>CM052367.1:9133985-13933985 GCA_028551485.1 Casuarina cunninghamiana | reverse complement strand
CTTAGGTTACGTCTGCAGATAAAACCAATTTTCTTAATTGGAAACACTTCACTGCTAAATGTTTGATCAATTATTGGAGCTGCCAAAATGACAAATAATAAACGACATCACATCAATTGTCAATTAAATCATTGAAGTAGAGCAACTGGCTTTGCAGGTAACGACAAAGGACTCCGCCCCCCATTATTCTTGTTTTTTGCTAGATGGATTTCTCAATTGAAAACACCACAGTCATGACGAATATTCCCGTTTCGCCCCGTCTTCACTCCGACCCGACCCAGCCTGGTCATTGCATTGATGAAGACTTTCTGGAACTCCGAGGAATTTCTAGCCCATCTATTCACAAAGGGCCTGGACCTAGCGTCCGTGAAGAGGTCTTGATCCGAGGTGAACAAGCCCTTTCCCTGCTGAAGATTCTTGAAATATACATTATCGAAAATCTGGGGCGTGGTTTGGTCCATGGTGACGGCTATCCTGGGGTCCACATTCTTTGGACACTGTGCCTGAAGATCGGTGGCGAATGCCTTGTTAAGCGTAGGGTCCACCGGGTTTTGACGGCTGAAATTGTAAATCCGGTTCGAAAACTTGCTACAGTGAGAGAATCCGACCGTATGAGCAGCTGCAAAACGCAATCACGTCGAATATGATTTTAACTCTGCCTATATGCAGGTGTTAAAGAAAAGGTAATTTGTCGCATATATCCAGGCCTTACCTGAGAGAGCAATCATGTCTTTTTGTGATAACCCACGGGCAGCAAACATGGCATTGAGCTGATCTAGCTTGAAGGTTGGCTCGGGCAAATTTACACTGGCAGCTGTTGAAACTAGCCCATCCAGTCTTCCCAACTCAACGGCATATGACGGCCCACCAGCCTGCCGCAATCATCATCAACAGTTACTCCACAAGAACACCCCTCAAGTTTCGCAGATGGAATATGGTCAAGAAAGATGTTACTCTAAAAGGACGGATGAACAAACCAGAGCAATCGCATCGCGAGCTGCCATTACTAGTATATCAGCGCAGGAGACCTTGTTTTTGCAGCCCGGGACGGCATCAACAGCCGCCTTGGCTTTTATCACGGTGTCAAATCCATCTCCCGCAAGTGAGAGGTTATCGGGTGGTCCTTCTCGGCCTTGTTATTTGGGGTGGATGCTATTATTATCGAGGCATCACAGCCCTACAACCCAGAGCAAACACAATGCATGAAGTTAATACCCGTGCAACATGCATTTTTTTCGACCCAACTGAACAAACGCAGAAATCTTTCTTCTTCTATAGCAATGTAACATTTACCTCGGATAAAGCAATCATGGAAGAGGAGACGGATGGTTGCTGGAATTGTAACAAACGTTTGTTGGACTTTCTTCTGGACTGCACCTCTGACAATGTTTTCGACATTAGGGCAGATGTTGGCGTAGTAGTTTCTTCGTAGACTTGCCGATATGGTATCTGGAAAGAGGCACAAGCTAAGGCAAAGTGAGAACACGACAATATGATTAATGCGACCCATTTGATCAAGAAAGCTGAAGTTTCGATATGGAAAGGAATGGAGCAAAGAGTTATTTATATGCAGGGCGGTCTGGTTATTCCTCGAATCCACTTAAAAAATGTTGAGGGAAGTTAACACTTCCTGCAAGGAACTAGTTGGATTTAAATATTTTGTACGACTGAGAGGTATTAAGTTTTATAATCCGGTGACTTTCAAGTGATGTTGCCATCGACTTAGTTAATGCCTGCTCTGCTGGTTGTCGACATCTTTGGTTTCATGGCTGCCCTCTATCCATCGTAAGCTCCTTAACTTCTAGCAGGCATAAGGAATAACAATGGTGGTCCTTTCGTACCCAAAAGCTGTTCTCAGTTGAATTTAACCTGCAAGTTTGACTCCAATGTTTGTTGCCATTCGTGAGTTCCCAAGTTCAATGACGCAAACAAACAGTGATTCTTTGGCTGCTTTCTCTGTCCAATGACCATACCGGCCATCTTCACACTCAGAGAACAATGTTTCTGTCATATCTTGTAAAGAAATATATGAAGGGGTAAAAGAAACGTATGTAGTTTAAACAGATATGTTAAGCATAAACAATCTGAGCCAAGTAATTATCAAAGTGTTCACTTCACATTGAGAAGCTGACTCAATCGATGACCGCAGCTGTTCAGTTGAATTTCATGGAAGAAGATCTTCTTCAGGAATTATACAAGCCCACTTCAAAAGAGGCATGGGAAGGGTTAGACATGGGAACACAAAGGAGGAGAAATGGAGAGTTGACTAGGAACGATTCTTTGCCATGGAACAGTACATAGTTAGTGCAAGCGGCATGCAATTCCGTGCTCAACCAGAACATGGTTGAGCAATATGTTAGTGGAGTACGAACTCTGAAATACATTAAAACGTGAGAACTGTAGCGTGATTGACAGAATTAAGACGAGTTTTATATTTAATCAAAATCCGATTAGCGCGTGGTTTTGAAAATAATTAATTGAACAATATGATTAGACAGACTGCCTCTTCCCCATGTCAGCAAATCTACGTTGATATATAAATCACTACAGTAGAGAGGGAGAGAAACAAAAATTTCTCGATAATCCATATCTTGAGTTTTGCAATTCATTCATGTAATCCATGGAAGCAAAGGTTCAAAGCTTATTTCATTACAACGGATGAATTTGCAAGGATAGAAATTATTCAAGCAGACAACCTCTGTCAATAAAATGTTACGAGTAATATTTCAACAATGATTAAACACAGTGTGAGTCATTCCGGAAGAGCGAAGAATACGATTAACACATGGGGTCAGTGAGGGAAAAAGATTCGGGCAAAAGGAGATGCTCTCGATGCACATGTCAAAGAGCTAATTCAGCAAAGACTAACCATATTATAATGATTGTAACGCATAAACATGGAGCGAAACCCAGAATATAAATCCCATAGATTATAGCCCTAATTCCAAGTCAAACTTCAGATCTCCATATTTTAATCAAGGAGAAGCAACAACGACACAATAGTGGATGGGTTACATATTCGTTTATTATGTTAACGTCCAAATCAACGCAAGGTTGTGGCATAAAATAATTTATTTCTTCAATGAAGATCAGCTTATCGTGGTGCAGCACCGAATAAGAGTACTGCTTCGCATTTCGCGCTTGTGCTAGTAAATTGAATAAATGCTTATGCAATCTGATAAGGCTTAGTTACGTAGTCTTGTTCATTGAACTGCTCTTTCTCCTCGTTGTTCTACAAAGGAAAAAAAAGTACTAACTTGGAAGTAAAACTAACGCCATTAGCAGTCTAACGTTATCACAAGACTTGTCCACAGATTGACTGAGAACATCATTCGGCGTCATGTTCTTGTTTGACCAAGGTTCAGGTGCGTTTCTTCAAGAACAATATTCCCTGCAACTTCTAGGTAGTTCCGATAGGCATAATGTTGCTCTCTTTTGGTCCTTTTTTACCAAAAGATACAGCCTAGAGAGCTTAGAAAAGAAAAGGATATAAAGGAAAAAGACATCATGACGGAGGGAATATCTTTCTTCATAGAATTTTTTTTTTTTTTTTTTTTAAATATAAATATTCTACAGCTATGTATCTCACTATCGAGGGGAAAAAGAACCAGTAAAGAGCGTAGTCAACCAGTGGTACAACTGTCCTAGATACATTCCCTGGACGATCATGGGATTTTCTTTTTTACTAAACCCTGTCTTCGCTTATTATATAATAAAAGAATCTCCACGTTGCTGTCACCAACTCTTAAATGAGAGCATGTTAGACCATAGTAGAAAAAGGTGAAAGAAAAAAAGTGATCCATTATGCATCAAAAAAGAAAAGCAACTCCAGGACAATCATGCATTTTGGGTTCCTCGTTAAACTTTTCTGCAAAGAAGAAAAGCAAGCATAGAGAAAACGAGAAGCTGTATGGACCACTAGAAACAAAACTAGCAATTCCACATCCAACCGGAAAAAAGGAAAAAGGGGAACCAATAATTTAAAGAATCCTGCAAATATGGCTGTCAATTTTGCCTCTTTCTTCTCCCCAAAGCAACTGGGTTTTAAAATCATTCAAATTGTGAGTCATGTTTTGCTTATGGTCCCCATGGAATTGTCTTCTCTAGGTTTTCTTCCCTTAAAAAGGGGAGATAATTCATCAAAAAATTATGCTGGCCTCTGCCATATCCATCGGACGTCAAGTTAGAAAATTCTCACACACTGAATAAAAACGGAATCAAATGCCTATTCTTCGTCGTTTCATGTGCTGCCATAGATAACTATTTTGATGATTAGCCGGTGTAGGTTTCATCATAGATCGGGAACAACCAAAGCACCCTATGGAGCTATCAAAGAATAATGTTCAGCTGGATCGCGGGTGATCCTGTGGTCCTGCCCTTACCAGCAGTCATCTAGGTAACTTTTCATACATTTGGTTATGTCGTTTCGTTTTCTGACAACACAGTCTAGCACTAGCCCTTCAGATTTCTTCCACTTTTAGGCTCGACAATCCGGTCCACCACTAGCTTTACATTCAAAAAAAAAATGGAGAAATGAAAGTATTCTGACCATCCGCATACTGCATTTAGGCATTTACACTTCAATAAACGGAGACTAATATATATATATATATATATGCTTTGTTATAGTCCATGGACAGCAACGTAGGCCATCACTGGCCTGCTCAAGCCCAACAGTAATTTAAACCCAAGAACAGATTGGTTCTAAATATCCAACTCTAAACGCATACGTCCAAGCAGCTGCAAGAACACATCTGCCTTTCCTCCGGCCCGATTCCAGGAGAGAAGCTTGAGGCTCAAATGTTAGTGCCATTTTAAGGAAAGACCTTGGACAAACATACATGTTGCTTAGATGGTATAGACTTTATTCTTTTTTGGAATAATTTTGCATGTTGGGCTGGACCATCTGAAGGTTGAGGCCGGCATCCTAATGTTGTTGTGTGCGCCTCTGGTACTCCATTTTGGTGTTACCTTCTGTTCGTAACCAAAAGGAAAAAAGAAAAAGAAGAAAACTTTTTGGAGCTTAGATATAGATTCTGGAGATATGTATTTTGGAGTCTCATCACATTCATCTCTACTTTCATGTTTTTGTCGGTAGAAAATCTTGAGAATAAATATAGAGAGACAAATCACATCGAAAAAGGACCGAACGTATTACCTTCCAAGATTATGACATTTCGAATGGAACAGCGATGTTATTATGGTGATATGGACGATACGACTTTTGCATGTGCTGGAGTACCTGTTAGTGGTGACCACCTACTGTAGAGCCCGCCACGGAAAGGAAGGCCATAGGCTTCGCCGCAGCAAATCTCATCGCCACCACATCTTTTGCAAATTATTCTTTTACCTCCCTTGTAAAGGAAAATAAGATATGTAGGCCACTCTACTCCTGGCGACTTTCGGTCTAGATTCTGAGAGAGATGGTCAGAAGTCCGTGTTTATATTTTTCAGAGGTTGTCCCAGTGGTGACACCGCCGTTAAATCCTTTATGAAAAACGAGGAGGATTGATATAATGAGCGCACATGACTCGCAGCACCAATCGTAGTAACGATGGCCGGTGAGCCCACAATCGAAACTCGCATTCGATAAAGTGGGTAAAAGATTACGACGGCAATGTGTGGCCGAGATCGATGAGTTGAACGGGACAAAGAGGCTTGATGACGGAAAGAGAGATGGAGTCAAAAAGAATGGCCACTAGCTCCATGAGACTCTGATTATCTCAACGTCACACTCTATAGGAGCCTCTCATCCGCAAAGGCAGCTCGATAGTGCTTCTACGATGGCATGTACGGTTCTCTGAGAAGTCATCACTATTCCGCTTAGCCATCATCATGTCCTTGTCGACCAGTTGTCTTAGATTTGACAGAGAAGTGGGTGGGCTCGCCACTATTATACTTTTTCTATGGACGTGTTTTCCCTATGGCCCATGTTGGAGATTTTTAAAGCTATAGCTTGTTACGTGAAGGAAGAGGGGACGCGTGCTTTGCCGTATGAACTCGAAAGACCAAGTGTTTTAACTTCTTGCAATTCACGGTGGCAAACAAAACAAAAGCGTAAGTAGATAGATGATTTTTTCCATGCAAGGCTAACTTAAACCCGGATTATCCAATTGCGTTTCAGCTCCTCCTTTGACTTCCATTATTTTGATTGACTCATTTTTCTCTGAGTTTCTAACCAATCTCTAAGCTTTCCTCTTGTTTAAGTTATTAGTTTATGTAATTAAACTACCGTCATGAAAAGTTATCTTCCTTGTAAACAAGGTTGCACTTTTCATTTGATTGATTTGTTTTTCCTATCAAAGAGAGTTCCAATAAGATTAATTGATTGGTTCGATATTATCTATTATTACTACTAATATAAAATTGATGAAAGATCTTATTTAAAATTAAGAAACAATTATCTATAGAAATCAAAAGCACTTAATTGAAATAACATAAAACTTGGTTGAAGTTCAATTGTGAGACTCTTAACCGCAAGATAGTACATTCCCAAAGCTCCAACTCGTACTAATAAACATATAGTGTGACAAATGTGACATGTTATCACAAAGTTAACAATTGTTTAGACATCTAGATGAAATCAACTTTTTTATTTTACTTTTCAATATATTACACTTGAAGTTTAAGAATATATTCTTGGATGATCGTAACTCTTAACGACCAAAATAAGAAAAATTTACGTAAACAATCTTACAAAATAAGTATTCTAAATTTAAATTAAATATGTTTTGTGACAAGCACTATATCTTACTTTAAGTCATAAAATAAAGCTTGATAGTGCTTATAGGTCAAAATTAAAAAAAAAAAAAATAAAGAAAAATAAAGGAAAATAAAGTTGAATGTGTTGTTTTTTTTTTATAAATAGAGGAAGATTTGACACCATACTGAATATTCAAAGGAATAAGTTTCACATTAGTATCCAAGAAAAGCATCTGTTTAACTGTGTGGAGAACATCAATCGAAATTTGAGTTGTCTGAAAGTACACTGCTTTAAAGTTTTTATCGTTTTCATGAGTGACGACTTTGCTCGAAGGTGCACTGAACACCAAAACGGCAGCTATGATCTAACCCCGTTTGCTTCGCGCGCATGGACCGTCCCTATTCTGAGAACTGTAACTGAGAGGTCCTTTCCTTTTTTATTTCCCCCCTCTGATCTTTGCCAGTTCCTTTATTTAAGGTGGGACCAGAGAACAGCGCAAGCCCGCGGCTCAGCCTTTTTCCGCAAAACCCAATGGACCCACCTTCCCATACGGCTGCACCTTCTCACACCAACAACGCGTGCTTCCATGTCCACCTCCCTCCCTCTCACTCTCTCTCTCTTCCTTCTTTGCCCAAACGGATTGTCTGGGAGTTTGGACCAGTAACTTTGCTATAAACTAACACATCCTTGTTGATGTCAGTTTTAAGTGGGGAAAAAAGAAGAAGAAAAAAGCACTATGCTTCTTGATAGGGACGAGTAGATATGCACATTGCTCGGCACTATAGATCTATTGCCCAATTATATGAAAATAATAATATATAAACAGAATCTACCTGTTTGCAAGTTGATGAGCTAGGATCTTGCTCTTCCGACCTGTCTCTACACGAAACTGCAGCTTAAGAATGACAAATATTGCTCCCCCACAACAACAGGAGATTAATCCGTTGCCCCATTTCAATGGTATCTGTCCAAAGCACATCTCGGGCGAAAGATTGTTTAAGGTACATTTTTGTTTTTTCTATCCTTTGAGCTGGGGGCCCACTTACTTGGACGGTCCGCCCTATTTGATTAGTCGACCCCCACATGGCCAATTAAGGCCGATATCATTGTGCGGGATCTTCCACGAGGCACTAGCCTGACCACTAGCCCCGTCTTACATTGTACAGGTAGATAAAACCCACGATCCTCAATTCTTAACAATTTTCTTTCTATCGGAAACCTATGAGTCTAAAATTGTTGGATTTTAGATCCTGCGGCCAGTTCCTGACTTTTGGACTGTTGCAAGAGGTACCCACCAATCGTACAGCCCTGATCTCTTTGTCGGCGGGGCTGATATGTCATCCCCACCTCCTTCACATCTATGATCTATGGTGCGCTCACTAACATTTTTAATTTGTGCTACCTAATATTCTTGCTAAACACACTTTTCAATTGAAAGCTTCTCTCTTGCATGTCGTGGTTCCAAGATACCGAGAAAATTGATCACGTCATAATAAGTAGTTCAAATCTCTAAGCTTCTTTTTTTTATTTTTTATTTTTTATATTTTATAAATGTTTAGAGCATACTAAATGATTAATATGGGGGATTCGATAGCGAATGATATCAGATTTATGTGAACTCAGACGTGCACAATAAGCATGGAGGAGGGAACATATAGACCTGTAAAATACTAGTCAACCCCAAATGTAAAGAGTTGAATGAGATGTAAAGAGGAATTAAGCTACAATCAATATAATGATAATATTAATAATTGGGCAAAGCGCATAATTGAGACAACTGTTACTTGAAGAGTATATTATTCATGGGTGCATGTGATTCACCATGGCAGGCTAAGCTGTTGTTTCGATGATTGTCTTGAGCAATGCAGGGCCTTGTGATCCTAAAAAATTCTAAAATTTAGTAATTATACAATTATTAGGTAGGCATTCTCTATTTTATTGGATATAATAATGTCTGCACTGCTGGACCTGTCGCGGGCATCTCTTACACAAAACTTGAATCACATTGGCTAATGCACTGGGATTTGTTTGGCATGCCCTCAAACCCCAAATGCAACAGCACTTTGGTTTCTGTGTGGGGAGAGAGAATCTCAAGTCCATCAACAGTTCTATTTTATGTTTTTCTTTTGCAGTATATACCGATGGGGGAATGTGAAGGCAAGGTCTTTCTCTATCTAGGAAAGCTGTTGCACAAGTTGGGGCGTGATAAGGAGCTGTCTGCCTTTACCTGAAAGCCTCCTTTTTCCTTTCGCTTCTTCGTTTCTTCTTCTTCTTCTTCTTCTTCTTCTTCTTCTGCTTCTCCGGAACGACGCAAGTAGTGATCTTCTCGGCTCACGGAACTCTTACAGGTCAGAAGAGTCACTCTCATCTATCTTTGAAACTTTTTTGTGTGTGAATTCGATGTTTTGAAGCTCACCAAAAGATTCAGCCACGGTTTAAAACTCTTTTTTTTTGTCTCGCTTTCATCATATCAATCCTACTCAAGGTGATGCATTTCCGACCGCGTCTTTGTTTTAATCCTTCAACATCTGTAATCTCCATAGAACATGTTCTCTCCAACCTCCTCTCTCTCTCTCTCTCTCTCTCTCTCTCTCTCCATGATCAGAAACTCCGGACTTTAAATTTTTACCATGAGATATGAGAATTATGTTGAGATTACTTAGTTGATGGAGTGAAAAGATTTGTTCAAGAGAATTTATTGAATGAATTTTCTCTTCTATTCTGCTATAAGTTCCTTATGCGGCAAATTGCTAGCATCGTTAAACACACAAGTTCATCATAAAAAAAAAGAAAAGAAACAGGGATTTATGACTAAAACACTGACGAAATCACTGTGTTGATATTGTTCCTTGAAGTCCTATAGCGGTTTTATTCTCAATGAACATAATTTGAATGAGAAGAAAAGGAGATTGTCCTCTCCGGTGGCGGGTACCAAGCAAAATAGTCGACTGATCTTGATTATAAAAAGTTGTTTCCAAATCGAAGCTTAGTGTCTGTATTTATGTACGACGTTAAAAGCCCGTATAACCGTTATCCTTATCATGTATTACGAACAGGAAATAAAGCTCTGACCACTGATGCAAAAGGTTAAGACAGAAAAAGAAAAAGGTTCTGAGCTAAGTACTAAATGTGCAGCCATTATTGTAGGGATGTGTATGATAAACTGTCGTGGTGGAAGATATTTCATATGGGGAATTATTGTTGTGGCCCAAAATGACTCAATCGAAGAGGAGCTGGAGAACAGACAAATTATACTGAAAAGCTGTAGATCTTATCATCAATCTCTTTTCGTTGCCGTTTGGAACTCGTTAAATAATGCTGCTATAATCCTCTTTGTACACAAAGGATTTGATAAGTGATATCAGCTTTTAACCTCTTCAAGTTTTCCTCAATTCTCAGGTATAGGTGAAAGGAAGTATTTTGCCGGAGAGATATGAGATCAAGATGCATATCTGAGCACAAGTTAAAAGCCAAGGCGTCTCAACTCTAACAGTTCTAGTATATTTTCGCAACAGAAGTGGCCTAGCACTGCACAAGCTATCTCAATCTGCAATGGAGAATCGTCTAAAGCCATTTGACAGAGACTACATGAGATTGGCCATGCTAAAACATGAAGAAACATTCAAGGAGCAGGTACTTCCTATATCTTTAACCATCCCTTCTCAAGAACATTCTTTTTGATTCTCAGCTAGCTTGAGTTGAATTGAAGGTTTTTTTTTTTTTGACCGTGAGAATGATAATGCAGGTATCTGAACTTCACCGTTTGTATCGGATTCAGAAGCTGTTAATGAAAAGCATTGAAAGCAGCAGGCCAAATGGACGGCGTCAAGAACTATGGAATTTGAAGACTGAAAACAGTTTCAATCCGAGTAATCATCACCGTGATGCGCAACTCAAGGCACCGAGGAAACTTGATCTGGAACGGCCCGCTGAGGAGTATATTGCAGAATCGGAGGGTGATGGGGTGGTAGAGATCATAGACGAAAGTGAGATTGAACTAACTCTGGGCCCCTCAAGTTATAACCCAAGGAAGAAACTCGAGACTCCACTAACCTCAGATTCGGGGCCAAGCTTTTCTTCTTCTTCAACTGGATCCAGTCACATTAATAGGACAAGTTCCAGGACCCATCGGAGGATAGAGACAACACAAGAAGAATTAAATGGCCACAAATTGGGACTCGTCCAGGTGCCTGACATGACATCGGAGTGCCATAGCAGAAGAAAACACAATATCGACGTCGAAGAGCAGTTGAGACAGGAGAGGCTGAGTCAGCCTCCTTGGTTTTTCCAAGTTTTAAGTTTGAATATGACCTGAAAAAATCTTCAGGGTTGATATGACGAGGTTTTCAACTCTTATCAACTAATTCTGTGACTAATGTTTGTTTGTATGGAATTTTCTGCTTAGTTTTTAGTGTAATGAGTGATGGAATCTTGTGTAAAGCGATTCCCCTGGCTTGATAATCCACCATAACTTACAAGCAACCTAATTTAAAGTTTTCTAATGATTCGCATCCATATATCATCGTCAATGTTCCCAGAGCCCTCTAAAAGCTTCCTGGCAAAAGCTTCGATAAGATGTCGGGCTAATCTAATATCCCTCCAAATGCTCATTTTGCCACACCAATGGAAGACACTGGCGGATTCTAGTTTCTTCTATCGGTCTTGATGGTGATCTGCATGCTTAAACCGATTAAGCTTTCCACTGCTTACTTTGCATTATATTTAAGGGCGGGTTTGTACGTCCAACGAATTAGTAGAATCTAGACCAATATTCTTAATCCCATATGAGCTAATAATGCTGCCGCATTTCACGACAACCATTAAAGTAAATTCTGGAAACAATCAAAGGCCCGGGGAACCTGAAATCAGGGAAGGCTGTTTCCCGTGTCATTACTGTATTTATGAGTCACCATCATGATTCTATTGCGTGGAATTTCATTTTGTCGATGGATTACAATTGCCATTGGATCAAACCAGATAAGAGGAATCTTTCAGCAATGTTCTTTTGATTTCCTCCAACAAACAGGTTCCTGACTCTAGCTCTTCGATTCTCTCCAACGTTCCATATCACCCACCCAATCTCTCCTTTTTGGTCTGCCATTACATCGACAATCGATCCCATTTCCAATAATTATTATCTTTAAACAATTTGGTAAGTAACATCCCAGAACGGGCATGAGTTTAATATGCACATAAACAGTTCAAGAGCGTGTCGTGTTGTAGGTTCTGTCATGATTACGCTTAGCTTCGACAAGCACTATCCTATGCTGTCCCTCGAGCAATTAATCACTTCTCTGAAAAGTTATTTGACAGAAAGGTTTAAACGCTTTGATCATCTGGGATGTCGTAATTCGTCCAATTCATGTGTACATTTCTTATCTTCATCTTTAATATGTCAATTGTCACATCTGTGGACTTAATCTCAATATCAACGGTATGGACGGCAGATTTTCACATAACTACTTGCTCATCAGAGATTTGATGATTTGATTTGATTTGATTTACTGTTAAAATATCCTTGTCAGAGTAAAGTCGAACATTTATCTTCATTGGTCAATTTGATTTAGTGCTGAATAGTTGCATCCGTTTAGGATTATGGGCCATTTTCAACACCAGTGATACTTGGGACCAATAGCTTAGTGGTAAAACTATTGGGCTATTTTCAAATCACCCCATCTCTTTTGCTTACCAATTAAAAAAATACAATTTGTGGAATATTAAATTTTATTTTCTTCATCTTCTTCCTCTGTAAATTGAGTCCAGTGTGATTAGTACTTTTACAACCACACTCAAAACTGACGGCTGATTTGCAGTTTTGTGAGAGGACCAGGAGCTGAAAAGATGTCAGAGAGAAAGCAATTCAAGTAATGTACCACTCGCACTTCTCACTTCCCATAATAATTATCCCTGTTTTCTAGGCTTATAGTTCTTGATGAAACCATAGACCGACAAATAATTACAAGGATTTTACACAAACGAAACTGAGAGAGGGAAAAAGCAGGTAGGAGCTACTAGCCCTCTTCTCAAACCTTCAAAACAAAGGAACAAGGACACTATAAACATTACAGATTGCTTAGAAAGCTTAAAAATAACTGATGTCTTAAGATATGGAATGCCGACGGTCCTTGCTGGGTCTTGTCCGACCTTTGCTATTGGCAGATCCAACACCATCTGATCGTAAGAAGGGGGAAAGTAATCCAAGTTTTTTGGACACGGAGCTTATAAATGATTTTCGAGGCATAGGAGGTTTATTGGCAGATCGCGAAGTGTTCTGCGCTGGACTGCTTACTGATGATGTTACTGAAGACTTTTCAATCTCTTTAAGCCTCAATTTCATTTTCACTAGCTCTATCTTGAGGTCCTCATTCTCTCTTCGTAAGCTGGAGAGCTCATCAGAAAGTGGGAGGACATCAGCGGAGTATAAATTTACTTTGGAAGGAAGGGCAGAGGAATCTCCACCCATGAGGCTGCCATTCATTACATCCCTAAGGCGTTGCTGCTCATAATAAAGCACTTGAACCACAGTTTGAACAGGAAGCCGGTCATTCTGAGCAGCATGAGCACAAGCCTCCCGAGATAGTTTCTGACAGTCCATCACGCTGCAAACTTTCTTCCTCTCCATGTCGCTTAAAGCCGGATGAGCCTGTAAATTACAAATAGAATGGTTTTAGCAGTCCCTTTTTTCAAATTTTGCACTGATTTCAACAAAATCAGATAACAAAATAATTTCTGGATTGATTTCAATACAAAGTATTGGGTGAAGCTAGTTTGTGTTAGAGTCCTTTAATAACAAACGAAATCCCCAAAATAGCTAGTTGCAGCATGATATTGTATTGAGATTTATAACAACTCCAAATTCTTAAAGAAGATGCAGCAAAAGGTAAGAAGCATGATTCCAAAAACTCAGGTAGCAATGGCTGATAGAGCAGCCATGTTAATTTTCTTTTTCATTTCCTTCGCATGAGAAAAAGGATCTATGGAATCACTAAATAATGAGAGTAATAGTGACTAGGTTTACTTGTAAGTTGTACAATGAGGGTTTTGAAAGGAAGAGACTGAACCTTTAGGAAGATATCTATGGCTCTATACATCCCATCATCTGTTGGCCTTGATTGTTCTGGGATGAGTTCAGCAAGACCAGTGAGCCTTGAAACAGACAAGTTACGATCAGAGGCTATTTCAGCAAGGTAGTTCTCCATTAGCTTTCCTACACGTTCCATTTGACTTGGTGGAGGAGAAACATATTCATCATCTGCATTGTAGCCTAAACGGCTCGCATCCAATTCATATTCCAGGAAATTCATCATGATCCGCTGCACTGTGTCCACATCAAACAACGTATCGCCGGTAAATGAATACGAAGGAATCAAGAGATCGTCCAAAACAGCCTGCCCTAGTTGCGTGGCCATCCTTTTCTCTAAATCAAGCCGACAAGCAACTGTTGTCTCAAGATATATTGCAGCTCGAAGCAGCATAGAAAGAAAGCTGACAGATATTGTGTTCTTTTCCTTTGGCAAAAGGCTGACTATTGTTTCTAATACAACCCTCTTCTCGTGCTCTTGTCGTGGCTCAATTTTCTTCCTGCCCTTTCCAAATGTTTCCTACAACACAAAAGAATCCATGCTTAGCCACATAAACCAATTGGATGAAGGATTTGAATGTTTACGGGGTAGGATCTCACCAAACCTCGCAGGGACTTCTGTGCATAGAGCATGAGTAGTGGGCCAAGAGCATATTGTTTAAAACCTCTCGCCATCATTGCAATTAGAACTCGCTGAAAGATATCAATTCTCAGAACAGTCAAATCCTCAGTCCACCAATCAACAATAGCCTTTGGAGGAGACACTGAAGAAGAAATTGTACGCTGATTAACACTCTCAGCCCGACTTGACATACAGAATTGGCTCTCCTTGCAGGTCATGTATGCAGTGGCATCTATGCAACGGCTCACCAGTTTTACACTCTCTGCAACTGGAACGAGGTTTTCCGACATATGCAAAACAGAAACCGACCCTGAGAGGCTCTTAAATACCACTTCGTTCAAGTAGGCTTCAGTTCTTGACACCAAGTTTCCAACAGCATAGTCCTCTGTCATCTCTAGATAGTCCCCCACGCATCGGAGGATGGCAACGTTGTCTATTGTGATCTCAAAATTTATTCCATAGCAGAATTTAGCTGCAAGTTCAAATGCCTCTGCCCCGCCTGGGACTTCGTGGAGTTCAATAACAGAAAGATCAGCATCGCTGGACTCTGACACCAGTTTTCTTATGCATCCACACTTTGAGACTAAAGGAAACTGCAATTGTAATTAGGAAACAGTAAAATTCATTACCACTTGATATTGAATTGCAATTCTATGCTAGATTTTCGTTGCTTCTCAATGTTGCTTGGAATACAAAGACGTACAAACAGCATAAGGCATATAAGTTATATCATGGGATACTTTCGTATATCTAGTTCCAGAAGAGCAGAGTGAACTTATACTTTCATATAAGTTACCTCCTAGAGTTCTTCCTACAGTGGATTCTATTAGATTATTTGATACTTGGATCAGAAGAGCAGAGTTAAGATTGGACTGCACCTTATGCAAGGAAAAGGAAACTCCTCCAAGATGAATGCTAACATCGCTTGGGATTTCCTGAGAAAAAATCCTGTAAAAAATTCAAGACACCATCTTCAATATTTCTCTGGCCTAATTTTTCTTCCGAGAGAGTCCACCAAACATAAAGATAACAGACATGATTTTATCGTTGTTTTCAGAATAAACCGAGTAAATCCATTGGATAAGAGAAAAAGAAAAGAAGCAAACCATTCACTGGTTCTCCTCTGCACGGTGGAAAAGAGCTCTTTCTTAGAAGATATAGAAGTGGTGGGTGCCGCTTCTTCCTGATCGAGATTCAACATGGCAGCTGAGACTGAGGCACCTTTTAGCATTGTAATTTCTCCAGCATTTAGTGGCGATGAAGTAAGCAAAAGTGGAGAACGACTCAGATGGAATTTCTGTCAAAGGTCGAAGCGAAGCAGCAGCCATGAACATGTCATCCCCTGTGCTTTTTTGTTTCTTTTTGACCCTTTTTCAAAGTTCCGATGAGAAGCTCAACTGAACTATTATGCAGTCATGATGGAAATAGAAGCTCAAGCTGCAGCTCGCTTTTTCTCTAGTCATCTAACTTGCACCACACAAAAAATCATCACCTTTAGTGAACTACCCAAATTGGCCCCCTGTTGGGCTAGAAAAGATTATCTCCTGGCTTGTAAGTGTGGAAATCATTGACAATTTGGGTATTTGCTCAATGGAATGAAGCTAAATAGGAGTATGAAGATGTGGATTTTAGCGTGTGGTGAGGTTTTAGTGAGTGTGTTGAAGGGATGAGATGGTCACGAGTTTTTTGGCAGCTAACTAAAGGAGTTCCTACGTGGACATTATTCTCACCCGCAAAGGAGCCTATCTTCCAATTTCTCCTAGCTTTTCGCTCTTGCATTTCAATTGTAAACCATCTAAAGTGTCAACACCCAGGAACAAATCAAGGACAAGACGTGAAGAAGAAGTCCATGGAGGATGGTGCAATGCCCATGCGAGTTTTCATCTATCTTTCGCTGGTTTTTATTTGCGGAGTATAATCGTAATCCAGAAGAAATTAAAGAAAGGAATGAATAGTTATCACTTGGAAATGGCGACAGCACAAACCACGAAACTCGTGTCATTTAAACTTCAGTACATACTAGGGTAAAACTATTACAGTGAATCTTAGAATGTTTTTCTGCCCCCAAAATGGGTAAAATGGGTAAACTAGAGTTAAAAAGTATTCTAATTTTGAATCTATTAAATTTTATAGAGAAAAACTCATATTTAACTTATAATCTTAAAGTATTAAATAAATAAATATTTTTATTTTTATTTTTTTTTCATATGAGACTTAACACATCTTTTTATTTGAAGTGTAGGCAATATTTCTTATAAAGATTTTTGCTCATGAATAAAAGAGTGAAAGACTATACTTAAATTTTTAATAAATTTCTCAGCAATATAACACTAAACATCTATACTGCAACATGTCTTCTTAATAAAATATGAGTGAACATCCATACTAGGATGTTGTGTTTGTGTGGACATAACTTATTCAAATTAATAAAAGTATTAAGAAAGAACTTCAATTTTGATATCTTGTTAAATTTTAGAAACAAAACTTATATCTAATTTAAATTTTAAGACATTTAATGTAAAAATCGCTCGTTTTATAAGACATTCAGTGAGTACCAAAGGAGGAGGAGTTATATCTAGTCATGTTCGGTGGAAAAACGTCGCAACATGCGTGGCCGACAAACCATTTGTCAGCGAGGTTAGGAGGCTAGCACAATAATCCGAGAGAGAGAAGGAACCGCCAGTTGATGGTCCTTATCCTTTCATTTGGCCAAACGGGAAATGAGTAATATTCTGCAGCATGTGGCATTTCGAGATCTGAATTTGGCCTCTCCACCGCCCTCATTATGTAGATACCATGTCCTTGCAATGAACTATCACTCTTAAGTAGTTGAAACAATAGTCCCCGTACAAATCAAGGGCCTCACCGCAGATGTCAAGTTCACATCTTGTGATCAAGGCGTGTCGTTGGAAGATATCTTGTGGATAGATATCAGTACTGGGATCACCCAGTACTTCATATTTTGGTGGGTTCATGCTTGGAATGATTTTGGTATTGAACTCTATCTCGGGTTCTGTCTTTTAATTTATTGTTGGACCATCATCCTTAAAAAGTTTGGAAAATATTTCCTTCTTTTTATTCTGCATTAATACTAAGATATTGGTTATGAAACCGGATAGTAATTTGCATAATGACCATAACATTGAGGTGATGTTTAAACTTTTCTGACAAAATAAAGCATTCATGGTTCACGGATGAAATTAAAATCAGGTGCATATTAAAATGATAGTGGTCCCAAAGAAAGTAGATTAGTCATGGATGCCCCATCAGTCGTGTTATCAAGTTAGATCTTTGTTTTTATTTGGCACTCCAACCAAACCCCGGCCGGCAGCCTGTCGGAAGTATCTGCTTACTTGTGCTGCGTTTGTCTAGGTTATTATTCCCCAGCGGATTCAAACAACTTCGCAGCAGACAATTCTCGATTCTAGAAACCTTGAAGCTCCTGGCCAAATTATACAAAGATACTTGGAAAGTTGATGTGCGATGTTTGTAACTTTCCTAGGTTAATAAACCTCACATAATCTCGTTTTGAATGGAAGCAGACACTGCCCGAGAATCATTCCAAGACGTTAATATTTGAACACAACCAACAATGCCGAAAGAAAAAAATAACTTATAAGCATACTGCCTTTGGGTAAATTGAATAAGATTATTAATCTATGCACTCGACTACAATGGCTGTTGAAGGAAGGGGCATTTCCTTCAGGAGCCCAAAGGTTCCAAAAAAGAAAAAAGGATGACAGGAATGACCTACACCGACAAGATTTTTGATTCCCTTCACCAGAGTTCCCTATGCGGGGGTGAGGGTGGGGGACAAGGGGGTGAGGCCTATCGGAGAAAAAAGCTAGCACGTCCGGCAACTAGATAAGCCATTAGTCGGGGACGCGATAATGCAACACACACTACGTTACAGAGGCCCACAATGAAGGCAATAATTTTCACAAACAACGCAGACCGAAGATTCTTGATGGTATAGAATTGCGGACCTTTAGCTTAAAAATTTGTCGTCCAGGATAGTGCCGATCTGTGACAGTCACCTCAGTGCTGCTCATGTCTGCCTATTCGTTTAGCTTCATCTGATTTCTCTAAAGTTTCAGCCAGAAAAGAAGATGGACGTCTTGGAAATCAAACGGCTGCAAGGAGGACCACAAAAGCCTGTCCCACTGGAATCTTCGCTGTAGATCAATCGGTCAAAAAACAGGACGAAAAGCACGTCTGCAAAAATGGACTGCAGACGACTTTTAGTATATTTTACCGCCAAAATTTACATAACGATTGGTTGGGTCCTGTCGTATTGTCTAATACTTTAGTTGTGTTTTCTAATTTAATTCTGGTGTTTGGGATGCATCCAAAATAGAAATGTGAAGTTATTACTTTAAGTTAGAACCGAAGAAGCCCAGAAATTTGATGATTTCTAAGTGAGTTCGAAACTACTTTTAAAACCCTAGAAAATACTGCGAGAACACTCAGAGAAATTTCTGTAAAATTAGATGATAAAAATTTACAATCAAGCCTAATTTTATAGGCAAAATACTTACAAAGAAAAAGGAAATTATACTAATGAAATCGGAAACAAAATAATTATAGGAAAGTCGTTGATTGAAAGGTTTGGTGAGAGATTGTGTTGCAAGCTTATTTTGTGAGAACGGTATGTTAGGCTAATTTCTTGTATGTGTGTAATGAACTTATGTAGAACCATTGTTGGGCTTTTGCTTGGTTGTGTTTCGGCTTAGCTTTATTGGGTTTTCACAAGTACTAGATTGCAATAGCCCAAGGGTAATTTAGTCTTTGTGTTAACTATTCGTAGAAAAGGGAAAGAACCCATGAATGTAAGAACAGTCTTGAAACCCTAGAAATCGTTTGTGTTTGTTGGTGTAGATAGACTATGTAATCAATTGAAAAGCATAAGAAATTGTTAAAGTAGAAGAAATTGAAACAATTTCTTCAACTTGTCAGAAAAATAGAAATATCTAGTGAGTACACTTTAGGCATAAATAGAATGAAAATATTCTTGAATTCAATGTTTTGCATTATACAACGGGTCTCTTTATATAGATATATGAGTTATACATATGAAAGGAATTGAATTTAATTCACAATCTGTACAAGAAAGATATTCCAATGAAGGTTTAAGGTCATCGAAAATATTTTGAAGTTTCATTTTCTGTCTTGAGAGTTTGGATTTGTTTGCATGTTTTTCCTTATTTGTTGAAAGGAGATTGTGATTGATTCTTCTTTGTTTGATTCTTTCCTCTATATTTCCTTTGCATTGAATTTCTAGTTAACCGGAAATTTTTTTCTTTTGAAATCCTAGTTGAGAATGGCAAGAAAGATGTGGCGCTCCATGCTTGGTGAAAGAGATGAGGGCTAACATGTTTGACTCTCAAACATAAAGGGTTGTTATGCAATCATAAGAGTGGAAATGATTTGCTGATGTGGAACTTCTTCATGACTTGTTAACCTTGTCTTGATTGTTGTTTTATTTTCTAATACTCTCCCATAAGTAGATGAGTCGAGATGAGTAGAAAGCTTGTTTTGAAGATTCTTAAAGCAAGTAGTAGAATGCCCTTTGATGAAGATGCATATAGCTTGATCAACAAATAAGATAAAATGAATAGAAATTTGCTTGTTTCGAGCATGTTCAGGGATAAAACGGGATTTGCCATTAGATACAAGTAAAGGGTTGTCATATCATAACGTCCGTGGTCAAGAGAGTGTGATGTGAAGGTCCTTGAGTAAGGTTTCTATTCAAATTAGTACATCTATTGTGTTAGCTAAACTTTTGAATTCAACTTTCATGTTTAACCAAAGAATTGTTTTTTGTTTATAGGAGCTCTAGGAAATTATATTATTTTCAAGTGGAGTAACAATCATTGTGACTTCTAGCCCATCCAACATCTGAATAAAAACAAAAAAAGGTGGTATATGAGGATGTAAAATTAATCCCAAATGAGGGTGTATCTGCAAGAAAGTGGAGTATGCGTTTTACACATTGCCAATGAAAGGTAACATGTGTATGTATGTATTGACATGTAGTATTTACCACATACACAATGTTAGGCCATGTGAGTGTAAGATATTAAAATGCACCTACAATGCTTTAGTAATGAGTTGGGTCATGGAAGGGCTTAGCATCATGGATGGAAGAAGGGTGTGTGGTGGAGCTTGGTGTGGAGACTCCATGTGCCTTTTCTATTTTGGCACAAACAATGATTTCATGAACAAATTTGGCTTGTGTTAATTATTTGTAGAAAAAAGGAAAGAACTTGTGATTGTAAGAACAATTTTGAATCCTTATAAATCATTTGTGTTTGTTGGTGTGTTCTTGGTGTTGTGTCCCTTTAGATGCAAAGGTGTCATATCCCTATAGATGTGGATTGTTGTTGTTGTGTTTGGTTATTTCTTTTGTTAATTATTGTTACATAAAAGAAAAGGAGCAAATTGATAGAGGTCTTAATCATTTATTGTAGGTACTCTATTTGGTAAGACCATTTGTAGATCTTGATTATGACAAATTGTTAGGATGTATGTTTAGGCCAAAATCTAAAATGATTTTGGTTGTATGATCCTCTAATCCTGTAAGGTTTGGTGAGCAAAACATTTATGGAATGTTTTTAAGATCTTTCCATTAGTGTTTGATGACTTTCTAGACAGAAACTCATTTAGGGGTAATCACTTGTCATTGGTCATGGGGACGCGCAAAGGCGACAACACTTAGGGTTGATAGGTTATAGTGTGTTGACACGTCATGTCATGTATTTTAGTGAAGTTGATTGGACGTTGACAAAAAGTGCTAATGTGGATGTTTTAACAAAGATAACTACTACCTTTGTGCATGAACTTGTGGGCTTTAACATCCCTTAACAAGTTGAATGATTGAGATAGACTATAAACTTGTTTTGAAGAAACTTGAAGCATGAGGAAGATAGTTATTTTGTTAGAATATCCATAATTTAATCAATTGAAGAAATGAAGTGGATGGAAAGTTGTTTATTCTTGACACATTTGTAGATGAAATAAAAGTCAATCTCAACATGCTTTGTTCGAGCATAGAACACCGGGTCAAAGGAAAGGTAGAGAGCAGATAGATTGTCATGCTATAATGTAAGAGGTCAAGATAGAAAGATTCCTAAATCTTTAAGAAAAGCTTCAATCCAAATGACTTTTACACCAATGTTAGCAATGCTTTTGAATTTAGCTTTAGTACTAAAGCATGATAGTCTTTTATTTCTTAAAGCTTTATGAAATCAAATTTTCATCAAGAAAAGTACAAAATCCACTTATGGATCAATGATCATCACAATCACTGGCTCACTTAGCATTAGAGTAGGCACAAAGAGTAATTGGACTACTCCTTATGAGTTGAATACCATATTGAGTAGTATTGGCGATGAAATAATGAATGTGTTTCACGAAGGTCCAGTGAGTTGTAGTAGGGGTGTGCATATATTGACATGTGGTGTTAACAACATAAAAGATGTTAGGCCATGTAAGTGTTAAGTACTGTAAAGTCTTATAATTTTGTAATAGTGAGTGGGATCAAGAAAAGGTTCACCATTATTAAGAGATGGAGGAGGTCGAATGGGGCATTGAGTGGAAAACACCTAGGGCATTATGCATTTTTGTACGTTGGAAGTGATGAGTTTTAATGCTAAGAAAATAATGAAGAGCACCAAATTGATGTCAAATTAAGTTTGAATTTTATGAATGACATTATTAATAGATGCATTAGGTGTTCTAGTAAATATTAAGCAAAAACTAACTTAAGCAAAAATTTCATGCTCTAAGGGCTTGTTTCAAGCCATATGGGGACTAATGAAGATGGCACACAAAGGTGGGTCATCAAAGATCTACAAAACCTTAGGGTTGAGTCTTGTAAGCTTCCTTATCAAGTGTGCCATTGATGAAGGCATTTTTAACGTCATGACGAATTGGGCACTTTTGGGAATAAGGAATGGCAAGAATAATGCGAATGATCGATGGTTTGATGACTAGACTAAAAATTTCATTGTAGTCAATTCTAAGATGTTAATGAAGTATTTTAACTATAAGACAAGTTTTGTATCATTCAAGGATACCATTTAAATATAATTTAACTTTATATACCCATTTGCACCCAATTAGGGTGACATAAATGAGAGGATGAAATAAGATCCCATATTTTATTCTTTAAAAGAGTTATGTATTCTTCAGCCATGGCTTGTTGCCAATTAGATTTTCTATGTGCTTCCATCAAGTTAAAAGGTTCCTTGTAAGGATGAAGAGATGCTATGAAAGTGTAGGTGTGTTGATGGGTAAGAGTCCGCTGTGGAATAGTACCTCCTTTTAGTCGAGTGATCATGGAATGAATGGGACAAGAAGGAGGATGAGGAGGAGAAGGAGACAATGTCTTTGACGTAGCTACACTCAAATTGGGATCATCAAGTATAGTAGGGAAGACATCATAGTAGGTGATGTAGAGGTGTGGCCATGTGATTGTAACAACATTCATAGTGGCATGAATTATGGTTGTTCATTGGTGCAAGGAATGGTATTTTGCTTTTGGACAAAGAGATAAGCATCTTTGTCAAAGAAAGCATTTTCCACAAGATATGTTTTATTAGTTTTAAGGTAGAGACGTCAATATGCATTGTAACTTAGGGCATATCCCAATAAGACACAAGGTGCAAACTTTGACTGAGTTTGTCCTTAGTATAGGGACATAGGTAGGCATCAAGGGACATTATTGGAATATATTTTCCCATAGGTATTTATTATTAATAATAGGACTTGGGAACTTGTTGATAATATGAGTTTTAATTTCAAATGCAAAATCCTAGAATTTAAAGGAATGTGGGCATGATTTCAAAGTGAAAGTCTAGTTTCAACTATATGACAATACTTTCTCTTAGTGGACCCATTTTGAAATAAGCCATAGGGGCTAGAGTCATTGTTGAATACCCAAAGAATCGAGTAGATTACGACATGGTTAGGATGTAAATTCCATAACCTCATCGCATAAAATATTTTTAATTTTAGTGTGATGATTTTTTCAAGAAATAAGTTAAACTTTTAAAAAATTCCTAAAAATATATGGGAAAATGTATATCTAGGTAAATTTGAAGTAGTCATTGATAAAAAATATAATATTGATTTTCGTTGGTCAACATAATAGGTGAGGGACCTTTAATATCGAAATGAATTAATTCTAAGGGTGCACATGAAATAGAATTGGTAAAGGAGTATGCAATCCAAGCACTTTTGCTCACTCTACAAGCTTAACAAGATGAGAGATTGTTTCCAAAAACTTTGATATAATTATTTGAAGTAATTTTATTAAATTTTTATAATTTATATGCCCTAATTGAAAATGTCATTTTCTAGCGTATGAGTTATTGTTGTAAGGGTAGTAAAATGATACTTCAAAGTTGATATATTAACACAATAAAGGCCTTGTTCAAGCTTGCCCTTGATGAGAGTTTTTCCTATATGGAGGTCTGCATGGCATGTAAATTGGGATTATAATGAAAAATATAATGGTTATCCCTTGTAAATTTAGACATTGAAAGTAATTTTTTTGTTATAAACAGGACTACTAAGATATTGGACATGTTAAGTTTGTGTGAGTTTCAAAAATTACTTGTGTGGGTGATGGGTAGGCTTACCCCATTACTAATGGTTACCTGTTAATCTCCATCATATGTGTTAAGGTTGTCCAAGCCCACTGCATGGTAGGTAACGTGGTTATTGGCCCAATGGTTAGGGAACTAGTTCGTGTTCATTTGGGTTAAAGAAAGGACACCAAAGGGGAATTAGGCCTAATGTTATGAGAGGGCTTGATAGGGCACTAGGGCTTGGAGAGCATGGTGGGTATGCGAGGTCTTATTGGGCTAGAGACCTTGATGTGCATGGCATTGAGTAGCATAGTGCCTAAGGTAGTGGCACAACTGACACATTGGTTGACAATAGTGGTTGCTACCATTGCAAGCAAAATGATTGTCGGGAGGAGGTGGAACAAGTAGTAAATTGTTGACCCAAAGGTGGGGAGCAAATCAATTCATCAAAGAAGAGTGTTGTAGCTACTCTGTAGTGGTTGGATTGGTAGAATATATGGTTGATGGTTGAGTGGCCTATTCTAAAAGTTCCAAATGATCCTTTGATGTGAGTAGAAGCCCATAAGATCCTTTATAGTATGTGTGTGCTGGTGCAAGTGTGTACCATGATGGCCATGGCAAGGCAAATAAAGGTGGCACCAAGCCTTTGGAAGAGATGGATTAGACATTCATTGTTTGACACTAACTCTTTGATGGTGTTGAATTGGTAAGTAAGGTAGTTTATACAAGAACTCAATCATTGTTTGATGGCCTTTGGTGACACTTTGGAGATAGAGGCACAATGAAGAAGTTCGTGTATAGCTCTAAGTCGCAAATTCAAACTCCAAAGCTTTCCAAACTTTGACAAACATCTTTAGGTTGAAAAGAGTGGTGACAATTGCAATTGAGGAGGTGTTTAGAAGCAAGTTAAGAGTGATTTGGTCTCGGCAAATCCACTTGAGGTAATTTGGTTTTGTAACCCAAATGATAGAGTTGCTAGCACAAGTCTCGGTGAGATATTCCACATGACACAAATTGGAATCAACAAGGATGGGAAGTGATTCACTAGACTGGAGATATAGCATAATTCATGCCTTCCAAGCTAGAAAATTAGTCCTATCTAGCTTGACATTAAATGCTAGAATGGTTAATTAACTAGAAGCATTAAGGATTAAGGAGCATGATTGGGAAAATGTGGTACTAAAGGCCATATTTAAGGGGGATTGAATGGAAATAAATAAAGGCAAAGTCCATGAGGCTTGATGATACCAATTTAAATTGAAGAAACCTAGAAATTTGATGATTTTTAAGTGAGTTTGAAACTAGTTTTAGAACCCTAAAACATATCGCAAGAACATTTAGAGAACTTTTTGTAAAATTGGATGATAAAACTTTACAATCAAGCCTAATTTTTATGGGTAAAATACTTACCAAGTAAAAAAAGGAAACTATATAGATTAAATTAGAAACAAAATAATTACAAAAGAGTCATTGATTGAGAGATTGTTGGGAGGTATGTTTGGGCCAAAATCTAAAATGATTTTAGTTGTTTGATCTTCTAATCTCATAAGGTTTGGTGAGTAGAAACATTTTATGGAATGTTTTTAAAATCTTTCTGATAATGTTTGACAACTTTCTGGATGGAGAGTCGATCAAGTGCATTCACATATCATTAGCAATGGGGACATGCAATGGAGACAACACTTAGGGCTAATGTGTTATAGTGTGTTAACATGTCATGCCACGTGTTTTAGTAAAGCTAATTGGATGCTGACAAGAGGTGCTAACTTGGATGTTCTTACAAAGAGTGCTTCTACCTTTGGGCTTACACTTGTGGGTTTTAACACTTTAAAACGTGGAATATGTATTAATGGTTAATGTAATATATTTAAGAATTATAGGTTTCAATTTTTAAAGCTAAATGCTATCTTAAAGTGTCATATTTGTTGTCTTACTAAAATACACTTGACAAACAAGTGGTATCATGGTGATATGTAACAATAATAAAAGATAGTTGTTCCTTTTGTTGTTGGAATAGAGACCATATGTTTGTATACCATGTGACTTCCATTCACAATCAAAGAATAGATGAAACTATCTAACATGTATAAATCCTCTAGGCACCTAGATTATTTTAGAAAAACTTACATATGAGCACAAAACTTTAAATCCTACATTGACGCAAGATAAGTATTAAGTCATTTAGTATATATAGTTAGGCTTATGTTAATTAGTATAAATTTTTTAATAAAGAATGGCACATTAATATATCTTTTTATGATCTTACTGAAAACACTTTCTAAGGAGTTAATTTTCTTGAGACATGGAAGAAAAGTGAATATTAGAAATGATATAATGAATAATAATTGTTTCTCTCCTAGTTGGAGTTAGAATACCATAATCTTATCAAATTAATGTGCAAGAATTTGTGATCATTCCATCAATCAATTAGAAATATGGGGTAGTGGTGTGAGTCATTATTAGAAGCCCCCATAACTATATAAGTGACCTAACAATAACTTATAATTTCTCTATTTTTTGATAGCACAAAACGCCCACTAAATTTTGTTTGATGTCTTAAACAAGAAAGCAACAACTCACTCAAAACATAATTATGTCAATTAGAAATACAACCAAATTTTGTTTTGCAAGATTTCCTATATGAGTTCTCTTTACCATCTTGACATTCCAAGTGACAACTTATAAGTTATAATAGTGATAAAAGTTTTGTTCAAGGTGAGTTATAGCAATATGATGGATGACACTTATCTTTTAGCAATTAGAGCATAAATAATGCTTATGTACAATTGGTGGATCACTTTTTTTTGTTTTACTTAGGATGAATATGCTTGATATAGATAAGGCCCAACATAATCAACACAAGTCACCTTAAATACTGTCCATAAGATTGATAAAGCTTCCATTCAAAGAGGAATATGAAACCGTGGTAATAATCTTACTTGTTGGAATATGTATGACATAGATAGAAGTCCATAGGTATCCTACATAAGTAATCTTAAAGATAACAAATATGCCTACAAGATGGACAAAATTTTTCTTCAATGGTAGTGGTTTTTCGATAGTGTGAATGACGTGAATGCATAAACAATGAAGCCTCTTCGTAGTTGGCTAAGGATAAGTTGCACGGTTTTTATAAGGAAAATACAACCCACATAAAAAATTTCATTGACAAGAAAGTGTTAACGATACAAGTGAGAGATCATTAAATATTAAAAGTGAAGTCTTGCATGACTCGTATGCCACAATTGTGATTACCTAATATTTTACAATTGGAATCAAATTTATACATTCAACATTTCCCTTGACGTTGCAAATAAAGGAAACATGACAAACCTTTTAACTTAAAATTCAGTAAGATCCAAAATATGGTTCAAAGGCTGACACCTGGAGAAGCCATTCTGGAAAGAAATATCAACTCAAAGGGAGTTGTCCTTTTGTTTTACTCAGTAGGCAAATCAGATGAATATTTGAGAAAAAGGATTTATCGCATAGGGACAAATAGTGAAGCGAACCAACGGCCCTGAGGAAGAGTACCTGTGGGAATACCTAAGAGAGTATGTGTTGCCCGTGATTGATCCTGAGGATTTGCCGACGTCAAAAGAAGAAAAAGAAAGATCTAGCTGCAGCTTGGCAACTTTCTTAGATCCACTGATAGCCATAAAGAATGAAAACTATGGTTGCTGTTCGTCCGTGATCATGTGATGGATGTTTAGGTAACCTATGTATCGCACATTGTCCGTCCTTAACATAGCAATTCAAATATTATTAAATCAACTCTAGAGTTCTATTAGAACGAGGGGTTGTTCATGTCTAAAAGGGCAATCACATGAGCTTTTTTACGTCTTATTTAAAGTAGTTCATTGGAAAAGGTCCAACATGCTGTGGAAACAGATTGTGGAGAAGCAAAAATGATACACAAACCCACAGAACTCAAATAGCACCATCCGCTCACATCTTGTCTCTCTTGCTGTTATAGAAAGCATTAACAATAATGCAGGCCCCTCTCAGAATATAGCATTCTTACCCCACTTGCACACTTTAAGAGTGAATGCTCTTCTTTTATACAACTAGAGGCCAGCTTCATTGAACCCATAAGGCAATGCTTATTAAAAATAAGCCAATAGTTCAACTTGAAAACTAATACTTGAATTTATCTTAAGCATCAGGTTCACGCCAACTAGAAGCATCCTAGGGAGGTGATAGAGAGAAACGATCTGCCCTGGCATTGTGTGTGAACTTCGGAGATCTTCCAGCAGACACGACCGAAGCTGCTGATGTGATGGAAAAGTTATGCTTCTCGGAGATCAGATTCTTACGCGTGAGTAGCCGTTAGGAAAGTCAATGTATCGCCTTCTAAAATGCGTTTCTAAGACCAAGACTTGCAGCTAAGTCTACAGCCAGAAATGCTGCATGAAATTTCCCACCGTTTAAATCAAGGGAAGGGAGACCACTTAACTTTGCCGCAACAGGATGGCCTTTATCATCACTGAGAACAGCAGGGACGGCTGTAAAGGGGCACCAATTATGGCATTAACATTAGCTTTGATGATATCTTTCGGGTATCCGATTCCGTGGATAGGTAGATGAATTTGTCCCTAAGCTCTCCCGTGGTCCAGATTGTTAAGACGTGCCTGCTTTGATAGAGAGATGCCTCTGGCTGCATAGAGGTGTGGATTATTCTGCTCCTCGGTAAACAAATTAGGCCCAAAGCAACTAGTGGAATGTGTACATTTGAATAGCAGGAATGGAATGCAGATCCAACTTTGCTTTTATACAACTGAGGTGGGCCGGTGGGTTAAACCAAAGGGTCCATGGAACAATTTGATCCTTTAACTATTATAGTGTCTCTGTTTTAACAAATAAAGCAAACCATCAAATAACATATTCTTTGCAGTGGATTTTACCGGATTTTCAATAGCATGCATTTGAAATACAAGAACTCGAGGTTTTTTTTTTTTTTGTTCTGCATATAAGCTTTATGGATAAAATCCAAAGATAAAGCAACCATCAAATGGTGAATAGAACCAGAAAAAAAGACCTAAAATTCGCAGGCCAAATTTTTTAGTAGCACAGCTTGTACTTTGGTTTAACTGGTTCGGACATTTTAAAAAAAAATCATTTTTCCTACAGAAACATAAGTTAAAGTTCAGATTAACTGAAAAAGAGAAATTTTCTATGCATGGCCGGTTGGAAATTACACTAAATCAATCCAATTTTAGAAGATAGTCAGCATACTATAAAACGAAAAGCCAAATAATACGGCGTCGTCTCTCTCGTGCTCTCCCCAAAAATATCTGTATGGTGTAACCGGAGCTTGTTTCTCCCATCTTATCCATCTCTGAAAACCCCCCAAAACCCCTCTGCTTTCATAGCTCACGAGAACCCCTCCAATGCCAGAACGAATGATTCAAGCTTCTTAATGCTCAGCTTCTATATCAGACGCTCTCGGTCCCTATTCAATGGAACTTTCCTCTTCCTTCATACACCTTCCCACATCCAACAACTGCTCTTCCTCATCCTCCTTCTCTCCCTTCCCCTTGCAAGCACACACAAAGCCCTGCAAATTGACCAACCCCAGGTGGAATAAACTCCGTATCACTGCGGTAGCCGTAGACCCACAACAAGAACTCCCCCAGAACAGCCCACAAAGGCTTCTCAAGGAGCTCGCGGAACGCAAAAGAGCCACTTCTCCAAAGAAGAAGGTCCCCCCTAAGAGGTTCATACTGAGGCCTCCGTTGGACGACAAGAGGCTAGCCGAGCGGTTCCTCAATAGCCCGCAGTTGTCATTGAAGTCGTTCCCGTTGTTGAGCTCTTGCTTGCCTTCCTCTCGCCTCAACAATGCAGACAAAACCTGGATGGACGAGTACCTGCTTGAGGCCAAACAGGCTCTGGGTTACCCTCTGGAGCCGTCGGAGGAGCGCTTTGGGGACGACAACCCGGCCAAGCAGTTCGATACGTTGTTGTACTTGGCGTTTCAGCACCCAGCGTGCGAGAGAACCAAGGCGCGGCACGTGAGGTCGGGCCACACCAGGTTGATGTTCTTGGGACAATACGTGCTTGAGTTGGCGTTCGCGGAGTTCTTCTTGCAGAGATATCCAAGGGAGTCGCCCGCTCCAATGAGAGAGAGGGTGTTCGGGTTGATTGGAAAGAGGAATCTGCCCAAGTGGATCAAAGCAGCAAGCTTGCAGAACTTGGTGTTTCCGTACGACGATATGGATAAGTTGAAGAGGAAGGAGCGTGAGCCGCCCACCAAGTAAGCTCCAAATGCAAAGACTTTCCTATTTTCGTTTTATGGAATATGGACAGCGGTTGTTAATTGAGCTGGTGTCTTGTTAGATTTCGAAGTTTTAGTTATTACAGAAATGCGTATTTATGTATCATTGTGGAAGACTTGGTGTGCATCTACTTCTTGCTTAAGTCGTAATGGTGATGGAGTTGTGTGTCTCTTGCTGGTATCAGCAGAGATATACTATTTTAAACAATCATATGTTTGTTTCTGCATGGTCGACGCCTGCACCTTATGTTGAAAATTTTTGCTTTGCTATTCCCGGCTCGCTTATGTCGTAAAAGGCTTTATTGATTTGAAGATGAGCTGTTTTTGAAATGCCTTAGTTCATTATGCCAGGGATCAACTACCAAAAGGCTTCGGGTTCCATTCTTGTTTTCAGCCCCAAGTTTTCCTGATTCTGCTGATTTTGCTCTTTCCACTCAATTTCCATTGGCTGAGAGATAATTTGCAATTTTGCTTCCGAACTCTTAAGGGCTTAATTCATTGTGCTGGGCGTCAATTGCTGCATCACTTTGTGTGGCATTCTTGTTTTTTCAGCCTCAACTTTGCCTGATTCTGCTGATTTTTTCTCTTGCCCCTCAATTTCCATTGGCTTAGTGCTGCATGTTCAAGCATTCGCAATTGATCTTTCCTTTATCCTACAGTGACAACAGCTCTTCTTCTCAGCTCTAACTACAGTTGATTAAGAGCTAATGTTCTCTTGGCTAAAGGAAGCACTGTGAGCTGATTGATAATGTTTCAACAACCATTTCTACCAAATATCTGCTGAGACTTTTTGTTGATAACATGTGCAATCAAGATAATTATGTTTCTTGTAAAACTCCATGTTGACTTTGTTTGAGTTTCTTCAGCCATAGGAAAGAATAATTGTCGATGTATTCTTGCAACTGCTTGTTAATGAGCCAGAGCTTGATTTGATGACAACTGTACATGTGATGGTCATTCAATTTGTTTAAGTCAATCCCCTATTTCCTGCCTTGAGGAGGGTGCAACTTTGGAAAAAATTCTTAGAAAGCAGAGCAGCATCACTTATTGATAGTAAGTGCATCATAGTGGGGATGCAATTGCTGCCACAGTGACGTTTATCATCGTATCTTACATCACAGATGTCATGTAATTATTAGTTATAGATCCGTTTAATGAAGATCTCATCTTCCTGCAGTGGTTTATAACTGCAGTAGCAATGAGTTTGTTGTTTGCTGCCATTAAATATTTAACCTATATTGAGCATGCTATGTGGCATGAGAATTCATGAATGGCACACGGAAGATACTGACTTTTATGTTGTGAGCAGGTCTGTGTTCTGGGCTCTGTTTGGGGCAATATATTTGTGTTTTGGTATGCCAGAAGTATATCGTGTTCTTTTTGAAGTGTTTGGCATGGACCCAGAAGCAGAGGACTGCCAGCCAAAATTAAGAAAACAACTTGAAGATGTAGACTATGTCTCTGTTGAATTTGAAGGCAAGAAGCTCAGCTGGCAAGATGTTGCAGCCTATAAGGCAAGCTCTATTTTCTTTCTGTCCTTTATTTATATTTCTTCTTAGGAAAGTAAAAACAAAAATCTATTTTTCTGGAGGCTGACTTCAAGCCCAAGCTTTACATATCTGAATTTGCGCTAGATATTTCAACTGGGCTAGGTTTCTAGATCTCAGTGCATGTGAGCATGGTTTCTGGACTCATAAAAATGAAAGTAATTTTGTAGGCTAATTCTGGAGATCATATGTTAAAATGGCTGTGTTAGTACTTTGGACATCTTGGATTGCTGACTGTTTTCAATTGCGTAGTGAAACTTACAATATATTGAATGTTTGGCGGAATCCACATGAATAAGCTTTCTTTTTCATCGCTTAACAGCCTCCAGAAGATGCCCTTTTTGCACATCCAAGGCTCTTCAGGGCTTGTGTTCCACCAGGCATGCATCGATTCAGAGGCAATGTGTGGGATTATGAGAGCAGACCCCAAGTCATGCAGGCATTGGGATACCCCTTGGCAATGACAGACAGAATCCCAGACATTACCAAAGCCCGGAACATTGAACTTGGACTTGGGCTGCAGGTACTCTTATTACCGACTGTCATTTAACTTTTCCTTTCTTTTGCGGAACTCCTATTGCATTTATTGCAAACTGATATTCTCAGGAAATCAAGATTTTTTTATTTTATTTTTTAGAAGGGGCGGGGGGGTTGGGGGGGTGTGATGAGATGATGTAAGCCAGCATGCTTACAGATAAAAATAGAATCGCTTGATGTCATCTACCTTGGTTTCGTTCTTCTATGGTTACTACATCTATTTCGATTTACATGGGTATTTTTTCACTCTGTATTGTTTTATGAACTACCTCCCAGAAACTCCAAACTCCCAAGATCAAAATTTGCAAATGAAATGGAAGTAGCATGGTGTCTTTTGATGTATAAATTTGTGAAATCAACTTCGCTTACTTTCATCTTGCCACTTGTGAAGTATGTGTGTTATGTTAATTGTCCGTCATCTAAGAAATTTTTTTCCGGGGCCCTACCTCCTAATGTGTATCTTAATCTCTTGTTGAAATGCAGCTCTGTTTTTTGCATCCATCAAAGCACAAGTTTGAGCATCCTCGCTTTTGCTATGAGCGATTAGAATATCTTGGGCAGAAGATCCAGGTAATACAATTAAATGCATCAATGAATTGATTCCCAGACCCTTATCATGTATACAAATGTGTCATTCCTTAGTTTAGAAGCCTAATCCAAATTTTGCTTTCCCATTATATGATTTGGAAGACATCAGATGTTATGATAATCGTCATCTTCTCTTTCTTTAGGATATTGTGGTGGCTGAGAAGTTGTTGATGAAGCATTTAGATGCCCCTGGCTTGTGGCTACAAGAGAGGCACCGGCGTCTCCTGATGAACAAGTTCTGTGGGAGGTACTTGCGGGATAAGCGTCTCCATCGCTTTATCATCTATGATGAACAAGTTCAAGATAAATTTGAGTACAATAAAAGACTACGGAACCCAGCTACAACTGCTGTTCAACAAGCCCTTCATGGGCTCTCATACGCTGTTTATGGAAAGCCGGATGTAAGACGCCTTATGTTTGAGGTTTTTGATTTTGAGCAGATCCAACCTAAAGCTGTCTGAAAATCACAGGGAACAACATGAATCCAGTGTGACATAAGAGTTAAAGCATTTTTTCATGAGATGTACTAGATCCGGTTCAAATTCATAGCAACAGGGCTGATGTATAGAGTTCTGGTAATGTTAGTTGATGAGATTCCATTCATCAGACTTCCAGGATCATTTCTTTTATAAACAGAATTTGAAGCTGTGAATTAATTGGTACACCGGTGCATGGGAGTGGTACTGGAGAAGAAATGGAAAACTCCCCGTCTCCGGCATTCTTTCCTTCTAGCCTGATCACTGCTTAGTAGTCTGATCATTGTTTCATACTTTATCTCTTTGCAATCAACTCAAGCGACACTGTTTGTCCAAATAGTTGGTTACCAGGTTTCCTTTACTTTGTGCTTAATCCTCCCTTGCCTGGCGAAAGAAAAATATTAATCAAATCTTGCTTAGACTATCAAGCAAAACGAAATGAAGACCTAAATACGATTAGTGCTTCTCTTTCCAGTCAGTTCCCACCTGATGTCCCGTGATCAAACTGGACGACCCACGGTAATTAATTAGGTTCCCTTCTTAAACAAAAGTAAATATTCCGGTTCCTATCTGGTCTGACGTCAATCCGAAAACAGATAAGTTCTCAGAATATTCAAAGCAACTTGACTCGCCTTGAAAATCTGTGCTTCTCTCTTGGCCAATGACCACTTGCCACGCCATCAAATGCTCTTCCGATTGTGGGACCAAGCACCAGAGTAAACAATTCCCACTCTCTTTGATATGTAAGTCACCCCCCGCTCCGCTGCCCACAGTCTTTTCTATTCTTTCAACTTTCCTTCGGCAACGCGCAAAGTGGTTGTGATGGGCGCGTGGCGCGGCACATGAGATTTGCTCGCAAGCCATCCCCAGTCCTCTCCTTTCCCTTCCTCCTAGTGTGTGCGCTAGTGGTCTTGGGTGCGCCTGTTGCGCACTCCCCTATCCTGCGCACCCCGTGCCTTGCTATCCCTCCCAACGAGGCCAACACGACCACAAGCGGCAACTATAGGGTTGATACGCTCAACCTCGTGAAGATCTTGGCTGAGAATAACCGGCGAGATATGTCGAAAGCCCGGGTTTACGCCGACGTCAATGTCATACGGCCCAAGGAGTACTGGGATTACGAGTCTCTCGCCGTTCAGTGGGGGTAATAGAATATCTGAACCCTAATCTGAAACCTTTTTTCTCCTTTTTTTTTCATCTCTTGGTTCTGTTTATATATTTTCATTTCGTAAGTTCTACTGTAGATTGGGGAATATGTGTCCCTTGCTGATCCTGTTTGGTAGGTGAGAGAATCTTGAAATCAGAATAACAGAGAGTATTAAGGTCTTGAGATTTAGGCTCTCTGGTTAAGTGCCGTTTACGTTCTAATATGTTATCCTGCTTGAATGATTGAATCTGTTTGTTAAATTTTGTTAGCCAACTAATAGAGGATGAGGTTTTGTTTTGTTATTTCTCTTTACGATTACATAGTACACTGAGAAGCGTGAGGTTGTGTTACGTGTGCGATCGTCAGCGTAGCTTGATTAGATCTCATGTTCTGTATTATGTAAATGGAAAAGACCAGAGCTATGAGCAAGTTGGTTATGAAGCAAATCTAGACAGTTACTTTTCGTTTTGACAAGACCAAAGTGAAAAATAAAACGACAGTTGAATTTGGGAAACTTATAACTATTCACGAAACTGGCACTTGGGTAAGTTATATTTGTGGGATTGGAGTTGGGCTTGGGACTGATATATACAGACTATCGTAGTTTTGCCAAGTTTGAGAAGGGGAGAAGTCAACGATTTTCGTTGGTATTGAACATCTTTATTTTTTGGGTTTTTAATTTTTTTTGTGGTTATGTCATTGATTGCCCTGAACCTTTTAAAAAATTCTCTCTCTTTGTTCTTTTCAGAGATCAAGATGATTATGAGGTTGTACGGAAAGTTGGAAGAGGAAAGTACAGTGAAGTTTTCGAGGGCATAAATGTGAATAGCAACGAGAGGTGCATAATCAAGATCCTCAAGCCCGTTAAGAAAAAGAAGGTGAATTTTTATTTACTTTATCCTTTAGGACAGCAGCATTTAAGAGGAGTTCTAGAATACTAGTTGTACAAGATTTGGAGTTGTCTATGATGTTGGGTTTATAGTAATCCAATGTCTCCAATGAGATAAGGAATATGTATTGTTCTACCAATTAATACTGCCTTATAACTACTCAGGAGAAATCCCTCTAGACAATTGTTTTATGATGTGGTCAGTCTAGAAATTCTGTTCTGTTGCTTAGTCATGTTTTTCATGTGGTAATTTTTTGGATGTTTGGTCAGGAAAAAAAACGAATTAAAGGTTAAGCATTGGTTTTGACTTTTTGCAGATAAAGAGAGAGATAAAGATACTCCAGAACCTTTGCGGGGGACCAAATATTGTCAAGCTTCTCGATATTGTCAGAGATCAGCACTCAAAAACCCCTAGCTTGATATTTGAGTACGTAAACAGTACAGATTTCAAGGTTCTGTACCCCACATTGACTGATTATGACATACGCTACTACATATACGAACTTCTCAAGGTAATTTGTGGGTGGAAATATTAAAGACTGTTTATCATTTCTTGTTTTCTCAGTAACCCAGTTATGCTCATTTTTGAATCATGGTGGTACATCAATTGCTTATTCGAGGTTCTCCTTAAGTTTTATGGGTAGCAGTAGAATGTCAATGGCTAAACGGGTCAAGAAATGAAAAATAAAAAAGAAGAAATGACAGAAGTATCATACTTAAAGACAATGTTAAAACCTGCGTTTTCCTAGTTCCTTCTTCTATATCTGCTGCCTACTTTTCTTTTGTCCCCGGGGCAGGGTGTGGGGTGGGGGGGTGTAAAGATTTGAGGTGTCTCTGGAGCTTGTGAGTGACATGGTTTCTGATAAAAATTTGGATTTTCAAATTCAGTCCATGTGAAGTTTTTTCTTTCTCTTTTTCTCTGTGTAGATGTAAGATTTGTTTTGGTTTGGGTCACCTTTTTTAACTGTGCTATGATATAGGCAGCACAGTGGAGGTTTCTTAAGCTTGTGTGGTAAATGCACCTTTTCATGCCAGTTGTGCTAATTTGTATTGCAGGCATTGGATTACTGCCATTCACAGGGAATAATGCACAGGGATGTCAAGCCTCACAATGTTATGATAGACCATGAGTTGCGGAAACTTCGCTTGATAGATTGGGGTCTTGCTGAGTTTTACCATCCTGGCAAGGAATATAATGTTCGTGTTGCTTCAAGGTTATGTTCTGAATAAGCCTTATAAATTGAATCACACTTCTGTAAAGCATATGACTGATAAGTTTATAATTATTGGGTAATTCTTGTTCTGGCAAAAAACATTTGTCATCAGAAATGTTACCGCATGCCCAGTACTAGTTAGTTGTTCATTGAAGTATATAAGACTATGTGTTGTGAGCTGTATGAGTAGCCTGTAAAAGGCCACATTGAAATAGTTCTGAACTTTGTTGTATTTGAGGCATAATCTGGACAGAAATCTTGGTGTTAAATACAAATGCATGCACAAACATCTTAACATACAGGCATACTTACTGGGACTCACCCAAAGGGAGTTCATTATAGGATGGTAGGTCTGATTTTTAAGCTGCTTTCCTTCAGATATGATAAATTCAACTTTCTGAAAAAGATTGTGTTCCTTTCCTTGACTTCCAGATATTTTAAGGGGCCTGAACTTCTTGTAGATTTACAAGACTATGACTATTCTTTGGACATGTGGAGCCTTGGTTGCATGTTCGCTGGAATGGTAAGAATTATAGTGGCTGAATTCTACTTAGCATGCTTTTGATGTTGAGTAATGTGAAAGGTTCAGTCTTGTTCTCTAGCTGCTTGCGCATGAGCTTGTACAGAAGGCGAACTAGACAGTATGCTTGCTCATTGCACTTGCTTCTTATGTAGATTTTCCGCAAGGAGCCATTCTTTTATGGTCATGACAACCAGGATCAGCTTGTCAAAATTGCCAAGGTAGTGCTTGTTTGGTTTGGCAAAAAGTCTTGAATCTTTAGACATTCAATTTTTAACTTGGGAAATCTGAGTTAACAGCATGTTTTAATAGGAATTTTTTGTTACTAGTGCTCACTATATTTTTTGTTACAACTTAGTCACTGCCTAAGAAATTTTGTTTTTTACGTCTAGAAACATATTTTGTGGTGCAATAGTTTCTCCCCCTGAAGAATCTTTATGAATGTTAGTGATGTACATTCCAGGTACTTGGGACTGATGAGTTAAACGCATATCTGAATAAGTATCACTTAGAGCTTGATCCTCAACTTGATGCGCTTGTTGGGAGGTATGCTGTTTAACCTTTATGGACTTTTTAACTCTGTGGTACTCTCTAAATGCAAAAATTACTGAAGCACCTCCGTTCAGTTAAAATTACCTGCATCTCTAGTTTCTTATGCTTGCGATGTGTTAATATGTTGGTTCCTTCTTCTGCAGGCACAGCAGGAAGCCATGGTCCAAATTTATTACTGCGGATAATCAGCACCTGGTTTCTCCAGAGGTCATTTTCTTTTTCCTTTGCGCTGATGTATTATATTTTGGTTTCTCAACAATTCTATTATGAAGGTTTGTTAAGTAAGACATATCTGGATGCAGGCCATTGATTTTCTCGACAAGCTCCTACGGTATGATCATCAGGACAGGCTAACTGCAAGGGAAGCCATGGTAATCCTATTTGAGCTGATCCTCGACTAGTGTTTCTTTGTCTCGGTTAAACCAAAATGAGTTCATTGATGTTCACTGCTCTTTTTTTTTTTTTTTGGTGTTCTCTCTTTTTAACTGCTTGAGATTAGTTGGTTATATAACTTACTTTCCATGGGTTTGATTATTTAATGAACGTAGCTTGCACAAAATGCAAGAGTAGTAGTTTTCTTAATTTGAGAGGTCTTTGTTGTTCTGAAACAGTAGTTTTCTTACTGTGACATCTCTGATGTGTCAAGAGCTCCCCCATTCAAAAATTCAGACCTGTAATGGGATCTGAAGTCAGCATTCCAAATAGGCCTCGGGAACTTTCTGGCGGTTGGGGTGGGAGAAGGTGGTAGGTGGAGTTTGTTATTCCCTTTTTCACTGGCCTGGGTATGGTTACATCTGTTAAGAGGTTTGAATTGTGACTAGTTAGTCTTGATGGATTTATTGTTTGGTGCTGCAAGGGTCATTTGCAGTTCATTCTTTTAACTTGATTTTAATGAGCTACCCAATAGAGGTTTGCTGAGAGTTTGAAAACCATCCAAGAGGATTTGGTGAAATTCTGAGCTTATGCCAACGTTTAAGTGATTTGAGCTGTAAGAAATGACAAAATAAACATGGGATTGGATGTTTGAACTGCTTGACCTGACTAGCTGTTCTCTCCCTCCGACTTCAAGTTCATAAGTACTTGATAAGAGTTACATCTTTAAGTTTCTGGTGTCTTTAGGTTTTGCAATCTTTACACTCCTTGACGACACGCATGTTTCGTGTTATTCTTCAGTGATACTAATATGTCACCGTTTGGTTTTTTACCACAGGCACATCCATATTTCTCGCAGGTGAGGGCAGCAGAAAGTAGCAGGATGCGGACACAATAGCTTGACCATTTGGATTCCGTGTACAAGTAAACCGGAGTGTTATTTGGAATATGTATTGTAAACCCTAAAAACTTTTTATGGCTGCCTCTTGCTGGCCGTAGGCAGTCAACTGGGTTCCCACCGAGTCATCTTTAGTTATCTTGTCTTCTTTAAATGAGATTGTGTTACTGGTCTTTATGTGGAAGCATTTCAATGCCGCGCATGCTGCCCCCCAGTTCCTCATGATTTTTAACTCGCAAGAACACTGAAAACACTGATCTGCATAGCAGCAGTGAGATAATTGATCCCATTAGACCAGTTTACACTCTTTCAACTGGTCCCAGTAGTAACACCACGGGGAAGATGCAGCTTCTCATCTTTCCTCCCTCCGGTCGATGGAGAGTTAGTAGCAGGGATGATCAAGTTCTATGGATTGGGGAGTCATTATTGATTCCTGTGAGCATTTGAAATGCAAAAGAACACGGTTTTTAGCAGCATACATTAAGTAGAACGCCAACTTTTAGCAGCATCCAAGGGGTATCTCAGCCCCCAAGAGATGACCACTTCATCTCGTATTTCCGTTTAATCATAAGCACTCAGGCCACGTTCAAGATCATTAATATCTGGATCACAGAACCCCTTGTCATTAATTGATGCGAATCTCTTTCCAACGGAAGCTACACTATTAAAACTCTTTCGTGATTGACGCCATTGATATCCTTATATTTAAACAAGCTTCCATGACTGGTAGGACGATAATAGTTTATAGTCAAACACTTAGTTCAGTTTAACAAGGGGACTTTTAACGCTCTTTCCCCTCCCCCTTAAAGCACACAAATTCCCAAACAATGCATGACACAAACCTGATGTAGTACTGCTGTTATTACAAGCAGAAAGCTTTACACATGAGATGGTAGTAATCCTTCGACACGATACTGTCATTTCTTGAGATGAGGGAAGCAAGCAGTAACATCAGATTTGGGGTGCTTTGCTTCTGCATGTTCCCGGCACTTCACCTCAGACGTGGTGCAAATAAATGTCTGCATGCACACTTTGCACTGCATATCAAATACAACAAAAGCATTCTGGATTAACCAACAATTAATCGGTTACATACATTATCTGTCCTAAACGCTAGTAACAACATAAATACGCTTGAGAAAATAGTATTACCAAGACATGGAACCAGCTATCACAAGGTCGTTAAGTTGTTTTCTACATTCCAGGAAACACATTGGAGACAAAAAAAGAAGCTCTCGAAGTACATAACGCCACTTGAATTGTATGCTAGATGACGAATGCCAAAAAACCAAAAGTAATTGTCTTTCTTGGATTCACTAATTGTCCATTCAATTAGTAGTAAGTTAACGTTTTGAAGATGCTTTCTTCACATGATCCAAAAAACCAATGGGAATGGGTAGTTTATCCACATCCATTAAATTCCATTCACAGTAAGATAATTCAGCTTCACTTTTGTATCTTATAGCCAAAAAGCAAAAGACTTCTGATTAAAACCATGTTTCCAAGAACACATTTTTCTCGCCTAGAATACGTGCTCCATGGTTGAGCTTCAGTCTGTTAGAAACTAACATCCAACTTGCCATCCAGCAGTCAGACATGCTTCTGATAACCAAGAATGGGTCTTTTGAAAACCAATGATCAACTACTGTTCACTACATGTTCAGGAATACTGCAAATTGGTCATCAGTCACTAAAATAGGTAGCAGGGGAATGAAATTTCTCCCACTTGAAACAGTTTTGATCCATCTGTAAGTTCAATCAACCAGACTTATGATGGTTTGACATGGACTGAAGCAGAACATGCATTTCAAGCAAATAAAATAAAAGCTTTTAAAACCAAAATTCCACATGTGGCAGCAACGCATTGTGTTTTCCCACAGTTTGCCTGTCGGAAACCAAATTAACTATAGCAGTGTGCACCGATCTAACGTTCGCCCATTACCTACCTACTGTTAACATTTTTGCTGGAATTATCGTGTGTAATATTTCAAAAGTCTCAAGTTCCGTGATTAAAGACAGTAAAGCAATCAAAACATCCTGAAACAGGATCACCAACTCAAAAATTCGATGTATCAGATGCCTAACAGACTGGAATACCTGGATTGACATCGCCTTCTTGTTTGATTCTAGCTGGCTCCCTGAGATCAAATCATCCGAATTACACAACAAAATACATGTAGCTCTTAGACGTGTAATATGGAAAACCCAAAACGCTTTTTTCTTAATTTGAATATATAAAGATTGACAAGAAATTCTGATCTTCTCTTACATGTATCTTGGATAATAATAGTAGAATCTACCCCAAAATAAGCTCCGTAAGTTTATAATTTAAGACTTAAAGCTATTTTCGGTCATATTCTCAGTAACCAAACAGAACACCAAGGAAAAGGAAAAATCGATGCCAGGATAGAGAATTGAAATTTACCCTTTGCAGCTTTTTGCTTCTCTATGTTCTTCTCACGGGCCATCTTCGCCTTTTGCCCGTTGCCTCCTCCCATGGCAGAATGACAGAAGAGAGACGAGAAAACCTGGAAACCCTAATTTCGCGAAAGAGGTCTTAGATTTGTGACCAGCAGACAGGGGCGTGTAAATGACGTGGAACGCGTTTATATAGGCAGAGAGAATACGATCTCTTCATCCATAAAGAAAGCCACCAGCCAATAGAATTGCTCAATCGGCTGACAGAGAGAACGTCTAATTCCGTGGGAGATCGGCACGCTATAAACTTATATTCAGAGCATGTCACATGTCATTATTGGATTTCTAAAACCAAATAATTAAAGTTAAAATAGTTTTTAAGAAATAATTTTTGATTAAAAATGCAATAATGACATGTGACATGTTCTGAATATAAGTTTATAGCGTACCGATCTCCCACGGAATTAGACGTTCTCTCTGTCAGCCGATTGAGCAATTCTATTGGCTGGTGGCTTTCTTCATCCAAGAACAAGGAAAGAGATTATTTACTTCCTTTCTCTTCTTTCAAGAATGATTGTACAATTACATCTTTGAAAATAAACATTCTCTTTGAAAAACTATTCATATGAATATGTAAGATCAATGTAGGGAATCTGTGCTGCTACTTTATTCCTCCTTGATTGCCCAATGTCGGCTGTCTAGTCGGCTGTTTCTTGTTAGATGAGTAGGAGCTTGGTCTATCCTCCATATGATCCATTTTACACTTGGTATAGTCAGTTATGTGCTTAAACCTTTGCAAGTTCCTTGAATAAATCCTAAGACCCTTGTCATAACATTTTCAAAAAGAAAAGAAAAAAGGATTAGATTGATCAATTTTGCCACCCTAACTTGGGGTTACATGAATTCTTTTTTGTTTATATTTGGTCATAACCACCACCAATAACCTATACAAATATGGCAATGTTCATTGACATTCCTGTCAAAGTAACCCAATGAAGCCCTAGAGGCAAGCTCTTTTAATGAGAGTTGATCCTCATTAAGAGGTTCCTAACCAAACCCTTGCCAACCATAGTGAAGCCTTAAATAGCTTTGCTCCATTCCTAAAGTTGTTCCTCAACTTCCCTCGTATGTCATGCCTCCAACATTTAAGTAGTCCATGTGTCCCTTTATTATTGGTTGAGTTTGTCCTAACCCAAAGTGTCAACTCCCCTTTTGTTCACATTTAAACTCCTTAACGTCCCCTACCTATTGGCTTTTGCTAATGCCAGCTCCAAGCTGCATGGGTGAACACTTGCGCCAAAATGCTTTGGCACGTGCAAGTGCCCACCTCACCTTGTCCGTTTGGGTGTACCTCGAGCACCCTAACATGCTAATGCCTCCAAGGCATTTGCTCAGGCATGTACTTGTAGGCCCACTTGAGTCCCATGTGTACACATCCTCCTGCATTGGCCTAAGGTGATTCCATGCCTTAACCCCTCCTCGTATGCCCTCATGAACGCATCCTCATATGGGCAATGTGCCTATTGCACACACTCCCCATGCTAGCCTTCTCATTTGGGTATTGTCTTGTCCCACACACTAGCAATCTCTTATTGGTTTTTCCCTTATATCATGCTCTTTGTCTTGTCCCACATGAGGCAGAGTGTGACATTAAGTACCTTTAGCAAGCCACCAATATTGTCTATTAACTAGCATGTAAATTGGTGAGCCACTCTTATATTGAATATCACACTTTACATTCTTCTATGGAATGGGACTAGAATTTTAACCCTTTTTTGTTGCCATTTTCATTATGGTAAATGTCATGCCATTAGTTAGAAAGGAACTCCATGGCCACCTCTTTTCTCATGAAGATAAGCTTGACATTTGTACTCGAGACTCAATCAACACTCCTTTACCAATAGCCTTTGTAGCACAATTCAAATTTTACTAACATCCTAAATCTAATTAACTTTTGGCCACCAACCATATGCACACATCCCCCCCACCCCTTTCCCTCCCTCCCTTTTCCCTTTTCTCCCCTTCCTCTAAGGGCATATACTCCAAAGGCATTTGCTCAGGCATTTACTTGTAAGCCAACTTGAGTCCCATATACACACATCCTCCCACATTGGCCTCAGTCGCTTCTCGTGCCTTAACCCCTCCTCGCATGCCCTTATATGTGCATCTTCACGTGGGGCTGTGTGCCTATTGCATACACTCCCTAAGTTACCCTTCTCATACGAGCATTGTCTTACCCCACACATTAGTAATCTCTTGTTGGTTTCCCCTCATATCATGCTTGACTATGTAAATTAGGCAAAGCGTGACATTGAACATCTTTAGCAAGCCACCAATATTGCCTATTAGCTAACATAAATTGGTGAGCCGTTCATGATATTGCATATCACACTTTACATTCTTTTATGGATTGGGGCTAGAATTTTAACCCTTTTTTGTTGCCATTTTCATTATGGCAAACGTCATGTCATTAGTTAGGGAGGGACTCCATGGCCTCCTCCTTTCTCATGAAGACAAACTTGACATTTGTACTCGAGACTCAGCCGACACTCTTTTATCAATAACATTTGTAACACAATTCAAGTTTTACTAATAACCCAAATCTAATTGACTTTTGGTCACCAACCATACACAAACATTTCCTTCCCCAACCCCTCCCCCCCCACCCTCCCTTCCCCAACAAATGATCCCACCCTACCATAAGGCTAGCATCCCCTTCTATTTAACCCACCATTACTACTGACTCTAACCTAGTCCAATGGAATGTGACGCAACCCACCTTACTACTAGGTATGCCACCACCAAAACCATTATGCCATTGCTTGCAAGGAATGCTACAAATCACAATTTGTTGCATTTCCATTACTTTAAAACTAAAACAGTATCCCTCCCCACAAGTTCATTATTCTTAACATGTTCCACAATCTTATTATCCTTTTTCCTTACCTCTACCATAAGCTTGTTATAATTCATTTCCATTGCTTGTTATACATTATCCTAGTATACCTCCACCTTCTACCTTGGTCGCATCCTCTGGGTCCTTGGATTCATGTTTTGCACATTATATCACTAACAACATTGCTATGTTTTCGACTATCACTCCTTGCACTAGCACTAACAATTGACCATGAGCGATGTGGTCTTTCTTCCCATCACTTATATAGGTATTATCAAGTCTTTTTCTCTTTCTTATATTTATCTTACTAATGTACTTATACTTGACATTATTAAGAATTTACTTTCAATTTCTCATTTTACTCATGACAATTATTGTTTGTTCCTATTTTATAACACCTATTTTATTGTCATTTTTTTACATACTAGTTAGATAATACTTTGTGACATCCTTGATCATGGCTTGTACTACATATCTTTTTTCAATGGCTAAGTGACCTTCAACATTTCATACCTTCCCTTCTAGCAATATCACTTTGTGGTATCAATGTTTGACATGCCTTTTCTAAAGCTATTGTTCATTTTTTATCTTTCATGAGATTAGTTTTATTCATACTACAACCCTCATTTTTATGGCACACACTATTAGTAAGAGTCATTGCCATCCTCATCTCCATCCCCATCCCCCTTCCTAGTGTAAAGCTTCTCACTCTCTAGAACTAATTCATTTTTATGTGTGGAGACTTACGCTTGTAACATTTAGGCAAGGTTTTAAGTATTATATTTATTTTATTAATGACTATTCTCATTTTACTTAGCTTTACTCATTTACCACTTGGTATAAATTTCTTTCTATCTAGAAAGCCTTTCACTCCTTTGTGAAAAATCAACTATAATGTCATTTACATATTATTTAGTGTGATGACGCTTCCAAGTTCTTATCCTCATATGTTTGCTTTTATCTTATAGATGATTGTATTTACTAACGTGTTTCTTAGCTATATTCCTTATTTTATAACATGGTGGTGGAGTCAAACTATTGCCATATTGTTCAAATTGGATTGGCTATGCTCACCCATGCAATAGTGCCTTTGCAATTTTAGGAGTTTGCCTTTAAAACTGTAATTTTCTTGATAAATTGTCTTTCAAATTGGTTATTGGTCACATGTCACCCTGGCAAGAGCTATTTCACTCAACACCAGGTATATTGCATTTATAAGTCTTTGGTGGTGCAATGTTTACACACTTGTCTCCTTAGCTACACTCTTATAATTTTTTAGGATATCCTCTTGGATACCATGGTTATTGGTGCTACTGCCTTAAGATTCAAATGATTTATATTGTTACTAATGTTGTATTTAATGAGTTTGTTTTCCCTTTCACTCATACAATAGCAATCTCTTTTTCTCAGTTGAAGCAATGCTCTGTCTTCTTATTGGTGCACCTTTTTTCGATGCCTTTGGATGCAATACCCACTTTTAACACTTCCTTTCACATGCATATTAACATAAACATTGCATGTAAAAAGAAACCCAACTTTGGAACATAAGGGTTTATAAGGAGGTACATCCATAGCTTTAATATTGTATTAGAGTATGAGAATCCATTCCAAAACCTTAAGACAATCAATAAGAAATTTTCATCACGTATAATACTAAAGGCCTATCCTATCGCTTTCAATATAGAATAATACCCACCTTTAACAATTACTACTTTAGCACAAGTAACTCTTGGCCCAATGCTACCATCATCCCCATCATCCCCATCATCTTTGTCATCACAAGAGTTACCTCCTCAATTGCTTGCTTATACTCCTCTGGCTCTTAATCCTCCCACATCATGTCATCTCATACTTACTCACTTAAAGAACAACACCATTACTTAAGCAACCTTAAACGATGGAATTGACATTCACATTTTATTATGATAATCTATCTTAGCACTATTAATCAAATGACATGTACTAATAATTATACATAAGCAATGCAATTGTAGATACGAAAATAAGATGCCATTTTCTTTGGGATGATTTTTTTTTCTCCTAGAAAGTATATAAGTCAAAACTTTAATCTTCATTATTCTACTCTCAAGCTATAGTGTAAGAAATAATTTTTCATTCGTCTTGACACAATTATCTCTCAACCGTTTATAACTTGAAGTTGGAATTTGTTAATTGGATCTAAAGAATACATAGAAAGAGTATCAAATATTGTCTTTATAAGCCAAGAACCATCTTTCTAAAGAGTAAAAACAAGACATTTAATAGTTGATAAGAAGATATATTTCTGGTTAGCTCCATTTTTTTAAACATATTCGATCATTTGAAACTTGATTAAAACTGGCAAAACCATCTAACCACAATTTTAAAGGAGATCTTGGAAGAAATGTAATCGCAGTCGTTGTTTACGTTAGACGTCTTCCTAAATCTACTGTTTCTGCGGTACGCAAAACAAATCACGAAGCCCGATTAAGCTATTGCAGACGTGACATCTGCCGACAACATTTCGTGATACTGATTACTTGGTTTCTTGCAAAACTCGCATTCAGGAGGCAACAATCGCTTTATAAGCTCCGCTGAGGCTTTAGTCAATGCTCCACACCAAAACTCCATGATATACTTTTTTGACAATCAAAATATATAAAAGAAATAAAAAACCCAACTTCAATCCTCTGCTTTAACTTTCGAAGAAATTACAACGTGCACCTCCCCGATTTTCACATGGCCAAGTAGGACACGATAAGCAGGGTACCTTGCCAAAATCAATGCAGGCATGATGAAGCCGTCAGCAGTAGAATATTAGTGAATGCTTATCAAGATTCATCGCCCTTCCTAAGACTTCTTAATTTGTGAAAAAATCATTAATGAAATTTTTCTTTATTAGTGGTACTTTTTTTGCCTTTTTTAGTGGTACCTTTTTTTCTTTATTTTAAACCTAAGGTGGCTATCAATTATGTTCTTTCTTCCTTTTTACTTTACTTGAATATTCGGTGGTTAGCCTATTTTTATTGGAATAACGGAAAAAGAGAAAAACTTATGGGCAAATTCAATGTACTCAATCTACGGTGAATTCGCTCTCTCTTTGATAAAAATGCAAACAAAATTTAATTACTAGGAAGAGGAAAAGACCTCGGGAGTCCAAATCGGAGACCATAACCACCGCTTTCTCTGTCACGGCCTGGAGTGAAAGAGTCCTTTTCGAAATAGGCCTCTTCATAGACGCTTGCCAGCGAACGAGGACCGACACCTAATATTGGTGGCCGATGCAAAGCAGCAGATACTTTGCTCGGCTCTGCAAAATCCTCTTCTTTTAGTTTCTTCTTCTGAAAATCAAAACTCCGATCGTCACCGCTTGCTCTCCATCTCACAAAGCTTGCTATGGAGCTTTTTCTCGAATTGCTTTTGACCATTGCTCTTTCTCTTTTGCTTTCTCTCGTCATTCCCCTGTTTTTTACCTTCGCTCCCTCTGGTGAACTAAAACGCGCCTCTATGGTGAGATCACGGGGTTTCAAACCGGTCACGTCTCGGCCTAAACTCGAAGTGGAACCAAAAAGTCGCGGTTGTGGAATTGAGGGAAAAATCGGGTTCCTTGAGAAGGTTGTTGAATATAAAACCGAACCGGTTAGAGGATTTGTGAGTGAAGGCCGTGAGTCGTCGGCGAAGGGCTTTGGGGAACCTGAATTCGCCGAGTCGACGGGGAAATGTATCGAGGAGGTGTCTGTGGAAAACTTGGTTGATGAGAATCTGAAGACGGAAAAGCTATGCGAGATTCAGTTTGACAACGGTGGAGATGATGGTATCAGGGGCGGTCTGTTTGATTTGGAGGATGACTGGGAAGGGATCGAAAGAACCGAACTGGAAAAGGTCTTCGGGGCCGCAGTGGCGTTTGTAGGCTCCAGTGCTAATGCTGATCGAGTTTCGAGTCTTGGCAGTGATGTGAAGATGCAGTTGTATGGGCTTCACAAGATTGCCACCCAAGGGCCTTGCCATGAACCTCAACCAATGGTATTCAAGCTCTCTGCTCGCGCTAAATGGTAATTATCTACCCTTATGGATAACGAGTGTTGTAGACTAAGAGTTGCCTATATATTATGGTTTTGACTATTCGTCTTTTGTGTTCAAGTTTCATTTTCGACAGCAGTTAATTAGACAACATTTTAGGTGAAATCCAACATGTTACAAAAGGGCCTAACTTGAAGGCTCACTGGATTAATATCCTTCCAACACGTTGAGTAGTTCAACGTCCTAGTTTTCACTGGGTTCACAATCTTTGGTTGCAGAAAGAACTTCCTGTATAAAGTTGATAAATTTCCTTAAGGTGAATTTATAGAGCTGTTTGAAACTGCTTTGAATCGGTTGGGAAAAATTTAGTTTCAGTCTCATAGAACTGAATCTAGAATGGGTGCTAATGGTCCGATTTGACTTATGAGTAATGCTGCATTTGATTTCAAGAGATTGTGATGGATACATGCGCAAAAATGTAGTGAAGTAACTTGAAGCGGTAAGTAAATTGAGTGCAAAGAGAGGGCAAAAAATGTATTTGGCGATGGCTGGTGGACTGAAATATTGGAAAAGATACCTTTCGTAGTTATATTTATGAAAACTTGTATAGTCATTACTTTACATGCATTACTCCTAAAACGAGAATTATTGAATTTCTTGTAGACTTCGCTGTCTGTCTTATCTTGAAGGGTAAATCCTTCTTACTACTGCCTTTCTGTTGTTGTCATCTTGGACGAGGCAAGATAAGAAGTGGACTTCAAATTTTACAAAATATTCAAGGGATTTTGAATGTAAGCTAAGGCCTTTTTCTTTTCGGGAGAGGGGGGAAGATAAGAAGCAAAATACCAACATAAATGAACTTGATGCTCTGCCACCACTACCAACATAAATGAACTTGATGCTCTGCTACCACTACCAACATAAATGAATTTGACTTGATTTATAGTGATCCTAGTAGATTTTCATGTTGCACCATTTGATGGAGTACTACTTACATTATGCAAGGAATAATTGGCAACGGCTTGGTAATATGAGTCCAGAGGTGGCAATGGAGCAGTACATCACTCTTCTCTCACGAATAATTCCTGAGTGGAGGCAAGATGATTTTGTTGTAAGTCCTTGCTTTGTGGACAAACACTAATATTGTTGTCGGAATGGTTTCTTTCATGAACAATTTTGGGTTCATATTCCTCACATTCTTTCTGGTGCAGGGAGTTAATAAACAGGACCCTGAAGAAAATCTAGTGTTTAGCAAGCTAGCTTCTACCTTAAAGGCATTGCCACCAAACCAACCAGGTGCTGTGGATGAAAGGTAACAAATGTTAATACTTCCCTCTGGGTGGATGTTGTTAAAAAATAAAATAAAATAAAAAATAAAAAATAAAAAAATCCCTGTTATTACTTGTCCTGCAAGAACTTCCGTTACAGTCATTTTTTTGCTACAGAGAAATGGAGAAAACTTCTTGTGTTGAGGGATTGCACGTGACTGGATTTGGTATCCCAACTCCTTGATTATGGTATGAACATTTTCATTTGGTTCGGATATTCATAGCTTTAATGCGTCTGTAGAAGTGCATGCCAGGCCGTGTACGGGAAACTCTTCAAACATCAAAGAGATGCCCAGTTATTGTCTCACAGATCATAGGCAAGCCGATTACCATATTTTAAGAATGTGCTTGTGTAGAGGAAGAATTTTTGAGTCCATGATAACTTTTTTATGCAATCATATTTTACAAAATAGTTAGGGGGTGTCGTTCAGAACAAGTATCAAAGGTGGCCCGAAATTTGTAGTTGTGGATTAGATCGATTGAGAATTATATAAGTTGGAAACTCTGTCCGTCTTTCCTCTAAAGGTAAGACATAACTCAATGTTTTAGGGTTTCAATATAAGTCGATGAGAGAAGAAACGTCCCTTACAAATATCAGCTGTTATAGATGGTTGGATATGTTTCGTTTTTATTTTATTGCAGTTTCTTCTACATAAGCTGATTCATTTCCTGTACATACAGCCAAAATGTTAAATTATATTGAGAATTGACTGATGCTTTTGATTTTCAAGTGGTCTAACATAATATGTATTGTTTAACCAACTTGGCATGGTTTGTTCTTCAGGACAACGACCAGAGTGGCTTCTCCTAAATCCTCACGGCCAGGATGTGGATATCGCTTTGCGGATTGGAGGCTTCAGACTGTTTATAATCTAGTAGATTGTGCAATGTTCTCTGTTAATAAAGAACTGAAAATGAACGTGGGATTACATATCTCTAATTCCCACATGGCGGGGTTCCCATGATTAGTCAGTTGAAGTATATATTTTAGGCGTAGGAATTTCCTTGGTATTTCTTTCTTTTTCTTTTTTTTTTTACCACCCGTTCCTTTGATTATGAGGAACTGGGAAATTTGGAATGTTCCAATTTCCTTCGTGACAAAGAGGAAACTCCTTGGGTTTTGTACATTTAACCAAGCCAATGAGATATCCGTCAGTTGTCAGTTGTTGAAGAATTCATTACTGTTCTTGCTAAATTTTTATCGTTGGGCTTCGGTTCCAGGGCAAATCAAAGACTGGAGATAGCGGGGCTTAAGTTTTAGATAAGCTACCAAGAACGCACTTCGGTTGATCAAACTATTCATCAAAGAGACCTGATTGGATAAATTGTCACCAATAACTTCTGAAATGTTTGAGTAATGTGATTTAATTTCAAAAGAACGTGACCGTCTTGCTTTGTTTTGTGGCAAAAAAATAATTCAGAGTCCATCCGATGAAAGAAATGGCTGACAGAGCAGTTCCCTTTAGTTACGATGATGCCCCATCACTGCTCAATAAAACTAAACTTACCCAACCACAATTCCAACCCCTTTCCAAGCACCTGACGGAAAATAGAAACGGTGCGTTTTCTATACTGTGAACCCCTAGAACGTCCCCCAGCAGCGTTCTTTCCACGATTCAAGGAATCAGATCTCTCTTTTGCGCGTTGGCTCGCTAGCAATAGCAATCAGTTTTTGAATTGCTTACGATGCAGGGAGTCCCTGAGATCTGAAATTATCTGTTTGGCTAGTGATTCGAGGCAGGAAAAGGAGAATGGGTGTGGTCATTGAGAGCTCCGTTTGGGAACCGAATCCCGCCCTATACATCTTCATTTTCATCTTGTGCCTCGCCTCCATCCTTCTCTTCCCTTATGCATCCAAACTCAGCTCTACCACCAAAAATGCTGCAATTCTCTTAGACCACGGAGTCTCATCTTCGTTTCTTCGTTTCCAGCGGAATTTCCTGTTCCTCTATTCGCTCGCTTCAGGTCAGCCACTTATTTTCTCGCTCACTCTCTCCCCCCATATATGCAAACTTTTCGGTTGAGTTTATTTTGGTCCTCAGAAGTACGCGGGAGAAGACAGAATTAGAATGCGGACTCTCCTATGACTAGGATACACGCAATACAAACACATACACACACACTTATATCCATATGCGGGAACTTAACGAATTTTTCGCTCTGATTTATTTTAGTTTCTGAGAAAATACGGTGAAAGGAAACGAAATCTAAATGCGGAATCCCTTGTAGTTGCAAGATCTACCTGTGAACTTAATTATTATTATACTATTTTTCCCCTTGCAATTTGTCGGCTAACAAATGGAGAGATTAGGAAGTGTCATTTTGGTGAATTTGGCGGGTTTAGGATTTCAGCTTATATCTTTTTGTTTTCCTATCTGATAGCAATGGAAGGGCTGTGGTCAGTGTTCGGAGAGTTGGAGTTTGCTCATCATGGCGTTAGTAGAGAGCAAATGGTCTTGTCACTTTGCCTTGGTTCTGCGGCTGCTCTTCTCGCTGGTCCATTCTTAGGCGTGCTTTCTGATTTAATGTAAGCGCGTAGTCCTTTGCGTTTCCTTCTGGTTGCTGTGGTGTGGATTATTCATATAAAAACAGTGTGCATTTTACCTATTGTTTGATAACTATTCAGACCTTTATATTGTACTTCTTCGGTTTAGCTTTCAAATTTTTGATGAAAGGCTTTTAGACAAAACATCTGAAATTAAGTCTTCAGTTGGTATATCACATCATCATTCAGTGATTTATGGATCATGTTTCAGCTATGGTTAATGAAGAACATCCAGGCTGAGTGCCTAGTATAAATTCCTGTTTTTGGTGGCATCTTTGGAGCATTATTTTTTCAGATTTCAGTCTATGTAATAAACTCTAACAAAATCACTTATTTTATGCTGTGTGTAGAGGTCCAGAAAAATTTTGTATGATTTTTTGCATCCTTCACCTTTTTGTCGGCATATGGAAGAGGATTGTTGCTCATCCAAGTGTTCTCGTAGCAAGCATCTGTTTATCGCTTGCCTCTTCAGTATTTTCATTCAGTTTTGAGACATGGATGGTAGTGCAACACGAAAAGGTTTGTTTAGATATATTATTATTCACTTCTACTTTTATCAAAGGGAAAGGATTTAGTGTAGGTACCACAACTTTTCCTGATGGAATTGAACTATATTTATTATAGTCATGTTTTGAAAAAGGCTAGATTGCTGATGATTGTGATGTTCTTTCTTTAAATTATTTACAGGAAGGGCACAGGCAAGATTCGATGGGTGATACATTTTGGCTTATGACTTTCTTTGAGTCTGCATCTTACATTGGAAGCCAGATGCTTGCAAATTGGCTGGTTGGTGATAATATGGAGAAGAATTTAGTGTTTCCTTCCACTGCAGCTATCTTCTTGGCAGCGAGAACCATTATTTGTGTTACTGGAGGACTGAGAAGAACTTCACAAACTCCTTTACTTAAGGAATATAGAGTGGCCTTCCATGCATGTATATTTGGTGGTAAGAATCGCATCTCTTTAACAAAATTATCTTGCCTATTCTTTTACCTAAAACCTAAGTTTAGGCAATTTGAAAAATACAGTCGAATCAATTATTACCTAAGCTAGAGTAAACTGGAATGAGACAGTACCTCAAAATTCTGGATTCATTCAATTTAAAGAAATAACTGTTCTAGTTTTTAGATTTTTATAAAATTGATATCGTTAGATATCTAATGATGGAACCATCTTGGAGACAAGCACTTTACTGCCTCAAAATAGCGTTGGTGAGGGCCTATTTCAATATGCTTTGGACTTGATCTGCTGCTCTGTGCTGTTAATCCTCACAATTCATCAGCTGCAGATCCCTGACTGTCTTTCTTCATTTTAAAAATAAGCTTAGGTAGCTAAAATAATCTAGCAGATGAAATTTTCTAGAGGATTACTTAAAAGAAACATCCCTCTTTTTTCTGGATCTCTGTCATCTGAGTTTTACACAACATGAACATTCTTGCAGTTGGGAGGATTGGTTGCATCATGGAATATAATAGTAAGTATGGATTATCAGCTGTACAAATACTCTTTTGCATGTGCTTATTATTGATGAAAACTTTTTTATTTGCAGATAAAAGAATTTGGCTTTTGGCATGGGCACAAGCTTGCCTTCATTTCTCCGTCACTATGTTTTGGGTTCTGTGGGCCCCAACATTGGTGGTATGGTACATATACATAAGAAAGTTGTCTAGTAAATTGTGAATTATTTACTAACTTGTGACTTCCTTGAAAATCTTATGAATTCAGGCTGATGGACGAGAAGTGCATATGGGGTTGATATATCCTTGTTTGCTGGGTGCAAGAATGCTAGGCAGCACACTGTTCCCATGGCTCATCAGTGGACCATCATCACTTCGAACTGAGGACTGCCTAGTATATTTATTTCTCCTTATGGGATGTGTCTTATCTGTAATAGCTTATGATTATCAGGTGAATATTCCTTAGAATTATGAGATGAAAAATAATGTTGGTTCTGGCTATGGTGGTAGATGTTTGGAAGTTTTACATCGCTCATTTCCATTGTGCAGGAAATTGGAGTTTTAGTTGCGCTATTTTGCTTATTCCATGCATGCGTTGGCCTGATCTTACCTTCACTTGCCAGATTGAGGACCATGTACGCTAGCATAATTGTGTTCTATCTCTTGACCCATTAGTGTTTGCTGTAAAAGTATTTTTTATGTGGGTTTTCTTTGATAGTTCTGCTATTAATTGTGTTCACAGGTATGTCCCAAATGAGCTGCGTGGAGGAATGATGGGCCTTTCTCTAGCTCCTGCTAACGCAGCAATTCTGCTTTTTGTGATCCAAGTACGAGTTTTCTTCCTCACATTTTTTTTCTTCAGACATGAACTGTATGCCTTTAGTTTAAAGCTTAGAATATGGGGACATAGAAATAAACATCCATCCATCCAGTCTCTTGCTTTTTGGTTGATGCGCCGTCCTGTGGTAGACTGATGATAATATTGGAGGGAGAATCCTTAGTGGGAGGTTTTCAACTTGGCCTGTGTTTTCTTATTTCTCAGTACTTCAACATATATGGTTATGTAGAGGCAGAAACTTATAGGAATTTACATATAGAAGAGGATCAAAACTCAACTTACTGATATCAAATAGTTGTCCAACTAAGAACACTAGAGTTATCAGATACACTACATGCTGCTCCTTAATGTAGGTCATTGGGTTTGTATTTTATTTTATTCATTTTGTCTACGATGCAAAAGTATTGGATGCTTAAAGGGGTTGAAGATGTAAGTCATTTTTACTGAACAAATGTGCGTAAGTATACTCATCTGGGAACACCTCTGAGGTCTCATAGTTGGCAGTACTTGCGTACAGTCAGTTCACATTCTTTTTCATCCCAATATACTGTCATATGCTACAGTTTTTAATTGTCATGATGCAGGGAGGGTACTACCGGAACATTGGGAATGCAGCAATAATGGCTGTTGCTGCATTGGGGTTACTCACAGCAGCCGGTAGCATGCATGTATTGAAGCAACTGGGAAAACAACCATATCAAAAAGTGGGCACAAATTGGGATTCTTACCCTTGAAAATGTCTTGCTTGTACTCATATTTGATGGGTTCTGGATTTGTCTTGATCATTCGACTGATTGGTGGGCATGAGGAGTGAAAGCAAAAGAGATTTTAGGGGTTCAGGATTCCACTGATGCATGAAGTAGGTGTAGCAATATGGATGGAAAGGAAGCAAAAGAAGAGGGGAAAATGAAAAAACGAAACCAAAATTCAATTCGTTGGGAGACCAAAAAATAGAGTGACAGTCGTAAATATGCCTCCAGACCTTGAGGTCGAAAGTCTGAACATGAAGGTTATAAAGTTTAATCCTAGGATTTGTTTTTCCAGGCAGTGCCAGTACCCCAGCTGATGAGTCATCGATTAATATGGTGATTTCTAGGTCAGTAATGTCGCGGACGGTGATTCATGTTCATAGCAATAGCCACACATGCAATGTCACTAGCAAAATCGATACTTGCGTGTTGCATTTGTTCCACTTCTTGACGAGTGGACCAAGAGAGGCCAAGAGGTGATCGCTCTGCTTTGATGATACTACTGTTGCTTTGAAGATGTGTATTGTTGTCTTGGAGAGCCCTGTAATTGTTTTGGCAAACTGATTTTACCTCATGGTATACTTCTAGTAGAAGGTTTCGAAATGGATGATATTTATGCATTGAGAGAGACTTCTCACCACCAAAAAGCTATGATTGCTTCAATTAGGCCAGAATTTTGTAATGAAAGTTCATAATTGTGCATCAGGAAGAAGAAGCGATGACTATTCCTTATCGCTTGGAGGACTCGTTGGAATAGGCGATTCCTTGGTCAATCTAATGCTTTCTTGTCTAAGAATAATTGTTGGAATAGGCGATTACTTAGTCAATTTAATGCTTTCTTGTCTAAGAATAATTGTTGGGTCAATACATTTCTAGTGTAGCACTAGACCGGTTATATCTTCTGCCAAAAGTATTTGATAGACAGCTTGAATAATTAAAGAAGGGGAGTCATAATGTGGGTGCTTGTTATTATGAATTAGTTGGATAAAATTCATCAAGACTGTTCGTTTGTTGCGAGTTCTCGTTGATTCATTTCCATATTTCCACTCATTGCACTAGTGCCTACACTGAAGACGATGAATTATTAGTTCATAACAAAAAGTTGTTCCACAGTTGTAAGTGATTTGTATAGCGTCGTCAGAAGCCCCTGAACACAATATTTTCGATATATTCTTAGGCAGAGTCCAGTGGTTGGTTGGTTTGTAGCACGGGCGTATTGAGCAGTGTGGGTTTTCAGCCCAAGTTCAGTGGAAGGTTTCGTCTCAGAAGTTCTGGGCGTTGAGGCCGAGTTGTAACCCGATCTAAGCCATGAATTCTCGGTCCCGATTAAACGCAATCGGAGATCAGGAATTCGCGGGTGTTGGGCATCCGATGACTTAACCTGAAGTTTCGTTTTAGGTTTTATTGTTCACATCACACTGCGTTAACTTAGGCTGACGATTCAAATTCGTATCATAAATTAGTCCTTTTCATAACATATATGCCCCAAAACACACAGTATGGTACATTTATTTGTTTATTTGCAGGTCAAGTTTCAAAATGGGATTGAATGCTTGAAATTCTCAACCTGCAACCAAAATCTGGAAAATCCGGACTGTGTTGTTTACGTCAGAATTAATCAGCTGGATTAATTTACGCACCAAAAAAAAACAGGAATTAATTTACGGATACGATATGAAAAATTACTCAACAATGTGGAAAGGCACTAGGATCAAAACAAAATTTTGAATTACACAGATTGCAGGAAAAAATATCTAATCTTCTTGCGGTTGATCCCTGATCCATTTTGTGGCCACCCATTTTACACCTTTAATTACGGGACAACTGCCATGAAGCGACATCTGCCAAAATATACAATTAATCATTAACGTCACATGAAGCCAACATGGGAAATATAAATCGGTTCCTTGAAAAGGAAATTGACCTTCCATGACGTGTAGTTTTAGCTTTCTCAGTAAGTTTAAAAAAATAAAAATAAAAATTCTTATAAGAAAGTTTGAAGCAGTGGTGTTGATAATGATGTCACTAACCAGATCAATTGTAGTGTTTGGGAACAGAGAATAAAATAGAAGTCCATCCCCTTTGCGTGGCTTCACTTTTAAACCCACACAATCTCGGAAATCGTAGCCCTCATCCATGTTCAAGCCATTCTGCATATCAGAGCATTGATATATGAGCCCCCGAAAAGAGAAGAATGCGAGGAATCTGGCATATGGTAATTTTCTAGACGCATTTTGTACGAGGAACAAACTAAAAGTAAGAAAAAGAGACCCAATTCTCAATAGAATCTGGGAACACAAAACGGCTCCTGATGTTACCTCAAATGGGAAAACAGTCTCCCCTCCTTCTTCAACGTCAGATAAATACAACAAGAAAGAAGCAACCTGTATGAACATTAACTATATATGTCACCATTCTTGAGAACCGTTGACCACTAGTACATGTTGTAAACCGTATAAAAATGAAAACTATGTTCCGGGATAAGAAGCGAATAATAACCACGAGAAAAATTCAGCTTTTTGCTTAAGGTATACCCTTTGGCTCTTCTGTGGACCATACTCTGTAGGATTGAATGCGTCAAAATGGGCATGATACAACTGCCCGACTTCATATCGCAAGATGTTAAATGCCTGAAACAAGGTGATATCCTCACAGTTAATTATTTACTTGAAATAAAAGGTTAATTACTTCAAAGAAAAGAAAAAGGAACAAGGTTGAACAGAGAAGTTCATTGCGCATTGAAAGGTAAAACATTTGAAAAATCGGGCAAGTCGCAAGCAGATATTAGCGAAAAAGCATAGATAGCAATATCACGGTATCCCTGCACTAGTGATTTCTAACAAGTTAGTGATATGGGACAACACACTCCCCAATTCAAAGGGCAAGAAAATTTTGGAAGATACTTAATGGAGAATGATTCCAGATTTGTGTCAATTCTTACTCAGGAACAACGTCAAGTTCTTATGCCACAAGAAAATGTAACTGTCTCCTTGCAACCTTCAGAAGGTAGACCAAAATCTGAAGTACGAACTAACATTTTTTCTGGTTCTACAATGTTGGGTGGAAAAGGTTTAAGTCAAAATTTGGAGAGAAAGAAGGGGAGAGAAGTGAACAGAAGAAACAACTCTAAAATATCCATAAAATTGATAATAGACTAATGCAATAAGATGTAAATCTGCATTTATGCTGAGGATCTATTTATTTGGAGTTACAACGTGAGATCAATGGGTGAACAAAGCAGCAACAGTAGAGATATCCCCTACTATATTTCCACTTAACTAAATACGCCGCTACATGCAGGGAAATATGCCAAAGAAAATAAGAGAGCCAGAAGGAAAAGAAAAAGGGGTGGCAATCAAGAGAACAAGCTGATCGGAACCAGATGCAGGAAGCAACTGTACAGGTACTAATAATTGCTTTCGATCCTTCAGTGCCCAAAAAAAAAGAAAAAAAGAAAAAAGATCATACTGAATCTACCAAGCCCTCCCCTTCCTTCTGGGAGATACCAGTTTTCCAGTATCTTTAATTGGTATTTACTGACGAACAAAGACAATAATTTCTTATCATCATAAATATAAGAAAAACATTCAGATAAGTCGAGCTGAAAAAATGTGACAATACAGGAGAGATAGAAAGAAAGAATTGATTATTATGAGAAATACAATTACTAGTACGTGATGATATGAGAAATATAATGACTATACCTCTCCGTGACTCCTGGGAAGCATTGTTGCCCTTGCAATTTTCCCCTCAATGGCATCCAAAACCCCAGTTTTGTCTTCCGCAGCACTAAGAAATACGCCAGAACTGTATCACAGGAAGCGTAAGACAACGGTAGGATATCTGATCAATAAAATAAAAATGTCCTCAAAATTGATCAAGATGCTGATAACCATGATCATCAATTCTTATGTACACCCAAATGTGAAAAGTGTGCAACGGAAAATAGATTTGAGATTATAGTAAAACATTAAAGAATAGTAACAAAGGACAACACCGCCACAAGAAGGAAACGGAAAGAAAATAAAGATTAAAAACACCATTTGATCCATAAAAGGAAAAGAAAGCGTTAGTACATGGATAATATTAACTCCTCATCGTTAAACTTGCATATTCACACGTAAAGCTGACTACCAACCATCACCATATCAGATTCAAACTAGTAATCCACAATCAATTTCGGATGATGTAAATTCCAGACTTCAAATTCTTGCATGCGTACATCAACTTTAAAATATTATAAGCATAACCAGTCCAACAATAATCCAGCGAAGGCCTTTTTAGCAATCATTCTAGTACTATTTAAAGTCTCAAGCTCAGAGCTTAAGGATGGAATCACAGACAGGGTTTCCCGGGAAGCAAGATAGTTCTACAGCTTTGATTAATAAATTAGCCACTTATCTAGCATCTCAATCACACTGATGACATATATTCTATGGTAACAAGCGCACACGCTTCACATTCGCAGATAGAAAGAAGAGAACATACCTTGTTCTAATTCCTTTTGTGCTTTCTTCTGTCTCTCCCGGTCGTAAAGCCAAGGTCGATGGTCGAAGACCCGGCTCTGCTCTTTCGATTATGCTTTGGCATTGTTCGGGTGTTGCAAAATTAGGAAAATGTACAGCCCGCGGCATCCAGCTCAAAACCTATTCGGAACAAGACCATATAAGATTCGGAAAAGAAGAGTTTGAAGGATTTGCGGGAAGAATCTGTCTAATTCAATATTTAAGTTGGCTAACAATCAAGAATCATATAATCCACACCATTTAGGCAGATTTTGCTTCGAGCAAAGTTCCCATCAAACTCAAAAATATTTAAACAGTCTCAAAAACGAAGAAGAAAATTTCTGATAACAGCTTAAAGAGCAAGCCGATCGTACCTGAAAGGGAATTGAAGTAACAGATTCGTCTCCGGTCTCGCCAGGAGTCAACAATCTGTATTCTCCTTCCACGTTGACCGACTCGAGCCGTCTCTCTCTATGCCAAGCACCAAAAATTCCCTGCTGTTTTGAAGTTAAAAAACCAGTTCATACTTTCGAAAAGAAGGGAAGAAAGAAGAGAAAAATGATCTACATGGTGAAGGAATCAACCTGATCCGAGAAGCGAGAAGAAGCAAAGAAGCCGGCGATGAAGAAGAAGCAACATAAGAGTAATATTAATGGTAACTGTAGCTTCCTCGACCTCGGGCTACCATTTCCTTTTCCGTTCTTGCCTTTCATATCACTATTGCTTCTCCGACCGAACTTCAAACACGCAATCCTCTCTCTCTTTCTCTCTCTATCTGTGCGTTCTCAGTCCGCTTTTGATTCCTCTTCCTGAGTTGGCAGTCAATTAAAAACACCAGCGACGCACGGCGGGAACTTTCTTAACGGCCGGATTGACGTTTGATTTGACTCTACCCAGTATTGCTACATAGTTTTGCTTTATGCTGGTTGGCTCGCACGTCGCCCGCTGTAATTTAGTCCCCCCGGGAATCATAACTTCATCGGCCTAGAGAGACCATAATTGGACTGAAAATTCTGTGGATTTGCCCACTGGAATGCCTTGGTCAGAACATTTAGGTGGACATCCCTTTCAGATCCAAATCACGTACGCCATTGTCAAAAATAATAATAATAATAATAATAGTAATAACAAGACCGACACGAAAATTACGAGAATATGGATGAATTATAAAGTTAAATAATAAGGCAGTAAGTACTAGGCCAGGAGACAAGGGTACGATGCTCAAGTGCTCAAGTCAGGGCAGGACAGGACAGAACAGTTAAACCCAATGGAAGCAGAAGCGAATCTTAGCCCAATCTAAATCCCCGAAAAAGCTCTACTTTTCTGTCAGCCTTACACTGTTGAAGCACGAGTTGGATTAGACAGAGTAACGACCGGATACGAGGTGGAATGCATTTGCTTTGATATGACTATATGCAATAATGAGGACACGCGAGAATCCCTTCGTGGGCCGGTGTCTCCTAGTTCAATCATGTTTGAGAATAATGTTATTGAATTAGAATATCTAAGCATTCATAGGTTCTTAAGGATGAACATGGAATGGGTTATTAAGAACTTTATTCTATAGCTGATCATTTCTAAATAATCATTATTGTACTAAATAGAAATGGATGTCAACAATTCCAAAGATAGTATGGGGCCTTGAGAACTACTATATTAGGTTTTGGGATTAATATAACCACTCAAAAGGGAAAAATTTTAAAAGCTGATCTAATCATCATTGATGTAGATAACTATTTTTTAAAGCAAGGAGCAGGACCCATTTTTGAGATCACTTGACATTGTATTTTTTTTTAACTTCTTTCTTGTTTTTATGCCTTTCTTTTTTTCTCTCTCTCTTGATGCTTACATGTTGCAATCCACGCTGCTTGTTACAAAGAATGTTACTAGTAGTTAGAATTGTTATACAAGCTTTCTATGTTACTAGTAGTTTTACAATATTTTTAGAACTGCTTTTTGATACTCGATTGTAATTATCAAACAATTTTTTTAAGATTTTATAAACTCATATACTCTAAAATTAGACTTTCTTTCACATGTAGTACTTATGTTAGTATGTATGTGAAAGGAAGCATATTTCAGTATTCTTTTTTTACGTCCATACTAATACAAATATTATAAGTAGATTGAAACTTAATTTTGAGACATGAAGGGACTATAAAATAAAAGCATATCTATGATTTTAATATCATATTAGGGTATAAAGACTTATTTGAAAACTTGAAGATATTAAGTAAGAAAATTTCAATACTTATAAAATCAAGGATTTATCATTTCATCTTTAATTCATTTTCAACAAAGATATCGTAAATTATTAGCTTAGAATATTTTATGTGGTTGAATCATTACCTTGTCCATACATCCAAGGGCATAACACAATTAGGAGGAACCGGATGGAAGACGTGGATTAATTGTTGTATTTTCTTTTTCAACCGTGTTTTAATCTGGGTGAGCAATAGGGTGTTTAAGAAAATAGCAGGGGATGATAAAAACCATCCCACTGAGCGATTCACTGGTCTTGCTCGCTCCCACCTCGTGTTGACATCCTGAATGTGCTCGAATTCGCGTGCAAGCCAACAGTTGCCACGTTTCCAAAGCAAGTCCGGGCCTTTGCTCTCCCAGCCACAAGAAGTAAGCATAACGACCACAATGTTTGGATAATCCAACCTCTAAACCATCTAATGGATGGTATAAAACAAAGCACGTGGTCACCCAGGTTGTCCACATCACCAACACAAATGGGGCCACGATAAGATGGCAGACCACAAACCAATATCGTATTTTGTATTATTATTCCCCTCCACGAAAACACTACATGGTCTCTGAAAGACAAAGCAAAGCACTAGTCCTCTTAACCATAGAGCCAAGAAGCCTGATTCTTCCATCTTCCTCTAAACTTAAGTAAGGATCCAACAGAAAGGATCCTATCATATTCAGTTTCAGGAAATAAATGCTCAGGTTAAATGTGTATTGCTCTCTGATACCCAGTTCCCGCCATGTCAAGCTGGGAAGCAGCTACGGTTCATGGATCATTCAATACCATAGGACATGGAAGCCGAGCCGGGGGATTTCCGTCAAGGCCTTGAAAGACGAGAAGAATGGGGAGGCACGTGGATTTCCTGGTCAAAATTGGGAGCCTGGGTTGGAAATTGAGGTTCCTTTTGAACAAAGGCCGGTACGTTTTACACAATACTTTGTATTAGTTATCGGAAATAGAGAATAAACCTCTTATATCTACTGGGTTTTTCTTTGGTTTCTGGAGATTAGAGACATAAAAGCACCAAATGATGGGTTTGGACTGCAGACATCATTCCTAGCTCAAGTGGCAAGAACTTTTATGCTGCACCAACCCCTCAAAAATATAATTGTACTTTTCCACTAACTCATGATTAAAAAAAAAAGCGAAGGGGATGAACATGAACAATTTTAAACTCATGAGAGTGGGTGAAAAATCTTAGTGGAAGAGAAAAGTTACTCAGCAGATCCAGGCATATCATGTCTTGTTTGCTGATTCATGTACTTACTGTTCCCTGCTTCTCTTATAGGTGAATGAGTACTCATCTCTGAAAGATGGAGCCCTATATTCATGGGGTGAACTTGGTCCCGGGCCCTTTTTCCTTCGTCTCGGAGGACTCTGGCTAGTAGTTTTCACAAGTCTAGGAGTGCCAATTGCAGCGGCAAGCTTTAATCCTTCAAGGGTAAGATCACAATGAAGTCCCCGTGTAAATTAGTGTTACGAGAAATATTTCCAGAATAAGAGCAGAAGAGATGTGAGCATCATATTTAATCTAGAAGAACTGTCTCTAAAGCCCAACCTCTTTCTATTTAGAACAGTGTTTGATTTTTGCAATTGTGCAGCGACAATAAACAAAACTATTCCCACCAACGAGCAGATTACATGTAAAAGCTAGCCAAGATATTTTAATTGTTGTAAAATCATTCTGCTAGTACATACTTTTACAACTTTATATGTTCGAACCCTGCAGGAACCTCTAAGATTTGTGCTGGCTGCTGGAACAGGAACTCTTTTCCTTGTGTCACTAATTGTTTTAAGAATATACCTGGTATGTGCTTCCTCGGGTTGAACTTTGCTACTCCAGCGCTTACAGGACCACTTTTTAAGAGACTACCTTTTTGCGAGAACAGTTACAATGGCCAAGTATTAGATGATACATCAAAAGCATTAGAAAGGTTGTTGCACCCTGACGACAATAGAAGAACATATCAGAAATAGGATTAAGGGAGAATGCTGCCTATAGGAAGTCTACACCTTCACTACTTAATTTATCAGTCATTAAGCAATTAAGGGTGCCAAAAAACGATATTTTGAGTAGTTCTCTAATTATGGCACAGCCAGAGATCTACAGAACCACTCTCTAGCTATTTAATTGAGGTTCACAAACCGGCAGATTCAACAGCACTGTAAATTTTCATTGAATTGTACCGACACTCTTCTATAGTATTTTTGTGGACCAATTGGGAGGATCCCCGCGTGGACATACAATGGGCGATCTCATCAGCACTATACACAGCAACAAATAAGACATAAAGGTTTTGAGCTAGAAAGCAAGGACTTTGGGGTAATATAGACGTGCATAATCCCATCAGCATTCACAAGACTTCTTAACAGCACTCAAGTATGAACCCTCATAATTTATTTACTGGTATTCTTATAACTAAAAACCATTTGTATAATCTATGTCGCAGGGATGGAGTTATGTTGGTGACAGACTTCTATCAGCTGTGATACCATACGAAGAGAGTGGATGGTATGACGGGCAAATGTGGGTGAAGCCACCAGAGGTTTGCACCTTCTCTTCATCTTTCATTATTTATTTATTTATTTATATATATTGCGAGGAGAAGTGGGGAATAATAAGCAAAGGAAAATGTTTTGCAAATACCTTCTAATCCTTCGCTCTGGATACTCGCAACAAGGAGGTTATTCTCCAACTGAATATATAATTACAGAAATCAACCAGCACATGCCAGTAAAATAGTATGAAGGGGCTTAGTTAACCTGTTAAAAAGTACTTTGACCTAAAAATGTTTTAGCCTTTTACCCGAAAGGAGCCTTGATAAATTTAATACAGAATAACCGAATAATCACATAGGGCTGTGATGGGAGTGTTCGTACTACTTCTCGACATTTAGAAACTCTAGAATTGATATTGCTCTGCTGAAATTTGCCATAGTGTGGCTTAAAATTAAAACTGAACGGTTCAACTCTTCGTGAGATATCTGGTAATGTCTCATTTGCTGAGCAGGATCATTAAGGATACTGAAAGCTCTAGTATAGAACATTGTAATCTCTAGCAATTAGAAAAACAATCAGAAACCCCCAGAACGGTCTACAAGAAACTATTAAGCTTCATGAAGAATAGAACATAAAAGTCAATACAGAGGGTATATTTAATATCCCAAGCAAAAAAAAATTAATGCACGCAAACCCATGTAACTACATCTATTTCGGCTACCTGCACCATACTAGTTTAAGAAACGATGACAAATAAGTATATTCTGCACAATGAGAAGACAATGAGTATGGTAAGGAGGTTGTTGGAGTTATTTCATCCTGCTCAGAAGGCCCAAAAGAAAAACTTGTATATCAGCTTCGGAGATTGAAAACTAACTGATTTATTTTCATTATGTTGCAGATTCTAGCTCGTGATAGACTGTTGGGATCTTATAAGGTACTAACAATTCAAATGAATTTGCCAATCTTGAGAAGCACTGACATTAACTAGAATTCATCCGGAGAAACATCTCTTTTACACACACATACAGCTTAATGTAAGGACGCAATCCTAGTTGTCATAAGCATCATAGTGGACTTGACTCAGTTTAGAATACTTTACTGGAATATGAAATTCATGCTGAAAATTAATGCCTCTAGGTTAAACCAGTCATCAAGAGGCTGAAACAGACACTAGTTGGAACGGGGGCATTACTTGTTTCAGCCGTTTTGCTATTCATCTTTGCTACACCAGTGGAGGATCTCCTTCAAACCACCTTTGGCACAAAAGAAAATCTGTCAGTCGTTTCAGCTTCAAAGACTAGCACAAAGCTCAACATGAGGTAGAACTACACAATAATAGGCCCTCTAGTAGATCTTAACAATGTAACTAAGATGTTACTATTATATCCTAACAAATTTGTCTCATAAATTGTTCAGAAAAGAGGAATTGCTTAAATTGCCAGCCGGGGTGATGGCTGATGATGATCTAGCAGCAGCAGCCGCGGAGGCTGCTGATGGAAGACCAGTCTATTGCAGAGATAGGTTCTACCGTGCATTGGCAGGCGGACAGTACTGCAAATGGGAGGATCTAATCAAATAATGAGAAGAAAGGAGGCACAACTACTCATAGTAAATTTTGATATTATTCATTTTGCCCTGTAATTTCTGTCTACTAGATGTTAATGTTTAAAGTTCGATCCCATTATCTTATAATTTCATTTATCAGTATTGAAGTAAATAATGGAGAATACTTTGGCATACAAATATAAGCACTTTGTGCTTAATGAGAGGGATCATTACATGCATAATATATCAATACAATTAATTCATTAATGGAAAGATACAACAAAAAACAACCTACTGAAGAGTCCTTTTTACGAAAAAGAAAAGTACACAATAAACATGAGGAACCAGCTAGGCCAAACCTAAATATATACACCAGGGTTCCAGTTTGATATACACTAAATTCTTCACTCGGTAGCATCCATCGGATCCTCTCCCGTATCGAGCAGAATTGGCTAGTGGAAAGCAAGCTAAAGCAGGAATGGTACCTGTTTCGCATGCCCCCGCAGGAAGGATGCCTGTTTCATATGCTCCCTTCATCATCCACAAGTGGATAGGATGACAGACCTAGAGGGTGACCCCCTCCTTTTAAGAGAAGTCCTCACCAAATGGGTGGTTGTTCAGTCTCTGTTGCAGGATGGAGGAGTACTTGATCGCCGGGGTTCCCTATCCTCAATCTAACAATGGATTCCCGATCCCCTTATATTGTCAGGAAGTCCCTCCAGCACTGTCTTGATATTCTAATAGTTCTTCTTCAACTCAAGTGTCATATTTTTTGAACTGTAATAGCAGGATTAGAGATTTTTTCTATTGGATAAATACCGCTGATGCAACTTAACCTTCAGAAAACTATATGTTACTGAATATCAATCCTAAATCAATTGTCAATATTTCACCTCGGAATAAACCATTTGGAGTGTTGGAAAACGTGTTGTTTCCATCCTAAACAATGTTCTTGCACCAATGGAGAATTCTAAAGAGCTGTCCTTCAATGACATCCTTCACCGTTCGTTTCCTTCTCTTTGCATCTTCAAGATCTAGAGTTCTATATGCAAGAGCAAGCAAATACATGGCCGGATGGAGTCTCCTGCAGACATAAATGAAATACATTCTTACTGTCTTTGCAAGTATCAGTATCTTTAGCTTGTATTACCTAAACTTGATTCCAAAACGGCTCCAAATCAATTGGGTGTCTAACTAGGTATGCACCTGTTACTATGAGTCATGGTCTTTCTTATGATATTGGTTTGAGCATATAGTTCACAATAATTCCATACTATTTGATTCTAACTTGTTACATCCTAAATTCCTCATTACTAATTATATCTTTGATTTCTGCTACACCATGATTATACCCCATATTCTCCACTATTAACAGTTTTCTGGTCGAGATATTGGATATTGTGTAGTTATCAATTATGAGAATCGGGAGGGTAACTTTCCCTTTGAACGGTTGGATGACTTGTACGTTATGCTTTATGGTACATTGGTTGTGGACGACCCTCATATTTTCAGGTCAACGTCAATTAAATTGTCTCTTAATATTTGATTCTCAAGCAAATCCCAACTTGCCTTAATTCTTCACTGCTCCAAAATTTATTTATTCTATAAATGTGACCATTATCTTATAAAAGTCAAAGCTGATTCTGAACAACTTTAGAAGCAAAATGTCCATCCTAGACTATGGGCTAACCATGCAACAAAAAAGAAACAGCTCAAGCAGTTGCTCAGGCTCAATGTTATGAACTTACTTCTCAAATTCTTGACTGGCATCAAAGCCATCCCAATACCTTTGTGATGGGACAGTCCGGCCTTTCTTATCTCTGCCAAATGTTTCAATGTACCAGCCACCGATATCATGCATGCCACACCGAGGCTCAAACAGCCAAAATCTGTTTGAAATAAGAGGGTTCAAAAGATCTAGTAAACTGTAGGATATCTTTGAAGAGATTTCATAAGTTATGTGGAAGAGATGGAGTAACAGTGACAATCACAGATACAGGTTTTGTTGATTGCTCACGGATATCAACCAGAAGCAGAGAACAATTACTAGTTTGTGTTCTTGTATCTCGTCTGCAATGTCATACACATGCTACTGACTGTGCCCCAACACCAACACCTTCCTCCCCCCGCCCAAAAAAAAAACAAAAAAAGCACACACACACACACACACCACCCTCCTCCTCCTCCTCCCAACCCAAAGAGAAAAGAAAAAGAAAAAGAAAAAGAAAAAGAAAAAACAGATATAAAGACCTGCACAGCCCCAATTATGTTCACCATATTGGCCTTAATTACTAATAATGACACCACTACTAAACCAGTGCAAACAAAAGAGCAAATTTTATGCTACAATAGAAGCACTAAGGCTTCTGGGTTTCAACAAATCTAGTGATACATACTAATCCAAAAATCTAGCTAAGTTTCTGCTGGTAACATCAAACCTCAAGAAAATGAACAAATGGTAAGGAACAAAGAAAAACTACACATGATCACGTCACAAGATGCATTTTGACTGCAGACTTAACCAAATAAACCTATAAGGAAATATCAGGGATGATCAGTGAAACCTATAAGGAAAAGAGAAGGCCCACCACAGCCATTTAAAAAAGAATGGACTGGGCAAAGCAAATTTTCTCTGGCCAACTCCAATATTTGCAAGAAATAAATTGGTTTGTGTAGTGAAATTACTTATAACTCATCCATTAAGAGAATTTAAGAAACATCATTGCTATCGTCGCTTACTTGCTTGGTGGTAAACGGGCTCTACTGCATCTGCATTCACAGACGGAAACTTCTTCTTGCACAGGATACCAATGCATGTGCTTCACCTGGAAGAAGAAAATAAAATAAAAATAAAAAAAGGACGGATGAGAAAAAGTAATACGAAGGAACAAATACAAGCTAACCAATTTATCTGAAACAGAGCTCATGGCATTGGGCAGTTACAGTCATACAAACGGTCATTGATTTCACACAAAGCAAATACTTATGGGAGACTCTAAAAATAGCTTCAAAAAGTCCTTAATGCTTGAACTATCTTAACATAGATGGGAAGTTATGCCAGAGGCTAGAAGCTGGCCCTAGTACGAGGGAGAACTGAACGTCAGTACAGAAATGTTGTAGACAAGATGCACACCAATCCCAAAACATTCTCCTAGCATAAACGAGACCCACTGAAAAGGAAAAAGTCACTCAAATACAAAGGATTTCATCCATGGTCCTCCAATTTCACAATTGTTTTTCCTATCAAAAGCTATAAAGGAAAATTTTTCATTTAATCATGCATCCCAAAACAAAAGGCTTTTGTAAAAGTAATCTTTTGAATTGTATAAATGGTTCTTGAGAAGACGCATCAGGCAATGAACTATTTAGCCCATAAAAAGAAGGTGCATCCCACAATGATATTTATCCATAGATGCAAGAAGCAACTATATGAAATTTAGTGCTTTAAGTGACATTATATCAGTATAGCAAGTACACGAGTTCATTGGAACCTGAGGATTTCTCCATCAGGGGTTAAAAGGGAACCAAGAGATACTTTTCATTGTCAACAATACTAATTCAGTTGTACATATCATAATCTTCAAATTGATTGAAAGTGATTTACTATGCGCATTGTGCAGCATTCACAAGAAACCACCAACATGCAGAGATTAGAATATGTATTTGCTCTAACACAAAATGAAACATCAATGAAGAAAAAAATGCAATAACACCAAATGAAAGATTAATACTTGACAACGATGAAAAGTTAAAAACATAATAACTAAAGGAAACTAGTTTCACAAACCAGCAATGTTCTATGCTTCATGATCACATGGGTTTTTGTACCATTGCTATCATAGACAAAGCATGACCCTTCATCTGGGCTAGTCCCTAGTCCAGTTATAGTTCCCAATGGAATCTTTGATCCAACTGCACCACAAGAAAAGTGGCCTGTAGGTAACTCATCAATAGTATCCATTGATTGATATCCATGTGTACTAAGAAATACATGTATCTTATCTCCAGCATCTTCTTTCTTTCTACCATCACGACAGTTTTTAGGAGGGTACCTAGAGGCAACAGCAACCACTTTTCCAGACACATGCAATTCTAGATCTTTATATGCATCTGAAGTGTCCTCGGTGCTATTCCAAGATTGCATCATAGGTGTTCCAAAATTATTACCATTTCCAGAGCTCATATGAATGCCCCTATTCTGAAAAGTTGGACAGATACCAGAATCTATAGATGCAAGTGATGATAATTTTTCATTGCAGGCAAAAGATATTTGAGGAATCTCATTGACCAAGCGGACTATCCCAAAAAGATCACGCCCTGAAACCAAGTGCAAAACCTCGGGAGTTTCATAGACAGACCTCTCCTCAGCTTCAAAGCGGTCAGGAAGAAGATCCATCGACTCAATTATCGGGCCATAGTATGCTGCATGGATGGCTGAATAAAAACCCCTTTCAAGAACATCAAAATAGCCAGTTCCAACGACTACCCTTTTCTCTGACACTATGTCATTTATAGCATATCTATACCACTTTAACCATTCAACAACTTCCATCTGCTTAAATGTTGTAATCTGGGATCTATTTCTCCATAACCTTGTTCCTTTTACCGAATGTTTCTCCAAAATCCTTCTCTGTGATAACAAGTACATGTCATAGTGGGCCCGCTTCCCAGAATCTGAAAGAATCTGCAATCCGTTATTGGTTACTCAGTGAAGTCAGAATATTGTTTAATGTCAAAGCATTCCACCAAAAAACGAACACTTACGTAGTATAAATGCACATTCCAGCATGTATAAAACTTAGTTTAGATGTTCATCTACAGAACCCACACCCCCAAGGACAATGCCATAGTAATAGAAATGTTTACATGCGCATGGCAACGTATACATATTAACAGCAATGAAAATTACTCCAGCCAGGAACTCTCCAACCATGTCAGTTCTCTGAAGCAAGGCACAATCCCTTCCTTCAATATTCCACTGTATACAGATAAACAAGGCAATATACGAAAAGAACAGAAATTCAACTTAGCCCTTCCAATTCATTTCATTTCATCATGTCAAAATATTGGTTTTGATGCTCCTACAAAACCAGCCTAATCACTTGCATAGCACTTCCACCTACGAACGGTATCCAGTTAAAATTCATCTCCAAGATCAACAGGCTACGAAGCCAAAACAAAAGGTCGATCATTCAATATACCTCAACAACTAAAACAGAGAAACTCGAAAAATAAACACGTTCAACAATACATTTACGGTAGACAAATAGATTGGACTACTAGAGCTGAAAGCACAGCACCTCATAGGCCGCAAGGATTTTCACAAAACGCTGAGAGGCAGCCGAATCGCTTTTCGGCTCGGCGAGGTCCGGGTGGGTTTCTTTCGCCAGTTTGCGGAAAGAAGCTTTAATTTCGGCAAACGAGCTGGTCTCGGAAACTCCTAAGAGATCATATGCGTTATCACCCGCGAACTCGGTCCGATGCGACTCAGTGCCAGTACTGAACCACTGAATTCCACGACTCCGTCTCAAGCACTTAATGTTGCTGTGACTTAGTTGAACTGAAATTTGACAAACTCGCCGGCGGAGATAGTATCCGGCGATAGATGCCATGTTCATTTTTCTTTATTATTTTGGTTTTTGGATGGAATCCGGAGGTCGGAGTCTGACATCGAGAGAAACGGTGAAAGAGGATGCAGGAATTGGGTCGAGTTTGATATCCTCACATTCTAGTGCATGGAATTTGAAAGGCCCTGCACCTTGTGCGCGCCACGGAAACCGCAGGTGGTGATTTAAAGTGACCTTTTTAAGTATCTCCTGACACGTGCCGTGGCCTGAAGCAAGGAACACAATTAGTCGCAAACACAAACGACCATACTTTCCTCACTTACTACCAGTACGAGCAAGGTTGTGAAACGACAGATGACCCCAAACACGTAAAACTAGACATTCAGCAATGTGGCTCGAATGCTTTCCAGATCCCTCTCTTCTCTTCCCTTTTAGCCCACTATCTCAACGACCAGCTCCGTCCAACCAAAAAGCCCACAAGTGGCGTATGTAGTACACTTTGCTTCTCGGCCATTATGCAGCGTGCCCATCATCTCCAAACAGCCAGGTGATGTTGTCTGTTTTCAGGCTTTCTGTTTGGGCTTGTTTACCTATTTTAGCTATCATGCACTTCCACTTGCGACAAAGAATAAATAATTGTAAAGTAGTTTGGCTATCCAGATAATAGAAAAAAACATGAACACTGCTAACTTTTCGTAGCTAAACTACAAAAGGTTTGGTCATCCCCCCAGCCCCACGGTTAGGTTGAATTGGACAAGAAACTGCTCGATGGACCCAATCTGTCAAGAACATGATTTGCCATAATATTGACTACGAACTACACTGAAAAAAGAGCCACTTGCTGCGAGAATGATTCCTAGGAAGAATTTGCTCTAGCAAATTAATGATTGGACAATGCGGGATCCGAAGTTAGACCCAAAACTCAATTGTAAGATCAATCCTGAATTTTGGTTGAAGTGTCGGCCGGAAGTACAAGGGTAAATTAGCACCTTAGGCTACCTCTCCACACTAGTATTAGAGTGTAAGTTTCAACCTGCTGCACGATGATGAGCATGTGCTTATCAAAACAAGCATGTTCGATACTTTTCTCTTGAAGCATAAATGATTTTTAAAAAATATATTATGACTACCGTAATTATGTGTTGATTTCATTAATTAGAATGAAAAGTACGGAATGATTTTTTCCAAAAGCATACTGTAAATTTCATGTAATTAATTTCCCTTTACAAAATAAAAATCAAACCCTCTATGCAAGGTAGCGGATGGCTTCATCACCTCAGTAATCGGCAGGTCATATTCATGCTTTCTGTTGCCGACTTGGGTGGATTTGTCTGCTTCAGTAGGGGGCGGAGATCAATCACCGAAATAAATCAAACTTTCGAATAAAGACAACATGGATAACGCGCAAAAAAGCTTCTAGAGAGACCAAAGGACGATAATAGGGCAACCCTCTTCCGGTTCACCGATCGAGAAGAAAGTAGGGCCTCGGTAGCTGACAATGACCTTTCCACCAAAATTAAGTGCTTAAAAATATCTCAATCAGAGAAAGATGCAAATGTGTCGTGGCGCAGGCAGCCAGGTTCTTATCAGGAATCTTCTCACTACCTTCTATATACGATTATGAAGGTTTTTAGCAAGAAAGTTGGGGTGGAATGTAATACTTGTTTGAAATTGTACTACATTGTGTCGTAGGAGAAGCTGGTGGGAAGTTGGCAGGAAACAGAAGACATAAATATTGACGAGCACACGTAGCGGGTAGGAACCTTCGCCGACTGCCATGAATCTTTCGGCCCAACCAACTGGAGACAATTGAGAAAGGTGATTGGAAGCTAATCTGAGCATAGTGCATCACGTGTACTGTATCCTAAATCCACCGCGTCGGCGTTAAAAACCTCATATCAGTTCACATCAGCAATGTAAGGAACTCACATGGGATACGTCCAGTTTTCTGCCAACTTATACACATACTCTAAATGTTCCAGACATCATTCCGACTTTATTGTATTTCTTATGAAAAATCGAACCTCAGATATTTATTTGCTGAGTAACATATATAAAGGCCTGAAAAGAATTTAAAGAGCTTCAATTATTACGAGATTACAACCATAACATGGTGGGCCATCCAATCCTGATGGCGTGTCCACACAGGAAGACTATTTTGCTCTGTGACAAATGAAGTGAGATGGACCACCTAGTGACGGGCACTTGGTGAGCAGATTTTCATACCATAGGAAGTGAAAGATCGTGATTAGTGACGATCATATTTATGGATCCTCCAAAGTAGGAATAAGTATCATCGAAAAGATCAGTACAGAAGGACTGTTTGGGTGGTTAAATGTCCAAGAAGCGAGTAAATGCCCACGTCGGAAAGCAGTCTAAATTGTACGTGTCCAAAGGTCGTGTCTAATGTAGGCTTGTTCTTTACGCACATTCCTATTCTTCTTTAAGGACATTCCTATAGTGTGAGTGATTAATCCCGTGCACGGATGAGATCGATCTAGGGTAAAAAAAGTGATCGAATCCCGTGGTTTTTATACTTGGTTTGGTAATCCCCCAATCTCGCCTTCCAAAGGGGGCTCGTGATTGACTGCCATAACGCGATAAAACTTTGGAATTCCGTAAGTGGCTTACAACTCTGCATTGGACGAACGAGCCCGTGAGACTCTTTGGGCTCAATTTAGGGAGGTGATGAGGGGGTGGTTGGTGGGCAGAACCCCCACTGATCACTTTCTCACCCACCGCGATAATGACTACATACGGATACCCGTGAACCAAAGAAACGTGTAAAATTTTACTGAAACTAATCACCATTCTTTAACTGTTCATGAATTTGGCTCCTTTCGGTATTGTCCGAGACGCGTCTTTCGTGAAATTCAGCTTTCAGATCGAATTCCTAGGTCGATTTATTCGAAGAAACGAAATTACCCCATTTCCTGTTCCACGAATAACTTAAGAATTGATGGTCGAAGGAGTTACAGGAAACAATACGAAATCCACCTTCAGAAAATAGAGTCGTTACGGAGTGGCCCGTTTTACGTGAAAAGGAGTTACCACCTTCTTTCTGTTTGCAAAGCTATTTATTTCTCGCCTTGTCCAACGCGCCGGCCGCGGGTCCCACACTTTCCGGGGTCTTTAAGTTTAAAGAAGCACCGCAGGTGTTGTGCTGTGGCTTGCGGGGCCGTTGGGCTTTTAGGCTTTGGTCATGTACTTGTATCTGACACGAGAGATGGAGCAATGCTTTTTATATCTGCAAAAGCAAAGAAAAATAGCTCACTAGATTCTTCACCGAGATGCAAAAGCAGCTGGAGCTCACGAGATGAAAGCTGCTTTTTAGTTCTTTTCCTTCTCTTTTTCGCCCTTGTCTTAACGTAATCATTCAAGGTACTGGACAGGCAGCTGCCGTCCCTACACTCTTGTCTCTCTCATGCCTGATTCCCTCCACCCTGATCACAGCTGTTCCGATTTAGTATATTAGAGTTCCGAACACTCCTTACTCTCACTCTCACTCTCACTTCCCGGGGTCACTCTTTCTTCGGGGTTGAAGAACTAGCTCGAGAAGATGAAGAATGTTAAGTCTCTCATGATTGTGGTCCTCCTCTGCATCTGCAACGTGTCACTGGCAGCGGTCGAGAAGAGGGCCGAGCAACAGAGATCGACTTACATTATCCACATGGCCAAGTCCGAAATGCCGGCGAGTTTCGAGCACCACCATCACTGGTACGACTCGTCTCTCAAGTCGGTATCCGGGTCGGCCGAAATGATGTACACCTACAACAATGCCATCCACGGCTTCTCCACCAGATTGACGGCGGAGGAAGCCCAGTTGCTGGAAAACCAGTCCGGAGTTCTCTCCGTGTTGCCTGAACAGAAGTATGAGCTTCACACTACTCGCACCCCTCAGTTCCTTGGGCTCGACAAATACACTGATTTGTTTCCGCAGGCCAACTCAGGGAGTGAGGTCGTTGTCGGAATCTTAGACACCGGTGTGTGGCCCGAGAGCAAGAGCTTCGACGACACCGGGCTTGGACCCATACCCAGTTACTGGAAAGGCGCATGCGAAACGGGTACCAATTTCACTTCCTCGAACTGCAATCGCAAACTAATCGGCGCAAGGTACTTTGCGAAAGGCTACGAGGCCGCTTTAGGTCCCATCGATACAAGTAAAGAGTCCAAATCTCCTAGAGACGACGACGGCCACGGAACCCACACTGCAACCACCACAGCCGGGTCGGTGGTCACCGACGCAAGCCTATTCGGCTACGCGCCAGGAACGGCACGTGGGATGGCCGCGCGTGCGAGAGTCGCCGTCTATAAGGTGTGCTGGACCGGGGGATGTTTTAGCTCCGACATCGTAGCAGCCATGGACAAGGCTATCGATGACAACGTCAACGTCCTCTCAATGTCCCTTGGCGGTGGAATGTCCGAGTATCACAAAGACAACGTCGCTATCGGCGCTTTTGCAGCGATGGAGAAGGGTATCCTAGTCTCTTGCTCCGCCGGGAACGGGGGCCCCAGCTCGTACAGTTTATTTAACGTAGCACCGTGGATCACGACAGTGGGTGCGGGGACGCTGGATCGCGATTTTCCGGCTTACGTCAGCCTCGGTAACGGCAAAAACTTCTCCGGCGTTTCCCTTTTCCGAGGAAAAGCTTTGCCCGGTACGTTAACGCCTTTTATTTATGCCGCTAATGCGAGCAGCGGCACGGGTGGGAACTTGTGCACGATGGGGACCTTGTCGCCCGAGAAAGTTAAGGGTAAGATCGTGTTGTGCGACCGAGGCCAGAACGCCAGGGTACAGAAAGGAGCTGTGGTGCAACAAGCCGGTGGTGTTGGCATGGTTTTGGCTAACACTCAGGATAACGGCGAAGAGCTGGTGGCCGATGCTCATCTTTTGCCCGCCACCGCAGTAGGTGAGAAAAACGGGGATACTATTAAGAGTTACTTGTTTTCGGATCCCAATCCGACGGCCACGATTCTGTCGGAAGGTACCAAGCTCGGGATCCAGCCCTCCCCGGTTGTCGCGGCGTTTAGCGCCAGGGGTCCAAACACCGTCACGGCGGAGATACTGAAGCCGGACATCATCGCTCCAGGAGTGAACATACTAGCTGGATGGTCGGGAGAGGTAGGGCCAACCGGCTTGAGCTTGGACTCCCGGCGCGTGGCTTTCAACATTATCTCGGGAACGTCGATGTCTTGTCCCCACGTGAGCGGGCTGGCCGCGCTTGTCAAAGCTGCTCACCCGGACTGGAGCCCAGCGGCCATTCGGTCAGCTCTCATGACGACAGCGTACACATCGTACAAAAACGGTGAGAAAATACAGGATGTCGCAACGGGAAAACCAGCTACACCTTTCGACTACGGCGCTGGACACGTAGACCCAATAGCGGCACTAAATCCGGGGCTTGTGTATGATCTGAGGGTGGACGATTATCTAAACTTCGTCTGCGCGTTGAATTACTCCGCTGCGCAAATCACCAGCTTGACCAGGAGAAAATTCACCTGCGACAGCAGGTAAGAAATACAGTGTTACCGATCTAAATTACCCTTCTTTTGCAGTGGTTTTCAACGGTGGTCAGCCTGGCGTGGTGAAGTACACGCGCACTGTCACAAATGTGGGAGGTCCTGGCACATATAAGGTGTCTATATCCTCGGGGACCCCGGCAGTAAAGATAAGCGTGGAGCCGGAGTCTTTGAGTTTCGCTGCGATCAACGAGAAGAAATCCTATACTGTCACATTCACTGCCGCGCGTTCGTTGCCAGATAAGGATAGCTTTGCTCGTCTGGTGTGGTCGGACGGGAAGTACACTGTTGCAAGTCCTATAGCGATCGGCTCCAGTGGATAGGAATGGATCGGAGAGAAAGGACAGGGCTGAATTGGTCACGCACTCTAAGAGGGTTGTGATCAATCTAGTCTTTCTTCTTTCTTCTTCTTTTTCCTTTTGAAGTTTCAGGAAGCTTTAATGTTGTTGTACCACAGCTAAGACTGGAAACTAGATTAACTGTTCAATGTCGTTCTTCTGATGTCATAAACCTTATGCAATTTGATTTCTTTCTCGTTGTACAGTTCTTTCTGGGTTATATGTAGTTATCTTTCTTAGTTGTTGTCGACAGTCTTCCAATTCTATGAATAATATTGTACTGGTAAGATGAGATTTCATTTATAACGAAGGAGCTTGCACTTTAATATGGTCACCATATAACGCGAAAACTGATAATCACAACAGGAAATTTTTTGTTCGTGCAGCGTATGGCGGGTAAGGAGTTCTAAACAAGCACAGCATGAATAACATCCATAATTCTGGAGATAAGAACAACTGTAGTGGGTTGGGTTCCTTTTGGTTACACCAGCAATGGTGCTTCTCTTTGGGTGAGACTTTCCTTTGTCTACCGGCACCGTCATGGAATATTATCTGCAGTTGGACTGATACGATTAACGACCTGTTAAGCGAACAGAGAGAATGAACCCATGAGCTGGTCACAGGAAAGAAGAAATCGAGCTGAGGGAAAACTATTATAATGTGCAGCACAAAAGTCTCTTATGAACAAAACAATTTTAAGTGATGCTTAAATGAAAATAGAATCATTTAACCTTTAAATTAACTTTCAAAACTATTGGTTGACTGTTTTTATCTTTATCTTTTGGGACTCTCGTCCTGTGAATTGGGCCTTGGGTCTTATAATTGTTCAGAACTTGACTAAAAGCGGAGGTATGGCAGACGAAGTCTTTTGTCGACTAGTTTCTTACTAACAAAGCGTCACTTAGCTACAGTCAACTTCGTGAAGGCATGAAAGACCGGATTATGGGCCAGCACAAGAGCCTCGATGTCAAAACCGGTGAGCAAGAAAATGTAACGGCAAACTCACGAAGAAGTGTCGAATCTAAAAGGCCCAACTGGCCGAAGTTGCAATGTATCAGATTGAACGAGACGAATCTGCAGGAGAAGGTTCGCCGGCTGGGGCTACAGTGATGGCCGGAAAGCAGCAGAGAAACGGAAGCGGTAAAAGACAGAAAATAAATCTTTGTTAATTTTTCTTATTTTTCCTCATGCACAATTACAACGATACATTTGTTTTTGTTTAAGTCCGAAGCTGTACATTATGGCCTATCTGTGCACTAGGTGTTAAAGCTTATTATGAGGTACAGAATCCTGCAGGCGGACGGGACAGTTGGGATTGTGGTTTTAGGGCTGACATAGGAGAGACTTATTCCAACAGCATCAAATATTCAACCTCCGTACTCATGGCGGTCCACGAGCTGATCAATGTCGAGCTTTGGCAGCTTGCTGCTAGAAATTGCTGTAGATGATAGCTTAGCTCTTATTGCTCTGATTCAATACAGAACCTGGCCGTCACTGGGTGCACTTTCTAGATTAGAAGTATTATCACAAAGTGTAACGAAGTTGCCCGTGCCCCGAATGGCAAAGAGATTACGCCATAACTGGCAAGAGAAGAGTAAATTTTTGAATCCTTTAACAGGGTTATTAACTGGTTGTAACAGGCACTTTGTGTTCAAATAGAACTAAATGGTTGTAACAGCACTTTGTGTTCCAAATAGAACTAAATGGTTGTAACAGGCTGTTACGGACATGATTCAGGGAGCACGAAACAGATGGAAGACCAGGTTGATTTACACTCATTTGGAACGGTTTATGATGGATTAATTAAGAATTATGCATCATTAAAGGGATACAAAGACCTTATCATGAAAGGAATACAACACCTTGGTTGTCTTAAGGGAAAACAAGACCTATGATCCAAGAATTACAAAAGCTGTCCTTTGCCTTTATACGGTCTGCTCGTATAAGAGCTTTCCTGGCCCCTCCTTTCCTACCAATATACACTAGCAGCATGGAAAGCCGCCGACTCAACTATTAACTAGGCTACTCACTACACAAAACAGTAGAATAGTGTTATGATGTAATAAGTAGTGCAGGAGTCTTTGGTCACTTCACTGCGCTGTAAGTGGAATGACCAGTCTTGCCTTTTACCTGACACAGCGTGTGTGGTGTGCAGAGAGAGTGCGAAACAGTGAGTGTAAACAGTGTGAGAACTGCAGAGTGAGCTAGAGTGAACTGTTGTGTGTGCTTTGGTGAAGGAAGAAGCTTCCCCAAAGAGGAAGTAGAGTGAATTGTTGTGTGTGCTTTCCGATTGTAAGCCGGAGAAGGAAGTAGCTTTCCCGAAGTAAGGGTATCTTTTTTTGTCCGAACCACTCTATATCTTTGTGTTTGTGTTTGCGTTAGTGTACGTGAGTGAGTTGGTTGATGTTGATCCTCGTGTCTCCACAAACAGGACATAGTTTCACTATCGACGTTATACTTACAAAGGCCATATTGGCCATACCTAATATCTCAACACACCACGCCAGGACTTGCCCCCAAAAGCACGTCAACACTCCACACTTTCTGCCTCTCTGGACATCACTCAAAAGACACCATTGTTACCCTTAACTTTATTGGTGTAACAGCTCACTCCGTCCTCCGATTTAGCCACTAATGCACGCCTCTTTCTCCCATTCCAGGTTACGTCGTGCCTATTTAATCTTTGGAAAATAGGTACGTGCACTTTCTGCTTATAATGGGGCTAAATATGTGAGTCCAGAAGCCTCATCTTTTGGATGTAATTAGCTAGGAAGTGATAAATGTAGGAGTGTAGCTGGTAGGGGAATTACGAAGGAAGTATAATGTAATGATGACCTCTAAAAGATCTTAATGGCCGGGTTGGGGAGGGAAGAATAAAGGAGTAAAAAGAATCGTAAACAGTAGCCATTTAGTCAATCTAAAATCGAGAGTTCTTTCCATGGCGGTTTTGAGTCTTCCTCCCCGCTCTCTGTTCTCGACTAAGTTCACTTATTTTTCTTGTGCAATATAGGTGAACGTAGGAGAAAAGACAACCTCCGGCTACTTCCTAATTGGTCACTGCAAACTCATCGCTCCATCTCACCCTTACAGACCCATGCTCCATGGACTTATCTGAAAAGATGGAAAGAAGATCATGTAAATAAGAATAAAAGTATGAAAATGAGGTCGACAAACACAAACAAAAAACAACGCGTGATCAACTTGGGATTTGAGAACTCAAGGTCCAGCAGAGAATTGGATAGACAACAAAACGAAGCTGGAAGAGCTTGCATAAGGCCATACATACCTTTTTGAAGATGAACAAACATGGTTTAGAACTACATATACTTGGGATTTTCGTTAGAGTTTTCTTCAATTGAAGTACCATGTCAAAAGGCATTTGAGAGGTCTAATTGATGAAAAGACTAATTGCATCGAACGGATAAAACAAATGCCAAGCTATTTGTCGTTGATTAAGTAGAGCTACTAGAGGTCTGAAGAAACGATAAACCCCATTTTCCTTATAGAAACCCTTTCGATGCACCATCAGAATGCTGTCTAAATTTGAAGACTTGCTGACTAAGCATCTATTATCCAAAAAGGCATCAAACTCATAGCTTTTCGCTATGAGTCCTTCAGTAATTGGGTAATCGCAATTTGGTTCAATTAGTTAGACGGAAGAATGGAAGGCTAGGAATTTAATACTTTATGGAACATTGGACACAATTTGTCCGGAAAAGCTTTCTGCTTTCAAGAGTGCCGTTTGAGACCTGCTTACCATCCAGGGTTGCACATACTCTACACATATACGTGGCTTTAGGACAATATATGGAGGAGAGTAACTGAAGCTCCGGTATTGGGAGAACGTAGTGACTTCAGTGGGTTGTCTTTCCTTCGGCGCGGCTCTGTCTTCTATGCCAGTTATGATGCTCTTCTTCTGTACTTCTCCTGTAAGATTTTGTCTTTCGTGCACGCACGTTCGGTCACTGTAAAATGATAGACGGCTGCACCGATACGAAACTCAATTTCTTGCCTTCTTGGGTCAAGCAGCAGTTGTCCAAGTACTCCACTTTCCCCCAACGAGGAAGTTTCACATGAAAGTATAATTTTTTGTAATAAAATTTAAATAAAAAAGTGTACTTTTTAACTCTTATTCTAATTTTTAATTTAGATTTTGAACTTTTTTAGATGGTATAAGAGTCTAAGTTAAATTTACTTCACTTTATATAAGCTTAAGTAGACAGATCCAAATAACAAGCGCGATGGATGGCTGTTGCATACGTTGGTGGTTGCTTTATGTATCAGGATCGACCATCGGAGCTTGTAAAACCATTTTTGTTCCGATCAAAATCAGCCGCCCATGGAAGGAAAATTCCCGTAGATAATGTGATCCCATAAGAATTTCATTGAGTTCGATTGTCATATTTTGTGCCATGAAGTTTCAACAGTGGCCTTTAGATGACAACAAACAATGTTTGATTGCAAGTCTTTTTTGCCAACGCACTGGCTTCACCAATCCCTGAACAAAGGTTATGCCGATTCAAAATAAACACATAAAGAGAACCCGACCCACTCTGTCGGCAGCCCACTACTCGCTTCTTTCTCGGCATTCTCCCAAAAACTGTCTTCTTTTTCAAAGTTGTGACATCTGATAGATATTCCAGAGACAAATCGCCTGCCCTCATCGCTCCTCCATGCATGTCCCTGGGAGATGCCGCGTGGAGATTAAGATTAGTGGCAGCTCGACACGCATGCCAAACGTGGAAAAGTCACGCACGTAGCACAAGGGTACTTCGATATAAGAAACTATGCATGAAGGGCTCGAAATTCCTAGAAAGCGATAGAGGATAATGGAGAAGGATCGAGAAGAGAGAGAGAAAAAGACAGAAAGTGAAGAGAAGGGAAAGTTAGAAGGGCTTCCTATGGAGGATAGCCCCTACTTGAAGTACAAGGACTTGGAAGATTACAAGCGCAAAGGTTATGGAACCGAGGGCCATCTCGAGCCTAAGCCTGGTCGCGGCGCTGGCGGCACTGATGCTCCTACTCCCTCTGGTGCCGCTTTCGCCTCTGAGGCTGCTGCTGCTGCTGCCACTGATGTCATTAACCGACAAGGGGTCCCATGACCTCGTATTGTAGCTTTAAGAGAATGCAGCTGCTGTTGTTAATAACTGTCGAATGGGCAATGAGGAATTCTTGAAATCATGTTTCGTTTGCCAATTTTCTAATGATCTGAAAACAAATGGAATTAAGCGAGTCTTTCATCTTCGTTCAGTATGAAAAAGAACGTTCCGATTCCTTGGTTATTAAGGTTTAAGTTACTTTTTAAATTGCTCCTTAAATTAATTTTTACTTTTGTCCTTGTGTTAAAAAGCACATGTAATAGATCTTTCCATTCAGTCTCATATCAGGTGCACTTTAAAGGAAGATAAAATCCCTTTCGGCTTAGCAATCCATTGTAAAAGGGAAACCAAAAAAAAAAAAAAAAAAAACTCTAGCCTTTACGAGTAAGGGAGTAGGTTGGCTTTTTCCTACACGAATGAGAGCCCTCTTCTCTTGTCTTGGATCATCAAGGGCTGTCCTTCTTCCGCTTTCCTCCGTCACCTGAGAGGAGAATACGCACCCTTTTTTTTTTGTCTTCAGCAGATGTAACCTTCTGCTAATGGTGGTAAGCGAGGATGCTTTACGCATCAATCATCGTGCTAGACAGGGACCCCAATGTAACCGGTATTGTATTACTCTCCAGATTGCGTGCTTAAGTCGCACTTGAGTGTTCTCACAACCCTCTTACCAGGACGTCGTCTTCACAATGTTTTCATTTATGGTGGTCCTTTCCGGCCGAAAGAAATTTGGACCCGACCTGGCTCGTCTCCAACCTTCTAAAGTTGTATGGATGACATTGGGATTCTACTTTTGTTACTGTTGGACGTGGTCCGTAATTTCCAAAATCTTCTTTGAGAAACTTTCAATCGCCACTTCCGTTGTGTCAAAAAGAGAGGAAAGTGCCATTGTGGCCTCCACATTGAAAAAGATAGTGTTTAGAAAAAATCAAAGATCTTATATTTGTTGTTTTATCCAAAATGGTAAATGAATTAAATAAATCAATTTAACACAAAAAGACAATAGCATTAATTCCAAAACAAAGTTTTTTTTTTTTTTTGAGCTACTCCTTTTTTAAACTTTGAATGACAGTGTCGGAGGAAAGTGGTTTCAATGCCTTCAATTAGATGGTGGGTAAATGAAGGGAAAGGGAGGGGTAACATCCATCTAGAAGAGAGTAATTAAGACAGTTCTCTTTGTTGGGAATGGAGTCGATTGTTAAGCTTTTCTGTAATATGGAGCGTCACGTAAGCCTTTTGTATTATGGGGGAGCTTAGAAACACTATGATGACTTATAATTAACCTTGTTTTCTCGTGTAAAGTGAAGTTACTCATTCTATAAAGGGTGACACTTGACTCAAGCCTTTGATTTTTAGATTGTGTTATGGATGTAAAATTCATTCTATACATAAAAAAATAGATTAAAATTATCCATTTGGATCCGAAACAAAGTATCAAAGGTTACTGAAAATCCTCTAAATCATAAGAAAAGGGAAACTCGAATTCTTTTTTTAAAAAAAAAAATAAAAAAAATCATCTTTGAGCCCGAGAAAGGAAAACTTAGCACTTTTGCACATTAATTCCTCAGCTTTAAACACAATCAATTTTGATTGTCTTCTGGCCGTGTTTAGTCACTGGGGGAGCACGAAGGGGAGAAGAGATGAGAATCTTAAGTCAATCAAAGCTTCTTCAACAATTTGAATAATGCCCCGGAATCATAGTGTTTTTAACTCATTACGCGGTAGATATTTGTTCAAACGGATAATATATAGACAAAATGGTTATTTTCTTTTAATAAATTAAACTCTAGGGCTAGACGCAACCTCGAAACGCAAGGAGAGAATAGCACCTCTACTCCTCGTGAAAGGTTAATGCATGCAGTAATGTCATGGCTAATCGAGTTTAACTGGGCCGGAAAACAGAAAAAAAAAAAAAAAGAATAACCATTTCACCTGCCTGAAAGGTTATTGAAGTAGTAAGCACAAAGGTCGCCGACGAAAATCTGATAAATTAACTGAAATTACGAATTAATTGTGTGTTGATCTTTCTGGTAGTTTCACATCTCCACACTAAGAAAGTGATGAGATTATTAAGTGTGTAGATAAGCAAGGAATCAATCACATTCATGCCAGGTGTGTTCTATGAATCATCCATGGTAAAATCACGCCATACCCTTCTTTCAGAAAGGTAAGAGGGACCCCTTGAATCACATTCTGTCACAAGTCGTCCATGACAAAACGTTTGATCTTCATATGCAGCCATTTTTCATCCACAGAAATGGTAAAAGTATTTTTTATGAAACAGAAGTATCTCAACTAATCACTTGAAAATAAGGAAAAGAATGGGAAAAATGTGAGCAATCGAATCAAGTTGCTGTAAAAGGACGGGGAATTTAAAGTATAGAGCATGCAAATGGATGGGAGATGTCTTTTTCTCTTACCTCAACTTTCTATGCCTCTTTTCTTTTTGGCCACTAACGGGGAAAAGCTGATGTTACGTTCTCCTTAACATTTCAAATATTTTTTGTGATCCTTAGCCTACTTGGGCGTATGAAAACCCACTTTACGTCCGCCATAGCAATGATTGCTAGCGCTAGAGTACACATGTACACTCCTTAAACTGATGGGCAGTTCGAAGGAATATGTCTCATGGTGGTTCTGCAGGTTTTTTTAAAATATAGATGGCAATTTAAATGTTATAATATTCCACCCAATATGTCATAGAGGCGAAATACTCTGAGAATATTAAACTCTTGTTTGGTTATCAATTTAAGAGAACATGATTTAATTGGCTATTCTTCCACTTTGTTTGCAATAAGCTGTCCATCGTTGCTTTTCGGCATTACCTCACTTTATATTCCACTTCTCTCCTCTCTTTCTCTCTCTCTCTCTCTCTTTATGAAATACCTTCTTCTTCTGTCTATAAATCTTGCTCTCTTTATTCTTTTTATCTTCATAGGAGACAGCGTTTGACAAAGCATTATCTTTACCATTCAGATATGGCAAGAAGCTGTCTCAAAGAAAGATGGGAACATCCTAAGTCAGGCCAAGAGGTGTCCGAAGAAGACGAAGATTTGTCGTTCTGTGATCTACCGGTCATTAACTGTTTGACCGAAGAAGACAATCAAGCAAGCAAAGAAGATGTATCGGCCCCTCAAATCCAAGAAGAGTTCGATTTCAGTTCGAGGGGTGCCTCTGTTTTGCAGGAGTCAGAAATGTGCGCAGCCGATGACGTTTTCTTTCAAGGCAGAATCCTCCCACTACGCCTCTCAGTTAGCTCAGACACTGGTTCAACCCGTTTCCAGCACGAAAGCTACAAAATTACACGTTCCATGTCAAGGTCCGAGTCCATGGACCATGGCTCGACTGGTGGATTCGCTAGCAACAACAGTAGCCGAAGCAGCAGCACTAGAAGTCACAACTCATCAAGCAGCACTAGCTCTTCCAGTACCATCAAACGACCCTACAAGCCAAGAGTCCAAAACGCTTTCCTAACATGCCCTAGCCCCAAACCACAGATCAAGGTCTCCACTACACAACAAGGAAGTGTCGGTATCCGTAGCCGGAACTCATTCACATGGGACTACTTACGGCTCGGCTTGCTGCCTGCTCATGAGATTGGATTGCATGACCTTAAAATTCGTAGAAACAGCAGCGTTAGCAGAAGTTCCGTGAGTCGTAATAACAGTCAGGGTAGTAGTAGCAATGGTGTCAACACCAGAAACAGTGCTAAGATGGAGCGAAGTCGTCGAGGCGAAAAGAGCTGCTACCCTTCTAAGACGGAGAAGCAGAGGACACCAGGATTCTTGGAGAAAAGAATAGGAGGATTGTTGAGTGGTTGTAAATGTTCGGATGAAACAGTTTCGTCAAATGTTGTCATCATGAAGGGAAGTACTGCAAATAAGAAAAGTGAAAGCGCAACGCATGCCCAGAAAGAAAAACTGCCGGAGTTGAAGATGAAAAAGAAGGACGAAAAGCAGCAGCAAGGAAAGCAAGCCATATCCCGCTATCGAACCTCTGAATGGCTAAAGGAGCTTCCGCATGCAGTCTATCCTACAGAGGGTCAGTCTCATTAGCAATATTCTCGCGTGCCTGTATTCCTTTTAGTTTCATTGTCTTTTCGTTTAGGCCTTTAGTTTGAATTAGATTATGATATTGCAGTGGGGGCTCTGGTATCAAGAACTTTCCCTTTCTTGAGAGAACGAGGTTGCTATCTTTTGATTTAGGCCTTTTCTTTTTCAATTTTCTTCTGAGAGACAGAGTAAATTAATGATTGAGATTTGTAACCGTGATGGGTGGAAACGCCGCACCTCTCACAGGTGACGGTGTTGGCGGTGGTGCTCGTCATGATTAAAGTGTGAACTTTGATGCTTTTATGAGCGGTCAGTGTCGAATGTGGAAAATAGCACTCCGTGACCATCACAAGGGCACACGAGAAGGAGACATCCAGACAGAGTGGGGAACTAACGAAAGGTGGAAGAAGAAAAAGCAAGTGTGAGCTGCAGCGCTTAGAAAAGGCAAGTCATTGAAAGGGTTAGACATAATACACAAGAATTCTTCTTCCAATGGTCTTATGGTTAACGTTGTAAAGGACATGTCCCCTCCTTGGAAGAGACGCGCAAGAGTCATTGAGTTCTTTACTCACATACTCGTTTCTTATATTAATACTGCAACGACAAAGTCCAAATAATATTTTCAAATTCACAAGAACTCTCAAGAAAATTTCATGGGAACTTTCCACCTCAGCACACGTAATAAATCTAACGCCAATTGTTTGAACTATGATGCTGTTGGTAGTATTAAAAGTCCTGTGTAAATAGCACCTTTTCTAGACGGCAAAGGACCAGCTGAGCGGCGCTGATCAGAGACTTACCTCCTCTACTTTGTCTAATGGCAATCCCTACTAGCCCCCTCCATGAACAAAAATTGTTTTAGTATTGTGAACGCACCATGTGATTTCAAAGATGGGGGAGCACTTCTTTTCCACCTTCGATCACCATTGAACCTATTTGATGACTTTAACGGATCTCCACCCATTTAGAAAGGCCCCCCCAAACAAAATGCTAAAATTTAATAATCTTTTTGCCAACTCGTGTATAGAATGCATTTTTTAAGTCACACAACACCTACCTCTAGGTAATTATTCTTCTTTTCCACCTCCTCTAATGATATTTAAAAATTTACGCATCATTTTATCAACTTGAAAGTACTCAATCAAGGAAGTCTCTGATCGGACAAGCCTTATGCTTTTGATAAATGATTGAGAAAAGCGATATCCCCAACAAGGTAATTAACATATGTTATTTCGCATGAGAAAGTGATTTCAGAATGTTACGGTCCTGCCTATATCGGATCCCATGGCAAAGGGACCAACAAACTCATGGAACGCATGTTTTCTTTCTAGGGAAAACGGACCTCCTTTAATATTTCTGTTGATTCTAAAGCCTTTCTACATCTTTTACGGGCTGGCTCTTATAAGAGCTTCTCCATTCCTGTTGTCTTAGAAACCTAGGCTAGGCTTACATCACATATACAACTGACACACGGAAATAAGCATGGAAAACCATGTTTAGGTCTTTGCCTTGTTGAAGCACGTCTTTTTTTCCTATCCCTTCATGTTGCTTCCTGCTTACTCAAAGCCTTGGGAACAAGCCCGTAACACAGAACTATTGGACCCCCTCTAACAACAAGGAAATAGTGCAGACGGGTCTTAGTTATATCCATCAAGGATTAATAGGACCTATAGCACGTAAATGGTACGTCTAAATGCGGTGTCCAAACAATTCCCAGCAAGACAATAAATTAGATCACCGGACGCAACTCTAATCTTTTAATATTGACCAATTAGTGGATTGCATGTTCAGCATTGAAGTCAAGAAGCTCGAAACCAAATAAAAGATTGTCTCTACAAATTTTTCTCAATTCCATTTTTTAAAATTTTAAAATTTTTTTTTCTATTCAAGTAATACCGAGTATTGACAATTAAATCTGAGGTTGGATGCAGTGTTAGAGAATGGAGGAAGTTTATCTGTGGGCCTTAACCTGGGAAGAACAGGGTATTGGGCTGTCACTAGATCTGTCAAACTAAGCCCATAATCAATCTTGAATCCTGAGCGAGTATGAACCTCGACACGCACACCGTTTCTACATGGGTTGAAGCCATATACAGACCTGTTTGGTCACATTGACTAAAAATTGTCACCGAACATCAGTCTTACGTTTTCTAGAATGGGACCTGCTTGTTCCATCAAAGTGAACGCGCGTCACCCACCATTAGCTGTGAGTGTACCATTTCCCCTTTAACAAGTTGAACGAGTCCTAATTTCCAGACCTACTCAACAAGTTCCAACGTGCCGAATGGAAGTCAAACGTAGCCCGACTTTTCAACTTGCCTTTTACACGTTTTCTTGGTCGTCGTTGCGTATTGATTTGGGCTTTCATTTGAGGGACGATTCAGGAAAGATACAAGCATTCGTTTGGCTGCTAACCGCGTGACAGAAGGCGAGGATTAACACAGAATTGATAGACATCTATTTCACCTACTGCCCACAACAAAGAATACATTCTTCTTTACTATTGAATTACTTGAAAGACAGCACTTGCCGACCCCCAGCTAGGGGTTATCTATAGAAGTCATTCTCAAGCCGGTAGTTTCCAATCACATGTTTTGCGAGGAAACTTCCATTTTCCTGCTCTTTATCTTTTGCTCTGTTTTTTTATCACATAAAAAGTCGTTGATTATGGAGGAAGAACAAGACACCAAGTCAGCGCTTATTTTCCCAACCACTAACAAAATTTGCAGTGGTGAAACCAAGGACCAAAAGAGTGGGAACTTAAAAGATGAGTTTCAATAAAAGAGGGTGTACTCGACGACTATCAAGGACAAGGCTCTTGACTTACTTGTAGACTAAATAGTGGAGGAGATGAGAACTTTTGGCTTCCCGATTTTGATTTCCTGGTGTATTGTTTACACGTTTTGTAGATGATAGAGGGACGAGTTCATAATAGAAAGGCTTGTTTCAAAGATGTTATCTTTTAGTGTAAGACTCTGGCACACAATTCACATGAAGACACATCTAATCTATGGGTAAGTAGGTCTTTAAAACTTAGCCATTAACGAGATAAGCACATGCTACAAGTCAACACTTATCAAAAAAACTGGAGTATGCCTGTACACACGTCGAGGATCCAACTATTTGGACTCAAAGGTTGGTTTGTGTCACCATCTACTTCTGATATGTCCTTCTGCCCACATGAATAAGGAAAAATTTTATTGATTAAATTCCACAATCTATGGCCTCTGCATCTTTTCAAATGGCAACTTTGAATTCAATAATTATCTTCGGAACTTGACAAGAAAGAGAGAACGTGACCTGGTCAGGCGAATCTTCTCTTGGGTTTCATCAATGGAATGGTAACATATGGAGAGATTCAAGGGCTTAAACCAGGATTATCAACTCATGCAAATTATTTTAGAATTTCAAATAAAATGGTCCTCATAATATATGAATGCAAAGAGGGTGGGGGTCCCAAAGTTGCAAACGGAGCTTTCAGCCTGAAATTCAGAGAAGTTATTTCAAACCGGCAAATTCTAGGTCAAGGAATAAGACTCCTTCCAAGCTGACAAGGCGGTGGATAAGCCCTCCTCTGGCTCCCGTCAACGGTAACATACTGTGATTACCCTTTCACCCAGAGTCGGCTTTTTTAGATTCCTTACTTCCATTGCACAAAGTCTACCAGTCCTCCCTGCCTGCCGACCCCACACTCTTCCATCTTCCAATTGTAAATAAAAATTTACACAAAATATTTATGGGTCTAGTACTGAGTCTGAGAAGTCATGGGTCATCCACCTTAGACCCGCAAAGCACGCACCTTTTTATTCTTTTCCAGGAAAATCTCCATTCCTCTGTTCTTAACGCGGCATTCCCACGTATCTTTTTCTTCAACCTCTTTTCTTTATTCAAAGCTCGTCGCCCACCAAACCCACCCTTTTTTCAACCAATTTGTAAGAATCAAGACTGTACCAAACTCCTTTGCAGCAGCGAGAAACCGAAAAGGAATCACAAACGTAGGGAGAGATGTTGGAGATGTGCAGGAGGCCACTGGAGACTTGCTTTGGAGGAGGGAAAAGGGACGAACTTCTATGGGACTTGGGCCTGAAGCCCCATGCCTTGGGGGACTACTCGATCGGCGTGGTACAAGCGAACTCGTACCTCGAAGACCAGGGACAGGTTTTCACCTCTTCTTCCGCCACGTATATCGGCGTCTACGATGGCCATGGCGGCCCCGAAGCATCTGGTTTCATTGCGCAACACCTCCTTCCTTTTCTTCACAGTAAGTTTGCCCTTCTTAGCTTCTCTCGTTTGATATGGTGTTGCAATTTCTACTGCAAAATATACTTTCTGTTTGGCTGCTGGGCATATGACTTGAAAAGGAAAGAAAATCAAAGCTTGAACCTTGGCTTTGTGATCATCTGGGACTGAAGTGTTTTTAATATTTCAATTTAGCGTAGCTGAGATGAGTGGCTGCTTCGCGCTAGCGATACGGTTCTGTCAGAATTAAAGCCAATCGAAAGTGAATGATCTTTACTAGAATGTGTTTTCTTGTCTTCAGTTCTTAATTTCCAGCGGCAAATGCAAGTTTATTTTCAACAATTATGCTTGATTATCACAATTGACCTAGAGGGATAACTTCGTATTCATCTTAAGAATTCATTTTTCCCTTCTTTAACTGGTTACCTCAGAGTTTGCAACAGAACAACGTGGATTGTCAGCAGATGTTATAAAGAAGGCATTTGATGCCACAGAAGAGGGATTCTTACAATTGGTGAAGGGATCGTGGCCTACTCGGCCGCAAATTGCTTCAGTGGGTTCATGTTGTCTTGTTGGTGCAATTTCGAATGATGTTTTGTATGTGGCTAATCTTGGAGACTCGAGGGCAGTCCTAGGCCGCCGAGTGCCAGTGGGAAAGACAAGTACTACAGTGGCGGCAGAGCGGTTATCTACTGATCATAATGTTGGAGTGGAGGAGGTGAGGAAAGAAGTCAAGGCACTTCACCCTGATGATTCACACATCGTGATGTATACTCATGGAGTATGGCGAATCAAGGGCATCATCCAGGTAACAATGGTGGCTTTGTCTTCTTTTTGCTTTATGTTTTTTGGATGGGTCTGATAGAAGTTAGATTTGTGAGTTTTAGTTATTCTTTCCGCCAGTTGATATGTTCTATATGGGGATCTAATGCTCTACCGTAGATGCAGAGATAAGCTAGAGAGTCCATTTGAAATGATTTATAGTGGAATGCATAAATTTATTCCTTAACTATTTTAACTTTCTGCAGTGCTGGTGTGAATGTATCGGAACTTGATTATACAACCATTTGGACAACAATTCTCCTATGTCCTATGTGATGGGTCTCTTAGTGTTTAGGACAATACTTTTTTCCAGTGTTTTCTTTGTTGGACTGCTCAACTCGAGAGTTGGATCTGTCCAAAGCTGGAGTGACAAGTTCTTTCAGATTTGAATTCTTGGTTTGCTTTAAAGGTGTATGAGGGTTCAGTGTTTTTTGTTTCTTTTCTGGCTGCCATTAAAGGGAAATTTGAAGCTGTGTGATAGAATTAGTCATGTCATGGGAAATTAATGCATATTGAAAGTGACACATTGGTGACTCAATTTGGTCTTTATTATCTGGTTCTGCTCTTCATGGGATTTTATTGCTATCTTACTTCTGGATTAAGCCTATAGGCCGTTGCCTTTTTGCCTGTTGAATGCATTTTATAAGACATGGACTTTTCATTTTTTTTTGCAATTTTATTGGTTAGAATCGTGCGGTCTTATTGAAATAAATTGTGCTTTGTTTTTTTGAGGCGACAAGTTATATGGATAGTAGATGCCCTTTAACCTCTTGTTTCCTTCTATGTAACACTGGGCACTGATTCTTTTTTTTTTTTTCTGATTTTATTTCATCTGCTTTCCTTTTGAAAGGATTGGATGTTTTTATTTTGATGTTGACTTTTATAAAAAGGGCAATAAAAATTATGCCATCTGCCTTGTTTGAGGTCAACAACAAACCATTGAGATATCTTGCTTTGAGATAACCCTGCTCTACTAGGTGTATCATGTGAAGTTTTGGACATACTGATTCTAAAGTAATTCTCCCCAAAAGTGCTAGAACAAGGTGTGGAAGTGCTGATCTTTTGTTAGAACTTTGCGATGTGACATATCCTGCTTTCTTCACATGTTCTAGCTTTTGGGATCTCTTTCAGGCAGCTAAGATCTAGTATGATTACTTAAAGTCATGGGGTGCACCTGATGACTAAAAAAAGGATTGCATCCTGAAATTGGTCAGTACAACCTTAGGACATGCATTTGTACTTGATCATATGTTCTTTTGAACATTAACGTATTGGAAAGCTGAAGCTCTAGCTTTCTGTCCATAAGCAAAATCATACTTGAATGCGGATTAATATGTATTTCAGCACCATTTTTATAGACTTTAACTTGCTGGAGTAGTGCTAGATATCTTAAGAATTAAAAAGAAAAAAAGAAAAAAAAACTGTTTTAAGTGGGATTACCTTGATAGTTGCCACCTCATCTTTTGGTAGTGAATTTTAGATAATCCTGAGCTTTTTTTGCCTGAAAGTCGTTAAATTTACGTTTTCCCCCTATAGGTCTCAAGATCAATTGGAGATGTTTACCTGAAGAAACCTGAGTTCAACAGAGATCCTCTTTTCCAGCAATTTGGATTACCCATTCCTTTAAAGAGACCTGTAATGACGGCAGAACCCTCAATAGTAACCCGGAAGCTAAACCCCCATGACATGTTTTTGATATTTGCATCAGATGGTCTCTGGGAGCATTTAAGCGATGAAGCAGCTGTTGAAATTGTCTACAAAAACCCAAGAGTTGTAAGGGTCTCCCAAATTGAATCTCTGCTGTCTATTATTTTGATTTCCAATATATTTTTACGCTTTTTACTGTTTGAAAAGAGTTTATGGGCCTCCGTTCCTAACTTGTTACGTAATACAGAAAGATATTAAGAGCTGCCAAAACTTTGTTACAGGGAATAGCAAAGAGATTGGTGAGAGCCGCCCTTCAGGAGGCTGCTAAAAAAAGAGAAATGAGATATGACGACATAAAGAGAATCGAGAAAGGGGTGAGGCGTCATTTTCATGACGATATTACTGTGATTGTTGTGTATCTGGATCATTCACGAGTTTCTCCCAACGGTAGATTCATGGATCGCAACCATTTCAACTGCATCAGTACCCCTGCAGATATCTTCTCCCTAAATGCGGATGTGGATGAAGCAGAGGTCTAAACTTCATAAGATCCCCTGAATAGCCCAATAATATGTTTCGTTCTGTATTTACAACTACAATTTCTTACATAGAAAGGATAAGGCCTCAAGAATTTCTGTAGCGAGCGGGTTTGTACATAATACAGTGAATGAGGGTTAACAGATTGAAGCTGCTTCTGACTTCCCAGCTTGGGTTTTGGCCTCATTTTGAGTCCCTCTGATTGGGGATGGTTTCTGTATAGGTTTCTTTTTTCCCCCTCTATATTATGCCTATTGGATTTATATTTTATGATGAAATGATGAATTGAGAAGGCCTTAAAGCTTGCGTCTTATTACTGGTGTTTCTCCGTGTTCTGCTCATCTGTTCTTATCAAATGAGTCTAGACTGAAGTCATTAAGCAACTCAAGTAGAAGGGTTGCAAAAAGGGTGCTCACTTTAAAAAAAAGCATCAGCTCATCGTTTAGGCTTTTGGACTTAGTAATCAATTCTAATCTCGAATTTCAAAATAACTGTTGTATATTTTTATTTTTATTTTATCCCTACAACTCTACTCATTTCCTAAACGACCGGAGCTGACTCAGATGAAACAAGACTGTGAACTAGAAGTCATAGAGTTCACATCACGTAATCTGACCACATATTATGGCGCAACATCACGTTCATTGGAGGAAACGTTTTATGATTGCAGTGTATTGCACCCTTTACACATCTTAATCTCGGTGAACCCAAATTAACGTGCCGAGGCAATAGAGGACCACTTTATATGCCTGTTTCACTTGAAAGTTCTGTTGGCAAGTCTCCTTTGGGATAGCTCGACGTCCATTGGTACTGAGGTCTCCATCCAGTACTTTATTCCAATGAGACCACAGGTAATCCGATCAAAGGCGTTATCCCAAAAGCTCACCAGGATTTATCCCAAAAATAAGAAGGAATAGGTGAAAAAGCTCACCCCAACTCGGGGGGTCCATGTAGAAATGCCAAAGGCGGGCCTGGTCCTCTAGCAAAGCAATAGGGATATGCTTCCCCCTTCCTTATCTTTTTGCATATTCACAATTCCCCACCCTCAAAAGCAAAAGTTCGAAATCCCTTCGTCCATTCCTTGTTGGAAAAACAAACATCTTTGTAGATTACAAAAACATGGAATACAATATACACCAAGTTAAAATGCCAACAAATCTAATTTAAAAACTAGTTTAGGAGTTGAAGAGATCTTTTTATCATAAGGGATCTCATTTTTGTACATATACACTTTCATACACAAGACTGCACAAAATGGAACAAATTCAAATTCAAAGGTTCAAGAATCTAAAACAAAAACTAGCTTAAAAATTGGAAGGATACTCTCTTTATTTAAATTTTATTACAAAAAATAACACTGAAAATGTGAAACTCTCGTCCTTCACCCGTACCACTCAAACACCTTGTTCTTTCTCCTTCACCCAATGACACATTTTGCTGCTTCATTGCCCTATCAATGAAGGGCAATAAAGAATTCATAAATTAAAATTACAAGGGAGGCAAGAAAGGAAAATAGTGCTCCATGAGGTTAACATGTCCAAGCATTTTCTGCGTAGACCTTGATTAAAGTAAGAGACAATGCATTGATATATTATTTCCCTCTTGTGGGTCAATTTGTGTTATGGGCAAGTTGTAACATGTCCAGGAATAAGCATCTACAATAATCTTTTATTTTTTTCTGAAACCAAGGCTGTTTTGTTTGCATGACAACCGACAGAGCAGCTTTGACTTTCGGTCAGTGGGATCAAGTGGAAGGATATTGAATTATTTGGTCCGACATTGGTGTGCTAAGCAGCTTCCAAGAAAAGCTACTACTAAAAATTAATTCCCGTGGTTTTGTCGACTTAAGGAAAGGCGCAGGTCTCTGAAACCAAAGTCTACGCAATAGACTATCAAAGCCATCGCATTGGTTCTTTTATTGTTTTTCAAAGACATGGCATGAAATTGATCACCTATGTGCTATCACTGCCTTTGAATAATTTGTTTCAGTATTCCTCCAACGTAGCATGACGTATTGTTTTTATTTATTTGTTTGTTTGTTTGTTTGTTTTTTTAATTGTCGGCCTCAGCCAACTGGCTTAGTTTTCTTTCTGTCTCTCTAATTAACTCAGGCCATCCGTTGACCGGGTTTAGATGCTCTTTCCTCTTTGCCTGGGGAAACAACATCTTTTAGCCAGAATAACGCCAAGAACTTCCATCCTAAGCCATTTCTACTTTAAGGTTCAGTTCCCATCAGCATAGGTGAGGGACAGAAGCACCAAAAGAAACAAAGGGATGGGGATCGTCGAGGAAGCTCACAACGTGAAGGTCTTGGGGGCCGGAGAGCAAAACATAGTGCTAGCCCATGGCTTCGGCACCGATCAGTCCGTGTGGAAGCACCTTATTCCTCATCTCCTCGACGGCAACTACCGGGTCATTGTGTACGATAACATGGGTGCCGGTACCACCAATCCGGACTACTTCGACTTTGAACGGTACTCGACGCTTGAGGGTCATGCTAATGACTTACTCGCAATTCTGGAAGAGTTGCAGATCCATTCGTGTATTCTAGTGGCCCATTCGGTCTCAGCCATTGTCGGCGCCATCGCCTCCATCACTCGCCCTGACCTCTTCATTAAGCTCATCATGCTTGGCGCCTCCCCAAGGTACGTCTTATGAACAGACCCCGTAACTAAGCCTCCCCATTCCTTTTGTAATTGACCTCTTTTTGTAACTATGTTTGGAAGGTACTTGAATGATGTGAATTACTTTGGAGGATTCGAGCAAGAAGATTTAGAACAGGTATACCAAGCCATGCGTTCAAACTACAAGGCATGGTGCTCAGGGTTCGCACCACTGTTGGTAAGCGGGGACATGGACTCGGTGGCAGCCCAAGAATTCAGCCGGACCCTGTTCAACATGCGACCAGACATAGCTCTGAGCGTTTTCAAGGCCATATTCCAAAGCGACATGAGACAAATACTAGCCCTCGTCACCGTGCCCTGCCACATACTACAAAGCATGAAGGACTTGGCCGTGCCGGTCTCGGTGTCGGAATACTTGCATGAGAACCTTGGCGGGGAATCAGTCGTGGAATTCATGTCATCAGAAGGTCATCTTCCGCAGTTGAGCTCGCCGGATATTGTGATTCCGGTGATTCTCAAGCACATTCGTTATGATATTAGTGCATGATGTTTATCTTTGCCTTTGTTACTAGTTTGTGTCAGTTCTCTGTTGTATGAAAATGGGCTGCAAAGTTGTTGCAGCTAGTGACTCAAAAATGCAATATATCAACTCTCTCTCTCTCTCCCCACCTCTCTTCCTTTCTCTTCCTTTCTCTCTCTTGCTCTCTCTTGCTCTCTCTCTCTCTCTCCCCCACCTCTCTCCCTCTTTCTCTCTGTATGTAAACTTTGTTAGAAAAATCGAGCTCAACCGAGCTCAAAACCAAGATCTTGCTACTCATCTAGAACACGAAGCTTAACAAGGAAAACGAACGTACCTGTTCTAGGACTCGTTCTAGCCGTCGGATAACTCATCTAATCAAGGATAATGACCAGATTTACTCCCTTGTTCTCTCTAGTTTCACTGGCTGATGAGAAGGCTCCATCTACAAGATCGTGGAGAGGGTGTTCGTAGCCAACAGAGGAAAACTATATTACGTTTTTCATCCATCCGTATATATTCTTTTATCAATTCATAACATATATAAAATACTTTTACTGTGCACAGTACTGTACACAATGCTTATAAAAACGTTTTATTATACATGATATAATAATAAATATAGAAATATAACACCTCTTAATCCACCAACATGATCTTTACAAATGTAGACTCATAGTGTACATATTGAGAGACAAATGAGGGATCTTAGTCATATATAAAATGTATTGCCAATATAGTCCAACTCATCACTGTTCTATATAGCAAACACTAGCCTACACTAGCCAGTCTCATATTCAACAATAATGGATCCAACATGTCTCATACATATGGACCACAAAAATAATTAATAAAACAATTAAAGATAAGCAATCACATTGATATAAGCCCACATAAGTGAAGACTATTGAAAATAGTCTAACAAACTTGGCATTGAAAAGTCTAGTGTGCGGCTGTTACTTCAAGCGGCAGCAAAAAGTCTGGAGGCAACAATTGTTCATGACCTGGCTCGTGCACCCCTACGCCATCACACTTGCACCGCCGAACCGTCATGAAGGAAAATGGTGTAGAAGACTTCCAATCGGTGGGGCACCGAATTTACCAAATATAGAAGGATGTAATCCCACTTTGTTTTGAAATCTGAAGAAACCCTGTTAACCCGCAGGTGAAAGAAAAGAAAGTGCAAAGCTGTAGCAATAGCTTAGGAAGCTTTTGTTCTTCCTTTGTGTCCGTCTGTTTTGTAATGGCAAGTTTCCTTCGGTTTATCCCCTTTTGGTTCCAATATTTTCCCTGTGCAACTCAAGTTTGAATATACCTTAAATGCCCATCGGTTTTCATGCAGTTGGACTCTTACATTGAGATCCATCTAGGACCCGGGTATTAAATTGCCTATGCCTAACTCTATCGGAAATTCATTACATCAAGTGATGATCATGACAAGAAAGTACAAAGCATAGGTAGTTTACATGAAGAAAAAGCCAAATTTTCACGGTAAGAAATTGTGGAATATGGTATTGGTGCTCTTATTATGGCATATGACACCAATATGAGACTCCATGGAGCCTTGTCCTTCGACCGCAACCACACTCCTTAGGGAATGTAAGACATTTACTAGGCCTTGTCACGGTGCCTTACCCCTATTGCAAATTACCAGGGACTTGGCGTTGCCAGTCACAGTGTAAGGCGATATGCGGCAGAATCTTGGCCGTGTATAATCAAGGAAGTTAGATCCTAGAAGGTCCTCTACGACAGTTGAGCTCGTCGATATTTTGATCCTGTTGCTTCTCAAACACACTCCTCGTGGTATTGCAGACTTGCGGTGTGGCTTTTGAGCTTACTTTTGTTAATAGAACACAGAACTTTTATGACGGATTGGTTTAGTTGTTTTCCAATATCGTGATCCCTAATGTCGCATGTGACTTGCAATGCCCGAAATCATAGGGAAGGTATTGGGGAATCAGGAGGTACCACCAAGAAAAGATCTAGAAAGGAGGAGAGATTTCTCTCGCTTCCTAACGGTGGTCCCAAAAGAAGTCACCTTTTTCGTGTCCAGATTGAAATAACGCAACCCCTGTTTCTCCCAAAGACTAAGAACCCCAACATCCAATAATATTGCTGCCAGATGTTGCAGATGAACTTCAAATTCTAGCTCACCTTTTTGTTGAAGGTTGACATTTAAACCTATAATGAAATGTTTATTGAGCAACGTGTATCACGCTGCACCAAGTGTGGACTCCCCAGTAGTGCTTCACAGTGGGAAGGGACGTGACCCAAGCCAAACACTATACAAAACGTCTTCTCATTACTTTTAGCTTAGTAGGCAGCAACTTTGTATAGAAATACTTATTAATTTTTAGTTGATGTAAGAGATAGCTTGATAGTCTTCAGCTCTCCTTTCGGCCTTGCAGTGATCGTTTTACATTCCAGCCTTCGTTTGTGTTTTATTTCTTAACAAAAGTTTCGCGAAATTGTAAGTACCTTTCAAAAGCCAATATCAATGTTGAGAAAAATAAAGAGAGAACCTTAAAATTGTCAGCTGTCAGCCGCCCGTCCAGCATCTCTATTATGCACCATTGTGTGACCCCTCTCAAGCAACCAAACACACCACCGACTTGTTAAAGATTCAGTTCAAAGCTCTTTCTCAACCAAGTTTGAAAGCTCGGTAAGTGAATCCACAGCTAAAAGAAGTCATTTTGATGTGTTGTTGTCACCAGTTGGTTCTCCTCTGTGCATGAGCCAGCATGTGCTGGGGAGTGTGACATCTTGTGGTGGAGCAATTATGCCACAAGCAACACACGTTTATGATTGCTAATTCATACAAGATTGTGCTTCATTATGTATTTATAATGCTGAAATTATATGACATCTTGGGGAGGGTAACTATTGTTGAATATATTTTGGTATTAGCAATATTTTTAAAACTATTTACATATATATTAAGTAGTTTAATTATTCTTGTCCCAATAAAAATTGTGGAACATATGTAGAACAAATAATCAATTTAATGATGATTTTTCGAGTTACATAGTTCTCACATACCAAAATGAGTTTTACAAAAATCTTTATGACAAAATCTTGGTTTATGCCAATTTACATATGATTGCTAATTCATATAAGATTGTGTTTCATTAAATGTTTATAATGCTGAAATTATATGAGAGTAATTCACAAATGTCATGTGTCGTAATATTAAAACGGATAAGATTGGAGCATGTGAGAAATAATTAAAAAGGGAGCAAACAGCAACATTTTGGATATGTTAAAAAAGGAGCAAGCCACACCATTTTGGATATAAAGGACAACGCCGATATTTAAATTGATAGAAAGAAAGAGAGAGAAAAGCATCCCTCCCTTCTCTGTCGCTCGAGAAGCAATGAAAGAAACCTTCTCTCTTTGCATGCCTTCGGTGAGGATGAATGAGAAAGGCTTTTAAGGAGAAGGTATAAGTTTTTCAGATAGGTTCAGCTGGATTCAGTGAGAAATTCTTCATTCCTTTTTAAATCATGTCTTTGTTCCATAAATGAAAGAATCTGGGCTATACGAATGGGGTCTTGTGTGCTCTCTATGTCAAGATTAAACGATTAAGGCATCACACATTGCAAGAATAGAACTTTTTGATTTGCTTGTTTGAAAGTTTTGGTTTTACAAATCAAGTCTTCGTGTGGGGACACGGCTGCTGCTATGTATGGCTGATTTCCAAAATTAATGATTTGTATTCCCTAATGTTGCATGTTTTATAAGGAAACCAGGGACAAAACCCTAATGGAAAGGTTGTGTAATTATCATCTATAAGAAAGCATGTTAGGGTTTCTAAAAAAATAGATCATTTTTTAGAAAGAAAATTGTTGTAAGCCCAACGTTGTTTCAAAGAGAAAAAGCTTCCCATTCTCATTGTGTTGTAAACTCTCAACCTAAACCTCTTGATGCTTTCAAAAAGGTGTTAATAACAAAAGAACCAACTTCACCAATAACTGATCACTAAACCCAACACAATAATACTACAAATGTCTCCCTTTCTTCCACACACGTGGAACACATAGCCCAATCTCCAAAAGCATCCTATCAACGAATATCTAACGTATGTCACCAGCCATTGATTGCATCTACACCTCTTTTATCAAACATGCACAATGGTGGGACAATCGTGGGAGCTAATTGAACCTTTCATCCCTTTGAACCTGAGGATCCATTAGTTGCTATCATAGACACCAAAAACCCACTGCACAAAAATGACAAAGGTTAGACTAAAGCTTATGCCACGCTGATTGGGTTTCCAACTTTTGCAAAAGATCTAAACTACAGTGCGTTGAATAGAGTAAACTCGCTCTCATCAGCTAACCTCACTCATGCATCCGACATCAACTCTCCTCTTTCCTATCCTCCAGAACTCTCTTAGTTCTCAAAAAGCATCTCAACCCCTTCCTTTTTAAATAGTCTTATCATCCTCAGCTTAACAAGTCACCCATCTATCCTTCCTGCACCTACCAATTCCTCACCAACTTCTAACATCCAAACTACCAACCAACAACCTACCTGAACCCATCCTATGACAACATGCAATCAAACTAGAATTCACCAACCTAACCCCAAATATGCACTATTCCATACTATTCCCTTAGTTCCCACCTCAATTCTCAAAGCCCTCGAATATCTTGGGTGGCATGCAACCATGCTTAACGAGATGCATGCTCTGCATAATACCAGAACTTGGAAGCTAGTCCCCTGAGAACCTTTAATGAATGTTGTAAGGTGTGTATGGGTCTTTAAACCCAAGCTAAATCCTTATAGCTTTTTAGAAAGACTTAAAGCAAGGCTAGTAGTTAAGGGCTATCACCAAGAATTGGGCGTTGATTACCTAGAAACCTACAACCTTGTCATGATACCAACAACTACTAGGATCATCCTTACTTTGGCGAAAATTCAAGGTTGGGATCTTTGTCAATATGACATGGATAATGCCTTCCTCCACTGGGTTTTGCTGGAGCCCGTGTTCATAGAGTAGCCATCGGGATTTTGGAGCCAACATTTTCCTTATCATGTTTGCTCACTAAGATGTGTACTATTTGGACTAAGCAAGGCCCCAAGGCTTGGTTTGATTGATTATCCTCCTTTTTGCTCTATAAGAGTTTTAATTGTTCTGCATATGATCCCGTACTGTTCATATACAACCAAAGTGCAACACATGTTTGTGTTCTTATATATGTTGATGACCTAATGGTAACATATGGCTATTCTATTCTTCTCAATTGTTTGTTGATATCTTGAGTCAGAGCCTTTCTTGTCAAAGGCCTCGAATGTCTCATTTTTTTTCTTGGTATTCAGGTACATCACAAGCCAAATGCTTTGTTTCTTTCATAAAAGTAGTATACATTGGATATTTTGTAGCAAATTGAGGTGAGTTACTGCAAGCCTTTCTCTACACTAGTTGCTATCAAGGAACCAAGAATGTTGAACAAAAAAGTTTTACAATCACTTTGCCTTTATTGTGACAAACTCTCCTTATTCTATTTGATGACCAAACCAATGTTACATAACAAATCCAAACATTTTGAAATTGACTACTACTTTGTAAGGGAAAAGGTAACTCAAGGCACTTTAGTGACTTCTTATGTTCCATCACACCAAAAACTAAGGGATGCCTTCACTAAACCTTTAAAGAAAGTAGCCTTTGAAGATTTTAGGACCAAACTCTGCCTTACCACGTAGAGTTTGTAAGGGGGAAGTTAAAGATTCGATTCAAAGCTCTTTCTTACCCAAGTTTGAAAGCTTAGTAAGTGAATCCATAGCTAAAAGAAGTCACTATGATGTGTTGTTGTCACAAGTTGTTATGCTTTGTGCATTAGTCAACATGTGCTAGGGAATGTGACATCTCATTGTGGAGCAAGCATGCCACATGCAGCACATGCTCAAGCTTCTACAAAAAACAAGCCATATGATGTTGCAGTCTCTATTGGAGTTGTTGATAAAAGAAAAGGATTGATGGTGTATACTAGACTCTTGTCAAACTTGACAACTCAGGAAGCAAAACATGTTGGTGCAAAGGTAACTATTGGTCCTTTATCATGTGTTGCCAGCTTGTCAATAAAACCTAGCACCTAAGGCACCTGAACTCACGAACTACTACATGATAAGATCATGGAGATCAGTGTTTGATAAATACAAGTGTGTGAATAGTACACCCAAAGTCTCACCATTAATGTACATGATGGATTCACTAGATTTTTGTGTTTAAACTTGAGGCAATACAAAATAAAGAAGTGGGGATGATTGTGTGATCGAGTTTAGAAGCAACTATTTGTAAGGGAAATTGCATGAAAGTTTCTTGGAAGAATAAGCAAACCTTCTAAAGACCTATAAAAAGTGTTGCTTGCACTTGTATAAGTAGACAATTTTACATCTGTATTGTAATACTTTTGTTCCTTTGGCACCTTTAACTCCACCCAATATACAAGCTTCTACACTTTGCAAATCTCTAGTCTCAACACTTATCCTTTTTACATATGCTTTAATTTTCCTTTTAACTCAACCACTTGTTATCATTGGGATAGATCTTCATCGAGGTGTCCCTATCTTTTCTCATCATACTATATTTATGGGTAGAAGTCATGCATTAGTTGTCTATCTCTTGTATAGAACTATGCTTCCCAACATAATCAAACTAGATTGTCTGGTCCATTGAATCATGAATGCATCAAAGTTAAAAGTAGTTGTAAAGTTCAACAAGAAATTAATATCAAAATTGAAACAAGAAACCTATTAAGGATTAATCCTTTTTGAAGACTGAAGCTTTAGTCACTACCTTTATCATTATGCTTTGACAAATAGCTATCATATCATTTATAATCATCTTAGATAAGAACAATAATAATTTATGGCAAAAGATAGTTTTTCTTCATCAATGGTTATGATTTCTTTTTCATGATATTTCTAATGCATGTGTAATTGTGACATATGTAGTTAAATCATGCTAGGAAAACATGATAGCAAAAGTCAAGGTTATATTATTGGGATTGTTGGTTTGCTAACAAAAAGAGATTCTTTTGTAGGAAATGGGAGCATATTCCCAATTCTTGATTCAATGTCTTAAGGGGAAGTTCTCTAGTCCTTGAAACCTTAAATTATATTATTTGGTAATACAGTTGTGCAATACCTACTAGGGTTAGGCTTCTCCACACCTATATAGAAGCTAATTGTTTAGTCAATCATAGACATTCAATTGATGGGATACAAATCTGTGAACATCTTAGGTTTCTTCTAAGTATGTGTAAAAATATATCTCTAGAAGATCAACTTGATTTGGTTCATTATCGACCTCTGTAATTGCTCTATGGTTTGATGGATTTGTTCTCAATTGCAATTAATGAGGCTTAGGGCTTTTTTTTTAAGGGTCAAAAAAAGTTATGCCATTGTGTATTTGATATAATAAGCCTTATATAATCCTTGAATTCCACTATGTTTAATTTTGTACATCATTTTTCAAGGTCTAAGAATGTAATGATTTCATTGTAATTTTAAAGAAAGTATGGTGTTTTGTCGCATTTTTTGTGATTAATAAAAGTGGTTAGGTTTTTGTCCTTGTTAAAAAAATATAATCATGATAATTAATATCGGTAATAATACTCGATCATTTAATTTTTTGGAATTGAAAGTAATGTTTTTAAGTCTAGCTTGAGTTGCCTAAATGGCCAAAGGATTATTATTTGTGTTTAAAAATATTACTAAAACGTTTTTCTATTCAGATGCAAATTGCATGAATTTACGATACAACATGCATCGTTAGAAGTCTCAACTCTGTCTTCCTAATCATTACTGCTGGACTGCGTGTCACGACCTCCCATGGACGTCTCTGGCCGGAATGACTACAGTGATACAACCAACAACACGGCGAGTGGTTGCCGTCATCCTTGATTCAGCAGTTGCCCCTTGTGGCCGGGTAATTAGCCACGTCAACTAATTGAGCCATTGATATAATTGAGTGGCATTGATGAGGCGTCGCTACATGCTACCAAAGTAGACCATCTAATCGAACGGCACATACCGTCATCTCGGACCCCAAAACTTAAGATATCCATGACCTGCCACTTGTTGGCGGACAGTAGTCCCTCGATGGGGATCAAACGAACGATTACAAAGAAGGATATGGGCATTCGCCTTACCTGATATATGCTCTTCCCCTTATCTTATCAGGAATCTGCGGTGCTGCGGAGCGTTCCCACAGCAAAACACAAAAAGTAAAAAAATAGTCTTCCCATTCACACCCCAAGGCCCATTCTTCAGCGGGGAACCGACTCCTCAGGAAAGAGAGAGAAAAGCATGGGAATCGTTGAAGAAGCTCACAACGTTAAGGTTCTGGGGTCCGGCGCTGAAGACATAGTGCTAGCACATGGCTTCGGTACCGACCAGTCAGTGTGGAAGCACCTTGTTCCTCATCTCCTCGATGGCAACTACCGGGTCATTTTGTACGATAATATGGGCGCCGGTACCACCAACCCAGACTACTTCGACTTCGAACGGTACACGACGCTGGAGGGTTTTGCGTACGACTTACTTGCCATTCTAGAAGAGCTGCAAGTTCACTCGTGCATTTTAGTAGGCCATTCAGTCTCGGCCATGATCGGCGCCATCGCCTCCATCACTCGCCCCGATCTCTTCACTAAGCTCATTATGCTCGGCGCCTCCCCGAGGTGCGTATTTAGATCTTTGAGAGTGATAAAATTGTGCGAACAACGATCTGATTACGTGGTTAGTGATTATCAGGAAAAAATAGAAATTTATCTGTTTGATTACTTAATAAACATGACCTCGAAGATATTATGGTAGACTCTGACAAACCTCATCAAAATGCTTTGGTGTTTGTTGAATTTCTTTTCAGCTGAAGAACGCTGTAACCTCCGCTGTCGTGTACTTGGTTACTTTATTTGTCTGCGCAATGCTTTTGAACCCTACTATTTGAGTAAATTGTCAATGAACTACGTTTTTTGGTAAGGAGTTGGCCTTTTTTGATTGCTGTTTTGATAAGGTACTTGAATGATGTGGATTACTTCGGAGGTTTTGAGCAAGAAGATCTAGACCAACTATTCGACGCGATGCGGTCGAACTTCAAAGCATGGTGTTCAGGGTTCGCCCCACTTGCTGTGGGTGGGGACATGGACTCGGTGGCGGTCCAAGAATTCAGCCGGACCCTGTTCAACATGAGGCCAGACATAGCCCTTAGCGTTGCCCAGACCATATTCCAAAGCGACATGAGAGAAATACTAGGCCTCGTTTCCGTGCCATGCCACATAATACAGAGCATGAAGGACTTGGCCGTGCCGGTCGTGGTGTCGGAGTACTTGCACCAGAACGTCGGCGGTGGGTCAGTCGTGGAAGTCATGTCATCGGATGGCCATCTTCCCCAGTTGAGCTCACCGGATGTCGTGATCCCCGTCCTTCTCAGGCATATTCGTAATCGTATTGATCTATGATGTTTATGTTGGAATTTGCAACAAGTTTCCTTCTAAATTTCTAGCGGTGACGAGAGTGGACCGCAAACCTGACAAATGTTGTGGCAATATTATCATTCAACACCCGGTCTTGGTTCTCTCAATACTCCAGCCTGGGTTTTTTCTGCAGTAACCATCTTAATCCTTCTCTCTTTTCATTCTAATGTATGGTTCTTTACAATAACCATCTTAGTCTTTGGATATATGATCCTAATATTTTCTTCTTTCTTAAGCCATCCTTAAAGACCAATAAACACATGCTCCAAAATTAATTGGGTAATATTTCAAAGACCATTATGTCAAATTGTTGCGCTTGATTTGCCTTGTGGTGCTCTGGCTACTATTAGGAGCTAGAGGCAATAAGGTCCTTGTCAAAGGGAATGTGTTGCCTAGCCGAGACTGGTGGCGAAGCAATGCCTCTGCATCAGCGTGATCATTTAGGGGCACCAACCCACTTCAGCACACATCCAAGGGCGAGTAAGTCAAAAGCGCCCCTCACAACATCATGCCCCTTGAGCCTATCCCTTTCAGCCATTGTTCGCCCAAATCTCTAGAAGCGAGAGTCACCGCAAATGGGCTCCTAACTAGATTTGCTTATTAGCAGTAGCTTTAGTATTTTGTATTAATTGTTTCGCAACCACTTCCTTATACCAACCAACGACAGGGAACTCTCAACGTAAGTCTTATACAGAGAATGTAGGGTAGATTGATGGTAGTAGGACATAGGCATTATATGCTGGTAAAAAATCGAGATTCTGTAATACATCTTAAGAAATATATCTAATATAAAAATTTTAAATCCCAAATATCTGATTGGAAATAATCAGATATTCCCTATTGTTTCACAATCGACTAGATTTTCTAATCAAATTTCAGATGTATGATGACAACAAATAAAGATATTACGATCTTGATCTCCTGTAGAAACTATGAATTCGTAAAACATTCCTTTTATAGTGAAACTTGTCCTATCACGAGTTACTAAGGCGTGAAGTAAATTTAAACCTTCATGAGCCATTTTTTAAAGTAAATTTAAACCTTTATAATGAGGTATTAAAATTCATGTATTTGTTAACACTTTTATATATGTGGTTAAGTTGATTCATGTAAAAGGTGGCATTATAGTGTGAATGTTTAGATTCATATTACAATGAAATAACATGTTATAATATAAATATTTACGATTTTAAGAAAATCTGAGCCTTTTTATCAAAATTTATCCATGTATTAATTCCGGTATTCAGTGTTTTCCCCAAGAACATCTCAGAAGTTCTATCCATTAATTTTTGTGAGAAAGCATAAGGCGGCGAACTTTTCCATCAATTTTTTCTGCCTCAAGCGGAGGAATCTGGATCTGAACGTGTTGGCCTGAAGCGACTGGGAAGGAAAAAGGCTCCACTACAACGACACGTCGCGCTTTCTTCAGCCCCATCAATTGCAACTTGGTTTCTCTTTTCTCTAAATGCAATTAAAAACCTACTATCTGTTAAGCAGCCGCTTGTTCAACGAACTTGTTTTCAAAGATCATTTAATGCGGTGCTGCGGTGCTCCTCTTCTCTAACCCCCAAATTCCAGATTCCAGAATGAAAAAGGAGACTAGAAAACTTCTTTTTCACGCCAAATTCAGGAATCTCAAAACACCGTAGAAAGCAGAAATTCGAAAAGAAATAGAAAGAAAATGGGGATAGTGGAGGAAGCTCACAACGTGAGGTTTTTAGGATCGGGAGAGCAAATAATAGTTCTGGGCCATGGTTTTGGGACCGATCAGTCGGTGTGGAAGCACCTTGTGCCTCACCTCGTTGATGAATATCGAGTCGTCCTCTATGATAATATGGGCGCGGGTACAACCAACCCAGAGTACTTTGATTTCGAACGTTACTCGTCACTCGAGGGGTTCGCATACGATTTGCTAGTGATTTTGGAAGAGTTACAAGTTGATTCTTGCATCTTTGTTGGTCACTCATTCTCGGCCATGGTTCGGTGCTATTGCCTCCATTATACGTCCCGATCTATTCTCCAAGATTGTCATGATCTCCCCCACTCCAAGGTACGTAGACCTATATATACGCATATCATCTTTCTTTCTGAGATCTAGTTGATGCCCTTTGTAAAAAACTGTGAGGAAAGACTGCATATATCTATTCATTTTCTTCGAAAAATATTTTATAAAAGAGTACTATGTATTTTTTTAGAAGTTTTTTAATTGAGAGATGTGTAAGAACAGCACCTATGCTGTTCTTAATATATTCTTTTTTTCATGTTGCTCGCACGCTTTATTACAAGGTAACACTGCATGTGGCTTTGCACATGGATGTCATCGAGCTTAAATACCATTACATGAAAATTTTTATTCCTTTCTAAAATTTGAATTATGATTTACATACCGTTGAACAATCTCCACCATTCTTAATACATCTAATATTGTGTGACAGATTTTTTTTTTTTTTTTGAGTGTTGCCGACTAGGCTTTAGGATTTGTAGTTTGAATTCTCATATGAGAGGTTAGTTGTTGCAGAGCTATAGTGTGCTGGAGAACTTCAATATACTACATGTTTTTCAGACATTTTGTGAGACGAGAACATGGATAAAGCAAAAGCTACATAAATCATCTCCTTTTCGTATGTTTAAAACTTCATGTTACTTTGATGCTTTGTTAAGGATGTAAGGCCCTCTTAGCCTTGTTTTGTTGGAGATTGTCCCGAATGTTGAGTTTCTCAATTTTATTAGTAACAATATCCTACTCCTTACAAGATTTTTTAAAGAGATAAGCTCACTTCTTATATATTTTCTCTTTTGAAAATCTTATTATTTGTTTAGTTCATCTTATATGTGCTTTCTTATTTGTTTTTTTCTAAGCATATCCTTATTATTTAGTGGGCATCATGTAAACTAGGGGGCTGTAAGCACCTTCTTTTCTCTATCCCTTTTGTGTTATAGTATGTCAACTTGAATGGAATTACGTTATTCTTTTAATAGGTTGGCGAACGATGGGAATTACTATAGAGGATTCAAGCAAGCAGACATAAACCAGCTATTTGAAGCCTTGCAGTCGAATTACAAGGCATGGTGCTCCGGCTTCGCCCCGTTAATTGTCGGCGGAGACATGGACTCTGTGGCCGTCCAAGAATTCTGCCGGACCCTGTTTAATATGAGACCGGACATAGCTCTTTGCCTGGCCCAGACCATATTTCTGAGCGACATGAGACACATATTGGGCATCGTCACCTCGCCTTGCCATATAATACAAGGCATCAAGGACTTGGCTGTGCCAGTCGCCGTATCAGAGTATTTGCATCAGAATCTCGGTGGTCAGTCAGTCGTGGAAATCATATCATCCGAAGGTCATCTACCACAGCTGAGCTCGCCAGAGATTTCGGTTCCCGTGCTTCTCAAGCACATTCGCTACAGTATTGCAGACTTGGAGTGTGATCAGTAACTTAATTTTCTGTGGGACTTGGATTTTCCAGTGCTGTGTACCTACTGTTTGTGTTTGTTAAAACACTAATCTGTCAAGAAACTCGTGGAGGCGTGTCAAGTCCATCCTGTTATCCAAGACCGACCCTTGGGATGAAATGGGCCGGGCTGGACAAGGAAATTAGGAAGATTGCCGTTTTCGTTTCGGCCTACCTTAATTGAAAACGAAGAAGATGGTCGTCGTTCTTGGTCATATTTGGAAGAAGATATCGTCTCGAACAAATCCTATTTATGGCAGTGTACGTTACCATTAGACGCGGACAACTACAATCAGTGTTATCTCTCTTTTCGTTTTCTTTTCTAAAAAGAGCCTCTTACACTTTCCCCTTTGCTTGCATGGCGAGGAAGCATCTCATTCATCCATCATTAATACTAACAGTTGATAGTTTTAACTCAATCTGCAAATTATCTCCATAATTTATTTTTCAGAGAAAAACTTCAGATGGATATTATTTGCTCGAATTGCGAGGAAGCATCTCGTACACAGTAACACTTAAAACATTTTTTAATCCAAAATTTATTTATTTATTCTCAATTTTTTTTTTTAGTTCATCGTAAAAGAGGTTAACGACCAAGGAACAGACATCACGCGCTTCGCCGGACTGTCCCTCGGGGATCGCCCGATTGTGATCTCTTATTGGACAAAGTTGTAAAACTGAGGACCTCGACGGGCCAACGGAGGTTGAGCTCCGTCACACGTGTAGTTCACACGGAGAGCATCACTTTTTCGCCTCGCCCTCTCCTTCCTCGCCCGTTCCTCATCCCCCAATTTTCCAACTCTTCAAATCTTTTTTTCCTCAAGTTTCCGTTTTTATCCTTCTTCCCCTTTACAAACCCTTCCGCTTTCAGTTGCTTTCGTTTGCTTTGAATCCGTGGAGACGAAGAAAGTTACACAAGGAGAGACCACGTTGTTTTGCCTCTCTCCATCTGCGCGAGTCAGCCCGTCGTGTCAACTCATGGCCTCGGCTATCTCCGAGCGAGTCGAGCTGGCCAAGCTTTGCAGCTCCCGGGACTGGTCCAAGGCCATCCGAGTCCTCGACTCGCTTCTCTCCCAGTATTGCGCCATTCAGGACATCTGGTCTGTTCACACGCACTTCTCTCGTCTCCTAGCTCCCCCTGATACTTTCTTCAGATTTCCGTTATTGATTGATTAACTTTGCTGAAAGAGGATTTGGTGACTGATTGTGATTCGTGACTGAATGTTGGTTTCAGCAATAGAGCCTTCTGTTACAGCCAATTGGAGCTTCACAAGCACGTGATCAAGGACTGTGACAAAGCCCTGCAGCTCGACCCCACGCTTCTGCAAGCTTACATTCTCAAAGGTCTTTCTTCGCTCAATTTTCCGAGTAGCATCTGATCTGATTTAGTTGTTAGTCAGAGCTGAATTCTTAGCTTAATGGAAGCTCTAGTACGCGACGTTCTGCTAAATGTAAATACGAATGTAAAATAATTGCTGCTGTGCTGGGTGACAAATGTTAGGGTTTAATGAAAACGATAATTTTATATTTTTTAAAGGAATTTTCGGATTAGAGCCTCTTGCCTCGTTAGGAAGGAAGGTAAAACATTAAATTGATGGAGAATTTGCCTAGATTGACAAATAATGCTTGTAGCCTGCTTATACTGGAGATGTAATCTTGTTAGGACTCCCTTTGCAAAAGAACTACTCTTTTGGAGATTTAAGCTAATGTTCATGCTCCATGCAACTAAAGAAGGTTTACTGTGATAGGCAAGTTGAAAATGTACCCTGTTATGAACTCTTGAATGCTCATTTACTTGGTGTTTGTTACGATTGTTTGATGAAAGTTTCTCATCTATTTGCAACTGAGTTGCAAAGTGCATGAGTCTTACATTTGGGATTCATGATTTGTGTTGTGGACTGAGTCTAAGGCTTTATTTATTTATTATTTAGGTAGTGCATTTTCTTCTTTGGGACGAAAAGAGGATGCTCTTTTGGTTTGGGAGAAAGGATATGAGCATGCTGTGCGTCAGACTGCAGATTTGAAGCAATTGTTGGAACTGGAAGAGCTTGTGAGGATTGCAAAACAAGATAGAACTACTACTCATGAGAACATTGTGGTGGACCCCCGGTCATCTATGTTAGTATCTGGCTCAGGACCTCATACTAATACTAAATCTAGTGAAACTTATACAAGTAACAATAATTTGGGTAATGAATCTCAATTATGCAGTGGGCCAAAGGGTACATCCGAGATCATTAGCAAGTCTAGCAATAATCTTGATCATTGCAATGGATTTAGTGATCAAGGTCAGGAGAACACAAATTTTGAGTGTGAAATGAATGGGAATCATGATATTGTTGATAAATTGAGTTATGAGTCTGATTCATATAGTGACTTAAGTGATACATCTGAGCCATCCGGTAAATTATCTATGAATTGCGACAGCTCAAGCAGTACAAGGGAAACTTACAGCAAGTTAAGTACCAAATCTGATATACAGAATGAAATAACCGAGGAATCCAAGGGCAATAAAATGTTCTGTGTTGCTAGGATCTCAAAGGCCAAGTCAATAAGTGTAGATTTTCGCCTATCAAGGGGCATAGCACAGGTATTTTTGACAAATTTTTTGTTTTGGTGATTTCAGTGCGGTTATTATTGGCACCATTTAGCACTTCTTCTGTTTAATATTTCATACTCTCTTTTATTCAGGTGAATGAAGGGAAATATGCTTCTGCCATTTCAATCTTTGACCAGGTAAAACTTGGACCTTGTGAGTTAATGTTATGAATGTCTTTGGATTTCATTTAGGGGCTAAGCAGGCTGTTAGTGGGAAGAATTGGACTAATAAGTTTTCTAAGCATTTCCCAGATACTAAAGGAGGATCCTACTTATCCTGAGGCACTAATAGGGAGAGGAACAGCAAATGCATTCCTTCGAGAACTAGAAGCTGCTATTGAGGACTTCACAAAGGTTTTGAAAAGTCTATATCTGACTGTTGTTGAACAAATATTGTGACTTCTGTCTATAAGAAACATTTTATGACTTATATCCTAGGCTATAGAATCAAATCCATCTGCTGGTGAAGCATGGAAGCGGAGAGGACAAGCTCGAGCTGCATTGGGGGAATCTGCTGAGGTAAGAGTTGCTCATCCTATTTCTTAAACCCTGCTGTCTTTCTAATTGATTGGGAACCTTTGCTTAGGGGAACCTTGCTGTCTTTGTTATAATATCTATGCTTGTTGGTCCTTATAAATGTTCATGTGAAATTTCTTAGTGACTGCATTACATAATTGAAATTACTTAAATGTTGCGTAACTTAGAACTCTTAGCAGGTGAAGTTGTACCAGTACTGATCATATATGTACAATATGTTTTTTCCTCCTGATATCAGGCTATTGCAGACTTGACAAAGGCATTAGAGTTTGAACCAAACTCAGCAGATATCTTACATGAAAGGGGTAACTTGCTTAAGCCCAGCTCTTTCGACTCTTTGTTTTCAATTGTATTGAAATCACTTACAGTTGACACCTGGCTGTTTCTCCCTATAGTTACTCACGGTTGAACTTTCAGAGACAGATGTGTATCTAGCTTAATTGTGTAGTTAGCCATAGAGTTAAGCATTTAACCATTTCCATGTTTGTTGTTTTCTATGCAAGTTTAAATAAAACGGTATCATTTGTAGGGTACTGGAGCTTTAGCATTCTCACCTTTATACACTGAAATGTAGTAAACAACTGATAGAATAACTTTTTTTGAAGGGTAACGGCAGTTCTGTGCCATACAAGTGATCAAGAGATTGCTTTCTATTGCAGGAATTGTTTGTTTTAAGTTTAAAGCATTCCATGCTGCTGTTGACGACCTATCTACATGTGTGAAGCTCGACAAGAATAACACTTCTGCATTCACGTATTTGGTGAGTCTTCAACATCTAACAATGCTGTCTTTGTATGTTATAAGGTCATGCATTTTTTCCTGGTTTTATACTGAGCAAATATTGGATTTCGTAGGGCTTGGCATTATCTTCAATTGGTGAGTATGAAAAGGCCAAGGAGGCACATATGAAAGCAATTCAACTGGACCAGAATTTCCTTGAGGCATGGGCTCATCTAAGTCAGGTTAGGCATGAGCACTGATGTCTATATTTGTGCCTAGTAGTTGCATACAAGTCAAAGTACCCAGTCATGGTATTTGCAATAGGTGCAGATCGCTCTCTTTAATCTAATCATTCTTTTTGAGGTGACCCTGGACTATTACGTGGGTCATTCATTGCTGGCTTGTGGCATGATGTCTGTATTTGATATAATATGCCTAGTAGTTGTCTGCCTGTGCAAGATATAGGAATGAATCTTGGTGCTATTTATCTAATTCATAAGAAACCATCTTCTTGTCTTTGATGGTGGTATCATGGCCTTTGCCTGGCATTAAATACAGGAGAACATCAGTGTGCTAGTGACAAATATGCATTTTCTATACCAATTGACACTTTGCAAGGGCAAAAGACAGAAACTGAAAGTGATAGAAGAAGATTGTGAAACAGAGAAGAGAGAATTTAATCCTTCAATAATGTCTTGTGGTAAAAGAAAAGCAAGAAGCCTTTTGGCTAAAGGAAATGGATTGTCCTGCTTCAGTAAACCTTTCTTCTCTCAAGATGCCTCAAATGAAGAGTACATGGTCAAATGATCCTAATTTTGGAGTATCATCTCTGGAATTTTATAGTATAGTATTGGATTGCAGTGCAGACATTACAAATAGGAGTCTTACATAGAGAAGCAGAGCAGAGATTGGCAACTGAGAAGCCTCTTGATTTTATGCCTTTTGCTCAATGATTCGAGGAACTGTATGGTTGGAAAGATGTTAAAAATAAGAAAATTAAGGTCACTTACTGAGAGGCAGATGACCTGGGGAGCATATTATTCAAAGTAAGTCCTCCTAAGCTATGTTGTTTACGAAAAAATATTTTAAGATTTTGACAAGAGGGCGTTTGTCTGGTTAGGAGGCCGGCATCCTTGGTTGATTGTCCTGCATATGCTACAAGTTCATACTTCTCCCAAGTTCATAGTTCTTCCCCAATACCTTCCTCCTCTTCTGGTTCAGTGATGACTAGAATGCCTCATGGAGTAGGTTTCTTTGTTTGGATACCCTTAATTTAGAGAAATTTACTACAGATAATTAATTGCATTGAGTGATTTCATAATCAGTTCATGCCATGTGCAGATGAGATAGGTAGTCAGTGAATCACTAGCTTTCTCCAGTTTTTGGTTTCTTGGGATCTATGATATCCTTTTACCTTATTTCAAGTCCTTTGTGTTCTGTGGAGAACCCTACTGGACTTTTTGGAAGGATTATTAGAATTTTGTCACTCAAGGATTTAAACAGCTTAGATGGCTCTGCCATTTGTTCTTCAACAAATATTTTTATTTCTAGACTATCTCTTATAAGCACTAATGTATCCCTTCTATTGCACTTCTTCTTTTGATGCTGCATGTTTGATCCCTGTAAGCATCAAGTCGGCTCTACATTTTTGGCTTTATGGAGCTAGTAGCTAACGAGTTTTATGGTGTGGATGTTGGTTTTTTCTAGCTCTATCAAGATTTGGCAGAAAAAGAAGAGGCTTTTAAATGCCTTGAGAAAGTTCTGCAAATTGATCGAGGGTAAGTATTGTTTACCTGACAGATGTCACCTGTGTTGTAAATTTCAAATGATGAATTCTTCTGATGGTTGATTTTGGCTGAGATGCTCTTTTCGATGTGTACTTTAGATTTACTTCATACTGTTAATGCCTTATTGAATAGGTTTGCAAGAGCTTATCATTTGCGTGGGCTCCTACTCCATGGGTCGGGAAAACACAGGTTTGTTCTATCAAAATTTTGATAATCGCTAAAAGATTTCATTATTGACATGAGTTTTCCACAGATGGTGGTTGATAAGACTGAAGCATGGAGTAAAGTCTCTTGTGTGGGGAAAAATGGGAATAAGATCAAGTCTGTTGAGGAGGAGCCTAATGATGAGTTGTTTAATTGGGAAATAGTTTGTTTACGAGTGGTCAATGCAATTACACCAACTTAGCTCCTCAACTCCCTTTTTTGGTTCTTTTCACCTTTTGTGCTGCCCCTTTCTCTTGTATCATAGTGCTCATTCATATTAGTGCATTTGTTTGTTTGATTATTTTAAAACAGTCTAACATCATCTGCTTCCCTTATGGGACCACTACTTGTTCCGTCTTGAAAATGCAGTCATTTTTCTTTTTCGCTTAGATGTTCCTATATGACCATTGATTCATCCTGGCTTTCCTTAGCTTAGGCCTAGACATTACCAACACAGTCTAGTTTAATCCATTTTATCTGCACTTTTAATGAATAATATGTACCATTATTCTTATTCCAAATATCCCCTCAAATTCCAGAACGAGTTTCTCACAACTTTTGGGGTTTTTGGTTGTGTTCTATTATTATGTAGGTACAGTGAGGCCTTTGGGGTTTAAATTTTTGCGAATGGTTAGCGAGGGCTAATTTTAGGAGCCAGTTGCTCTGATAAAATCTACTGAGTGCATAAAGAAAATAGCTTGTAGAAATTCTTTGAGAAGGAAGGATTGAGAATGTCAAGTGTAGTTTAAACCCAGTTTCCCCCTTCTCTCTTCTTGTGAAGCTTATTCAGGTTATTAACCCTCGAAGTGGAACACCCTTTTGTTTGACCTCTGGCTACGAAGACCTGGGCAATCTTGGTTCCATCATGGTGAATGTAGAATGATAACATAATGTCTTACCATGTGTGGCAAGCATAGACTAGAAGTGCATGGGTGATCTTTATAAACTATGTGCTCTTTTTCTTATTTATTTTATTTTCCTTGAATCTATTTAACTTTTTGGTCATCCATATCTAGCATTAAAACCCTAAACTTCTTCTGTTGACAATTTGACAGAATTCAAAGAAACAGGCAACCTTCTTAGATTGGAAGAAACATTCCTAAAAGCTTTCAGGCTCTTACCTTGTCGTGCATCACTTTTGACTAACCCGCATTCTGTCTCATGCCCATGTTTTTCAATCCTGACATTCCCAAAATGTGTTATTTTCGTTTCTGGTATATGACCTCCATTCTCTGAATTTTATTTGTTCTATTTCTTCATTAATTTATTCATTGAGACACGAAATTTGGGGAAGATGAAGAGAAACAATGTGGGGTCATCCTCTCTGGAGGAAGAAAGTATTAAGATGGAGAGCGAGGTGGATAATACAAACTGGCTAACTAATAAGAAATTTAATAGTTCTTTTAAGGTAGCATTTAGGTGCTAGGATGCGTGCCTGGTTGATAGGATCCCTCTAAGCTTTCATTTCAATATCCGACATCCATAACAAACAGGGATGGGATAACAATTTCTCAAAGCTGTTTGAATAAGGGATGAAAAACCCAATTTACTTCGTAATTGCATGAGCATCCTTATAGTTGTCAGATACTATGTTTAAAGCTTCAACATCAATCTACTTTTAACTTTACTTGGTCTTTTATATGGCTGTATCTTCATCAGCAATTTCACCTTCTAATATTGCAGACTGACCATCTGCCTAAATACGTGAATCTAATATTGCAGGAAGGCAATTGAAGACTTATCATCTGCCTTGAGTATTGAGAATGATAACATAGAGTGTTTATATTTACGAGGTTCCTGTCATCATGCAATTGGAGAATACAGAGAGGCGGTATTGAAGAGTTTTTATTTTGTTTTAGATTGAGGGAGGTTGTGTTTTTCTTGCTGCTTCACTCTAAGTACTAACCTATGATTTAATGGTCATAGATCAAAGACTATGATGCCGCCCTAGATTTGGAATTAGACTCAGTGGAGAAATTTGTGCTTCAATGCCTAGCCTTTTATCAGGTTTGTTTTTGTTGTACTCAATTTCGAATCCTAGTCTGGGTGATGAGACATAAAAAGTAGGATGTTTCCCCTATTGCAGAAAGAGATTGCTTTATATACAGCGTCTAAAATCAACAGTGAATTTTGCTGGTTTGACATTGACGGAGATATTGACCCACTCTTCAAGGTAAATTTGTCTTATTAACATTATTCTTATCTTGTCCGTTATTACTGTTCTGTTGTGGGTTCTCACTACTTGCTTTTGATCACTTAATTGTGAGCATTTTTCTAAATCTTTCACAATAATGAAGAATGCTGTTATGTACAATGTACAAGGGGAACTTATGTTTGTTTATTGCTTTTACTTTAGGCTGAAATGAAATAAGTAAATTTCTGTTCAATCTGAAATACTGATGTTAATTAGAATGGACTCTTTTAATGGTACTCAAAGTGCCATGGTTATCAAAAACGAACTCAAGTAAAAGTTGTATTTTTTTAGATGGTGTTGAAAACCCTGGCTTTCCTTTTGGTTCCATAATTTCTGTTCTATTTTAAAGCTGGCAGGGAATGGATTGGTAAAGAATTTTCCTGACTCTTGCTTCAGGAAGCTTAGGAGCCTGTGTAATTTATGATCATTGTAGCATGTAGACACGCACACACATATAGATTCAGTTATTTCTCTAGAAGCCAGTTTTTTTGATAATGCCTCCTTTTGTTCACTGTTTAAGGTTAGTCAGGAAAAATAATGGTCTTAGTGATCCATGTAGCTTTGCTTGTTTGTGGATTAAGCGTATTGGTCTGCATGGTTTCCACAGAGCAAAATAAAGATGGCCTGGAAGTGAAAACAAGCATTCTACCTGTGACATCTGGTTCAGAATAGTTTTATTAGATTTTGCAAACTATCAATCGATTTCTTCTTGAGAAAGACACTAAGAATTTTTAAGAGCATGTGATGGCTTTGTATCAGATATTGTAGCCAGGAACACTATGATAAATTATCCTCAAGTAATTCTCAAACGGTAGAAATTGACCAATTCAACTTTATTGCTTTTCCAACGGTTCAGCATCCACTTAAGTTAACCATTGGAATCTAGTATATTCAGTAACATGAAATTGTGTTTTGTGTATATAGTATAAGTCAGACACAAATGCAGGAAGCTCTAAAGAATTGCTTCTGCTGCACACTCCTGTTTTGTCTTAAAAGTTTCTTCTCAAGTTTATCTTACGTACTTCTCTCTATGGGATCTTCAGGAGTACTGGTGCAAAAGGATGCACCCCAAGGATGTGTGTGAGAAGGTTTTCAGGCAGCCGCCCTTGCGTGAATCATTGAAGAAGGGTAAGCTGAGAAAGCAAGATGTTGCTGTTACAAAACAGAAAACTGCACTTCTAAAGTTTGCTGATTCCTTTGGCGGCAAAATCCAATATCGTTGTCATGGTTTCTTACCAAATATACGTCAGGTGACTAATAGCAATGATGAGTTTGAAGTTGATCTCCATTACTTTTGCCTGTTTTGAATGAAACGTTGTTTCAATCAGCTATTCTAAAGGCTCTTTTGATCCAACATATTGCATTGTGAAAATAATGTCTGTTTTCTTTGGGCAAGTGAAATGACGACACTACTTTTTCTATATTGGTTATATTGATCTGAAAGGCCCTAGTTCAGTTAAAGCTGATAATTGCCTACTGGTTATGGACTTGTATATCATACTATGAAATAAAAGCAAAATCAATGATAAAATCTTAGGTATATTTAGTTTCTTGAATCTACGAGTGTGTTTTTCTCTAGCTGTGTATATATATTTTCAGTTCATATAATGAATACTAGTTTAATATTTGTTCAGGAGAAATGGGAGACATGATTGATATATGTTGGTCTTTGGCATTGCTTTTAACATTCGAATGGAGTTGATTAAATACAGAGCTAATATCTGTCTTCATTGCAGGGAACTGTTTTAATAGTTTTGACTTTAACAGCAATTTTAACCCTGTTGAAGTGAACTTAATCTACATGGCTCTAGTGCAGTTTAGTTTTAGTTTTATCAATAAACTGTCTTTTCACCTAGTTTTAGAAATCAACTCTGCATAGTTTCATCTATCTGAATCTCCTCAGATGCTCTTTAAAGTTCTGACTTGTCAACTGATATGTGTGCCAGTACTTCTTTTCTATTCTCCTTGGATTCTCTGTGATTTTTCCTTCTTTTCTCCTGGTACCAGCACCGAATGGCTGGATTGGCTGCTATTGAGATTGCGCAGAAGGTTTCAAAAGCTTGGCGGTCCTTGCAAGTGGAGTGGAAAAATTCTAATAAAACTATGGCAAAGAATGGTAAGAGAGCCCGGAGGAGGGAAAGAATTAATATGGCCAGCCAGAATAGGGGTGGTGCTGGTTGTAGTACAAGCAGTTTCTCAGAGCAATCTACTTCATTTGGGATTACTGAAGACAGATCATCTAGTCGCTCTATGATAAGATGGCAAGATGTTTACTCATTGGCTGTTAAATGGAGACAGATTTCTGAACCTTGTGATCCAGTTGTGTGGATTAACAAATTAAGGTATTCCATCTTGATGCCAAGTAGAGTTGAATGTCAGACTGTGATCTTTTTGTTATATGTTTGGAATTTATGTTTCTAATCTTTGGATTGCTTTTATTTTGTTCACATGTTTTGTATTTCCTCCAATGATACTATGCATATGGTGAGATATCCTTGCAGATGCATTATGTTTTCCATTTAAAATCACTAATAAAGCTCACAATTTCATTAGTCAGTCAATCACCTTAACTCAAATATTTACCTTCTCCATCTTCTGAGTTCTGATTTTGTTTTCTTCTATGTTTCTGTGTGCTTTATTCAGTTTCTTTTGTGCCTGGTATTTTGTCTTCAGTATCTAGTGAGAAAGTGTTTTTGATATTTTCTTTGAACGCATGGTAATGCTACCTAGAGGTGCATCCGTTCCTAAGATCAAGCAGATTATCTCAATTGTCGAATAAGTATTATAAAATGAATTAATATGAGACTTAACGAGTTTCCTTTAGCTCCAACCTTAGACCAGGCCCTTGACCTGTTAACTTTAATACGTGATGACACTGTTGACTAAATTAATGAGAAAAGGTTCCCTCGTTATTTGGCCTCTTGTTGGCTGTACCATGGCTTGTGAATCTAATGGAGTCCTGTTAGGGTTTGTTGGTTTCTGTTGAAATCTTTCTTGCTCTATCTTGTTACTATTTGTCCTAACTTTGGGTGGTAATATTTGGTCTGATCATATTGCATTAATGTGGATTGGACCAAAATTTGTATTGTAAATGGATGATGCAAAAATCAGTTGTTCTATTCTCCTGGATTTCACATATTTGTTTGGTTATATGTACAGATGAAAAATGATGCATATGGGATATCCAATTGCATATAGTGTGCATTATCATTTTGGCTAAATATTGTATGAATAAGTACGCTTTTTTTAATTTTTTCTTTCAAGCTGCCTGGCAATAGGTTCAGATCTGCGAGCACTTTTTCTGTAGATATGGTCAGGTCATTTTTTTCCTTAAAGAAGCATTAAAATTGTTTCTCTTTAACAGACACATTTTGATTGCCAGTGTTTGGATGATCTTCAGTTTTACTCATGAAATCTAGCTTTAGTTTAATAATTCAGAAATAAGCTCAAATATTTACTTGTGTCGGTTTTCTGGTTGTGTGGGATTCTCCACAATTCAGTGAAGAGTTCAATGCTGGATTTGGCTCTCACACGCCAATGATTCTTGGGCAGGCAAAAGTTGTTCGCTACTTCCCAAATCATGAAAGGTAAAAGCTTGTTGTGGAATGATTGTATTGTACAACCGTCTACTGTTCTCATTGTTTGTTATTTCTGCAGAACATTAGCCGTTGCAAAGAGTGTCATAAAGGATAAATTATCTGTACACAATAAGGCAGATGAAGTTATTGATCTGTCCAAAGATGGGAAACTGAAAGAGGTAGGTTTTTTGACCCAGATTTTGAATCTGTTTTTATCCCTCATGCTTTTTACATACACTAGTTTAACTTGGTTCATTTTAAAAGATCTGTGAATACGATTGTATTGAATTCTGTTCCCATTGGCAAGTTTTATCATTTTACCAGTTGCATAGTCCAAGAGTGGGCCTCTTGCCTCATGGGCGTTTTAATTGTCATCCACAGACTCTTTTGTGGTTTTCTTGTTTCGTGCTGATCTGATCCTAGCTGTGCTCCTGATGACAGAGGCAGCTAAGCATGGATCATTACGTATAGTGTTATAGTGGAAATTCGAAAGTACTATGTTACTAAACCAATCTCTTAAACAAAGTTATGTTTGTAGCTCGCTCTCAGCAAATTCTACCTGGTTGCTTGATCTCACAATTTCGTGGCTTTCTCTTGTTTTATCAAACCGTGGTTTCTTATGCTTCATATTTATAGATTATCCCTAAAAACCCTAATTGACCAAATGACAGCTATATCCACTTCCCCCTGTAGACAAAATTACGATTTTACCTGTGACTGATTTGGACTCGATACTCAACAGTTGGCAATCTTCGAAATGTATTAGAATTCTAAGTAGGTAAATTCTGCAAAAGACAAGCGATTAACTTTGTTGTGTTATCACTAGGTTAGAAAAGAAACACTAATAAGATGCTAGTTATTCCTATCAAGTTTATGATGGGGACTCAGGTATTTTCCTCTATCTCCGAAGGGCACTCTTAATCATTTGGGAAGAATAGAAGATAAAATCATTGCAGATGGGCTTGGAAAGCAAAATAATTTGTAGTTCTTTAAGAAATCAAATCTGAGCCTTTAATCTCTTTTAACTAATTATTAAGCATCCTTACAATTTTACTTTAGTTGTTGGTTACTCTCTTTGGAAATTTTTGTAATTCCATCTCTTTACTTGACCAAGTTCCCTGATTTTTGCCTGCAATACATTGTTTGCCACGGGAATTATGACTTTAGTTCATGCCTAACATGATAGGTCATTGGTATTGAGAGGTCAAGATATATCTAGTTCTCAAACTCTGGTTGTAGGTCATCATGTTCAGACTATTGTTTTCTGGTCAACCATTGCAACTATTGTGTTCAAGTGAGTCATTTGGTTCTTCCTCGTGTTCAAATTTCGGAGTCATATTTCTGCTGATCTAATAACTCATAGGATCATGGATTAGAATCTTAATACATTGAAAAGTTCATTCAAGGATCAGCAGAAAGAATTGCTTCTGATATTGAAACTAACTGCCATTCACTCGTAGGTGAAAGGAAAGACATGTCACTCATAGTGATGAACTAAGGTAGAAAGTAGAATACGAGGGTCAGAGGGAACATGGCATATAAATTAATGTGTCACTCATATTCCGTGAGCTTTTGTTAAAAGATGTCTGGTTCGTTTCAAAAGTCGAGATAGTTAAGTCCAGTTAGTTATTAATTCCATCCCAGTCCTCTGAATTTGTAACAGAGGGGCTGGTTTCTGTTATAAAGATCCATTAAAGATACAAGGATTAATACATTCAGTCTCCTGTAAACCGTGGTGGCTCTATCACTGTTGTGAAGGATTCAAGGAGTTGTCAAATCTTCCTACGTGGGAAATAAAGTCTTCATCAGTTGATAATATAATCTAGTATTAAACTACAGATTTGGAAATTTCATCTTCAACTTTATATTCAACCTTCCATCTAAGTTACACATTTCACATATTTGGTTTTACTTCTATTGAAAGAAAATTTTTGGTCATGTGATGGAAAGTGTTGAAATATTAGTTAAATAGCGGAATTCATCATTTCATATCAGTTAATTGTTTTTGGGACTATAGATAACTTTTTAAAGATGTACAGAATTATATTGTTTTGTATGATTTTATTACCTTTGGATTTGTTTAGCATGATAAATTTTGCAGACGTACGTTGCTTTTCATATACTGAAAATCCAATATAGTAGCTAATTTTAATGTTCATATGCAGATTATGGATGCAAAATCCTGTTGTGATCTTTACAGCATTATTGGTGAGAGCTTCTGGGTGGCTACCTGGTGTAACAGTACTGCTGTTGAGGGGTAATTACTTGTAGAAACTAACATTTACTATCCTCTGCATATAAGGTTTCTTTGAATTGCTAACTTTTATTGTTTGTGCTTCAGGAAACGGCTTGAAGGGACAAGGATTACCCTACTAAAAATGTAAAATTATAGTGTAGCTTTGGTGCCTGCCTTGAATCCCCTCTCCTCCCCCACACCCCCCTCCCTCGCTCTCTCTCTCTTCTCTTCATCTTTTGGCATTGCACTCTCTTTTCCTTAAATATACCATTTATGCATCTTCTCTACAATTTACACATTATATAATTTTCATAGGGGAGAAAGTGGATTTGACTTTGCAATCAGAACACCCTGTACGCCTTCTAGATGGGATGAATTCGATGCAGAGATGACAGCAGCATGGGAGGTATGTTACTCTTTTTTTTTTTTTTTTCCTCTTTACACAATTAGTTTCACGGGGAAGATGTTCTTTTATTACCACTGGGTAGTTTTATTGACTGGATCTGATGCACTCTGTGGTGGTGTAACTGTTTACATCTATACCAATGTTTTGAATCAACCCTTACAGTACCATCTTTCTCTTGATCCTAATTAGATGGCTTAGACATGTTTATGGTTCCTTGTTGGAGAAACACAGGCTACTGATGCAAGTTAAGCAATAATTAATTTCTTCATAGCTACAACCTAGTACAAAACTATATTTAGCTCCACTATTGAAAGGACACGTAAGCATGGCTTATCCTAGAAGTGCCAAGTAAGCATACAATCAGTGTGTTTGTAGATTATAATTAAGCACCTGTAGCTGCCCATTCAGCTTAGCTTTATCAGAGGTGCGTATATGCGTGCTATAAACCTGAAGCCAAATCAAGGCTTGCATTGCATGTGGAGTTCTCAGGGAGGCATTTTCTATGAACACACTGGAGCGTTCACTTTTCTTCCAAGTTCTCAAATCTTGTATTTCTGGTAACTGTATCAAATGCAATTTGATCATACTATCATGGTTTGATAGTTTTAATGTTGTTTCTTTTCTTTAGATGGTAGATATTTGAAGCTAAATCTCAAGAAAATTAAAAAGAATGCTTTGTACGATCACCATAATTATGCGCATCACCCTTACTTCTTGTTTGTTTTTACTGTAGATATTTGAAACTAAACCTTAGGCGAATAAAAAGAATGCTTTGTATGGGCACCTTAATTCTGCACTTCACCCTTTGCTGTTGTTTGTTTTGACTTCGGAAATGGAATTCAAATTCAACTCCACATTGTTCACAAATTTAAGGTTCTTCTGGTTTCTATTTTAACTGTTTCCATTATTTGGCTCTCCAACATCTGTCTTGAAGCAATTTGCTTGAGTGGTTGGATTCATCATGTATATTAACATCGAATTTATCAGCAACATTGCATATGGTGAAGTTACAAAAGGGATCGATTTTTCATTTTTCCAATATGCATTGCTCTTAAACCCAGTCTTCCTCATGCCTTACTTGGCACTTAAGGTCTGGGCAACCTTAGCAGCTTAGTGAAGGTGATCCCAACTCCTTGCTAAGCTTCAAGCCGCTTAAGCTAGAAGTTATCACTTAAGCACATTTTCTTTCATGATGAGGTTGCCGGATGCAACTGGACAGGTGGACCAGTGGTAGTTATAGAACTTTGATATAATATCTTCTTTCTTCTGCGCACAGTCCAAACTATAGGGGACTTTTTCATGATCGTCATTGTGCATCTATCTTGGGTCTTTATGTTCTTCTTGTTTTTCTCTGAAAACTAATTTTATCACTTGCATACTTATTCATAGGCTATATGCAATGCATATTGTGGTGAGAACTATGGATCTACTGACTTCAGTGTGCTTGAAAATGTGAGAGATGCAATCTTAAGGATGACATATTACTGGTAAGATGCAACCTTTAGTACATGGAAATGGTTCGTTTGCTGCTGAGATAATTTATAATCGTGTCAATATGACCTCAATGGTTCTATAGGTACAATTTTATGCCACTATCAAGGGGTTCTGCTGCAGTTGGGTTTGTAGTTATGCTTGGATTACTTCTAGCTGCTAACATGGAGTTCGAAGGAGAGATACCACGAAGTTTACAGGTGGATTGGGAGGCCATTTTAAATTTTGATCCAAGCTCCTTCGTGGATTCTGTGAAGAGTTGGTTGTATCCATCTCTGAAGTTAAAAACTTCCTGGAAAGAGCTCCCAGATGTGACATCCACTTTTGCAACAACAGGAGCAGTTGTCGCTGCCTTGAGCTCCTACGATGACTCAACTGTCTAAATCTCGAAGAGGTGAGTCAACTACATTGTTTTCTCTGATAAATGGCGCATGGCGCTTGAATATGGAACTCCCATTTTTGTTTTACTACCATTGTATTTGGAGATCCAGTTGTCTTGTAAAATGTTGCAAGGGAATATGAAAGAACCTATTCCAGAAGTTTAAAGAAATGATCATTCCCCTGCGCGCCTTGTCAATTACCCTGCAGCAAAATAACATTACCATATTGCTGCCGTGAAGTGATTGTCAGAGTTTAATAAAGTTTACATTGGGAAGAAAGAAATGAGCTTGTACGACATGTTATTGTGTATACATAGCACCTCACTTGGAAGTAAACTGTGATGTAGGAGCCTCATTTTTTTGGGTGAAACGAATCTGTTATGTTGCATATTGATGGATTATATTCTTACTTTTCCGTATTTGGCCTGGATGTTGATGCAGCAAACATTGGAACGAAAAGGCTGTGAAACTGTAGGCAGCCCTTACTGGCGCGGGTGATTGTACTCTCAGACCTGTGGATGTTGGTAAATTTTAGGCGAGAAATCTTAAATCCACATTTGTAGGACTGCCAAAATTGCTTGTACCGTACAGCATTCAAGGATAATAAAATATCAAGATTCCCCCTTGTATACCTAAAGAAAATACGTTTGTCTGGCATGACTAAGTTTAAAATTATGTTATGTTGTGTAGATTTAAGTAGCCTCGTTTTATGATGTCAACAATGCTGGAGTATGATGATTGTTTATGCCAATGGTTGAGTGTCCATTTTAAATGATCCATTGCATAGGCAAGGGATGCTTTGCTTGAATATTTCTAGTTCCCTAGAATCCTTTCATTTTCTTCTTCGTACTGTTTTAGTTATAGTTTTCACCGGATTATTTCAATCCTGTTCATGACTTGAGCTCTTAACCTATGTATGTGCTGTCTAAACATCTTTTCTTTCTTCAGAGTGGGGACCTGGATTCGACCTGGTGTTGCAGTCCGGCAATACACAGTTGTCCGAAGCACCGACACACCTAAATTATCTCATGGAAAGATATTTCCCGATAAGATATTGCGCATCGCATGCAATTATTCATTTAATTGTGTTTTAGGTTCATGTAAAAGGCACGATTGAGTGCGTTAGGTAGGATACGACATCAATCAAATCTAGTTTTGGTAGAAAGAAAGATTGCCTGCAGATTTGATGGGGACTTTTAAGGTCTTATATTGGTAATGGATCCATGAAGCTGAACAAGGAGTCGTCCGTGTGAGACGGAGAGAGCCGAAGGTGAAGGTCCACACCAACTAACCATATCATTGTCCGGAGCCAACATATCAGTCAAGGATGAAAAGTTGTTAAAACTTAAATTACTTTGCCCTAAATCCTACTTGATTGGAAATCACAGAGCAGTGTTTGGACAAAGCTCTAGTCATTACGACAAACAAGACAGTCCGGTTAATAGCCATGCTAGTTACCCTTCTGTTGAAGCTAATGTAAACCTATTAAAGTTCCATTTTTGCCGACAATGTCACCCAATAAACTGAGGTGCCATAGTAGTGGCAGGGGCGAAGGAGCTACAAATTTGCGTACATAGACAAAGCCAAAAAGTCCTGTAAGAGTCGTGAACTCTTGCTCATTCTCATTCAGGTGAGGCTGACTCACACGATCTTCAATTATCATCTTCTTGTCCCCCACAATGTCTGATGCAGAGAGGTCTACGTGTTCGTTCTAGTCTCCCCCTACTTTGAAATGTATCCATTTCCCGCGACGCCGTCATCTTCTTTTGTCCTAGCTTCCTCTTCCACCTCTCGTCAGCCAAATGTTCTTCGACAATGATGGGCAAATCTGGAGAAAGAAAAAAACACGCACGCTAAAAACCCTACAGAACTGTCAGACGAAAGATACCGTAAGGTATGCATCCAAATTTCCACACCACACTTCTAGTACTTCACTTCCAAACTCAGCCCAACCAAGTACAAAGAGAGACTTCATCATATCTTCTATTGTGGGGTTGATCAGCTCGAGAAATAATAACAGCAAAGATAGGTAAGCCAAAAAAGATGAAAAGAACGACGAGTTTGTAGATGCCAGTGACACCTCAGAGATTAATACGCTTAAGACGGCTTGAAACCCACAAGCTTCTTCCATTTGTTCATTCCTTCAGCTAAAATTTAACAATGAAAGACAAACAAAGAAACAGAATGTCGTGACTATGCAAAAGAATTACCTCGGCGGCTCTTCTCCTTCCTCTTCATTTTCATCATTTTTATCACATGGTCGACTTGACGGTGGTCGTCCGATTCTTCATCTCTTCCTTCATGATCGTTATGCCTCTTCAACTTGGAAGCAGCAAAAATCCATGTCGCATTCATCTGCTTTTTGATCATACGTGACACATAGTACGGGATCTTTGTAGGCTTGTCGAAGTTTTCAGAATTCAAGCAGCCGCTGACAAACGCTAAGCAGTCCATCAAGCTCTCTTTGGCCAATCCTTGCATGTCATAAGCCTGTGATCTCCTCCACAGGCTCTTCCCGTGTGGATTCGCTGCACTGGACAGACAGAGAGCGCGAGTTGCGTCACTAATGGCAGCTTCTGGGTTCCTCAACAGCAAATGACATTGAGCTCTATTGCTGTAAAGAACAACTCTTTCTTTCCTTATCCTTAGTGGGCACGAATTCAAGGCCTCTGAGTACTTCAGCACAGCCTTTTCAACGTCCCCTGACCAGAACATTAGATTTCCTTCGTTTTTAAGCTCCCCCACCAAGAGCTTTCTCTCCCTTACTTCTTGTTCAGATATCAGCTTCTCTCTCTTTCTCCTTTCAACCTTCAGGTCCCATATTTCTCCCAGAGCTTGCTCAGCTTCTTTGCTCTTCAACTTCAGATTGCCATACTTGATCATGTGGTAATCTTTTAGAAGTGCCTGTGTTATGACGTCTCCTACCTTTGACGTTCCTCCACTGCTTCCTAGTTCTACCAGATCAACAAGAGCTGGAGCTGCAATATCCATAACGTTATATCTTGTGTCTGGGTCTTTAAGAACTAGTAAAAGACAATCAACGGCCGTATGCCGCCAATCATCCGAGGATCTTGAAATTCTGCAAAGACTCTCTATGACTTCTTTCAAATCTGCTACGCTTCTTCTTCCAGTTTTTGTCTCACAAAGAGTTCTGATGAGTCCTATCCCAGCAGGCGACGTCCGTTGGGCTAGACCACCCCACATTCCACACAAGTCCTGCAAGAAATTTGTATTGCAGATCAAATTGAGAGATCTTTCTTTGCATGCAAAGCAGTTAAGGAGATAGAGAGACCAACATTGTATCTGGCCAGTCCATTCCTCTGCTTTTCTGTTCTCTATCTCCAACACTCCAACCCCTCTAGTCAGCAGATCACTCTGGTACTTCAATCTCTCTGAATCTCTCACGCCAACAAACTTATCATAGACCTCGTCTAGACATGTGGATGCAATCTTCATGGCTAATTCTATGACCTCCACTTCATGCACGGCAACGGCTTCAAAAGTTCTTTCATGGCTGGCCAAGTGACCAAGAGCTCGAACTGCGACCCTTTGCTCGACCCAACTAATCTTACCTCTCAAAAGCTCCATTAATGGCAATATCACGCCTGATTTAACTGCTTTTTCAGCAAACTGAAGTTTGTTCATGGTATAGGATCCGATGATATGCGCTGCATAGTAAGGGATGTAGATATTCTGGCCCTTTAGAAGCCAATCTCGGTCGTTGATGCTTTTGCGGATTAGTTTTGCCATGCACTCAAAGATGCCGAGAGATGGGAATTCCGAGTCATCGGTTTGGGTCATGGCGATCTTCCAGAGCCCGCTTAGGGCAAGAATATGTTGTTGGTCGTCCCTGAGAGGCATTTCTTTAAAGAATTTGGAGATCTTAACTCTTCTAACTGATGGGTCTGGCTCACTGATCATGGCACAGAAGAAACAGGATGTATTGGTGCATGTATGCTCCGCAGTTGTATTGGGTTGGCTTTGGGACTCCATGGCTAAGAGACAGAAAGGGGGAGTTTCGGGTTGGATGGATGGATGATAGGTACCAGAAAGATGACTACTTTAGTAGCTTATGGTATATCTAGTTGAGCATGACTTGATTATGTAAGCAAAAAAGTTTACGTTTACACAGAGATAGAGAGAGAGAGAGAGAGAGAGAGAGAGAGCAAACTACAGACTATGCGACCACCACTTGTTTAAGGGAAACCTAACTGTCCAGTAACTGGGCCACATCATTGCATCAAACGTCAGATCTTAAGTTAAGGAGTGTCAAAAACATCATGAGTCTCAACATTTACTGTAAAAATTCAAGCTAGCCATCTTTAGATTATGGTTAGAATCATTGACAACAATATCATCCACTTCAACCACTGAATTGACCATGGGGAACGTGTTCCCATCTTCAACAACCCACATTGCAATGGTGGCTCTCATCTAAACGAGCATGCACACCTTGTTATCATGGCATTGCACGCTGTGGTTGGTTTCAGAACAACCCTATAAACCCTAATCACCAGCTGAGCCCGAAGAAATGGATGATGGACGACAGTCCCATTTCGGGACTTTACACTTAGAGCAATACATGACCGGCTAATTTCAAACGAGAGATTCAAAGTACAGCTAATTCTGCCAAAGAAACAAAATTGACTTGTATAAAAAGCAAGTAATGATGTAGCCCACCTCGCTCCTTAAAAATCAAGGGAACCAGCACTGGTCCCCTCCATAACAGGCCAATCAATGGACAATGTACCCTAAAAAACCAATTAAGAAACTGAGATATGCACCAATCCTCAGCGGGAAATCGAAAAAGAACGCATAAGATATGCAGCAAAGTACAGTTTTTTGGGTCTCAAGAAACTGCGGCGACCACATACTTATGTACACTACGTGAACAGTAGATGGCTTTAATCTTATTTTCAGAATGCTAGCTAGGTTTAATAATGAATTAGTGTTGGTTGAATGTCTTTTGCCGCGAGAACTGGCCAGAGAAAGGATCAGGAATCAGGATCTATCGCTGTCTAGTTCATATCTCGCCATCTGTCCATTCTAAAAGTCAAGATGCACGTCCTGGTTTAGTTTGGCCTTTCGCATGCGCTGCATAGATCTTTGAGCCTGGCGAGAGTTGCCATAGAAAGGAACTCGACGGAGTATTAATGAACAGAAAGCACTGAGGTTCAATAGAAAAACTGTATTTCCAGCATCCCTTGAGCTCGGCATGACATGTTTTTACCAAGTAGCCTTTTTCACAAGTTGTCCCTTCCATAGTTTGAACTCCAGATGTACGTCAAAGGTGTTATCTACAATGGTTCAGGTCAAAAAAGGGGGCAAATAACCCAGGATAATGATATACAAAGTAGGGGAACCCACTATGGGGTTAAATCAATGTGTGGCCCTGTAATCGTGGAAAGTTACATTTGCTTACCTACGGTTAAGGGTTGCTTCCTAACTTGTTATGGCTTTCGAAAACTATTTCATAGTAAGGAATTTGCTTTGGCTCATAAATGATGAGCCGGGGGTCCAAAAGTCTCCACCATTAGGCCTAAGCCCAGATACTGGATAATCATACACTTTAAAGCCCACTAATATCTCTCTCTTAAGTTTGAGGTTTTTATATGAATGGGCCAAGACCCTACTATGCTTTCGTTTTTACCTGAAGGCGCACCAGGAGGGCAGTAAGCACATATCGTAGGGCATTATCTTTTATCATTTATATTAATGCTATTCTGTAACCTGGTTATTAAAAATGTTTAAAAAATAAAAAAAATTGAAAATATTTTGTAAATAACTATCTTTTGAGATTATAAAAAAAAAAAAAAACCAATCATTTGGATAATTTTTCCCAGAGTATATTCATTTTCGAGAAAAAATATACATTTAAAAACGTGCTACATTTGCTTCGCTGGAAGAGTGATATACTTGAGTCACTTTCACGGTAGTACAAGAACAGCTAACAGAAAAAACGCCCCCAGTTCTCACCAATTGTTGTCGGTTGTTCGGTTTTGTACTTCTATCAATTTTTTTAAAATGGAGTATCAAGCTCCAGTTGCCACTTCTTTGAAATAAAAATTAAAATAAAAAAGAAGAAGGAAGGATTGATAATGATCTTATTCGCGGATGAGTTTATTCTTGTATCATTTAATATTTATAAACTGGAAATGAAATACGGTGCTCTGACATTAGACAGCTTCCTACGTTTTACAGCCGTGAGTCAATAACCTTGTCGGAAGGTGTACAACAACTTCCCCGTTATAAGACGCCCTCAGGGAAGCCGTTTACAAACGACATTTTGGCGGTGCCACGATGCTGAATTTGCCCCTTCTCCGTGTCCTGCGACAGATTGATACCGTCCGTTTCTCTACGTGGCCGACCCTCATTGGTCGGCTGGTAATTTTGTTGCGCTGGCAGTGTCCCCACCCCCAAAAATTCCAGCTGTTCCAACTGCTACAAAGCCAGCAGGAGAATCTCATAATAACAAGGTAATGATACGGAGTCAAGCCAGAAGCAGCAGAGTATTCTGTACCGGAAGCTCACATGCGTCTGATTAGACTCGAGGGTCCCAGACAGGCTGTTACGACCCCCTTCCTACGGCGGACCATTCTGTTCGATTCTGGCAGGCGGGCCCCTGGGGGCCATAATGCCTTCAGCCTTTATGTCTTTCATCCAACGGTTATTAGGGGCCCGCTAATAATGGGGCCCATGTGCTTTCAGCCGTTCAGATTGAACAACTGTCCTTACATGGGTTTCCTACGGGCCTATAATAACCATTACGCTGTTGAATCACTCTTCACTCCTGTCTTCTGCTCTGTGTCTCTGAAGCAATGGATCGGAAATGCTTGCTAGCGTTGGCATTGATCGGCGTCATTCTCGCTGGTGTAGGAGCCCAATCCCCGGCGACAGCGCCGGCGAAATCAAAAGAGAGCCCAGTAAGTGCTACTCCACCAGTTTCATCACCAGCCGCAGCTCCGTCTAAGCCAGAGGCACCAGCCAAAGCACCTTCAAAGCCTAAATCTCCGGCTCCCGCCACATCCCCGGCATCGGATTCACCGGCTCCATCGAAAAAGCCAGTTGCGCCAGCTCCGGCTCCATCCAGAAAGCCAGTTGCGCCAGCTCCGGCTCCATCGAAAAAGCCAGTGGCGCCAGCTCCAGCGGCTAAACCTCCGGTGGCTACTCCAGAGAGCTCCCCACCGGCTCCTGTTCCCGTCAGCTCTCCGCCTATGCCTGCGCCACTGAGTTCTCCTCCGTCACCTCCCCCTGCGACAGTCCCCTCCAGCGCTCCGGTGGCCGCGCCTACTGCGGAGGTCCCAGCTCCGGCTCCGAGCAAGAAGAAGACAAAAACTAAGAAGAAGGCGAAGAAGCACCACGCCCCGGCCCCGGCCCCGGCATTGCTAGGCCCCCCCGCGCCGCCGGCGGAAGCACCCGGACCCAGTGCGGACGCAGCCTCACCCGGTCCCGCTTTGGCTGATCAGGTACGTAATTCTAAATTACGGCGGGGCGCGATGTGCTCCTAGATCTGCAAAATTTTTAGCTTATAGCAGTTCCTGCTACCCGTGGGTTTACAATGTTTAGCTTCATTCTTTAGGCACATGATAGTGAACTAGGAGTAGAGCTTCTAAACTAATTGCAGGACTCACCGTCTCAGCAGACGAGTAGCCTCCATAAACGCATGACCATAATGCTGTTTCCCACGCGCCACCCAGTTCCGTAGGTCGAATAAACGGAACTGGAAAGGTTTAGCGGTAGAGTTAATATTTTAGTTTCAGGGCTCGAGGGGAAGAGGAGTTAATACGATGTCAGATTGTCCCACGCGCAGTCCGTGATGACAATTATTGCAATTTAACTAGCATAGTAAACAATTTAAAATACTACTGTTTGATGAACTGTGTCTAATTATGGGAACAAAATGCAGAGCGGAGCTGTGACGATCAGGGCCGTGCAGAAGATGGTGGGTGGCTTGGCATTCGGATGGGCTGTCTTCGCTCTGATCCTTTAGAGAGGGGAAGAGACACAGCGATGTTATTATTACTTCATTCCAAATTACTTCTTAGTAGTTTGGACGAAAATTCTGTGGGATTGCTTTAGCTCTATTGATTTACCAGCCTGCTTCTTTTATTCTTTGGGAGAGTTTGTGAGGAAACTTTGTAGTTTTCTATCTCACTGCTTCATTACTTTTGTGTTATTGGAGAACCATCTTTCTTTTATTGCTCCCATTTTCTTTTCCTTTCCGCTGCCTTTTGTTATATTTAAGTTTTAGTAGGAAAGTAAGGTTTGTTGTAAAAAAGGGTAAAAATAGCAAATTACATTAAATTTTATGGAGAATAGAGTTTATTATCTTAGAGGTAGTATTTTTAATATATTTTAAATAACATTAGACTTATTACCTGCATCTTAATATGCTTTTTTATTATAACAGTTAAGTTATTGAGTTATCATAATCTATACATTAAGATGTTTCCTCACCACAATGTTCTAATTTGGATTATATTGTAATACCATTTTATTACATAAATATTTGATTCATAATTTACAAGTGTTAAGATGTAATTTAGACTTTAATATCGTGTTAAATTCTATAAAGATGAATTTATGTTCAACTTAAAATTTTAAAACATTAAGTTATAAAATTTTTTATTTTATAAACAATTTTTTTAATATTTCTTAACAATGTGAAATTCATTACTTACATGTTAATAAAATATAAAAAGAATTTACAAATCTTTTTCAATTAAGTAATATGGTAATTAGTAAACTAAACTTGACAAAAATGGAGCGAAAAGTAAAGTTATATGATCCATGACCCATATTTTAACAAAGGTGAGAAGAATTTACAAATCTTTCCCAATTAAGTAATATAATAATGAATAGACTAACCCTGACAGAAATGGAGCGGAAAGCAAGGCTATAGATCCAAACTCGTCGTTAAAAGTGCTGCGAGTACAAAATATTAACAAAAACCTCGTGAGAAGTGAACAATATAGAATATTAGAACCACTTGTCGAGTCTAAATGGTACTTGATCCAAATAAGATTCGTCGTCCTTTCAAGGTTCACGAGCCAAGATGGTTCCGAAAGTATAACCTTAGTCGGAGAGGGGAAGTAAGTTTGCCATTTTGACTCCCAATTGACGGCTGTCTTGCACTACCACCCTACATATGATGATCTCGTGACCAGACAACGAATAGCAAAGAGGCCAGGCTCCCCGTGGTGGTGCAGTGCGTAGGAAGTCATTATATTTTCACTTATAGATCGCACCTTGTCGCGATTCAAGTGGAAACCGAGCAATGCTGATGTCCCTGACCGTGGCCCCCAAGTCATTATACTCCGCCACACGAAGTGCCACAATCGGTAAAGGGTGAGTAACAAAGGTCACTCATCATATTGAAAACGAACAAAATAAAGGTAACTTCTGAGTCATTGCCTTTTAAAAGTCGAGACAACTTAAAAAGGAGGTAGGAATCCCGGTAACTTGCTGCAGCGGTCTCTTCAGAAAGAAGAAAACTAGCGTAATCAACCCAAAGCCAAAGCCGTGACGCACAAACATTTGCATTTCCTTGCATTTCAAGCAAAGGAAATAGCTTTTCTATTGTTTGGTCTTTGCTGTGAGTTAAAAGTCAGCTCAAAAGTTAATTCAAGAATTTTACACATGTCTTCATACACTAAGTATTATTAGACTCAAGGTCGTATAGAATGAAATAAAGTCAATCTAAGTTTTTATATCAAAATAAAAGTCTAAAATCTCAACTCAAAAATTAATTTAAAAGTTAAAAGATTTTTTTTTTAATTTATATTAAATTTTAAAAATCTTAAATTTCAACGTGTAAAACTCTCATCATCTTCGTCTTCTGTACACTCTACATCCATTAATTGTTTAATTGTCACATAAATCTTTACCCTCTTTGAACAGTTCCAAGTGCTCACCTACCCTGATCACCGGCTGACCAAAGTAGCTATGCTGAGCCCAAGGCTTTGGAAGAGATAAGGTCGACCACAGTCTGTCTCCACCCGGCAATAATGATTTCCCGCACCCTTCGGAAAAAAAGTTTTACCAACCTTTCCGCGTTGTACGTGTGGCCGGCACTGCACGTCCCACAGCAGTACTGAGTAAAGGGTCGAGTGAGCCCCATCAGTCCAGTGTCGGGTTACATCAACGGCAAATTCAATTAACCAGACAAGTTCCAGCATGTTCCAGTGGAAGAGGTGGACCTCCTCCGGAACATGGAATTGCAGTGTGTGACAGTTTTTATCCTTTGAACGGTCCAAAAACATTATATCATTTATAGCCTGAAGTCTGCAAATTTTAGTTACACTTTGAACCTTCCTGGGGAATTAGAGACTAAAATGTAAAATCTCATACCAAGCTATTCCTTTTTATCCTTTTTATCCTTTTTATCCTTTTTTACTCGACGGGACCTCAGGGTTTACCTGTTGATCTGTAAGTCTTCCGAGCCAAATTGGCATTTTTCTGACTATTGGTTAGGTATGAGTTTGTCTCGTTACTTGGACCACTACAGTTTGGTTTCAGAGCACAGGGTTCCTGTAAAAAAGAGTCAGCTAGTGGAACAGAAGTTAGCAAGAGGCATGGCAGGTGATTGAGCATCGGATAAGAAACTCTCCGAGAAATTTAAGGATTAAAAGCAATTAAGTATTTCTTCTAAATTTTTATTTTAGAAATAAAACAACACCAAAAAACTTTATGATTACTTTATCCATTATAAAGCAATTACTAAAAGATTAACTATCCCTTCCCCTTGCCCTCAATCTTCCTTTGATGGGCAAGACTATCCTCTGTCTTTCTTATATGGAATGAAATTCGTGATTATTCATTCCCAAAAATTTCTAATATTCTTGTCAGCTCAACAGCAACTAGATGTTAATTGGCTCTGTTTCAGTATCCTTCTCCTTTGGTGTTGGCTACTCAGCTGTATCTACAAAGAAGGGGACTCATGATCCAAGCGCACATATCCCGAGTTGGTAAAACCCTTTCGAGTAATTATTTATATATAAAAAAAAAACTCGCTTAAAATATTTTTAAAATTTATGGTAAACGTTTGAAAGAAAATAAAAATGAATTCTTAGAAGGGAGTGTTATAGTAGGGACGTAAGACCCGAGGGCATTGATTTCCCGACATTATTTGTCCAACTGGGTAGGTACCAGAAATTAAGAATTCTTGCCAGTACCGAGGACGCCACCAAATACCTATACGATTAGCCAAGCTCACAATCAATGAAGAAACTTTTCATCCATTACTTTTATATGTTAATTTTCAAATACTTAACTATATGTAGATGCCATGCTTCGTGTATCTTGAACGGCTGCTTGCATGCCGCCATTAGGATCATGAATCACAAGCAGCGTGCCATGAATAAACTTAACGAGATTCCTAAAGTCTAGTGTCAACTTTCATAGTTTAATCATCAGATTAGTGTTTCTCAGGGAGGGACATGAAAAGGTTTTCATATTTTTTGTCGTAATTTTGAAAAGCTAACGTTATAAAACTGTTTCTATAATGTGTTCAGAACATACTTGTATGGAAGGAACTGGGGACCTGGATAGGTACCTAAAGGACATTCATGGATTGGGCAGAAGATAATTGGATCCCATGGAAGCAGCGTGCCCCAGCGTCGCTTTCAGCGACCAAGAGAGGCAACCACTTGGGAACTAGAACAGCATAGGATACGACGAAAATGAGCAGATATTATAAGTGTATGTGCATTATCAATATAGACATGTGACACAAAGGAGTCTCTGCAATCATGTACGGTATGTTAATGCGCTCCGCAACCTGCAAGCACAGCTACTGATATTTCTTACTTTTCCACCTCCTGCAAGCATCGCTACTAGTGTTTCTAACTTTCCCAAATTCTTCTTCCGTATACCATATCTCTGCCTGTAGCTGATATAGCGAAGAACAATATCAGTAGCGGAGGAAGAAAACTCATTTCCATGAGTATTTCCAGACTAGTAGCTCGGTATTTCTCTCTATCTCTCTCTCTCTCTGTCGCTGTGTTTTAATGCGTGTTTTTGAGGGGCGAGGGATTGGTGGTGTTTCTTTTTTGCTTTTAGGCGGCTGCAATGCATATAAGAGAGTTGGTCTGAAGGTGTGGGGGGTGTGAAATGGTAGTTGTAAGGAGATTATTCGGTAAATGTTCTCCGGAATGTGTTCTGAGTTGCGTGATAATGTGGATTCTCCAGGAAAAAGCTATAACTTAGCATTTTTGGTTTAGCATCGACGTAGATAGAAAGAAACTAGCAATCAGGGGAAAATAGAAAAGGGCTACTGACCTTCGCATAAATTGTAAGGAAGCTCCATTTTATTTTGGTTTATTTCCCTGTCAAACTGTTTTCACTTTCTAAGTTTGTTATCCTTTTGCTCTGTTCGTTAAGTCAGTTGATGTATGCCTTAGCATAATGATTTAACTGAAAAATTCTTCTTCACCTGGGAAAGATGTCTTTTTGTTCCTTCAAAAAAGAAAAGGAGAATCTATCGCCCACTAACTCTTAATTCTGTAGTACTGACTTGATGATAGAATCTATTGCTTAGAGTTGTGAGCTTCCCCCCTAAACTGAACATCTACAAAAGTTAATCTATGGCTGAATAATAAGGGATGCTCTGTTTTGTTCATATACGGTATTAATACTCCCAGTGCTTTCAGGTATCACAATGCTCTATTAACTCACATGTTTTTCTATGTGCTAGGTATCTTGATTCTTGCCAAAAGCATGAGGTGCCACCCAACTCTGCAGTGTTATCCTGGTTTTCTAAGGTTCTTTTAAATAAAACTTAATACTTCCTGTAAATCTTCATTGATCTTGCAAACATTTCATGGCTTCTTAGCTTAATTTTTTGCTTGTTATCCTTAAGTATTTACAAAATTCTTTTGTACATGGATATTTGAGCGCATTTGATTATTTAAACAATTATAAAGCTAGAATGCAAATATCCAACGCTCGTTTCATTGTCACTCAGGGTAACATCCAAAACTCAGACCATGAGAGGTATACCATCGTGGTTTCACTGGAACAGCTACAGGATGCTGACATCTCCCCACTGATCGATGTGTTTATGGCAACTAACTCAGATATTGATGCAGTTGACATACTTCATGAATCACATTGTGTATTGAGTAAAGAAAACATTACAGCCTTGTTGCGTGCAATCAATCTAAAGCTCCGTATCGTTGATCTCCTGGAAATGTCATTGAGGAAGGATCTGCTATGGTCTGTATTCTATTCATGTTCTTGTTCAACATACTGCCCTCTCCAGCCCACACTACACAACCAAACCCCTCCCCCCTTCCCCCGACTGTAAGAAAGCTTAATAGTCGAGGTCATGCAACTCCCTTTCCATTGAAAAATAGATGAATAAGGTCTTACATACTTACTAAATTCTTTCTATTACTTATCCATTTGGGTTTTCTCTAGGGACATTTGCAAGGATGGCTTGCCTTGTGAAGTCTTAAATTTGAGGTCTCTCTACATCCAAAAACTCAACATGGTTGGAGTATTTATGAGGTTAAACACATTAAATCTGGACTTCTGTACTTCGCTCACTGGCTTACAGAAGGACTGTTTTTCTTCCATGCCAAATCTGAGGCGACTGTCGATGTGTGAGACAAGAGTTGCTAATATCTGGACAACTACTACTTCCCTATCCAAACTCCCTTCTTTGGTGGAATTACGGTTCCAAAATTGTTTATGTTGCAAGGACACTGGACCATGTCCTATGTTATCTGGTGAGAAAACTAATTTTCATTCTTATGAGAGAACTCGTTCAGCTCAGCTGAATATGAGTTGTTACAGAATGACACCATCTACTGATAGTAGAGATGCTACATGTAATGTTTTTAGGACAACAGAAGCAGTCATCTGTTGCTTATTCAGAAATAACTTCTGGGACCTGGAGCGGAGCTGATATTTTTACAGAGGAAAGTGAACTAAAACTTCCTAGTTACTTAAAGAAAATGTGTTTGTTGGAGCTATCATCCACTACCGTTCCTGATTCAAATGGACATTCTAAAATGCAAAATAAGGTAAGAACAGAAAATATTGATGTAATTGATGATTCAGAAAGAGCAAGCTTACACTTTTAGTTTACGCTTGGCCTATTTAACAAGATTCTTTTGGCCAATTGTAGATTCAAGATGAAGATCAGTTTAATGTGAGATTTCATAAGCAGCTTTTGACAAATGGCACCATGTCAACTACCATGTATAATTCTCATCATCCTTCACCCATATGCTTTGAGAGACATTATAGAGACTGCATAATTGCTTCATTGCCTCGTTTAGAAGTTTTAGATAATATCCCTATCAGGAAGAAGGACAGGGAAATGGCGAAGACAATGTCTTCAAAATACTACGAGTACTTACCTTATGCACGAAAGCACAGGGACAGCGTTGTTCGTGTTTTGGGTAAGCGTGAAATGGGAGCCAGTGATATTTACTTTCAATACTCTTTTAAGCCAAAACAGCTATATCCTTATAGAAATGGTCAGCAATTTTTCTCAAGATCCCTCAGTGCTGCCAAATTTGGGTCTTCTGCTTGGCCACTCTCACACCCGGTGTGTAACTTTAGCTACTCATCTCAAGATGAAAATAAGAGGCTTCGTCCAAGGCAGTTTGAGTATCATCCGTCAAACTCTAGCCTTATGGCTTTCGGAACTCTGGATGGTGAAGTAGTTGTTATCAACCATGAAAGTGGAAAACGTGTAAGCTATATCCCACCGATAGGAACAATAACTAGCATTTTGGGACTGTCTTGGCTCAAGAAGCATCCTTCAAAGGCATGCACTTTCCTTGCTCTCAAGTATTCTTTTACTTTGCAGTATTGGTGATAACGCATCTTGCTTTGCAGAAAAAAATTGTTTATGTTGATGGGATGTTGTTGTCTACTGTCTGGCTGATACTAGTATACGAGATGCATAGACCTTCTGTCGAGACTTGCCATAGAATTTGTCAGCATACCCTTGTTAATTTGTGAGCTAATTTGGAATAAGAGGTATCAAAAGCCACCATGTTGTGTAGGCTTATTGGTTATTGAACCTTCGAATAAATTTAGATGTCTACTAGGTTAATGCTTCCTAGTAGCTGGTAGCATGTTTACTCCTGGAAGATTGTCAGGTGGAATGATTAGAGATTAATCCATGGCCAACCAGTGTGCTTGGTTGACATGCTTATATAACCTAAATGTAATTGAAGTATTAGTAGCCAGTTAATAGTTCACAGCAATGAACTTTTTTCTTTTATTCAAACAATCTGCCTCTTCTCTGACTTCTTTTTCATTTGTGATGAACAATTAGCTTCTTGCTGGTTCTGACAATGGTTCCTTGAGGTTGTTCGACATCAATCACATGCCACCAAGAGTTGCAGATCACTCTTGCTGTTCCGCTACCGTAACTTTTGATGATTTTGAGCAACTGACTTCTCTTCATGTCAATTCAACCGATGATCAGTTTCTTACTAGTGGGTACTCAAAAGATGTAGCCCTATATGATATTGGCAGTGGAAAACGTTTGCAACTGTTCACTAATATGCATCGAGAACCAATTAATGTTATTAAGTTCGCACACCATTCCCCTTTTCTATTTGCCACTTCATCGTTTGACCAGGATGTCAAGATGTGGGATCTCAGACAGAACCCAGTGCGTCCTTGCTATACAGCTACAAGCTCAAGAGGAAACGTGATGGTTTGCTTTTCTCCTGATGACCTCTATTTGCTTGTTTCAGCCGTTGACAATGAGGTAAAACTTACTTGGAAAAATACATACTATGCTTATATGGCATTTACAGACGAAATTAGAAGATAAAATTTGATGACTTGTGTCCATAGGCTCCACCATCCTTATTAGGAGGGTCTACCTGAACTAATGGTCAACCATTTTCTGTTTAACCGTATTAAGTCAAAATTTGACCTGGATGACCTTAGAGAGGAGGATGTTCTCAAGATATTGCCTTTTGTGTCTTGACATGGTTTAGGGAGTGCCACTTCGGTATTGAGCCATCAATTTACCTCTTAGCAATACAAGTTTATGTTGTTTCATTCTCAGTAAAAATTGGAGGCTAATAATGCGAGGTATGTCAGGTTAAACAACTTCTGGCAGCTGACGGGAGGCTACACACAAATTTTGAGATAGCTTCAACAGGAAGCGCTCATAATTATACTCGTTCTTATTACATTAACGGAAAGGACTATATTATCAGTGGGAGTTGTGATGAAAATATAGTTCGCATCTGCTGTTCGCAAACTGGAAGGCGACTTAGAGATGTCTGTTTGGAGGTGCATTGACATTTGTGATTTTCACCTATGGAGCGTCAACATCCATAGCTGCTTCAACTTTCTTTATGACCTAGGTCTTTGAAATGTGTGGTGGTTCTTGTTTGTTTGCAGGATAAGGAGTCGGGAAATCCTATGTTTGTGCAGTCGCTGAGGGGTGATCCTTTTAGGGTAAGTCATTTGCTGATATGGAGCATAATAACTTCTCTAGTTAATGTTTCCTTTCAGCAGTTGTTCTCTTTAGCATATTTGAAGGATCAAATTCAGCTATTGGCCGTACATTATTGTTGTTAATATGATCCCTATAATGTCATGGTTGAAGGGATCCCCTCTTATCCCTCTTCTTGATCTCCATACTAGTATAGGGTATAAGTTCTCAAAAAGTAAAGGAAAAGTAGTTGCCATAAAGTTTGAGCTTCATTACTATATTCACAACGTGTATTCTGCAATTTATGTAATATTCCCAGTGATAAATAAATCATCAACACATGAACTTGTGTACCGCAAAGCAGGAATTTCACATGAGTATCTTAGCAGCCTCAACACGTCCAAGTTCAAAGTGCGAGATCATAAAGGTAACGTCTGTGTGCACTAGTTGATGGTGCTGAAAGTCCAAAAGTGGAGTGGTTTAAAGCAGTGAGATTCGTGCAGGTCAATTTGCTTGCTTCCAGTAGCTATGCTGAAGAATGTCCCTATGACCACTGTTGTGATCCTTTCTACTGTGTAGGAGCATGATTTGTGTATCTTCAACCTATGCCATTCGCGCCAGGATGCATTTGTATATCCCTATATGCACGACGAGCAGTGGGTACTAGACAAAATGTATGACAGAATGTCTGTTTCCTACAGTTTTTGGTGTAATCCTGCTCCTTGATAACTGAACTCACATGGTGTACATCTTGTTAATTGTTGATTAATCATAAGTTTCACACTTGCAAATAACCATTGACAGATGGGTTCCCCTAAGCTTTACCGGACTCCAAATGAGTCCATGCAACAGGTCCTGCCTTCCCTTTCTCTAGCTGTCTCTCTCTCACGTGCATGCACGTGCGGATGCACAAAGGTGGTTGACAAACTCTTAATATATCAGAGATTCTCTGTTTCTGTCCTTCTGTGAGTATTCATATCTTTGTTTCCTCATGTTTCGTTAGATATGTTTTTTTTATAATGTTAGGCTTCAAATGTATCTTAGTCTTCTCACTGAATCTTGCCAAGCTGGAAACGGGACTAGATTAAAAATATGGATGCTTACGGGTCATACCAGTGAAGCTACGAACTGTAGAGCTTGTAGTATGTTTTAAGGACTCGGACTGGTAATTCTAATACCAAAAGCACAATATCAATCGACGTGCTAAAATGAAAATGTAATCTGAAAGGGTTAAGCAGCGTGAATAAGTGCACTCAAGGGATGAAGATGTCTCACCCTCTCGAGAAAAGAAGCATCGAACCTCCATTTCCTCCCAGGAAACTCAATTACAAATAGATTATATTCTGTTATGCTTGACAAAGAAGACATCAGATTGCCACGAAGTACTCAGGGTCTTCGTTATTACTGCTCGACAAAAAATATGTTCTTCAATGCATTAACACAAACAATTATTATTTTTTTTTTCTTTTCATTGTGTACTTTTTAGAAACCTGAGCCTGATTAGGAAGCTGCAACTAAGCTTCAGCACAGCATAAACCTGGCTGGACCGCATTCATTACCAATGAGGCAGGTAGATTGCATGTTCCTCCAACTCATCAAGTCTGCATTAAAGCTGTAAACCACTTTGTTTTCTCTCAAGGACTCGCTTATGGTCTATTTCCCTGAATTTTCACGTAAACGTCCACTCCCAAATGACTGCTATAAATACCAACATAGACTTCATGATGCCATAAGCCTCCTCAGGACGATCGCTAGTAGTCTAGCCTTCAGAAAAATCTGTTTTGATCCCTCTATTCCCCCAACTACTACCCAAAAAGAAAGGAGGGAGAAATGAAGCCTGCCCTCGCAACTCTGCTTCTTATTTCAATGGTGCTGAGCTCCTTCCTTCAGCTCACCATGGCTGATCCCCCTACCGCAGCTCCAACTCCAAGTAAGTTCCTTACTATTGTGCACATAATTGGTGCTGATTGGTTTTAAGGGGTGATTTCTAGTAAGCTGACTGATCTTTTTCGATTTTTTCTTTTCTTCGTAAGGTTATTGTGACACCAAATGCGGTGCGAGGTGCGCAAATGCGGGTGTAAAAGACCGTTGCTTAAGATATTGTGGCATCTGCTGTCAAGAATGTAAGTGTGTTCCTTCAGGAACATACGGGAACAAGTCTGAATGCCCTTGCTACAGAGACAAGTTGAACTCCAAGGGCCAGGCGAAATGCCCTTGATTGTTGTGTTTTCCAGTCACTGTCCCGTACTACTTTTGCGTTGATTTCTGTACTACTTAGTAACTTTGGTTTGCATCATGTGTGTACTTCTCCTGCTTATGGGCAATTCAACGCTCAAAGCAACATGCGCTTTCAAAACGATAACCAAAGGATGCCAAAGTGATTCATATCCATTTCAAGTATCCAAGAGAGTACTGTATCGTAACCAAGGATAAATTGCAATAAATGAGAAGTTATTAATGACTGGGCCTCATGACGCTTGTGGTGACAGATCCAAACTCTTGCCAAATGTTCTCCTTTCACATCTCTGAAAACTCAATCCGGCACTGGGTCCCTGCGTCTCCACAGAAACTGAAAGAATGATAAGTTCCACTGTTATCTTGCGGACATCATAATAAGTAATTGCACGGGTGCTCGAGCATACTGCAAATAAAAGGCTGACCCTTATGGTAAACTGTTTGTGTCGGTGGTCTTCTACAGAGCAATTATAATCGAAATCTTGGCATCGGCTCCACAGTGAAGTTTTTTTAGTAAACATATACATAAGACTAAGTTGAAGCAGGCTTAGCAGCCCTGAAGAAGGAAAATAATCAATATTTTGATTGATATACACCGAAACTGAGTTACTGTTACTGAGGGTAGACAACAAGCTTCAATTTGACAATCAATCACTTTACAAGACAAAAGTTGAGTATGATAATCAAGGATAACTAATGTGCCGAAGTTAATGAACAGCCATCAGCAAACATCCTGAACTTCTATGACTCACTACGCAAAAAATAACAAATACGCATAAGAGAAAGAAGAGAGGCCACAATTAACTTTCGTAAAACTAATTCAGTCCCTCAGAGTGTTGCTCAGGGTTACCGCAACTTGACTCACATGTATAAAATTTTCTTCTTCCCACATTCACGTGTTTCACATGTAGATGTATTTCACAAGAGGACTCAAATCAAATCCTCCACAAATCATAACATTTTTCCTTCTTTTTTTTTCTTTTTCTTTTTTCTCTTTTTGCTCCACAATTCAAGAAAAAAATCCAAGCATCAACACCTGCACATGCTTATTTCCATCCAGAAATGTACACACACTATCTTAAAAACTTGACACCAGTACCAAGGTTGTGCTTTTGAAATCAGCCCCTCCCAGCATTACCATGTCTGTGGTTTCTAAAGTAGCTAAGAAGCGACTGCGCCTGAAAGTAACGAAAAAGTCATCAATTGGTTTTCTAAAGAAAAAAACAACGGCAACTGAAACACAATAAGCAGTTCGAGCAACCTTTTCTTTGGCCCTCGGGGTGCCTGACTGTGACAATGCGACGAGTGGTGGGACGGCTCCTTCTTGGAGTACCATAGTGCAAAATCTACTACTGTTAGTACAAAGATGTAAAAGAGCAGCAGCTGCATTTTCCCTTCCTCTTGCAGAACCCAACTCAACAACCTCTACAAGAACAGGGATGCCACCCTCCTGACCAATAGCTAATCGTCCCTCGGGAATGGTGGCCAGGTTTGCTAAGACAGCTACTGCCTTGTCAACCATCCCAGCAGCTGGGTCCATCAGCTCCACGAGGTGCTTTACAGCTCCAGCTTGCACAATACGGGCCTTGTTTTCATGAAATATTGACAAATTAAATAAAGCTGTTGCTGCATCTTTCTTTCCCCTTGGGGTCCCATTCCCTAACAAATCAACCAGAGGACCAATTGCGCCAGACCTCCCAATCCTGATTTTGTTATCTTCAATCACTGACAGGCTGAAGAGAGTGGCAGCTGAGTTCTCTCTCGCCTCAGGGCTCCCGGTCTCAAGAACATGAATCAGAGGTTCAATTGCATTAGCATTTGCAATTGCAGTTTTGTTGTTATCATTAATTGACAAGTTAAGAAGTGCTGTAACAGCATTTTCCTGAATCTTTGAGTCTGTTGAGTGGAGCAAATCGACCAACATGCCGATGGCCCCACAGCTAGCAATTACAATTCGGTTATCCATGTTATGTCTGGCAAGTAACCGAAGTGCAGTAGTTGCCTCTCTTTGAGTATCCAGCGAGGTGCTCCTCAGTTCATCAACCAGCTTCCGCACTTCAGTTTCAATGCCAGAAAGATCAGCTCTTGTTTCAGTAACGGTAGAAGAAACCATCCTTGGAGGATACCTCTCTGATGGTCGACGCCATATTGATTGGTTTCGAGACCTGGTCTCCAATGATCTGGGAGGGAATTCAGGTTCTCTCTGTGGCGAGTTCAAGGCAGCAGAATCTGGCTCTGATTTCACCTCTCCCAACACAACACTGCTGTCGCCAGTAGTATTGGCTGACATATGTGGAGCCTCATCAGCATCTCCCATGGGCCCTTGAGAAAAATTTGTACCGGAGTCATAGGCAGTTCTATTATGGCTCTGTGGTGACTCTTCAGATTCAATAGCACTTGCAAACTCATTTCCAGATGGTGACGCAGTAGGCTGCCCAACTGAATCCACACTTCTTTCTTCTGAGTTAGCAGACCTATCTTCAGAACTTGTTAGGGATATTCTCGCGAGATCCAAATCCTGCCCATTCCCTGCTACAGTAGACACGGAGCCCTCTGATGATGAGCGAGGATGCAATGGAGAAGTTCCATCTCTACGGATTCCACCAGAAGAATTCAAGTTCTTACCAGGCGAACCCATAGACCGACTTGACTCAAGTGATAATGGTTGATTGCCCCTGGAATGAGAAAAAACAACAGACTCCCTAGTTGCACCAGACTGTGTGTGCCCAAGAAGGGGCGATGATTGGTTTAAGCTCACAGACTTCGTGGGATCAGGCAACTTCACTTCGTTTGATTCACACCAATTTGCAATTAGTGCCTTTACAGTGTAATTGGTTATCAAATTGGTGTGAGCAAGAGTCTGCCTTGTCTTAGGACAGACTGTGAGACCCAGATCAATCCATTTTTTGATGAAAGCCCGCTCATAGGTCTGTCCTGAAGACACAATCACCGGATCTGTCATCAGCTCAAGAGAAAGAGGGCAGCAGAAATCAGGAGGTATCTGGACTGGACTGCAGCTCTGCGATTGCTTTATCATAATAAGGCGATCATGCATATAACTTACAACAGCAATCATTTGTTCAATATATTCAGCTTCCCCAGTCTTTTCAGCTTGTTCAGCATTCTCCTTCAACTTTTCAAGGGCTACTGCTTCAATAAGAATCTCCTGGTTTGACCTCAAGCTCAAGCTCTCTGCAATTTTCCCCAAGATCTCTGAGCTTGGTCCAACACCCTCCGCCTGATCTCTTATGGCTTCTTTAACAACATATGATGTTTGTTCGTGTCCCTTATGCTTAATTTTCTGTACACAATGCTGCGATTGAAAATGCTGGGTGTTAGACAACAAATATGAATTTAATTCATAAACATCCCAAAGTAACTCGGTTAACCAGAAAAACGGAGGTGTGTCTATTTTTAAGACCACAAGAAAAGCTAAAATGTAGGTTCTTTTCCAACACATTTGATGACGGTCGTACCTCAAGAGACGTTGAACTCAATTCATCAGGGAGCTGTCCATCTGAAGCCTTCAACAGCTGGAAAATGTCAAGACTAGAAGTCCTAGTCTTTGATATCAATAATTCAACTTGCAGAACCTAGAGATCAAACAAAGGAAAAAAAATTATCACAGAAGCTTTACCCCAAACCCAACAAATGAAATAAAAGGTTTATTGCTGAAGCATGCTGCCCAGATAGACATATCAGAAATGCACATTTTATGCAATTAATTTCCATTTCGCTTTACCATGACTTGATCATACTGTAGAGTTACAGGAGAAGCTGGATGTGGCAGTTTGAACTGCCCATATATTCAATTAGTTTGCTTTGCGAGAGACCCCTTAAAAATTGGGTTAAATTACTCCTGAAATTCCAAACTGAAAATTACCCATAAAAGAAAAACGTATCAGAAAACCCTGACAAAGCCTTAAGAAATGGAAGTTTTATAAAATAGAACATAGCACTAGCATTGTACTACTCTCATCCCTACTTTCTGTTCCACACATAAACACACTAAAAGCAACCATATTCACCACCATGATATCTTTAATCACCACCTCACCAGCATCATTATTACTGTCCTCATCATTGAACATCCTTAAAACTGCCTATTACTATGCTGCTGCCACCTCCAGCAACACTAATGCCCAACACTATCACATACCCCTTTAAGGCTGCAGCTGCTTCTCAGAAGCACCATCTCACTTTCACCAACTAATTACCAGATCTTCTCACAAGATTATAAGACCCTAGTAAACTCCAGCCTGTTCGAGAGAAGGGACACCCAGACTGACAAATAGAGATAAAGAGAAAAAGAAAGAGAGAAGAGGATTGCAGCGCAGATATTATATAATTACATGGCAAGAGTACCTGTATATACTTAAAAAATCATGTCACCCCTAAAAGCATATTGTCAATTTTAACAGACAGTATGCTAGTGACCGGTAGGAAAACAAAACACGGTGAGAATAGTTAATTTTCTCTTCAAATTGGTGATCAGAATAGTTTCAGCTAAGCTATCTACCATCTATTATTTTGGCAAGTCGGAACTTACAAAATAAACTTTGCTTGATAATGGCCGCCAGTTTTCAAAGAGCTCTCTCAGTTCTTCAACAGAATGACTTAGTTCTTCAAATGCCTTGATGAGCATTTCAGCAGAAGCTATTTCAGAACCAACAATCACATCAAGTATTGGCTTCAACAACTTCAAAACTTCTTCTGCCTTTTGGTAATACTTCAGAGCTGGTTCCAAGCTTATATTGTCACAAGATGATAAATGGAAGAATAAGGAGATGTTACTGAGAAGAGCTTTTAATAGTGATATCTCCATCACACCTGTGTCAAAAACACAATTGGGATATAGGGTTGAATGGAGGAAAACAATAATTACAGAACTTCTAAAAGAAAAAACATAAAAAGATTGGTAACCTGACGCAATTATTATGAAATTTACACCTGAAAATGCCATTCAAGCTGTGCAGTAAATAAGGAACTGAAAATAAAACTAATAAACAAGCACCTAATATATGCAAGTGATCCTGTAAACAACTGTGCTCCACTTTGCGTTATGATCAAGACGTCCAATAAAATTTCTACTAGAATAAATTGCATACTTATATGAAGAATGAAAAGGATAGCTTCGGCTGATAAAAACACCTTTGATTTGGTTGTAGAGACGAAGGGCAAAAAGAGTGCCACAATATGGGCATATTCTATTGCCTTGGATACTAGCGCACATGGTTTAGGTAATTAAAGCTTGAAGAGTAATCCCTAAGCACTACATCAGTGTAACGAAGACAGTGGGAGGGAAAGGAAGTAGAACTAAGTAATTTCATGTAGTTAAAGCAAGCATTCTTCTAAGTCATCAATGGGAAATATTTTCTCCTTTTTTGTAAGAAGTTCAGGTGTAAGGGGCAGGGCATATGGAACCACAAAACATCATGTCAAAGTTATGCAACAGAAATGATTACTTCAAAGTGATGTCAACATACAAATTTAACTTAATAGCAAGGATGGTAAATAATCTTTTACTTCATTAATTTTCCTCAAAAAGTATATCTACCATCACTCTTGTGTTGGACTAACCTCATGAAGCATACACTTTGCCATTTGTTTATGGGGGGAAGATTATACGTAAGGTCCAAAGACCACAAGGATTGAAAAGATAAATTTCGTAGGCAAATTTTAATGCAACTTCATTTTTCAGATAAGTAATGACGCCTCTTTAAAAATCCCAAAAGGTCGATGGCCAGACACATAGAAGGACATAAGTGGCAACTAACCCATGATAATTTAATGAAGTAAAGATGATAATAAAGAGGGGAAAAAGAAGAAGAAAGCAATGACAGTGCAAGATCTGAAGTAGTAAAATTCTGTAAAATTGAATAAAATACATTGAGGGGCCAAATGAAGAGTGGAAAGAGGCCCATCTGAAGAAAAATTTGAAGATTATTCCACTTAATTTTCCCCAGCAAATTTCTCCACACCGTCAAAGGCCAACCAGTTTCTTCCAACCAAGTGCCCCACATAAGAAATGAAGGGATTGCGCCATGCCACCAGACTAGCTCAACCCCAACTTCAAGCCCTATGAAGCTAATACTTGGTGACTGTTTTGGGCATGACCTAATTTACTCCAGAAACACAAAAGCCACATACAATTGACCATGCTCATCAGCTTGACATTCCATGAGAAGTATCAGGCTCAAGAACACATTTTAGTTTCTCCCTAAAGCAAAACATTTCAAGCAAAACATTTAAGTTTCTCCCTAAAGTAAATGATGGAAGAACGTCCAACACACATGATCAGCATTATTAGGACTTACAGGACATCAAGATAGCTAGCCCGAACTACCAAACAAGGATGGAACCCTATCGTGATTGATCATTCAGTGATCCTAAAGGAAAACAAAACAAGATGGGGTACCTTATGCAGTCTCCATCATAGCTTGTCAACTTGGAATTAGGCCTAACCATTTTCATCTCTTTGGAAATTAGTAAAATAAATTTAACTTGAATTCATATTCCAGATGAGAAGAAATTGTCTTCAAACTGCTATCAGCAAAGCATACAGGAACGCAACACAGGTATAACTAGTATTGAACATAAACTAACAAGGTGTCAACTATAACCAACAAGTTCAGAATTAAAACTAAGTTTATAAAAGCAATATTTCTTTTAAGCAATAGTGCATAATTACCATACTAGAATAAAAGAAGTCCATTTCAACAATAAAATCAGATTTCAAACCAAAAATGAGATGCTTAAAAAAGCCTGTCTTAAGGGTCCTAGGACTTAATGGAATCCCCTACCCTATTAGTAGAGGGTCTAGAGTTAAGTCACGAGATCTATCCTGGATAGCATGTATATTGGACAACTGACAAAAAAATTATCTGAAATAAGTTTTTTGATCCACATACCAGTATCTATGATGGGGTTTTTTTTTTTTTTTTTTTTGGTATACTTCATGGGGCAGATTGGTACTGAATCCTTCACTACCATGGTTCTCTGACCACCACTACCCCAATTCTTTTGAAATAAGGACAACCATTCCGATTGATCCACCAGTCCAAAGAATTAACAACAGCCATATATGTCAGTCAAAGATGAGAAAGAAATGTAACTATCCCACAAAAAACCTGAAATTTCAAAAACCAGAATAATCTTCTCACACTGCCGATCCTTTGAATATCATATCAATCGATATAGACAAGGATTCCACTTTCAAGCAGACAAAAAAGTCCATGCACGAATATTGTCAGGAGATCATACCCACATAAAGAATCTTGGATCCGAAGCTAAGGTAGCAAACCCTGTACAACATCAAAGCATTTGTTTATCAATTCTGACAATTCATAGACCTAAAATGGAAGGGCAATTAATGAGTAACATTATAACTTTAACCCTTCAAAATAGAGCCAGCCAAAATGCGGATGTTGCCCATCATTTCTTCCCTTTTGTTGCCATCCAGGCACTAGGAAAGCACTAGTGATGCATAAATTGTGCACTACCTCTCTCTCATGCTCACACACAACAAACCCAAACCCTCCCCTCCCCCGCAACCCTGTCCCAAGGAAAAAAAGCACACATAGACACATGCAAAAAGAAATTATTAAAAAAAAAAAGAAAGCAAATTGTAAACAAGAGGGAGGAGAGAAAGAATCCATCTGGCCAGGAGAAAAACAACTAGAAGAGAAACCGAACCATAAAGAATTCCTAATCATGTGGCTGCTTCTCCAAGTACTTATAAAAAATTGCTTGATTCTCATAGCTTAGTTTTCTGTGTTATACATTTATAGTTTGGTTTTCTGTGTGATACATTTATAGTTTAGTTTTCTGTGTGATACATTTATAGTTTAGTTTTCTGTGTGCTACACGTTTGTTTTTATTGATGAGTATTCATACCCTTTTTACCATATCTCATTACCATCTTTCTTTATTTATTTGTTAATGGGAGAATACTACGTTTCTTCTGCTTGCTAATGCATTGGTAAGGCCACTCAAGTAGAGATAAGAAACTAATCTTTTTGTTTTTTTATGGCAGAGTAATAGGTTTCTTCTCTTAGTGGATATCACCTCCAATGCTATTGTAATTTATTTCAGAATTCCAGTCTATACCATAAGCAATTTTGGTACAAGAAACAAAATTTATGGAAAAAAACAACAAAAAGGAAGGAAAATAAACAAGCAATAAGATACGCCTGAGTCAGAATATCAGTTTTAAAGCACTTATAAAGACATCAAAGTGTCATAAATCACATAACTTGGCATGCTAAGCGACATTAACATAAAAAACAGAACATATTTTAAACCATGTACCAGAAAGGGCACTAACGCCATTGTATTGTCAAAATTTTACAAGGTCATAACAAGCATCAATCAGCCTACCAAAAATATGAGTTCTCTTCTACATACACAGAGCTTATTTGCTGAGATTCTGTGCTAAATCAAGAAAAATAAACAATAAGATGGATATGTAGAGATTTTTTAAATCCACGCCCCCTAAAAGTAGGAACCTGCTATCAAAAACAAAACTTCAATTACAAAATAAGAATGGTTTTTGTAGTTCCAAGCAACTCCTACTTAGTTTAATAAAAGTTTTCGCCAATCTTACCATAATAGTGAAGCAATTTGGTTAGATCTTTTTACAAATTTCAGACCTGCAAGCAAATGCATTCCCCTGTGGCCTAGAAAGGTATCCCAGATAACTATGAAAACCCCTCTAAACTTTCCATTTCTAAAACAAATTTCCGAACTCAACGCCTCAATATAGGCTTGCCTTAAGGGCAAAGTAGGAGCTCAACCACCTCAATTTATACAAGCTTGGAGATATGTAGCACTTATACCAAAAACCTAAATCGATTTAGCCACATATTTTCCGATAACAAAGCCAGATATGAACTTTGGTCGTAACAGCTATCATGGCAAAACCAAAACTCACAAGCAATAAGGAAATAGTGTAAACCCCTGCACGCAAACAAATGAAACATCAAGCAGACGCAAAATCAAAAGCAAAAACGAAAAGTCTCCCAATCCATGAAACAACGTTCGAATTTTGGGCAAGCGGACTTGAACCACGGTACAATCAGAGAAAACAAGGGAGAAAAGGGGGATTTCGACAAATTCAAACCCCGAATGCAGGTACCGCGGGATTGGGAAGCGGCCAATTAACAAGGAGAAAATTCAAAACCCTAGATGGGATCAAGGCGAAGAGGGTGGAAGAGAGAATTGTACCTGAATGCGAGCAAAGAAGAGAGCTGTGTAGGTTGGTTTGTTTGTTCAATTTAGTTCCTCCCCTCTCCCACAAACTCACAGATTTCGCCAACTCCGCCGGTTTTTTTTTGATCCGTTTGCTTTCAGAGTCTTACTTTAATTTGCTACTCAATTTGTCCAATGATTTTTATTCAATTGCGATATGTAGGTGGTGGAAGGGACATTCTGGTCATCACCTATGGGGGAATTGTCACATAACAATTAAATACAATATTCCCGTTTTATTCATGTGGGTTGACTTGGTATTGTAGGATTCAATAGGCAGTCTCCAGAAGGGCCGTTTACCAATTCTTTTATGGGGGCGTCAAGGAAGTCATTTGGATTAATATCTTGCCGTTGTGCCTTTTGTTCTCCTCTTTTTCTTTATTTTTTCTCTTTATTGTCGGGACTGGGGCCGTTAACATCCTTCTTATGTCACCCTCACATAACGCAGAATTTTTTCGTGTTTCTATAAAACTTGATCGGTAGGCCTTACTCAAATTCACAATTTTATGACCATCGGAGAATTAAAAAAGAAGAACGACACACCTTTTCGCTTTCTTGAATGGTTCCCAGGCAACTCCCAAATCCACCGAGGCATTTTGGACTTTCTATGATTTTGAAAATCCTGTTTGACCAAAAGCGGAGGATTCCTCCTTGCGGATGGAAATGAGGAAGTGGGGGAAGTTCTTGGAATCATCCACCAAGAGCCATTCAAAACCTACTTCTTTTCTTTATTTTTCTGCTCTTGTCAAAGACTTTTTTTGGATTTTCTAATCCACTAGTGCTAGCTGGTTCGTTATGGGATTAGGTTCTCAATAGATTTCACACCTGAAGCATCAAAGAGTTGTCCCTCACTTTACCTAATGATGTTTGGAGCAGACTCCAATTGGGCACTTGTATTCACACCCACAGTATTTAATCTCATTCGTAGAAAGTAAATGATGAAAGAGTTTGAAAATTACTTTATCCAGCGAGCTTATGGTTCACTGTTGTTACATACAGGCACAAAAACTCTCCTCATAATTGAAAATTACATATCCCAAATGCATGCTCCTGTCCCTCTCCATCCGGAATCACCGAACAAGTTACGCATTACAAACTAAACCGATGCTGAACAAGAATCTCGGTCAGTTGAAAAAAACCTATGGTTGCAGAGTTTAGTCAGCGTGAGTCAAGGCCGCTCCCAGACTATTTATATCGGCTGTAGTTCTTGCTCCGGGAAAGTTGCATCGACGGGTGTGTATGCGTGGAGCTTTTGTTGTCTGTGTCTCAAAATAAAGCATATTCCAGAAGCTGATAACGCAACGAATACTGTAACCATAACTGCTAAAAATACCAACGGATGGTTTTGCTCCCACCATGTCCTAAAGGATATTGTATCCATAATATAAGCAAAAAGGAGTTGTGTAAGTGTTAAGCTGAGCAAGGATACCCAAGATAAGAAACTATTATTGATACCTAAATTTGTGCGCGATGGATACTGCAATTTCCACAAGGGAGTGTTATGAGAAAGTGACCAAATTACCATTGGAGGAGGACGTCATACAATAATCTCAAATAGATAGCTCCTTAGCTGAATATACTCTATTATGGGCAAATACAACCAACACACATATAGGATATGACTCGTGAACTGGCCCTCCAACCTTGTTTATCAGGATGGATTAAACTCTCTCCAAGCATAGGTATCCCACACTTAGTAGAGAGCTTCCCTCTTTATTTGGTATCTCATCCTATGTCCGCTCATACATATGCAGAGCCCGCAACTTGAGCTCAAATAACATAAGAATGATTTTGAGCCTTTCATCAGAGTGTTTTTAGAAAACATCTACATTTGGTTATATTTACAATTTAATATCTTTAGGTGGTTATATTTTGAAGTTCAGCAGCTAAAGAAAAACAACTCAGAGAGACCAACAGGTTTTTCAGTTCTATTAGCATAAATTTACTGTTCAAAATTACCATAGAGATTACAAAATAATGTACCTTGTTTGCAGAGGCTCAATGTTCCACCCAACCAAATGATAACTTCCAAAGGTACCAGGAAGCTGAATGCGGTGTTCAGCAAACCGGGCTATTATTCTCTGTAGCCAGAACAGAATAATCACCCAAATGCAACAAATCTTTTCCACTAAAAGTAGTCGCAATCCATAGTCAGAAACTTACCGTTGCTGTTGAATTAGAAATGTAGTGACTGGACCCCGCAGGAAAGATGGCCCATCTAATGAAGGAATCATTTCCTTTGGGAGTAAAATTCAACAAATTGACCTGAAATCATATGTTTCATATTATTAGCATATTGAAGTGAAGCTTCCAATTGGAAAACCCAATGACAGACAGCTTTCCATCAGTTGGGACGATAGTTTTGAATTAAGTTCTAAAACATATGCTGTTCCAAAATTTTCTGTATTCCAACTTGGTATCTAACCTGTGAAGGATCAAAATCCAAGTCGTGAGCTATGAATTTAGCCAACTCTGTAATGTGAGGCTCAAGATCTGAGTAGCTGACATTCACTAAGAGATCGAGAGTTATTTTTCCAACTGGGAATCCCTCTGTGCATCAGAGTCAAAGGGATTTTTCAATTAGATAGAGATGAAATAAGAATAGTATGAGGATCTCTTTTTCTTTGTTCATTTTCATATCTGATCAGAGAGTGCCTCCGACAAGATAAATATGATATATATGATGTCAAAAAGAGGAAAAAGACAAATTCTATACAATACAAAAAGATCATAGCTCCAGATTCAGCAACTAACTTGTTTCTTGACACAAGCTAATAGGTGGCAAGATCCCAAACATGGTAATTGCGATTGAAGCCTAGAAATGCTTATTTACTCTCAGCAAACCCATTTCGACGTTATAACATACTATCAGATTGAAAAGGACATGTTAAACTATCCATCTCTACCCTGAATGTGATTGGAAAGCAGTAATATTACATAGTAATAATGTTATCAAGATTTATTCATTTTGGTAGTTTGAAAGTTACATCCATGCCAATTGGCATAAAGAATTAAAACCACCTTCTGAAAACACCAGCAAAGGGATAATGAAATACTTTGTAGTTAACATACCTGGAAGGCCATCATGTGGTGCTTCGGTGGGAGCTAATGTATGTGGGTTTTCCGTATTAGAATCCCCTCCAGATGGACCTGAAGGTGTTAGTGGAGGGGCACCAGCTATGTGAAGCCTTTCCCATAACTCTGAACAATTAGTTTTCCAGAAACCAATCCTTGAATTCCCACGGTCGTACATCACAAGTGTGTTGCGGACAATGATACCTGTATCAGCAATTAGTAAATAAAAGAAATTACTGAAAGCACTGCACAATTTAAATGAAAGGAAGCTAAAAGTTAAACAAAAGGAAGTTGATGGAGGGCAAAAGCCATTGAATGGCTTCACAAAAGAAAAGCAAAACGCAAAAACATTTATTAAAGCATAACATACCCCCTAAAAGAGTAGTTGCATCTTTTCCATTCTGAAAAATCCCCAGGCAGTACGCACCATTTACCTTTGAATGCTTCATAAAAATATTGACATCCAATAAACCAGATAAATAATGGTCAGTTTATACCCAACAACCAACTAGATCAGGATAGTAAATTTAGAAATATGGCCATCTTGTAGAAAAGATAACAATGAGCTTAGCTTGTACTCAGAAAGTATATGCATATTCATACATTTAAACGTACAAAAGTCTATTACTCACACGAAATAAGTAATTTTCAGGTGATAGTGACAGCTTTTGCCCATTGCTGAATACCATGTCAACAGCTGGAAAGATGTTTGACAGTTCGGAGACATCACTGAAGGAAAATCATTATATAATGTTAATTGCATCAGAAAATTATTCATTTATGCATTCAAAGCCTTTGGCTTTTGAATAGAATACCTTCCAGCAGCAGAAAAGCATATATCATTATAACTTGGATCAGGGCCACGAATTTTCTGGAAGTAATGAAGTTCCTTCATAATCTGCAAATATACATTGAGAAGATCAGCAACATTTAACGGTCACAAAAATACAAGAGAAAAAAGGGAAAATAATAAAAAGAACCAAAAAGGTAAAAAAAGCATAACAGATTAGGAACAAGTAACCATTGACAGAAAGAAAAGCATAATTAATCTAAGCAGAAAAACCAGTACTGCCAACAAATTCTTGATTTGACACATTTCAGTCAGATACTGATTAGACTTTACTGCCTCTACATAAATGAATCAACTGCACTGCCTTATAAAAAGAACGCAAAATGAATTGCTTTGTTTCATTCTTTTGTTCTTTTTATTATCTTTAGACAGCTCGCTTCTCTACCAATAGCATTCAGAAGGAATTGTGAGCTAGTTGGTTCACTTAATCTCATTGCTTCATAGGACGATTCAGACAAGAATATGTTAATGTATTTTCTAAAATCCAAGCAGAAATACTTTTTAAAAAATAAGCTGGAAGAGTGGTTGATGAGACTTAAAGAAACAGATCTTACAGCATTCTTAAATGGTATAAATGCAGCTTCAGGCAAGTAAGCATATGTTGTACCACTATCCAGGACAGTTCCATGCTTTTCATCAAAGACCCTTGGGTTTAATGGCAACGGCTTTCCAGCAACATGTATCTCCTTCAAATTAATATTGTAGTACGGACTGTTGCCATCCCGAAACTAGAGTAAATGTGTGAGATGTATCACATATATTGCCTAGGAAAAAAAAATACAGGATGTCTATCCATAAGACAAAATGGTCATGTAAAACACACCTTCGGACAGGGTCTGACTGAGTAAACACCATGTCTGTTGGTGGAGAAATACCACCAAGAACCATAGCACCTCCGCCAATACCCATCCCGCCATAGCATAATGAGAAGGAATCGCTTATTACACCTTTCTGGACAAGCTGGTCCACAATACTGAAATCACCATGGCCCAGACCCATTATTCCATCAGCACGTTGACTATAAAGGTCGCCAGTTTCCACATTCTCACAGCCAAAAACAGCACGCTGTGGAGCAAGCTCACTCAAATTACCGAAGGATACAAGATCCTCTCCAAGAACACCACTGCTAGTACTCATCTCAGCATATTGCCTCTCGTAAACACATTGCCCCCTATTTGTGTCACAGTTACAATCCAAGCTGCATTTCACAGGCTGGTAGGTGCTTGACAAGTCAGGCTGGAACTTCGGATCCTGGTAAAAATACAGCATTGTTATGAAAATAAATATGCATTTTTCTGATCAAACGCATAGCTAAAATTGGCTTAAGTATGACTTGATATAGTTCCACATGGGATAGTAAATCCCAAATCAAGCAGGAAAAGAAACTAAGTAATTGATATACCATAGATAGGCGTCATTACTAGCTGAGGTGTTGCACAATGGTTAAAGTCTCAAAACACTGAAGTTTCGGATGTCCTAACATCTTATCTCAAGATCTCCTTAGCAAGTACTCAGTGGCATTTCAACATATACCCGGAACTGACTTGCTCCTGGGCATTTATCAATTTGACACTATCATCAGAATTATTACCTGAGCCAATGCGAATAAATATCGGGTCGACTACGTAACCAAAATGGCTTTAGAAAAAGCATCGAATTTACAAGCACATTAAAAAAAAAATCTGTCTTTTCAACCTTTTGACTATTTCTAAGTTGCATCCACTCTGAGGTTAGACACAAATCTAACTAACAAAATAGAGAACAACCAAAGAAAACTAAGAGAGGCAACACATGATTGCGAAATTTTAGACCTGGTGCCTGCCACATTGATCGCAAGTAGAGCAGGGGACATACGTGACAGAGCTCCCCGTATCAACAATGAGAGCAAATCTCTGAGGTGGCGTCCCGATCCACAGCCGCGTCGTATAGTATCTATACACATTCCCGATCGGACCCATCCATAAAATTACAAAAACACAACGATCACAAAAACCTGAAAATAATAATAGCATAACAATAGCATACAAGATTGAAGAAAATACCCGTGGAGAAGGAGATCGTCGTAGAGTCCCATGCGAGCGGTGGATCTCTGGACGAGGCGTCGGGTTTTGGAGGAGGTTCTGGAAGCGTTCGGAGGAGAGTGAAAGAGCGGTAACAGCATGGCGGGGCGGGAACCATCGTGGAAGAGGAGAGATGTGGAGGAAGGTGATTGGGTGAGAGAGAGGACGGTAGCGAGAAAGCTGAAACTGACGGTGATGGCGAGCTGAATTAATGCCGATGCCATTTCGGAAGCTGGCTTGGGCCGTTCGTGCGAGAGACGGACCGAGTCGCAGTCGAATGTCCCGAAGAAAAGGAGCTGCAGATGAGGAAACCGAGGAGGAATAGAATGCGAGGGTAACAGTGAACACAACGGTAGATCGTCGAAGGATCGGAAGCAGGTGGTCAACCTGCCGGAAATCTGTAATTATTGCTTATTTATTTCGTTAGGTAGTGATATGTCTATTTTCTTCTTGTTTTTCCAGGACTGAGTTTTGGCTAATGTGTCAGAAATGAATGAAGTACGACTTGATTAGCCTGCTCCTCCTCTTTCCCTTTAACTGCTCTCATTTAATTTTCCGTTTTCTTTTTATTTTTTATTTATATTTTCCTTTTGAGGGTACGATGATGCAATCAAAGTGGGTGATACACCAATGAGATTCTTCGTAACGGCTGATGATGGAACCGCGGACCTTTTTACGAGTTAAACGTCGTGTTTTGAGTAGCCATTTCTGAACTCCCCTGTTCTTTATTTGAAGTCCCGAAACTAGTCTAGATATTAAGGCGTTCAATACATAAAACTCCATTTGACCCTGTGTTTGGTAACGGCAAAATCAAACATCAAACCCACTGTTAAGGAAGACAAAAAAAGCTGAGATTTTTGCCATAAAGTCAGCAATACTCATGTCTTGCCGGCTAATTCATAGCCATCAACCAAAAAATATACAGGTTCAATCTAGCAAAGTCCTATTGTTAGAGAGGTTGACAAACGAAGCCTTGAGAAAATGACAAACTTGCATTAAACAGAATGTTAAATTAGTTCGGCATTTCTACATATATGGTGGGTGCGAAGACTGCAACCCGTTACCCATGTAACTGCCATAATTTGTCGAGGCAACATTATACGAGGTTGGAGCAACCCTGTCATCATGGGGGTAGTAGTATAATTTTTGATCATTAGCTTGCGCACCAAATGCAGGCTGGCCAGGAACTTGGTAGTCATAGGTTGCCAATGCAGCATGAGGATACCTCTCTGGCATTCCTGGGTATGCTATTCTCTCACCGAAAGCAGGAGGACCATGCCTTCCACCAGCTGAGGAAGCAGGGAGACCCGATGCACGGAATCCTCGGAATCCTCCATGCGCTCTGGGCTTCTTTGCTTGTTGACGTTTATTGAATTCTCCGCCCCTCTTTCTATCGGTCTTGGATTTCTCCAGTTGAGCAACCCTTTTCTGAAGTGGATCGAGTGGATAGTCTGCTTCTAGTTTAAACTCTTCAACACACCTGATTACGGCCTTGAGTGCTGCAAGTTCTTGTGCATTTGCCTCATTCTGTAAGGGAAAGAGAATTCCCCAGTAAACAATACGTTAAGAGAAATTTCAAAGCATCAGTTCGTCAACCTATTTGACAGAGATATACCTGAGCACCAGCAACACCTTCCGAGTTCCCACCCTTTCCTTGAGAGTTTCTCCTTAATTCCTTCAAGTATGTCTTTAGGAGGGGGACAGGAGGAAAGGTTTGAGTAAGCTCAAACACATGAATAAAACGCACTGCATAAATCTGTTTCCCACTGTTGATCAATAACTCAACAAGATCTGCAATAATAATGGAAGTTCAGCAGTCAGTATCGAAGAGTAAAACAGATGTTTTTTGTTACAGCACAAAAGTCCTAAAAGCAGCACCCAGTAAGCTGCGCATGTTTCTCAAATTACTTGACAAACTACAAAGACCTAATTGAGAGAAGCGTAAGGGACATCTCATTGTAACAAGGCAGAAGTCTCCAGACTCCATCAGGTCAGTTAGTTGAAAGAACACCAACCTGGCATTTTGTGTGTTAACCCAAGAGTACGGCAGAGCTCAGGTGCCTGCCTGCGGTGGGCAACTGCAAGAACAAACTTGCAGAGTTCTTCTTCATCAAACTCCGAAGCAATCCTAAAAGTTGCGAGGAGCAGCAAGAATGCCTCTACTTCCAATGAATTTCCATTGGCAGCCTCTATGACTTCATTAGCCAACTTAGGCTTCCACTCATCAGCAATTGCCTTGGCTTGCTGCTTGGTCTCGGGGTTCAGTAGGTGATCACCACCTGGGTCAACCCTTGCCAATAAGGCAGTCATGGCTTCCAAGAATGTAAAACAGGATTTGCGCATGCCCAGAAGGGCAGCATCCCTCTTATCCATTGGTTGGGTAGTTTCATCCGGGGGGTAAAACCCCTCGAGTGAATCCAGCACAAATCGGGCTGGTTCAGTTGCACTTTCTAGTGCAACAGAAAGTTCCTCGCGTATGGCATTTAGGTATTTTTTATTCTCCAAAGTATAATTCACAAGTCCTTTTGCATCCATCTGCTGGCAAAATTGCAATAGCTCTGGGCGTGGCTTGACTTCAACAGCCACGCCTTCAGCATTGTCACTGGTTTTATGAGAAGAATCCTCCTCTGGGGAATTCATTTCACCAAGAGAGCTGCTTACCTTGTCCTCTTTGTTGTCTCCACCATCTATAGGCTCCAGAGATGCAGGCTGGTGATTTGCTCGTGCCTCTGCAATAGCAGCAACAGCAGCATCTTTTAGCTCCTGAACTCGATCCAACAGCTCTTGCTCTTTAGCAGTGACAATTGCCTTTCTCTCTGCAATCAACAGATGAGTTTTGGCTTCATTCTCCTGAAATTCCTTCTCCTTTGCTTCTAGCTCTTCAGATTTTTTCTTCAACAATTTCTCAAGATTGTGGAAGTGCTCAGCAACTTCCATCCACTGAATCTTATCCTCGGAAGCATTCTTGCAAGCTTCCAGTTCAAGAATTGCATTGCCAAGCTCTTCTAACAAAGAGGATGTTGTATCTTTGGCCCCGGTTTCCTCTATTTCAGTCATGTCTACAAAAGATGCTGGAGAAATCTTCCAGAAAGAATCTAGGAAAGGAATTGGAAGTAGAAGATTAAGCAATAGAGGGTACATCAAGTAATAAATGATCCCAAGGCATTCCACCTGCTAGAAGTTCACAGAAAGGCAATCTAAAACTCTTATACATATGCATTGATGCGAGAATATAATTCGTTTTTCAACTACCAGATGATTCGCTCTCACTTTCTCTCTCTGACACAAAGGCAGACACATAAACACAAAAACCGCAATTGGCTATAGGGTGAAGAAAGATTGGCTTGCAACACCGTATAGGTACCCTTTTAAGATTACTGGGATTTTGCAAATGAAGGAATATCAAGAGAGGACACTATATGAAGCATTACTCTTATCACGAAAGTTAAAAAGCAACATATTTTTTTTTCAATTTGATGTGTGAAAATTCAGAATGAAGGTGCAGACCATCTCAAACTCATGGTTAAGTTTCACTTTCCCACCTTGAAGTATTTCTCGCTTCCAGTATTGCCTACACTAGAGACACATTGGCAATGTTCCTTCAAAACTCAAGATTCAGTGTTCAACTAGCTGAACTAATATTTAAGTAGCTCTTGGTCCACTGTTTAAATTTTTCAATATCAGTCAGGTTCATCCTTAACAAAAACAAAAAGAACATGATCATGTAGCAACGAGATAAGCATATAAGTTAAAAGATAAGCATAAACCCGAAATGAAGAAACTTTAATAACTACAGGAACAGAAGGATTGGCTCTCCAATTTCAACAAGGTGGGATGTTTCAACCAAGCTCAGAGTCTCATCCGGGAAGATGCCATTGCAAGGGTGGTTAACCTCCAAAACTGGCAATCTCATTCCTTTAAATTCGAGGAAAAAAAGCACAAACAAACTCTGTGACTGCTTATTCCCATTTCTTAGTAGCTCAATTACGTACTCATTTGCACGCTGAAGTTGAATGGTTCTCCTCTAAAGGTTGCCACCGAAAACAAATAACTTTTAGCTTGTGATTTACCATTCTCTAAATTACTACACCAATTTTTCCCCATGGTAGCACCAAATACGAGAGGAACCTAGGGTTCCAGAGAAAACAACACATGCGAACAACCTTACCCTAATACGCAGAACATAAATAGGGAAAAAAAGATCGCTAAATCAAAAAGAGTAGCACCCAGATGGGGCATTCGATAACGTACCTGGTGGGATGCTAGACAATGACAACGAATGCCAATTAGCTAGAGAGGCTTCGCGAAGTGGCACCCTGTTCGACCCTGAGCTTCAGATTGAATTTCAGACGTAATTGAGATGTTCGATGATTTCAGGTGGAGGGCATCACCGCACGAACCCTAACGCACTGTTTGGTTAAGGCGAACAGTTGTCCTGCCGTTCGCACTGTCTTACTTTATTATCCTCTCGCATTGGCCTCCGTTGTTTACACGCCGTAATTGCTGCTCACCGTCGCAATTCGCCACAATAAACTATGGCGCAGTAATTTTAATATTTTTTTTAAGACGCTTCATATTATTTCGACGCAATTTGTGATAAAAAAAGTTTACTTTTCCAATAAAATAAAAAGTTGTTGCTTAAGATTATAATCCACTGTCCAACATGTTACAGACACAGTTTAAACTTTCTCTTATATTAAAAAGAAAAGTAAAATTTTTGATTACATAAAGGGGTTTGGCAATTCTTCTTACTGATCAATCTTTTGGATTAAATCTCAAGTCACCGTGCATCCCAAACTTCGAGGAGGCTGGTAGGAAAGCTCTAGCTAGTGGCCAATGTCACAGGCTCAACCTCCTAAGCTTAGAAGAAGCTAGTAGGAGGGGCTCATGACATAAATTTGAATAAAAGAGAATGATATAGTTTTGACCTTTTTTCACATCAGAAATGATAGTAAAGGATTTTGACCATTCCTTTGAATTAAACTTTTAGGGTTGAAATTTAAGCTGGGGACAAACAAGCCAAAGCAACCCAACGTATCAGGCAATTAGAAATTTTGCCACGAGCCTTGTACGTCTCTCACGAGCATTTGGATAAAGTACGAGATGATGACTCTGTTCCAAGGACGAGCTACCGAGGTTTGGCTTTTCGATCTAGATTAAAAAATGTGTAAATATGCAGTGAAGAAACAAATTCATTAAAATTTCCAGAGATGAGTACATGAGATGCAATCACAGCTCGTCTTGAAAGTTGGCTCATGCAGCCTGGCTTTGATATAAACTATCAATCTCTAATTTTCATAATCGTACATAACTATGCAAAAAGAGTGAAGGCCATGCTTAATCAGGAGAAGTCTTTTGTGTAAATGCTGACTGACAGTGCTTTGATCAATTGGGTGTTACTAGTACAGCATGTTTCAATTTTGGTCAGTTTCCTGTCTCTGCTACCCTCTTGGATCTTAGTAGGTTGCACAAACTTGAACCAAAACCGCGGCAAACAAGGTAAAAGATAAATGCAACATATGCAGCTGTAACCCCAGACACAATGGTGCGGAACAACACTCCCGTCACTTCGTTAGAGAAGAAATCCAGCAAAAGATATCCATTGATCACCATTACCAGTGCTGCCACAAGCCATGAGACCATCTACAAATCAAAGATGAAATACATAAGGTTAAAAGCTTGAACTATTACTGATTAGAAAAAAAATACAGCCTAAGCTTGTAAGCAACTCAAAATAATGGACTTTATTGGTCTCTATCTGTATCAGAAATAGGCAGAAAATAAAAATAAAAAAATCAAGCATTCTACAAGAGAAGAGCAACAAACAAATCGATACCTATGATTTTTATATCTTCATTTTTCAAATTGGCCAAGACAAACAACTCAGTGAAATCCACATATTTTGCTTATCCTTTCCCTAGGGAAAGTTACATTAGATAAAGAAAGTACTGATCAAAATACCCCTCCCCATCCCCAGGGAATAACTACGCCGTCCCTCCCAGATTATAACTTCATTTTTCAAATTGGCTAAGATAAAAAGCTCAGTGAAATCTCCATATTCTTCTTATTATCTCTCCTAGGGGGAAGTTACATTAGATAAAGAAAGCATTGATCCAAATACCCCTCCCAAAAACAAACCAAAAAAGACAAAAGCTTGAAGGGCTTGAAGAAAGAATATGAAGAAGCTCAAAACCAGTAAATCTAACAGGAAGTATCCATTAAACCCATATGTTTCATAACTTGAGCTGAGACTGGGAAGATGTTCACACAGAATTTATATCTAAGCAATCCTAACATGAATGGTAGCTTTTCCTTCCAACTTCAAGAAGAATCTGACTACTGGGGAATACATGATAGGTCATTAAGCTAGTTCTTTATGAAGGCCCACCTGCAAACTGAAATATGGCAATAATTTGAGAGTAGAAATTAAATTTTGACTTTTAACTTCTCCTTCAGATTAGGCGAAAGCAATCCCAATTGCTACACAGACGATAAGGCATCATTCACTATTTTCAGCTACTGGCACTTCCAGCTATGAAAGAGGAAAGTACTTCCATTACATACTTTATCAAAACTGTCATTTGATTAGACAGCTGTAGAGTTTGGTAAAATACAATTTTTCAAAGTCGCTAGTAAATAAATACTCAATGGCTGTGCTCTGCAGGTAACAGATGGCGACAACAAGAGAAGCACATTTAGATGCATGTATGTGACACATCAAGTCACTTACTGCTATAAACAGGAAGTAAGAAAGAGGATAAACTGAACACCACCCATGCTAGGTCTATGAGTACAGGAAAATGACCTCAAAAGCAACTAGACAAAGAACAGTAATATATCAAAGACAAAGTTATAACCAACTAGTTGTGTCATATGTGATATCATTTCATATGATCTTCTAAACACATATTGAACTCTGTCAACTTCTCAGCACGCATGAATTATCACTAAAGACTGCAGTTGACATCTATTACAACATCCTATGACATCACCACCTTTGGCATTAACCATCTTGTCTTGGTATGGCATTAAGCCACAAGAACTTTGTACTAAATACCACCTATTTTGAAGCAGGAAAAAATATTTAAACAGTTGCGAGTCTATAAGGTTCCATCAAAATAATGGCTCTAGATCAAGTATTCCTTCCCAAATTTAAAATCAAATTCCTGTTATGGTAAAGGTGCATAGCAACATACCTTGAGAACAGGACCAATTCGAAAAGAGCCCATGATCTCTTCCTTTGAAACCAAAAAAAGAAGGGGAATGAGTGCGAAAGGAATTTGAATCGACTGAAGCACGTTAAGCCACTGATTTAGAATATCGAGCGTGTCCTCAGAGGTATCAAAGACAAGAGCAACTATAATAGTTGGGATGATCGCACAACTTCGTGTGATCAATGCCCTCAACCATTTTTTCAACCTCAAGTTTAGGAAACCTCCCATGATAAATTGTCCAGCATAAGTACCAGTAATAGTGCTGCTTTGGCCAGCTGCTAACAACCCAATACCCCAAATATATAGAATCGGTAAATATCCACCCCCATATTTCTCTTGAAGATACTGCCCTGCATTTATAAGGCCAATGCTATCGGCTACATCTGTACCATAAAAGCCTTTGGCAAACACAGTTGTAACAAATAGGTTGATAATGAATGACACAACAAGAGCAACAGTGGACTCAATGGAGTAGTATCTGAGAGCTTCTTTGACTCGCCCTTTCTTGGAATGGTCGATCTCCCTTGATTGCACAAGAGCTGAGTGCAAGAACACATTGTGAGGCATAATAATGCAACCCACGACTCCAACAGCCTGTTGTATTGTTTTGGAGCTCAGTTTTGGAATCAAAATACCTGCAAAGGAGAATCCCCATTTGACAGCATATTATTGGTGTTAGTATGACAGTTCCCAAATTGCATGAATACAGAACAACATATGGGAAAGTGATGCAGATCCAGAAAGATTATGGATAAACAGATTGCGTTCTCTTACCAAGAAGAAGATCCAATCCATTGGGCTTCGTGTCACCAAACATCCAAGCAAATGAGACTGCCATTGTCCCAATAAGAATAGCAAAAACTAATTCCAGTTTCCTTACACCGTAGTTCTCAAGCAATAGAAAGATGAAACTGTAGAGACATCAAAAGATATATTCTTGTTAACCTACGTTACTACTAAATAAGAGATACGCACGATTAGTTGCAAATAAGATGTAAAAGCAAGAAAAAGTCATGTCTCGAATAACTTGGTTTTTTTACCACGACAAACCAAAATCTCCTTTTTCACTTGGACACTCAAAAGAAACTGACTAAAGTATCCAGCAGCCATGAATTTAAATATGTTAGTTCCAAAGAACAGAAATACAGATTTCAAGCTACCCATCAGACATTTATCTAGCGATCAGACTTGACCAAGTGAAAAACTTCAAAAACCAACCACCCTCTGAAAGCCCAAATCATCAAAAAGCGATGATGATCTAGACCTTTTGAAGCTCAATATAGTGTCAAATATTTAAATCAAACGAAAATCCACAGAAATATTTGGAAATAAAAAATAACTCAAATTTTTTCTAGTAGAATACAGAAACCTCCGGAGCTACAGAGTGAAAAGCCAATGAAATCAAAAACTTTAACTATTTAAAAAGAAAAAAGAAGAAAAAAGAGAACACCTTGATCAGCAAATTACAGAGCAGCAAAACCCAGAAAAAGGCATCAAATTCAGAAGAGCCGTACCAAAGAATGATTACACAACTCCGGAAAGCAGAAAGATCCCACTGCTAAGAATTACTCAGACAAATAAAAATGACAAACTTTAGTAGCAAAGTAAATGGTTTACCAATCTAAAGCGGTTATGATGACCCCAGACCAGAGAGGCAAAACCCCGTTACTCAAAATCTTGATAGCAATAGCACTCCCAATAACCTCCTGAATATCGGCCCCAATGAGAGCCACCTCGGCCATCACCCACAGAACCATCCTCGCCCAGGTCGGGTACTCCTCCCTGCAGAGCTCGGCCAAGTGGCGCCCGGTGGCCACACCGAGCCGCGCCGCCAGAAGCTGCACCAGCAGCCCCATGGCCGTGGCCCAAAGTAACAGCCACAGCAGCGAGTACCCGGCTATTGCGCCCGACTGGAGATCGCCCTCCAGGTTCCCAGGGTCCAGGAACGCTATACTCATCAGGAACCCAGGCCCAGTAAAGAGCCACAGCTTCTTCCAAGAGAAGGGCGGCGCGACGTCGGAGTCGAGGCCCGATCCATCACCCGCCTCTCCATCGACCCCAATGATCAGAACCTTATCGGCCGGCTCGTAGGCCACTTCTTCTTCGTCATGGTCCGACTCCCCCAGCAATGGTTGCTCCTGCTCCGGCTTGTGTGCTGGCATCGTATGCGTTTGGGTTTCAGCCGGAACGACAGAGAACTGCAATGGCTATTTTCCTTTACACGGAGGTATGTTATAGGAACTGGTGGTGATGGTTTCTGTCTTCAGCTTTTTGCCCGACTCCGATTGTGCTCTCAAGCGTCCCACAAACACCAAGAAGTTATCGTTAAGGGAAAGAAAAGTCTGAAACTGAAAACTACCGGTCCCCCCCATCTGATTCTTTATCCCTTTTGCCTTTAACTTTTATACATTTTTTCATTTTTTGCGGGAGCAACTGGGCAGGGAATTCAAGATTCTCCATTTGACTAAAGAATAATGTACAACGTGGAGATCACTTGGGCCATTACACTACATGTTCTGTGGGAGGATTTTTTGTCATTTCAACGTTCTAATCCTTTATCGTATTTACACTTTGCTTAGGTTACACGACACCCCTTGTACTCCGACGATGCCCTGGTCTCTTTCTTGGGTGGGGTTTTCTGAAGAAAATCCGAAATCCTCCACCGTCAAAACCTGCTCCAAGTTGTTTTTATCCGTGTGGAAGGAATCTAACTAAAAGAGGGTAAATCTTGCAAGCAAATTAATATTCCATTGGCCTCCGCAAATAATATTTTAAACCATTTAGTTTAATTTTTCAAGTAAAGTTTGTCCGATCCGGATGAATGGCCACCGGGTCTCGATCAACGTTACCAAAAGGATTGGGGTGAAATTCAATTTATTCCCTTATCCACTGGTGAACCCACATTTGTAAGGTTGCTCATAACGAAGCTGCCCATCTCCTCATTTACTGCTTATAGTGTGACATTTTACATCAAATTCCACAACGTGGTGTGACATGTCGACACCAGCCTGCTAAGCGTCAGAGAGGCGCGGGATGGAGAGGGGCTGCGTCTGGAGCGTCGTGTCGAACGCTGCCAATTCTGTGGGGGCAACGAAGAAGCGGACGTTGTTGTCGTGGACTGCTCGTGGATGCGCGGGCATTTCCGTTGCCTGCCCACGACAAAGCTAAGTCATCATTCGCTTCAGATTTTTTACTACTTGTCGTCTGCTCCATCCACGCGCCACATTCATACGTGGATTATTTTACAGTCCACGTGAAAAGATGTTGTCATTATGTCTATAAATACAACAGGGATGTGTTGACTTTCCCAGAAAACATGAAAATCGATTGGGCCGAAGATGCCATCTGCAACGCTGCGTATGGTAAATACTTATATTGACGCGAATAATCTTATCTTTTGTTTCCTCTAATAAAATATCTGGCCATCTAGAGCATTATCAGGTGAGAGTGTTTTCACGTAAAAGGAAGGAACGAGCATGACAGGTATAGAATTCCTACAAACACTCCACTAGAGCAGGGAAAAAGGAATATAATAAAGAAAACCAATATGTCTGCGCTAGGAAACTCCAAATCATGCTCTAACTATTACCCTTTCTATTTTTTTATTATTAAGAATTGGATGGAGGAATTTGAGGGATTTATTTAAGGCTGAGTGACATTGGCCTTCTTATTTAATAATTCTCTTCCCCCCCTTAAAAAATCATTCAGTCGTTTTCTGTGAGTAGGAAAACAGTAATTTGGGTGGCCCAAATTTAGTGCAAGTCCCCATCGCTCCAGAGCTTCATCACAATCATTTGGAGATATAAATGGGCAGCCCACAAATACACGCAAAAATCAGAAACAGTGTAGAGCCGTTGTTGTCTGTCTTCTTGCACTATTGTAGATCATCCTTCGGGGAAAAGCAAATAATTGAGTGGAACATGCGGCGGCCTGATGCGGGTCCATTATATTGACTAAACGAACGGACCTCGCCTAATACGTATTTTCTTAGCATATAGTGTCACATTTTTCTTCATGCTTTATGAGCAGGCTAATAAGAAATCTAGGTACTAAGACTAAACGTCACGACTCTACAATAAAGATAATCACGCACATAATGGATATGGTTTCTAATTTATTTTGAATTTTCGTGAGTGAAGATCACACCTCCTACATACATGTGTCTACCTAATCTTCTGGACAGAGAAAAGCAAAAAGAAAAGAAAGGAAAAGAGTTCTGAATTAAAGCTACTCTACCGGGCCCGTAAGATAAAGACTCAATTTTCCCACTTGCGATGAAGTTAATCAACTCACCCAGAGATGGAACAAACGGCAAAAAAAAAAGAAAGAAGGTCTACTCCTGAGGGGCAAAAATTTTTCTCACTTTCCCAATTAACCTTCGGCACACTGGGCATGTCTTATTTTCTCCATTAAATATCCTGCAAAACGTAAGAGATTTAAATACTGGCATATTCTTTGAAGGAAGAAGCAATCGCAATATGGATCCGTACCTTTGGGCGCAAACGTAACAGGTAGCGCAATGGCCACAAGGAACAAAGAAGCAATTACGTTGCTCGTCGTAGCAAATTACGCATAGTTTTTTGTCGTACAAATCCTCCGAGGAATTACTACTGCTACTACCAGCGCCACTACTTGCACAGTGTCCTGATTCCAGATCTCGTTCGCAAGTTCCATATGTAAATGACACTGTCTTTCCAGGTCGTAAAGGGTTGGTTTCAGTTGCTTCGCCTATGTTCAGCTCCTCGTCAAAACGTTCAATGCACTTCATAATCAAAAAGATAACCACCACCAGCAATACTGCACATTGAACGACATCAATTGTTCAAATTCAATTCAGGCAGTGTGTAAGTTGGTGTGAAGAAAATAATGTTGCAGTTCTTGAAAGCTTAGGATCACCTCTCTTCGTATTGAAAAGAAGAATTGTTTAATGTTTATTAGGTACTTTACAAGTTTTTTTTTTTCTTTTTTTATAAAATTGAGAGTTTAACACTTTTTCACAATCCGAGCTTGGTCTAATTTTGTTGGCAAATGACTTACCCAATCATGAAATTTATGTTAACATATATGCAATAAGGTTTAGCTTTGATCTCATTATAGAAAGGGATCTTCAAGGCTTATAAGACACTTTACAAGTATTATTATTTTTTGTGAGAGACTAAATTTGTAATAATAGTGCAATTTATGTTAAATTTTACTAATTGAAACTGAAATATTGCTGCAATGTCATCCTTCTTGGGATTGGAGAAACGTACCTAAAACTGCAATATAAGCAACCAAACGACCCACAAAAGCAAGCGTGAAGCACCAATCAACTAAATCATCCTGTAGTCATTGGAGAAAAAGATGGGTCATCTCCTAATTGCAAGTGGGGTTGGGAACATCATATCTAACGGTCAAAGGCTACAACTAACATAAGTAGAGTGAGCCGCACCTCGTCAGAAGTGGTCAAGTTAAAGGATGGAGAGCTGGCCACCCGGAGCGTTGCTCCGTTGAATACAGACATTGTGGAGCACATGACGTTGGCCCTCACTTTCTCCCACTGTCTTGTTTTGAATTATTTCTGATGAAAACAAAGATAAAAAGAATAAGAAAAGGCAGCCCAGAGAATGGAGATCTAGTTCTGTTGCTAGAAGACTGGAGATACACTTATCACGTTGAAAGTGGAAATCTATGTCTATATTTTCAACATGAAGGCCCTTTTGCTTTTCTGAGTGGATTCACACTGGCATGAAAGCAACACATTGCTACCTACTGTAAGTGATACAATGGGAACAATGAGAGCAAGGATTCGTTCGTTACCTCAAAAGACCTTGACGGTTTGCAAGCTCAGCTACAGTCCATCAGTCCACTGGAAAAGCATCCATTTTCGAGTGGAATTCCAATGCTTGAACAATGCGTACAGCACCTTCACTCAGAGTCCCGTTGCAAATGCGATGAGCAAGAAGAATCGCAGAGTGTTGAGGGGGTGAACTGCATTGTGAATGCTAGAAGAAGGAAATACAAACCAGACGTATCTACCAAATTTGGTAGCAACCTAACAAGACACACGTCCCACTTTGAATTTGTAGAGTTAAAAAGAAGAGACAAATCTTGAGGTGTATACAGGGGGACATGAGAAGACATTAAGCGGGGAAGAATGGTAGTTGTTCGTTGTTCGTTCCTCCTTTGGTACACAACTAACAATCCTAGGAATGTTCGGCCGTAACGGTATTGGAAGAAAGGTAGGTCAGTATCTCTGAGACAACGGAGGAAGCCCAGCCCAAGGTTTTGCATATGGATATGGATATGGATATGGTAGTTTGTGTTACCAAGTCAAAAGAAATATATTATTAAGCAAGCACCTTATCCCACCTGCTTAGTTTACGTGCTTTCTTTCAACTACAGCTGTGATGGTAGGTGTTCTGATGCAAAGCTGAAGAAGGCCTCATATTTAGCAAATGATTGAAAGCTTATATTTGAACAATAGTTTCAAGAATCATACTTTGTATTACGAGAACTACAAGAAGTTTAAGGGGGTGAATGGAATTTTCTTTTTATAAAAAAAGTCAAGATTAAATGTTAAAAGAAATAGAATAAACCTTTAATTTTATAAATGATTAGATTTCTTTATTTATTATCTTAAGATTTTGAAAATAACTATTACACTCTAATACAATATCAAGACTGAGATGACCTTGCACTCTAATATAATATTATAACTAGTAAATAGTATACACATTCACACTCTAACAATCACACACAATATTCTTTATAATGGGAACTTTGGTGGTTGTACTAGTTCCACTTGCGTACGGAAATTGCCACAGTCGAGCTGTATTAGTCTGTAATTTTTCTTCGGGTAGGCCTTCCATCTCTACCTTTCAAAACCATCTTCTTCCTGTTACCAAACAATCTTGGGGAAATGAAAATCAGGTACCCAACACATGCTTGTTATCCTCCCTCTTTAGAATAATTAAATGCATTGTCAACTTGAAGAAAGGCCTTGATATACTGGAGCATGGTCCAGACAGAGCAGAGGAAGAAAGACAGTTCGTAAGATTGGGATGGGCCTATTTCGTTCCCTCTAGTCCCGGAAGGAGCCCACTTGACTGGGCATGATCAACCATCATGGTCCCAAGACACTGATATGGATTAGCCCAAAGACAGAAAGACTGATACAAAGGTTGATCATCTTAAAACTTTGTAACTGGCAAGGATCGGGTGAACTTTACGGACAGAATGGGAAGCATAAAAAAGGCCAGCCTTTTTCCCAATAGATAAGGGTCTGCATGTTTGTATTTTCATTTGTCGCTCCTAATGGATAGAACCTCAACCGCCAAAAGCGTGCTGAAATTCAAGGAAAGCTCCTACTTATTTGCAACTGTACCAACTATTTTATCTGAGGGATTCAGCTTTTCAGTGGGGTTAGCACGGATTCTCTGATTAATATGTTGCTCTTGTCTCTTCTGTTAGGCTTATTGTTCTTTTTATTTTTATTTTTTATTGGAATATGTTGGAGTCAGCTTTTCAGTGGAGTAGCAGGGATTCTCTGACTCATGCTTTACTTCTTTTTCATATTTTTACTTTTTCATTTTCCGTACGCTGGTGCCTCCACTGTTGACTAGAGAATGGAGGACTTTCTGGATTTTCCTCCACGAATAGGAGAGGCATAATGAATAGGTTTTCATGGGCAGTTATCCAGAATATACTCGATTTCTTCTCTAGTGATCTTCACATCGGGAGCCCCAATAAGAGAAATAAGTCTTGTTACATGTTGGATACCATATGCTCCTTGAGTCCTCGCAACTTTGGTCGTCCAAAGTAAGTTGATGTGAGGTTCGTTCAGGTCCGAATTATCGAACATCGACCTTTGAAACTTGGTGTTCTGGTTTCTCTTCCTGTATCACATTTGATTCCCTTGGTTATATTACTTGTCGTGGGATAACTAGTATCCTCTTCTCACCGTGACATAAATTGTAGAGGGGAAATGTAGTGGCCGGGATATATAGCTAGTGTTTAGCTAGAGCAAAGTGGACAGTAACATCCTTATTGTGATCGAAATGGTACATGGGTCCTATTTTTCTCACTTTAGTAATGGAAAGAATGTCCGAGTTTTGTAGTGTGAAACCGCTTCTCCCTCTTCTCTCTGCTTCTCTTTTTCTACTTTTCTCTCTCCATTCCACCCATTTTTTTTTCCCTTTCCTTGTTTTATAGGCTGGACACTGTGTGGTCTGTGATCCGCCTCTATCCACGCCTCCTTACCCTTAGTTCTCAAAGCTCAGCACGGATACAACTATCTGCGTTATGATAGCCAAACCTACTTGGATGTGTCTGTCTGGAATATGATGCAGTTCATTGCTGGCGACGTTTGTCCCCTTTCGGCTTCAGTCGATTTCTCAACGATGCACAGGTTTCCTTTGCTGTATCCAAGTCCGCTTGGTTCCCCTAACGTGGATCAATTATGACGGCCACTTTAGTTGGCCTTTGGATCAAGTCCGTTCGATTGGATTATAGATCCCTTTGTGTCGACCTCTTTTCTGTGTGCTTGTTTGATTGTTTTGAGATGGTTTTGTTTAGAAAAGAAATACAAAAAAATGTTCACGATGGAAGAGCTAGGCCTCTTTTCTGTCTCTTTTTTGATTGTAATGAAGATTTGCCTATGGAAAAAAAAAACATACAAAAAGAATGTCCGAGATGGAGGGAACACGAGAATCATTATGTGAGGCAGCCAAAGCTCCTGGCCGTTGCTTTAGCTGCTTTATGAGGTATTTGAAGCAATCTAAGGAACTCTAAATGATTCATGAATTATATTATTTTATCTTGAAGTGATACTAGTTTAATCAGAACGTGTTCACACCCAAAAAAGGAAACACTGCTTTATGGCTGTTTCTTGTTAGGATTCTTACAGGCGGCAAGACATTGAAAACTTTTACTTTCAAACATCGAATCACTTTGAGCAGCAGCAGTGATCTAAAGTTTTTAACTATGACAGCTTTGAATCACTTTCAAACCGACCACATCTTCTTAGTGCTTGGTTTGTACAATTGAGTCACAAAATCCTGGATTACTGTGTTAGCAATGATCATCTCTTATTAATTATAGTGCAAGAAAAGTCGTTTGTTAGGATGGTTTCACTGCCTATATTCCCGTGTGTAAACGGGCTAGATTTCTGTTGTTAGTCGTATCAGATGGCTGTAATTTGTAAGCAAATCTTCATCAATGATTCATCTAAGTACCCTTTGGCCAGGATCATTGAATCTTACATCCTTTTGATGAGTTAGAAGGACAAGAAAGCAAAGTTACGATACTTTTGCTCGCGGTTGGATCTAGATTCCTACCCCAGCAAAGCAATTTGCATTCAAAAGTTAAAGGAAAATGTAATCTGCTCTACATGTTATTCTAGATGGCCTCTGCTTTCTCTTTTTTCTCCTTTGGCCGTCATCACATGCATGGAGAGAAAGGTAATATGATTCGTCCCTCTGCATTGTTTCCCCTAGCCTTGTTTCCTCTTTTATTTTATTTTCAAAAGAAAACCCTAAAATAGTGCTAAAACTCTGTTAAGGATCAGAAAAACCTTGTAAAGCAAATGACCCACAGCAAAATATCAAACTTGGAGGACATAAAAGCAACTGCACTACTATTTGTAACCTTCCATGGATCTCATGTGCAACTTCTTCACCTAATATCACTCGTGATTATTATATCTATTAGTTTTAATCGTACACTAGACTGCAAAGGAAAGGCGTTGGCAAAAAGGTTTTTAGTGTTTACGAATATGAAGAAATAATCAGTGCAATGAAGGCGTATATGGTTTTGTACTGACTAGCTAGTAGGCAGCTCCAAATTGATGCACGCGTTCATGGGTTATTATTGGAGAAAAAGTTATACATAGGAGAGAAAAATACTTGTAATATGCTATACAAATTTAGATAATTTTTTCTTTAATGAGACCTTTTGAGTAGACGTTGAATTGAGTTTTTTCACATGGTGTTAGAGTCCAAGTTGAATTTATTCAATATCTTGCAACCTTGAACCCAATGCTTGGTGTGCCAGAGAGTACGGTGTAAGATTAAAAAAAAAACTCTCAAAACTCTTGAGTTAACTTTTGGATTAAGAGTTCATATCTTCTAACATAATATTGTAACTAGTTTTTTCTCCATCTAATCTAATCTAATTCTAAAAAGTGGGTCATTCCTTTGTAGATAGAAAAAGGCCAAGGTTATACCATAAGAGAAAGAAAAACACTTTTGATTTATTTTATAAATTTAGACAAATTACTCTTCAATAAGCTTAGACAACTTGGGCTTTTTATAGTTACCATAGAAGGATGACGGTAGAAAGTTAGAGTTAATCTAATAGCACCTTTAGATGGATAGTGATATAAGAGTAAAGTGAGGGAAACTATAACCAAGGCAAAGATGTTTTGTACTAGCGAGATTTGCTTACAACTTTGCAGTTGGAAGAATTGAACATAAACCTAGTTTATTGGTTTTTATTATTCTTTAATGAAAGAAAGAAATTTTGCTTTTCTTTGCTTGGGAGGAGGACCTCGCAGGTCACGATGAGTATCTAGCACGTGCACTAAGTTCCATGCAAATAAAGCCCACAAACACACAGTGACAAGCGTAATACACGACTAAATTACAGATATGCCACTTTGAATATAACTACCGCGGAACAAAAGCCTATCGTGTTCCAGGATCTACGCTTTTAGGTCATCATGCGCACAGTAGATTATTTGAACTTACTACACAAAACATATACCCAACGTTTCAAAAGAACAATTGAATGGAAAGATACTTTTAAAAGCTGAAGTAGATTCAATGAGGCAGATCCCAGCGGATTTTTACGGCCTCCTCCTTTTTCCATGCCGACATGCGGTCAACGACGACGTTCTGGTGTCCACTGCGGCGCAGATGGGCTAAAATGCGCCGAGACCACCCTCGAGTCGAGGAGCTCCATAATTGGGGTGAAATTCACACACCTTGGTACTTTGTACTGGTTGATGGATGCGCCTCGAGAGATTGCGTAGTCCATGAGCTCCTCAAATGTACCATTCTTAACCACTCTGATCTCAAGTGGTCCAATGGAGTTGTCTGCAACTCTGCCTTGTCTATACACAGCGTTCAGCGACTCCTCCATGGCCAGACAACACTGCCTCAGAACCTTATCAGTTGGTGCGTTGGCCTTGTCCTTCGCCAGCAACTCCCAATAAATAACGTAGTGTCCTGGGATGGACTTCGTATCGGCGTAGCTGGTGTACTCGACCACGCTTGTGTTGAAATCCTTTAGGAGCTCTGATGCATTCTCTATGGCCTTCTGCAACTCAGATTCGTCCGTCTTGTCAGAGTCGATGCTCAACAGCACGTTCTTTCTTCTTACAAAGCGAAATTGGGGAGCCGAGTTGTGGAAACCGGTGACTTCTAGGATGTCACCCACTCGGTAGCGACAAAGTCCAGCATAGGTGGTGATGATGAGCTCGTATTCCTTCCCCATCTCTACATCGGCAAGATCGACAAGCTGTGGAGGTGAGTCGCGTGATAGGGCTGGAGCGTTCGGCCCGTGTGGTAAGAACTCGAAGTAAGCCATGTTTGGCATGATAGTGTAGGAAACTTCAGAAGGCGTGGACATCGGTTTGAGGTTTAGCCCGAAGTAGCACTCGGAAGAGGCATACATGGTGCAAGCAAGTGGTAGCCCACCACTGTAATAGTCAAGTGTTGCTATGTACTGAGCCATAGCACCCGTGACAATTACGTCTAGGTATTTCGTGTTGGGCCAAATCCTTGTGATGATCCGCTCCCAGTTCTCCCCGGAACACTCTTTGATAATGAACTCGGAGAGTTCTGGGTTGGGTTTGAGAATTCCGCAAATGCTCTCCCGGAGAGAGGAGTCTGTGATTTTACGGTTCAAATTTCCGGTTGAGATGTCGCGGGCCAACTGCTGCCAGTTAAGTTGTAGGAATCGGATGGCTCTGAGTAGGCCAGAAGCGAACACGGCACCCACACGGAGGACCTCTTCCCGCATAATGAGGCCACACAACATCTGGGTGTACATGCTTTGGAATGAGTCAGGGCAGAGAATGGCCTCGTTGGGGCTGGTGTACACATTATAAGGGTCGTATGGCCTAGTCTTGAAGTGCTCGCTCTTGTAGTAGCTGGTAAGTACTGGTCGTGCCAAGAGGCCACCTGGAGTCTTGGTTTCGGCCTTGATGAACAAGAAGTAGAGTCCCTTCCCTTTGTCTAAGCCTGGGACATATCTGTAAAGCACCAATGATTATTCAACTGGGGTTTACGAAAAAACAACAGTAAGTCGTCGAGTCGAGATATACTTACAGATTCATGACCGGCATGAGAAGGCTATACAAAAGCTGGCGACGGTCCAACTCTTCATGAATGGTTGGCATCAATTTTCTCTCACCAGCAGAAGTCCCGGAGCTGGAAGTTGACAAATTTGATTGTGAGACAAAACAAAAATTGTATTGTCATCCCAAAAACAATGTTGCGTTTAGGAAAGAGAATATATTCACCTGGTGAGGAACTCGGAAATCGGGTGAGAAGATAAGATGGGAGAGCGGTCACCATTAGCAATACGTTGGATCTCAGGCTGAAGATCCTCGTACGTGATCGCGGGAACTTTTGACTTGAAAGTATTGCGGTCTGTAGCTCCATTGAGCTTGAACCGCCTTAGGTATTCGGTGTCTGCGTTCCGGCTTAGTATCTCCGCTAAAACCCTCTCTTGGACCTTGTCTGTGTTCATTGTCATCTCCTCTATGAACTCAAGCGCCTTTGCATCCTTCTCGCACACCGGAGGGGCAAGAGGGGTTACGATCTGTGATTCAGTGGCCATTGTTGAAAGCTTAGAGAGACAAGAAAGAAGAAATGAGATTGAGAATATGAGAGAGCAATAGAGCAGTGCGGTTCATGGATGTTGGAGAAGCCTGAATTTATAGGAGAAATGGATGCGAATGCAATTCCTTTTTTTTTTTTTTATTTTCTCCCCCTCTCATACTGACGTGTATTTCCATGTCGTAAAATAGCCACATGGACGGCAGGACCAATTGTAGGTTGGAAGGACGCGAAGGAGATGAAGTTACTCAAATCGACACGTCAAAAGTAAACAATTTATCTTGTCCAACGAAATGTCCACCAAGAGGGAACACGTGGGACCCTAGACACGTAAGAACGGTCTTTTCTCCGACAAGTAGGGCCGGAACTTGGTGCCAGTTCAGCGTAGAACAGTGACCTTGTCGGTCTTGGAAAAGGACCGGTGCCGGCATGCTAGCAAGTTTCAGAGAGGAGACGGCCGAGAGAGGCCAAGACCAAGCTATGCAACTCCGATTGCGTATGGGGAAGAACATAACTTTGAATAATCAGAGCTAAAATAATTATTTCAGGGAAGAAGTTCAGTAGTGACACCGTGAATCATATCAAAATTTTAGATGCTATATATATCGTTAGGAATATAATTTAGAAAGCTGAAAAGATAAAGGGGTGCAGTAATCACGTGGAGGTGAAATTGATATTCGTTTCTTGTTTATTGCATCGAGTTTAGAATTTTTCCCTTGTACTTGTTCTCTATGTCTAGGCTTGCATAATGTTTTTAAATGCCAAGGGTAGGTGAACTTTTGCATTAATTTTACGTCATGACAGTTCCTTTTACATTATCATTGTTTTCTTGATCATCTTTTGGGAATGATTCGGATAAAGATATTCCAAAATCTGATTCAGATCGTCAATTCGTGGGTCCTCATGTCTCAATGGTAATGGAATCCTAAGGAGCTTTAGCCATTGGTTTCGATTTTATATATTCGAATGAAGGAGAAAAGAACTCCTTTGTGTTGGAGAGTTAGAAGGAAACAACAAGGTCTTTAGCGTGTAAGCAAATTTAATGTTTGATTACCCCTTTAAGGATAGCGTAGAGGAGCTAATTATGACAATCAAACTCTGAGCTGCGCACCCATGCCCTATCCCCATGGATAGACCAACAGTCCCAGTGAACATGACGACTACAGACAACGCCAACTCCAAATGTTTAATTAAGAATGTTTGTAGACTTTCGGTTCCAACCTAGATTAGTTGATTGGAGGTAGCAGCTCGTGTAGCTCTTATCAGAGAGGAAGTCTCGGTTTCTTAACTGGAAAATGGAAGATGGAACTAGTCTTTGAGGACCTAAATGGACAGCGTGTGGCTTCTCAAGTGGTGCAAAAGTCATTCACATGGAAACAAGCATAATTTGCCATCTTATCTGCTACCTTTTAAACCATCTAATTAGCTAGAATATAATTTAAAAAGGCCACAAAGAGAACTCGTCAATATGTAAGTTTGCTCTAAATATTTATCAAACATGTAACGAACCAATAAAAATTATATGTTCCTAAAAAATTCAGAAAACCCTCGTCATATGCTTCCACCCATCACATGAGAGCGTAAACGCTGGAGTTTTTTGCGGTCCTCTCGTCCCTCGTGCTGAAGCCATTACCAGGATAAGTTCTTCCCGACGAGGATATCAAAGGCTCGAATGGGCTCGAATGGAAAAGGTGGAACTCAGGGAACCACAAGATCAGCCGGTTAGGATTAAGAATAGACTATGAAGTTGGTGGTCCTTCTTAGAATAAAAAAGTTTTTCTGTTCACTGTCTTCTAGAAGGTACCTCCTTAAACATTTTACTTAGCGCCAGCATCCCACATGTTGGATAAGATGGAATCTCATTCTTTCCTTAATGTTGGAAAGGAGCTTTTTTTTTTTTTTTTTTTAAATTTTTTTATTATAAACTCACACACCCGGGGGAGGGGAGGGACGGGATTCGAACCCCTGACCGGTGGGACGGCCGGTCAGGGTTAGGCTCAGAGAACGCCACTGAGCCAGGGCCCCCGCCCATAGCATTTTCTTTCCGAGATAGGAAGAGCCAATCAGCACTGCCTGATTTCGCTACTGCTTATTAATTCCTTGGTTGAACTTTTGTGCCCCTACGAGTAGCATGGCGTAGGCCCTTAACTGGAAATGTGTTTTTCGTCATCTTTGAATCACGTTGCAGACAGTAGACATCTTACAGCATTAGAGGTCAGGAATGAAATATTAGTTTCTACTTTATGTTTATTTAACTCGTTAATAAAAGAATAAATTCACATTTAAATATTATTTAAAAATTATATATAGTTCAACCCCACATATCTTTTGAAAAAATAAGCAATGAAAGAAGGAAGAATGATTAATTCTAACTCCACGGCTTTTCTTGCTGCCGATACGTTAGGCCGACGACTTATTGAATTGTAGGTTTCCTCAAATGAAAGTAAAATAATGCTTTGAAAAGTTACAAGACTATAATTCTAATAAAGTCGCATTATGCACTAAAACACGTAGTCTTCCTCCTCTCTTCTTTGTTTTCTCATCTTTTAGCTTTTTGTGGCCGACCGACTATATATTGACACAGTATCCACCTATGGAAATGACTATTATTGTTAGCAAACAATTGGCTGGGGATGTTAACCATTTGCAGAATATATATTACTGTCGATTTTTTGCCCTATATTTAAAAGGCTGCCTTGCTAAGAAGTCGAATTCTCAATCAGAAGATGCGACTGGGTCTCCGTTTTTTATTTTTTATGAAACAATTATCTGGGTTATGCCATGAAGATTCCATCCTATGAATAGAACTGAAGACTGGAAGATGACAACCCAACCACCAACAATAACTAATAACGCAACGTAGGAATTGGAACAAGGCTGTCTACGACTAATCACAGCGCCCATGCCAATATCCCAAGCAGAGTTTCTCATTGTCAATAAATTAGGTTTTCCAACTTTGCAAAAGCTTTGGTTAACGTCGACTTGGCCTCCCTCCTGTCCCCAAATGCTAGAACAAGAGAATGACTAAACCCTTCAAATTTTCTAATCAATTGACGTTCATCTTCTGTGTTGTCAACGAAAGGAGCATGGTCAATGTGATTGCCTGGAAGAAATGTATTCTGTCACTTAGAAGGTTCATGGCGTCAAGTAAATCAGTTTGAATTTGCATGTTTAGTTAGGTAAACATGAGCATCCAAACCTGACCAAGACTTCTGAAAGTTCTTCTTCCATATATCTGACCCAACTAATATCTGACTTAAGTTCACTGATCTACGGGTCTAGATGGTAAATATTAAGTCCATGATTGGGGTCCTGGATTCAGGTTTATATTTTCTTGAACTATATCTTAAATCAATCTCTCTGTGATTTCTCATCTCTAATCAAGATGCCCAAAGGAACTTCCAAAGCAAAATTGGTCACCATCTCTTGAAAGCGAATCTTAGGGCAGAAAGTACATTCGAATCTTGTGGAAATATAGACTCAGAGAAAGTCCCGAATGTGTCCAAACCGTTTGCATAAATGGTACATTATTGCCTACGGAGAAGGTTGCCCCTATTCAATTAGCTACACAGAGCTTGAAGTTGGTACCCCTAAATCTACTCTAGGTTCGTGTTGTCCCCTGCTAACCACGGGCATCTATCGGAAACCAGCGTACCTTGACTGAATTGTTTGGCCTAATATGTCGCTCTCCATTCCTGCAAACAACTTTGCTGTTCAGTTATAATTACATGGAAAAGACTTCTTTGCCGTCCATTTTATCCGAAGCGTGTGAAGCTGTGAGGTTGAAGAAGATGGTCGTCGACAGGGTGGAGGATCATGCATGCATGACGCAGGTAGGACACGTGCATGGCGTGGGCCACGGTCCTAAAGCAACGTCATTGCATGGGTCATCTCTTGAACCCCTCATCGAACAATGAAGTGATTGTGCTCCATCTGTCTTTTTGAATAGAAATGGAGCATATCTGAACAAGATTACCAGCATACTTACAAGGAACAAACCTGGAAATGTAGCTTCATCCATAGCGCAATGGAGTTGATCAAAGAAGATGACTCCTGCCGGAAAAGCTTTTTAGAGGTGCTATTTATAGTAGAAACCATTTTTACCAATACGCAAGCCATGCAGTCAGAATTGAAAATGCAAAATTGAGAAAGAACTCAAATCACAACGAAATTTCTCATGCAACAAAAAGCGTGTTAAATAATAAAGAGGATAACAACTGTCTGGGATAACAACTGGGATAGTATTCGTCCTCATGTACGTTTGGATGCTATCAATTTCTAGTACTACGCATGCACGAGGTTCAGGCACGTCGGGTGGTCCAATCCTAAGTTGTAGACTGCTAAAACTTTCGAAACAACTGACATTGTGGGGAACCACCTAATGACTTTTGTGCGCCAGTGCATGTGGTCGATCGATATTGTATTACGTGACCAAATGCCTTCCACAAGTTCTGTTGGGCTGTCCTAATGACATTAACCTTTTTATTTTTTTAATGCACTCTCAACTTTATTCATCTTCAGTGACTGAGGAACATATTTTCCTTTGAAGGGGTTCAATTTCTTCTAACACATGTATTTTTGGTTAATATTTGTACTTTTCATGTAATACTCTAACTATAATGTTAGGTGCTTCCAACTACAGACTTAGTACTTTGTTAATGAAAATTATTTTTAATCAAGTGATTAACGAAAACAAATATCTTCTGTAGGATTAACCAAGAACTTAAATATATTGCTTAAAAATGTTTATCTCTTAGAAAATAAGTTTTGAACAACAGTGCGAAGATTTTTCTTCATTTTTATTCTCAAGGTACTAACCCTAAAACAGGTGTACACCTTTTTTTTTTTTTTTTTTTCATGAAATAGATTTTTTTGTAGTTTTTTCAATTCTTGCATTTCTTTTCTTTTCTCATTTCAGTTATACTATTTCTTATACTAGTTCTTTTCTCATCACATTATATTATTTCTTAGTTTTAAACCTTTTATCATATGTTTAATGTTCTGATGTTGGAAGAATTAGTTTTGAGTTACGTAAGCATATGTTAAAGGAGATGAACTTAAAGCTTAAGAATTTGTAAAAAGAAAGCCTCAAGATAATGTTCATTCCTTGAAGTTGCAAGTGTTTCCGAACCGAAAGAAAAAGCATGGATTTTTTTTACATTTGTGATGTATGAGAGATCAAGTCATATAATTTTGCGTGAGTATTTTTCAAATTAATCATTAACAAGGACAGCATTTATCTGGGAGATCTACCGCCGGAAGCATGCATATAATAGGATACTTGTAGCAAATAGTAAAATTCTAACCTTTTTAGAGGAAGATTTTGATTAGCTAGGATCAATTAAAACAGAAAAAGTATTATAACATATATAACTTCATAGACGAGATCCAAATTTTAGACATCAGATTTTACTTATCTAGAAAAATAAAAATAAAAATTTTAGAAATCGTTTGCCTCGTGGTAAAAATTAGTTAGATTTTTTGCTGACATAAAAGTACTTGATTATGACATGATTATCAACAGATACATTTTTGTTCTTTTTGTGCTTATCAAGACCATGAACCCCAGCATCTTCAAACGCATGTTAGGCGGGCCATTCTTATAAGCGTGAAGCATAAAAATTGTTTTTTCTTAATCATTTATCGGTCTTTTATAAGGATCTGTAAGATCTTGACCAAATGTGTGGCCCTAACATCATCGTGCACGTCTCAAGCAGTGAAATATAAAAGTCAAACACTTTAGGTAGTCCGTTCTCTCTCTCTCTTTCTCTCTCCTCTCAAAGTCCAAGTCCTCCAAGACTGCAGCGATCATTGTTCTCCTACATCAAACTCCGACATAGGCTTCTGAAACCAATAACTTATGTTTATTGTGTCCTTTCTGTTCCCTTCTCTTATTAGATTTTATCCCATATCATTTTCAAACTTGAATGAAGTATGCGAGCGATTTTCTATGACCTACAATAATCTGTTTGGTTTCTCCACGATGCTTTACGTGTTGCTTTTACACGAATTTGCTGTTGAAGTGTCATCTTTATTTCGGCCGATCAGCACCTAAGATTGTCTCAAGGAGAGCTGATTTGCAGAAACATGGCGTCTATTGCATACAACGTTGCAAAACGCAAGCGCCACACATGTTCAACGTGTGCTTCATGCACCTCACTGACAACTCATCTCGAGAAATTTTTGTGTCATTGTTGTGGACGTTACTCAAGCGTTCATTTTCAATGTTTTTTTGGTACAACTCCATACAAGCTGGCCAGTTTGACTCTTACAATCAAATTCTTTGACGTTCAAACTTAGAATCTCACTCACCTATGAATTATATTTTGTTACATTCTCATAATAGTATATGATCTGTCCAACTTGTCATATTGTAATGCAATTAGAATAGAAAAGATTTATTGACCATGTCAAATCTCTTGGGTTCTTTCTTTTCATTGCAATTTCTCTTTGTTTTCATTTGCTTTACAATTAATGATATTAGTTTCTTTCTTCCTTCTTTTGGAATATAAATGAGCAGAACTTAATAATTTCTTTTTTTTTTTTTGTCCTCTATAGTTTTTCATTCCTTAGTTCTATGGGGGACCATGTCATGCTTGTCGGCCCTCCTAATTAAATAACCCCAGATTTTTCTTTCATTTTGGTTGTCATTGATATGTTGCGACATAAGAATCTTATGGGTTCTTTTGCTCCCCATCCTAAATCCACTCCTAACTAGACCTACTCGTCGAGTAAAAGGGAAGGCTTTGTTGTTTTCCTTTACTTATCACAAAGTTAATCATTTATTTCCTCGCATGACCCCATAATGTAGACTTTTCACTAACGGTGAGGCTAAGCAAATCACAAGATCAACACGTAGCATAAAACTATTTCCGAGTATTGCGAGGTGTTCGGATATGCCTCACCATAGACCAACATGAAACGCAAATCATGTGATAGAAAAATCAACGTAAAGGACTTGAGCTTGTGTGACAGGCATTTCGTTTGGCGTCTAGGGCAAAGTACCTAGGTGCAGAGTTATAGCTTAGCTTCAATTTGCAGATGAACTTGTCGCCAGCCTACCTAGCTTGAGGTTTTGTAATGTTCGTTTTTTATGCAGTCCTCGTCCCTCGTCATTCACGTTAAACAACAAGTTTTTGAACAGCTGTCTATAGCTATGGAATCGTTGTATCTTTAATTTGGAAGCAAATGTCGTGGTCAAGGCGTTTGAACTTTCAAATGTCAAATGTCACATGGCTTGTTGTAAGAGATCAATGAAGGTTTACATTTGATCCCAGCGCTAGGGGGTCTGTCATTCGTATCTTCCTTAGAAGAGAGGCATGTTAAGGCTCCGTCCCATCTCACATGGCTGTAATATCTTATCTTCATAGGCTAATTGGTAATTGATTCCTGGTTTTCAGTATTTGACCATCTGAATTCCTTCTAGCCTACTAGTGTCTAAACTTGGTCCATGTGCATGGTACATGCCCCAGCCTACAGACTTTTGCCTCACCCATTTTGTTTTCTGCTTCATTTCTCTTACCCTACAACTTTGGTACCAGATACAAAAGAAGCAGGCTATTAGACTTGGTTCAAGCCTGGAAACATGTCGCTATAGGCTCAAAATGGGAACAACAAGTTGTGGACGAACCGAGTATGATTTAGTAATGGACCTTGTCTAAATATATGTTAGACATCGATACAAGAGAAAGGGCATTCCAATAGTTTTCTCGGAAAAAAGGGGCTGCCAGATCAAACCTTAGTTGTTAATTGCTGTTATGGACCCAAACGGAAAAGAAAAAGGAAAAAACAAGAATAAGAAAAAGCTTCTTGTTCTTATCTAACGTGCGAGGTTCAGGAACCTAGTGACTGGGATAAGAGCCCCAGGGAAAGGGTATCCTGAGGGACATTTTTTTTTTTTTTCATAAGAGTCGCCCATTTTGGTACAACAGGGAGAAAAGAATAAGCTACGTGAAAAGGACCCGTTAGGTTTAGTATCATGATTTTGTTTTCCCTCTCTCAATGCAACAGCTCTGATGAACAACAGAAGCAATAGTTTAACTGTCTAATAATTGGTTCCTTTCCATTGAATCCCGGCTTTTTGCTCTAAAAGAGGCCGATTCCAATTTGGTAAACGAATTGTCAATCTCGTTATGGTTATCAACTGTCAGAGATGGTGGATCTTGTATAATCGACCACTAAACAAATGGACCGAAATATTAACACGAGGCGAGAATAATTAAGGCACAAAATGGGTAAAGAAATGCGTTTGGAAGACAATTAGAGAACCCATAGGGAATTGGCCAATATGAAGAGGCCCAAGAGCTCGTGAACCCCAACCCTTTTTCTTCTTTTCTGCGTGGATCATGGGGCCAAACTTTATTGTTCGGCGGATGGAGGTTGGACTAGAGCCTCCATCTCATGTTCAGTATCACTTATGATCACAGAGGGAATCCATCATTGTATGCAGGTTGTACTTGAGGATTTTAGAACCTTTTTTTTTTTTAAAATACCGTCGTCCCCACTGGTGGCCTTATAAGCATGTAACAGCCCACCATGCTTTACAACTAACACCTTGAGGTTCATGCCATGGCATCTCTCACTTTGGCTTAATTTAGATAGCATTTTCCATAGGTCGCCCCATTTGTGGTTCAATTTTGTGACGTAAGGTTGGCTCTAATATCAAATATTATGTGTCTCAACCCTTAAACTAAAAGTCTTAAGCTTGAAGGCTAGTCTTAACGTTTATTTCTTTAACTTGATCAAAATTGAATTTCTTAAGGAGTTTGCATGTAAATTTACTTTGAAAAATAAAAATACCATTGGTTGTTTGCTTAATTTGTAGTCCTAGAAATAACTAAGTTCACCTATCATGCTTATTTCAAATTCTTTCTTCATCAGAGCAGCGAACTTAGTACACAAAGATGAATTAGATGAACTAAAAATGATGTCATCTACATAGATTTGAACTAGCAAAATGTCATAATCATGTGACTTGATAAACAAAGTAGTATCAACAACACCCTTTTTGAAATCATTTTCCACCAAATATGTGCTTAAACGATCATACCAAGCTCTTGAGACTTGTTTCAAACCATATAGAGGCTTAGTAAGTTTAAAAACATGATCTGGAAACAAAGGATCTTTAAAACCAAGAGGTTGTTTAATATATACTTCCTCATTTATAAAACTATTCAAAAAAGTACTTTTGACATCCACTTGAAATAAATTGAAATTCTTATGAGATGCATAAGCTAAGAGCATGTGAATGGATTCTAATCTAGCTATGGGTACATAAGTTTCATCATAATCTATAACTTCTTCTTGGTTATTCCTTGTTAGCCTTATTTCTAACTATTGTTCTATGTTCATCCATTTTATTTCTATGCACCCATTTTGTTCTAATAATGGATTTACTTTATGGTACAGGAGTTAATTCTCATACTTTACTTTTTTGAAATTGATTTAACTCTTCTTGAATTGCAATAATCCAATTACTATCAAGTAAAGCTTCTTTAATATTTTTATGTTCTTTTTGTGACAAAAATGTAGCAAATGTACAAATATTATGAGTTGAGGAACATGTATTGACCTTATCCAAGGAATTTCCAATGATATTGCTAGGGGTTACCTTATTTTGTACCCTTAGATATGTGGGGTCTCTTTTTATAGGTGTTGACCACTCTTTCCCTTCATTTTGTGTGATAATAGCACCAAAAGAGTTGCTATGTGGAGCTTCTAGCAATGGTATGGATGCTGGATCTTTATTTGTACTAGAAAGGTTGCTAGGTGAAGCTTCCAATAGTGGTACAAGTACTGGATCTTCATTTGTACATGTAATCATCCTTTTCATTGCTTGGAAGTTAATAGTTTCATCAAATATTGTATGTATTGATTCCTCACAATTAGTGTTCTTTTATTTAGGACTCTATAAGCTTTACTATTACTAGAATATCCTAGAAAGATTTCTTCATCACTTTTGGAATTCTTTTTCCTATATTTTCTCTTCCATTATTATGTACAAAACACTTGCAACCAAATATATGAAAATATGATACATTTGGTCATTTTTCATAAAACAATGCATATGAGTTTTCTCTAATATAGGTCTGATTAGAATTCTATTTGAAACATAACATGTAGTATTTACAACTTCACTCCACAATTATTTTTACACAATATAGTTCTAGTTAACTCTTGTAGTGTTCTATTTTTTCTTTCGACTACACCATTTTGTTGTGGTGTTCTTAGTGTAGAAAAATTATGATCAATTCCATTTTCTATATAGAATTCTTCAAATGCATGATTTTTAAACTCTTTACCATTATCTGTATGAATGCATTTGATTTTAGAGTCTTTCTCATTTTATACCTTTTCACAAAACTTTTCAAATGTATGAAAGGTTTCACTTTTATATGTAATGCCAAATACCCAAGTAAATCTAGAATAATCATCAATAATCACAAACACATAATACTTATCTCCAAAGCTTGCTATCCATATTGGTCCAAAAAGATCTATATGTATTAATTCAATTGGTTTTGTGGTTGTTACTATATTTTTTTGAATTAAAACTTATTTTGACATGTTTTTTCTTAAATGCATGTATCACACACACCATATTTTTATCACATTTTAGTTTTGGTAGCCCTCTTACTAAGTCTTTTTTATACAACTTCACAAGTTGTTTCACATTTATATGAGTCAATCTCTTATGCCACAGCCAGCTACTATTGTCTAGATCTACCACTAAACATATTTCTTTATTTTTGAAATGTGTTAGATCTAAAACATATATATTTCCTAGTCTTTTTCCAAATAAAATAGTTTTATTTATTTATTTCTACTAGATATTTTGCAGAATTTTGATTAAAACTTCACTTTATAGTCTTGACTACTGCTTAAAGGTTATGTTTCAGTCCTATTACAAGCAAAACATCATTAATTGAAAAGGATGAGGATGTATTACCTATTACCCCTATACCTTTTATTATGCAAGATGAGTTATCTCCAAAGGATACTATTCTTTCATGTCTTGGTGTAATAGTTGAAATAGATTGGGATTTTCAATCATGTGTTTGGAGCATTTGCGATCCAGAATCCATGTTTCCATGCTGTAATTTGTTTCCTCCATTGATTTCAATTCCTATAGAACACAAAATAGTCTTTGATTTTTTTTGGTACCTAATTTCGTTTAGGTCCAAGTAGGTTAGTTTGATCATAATGCTTCCTAACCCATACTTTTCTAAATATGAATCTCCTTCCCTGCCTAATAGGATAGAAATCATATGCATGTTCCAAATATTTGTAGAAACTGCATTTTGGCATATTTAACAACATTTGTTTCTTTTCTTTTCAATGGATGCTTTACACATATTGTTGTAAAATTTGTTTTTACTTTTTGGTTTGTACCCTAGACCAGACTCATCATAGATCTCTTGTTGTAAGGTTATTATTTTATCTAACATCTCACTTCCTTTGGTGAATTTCTTAACTATTTCTTGTGAATTTTTCAAGTCATTTTTTAGATTTTTAGATTTTGTGTACAACATACAATTACACTTACTTTCACTTTCTAATTGTGTTATTTTTTCCTCATACCTATCACATTTATCTTTTAATGCTCTATTTTCAAATTCTAACCCATGCAGTCTATTAACTACTTCATTGAATGTATCATGTAACTCATTAAAAAACATAATTTTCATAATTGTTAGGTTTGTTTACCTTATAGTCATTATAGTTCTCCATTACCATAAAACATGCATAGTTTGTTTCTTCCTCTTTTTCATCAAAAAATAAGTTGTCTTCATCTTGGCATTAATTCATTCTTTTCACCATACCTTTTTAGTTCTATGAAACACACATTTGTTATTTCTTCTACCTTTTCATCTAAAGATGAGTTATCATTCCAAGTAGCCACCGACACCTTCTTTATGAACTTTCTTTCCTTTTTTGCCCTTAAAATTGGGTAGTTTATTTTTATATGACCTAGTTTCTTACACTCATAGCAAAGATCATAAATAGCCTTAGTCATATTCTTATCTTTTGCTTTGTAAAACTTCCTTATTCTTTGAGTAAGCAAAGCAATATCATCATTAGAATCATAATTATGATCATCACCCACAGTAGTCTTAGGAGCAATGTTTTTATCTACTATCACTGACTCCTCTTTCTTTCTAATTCTTCTATTTATTTGAAGCTCATATATTTGTAGAGATTCTATCAATTCATCTAACTTTTTTTTTTTTTTCAAATCATTTGCTTTTTGTATGGTAGTTCTTTTAGCATCCTGACTTTCATCTAAGTATGTTAAGACCTTTTTTACTAATTCTTATTTTCATAGTGCTCTCCTAACAATGTAAGTTTAGTAACTATGTCAAAAAATCTAGTAATCATACCATAAATACTTTCACTCAATTTCATCATAAACAATTCATAATTATGAACTAACATATCAACCTTAAAGTCTTTAACTTTTTTAGTTCCTTTATGTAAGACTTCTAATTTATACCAAAGCTTTTTTGTAATTTTCCAAGTAGAGATTTTGTTGTATTTAGAAGCAATTAAAGAATAATGTAACATAGTCATAGCTTGACCATTTTTCTCCATTTCTTTAAACACTTCATCTAACCAAAGTAAATGTAATTCTTTAGGTAATTTTATTGTCTTATTGACAATTTTCCAAGATTCTACATCTTGTCCCATTATATATATTTTCATCATGTTCTTCCAATGGTTATAATTTATACTATTAAATATAGGTGGTCTATTGAAAGCTAAAATGGTACCCATGCGAGTTGCTATGCAAATCTCACTATTGTCTAACTAATTTTGGTTAGAGCAGAGATAACTTGGTTCTAATGCTACTTATTGGATCCTATACCAACCTAAGAAAGAGAGGGAAGGGGGAAGGAGGGTGAATTAGGTTTCTCAAAAATTCTTTTGAAATTAATTCAAGCAAAAAACAAATAACTCACTCAAACACACTCATACAAAGGCAAGGATTTTTGGAAGGTGGTTTGGCCTAAGCTAGCTTGGCACCTGCTCCATCCCACCTTAACAATTTGCTAGAGCCATTTTCTAATAAATTAACCAATTGATTACAAGTGATGATCAATTTTTTAATCCTAGTTTCAAGTTCTTTCCCAAGAGTACAAATTTCAAACTAAACTTCTACAAAATATACAATATGCAATTCAAAACCTTTTATCTAGTGCTAGAAAATCAAAACGAGATGTTGAAATCGTTGGTTTGTGGGCTTTACTTTACATGTTTATTGTAACGGGCCTAAGACCAAGATGTTGGTCTCGACTTGTCACATTTTTTTTTCCCTTATTATCTTGTAAAGAAACACAATTATTTTTTTGAGATGTTTATTGGAATAAACTTGCACTAAAGCTTTTCCACACAAAATCTTCATTTCACCATGGATTGTTGCACTTTAACTTCTCCATTGTTTCAACTTTCTTCATGGTATCACAAGCAAGTCAAAAGATGTAAGCTCTCTTCATCTTTTCCCTTGGTTTAGAATTTTTTTTTTTTCACTTTCCAATGCCTCTTATTTCCTTTGTTAGTTGTTGCACTAAGGTGTATTATGGGAACATAATTCATTGGTTAGATATGGATCAGAAAAAAATGCACAATACATGCATTTAAATGGGTTCTCACTTGCATTTTGTCCAATTTCCAACCACCGAAATGACAACTCACTTGCCTTTAACTTTTTTACTCTTCTTTTAGTTTTGAAGTCACCTTTTTGTGCCATCTGACCATAGAACACCCATTTTCATGATAGCCACTCCTCCTTCCTTTAACCATCCCTCCAATTGCAATCCTTATTGCAAACCATATTATCTTTCCTCCATGGATATGCCTAAAACTAGTTTAGTGATCACCCTGCTCAAAGACGAATCCACTTATGGTTTATGGAGTTGACAGATGCAAATTCAACTTTTATGAAAGAACAAATGGGGCTATGTTGATCAAACTTTTCCCCATCCAAAGAAAGACGTAGAAAAACAAGCTCTTTTAGACCAATCTCAAGTTGCCCTTGTTAGTTGGTTTGAGAAATCAATTGACCCATCTCTTGTTTCATTCATTTCTCTGAAATGGGATGTAAAAATCATTTGGAGCATTTTAAAAAGACATTTGGGAAAGTTATCTCCACACAAAGTTATAACTTCCAACAGAAGTAGTTTGAAAACCAATTAACTAGCACATTTATTACTAACTACTATTCAAAATCTCTAATTTGTGGTTTGAGATACAAACTATTGAGGAACTAGTCCATTGCAATTGTGGGAGTTGTACTTGCAGAGTAAATGAGAGATTAGAAAAGAGAACAGAAAAACACAACTTAATGGAATTTTTGTTGGGTTTGCTGGATGCTTTTCAAAATTTTAGAACTAATATATTGTCCAAGGATCCACTTCCATAAGTTAACAAAGCCTTTAATTTGGCAAAAGAAGATGAGCATTAGCATCTTGGCAATGAGCTTGGAAGCAAGAATTTTGAAAATGTTGCTTTGATGGTTTCTTCCTGCACTCCAAATCTGCCCTCACCAATTGTTGCCACCAAGGTTGGAGTGAAAATAAACTCTAAAAGGCAAGTTGTTTGTGCCCATTATCATAGGCTTGGGCATAATAAAGACAAATGTTATAAATTCATCGGGTTTTCTTTTGGTTAGACACCCAAGGGGAAAGGAAAACAACCTGGGCAAGTTTTCCAGGTTAGAGGTGTAGGTGCCTGAAACATGCTCAGCATAACTCATCTATGGGCTTAGCTAGACAACACTTCTCTAGAGTAGGATAAACATGAGGACAATATGCTAGTTCATCAATTCCCCACACATTTTACCTAAGTGCTCATGGCCCAGTTCTTGTTCCATATGGACAAAGTTCCCATGGGTTTCCACAACAGCTTGGACTTAACCTTTATGGAGCCCCAATTTAACATCCTTAGTAGTCACCTCATCTTGAGCAGCCAAAGTCAATGTAGCAAGCTAGAAGCTCACCTTTTATGGATTTATGACTTAGCCCATGGGTCAAATGATGCAGCCTTCAACAGTTACTATGGATCAACTTCTAGGGATGTTCAATACTTATAGTATGGCACCCCTAATGGACCTTTCAGGAAATTACCCAGGTAAATTGAGAACTTTTTAATCTTTGTCATTTAAACATCCATGATTATAGATTTAAGTACAAGTGATCATATCACATGTGATTTGAACTGCTTATATTTTTGCTATTCATGCACCTTCAATCACTACCTATTAAGTTGCCTAATGACACTTCTATATATACCACACATACAAGACAAGCTCAACCTACCCCAATGCTTCATTTAAATCAAGTTTTATTCATTCTCATTTGAAACTTAACCTATTGTTTGTAAAAAAAAAAAAGAAAAAACCTCTAATCACAATTGTAGTGTTATTTTTTTCAATGATTTCTGCATCTTTCAAGATTGTACAATTGGGCAAGTGATTGGACTGGGTAAAGTAGAACGAGGGTTGTATTTTTTTACAACCTACCCTAGATGACTTACCTCGTTCTATTAGTTTGATTTTGTACATTGTCCATTCTTTTTTGGGTTGTATGAATGTGAACAGTTCACCTATTGTTAATTGTAATAGTAGTTACATTTTGTGCCATCATAGACTCGAGCATAGTTCCTAAAAAAATTACTTTTTGCATGGAAAATGAATATAATGTCTAGATTTTTTTATTTGTTCCATTTGTCCACTAGCAAAACAGACACATTTTGTATTCCCACAATGTCAGACCATTAGTTGTGCTAAATTTGACCTATTTATATGGATTTATGGGGTCTACATAGGACACCCAATCATGATGGGTCACGTTATTTTCTAACTATTGTAGATAATTTCTCACATGCAACATGAACATTTTTGCTATGCTTTAAAGATAAACTATTTCCCATTATTCATACCTTTATTTGTATGGTTGAAACCTAGTATGGTAACAAAATCAAGCGCCTTTGCTTAGATAATGGTATCGAATTTTTTTCCGATACCTATAATTCTTTTTTGACATCTCATGCATTTATGAGAATTCTTGCGTTTACACTCCCTAACAAAATGGGGTTGTTGAATACAAACACTATCATTTATTAGATGTCACACGTACCTTGCTCTTGCAAGGCAATATTTCTTCACATTTTTAGGGAGAGTGCATATTGATAACTATTTATCTTATTAACTAACTCCCAAGTGCAACACTTGGAAATCGATCTCCTTTTGAGTTATTTTATAGTAAGTCATCATCCTTGGACCACTTACGAGTCTTTGGGTACAGATGTTATGCCATTGTGTTGTGCCTAAAAGATAAGTTTACATCTAGGGCAACACTGCGTATTTTTTGTTAGGTACCTTCATTATAAAAGATTTATAGGATCAGTGATTTAGATAGTGGGAAGTTCTTTGTCAGCTAGGACATTATATTCTATAAATATGACTTCCCATTCTCTGTTAGTTAGAGTTTATAGTCGACTGATAAGTAGCCCTTGGATCAGTTACAACCCATGCAAGACATTATTCAAGCACATAATCCACCATCCACCATCCACTAAACTAGAATCACCATCACCATTATTGGATTGAGCCACGAACCTATACTTGCTGTTATTCAAGACATAGAGCCAAGTTATTCCACATAAGACACGTCTATACCCATGCCATCTTATCAATCTCTTGTCTTAACTCCAGAAGTACCTTCAGAACAACCATCTCCAACAGTTTGGCAATCATCTTGACCTACTTGACCTCCCATTTGGACTGTCAATTATATGTGTTCAGCCACCTCCATAAGGTCAAACAACATTTATCCTATCTCAGACCACACTTCACTTGACATTTTTTTCCCCATTATCAATGTTTCATTGCATCCATTTCTGCCATAATAAAACATGAAACCTATCATCAAACACTTAGTGATAGTCATTGGGTTAAGGCCATGGATCGAGGATTAGTGGCCTTAAAGGCCAATCGCACATGGGATATTGTTGCATTTCCTTCAAGTTGCAAAGCTATAAGATGCAAATGGGTGTATAAAGTAAAGTATAGAGCTGATGGTACAATAAGGAGGTACAAGGCTTATTTAGTAGATAAAGGATATTCACAACAAGAGGAAATTGATTATGATTGGACATTTTCACCAGTTGCCAAATTGGTAACAATACAATCAGTGATCAGTGTGGCTACTATCAAATTGGTCCCTTGACTAACTAGATGTCCAAAATGCCTTCTTACATGGTGATTTAATGGAAAAGGTCTATATGTACTTGCCACTACGTTTTCTTTGTTAGGGGGATAAAGTCGTATGTCGTCTACAAAAATTGCTTTACGGATTGAAGTAAGCTTCAAGATAGTGGTATTTGAAGTTTATAGAGGCATTACTAGTAGTTGAATTTCGACAATCCATACATGACTATGCCTTGTTCACCAGGCGACTTGGTAATACATTTATCATCCTTTTGTTTTATGTTGATGATATTTTAGTCATTGGGAACAATCGTCTTGCAATTATGAAATTCAAAAGATATTTATATTCAATGTTCAATATGAAGGATTTAGGCCAATGTAAGTACTTTCTTGTCATCGAGATCGTCCATTCACTAGATGGCATCTATCTCAATCAATGTAAGTATGTACTTAAGATAATCTCAAAAGCTGGCCTTGGAGGATTAAAGCCAGTTATTACTCCCATGGAACAAAAATTAAAGTTGACGATGCTAAAGTATGATATTATAGACCTTGATAGACGAGATGATCTATTTTTGATTGGTAATTGATGTATTTGATCCACACTCGTCTAGACATTACCTATGTAGTTCAACATCTTAGTCAATTCACTCATGTTCCAAATCAATCACATATGGATATAGTGGTAGTAAGAGTTCTAAACTACATCAAAGGCACTCTTGGCCTTGAAATCTTTCTTTCTTCATCATCCAAGTTAGAGCTGATTGATTTTTGTGACTTAGATTATGAGACTTGTCTTATGTCGTGAAAGTGCTTAATAGGATATTGCATTAAATAAGGTGATTCACTACTATCTTGGTTGACTAAGATGTAGCCTACAGTATCATGGACTTCTACTGAAGCCAAGTATAGGGCCATGGGATACACTATGTGTGAGATTATCTAGTTACTTGGACTATTAGGAGATTTAAGGGTCATCATCCTTCATCCTAACCCACTGCATTGTGATAGCAAAGCTGCCATGGACATTGCTGCTAATCCAATTTTCCACAAGCGAACCAAGCACATTAAGGTGGATTGTCATTTTATACGAGAAAAAATAGATAGGGGGATCATCCAAACACATTATGTGAATATACGAGAACAACCCACATATTTATTTACAAAAGCTCTATGTAGTCCACAACACCAACATCTCCTCTCCAAGCTTGGGGTTTTAGATTTGTATGAATCCAAGCTTAAGTAGGATTGTTGAAATCGTTGGTTTATGGGCCTTACTTTACATGTTTATTGTAACAGGCTTAAGACCAAGATGTTGGCCTGATGTGTTTTATTTCCTTATTATCTTGTAAAGATACATGATTGTTTTTTTGAGACTTTTATTGGAATAAACTTATACTCAAGCTTTTCCACACAAAATCTCCATTTCACCATGGATTGTTTCACTTTAGCTTCTCCATTGTTTCAAGTTTCTTCACAAGATGACGGACAAAAGCCTTGAATTTTGTACAAACCCTAGCATTATTCACTTGTAGAAAATTAAATCAATAACAATATATATTGAAGAACAAGATGATTTTCTAACAAGTATACAAGAACAATAATGAATTCATATTAAACTCATTGAAAGATGAATGATTTCATAAGCTTGATGAGCTTGAGAGAAGAAAGTGGGTTTTGCTTGAATTATACTCTATTTTTGTTTTGATTTTTTGTACCTGACTTCAAGTTAACTGTCTTCACTTAATAGTTAAGCATAACACACTTTTCACTTCTAGAAAATAGTCATTTTGACTTATGAGAATGCACTAACATTTTACCCATTGAAGTTCTCTCTTTCCTTTTTCTTTGAAAGGATTTGCACATGTTGGAGATAAAAGAGTTAGGACTTGCTTTCTCTCTCAATCCCATTCAAATCCCTTTTCCAAAACACTTCCATTTCATCTAGATTTTTATTTTTATCATTTGGATATCACATAAGCAGTTTGGGTCACAAGTGAAATTTTTGGGTTTCTCCATAGTCTTCATCAAATCTCTTCATTCTTAACTTAAATCTTTCTGGGTTAGTATTACATTAGTAGATCAACTTTATCTCTAGTAAACCCATATGATTTTTCTTTTAGAATCACTCATTTTCATAATCTTTTTCTTGTTTGTTCAACCAAGTCTAGAGAAGCTTGACTAATCATTCAAATAGCAATTCAACTTAATAGATCAGCTTCTCCTCATCATAAAAACAATCAAGTCACAATAGATTTCATTTTCAAGCAACTCAGATTTAGCTTAGATGTTTAGCAGGTTCCTCTGCCCGATTATTGGGTCACATGACGGAGAGCAGGTCATGCATCTTGTCATCTGGGTTGCATTTTTATTTAGATTATGTGCACAAATTGTCAAATCTTATACTAGGTTGCTTGTGTAGAGGCCAAATAACGCATAAGCAATTAGATTTGGATTTCGAGTTGGACTACTGAATGGGTCATAGGTTTGGGCTCTTGGATCTCATAGGCTTTGATGGATTGGGCTTTTATAAATGAGTTGGATCATGACTAAATTTTCCTAATCAATTTTTGGGCTCTCCTAGATTAGTTATTTTGAACTTTCATGCTCCATTTTTTTATAACAAAAAAATAAGCAAAAATTCAAAATTCAAAATCAATTTTCTTATATTAAATAAATAAGCAAATAATAATAAGAATGTTTTCTTCTTACAATCTCCTTTTTGTCATCATTAATCTTTAATATTCCAACAACTTTGATAATTACACAGGATTACAATTAGTAATTTATGCATAATTTGATGTACAAGAAAAGGGCAGAGATTATGTGCAATTGATTACAAGAAATTTTTGTTGGACTTTCTCTTAATGGCATCAACTAGGGTTTCTATTAGTTGTTGTCTTTGGGCAATTTGCAGTAATGATGTTGACATGGCAAAACATCTAGCATGGTGTGTGACTAGGCAACAAACTAGGACATGTTAGTGTGAGGCATGTGACTACACGATTTTGGTGGGAGCTTTAATAATCTGGAAGTTGAGATGAACTAGTGCATGGAAGAGCATTTGGAAACCATGCATTGAATGTTTGTTTCCCTCTAAGAAAAAATTAACAATGTGCAACACCACACTTTTCATGAAAAGGGAAAGTCTTCTAGGGACTCACCTAAGGAAGGAGAAAATAACAATAAAGGAAACGCACCTACTATTTGGCATTCTAAAGCCATGAAACTTGATTTCCTTACATATGTACAGTTAAGTAGTTTTTCCTTTTCAACGAGAATTTTAAGGAAGATAAAGTCTCTCTCATTTTCTTGAATTTAAAGAAAGAAGCTTAAATTTTCCATCAACTTATGATGGAAGAAATAGGAGAGAAGTCTATCACTTAGGCTAGGATAATAGAAACTCTATTTGAGAAATATAGACTAATGCAATTCCAAGACTTTTTTAGGGACCTTGCCAAGTTACTTTAAACTAGTTCTATAATATATTTCTTGACTTCTCTTATGTTAGGTGCAGGCAAGCTTTTTCCAATATAATAGGTTGGATGTTTCATAAGTGGATTGCAAGAAGAACTCATAATTGATGTATAAGCCAATTGGCTTTCAATTTTCCTTTTACAATGGGTTTAATAAGTTTATATGAAGAAAGAAAGAAAGCAACCTGGAGCAACCATCCAAGCCTACAACAAGTAACAACTTACCTCTTGGCTCCTCCAAGAAGGTTAGAAAATGCCTCAAAGTTCACAAGAAGACTACTCAACCATTGCGAAGACTCTCTAGTAGAGCAAAGTGAATAAAGGGAAAAAGGGCTATGTTTTAACAAGGATGAAAAGTTCTCCCTTGCCCATATATGCTAAAAATCTATTTCTTATTGAAAGATTTAGATGTTGAGGGAAGAAGTAGAAAGAGTGGGTCCAATTATGAATTAGGTAGGGAAGTTGAAGGAAATGAAGTATTCCTCAAAATCTCAGTTAACACAATATATGAATCTTGGACTAGGCAAGCAATGACTTATTAGGAATCTTAGGAAAAAAAGGGCAAAAGCAAATGTCTTAGTGGTCTTCAAAAGCTTGCATAATTTTCTATACAAGAAGCTAGCTGAACAACTAATGGAGCAAATTTTGATGTGGCCATCCCTAAGGGTAAAATAATTAAGAGCAAAAATTGTTGTGACCAAAGTCCACTTATTTTTATTTCCTTTAAGTGAAGCCAAAGTTGTTTTAGGGGTTGAGTAGCTATAAACTCTCAAACTTATCATTTGGAATTTTTAGCAAGTTGTTAATGGAGTTTAAGGTGGATACTAAAAAGGCCAATTTGCAGAAAGGAATACCCTCACCAATTATAATAATTGAGGCTAGGGAGTGGCCAAGGAACTTAGAAGAAGAAAGCAAGAGGCATTATTTCAAATATTTTTATCTTTGCCAAAACATATTTGTGAAAGGAAGGCTTACGAAGAAAAAAGAAAAGGAGATAAAAGGGCTACTACAAAGTTTTAAAGGAATTTTTCAAAGCCATGGGGCGTACTACTAGTACATACACATGACCATCACATTATCCGTAATTATCCTAACGACCTACTTTCTATCAAGCCTATTCTCATTACGGAAAGGCAAACATAGAAAAACTTGTTGTTAAGCCTCTCCCATCTAGATATGTTAGACTAAGTACTATCTCTTTTTCCTCTTCGGTGCTGCTTGTCAAGAGAAGTAATGGAACATAGAGGCTTTTTATTGATTATAAAGGATTCAACAAGCAAACAGTGTAAAATAAATTTCAATGCCAAACATTGATGAATTTCTTAATGAACTTCAAGAAGTAGCATGCTTTCCAAGCTTGATTTATGATCGGCATTCTACCAAATTCATATGCATAAAGATGACAAAGCCAAAATTGCATTTAGAACTCATTTACAACTTTACAAAATTTTAGTAATGCTTTTTGGTTGTTAAACGCCTTAACAACTTTCTAATCATTGATGAATTTGGTGTTTCATTCCTACATTAGAAAATTTTTTCTTGTATCTTTTAATGAAATTTTGGTCTATAATAGCAATTGGGAGGATCACTTAAAGCACTTGGAGTTTGTCTTGATCACATTATGCTCTCATACGCTTTAGGTCAAAAGGACCAAGTACGAATTTGCTCAACCTAAGATTAAGTTCCTTGGTCACATAGTCAGCAAGGATTGAGATAAGGTTGATGAAGAAAATATTAAGGCCATGCTAGAATTAGAAAAGCCTAAACAATTAAAGGGTTGTGGGGATTTTTAGGATTAATGGAGTACTACCATCATTTTCTTAAAAGGTATGGAAAAATTGTAGGGTCATTCATTGCCATGATAAAGAAAAGAAACTTCAAATGGGAGGCAAAGGAAAAGAAGACATCTAAAGCAGGTCATGACTCAAGCCTTAATATTAGTGCTTCCAAACTTCAACTCACATCTTGAAATTGAGGGTGATGCATATGAGAGTGGACTAGGAGTATTGTTGCACAAAAGGGGGGATTCTTGGCTTAGTGGTGTTCTCTAAGCTAAACCCTAACTAGCAGTCCTACCGATTGTGGGTTCAAATCCCCTCCCCCTCCTCGGGTGTGTGTGTAAAAAAGAAAAATAAAAATAAAAAATAAAAGGAGTATTGTTGCACAAGTCCTAAACTTGCATTCTTCAGCAAAGAACTTTATGGGAGAAATCTCAACAATCGAGGATGCCAAAACTCATGGATTTTAATTTCCCAATTGAATGTACCCTAAGGAATGAGAACGTAGTGGCTAATATGCTCTTGCCAAAGAGTCTAAATCAAAGATCAGAAATGGGGAAGGAAGATGTTGAACAATAAGAAATCAAATCTTGAGGAAAAGAAAATTTCAGAAAAGATGGAGGATAGATGTCCATAATGGATGAATTCGTAACAAAAGTTGCATGCCTCACGATTTCTACTCTTGCGTCGTGCTAGCTAGAAATGAGGAAGGACTCGACACTCCAAGATATTGTAAAACGGTTCAGGCAAGGTGAGGCGTTAGAACCTTGGGAGCTTAGATTAGGTGTTCTATTTTGGAAAGGAAGAATTTTTCTACCCCAAAATTCAAAACTAATCCCAACCATCATCAAGGAAATTCACAAGTCTATCCATGGAGTCTTAAACCTTAGAGGGTTCATTTTGTATTATTTTAGAAAGATATAGGGCAAAGTATTACTGAAAAAGTAAAGCAATGTGAGGTTTTTCAAAGATAAGAATGGGATAATGATACAACAGGCGGCCTTATCTAGCCTCTTTCGATTCCTACATGTGTGGACCAACATCTCAATAGACTTCATTGATGGACCCCACTTCTAAAGGAAAAGTAACCATTTTGATTGTTGTTGATGGACTCGCAAAATTTAGCCATTTCATCACTCTATCCCATCCTTATGCCTTTGCTTCGATTGGCCAAGTATTTGTCAACAAATTCTTAAGATTTTTGAAATGCCTAGAAGTTTTCTGTGACAAAAATCCTACCTTCATAAGCTTGTTTTAGAGAGAAATTTCGCCTTAAAGGTACCAATTTTAGTTACTCTTCAAGCTACCATTCATAGTCAGATGCCCAAACTGAAGTGGACAACAAAATTGTGGAGATGTATTTACGATATTTCTATAGTGATTGACCGAAGGAATGGGTTCGAAGGCTACCTTGGGTAAGCACTATTTTAATACAATGGTCTTATTGCAACAAAACGAACCCCATATGAGGTTGTATGTGACATAGTCGACTGAATTTTTTGTGATTATGAAATGTCGATGAAGGAACTTTGGGTTCATCTCCTGAATCGCCAAGCATGGATGAAAAAATGCGAGGATAGAAGAAGGAGAGGTGCAATTCTTAATTAGGGACTTTCTCTTTCTCAGGCTGCAACCCTACTGGCATGTTTCAACTGCAGCACGTCATTCCTATAAATTGTCACCCAAGTTTTTTGCCGTAGATGAGATAATCCACAAAGTTAGAGAGGGTGGCTTATAAGCTTTCATATTGGAGGAAGCAAGAATTCATCCTGTTTTCCATGTGTAACCCTGAAAAAATTTGTTGGTCCCACTGTTGAAATCCAACACTCCCTTCTACATTGATATAAAGAAAATGAACCACAATTCCTAGTCCCACAGGTGATGCTGGATCAACATCAGTGTAGACAAAGGAATGAATTCCTTGTTCACTAAAAGGAATGACTCTAGTGGATGCCATATGGGAAGATGTTGAAGAACTCGAAACCCAATTTCTAGCTTTGAACTTGGGGAAAAGTGCGAACTTAACAGGGAAGGTTGAAAAGCCCGGTTCCAAACATATCTATGCTACCAAGATAAGCATAAAGTATAGTGAAAAGCCTCTCTGAGACGTGGAGTAGATTAAAGGACAAAGCTGGAAAGAAAGGGGAAAGGCATACAGGTGCAAGTCGTGCAGAATTACGTGTTTTAATGCAAGGGCATTAGTATAGCTTTTTATAGCTCTTTGTTATGTCATGTTTATCGTTCTATGTTGGTGCAACAATTTCTATGTTTTGTTTCCATGCTTGAACTCTATTTTTATTAGTTATTTTGTTATTCTTCGTGAAGTAGTTCAGGCTCCTATCCATCTCTTTAAAAAAGACCTTATTATGGAAAGGAGTGTTCAAGGTTTTATAACACTTTATTAGTGCCTATCTTTCCAGTGTAGGGCTCAGTTTCTAATACTCTACTGCAGTTTGAGCTCGATCTTATTTGCCAAAGGACTGACCCACCTATGGGATTGAGTTGACACCAAAGGAAAATGACTACACTCCGATATCATCTTGAAGGCCTAGTCCAGCTCTTCCAAAATATCTCATTAAGAAGAAAGGTGTTTAAGGCTTATAAGACACTTTACAGGTGTCAATCTTTCCCCTTCGAGGCTCAGTGTCCAATAGTAATTTCAATCAAGTAGAGGACTCTCGGTAATACAAAAGGGGGTGAAGGGTGTCCAGGGAGACCAGAGATTTGTACTACCTTGAATTTCTAGGAAGTTGGTTTCCTCGAATGAACTGTTGCTTTTTTGGTTCTCTTCCTCTGTTTTTCTTTCCACTTCTTGTTTCTGCCATTTTTCCATCAAGAAGAAGAGTAGCCCCTCACCGTGGGACGATTTCCCTCTCCAAAGGCATACAAACCTGTTCTGTTTCCGCAACCCATAACAAAGTGGCAATAAATAATGTAAAATACCCCAAAAAAAGGGGGAAAAAATTGCAACATCTAGTTTCTAGGATGCCAAAGGCGTAGCGAGAATCCTTCAGTAGTACCTCACTTCGTTTTGATTTAGACAAAGCTAATACAATTTAAGTTGGTTTCTTTGATTATTAAATGGATGAGCATAAGAAACATTAGCATGGATGAGATTGAAGGATAACACATATTGGGATACAAATAGAAGGAAAAAGTATCACAACCGAAGATTTAAGTCAAGCTTATGATCTTGATCTGATGATTGCACCGGCAACTTGTCCATGCGAAAGCTTCCTGGCCAAATCAAATCCGTTGCTTCTTCCAGCATGAAGGGTGCCCACGCCGTCCCAAATCCGGCGTGGGCGTCACAAAATCGTGCTAAGATGGCAGAACCTTCGCTACTAGGCTTGCGCACAAGGGAGTGGGGCTGGACACCCAGGGATCGAGGAGTTAGGGGGCTAAAGGGAAACCCCATTGTTGACATCATCATCCTGTGAGACTGGCACCTTTTGACAGCTCCTCTTTCTCTCTTGTGCGCATTTTGGTGACCACCCAATGCTTGTGAACTGAAAAACTTCCTCATGCAAAAGTTGCACGAGAAAACCTTGTTACTGGCAGGTTTTGATGGGGAATTAGAATCTCCAGCTGTCAAGGACTCGTTTCTGTTGAGACCTAAACTCAACCATTCACCCAGTTTATCGCCTCCGGAAGCTATTTCATCGTCTTCATTTGTCTTGGATTCTGCATCTTGGTTGTCTTTTGATATCTTGTTTGGCTCTTCCTCCCTCTGGAAAGTCATAGCAGCAGCAGTTCCACTTTAGCGGGAAGGCGTCTCAGAAATTTATGGTACAAAGCCTGGAATAGTGGGGTGCTTGCTCTTAAATGGTCATATACAAGGAGAAAGTTAATGTGAAAAAGAGAGGCATAAAGAAGGACGAAGTGGCAGGGAATTATTGGGTTTCATTTTACTTATCTTCAGTGCTCCAACCTGGTGATGCTGAATTTTTATGGACAATGCTTATGTCATCTTCATGTTTGGCCGTGTCAAGCCTAGGATTCCCTCATGATCTGTTGTTTCACCTCTCTGTTGCATCAAATTACATGATTCCATTTGGATTTATGGGTAACAGCATCTTAACTTTGAAATGACACTTGCAGTCACAATGAGTATCGGTTCACCCCATTGCCCTTCTTTTTTTGCTCTAAGAAAAATTATCCGCAGAATAGACCAGATAAACCGCTCAAAAGCTTTCTGAATTGGATATATATGCACTCTCCAAAATATGATGGACACTTTACATGCTCTATGAATTGTATAGCATCTAAAATGATGTATCTTGATTGGGTTGACATGGTCCCAGCGCAATCCTCTTTATTATCCTATTAGCTCCATTCTGCAGTTTTGAAAACCCCGTGCCGCTCTGCATATAATGCGGACCACACCGTGGACGTATCACACTACGAAAGATGGAGCCTTATACTAGTAATGGAAAATGCTGGGGCTGCTTCTTTAGAGCCACAGCTTACAGAGACACAGGAAGAGAAAGACTGAAAGGAAATATCAGCACTGATTTCCTATACAGTGATGTAGATGCTCTTTTAACTGTCTATCCACCAGGCAAAAGCAGTGAAAAATTATGTGTCCAATGGTGAATAGTTTTCAAATCCTGTAATCACATGTCAACAGGTTAATCCATAGTGGATAGCCATAACATGCGCCCATTCTCTCTGCCTGATCTCACTCTGGCTCTCTGCTGTCTCACTGATATATTTTCTAATGCCAGTCAAAGTTAAAAGAACCTGAAGGAAGCTTATGCTGTAAACACTAGAACGCCTATGTTGATGGTGGGTTATATATTACAAGCTTTTCAGTGAAGATAGTGGAGTAAGCGGAGAGGCTGTTATTAAACGTTAATAAAGTATGCCATAATTGTATATCTTGAGGGCTTCAGGGGCCCAGGTTAGTGACAATAATGGTGATAAAAAGTAGAAAGGACAGATAAGGTGTAAATAGTTTAGTTGGGTTTCTTTCGTGTGCGTTATGTACAATAGGAGGAGAGCATTCACAACCACTTGTGCTTATTCTTAAAAATCAGAATCTTGCTATTGTAATGGTAACTTTATTGTTCCAAAAAGACAGATAAAGGAGAAAAACAGCTTTACCACATAGGGTGCTTGATGAAGGCAGCTGTAATGCTGAAGCTTCATTAAGATATTATAGTTGTGGTGTTGGATTGATGAGTCAGATCGTGGAAATTAGACATGTCATATCAATTGGTATCTGATACAAGCCAGAAACTAATAATAGACCATGAGGATGCACAACTGATAAATCAGTGATGAACAGAGTTTCTTTCGTCTTTTCTGCGTAAAACACTCACGTCACACCAAAATTCATCCGACTAAGATAATAGAGATCGGCGACAAGCAATTAACATGTCCATCCACCTTTGAGACAAAGGTAATGCATGGTTTGTTGTTCCATTGGCTAAGATATGCCTATCCTATCACCATCTTATCAGGGTATCAGGTTAAAGCATTTGCTGACAAAGATCCAAGCAAGCAACAATTATGGATGCCTTGAAAGTGCTGATTCGAGAAGCATGGAAATATGCCTCTCAGCTTGGCATATGACTTGACAAGGCAGTGACGCAAAGCTATTGTAGCGACTACTAAAGCTAGTACATTTTTTTTCTCAAGATAAGTCTCAAAGCAGTTTCATGTGCTTATCAGTTGCCCAAGAATCCTCCAAGTAAAACTTTTTGTTGGCTTATTCTGATATATTCTTGAGGTACTTCCAATTTGAAGGAATGTCCAACGTGAGAATATTAGGAGCTTGCTGGTGAGATCAATGTCAAGAAAGTGACTAACGCTACGCTGGCCATCCTGCCCTCATTTGGATCTGGTTCCTACAGAAACCATGCGGGTAGGCCCTCTCAAAATGTTCTCTCCTATTTGATTACTTTGGAAAGCTTTCAGAACTAGCAGATTGATCTTCAGCTGTCGTTAATTGAAAAACTACGAGCAAGAACCTCTAGAAGTTCGAACATGTACTTTCTCATTCTTATTGCACCAAAGGTTTGAGAATGGATGAGAGGTTTCAGGCAGCACAGGTTTCAGGTACTTATGTTTATATGCTACTTAATTTTTTGATGAAATGTTGGCCGCATAGAGAAAAGTCATGAAAGATGAGTAAATGGTTTCATATTGTAAAAAACATCGCATCCACTAAGCAGATTTTTTTAAATAAGTACGAAAAAAATGAAATAAAAAATTATAAAAAATAAAATAAATATGATGTAAGATTTTTTTTGCATAGACAAGTAAGACCCCTTAGTCTCACTATTGCACCCAAAGCAATTTCTATTAAGGAGATGAATATCTTATTCCTTAAAAACACTCACTAAGAACACCCGCAGACTTACTAGTTACTTGAGACACACGTCCTGTGAAATCCAACAAAAAGAAGTGATTAAACCATCTTCTTTATCTTGGGATAGAAGGATTGGTCAGCCCCAATGAAGGTTTCAAATGACTCAGGTCATCCCAAACATTTCGTTGAAGGATGGCTGGACAACGGTAAAATACTTTTGAAAGTTGATCTTTAAGTGGTCAATCTATTTTAGTCATTCTTGAAACCTTTTAAAACTGCCTTAGGTTAGTATTAGTTCAACTTTCCCAAGAAAGCTCTTTATAAGGTAACTCATGCCATTCCTAAAGCTTGTTAAAGTGATGATCAAATCACTTTTAGAGTACTTAGTAACTTTCAATTTAAAATCCTTTTAAAGAGTTGGTCGAGTTACCTTTTAGATAATTACTTAAATTAAAAACAATAGTCAAGTCACTTTGAGAAAATATTATAAGGAGGTGGTTCATAAATGATTGTCAAATAGCTTTTGAAAACTTTAGATTATGAGTAATTTATAAATAGTTAGTCAGTTCAAATCCTTCAATGAATAACGTTTAACTTCACGTATTAAAATTACATAAAAATTTTAAATGATAGATAAATAGAAGTATCATACTAAGAGACTTATATATTACAAATACTAATTTTGACATGTGTTGAAACTTAAATTTAACAAAAACGATAAAACACAAATCCTATTTATACATTTATCCCCTAAAAACAGTAAAGAAAAGAAATTATAACTTTAATGTTTTGAAAATTAAAATACTTGGTGTTTCTCCAAACGTTTCAGAAGGGCCCGTTTTGCATCAACAGCGTCCACAAACTAGAATATGAGAAACGTCCGAAGTACTAACTAAAGGCCTGAAACAACAAAATGCTCTGCCTCCTAACTCCCGACAACAACATTTCAGATTGAAAATAAACGAAAACCGTGATTTAACAGGGGATGGGACACTAGAAAGATTCAGATTTTAAATAAACGGAAACCTATTCATCGAAAATAGTTAACACAATGCCAGGGAGTAAATACTGGTAAGAAGAGGAGAAATCTCTGTTTTTATCAAAGCACATGGAAATTTGACCAATCTGCATACATCTTTTTGGCTTTCACATCGCTAAATATCACTGCTTCATGCATCAATCAAAACACTGTTAAATAAGACAGCATCAACACAATCGATGACTAGAAAGTGCCATTATAGGGAGCGATATTGGCGCTACATCAAAGTCAAGAAAGCCAGCTAGCTAGAACAAGAGACAATTCATCAAAACAAAGCACCAGATCGCCAAGAGGTGAGTGAGGTGGAACGTGAACCACCAATGAATCACATTCTGATGAATTCCTGGGTGTCACCAAGCTAACTAGGGAACAAAAAATCTTCCATCACTGGTGATTATCCAACGTTAAATTTTGAGGACTCGGTAAAGTCAAACAAATCATAGCTGATACAAGATCGGTAACTTCTTATCCACCTCTAACAATATCCAACAAGATATCCGAAGGTCAAGCAAGATCTAAAATGAGTTTACAAATGAAAAGCAAGAACTCTTCTTGTGCTTTTATGAACATGACAGTTTTTAAAACAAAGCCTAAGTGACAGAATGACAATCTAGAGTTACTCTCTACCCCCTCCTCCATCAAGATAAGAAGCCTGAGGAGTTACAGGGCGTACCTCCAATCCAACGTGAAATAGAACCTGGCGTGCAAAGCAAAGAATCCATTCAAGTACCTAAAGCAGGACAAAAGACCGCAATGTTCATCAGCGAAAAGTTACAACAATTCCTGACAAACATAAACTGCTCAAATACTCGTAAAAAAGGTCAAATTCTCGAGGAAATTAGGTTTATACTTGGCATTGCAGCCAGGTATCCGAAACTAGTCATTTTGGACACTACATTATAAATCGGATTGATGATCTTGGTCCACAAATTTGAACATGAAACTTTAACATATTAAGGGGAAAGGATATTATCAACCATCGCACACCACCCAGCAAAGTAACAATCAATTAACAAATCAATCATACTCTTATTCATGGACCCTTCGCCACCTTTTTACTCCGTGTCCAGCCCTAAGTCTGCACTCACAAGTTGAAAGAAAATAAGTAACTAAACTCTCCTTATGAACTGACCCAACCAATAAAAAGTTACTTAAAGGGGATATCGCTTTCAATATCTGAGAAAGCCATTTGGTAATAGTAATTGAAAAATAAGAACCTGCTGAGGCTTTAAAGTTATGTTGAAACAGCTCCAAAATACTTTCCAACTTTAAGAAACAACATTTGATAAACTGTTCAACAGAATGATCCTGGTAAAACAAGCTACCAAATAAAATAATCACATGTTCCATACCATGAATGACTTTTTCAGTCAAATCTTTCTCATCTTAGAGGTACTATTTCTAAGTACTTGGACTATATCCGAACATTGGAGTCAATCATAATAGTGTTAACACAGTCTTAGATGATAATATCCAAGGCATCAAAATCCAATGAGTTTGGCAAAGAAGAAAAACAGTAATTCACAGAAAAAATATTAACACAGTATCTAGTCAAATTGTAAATGATCTTTCACTTGCAACTTTATGATCTCAGAGGTATTATTTCTATGTATTTGAGCTACATCCAAATATTGGAGTCAATTATAAGAGTGTTAACACAGTTTTAGATAATAACATTCAAGGAATCAAAATCCAATGAGTTTGGCAACAAAGAAAAATAAAATTCTAGAGGAAAAAGATTACCATAGTACTTAATCAAACTTTGAATGACCTTTTCACTCCAAACTTTCTCATCTTAGAGGTACTATTCTATGTACTTGGGCTACATCCAAACATTGGGGTCAATTATAAGAGTGTTAACGCAGTCTTAGATATAATGTCCAAGGCATCAAAATCCAAAGAGTTTGGTGGCTAGGAAAAATAGTATTTCAGAAGAAACAAATTACCAAAATATATGAATGACTATTTCACTTGAAAATTTCTCATCTTAGAGGTACTATTTTTATGTACTTAGGCTATGTCCAAACATTGGAGTCAATTATAAGAGTGTTAACACAATCTCAAATATAATGTCCAAGGCATCAAAAACCAAATTTGTTTGTTGACGAGGAAGAACAGAATTCCAGAGGAAAAAAATTAGCCGCAATAGTTAGGCAAAAATGCACAGAAAAACCGAAGACTGTGAAACCAGTGGTAAGCCAATGCAACAGCGAATGACATTAGACGACATTAGACAACATTACCCGGCTAACAGGAATAAATCTTAAAAAGTTATCTCAGAGAAGCACCAACTTTTCGCTCTACAACGTTAAGTAGACTTCTAATTTCAAATTTTCTATGCCCATTAGGCCAGGAAGCAGTCCCAAGCTAAAATTGTTCATTCACACTAGTCCTATTGTTTTGGTTATATATTGGTCAGCGCTGGATGAAGATGCGCTGCAATTTTGCTTATGTATCCATATTTGGTGGCTGCAGATGCATAGCTTCGAAGTCCCATAGCAGCCCGGAAGGGAAAGAAATGACTTATATTGAAATTAGTGACTTTTGACAATAGCAACACATAATAAGTAATATCAGTGGTACCACCTACCAAGATTCGAAATTGGACTTGTTTGTGATTCTTTCTAGCCAAACTATATGATGAAGTGGCACTTTTGTTTAAAACTAGTGCTCAGCAACTAAAAGCAGAAATTATAAAGTTAAATAGGAAATGCCGTTTGCTGCACAAATGGTTTGCATGTATATGGGAAAGAAGAACAAGTTAGTGTCATGGAGAATCCAGAGAATTGTTTGGAAAAAGGGCTTTCAGAGGATGAATTGTGAAACAGATGTGAAACATAAAAGGTGTTCAATTAGAAGATTTATCTTGACATGCTTTATCATGTCATGTTCATTGCACCAAATAGTAGTATGTGATTTCTTCAGAAAATGGTAACTTAGGTTCATCTAAGTGATGTTAGTTTCAATTGTAATGGGGTTTTAAATGACACATGTTGATTTCATTGTTCCTAAAAGCACAGTTTTGGACTCGGTTGAGTTTTTATGGAGGAAAGGAATCAATATTACCCATGCTTTTTTCAAATTTTAGTAAATTACAATCTCTGCTTGTCTCCTTGCAATGTACAGCTAATGACTAAGTCATGTTAAAAAGAGCTGCTGGTTGTTTCCCTTTTCCAGTTTCCTTTCTTGAATGGTTGAAGAAATGGAAGATTTGTTTTTAGTTCTGTCAGTTTCAATTGACATCACTTTGTTGTGTAGGCATGCTTCGAGAGAAACCCATTTAAGACAGTTCCAGGACCTTTCAAGGTCTTCTAGCAATAAATGCATTATTCTCTAATGAGTTTGTTTCTATTGTCAGCTTATCTCTCTATGTAGTGTTATGGCTAATGCTTGCAGAAAATGTGTAAATTATACAAGTTGCAAGAGTAAGTAAGAAAAGAAAAAAGCAATTAGTAGATTTCATATTAACCAAAATACTAACTAATGATTTACATTTTACAAGATAAATCATCGATTAGCTCATTCTTTCAATCAAGTACTACATCCTAATCTTCAAAGATTGGGTGCAAAAACATTTGATGTTGAAATAGCCACATATTTTGTCAAAAGCATGATGGAACCTCCCATGTTGTGCTAGATATGCATTCTTCACTCTCTGGTGGGCAGACAATGAGCTCTGAAATCCAGTCATCTTCTAAAAGATTAGGGCATTGTAGACTCCAATCATCTTCAAAGCCATCAAGGAAAGTTTCGGGTAAAACTCCTTCTCTCATAGTCTCAGGCACAATGCACTCTTCTGGGAAAGTATCAAGCCCGGCTACCATTTCGTCTGGGAAAGTATCAGGACCGGTTGCCATAGTTATTTGGTCTGGGAAAGTATCAAGGCCAGCTGCCACGGTTATTTCACTACTGTCAGTGCTTCTGGGGAAGCTGAAAGTGTGTTCTTTTTCCCTCTCCCATTTCACCCTATAGAGGACATACTCATTTTGTTACAAAAAACAAAAACAGTCAGCAAAAGTGATTAAAAACATTCTTCATCTTGCAATAAGAAAAGAAAAGAGACAAGAAAACATAAAGCAAAAATAGGACTTACTTGACCATCCTTCAAGAGTCCATCTAACAGATACTCATGCATAATCCATTTTCCCTTGGCATTGAACCCTTTCTTTGGCATGAACTTGAAACTTTGTTTAGAACCAATTTGATACTCATCCTCCTCACCCAAACAGATGGGCTTATCATTTTAGGCTTTCTAAGTTCCCCATTTTGTGCACCTTTTGATCCTTGATCCCTTCGTTGCCTTCTTCTCCAATTTAGTAAAAAAATAGAGACATTGTTTTCCTACTTCTTCAAACATTTTCCTCAACATCTTATGATAACCATAAAGGTCATACTCAATCACTTCATTTGTAGGGAGTGGTCTCTTATTAGCCTTCTTGCTGAGATAACAAAGAATTATCTTTTCATCCATAGGCTCAAATACAAATCCAGGGAGCAACTTATTATTTTCATAAATTTCAACTCCTGCAAAAGATTCAACAAAGCCTATTAGGACCAGCTTTAATAGAAACGTGGCTGTTCATTTAATCAAATATACCAACATAATTAAAACACTATTGTAGTTAGAGCCAAGAAGTGCCAAGGAAGCAAACACAAAAAGAAACAACAGAACATGAAATCCAACAAACAGCAGGGGGTAGCTTCAGTAAAAGAAGTCAAATACAAAAAGAAACGGAACACAAAATCTGACAAACAGCCGGGGGCAGATTCAATAAAACATCACAAAGAAAATCAAAACAGTTATAGTCTAATCATAAACAATAAGTGTCCCCATCTTCCATGTAGAACTTGATGGCATACTTTTGCTTTGTCTTGATTTACGTATAAGAAATTATCTATAAGAATCACGGGATTCCTCAACAAGCATGCATGAACAAGATCCAGGGAGCAACTTGTTATTTTCATAAATTTCAACTCCTGCAAAAGATTCAACAAAGCCTATTAGGACCAGCTTTAATAGAAATGTGGATGTCGATTTAATCCAATATACCAATAGAAATCAAAACATTGTTGTATTTAGAGCCAAGAAGTGCCAAAGAAGCAAACACAAAAACAAACCCAACAAGAAATTTGACAAACAGCAGGGGGCAAATTCAGTAAAACAAGTCCAACACCAAAAGAAATGGAACATAAAATCTGACAAACAGCCGGGGGGGGCAGATTCAGTAAAATATCACAAAGGAAATCGAAATAGTTATAGTCTAATCATAAACAGTAAGTATCCCCACCCTTCCATGTAGTATCTTCAACTCAACAAAACTTGATGGCATACTTTTGCTTTGTCTTGATTTGCATATAAGAAATTATCTATAAGAATCATAGGATTCCTCAACAAGCATGCATGAACAAGATCATCTGAGAAACTTATTGGATCTTTTATACACTTGTTGCAATTTTAAGTGATTATTAGAAACATAAATACTTTGTTCATCAGCAAACACTACTCAGTCAATGTCTCTCAAGTGGAGATGGAAGATCATGGCGACTGTTCATCCAATGGCCAAGGAAAGCCGAGAGGTAAGAAGGGCATTGGTAATTGAAAAAAGGGCTAACAGCTAGTCCAATAACACCTATAATCTGATCCAACCAATTCGTTGAAAGATCTATTTGATTGTGAATTATTTACTGGGGGCATCCAATTCTCCCTGTGCGCACTGCACTGAAGGATAACATTTACTAGGGGATAATCGGATAGCTACCACACAACAAGAATGGTAGATCGATGCCATTTGTGTGCAAATTCAGTACCATGCAGGAAATCAAAACAACAAAAAACAATCACTTTCGGTTAAATTCAATAGTGCCAAATAAGAAATAAAAACAAGGTATATATCAAGAACTACCAACGAAATTAAATTGTGTGCAGATTCAGTAAAAGACTACTATACAGATATCAGAACAACAAAAAAGAAACACTTTCGTTTAAAAGAAATCAAAACAAGATATATAGCAAGAACTAACGGATAAAAAGTGCAACAAACAAATAGATGGGTCGAAACTAGAAGAGAATTGGGATTACCTCTCGGCTGTTGCAGAGGAACGATGGGTCCTACAACCATTTCTTGATCTTGTTCTTGTTCTTGATCTTGAGAATAGACAAGAACAAAGAAACACCTGTCGTTGTCCGTGTTTTGTCCGTGTTATCACGCTGTGGTTGCCACCTTATAATGTTCATATTCTTTATCAAATGTGGCCGTTCGATTGATGTGAATCCAACGGTTGTGGGGGCTTTAGTTGGAACTCGCCGTTGGATTCACATGAATCCAACAGCCACGTTTTTATAGCCATTACTTGTACGGCCTAATAGAGTTAAATAATAAAATTTTATTATACTTTATTGTTCAAGCATGTGACTTTTTTTATTATATCATTTAACTTTATTCAGCCACTCGGTGCTGTTATCGGAGGTAGCGAGTATGAGCGAGGAGTGGTGGAAGGAGGATATTACTGGACGAGAGGCTCTGATTTCTCAGTCTCTGCACTTCTTGCTGGCCAAGTTACTGACTTTGAAGAGGAAGGTTGACGCGCGCTGCGGGAGGCGTTTACGCTGTTTGATTTCCAGGACGTGAGCATTGAGGACTTGAAGCTCATGATTATCCGGTGCGTAGTCTCGTCAGTGTATTTGAAAACTGATGAGGGGCGGCGGTTCGTGGCGTTTGTGTTTAAGCTGAGCAAGCAGCTTGTGAAGGAAATGTTGGCGATGATTCGGACTCAGATTCCGTTCGGGCGGAAATCGGTGTTGGAGGCGTATGGGGATATACTGTTTCCGGCGTGGAAGGCCGTGGAAGCGGATTCTAAGGAGGAGATTGAGAAAGGGTTTTCACAGGGTTTAATTGAAGGAGCGATACACGCGAACTCCGGAGCATTTGGTGCCTCTATTTCACCAAATATAAAGCATGGAACTTACACAATCAAGGTGAGACAATCATAGGCTTATATACATGTACTACAATATAAATAAACAAAAGTCTAAAACTTGAAACGAGAGAGGACACAACATGGGAAAACCTATAGGGTTTCAATTTCATGTAAGGCATGGAATTGACACTAAATTAAGAAATGTTATCAAATATAAGGCATGGAACCTATTCTGACACGAAAGATGTATAGCAACTATATTTGTAAGACATTTCTCTTCTTAATGTTTCCTCTTCTTAAGCCTAACAATCCAACTTTTTCTAGGGTACAAGATTATTGAATAAATCTAGAGACGTAAGTCCAACGCAAGATCGGTTAGTAGGCAGAATTTAAAGCACCTTCTGACACAACACGATGATGTAACCATTGGTTCAGAAGTCGTAGTTTGTCGTGTGCTGACCACAAATATTGATAGAGACGAACGAGCAAAAATATTTAAATAAAACAAGATATCTGTGTCTTCAGCCATGGCTATGAGGACGGGAGAAACTCAATAGTCGATGGTGCCTGATGTTTGAAAAGCCGTTGGCTTTGTACTAAAAGCCGGTAACAAAACCATGTCCTCGACCCCACTTCTCACCCCCCCTCCGCCACCACATCCGGCTACCTCTACTACCTCTCGCCATTTCCCTACAGTAGACAGACTTTCTTTCCTCATCGACAAGTCCAAATCTCTAGACCACCTTCTGCAAGTCCACGCCGTCCTCCTCCGCTACAGCCTCGACCAGCACCCCATCTTGAACTTCAAGCTCCAGCGCTCTTACTCCTCACTCGGTCGACTCGACTATTCTCTTGCCCTCTTTGAACGCACCCACAGCCCCAGTGTGTTCCTCTGGACTGCCATTGTCCATGGTCACGCACAACATGGTCTACACGACCAAGCACTCTTCTACTACGTACAAATGCGGGTTAATGGTATCGAGCCCAATTGCTTCACCTTCTCTTCACTCTTGAAAGCCTCCCCACTTCAACCGGGAAAGGCTCTTCATTCTCAAGCGATCAAGTACGGGTTCGTTTCGGATTTGTATGTTAGGACGGGCCTTGTGGATGTCTATGCAAGAGGGGGTGATATGATGTCTGCGCAAAAGTTGTTTGATACTATGCCTGAGAAGAGTTTGGTTTCTTTGACGGCAATGATTACTTGTTATGCGAAGCACGGTGAGCTTGACAAGGCTCGAGCACTGTTCGAAGAGATGGAGAAGAGGGATGTGATTTGTTGGAATGTGATGATTGATGGGTATGCCCAGAGTGGGATGCCAAATGAGGCTTTGCTGTTGTTTAGACAAATGTTGACAGCGAGTGTTAAACCTGACGAAGTGACAGTCCTGTCTGTGCTCTCTGCTTGCGGCCAGCTTGGGGCTTTGGAGTCTGGTAGATGGCTTCATTCTTACATCAAGAATAATAGGATAAAGATCAATGTTCATGTGGGTACCGCGTTGGTTGATATGTATAGCAAGTGTGGTAGCTTGGAGGACGCGCGGTTGGTTTTCGATGGGATCAAAGATAAGGATGTCGTTGCCTGGAATTCAATGATTGTGGGGTATGCAATGCATGGATTTAGCAGTGATGCCTTGCAGTTGTTTCACCGACTGTGTGGGAGTGGATACCGTCCTTCTGACATTACCTTCATCGGCATTTTAAGCGCCTGTGGTCATGCTGGTTTAGTGAGCGAAGGGTGGAAGTTTTTCCGTTCAATGAAAGACGAGTACGGGATTGAACCAAAGATTGAGCATTACGGGTGTATGGTAAATCTCCTCGGTCGTGCTGGACGTGTGGAAGAAGCATATATGCTTGTCAAAAGCATGAAGACCGAGCCAGATCCTGTCCTATGGGGAACTTTGCTCGGGGCCTGTAGGCTACATAATAACAGTGCCTTGGGAGAGGAAATTGCAGAGTTTGTGATTGGCCAGAACCTGGCAAATTCGGGAACATATATTCTTCTTTCGAACATCTATGCAGCTGCTGGTAACTGGCATGGGGTAGCTAGCGTGAGGAACTTGATGAAAGACAGTGGGGTACAAAAGGAGCCTGGTTGTAGCTCAATCGAATTGAACAATAAAGTGCACGAGTTTATTGCAGGAGACAGGAGACACCCGAAGAGCAAGGAAATCTATATTATGTTAGAGGAGATGAGTGGTTGGCTTAAGGCTCACGGTTATACCCCACAGACAGAAATCGTGTTACATGACTTAGAGGAGAGAGAAAAGGAGTTGTCTCTTCAAGTCCATAGTGAGAAGCTAGCTATTGCTTTCGGGCTCATCAGCACTCGTCCAGGGACTACAATCAAGATTGTAAAGAACCTCCGTGTCTGTTTGGACTGCCATGCCGTAGCCAAGTTGATCTCGAAGGTAACTGGGCGTAAGATTGTAATGAGGGACCGAAATCGCTTTCACCACTTTGTGGACGGCATCTGTTCTTGCGGGGATTACTGGTAACCAGTAACTTGTAATTTATTAATCTTGTTCAGACAAATGTCTCCCAGTCTCCGCTGCCACTCAATGGCAGCCCGACCACTGTAAGATCTAAATAATTTTTCTGTAACCCATTGCTATAAAATTCTCCAAATTTGGTTTGCATACTTGATCATTGAGGCCTCATGTGATCTAAATAATTTTTCTGTAACCAATTGCTATAAAATTCTCTAGATTTGATTTACATACTTGATCATTGTGTCCTCATGCGACTGCAATCTCGGTTGATTAACCTTGATTGTCCCGCAGATGAGACTGAACTCATTTGTTCTTTTCTCGCACTTACAATTAGTATATCAATGGAGCAAACATTACTTAAATGCAAACACATCCAAGTGACAGTTCACAAGTTCCGCCGTTAACATAAACTGCAAGATAAAACATGATAAGAAACAATTTTCCAAAGGACAATCCTTGGAAGAGAAATATTAAACTACAAACCAAAGATTATAGCTCCAGTCAAATAATTATTTACATAATTGTTACAATACACTCCTACGAAACATAGGCTTGGTTAACAATAAAGAAAACATAAGCTACAAAGGTTATCAAATGGGTGAGTACTGCCTGATCTATGGTTAAAATGCCTATCCTACCCAGCCAAAATACAATTTCCCCCACCCCCATCACAACTACATAACTAATTATCAATCTTGAAAACCTGGAGGTGCCCCAAAGCAAAAGAAGGGATATTATAAGGCCTATTTTGGAGGCCCTACATTCTGAAATCCAAAACACAAACTGTATTGTTGGCGAAACATGCAGCTATCTTGTCACCTTCCTTGTTCCAGCAGACTTCAAATATACCTCCGTTGCCAGTGTACGTTTTAACAATCTTGCCTTCCTTCAAAGACCAGATGTGCATGGATTTATCAAGAGATCCACTGGCCAAATACTCACCATTTGGACTAAACGCAACAGAATATACTGGATCCCTGGAGTTTCAATTTCAGGCATTAGAACATTTTGAAAACATCTCGGCAGATAATGCTACCATTTAATGACATGGAGGAGAAAGCAGCAAGAGCTGAAACCTGTGTCCGTTCAAGCTGCAAAGAAGTTTCCCAAGTTCCACATCCCACAGCTTTACAGTTGAGTCAAATGATGCGCTGTATAGAAACAAAACCAACGAAAATATTTTCAAATTTTTTAACTAATAAGAACTGAAACTGAAACATGTAAAAATTTAACCAAAACTGAAGTATATTTTACAAGTCTCATTTGTCTGCGTGGGTCTGTCTTTCACAAGTTCGTCAACAACATGTACATCAACATGTATTTATATCGTGACATCGAAAGCCGTAGTTTTAAAAAGAAAAAGAAAAAAGTATCTTATTGTTCACCCATAAGCAGCTTCTTCAGCCAGTCTCCAGCGATAACCAGCAAATGAAGAGGGGAAAAAGCAAAAAATGGCCAGTACCATATGTAGTATTGCAAGACAATATTCTGTCACTACATATAGAGATTGAAGACTGACAAGCCATAATTTATGAAGTGTAAACTAACCCAGACCAGAATGACAGACCAAACGGGAATGGAGGCAATTACAAAAAGGTGCTGACTTAATCAACTCCCTATACAGTCCCTCTTCATTGAATTGTGGGGAACCAAAATTAAGTTTGATGCATTCATAACCACAACTAGTGTGTGACAGCACTTCATATTATATTGAATTACATGGTAGATTGCAATTGGTTATTTCCTCTGTCACTACGCAGAACTTTTATTGGCAAAAGAAGGTATTTTAGAATAGGTGATGAATCCAGATAAAAAAGCATTTTTTGAAAAGGAATACCGACTCAGATGGTCAACTAACAACAGTAATCCAGAAGCACCACATAGAATATATAGATAAACAACATTGATGCAAAAATAAGTAAATGAATACCAATGCTATTTAAATTCATTAAAGCAGAATCAGAAATACCTGGCCAACACTAACTGATGGTTAGGGTTGTTTGTCCCTGGTCCAGTGGGACTCCATCTGATGGTATATATCTCCTGCAACACAATTATTTAATATTACTAAAGACAATGTGATTCGAGCAGAAGTACATACACTGAGAGGCACACAAGCAGATGGAGATTAAGAAAGACATGAAACTACAATCACACCTTAGAATGGTCCTTTAGATCATGAACAAACTTATCCTGCTTCATACTCCATATCTGCACCATGGGACGGAAAAGCCAACAGAACAGTATGTATCAATGCCAAGAAACAAGATGAGTGAAGAATAATAATAGAAATGTACCAAACAGACCCAATTAACTAGAAGATTGATAAACAAATTGAAAATAGCATATACATAAGTATGTCCAAATACATAGGCACCCGCTGTCAATGTAAGAGCAAGAATGTACATCAGGACAAGAGATGCAAATCAATTTACTAAAAGCAAGGGAACCATAACCAACCTTTGCAGTGATGTCATCAGAACAGGAGGCCAATAGCGAACCTGTTGGATCCCATTTAACACAGTTAACTTCACCCTGAAATCGCCACAAATTCCTGATTAGCCATTAAAAACTCAGACTGGCAACATTTCATAAGCCAATGCCCCTAGTTTGATCTAATGCATTAATAATGGTTCAGATCAAATCAAAGCGAACAGATTTAAATACAATAAGTGAATATCAGTAACCAATACAAATTACATGCTACCCAGATGGTTAATTGAGGTTTTTGCTACTTCATTAATCTGAAAATAAATACTAGACAACTGTTCTGCATAAGCCAAACGACTGAAAAAATAAAATAACAAGTTCAAGAAATTTGACCAAGTCAAAAAGGGTCTGGTCCAAGCTTGAAATCTGACCTACCTTCAACAATCTAACCAACCAACCCCACCTTAGAAGCAAGTGCTCGTGAAAGAAACCAACATTTTTATTACTAAATCTTGGGTGGGCTTTAGGAGAGGACTGAATTTTAGGATCCAAGAACATACCTTATGACCAGCAAAAGTTTTTATAGGGCGGTTTTCTCCAACCTTGCAAACATATATCATATTGTCCGTGGAACTTGTGGCAAATGAAACATTATTGCGCCAGTCAACATCAAGAGTTGGACCTATAAAATACCAACATTGAAGTTAAACCCTTCACAGGAGAGACTAAATTTTTAAGATTAAATCAAATAAGGTACCCGAATGAAACTCAAATTGTTGTTTCCACTCCTCTGCCTCTACATCCCAGACAATTGCAGTTTTATCACAGCTACCAGTAAGAAGATAATCACCCTTCTTGTTCCACTTTAGAGTGAATATGGGTCCCCTTATGTTTGCTAAGAGTACTCCTTAATTCACCTGTACGAAGGAAACAATAATCAGTACCCAAAAAAAAAAAAAATCACAAAGCAAAAGATTCTCATAAAATGCTGATTCCAACCGGCAGCATAAGTATATCAAGCAAAGGCAAGAAGGGGCAAAGATAGGAAGATACAAATTGAACGAGAAAGAACTTCCCGAAATATTTGGCCAAGCACATACAGGTGGTCTTATAGACCTTGTGCTTTGAACACCCGCGTGAGAAAAATGTCAAAAGGAAAGGAAACCTGATGAAAGAGATCTCCATATGATAAAAGCAGACAGCTACTAGATTTAAAGAGAAGCCAAACCAGAAAGAGAAGCGGGGGAACAAAAGAAAAGAGAAAAAAAATGCCATTTACTATACACAAAAAGAAACTAAACTACATTCTAAAAAATGTAACAAAATCACATTAAATGAGCAACATATATCTTAAAACTAAAAGATTGAACTAAAACTACAACCAATAACACATTCAGTATTCTCAAACAAAATAGATCCTAATGATGCATCTTACTTTGGCTTCTCCGTACCCAGACAACTGGCAAGAAGCTCAGTGGTGCATATTTTTGTTCCTCAAGATGCAGACAACTTTAGTAGCCGCAAAACTTGGGGCAAAGATTTTGCATGAACAAAGTTAATCTTAACATGCTCCATAACTGGTCTAATATATTGAATCTGCTCTACCCTCTAATTCTGGAAAGTATAGATATTTAAAATAGATCAGACTAGGACAACTTACCATTTGTACTCCAAATTCTTGCTTGACCATCATAAGAACCTGTGGCAAGCAGTGTGCCCTCCCCCTACAGAGGAGCAGTAACAAATGAGACTAAATTTTTCATGGAAAATGTCACCAACATAAGCACAAAGATCAGTTTCCACCAACATAGTCTTGAAAGCGTCTTTCCCACTTGTACAAGAAGTAACACTAGCTGTTAGCCACAGATTAGAAACCAAAATGTTCTGCTTAGTATGAATGGCATCCTTCCACTTCATGCACAAAGAGAGAATCACTCCAACTCTCCAAGATAATGTTAAAAACTTAAGTACTACAACATGTTGATATAAGGAAGACTTTACCCTCCTTGGTCTATAAATAGGATCCTCTTCCACCTGGTAAGGATAGCTACATCTGAACCTCAGCAATTATGTTCATTTTGCAAGTCACTAATGGCCAATCACACCTAGATGGTGAGGCAGGAAAATGGATTGTATTTTTACTGTTGCCAACAAGACATTTAAACTAAAAGATTTCTTTCCAAGCTTTTCCAAGGCAAGCTAACAATGTATGAACAGTTCAGATTTTAAAGTATGCATGAAGATTATTACACAAAGATGTTAGAGATTTGCCAATAAAACAATTCCAATGTATCAAATGCCAACCAGAACCAAGATAAACTCTCAACAATTAGGTATCATCCAGCGTTAAATAATTAGTTCTGTGGACCCTCTAGAAGCCATGTTTCTCATAAATAAACCAATCTAAACCAACTAACAAATGTCAACAGCATGCAAGCACATTCTACAGAAGAATAAAAGAAAAGCCATAAGAAAAAACAACTCCTTCAAAAACATGTGCATGTGGCATGCAAACCTTGACGAAAAATTTGATAGCGTAACTAGCAGCAGTATAACAGAACTATAATTCGGATGCAGGAGGGCAATAGAAGTAAATATGATGAAGTTAACATTCCATGATGAACTTACATTCCAATCAAGTGTTGTAACATCTTTACTCTTCTCATTTGTTCTACCCTTAACATGTTTCAGCACCAGTACACTCAAAGAATTATTTGAACCCGATCTTGAGCTACCGTCTGTTATATTCCATATGCGAGCTGTTGAATCTCCAGATCTAGAAATTGTTCAAGGCATATGAAACAACAATTAATTTTGCAATGTTGCATGATGTTCCCATATCATAACAAAAGATGATCCAGAATTACGGGGTCCATGTGACACATGCATAATGTCATAATTCACTGGTGACAGACTGCAAACCTTAGTAGGTCAGTCTAAACTAATCATGCCTTCAACACCATCTTGTGTTAAAAATAAATTTCACAATAATGTAGCAAAATTATAACTTAATGCAGAAACCAAAACAATTGGTAAAGAAATTATTAGAGAACACTTATATGCTATGGTGAAGAGTGAAATTTTGAGTAAATAATAAGCTATCCTCTAAAATGTTTTTGCTTCTCTAGGGGGTTCAAAACTGATGTTGACTAATTCAGAACCTATGACTCACCCCTTAAAAATTATTAACACATAATATAATGCAATGAAGAATACTGGACATGGTTCATAATACAACGAATGTAAAACATATCAAATTGAGTTTGCACGAAATGTAAAATCAATCATAATTTGAACAATAACAAATAGATACACATCATGAATACAGAAAAGATATGCCATTAGAGAAATACTTACCCAGATGCAAGAAGAGAACCTGCTGGACTCCATGCACATGCACAAACCTGGAAGAGAAAGGAAATGATATGCATTATTACAGCCAGAAGGTTGAAATATCCACTTAAGCAGATAAAATAATGGAAATTAAAGAACAAGAGGGCGGCTGGGATATGGTCATACCTCTGAAGTATGCCCTTCCAAAATTGTAACGTCAGAGCTAGGAATTTCACATGGCTGTGTAGTGGCAATAGTGGAGATATCCATCGGTTCCAGTCCTTTTTAACACAATCAAAGATTTATATACTTCAAGATTTGTAGGAGGGTAGCCAAAAGAGAGGTCAACACAAATGACACTTAATGTCAAAGGATACTTACCTACTGGTACTCCATTATCTTTATGTTTTAGATTCACTTTCTCTTCTTGATCCATAACCATTTCTCTGTCGGTGTGATCCTCTTGCTGCTTTTCTTTCTCCTTATCCTTTTCTGTCCTCTCTTTCTCCCTCAATTGCTCTTTCTCCCTCTCACGCTCTTTCTCCCTTTCTTGTCTTTCTTTATCTCTAATTCGCCCACGTTCTACTTCATGTTCCTTCTCAAGCTCTTTATCCTTGTCTGTATCATTTAGTATATTTTTCCTTTTCTCTTTTATGATTTGCCGTAGTTCACAGACATCTTTTGTGATAAGATCCAAAGGTTGTAAGAATGAGAAATCTTCATCCAAGTCTGTGTCGGTCTAACAAGTTAGAAACATACATTGATCAATTGGATTCTGAGATAAGCAGGATAACAAAGTGCTATAGATTCATATTGAAGATAGAGGAAAGGCAAAAGAATCAGGTATGCTAACATTACTCAAGTTTGCTTCCATCTCCAAATACTGCAGTCCTTTTTGCACAATTGTAATAAGAGTACCAGGTGGAACCAAATTGCCATCAATAGGGGACTTGTTGATACTTGCCTCATATCCCAAAGCAAATGCTGAATGTGTGAATCCTACAAGATTAAGACAGAGAGTTAATACATAAATCACCTTGTTTCTTTCTGCTAATTTTTACTGTTTTCAGAGGATCACAAAGTAAGAGCCAAAGATGAAAAAAAAATAGAAGATTAATGCTATTTAAGATTTTCAAAGGATTAATTATTTTCATACTTTTGATGTCTTAAAACTCATCAAGCAGCATATAATGAAGGACATAAGTTGAAACCTTAGTGTTTATTATTGCTTAATGTATAAGATACACCCACGTGTTCGATATGGTAGTCATCTTGCTTTGGCACGAGAATTTATGTAAAATGAAATAGTATTTTATCAGAAACATAGTGTTATTTTGCAATTTTGATTCCTAAACTTAAATGAACTAGACATCCGAATTAAAGCACCTGAATCCATAACCAAAATCCTCTAAATAACAAATATATGTGACCACAAAATTTCCCACTTTCAAGATACTTCTTAGCTTATATTAATTATGAAAATAACTTAGAATTCAACTGTCACTTCCAGTCTTTGACATAAACAATACACTTGTAATAACAAAACAGACATGCGAAAATCTGGAACTAGGTAGTGGAAGAAGAAAGGCGTGGATCTATATTAATATGCAACCATAGGATTTCCCCCAACGAAGAATCCCCCCGCTTTGTTTCTGCTGTGCTCGCGTGTGGCACCCCTTGCTCGTAGAGTGGCATATCGAAAAGGGTTTTGGAAGAAAGAAAGAAGAAAAAAGGTAGATTCTCTCTTTCTCTAGAAGAGTACAATTTCATTCCCTCTCGCTTGTGAAACCAACTAATGCTTATAGAAATTAATGTTTCATCTTGAAAATGGTTACGGAAATTAATGTTTTATCTAGAAGCTGTGAGCATTTTCAGATGCTTCTAAGACTTTCTGTCTTAGCCACCAAACTAAGTTCTCAGATTAGATAACAAGTAATCGACGCATATGAAAAATTAACGCAAGTTACACACTGCTAAACATAACCTGTCCCTAAATATTAGAAAACCTATCAGTAACTTATTCTGGAGGACTAGGAAGCAATTACCCCAGCAAGAACTCGCAAACAACTGGTCTAAGAGTTCCCCCCGAAATTGGGCTTTCGCATGCCCAAATCGAACCCTACCCTGCTTATGTCGGCACTTCACAACAACCTCGCTCAGAAATCTCAGTTATGCAAGTAAATGAACAGCCCTCTACATAAACCCTAGAAGATGAATCTGAGTCGGCAGCAAATCAACCGAAGTAACGAAAGAGAAGGTGAACTTCGAAGGAGCTGACAAGAATATAAACACCTGATTCTTGAAGGTAACGAAAGACGAGGTAGTTCAACTCGACGGATGTGATGGAGTTCATCGTCTCGTCGCGGAGTCACCAGCTTCAGTCGCTATGGGTCACGCTTCAAAAAAAACATGCGGCAGAGCTGCAGTTGCGTGCAAGAGAGAGAAGTGGTGGGGGGAGGGCCTTTACGAGGCCGGAGGAGAAGATAGTGGCTCTTTGGTTTGCAGAGACGGAAGGGCTCTTGAAACCGCGAACGGAAAAAGGGTTCGGTCTCTAGCTCTGTCGATCACCCGATTTGGGCGGGCAACGAGCCACATGGTCATGGGTCCCTCTAAAGGAAACTGGCGGAAAGACAGAGCAGTCTTTGGGCCCCTTTAGCCTTTCATTGATTTCAATGTATTGGCCGCGTCAAAATTCAAAAATATTGGTTGTAATTAACGCGAGGTAACGTTACGAAACGGACGGTAAAATGAGTGCGTCAGTTCTGTCATTTACAGCGCAACTTTCAGTACGTTAGCGTTTGGTTAATTTAATGCGAAATTATTTGCAGAAATAAATATTTTATGTATGGAAAGTAAATTTTTACTGCCAGCGATTTTGACGGCGTAAGTGGGATGAGCGAGTCTCTTTAGTATTATTAGGAAATCTAATTGTTGAGTCCTTCTCGAAGAGTCCAATGGAAATGGCGGAGGCCGTCAAAACCGAAAACGCGAAGGTCTCCTTCGCAATCTGGCCGCCCTCGCAGCGGGTCCGTGATGCCGTGATCGTCCGCCTCACAGAAACTCTATCATCACCATCCTCCTCCTCCATCATCTGCAACTCCAAGCGCTTCGGCTTTGTCCCCGCGGAGGAGGCCTCCGCCGCCGCCTTTGCCATTGAAGAGCAGGCGTACTCCGCCGTGGCCGCGTCTGCGGTCAGCATTGCCGATGGAGATGTAGATGGAAGGATCGAGATCCTTGGGGTGTACGCTAAGGAGATCAGCAAGCGAGCCCTCGAAATGCTCAAAGCTAGGGCTGCTCAGGTCTCTAGTGATCATTCCTCCTCTGTTCAACCCGAATTAACTTTTTCTTAATCTGAATTAGCTTTTCCTTAATCTGAATTAGCTTTTTCTTTGTCTTTGATTGCAATTATAGTATCCTTTAACCCGTCTTGATGTCAGGTAAACGCTGTATTTAATGTGATTGAATTTGATTTGAATGGCGAATCAGAGCAGCAAACGATTTCGAATAAGCATTGTAGATTTACTTGTAGTGTGTTTCCATGTGTTTTATGTTGCTTCATTGTTCAAGGCACATGGTATGCTTTTGGTTTATTTGATGGTCCACTCCCATATCACGAACAGTAGTTTCGCTTCAGATTTATTGCTTGAAGCGAGGGTGATTGGATCCAAGTATGTCAACTGTGCTGCATGTTTGCATTCACTGTGATGTTCCTTGGTCCGTGAACGCATCACTGCCGTAGAAACTCTTTCCTTCATATTGGTCCCTCATGTTTCGGTACGTGTGAGTGGACTATTTGACTCTTACATTAAATATTATCCAAATCCCGTTTAACACAAAACTACTGATTTTCTGATTTTAACACACTTTCAAATGATCGTGAAAAAGTTCTTCATTATATCATTTTACATAATTTACAATTTCTATTGCCACAAGATATATATAGGCAAATTAGAAGCTCAGTGTTTTGGTTGCATTGATTGGACTTCCTAGAAACTATTAGAAGTACAAAATTTTTATTATGTTAAATTTTTTTATGGTTCTATATCCTAATTTTTTTTTATAAAAAAGTTAAACTTGTACAATAATTTTAAAAAAATCTCATCACTTATAAGTTTAATAATTCATCCTTACACTTTTGATATGAAATGACACTTAACTTTAACATTATTTTTTATATGCATATTGACATATGTATTGTACATGACTCTAATACTATGTTCGAATGCAAAAGCCTTTTTTAAAATTTTAATACATTATGTAAGAAAATCTTATTGTTTATACGACTAAAAGTCGATCTTCGTACTTCTAATATGATTGAAAAATAGGCAAAAACCATTCCTCTCCTCTCATGCAAATTTAGACATTCCTCAATGAGATGGTTTCTAGCATCCCATAGCAATGTAATTTACCCCTGTCACGGCGACTTTGCGTTCTCATAGAAAAGCATAGCGCCCACAGAATTTGATTATCGCCAACAGGGTTTCACTGGGGACAGATTTATTCGTTGCTAGAGTTGGCCGAAGAATTATTCTTGGTTCTTTGACAAGCGCGTTGCAAATGGTTTAGTGGGCTAGTTGTCCCAATCAGAAGCAGTTGTCAGCACTTAGAATAATCTAACCCTTAATCATTCAATAAACTATAGATAATCTAACCCTTAATCATTCAATAAACTATTAGTTTTTAGTGATTCGGCGGATAAGAACAATGTAGAAGTTGTTGCTTGCATTATTCAAACCACTATCAAACATTATGAGAAGTCACCAACTACATCCTTATCTGAGCTTTATCCAAGAACACACCAAACAGGAAATGTTGATAGAATCCCCCGGTCTCTTCCGTCCGGTGCACCTAAGAACTCTCGCTCCGATTTGGCTTTGTAGAAACAAAGGCCTGTCACCACTAATAACTCTCGATTATTTAACGTGATATATTTTGAGTATTGTGTTTCTGTTATTGGATTCTAATATCATCCATCAAAAGCAATACCTGATCTTCGTCAACGTTTGGAACCCAATCGTTTGTTGCCGGATTGCTTCTGAAGCCTGTGTACGCCATCCCACCTGCGATATTGTGAACATTCTGCAACTGAATTTCATCAGATCCACCATCACCTCTTTCCCCCACCAGCCTTATGAATCCACTTCCGATCTGTTTAGTAAAATAAGCCAAACCCCAACATCATTTAAGCACTAAACACCGAAGTAAAGGAGATTAAAATTTTGCTGGAAAATAAGAAAAGCCAGAAAGCGATTGATACGAACCGTGTGATGCTGTTTGTCAACGGCCTGCAACTCGCTGTAATACTTGGTCTCCACGAACTCATCTTGCGCCTCAACAACTCCCTCCGCCGATATCCTAACCTGCCGATCATAAGCGCCCGGAGAGCAATTTCGTGAGATAAAGGTCCAGGAAGCAATTAGAACAAGGAGAAAAAAGAACAAGCATTAGATCTAAAGTGGTGCAGGTTACGGACGTGAGATTGAGATTGAAGGGCGCGGAGCTTGTCTAGCTCAGGAATAGTTAAGTCTACGGTTGTGGACTCCATCGAGGCTTGTGCAGAGTCGTCAGATTCACTCCTGCTTGGTTTGACGGGTCGTTTCGGAACCGAGGACTCGAACTGAGCCCTGATCTCGTTGGCAATTCTCAGCTGTTCCTCCGCATCCAAAACCTCGTCGCTGCGGCTTGGCTTGGTCACCGTCATCTGCCCCACCATTCTTGATTTTGCTTTGTCTGGTCTAGTGAATAATCCCTGGTGTAATACAAGGGGTGAGGACTCGGCAGGCTTATATCTGCGAGGGAAGATGGATGGAAAAATAAAGTGGGCGGAAACCGAAACTGGCGGCCACGTGAAACCACTAATATGACTTGTACAACCACCGAAAGTTAGGGTTGCATTTGCAGCCCAAAAATGTGGTGATTGAACTCGTTGGGCCAAAATCTGCATCGAATCACACAAATAAAGAGGCCTGGCCTGAGTTAGTAGGATTTAAGGCCCCGGATTGACTGGCGAAAGTCGTTTTTTCCACGAACTTTCGAATTCCCGTTCCCTGCGCGTATTGGCAGTCCCTATGAATCTCGTGTGGCCCCGCTTATACTTTTCCCTTCACTGTCATAGAACACCCGCTTAAGCCGTGGACCTCGTCAAACGGAGTAGGTCCCACCTCACGTTCCTCCGGACTCCGCTGCCTGATTGATGCAAAAGCCTCCAAAGAACAGCGAAGACTTCTTCCCGTGACATGGATATGCTTTTATCCTTCTCATTTCCGCTGTAATTTTGAACAGAAAATTGGACATTTGGGAAGTCCAATTCCACGAAACCGTTCTACTTCCGAGATTATATATGCTGACAGAGGTTACCTCTAGCCTCCCAAGGTAAAGGAGGAAGGTGCCAGTTCCTAACCAATTACCATGGAAAAGCTTCGCTTGCCAATGCTCCACTTCCCTCTCTTTGTTCTGCAAATCCTTTCTCTACTCCTTCTCTCATCGGCTTTTACTCCCCCAACCACCTACTTCATGAATTGCGGTTCAAAGTCCAACATAACTGTTGGCAGTCGGGAATTCATTGGTGACTTGAATTCTGGCCCCTTCTCTGTGGAACCAGGCTCTGCGGTTCTTGCCATCAGCTCACCAACCGATAAGTCTCTCTACGAAACAGCAAGAATTTTCAAAAAACCATCCTCATATGAGTTTGATATCACTGATACCGGCATTCATTATGTTCGTATTCATTTCTTCCCGTTCATCTCCGGGACTACTAATCTGGGTGATGCCCGATTCGACGTTTCAACTACTAATTTTTCTCTGTTGTCAAATTTTGGTGTTGCAAAAGATGGCAACTTACCCGTGATTGAGGAGTTTTTACTCACTCTCAACGGAAGTAAGTTCTTTCTTCACTTTACTCCTCACTCAAACTCTTTAGCTTTCGTGAACGCCATTGAAGTCTTCCGAGTCCCAGACGACTTTGTCTCGGATGATTTTCCTGTGATTACTTCAACTGGGAGCATTGGGGATTTCCAGGGCACGCGATCTCAGGTCTTACGCACAATTCACAGGGTCAATGTCGGAGGTCCACAAAATAATGACACACTGTGGAGGAATTGGATAACGGATGATAAGTATCTCCTTTCTGCATCCTCTGCAAAGACCTGTGTTCCTTATAAAGGCAAGCTCACGTATGATGCTCTTGGCGGAACTGAGTATAGTGCCTCAGTACCTGTCTACACTACTTGCAGAGAATTGGCATCAGATTCTTCTAAAGTAACTTGGGGTTTTCCTGTGACTAAGAATGCCAGATACCTGGCTCGGTTTCACTTTTGCGACATTGTTAGCAAACTGCCTGATGTTGCCCAGTTCGATCTCTTGATTTTCAACAATTTCAACAATACGATCTATTCTCTGGATCCCATTAACAACGTTGTACGTTTGGCAGCTCCATTTTACTGGGATTTTTTGGTTGATTCAGAAAATTCAGGACTTATATATATTACCATAGGCCCAAGGCAGGATTCTGCATACAAAAATGCCTATCTGAATGGCGTGGAGGTTCTGGAGTTCATGAAGTCTGTTTGATGAAAGAGATCGTCATCGGGCCTAAACATCGATGGCTTTCATACAAGTAACAGCGGAAAGCCTCCCGTCTGAGGATGGACGGTTTCACGTAGTTTTGTTGTTCATTGTTTGTCTCCATTATTATTGTTGTACTCAGCTTCTTTTAAGCTTTTCTTAGTACGCTGCATAAAATGCATTCTTCATGAGTTATGAAAGAAGCACAAAGTGATCGTAATGAATAACAATCATGAAGTAACATAGTTTAACTGTAACCAATTCGACCGGCATGCTTCGGTAATCATCCGCGAAATCTCACCCCCTGGATGTCTCGGGCTGCTGGTTGGGGAACAAACTAAAGGAGAGTGGAAGAACAAAGGGAAACGATGGGAATAAGAAAAGAAAACAAACCGTGTTTTCGTAAGAAATCCTTCGTAGAAAACGTTCCATTTTAGTAAGGATTTGCTGGGGAGTTTGTCCTAAGTGGTTAAAGTGATATACCAAGATGTAAACACAGAAAACTGTCGGCTGCTTTTGATTTTGACGCTTGAACTCCCGATAATGCTGTGGAGAGTGAAAGAGATTAAGGCTCCCTAATTTTAAACACCGGAATTGACAGAGATTAGAGGGCTGGTATCTATCAAGTTTACGGCCTAAATTTCTAAGACATGGAAATGCCGCCTTGCTGTTAAGCACGGTGCTCAACATTGCGCACCTTGCACATAATGCAGAAGAAAATTTTCCAGTAAGGGGCCAATTCCCATTCTTTATACAGTTACAATCCCGTGATTAAGCTTTCTACGCACATCGCCCTGTCCTCGTCCTTCAGCGGTGCACTACTTCGCTTATTTAAGTCGATCTGTCGCAGTCAGGATTGTCGGTCTTCTTCTCGGTCGGAGTGCTTACAACGTACGGCCTAAGCTCCGGTTCTGTTCACCCCTGCGTCTTCTAGCAGTGATTACATATGGAAACGATAACAAGAACAACATTTCACGTCGAGGGACATTATACCCCTGGATCCACGAAATACAGTACCGTTGATTCACCTTTTACGGAAAAGAGAAAACTCAAGGAACTGAGTATGGTGCCTCAGGATTCACCATTGCCCCTGCACCAACTACGGGCTGCCTTAAGTCAAGGCCCAATACAACTTACCCAAAAAAATACAAAAAACACAAGGTCCACACGGGTCCGCAACAGCGCTAACCATCCACAACCATATAAGTAATTAGCTTGGCAAATAAAAGAAAAAGGGGCCCGCGACACGATGGAAGTAGATACTATCGGTTTGACGAGTTCAAGTGAGCGTCCAACTCAGCCGGTCCATGCAGAAGCTCCAGTCTCCTCACGACCTCATGTCTTCAACCTCCTAACGGGTATCCATTTCCAAGACTTTAGCTCTAAACTAGCTGTCAGACATGGCGCTTAGAAGGTTTTCGTAAACATGCTTGAAGACTGTGGTCAGCCTACCCAGAAGATAGACAAGCAAGTTGTTGCAAGCTTACTGCTGTCGTGTTTCTCATTTATTTCACTTGTCTCTATAGCCTTTTTGTTTTCTGTATTCAAGGGTGTCACACACCGAACTCATGCATTTCTAGTTGTCTTTCTTGCATCTAGTAAGTAAATCTTTAGGTTTACAACCAGCTCTCCCTGTCTCTGTTTCATAAATTGTTTTCACTTGCTCTGTTCTATCTTCTGAAACGGCTGCATGTTCCTCCTTTTTTCCTTGCACAGAACAACCGGGGATGAGGGTTCGGAGACAACAGAGATTGTAGTGTTCTCTCAAATGAGGGTTGGAAGATGGTGCCAGATAATCTAAACTGATCTGCTCCAAACTTTTAGAGTATTTTATCTCATGCTTTCTTCCTTACCAGAGTGGAAAATATCCTATTGTTTAAGATACCTTTGTGCTTTAGTTCTGCTTACTCAGTATTGAGACTATACAAAGTTGACGCAGCGGGACGAGACCATGGAGCTATGTTTCCGTTTTTGTTCTGAACTTTTTCGTTTTATATTGTTCATGTGAATGGAATTTTTTGTGCGCTGACTTCCCAAAGCTTAAAACTGACGGGGTTGATTTCCCCTGTAAAGGGATTTCATATAATTCATCGCAGGAATTCTCGCTTTCTTATGTTTATCCTTGATCGACCTGTAGGTGAGGTCGCAGTAATGAGAGGGCACCAGGGAATTCCTGCTTTCAGAATCAATCGTCGTTTATTCCAGTGAACCGAGAGAGCGGTTTCCCACTACGGATTGTCGGCCTGATGGACTCTTTAAAGGCCTTCTTTACCAACCCACTTCGCCCAATGAAACATCGCGTCAAAGACAATGCTCCTTTTTCTTTTCTCCCTCTCCTGGGCACCTCTTTACTGTAAAGAACGCGACTTTTGGCCAAAGCACAAAAAAGGTACGTCAATTTGTCACTAGCTGAATTTTTGAGTGACAGGGAAGGGAGACTTCAGGATGTTCTCACATATTTGTGCAAATTTGATAATTTACACAAATCTACCACACTACTACGACATCCTTCCATCTGCGTTGATCCAAAAGCGTAAGAAGGTATCATACCTTGGTATTCTTACTCTAGATGACTTCACAGATGGAATTCGGTGACTAGGCTTTTACGCCCTTATCCTCGATTTTGTTTTTTTTTGTTTTTTCATTCTCTCTAAAAAAGATAAAAGTTAAAATTAATCTGAAGTCTTCGCTTCACCTGCAATGAGCAGAGCTAAAAACTCGAGTCTACTTCCAATGTTTACTTCACAATTTAGCGTAGTCGGCAAAAACTAAAAGCGTATCATTATTGTGTTAGTCTTTTCGGAATATGTCGAACGTATTCAGCTCAAGTCTTGGTCTTTGTTTAACAGTTTCAACTTTATGTTTGCATTTCATGAATTATTGTTGCCAACCTTATTCCACTTTCAGAGACCAGAGACCCAAACCCCTGAAAAAGTAGCAACTCTCACCGGAAATTCCATGGGAATCCTTTACGTCCATAAGCTTCTTCTCCAACTGTGTCTTCTCTTGGCACTCAATTTCTCTTTTCCTCGACTGATCTCGTCGGCCTACACACTTCCTGATAAGTACTTTGTTGTCTGTGGAGGGAGCAACAACATCACTAACGGTTCACGGGTCTTTGTTGGCGACCGAGATTTCTCAGCCGGAAAAGGCAAAGCTATCAAAAGCAGCGACTCCTCAGGTACTTTAACTCTGTACCAAACGGCTAGAGTTTACACAAAGACGTCTTCGTATAAGTTTAAAATCGACAAGAACGGTACATACATAGTACGCCTTCATTTCTTGGTTTTCTCTACTTATCCTGAATTGTCTGGTGCTCTGTTCAATGTTTGGGCTTCTGGGGTTTTACTTTTGACGAATTATAGCATCCCCAACATTACTACTCCACAGATTGAGGAATTCTTTCTTCCCATCCCAGAAGGAGATTTTAAGATCTTCTTCATTCCTTCTCAAGGGTCACCTTCGGCTTTCGTTAACGCCATAGAAGTCTTTCTTGCTCCGGACATATTGATCCCCAATACCACCTCTCTCATAAATTCGACAGGTCAAAACGTTACCTATAGGGGCTTGAACGGTCAGGTTATACACACAAAACATAGGATCAACGTGGGAGGTGACAATATCTATGGGGATAACTTATGGAGGAATTGGAAACCAGATGATCCTTACTTACTCCAATCGTCGACTGCGATTGATAAGTCCTCTTCTTCAACACAAAAATACGAGGAGTCTGAAGGGGAATATATTGCCCCAGTTCTTGTCTATGGGACAGCGAAGCATTTGAATGCAAATGGTGGCAGTAATTCCAGTGCTTCAAATGCTACTTGGAGTTTTCCGGTCAGTAGAAATGCTAGACACTTTGTTCGGCTCCATTTTTGCGACATAATAAGTACAACACCTGCTGACTTGTGGTTCAATGTCTATATCAATAGGAACTTTAGTAAGACCATAAAACCTTACAATTTTAGTCAACAGCTGGCTTCCCCATTCCACCTGGATTTTGTGGTTGATTCTGATGATTCGGGATTTATAAACGTTACTATAGGCACAGTGAATGACTCACGCCTTCAAGATGCCTTTTTGAACGGGCTGGAGATTATGGAGTTCATGAACAATAAAAGTCCCATTCCTGTGGAAAGTGAAAGTGAATCAAATAAGAACCTCTCCCCCGTTATAATTGGTTCGGTAAGCAGTGCGGCTTTCGTCATTTTGGTAATGGTTGCGGCCATGGGTTTGAAATTCCGGAAGCAACAGCCCGATAAAAGTTTGAGAGCACTCCTTTATGGAGGGTTTAGTTCCAACAACAAGTGGACTAAGAGTAGTGCTAATTCTGCTCAAAATCTAAATCTCAGCCTAAAGATGAGTTTTTCTGATATACGGTATGCGACTGAGAACTTCAAGTTTCTTATTGGTGAGGGTGGATTTGGAAAAGTCTACAAAGGAACTCTTGGTAATGGTTTGAAAGTTGCCGTGAAACGAAGTGAACCCGGGCATGGGCAGGGTATTGGTGAATTCCGGACGGAGATCTTGGTTTTCTCCCAGATCCGCAACCGTCACCTTGTATCTCTGATCGGTTACTGCGATGAAGGGCCTGAGATGATACTGGTTTATGAATTCATGGAAAATGGACCTCTAAGAGACCATCTCTATCAAACTAAATACAGTTCAGAGGGATCCTCAAAGCGTAAACTATCTTGGAAGCAAAGACTTGAAATTTGCATTGGTGCGGCAAAAGGCCTAGATTACCTACACACTCAGGCAGGAAGAATCATACACCGTGATGTGAAGTCCACAAACATTTTGCTCGATGAAAATTATGTGGCCAAAGTTGCTGACTTTGGTCTTTCAAAGTCTGCGCCTCTTGATGACAATTGCACCGCTAATGTCAAGGGCAGCGTTGGTTATATGGATCCCGACTTCCTCAAAACAAGTCAGTTGACAGAAAAATCTGATGTGTACTCTTTTGGAGTAGTTCTTTTTGAAGTTCTATGTGCTAGGCCGGCTCTCGACGAGTCGCTTCCGGTAGAGGAGGCGAACCTTGCAGAGTGGGCGATGCAGCAGCTAAGGGAAGGCCAACTTGAGAAATTTATTGATCCCGTGCTCGCTGGTGACATTAAGCCGAGTTCATTGCGAAAGTTTGTTGAAATTGCTGAGAAGTGTCTGAAGGAAAAAGGTACCGAGAGGCCTAGTATGCAAGAAGTAGTATATGATTTGAATTATGCACTTGAGCTTCAAGAACCTGCGGCATACGGCGAGGCACATGAATACAGCAAAACAGAGACTGTATTTGGACTGCCGTTGCCTGCTTCCTGGGATTCTTCCATTCAGGAAAATGATTATGTAACCGTTCGGGGAGATGATGATGTATCCATTTCAATAGCATGACGTTCTGACCCAAGGCTGCTGCAGTCTAAATCCGACTGAGATGGTTAATTGCTCTCAATGTATGACTGCGTTTCCGTGGGTTCTTATCACTATAAAATCTGTAATGTGTTTGTAGTCTGAAGCTAGAAAGTTGCGTCTAGCGCTTGAATCTGTTGATGCAGGAGACAGATTGAGCTTGTTGCTCTAGTCTCTACTTTTGCTGTCCTTGTTTGTCTCGTTGAATGAAAGACTTGCTATAGCTTTTTCTTGGTTTCTTAGTGTTCTTTTCTGAATGTTTGCAAGTGCCAAGTGAAACATCCTGATCCGATCCCTGAGTGTGGATAGCTTAAGAGAAATCAAAAACTGACTCGAATGGAACCCGTGGAATTGAATTTGAATAGAGATCAAAACTTTATCTGCACTCACATTTTCTTTTTAAGCTTGAAACCCAGTGCTTGTACGTCCCGTATTATTTTAGGTTAAGCAATCATTCCTTCATGTTGCTGATAACAAGCAATTACATTGTGAAGTAAGCCTATAAGGAGACGATGACGGGTTTCTCGCGTAAGCGGGTCCATTATGGTTCTGCCCCACGCGTAACTACCCCCTTGACTGCGTTAACGCGTTCTGTCCCATTCCTCAACCACTGCATTTTCACTATTCCACCAAACTTCATTGATGAAGTTTCCGGGATTCCTTCCAAAAGCCCGGATCTCTGCCTTCTCTCTTTTGTGTTTAGTCCTTTTATTATATCTCTGCTTCTACTACTATGCTTCACTGCTTCAGAAAAACATTCTTTAGTTGGCATAATTCCGTCTTCGCTTATGGCAAGACATACGTACAGGACAATCAGCTAGCGGCCTTAATAATCAGGTTCTGTCTAACAATAATCTAAATAATTTTGCATGTCCTCGTAGCCAAAGTTTGATGTTCAACTTCCTCTAAGTTTGATATCAATGGATTCCTAAGTATAATGCAATACCCAATAAGAGATTTTGTTGTCATTAGACAAGTTAATTAAAATCATAATAAAAAAGTAATATGTAACTCCCCACCTAACTAGAACAAAAGTCCTAATCCCAAGCTTCATTTAATATATCACATTATCTTTCAAGTAACATATATACGAGTTTGTTATGAACTATGCATGAATTGGCTTAAGAAATAGACGAATCAACTTATTTAGCTAGTCATAATAAGATAAATAAGTTTTCACTTAATTGTTGGTAACTAGAAGTTTGTCATAAGACCATCATTATGGATGGAGTGTAATATTGGATCTTGGATTAACCCTAGAAAAGAGTTAAATTGAGTTAATTAAGTGTTGCACGAAACAGTGTTAATTAAAAAAAAAATTATTTTGTTTTTCATGGTAAGCTTGTAGCTTACGATCAAGCAATCTTATGTGTGTTGTTGGCCGTGAGTTGAATAGTCTTAATACTTGCTTATTTTCTGTATTGTTTAATGGATTTATCTTAGATTCAATCTCTCAGTGGATCACAGCAAGAATATGGTGAAGAAAAAACATAAACAAGCATGCACAATAGAGATCACACAAATTTAAGTAGTTATGCACAACCTTATCCTCGAGCCTACATCCACTTTTACCTAATCAACTTGATTAGACAAGTGATTTTACTATTTAAAAAAAATGATTTTCCCTACGAAAGATTTACTTCTCAAACATTGAAGTCAACAAGGGGTTTCTTCCACGTCTCCAAATTCATAATGCATGCTCCTGATAACTTATTGCCATTCACCTTTTGCTTCCACCAATCGCGGCAATAAGGTTCGCTTTCAGTCTTGCACTAAAAGAATAGGAAAGCGAGCAACTCCTACCAGTTTTCCATGGAAAAGCTTCCCCACCCCATGCTTCTCTCGCCTTTCTTTCTTCTCCATTTCCTTTCATTTTTCTCGAGTTCTGAACCAAGTAATTGTGCAGTTTCAAACCCGTGAACAAGTTCTTAGGACTACTACCCTTCTTTCTACTTACTTTTTAAGTCAATAAAGGTTTGTGGGGGTGCATGTTCCTCCTCTTTTCCCTGCTTGGTTGAGACTCAACGAACCTTTCAAGCTTATTTCAGAGTACTCTGACGCAGACAAAGGAACATCTGGCAGTCTACCCCCGCACTCTTACGTGGAAAGGACCTTACACGTTTGAACCGTCAAAATCAACAACAGGCTCTCTTCTACATCTTAAAGGGTCATAATTCAAGCTTGTTATATTATTGTCATCCACTCTTTGCTTCCTCCGTTGATGGTGATAAGATTCGCTCTCAGTCTTCCGCTAAAACAATAGAAGAGCAAAGCACTCCCACCAGTTTTCATGGCAAAACTTCATCTCCTCATGCTTCTCTTGCCTTTCTTTCTTTTCCATTTCCTTTCTCTTTTGCTTCTCTCATCAGCTAGATACACTCTCCCAGATAAGTATTTCATCAACTGTGGGTCGAAGTCCAATATCACTGTCGGGGATCGGAGCTTCGTCGGTGACTTGAATTCTGGCTCCTTCTCTTTCGGACCAACCTCTGATGTCAGCTCCACCAACTCATCAACAGATATGTCTCTTTACCAAACTGCAAGAATTTTCCAAAAACCATCTTCATATGAGTTTGATATCGTTGATCATGGCATTTATTATGTTCGTCTCCATTTCTTTCCTTTGATGTCCGAAAGGACTAATCTTGGCCATGCCTTGTTCGACGTTTCAACAACCAATTTCTCACTGTTAAATTTTGAGCTTAAAAAGAATGGTAACTCACCGGTGATAGAGGAATACCTACTCACTATCAACGAAAGCAAGTTCAGCATCCACTTTACTCCTCATAAAAAATCTTTTGCTTTTGTGAGTGCCATAGAAGTCTTTCTAACCGCAGAAGACATGGTCATGGATGACTTTACTGAAGTTACTCCTACAGGGAGTAATGGAACTTATACTGGCGTACGATCTCAAGTTTTACGCACAATTCACAGGGTCAATGTCGGAGGTCCCCAGAACAATGACACACTATGGCGGAATTGGATGAAGGATGATGATTATCTCCTTTCCAGAGGAGCCGCCAAAAACTGCGTTCCTTATAATGGTAATCTAAGCTATGATGTTCTTGGTGGAACTGTGTACAGTGCCTCAGATCTTGTCTACCGAACTTGCAAGGAAATGAATTTAGATGTCAACGGGGGATCAAATTCTTTCAACCTAACTTGGGGTTTCAATGTGAGTAAGAGTGCCAGACACCTGGTTAGGCTCCACTTTTGCGACTTTCATAGTAAAGTTGTCAAGTTCAATCTCTATATTTATAGCAAGTTCAATGAGATGATCTATTCTTACGATCCTTTTAACGAAATTGAGCGGGTGGCAGCTCCATTTTATTGGGATTTTGTGGTTGACTCGGATGACTCGGGAGTTATAAATATTAGTGTCGGGCATCGAGAGGATTCTAACATTAAAACTGCCTATCTGAATGGGGTGGAGATTTTGGAATTTATGAAGGAATCACATGTTTCCATTTCGGACAAGCCGAAGGAACGTGTTGTTTTGGAAGTTGCCATCGCTTGCAGCGCTGCCTTGGGCTTCATTTCGGCGGTATTGCTTTTGTTGTGTTTAATTTGCAAGAAAGCAAAGCATGTCGATAAAGTAGGTTCCTTGCCAGTGCATCCTGGGAAAGGAAGTACTTACAGCAAGGGAACGGCGAATGCCTCCCCTGCTCGTAATGTCAACCTGAAGTTGAAGATGCCTCTTAGTGAAGTCCTGAATGCAACTCATAACTTTGACTTCATGCTCCTTATAGGTGAAGGTGGATTTGGAAAAGTTTATGAGGGAGTGCTCCAGAATGGTATGAAAGTGGCGGTGAAACGAAGTGATCCAGAACATGGTCAGGGCGTTCCGGAGTTCGAAACAGAAATCCTGGTCTTATCCAAAATTCGACATCGCCATCTTGTTTCCTTAATTGGATATTGCGAAGAAGGATCCGAGATGATACTGGTGTATGAATTTATGGAGAAGGGCGCTCTACGAGATCATCTCTATGATTTGGAGGAGAAACCAGAGAGGTCGCCTAAAAGACCCAAATTGTCTTGGAAGCAACGGCTTGAAATCTGTATCGGTGCCGCAAAGGGCCTTCATTATCTTCATACCTCCTCAAATGGGGGGATCATTCACCGGGATGTTAAGTCGACAAATATCTTGCTGAATGAACATTACGTGGCTAAAGTTGCTGACTTTGGCCTTTCGAGATCGGGCCCTGCCGATACATACCATTTCAGTGTTGGCGTAAAAGGTAGCTTTGGCTATGTGGATCCTGAATATTTTAGGTCTCTTCAGTTCACAGAAAAATCTGATGTCTACTCCTTTGGCGTAGTACTTCTTGAAGTGCTTTGTGCTAGACCGGCTATTGTTAACTCATCCAAAAGGGACGAGATGAACCTAGCTGAGTGGGCGATGGCTAGGCGAAAGAAGGGGCAACTTGAAAGCATCATAGATCCGTCACTAGTGGGAGATGTTAGCCCTGATTCATTGAGAAAATTCGGCGAAATTGCTGAGAAGTGTTTAAGGGAATACGGGGCCAACCGGCCTTCTATGCTTGATGTGTTTTGGGACTTGGAATTCGCATTGCAGCTTCATGAAACAGCAGCGCACAAGGAACCACAAGACGACTCTGGAAGTGCTTTTATGGATTTGCCTTTGCCTGCAATTTTGCGTTTGCCTTCTAATAACCTCCCGGATCGGGAAGATGAAATGCGCTTAACTGGGGATTACGGTTCGGAGACAACAGAGAGTGAAGTGTTCTCTCAGTTGAGGATCGTTGGTGCTAGATAATCTCTACACTTGAGATTAATGCTTTCGTTTCCTAGTCCTCCTTTCGAGTTTCGTGCAGTGAAATATTAATGTTTCGTTTTGGCCTAACTGAACGGAGCCGGTACAGCTGAGATCTAAGGCTACCTTTTCCATGCGCGAAATTACCAAGACCTTGTAGAAGTTCAACATTGCAGAAGCCGGCGTCCTACCTAGTAGTTCTTCTACGACAGCATCCACCATGTCTACCGCGAATGCGCAACTCTTCTTCCTTATGGTACTGGCATCATGTAGAGAAGCATATTTTGAGGATATGTTCTCCTTTCCGTCAGAGGCCCAGTACTCTCTGCCCATTTCAGACGTTTTTATTGTTAATTTCTGTAGTAGGTCCCGGGGTGTATGATCAGCAGCTTTTCCCCTGCTTGATAAATGCAAATCCTATTAAAGAACTGTGGAGAGTTGTCATCGTTTGAATTGAATTTGACACTCATTTTACAGAAAGTGATGATGCACACTTAAATTTGGCAACAAAAGTCTCTTCTTGTACTTTGTTTCTCTTGAAATGGCTTTAGTTGTCAATATTCCTAAAATCTTAAGATATTAAGTGAAAAAATTTTATTACTTATAAATTTAAAGGTTCATCCTTATATTTTTAATGTAAAAAAATACTCACCTTAAATGGTAAAGGCATATCCTAAAATCTCAAGATATTAAATAGAGAAATTTGTTTATACTTTTAATGTAAAAAAATGCTTATTTTTAACATTTCTTCTTGTATGCAAATTGACAAAAGCATTACAAGTGTCCCTTAATTTTAATACTATATTAACGTGTGAAAGTTCATTTAAAAATCTCAAGTTATTAATTATAAAAATCTTATTAGATCCCTCGTACAATAACCATCTTCCACATATTCACGTCCCTCTTTTCTCCCATCCCTTTCTCTTCCAACTGGTGCTTCGTCAATCGTGGGAAGTCCAACACAATTTTTGACGATCGTAACTTTTCGAGTGGAATTCGGGTTCCAAGCTCCAATCTCGTGCTACCAACTAGTCAACAGATACTTTTCTTTACCAAACTGCAAGAACTTTCACGAACCCATTCCATACGAGTTTAATGCGAATAGTATTAGCACTTATTATCTACGTATTGACCTCCTGCAATTGCTGTCCTGGGGGAACTAATCTGGCCGACCTCCTGTTTCGATGTTTCAGAGCCTAATTTTTCGCTGCTGTCAGAATCCACATTTCCTCACAGGAACATTTTTGCTTTCATGAGCGCCATAGAAGTCTTTCTAGCCCCGTAAGTCTTCTTCATGAATGATTTTCCTCTACTCCTCTACTACTACCAGGAGCAATGAAAATTATCGTAGCCGACGATCTCATGTTTCAGACACAGTTTGTACACAGACAAGTGACACACTTTGGGGGGTTTGACAACGTCACAACCCTCCCGGTAAACAGAGAACCTCAATTATGGTTAATTTTTCTGTTGCGTTATACGAATACATTTAATGCACTCAACCACCATTCCCAATTAATGCATCTCTACCCCTTTTTTTTTTCTCAAGTAATTGTACAGTTACAAACCCGTGAACAAGCTTCTTAGGATGATGACCCTTTTTCGACTTACCTTTTGAGTCAATGAAAGTTTCTGTGGGTGCAAGTTCCTAATCTTTTCCCTGCTTGGTTGATACAAACACGTTAAAGAACATTGAAGACTTTTCTTCCTCCGAAGAACCTTTCAGACAAAGTAACATTTGGCTTTATCTACCCGCACTCTTATGTGGAACGGAACGTAGACGTTTGAACGTCAAAGTCAGCAACAGTCTCTCTTCTACATCTCAAAGATTCATAATTCAAGTACGTCACAAATTATTGTCATCCCACTCTTTGCTTCCTCCGTTGACGGTGATAAGGTTCGCTTTCAGTCTTCTGCTAAAACAATAGAAGAGCAAGCGACTCCGGCCAGTTTTTAGTTTTCATGGAGAAACTTCATCTCCTCATGCTTCTCTTGCCTTTCTTTCTTCTCCAATTCCTTTCTCTTTTCCTTTTCTCATCAGCTGCCTATACTCTCCCAAATAAGTATTTCATTAACTGTGGGTCGAAGTCCAACATCACTGTCGGCAATCGGAGCTTCGTCGGTGATTTGAATTCTGGCTCCTTCTCTTTCGGAGCCAACCTCTGATGTCAGCGCCTCCAACTCATCAACAGATATGTCTCTTTACCAAACTGCAAGAATTTTCCAAAAACCATCTTCGTATGAGTTTGATATAGTTGATCATGGTATTTACTATGTTCGTCTCATTTCTTTCGTTTGATGTCCGAAAGTAGTAATCTGGCCGATGCCTTGTTCGACGTTTCAACAACTAATTTCTCGCTGTTGTCAAATTTTGACGTTAAAAAGAATGTTAACTCACCGGTGATAGAGGAATACCTACTCACTATCAACGAAACCAAGTTCAGCATTCACTTTACTCCTCATAAAAAATCTTTTGCTTTTGTGAGCGCCATAGAAGTCTTTCTAACCCCCGAAGACATGGTCATGGATGACTTTCCTGAAGTTACTCCTACAGGGAGTAATGTAAATTATACTGGCGTACGATCTCAGGTTTTACGCACAATTCACAGGGTCAATGTCGGAGGTCCCCAGAACAAGGACACACTGTGGCGGAATTGGATAACGGATGATGATTATCTCCTTTCCCCGGGAGCCGCCAAAAACTGTGATCCTTATAATGGAAGTCTAAGCTATCTTCTTGGAGCAACTTCGTACAGTGCCTCAGATCTTGTCTACGGAACTTGCAAGGAAATGAATTTAGATGTCAGCGGGGTATCGAATTCCTTGAACCTGACTTGGGGTTTCAATGTGAGTAAGAGTGCCAGACACCTGGTTAGGCTCCACTTTTGCGACTTTCATAGTAAAGTTGTCAAGTCCAACCTCTATATTTATGGCAAGTTAGTTGAGATGATCTATTCTTACGATCCTATAAACAAAACCGAGGTGACGGCAGCCCCATTTTATTGGGATTTTGTGGTTGACTCGGATGAATCGGGAGTTTTAAATATTAGTGTCGGGCATCGAGAGGATTCTAACATTAAAACTGCCTATCTGAATGGAGTGGAGATTTTGGAATTTATGAAGGAACCACCTGTTCCCATTACCAACAAGCCGAAGGAACGTGTTGTTTTGGGAGTTGCTATCGCTAGCAGCGCTGGCTTTGTCTCATTTCGGTGGTACTGCTTTTGTTGCGTTTAAGATGCAAGAAGGCAAAACATGTCGATGGAGTAGGTTCCTTGCCAGTGCTTCATGGGAAAGGAAGTACTCATGGAAAAGGAACAGCGAATGCATCCCCTGCTCGTAATGTCAACCTGAAGTTGAAGATGCCTCTTATTGAAATACTGATTGCAACTCATAACTTTGACTCCAAACTCTTAATAGGTGAGGGTGGATTTGGAAAAGTCTATGAGGGAGTTCTTCAGAATGGGATGAAAGTGGCGGTGAAACGAAGTGATCCAGAACACGGTCAGGGCCTTCCGGAGTTCGAAACAGAAATCTTGGTCTTATCCAAAATACGACATCGCCATCTTGTTTCCTTGATTGGATATTGCGAAGAAGGATCCGAGATGATACTGGTGTCTGAATTTATGGAGAAGGGAGATCTACGAGATCATCTCTACGATTCCACGGAGAATCCTAACGAGAGGTCCTCTGGCAGGCCCAAATTGTCTTGGAAGCAACGTCTTGAAATTTGTATTGGCTCAGCAAAGGGCCTTCATTACCTTCACACCAGTTCAAATGGGGGGATCATCCACCGTGATGTCAAGTCAACAAATATCTTGCTGAATGAGCATTACGTGGCTAAAGTTGCTGATTTTGGCCTTTCTAGATCAGGTCCTCTCGATCCAAATCATTCGAGTGTTGGCATTAAAGGTAGCTTCGGCTATATGGATCCTGAATATTTTAGATCCCTTCAGTTCACAGAAAAATCTGATGTCTACTCCTTCGGGGTAGTACTTCTGGAAGTGCTTTGTGCAAGACCAGCTATAATTAACTCATCTAAGAGGGAGGAAGTGAGCTTAGCTGAATGGGGGTTGTTTTGGCAAAAGAAAGGGAAACTTGAAGCAATCATTGATCCGTTGTTAGTAGGAGAAGTTGTCCCTGATTCACTGAGAAAATTTGGTGAATTAGTGGAGAAGTGTCTGAAGGAAGATGGGGCTGACCGGCCTTCTATGCTTGATGTGATGTGGGACTTGGACTACGCATTGCAACTTCAACAAACTGCAATGCCTAAAGGAGCACAAGACGACACTACCACAAATGTCTTTCTGGACTTGCCCTCGACTGCAATTATGCGTTTGCCTTCCAATAGCTTCCCAGATTTTGGAGACGGTCATGACCTCACAATCGGGGATGATGGTTCGGAGACAACAGAGAGTGGAGTGTTCTCTCAAATGAGAATTGATGATGCCAGATAATCTAAACTGCTCTGCTCTGAACCTTTAGAGTAGTTTATCTCATGCTTTATTCACTATCAGTGTGGAGATTGTCATATAGTTTAATATATCTTTGTGCTTTGTTCTGCTTATCCAGTATGGGGACTGCAAACTTATAGCCACGGGATGAGAACATGAAGCTATGTTTTTGTTCTGAATTTTTTTGTTTCATTTGGTCTATGTGAATGGGATTTTAGTCGTGTTGACTTCCCAAAACTTATAACTGATGCGGTTGATTTTACCTGCAAAGGGATTTCAAATAATTTATCGCAGACATTCTTGAGTTACTATGTTTATCCTTGGTCGACCTGTGAACAGGGTGGGTTGCACTAATGAGAAGGGCTCCATAAAACTCCTACTTTCTGATTCCACGATCGTTTATTACAGTGAACTCAGAGACCTGGTTCCTTCTTACAGGATTCTTTCAAGGATTCATTTCGCCCTATGAAACATAGGCTTTCATGTGGTTCAGGCCATCCAATATGACAATTCCAATAGATGTTACACAAGAGTTCAAAGGAAAATATTACGTATATTCTGTACATCTTGTTTGTTTTATTAATGTATCGCGTCAAAGACAACGCTCCTTTTTCTTTTTCTCTTTATCTTGGGCTCCTCTTTGCTGTAAAGAACGAGACTTTTGACCAAACCACAAAGAAGAAACTCTGATTGATCACTATAGCTGAATGTTTAAGTGCAAAGGAAGGTGGTCCTCAGGATGCTTTTACAATTGATATACAAATTTGATAGTAAACATGAATCTACTACACTGCTACGACATCCTTCTATATGGGGTGATCCAAGACAGTGTAAGCAGGTATCGTCCATTGACATTCCTACTTCGCTATTACTTCCACAGTTCCCAAAACCGATAGCGGACGATATTGCTGGTTGTCGAAATACCTCGTTGGCGTAACTGTATCATTATTGTATCAGTCTTTTCGACATACCTATGATGCTATTCAGTTCAAGTCTTAGTCTTTGTTTAACAGTTTTAACTTTATGTCTCCATTTCATGAATTATTGTTGCCTACTTTATTGCTCTCTCAGAGATCAGAGACCCAAACCCCCTGAAAGGGTAGCAACTCTCACCGGAAATTCCATGGAACTGCTTTACTCCCATAAGCTTCTTCTTCAGTTTTGTCTTCTCTTAACTCTCCATTTCTTTTCTCCTCTGCTGATCTCGTCGGCCTACACAGTTCCTGATAAGTACTTCATCGTCTGTGGACGGAGCAGCAACGTCAATGGTCCGCCGGTCTTTGTTGGTGATCGAGATTTCTCAGCTGGAAAAGGCAAAGCTATCAAAAGCAGCGACTCCTCAGGTACTTCAGCTCTGTATCAAACGGCAAGAGTCTACAGAAAGACGTCTTCGTATAAGTTTAAAATCAACAAGAACGGGACATACGTAGTACGCCTTCATTTCTTTGCTTTCTCTTCTCATCCTGAATTGTCTGATGCTCTGTTCAATGTTTGGGCTTCTGGGTTTTTACTTTTAACTAATTATGGCATCAAAAACGTTACTACTTCTCCAAGGATTGAAGAATTCCTTCTAACCATCCCAGAAGGAGATTTTAAGATCTTCTTCATTCCTTCTCAAGAGTCATCTTTGGCTTTTGTAAACGCCATAGAAGTTTTCCTTGCTCCCGATGAATTCATCCCTGATAGCACTGCTCGCATAACCTCCACAGGAGGTAACGTTACCTACAGTGGCTTGAGCTCTCAAGTTCTACACACGATCCATCGGATCAACGTGGGAGGTGACTACATCAATGGGGATAACTTATGGAGGAATTGGGAACCAGATGACCCTTACTTACTCCAGTCGTCGACAGCGAGTAATAAGTCCTATTCTTCAGCGCCTAATTACGAGACGCCTGAAGGGGTTTATATTGCCCCAGAACTTGTCTATGGGACAGCCAAGCGTTTGAATGCAAATGGTGGCAGTAATACAAGTGCTCCAAATGTGACTTGGAGTTTTCCGGTGAATAAGGATGCCAAACACTTTGTTCGGGTCCATTTCTGCGACATAGTGAGTAAAACACCCGATGACTTGTGGTTCAATTTCTATATCAACAGGAACTTCAGTAAGAAGATAAATCCTTACAGTTTTATTCAACTGTTGGCTGCCCCATTCCACCTGGATTTTGTAGTTGATTCAGATAATTCGAGATTTATGAATGTTAGTGTAGGATTGCTTGGGGACTCGCGCTATCCTGATGCCTTTTTGAATGGACTGGAGATTATGGAGTTCATGAAGAATTCAAGTTTCATTCCCGAGGACAGTGAAAGTGAATCAAATAAGAACTCCCCTGTTATAATTGGCTCGGTAAGTGGTGGGGCTTTCGTCATTTTGGCACTCATTTTGGGCATAGGCTTGAAATGCAGGAAGAAAAAGCCTGATCTTAGTCCGGGAGTACTACTTTATGGAGGGTTTAGTTCTAACAACAGGTTGACTAAAAGTAGTACTGATTCTGCTCAATATCTAAACCTCAGTCTGAAGATGAGTTTGGCTGAAATACGGCATGCGACTGAGAACTTCAAAGTTTTCATTGGTGAGGGTGGATTTGGAAAAGTCTACAAAGGTGATCTTCGGAATGGTACAAAAGTGGCTGTGAAACGAGGTGCATCTGAGCATGGACAGGGTATTGATGAATTCCAAAGGGAGATCTTGGTGTTCTCCCATATACGACACCGCCACCTTGTGGCTCTTGTTGGGTACTGCGCTGAAGGGTCCGAGATGATATTGGTTTATGAATTCATGGAAAATGGCCCTCTAAGAGATCATCTCTATCATACTAAAACCAGTTTAGACCGATCATCTAAACCTAAACTATCTTGGAAGCAAAGACTTGAAATTTGCATTGGTGCGGCAAAGGGCCTAGAGTACCTCCATACTGCTCAGACAGGAAGAATCATACACCGTGATGTGAAGTCAACGAACATTTTACTTGATGAAAACTATGTAGCCAAAGTAGCTGATTTCGGCCTTTCAAAGTTGGGGCCTCATGATCCAGATCACTCCACTATGGGTTTCAGGGGTAGCTTTGGTTATTTTGACCCAGAATACGTGAACACCCTACAGTTGACAGAAAAATCTGATGTTTACTCTTTTGGAGTTGTTCTTTTTGAAGTTCTATGCGCGAGGCCAGCTCTCGACGATTCGCTTCCGGGGGAGGAGGCAAACCTTGCCGATTGGGCGATGCAGCGGCTAAGGGAAGGCCAAGTTGAGAAAATTATTGATCCCGTGCTCGCTGGTAAAATTAAGCCTAGTTCATTGCGGAAGTTTGTCGAAATTGCTGAGAAGTGTTTGAAGGAAAAAGCTACCCAGAGGCCTAGTATGCAGAAAGTAGTATATGATTTGATGTATGCACTTCAGCTTCAAGAATCTGCGGCAGACAGCGAGGCACAAGAATACAGCAAGACTGACACTGTATTTGGAGTGCCGTTACCTGTTTCTTGGGATGTTTCCATTCAGGAAGATGATGATGTATCCATTTTGAGAGCATGATGATTCTTATACAACGACTACCGAAGTCTAAATCCGACTGATATAGTTATGGTTAATTCCTATCAATGTATCACTGCATTTCCGTGGCTTCTTGTCATCCTAAAATGTGTAATATGTTATAGTGTGAAGCTGCAAAGTTGCTTCTTGCGCTTCAATTGGTGCAGCAAACAGATTGCTTGGTCTTCTCGTCTATACTTTGTTGTCTATTTTTGTCTTGTTGGTTGAAAGACTTTCTATCTACTCCTTGATTTGCTTCTAGTGCTTGAATTCATTGATGCAGGAAACAGGTTGCCTGTTGCTCTAGTCCCTACTTTTGTTGTCCTTGTTTATATTGTTCAATGAAAGATTTTCTATCGTCTCCTTCATTTGTTGGTGTTCTTTTCTCCGTGTTTATCCTGGTCCGATCTCTTGACTGTGCATAACTTTGAGAAATTAGAATTGAATTGGCTCTGCACTCTTCATTTTATTTTATACGTTGATGTCCCTAGGCCTCCTAGGATTGAAACCCAAGGCAATGACTGTTGCCGTAATCCCAAAAAATATTAGGGTTTGAAGAAGTCTAAGATCATACTCTTAGTGAGAAAAGACGAAGATATTTTAAGAGAGAGGATTACTTTTCTTTTAAAAAAAAAAGGTTCTATAAAGATAAGGGTTCTTTTCTTCTTCACGCGTCATTTCTTCGTATTGCTTTTTCTTCCCGTGCCGGATGTTCTTCAAATTTACTTTTTCGCTGAAGCGACAACCAATAATGCACTAACATTAACGCGCAAATCTCGCGGTAGATGGCTCAATCTTACTTTGTTAAAGGAGGAAAAGGCTTTTGATCTTAATCAGGAAGCTAAACACAGTCTTCCTATCTTTAAAGTAACCATTGAAATCAAGATGTAGATAACGTAACTATTCTTTCTCCGCCTTCTTCGCTTGTCTTCATTTCTGCCGGGAAAGGACTTCATCAACTTCAGGTCAGAAATTGGCACATATCTGGTACAGCTTCCTTTCTATTCTCGGTGTTTCAGCTTTAGTGTTTTGATTAGACAAGCGATTTGGTGGTAAAGTAAGAAGATAACGAGATGATAAAAGGTTTCTCGAGTAAGAGGGTCCACTAGGGGTCTGCCCTACGCGAGCTGACTCCCTTGACTACGTTTACGTGTTCTGTCCCTCTCAGGAAGCAATGCATTTTAACTATTCTACCAAACTATGTTGATGAAGATTCCATAATATTCTTGATGATCTCTCATTGCCATCTGTTAAAATTTGAAATAGAAACAAATTCAAAAAGATCAAAGAATTTTTGGAATAAAAAATCACAAGTTTACATATATCTTGTGAACTTTGCACTACAAAATTAGTCGTTTGTTCTCCTCTTTATACAAGAAATTCACAACCGAAGATATACAAAGGAATAATTTGTTTCCTTTTACTCACTCGATTTTTTGCAGCAAACATTGCTGTTGAAGATCTCTTCTTCGTTTGAGCCATTTTCCAGCAATTACAGGGCTTGTTTCGTTCTGTTTCTCCTACTATAGTAGAAATCTTCCCCAGCGGGCAAGCAGAGGTTTATTACGTGATTGAGTCTGAAAGCAAGTAACAGGTTCGTTTAGATTGGACTATTGAATCAAAATTTAACTAAAATTTTGATGGGTGTCTCCTACATATGATAATATGATGGAAAACTCAATAATAAGTCTAGTTAACAAGAGAGACTTTACTTCACAAACTCGATAATAAACCTCATTAAAGAGAGATACTTCACCTTAGTTATATTCCTGAGATTATTCCACAATTGCATAGACCTAACTCTTAAATAGCCACTGTAACTAAGAAAGTCCAATGTATGACTTGGTCTCGTGACTCGCTGGAGCACGAGCTTCCCGCAGCTTAAGTTTACACCTCTCCACGCAACTGCTGCCTTCCCAAGTGCAAGTAGCCGCACAAATTGCTTCCATCACGAATTCCCTTCCTAGCCTCACGCCACATCAGCTAATCTTCCACAATACCATCTGCACTGCGTCATCTTCTCAACTGAACAAGCACGAACTGCAACACTACTTCCCACAATCACGCAACACCCGAACTGTCGCTCGGCGTCATCCCACTAAAGTCACGAATAGTCAGTTTCTGAGCTGAACCCGCACGACCTATTTTCCATGCACAAGCCTCGCAGGACACCAATCTGCTGCAACTCACTTCCTGTCACTTGAACTTGAGTGATACACAAGTTGAAACATTTCTCCCGAACTCATGCAATCGAGCTCCCAAATCACCGCTAACTCACAAACACCATGAACCCACGACCTGGATGCAGCAACTACCAACCTCATTAGTGCCTTTTCTTTTATTTAACCCCCACAATTAATTACTAATGACTCACACTAATTATTAACAATCCATGGCACATAATAGAATCATATAGTTTTGAAGCTAAATTCTTTTAGTTATTATTAGAATATGCAACTTTTTAGTCTGAAACATTGCGCATGACTTTCAATACCTTTCTCAAGCTAGAAATTGGAAAGGTCTTGACTTCGCTACCTGCCTCCAACTCCATCCAACCGAAGGCAACATTCGCGTCTCCTGCACCTCCCTTGACGACTCTAGCAACCTTGTTCTCATGGGAAATAGAACATGTTAAGAATTTGTAGTAGTTAGTGAAGGTGAAATGACCTTCATAACCCCAGGGATATTTGGATTAGAATAGGTGAAGAAGGGCAATATTGTAAATACCATTCTTGGGTGATTAAAAGGTTAGGAACAGGAGAGAGAACGTGGCTGGTTGGCTTGAACGTGAGTGAGAGAGAGTGTCTCCGCTGTGCGTTACTGTAGTTTTGGTCAGCCCTCTGGTGGAGCTTGTATTGTACTCTAGATTGTTCTTAATGAAAAGGAGAAGGGGCCAACAACGGTGACAGTGGACATAGGCATGCTTTGGCTGAACCACTCTAAAATATGATATCCTCTTTGTGTGTGTGTGCGCCTAGATCTCTACATTTTGCATAAAATTGTGTGATGTGTGTTCCTGTTAGTGTACTTACTTGGATCCTAGCTCCCAGAGCTTTTAACAAGAACCTAACAGAACCTTAGTGGTCTAGTCTTCTTTAAATCACCCTGCCAACACGATCGTGCCAGGGCAGAACTTCTCAACCTGTAACCTTTTGCGAAATGGGTTGTACTCGTTTCATCTTCTTAGTTATGGCAATGTTATGCTAATGTCCAGATTACATCTTTCATTGTGATATCAAACTAGAAAACATCCTCTTGGATGAGAACTCCATTGCCAAAAGTCTCAACTTTGGTCTTCGAAAGCTAATCTTATCAAAGAACGATCAAGATTATCTAGAAATCTCCCTATAACTTTAGAATCTGATGTCTTCAGTGACAACATGGTTTTACTAGAGATCATCAATGGGAAGAGAAGTTTTAAAGTTTTTGTAGAAATGAAAAGGAAGGTGTTATCTACACGGGCGTGTGAAGAGTTTGAAAAGGATAACGCCACAAGAATTCTCAACAGAAGGTTGGATCAGCAAAAGGTGTGAAGAATTGTATGATTCAACACAAGTCGTTAAGGATCCAAGTACTGGAAGCACAAAGATGGATAAAAGCTCTTTATTGATGAGAGTAAAACTAGTGATATAGAACATGCGGTCCACTTCAATGCTTATACAAAAATGGAATTGACCATTGAATAAGGCAAAATGAGGTCGACTAATGGTGCTTATGGTGGGTAACAGGTAAAGATGGCTAGGTAGCATCCGTGTTGTCATCTATGTTGACATCCCCCTCAAGCTAGTCAATTATAGAAGTCAAGAATGCCTCAAGTTGGTGGGTGATAGATGTTGAGAACACCAAGCTTGTGCAAGAGGGAGGAACATTGGTGAGGACCCAAGGCCTTTATGAGAACATCAGCCAACTGATCTTTGGTGCCAATGTGTGCAATTTTAACAATCCGGTGACAAATCTTCTCACAAGTAGTTGTAGTCAAGGTGCAATATTTGGCTTTAGTAGAGGATCTAGAAACAATGCCCTACTTTTTACTTTTTCAAGAAAGTATAGAGTCACCAAGGAGGATGTAGAAGCTGGTAATAGATTTCCTCCCCATCTTGCATGTAGTATAATCAAAATCATAGTAAGCTTGCATTTGAAATCCTCCAAAAGAAAATATGAAGATCTAAAACCTAGATAGCTCTTCAAATAACTGACCAAGCAAATGACCATTTTCCAATGTGACTTCTTGGGTGCATGCATGAATTAACTTATGTGATGCATCGAATAAGAAAGGTCAGGCCTAATGACTTCAATATAGATAAGCTTACTAATGAACTATTGGCATTCAAAATTTTTTTAAACAGGGGATCATCATTGCAATGAACTAGAGCACCACAATCATATTGGCAAATAGTCAAGGTTAAGTAGGGATCCATCATGTTACCAATAGGCTTAGCACCCATGGGTCCCAAATTATCTCTTAACTTCAAAATATATTTGCATTGGCTCAAGTAAATGCCAAGTCTTTAATGTGAAAGCAAAGTTTAAGTAAGCCTTGAGAGCTAGGATGCCTTCAACATCATCTTTTGTGATTAGGATGTTGTCCATGTAGATCATAAGGATCACAACCAACGCATTGTGGGTTTTGTTAAAGAGTGAAGGATTATATAGAGAATCTTTTATAGCCAAAATAATGCCTCGATAGACTTGTCATACCATTGTTTGGTTACTTGCTTCAAACTGTAAATGGATTTGTGAAGTTAGCAAACTTTGTTCCCACCTTTCCCCCTTAATTCAGATCTCCAAGAGAAAGACACATGTATACATACCTCTTCATTGAGATCACCTAGTCAAAAGATGTTATGCACATCAATATGATGAATTTGCCAATATTTCTGAGCATTTAAGGAAAGAGCATTCCCCATTGTAATATGCTTTACCACCAAAGCTAATGTCTTATGGAAATTAATGTCTTCCTTCTAACTAAATCCTTTGGCCACTCTAAATGGGCCTTGTACTACTCAACAATACCATTAGCATAATATTTAATCTAATGTCCATTTACAACTCTTGGGTTTCTGATCCTTAGGCAATTCCATAATCTTCGAAGTCCTATTAGCCTTCATTGCTTGTAACTCCTAATCCATGGCATCTCTTAATCAGAAATCATTAAATACTTCATGGTGATAAATAGGTTCAATATTAGCTAAAATCCTATAAAGTGTTGTATAGGATTTGGTAGGTGAGTGTAAGAAAGGTGAGCTAAGATAAGGTATAAAGAAGAATCACACTCAATGGTGGCAAAGGTTGAAAAAACATAATCTTTGGTCCAAACAGGTGAATGAGTAGGTCAAGAAGAACAATGAGTTGGTACATTAAAAGACCAGTGGAAAGAGGTGGTGGAATAAGAAAGGTAGAAGCTCCCTCAAAAGCTATAAAAGAAGTAATGGGAGTTGACTTATGCACTAGCACAAAGGAAATTAAAGGTGAGATAACATGAGGTGGTATAGCTATAAGGTAGTGCAATTGAAGGTGTGGGAATGACTGCCGAGTTAGGACTTTCATCAGGAGGTGCAATTAAAGGAAGTTGTAATATAGGATGAAAGCTAGGCTTCAATTAGGTGAATAGAAAATGATCCTCATGAAATTGTATGTCTCGACTCAAAAATAAGCAATGATGCTTAATGTTATTAAATAATAACTTTTTCCCATGTGGGTACCCCATGAAGATGCTAGCCATAGCCTGAAGGGCAAATTTGTCTTTGTGCCCTAAGTGGTGGCATAATAAAGATAACCAAACACTAAAAAATGACATATGCATAAGGGTTTATCGAATAATTTTTGAAAAGGAGTACAACTATCAAGAATGAATGAAGGTATCCTTTTGATGAGATAAGTGGTAATGACGGTACATTCACTCCCAAATTTATTAGGCATGTGACTTTGAAATTTTAAAGCTCATGTGACATCAATATGTGACAACGTTTGCATTCAACTAATTTTTTTTTTAGTGATGTATGAATGCAAAATCTTTTGTCCAAAATACCTCATGAAGAAAATAAATTTTTAGAAGTATAATTGAAAAAATCCAATTCATTGTTAGTACAAACATGTTTCAATTTCAAATTAAATTGTGTTTGACAATGTTGAAAAAGTTTTGCAAATAAGAAATGATATCACTTTTAACTTTCATAAGATACATCAATGTCCCACATGAGAAGTCATTGGCAATGGTTAGAAAATAATGAGATCCATCATGAGTAAGGATGTGATAAGGTTTCCAAACATAAACATAGATTAAATAAAAAATTTGTTGCATGTTGTGGCATGTTCTAGAAAAGAGTTGTGAGTTTACTTCATAAGTGGACAAATTTGACAATGAAGATATGAGGAAAATGAAAAAAAAATTAAAATTCATTGAGAAATTTAAATTTTGCATTTGACCTATGTCTAAATATACAATGCCAGAGTTCAAAGTTTGAAAGGTTACATGACAAGATGCTAGTACAAAATTTGGGCAACACCTTGACAATTGTTATACTAAATGGCTTTTACGATGTACAACAAAATAATAAAGTTGTTTATCATCCTACCAAGTCTTTTGACTTTATTTATTGAAAAGTCTTGAAAAACACAAAATTTATGATAAAAGAATATTGAAAAGTTGTCTTCAAGACAAAATTTGGATACTAAAATCAAATTAAATTTGAAGGTAGGTGAGTAAAGCACAACATGTAATTTCAAACTAGGATTGCCTAAATGAGTCATGAAGCATTATCACCATTTAATCGAACTAGGATCATATGCACATGTAATAAATAATTCAAATTATGGATAATAAGCAATTATATGAACATTAGATTTACTATCAAATATCCAACATTTACTCAAGAAGTCAGGCATATGTATCATAAGGGCCTAAGCCCCTTCTACATATTCAAACTTGAGGAAGTTTATGAAATATTGATAATTAGTCTTAGTGATGAATACCTCATTCGAATTAAGTGTAGCTAAGTTGGCATGAGGCTACTCTTTAAAATGCTTATGCCTTAGTGGAAATCCATTGAGCTTTTAGCAACCTTTATGGTTATGACCATGGATTTTATTGCAATCACATTGAGGCCCATGAAGTTTGTAATAGACTTCCTAAGTGTGCCTATTTGTTTTTTGCAATTATTGCATATCTAGACCTTCTTAGACAACATGTTGCTTTGATTTTCCTTTAAAGAAAAAAAAATCATTTTCAAACTTACTAGTAATACTTGACACTTTTCCAAGTTTGTCGCAATAGCTTTTTAAATATTGACATGGCTGGTTGTGTCACCAAGTGATTTTGCTGCAAAAGCTGTTAGATCCATCATCTTCATCTTGAGGTCATGCCGATATTTAGTTTTGTAGACCATGGAAAAAGCTCCTTTTATAGTTAGTAAGGGCTACATAAGCAAGATTTGTTTCCTCATTACCTTATAGTAGTCGTCTAACCTATGAAGAAATTGAAGAAATTGAAGAAATTGAAGAAATTGAAAAAATTGCATTTGTTCTTTGTGAGCTTTTCATGGTGAAGTTTTGGCCATTTTAGTGGGATTCAGTTCCATAAGGATTCCATATTTGTCCCAAAGCTCCTTTAATTGGTTGAAAAAGAAGGAAACGTTGTCACCATTTTGCCAAATCTACTTAAGCTTACCTAGAAATGTCATATAGATGACTACCATTAACTTGGTTATACCTATCATAAAGCTCTTTCTAAAGTTTGGTGGCTAAAGTAATGTAAAGTAGCCCATTGTGAAGCTATTCAAATAGAGAGTTTAAGATCCAAGTTAGGCATATTGCATTGCATCATTCCCATAAATAAAAAATTTAAAAAAAGGCAAAGTTTTAGTTGGTGTGGGATAACACCCATCTACAAACACCAACTTAATACATGTAAAAATAGTAGTCTTCAGTGTACAACTCCACATAGTGAGGTTTCTTGATCCAATTAGCTTAAAAGATAGTAGTGAGCTAATGTTGTATTCGTTGGCTGAGAGATATAGGGGTTTAAATGGATCTATGATGATGGCGGTAAGAATGACATCATTTGGATGCTTTGAATGGCCATTAGAGGTGTTCTTATGTCCCTTGGAGAGTTCACATGGGCAAAATACAAGGAGTTTTGGTGGATAAATAGTTTGGTGGTGATGTAGACATAGTGGGCTAGTTGCTCTATTTTTGATATAGTATGAGAAAAGCTATGAAAGGCTTGTTGGTGCGAACTCATAAGGTGTAAGGGTAGCTATGGACTAGGTAGAGTTGCTATAGAACCAATATTGATTGTCATTTTCACTTCACAAGTGATAGTTTAAGCAAAAATTTCAATGTATAGTTTTCATGAGCCCAATAGGAAAGTTGGGCTCTAATTCCATGAAGAATCATATGAATTCAACACGAATCATTGAGGATCGAAGCATTGGAAAGACAAAGATGGATAAAATCTTTTTATTGATAAAAGCAAAACCAGTAGTACAAAGTAGGAATGGTGAACCCACAATTTATTTTGTACAAGTGTAAATCATATTATAAAAATGTCTAATATATAGCAAGAAATATGCAACATGGTGAAATATGGTGACCGATACAAAACATGTTTTGTACCAATACACTTCAATGCTTATATAGGAATGGAATTGGCCACTAACTTTATGCATTCAAAAGCAGCCATAGGGTGGTTCTTATATTTTGCAATAATCCTACTTGTTAGCTAAAGTTGTTGTTTTTTTTTTTTTAATCCTTGTACAATTAGGACAAAGGGATCATAAGAAAGTGACTAAGTTTTTTTTTAATCATTCAAGGTAGAGAAGTTTGCCTATTTTTCTCTTAGCTTTCCTCTTCACTCTTAATCCCATCAACTTTCTCTCATGACTTTGAATTTGAATCATCAATGGTAAGAGTCTTGACACAATTGTTCCATCAGCTCCTTACACTACAAATTCTCCAAGCCCTCATTATGAGCAAGCTCAATGCTTGCTTCTCCTCTCATTATCTCCAAGCCCTAATTACGTGCAAGCTTGATGTTTGCTTTTACATTCTATTAGAAGCAAAAATAAACTCTTAATAATGTCAAAGTCCTTGCAAAGATGATATGCTAGTCCCAAATGTACATTGAGTTCACTTATTTTAAATAATGATGATATGCTAGTCCTAGATGTACACTGAGTTAATTTATTTTAAACAACATAAAATCCTTACCATTCTTATTAATTAATTAATTAATTATATATATATATATTATCTTATCCTACCTCAATTCACTTAACCTTTGATATTGGTAGGGCCCACTACCTATCCCGTACTAAGAATATTAGTCACAAATAATATTGGGTAGGCTTACTATCTACCCCACGTTAAGGGATAACAATTGCAAACTATTAAGTCAGGTTGTGGTTTGGCTTTGATACCACTTATCACATGTTTAGATTTCAACCCAAAAGGTCAGCCTTATGTGAAAGGAGTAGCCACCCTACTTATATGACTAGATCATCCCATTTTTTTTTTCAACGAGGGAGAAAGTTATGACATATGAAGTTTTTAAACAATGATAAATTGTTGGTCCTAAAGATATATGAATTGATTTATTTCAAATAACATAAAATCCTTACCATTCTTAGTAACTATTATACTTATGCTTATTACATAATTTGCATTAATTTCTTAACACAATTGCTACATCATGCCCATTGCAGACAATAACATCAAACTTTGCATATAGAGCAAAGAAAGATAGGAATTTAATATGCATGCTTTTGTTTAAGTCTTTTTATATGTGTAAGACAAGAGTTACTAAAAGAAAACTTAAAAAGAAAAAAAATCTTAAACTTCTAAGTTAATTTTTGAATTAAATTTTTAAACCTTTTAATACATTAACATGCAAAAATGAAAGTAAGGTAAAGGGGAATATATTGCCTCAAAGATTATCTATAGGACAACCAAGTGTTTGAATGCAAATGTTGGTGACATATCTAATGCCTCATATGTAACTTGGAGTTTTCTAGTCAATAAGAATGCTAAACACTTTGCTCTGGTTCATTTATATGATATATTAAGTAAAAAACCTTATTACTTATGGTTCAACTTCTATGTCATTAGGAAGTTTAAAAGGTGGCTACCCCATTCCACCTAGATGTTGTGGTTGATCCAAATAATTTAGGATTTGGTGAATATTAGCATAGATACGAGGGGACTTGTCCTATCTTGATGCCTTTTAAAATGGACTAAAGATTATGAAGTTTATTAAAAAACCTAGTTCCATTCCTAAGGAAAGTGAAATGAATGAAGTAAAAACTTCTCCTATATTATGATTGGTTGAGTCATTATTATGTGCATGGATTTAGGATCTTTTGGTTGGCTTAGGTGAAATGTAATTTTCATAAAGCCAAGGGTAATGCTGAATCCTTTTACCAACTTTGTAAGGAGGATGGAAAAAGGAATCTGAGTAGAAAGTTCAAAGGTTTGATTACAAAAGAATGGGAAAGAATCTCAATGAACAAACTTTTCAGGTTACAAAAGGCTTGCCCTTCAACCTTTTACATGTCCATATTATATTATCCCTTCTAGCTACTTGGACAAGAAGGCTTGGTAGTAGATAAACCTACAACTATTGATAAGCATGGGTTACACTACTACCTATATTGCCTTAGGCCTCTTTTGCTCTTGCTTTATTCCCTAACATTAGGGTAGGATAAGGGTTGCATGATATAATGCATCCCCAATTGAAAAGACCTTGTCCTTAAGGCTAAAGGTAGGAAACTGATGCCTAATCCACTTCTCTTTTTCCCACGTGACCTTCTCATCATCAAGACCTTTCCACTTGACGAACAGCTCCTTTTTTGTCCTCCTTGCTTATACTACAACATAACTTTAGGTTTCACTATTAACACGTCTTCATCTTCCAAAATTACAAGTACCTTTGTTTTGGCCAAATCACCTTCTTTAATTGTGAGACATGGAAGACTGAATGTGAGATGTGGAAGATCGAATGCAATCTAGAATCCTTAGGCAAGTGGAGCTTACAAACAACTAGCCCCATTTTCCTTATCACTTCATAATGCCTAAAGAAACATAAGGTGGGCTTAGCCCTCCAAGTATGGGATAGAAAAGTCTACTAGTAAGGTCTAAGAAGAAAAAAAACCATATCTTCGATTTCTAACTTTAATTTTGTCCTCTTTTTATCTACAAACAATTTCATGCAATTCTAAGTTGCTTAAATTGTTCTAAAAGTTCCTTAATCATTTAGTCTCAACTTTTAAGCTTTTTCTTAACTATGGCTAGCTTACTTGACCTAGATTGAAACTTAACAATGAGAGGGGTTCTTTATGAAATACCACCTCATAGTGGGTTCATAGTGACAAGCAATATAAGCTCATATTATGACAATATTCAATCCTTGGGATCCATTTTTCCCATTTAGTAGGTCTTTCTACACAAAAGCAATGCATATACATTTTTAGAATGCAGTTAGTAACCTTCATTTGGCCATCCATTTAGGGATGATATGTTGATAAAAATCTAAATTTGGTCCTTTATAGCCTAAAAAGCTTACCCCAAAATTTACTAGTAAACGTGGACCTTCTATTGCACATAATGGCCTTTGGAAGTCTAAATATCCTAAATACTTGGTCATGGAATACTTATGCTACAGACTCTATCGTATATAGCTCAAAAATAGGCAAGAACCAAGCAAACCTAGAAAGACAATCAACTACCACAAACATGGAGGTCTTCCCTTAGGACTTGGGTAATCCATCAATGAAGTTCATTGACAACTTTTTCCAAATTTCTCTGAGATAAGTAATAAGTCCAATAGACTTATAGAGGATTCACTCTACCATCTGTGCTATTGACACACTAGGTAGCTTCTAACCACATCTAGCATGTCTTCTTGAAAATGCTTCTAGCCAAACACCAATGATACACTAGAAAGTTTTGAGAAATCCTTCTTGACTTCCATGAAGGAAGTCACAAACTAACATAAGAATGAGCCGTGATGTAAGGGACTTCATTTTCCTACATTGGAAAGGCAAGCGGGATGATCGAACCATATAAGGAAATTGGCTACTCCTCCCAATTAAGGTTGATCTTTTGGGATGGAACCCAGGTCTATGACAAGTGGTATAAAAGCCAAACCATAACCCAGCCCAATGGGCTTGCAACTATTATCCCCTAGTGTGGGGTGGGTAGTAGGTGAACCCTTAATGTGGGGTTGGCAGGGGGCCCCACCCATGTCAAAGACGACATGGATTTGGGTGGGGGAGAATGTAACGGACTTCATTCTCCTACATCAAAAAGGTAAGTGTGATGATCTAACTATATAAGAAAATTAGCTACTCCTCCCAATTAAGGTTGACCTTTTAGGATGGAACCTTGGTCCGTGACATTGAGCTCTCCTCTAAATATATCATATTTTTAAAATAAAGATCCTTTTAGAAAATTTCCATAAACCCACTACTTCCCCTTTAACCATGCGCATGATCAACTCTTGCAATGTGGGTGAGTCCTAAACTTCTTCTTTAATTAACTCTAACCAAAGTGGGATAGGTTGAGTCACAACATTGATTTATGAAACTTGTAGATTTTTCTATGCCTATAGGTTCCTTAACCTTAAAAAGAGATTTTGCTTTGTCCATTCGAGATAAGGCATTAGGTACCCAGTTAGATGATCAAAGCCAATATTTAATCTTAAATTTATATGTCTTCAACTTTACTAGCCACCTTTGTTAAGCTAGGAATAGAGCTTTTGATTCCATAGGTAACTTAAACTTTGTTAGTTGGTTTTGACCACAAATCTCTAGTCGATTAGATAATGTCTCCATGTTTGCACTTTAGGTACTAAAGCTAGTAATTCTCGCACATAAGTAGAAAAAGTAAGATGCTTACCATGCAAACCTAACTAAAAAATGCAATTGGCTTCCGATTTTGTAATAGAACAACATGAACCCAACTTTTAAGGAGTCACACTCAACCATGAATTCTTGTGAGAAGTTGAGTGGGGTTAAGACTAAAGCTTAATATAGGGATTGCTTAAGCTAACAAAAGGCTTGATTAGCCATCTTTCCCCAACTGAACTTCCATTTTTGCAACAAATTGGTGAAGGGCTATGCAAGCCTTTCAAAATCTCATACAAACTTATGATAATACCCCTACTAGACCTAAAACAAAAACCCCCTTAGACTCTTCACTAAGCTTGGTCTTGGCTTCATAACATTTTCCATCTTTTTTTCATGTATAGCTATTTTGTTACCATTAATTACATTCCCAAAAAGTGAACCCTGTGTTGAACAAAAAAGGTAGTTCTCTCTTTTGGCAAGTAAATTGTGTTTGTGTAGAGTCTCTAATGCAATTTTCACATGCTTCACATGAAAGGACTACTCTTTACTAAATACAAGAATGTCATCAAAGAAGATAAAAATGAACTTATGGACATATTTATGAAAAATGGAGTTCATCACTCCAAATGAGCTCATGCTTGGTCTAATGATGTCACTACTCAACAATTCTTTGACTATACATTCTATCTTAGTTTTTGGAAGTAAGAGTACTGAAAGAATTAAGTTGCTATGGTGTGTACTCCTAAAATCAATAGAATGGAGTGATCTTATGCTTATTGAGACAAAAGCCCTCACGGTTCTACAAAGACATATGCAAAATTTACAAAGTAGACAATACAAGGCTTCTCTGTGTTCTTTCACATTTACACTCATCATGCTACCACCTTTATGTCTCCTAAGTGGAATGTTATTGTTTCCATTGAGCCTTCCTAACTTTCCTATGCATCTCTTGGGTTCGATAAAAGGGCTATCATTCACCACGTTTCCTTTAACCAACTAGATGAGTAGGAGAATTGTTGAGCTTTCATTTTGCAACTCCTTTTTCATTTTCTAGATTCCCTACACCTCTTCTTCCAGTGGTCCTACTCCCTCAAGCTCCACTTCTCTTTTTCCTAGTATGAATGACATGCACAATTTCTCAAAATTTCATGTCACATCTCCTTATGTAGCCATTGAATTCCTAACACCATATCTGAACCATGTATTAGCAACAAGTAAAACTTGAGGTGGATTACCACAACTTGCATCAATATGTTAACCAATTAACAATGTCCCTCGCTTCGAATCTTGTCTTTATTAGCGAGTCCTCGTCCAATACTAAACCAATCTTTTTCACCAAACTTAATTGAAGAAAGTTGTATGAATTTCCTAAGTTGACAAAGATGTTGATTCCCTCTCTCAAATCCTTTATTCTACCATTTACCTATATGTTTTGTGGACCATTAGACCTTGTGATTGCATTGGTAGATATTTTTGGTACCTCCATTGCTTCTTCAACTACAAGCATTTCTTTTTCATCATTCTCCATAACTTTGGTTTTAGAGGAAGAAACAAGCCTTTAGACTTGTGTCCTAGGGCATATTTTTCATTACAGTTGAAGCATGAGCCCTTCTTGCAATGGTTCATCAGTTTTATTGGTGGGAGTTTCTTAATGGTCACTATTTTCTTCTCTGCAGTAGCATTCACCTTCTCCACTGTCTGCTAGGTTGAGTTCCTATTGCAGCTCTCGTTGGACCTTTAGCTTTATATAGTTTAGCCATGTTGGGCACATCCAAAAAGTTATTTAGTCTTTTAGCTTGTACCTTTATGCAAATATATTCTTGGAGACCACTGATAAATCCTGTCACCTATTGCTTGGTAGTGAGAGGCTTTTATTTCATCAAGAGTTTAGTATATTGCAAGTGGTACTCGTCTATTGATCCTATCTATTAGAGCTTAATCAGTTCTCTATAAAAGTTTCAAAACCTAGATGTCTCATATTTGTCATGCAAAGCTACCATTAGTTATTTCCACGTTAAGTTTGTTATTTGGCCTTGTTTTTGCAATAGTTAGCACCACATATATACATTGCCTTTAAAGTTCTAGGTGGATGTCTACATTTTTCCTGCCTTAGGTGTGCACTGGTACTTAAAGAATTACGTTGCACATCTTATCCAATCTTCTAGGTCATCTCCACTTGCAAATCATGGAAATTTAAACTTCATCCCTTTACTATTAGGTGGTGGGGAACTTGGTTTAGTGACAAGGCCCTTGTCTTTGTTTCCCTTAGAAGATGACGACTCATCTTTTTCATTTTGGTTGTTGTTCCACAATCCCTTCATTTATGACTATATTATGAGAAACCATTCTTCCATTTATAGATGAACATTAGTGAATTATTGTTGGATAACCTCCATAACTTTTAAAAATTAGTGATTCAACTCCTTTGTGAGTATTTCTTAACTGTGTTTAGCCATTGCCACCATCGACTTTGATACCTTATTGTTATGTGCATGGATTTGGGATCTTTTGGTTGGCTTAGGTGAAACATACTTTTCAAAGAACCAAAGGTATTTTTACCAATTTTGGCAAGGAGGAGGATGAAAGGAGGATGCTGAGTAGAAAGTTTAAAGGTTTTAATTACAAAAAGTTAAGGAAAAACCCTAAGGATCAAACTTCTCAAGTTACAAAAGGCTTACCTTTCAAGCTTCTACCTATCTTTTTTATATTATCCTTTCTAGCTACTCATATAAGAAGGCTTAGTGGTAGATAGATCTATGGCTACTAACAAGCATGGGTTGCACTACTACCCATATCTCCCCTTTAATGCTTAATTACAAACATTATTTATCTAAATGAACATGTTTCTCACCCATGACCTCCTTTGCTCTGACTCTATTTCCTAATGTCAAGGTAGGGTAGGGGTTGCATTTAACAATAAGTAGTATGGTTTTCATCATTTTGGTAATGGTTAAAGGAAAAATAAAGCTCGAGACCAATAGAAACTTAATAATTTAAGCTTAGCATAAAAGGTCAAAATAGTTTTAGAAATACAAAAGAAGGCATACACCATACATATCAAAAGATGCTCGGAGTTCATACAAATTTAGAAAGCTAACTTATATATACTAAACTAGTAGTCTTTTAAGTGATTGAAAAGTCTTGAGTTAATCTAGAGCATGAAGTGTTGGTTTGTCCTTTGTCCATAAGTTTTTTATTTTCTTCCTTCATGTTACTCCTTTTCATCAATGGTCTCACTAGAACCCACTAGATGTTATGACCATTTGTTAGTGCAAGATCTTAGGAACTTTGTCATTTGAAGGACTTGAGTTAGAAGCTTCACCATGTGTGTAGGGCCTAATTACTAAGATATAAGCATAACTCTCAATTGCCAATATGACATGTGCACTTCTAGCCAAATTCTTAAGTGCATGGGGTGCTTATGTTGCATGAATCATTTAAGGTCTCATAGGTTGTTTTATGGGTTGGTTTTGAACTTGGTTAGGAGTGATTACATAATCAATCATAATCTTGAGTGGTGGAGTCACAAGCCCACCTCTTAATGACAAAACTCCTTCAATGTTAGTAATAACAAAACCTATTTCTCCTGCATGGTTGTTGGCATGGGTTTGAAATTCAAGAAACAAGAGCTCAATCAAAGTTTAAGAGCAATTGTTTACATATGGTTTAGTTCCAACAATAGGTTTTACAATAAGTAGTGTTAATTCTACTCAAAATCAAAACCCCAACCTAAAGATGAGTTTTGCTTAAATACAATATGTGACTAAGAACAAGTTTCTCAATACTTAGGGTAGATTTGGAAAAGTCTACATAGGAACTCTTTAAAATGGTACCAAAGTGGCCATGAAACAAAGTGAACCTAAGCATGGGCATGCTTTTAGTGAATATTGAATCAAGATCCAAGTTTTCTCTCTAATCAACAACTATTATGTTACATCTTCAATCATTTACTATGATGAAGGGTCTGAGATGATGCTAGTTTATGAATTCAAGGAAAATTGACCTCTAAGAGATTATCTGTATCATACTACAAATAATTCGGAGAGATCATCAAAACATTAAATATCTTGGACACAAAGACTTGAAATTTGCTTTGGTGTAGCAAAGGGCATAAATGGCCTAAATGGCCTAAATAATGGCCAAATGGGAAAAATCATACACCATGATTCTTACATGATGAAATATTGTGGTTATATTCCTCTCAAGGTTCAAGTATCCCATGTGTTTTATGTAACAAATTTTTTAACTAATGGATGGGTCAACTTTGAACATTCAATAATAGGATTATAAGTTTATCTCAATTCTCAACTCTTTGCCAAGTAGATGCAAGAAAATTTGTGGAAAAATCAACTAGCCTCAAGCATTATAGGTCCCTTGGACAGAGTTAATTTTACTTTATGTTAAAGTTTAATCACATAATATTTTATTTTCATTTATTGGTCATGCATCTATGATAGTTGATTATGTTTTTATTTTTTGAAAGTTTTGCACTCGTCCATCAAGTTTATATTTTATAAGGGGTTAGGTGTATATTTTTCTAGCATGTCCAATATTTTAGTCTATGTGTTATCAATATAAATGACAATAGTACTATTCTATTTTATTATATATGTATATATAGCCAAAGTTGACGTCGGCCCTTCAAAGTTGGGGCCTTTTGACTCAAGCTAGCTTTGGTTATTTTGACCAGTAATGTGTCTACTCCTTTGGGGTTGTACTTTTGGAAGTTCCTTGTGCTAGGCCAGCTGTCGACGAGTCACCTCCAGAGGAGGCATAACTTGCTAATTGGGCGATGCAGCGACGAAGGAAAGGCCTGAGAATTTTATTCATGCCGTGTTAGTCGGTAAGGTTAAGCCTAGCTCCTTGTGAAAGTTCATTGAATCTGCTGAGACGTGTTTGAAGGGGAAAAATGCTAAGAGGCCATGCCAGAAGTATTATATGGCTTGACAAATGCACTTCAACTTCAAGAACCGCAAATTTAATCAAGCATGACAGGTACTTTATTTGGGTTGCAGTTACCAGTTGCTTGGACTTTCGCTATTTCTTATGCCAAACTTGTGAAAATGCAAAAGGTGCAAATCAAACAAACGAATAAATCCATTTAACAAGCAAGTAGGTTGTAAATTAATGAGGAGAGTATCACAGGTTTCTCGCATGAGAGGGTCCACTAATAATGACTTCCACTATTCCACCATTGATTTAGAAAGGCTCCAGGACTCCTTCCCTAAGCCAACGCTTATTTCCATAATCAGTATTTATTATACATTCAAGCTTTGATCGAAGGAGATGTAGAAACAGTCTTTAGATGTACCGACTTGCAGCACTTCGAAGCTTGTTGCAGCGGTACTAATTTTTCTCCTTTGAAGCTAGCAAGAGTCGACCAGAGCTGTCAATATAAGCACTCTCAACGCGCCACACAAAAAAAAAAAAAAAAAAATGCACTCTCAGTGTTGAGAAATATAGTTCCACACCAAAAAAAAAAAAAAAAGAGATATAATATTTAAATGTTTGGATGTCTGACAACTCAAATATGTTCGGACTTTAGTGTTCAACTCTCATGCTCCATCTATTTGCTTCCCATGAACTTCTCTTGGAATGGCTGATTAAGATTTCCATTTTTTCTCCAACTTGTAGTCAACCCCCGTGCGCGCAACGTTATCTCTTCTTGACGTGAAAAGAGATCTAGTGCTTTTGTACAGTTGAACTCATTAGAAATGTGAAATATGTTAAAGCTAATACTTTTGGCTTTCAGCCTGACGATATCTTTTGGCAAATGGATGTTTAAACCCGAAATTATCCTGCGCTTTATGCAGGCAGTTATTCAAAACAAAGGGTAATTAAATCATTGACCTACGGAGTGGATTAGAGTTTTCGTACTGGGCAATGATTCTGGTCCACAAATCATTTCACAAGTCCACTGGAAGACCTGTCCTGAGTCTTTCTACTGTTAGACTTCGTCTTCATTCGAGGTCCAAAATTCTCAGATAAGCAACACCTTGAATGAAATTGGCCAAATCGTTTCTGCTACTTCAATGGAAAAGCTTCGGCTCCACAAGATCCATATCCCTTTATTTGCTCTTCTTCTTTTTCTCCTCCAATTTCTATCCCTTCAGGTTGTGTCTTCGGACTACACTCCCCCGAATAAGTACTTCATCAATTGTGGTTCACCTACCAACGTGAACAACGGCAGCCGGATTTTCGTTGGGGACATGAATTCCCACGACCCGATTTCCAGCTCTGTTTCCCTTAGGGGGCGAAGCGTGGAAGTAGAAGACAGCAAGCAATCCTCAGGCGCATCATCTGTCTATCAGACAGCAAGAGTTTTCAGACAGAATTTTGCATATGAGTTCGACATCGAAGACAATGGTACTTATTTTGTACGCCTCCATTTCTTTGCTTTCTCCTCCCCAAGTTCTCGGACAGATCTGTCGGTAGCTCTTTTTGATGTATGGACTTCTGGGTTCTCGCTATTGCTTAATTTCACCCCCAAAAACAGTAGTAATTCCCCCATACTAAAGGAATTTTTACTAAGCACCACTCCTGGAAAATTACAAGTATTCTTTGTTCCTCTAGGATCATCTTTTGCTTTTGTAAATGCCATAGAAGTCTTCCTTGCCCCACCAGACGTCATCCCTGAGGAAACCCGATATGTTGTTAGTCCAGCAGGAATTAAGGATGAAAAAAAACGTGTTTTCTCTGAGTGTTTTCAGAGCCTTTACAGGATTAACGTCGGAAACTATACAGTCACACCAGATGAGGACAAGTTATGGAGAAACTGGGATCCGGACGATAGATATATCTATAATGGAAAAGCTGCAGCCGCTAACCCATTCTACCAGAAGAGGCCTAATTACCTGGGAAACGTCACTGAATATACTGCCCCATCCCTGGTCTACCAGACTGCCAAACAGATAAATGTAAATGGGAGCAGTCAACTTAATTCTTCCAACATAACTTGGTCTTTCAATGTCAGTAAGAATGCTAGACACCTTGTTCGAGTTCACTTCTGCGACTTCATTAGTACATCACTTGACGTTCTGGGTTTCAATCTTAATATTTTTAGCAACTACAATTTGGAGATCAATTCCTATAATTATAATACCGAGTATGCTGTTCCTTTTTGCATCGATTTTGTGGTTGATTCTGATGAATCTGGACATATAAATATCGGTATAGGCCCTCGGGCAGATTCTGACCAGAAAAGTGCCTTTCTGAATGGGCTGGAAATAAAGGAGATAATGGAGAATTCAGGTTCAGCTCCTACTGTAGAGGCGCAAAAGAATAACCGTGTCTTTGTGATAGCTGTTTCAATTGTTGGATCTTTGGTGCTAATCTGCATTTTGGTAGTTGTACTCGTCCTGGTTTTCAGACACAGGAAGGCGAAGCCTGTTGACAATTCAGACTGGTTACCAGTACCTGTACATGGAGGAGGGAGTTCTCACAGCAGGGTGACTGAGGGAACCATAAACGGCTCCCCTGTCCCGAATTTGAATTTCGGGTTGAAGATGCCTTTTTCTGAAATTCAATTCGTAACAAACAACTTCGATAAGAGACTACAGATTGGTAAGGGTGGTTTTGGGAATGTCTATAGGGGAACTCTTAGGAATGGCACAAAAGTTGCTGTGAAACGGAGTCAACCAGGGTCTAACCAAGGCGTTCCAGAGTTCCAAACTGAGATCTTGATTCTGTCAAAGATTCATCACCGCCATCTTGTTTCATTGATCGGATATTGTGACGAGGGGTCCGAAATGATTCTTGTCTATGAGTTTATGGAAAAAGGGACTTTAAGGGATCATCTATATGCTTCAGACAACCCTCGTTTGTCTTGGAAGCAAAGGCTTGAAATTTGCATCGGTGCAGCTAAGGGTCTTCATTACCTCCACAGAGGATCATCAGCAGGGACAATACACCGTGATGTTAAGTCCAATAACATCTTGCTGGATGACAATTATGTTGCTAAAGTTGCCGACTTTGGCCTTTCGAAATCAGGTCCTCTGGATGAAACCCATTTCAGCACAGTTGTTAAAGGCACTTTTGGTTATCTTGATCCCGAGTATTTTAAGTGCCAACAGTTGACAGAAAAATCTGATGTATACTCATTTGGGGTAGTTCTTCTTGAGGTGCTTTGTGCGAGGCCCGCAATAGATCAAATGCTTCCACGAGAGCAGGTAAATTTAGCGGACTGGGCACTCCGGTGCAGCAAGAAAGGGTTGCTTGAAGAGCTTGTTGATCCTTTTTTGAAGGGTCAGATTGATCCCAACTCTCAAAGAAAATTTGTAGAGACAACAGAAAAATGCTTAGAAGAATGTGGTTCTGATCGGCCTAACATGGCTGATGTGCTATGGGACTTGGAATATGCATTACAGCTTCACCAAAATGCAACGCGGAGAGAGCCACATGAGGACAGCACAACCGATGCCTCCGCAGCATTCATGTTGACTAATGTTCAGCGGTGTCCTTCACTCAGCACGGCGATGGACAGAGATGAAATGTCTCTTTTGGCGGACGATGGCTCCAATTCCGAAGCCAGTGATGTTTTCTCGCAGATGAGACTTAATGATGCCAGATAATCATACTTTGTCTTTGAGGTCTAATATCCCTCCACAAATTGTGTCAGGTATGCCTTTGTGGGTTTCATCTGTCTTTCGGGTCGTATACTGCACCTAGTTGAAAAGATATGTTGTAATTCTAGACAGTTTACATACTCCAGCATATTCGAACTGCTATCCCCTGGCTCTGTTTAGCCTGTATTGACTCCAAATGACAAACCATATTTATCTGCTACTTTCGCTCGCCATTGCAAGGGAAACCCCTTGCCTTGTACCCAAACTGTAAGTACAGTGAGAGAAGAAGTTTATCATTCTCTCATACCCTTCCAATCAATGACTGCACTATCCCCAGAAAGAGGATCAGAATAGACTAATGATTAATTAAGAAAGAAGTGATAATCTATGGAATCATATAGGTGATAGGCTCCTAATAGAAAACTTGAAGGTTTTTGCAATAAGCGAAGCTGTTATATACTTGCTGCTCTACATTGTCTGGATCCGTTGCATCATGCACTTCTATGACAAGGTTATTTTGATAACATTAGATTTCACCTTCCAATGCAGAAGTGAGTGTCAAAACTTTGAAAATCCATAATAACGAATTGATATGTCTTCATATGCCCTTATTGCTAAACAAAATGGAAGCCGAAAATGGTATGGTTTGGCGTTTCCTTTCAAGTCTGTAAGAGAGACAAAAGAAAAAAGGAATGGCTCCCAAAAGCTTCAAAACATCTTTTCTTTTTTTCTCTTCTTCTGGGCTTTAAGATCCAAGGAAAGTCGAGATTGAAATGGGGTTAGGCAGCTTGGAAAATGAACGATGCTAGTTCTCCTCTCTTTCATACAATTGACGGAGGAGGGAAGATGGTCCAAAGTTTTATATCAAAGCTTGCTTGCCATGGCAGCAGGACAACTAAGGGTAGAAATAGGAAATACTGTAGCTCTAGCCCATTCCTGAACAGCTATCGGTTTCAGTTTCAACATACTGTCCAGTTTTGTCCCGACCTATTTCTCAAGCATCTAAAGCCACAGGAGAGGGACTTGTTAAGGAGGGACACTCCATTGCCTTGGAAGACTCGAAAACTCAGAAACAATAAGCAAAATAGAGAATCAAAAACATTACGATCTACCCCCAAAAAAATAAGAGAGAATATGGGCGGTGCGTCAAAATTTTCGGGAGTATATAATCCGATAAGATATTCACATCTTAGAATAAAGCCTAAAGTTAGCTTTAATAAAATCTGAGCATCAAAACACACATTAATGGTACATGAGTTCACTTAGTTTAACGAAATACAATATTTCAGGGTCAATATCACCTGTTACAACAATCTATGGCCATCCCCCTGCTGAGAAAATTTCACATTCACCATGCTGATGACAGATTTAAGATGCGAGAAACAGAGGAAAGAAAAGCGAAAAACAGAAATAAAAATTTGATTCCATGGGCTTTCTTCGAAGCAGAATTTAGTGCAGTAGGTAACAATATTGCCCCTTGGTTTCTTGTTATTCAAACATAAGCGTTGGCTTTCTTGCATGGCGATTGCCTGTTCATCATCTGACTGCCGAGGGACGTATTCACTGAGGTCTGTTGGTGCTAAAGCAGCATAACACTTACAGGCGCTTCTGTGTAAGATGAAAATCTCGGGGTGCCGTTTGCAGGAAAAAGCAAAAAAGACGATAGATTTCCCATTAACCATTCATTTTCAGAATGAAGAAAATATTAAGAAGATACCATGAACTGTCGGCGGCCTGGACCGCCCCAGACTGGAGGTTCAGCGTTCTGCAACTGCATGGAAGTTGACCCCTCAACTTTGGAGTGGCAAAGAGGGGTTGCCTTCCAAATCAGGACGAACTTACAACTATGGAGACCACAACAAAAGACGAGGAAGTTTGCAATTTAGGAAACAACTTATAACTACGGTGACTGCAACAAAGGCGAGGAAGTTATCGCAATTTAGAAAACATACGATATGGGGCAAGAAATCGGAAAGCTTCGTTACGAATGCTGTGTTAGCTTCCTTGATTTTTCTGGGAAAAGTTAGATTTCTTTTCCGGCGGACAGAGAAAAGGGAAAAGATAAATAGAATCAATGAAAAGGCTCTCTATATAATGACAAATGCCTAGTCTGAATTCTCTAGATACATATTTACAAATAAAAGGCATGACACCGGAAGAGAAGCGAGGAAATTTGAAGGATAGACGACTAATGGCCAGAGCCTTTCCTGCTAGGTCCAGAGGCCATCGTAAAGAAGCCTTGACTCCTCCCCAAAAGCCGGCCAGCTATGGTGCTCGCAGTTCTAGAAACTGAACCTTTCCCTGTGGTTTCTTGTCTAACAACAGCCTCAGGATGACCAGCCTTGCTCTGCTTCACCTCTGGTCGAAGGGCTCTACCATCAACTAGACAAGGCTGTGTAAATGCTATCATCGTCAGGAGCAGCAGAACCACACACAGGCGCCTCATTGTTGATGTTCCCAAGTTGGTCTGCTTGAACCCCATATTTGATTACTCTTTCAAATATATTCTCTCAAGCAAAGGATGGAGCAGAAAAGATTGTTTTGGAATCTGCATTTCATAAGCAACCGGCCTTTATGTGAGGGACGGTTTGGATGGCCAGGGACTAAGGACGGTGAATGACTTTTTGGAATGGGACCCTTAAAGTAGGGCATTTTGACTCACTTTTCCCATTAGTAATGAGGCGTGGAGATTGCAAGTGAATCCCACTTTCACATTTGCCTCCGTCCAGATGTCGGTCTAGTCTATGATCAATTTGGTGAAGGTCCTGTCCATTGTCCAGGAATCCAGCTAATTAGCTAGCCGAATGGTTTCACTTCTCAAAGTCGGTACCAGAAATGGAATTCGATGGTCGAAACCGTCCTTACAATTGTTAGCAAGTCTTGGTGGCTTTCCTTGACTTAACTTCACATCAATCCCATAAAGTAGTTGATTCCCTTCCCTTCCAGCACTTTTAGCTTCCTTCTTCCAGAGCCAGCTACTGAAGCAACGGTGCAGCGAGGTAGAATGCTACGGTGCCATAAGAATCCAAATTTGATGGATCTAAGAAAAAGAGCCAATGAGTGTTGCATCCTCGGTTTATATATTCAAAGGGAATCGTCAGAAATAGCAAAAGAAGAAGAAAAGAAATTCCTTGGGGATGGACCAAAAGGTTGGAGGAGTTTCATTCTGTCCTTTTTCTTTTTTTTGTTCATACTTGAACAGTATCATTCCAAAAGGACTCATGATCATTCAATAGGTCTCCGACACTTTTTAAACTTGAATAATGGTAGTTGGCGAATGAGAACCCATAACACAAGCAGTCTAAGATTCAGTCAATAAATACTCGTTGTATTTTTGGTGGATGAATATGTTGACAATGGAATCGATAAGAAATGTTGCCAAGTTCGGCGGTTCCAGCAAATTCCCATGAGGCAGGACAACCCCGCGCGCCACCTTGGACTAGAGGTTTGGGTATTTGTTGAATTATTCAAAAGTCGCTCCTCTTGACGAGTGCCTCTGGGGTTTGGTCGAAGCCTCGTGGGTCTCGTGGCCACGTTGTAATTTGGAACATACCGACCACGAGGACTCGGAAAGTGACCCACGGAGTTGGTGGTCCGTTTTCCGACCTCTTAACTCCCCTAGCTAAGGACAAGGACGAAGAGGGAGCTTAAAGGCTTCAAGGAAAAGGCAGCCCAGCCTAGTTTTAACAAGTTAATAAGACAAAGTAAACACCGGTCCAAAGTATTGGGTATTTGGGCTATGGAAACCACCCTTTGTTTAATGGCCTTACTAACCTGTCGTCTTTTAGAGGAATCCAAGGACTTCACTAACCGCCGTTCAGAAGGCCTTCACTTTTCCTCAAGAGGAGGCAGCATCTTTCGCTTTCTTCCTCTACCATTGCGGAAAGCAATATTCCTTGTCGCTTAACATTGTGTTTGAAGAAGCTTAAAGATGGAATCACATTCTTTATCCACAGTGGCGACAAAAGGCTGCTCTGGCATTGTAAGCTCTGTGTCTTGCTCTCTGTACTTTTTCTTTAACCCTCGTGAGGTAGGGTACGGAAGCCATTTCACTCGGTTTATCCTTTCAATATAAAGAGCAAAAGAGAGAGACATCGTTGTTCGTCGTGTCTCTGTTGGGAAAATGAAGGGAACACTCCCCCCAGGTTACCTTTCCGGCGAGGAGATAGCGAAGAAGCGAAAGCTGGTGAAAGAAGAAGAACACGAAGAGAGTGCGTTCGTGAAACTAGACGACGATTTACTATTCGAGGTACTCAAGCACGTGGACGCACTCACGCTTGCCTCGGTGGCGTGCGTTAGCAAGCGGTGGAGGAACACGGCGCACGACGAGAGGCTCTGGGAGATGCTCTGCACTCGCCACTGGGCTAACATCGGGTGCGGCAGCGAACAGCTACGCTCGGTGGTTCTCGCTCTCGGAGGCTTCCGTCGGCTCCACGCTTCCTTTCTCACCCCTCTCCTGAAGACCAAGGGGTCGCCGTCGCACTCTCTCTCTACGACGCCGCTTCCGCACAAGAAGGGGTGTCGGCGATGGGGCAAAGATGAGGTTCATCTCTCGCTGTCGCTGCTGTCCATTCGGTATTATGAGAGAATGGATTCCAGTTACACAGGTTGTACGAATAGGAAATGCTAATCATATTGTCTAAGAATTTTCTTGATTCTCGCAAGCTTATGAAGTTTCAGTCCCTGTGTTCTTTAATAACCTTATGAACTACAATGTACTGTGATGTATTGTAGTCGCAGGGGAACAAAGTTTCATTTTTTCTTCCAAGACACCCTGAGAATTTTCTTGATTATGAAGGTGTGACGATTGATGGTTGTAAGGATTCTAATTCTTGTGCGTTGTAATAGTTGTGACATTATCAGCAGCATTGAAAGATGAAACGTGACATCAAGTGACATGTATTGAAAGGCCCAATAACATCCCTAAAGGGGCCTCAAGAGGAAGGGGAGAACGGCAGGATAGGTGCTTGGACTTTGTATGAGGCCAATCTGTAACATTTGAGTTGGACAATATTAAGAACTGGAAGTGGGAATGTCAGCTTGATATTGATATTATATTGAGTGGCTCAGTAGTATCTTTAAGAAATATCAGAAGGGGGAATCATCACATATAAGGTCATGGGATAATATTCTAACTTTTAATATGGAATAAATTCCAACAACATATGTGTAGCCCAAAAAAAGAGTGAGTTAAAGAAAAGGGAAAAAAACAACAGAAAAAAATGCAAAAATGCTTTAGCTCGATTAGTGCACATGCGAGTTCTTTTGTTCCAATTTGTGATAGAACTAGAGGATGTAGACAAGACGGTTCAGTCTCTTGCGTTGGTTCATAAATTAACTCAAAAGAATAAGTCAAAAACAATTAAAGAAGGAAACAGACGAACATGAAGAGAAGACGACAGAATTATCTGGAAAGTCTTTGCCGATTTGGTGAGGTCCAGTTCAGCTCAACCTACCTTAAAACCAGTAGACTTTGCATGGTTAGGGACACCTGTTAATATGGTTCTTTAATGCGTCCTCATATATGGAGATTTAGTTAATCTGGTGGATTATTTAGGATTTGACTGCGTCAAATGAGATAATATCATCTTAGTTATTTTAGCTTTAAGATTCATATCAACAAAAAATGGTAAAAGTAAACATGCTAACCATTTGCACGAATATCATTACAAGACAAGAGTTCTGTTGTTACATTGAAGCGAAAGGATAATCTCCATGTAGATGAAATATATCAAGTCGTCAGAGGCCAACCCCTGCGACCTAAAACCTAAGCAGCATGGTAAGGTTTTCCTGAAATTTCATTGATAAATTGCTTTAAGTTCTGCTCAGAAGAACCACCATCCTCCACAGCTTTCTTGGCGGCCTCCTTCAACTCGATCGCTCTCTTCTTTAGCTCCCCTGCCCCTGGCCCATCAATGACCTCTTTAATGCACCTCTCCACCTCTTCTGCGGTCGCAGCCCCGTCTTCTCCGTTTCTCATTCTGACTCCAACCTTAAAAACATCAGTTAAGAGCTTGGCATTTGTCAGCTGATCCGTCCAGTCTGGATAAGCAATCACGGGCACTCCAGCGACCACTGTCTCCAGCGTTGAGTTCCACCCACAGTGAGTCACAAAGCAAGCCACTGCCGGGTGCATAAGCACCTTCTCCTGGGAGCACCACTTGACTACCACGCCGGTGCCCTTGGTCTCTTCCAAGAACCTCGATGTCAGTTCACCACATTTCCCCTCAGAGCCTTTCTCGGGTGGCTTAACCACCCAAAGAAATGATTTTTTGCTCTTTTGCAACCCCATGGCTATGTTGTCCATTTGCTTCTGTGATAATACCGTCATGCTGCCAAAGGAGATAAAAATGACGGAGGACGGTGGCTGATTGTTTAGCCATTCTATGCAATGGTCTTCAGCATCCCACATATCAATATTAAGGGGAACTGTTTCTTCTTTTCCTAGCAGAAACGGTGAGACCAGTGGGCCAATGGGCCGAATTGGAGTGAGAGAGGCCATGGACATTACTATGTCCTTTTCAAGCTCGTAAAAGGAAACACCTAAAACCCATCTTACCCTATCCAAATATTGAACAAACTCAGAAACCAGTTTTGTCATGCATGCAATTTTTGTAGGGAAGATAAAGGAAGGAAGATCTTCTATCTGTAACAACGGCAATCCAGACAATTCTACTACCCCTTTCGGATTTTCCAGATCGGGAAATAAGTTTGGATGCTTAAAGTAACGATAGTATATCGAGTATATGGCAGAAGCTTGGATCCAAAGCATGGCTGCCGGAATACAATGGTAGGCAGCAACATCAGCCCACCATGGCATAAAGCAATTGATAATCATGCAAGAAATTTTTTTGTCATTGGCTAGGTTGGCAACAAGATCTGATAGATTTTTGGATGCTGTGGTTCGAAGGGAATGAAGAAAGGGTTCTAGATTTTTCTCACGGTCAAACTCTACGCTAAGGCCGTCAGAGAAGAACTCAAGTTGTATTTTTGTGTTTTGGGAAGAGAAAGTATTGTGCTTGAGCATTCGCTGGCGCGCGAGCTCAGTGGTTGCTAGGGTGACATGAACGCCGTTTGACACAAGGCGTTTGGCAAGCCGTAGCATTGGGTTTAGGTGGCCCTGCATTGCGGCTGTCACCATCAAAACATGCACCTCTTGATCAGCCATCATTGTTTCTGAGAAGAGACGAAAAGGGAAGGGCTAAGGAGGATTGTTTCTGCGAAGAGAGGAAAAGTGAAGGGCTAAAGGAGGATTGAGGGAGGCAAGGTTCTCGATACCAGCACGGAGCTATATAATAGGGAAGGTACTGCAGGACAGTTTCTTCAACCTCAAGACGCTACTTCTAAATTTGGGAAAATATTCAATTCTGTGTCTTTAAAGACAACTTTTACACCACCGCTGACACTTGCCACTGACTGGCATTACCACCACGGAAAAGTCTACTTCACTTTAGCTCAATGGAAGAAAGTACCCCTTCGTAATAAAATCTATCCACTGGGTTTCTTCCAAGTAATGGGTTTTGTATGCAGATAATTACTTCACGGATTCAGATTTTATGGCATTAATGACAAGCATGCGCGGTCGGTCAGAAACGGATGACTACCTTTATGAGGTTTTTTGACGGGTCAAAGTTGTGGTTTGGGTGGCTTGTCAAAATAATTTCCAGAACCTTACATGCATAAGTTGTTTCGCGAGAGCATGGTCCACCGATGTGGGAGAACGAAAAGAGAAACAGAATTAATTGTTTACAAGAATAGAATTTGGAAAAGAGAAACAGAATAAATTGTTTACAATTGGGTGTTAAAAGTAGAAGTTTAGTTGTACAAGAGCGTTGTACTCTGATGTTCTATACATTTTGCTGTAACTCTGTTTTCTTGTACTTGTTCTATTGAACTCGAATCCAAGCTCGTTTCAAGCTTCGTCCAGTGTCCTTTCCCCAATTTGTTGTCACAGTCTTTATCTATCATCTGTTGAAACATGTGTTTGTGGGCTTTTAGTGTTCTTATATTATTTTATGTTTATGGGTCAAAGACAAATACGCAAGTCCAATCCAGTACATAACTTGTGAATACAGCCTACGCGCAAGGGGCGATTCCACAATAGAGACTTTTGTATTAGTTGTTGTTTATCAGCAAATTCTTCACAATATCAAGAGAAAGAACAAATTGTAAGCTTTCTTCATCATTCGTTTCCTGGTTTTGTTTATTGTTCATCTCGCTGTAAAGGATATTTGCGGTGAAACAAAATTCTGTAAGGTTGGTCTTGCATTTCAGTATTTTCTGCTGCACTTTACACATCTGGCTCCATGCCTGAAGTGACGTTTCCCCGACTTACAAACCAGATAATCAGTTTTTGACATCTTTGACTTTGAGTTGCCTTTTAATTCACCAAATCGGCCCCTCGATAGGGAGCGACCGTGGCTTCTTTACCTTCTTCCAAGCACAAAAATTCTTACTATGACCCATACTACTTATCCCCTTCAAGCATGCCCAGCATTGGTCTAGCTACTGAGAAATTAAAGGATAGACTCCAACTAAGAACCATAGAGCCTGTCAAGTAAAAACCCAGCTAATTGGGAAGAATAAATGGGACTATGTGGATGGGAGTTCTCCACATCCCAAGAGGGATGCCAAAAAACAAACATTGTGGGATCAATCTTATTCAACTATGTTAGGACCCAAGATTCAGCAAGAACACAAGGAATGGGGAAAATTTAGACAGAATCTCCCCTGATTTCCTAAGATTTCTCCTTGAATACATGTTCAATCCAATCCTAGCAACAAACTAGAAAGAAAGGTTCTAATATAGTGGTCTAACACAACATAATGACAAGATAATAGCTAGCTGACTATGAATTACAAGCAGCAAATTCTACGTTACCAAAGCAAGGGAATTAAGCTACAAAACATAAGGAAAAGGCTATTTTCTGGCATGAACCCTAACTTCATTCTTCCCCTCTTTTTTCTTCTCTTCTCTATTGTCTCCTATCTTTTTTTTTCCCTTCAGTAACTTCTCCCTTTTACCCCTGAAATGCCACATGTCTTCTATTAGCGGCTAGTCCTAACAATCCCTTGCTCTTCAAGCAACCTCTGTCCTCAAGGGTTAATGTTAAATGATGGAGATTGACATCAGACATACTCAATATCTTCCCATGTAGGCTTGATGTCTGGATGTCCCGACCACTAAATCAACAAATTTGTCCCTGGGCCATCTCCTCTATGCACCAAATGTTGCTTCAACACTTTCTACAGCTCTTCTAGTAGTTGTCCCTCCCCATCTATGATGAAGACTCCTAGATAAATCCAACACCTCTACCCAATAGCCCTTTTTAACTAAGATACAAGGATGACCGGGTGAATGCGGGCATCTAACAGAAGTACCAGCTGGTATGCTATTGCTTCAACTCGCTTTGCAATCATGTAAGGCCCATAATACCATAGTGATAGCTTGTAATTTATTTTCTTTAATAAAGTGTACTAACGATATAATTGTACCTTGAGATACATCGAGTCACCTATCTCAAATGTCCTCTCAGTACAGTTTTGATTTGCATGGCTCTCCATCCGAGCTTGACTTTTCTACAAATAGGACCTGATAAACTCCAATTGATGGGCTTGCTCTCACAAGAAGTCATTCACATCCGTTTCTCTGGTGAGCTCAAAATTATGATACAGTGGTTAGCAGGGGCGATACTGATACAAGGCTTTAAAAGAAGTCATCTCCAAAGCAATATGGTAGTTAGTGTTGTACCACCACTCTATTAAAGAACCAAGAATGTCATCTCTTCGGCCTTTCCCCACTTTCTTTGTCTGACCATCTATCTGAGGGTGATATGAGGAGCTATGTAACAATTTCACCCTTAAAACCTTGAATAGTCCTTCCTATAATTTATTGACAAAGAGGGGGTCTCAATCACTCATAATTGTGCTAGGCAATCCATGTAACTTAGCCACTCCATCAATGAAGACTGTGGCCACCTATGTGGCTAAAAATGGATGACTTCACCTGATGAAATAAGCGTATTTCGTGAAGCAATCCACCATAACGAGAGGTGTCTTTACCCTCACTGCGGGGTAGTCCCTTTACAAAGTTTATAGCTATGTCTTGCCATGCTCACTTATAAAGGTTGAAGTAACCCCGGAGAAGGCACCCGCTCAGACTTATACATTTGACAAACTTCACACTTGGCCACCCACTCCTAAATTGTCTATCTCATGCCAACCCAATAAAAATGTTGTTGTATCCTTTTTAGTGTGCCTTAAATCCCAAAGTGGCCCCCAACACTTGATTCATGTAACTGCTACACTATTTGTTCCCTTAAGAAATCATGGTTACCCACCACAGTCTTATCTCTAAACCTAAGTACTCCTTTAACTAAATGATAATTTGGATGAACAATCTGGTCAATCAACAATTTGAGATAGTCTCTTGAATTTAGGACTCTCTGTAACACTTCCTACACCCAATCGGGCTGTAGGACTGACAAAACCCTTAACTTTAAACCTTCAACGTCAAAGAAGGCGTCCATGGCCTTATTTTCTATGCCTCTTTTGTGCTAGATCTTATAATCAAACCCAATGAGCTTAGTGAGCCACTTGTGTTGGGCGGGAGTGGTCACTCTTTGATGTAGATGGCGATGGGCAATTGAGTGAGCTTTGGATTCTAGAAAGATTGGAACAAAATAATAACAGGAAAATTCGGAAATATAAAAGGCTAGAAAGGTAAAGACTAGAAAATAAAGTACTGAAATGTAAAGACAGTAATTTAAATACAAGAATTAAAATAGCTGAAATGTAAAAGGCTGGAAAGTAAGAGCATGAAATTTAAAGGCAAAGCTTAAAGAAAACAAAATTTAATGACTTCTCCAATCTCAAAAGTTCTCATAATGTTCTCCTTACAACTGAAATAATGGTGTCTTTAAATAGACGACTAAACCCAATGCTAGAACAATTAGGAATACTCAAAACTTAAGTATGGTAGGATCAAGGAAAATAAAAACTAACCAAATTAAGATCTTAAACAAATTAGGCATAGGCTCCCAACAAATTAGGGACCTTAAAACAGTAGGAATCCTAACAGGAATGGAAACACGAGATAGTAGGAATCCTGACAGGAATAGAAACTCCAAGTAGTAGGAATCCTGATAGGAATGGAAACTCCAGATAGTTGGAATCCTGACAGGAATGGAAACTCCAAATAGTAGGAATCCTGATAGGAATGGAAGCTCCAAGTAGTAGGAATCCTGATAGGAATGGAAACTCCAAATAGTAGGAATCATATGGGTTGGGGTAGCATGGACTGACATAGGTACTCCCGCATCATTCTCCCTTTCCTAAAGAAGATTTGTCCTGAAATCTTGATTGTTGGTTTGGGCTTTATTGCTCCATGGATCCATATTCCAAGTTCTTGAACACATATGAAGCTCTACCTCTGGTGGCCTACCCAAGTGCGTTTGTTCACAAATCAGCGGTAAACAACTTTGCTGCTTGGATGGAAGTTTACAACCTGACCAACAATATAATCCAAAAAAGTAGTTGAAATTAAGTAACGTTTTAGTAGCACATTCATCAATAGCATTGAAAAATCTTAGTGATTGGTGTGGACATGTCATCTTCTCATGATTTGACAATACAAACCCATAAAGAAAACCATTGTTCATGCTAGATAGTGTCTCTAAATTCTTCAACACTTGGATGACAACTTGTGTTTCATCTGACAAAATTTCTTCTATTGCTATGTTTGGTAAGATCTCGTGGTGCGGTAGATATGAACTTCTTGGATCTATCTCTTTTTTTGGCAGCACATCTTGCTCTAAAAGATCTAAGCACTTTGGATTTGCATTCATGGTTGTTGGTGCCTTAATCTCCAAAAGATTCAAACTTTTAGGGTTCACCTCTTTCTCTGCCAACACCACAAGCTTTGGTGTATCCAAATTGTTTTGTTTTGTTTCCATCATACCTCTTTCTTCGATTTGAATTACCTTTATATCTTTTTTTGGTGAGGCTTCTTTCCTGTACCACCTTTCTATCCACATATCATAATCTTCCTTATAGTAATTGTGGTGGTGTACATAGGGTGGTTGTGCAATTTAAGGTCGATATGATGGATATTCTTGGTAAAAAGGTGTATGTGGTGCTAGGCTTTGTGGTATATTTAAAGGTTGAGTTGGTGGTGGTATGGATACTTAGGGTCGTGGTAGAGTTATTTGGAATGGTGGGTGCATTGCTTGTGGTGGTGGTGGAGTGCAAAGTGTATGGGTTGTTTGTAGCGGAAAGCACTATTTAAGCAAAAGTTTAAACTCTTGGATTTTAGCCCTCATCTTCTCGATTTCACTTTTCTGCACCATATGGGCAACTAGCCATGGTGGAGTGGGTGAAGATGAACAAGAAGAACCCTCTCCTTCTTGAGACATGGTGATGCTATCAAACAATAGATTGATCAAATGAACAAATCTATTAGAATAGCTCACTCACCAAAAACCTTGGCTTTGATACCACTTGATGCGGATGGCGATGGGCAATTAAGTGAGTTTTGGATTCTAGAGAGATTGGAACAAAATAATAACAGGAAAATTAAGAAATATAAAGGGCTAGAAAGGTAAAGACTGGAAAATAAAGTACTAAAACGTAAAGACAGTAATTTAAATGCAGGAATTAAAATAGCTAGAATGTAAAAGGCTAGAAAGTAAGAGTACGAAATTTAAAGGCAAAGCTTAAAGAAAACAAAAATTAATGACTTCTCCAATCTCAAAAGTTCTCATAATGTTCTTCTTACAATTGAAATAACGGTGTCTTTAAATAGACAACTAAACCCAATGCTAGAACAATTAGGAATACTCAAAACTTAAGTATGGTAGGATCAAGGAAAATAAAAACTAACCAAATTAAGATCTTAAATAAATTAGGCATAGGCTCCCAACAAATTAGGGACCTTAAAACAATAGGAATCCTAACAGGAATGGAAATGCGAGATAGTAGGAATCCTGACAAGAATAGAAACTCCAAGTAGTAGGAATCCTGATGAGAATGGAAACTCCAGATAGTTGGAATCTTGACAAGAATGGAAACTCCAAATAGTAGGAATCCTGATAGGAATGGAAACTCCAAGTAGTAGGAATCCTGATAGGAATGGAAACTCCAAGTAGTAGGAATCCTGATAGGAATGGAAACTCCAAATAGTATGAATCATATGGGTTGGGGTAGCATAGACTAGCATAGTTACTCTCACATCACTCTTTGTTCCAACAAATGCTTGATGTTGCTACAGTCTATATGTACAATAAAGTGATTACCCAATAAGTACAACTGTCATTTCCGCATAGCCATAACAATCATTAATAATTCTTTCTCATATGTCGATAAACCCAAGTGTTTTCGTGCAAGAGTCTTACCAAGGTAGGCTATTGGCCTTCATTCCTACATCAAAACAACTTTAATGCCTCCATAGCGAGCATCAGTCTTTAGTACAAATATTTTCATGAAATTAAGAGCCACCAACACCAGTGTTGAGCTTATTACCTATTTAAGCCACTCAAAGGCTTGTAGTGATTCCTCATATCATTAAAAACTATCTTTTTTTATCATCTAGGTCCAAGGTTGACTAACTTGCCCATAATCCTTGACAAACCTCCTATAATAGCCTGTAAGCCCCATAAATCCTCATATTGCCTTAATAATAGTTAGTTGCAGCCATGCCAACATGTTTGTTATCTTTTGAGGATCCACCTCAATGCCATTTCTTGAAATAATATATCCTAAGTAATCAATTTTCCTCTAAGCAAAGGTGCACTTACTCTTTTTTACATAGAGCTTGTGATCTTTAAGAAGCTGTAGCATCACCCACAAGTGTTGTACATGACTCTCCCATGTTAGGCTGTATATTAGGATATTATTGAAGAATATAAGCACAAAGTTCCTCAAGTGTGACTGGAAGATATGATTCATAAGACCCTGGAAGGTGGTAGAAGCAATAGTCAAGCCGAAGGGCATCACAAGGAACTCATAGTGGCCTTAATGTGTCCTATAGGTAGTTTTTGGTATGTCTAAGGGAAATACTCGCACCTAATGGTATCTGGATCTCATATCTAACTTTGAAAACCATTGTGCCCCATGAAGTTCATTTAGCAACTCCTTAATGACATATATCGAAAACTTGTTCTTAATTGTCAACTCATTTAGGGCCTGATAATCCACCGCAGAATCTTTAACTCCCATCATGTTTCTTGACCAATAACACTAAAGATGCAAAAGTGCTAGAGCTATTACGAATGACCCTACCAATTAACATTTCCTCCACCATCTTCTCAATTTTAGCTTTCTACACATAAGGATAACGGTAAAGTCTCACATTGATGAATTCACTTCCTTCCTATAAGGATATATGGTAATCAAATTCCCGCTAGGCTATGAGACTGTGGCACTCTGAGTATGAGTGACCCTTATCTATGTGGTGAACATATGTTTACTCTTAAGAGCTAGCAGCTTCCCTTGCATCAACGCTTCTTTAAAAGTATCATTTAAATCATGGGCAATGACAATATTTACTGGGACCATGATATCATCCTTTAGGCCAACAAGAAAACTATCAAGAAAATTGAATCAATTCATCTAGGGTATTTAGCAAGAACCTAACACCATAACTGGTCAAATGCTTATACATAAGCAAATACTATTGATGTCTATGTCATGAGATGGAATTCCCCCACAGTACCCTCTACCTCATCAAAGGCAAACTTATCACAAAGATCAACTTTGAATTGATTATCCATTTAAACTCATCCATGGGTTTAAAGCGAAAATAAAATTCATTATTAGTTGTCCATTCTCTAGGCCTAGAACCGTTGAATTTAGGAAAGTGAAGGCATTGAGGACGAAGTCATGAATTACTTGGAATGGTGGGGGTGTCCCCCAAGCCATTAAGCTCGAAATGTCGATTGTGTTGTCCCTCAATAAAGGCAATAGTTGAAGGAACATAAACTACAACTGTTGGGGTGGGAGCCAACTTACAGTAGATTATGCACATGTCTTACAGTAGAGAAGACTCCCACATTCTCCACACGCTTAAGTGCGGGACCCAACCCAAGGGCATATAGGGGTAAAGTGGCCAATGGTGGTGGTAAAGGGAGTAGGTGAGTGAACTCGCTATGTAGTGGGCCAAGGATGGTTGGTCGAACATTAGGCAATAGCGGCTAGTCGAGAAGGCATCGACCTTGGGGAAGGAGTTGGGATTTGTGACCCAACCCGGGTGGATCTTGAGGAAAGGAGGGCGGATAGACTTTGCCAACCAACAAATTGGTCCGACTAGGGTCTAGAAGGCTTGATGACCAAAAACCCCTAATGTTGGGGCTAGTTCTGGTTTAGATCCGAGGGACTCAATAGCTCCCTACATTGACGTAGGTGTGGGTAGCCAAAAACTTTCTTCATAAAGTAATCCTATGTTCCCTATCTACAAGTATATCGCTAAGGAGCCATTAGATTTCAAATTGGAATTATTCTTCTATATAATTGAAACATGACAGCAACAGTAGAAAAAGCCGTTGGAGGAGATGAGAAATGTCAACAACAGTAGAAGAAGCCATTGGAGGAAACGGGTAATGTCAGTAGCAACATAAGAAATCATTGGAGGAAACACGTGTCTTAGAAGAGATTGAAGCTGCATGCTAGGTCATAAGTGAAATGAGCCAAGTCACACAATAAACACTTGTTCGGACTAGGTCACATAAACCTCCCACTTGGACCAAGGAGTATATCTACTATGGTATGCATTCTAAAGGGCCTTGGTGACCGAAAACCCCTAATGTTGGGCCAGTTTAAGTTTAGATCTGGGAGACCCGATAGCTCCTTGCATTGATGTAGGTGTGGGTAGCCAAAAATTCTCTTCATAAAGTGACCTTATGTTTCTTATATACAAATATACCGCTAAGGAGCCATTAGATTTCAATTTTAAATTCTTTTATACAATTGAGATCATGTCAACGGTAGTAGAAGAAGCCGTTAGAGGGAACGAGAAATGTTAGTAGCGGTAGAAGAAACAGTTGGATAACATGTGTGTCCCAAAAGAGATTGAAGCTGCATGTTGCATTGTAGGCCAAATGAGTTGAGTCACGCAATAAGTACTTGTTTGAACTGGTTCAAATGGACCTCCCACTTGGACTAAGGACTACATTTGCTCTAGTGTGGATTCTGAAAGGCCTCGGTGATCGGAAACCCCCAATGTTGGGGCCAGTTTCAGTTTGGATCCGAGGGACTTAATGTCACCCTCTATTAACGTAGGTGTGGGTAGCCAAAAAATTTCTTTATAAAGTGACCCCATGTTCCTTATATATACGTATACCACTAAAGAGCCATTAGATTTCAATTTTGAATTCATCTTTTATACAACTAAGATCATGTCAATAGCAATAAAAGAAGTCGTTGGAGGAGATGGGAAATGTCAGCAATAGCAAAAGAAGTTGTTGGTGTCATTGGAAAAGACACGTGTCCCAGAAGATATTGAAGTTGCATGCTGCATTGTAGCCGAAATAAGTTAAGTCGCCCAATAAGTTCTTGTTTGGACTGGTTCACACGGACCTTCCACTTAGACCAAGGACTACATTTGCTCAAATGTGAATTCTGTAAGGCCTTAGTGATCGAAAACCCCCAATGTTGGGGCTAATTTCAATTTAGATCTAAGGGACCCGATGGCACCCTCCGTTGATGTAGGTGTGGGTAGCCAAAAATTTTCTTCATAAAGTGACCCCATGTTCCTTATATACAAGTATATCGCTAAGGAGCCATTAGATTTCAATTTTGAATTCATCTTTTATACAACTAAGATCGTGTAAGCAGCCTCAAAAGAAGCCCTTGGAGGATACGGGAAATGTCAATAGTAGCAAAAAAAGCTGTTAAAGGTGACAGAAAGTTAATAATAATAGAAGAAGCCATTGGAGGACACATGTGTCCCAGAAGAGATTGAAGTTGCATGTTGTGTTGTAGGCGAAATGAGTCGAGTCGCACAATAAGCACTTGTTTGGACTAGGTCACATGGACCTCCTACTTGGACTAAGAACTACATCTACTCTGGTGTGGATTCTAGAAAGCCTCGGTGATCGGAAACCCCCAATGTTAAGGCTAGTTCCAGTTTGGATTTGAAGGACCTAATAGCTCCCTACATTAACATATGTGTGGGTAGCCAAAAAATTTCTTCATAAAGTAACCCTATGTTCCTTATATACTAGTGTATCGCTAAGCAACCATTAGATTTCAATTTTGAAATCTTCTTCTGTACAACTGAGATCATGTCAACAATAACAAAAGAAGTCATTAGAGGAGACGAAAAATGTCAGCAGTGGCAAAAAAAGCCATTAGAGGAGATAGGAAATGTCAGTAGCAGTAGAAGAAGCCGTTGGAGCAGATGCATGCCCTAGAAAATATTGAAGTTGCATGCTACGTCATAGGTGAAATGAGCTGAGTCACGCAATAAGCACTTCTTTGGACTGGTTCATGCGAACCTCCCACTTGGACCAAGGACTACATTTGCTCTAGTATGGATTCTATAAGGCCTCAGTAATCGAAAACCCCCAATGTTGGGGCCAGTTTTGGTTTAGATATGAGGGACCTAATGGCACCCTCCATTAACGTAGGTGTGGGCAGTCAAAAATTTTCTTTATAAAGTGACCCTATATTCCTTATATACAAGTATACCGCTAAGGAGCCATTAGATTTCAATTTTGAATTCTTCTTCTGTACAACTGAGATTATGTCAGCACCAGCTGAAGAAGCCGTTGGAGGAGACATGAAATGTCAGTAGCAGCAGAAGAAGACATTCCGGGAGAGATTGAAGTTGCATGGGTTGTAGGCGAAATGAGTCAAGCTGTGCAATAAGCACTTGTTTGGACTAGGTCACGCGGACCTCTCACTTAAACCAAAGACTACATTTACTCTAGTGTGGATTCTAGAAGGCCTCGGTGACCGGAAACCCTCAATGTTGGAGCCAATTTCGATTTAGATCTGAGGGACTCAATAGCTCCCTATGTTGACGTAGGTGTTGGTAGCGAAAAAGTTTCTTCATAAAGTGAACCTATGTTCCTTATATACAAGTGTACCGCTAAGGAGCCATTAGATTTTAATTTTAAATTCTTCTTTTGTACAACTAAGATCATGTTAATAGCAGTAAAAAAAGTCGTTGGAGGAGACAGAAAATGTCAGTAGTGGCAGAAGGAGCCGTTGGAGGAGACGAAAAATGTCAGTAATGGCAAAAGAAGCCTTTGGAGGAGACGCGTGTCTTGGAAGAGATTGAAGCTACATGTTGGGTCGTAGGCGAAATGAGCCGAGTCACGCAATAAGCACTTGTTTGGACTAGGTCATGCGAACTTCCCACTTGGACCAAGTACTGGGTTTTATGGCTTAACAAGAAAGGGGGGTTGAATTGTTCTTGTATTGAAAACTATACTTTTGGTTTTCTTAAATAATTCAATCAAACAATTTTGCAATTTATATGACAATAAGTAATCAAATAGAATTATTTAAGCAAGCAGAGAGAAAGAGAATCAACACCCAATTTACCACGGTGGTTCGGCACTCTATCTCAGAGTCCTACGTTCACCTTCTTCTCCTTCAATCCAACCAATTGAAGTCACCTTTACTCAACCTGATTAGGAGAATACGTTCTCCCTAATCCAAATAATTCCTTTTCAAAGGAATTATCAAGTCTGAATACAAATAATGATCAAAAGATCATATATAATAGCAAATCCCCAAATAATGTGTTAGTTTATAGGATATTGCTAATTAGAGGAGCTATTTAAACAAATATATCAAGATACAAAGCTCCTATCACGAAATCCCCAATTTGAAGAAATTAGGGTTTCGGACTTTCCTCAAAATTTATGTGCAGAAAATGTTTATGAGTGAAATCAGCACATAAATAATGTTATACAAGTTATGATTGAAGATTAATCGAAGATCAAACCAGATAATCCAATATCATCGAGTGCTTATGAACCACCGAATGATGAACAATCTCGAATCAAATGGTAAGTAAGCTTAGTAGATTTTCTTCACAAAGAGAACGCTTTAAATATATGTAAATCATCAAGAGAAAACCTTCACGCACACATCTCCTTTAAATAGAAGTAGATCTAGGGCTTTTCTTTGAATCAAACCTAAACCATAGCCTTCTTCTCGTTAGGAATAGTAGGCTATCTATCAAATCAGCCTCATTTCAACCTTCTAATTCGAAATTCGACCGTTCTGACAGCCCATCTCCTCCATATTCCTCCCGTTGAGGTTTCGGCGCTTGAGAGAAGCGAAGGCAGCATCGGGGAGAAGTGAAGCAGCTAGCAGCTAGGGCATAACTCATCGAAGAGTAAGCGCCTCTTATGTGCCCTTAAGTGAGACGACGTCGTAGCAAGGAAGCTTCAATTTTGATCAAGACGACACCGTAACAAAGAACCTCAGTTATGATCAAAACGACACCGTAACAAGGAACCGGATTGGGCTTACGTGAACTTGGGCCGCACCTATATTTTCACAGTCCAACAACAAGGGTCCAGTACAGTCATAATATATTCAGCAGGTATACACGGTCCAATATCAACAAGGTCCAATATCAATACACGGTCCATTATCAATACATTGATAAAGTATTGCATATGTAGATTTTGAACTAATATTAACATAGAGTTAAAGTCCCTCATGTTCCTGCAATTTCATCAAAACAAGTATCATATTCCTAAAATAAGATATATTCAAATATATTTTATATTTCTTAAAGAAATATTTAAATAAACAATATATTCAAATAATCAACATATATTTGAATATCTATCACAAAAACCTTAAGAATATATTTTATAAGGAAATGTAGGAACCCGGTTACTTTATAATATCATTAATTGATATTATAATTTATACACTTTTTACTTCTTATAGTTTTTCTTTTTGCACATTTAGAAAAACATAATTTTAGAATTGATATTTACAAGAAAATATTTTAAGTCACAACAAAACCCTATTTTCCAACACCAAGGACTACATCTGCTCTGGTATGGATTATGGGGGGCCTCGGTGATCGAAAACCCTCAATATTAAGGCTAGTTCTGGTTCGGATCCGAGGGACCCGATAGCTCCCTACATTGACGTAGGAGTGGGTAGCCAAAAATTTTCTTCATAAAGTGACCCTACGTTCCCTATATACAAGTATACCAGTAAGGAGCCATTAGATTTCAATTTTGAATTCTTCATCTATACAATTGAGATTATGTCACCAGAAGCAAAAGAAGCCATTGGAGGAGACGAGAAATGTCAATAACAGTAGAAGAAGCTGTTGGAGGAGACGCATGCCCCAGAAGAGATTGAAGTTGCATGCTTGGTCTTAGGCAAAATGAGCCAAGTCACGTAATAAGCACTTATTTGGACTGGTTCACGTAGACCTCCCACATGGAGCAAGGACTACATTTGCTCTAGTGTGGATTTTGGAAGGCCTTAGTGATCGAAATCCCCCAATGTTGCAACCAGTTCTTGTTTGGATCTGAGGGACCCGATAGCTCCCTGTGTTGACATAAGTGTGGGTAGCTAAAAATTTTCTTTATAAAGTGAACCTATGTTCCTTATATACAATTATATCGTTAAGGAGCAATTAGATTTCAATTTTGAATTCTTCTTCTGTACAATTGAGATCATGTTAGTAGCAGCAAAAGAAGTCGTTAAAGGAGACAAAAAATGTCAGCAACGGCAGACGAAGCCGTTGGAGGAGACGCGTGTCCCAGAAAAGATTGAAGCTATATGTTGGGTCGTAGGGAAAATGAGCTAAGTTACGCAATAAGCACTTTTTTGAACTGGCTCACACGAACCTCCCACTTGGACCAAGAACTACATATGCTCTAGTGTGGATTCTGAAGGGCCTTTGTGACCAGAAACCCTTAATGTTAAGGCTAGTTTCGATTTGGATCCAAGCTCCCTCCGTTGACGTATGTGTGTGTAACCAAATTTTTTTCTTCATAAAATGACCTTATGTTCCTTATATACAAGTATACTGCTAAGGAGCCATTAGATTTCACTTTTGAATTCTTTTTTTATACAACTGAGCTCATATCAGCAGCATCAACAGAAGTCGTTGAAAGAGACAGGAAATGTCAGTAGCGGCAAAAGAAGCCATTGGAGGAAACATATGTCCTGGAAGAGATTGAAGTTGTATGCTAGGTGGTAGGCGAAATGAGCCGAGTCACATAATAAGCATTTGTTTGGACTGGGTTACGTAGATCTCCCACTTGCACCAAAGAGTAGATCTGCTTTGGTATGGATTCTAGAGGGCCTCGGTGACCAAAAAACCCCCAATGTTAGGGCCAATTTCAGTTCAAATTTAAGGGATCAGATAGCTCCCCACGTTGATGTAGGTGTAAGTAGCCAAAATTTTTCTTCACAAAGTGACCTTATGTTCCTTATACACAAGTATACCGGTAAAGAGCTATTAGATTTCAATTTTGAATTCATCTTTTATACAACTAAGATCATGTCAACAACATCAAAAGAAGCCCTTGGAGGAGACGGGAAATGTCAGCAACAGCAGAAGAAGCTGTTAGAGGAGACAGGAAATGTCAGTAGTGGCAGAAGAAGCTGTTAGAGGACATGTGTGTCTCGGAAGAGATTGAAGCTGCATGTTGCGTCGTAGGCGAAATGAGTCGGGTTGCACAATAAGCACTTGTTTGGACTGGATCACCAAGACCTCCCACTTGAATCAAGGACTACATCTATTTTGGTGTGGATTCTGGAAGGCCTTGGTGATTGGAAACCCCCTATGTTGGGGCTAGTTCCAGTTTAGATCTGAGGGACCCAATAGCTCCTTGGATTGATGTAAGTGTGGGTAGCCAAAAAATTTCTTCATAAAGTGACCCTATGTTCCTTATATACCAATATATCGTTAAGCAGCCATTAGATTTCAATTTTAAAATCTTCTTCTGCACAACTGAGATCATGTCAGCAGCATTAAAAGAAGTCATTGGAGAAGACGAAAAATGTCAGCAGCAGCAGAAGAAGCCATTAAAGGAGACGGGAAATGTTAGTAGCGGTAGAAGAAGTCATTGGAGGATATGCATGCCTTGGAAGAGATTGAAGCTGCATTCTGCGTTATAGGTGAAATGAGCTGAGTCGCACAATAAGCACTTGTTTGGACTGGTTTACGCGGACCTCCCACTTGGACCAAGGACTACATCTACTCAGGTATGGATTTTCTAAGGCCTTGGTAATTGGAAACCCCTAATATTGGGGTCAATTTTGGTTCAGATCTCAGGGACCCAATGGCACCCTCCGTTGACATAGGTGTGGGTAGTCAAAAAATTTCTTCATAAAGTGACTTCCTTGTATACAAGTATACCGCTAAGGAGTCATTAGATTTCAATTTTGAATTCTTCTTCTATACAACTGAGATCATGTCAACACTAGTAGAAGAAGCTGTTGGAGGAGATAAGAAATGTAAGTAGTGGTAGAAGAAGATGTTCCGGAAGAGATTGAAGTTGCATGTTGGGTCGTAGGCGAAATGAGCCAAGTCGCACAATAAGCACTTGTTTAGAATTGGTCACGCAGACCTCCCACTTAGACCAAGGACTACATCTACTCTAGTGTGGATTCTAGAAGGCCTCGATGATCAAAAACCCCCAATCTTGGAGCCAGTTCCGGTTTGGATTCAAGGGATCCGATACTCCCTACATTGACATAGGTGTGGGTAGCCAAAAATTTTCTTCATAAAGTGAACCCATGATTCTTATATACAAGTGTACCGCTAAGAAGCCATTATATTTTAATTTTAATTCTTCTTTTGTACAACTGAGATCATGTTAGTAGCGGCAAAAGAAGTCATTGGAGAAGACGGGAAATGTCAGTAGTGACAGAAAAAGCCTTTGGAGGAGACAGGAAATGTCAGTGGCGGCAGAAAAAGCCTTTGAAGGAGACACGTGTCCCGAAAGAGATTGAAGCTACATGATGGGGCGTAGGCAAAATGAGCCGAGTCACGCAATAAGCACTTGTTTAGACTAGGCCATGCGAACCTCCCACTTTGACCTAGGACTACATTTGCTCTGGTGTAGATTCTGAAGGGCCTCAATGATCGAAAACCCCGAATGTTGAGGCTAGTTCCAGTTTGGATCCAAGGGACCCAATAACTCCCTACATTGACGTAGGTGTGGGTAACCAAAAAGTTTCTTCATAAAGTGACCCTATATTCCCTATATACAAGTATACTACTAAGGAGCCATTAGATTTCAATTTTGAATTCTTTTTTTACACAATTGAGATCATGTCACCAACAGCAAAAGAAGCCATTAGAGGAGATGGGAAATCTTAGTAGTGGCAGAAGAAGCTGTTGGAGCATACGCGTGTCTTGGAAGATATTGAAGTTGCATGCTTGGTCGTAGGCAAAATGAGCCGAGTCGCGTAATAAGCACTTGTTTGGACTGGTTTACGCAGACCTCCCACTTGGAGCAAGGACTACATATGTTATGGTATGGATTCTGGAAGGCCTTGGTGATTGGAATCCCCCAATGTTACGGCCAATTTCTGTTCAGATTTGAGGGACCCGATAGCTTCCTGTGTTGATGTAGGTATGGGTAGCCAAAACTTTTCTTCATAAAGTGAACCTATGTTCCTTATATACAAGTATACTACTAAGGAGCCATTAGATTTTAATTTTGTATTCTTCTTTTGTACAATTGAGATCATGTCAGCAGTAGCAAAAGAAGTCGTTGGAGAAAACATAAAATGTCAACAACGGCAGACAAAGCCGTTGGAAGAGATGCGTGTCCTAGAAGAGATTGAAGCTACGGGGAAATGAGCCAAGTCATGCAATAAGCACTTGTTTGGACTAGGTCACGCGAACCTCCCACCTGGACCAAATACTACATATGCTCTGGTGTGGATTCTGGAGGGCCTTAGTGACCAAAACCCTTAATGTTAAGGCTAGTTTCGCTTCAGATCCGACCTCCTTCCGTTGACATAAGTGTGGGTAGCCAAAAAGTTTCTTCATAAAGTGTCATCATATTCCTTATATACAAGTATACCACTAAGGAGCCATTAGATTTCAATTTTGAATTCTTCTTATGTACAACTTAGATCATGTCAGCGGCAGCAAAAGAAGCTGTTGGAGGAGACGAGAAATGTCAACACTGGCAGGGGAAGCTGTTAGAGGAGATGGGAAATGTTAGTAGCGATAGAAAAAGTTGATGAAGGAAATGCGTGTCCCGAAATAGATTGAAGCTACATGTTGGATTGTGGGCAAAATGAGTTGAGTCGCGCAATAAGCACTTGTTTGGACTGGTTCACGTAGACCTCCCACTTAGACCAAAGACTACATCTTCTCAAGTGTGGATTTTGGAAAGCCTTGGTGATCGAAAACCTCCAATGTTGGGGCCAGATTCGGTTCAAATATGAGGGATCCAATAGCTCCTTCCATTGACATAGGTGTGGATAGCCAAAAAATTTCTTCATAAAGTGACCTTATGTTATTTATATACAAGTATACTGCTAAGGAGCCATTAGATTTCAATTCTGAATTCTTTTTTTATACAACTGAGCTCATGTCAGCAACAGCAGCAAAAGAAGTCGTTAAAGGAGACGAAAAATGTCAATAGCAATAAAAGAAGCAATTGGAGGAGACTCGTGTCCTAGAAGAGGTTGAAGTTGCATGCTAGGTCGTAGGTGAAATGAGCCAAATCACACTATAAGCACTTATTTAGACTGGGTCACGTGGACCTCTCATTTGGACCAAGGAGTAGATCTACTCTGGTGTGGATTCTAGAGGACCTCGATGACCGAAAACCCCCAATGTTGGGGCTAATTCCGGTTCAAATCTTAGGGACCCGTTAGCTCCCTGCGTTGACGTAGGTGTGGGTAGCCAAAAATTTTCTTCATAAAGTGACCCTATGCTTCTTATACACAAGTATACTGGTAAGGAGCTATTAGATTTCAATTTTGAATTCATCTTTTATACAAGTAAGATCATGTCAACAACATCAAAAGAAGCCCTTGGAGGAGATGGGAAATGTTAGCAACAACAAAAGAAGTTGTTGGAGGAGACGAAGAATGTCAATAACGGCAGAAGAATCCGTTGGAGGACACGTGTGTCCTAGAAGAGATTGAAGCTGCACGCTGCGTCATAAGCAAAATGAGATGAGTTGTGCAATAAGCACTTGTTTGAACTGGGTCACCTGGACCTCCCAGTTGGACCAAGGACTAAATCTACTCTTGTGTGGATTTTGGAAGGCCTTGGTGACTGAAAACCCCCAATGTTAGGGCTAGTTCCAGTTTGGATCTGAGGGACCCAATAGCTTCCTGTGTTGATGTAGGTGTGGGTAGCTAAAAATTTTCTTCATAAAGTGACCTTATGTTCCTTATATACTAGTATATCGCTAAGCAACTATTAGATTGCAATTTTGAATTCTTTTTCTATACAATTGAAATCATGTCAGCAGTAGCAAAAGAAGTTGTTGGAGGAGATGAGAAATATCAATAGCAGCAAAAGAAGCCATTAGAAGAGACAAAAAATGTTAATAGTGGCAGAAGAAGCCATTGGAGGAGATGCATGTCCTAGAAGAGATTGAAGCTACATGCTGCATCATAGGTGAAATGAGCCGAGTCGCGCAATAAGCACTTGTTTGGACTAGTTCACGCAAACCTCCCACTTAGACCAAGGATTACATCTACTCAAGTGTGGATTCTATAAGGCCTCGGAAATCAAAAACCCCCAATGTTGGGGCCAATTTCGATTCAAATTCGAGGGACTCGATGGCACCCTTCATTGATGTAGGTGTGGGTAGCCAAACAATTTCTTCATAAAGTGACCCTATGTTCCTTATATACAAGTATACCACTAAGGAGCCATTCGATTTCAATTTTAAATTCTTCTTTTGTACAATTTATATCATGTCAACAGCAGCGGAAGAAGTTGTTGAAGGAGACGAGAAATGTTAGTAATGGCAAAGGAAGCCGTTAGAGGAGATGAGAAATGTCAATAGCAATAGAAGAAGTCGATGGAAGAGATGCGTGTCCCGGAAGAGATTGGAGTTACATGCTGGGTTAAAGGCAAAATGAGCCGAGTCGTGTAGTAAGCACTTGTTTTAACTAGTTCACGCAAACCTCCCACTTGGACCAATGACTACATCTTTTGAAGTGTGGATTCTAAAATGTTGGATCCTATAGCAACCTAAGAGGGGGGGTGAATTAGGTTTCTCTTTAAAAAATTCACTTCTAATGTATGTTTAATTACTTTTTGCAATCAAATAAAGCATTCAAAGATAATTAAACACAAGAGAGACAAGACACAAGTTTACACGGTGGTTCGGCCCTTTTTCACCTACTTCCACCCTCTTCTCCTTCAACACAACCGGTTGAAGTCCACTTTACTACAAAGGTAGGAGAAACCTTCTCCTACACTTTCCAACTCCTCCTCAAGGAGTCAAACAATCCTTACACCAAGGATCACAGTTACAATGTGTGTCTCAACACACATCAACAAGCCAAAGGTTATCAAACTTATTACAAATTTCGAACTAAGCTTCTGTAAGATATGCAATACAAGTTCAGAAGCTTCAAACAACTGCTAGAGGCTCAATACAGAGTAAATGGACAAAAGCCCCAAATTCGTTCAAACCCTAGCAGAGTCTACTTGCAGAAAATCAACTTCAATAATAGAGTATAATGAAGCACAAATTGATTCTCTAGTAAGCAAGTAATGAGCTTAGAAATTAGTCACCCAATGAAGATCAAAATCGTAGGTTTGGATGAGCTAGGATGAGTAGTATGAGATGCTTGACAACTTGCTTTCTTTGCTTATAATTTTCGGACCCCTTCTCATGGTGAAGACAAACTTGCTTAAATACCTTCAAAAGCAACTAACCTCTCACTTCAAAGAGTCGTTCTGACACTTCTGAGCACCATCAAATCTTCTTCCCGTTGGAGCTCCTTATTTCCCTCTTCTCTGTCCATTTTCGAGCTTAAGAGAGACAGAATGTGGGAGAAGAGGTTCTGCCTTCGTTTATTTCAAAATCCTGTCCAAAACGGTGCAGTTTTGGTCTCAACTTAAATCTCTATAATTCGGGTTCTGTGGAGCAAGTTTCGGGTCTCACTCAAATCTTCTTCATAAAAGGCTTCAGTGATTAAAAACCTCCAAAGTTGGGGCCAGTTTCAGTTCAGATTTGAAAGATCCGATAGCTCCCTCCGTTGACATAGGTGTGGGCAGCTAAACAATTTCTTCATAAAGTGACCCTATGTTCCTTATGTACAAGTATACCACTAAGGAGCCATTATTTCAATTTTGAATTCTTCTTTTATGCAACTGAGATCATGTCAGTAGCAGCAAAAGAAGTTGTTGGAGGAGATGAGAAATGTCAGTAGCGGCAAAAGAAGTCGTTGGGGGAGACGTGTGTCCTAGAAAAGATTGAAGCTGTATGTTAGGTCATAGGCAAAATGAGTTGAGTCACACAATAAGCACTTGTTTGGATTGGGTCACATGGACCTCCTACTTGGACCAAGGAGTATATCTACTTTGGTGTGGATTCTAGAGGACCTTGGTGACCGAAACCTCCAATGTTGGGGCCAATTCCTGTCTGAATATGAAGGACCTGATAGCTCCCTAGGTTGACGTAGGTGTGAGTAGCCAAAAATTTTCTTCATAAAGTGACCATGTGTTCCTTATACACAAGTATACCATTAAGGAGCCATTAGATTTCAATTTTGAATTCTTCTTTTGTACAACTTAGATCATGTCAGCAACAATAAAAGAAGTTATTGGAGGAAATGAGAAATGTCAGCAACGACAAAAGAAGCCATTGGAGGAGACGGGAAATGTTAGCAGCGGTAGATGAAGCCGTTGAAAAAGAAACGTGTCCCGAAAGAGATTGAAGCTACATGTTGGGTCATAGGCCAAATGAGTCGGGTTGCGTAATAAGTGCTTGTTTAGACTGGGTCATGCAGACCTCCCACTTGGACCAAGGACTACATATGCTTTAGTGTGGATTCTCTGGGAACTCAGTATCCCATTGCTTCTCCTTTTGGCTCTACTATTTTTGCTTTTAAATATCGAAATAAAGGGACTTAAGTCCTCACATGTTTATGGTGCCAATCTCAAAAGCTAGCTAGCTCATTATCACTTTGCGAAGTGGTTCTATCTCACATATTAGTTTCAATTGGATAGTTGCACATTAGCCCAACAACATGTTCTTTTTCATACATGAAGTGCCACTTTCTAAACTTTTACCATGGTACTACAATTTTTACGTTCTTTTTATAAATAGCTTGAAAAGAAAAGAAAACACATATTTAATTTTAAAGATATTTTTTCAAATAAGATTTAGGGAACATGGAACACACTCCATATGTTCTTAACATTAAGGTATCTTTTATTCTATTGAATTCTTGCATCCAATCTAAGTGACTAAAAGCATCAAGCAAAATCAATAAGGTTATTATAGAATTAGTTAGACCATTAATACTTTATGTGGATCTTACAGGGGCTGGAGTGAGCTCGAATTAAGGAAGATATGTAAAGATCATTTTTTTGGTGTTTTGGGGTTTTTTATAAGAAAAGAGAGTCTTGGGTAGGGAGGAAGAGAGAAAAATGAAATAAGATAAATTAAAACAAAGATAAATGTCAAGTAACCACTCCAAAATGTAAAGGTAGTGCCACTAGTCAAAGAGGTGTTCCACCACCAATTTCTAGCAAAAATTGGATAAAGGAAACAAAGTTGTAAACAACTGGGGGAATTATATTCTCTGTGAAAAATTGGTTTGTTAACAACTAAAACAATGCTCCCTTTAAATGGGTAGCTAAACTTAACCTTAAAAAGGATCATAGCAAATCAGGAATCCCTGTAATTAAGGAAATCTTAGACAAATCAAGATCTTTACAAATGAAGAAATCCCAAACAAATCATATATTTGACAAGTATAAAAACCCTAGATAAATCAGGAACCCAGACAATTAAGGAAAACCAAACAAAAGGAAATAATCTCAAACAATAAAGAAACCTTATGAAATTAAGGACTCAACAACTATTTTAGAAACCCAACATTAATGACAAAAACTACAAAGATTCTATGAAATATTCATGATATGCTCTTCAACCTTGCCTTTCTTGGACCCACTAGATTACGTTGTGACCCAAACAAGTATTAATTGACAAGCTTAACATATAGGTTAGGCTAAGAGCTTAAGTTGATGTAGTTGCTCCCGCATTAGGCCTTGAGAGCATCCACATTAGAATGTTATCACTTGAGTTAGGTGAGGTGAAGGAGCAACTATCTAACATCCTTCAAATGAAGGGGCAACTATATGAAATCCTCCAGATGTTGCAAGCCTTACACTAGGGTTCCCAAGGTAACCAAGATGAGGATCATGCAAATTCTAGTAGTGATGAAAGTGAGCAGAGGAGGAGACTAAATGATGATCGTGGCCTACATGTAGAGATCCCAAAATTCAAAGGTACTCTTGACCTCAATGATTTTGTTAATTGTTTATGTTGTATTAAAGGTGTGTTTGAGTTCAAGGGGTATGATGATTAGAAGAAGTATAAGGATGTTGTTCTTTATGTTAAAGAATATGCTTCTTTGTGGTGGGAGAATGTTAAGAAACAAAGAGATCAAGATGGAAAGAAGAAGGTTCATTTGTGGGAGAAATTGAAAAAGTTGCTCAAAAAGTTATTCTTGCTCAATGATTACAAGCAAAACTTTTGTCTCAAAATACATGCTCTCAGGCAAGATGAGAGAAGTGTGGAGGAGTAAATTAGGGAATCTAAGACCTTCATGATGAAGGGTGAGGTACCAAAGCCTAAGGAGACCATTATAGCATGGTTTCTTAGGAGCTTAAAGCATGAGATTTCTAACATTATTGAATTGCAGTCATATTGTTCTTTCAATGATGTTTGCAAGCTAGCTATCAAAGTGGAGAGCAAAAAAAGGACCCTAAAGAGTTCTAGATCTAAGCCTTTTAGCAAGGAAGGTTCAATGTCTTACATTAGAGGAACCACTTTCTACAAGGAAGACTATGATATATGGATAGAAAGGTGGTACGAGAGAGAAGCCTCACCAAAGAAAGATATAGAGGTAGTTCAAATCTAAGAAATAGGTATGATGGAAACAAAAAAAAAAAACAATTTGGATCTACCAAAGCTTGTGGTATTGGCAGAGAAGGAAATGGACCCTAAAAGTTTGGATGTTTTGGAGATTGAGGCACCAATTACCATGAACGCAAATAAAAAAAAAAAAGATCTTCCAAAGCTTAGAGTTCCACCTAAAAAGGAAACATACCCAAGAATTTTAGATCTCTTGAAGCTTAAGATGTTATAGGACAAGGCTACTTTCATATATCTCTAAGAATAGATTCCAACAAAAAAACCAGAAGGCTTCAACCAAGTAGGGAAGAATTCTATAACACTATTCAACATGAACAGTTGTTTAAATTACTGGTTTGTATTGTTAAATCATGAGAAGATGGCATGCCAACAACAACCAACAAGATTTTTTATTAGTATAGATGAAGGGGCCGTTAAAACATTCCATAACTTTAACTATTTGTTTAGGTCATATTGTAGGTCAAGTTGCAAATATCCATCCAAGTAGGATAGTAATCTGACATTGATTTGTAAACCAACACACTTGGGTAGGCTACCAAAGTTAGAGCTTGATTCATCTACAAGAACTTGAATTATAGATCCGTAGAATGATAAAGATTAGAGCAACAATCAAGAGTTGAGGACAAATGTTCTTCAAGAAAGGGAGATTGATGTGGATGCTCTAAAGGAATGGTGCTGGAGCAACTACATCAATCTAAGCTCTTAGTCCAACCCATATGTTAAGCTTGTCAATTAATACTTTTTTGGGCCATAATATAATCTAATGGTCCAAGAAAGGCAAGGTTGAAGAGCATCTCATGAATATTTCATAGAATCTCTGCAATTTTTGTCATTAATGTTAGGGGTTTCCAAAATAGTTGTTGAGTTCTTAATTTTCTAAGGTTACTTTATTGTTTAAGATTTTTTTTTTGTTTGGTTTTTCTTAATTGTCTAGTTCCTAATTTATCTAGGGTTTTCATATTTGTCAGATCTCTAATTTGTCTGAGATTTCCTTATTTGTCGAGATCCTTATTTGTCTAAGATTTCCTTAATTATAAGGATTTCTGATTTGCCGTAATCCTTTTTAGCGTTAGGTTTAGCTGCCTATTTAAATGGAGTATTGTTTCAATTGTTTGCAACTTTGCATCCTTTATCCAATTTTTGCTAGAAGTTAGTAGTGGACCACCTCTGGTGGCACTACTTTTACGTCTTGGAGTGATTACTCATCATTTATCTTTGTTTTAATTTGTCTTATTTCATTTTTTTCTCCCTTCCTCCCTACCTAAACACTCATTTTTCTCACAGAAAACCCCAAAACACCAAAAAAACGATTTTTACATATCACCTTTAATTTGAGCTCACTCTAGCCCACCATAAGATCTGCATCAATACTATTAAATTAATTTATTTTATTTCATTTACCATTTATGATATAGAATAATTAAATATGAAAAAAAGATTCTTTAAAGATAGTAAGTCTTTGTGCTGCAAAATTTGAAAATTTTTATTTAAAAATGATTTCCAACATATCAAAAACTTAACTACGAATAAAGAATCTTAACTTTTTCCTAAACTCAGTACATCTTTCTTAAACATAATGTTGAGATGCAAAGTTGAATCCCCTTATTGGCGATTTCCGGCCGTAAGACGGAATTAAACCTTTACCGTGTTATTCATTATGTGTATAACAGAATTAGGCCCAAAATGGATTGGACTAAGACTACATTTTCTTCTTGTATTCCTTCAACCAACTTCGTTATCTTGTCAAAGGCATTAGTTGAATTGTCTACGGAAGGTATATGCTCTCATGGGGAAAAAAAAAAAACGAAAAGGAAAGGAAGATTGAGACTGTAAAAATTTACAAACTAACAAGTAACTTTATTTCCTAACGTTTCCTTGATAATCCATTCATATTATACTATCTGTACGCTTCCTATCACATCAGCATTTGTACTTTGGTTTTAAAATGGATAACAAAGATAACACATTTTGAACCGAGACGGAAAGTAGCTTTGTTGCAGAATATATCTTGTCGTGTTGTTGATCTTCTAGTAACAGGAAAAAAGATCAGTGGCAGCTACTGCTTCTTAGCCCACTAAAACCTTGCTTTCGTCCAAAAAACTCTTGATCCAATGGCAAAAATAAACAGAAAGAATGAGATTTCAGAGAAGAGCTAACAGCTTAATATAGTGGTGTCACCTCTAAAAAGCTAGGCCACAACCACTGTTGCATACGTGCCCAATGGGTCGATCCCTTTACAACCACCACCGCTGACTAGTCACGGAGCTCGAAGAATTCGAGTCAGACCACCAGTCTACCCCGTTCGTCAGGGAATTCAAAACTCGCCTAGTCTTTGGTCTCCGTAGAATGGGGACGGAAATTTCCGGTGGTCTGGGCCGCCGGAGAAACCTAAGAATCAACACTATATTTTTTCCACGACCTCCAACTTGGACTCGCAGTCTGGATTTTCCTCGTTCACGCCTGTGTTTTTCTTATTCCTTTACCTTTCTTTTTGTTCGTTTATCCCATTTGCTCATAGCAAGAACCTCCCCAGCGGCTTCCTAGGAAGTTAAATTAGTCCCACGTTTGTTTGAATATCAGAGATTGGAACTCTCACGTCTGCTTGAATTGTGGGCAACCTAGTTACTGGTCAAAGAAGCAAGATCTCACTGCCCTCCCTCCAACACTATATATCGGAGACACCATCCCTCTATGTAGCATCTCACATTTACTAACTCGCTTCCTTGCAGCAACAAGCCCGTCTTCCTCACTGTCTGTCTGTTACCATTCAACATGAAAGCCACAAATGTATGCTGCACCTTCTTCGTGCTCTCTCTGTTGCTGAGCTCTGTTTTCATGGCAACAGAAGCACGTCCCTTCAATGTCCTGGAGCCTCGAAGCACTGGTCTTGGAGTTTTCGGAGGTCTCTTTGATGGGTTATCGCTTGGAGCAATTAAGGAATCGGGGCCAAGCGATGGCCAAGGACACCAATTCAAAGACAGCCATACGCTCGGAGGAATTAAGGACGGCCCGAGCCCAGGTCAGGGTCACCGTTCTGTCAACGGCGTGCACCACCAATTTAAAGACAGCGAGACACTCGGAGGAATCAAGGACGGCCCGAGCGCTCCTGGTCAGGGTCACAGTTCTGTCAACGGCGTGCACCACTGAATAAAGGAACTGCACAAATGGCAGTCCCACCACCGGGGAACTGCACAACTTCAACACTGAATTCTGTTTATCAACTTTAGGCAAATTCTTCATCAGTTCATTTATTTATTGGTACTAGCAAGGATCACTTTCTGTTTATAGTTTACTTTCCGGGGTAAAACTCTACCCCGTGTTTTTTTTTTCTTTTTTTATTGGTAGTGGAAGTTTGGTCTTTTTGGATGTGTAGAGTTGGGCCAATTTTAAAAATAGAAATCATTCCATTCCTTAGTATCTTTGATATGAATGTGTGTATGGGTTTAGTGATACATCCATCCTTTTTATCATGTAAGCTGCTGCTTTCCAAAGATGTTTGAATTCATTGTATCTCAATAAAGATCATAGCTCAAAAGTGAGTAATTCAATAGTCTGTTTTTCTTTTTAATAAAGTTAAGGGGGACTATAATGTATCGATCCCCACCATTTGGGTGAAAAATTCCTAGTAGCTCCGTTAGACAAGAGATTCTTAAAATTTCAATGAATTGGATTATTAGATTTTTTTCACATCAATACTCGTGAATTTTACTAACTCATTTTTTTCTTATCAGTAAAACTATTTAAATTTGAAAAAAGAACGGTTACATAATACCTTTGGACTTTTATCTCCATACTTTAACTAAATAATCAATGTTTAGTAATTTATTGTCAATTGGAATCACGGTGACATCAACTCCGCCCACACCTAGAAACAAAACGTCATAGAGACGGGATTTTCTTACTCGTCATTCCTCACCCACTTCCTCTATTCGTAACTGCTCTCAACGTAACGCGATGGCGACCCCAAACATGCCTGCGGAATTCCATTTCTTTTCAATTTATTGCTTACGTTATGTTTCCGTTGCTAACCTCCAAAACGGACGCCTAACCATTGGCTCCAAAAGTCTAACTTGGATGCGTAAACTCTCCGAATAGATCACAACGCAGTGGTAAGGACACATGTTATGGGTTTGAGATCATCCGAAAAAGGGAAGGAACTCAAACTCATGACTTGTGGGACTATTAGGCTTAGCTTAGAGAACACCACTAAGCCAAGTCCCCTTCATAATAAAATTAATAAAACATGTTAAAACCATTCTTAAAATAGAATAGAATAGAATTTTTTACATGCTGATTGAAACATATGACAAATAATATAATCTTATTCAAACTATAAAAAAAAAATATAAAAAGAGTTACATAAGAAAGATTTATTATCTAAGGTTCCATAACTTAGTGATACTTTAAGAAACTACCACATGAAAGATAGGGCTTGAGACACTTTATTTCTTAAATAAATTTCTTAAAATCTCCTCATCCCTAATAAAAAAAACAAAGAAGTACCTATTTAGATTAGGTTTAAGTTCAACCACTTAGAGTGTGGTATTATCTCTTGAATTGAGCTTTAATATTATATTAAAAAGTCTCATTATTTTTTAGAGTTAATTTTTAAAAGAAAAAATATATTTTTCATTTTAAACAATAATTTAAAGAATATAAAATATTATTTTCGTTAAACAAAAATCTATATAATCCACAAAGAATGTAGCATAGTATAAATAATCTAAGGTTTCTTTGTTACCCTCTTTATTGCACCTGGATTTGTAGATTTCGTAAATGTGTATACCCATCAAGGGTAGCACACATAGCATATCAAAATATTATTAACAATCTCTTACTTTATGACCTAATAACAAGCGGACTAAAATTTTAATTTGTAAAGGGATTAAAAAATAGCAACATAAACGATTTCTCCGTTTGTACATCAAATATAGTTTGTTTTTATTTCGCTTAGAAATACTGTTCTTGTCATCTATAAATTGTTTTATAGTTATGTTTAAAAAATAAAAAATATTATTTAAAGAGGTTGATGATACTTTTTTGTTCTTATTAAAATATGGATCTTGATTACTAAAACAAAAGGAAAAATGAAAGGTCACGAATCAATACCACTTCTATCTCATGGAATTGTTTTAAGCAGGAATGTGGATATAACAGTTCCTAAGCTTCAAGTGGGATAAAATTTTTTATCGTAAATTATAATAACCCCACGATTCATTTTAAATTTTGTATCAATCAATTATGTTAGATGCTGCTTTCTTTTATATTATAATTACAAATTTTCATTGATATCTTTTATTTGCTATAAATTGATTATCATGTAAATTTACTTCATTTTATTCATGAATAATTTTTAATTTGGCCTTATAATTGAATTTTCTTTAAATTTTGTTTGTTTTTAATTTATTACATATAGCACATGAAACGCTTGAAACGACAGCATACAAATTGATCCCAAATTCAGGGCCGTAAATGACTTCGCACTGGGGGGGAAAGTGAATGGCCCCACCGGGAGCGGGCGGGCGGGCGAGCCAATATGCAGTAAAAGGCAAAATTCAATTCTCTCCCTCCCTGTCTCCCCCCGGCTCTCTGTCTCTGTCTCTCTCTCTCTGTGGCGCGCGTGCTCGCTTGCTCTCCTTTTCGGGAAAATGGGGAACTCGTCGAAGGATGATTCGGCCACCGACGGCGACACTTCCAGCGGCGACACTCCACCCTCCAATTCGAGCTTTTTCACCGAGGGCGAGAAAGTACTCGCCTACCACGGCCCTCGCATCTATGAAGCCAAGGCACGCCCTCCCTTTCATTTCTTACCGTAGCTTAATTCTGACTAGTGTTGTTAGTTTTTTATGTTACTACTCTGTATTTCTTGGAATTTTTGCAGAAGAATGAGATAGTAGGGTTAATTTCTTGTAGGCATCGGTTAGGTTGGGTACCTGAGAAATTTATTTAAATGCGTAACAAGCAGAAAGCAGTGAGGACTGTTTGATGGGGAAATTATGGCTTATTGGATATGTAATTTTCTTTTGGTACTGTAGGATCTGAGACTTTGAGATGTATCTGAGACGAGGCATTGGTTACTAAGGGCAGTAAGGGGTGGTTTGTCAATAGTATTCAGTGCTCGTTACTCGAGAATGCTTAATAGAATCAATTCTCTGTTATTCTTTTTGTTTCCTTTAGTGAAAAAGAAAGAAAGACAACGTGGTTCCAGGGTAGATCGAATGGTTGTTATCCAAATTTATTGTTTGTGTAGGACATCTTTAGCATTCTTTACTTGGACGCTTGGTGCCTCTTAATATGCCCCTTTGTCGAGGTTGTTGATAGATGGACGCAATATCGGATGATTAACTTACATTATCTGAATTTTTGGGTTCGCGGGACTATTGTGAGAGTGCTTATTATTTTGAAAAGATGATTAACTATATCTTTTTTTTTTTCTTTTGATAATTTAGGTCCAAAAAGCTGAACTTAGGAAGAAGGAATGGAGATACTTTGTTCACTACCTCGTGAGTTTGATATTTTCTTCTCTTTCTCTATATTATTTTGTTCTTAAAATTTCCTAACACATTGTGCAACCTCTACAACATACATGTTAAGAACATTTTCTTGTGTCTCTTTGCGTAAGATGACTGCTCAAGCTACTCAGTGTGACAAAATGGGACATAAATTATTATGTAACCATAGTAATAATAGACAAAACCTATTTCTATTTTGCAGGGTTGGAACAAAAAGTGAGTATGTCTCCCGTCCTATTCACTTTATTGCATTGTTTCAGTTTAGATATTCAGAAGTAATGAGGTACAGAAACTTAAAACTAAACCATTGTTAGTATTTTGGCAACTGGAGTATATCAAGCAATGAAGATTCTGTATGTTTCTTTTGTTCCCATCGCTCTTCCACATACTTTCTCTCTCATATCCAAGTTAGTGTTACCAAAATTTGCTAGTACCCTGAGATTTGCGATTTGGATGGCACTACTTGAAATGCGTTATATGAATAGCATGCAACATGTGATTGTGTTATTTTTAACACATTCTCCAAATGGAAAAGTCATATTGCAAAGAGTTAATTTATTTTGTATCATATTCCATCGTACAAATGGATAAGTTTTCTTACTTTGGCTACTGTCATGTTTTTAAAGCTATGTGATATTGACATTTAAGGTTCTGTCCACGTCATACCTTATTTTAGGCTTTGCAATGTACATAAAGTGAACCAGCTTGTAACTTCCAAGTAACTTTATTGTTGTCCCAAAACGTGTGTTTGGTACACTTATTTGTATTTTGTAAAAATTTCGCTCTCTTGAAAGCTAAGTTGTTCCTTAATCATACAATGTAAATTTATTGGTTAATATTTAACATATATGTTTATTGGACTGTTGCTGAAAGTTCAGGAAGGGTTGTTTTTCCAATTATTTGTATTTTCAGCAGCTAGTTATATTCATAGGCCTCATGAATCTGTGGTTTACATTTTACAGGAACATTGCACTTAAGAGTTTAGTGGCTACCTATACTGAGCTTAGCATATATTCATCTATAAAAAGCAGCAAATTCTTATATCTTATTTGTTGAACAATCTCATGAAATAACTTATCACATTATCTGCAAAAGGAACTTGATAACTTTAATAATTTTTGTTTAAACCGTCCTCCCAATAATAATCATACCCCTCTTCAAAAAGGGAAACAGAAATCATTACTATGGCTTCGACATCTTTCCAACAGTTGGGACGAATGGGTAGGTGTGGATCGTCTTATGAAGCATACTGAAGAGAATGTCCTGAAGCAGCAGACCCTTGACAAAAAACAGGGTGTAGACAAGAATCCAAAGTCAGGTCGTTCAGCTCAGACAAAGCCAAAATCCTCTGCAGGTTACCTTATTCTTCCTTCTGTTGCTTTTAGTGTGTCAAAATCTCATGTAGCAGTTACCTAGAAATTTATTTGTATTGTGCAGTGCTATGTATTTGTATATGTATTAAGCTCTGTTAATAACCATATTTAGTGATTACTTAAGTAGAAAGTAAGAATCTTTCCTTTTTAAGTCTTCTGGGGCAAGGAATTAGCTGAGAAACTCTTTGGTTCAGGGTGGTTTTAAGGAGAGTATAAATAAGGCTCACTTTCTGATTACAACATCTTTCCCTTCTAAACTTGTTAGTTGTGTTCCACACCAAGTACCCATACCCACTTCCCCTGACAAGTACACATTAATGCTTGTAAGCACATTCACCGATAACTTATTGTAGAAACTCCTTTGTTTAGTTCTTACATTTTGTTATAGTAACGCTTTTAACTTATTATTGTTTGTTGTTTCACTGATAATGTTAGCTATTCTGCTTTTTTTGAACTTTGTAGATGCGAAAGGTGATAAAGAAGATCTCAAGAACAATGGTGTGCATTATTTTGTCTCATTTGATTTTTTTCATTCTCTACTGGAATTCCTGTTCTCTACCATTGATAGCATATGCATCATTGCTACTTATTATATGTTAGTTGTAGCTCATAATTAGTCTTTTTGGGGAGGTCATGCTACATATACACATGATTAAACCCCAACAATCACCCTTCCCCCACCTTGGGCCGCCTGTGGCAGTGAAACTAAAATATATACTTTGTGGAATGGTTTTCTATAAAGGCAGTTGTGGTAAATATTGGGAGTTTCTGGCCAATTTACTTTAGTCCCTTTGTACAGAAGGATAAAAATTAATATCATTTTTATATCAACCCTACTCAAGACTGAGCACGGTTATTTACCAACCCTTCTCAAGTTAGTTTCTTGGATGTTAAAAATCACTAATTTGTTCTCTAATGGATCTCCAAATCACCAGTGATTAATTAGTATTCCTTATTAAAAAATGGATGCGGCCAGTGCTATAAATCTAACAATCCATGGATCTCCTCTGGACCCACCAAAATTAATTTGTAAAGAACTTGGCTGTTCGAGAAAGGAATTGACGGGCACTTAAGTCAAAAATGTGATAGTCTAATTTCATCCTCACTTTCAAACCATTTTAATCAGGGACTTCAATGTTAAATATGTCACAATTCTCTCTCTCTACCCCCCCCCCCTTTTCTTCCTTCTCTCATCTCTCTTCTCTCTTCTTCGTACAAAGAACATGAGGGAGAGGTAGACTTCCTTCACTTTTTCCATATTAGTTTCCCTCCCTTCCCTCAGGTATAGTGTTAGTAACTTTTTTTTTTTCTTTTCAAGTGATCTAAGGTTAGTCATTGGTTTAATTATAATTTTATCTGTTAATTATGATCTTATCAAGTGATCTATTGTTTTCCCTTTTGTAGTGCCAAAAGGGAAGAAGCGAAAGAATGAGTCAGGCACTGAGGTCTGGTTTGTATTATGGTTAAATATAGTTCTTTAAGATTCTTACTCTCGTACTTGATAATAATGGTAGATGTATTGACGCTTATGTGTTATATCTTTTGTGTTGCTCTATCATTTCTAGTTTTCATCCCTCATGGTGCGCGCTAAGATTTATGGTTATAAGATTCACATTAAGGCTACAACAAGGCATTCGAAGTTGTTCAGTAAGCTTTAAAGGCACTGTTGTGGAGGAAAAATTGAATAAGAAACACAATTTCGAGATTTTTTAATTAGGTAAAGGGGGTATGGCGTTTTTAACTCAGGACTTAGTTCAGGAATGGCTAGTAACCAACCACTAGGTTACTGGCCTGTTGACCACAGTTTCGAGATTTACTTGCTGGAGATTGATTTTTCTTTTGTAAGTAACTTCTGTTGCTAGAGGTATGCATGTTAAATGATAGATTTTGGTTGGTTTTGCTTGTGGAGCAGCCTATAGGCAAATGAACACACATCCTTCATAGGGATATTGTTATATCTTATTGGCTCTTTTTTGGTTTTTTGCGAACTTAATTGATAATGGGTCTTAACGGTGGTCTAATGATTTTTAGAAGGACAATGCATCTCTGGAAAAGCTTGTCAAGATACAAATTCCATCTACACTGAGGAAGCAACTGGTTGATGACTGGGAGTTTGTTAATCAGCAGGATAAGGTGACGTGGAATGCTTTTCAACAAAATAAAAAGACATGCGGAAAGTGTTTTAACATTTTTTTCAACTCTGACATTTTTTAACAAAACCCTGATTCATTCAAGAATCTGTTATCTGCAGCTTGTTAAACTTCCAAGGTCACCAACTGTTGATGATATTCTGACAAAGTACCTTGAATACAGATCAAAGAAGGATGGCATGTAAGCTTTGCTTAATTGCAGTTATAAATGCATGGAAGTAATCATAATTTAGTTCATCTTGTAAACTTTTACTCTTTCTGTGTCGGTGATTGTGATTCAATTGTTGTTCTGCAATTTCTTCTCCAATTGTACATTATCTCTCAGTTTTGTTAGATGAACACCAAAATGCTTGCTAGAATAACATTGCTAGAATGAGCTCCACATTTGGTGCTTATCAATGAGATGGGCATCTTGTGGCGTACCAAATTATTTCATCTTTGTTTTGTATGCTCTTCTTGTAGTGTACCAAACCATTTCCACTTTCTTTGAATTTGGACTTAAACTAAAATGAAACTTTTTTTCTCATTCTTGGCAATGAAGACGCAGAACTTTTTCATGGGAACTAAAAAATACATGTTGGATTTGTGATACCCTTTGATGTTTGGGCTTTTCCAACTGGGTTAGGACCAACTACTATCGTTCAAACCTGCATAACCAATGTAGTCAGAGCCCTGTTTAAAGCAAGCTTGAAATATGAAGATGATATTCCGTTGATTTAGGTTATGCTTTTCAGGGAGTTGCTCACTCAAGCTTTGGCCGCCATGGCCAGTCTGCCCAAGCCATAATGCCACTGTCATCCTTTAAGAGACTTCCAGTTTAAGGACCTAGCATTGTGCAGTTGCATTGATTTATTCATAAGAGAATTGAGCCTCTCTCATTTGCATCTGATAGGAGAGTATTGTTGAACTTTTTTTTTTTTTTTTAAATAATATATATATATATATATATATATATATATAAATACACGTACTCAAGCTCACACACCTGAGCATTAAACTTGGGACCAAGAGGTCCTAGGTAGCATCTACTCCCAACTAAGTGTTGTTGCAAATGTCTTTTATGCATTGTAATAGTCCAGTATTCTCTTATTTCTATGATTAATGATGGAGAAATATGCTCAATAACCCAAATGAAATTGTGCAAGATACTTTTCTGTGAGAGCTTCCAGACAACAAAATATATACATATCCATTGTAATAGGTCAATATATATATGTATGAAACTGATTGTGAGAAAACAAAATCTATACATATCCATTGTGCCAGTCTATATATATGTATGAAGCCAATTGAAGGATTTATACTGATGTTTTAGGCTAAACTTTTGAATATAGTAGCTGAATAAGCTAAAATTAGGACTAGCATAACTGCTGTTATTTGAATCCAAAACATGCTGAAGGGAGAGTTGCTCAAAGAAGTGAATTGAAATACATGTTTTTAACTCAACTGAATAGCCATCTAATACCAAGAAAAACCAAGTGGGATTTGTGAAGATTTTGACTAAAATAGGGATTTTGGGTGCTATTCGATAATGGGGATAGTTAGCTTTTTCACTTTTGTCTGTGGGATGATACAATACGTATGTGCGTCTTTATGAAATTCGTCCAGGTTTCTCCCTGAAGTATCCACATATATGAAGTTATGATGAGTTGTCTGAGTCAATCCTGTATAAATAGGCATTACTAAACTCATTCAACTTTCAAATATGAGTTCTATGTATTATTTGAAGATGTTGGTTTGAGACCTCCTCTCATACTGATCTCAGTGAAAATACAGGATGACTGATTCAATCGGAGAGATCTTGAAAGGAGTGAGATGTTACTTTGACAAAGCATTGCCAATAATGCTCTTATACAAGAAGGAGCGCAAACAATACCATGAAGCAGTCATAGATAATGTCTCTCCATCTGCCATTTATGGTGCTGAACATCTACTAAGGCTTTTTGGTATGTTTGTTGGTATGACGATGCTTTTTAATGAGTTTAGGGATATCAGTTACAATTTCATTTAACTACTGTATCAGAAATGTCTTTGTCCTTTTTTTTTTTGGTTAGGTGAAAATTGTTGCATTGTGCTTGGAATATTTTTCCTTTTTCTTGGGCTTGTATGTCTTTGTTGTCTTGTATTCTGTTATTTTGTCACTGATGGTTCTTGGATCATATGGCATCTCCTTTATGTAAATAGGCAGGAGGTGAAGTTATAGGTTTAAACCTGCTTGTCTGTTTCTTGCTACTAAAGGGAAAATTTTACTCATGTCTTCTGGAAACCAGCATTTTTATTGAACTAATGAACAATCCATTTTATAGATCCATGTGTAAACGCAACAAACAACCCTACAAAGATGGTTTTCATTCATTTTGAGTAAACCTTCAGACGCTTCTTTATACCATGAACCATCCCAAGTCACCGGAGTACTTATCATTAAGTCAAATCCTCAGGCTGTGCTTTTTTCTGAAGAAACACCTTTTCCTGGATCTTTAACCACATCCTTCTGCTTTATCTCTGAAGATTATCTCAGACATCCAACTCTCAATTTGTAGGTTTGCTTGAAGCTGTTTAGTCTACTGATTTTCACACTCATAATCGTGTTAGTCTTCCTTTTCTTTAACATTTATTTTCACAGCACTCTGGTGAAAGCTCTTAGTATTTTCCATTGAGATGTTTCCTGTTTAGGCTGCAAGCTTGGTGTTTAAGTTTGTAATCTCAGTGTTTTCTTCGTGGCAGCAGTGACTCAAAGCATATCAGAATCTCTTTAGAAATTATTCTGCCTAATTTATGATAATTTTCTTGAGTTGACTTGACTTTAAATCTTGTTCATAACCTTTTTAGTGTTTCTACGTTTTAGACATTGTGCTAATAGCAATAACTTTCTGCTGTTTGCAGTTAAGCTGCCCGAGCTTTTAGCATATGTGAATATCGAAGAGGAAACACTGACCCGCTTGCAGCAGACATTACTTGATTTTCTCAAGTATCAACTCAGTCCTTATCACCCATATTAAACATTTAGAGAGTAATTAGAGTTGTAGATTCTTCTGTAAATTCAGTGTGGCAAAATTGGACTAGTGCATCCTCTATTCTTTACTATTTTTTTTCCAGCGAGTTCTTGCTCAAGAATGCATCATTAAGTTAGCGTGACCGTCTCCATTGAAGAATCAAATAATTTAACCAAAGCTGACATCATTCATTGAAAGTTAAGTTTTAGATGACACTGCATTTCGAAGTATGCCTTGTCCTCCAACATATCAAAGATCATCAAAATGCTGAAGATACTTTACTCTCTTCCTCTCTCTCTTGATAGAATGCTTTCTTCCTTGAAGCTGCTACAAACACAACGTGAATCATTTAAATAATGGTTCATGTTTGTGGTCTTAAAAACATTGCATAAACATTTAATAATTTTTGGGGCCACAAAATTGTGTTTTACTTGCCAAGTGAATAAGACTTATTTATTTATCTGAAGCAGTATATGTTGATTCTGCTGTTTAGTGATTGATTAGTGACAGGTGGGTGCTGCTTTTAGGCTTGCTTTCAGTGGTTGAGATGTAATATTTTGGGGCATTTTGATCACTAACTTGAGCATAAAGTCGTTTCATTGTAATTGTCATTCCTTCACCACACCCCCCTCCCCCCCTCTTCTTTCTCTATATAAATCTCAATGTTTCTAAATTCTCCTCATTGTCGGTATGTGATTTGCTGCACCTTTTACAATATGGGTTGTCAATTTGGAATGATTGAATTCCTTACTGGGTTCAACTGCTCACTACTATCGCAATCATGCAGGTTTCTGCAGAAAAATCAGAGTACTTTCTTCCTTTCTGCATATGATGGTGCCAAAGTCTCTGAAGGAAAAGGCAAAGGGAAAGATGACTGATGATAGGAAGTCTAATTGTTCTCTTCCGCTTTAACATTCCAGGATGGAGCATCTAATTGTTGTTGTAACAGTAGCATTGGTAATTCATTCTTTTTCAAGTGGCATTCTCTTTTACCGTAATTGACATTCTTCGGAGACTTTGTTGTATCATGAGGTGTTGTTACCTGTTGGAATAGCTGAGAGCGTTATTCTTGTTTCTTTAGTGATAGTTATGGTGTGATCTGCACTCACATAAACCAAGAACTCTTTCAAAGTATTAGTGGTTTGAGATTGAAATGGTAATGCCGTTTTGGATGGCAATTTCATGACACTGCTGGTTCTGCTGGGTCCCATGACATGGCATATTGCACACATCTATTGCACTTCCAATTGTTTTACCTACATATGACCCTCGTAACAAAGAAAAGAGGTGGAAAAAAAAATCACCCAATAAAGATGCAGGTTAGGTTGGGAATTTTTAGTCACCGAGTTGGTGGGGATTTCGCAGATTCGCTACGATCCACGTTGTTCTGGACTCCCATGACGTAAACGTCCATAAACTAAGTGACCAACAATATGGCATACCTGCAACGGTTGTAGTGAAATTCATGTCTTGCTTAGATTTCTTTAGAATTGTTTATTTGCACGAGAAAGATGCCAAATATGTTATGGTAGGAATCAAATTGCCGTGGTAGGCATTATTTGGGTTTCACCAGTTAAGATTGCTGCCAACCACGCCGAGCACGAACCTATATCTCATATCATTCCTTCCCATTCTTTCAAATGCCTGATTTACGTAGTCCATCTTCACCACCTCTACCATTGTTGTCATACCATTCAGCGCCCAGAACTCTAGTATCTCCAATGTCTCTTCTATGCTTCCAACAAAACTCCACGTATAGTCTTCTTTCCTATATAGCAAGTCACCATTAGTATATAAACATATACACCCCAAATTGTGCAGAATGAGCGCCAAGGGAACCCAAAAATATAAATAATAGAAAGGGGGAAATTGTTTAAAGGGCTTAGCAAAGACCTGAAAATCTCCAAGATTTGTGGGGTTGGGAAATTGTTTCGTTTGTAACAATATTAGTGCCATGGACCAGGCATCCCTAGGATGTGGCTGAATCAAACTGCAGAGGTTCAGGAGGAACCCAACTACTATAGTTTGTCACAAGTCTTAAGAAGTGGAAGATAGGATTTTAAACGGTGGACAGCAGGGCACAGTGTCGAGGATATAATCCAGGCTACTCGTCACGTGATGCCCCATTGCCTTCCTATCAGAACCCCCTAGATGATCAACTTCCCCTAAACCCAAGTTCCCTCCCATCAGAGCTTCATTAGATCCCTTGAACTGTTTTAAGAGACTATAAGTTGTCTCCGGATCACAAAGCTGCATTCACTCTTATATAAGTGGAAGCTTTTTCAGGTTTTAAAAGATAACGGCTCAAAAATAATTCCTATACGATGCTTGTTTTCTCATTCTTCTGGTGCATGACCATGCCAAAAGAGAAGCTTCCTTGAGTGGATCGTCCATCTTTGTATGTACCGTTGTAAGTGGTGATTTTGTTGTTGCAGTACTGCTTGGCGTTGGACTTGCATGAGAAACGCCCATCGCAAGACCTAACTATACATCCAACTCCCACTATGCCTTTAACGCTTTTTTTTTCTTTTTTTTACATCCAATCCCAACTCTATCACTACTCCCACCACTTCATGCCTTCAAATCAAACACAAGGAATTGAAAAGAGTAAGAACATATACAATGAGGTCTATTTGATTAAATTTGTTTTGTCAAAATAAATTTAAAATCTTATAAATCTCTTTATTTTGTGTTTAAAGGTATACATTGACTTCGTGGATTGTTTATCGAAAGCTATCTACCTAGGGACCAAAGTGTAATTAGTCGAATGAATCTCATTCTCGATATGATGAAGATCTCTATCATCCATCCTGAAGAAAGTAGAAGAAAGAGAAGAAGGAATGATTGCTCAAGAAGGTTTTTGTATTCTGTATCAGAGAAAGTAAGTTTACAAAACATGAAAAATACATTAAGTTGCACATGTATATATGGCCACAACTATAGGAGAGAGAAAGAAATCAAGGTCAAGCTAGAGATAGCTCTGTATATAATACAGTAAGTAATGTCTCTGGTTCTGAATGTAGAAGGTAGCGACTTAACTTCTAAAGCTTTGTGTGACTTCTTGAGAGGATTTTCATGTGTTCAATTTAACATCTTGCACGGTCAATTGCAAGTTTTCAAGAAGTAGAAGAAGCGGGTGAGTGAGAGTCAATGCGTACTTAGGGGTTGGGTTTATGGATACCAAACTAGCTCTTGGTCTTCATAGCATGTGTCTGAACAAGTTAAGAATTTGAGTGAAGAGATGGGGCTTAAGTTGAATATGAATAATTAGAAAAAAGCGGACTGGGTGTATCAAGTTGTTCATGTAAGGAAGAAGATAAGGGCGATTGATTTTAAGTAGCGGGTGATGAAGCATCTGAGGTGGCATCATTTGACTCAAATGTGGGTCTACATGGGTTGTGAGCGGAGTCTAAATTATGGGAGGCATGAAAGCAATTACATGTAGAACAAATGGTGCGTGATGATGAGACCATGTGTGTATAAGCTTGATCCAAATAGGGAAGGAGAAGATGTGGGACATGTGGAGGTTGGGAGATGTGTAGCTATTGGATATAGGGCGGTTATGGGACATTTAAGAGCCAACTAACTTCCAGCTGCTAGACGAGTGGAGCGTAGAAAACATATGATGGTGGGCAATGTGTCCACAACTACATTGCTTTGTTCAAGTCCCAGGGGGTGAGAATTGTTAGCCATGACACTAGAGAACATGATTGAGGTGTATGCTAGCTAGTTTTGCAAAGCTTTAGAAAATGCAATCTATGAGAAATCTTGTCTAAGTAAGATGAGTGTGAGCTGCAAAAGGAAAAAAGTGTTCATTAAAAATAGTGCGCTTGGAGACAAAAACTTTTCCAAAAGCAAGGTAGAGACATCTATAGCCCTTATGCCATAGGCTATATCTCAAAAAGGTACACCGAAAAAGAAAAAAAGATAACTTGTTTATAGCTTTATGCGTAAAGGTAGCTTGAACATCCAAAAACTCTAGAGAAAATGCAATATAGTATCTCAAACAGTGTGAAATTATTCAAGGACTAACTTGGAAGTCTATTAACTAAATAATCCACTATGAGGAAGACATCAACCTAGTATAGGAACATTTGCTTTGACCATCATACCTTTAGCCAATTCTGCTATGTTCTTGTGTTTTCTCTCTTCTATCCATTTTTTTGGGGTATATGTGGGCAAGAGAGATAATGTAAAATCTTGTTGGACTTGAAATATGCAAGAAACTCATTGCTTAAATACTCCATTCTACCATTTTCTTAAAGTCCTTAAAAATTCAAAATACTTATGATTTTTGTTGAAGAAGAAACAGCCAAATAAATCATAAAAAGTCATCAACAAACAATGTGTAATATTTATAATTTTGATAAGAGTTAATGGGTGGGGACCCACACATATCTTTGTGAACCCATACAAAAGGATAGGAAGTTCCAACATTAAATTTTACAAAAAAGAGCCTATAATTCTTGCTTATATGACAATATTTACAAGAGTGAGTTATAAATAAAATTTATTTTATTTTTTACACACACATGGAGAGGAATAAGGGGTTTTGAATCCCTAACCTAATGGAGTCACATGTCAAGGGTTTCTTGACTTTTTGCCATTAAGCCAAGAGGAATACCCCAAAAATCAGAGTGTCCTAGTCAAAAGTTTAAATGACTTTGCCTTGTTGAGTTAAAAGTTTAATTGATTGTCTATGAGAGTGTTCTAATCAAAGAAGCCAAGTGTTTTGAGTTTGCTTTCTGGTATCATGTAGAAAAAAAAAACCATATTGAGAGGATCTAGCAGCAAGTAGAGGTTCCCTCTTTTAACTCCTTTTAGTAATGCCCATCTTGTTCTCAGATTCTTAACATAGAAGTGATGATTGTCAAATATCATAAGAGATGGATATTCATTAGTTAAATTAGAAATAGAGAAAAAAAAATTGTTATATCTAGAGCTATTAAGATAGAGTTGAGAGGAAACAAACCATTAGATACTAATATCACCTGTATGAGTGATTTTTATTTCTTATCCATTACCAACATGTATTTCATTCGTACTAGTGTAAAGTTAAGCATTTTTTAACTTGCCTATTATATCAGCAAAATGTGTAATAGCTTCATTGTCTAGAACTCATTCTCTTTCTAGTGTTTTTGTGGAGTCAATGTTGCAAGCACCTAAGGGACATTATCAGTTTAGAATTTATGGTTAGGATGGCGCCAGCATCGAAAGGTATTATGACCTTTTTTTTTAACAGATTTGACACACTATAGTTAGGTAGCTATTGTTTTGCTTTTGGCCAAACTATGGGTTTTGTTATTCACCATAGGGCCTCCAAGTGCACAATAATTGGATTAGGTGGATTGGTTGAATCACAGCCTTGAAAAAAGAACTTTTGGTCTCCTTGTCCTTTTCCATTGCCTAAACTACCACAACACTAGCTGCATTGTGCAGTGAAGGTTTTGTTGTCATTCCGCTATGGTGGAGCAAATAAGCATCAAATGCTTGAAGCTAGGAAACAGTATCGTTAAAGGCAAGTATATGGGCTTAAGCAAAATGGTTTGGAAGGATTCAGACTCAAGACCTCATCCTTTCAGTATTTGAAATAATTTTCCTTGGTCAAGCAAAGGCTTACCAACCAAGCTCAGTTGATTGGTTAAACTTTGAAATTCATTTAAGTAAATAGAGAGTGGTTTGCTTCCCTTTTGTAGATGGTAGAACTGAAAGAGCATATCGTACTTCCTAACTTCTGTTTTCTGAGCATACATGTTGTAAAGTTCACACCAAACTTGTAAAGCTATCTCTAGCTTGAAAATGTGTCCCAACATCTCTTTAGAAAGAGTGCTAAGAATCCATAATTTTGCAAGACAATCTAGTCGCCTGCAAGATTCGTATTTTGGATTTTCCACCTTTTGTTCATACTTATCATCCATGATTATTAGTGGTGGTGCTTCAACTTCACTAGTCAAGAATCTTACAATCTTTGTGTCTATATAAAAAGTCTTGACTTAGATTAGTTTTAGTTAGCCAGAGGTTTACAAAGTTTTCCACACTCACCGAGATAGGAAAGGGGCAAGGACTTGCTACAAGTTGGTTGTTTGCCATGGGAGTTGAGTTGCAATGATCAAAGAAAGGCTTTGATACCAAAAAGAAAGGCAGAAGAAGAGAATGATTGTTGCTCAGGTAGGTTTATGTATCTTGTGTAAGAGAGAATAAGTGTACAAAAGCATGAAAAATACATTCAATTACACATGTATATGTAGCAGCAACTACTGGAGAGAGAAAGAAATCAAGTAGGTCAAGCTGGAGATAGCTTTGTATACGGTAAGGTGAGTAACATCTTTGGTTTTAAATCAGGAAGGTAGAGAGCTGACTTTTGAAGCTGTGTGACTTCTTGAAAGTATTTTCGTGTCTTCTTAGGTTTTCTTGAGTTGTTCATTTCCTGTTGCGAGGTGCCTTATTGTTGTTACACCACATTTACCATGCCTTCCACCAGTGGTTGACTAAACATTGTCGGTGTGTTCACCGTGCTCTGTATGTTCAGAGTAGATACATCCCGTTCCCCGTTAACATGAACATCTAATGAATTTTTGAATATACTAGAATAAGAAAGAGAGAGAGGTAAAGGGTGGTGGTGGAGGGGAGCTCATGTTTATGACTCACTGTATAGCATACTATTGCACGAGAAAGATACACCAGATTTTATTCTAGGAATGATATTGCATTTGTAGCAGAATAGGGGCTTCATCATTCCAGTTTGCTGCGAGCTACGTCCAGCACGAACCGATACCTCACATCATTCCTCTCCATTCTTTCGAATGCCTCATTCACGTAGTCCATCTTCACCACCTCTACCATGGTGGTTAAACCATTCAGCGCCCAGAACTCCAATATCTCTTGTGTCTCCTCCATGCTTCCAATGGAACTCCCGGTTATCGTCTTCTTGCCTATATAACACCCCAAATTGGGAAGAATCAGAGCCATTAGGACCAAAAAGAAGGAAAAGGAAAAACACAGCTGGTAATTACCCAGTATTAACATAAATCACAATGTACTCTTATGATCTCAAACAAGCTAACTAAAAGGGTACATTAATGACCTCAGAACCTCTAGGATGTGTGACGTTGAGAAATTGTTCCTCTTATATAAATATAATCATGATGAAGCAAGCATACCTAGAATCATGTCGTCAGAATCAAACTGCAGTGGTTTAGGAGCAACCCCAACTAATATCAGTTTGCCATTGATCTTAAGAAGAGGAAGGTACGACTGCAAAGGGTGCACAGCAGGCACAGTGTCGAGGATATAGTCCAGGCAGCCGGTGGCTCGTTCCATCTCAGCCGTATTGGAGCTCACCAGAAAAGCATCAGCGCCTAAATGCTCTAACGCCTCCACTCTCTTCTTGTCAGACGAACTGATGACCGTGACGTGATGCCCCATTGCCTTTGCTATCAGAACTCCCAGATGACCAACTCCCCCTAAGCCCAAGATACCACCCTTGAGAGCTTCATTAGACCTATTGAACTATTTTAAGGGACTATAAGCAGTCACCCCAGCACACAGTAGTGGTGCTGCCTGCTCCGGTGCAAGCTTTTCTGGTATCCGGACCACAAACCTGGATTTTTACTCTGATATTAGTTGGGAACTTTTTCAGTGCTAAAAGTGAAGATTCAAAATAGAAAAATAATACGATGTTTGTTTTTTCATACTTCTGATGAACAACCATGGCAGAGGAGAAACCTCCGTGGGTGGGTCGTCCATCTTTGTATTTGTCGCTGTAAGTGAAGATTCTGTTGTTGCAGTATTGCTCCTGGTTGGACTTGCATAACAAGCACTCCCCACAAGACCCAACGAGGCACCCAACCCCCACCATGTCTTTAACTCTGAATCTCTTTACATCCGACCCCAATTCCACGACTTCTCCCACCACTTCATGCCTTCAAATCAAACAGAAGGAAATGAGAAAGCAAGAAATAGAGCCCTAGGAGTCATCAGAATCAACCTGCAAAAATGTATCATGATCTATTTGAATGAACTCCACAAACAACCCCCCACAAAAGAAACAAACAACTACGTGTGTTTCTTTGCTTTGAGGTGATAGATTAACTTCATCTTTTAGACAGAAAGATGCCTACCCAGGGACTAAAGGGTAGTTAGTGTTGGGAATCTCATTCCTCATCCGATGAAGATCTGTGTGGTCCATCCCACAGTACAAAACCTTCAATACTACATCCTCTGGACCTGTTTCCCTGTTAACAAGAATGTCAAGTTAATTTCTGGGTGATGCATCTATAAGGGGGCGGGGGCGGGGGCGGGGGCGGGAGCGGAAGACCTGAGAGTGAATGAGTAAGGAGAGAGATGCCCAGACGAGTCTCTGGCAGCCCAACCAACGACAGTTCTTCCCTCCATTTCTTATGCTTCCAAAACAAACAGAGCACACTCTGAAAAATTAACTCAGAAGACACAGATATCAATTGAACCATTCACTTGGTTTTTATAGCCACGGAAATCCCCATGACCTCTTACTCTTGGCCTTCCTTGATCAAGTTGATCAAATAAAAAAAAATTATAATTGCATGATGTCATAAAGAGTTGCGTTGTATCAACCGGATAAAATCCCATTACTAAATGAGTCTAAGAGCATTCTAGATGCAGTGGCGGCCACGATGAATATTAAAATTTTGACCAAATTTCTGAATTCAGAAGCTGGATGGAAAAGCCCAACGTCATCACCTATGTCACTGGTTTCCCTTTCTTGGCAGCCACACCGAACCACTGCTTCAATGGCAGCGACGACAAGCGCGACCTCTTTTGCGAAGCCATAGTTGACCAGTGGTAAGATTTTAAGGAGGCAGTGGTAACTCTAATCTGTACAGGACCAGATTTGATGTTTTTGTCCCTCCCGAAATGTTACCCAAATTGCTCATCTGTCACGTGCAGAATGCTGACCCACCTGTTGCGAATGGCAACACTTAGTTCTATAATTATTGTCTCCGAATATGGTTTTCCACGTGAATAGGATTTTCACGTACTTACTAAACTTAGTTCCAAACGACTGAATAATATTTTCTACGTAAAACGACGACATTTTAGATCGTCGAAAATGAGCACATGATGTGGTGTGGATGTCGGAAGGAGCAACGACTGCCCCAAATTAGTACAAATTCCAGTGAACCAGTCCTCTGCCCCAACTAACTCTCACTGTCTCCTCGGCGACGATGGCCTGAAGACTGTAATCCCTAAACCCCTCTGCACCATGGATACACTCACTCTCCCCAATTCAATCGCCTCCACCTCTAAATTCCAGCGTTTCCTCACTCACAAAACGCGCCCCCGACTCAACTCGTCGAGACCTTTTCTAAGACCGGCTCTCCCATTTCCAGCAATTCGCTGCCAACCTCTCTCTCCACCGCTCTATTCTCCGAACCTCCGTCTCTCCCTGCTCCGTTGCGCTGCCAGGGCCACCGATCATGACCACCATCACCACCACAACCATCACAACCACCACCACCACCACCACCACCACCATGATGTTGACGAGGACACGAAGCTGACCGGCCCTCAGAAAGCGCTGATCGTGTTTGCGAGAGCGGTCCGATGGACGAACTTGGCGGATTTCCTCAGGGAGCACTTGCAGTTATGTTGCTGCTCCGCAGCTCTTTTCCTAGCCGCCGCTGCTTGCCCTTACGTCGTCCCGAAGACGGCGGTGAAAACTATGCAAAACGCTTTCATGATCGTTGCTTTCCCTCTAGTCGGGGTAATGTACATTTTTATTTTTTTGAATCTCAAACTTAGAACAAGTTTGAGCTATGGTTCTCCTTGTTGTCGCTTGATTAGGAAGTCTGTGGTTGAAATCTATTTAGCCGTGTATAACATTTAATCATCTAAATTCAGCTAGAAGAGATTGTGTTGGTTTCTTTCAAATTTATTCTAGTGCTTCAGGTGCCTTGGTTTGGGATTTAAGACACAGAAAAAGGCATAGCTGTAAGTAATTTGGGGTTGATCTTCTTTAGGGGACCGAACTGTGTTCCGATATTGGGATAGAAAGAAAGGAGAATAGGGCTGACTAGGCAATGAGAATTTTATGTTTTGTTTCCGTTATCTTTAGGACGCTGGTTTGGCGGTATAAGGGTCGTGCATATGATACTCTGGTTTTTTTTCCCATTGTTAAGGATTTTCTACTGGTTATCACGACTAGGTATCTTCATACTGTAGTAATTTATTATAATTGCATGCCGTTTTTCTTTCCAGGTGTCTGCATCACTTGATGCTCTTACTGATATAGTTGGTGGAAAAGTAAATATCCATGTGTTAATGGCTCTAGCGGCCTTTGCATCGATATTTATGGGGAACTCATTAGAAGGGGGGTTACTTCTTGCCATGTTTAATCTTGCCCATATTGGTAAGCATTTAAACAAATATATTCAGTATCAACTTTTCATATATGAAGTTTAAGTTTTATCATTTGGTATATGGTGACTACAGCTGAGGAGTATTTCACCAGCCGTTCAATGGTTGATGTTAAAGAATTGAAGGAGAATTATCCTGATTTTGCTCTTGTGCTGGATACGATTGACTCTAAGCTTCCTAATACATCTGATTTTACTTACAAAAGGGTCCCAGTGCACGACTTAGAAGTGGGTTCATATATCTTAGTTGGGGCAGGCGAGGTATGTGTTGAAGATTTAGTACCTTGGTTTCATTTTTGTTTTCTGGAATATAATTCTTTGCATTACAATTTCACTGGAGATGAGCAGAGAGTGATGATGATCCTGTATTTGTAACTGAGACTTTTTGGATAATCTAAGAAGTTGCACCTAAAGACTCATCACAATACTTGCTGATTACTGGTTCAGACCACTTGACCATAAGGACTTCTTGTTACTGCTGTTAAAAAGATTGAAGTACTTATTCTTGGTTTGGGCCACTTTACTTTCTACATGTTAATGTTCATCAAAGTTTGTTGAACTTTATTTTTTGTCTTGTGTAATTGCATATCTTTTATATGGTGTTATATGTGTTTCCTTACATTTTTATGTTGAAGAAATAAAAATGTAAGAGCAATCTGAACATTTTTGTTACATTTTTATACACATAATTAAGCATATTTCTGAGTTTTTGGTAGTGTTCTCTTGTAGTATCTGGGATATCAGTTATTCAGTAGCATCCTGAAACTAATTAAGAAACATACCTGCTTCCTGAACCACTTTTAACTTGCCCATATAATCTTTCAGTCTTTCTCAGCGTGTTATTCAATTATCTTGATTAGTTTTTCCTTACTATAAATGCACGTCAATTGAAATCCTTTAGTATCTAGGAACATTCTTAACATTTTGGTTTTGGTTTAAAGTTTCTAATATTTCTGATTCGAATATGGAAGCATTGAAATGGGGGATGGTATTGTGATTAGTCTGTGCCTGTAGATTGTGAAGTTTTCCAAGGCAGTGCCACTATTACGATTGAGCATTTGACTGGGGAAGTCAAACCATTGGAAACTAAAGTTGGAGACAGAATTCCCGGTGGTGCAAGAAATGTGGATGGTAGGATAATTGTGAAGGTATGTTTGTGAAACTGTTTATTTTTAAATGATGTACTAATGTACATGTAGAAAGACTGCTGTGTTCTTGATATTAATTTATGTTGTTCGTGCAAAATGATTGCTTTTCATGAATGGTAATAAACTTTTATTTGCTCTAAGAACATGGAAAGAAGGTCAAAAGGTTACATTTAATTTTTCACTTCACATTTCTTGTTCTTGATGCTTGTCATGATATTTTTTTAACAAGCTTCTGATTCTTTTTTGCTTTTTCAATGAATGGTAATAAACTTTTATTTGCTCTAAGAACATGGAAAGAAGGTCAAAAGGTTACATTTAATTTTTCACTTCACATTTCTTGTTCTTGATGCTTGTCATGATATTTTTTTAACAAGCTTCTGATTCTTTCCCTGAGTTATCCCGAATTTGAGTTACTTTAAATTTTGCTGCAGGCAACAAAGACATGGAAAGAGTCAACACTGAGTAAGATTGTGCAATTAACTGAAGAAGCACAGTTGAATAAACCAAGGCTTCAAAGATGGCTCGATGAATTTGGTGAGCATTACAGCAAGGTGGTTGTAGTGTTGTCCATTGTTGTTGCTGTCATTGGCCCCTTTTTGTTCAAATGGCCATTCATTAGCACATCAGGTGAGTTGCAGAAAGTGCTTATAATTTACAGGAATTCTATGTTCAACGATTTCTTGACAATTGTGTGAAACAGCCTGATATTGGTTATATTGGTAGTTTTTATTGGTCAATTCATTTTCTAGCAAGTGCTTGGGTGCTATCGTACATATTACTTCACTGAATGTATCTGTTTATCATCATGTCTCATGCTCCCAAGTTCTTGAAATAAGGCTCTGTGGAAGTTTTTAGCTATCATTTACAAGATATGCTAGCAATCTTTGCTGCCTTTTTTTGGTCAGTAAATTTCTAAATGTATTCCCCAATTGAGATGATTTTCTTGAGCTTTTGACTTGTATAATTACTAAAAATTTGCTTCTTAATCTCTTGGAGGATACTGGTATTTTGCCCCACTTAGTTGCCCAACCTTGAAATAAACTTCTTGATTAGAGAGATGCAACCTGACTGTTACCTGATTGGTTTTCCTGAGAACTACTACAGATTTGTCTTTTTATTCTTAAGCAACAGTGAGACTTAAGTTTTTCCCTAGATAAAAATGTTACGGACTTAGTGAGTGACTCATTTTTTATTATTATTATTATTATTTTTTTATGTTCTTTTAGAGTGTTCTATGATTCTTAAAATTCTATGCTCAAGTGAATCTCTCTCTCTCATGGTCATTTTAATCATATATATATATATATATACACACAAACATGGTGTGTGTGGATTTACAATTGGGGGGAACTCTGGCCTTCAAGTTGTTCAGTCTGGTTAATTATGTAGCCTGCAGAGGATCAGTTTACAGAGCATTGGGCCTCATGGTGGCGGCATCACCTTGTGCTCTGGCCGTAGCTCCATTGGCATATGCTACTGCAATTAGCTCCCTTGCAAAGAAGGTAAGTCCACTGAATTCAATAACTATGGAATGCTGAGCTGTTTAGTCCTATTGATTAGATATTATAAACTACCACCTAAAAAATGTCAGAGGCACACTTTCCTGAAAATATTAGAAAGATAATTACAACTGCTTTAATTCAGCCACTGCGATTGTATATGTAGTTTTACAATTCCTACACACGTTCAATTGTAGGCCAGTTTTGGCATAATCCAAAAAGTACATGTGTGGGATGCAACTCTTCTAACGGTCAGGACATGTTGCTTTATTCCTTAACAGGGAATACTGCTGAAAGGTGGGCATGTGCTAGATGCTCTAGCTTCTTGCCACACTGTCGCATTTGATAAAACTGGGACATTGACAACGGGGGGGCTTGTGTTCAAGGCAGTTGAACCAATTTATGGACATGCAGCCAGGAACTCCAGATCGGACTTCTCTTCCTGTTGTGTTCCCAGCTGTGAGAAAGAAGCTCTGGCTGTAGCGGCTGCTATGGAGAAGGGTACTACTCATCCTATTGGAAGGTATCCTTGTTCGTCTGAAATGTCTTCCTGGCTTTAATGGTTGTATAATTAATCTTATAGTGGAGACCTTCAATACTATGACTACTTGGCATACAGTTAGGAGATCCTTGATCCTTGGTAAATTAACTGGAAACCCTGACTTGGTTCTTGATGATGCAGCAGACTTCTTCTGTTTGCTATTGGAACTACTGTTGCCTTGTTGGCATTGGCAAATTACGTCCATGATCTGGTTGGATGGTGTAGCATGGTTTTCTAGATGTACCATCTTCTATTGATAGCGTGTCTAATTTATGTTTGTGTTGACTTATAAGAGCATCTTAAGTTGTTAGAGAAGAAAATAAATGGTTGAATTAATGTACATGTCATTAGAAGATGGAACTTGCATCTAAGATCAAGAAGTCTTATGGAAGAAGCCTCAAAGTTTATTTAAGTCATTTGTTAATCGTGAAGCTCAAACAACAAGATAAAACTGAAATAAAGTCTCCAAAAGGTAGTGCATTATTTATGATGCATGTTATAGACTGATTTTGCATTCCTGTTATTCCTTTGATTCACTTGAAATTTGTCAAGTAGTTGACTATATTAGACATGGTCAATTTTGGTATGACCACATCTTTTCTTGCGGAACTGGATTGTTTTTATGTTGGATTACAATATTACATCTTGATTCCACATTCGTTCTAACTAAGTTAATCCTATATGCCTAATTTGTTTCTTGCTCAAAAAGGGGGAAGACCAAGTCTACTCATTTAGCCTTTCTTTTTATTCATGATCATCATTGACTTGAATGTGCTAGTCTGTGTGTCAAATGTGTTGGACATCATGTGGAAAATGTTTACTTTTCTTGTTAAAGTACTTACGTATTAATTTTTGTTGTCTGTTTCAGAGCTGTTGTAGACCACAGTGTAGGGAAAGATCTTCCTTCTGTTTCAATTGAAAGTTTCGAGTATTTTCCTGGTAGAGGTCTCACTGCAACTATCAATAGCACTGAGGTGGAGTGTTTTTTTTTTTTTTTTTTTCTTTCCTCCATAATATATATTGGTGCCTGTCTGCCTTAGCTTTAATGATGAAAATCTCAGCTTTATGCTTCAAAAAGATTACCTTGCCATTTAATGCTCTGTAATCTATCACTTTCAGCATCAGATTATTGACTATGTTTAGTTCCTTTAGCTAAATTTATCGCAGCCGTTTTTAGTAGCAATTTGTTAAATGTTGCAGCGGCTTATTAGTTTTGTATGTCTCCACATCATCAGGGCATGATGCAAATCCATACTTTGATATTAGATTTGGCAACTGTTGATATGATATTTCTTAGTTGATATCTTCATTACCAAAATGTTGATACGATAGCTTTTCTATTCCTTACACATGTTTCTTCAATCTTTTAGGATTTGTGATTTACTTATTGAAGAGAAAGAAACCATAAATTTACATTAGAATCTCATTTCTGTGGTTTTCCATAAAAGTGATATTTCTGACCTTTCTTTTTGGCATCTGATTGTATCAAATGTGAGTAAGCTGGTTTCCTCATTCATCCCAACTTTTTATGCTTCTGGCGTGTTAATTGTGTTCTCTTACTGCATTCAAACGCTAATGTTAACTGTTTATTCTTTGCATATTGATTGGCTTTGTAAACTATGTCTGATAGGTGTGCTCCTATGTCATATTGAAAAGATCACGCATATATATATTCTATACCAGCCACCAATATTTAACTTTGTTTGATCAATGATGGGCGGAGTGACGTTACATTCATTTTTTGCTTGTTATAGTCAGGAACTGGAGGGGTCAAACTGTTAAAAGCTTCACTTGGCTCTGTGGATTTCATCACTTCGTTTTGTAAGTCAAAAGATGAATCAAAAAAGATCAAGGATGCTGTGAATGCATCTTCTTATGGTGGTGAATTTGTTCATGCTGCTCTATCTGTTAATCAAAAGGTAATGCATATTCAATTATGGAATTCTTTCAAAAATTCATATTCAAACTCAGAATGCTTCAAATCGAATGTAGCATTGCATCTTCCTTATATTGAGGAATACTAGGGAAAAAGAAAAAGATCTTTACTTTAAGCTGAATAAATTAGAAACCCATGCCACCATTGAACATATAAGAAAATGTCTTGGCTGTTGTTGCTGCAAAATGAAGGCCTTCGTACAGAACAGCATTGGAATACATTTCTTTATTCTGACCACCGTTGGAATTCTCTGTAATTTTCTTTAGCTTCTGTCATTCTCACTCTTTTTCATTTCTCTTCCATTTTGTAGTTTGTATGCTCACCTCATCCAAAGAAATGCTTATGGCCAAATAGACAATTATATGAAAACACTGCCAAAGAGGCTCTGTGAAGTGCTGCATTAAAAGGGAAAGCTATCCCGTTTCTATTAAGAAGTTACATAACAAATGTTGGCGAGAGTTTTGTTTATTTCAACCTCATTTTAGGGTACTTGACTACTTCATTTAAATCCTCAAAGACTGACCATTACAATCATGAAACGCCTTGCTTTTATTTTCTGCCCCTGGATGCATTTTATCCGAAAAAGAAGTCCAACAAAGGAAATGGAAAATCACCTAATTCATATAGGTTCCGTTTCAAAGGTTAGCTCTGATTGTCATGATTTTAAGCATTCATGTATACTTTTGTCACAGTTAATCCAGGTAATATTTCACTTTTATTAAATTTTATTTTCATATCAGTTCAACAATGAATAATAAGCATGTCTAATCTAACATGTGAGATGATCTGGAGTTGTGAACGGCATAGCAAGATTCTGTAGCTTGACCTTTTTTATTCCCAGTTGGGTAATGGTGAAACGGATTGTACTTGAGTGGATTGATGACTTTGTGAGGGTCTTTCAAATATACCTCTTTGTTTGCATCTCTAATCAAGGGGCTCTTTTGCCTTACCGCAAACTGTGGATTAGCAAACATATATGTAAATTTGGAACATAAATGATTACGAGCTGAACAAACTTTTGGCTTTTTTGCTTTTCCATCATGGTACACCTAAGTTCACCATAGCACTTACGGTGTTATGTCTTTTCTTTGATATTGTGTTTGGAGGAGGAAACAGGGAGATTTTTCTTGTTAATTTGTGATTGAGTATCTAGAATTTTACTTTTCCTTTGTTGGCTAATAAGGTAGTTATATCAAAATAATCTGTAGAATTTTGAATGTGAATTTTCAAATCAACTCCCAAATTAAAATTTCGTGGTGGAATGTCTCACTGTTCAAACTCTACCAACATTACATTCTCACACCAACACTTCACTCTTAATACTATAAAAACCTCTGTTGTTGATACCACTGCCTTCAATTGCCACTATCACCATTATTGCGATTGTGTTTATCACCACAAGACCATACCTCTATCATCACTAAATTGCATTCACCACTGAGTTCACGCAGATAACTCTGATTCACCTGGAGGATAGACCTCGGCCAGGTGTGTTGGATGTCATAGCAGAACTACGTGACCAAGCAAAGCTACGTGTAATGATGTTGACTGGTGATCATAAATCAAGTGCATGGAGAGTGGCAAATGCTGTGGGCATCAATGAAGTTTATTGCAGCTTGAAGCCCGAGGATAAGCTGAGTCATGTGAAGGACATCTCAAGGGATATGGGTGAGTTTTCCAATTAAGGACCCAGAAAACCTCATTATCTTTATATCATAATTTAACTAGAACGTCACGTTTGCATACAAGTGTATACATTGGGTGTGTAAAATTTTTTGTTTCCAATATGAAGAAACGATTCCAATATTTGTTTTGTTTTGAATCCTTCTCCATCCTTCTAAATATATTGGGAGTAATTTATGTAACTCTGGATCTTGAGAGTCACGTCTGCATATTTCTGGCCTTACTTCCTCTGTTATAGCCCTCATTGTTATATCTTGGAAGGGAGGGGACAAACTGAGTGGACCTAATTTTTCCACTCCAGTCTATCAAGCTTCAATCTTAGCTTGTTTTTCAACCAGCGCTGACAACAAGTCTACAAATATAAAAACAGTGACAATTGTCTGTAAATGAGTAAAAATGTATCTACAGACACTAGTGCAAACATATGAATGCATAGTCTTTTTCTTTTCTTTTTTTCTTATTTTTTCGGTTGTCCCCGGCTTCTGTTGCTTTTAAAGGTAAGGAAATGATAACTAATCATTACATGATATTGTTTCGTTTTGCCTGCTCCTTTTCTTTACCTGACGGTTATCCTAATTATGATGCTTTGCAAACTTAGGAGGAGGTTTAATCATGGTTGGTGAAGGTATCAATGACGCACCGGCACTCGCTGCTGCTACTGTGGGAATTGTGCTTGCTCAACGCGCTAGTGCGACTGCTATTGCTGTTGCAGATGTGCTGTTGCTGCGGGACAATATTTCCGGTGTACCATTCTGTATTGCGAAGTCCTGGCAAACGACTTCATTGGTACTTCTCTAACATAGGTCTCATCCTCCAGTGTTTCTTATCTTACCTCCCACTAATTTTTTCCAAATGTACCTGCAGGTTAAACAAAACGTGGCCCTTGCTCTAACTTGTATATTTCTGGCATCTCTTCCATCTGTTTTGGGATTCCTTCCTCTATGGTTAACGGTATGACTCTAGTCTATGGTTTTGATACATTTGCTTTTAGTTATATATGCCTTAGAGTCCGTTTGGTAGTGAAAAAAATGTACTGAATCACCAAATTAGTCCTTTTCTGCTCGAATCATATGGGGCTTTTTCCGTTTGTTGAAACAAAAATTAACCTATTGCGGAGATAATTGAACCGTAATGTCAAAATTCATAGACAAAATTAAAAGACCATGTTCACATCTCATTAATCTTCCTTGAATTTCGTTGGCATGGACCTCTTGCCTCGTGGTCTTTTTCTGAAATCAATAGAGGGTGAGATGACTCGCAATTCACTAAGATTGATGCTTTTATTTCTAAATAATAAAAAGAATGAGGAAGTTTAATGAATTTACCTGTTATAAAACCAGTAGAAGAGTCTAAAATTAGTGGTGTAGTTTCTTGCTCTATTTTCCTTTTCAGGTTCTTAACTTCCTCAAATCTATTATGAAATGGTTGCTCTACTTTTTTTGAACTTGCAGGTTCTTTTACATGAGGGCGGTACACTACTCGTCTGCCTTAATGCCATACGTGGGCTACATGATCCGTCATGGTCCTGGAAGCAGGATCTATGGCATTTGATTAAGGAAATAAAGTGTAGACTTCTTTTATTTCGTGAACAAAACTCTAGTTCAGGCTCTGTCCGGGCTGCAACATAGTAACATTCCCGGGCTTTCTTCCTTTCTTCCTTTCTTTTTTCTTTGTCTTTTTTTTTTTTTTTGGGTTAGTATACATGTTAATTCGTTCTCCTGCGCTGCTTATCAGGATAATCTGTATCATACAAAGATGGGTGAATTCCCAACATAATATTGACGGGAGGCAATTTTCAAAAGTCAAACTCTGTCGTCTTGTTGAGAGGATTTGTTCCCCCCCTGTCCAAGATTTCTTTTGTTTCTGGTCGATAAAATTATCTTGCTTTTGATGCAAGTCCTTGTGTCTCAATTCCATGATTTGCTAGTTGATTTTTGTTGGAAACAACCTCTTTCATGTCCCTTGTAGCGTTACCCTTGATCACCAAAACTGAGTATTTTAATCTACTATTTTTTATTCTATGCTAAAGATAAGGTTCTGAAGCTGTTCTTCTTTTGGGATAGAAAAATGGGGATGGACAGGAATAAGACACGGCATCATAAACAGTCAAAAGGATCGACGTGTACAGCCAAATATCTCAATGTTTCAAACCTAATTCCACTACAAAAAGCTTACCTTAACAACCTACGCACTTAGTACTTCAAACTCCCGCATCGATGCTAAACTTCTGTGGCCTAATCTGTGTTTCTCCTAACCCCTACAACGGACCCTCAGGCATAATCATCCATTGCTAGTTCATCAAGCTACACCTAACAGGGGCTTTCCTTAGCTACTGTTGTCATGGTTTAATTTCGCTCTCAGTGAAAGCTTCTTTCTTCAAACGTGTTTAATTTTATAATGGAGAAAGATTGGCCTGTACACCAGAGTCCCAAATACGCTCCCAGCTTAAAGCTGCAATAATCATGCAATGAAAGCATCGAGTATAACCCCTCACCACTCCAACTCCTAAAGAGGATCCGTAATTTGCCATATGAAGATGGCAGCAAACAAGCAAACCGGCTCGGATTATTTGAATTACACCACCACCATTCTTGTTATCCTTTTTTTTTTTCTCCCCATCCAAACGGTACCCACAAACTTTTGCACAGAGGATTTCCGTTTTTGGTTGTTCACAACTACATTAGGAATTCATCATCCAAGAACCACAGATCCTTGTTGCTCACTTTAGTCCATCCACTGTCTCGTTTCATTTCCCTAATTGAGAGAGAGAGAGAGAGTAATGAAGAGAAGAAGGCAAAACTAGAACTGATTAAAGAAGATTTGGAAAAGGATAAAACGAGAAATTTCATAACTCTTCCTTTTTTTTCCTTTTTTTTTTCTAGTTTTATGTTTATGTTTTCTGAACTGCGGAACAAGGCCAGGGCGGGCCATAGAAAGAAAAAGCTACAGCTTTCCCAAACATCACGGCTAGGATTCATCTTCATCTTCATCTTCAACTCTCACTCTTTGGCTCTCTGTCTCTGCTCTCGCTTCAGCATATTTTTACCCACCTCCCTCCTCACTGTACATTGCCCAAACTTATTCCTAAACATCAGAGCAAAAGAAAACGAAAAAACAACACAGCCTCTTTCCTTCTTTTCCCCCACCCTTTCCCTAACTACAACTACTTCTACTCCATCCTGCTCACCCCAATTCTCTTAGCGTTCCTAAAAACGTCATCGTCCCTCATACCCATGCACATCCCAACACCACCACTCTGCTCCAACATGTAGCTCCTCACCTCCTTCCTTATCATCTCCTGCATCACCGACATTAGCTCCGCGCTCAACGGCACTAACCCAAGCCCCCGATCCTCCTCCCGGCTCACCTCCGCCGCACCCGCTGCTGTTGTATCTTCCGCCGTCGTTGCCGGAAATAGAGGTATTGTAGTCGTTGTCGTCGGCGGCTGCGGCGGTTTTGCCGCTGCTTGGCACGACGATTCACTCGACTCCGCACCGGGTAGGGACAGAGACAGCGAGGTCGGAGGGTCATTGGCCGCGGGCGCCGACGAGGACGCCGTTTCTATTGGAGGCACGACGCCGCCAGTTCTCGCCACAGGTCGGTACACATGAGACGATGAGGGCAAAATGGGAACGCTGGAGTAGTCGCTCAAATCGGAGCCAGACGGACTGCTTGGGTTCAAATAAACCGGCACTCCCGAACCCGAACCCGCACTAACGGACCTCTTCAACGGCTGCGGATGTACAAAATTGCCATTATACCCATCCGCCTCTTCTATAGCCAAAGACGAGCACTTCCGCTTGAGCGTGGAGTTCCAGTGGTTCTTGATCGCGTTGTCGGTCCGTCCCGACAAGAGCCTGGCGATTGTGGCCCACTTGTTGCCGAAGCGAGCGTGAGCCCTGATTATGGTATCGTCCTCCTCGGGCGTGAACGCCCTGTGCTCAACCTGTGGGGAGAGCTGGTTACACCACCTGAGCCGGCAGGACTTCCCGGACCGACCGGGTATCGACTTGCTTATAAGGGACCAGTTTCTCGGTCCGTGCTTCTGGACCAACCTCTGCAGGGCCTCGTCCTCCTCCGCACTCCACGGGCCCTTGATCCGGTCCATTTCGCTTCTCGAAACGGCCATAAAATCCGACGCTGGTAACAACAACCCCTAACCGGACGGACGGCTATCTGGTTTTTCGGCTAGCTCCGATATTTTGAGTTCCAAGGAGGAGGAGGGGGTTGGACAGTGAGTTTTCAGTATACAGAATGGAATGGGCGAAGGTAGAAGCGATGGGAATATATATATGGAAAGGCAACGGGTGACCAGTTGAGCAGGTGGGCACTGGGGGCGTTACGATGAGGCGTTATGGGACATTCGGCACCGCTTCTTCCAGGCAAGCGGTCGTTGATGGGGGTTTGGGATACAGCTGGCTAACAGACACGCGTCGTGTTCGAGTTGCGCTGGTTTATATTAGTCACCTTTCTTAAAAAATTTCCTCTGCGTCTCTGCTTTTCGATGTGGGACGCTCCCACGAAGGAGCGTCCGCAACACTCCTCTCTTTAATCATTCATTTGGGAGCCTCCCTTTACACCTTATTTTTTCTGACTCTTAATGTTGTGTAGACTTTTCTGGCCTTTGGACCACAAATAGCGTTCCTTTGGACGGACTAAATATTTCCCCAAAGAAAAGATGACATTGCTTTGCTTTCAAGAACCTGAATATTTGTGGCCGGTTAATCCATTGCCCTTACCTTATTATGCACAAGGCATGACGTGTGATTTAAAATTTAAAAAAGATTAAGAGATTAAAAGAAGAAAAGTACGCGAAAGATGGGACGGTGTGTGTGGAAACCAATTGATTTTCCCTGCTGCAATTAATAACGAGATAACGATGATAACGGTTGGGTGAGGTTTGAGATTTGAAAGTGAGACTTTGACTGAGGGGGCGCCAGGCTGTCCAGCATTTCCGTGTGAGGGGATTTTTCCTTTTCCCTTCTTCCTTCCTTCCTTCCTTCTTTCCTCCGATTCCAACTCCTATTTTAAACAACGGCCGCAGAGAGATGCTGAGCTGGCAAAAAACGACAAGAGCGGTCGCAATACCGGAGGGCGAATTATTAATAATTAATACTTCCTGTCCGGACAGTCCAGCCTGTAAACCTGCCACCTCCACCTTCTTTAACGGCCTCAGCTCACCTCCCCCACCGACACCTGCCGGTCACCCGTCGCTTTTCCTAACAGCCAAAACCGCCTGAGCCCTGACCCTTAACCTGTACGGAACCGGTCGTGCACACGCTCCCTTGCAAGGTACTTTCTGCCAAGCTTCCTTCTCCCCGCTTTTGAGGCCCTGTTTGAATAAAAAAAACTGGATCCGTCCGATTTTCTTATCGGCAAAACAAACAAGAGAGAGAAGAGCAAATCTTTTTTGAGAAAACTGGGAGAATTATAGAGGGAAAAGAATACGTTTAAGAGATCCGTCGTATCCGTTTCAGTTGCTCGTACATCGTACCTACTACCTAATGCTTGCCGTGTCTGGTATGGAAGTGGGCGATGTAATATATTCCAAAAGGATAAATTCAATTGTTTAAGATGGGTTTGTTTCTTTAAAACTTTGACTGACCTCAGTGTCGGTGACAAACAGTACCCCCACTATCCCTCGAGATTTCATGGGATTCACTTCAATCAATGATCTTTGATTTTGTTTTTGATTACTTTTTCATGTCCCTATAGCTTAATTATGTATTTTTGCTTAATTATGCTTAATCTAAAAATTAACTCTAAAATAAGAAATTTTATTTTTCACGCACATATCCAAGAAGAAAGAAAAATACTCAAACCTACTACCGATAGGATTGTTGGTCAGAATTTGGTTTAAAGAATACCACTAAGTCTTTTAACTTAAACAAAGTCTTGACTATGTAAAATAATTTATATTAATCTAAAAGTTAATTTAGTAATAAAATTAATTAATTTAAACAAACTCTCAAACATATATCTTGACAATATAATATATTTAAAATCCAAAAATAGATCAGGTATGCCAATATGTGGTGACTAAGGGAGACACAATTAAACAACAAATACTTCATTTATAGATTGCCTGCAGGGTATATGAAAGAACAGAGAACAAGCATGATAAAAGCTTGATTTAAGCTTGATGATTTCCTCGTACTCCAACCCCCTCCCCCCCCACATGGCCTTTTTGTTTCCGTGTATATTAGAACAATTGGGTCCGAGAGAACAAAAAAAATGGAAAGGAGGTACATGGGAAAAAGGGGAGATTTGCATTCATGGAGAATCGTACTTTCAGCATTGAACCGTTTCGTGGGGACAGCTGTGAAGGTACCACCAGCCTTCTTTTTCTTCCTTTTTTTTTATTTTTACTTTTTCTTTTCCTTCGAGTCTATGTTTATCTCCAACAGTTGAGCATGTGCAAAGGAGACTGCATCACGTGCTCCAGCACCGTCAAGAGGAGACACACGTGTGACTCACCACTTAAATTGCCATTTTTAGTCACCGTTTCCGCCGGGAAATCAAACGGCAAGGATGTAGTTTGAGAGACATATTTATAAACATTAGATAGTTATATTCGCTTCGGATCTGCGTCGGAGATCCTGTTGGTGAATTTACTTATGGTTCACGTGAGAGTGAACAGTGGACCTCCTCGCATTTATTTCTTGGCAGGGTTTCGTGTCGCTTAGGCGCTGTATCTTCGACACCGGAAAGCCTCCCATATGGACCACAACCATGCCTAAATTTTCTTTACCCATATTAAAATATAACCGACCAAATCAACCCAAAGTCATCAACTTACGATTTGGGATTGGGATTCTCATACCCAAACCTGCTGTAAAAAGCCAACCGTAAAAATTAAAAGTTGTCACAATCCCCCATCGGGGTGGTTTGTTGAGTACAGTTGATAACCATTACAACGACATCAGCATGATAGCCATTCTTTTGTTATTTTCTATCCAGAAGGACGCAGACAAACGAGAAAACAATGGGGCGTGACAAGGACTACTAAGTACGGCAGTTTTCATCCTTTTTCTGTTTTTATTTAATGTTTTAAAACCTTCCTTAACAGGCCAGGAATAAGAAAAAAAGAAAAAAAAATGGGAGAGCCAAATTTGACCGTCCATAAGTATTTGGATCGCTGAAGCGCAGGCCTTTCCTCTCTCCTGAATTATTTGCGTTAAAGAAAAAACAGGCACGTGGAAAACGAGCATCGAAAGGAGCCGCGTGTTTTCATTCGGAAAACGACGACAGTTGTAATGGACGGAACACAGGAGAACCGGGACGAGCGCCACGTAAGTACCAGAAACTGGAGGTCAACCTGGAGGTGCTTTGTTCTGTTCCTCCGACGTGGCACACTCACTCGCCACAAAAAATGATGCTTCTTTTTTACTACATAGAGCGCGGCTTCATGTCGTGGGCTCCTTTTGAAGGAAGCCACAGTTTCTGTCCCCTCTATAACCGTCAAGAAGATAAGCGTTGGGAGGAGACAGCGTCATGGGCCTCCCTGCCAGCTATAACGCATAACGCTTTTATGTTTATTTAATGTATTTCGGCTTTGTTCTTCGAGTTTTCCGAAAAAGACAGCATCTCTTTTAGGTTTGCTTGGGGATTCGACATAAGGATGATGCCTACACATGCCATGATTCCCGCCATCCTCATCCGTATGCTGGCAGTGGTACCATTCTACGTACCGTCTCCTTCCCCCTCTGCCTCGTGCACGATCTTTAATACGGATTTCCGTATCAACCTCCTCTTTTTTTAATCAACGCTTTGATCAAGAATTAACAATAAAATAAAAGATTATTTTACAGGTCCTGTCAGGAAACCGATGAGATTTGCAGTGTCCTTAAAAGTTAAAACCCGAAACCCAAAATCCCAAAGCTTAATAGGGAAGAAAAGAGACACTCATTTCATAAGATTCACATATAGATGAAAATATCTGTGTGTTATCATAGGTCCACAGCTTACGCAATTTCTTGACTTTATTCTCTCTTTATATTTAATACGTTAGGTGAGATGTGACCCGGATTAGTTTTATGCAGAACTATGAAAGGTATGTGGCTCTTTATAGTACGCAATATAAAGGGAATGAATTATGAAATCCTATTCTAAAACTGCCTTCGTCCAACTGAATACCACCAACGTTGAGGACAGGAGAGCCCTTTGTTTAATACCACAGAAAAGGGACTTGGGGATACTTCCCACCAACAGCTCTTTTCACTTTCTTTTTGTTGCTTTTAATTTTTCAGTTTTTGTTGTTGGCAACAGCACCGTTGCTTCCTGTTGAATTGCGGAAAGCTCATGTTCAAGTTTCTTACAAGCTCAAAACCTAATGGAACCCGCAATTGGTGCGTCACCGGAGAATGATTGAGATGTTTCTAGAACAGTGAGAAGATACTGCATGGGCGGGCATGCATGGGAGGATTACAGAGAGAAAGTAGTTTGATGGGTGGATCCCATCATGTGAAATTTGATTATTTTTTTACACAGTGCTAAGAGATAAGGGCTGACGAAGACGGTCAAAAGTGCTCCAACAGAAATCTTCAACGAGTTCATGCAAAGATATGAATATGAACGTGCATCTTTTTTGATAAGGTTGAACCTCAAACGTTACTAAGAAGCTGAAACAAAGACTCCCTCCATCATACGTTAGTTATTCAACTTTTTGTATAAGGAATTTACCCAGTTCATAATTCAATTTCTCAAAGCCATAGTTTTTTCATCTCAATCATCCCCTCTCATGGTAGAAGAATAGGTAATTACTATTTATATTGGAACGAATTATTATCTTGATTCAATAAAAATTGGACAAGAGAAGAAATTTTTTGGTGAGTTACATAATTACTCAACAGTGAAGAAACTTCAATTCTAAGAAATTATATCTTCTTTCAAGACATTCACTAAGAAGTATAAGCACTTTTAAAAGAAGTTATTCAAGAACAAATGAAACGTTTTCTAGTTGATGAATAAGCATAAAAGAAGTCTTTTAGGTAATATGTTATAAGTGCTTAAACGAAGTAAAGCCTTAAAATAAATAAGAAGCAATGAATTTGTAAAGAAATAAGCTTTACAAAAATAGTTAAACTTGTTAGGAGAAAGTTACTTTTAAATATTGAAAACCCAATCTGTTAACAATGATACTAAGCAAAAGTGGTGCTTACTCTTTTCAAAGACAAAAAGGCAGGATTTATACAAATTATTCTAAAACGAATGTTATGGAGAACTTCGTTTTGGACAAGTGAAAGTGTAGAGAATATGAGAAGCAATTTTTTGGATTTTCAAGTTTTTCCTTTGAATGAGCAGCTTTTTTTCTTTTTTGGGTAGGTAAAGGAGGCAGAGGACTTATGTATCAAACTTAGCACCTCTTTGATTCTAAGCAATGCCAACTACTAATTAAGCTAGGTGCTTGTCATTACAAGTTTGATTAATTGCATACCATTCTTCTGCAATAGATCAAATTCATTTTTCTTGCTTGCATGATTTGAGTGTATCTTTTCTTGTGTTGAAGTATAAAAATTTAGACAATTTCTTGATTTATATAGTACTTGATCCATATAAACCAAGTTTTAATTATACCATCAATTTTGATGTTTCTCAATTGAACCTTTACGTACGAAAATGTTAATGCACGACGATACTTGGAAACTATGTGCAGGAGAGTGGAAAAGAAGTACTTTTCTCATCACATACCAGTTTCTAGACGCCCGCTGATTTTGGAAACCTTATTAAGATTTCAAGTAAAAGAAAGTTGTATCAAAGTTGAGCAGATTGCCATCTTTAAGCATGCATATTGGAACATCCTTTAGTGAGCACAAAGTTAACAGTTGTAAGGCAACATATGTGAGATCGAGGAATAAGATATTGCTCAAGTTATATCTTTTGATCGCTTAATGCGTTCATCCTTCTGTAAAGAGGGTGCGGGTGGGTCAGTCACTCTTCTTGCTTTTGTGTATTGTATTGCAAAATTAGCGCATGATTATTAATTAACTATATTTTGACAAATAACTAGACTTTGGAAACCAAAGTCTTAAGTTTTAAGTTAAACGAAGAACGAGGCTTACTTTTACAATAAGTTGTACTTCTTTTCTTCTTTATTTCCAATTGAACCCTAGTGTCATCATCCTCAAAACGAAGCGTGAACATCATATTGACAGAATCTATGAAACACTGGATCCCACTTTATGAAACTTAATTCTCGAAGCTATTCACACAAGCTGTCTCAGTCATTAAGCAGGAGTTTAGATTAACAGTTGGACTTTTGTTAATTTAATGCTCCGAGCACTACTTATTCCACAACTTGTTTACCTCTATCTCAACTGTTGAAGGAAGAATCTCAAAGTTTCACAAGTCTCGCAACCCAAATCCTTTTCTTCAACAAAAAGAAAAGTTTCAGTAGTCGATAACTGAAAAAGAAACAAGAAAACAGGTAAGAAATATACATATAGAAAGGTAATCAATGGCCCATTTTTGAATAAAACCAACGCAGCATTGTGCAAAATTTCAGTACTAACAACAGATCAAAAACGTTCATATTTGGTAGCAATGGAAGACCCTTCCAATCATTTCCATATGTTCGGTGTAATATATTTGTGCATGACTAAAGATATTTAGACTCAGAAACAAAGTAATGAAATTCTTTCAGAATTTATATAAAGAAAAGGCTTTATCATAACCTACTGAATAGAATTCCTTTTAGAGGCCATAGCCGCCCAATGATATGGACTTTGTGAAAGAGCGTGGAGCCCCATGTCCCCTTTGCAAACCTTTGATTAGGTGGGGAGTCACTCGGATTCACACCCAAGTTGCTCATATAATCCAAAAATGTTCGCCAAAAGTAGTTTCAGCAAATTAGACCAAAATCAGTGAATATGCCAGTTCCTTCCAGAAAGACCCTACCCAAAGTGATGGTTTCCAGTTTGTCCAGATTACCAGGGCCGAATAATTCAATTCTATGATTCAATTTGCACCGTCTATCATTTTTAAATTTTGTATGTTAACTAACAACATACCCTTTAATTTCCTGACATTTACATGGAATAATTTCTTCAAATATTACAGCCTGTTGGCAACATTCCATGCTTTTGTACTCTGAGACCTGTCTTTTCAGCCAAGTCTCCGGGGGCTTTTCATCAGCTGACACCGTCAAAACCTAAAGCCGTAAGCAACGGTAGTTGGTCCCAATGGGTGGCAAGGTTGTGACATCTTGCTTTCTCCATTCATTTCCTTCCCCTGTAGCGTTTTCTTGACCGCCAAATGGTGTGTCGAGGAAGGCGCCTACCAATACCTAACTGCGAAAGGACTTCAATGTCTGGTTGGCCGGTGGGTTTGGTCGTGTGGGGCGTGCGCTTGGTGTGAACGGTAGACACAGCTCCGTTCTCTTTTCAATATTCGTTTTCTGGTGTTATGGATTGTAGGGTCTATAATCATTTTCCACGGCAGGTTCTTCCTTGTTCTTTTGTGGCCGCCGAGCCTTTGCAATTATTAGGATTCTTTCATCCTTCCTTTAATCTTCGTTTCGTTTTCTTGTGTTTCCTTGATGATGACACTTAACTGGTAAGCTCTGTTCTACCTTTTTTAATTTTGCTTATCTTGTTTGATCCATTGTTTGTTTTAGTCATTGGTAAGTAGGACAAGGTGGAGGAGCTTGAGACCTTGAGACGTAATTAACACCTGCTTGACTTGGTCTTAACTTAGAGACAATAGTTTTAGATTCGGGTCCACTTGTATGCAAACCCACCTCCTCCTCCTAACTTTTTCTGTCCTTCTTGGCTGTAGACAAGGAGAAGGGCAAATGGAATTTGAAGTCCTCCATCGCCTCAAACTTGTTTCACAAGGCACGAATTGGAATCAAAAAGTTTTCATACTATTATTTGTATCTTATTTGTCACTTGTTATGCTAATTAACGATCATTAGATCCTCAATGAGTGAAATTAGCATCGCATGCTTTTGAGCTGCTGCGGGTTCAATGAATAAGTGGATTCCGAGCAAAGGGGAATAAACCCTTTTGCACAACCAGTTAGAAGGTCTTACGTACGAATTACATTGGCGACTACCAAGTACAATTGAAATTAAACAACGAGAAACAAACTAAAAGTTGGGGCTAAAGCTAAAGCTAAGAAATTGTCCTTGGCCGAGAAGAAACCAAGGCCCTCAACATCAGAATTAATGGCGAGAGTGAGAGTACATTGCTAGACTAGGATGTTATCTTGTCCTGTTCAGCACTAAAGGTTTTTAATATACACCAATTGTTTAAGGCACTTGTTGACAACGTGTAATAATTCATCGAGTACCTACCACACTGACGTAGAGGCCACTTAGCTACACGGCTCCTGTCGCCGTAGTGCGCAGATCAGCTCCTCCGGGTACTTGCAAATGACGACACTGCTGTACATTGGAGAGAGTCTCTGTACACACCCTTCGCAGTTAGATTCCATTTGTATGATGACAGATCATTCCACCGTTTCGGCTGCCCATGATTCTCCATCATTCCAAAGCAACTACGACCAGCGTTTGTGAGCCGGGGAAGCCCTCTAGGCTCATCCCTGGGAGCTTGCTTCTGCAATTTTTTAATTATTTTCTCCTTCTTCTACTGCCTTTGATAAGATTGAATGACTTGAGTCTTAGGGCTTTGATTGCGTCCTTCTGTTGGCGCACAGAGGACGCATTCCACAGAAGTCAAGATTGATGTTACACCTCCCCAAGTTGCTACTCCACTTTGATATTTCCCTATGGGGTTTGACCAGCTTACATTATACAGATCCATTCAAGGTAGAGTTGTAGAAATTCACGTAATTTCATCAATTATTGAAGTTGTGAAATACAAACCTCTTACGTCAAGTCCCAAAAATCAATGGTGTGCCCTTAAAACTAAAGTAAGCATTAAAAGGAAAAAATAATTATATTAAAAGTCAATTGCAAATGAAATTCTGTATAATGATATCAAAATCAATATAAAATCGACTTGATTTTGGACATTCTTCTAGAACCACTCAAGCTTTTTTAACGTAACTTGAGTCCTTTGTTATGCCTTTCTTGGGCCTGACATCGAAGGTTTAGCTTTCCAGCTCCAACTCGGGCTTCACAAATGAAAGCCGAAGTTTCTTTTCGCCGTTGGTATTGGGCCCAGCTAAACATGGGCCCACAACTAGATTTATATGGTCCGGGGGCTCAATCTCTGCTCTAACTGATCCACGTGTCACCGCTTCAACAGAAAACTGACGCAAGTAGATATGATGGCGGTGACATGGTCAGCCTCCTCCTCGCTTTCTCCATTTTTCCGACGAACACGACGCGCTTCAACCTTCCTTACTAAATCGATCACGTCATACGCATCAGCATCATCACCCATGGAGCCGGAGTCGCGCCCGGGTCGTGTTGTGGTCTGCGGAGGGGGGGTTATAGGGGTCTGCACGGCCTACTTCTTGGCCAAGAAGGGCGCCTCCGTCACACTCGTGGAGAAGTCCTCCGTCGCCTGTGCGGCCTCTGGGAAAGCCGGCGGGTTCCTCGCGCTCGACTGGTGCGATGGTGGGGCCCTCTCGGCCCTTGCCCGGGCCAGCTTCGATCTCCACCGTTCGCTCGCGCAGGAGCTCGACGGGCCGCGAGTCTACGGCTACAGACCCCTCAACACTCTCAGCCTTTCCGTCATCGAGTCCTCAAACCCTCCTTCCTCCGGTTCTAAATCCTCAGGCAACTCCAATGCCTTACCCGATTGGGTCGACGGGCCGGGTCGCAGCCCCAGGTCCATCGGGACCCCAGAGACTACGGCCCAAGTCCACCCGCAGCTCTTTGTTCGGACGCTGATTACGAGAGCCGTCGAGGATTATGGTGTGGAGGTGGTGATTGGAAAACTGGAGAGGGTGGAGGTGGAGGGGGGGCGAGTAGGATCGGCAGTGCTCGAAGATGGCCGAGTGATTGAGACGAACGCAGTGGTTTTAGCCCTTGGACCCTGGTCGTGTAGATTGGAACTCTTATCGTCGCTGTTCAGAGTGTACGGCCTCAAAGCTCATAGTATTGTTTTAGAGCCTAAAGAGCCTGAAGCAATAACCCCGCACGCGCTATTTCTGAGTTACCATCCGTATCAGGGAGGAAAACCCCTGGACCCGGAGGTGTACCCTCGTCCAACCGGTATGTCCACTCTTCACAATTTCTTAACAGTTGCATGTCATTGTTTCTTGCTATTGATCATATTTGTCTTTTCGGAAGTGCTTTTGATGCGAAAATAGAGATTGATTGATAACGGAATGGAGTTAATTCATGATGTGATGTAATGTGATGTAATGTAATGTGATTATGATAAACCCAACACGATGGATTTGGACTATGCATTTCTGAGAGTGCTTTATAGTTAAGGAAATTGGTTGTTGAACTGAAGAATTAAGTGTGTTTTGGCTTCTCTTATGGAGTTTAGATAATTAAAGAACATATGAGATGCCCATTTGATAAGAGAAAAAGTATAATAAATCTATGATTGTGTATTTATTTTCTATGTGGGTGACGCAATCTTACTGAATTTGGTGATTAATGGATTTTTCAGGGGAGGTATACGTGTGTGGAATGTCGGCGGAGGTGGAGGTACCAGAGGACCCAGAGCAGATAGTGGGCAACCCGGAGTCGATAGAGGTGCTTAAGAGGGTGGCTGGTACTGTGTCGAGCCATCTGAGGGAAGGAGAAGCGCAGGTGAAGGCAGAGCAAGCGTGTTTCTTGCCTTGTACCGATGATAGTGTGCCTGTGATAGGGGAGCTTCCTGGGATTGCAGGGTGTTATGTGGCAACTGGGCATAGTTGCTGGGGAATTTTGAATGGTCCCGCCACTGGGGCTGTGATGGCCGAACTTGTGTTGGATGGGCGTGCGAGCATTGTTGATCTTACTCGGTTTAGTCCCGCTAGATTTGTTGGGAGAAGGAACGTTTGATTTACATTTTTGGGTAGATGGCTGACCAAAAATAAGTGATCATCCTGCGATTATTGTTGCTAAATAAAGCTTCAATTTTGTATCAAATGTGCTTGCACCATGGTTGCTCGGAGTTTCATAATCCCTCCCATGTGAATAGATACCCATAATAATTCCTTCATCATGCAAGGTAACCAGCACCAACAAAACGCCCCCATTCATCATGAGGAGCTCGGCAGAAAGGTGGGACGTGATCGATCATGTGCGAGGGCCGAGCTAGCATTTGAAAATGACAAGATTCTCTCTTTTCTTAATCTTCCAGCTATTAGGACTAGGCTTCTTCGATTCCTTGACATTCAGAGGACTGAGAATCCAAGGCGCCTACAAGAGTTTTATGCTTTTTCCAACTTCTGGCTTGAGTTTAGGTCCCCTGCTTACATCCTATATACTTTTGAACAAGTTAGTGCTTGTTCAAGAGGTTCCTTTATTCTTTTGGCGCGTCTAGAACTAAACGAGTAAACAACAAATCACTCTGAACTGAAAGAAAACAATGGGTGAATCGGGGTGATGTTTGTGGCCCTGGACCCAGCAGCTGTCTAAATGCTTAGCTCCAGCTCACAGCCCATTGCTGCTTCCCATGAGCTGCCAGTAACCAAACTGCATATAAGGTAGACCCACGGAGACTGACCCCAATCCAAACGATGTAACCAAAAGTAGAAACCGTAAGTCAAATTCGGTCCAGGTGTTGTGTCTTCATAAAGCAAGCAGCGGGAGATACCTGTGCTCGGAACAGTGTCCCCGTACACACGCACTATTTGGCCATTGTATCACAAGAATAGTGTGACCTTTGTTGCAGTTCTATTTTTCAGTGCTTGCACTCTAACACCAACGGATTTGACATCCCGAAGACAACAACACAGCTTACACCGACATTTCATCCGTTCTGACTCCAACGGATTTCTACGTGTTTTTGTTTGGAAGGTAGATCTGAGGTGCAATCATGCTCTTAACAAAAATAAAATAAAAAATAAAAAAATTCCTCTAAGCTAGATTTGGAATATACAGGTCAAAAAGGTACTTCCATTTGGCGTTATTAGTTGGATATCATGGGGTTGAAATTTCAGGAGGGATGAGAGTTTTATAAACAGGATTTACATTACAAGGATCTCAGTTATTCCCCCTGATTTGGAATTTTGTACCCACTTGTGCCACAGAGGATCCCTGATAATCTATTCTGAAAATGCTTGATCCCCTCTCTCAGGACAGAACTTAAGACAAATGCAAATGGAAAAACAATGGCACCTCCACAAGCACCGCCTCCTGACGCGGTTGGATTTTCAAGTTTCACATTGCTTAGATGCCTGACCAGTCCATGGCTTCGGATTCACGGGGCTGACTCCGCCTCTCGAAGCAAAACCAGCTTGTTTCCTCACTTTCATGTTCAGTCGTTTTTTTTAAAAGATAAAACACGTTCATGCCTTCTCTCTTTTCTCGGTCTGCTTTCATGGATCAAGGACGTGAGTAATTGATTAGTGGGGAGCACGTGCAATTACAGATGAAATTAACTTTTTGACGAGATTCAACTGGCTTATGGAGGTGTAAGGCATAAAGCAGGTCTTAGAAAAGTACCGTTTGAGTAATGAGTAAGGAAACACATGGCCCCTGAGAGGCCAAGACAAAAGCATACTCCACTACCCGTAGCCTGGCTCTTGGTTGTCTCTCTTTTTCATGGGAAAAAAGAAAAATCCTAATCTCAAAAAGTTAGCTCAAAACCATTAAGCACTTGACCTTTTGCACAACTGTGAGAACAATGTAAGCCACTTGAAACTAAAGATTTGATGTGATGCAAGGCATTCAAGCAACCAAGTGGATGTTTAAGCTTTTAATGCACCACCTTCCCTTTTGTTAGAACATACTTGAAATCATGAACTTTTCTACTGTGCCAGTTGTGCGTATACTGTTACAAAATCATGGCCCTTCTTTATCTTCGTTACAGTAGTGTACATCCTAGCAACAGTTAGAAAGGACAGGAAGGCACGTGATATTGATTTTGGGTTCGACTTCCTCCTTTGAGAAGAAAACATCATCGTCTAGCTGATAAGGATCCGGTACAAATTTACGGACTCATGTATTCATGAGACGGGGAGAAAGAAACACGATCCGTTCAATGGGGGAAGAAAAGGAAAAATCTGCTTGGTACATACGACTTGACATCTGCACCTTCAGTTGGTTCTGTAATGTTTACTATATTGTAGCCGTATGGGTATCTCAGACCAAGAGGAACTCTCAATATCAATGACTAAGCCTGTTTTGCAGAATTTCATCTACAATTAGAGGGAAGTTTCGTCAATAAGACCAAAGTGATCAAGGTTTTGTGGAGCATACTAGGAAAGGTTGTAGAGGATACAACAATGGTACAACCAATATGTCATTTTTCCTATCGATGTCAATATCTTATTGTTAGCGTTGGTAGATCCAACCTGATCTTTCCAAAAGGTCATCTTTTTGGTCAGCGTACAGAAACAGCGATGGCCCAACCTCCACTTCCAACCTCACTTCTGTATCGATTACCATCTTTTCATGTAAAGAAAAAGCTAATGCTTTGGAGCTTTTCTAACTCGTTTCCCGTCTTTCGATTAGAGAAAGAGAGGAATATTAAAGGCCGAGATGATAAAGGAGCTTTGTTGTTAAACTAAGTACTATAAAGCCTTCTTTCCCTTGCAAATCCAAGTCTTGATTCCAGGCAAATGGTCCACCAAACAAAGCAGGCGCCCGATCTTTCAACTACTTTACTAATGATTAATTACTTTAAAATGAAGTCAGTAAGCTGCCACAAAGAGTTTTGAAAAGAAGGGAAGGTAGAAGAAAGAAAAGAAAGAATTAGCTAATGCTAGATTAGATGATTGTTGCACAAATTTTCTGGGTACGAGCATCTCTGTACAGGGAAGTGACAGAACCTGAATCGAATATAACTTGCGGCCTAGTAGTCTAGTAGCAATTATAGCCATGTGTTTAGAATTGCAGAAAGCTCCACATGGGATTTTCTGGTGCTCCTGCGCTGGTCCAACACAATTATACAACACTAGGAGAAGACTCTTGGCACATCTTATTACTGGGCCATGGTCACAAACTCTGAGAGTTCATTGTCTGTAAAATCTTTCTAGGATCTGCAAGCACGGTAGATGAAATTAAATGCCTGGTAGTCAATAGTTAAACGGTGAAGCATTGAATTGAGGACCATATTCATAAATCAAGTCGTTCAACGATGATACTGGATGAGATATGATTAGGATTCCTTTGGGACCCCCACAATAATTCTGCTTCTACATCCTCTGCTTAACAGGACAGTTTTTTCCTTCTTCCTAAGAGCTTCTTACAGGCACTTGGTTCATTCCTTTTTCCCCTTTTAGACTCGCATCGAGTTGATAATCTTTAAGTTATTAGCAAGTTGTTTAGTATAATCTCCAGCGAAGGTCATTGATCTGTGGCAGTAAAGTTAGCTGCTGCTTACGAAAGGGAAGAAGGAAAACGTTAACAGCTGGGATTATAATAACGATGCAGATATTAATTTAAGCAGGAGATAAAAAGTCAATCTAATAGAGAGTTTCTGCACCCTCTAACCCCACCTTGGTGTCTTTTAGCAAAGATGCTATTCGGGTACAATTTTTTATTATTGTTTATGGGATGGGAAGGGAGTGTGAGCCCAAGGAGAGGGAGAGGGAAGAAACAGCGAAGGCATTAATCATTTAAGTAAAGCCTTAATTAATAGTTGCAGAGCTACACAGGCGCATGTAGGTACCAAGTTAGGTTTTGGGTGAGCATGCATTTCTATGCTTTTTCTCATTTGTTTACGATTTTCAATCACATGGCCCCTGCATCATCATAAATCTCAGTTACCACCCTCCCTCTCTCTCTCTCTCTCTCTCTCTCTCTCTGTTTCTTTCTCTTCTTTCTCTCTGTGTTTCCGTAGGCGAGATGTGGAATCACTGTGGAAAATGATGAGCTCCCAAAGTGTCCATCTCCATTTATGGGGGAGAGTTCTTTCACTTGTTCTACTTGTGGTTCAATCTTGCGGGCTTACTACAGATGGTATTCTGTTGCTATCTTTCAAGTCTTCCGTTCTCAGCGACCCTCTATCTGTTCTAGAGAGCTGGAACTACAACGACGAGACGCCGTGTTTATGGAAAGGAGTTACATGTTCTGTAGGTCAAGGCTTAGACATTTCTCAGTACCATCGGGTGATCGGCTTAGCTCTCCCGAATTGTCAGCTTCTTGGTTCAATTCCTGCCAATCTGGGCATGATTGAACACCTCCAAAGTCTCAACCTCTCCAACAATTCTCTCAATGGGTCTCTGCCTTTTTCGCTCTTCAACGCAACCGAGCTCCAGTTCCTTGACTTGTCAAACAACTTGATCTCTGGCGAACTACCAGAGACCATCGGCCTTCTTCAAAACCTGCAATCCCTTAACCTCTCCGACAATGCCTTGGCGGGAAACCTACCCAACAACATCAGTGCTCTGAGCAGTCTAACCTTTCTCTCTTTGAAGAACAACTACTTTTCTGGTACTCTTCCCAGTAGGTTCAAGTCTGTTCAGGTTTTAGATCTGTCCTCGAATCTGATAAATGGGTCTCTACCTCCCGACTTTGATGGGACTAGTCTACGCCACTTGAACCTCTCCTATAATAGGTTTTCTGGGGAAATCCCATCAGGTTTTGCCGACAAAATTCCAGGTAATGCTATCATTGACTTGTCATCTAACAACCTCACCGGAAAAATCCCGGAATCTGATGTTCTTAGGAAGCAAGCATCTAAATCGTTTTCCGGGAACCCTGATCTGTGTGGGGAGCCAACCAAGAGGCCGTGTCCAATTCCTTCTTCTCCTTCTTCTCCGCCTAATGTCTCTGCTCCTACTTCTCCTCCTGCGATCGCTGCGATACCAAAGACGATGAATCCAACCCCAGAAACCTTGTCACCTGGGTCACCAAGCGGCTCGTCTCAGCAAAACGGGCAAAACGGGCTGAGACCAGCAGCGATTATAGGAATCGTACTCGGAGATGTTGCCGGACTTGGAATTGTCGCTTTGATTTTCTTGTATGTTCACCACTTAAAGAAGAATAAGAAGAACTTGGAAAGTGCAACTACCAAAGAAGCTAACGGAGCGAAGGACGCTTGGTCATCATCGTCCTCCGAGTCAAGAGGGTTCACGAGGTGGTCTTGTCTGCGAAAGACAGCGGAAGGCGAAGAGGGTTCGGAGGCCACAGACTCTGACGGTGAACAAGAACCTCTAGGTGGCCAGAAAGGTCCCGAGAATCAACGGCAACAAGGGCAAGAGCAGGGCAAAGGAGGGACATTGGTGTCCGTTGATGGTGGTGAGAAACAACTCGAGCTTGAGACGCTGCTAAAGGCTTCGGCGTACATATTAGGCGCCACCGGATCGAGCATAATGTACAAGGCTGTGCTTGAAGATGGTACCACACTTGCTGTTCGGAGGATCGGTGAGAGCAGTGTGGAGAGGTTTAAAGACTTCGAGAACCAGGTCCGTCTCATATCCAAATTGGTGCACCCGAATCTGGTTCGCATTCGAGGCTTCTACTGGGGAGCTGATGAGAAGCTCATCATCTACGACTTCGTTCCCAACGGCAGCCTCGCCAACGCCCGCTACAGTAATCTATCTCCCTGCCTCCCTCTGTGTTTGCTGCGCATTTTAGCATGCTATTAAGGGTTTTCTCTAGATTGCGCTGTGAACAGAGAATTTTGACGGTGGAGTAGGTGCAACAAAATGTTGGTTTTTAATGCATTGAAAGTCAATCGTCAGCCCCGCAGGGCATGAAAGCGATCCACGTTGCCATAATTGAGAGAAAACAATCGTGCATTCTATCGTCAATTTTGTGTGGTCACGCTCATGGAAAGCGATCTCATTTTGTTTCCCAAACTGAGTGACACTTTCGCTAAATTGCTCCTACGGAAGCTAATCATTTTCATGGAATTTTCAGGGAAAGTGGGCTCCTCGCCGTGCCATCTTCCATGGGAGTTCAGGCTCAAGATAGCAAAAGGCGTGGCCCGAGGCCTTGCGTACCTCCACGAGAAGAAGCACGTGCATGGAAATTTGAAGCCAAGCAACATCCTCTTGAGCTCCGATATGGAGCCGAGGATCGGGGATTTCGGGCTTGAGAAACTCGTCTCGGGTGACACGAGCTATAAAGCCGGACTATCGGCGCGAAATTTCGGGAGCAAAAGGTCCACGGCCTCACGTGACAGCTTACAAGATGTATCAATTGGGCCGAGCCCGAGCCCGAGTCCGAGCTCTCTTGGGGTATCGCCGTATCTTGCACCCGAGTCGCTTAGGAGCCTGAAGACGAACCCGAAGTGGGACGTGTACTCGTTCGGGGTCATATGGCTTGAGCTACTGACCGGGAAGGTTGTGGTTTTGGATGACATGAGCCAGGGAACTGGGGTTTTAGTCGAAGATAAGAACCGAGCTCTGAGGATGGCGGATGCTGCAATCCGAGGTGAATTGGAAGGGAAAGAGGAGGCCGTATTGGCTTGCTTCAAGCTGGGATATAGTTGTGCGTCGCCAGTCCCAAACAAGAGACCGCCAATGAAAGAAGTCCTGCAAGTTCTTGAGAGAGTCTCATCTTCGTCTTCGTCAACACATTATTATGGCCCGTAGGAAGGGAGGAGGCTTTTGTAGAGAGGTGTATGTATGGTTGACTGATAGGCTGCGATTTGTCGTAAGATATTTATTGTAATTGTGTGATCTTGATGTGTGACACTAATTTGCCCTGCTAATTTTCAACACCCTATGACCCCTCTTAGATACTTAGAACTCAGATTTTCATGGTTTTCCCTCCAGAAATGTTATCAAAATTTGTTATGTTGGAATATCCCTGTCATGTTTTATGTGTTAACTGATTAATAAACTAAGCTGTTGGTGGGTTTCAGAGAGTACAACAGTATTCATGGACACATTTAATTGGGACGACAAAGCACTTTCTACATTCATGATGAAAGCTGAATACCGTCTCGGGCGGAACGAGCAAAGAAAGTTTGATCCAATGGTGTTTTTTTTTTTTTTTTTTGTGTCGAAGTTAATGTCTATCTTGGGCCACCCCGGTCTTATCTACCCCTTTTGTCTTCTTGCTCGAGGGGTGATTTTTGGTCCTTGATGGCATTAAAAACGCACAACTTTCGTGATCGCTAAGGCCGGTCTCGCCCACAATTGTCACGCAGTCGACCTACTCCCCCTGCTTTCCTCCCTCCACGCTATTTTTTTATATTCCTCGAGACACGTGTTTGATCTTTCTCACTTTTTCTACTGCGTGGAGCTTCAGTTGCTTAGATTAAGGAAACCCAAAAAGTCAAAATTAAGACCAAAGACCCAAAAAGTCACTTTTTTCGCCAGTTGTGCGAACCAATTGGCCTTTGTCTACCCCTCTTGCCCTCCCGAGGCCTCAACTTGCAAGTCTTTGGCAACCGGGCTGTTATAGCTTTCTTTTCCTTTGCTCTCTCTATCGACCCCAAAAAGAAAAGTAAACGCAGATAATATTCGAAATGGTAAAACAAAAACACAAAAGCTGTTGAACAGTATTGAAAATATTCTATTTTTGATGATAGATTTATGACAAAAAGCAATGAATTTAAAGGCCTAGACTAAGCCATCTACAAAGAAATGATTGGTGGAATTCAGTTGATGGCATTCTTAACTAGAGATAAACGTTCGGGTGTTGATGGGAAAGGATCTTCACGTGGTAGGCTTGAAAAGAAAAATTGATTTGAATAAGCGACCATTGAAGATGGGCGCATGAAGTTTTCACTATTTGTTAGCCAAAGATCTCGTTAGAAGGTCCAAATGTCCAATTTAGAAGTTAACTCAAAAGTTAAAAGAATACTTCATTTAAGTTTTATCTTAAGGAATTATATATTCAATATAAAACTTTTATCTTGGACATATGTTCTTGCAGGCCAATGGATATAAGGCTCAAGGTTACATAGGGTAGAACATATTTAACATGTGCTCCAATACTATATTAGAAGGCTTAAAACTCAATTTCAAAATTAACTCAAGAGTTAGATGAATATTTCCCTTATAAAAGTTTCATCACAAAAGATTGCATATTTAATGTGAAATTTTTATCATGCACATAAATTTTATGTAAATTGACTAGAATTTGTACATTGCTTCGAATGAAAGTGAATCAAAGAGAGCAAAAGCTCTTTTCTTTTTGCACAACATGTTAGGAGAGTGAAAGATTACCTTAGGTGTGGCCTTAAGGTGGATATAGGCTTGCAACTTAGATGAGTAGCCACCCCATTAGCATGCTGACGTGGCAATATTGATATGGCAATTACAATACTTTTACTTCTTAATACCTCCCACAAATTGATGAGTCAATATGAATTGAGAGCTTGTCTTGGAACATATGAAATGTGTAGTGGATAGACCTTTTGTAAAGATATTCACCGGTTGGTTTCCAGATGAGAGAAAGTGAATGAAAAGTTGACAGTCTTTCACATGTTTACCAATAAAGAAGTAATTAATTTCTACATAGTTGATGAAAGCATGGAAGATTAGGTTGGCAATGAGGTATAATGCAAAAAGATTGTCAAGCCATAAGTTTGAAAGTTTGAGTAAAGGAACACATAAGTCTTGTAAAAGGGCTTCTATCCAAATTAATTTAGTGGTAATGTTTGCAACTCTTCAATTTTGCTCATATGCTGAAGTAGGCTACCATTCGTTGCTTGCACGAGCTTTATGAAATTTGATTCAACCCTAAAAAGATGTGGAAACCTATCACAGGTAAGCCATGTCACTATCCATATGGCACTACATAGCACTAAGGTAGGCGTAGGACCCAGTTAATTCCATAAAATGTGTTTCTTTAAGAACATTGTCATTTTGTTACAAAGCAGGTCATGCTCTTTTGCATTTTCAACATCTCTGGGTTTAATACATTGCCGAATGGTTGGTACTAGACACCTCTGTCTTTTATATTGTCGAGCTTAGCGTGCCTGCCTTTTTGATTTATAAGAGCGTTCTTCCATTTAGATAGGAAGCAATTGGTATTTTGTTCGCGGGTTTGTCAGCAACAGAGCTTTCACGCATGGTTGAAAGAAACCTCTTTTTAAGCAGAGCATCGTTGTAATATCAGTAGCGAATTTACATATCAATTTCTGAGGTTAGAACTCCTTCAAAGAGTTCTAAAACATTAGTTTATTCCCTTATTGCCGTCAAGATAGGGAAGAAGAAAAGTTACGTCAATTTCTTTTTAGACGTTCTACGGCCAGTCACTGTTTGGTTATTTCTGAACGTAACAAAGTGGCATCAGAGTAGGTTGTTGTTCTAGACAAATCTACTGAGATGAACGATCAAATGAAGGAGTTCCTAGGGTAAGAAATGGACCGGCGTTTCCAAGAATTAATGAATGTCATGCAACAAATGTTTACAATGCTTAATGACAAAGTTAATGGGGCTGGCTCATCTCAGGATTGGCTTGTTGGCAGTTCAGAAGGATGTCGTTCACCATTTAGAATGAACACAGGTGGGTTTGGTTCAGGTCTTGATGACCGAAGACCAAAGGCCAAATTAGAGTTTCCACGCTACAATGGCTCGGATGATCCTACCGAGTGGATTTGTAAGGTGGAACAATTTTTCAAGTATTACAAAACCCCAAAAATTGAAAAGGTGGAGATAGCCTCATGGAATCTCGAGGGGGAGGCACAACTTTGGTTCTAACTTTTCCAAGAAGAGCACGTAGAAGAAGGGTCCTCATGGGCACTATTAATTGTTGATCTATTGGAACATCATGGTCCTAGTAGATACACCAATTTTTATGGGGAGCTGATTCGTATTCAACAATGAGGTTCGATTAAGGATTACCAAAGAGAGTTCTCACATCTTTTGGTTCACATAGGAAGGGTGTCACCACAACAACAGATCAAATTTTTTACCACAATACTGAAAGATAGCATAAAGGTGGATGTTCAAGCAGTTAAACCACCCATGTTGTCAGCAATTATTGGCATAGCAAATTTATATGAATCCCACAACGTGGCAGCGCGAACTAGGTTTTCCTCATAGGTTCGATGTCTCTCTTACTCAAGACAAAATTCTTCAATGTTGTTAGCCACAAATATGCCACTAGAGTAGTTGACAATACCTGTCAAACGATTTACTGCGGGGGAAATGGCTGAATGGCGAGCAAAAGGGCTTTGTTACAACTATGACGAGCACTTTATGCCTAGGCACAAATGTAAGCAGGGGAGCCAGAACTGTAACGAGCACTTTGTGACAATTCTTCTTGGAGGCACTGCGAATTGAGGAAGCAGGGGAGCCAAAATAGTAAGAGTTAGGGGCTAATTTAGAGGAAATTGCAAAACCTCCACTAGTGCCTTGAATATCTCTTGGAACCATTTATGGTCTACGGTACCCCTAGACAATGTGGGTGGAGGGAAGAATTCAACATAAAGGAACTAGGGTCTCTTTTCTCTTTGATTCAAGAAACTTTCCTAACTTCCTAGTGAAGGAAGTTGCTAAAAGAGCTAGTTTGCACCCCGAGAATGATAAAAATTTTAAGTCATGATGGCCAACAATGAACAAATAACTAGCAAGGGGGTATGCCATAGGGTAAGGTTCACGACTGACTTCTACCTCTTGGCTTTACAAGGAACCAAAAGGGTATTAAGGGCCACACGGCTCTTTAGCCTTGGACATACTTCTTTGGTTTTTTCCCGATTATGACTATCTTTTCAGCACAATGAAAACTCAGTGGAGCTTAAAGGGATAACTCCCTTTTCTAATTAGATTATTGAAGGCGAGCAAATGGGAAAGGAGATTTAGAAAGGCAAACAGGTGATGCTTCTACAAATATTGTTCGTGTCTCAAGACATACCAGCTAACAATGAACCACTATCAGAAGCTAACCCCGATGTTGAGAAATTTTGCTCGATTTTAGTGATGTGTTCAATGAACCAAAGGGTTTCCATCCTCCCAGGGAGCATGATCACTAGATACCACTACTTGATGAGGGAACACCAATAAACGTGAAGCCCTATTGATACCCACACTACCAGAAATCGAAGATCAAACGGTAAGTTACTAAAATGCTTCAATTAGGGATTGTTCATCCAAGTAAGTCCCCGTATTCTTCTTCGGTATTGTTGGTTTGGAAAAAAGATGAGTATTGGAGAATGTGTGTGGACTATCGTGCCCTTAATAGTCGAATGGTTCGAGATTGGTATCCAATCCCCACCGTTGATAAGCTCCTTGACGAGTTATATGGAGCAGTTTTTTTTTCTAAGTTGGATTTTCACTTTAGCTACCACCAAATCCGCATGGCCCCCAAAAGATATAATAAAAAAAAATTCAAAACCCACAATGAGCATTTTAAATTTTTGGTTATGCCGTTTGGGCTAACAAACGCCCTATATATATACCTTTCAATTGTTCATGCACTCTGTTTTTTGGCCCTACCTTCAGTTGTTTATCCTATTGTTCTTTGATGACATTTTAATTTTTAGCCGTAACTGGGATGAGCACAAGGAGCACCATAAAATTGCTCTCACTACACTCTGCCAACATCAATTATACGTAAAATGTGCAAAATGTGCATTTGAAAAGAGAGAGGTCCAATTTTTGGGCCACATTATTTCAACAAAGGGATTTGCTGTTGACCAAGAAAAATTGAAGCAATTACCAATTGATCACGACCACAAACCTTGAAGGCATTAAAGGGCTTTTTAGGGCTAACTAGGTACTACTGTAAGTTTGTTCGTAACTATGGGACCCTAGCTCAGCCCCTAACTAGTATGCTCAAGAAGGACGAATTCACTTAAGGCAATGAGGTGGAGGCTACTTTTGAGCAATTGAAGACAACTATGGTCAATATACCGGTACTCTCTCTCCCAGATTTTAATCAAACTTTTATTGTGGAATGTGATGCATATGGGGAAGGTGTAGGAGGAGTTCTTTCTCAAGGGCACAATCCCATCAAATTTTTTAGTTGTACCATAAGGGCAATAATAGGTTTGGCTCCATTTATGAAAAGGAGATGTTGGCCATCATTTTGGCCATTTAACAATGGTGTCATTATCTCCTTGGCCAGCTTTTCATTGTTTGCACCGATTAGCAGAGCCTTAAATACCTTTAGGAGCAATGTATTTCTACTTTGGCACAACAAAAATGGTTAGTCAAGCTTATAGGGTTTGATTTTCACATTGAATATAAGTTAGGACGTGAAAACTATGTGGCTAACGCATTATCTTACCCACAAGAACACCCCAAGGAGCACTTTGAAAATCCTATGTTTCGTGTTCTTGAAGTAAGGGCAAACAAAGCAACAAAAAAGCCTTGCAATGGAAAAAAAAAAGGTGAAGACAATGCGGGGGACCATTTTACTAGTGGTGTAGAATCCTTTTCTTTAGTGCAGGGCTTGCACTCCACTTTGAATGGCCATGAAAAAAGCCCAAGTGTGCCTTTGTTTCACTTTATGCAGGACCCATGTGACTTATCCAATTGCCACATTAGGAAGACTAGTCAAACAATGGTTATAAGCACCCTCAACAACTCGCACGTTACTCACAACCCCCGATTTTTCTCTTTCTTTCTGCAACCTGCCCTTATGCCAATTTTAGCACCCATTCTTTCTTGGCTCTATGTGGTTAAGGAAAAAGTTCGTGAAAATGCTAAAATAAAATAAATTGCAACAAGAATCCAACAAGGAGAGGCTATTGGCCCCTGGGAATTTAAAGATGGGGTGATTTTCTTTAAAGGGAAGATCTTCCTCTTGGCTACCTATACCCCTATTTCAGCTATTGTCAAAGATTTTCATGATGCTACTTAAGAAGGGTTTCATAAAATCATTTCGCGGATTCGTGCAGTTTTCTTTTGGAGGCTCATGCATGAAGATATAAAAAAATATATTCGTACATGCACAACTTGTCAAGAACATAAGTGGGATTCCCGTTCCCCCACGAGTCTTTTACAACCCATTCCTGTTCTGGATGCTATTTGGACATATTTGTCGATGGAATTTGTGGATGGCCTCCCTAAGTCCCAGGGAAAGAATTCAATACTTGTGGTGGATCGCTTGTCCATAGGTTCCTTCCCTTTGCTCACTTATATTCAGTTGTTTCGGTGGCTCAATTATGATTTTTTTTTTTTTCTGAAATAGTGAAAATTGTATGGTTTACTAAGAACGATCATCTACGACCATGGTTCCACTTTCATAAGCATCTTTTGGCAAGAGTTGTTCAAGCTACAAAGGGACCAATTTTAATTTCGCTTCCGCTTACCATCCATAGTCGAATGGCCAGACCGAAGTAAAAAACCATTATCTAGAAATGTACCTGTATTATTTCATTCAAGACCGCCCCAGGATTGGTTTAAGTTGCTTCCCTAGGCTGAATAATATCATAATACGAGTCTCCACAATAGTACCCGCAAGACTCCTTATGAAATTGTGTATGGCCGTCCTCCTCCCACACTTCTCTCTTATGTCCCTAGCACTGCTCAGGTTGATGTTGTTGATCATGAGCTTCAAACTCAGAAGGACATTCTTAAGTTGATTAAGGCCAATCTCATTGTTGCTTAGGAACACATGAAACACTTTTATGATGCTAAACACCATGAAGTGGAGTATCAACCTGGGGAATGGGTCTATCTATGCGTCCAACCTTACAAACAAATCTTTGTGGCCATGCGATGTGCCTTTAAACTCTCCACTCGCTTTTATGGTCCATTCTAGATTGTCAAGAGAATCGGCTATGTTGCTTACTGTCTTGCTCTCCCTTCGAATTCTCACATCCATCCAATTTTTCACATTTCTTGTCTTAAGCAATGTCTTGGGGTTTCAACTCAAATTTGCAACCAACTTTCGATTGTTCTCCCTAACACCAACACTTTCTCTACTTCACCCAAAGTTGTCTTAGGTTGGAGCATCTACAACCATTAGGAGCAGGTATTGATCCTTTGGCATGACTCTTCTCCCGTCGACGCCACTTAGGAATTCACTGCTTCCATGGCCCACAGGTTTTTGACATTTGACCTTGAGGGCAAGGTCTAAACTCAACAGGGAGGCTTGTTATGGGTAAGCCACGTCACTGTTCATATGGCACTATATGGCATTAAAGTAGGTGTAGGACCCAATTAGATAGGAAGCAGTCAGCATTTTGTCCGCCAATCTATCGGCAACAAAGCTTTCATGCGTGGTCAAAAGAAACATCTTTTTAAGCAAAGCATCATTGTAATATCAATAGTGAATTTGAATATCAATTTCGGAGGTTAGAACTCCCTCAAAGAGTTTTAATACACTAGTTTATTCCCTTCTTGTTGTCAAGATAGGGAAGAAGAAATGTTATGTCGATTTCTTTTTAGACATTTCATGACCAGTCACTCGTTCAGTTACGTCGGAACGTAACAAAATCACTAGTGGATCTTTTACCATTCAAATTATCCACCTATCTAGCATTGGAGTAGGCATGAAGAAGATTGTTGGAACTTTATATGAGGCAAAGATCATGTCATGATGTCTCTACAAGAAAACAAAGATTGTTGGAACTTTGTATAAGGCAAAGACCATGTCATGATGTCTCTACAAGAAAACAAAGATTGTTGGAACTTTATATGCGTTTGACATATTCCTAGTGTATAGTGATGGGAGCATACATGAATTAACATGTAGTATTTATGGCATAGACAAAATTTGGTTTGGTTAATGTGAGATTTGAAGGACATCCACAATACTTCAATAGTGGATATGATTAATAAAAGGTTCTCCATCATTAAGAGTTGGAGTGTAAGTAATTGTGCATGAAGTACATACACCACAAGCTACTTCCCTTTTTGCATGTATCAAGTGTAAATCTTGTTTGATGTAAAATAAGTGTTGTGGCAATTTTTTGAGTTTCAATGCCAAGAAAATAATGTAATAGTCTAAGATCCTTGATGACAAATCAATTTTAAAAAGTTGTAAGAATATTGGATAGTGGGGCATTGAGGCTTTCCATGAGCATGATGTCACCAATGTAAACCAAAAAATGGATTGTATAATTGTGTTTATGCATAATAAAAATTGAGGAATCTACTTTTGATATTTGAAAATCCATTGTTCGCAAAAACAAACTTACATGTCAATGCTTGGCACGTGGTGCCTATTTTAGGTCATAAAGAGGGTGTCATAAGCGGTAGACATGTAAGGAGACTTAAATCAATAAACCCTTGAAGTTAAGTCATATAGACTTCTTCCTTAAGAGATCCATGTAAGAACGAATTTTTAACGTCAAGTTGATATATTATCCAACCTGAAGAGTAGGCAAAGGTGAGAATAGCCCTTACCGTATAGGTTTGGCTACAAGACTAAGAGTTATTGTAGAGTCAATTATGTGTCTTTGGTGAAACCTTAGGTGACACTTATCTTGTATCATTCCAAAGATTTAGTTAGATTAAAGTTTTACTTCAAAAACTCATTTATATCTTACGGAATTGTTTTGGATGAGGTGCAATAAATTCTCGTGTTTAATTTTTAAGTGAGGGTAATTTTCAACTGTTTAATTTAGAATTCCTTACTGCTTCGGCGAAGCACGTAGGTTCTTTTACGGATGAGTGGAAGCTGTAGGGACATACTAATGATAGTGGGTCAATGTGCGACGCGCTATGTTTCCTCATGTGCATTGGTTCAGATGGTAAGGTGGATGGCTTTCCCACTTGGATAGGTGGCTGCCATGTAGCGTGCTAACGTGGTAGCTACAGTACTTTTGCTTCTTACTAAACACTAGCCTTAAATTTAATAACCAAGAATAAAAATAATGTACCTCGTAAATTTTTAGATTAAATTACATGACTTATCAATTACAACCATTCGAAATATGCTTCTAGAAAATGACAAGGTGGCCGGGTCAACCAAGGATCAAAACGTCCACCTTACGTACGTTTTGGCAAAAGAAATTCTATTTTAAGGTTCAAAGAAGTAAATCTTATAACGCCTCGAATGCAGAGCGCTACGATCTAAATAATGGTTTGATATTGCGAAGTAGTCTTTAGGACGAAGCTAAAAGCCAACGGGGGGAACACGCTACAGAGGAAGCTTGCAAGAAGCGCTACAAAGCGCAGGGCCGACCTTGACCGTAGAGGGAGGAGCTTATTGAAGTTTGCGGACATAACGAACTTGGGCTCCCAAAAGATAAAAGGGCACGCCGGGCCTGGAAAGCCTCAGCCCGGTTAACCCGGACCCGACATCCATTTTGAATTGTAAAAGATCCCGCTCCCCTCCCATTTTTAAATTCTCACTTTCTCTGGAACCCTTGGAGACGTTGGAAGGAATAAACGCTCTCTTTGAACGCTCGGACACAGAGAGTGAGTGAGATTAGAAATGGCAACAAGTATAGGGATGATGGACTCGGCTTACTTCGTCGGGAGATCTGAGATTCTCGCATGGATCAACTCCACCCTCCAACTCAGCCTCTCCAAAGTCGAAGAGGTACTGTTCGCGGAGCCCTAAAACTTAAATCTCACAGTTCATTCTGATAAATACCTTTTTTCTGCTATATAATCGAAATATGTGTGCGGATGTGGCCGATCTTGGTTTCGCAGGCTTGTTCCGGTGCGGTTCAGTGCCAGCTGATGGATGCCGTTCATCCAGGGATGGTACCGATGCACAAGGTTAATTTCGACGCCAAGACTGAGTACGACATGATCCAGAATTACAAGGTTCTTCAGGACGTTTTTAACAAACTCAAAATCACTAAGGTTCTTTTATTTGTCCTTCTCAGTTCGTCTTTTTTTTTTTTTTGTGCATTTAACCCCAGATTTCGTTGATCTCAAAATTTTTGGTTGTTTCACTCTCTGAAACAGATCATGTTATTTTTTGTTTCACGTGCGTGATTGAAATTTGTTCGAAAACTTATGATTGGGTTTTGTTTTTCTTCTTCTTCGGTTTTTTTTTTTTCTTTTCGGGGGGCCGCCTGCTTAGCACATTGAGGTGAACAAGCTCGTGAAAGGAAGGCCGCTTGATAACTTGGAGTTCATGCAATGGATGAAGCGGTACTTCGATTCCGTCAATGGAGGCCTCCTGCACAAGTAATTTCAATTGCTAAGCCTAATTTCTTTGTTTTTATTAAGTGAGAAAGCACACGTTATTTTTTCTCGCGCTGTTTGGCTTGACGTGTGATTGGGTGAAATTAGAATACATTGAATTTGAAACTGCCGAAGCAAAAAAGCAGACACTAGATTAGATAAGGCGGGACGTGAAAGCATGTTCTATAGTAAGTGCAGAAACCGGTGTGGCAGACCTTCTATGTTTTTCCACATGCAGGGGCATTCGATGCTTAATCTTATTATGATGTAGTAGCTGATGTTATTATTGTTACTTTCATTTTTGTTTCAAACTCTGTGGACCTGGTACATGATGTTGAATATATAAAGGTAAATTATATACATAAAGGCGGACTACATATCTCTATATACGTGGACATGAAAATTGAGGACTTAGGGTGACTAGATAATTTTTAATAAGAGAGAAAAAGTTTATGTCTAAATTGGTGGTGATTTGTGCTAGTTATAATCCTTTGGAGAGGAGAGAATCGTGCAAGGGAGGGAAAGAAGCAAGCAAAAGGGTGGCTTCCTCGCAATCTTCAACCAAAGGTTCAACCAATGCCTCGAAAGGTCAGTCCTCCCACAATACTAGGAGGACTGAAGTGTCTTCGGGAAATACTGGAAATCAGTCGGTAAAGGGCTCGAGACCCACTTCTAGTGGAGGCCCGGCATATGATGAACAGGTAATAAGATTGTGCAGGTTCCAAATTTTTGCTTCAGCGAGTTTGAGAGTCTAATATCATCCCCACTGCAGATAACAGAGTTGAAGTTGTCAGTGGACAGCCTTGAGAAGGAGAGGGATTTCTACTTTGCGAAATTGAGGGATATTGAGATCCTCTGCCAAAGTCCTGAGATCGAACAATTTCCTGTACGTACTCCAATTTGTCTTGGTTTGTGGCAATGCAATGCGAACTACTTCATAACGAGGACCAAAATTGAAATTGATGATATTCATTCCTTTTACAGGTTGTTGAAGCCATAAAGAAGATCCTTTATGCTGTGGAGGACGATGCATCAGTGGTAGCAGAAGCTCAAGCCATACTGTCCCTTCATCAGCAAAAGGAAGTAGAGGCCTTGAGCCCCATTGCTGAGGTTTCGGAAGAAAGGAACAGTTCGGAATCTCAGAAAAGAAAAAATATTGTGAATTTTGATGTTGATGCTGCCGGCATTGCAACATTATCTCCGAAGCAAAGAATCTCTGATGCTTCCGATGTCCATTGCAGTGGGTCACCCCTTATGACTTACTGATTATCCTCTTCTTTCTCAGTTGAAATCTCATTTACATCTTTTGCTCAACAGTTTTTGTAGAATATGTCGCCTACATAACTAGGTCCTCCCTATCGTGTCAAATGTAGTTGCAACGATTAATGGAAGGGACATGGGACATGTACAAGCCAACTTTCAGATCTCAAAGTTGGCTATGTAATATCCTCCCTTTTTTGTCGCTGGTATTTCGTGTAACTTGCTTGACCTATTGTTTCTCAATGTGAGGACCTCAAAAGTTTATTACGTCGGAACAGGATGATAACATCGGTTCTAGCCATTTTATTTATGCTTTTAGGGGATTTAGCTGCTCAAATTGCTTCAGGGATGACTGCATCACCTCAAACACTAGACTTAGGTAGAGCTCAAATAGTTGCAAGGGCAGAATGATTTTTCTTTTGTTTTTGTTATGGAAAAAAATTAGGTTTTCCTTGGAAAGCAAAAAAATATGAGATTTAAGAAACTTAGTTTTGATTGGTGTAGGAGAACTGTGAAATTGAGTGATTTTAAGACATTAAAGAGTTCAAAAAGAAATTGAAAATCCTCAATTGCAATATGAGTAATGTTGTTTTATGAACGTAAATAAATTATTATCTTGATATAATGTTGTAGAATGTGATAGTTTTTTGTTCAAATTTGTTGTTGTGTCCTTTTGGTATGAGATTTTCTTTTAATAAATTCATGTCCCTACACACTCAATGATGTTGGGCCTTGGTTTAAAGTAACTTCTGCTCCCAATTAAATTAAACATTTATTAATACACCAATGCATCTTTTATATTTAAATTACAACAGTGTTCCAAGCTAACAATATAATTAAAAATAATTGTGGAATATGAAAGTCAAAACATGTATATCTATGGTAATGATCCCCTTGATCAGTTTTTAATCTTTACCACTAGATGAATTAGTGATTGTTTGCAATCGGTTTTAATAACTAATCAACTGATCTAGAAGGATTAGTTTAAGGAACTGATGGAACCCCTTCTAATTGGTAGGTTGGTGGTTGTGAGTGGAAATGAATAATATTAATAGAAGGGTTGAAATAGATAACAAAGTACCTAAACTTGTATTCTAAAAAGATTGGGTACATTAAAATATATGAGCGGTCATTTGGGTTCAGTTTAAATAAGTTTTATTAACACCTTAGACCTGACCTCTTACCTGATTGGATAATATTAATCCTACCGTATGTTACCAACTGATGGGAGAGGAGAAGGCCTAATGGCATCTACTGATTCGGATTAGAGTTGTTGAGTTGGTCAAGTTGGTCCAACCTGACGGGCAGTGTTGTTCATATCTAATGGTCAAAATCCTGTAATCAAATTTGGCATGTGCCTCCGCTTGTCAGTGACCTCGTAAATAGCATGTTTCATTTAGTGGATCTTTACCAGGTGAACGGATTCATCTTAGGATCTGATGGGTCATTATGTGGCTGCTTTTGCTTGGGGAACTTTGGCAACCACGCAAGCTCCTGACCTTCTGGCTAACCAAGTGTTCGCTAGCAACTAACAAACACAAAGTATATAAATTCTTCATGATCACATCAGAAAGTTCATATTCTGCAAATCAAGGTCATCTTTGACAGATCTCTTTTGGGCCTGAGTGATCTTCAACATGAATGAACAAGCCATAAAGGTATAATCACAAACCTTACTTTCATGTACTGTTCTTTTCAGTTCGATGTTACTGGCCTCATGATTGAGTAAGACTCAGTGACTTTTAATCACCAGGGGAAGGAGAATAGACAAGCAAAAAGTCCAGCAGAAACGAGGGTGGATACAATTGATTACTGGTCTTCACCAGGACGAGGCCAAGAGCTGAGGGACGTGCAAGTGATTCACCAGCCCCATTACTCTGAAAATTCAACCACAAGCAGTGGTGTCTTGGGCGATGCTGCTGCTGCTGTGGCATCTACCATTCAATCCGCCAAGATGCCTACTCTGGAAAGTAGCAGTCACAATTTCCCTCTAGTGTTTTAATATCGAAGTCCCATGAGCAGGGTGTTCTCTTTTCCTTTTCTCCTGTAGCAAAAGAATTTGTTACTGCACTATGAAAGGGAACAGTACAATGCCTATGTAATGTCATTGATTGAGGATCTAATACCATCAGTTTCATTCCACAATTTATTCCCTATTAACTTTTTGGGACTACAGTATGATGCTATGAACAGATGTGACCTTGGTTATACCTTGATGCATCAAACCTAGGTACTTGTTATGCTGCTCTAGCAAATAAAGTAGGAAGCAAAGAGACAAGTAAAACAAAAACAAAAGAGTACCCCAAGAGAGAATAAAGGGGGAGAATGGCAGCAAGTGAGGAGCCGCCAAAGCTATGGGAAGGGAATAAGAGAGAATGCCTAAGTTAGACCTTGCTTTATCACTCCTTGGCTAGTTGGTAACGTGCTCTATCCTGCTAGCGGACCAATCTGAGTTATAATTCAGGTGGGAAGGCTTGATGCCCCATTTATATGTCTACCTAAATCGCCAAGCACCGCAAAGGTCAGTAGGAATGACTAAGTTGTTTAGAGATTCTTCAGTGAAACCAATTCGGAGAGTGAGATATAAAGTCTGAAACCATTAGCTTCCACTACTGCCATATGCTTTGCCATGATAAAGACTCTATATTCCGTTGGGAAAATCGTGAACTGGCTTGCCAACCTGACAAATAATGTGCACCACAAACCAAAATATGCGAAGCCTGCGGGCTTATGTATGTACTAAAAAGACGTCTAGAACAGCCGGAATCTACTAACAAGATAATGTACTTTTGCAACTTCGCCCGTCCATCTGTCATGCACCGAATCATTAATGGCGTAGTAGGATTGCGCCTCCGGTTCTCCGGCCAACTTGTTGGCTGACTTTGACACATCTATCCCGACGGTAGAAAGAATGAGTGCCAAATGACGATGGGAACCACCGAAAGCCAAACAAAGCTACAGTGCTTTATTCTTCTACAATCTTCTTGTGAATCCTATTCTCTATCCACTCAACGCTTTGGTCCACGTCTTACATGAGGTGATTACTTAAGAAACAATCATCAGTTTTTATTTTGCTTCCCTTTGCTTCTCAATCCATTTCAGGGAATAACTCGTATTTCCTCCTCACAAGCTTCTGATCAGGTAAATCTCTTCCCTTTCTTCTTGATAGGTTGATTTTGTTTGTGTCTGATACATCAAGTTTGGTCTTGAACTTTACCAGTGTGTTTTGCTAGACTCAAGGCAGCAATGGGTTTGGCAATTTCTCGACTCGTGAGGATGCTTTTCGCGAAGAAAGAAATGAGGATTCTGATGGTGGGTCTTGATGCTGCGGGAAAAACCACCATCCTCTACAAGCTGAAACTCGGAGAAATTGTTACTACTATTCCCACTATTGGTACTTACTATTGGTTATCATTCTGTAGGACTTGATACTAATCTGTAGAGGCTTGGAAACATTCTAGGCAATCATGAAACACGTAAACATGTTTATAACAACCTTTCCTGATGCTTTTCTAGAAGACTTACGGCCTTTACGATGTCTGAATCTGTGTTGGATTCTTTTTTCTTCCAAAAACATGGATATATACATGTGTTACCAAAAGAGCTAGTCGATTGCAACTTCATTCTCCTGCTTTGTGCAAAAGAATTCTCCGCAGTAAGCATAGATATTTGGACGTCAATCAACTATATCGAGATATCTTCCTATGATAATCAGAATTACTATGATGATACTGATCAATGGATTAATTTTATATATACAGGGTTCAATGTGGAAACTGTTGAATACAAAAATGTTAGCTTCACCGTCTGGGATGTAGGAGGGCAGGACAAGGTATGAAAAATGATCCTCTGAGATAAATATAGTTTTCTTCTAATACCCAACAACAAATATAATGCTTTTAGGAATGTCTTATACTGCTATATAAGTAATCCAAGCTAATGAAAGTTTATTTTCTACTAATCTAGATTCGACCATTATGGAGACACTACTTTCAGAACACCCAGGGACTCATCTTTGTGGCGGATAGTAATGACAGAGAAAGGGTCTCAGAGGCTAGAGATGAGCTCCATAGGATGCTAAGTGAGGTCGGTACATCTTTTGAATTCATTTTTTAGTTTTGTTTTATTATAGAATTTACAGCACAAGCAACAAGAATTGGCCTTATTACATTACGCAGTTCTATGCTTTGATAGACTTGACTTTGAGTCTGTCTTTCCCTGCTGCAGGATGAGCTGCGTGACGCGACTTTGCTAGTGTTTGCCAATAAGCAAGATCTTCCAAATGCTATGAGTGTCTCTGAAATCACAGATAAACTAGGCCTGCATTCACTCCGTCAGCGCCGATGGTATATTTTGTATTTCAATTCGCCAAGTTTCTAAATTCTACAAAAGGAAATAACTAACATGATTACTGAAGATGATATGGTTTCAAGGAACTAAGATAGATATAATTATGATTTCACTGCACTTGTTTAATTGGAAATTCACTGCCACAGGTTTATCCAAGCTACAGTTGCTACTTCTGGCCAAGGACTATATGAAGGTCTTGATTGGCTATCCAGCAACATCTCTAGCAAGGCAAGATAAGCAGGCTCTTTCCAAACTTTTGTTCCACAAAATTGTGATTGTTATGGTTTACTGATACGGATATCCTTTACCTATCCTTAATGTTTCTGTTTTTGGTGCAGGCATAAGTCGAGAAGGCTGATGCACCTTTGTTATGGTGCCTCTGCCATACCAATCCAGCGAGTGTGCAACTATACTTGGGACTTTTACAAGTGAAAAGCAAGCAAATGAACTTTACATACGCGTGTAATCTGAACAACTATTGTAATGAAACTGCTATATGATTTGGTATGGTACCTCTCTCATTATCAATGACAATTACTTCCCACCAAAAAGAAATGATGAAATAAGTAGAAGCCAAAATAAATAAATAAAATCAACAATTAAAAAGCCTGTGATGGCCAACAACTGGGCATTGATTGGATTTACCTTTTGGTTGGGGTATGGGAAGCTCGCTGTAACAAGAATATGGTTAGCGTTAAGATTGCAAGATGTTTGCTTTACAGAATGCATTCTCTGCCTCTACGACCGTCGCATTTAATGATTTTTATAGGTGCCTTTCCGCGGCAATATGTGGCTATGATGGCAACAGGAACAAATGTTCAGTTCCTCGTTAAATGATGCGTTTATTATCTCCGGCGAAAAGGCTGAGAACTTCAAAGTTCGTTGGAACTCCGCCCTGCACGTCTTGGTACTATGATATTTCCAGTAGTAGCTACATGTCAGGAAGCTTTATTAGCCATTTGAGGACAGCTGGTACAAAAGGTGTTCGTTTCGACATGGCTTTCACTGCTCACCCTTGTGGTCGTCTTTTCCACTTTGATGTTGGGTAAAAACCATTGATGACTGCGCGTTTGAGGTACTGAATTTGCAATCAAGAGACTCTCTACCTTCTGTTTCTCTTCGTTTCTTTTTCGTCAGTATAGTAGAACCATAGCTTAGTTTCCTCAAATAGCCTAATTTGCTCGATTTATTTTTGGTCCATTTTACACTGATTTGCTAGCCCCAAGCACAGATATCTCAACGCTATCCCATGAGAATGATTTACGTTGAATAGTTCTCTACTGTTTCTCTGTTTCAGATTCACCGTCAGAAGAAACAGAGTAGTACTATGCTTTTGACAATGTCACCCACAAAGACATAGGAAACTAGTCTTTTTAGCTGTTCTCAACCACTTCTGAATTATGTTGGCTCACGTGTTATCATGTACGATAGTGCTCTACCTTCTCCATTGTCAACCTGTCCTGCAGTTGGTTAATTATTTGCACTAACATGAAAAAAAAAAAACCAAGATTAATTTTTAATGAGTAGAAGAACAATATCATACCAAAAGGCCAAAGCAAGTGAAGACAAAGAAGTAATACAAGACAGACAAAGATCTTCTTTCAATCAGCACCCACTGATGCTCAGGAAACGAAAAATCAGCGCCCACTAGGCTCCTAATTCCAACATTTGTTTCCATCTTTCATTGTTAAATCCATGTACAGTATAATACAACCTAATCTATGCAAATTTTTGAAACAGAGTAATCTCATTAGATCTCATCTGCTCATCTGTTTTCTGCAATCAATACTGTTTGCATGTCCACTCTTGACCCCGGAAAAGCTTTTCTCAACTGAATGGAATATATTACTGATGCTTTTCAAGGAACTGATTAGAGGTTGTAACCAGACTAAGTTCGTGCTGGAGGGACTAAGCTTCAAAGTCAAGAAGAATCATAAATTAAAGTTGGTCCTCCTTTTGGTCCGAAGAAGACTATGCACCGGTTGATGCATAACAACTGTGCTGAAGCAATTATTACGGACCGCAGGACACAGAATTGTGCATGCATGTTTCGAGGACCCGGCTGCGCCCCGTGCTTCGCAGACTAAATGATTGGTGAGATAATGGAATGGTGTCATTTTCATAATGCGGTGCATGCCATCTGGTTATTGCCTCACCGGCATCCCTACCTAATCTCACTTATGAACTATAATTAATAATGTTCTCACTCAGGCCTCTGTTTCTAGAAGATATCTTATCATGGATCACACATCCTCAATAACGTTGCAAAATGTCATAAGTAGAAGTAACTAAGTGGATCCTTTGAGAACAAAGATGTTAGAAGAAAGCTATTCCTAGAAAAGCTAAATAGATTGCCAAGTTTGGAGACGTTTTACTTTGACTGCATTAAATGGGTAGCTTGCATCCAAGTCACAATAAATTTCCCAAGAGCTAACCAGCTTACCTGTTGCTTTGAAAATCCCCCTCTGTCGCTCTCCATTGTCACAAACAGACAAGCTATGATAATAATGCTCATTTATGCCAAAGTAGTCGTTCGCATAAAAGCTAAGGCGGAGCCACAAGAAATCCAAAAGTTATCTATTCATCGTTTCCCATGAAAACCTCCATTATTCTTCAACCTCTAATCTTTTCGGGTTTTCCCAGCTGTTCTAAGTATCAAAATGGATCCAAAAAACTGTTCTTCCCTCCTGGCTCTAGAGTTTGTTTCTGTACAAATCTCCTAGAACACCTAAGTGGACATTCCCACCAGCTCTAAAGGTTGTTACCCAACTTTCTCACAAGCTTCCTCTACCGTTTGTCTACTACGGATTAAAAAGCAACAAAGAAACCCTTGTCCTTGGCAGATGGGGAAATGTTGTGGACAAGTAACACGCCATACGGACGATTCATATTTGTTTTAAACAATACTCAAAGGTAATACAAACAGTAAAAAATCAGGCATATGAAGATGACAACTTATTCATATACACATTCAAACTCAAATCAGCATTTCATAATTCAGAAAAGGATAGCTTTCGAGTTATAGCACTGAATGTGTGTCGTGTTCAAGGCATGTTCACTATACGGGAAACATAGTTTGACGCGCTCTACTAAGCTTAGGCTTCGGACCAGTTAACAGAACAGAACATAGTAGTTTTCTCGGGGAATTTTTCAATATATTATATAGAGCTCGACAAAACAGACATGTCTGGACCATTTGAAAGTCCTAAGATTCGTTTTGTAAATCTAGGCAATTTCAAAAGAAAGAGGAAGTAAGAGAGATTTTCTGAGCGCGAACAGATCGTCAGCCAGTGCAGACTTGGGTGGCTGTTTTCTAAGACTTTTGCTATTGCGTTTGACCTTTTTGAACAAGCTCTTGAACCCAGTTATCTAATCTTCACATTACTTTAAACCTTAGGGAGACAGACTTTCCATCAATGGATTCCTCATGTAATAGAACGCTAAACAAACACTGTTCAGCTGTAGCCTCCGTTCTGTTTTCCTGAAAGCTCAATGTAAATCTGTGCGTTCAATTCAAAAACCAAGCCAAATTTTTTTTGTAGCCTACCTCAATTAAGGTTCCAAAACTAATGAGATCAAATGGGCAGGCAAAAGAAAATTTAAAAGCATGTGACATTCAAACAATCTGAAGACGTAGTGGAACAAACTCACCTTTTTTTATTCTTAAACGACCGTCCCACCTCCGGACTCAAAGCAGATAATGGGTAAGAAAATGCGATCGCCATACGATCGCCATAGATTCAGCATAAATGCAATGAGAAATCATGGAACTCGAGATAACTGAACCTTAAAAAGGGATATTGCCAATAATATGCGAAAGAGATTGTCTGATGCCATGTTTAATAGTAGACATTTAAGACAATGGAAGATTAACGAGGGCTGCTAAGAACACCCACAGACAGACGATTTAGTGAAGGCAACCGCATCTGCTGATCCTGTGCTCTACTCCTTTTAAAAGGAGGCTCCGGTGTCGGTGACAGTGAAACGGAAGACGCCATACCCCAAGATTCATTGGAGCTATCACGTGCTCTGCTCCTCTTGAAAGAAGGCTCCAGCGACGATGATGATGGAACGGATGACCCCACAGCCCATGATTCATTGGAGCTATCACAGCAGTAAGATGCATCAATGATGCCACTTGGGCTGCTGGGTATGTGAAGATGCCTGAGATTGTGGCGTTGGTTGCGAATGTGGCCGTGGCTCTCCAACGATTCCACTATGAGCGAATAGCACCCACCCACCATTTCCTGTTAAAGCCATCAAGCTCTTTAACAAATCGACCATCGAGTTTGGAACATATTTGCTAAAACAGGAGTTCCATGAAACATAGAAACCCAATGTAATTAGGCACACACCTTACTGACTTTAAGTACACTCATGAGCTGGTTACGATATTCCAGGGGATTATACGGCTCAATTTCTTCAATTACTCGAAGCATTGTTGCAGTAGCTAATATGGAAGGAACGTAACTCATAAGCCTTGGATCTGGCACAAAAAGCCAACATTTAAGACAAGATTCGTACTTGAGGAAGATCAGGATGAAATCATGTCTCTGGTTTTTAATATCTGTTGCACACGGGCAAATTTCATAGACAGAACAGTAAAGACCTATTTCATAGCTTACCGGCAATAAGAGAGAGAGTAAGACGCTCACACCTCCACAGAAACTCCCAATGTAAGTGGTTCTTCAAGCCAAGCCTCCTGATAATGTGGTCAAAGAAGGAAATTGGCGTCACCGGGTTCATCCTCCACTGCAGAGTGGACAGCACCAGAAGCTCCATTCTCTGAATTGTCTTTGCCTCAAACACGTACTTTGATTCTTCCACCTAAAATGATACGGGACAATCCATTTAAGCAATATTGACTAATACAGGAAAAAAGCATTATCACATTTTAACAAACACCAGGGTTGCAGAAATAAATCTCACACACTTGCAGGTCTAATAGAAGTGGCACGTCGATCTCCTCCACCTTGGCAGCCAGAGAGAGACAAGTAACGGCGGCGAGTTGACTCATCCAGGGAGTGTCCCTCTGGAACGTCCGGCTGCAAGCGAACCTATCGAAGTAATTAACAGCAAGAACAGTGGTCAAAGCAGAGAACCCATAGTGCGCTTTAACCCTCAAAATCCAATCAACGGCCTCTTTCCTGGCTTTCATTAGAGAGCCGTCTGAGATCAGAGTCCTCAAACACACATGGGTCTCTTCCTCTTTGGATATTAGGGACACAAGTTCATCATCCTCCCAACTCAAGTCATTCTCTAGCAAAACCAAAGGGGAAAAGGAGTGGTTTTTCACATTTTCTTCAAGGTTCTCACTCTCATTCTCTTCTTCCTCAACACCATTCTCTTCTTCAAAACTCTCTTCCGCACAGAACAGAGCATCAAGGGACAATGGTGGGCTTTGCAGCTGTTGGGTTTCTTCTTCCTGCAGAGCCATCTTCTTCTGAGAAGAAGAGTTTAATGCCTCTGCTCATTACAACACGAAAAGCTCAAAGCTTGAACTCAGACCCATTTCAATATTCATCCTCTGCATATCTCCTGTCTGCTTCACTTTACAATATACGTAGAGGGAGCGACCCAAATGGAGCAACCAGACGAAGGGTTTTTATCTGAGAAGCCCTCCACGCCTGTCCCTTGTCTCCTAGTTTTTCTTTTTCTTTTCTTTTCTTTTTCTGTCTTTTCCAACTTGTATCCCATTCCCTGCCATTTTCCATAATAAAGCAGCATATATGTAAGTATATATGTAACGGCACACTGGCCGAGTCTGCGCAAGAAAATAAGCAAAATCCCTTCTCTTCTACAGTCACATTGAAGACTGTCTGCACGCTTAAAAGGAAAGTAGCGAAAAGACTGATACACTTCCAAAATCCCAAAAATATAAAAAGACGTATTGGGTACATAAGCTACGGAAGCGTATCATAGATATTTGCAGACAGGGATATTGTCGTCCTCCCTTACTCTCACATATATCCCGTGAACCACACGCTCCGAAGGCATATAGCTTTGTTAAGGAAACTGCCTTGGACGCGCCCCGGAGGGTCGCTTGATTGTTGTTTCGACAGCACTGGCGTTGACCGGTTCGGACGGGAAAGAAATGCTAGGGTCACCCGCTGTGTCACGGTGTTTAGGCATTTGGACACGTGGGCCGATGGAGTGCAATATTCAGTCAACAGGATGACATGAACTGTTTTGACTGCAACCAGGAAAGGCGAACTGCTTACACATCCTCTCTCCTCCCCTCTCTTGCTCTTTTTTCTACTTTATTTTGAAAATTCCAAATTGCCCATCTTTTTCCTTCTTTTTGCATCGACTACAAAAGGCGAGTTTACTTCTAACTTACTCTCCCTCCCACCAAGTTTTTACATGCACATATTTACCTTAATTAATATATTTGAATATCAAACTTTAGAATGGGGTATTTTCTGTTTCGGATCCCAACATATGCATTAATTCACAACAGCACACAACAGGGAGACCATGATGAAGAAAAGGAGACAATGAAATGAACCGTCATTACATAAACTGGCATCCTCAGAGATGGGCAGTGGCCTCGGAGTTTTGTGATGAGGATTGCAACTTCATCGAATGTCACAAAAGTTCAAGATTTGTTCGTTACCGCCAAAACACGAGCAAAGGACAAATGAAAAATGCACGTCGATTACAAAGCTTGGGCATCGTATGTTTTGTTTTTAGCGGGGACTGGACAATTCCGAAAGGTTGCAGGAAATTTCTTAGCACTTCTACATGACAGACCGAATATTAGTTTGCTTTATTGGACGAAAATGAAAAACGAAAGCATCGGACAGTAGTAAGAGTGTAAATCTGGTCAGCAGATGCGATTCTTGCTGCTGCTTCACGCTTCACTACATTTTTCTTCCCTCTTGAACAGCAAAAACAAAAGATCAGCCAACGTACTTACGATGTCTGGATCCTTGCTGTTCCTGCGTTTCATCAATGCCTTCCGTGAAAATCCAATGGTTTACTCAGAAATCAGAGTCCATGTCTCTTGAAACTAAGCTTCCTTTTGTCGCACTCTAATTGATTACAGAATTGTTTAACCCCAAAAAAAAGAAAAAAGAAGATGCCAGTAATAGCCAGGGTAGTACAGAAGGGACAGCTCATCGAAGGAAAGCGAGTGTTATTGGGAAGGTCAGAAAGAAATAGAAAGGTTAACATCGAGAACAGACGAGCCCTGAGAGAACCTCCCTCTCTCTCTCTTTCTTTTATCATAAGTGTTGCCGTCTTGTCGGCCTGAAACATACGCCGTACGCCTCCTTTGATGTCCCCCATTCCTCTACTTCCGCGACCTCCAAATATTTATCAATTTGTTTATTGAAAACGCATAAAGAATGCTCTCCCACAGTTAATGCACTCCCTGCTAGCTCATACTGGATAAACCCATTCGTAACGCTGCCTATTGGGTAAAGCAGATATGCAAGTTTCGTCTGTATGCTTTTCATTTAAAGTGAACGGTTTTGGTGTGGCAGGTGTGGATGAGGCCAACTAATTTAGCTCGTTGTCTTTGGTTGCAATGGAAAGTGTTTTATTAAGCACCTTGCCATAAACGATTGAGATAGAGACGGAGCAAGAGAAGAAATGTCAAAGTAGGTAAGCTCGCGACTTTGGTTGAAATTCTATGTCCACACAGTGAAGATTTCACTGTAAATTTAAGGTTTGACAGAATTGGATGCATATATTATAATATTTGAAATAAAAAAGTAGACAATGTCGATAGATTTAAGTTGACAATCCCACTTCAGTAACCACCTCCTTTATCATAAAAAATGACATTTCTAACTAACCAAGAAGAACTTATTCATCTTGCTCTTAACAACTGATGTCTTTTCTGAGAGTAAGTGTACACTAAAATTGTCAGGCGACACCGTCAATCGGCGCGTACACTGTATGCATGCATGTTCGTACTGCTTCGCGACTTTTGCTTTAAACGACGAGCATTTTTCTAAGCGACCTGCGTATGTTGTCAAAATCTGTTTCCTGGTCGAGAACAAGATGAACAACCCCTAAGACTAAATTCCGACCAGTTTCAACGACTCAACCATCAAATGAAAATTGTGGACAGAAGTAATAATTCGAACGTGGTTAGTAGTACCAAGTGAAATTGAGGTGAAAGGTAAAGTTTGCTTTCACTTCGTGGTATCATAAAGAGGAAAGAAAGAAATCATAATAACTTTCGGTTAAAATATGTATTTCTTTTGTTACCGCGCAAGAGCTTTATTCGTCGTGTTTTGGCGAAAAGGGGTATTAGATTGAATACAGTGTCTTTAATGGGAGCCCTCCATAAATGTCACAGCTTGTGGAGAATTGATTAATCCAAAGAAAAAGAACTTACTCGTGTGATCGTCTGGTGATGTACCCAACATTCTTCCTAATCGCTTTTTTGATCCCAAATTAACTTAGCAAAAAGTTTTGTGCAATTAACCAACATAATCTGACATTTTCCATAAACAAATAGTGGAAGGAACCCACAGAAGTCTCCTAAAGGTTCGTGCATGTCTTCAGATTTTTAGCTGTAGGATTCGTGGATACTCCCGGTGCCCGTCGCCTGCAACATGAAAACGTCGAAAAGCTGAAGCGGAGGTATAAATTTATGTTTCCTTTCTCTAATAAAGGGCGCCTGGAGAGGCATAAAATATTGGTCCTTTTTCGTGTTTATCATATTATGGTATCTTTCTTCGGAATAAAGCGATAAATAGGATACACTGCTCCACTTTCCGTCGTTTCCGATGTCTTTAATATGCATGCAGTCCTAATCTCAAAAGGAACCAAAGCAGGCAGGCAGGCTCCCAGTGAGAGTTAGAGAAACCAATATTTTTTTTCCTCGGGTTATCTTTTAACTCTTTGAGTGTGTTGCACGATAAAGGGTCTGAACTGCCAGCGACGAAAGAGGGAAGCCCTGTATTTCTTTCTTTGTCCAAAGGGGTTCATGAAGGGTTTATTTTCTAGGCTACGTCGCCTGCTATTTTTTTAGTTTTCTTCTCTCCTTTTTTTATTTTTATTTTTTTTGCCTCTTCTTTAATTTTCTTACTTTCATGGGCTCCATCTGCGAGGTAGATAAGAGACAGAGAGGTGGATTCCTTGGGGAGTTGGTGCTAAAGAACGTGTTTTCCCAGCGAAAAGCCACTCGACTGACGAACAAAACAAAAGTTACTCCTGTTTATCCATACAACCATAATACTTTTGTTGTTTTTGCGAAGAAAAATATGCTATTCTCTCTCTGTGTTCCTTTGTCTTTTGGTAGAGAATTATGCAACTGTTTTCAACCTTCCTCTATCTTATTTCCTTCTGAGATTGTGCCACGATTTGTTTGACCTGAATTCTGAAGAACAAGTATTTGCCAACAAACAAGACAGCAGCAGCAGCAGCAGCAGCATCAGTTTTCAAAGCGTCAATTTTTTATTGCAAGATGTTTCGCATGACTTTGTTTCTCGTACTCGCAACTTTTTTGATGCTAAAGGGCATCGGAGTGGTTATGTTATTGACTAGTTTCACATGGAGTAACCACTTTCCTTCTGCTGTCACTGGCTTAATACTTTCTTCTAACTTCTTTCTCTGAAATCCTTGAATGAACAGGAGCAGCGGGAATGGAATAGAAGGAACGAGAAGGTGTCATTCATACGGCCATTCTAGACCTTTCCCATCTTAAATACGTTGGGCTCAAGAGTTGGATTAAGCCCAAATTACTCGCTGCCAATTAAGACACGAACAACGTTGCCTTTCCCTTCGTAGACATGTCCCTGCAGACCCTTGAACCCCTGGGCTTAAACTCATACAGCTTTTGTGATGGCTGATTTTTGCCTAAGTTTACACAATAATCTCGAGAAATGTCCGGTAACATGAAGCTAAAGAGACAGGAGAACAAGAACGGTCCCCCCCTCTCTGTGTCCATGGCCGCTTGTGAACTTGGAATTTAGTCTCTCCCAAGACAACGACGCAGGAAAGCATGGGAGAGTTTTCATGGCTTTTTCCTGTGTGGACCTGAACAAATGCGTACGATTTGATATCGGAAACACAGTCAAAATGAACACACCGTTCTGAAAGCTCATGATTTCCTTCCACCAACCATCGTGTTGTCGTTTTATCCAGTTTGTGATTTCACTTCTGGTGCCCACGTTGCGGAACCGGGAAACCATGCATCATGAAGATACTTACAACCGCCTACTTGAGCAACAACACTAATTTTGGGCATGGAACCAACCAATCATTGCATCGATGACCGACTGTGATGCGCAACTTAAGTGTTTGACGAAGTGCCCAATTTGACCAACCCACCTCGAGCCACACCAATTTAAAGCTACGGCTGGAAGTGGGACATCAACTCCATTGTTTCCACCACACAGCTGCAACGCCTAATATCAAGCCGACTGGTGGACTTCCTAACAAGTAGCACTTCCTTTTTACCATATGCTGGTCAAATGAAAAGCCGACGGGTCATTGATTGCAGATCACACCCCATTCGATTTGGTCAGACTTTCGCACTCTAAATTGTTTGTTGGGAACGTCGCATCACCATCATCACTAAAATCTGGCAACTCGGGGAAGAATTGTTCAGCGCGCAACTGTTCAAACTTTAGTTGATGATGTGACTCCATATATAGTCACGGGTAGTTTAGCAAGAATATCCCATTGGTGTGTGTTTTGGATATTTTAGAATAAGAACATTGGCCTAGACACGGCAAATATTGTTTTCACCTAACTCCTTAGAACATTCAACTACTTGCTATATAATAAAGGGTTATCTTATTTAACTTTTCTATAGTTTTCGTAAATTTACTTCAAGAACCTAATTCTTTAGTTTTGAACCATGAATTTTGTGCATTTTCTGAACAAGAAATCTTCAAATGGGCCTATTGGGTTAAGCTAGAAACCTCTAAAAAGGGCTTTTACCTCAAAAGGTTGTCAGTGCAGCCTTGCCTGGCTGATTCAGCCGATCCAAGGCCCAACGTAAATCAACGTCAAAGGATTCGCACCAGGTTTCGTGCTATTCTTATCGTCTGTGACGAGGCTTTCGAACCATAATAAAAGATTGGATCAAAAAGGGGAAAAAAGTGGTTGATTGCCGTGTTAGTGTGGCGTGTGCTTTGTTTTAATTTGGAGTGATTCCTTGGTGTGTTTGAAAAGCTGAAGCCATCTCCCCCAACTTATTACCCCAAATCTGGCGGATGTCCATTTGTATTTTCCCAACTTTAGACGCTAAAATTCTGCCTAGAAGGCCCCGCACCCACATAAAATTTTAGGATTACGAGCCTGGAATTTCGTTCTTCTCCAGCAGCTGGATTAAACCAAAAGAGAACGAAAAGTAACAACGATGGAATTTTCAAGACCAGAACAGTCCAACGACAATGTTGTTGTTCTTGTTTACTATTCAAAAACCGTCCCCTCCGTTGAAGCTAATGTCGCGTTGGTGAGTTGACGAGCGTGGTCCTCGTTCTGGACGTTTCAAAGTGTGGAAATCTCGTGTCCTGGATAATAACAACAAAATAATAATAACAATAACAATAATAATAATAATAATAATAATAAAAGGCAAATCGTATGAGCCTAGGAAAATCCCATGAGATTGAGGTTGAGCATTGACCGTTGATAGTCTTATCTTCCTTGGCCTCATTGGCCTGCACGACCTTCTCCTTTGAATGGAGATTCCACCATCATGATTCATGATAACACTTTTGTTCTACAATTTCGTTGCCTTTTCCATTGGCATTTTCTAATTAGCATGTTTCTCGTCATCTATTGGTGAGATCCTTTGGTTCAACTATGTCAAGATGATGCGCAATATAGTAGTTTAAGGTAATTTTAATATTCATTCCAAGTTGATTCCTTTTGTTGAAGTTGTAGGATGCGCCAAAAATTGTGTAGTTTATGAATGGGTCTACTTAGATATTTAGACCCTTACCCGGAGTTTATAAGACATGAAGAAGTAAAAAGGAAATTTTGGGCCCCTCCCTCTATTTGTTTGGTGATCAACGCTTTAGTCGGTCGTTCATCGTTCATCTGACGGCCATGATTCACGCTCTCATAAAACAAGGAATGAAAAGCGCGTAGGCGACTGCCAGTGCGTGATGAGCCGGCGGGGGCCGAATGCGACGAAGACACGCACCAAAGGTTCCCGTTTGACGGGGCAAATACACGTATCTAACATTTCTGATTAATTTCTCACGAACCGCTTAAGATAAAGCCACGCAGTTTCTAACCGTCACGGTAGTCCAGAAACCAAAACAAGGGAACGGAACCGAACCTCTCACTCTCTGCAAGTGGCGCGTTGCTTTTTTACTCCGTCGTCGTAATCGGAAGGATTACGGTTTTGCTTTTGGATGGGTCAGTCGTCTTCGATGTTCGAGGGCTCCGAAGGAGTCCAACTACCTAAGCCGTCGGTTCAGCTTTCGGACGTCGGCGATTATTTCGCCGTTTGAATCAAACGAAGACGGTGGTCGAGGCTGTAGCGGCCGCGGAGGCTGCGGAGGTTCCTGAGGCGGAGTTCTTGGAAAACGCCGTCGTTGGGTATGACTACACCGCCGATCTTCCCGATGAGTGCTTGGCGAGCATTTTTCATTTTCTTGGCTCCGGCGACCGGAAACAGTGCTCCCTTGTCTGTCACCGGTGGCTGCGCGTGGATGGACAGAACCGTAACCGTCTCTCACTAAACGCCCGGGCAGATATATGCTCTTTCCTGCCCCCGATGTTCACTCGCTTCGACTCGGTCACCCGGCTCGCCCTCCGTTGCGACCGGAAATCGATCAGCTTAAACGATGACGCTTTGTTGCTGATCTCGATCCGGTGCCAGAGGTTGACGCGCCTCAAACTGCGTGGCTGCCGCGAGCTTACGGACCAGGGAATCGTCGAGTTCGCTAAGAACTGCAAGGGCCTGAAAAAGCTCTCGGCTGGCTCGTGTATGTTCGGTGCTCGCGCCATGAACGCCGTCCTCGAGCACTGCACGGTTCTCGAGGAGCTTTCGGTGAAGCGGCTCCGGGGGCTTCAAGACGGCGCAGAGCCGATCGGCCCTGGCGCCGCGGCTTCGTCGCTCAAATCCATCTGCTTGAAGGAGCTCATCAACGGCCAGTGCTTCGGACCCCTGATAATTGGCTCCAAAAGGCTGAGAACATTGAAGCTCATGCGGTGTTTGGGCGAGTGGGATAAGGTCCTCGACATGTTAGGGAATTTCAACCCAGTTTTAACCGAAATCCACCTGGAGAGGGTTCAAGTCAGTGATGTGGGACTTTGCGCGATTTCGAATTGTTCTAAAATGGAGATTTTGCATATCTTGAAGATCCCAGAATGCTCGAATATTGGGATGGTGCGCGTGGCTGATCGATGCAAGCTATTGAGGAAGCTTCACATTGATGGATGGAGGACTAATAGGATTGGCGATGAGGGTTTGATGGCTATAGCTAAGCAATGCCCCAATTTGCAAGAGCTTTGTTTAATTGGGATGAACCCCACCTGTTTGGGTTTGGCTCCGATAGCTTCCAACTGCACGAAACTGGAGAGATTGGCACTCTGCGGGAGTGCCACGATGGGCGATACCGAGATTGAGTGCATTGCCTCCAAATGCTCGGCGTTGAAGAAGCTTTGTATCAAAGGGTGTCCCATTTCGGACGTGGGTGTTGAAGCGCTTGCTTTTGGTTGTCCCAATTTGGTGAAGGTTAAGTTCAAGAAGTGTAGGGGAGTAAGCACTGAAATTGTTCAGTGGTTGCGAGAACGTAGAGGGTCGGTAATGGTGCTTCTAGATTCTTCTGAGATTGAACGTTTGGATGGTAGTGGTAGTGAGGTTGGAGGTCATGAGAGTGGTGTGGAGCTTCCATCAGTGGGCAACCAGGTAGCTGATGCTTCATCGGGTGCTAATAGCAGGTTGGCAATGTTCCGGACCAAGTTTGGATTTTTTGCCGGTAGAAACTTTGTCGCATGCACTTTCGGGAGGTGGTCAAACACCGACGGCAGTTTCAGTGGCAACTTATGATGATGGACCTCTGTCGGAGTTGGAAAAGTTTTTCTCTTGCTTTGATCACCACCACACAGTATTCTTAACAGCACTGTTGGTGGTTTTGTTGCCGATTCTGGCTTGAATTGCTTGTCTAACTGCTTTTCTGTGAAGAGTATTAGCAAATTGATCAGCTACAAAATGTTGACCTGGAAAAGATCCCTCTTCGCTCCTGCTTAAAAGCACATTTTAAACAGATTTATTGTAGCACTTTTGTTTAATTGCTTCTGTTGTTGTCCTGTTTCTTTTGCATAATTCATTTTGATACTATATACACCAGGTCGATTGGATTTGTGTGCGCAGCCAGGCTGCCATATGAAGGCATGGCTTGTTGAATGACCCGACTACGAGGCATTTGTTTGTCTTCAAGTTAGTTTTGGACCATTGGTATTGCATAATTGTAAATGTGCAGAAGCTTTTTAGTCCTATCTGATTGGTTATCTCTTCTGAAATATTGTCTTCAGTCTTTGCCCTTAAACTGTTGTGTCTCGATGGTTCGGTCTGGAAGGTTCAGATACTAATCGTCTTGTTTTGAGCTGTCTTGCAAAATTCCATTCTGTCCCTTTGCTTTTTCCTTGTTGGAAATTTATTATTGACTTTCAGAATGCCAATGTGTTCTTGCATTTTGTCAAGGCTTCATACATTCTAAGCCTCGTCAAATCTTGTCGATTGAAACTTGAAACCGCGTTGCACCAGGAACAATTGTAGGAGCACCATCTCAGAACATGGCCAAGGAAACAATCGTCCATAATGTAAAATTACTCCTCGTTCGTCAAACGGATTGCAGAAACAGAGAGGACCTCCTCTGTCTTCAAATTGTGGAAAGTTTTCTGCATCCCGTCCATGAAGTTCTGTTGACCATGATTCTTGCAAATTTTCTGCATCCCCGTATACCTTACGCGCATAATGCCTGAAACAGGAGAATACTTTGGTGAAACGAGCCTGACTAGTTTGCAAACGAGAGTGTAATTTGCAAAAGATAGGTCACAATTGCACTATCCCATCCTTGTATCCCTCGGCTGGGAGAAGGCATCTAACGTTTAGCCTCATATTGGGATCTAACCGATGTACAAGTAATTTGACGAGAACGGTTCACATTGCATCAAGTAACTATATTTTCAAAAGCTCATTTCCTTTAAGCTCGTGCTGTTAACCAAAGTACTTTTCGTGATCTTGACGTCCATCCAGTCGTCGGAATAATGTTCCTCAATCTGGGTAACTTCTGCGTACCCACCAGATCAAGCCTCCCCAACGGCGGTGCTGTTACAAGACTTTCCTACGAAGACCAAGTCCATTTGAGATTACGCAGAGACCCAAAAGTAAAATCACGTGAGCAAATTGAAGCTTTGGACAATTCTTTTTGAAAAGGTCTGTTTAGGCGATTAACGAGGGACTGTACTGGATTCTTTGCCAAATTATTCAACCCTTTTTGCTTAAAGAAGATGTCACCCGGTTGCTTACAAAGAAAGCACTGTTTCCTTTTGACAAATCAAATTAATTATGTGAATGAAAGGTGAAGAGACATTTCGCTTTTCCTTCTTTCTTTTCTCTACTTTCTTTCCCTTCTCTGCCTTCTTTTTCTTCCTTTTTTTTCTTTACTTTTTCTTTCTTCCACTCCTGCCTTTCTTTCCTAGCCGAAAGTAGCATATGTCCAGAGATGCTGCTTTCTATGCAGTTGCTCTTCCATTGCTGCCATCGCGTAAGAACCGCATGACTGTGTGTTTTACAGCTAGCAAATGCGATTCACGATGCATGTGCAATTCGATTCTGGAATCAGAAAGACGTTTGAAATGGTCATCGCACTGAGCGTCAGTGTGGCGAGCCGATACCTACCCTGCGGGGCCCGGCTTTATTTGGTTACGTTTTCACTCGGAGTAAAGTCCTGGCCCATTAGCTTTGGATTTTACATACAAAATCTCAACGCAAATGGGTACCAATGTCCTAATAAGAGCCCAAAGAAGAAGTACGATGAAAACGATATGAATCTATCCAAGTTGACTTCCTCTATTTGAAACACCTGATCTTGTACTGCCGATTTCGGATCGGAAACCGATTATTTGTTAGTACATATTATTGAGTATTCTTGATTTATTCGGAAGAGCATGTCTCCAGCTTCTGTGGCACAAGTAGTAATTTTTTATGGGCTTGGGTGAATGAGTGGGTAACTAGACTCTGTTGAAAAGTCGTCCCGTGTTTTCTTATTCTTACTCTTACTTGGATGACCTAAAGTTGTAATAATTCAAAATGATTCCATTAAGAAGATAATTTCATTGAATAGCAATGATAGTTACAAAACTGGAGAGTGTATTACAAATTTCTCATTGTCTTTTTTATTATCCTCGCCTTTATTTCTATTTATACTCTTTTCATTTTTGAAAGAAAAAATCTCTCATTAAATTATTAAATTTTGAAAAATTATGAAACTATTAAATTTTGTTAAATTACTTCAAATTATTTAAATTAATTTTAAATAAAGAAATCCCAACCACCCTTAAATAATGTTAGCAAATTAAAAAAATTGATTCTGGAAAATATCCTCTATGCCTGCTGCAATTGAATTTAATTGAATTTAAATTCGAATTATTCTCTTTTCGTTACTACCACCCCCTTTCTTCCACGTAGTCCAAATTGATTACAGCCTTTTGGATTAATCTTTTAAATTCCTGAAAATATCAACTTAATTAATGATATGTATACCTCTTAATCTATCTTCAATATTTCAAAGGTATATGAGTTAAAAAAAAAAAAATTAATGAATAGGGTTGCTTCCCTTTATCTAACCACAAATATTGGGCAGATCGGTTTAGAACGACTTCAAGAATAGAATTAAACAATCCCAGTACAACATTTAATTAAGTAAAATGCATTTTTTTTTTTTTTTTAATTTAGAGAGAGGGGGCTTCAATTTCTTAGGAAGAGCCGTAGGAGGCAGTTATTGGAAGCGGGCAAGACGCCGTGGCGCCACCAGAGGCCTCCCCGCGTTAAACATGCTTGCCCTAGCCGTTTCTAATTTATTTGCCATCCGCCTCAAACGCGAACGCTCCTCGTCTCCTTTGCTCTCACTTCCTTTCTTCGTCTTCACTAAACCCTACCCACAATGGACGAGGTCTTCGACACTGCAGAGAAAAAGGTAAAACCCAACGTCTTCACTTGCCCTTTTTCCTTGCTTGTTACATGAAATCTCCTTTTTCATGTTGTCTATTTGTATGGGCGAAAGATGTTGTCTATTGGTAATCTTGGAATCAATTTTGGAAGCGTTTCATGTACTTCAAGTGCTGCACACATATAACAGATACTGAGACGAGTCTATGAATTATTGTGTGGATGCTAATAATAACCTGAATGTGAGAATAGGTCCTTGTTGAGATGGTGAAGTTCGCCCAGAAACGTGGAATGAGCGGCACTTTAGGTGAGTGGAAGGAATTTTTGAAGGCTTACGATAAAAAGCTGGGATCCAACTTGAGTGATCCAACAAAGAGGTCGAATGATGTATTGGCTGCTTTTCTCAAGACTTTTGTTGAAGAGGATGATAGGAAGGTAATTTTCATTTGGGATATATGTTTTATTTACAACTTGGACTTCATGTCCTATGAAGACTGACTTTTTTGTATTTCCTTATTATCAGTGTTTTGCGAAAATAATGCAATCCTATGCAAAGCGCGACATGGTGGAACAATTTACAAAGAATTGTCCGGATGATGAAATCCCCGAGCAGGTATAGTTTGGCTAATCACTTGAGACGTTTCTTGGTTGGGCTTTGATAGCATTCTAGCAATTTGTCTGGTTCGTATTATTAGCAATTTGTCGTCCATCGATTATTTGCGTCTGTTTGCTGTTTTTTTTTACTTGTGGCAATTGGCAGCTCTACGAGCCTTCAAGTCTTGATTTGATAAGTTTTTCCCTTTGCTAATAATTTTGCTGCTATATTTATGGTATTTTGGAGACTTCCATTCATTTAACTTTTTCTCTAGAGTGATGTTGATTTACTATGTTTTCACATGGGTTATTTCTCAAGTAAATAACTAGTTTTAAAAACTTCAAGCAAGGGAGTAAATTGTGTCCTTTTTTCATAATTTCCATTTTCTCATGCCCTTTGGTTGATTTTGCCAACTGGGGTTTCTGTGTAATTGTATGATTATGATGCTGAAATGACTTTTCAGAGCACCTCCTTTGATATTGAATCTGGCTCACAGTATCTTTTTTAGCCTTGTGCCCCTGTGACTATCGACCTTTACTGTTCCTTTTAGTTTTCTTTTATGCCCTCAGTACAAATTATACAATGCAATGGTTAATTTATTGAATGATAAGGCTTACATTTTCATCATATTGCTTGAATACTAAGTACTTTCTTGCCTTCATTCTTCTTGTTTCTATCTTACACTACATAAATCATATGTTATTCCATATGGTTCATCTTGATAACTTTGACAATGGCAGCGCAGAGGCTAGTTCGTTTAACTCTTGAACACCCACTGTATCCACTGGATTACTCATTCCCGTCAAATGATGAGGTTTGTTTGTCATGGTTTTTGCTCTCTTTCCTACTTATTAAAGAAATGGAATATCTGAGCCCACATTTACTTTTCAAAGTTTTATTTCTTTTATTGGTAAAAATAACTTTATTCAGAAGAAATGACTTTCAAATATAAAGGGAATGTATCAAAGTTATCTTTTCTGCACTTCTTGCTTGATGCCTTGCTATAACATATATTAACATTTATTAATACTTGACAATTCAGAGTTAGTCCTGCTATTTTAGGTTCATTAGTGTTGTTCTACCTAACTCAATATGGATCCCCATTTTTCATGTTGTTCTGTATAGATCTGTCTATTCTGATGAATTATTAAGTCTTTTTCCTGGTTTTGATGCATTAAAATGACATTGTTGTGACCTTTCTTGTCTCCTTGTCACCCTCTTAATGTAAGTGAACAACTCCTCACGACCTATAGGTAGTTTTCATGACCTTAGATGTCTTCAACTAATACTATCCTACTGTGACAATACCCTGTAGATTCTACTTTGTTGGTTGATTTTGCCACGGAGTATGACCCAGAAAAATGGTAATGTCACATTTTTGTCATTTAAGAAACTTCTGTTTATGTTTAAGATGGTCTTTATCTACACAACACGTGAAACCTAGGATGGTACTTCTGGCTTTCTGTAGACATCAATAAGTTACCATTACCTTGGTCCTGATGTCTTAGTGCTAAGTCTGTTTCCATCACATTCGGTATGGCTAACTATAGGTAGAGCATGTTTGTTAGCATAGGGAATGAATAGAAACTACACGATTGCTAATTTAAGTACTCTTTGTTGTGGAGAAAGCATTAATGTGACTGGGATAAGGAAAAGAAAGTATGAGCTAATGTGACCTGAAGCCTCTTCCAACATGTTTTCTATGAATCCCTTAGATGAGCATTTGGTGGTTGATCCTTGCGGCCATGTCAAATTAGCATTGGTGTGATGTCCACCTAATTTAGTTGAATATACAAGCATAATAAATCCTGGCGTGTATATGCTGATCATTTTTTGCAACATAGAAAGAATTTTGCTTCATGTTCATGTTGCTGGGCTTACAATGAACTTGGTGAGGAATGTTGTCTCAGGAATGGGTTGTAACAAAGCTTAGTAAAAAGTCCACGGTGATGAGATCGAATGAAATGCTCGCTGTTGATTGTGAGATGGTTCTCTGTGAAGATGGCACTGACGCTTTGGTGAGAGTTTGTATTGTGGATCGCAATTTACAGGTATATTTATTTGGCTTGTATTCAATCTCACTATGCATAAGTTACATTTTGCACCTTTGTTTTTTCTTAAGTGAAAAAGAAGACAAAAAAAGGAAGGGAAAAAAAAAAGTCTTCCTTAGGCTAGACAGTTTTGACCTTTAGGAGGTCCTAGTGGTACAGTCTTTTCTAGTGAGCTTTTATGTTGCAGGTGAAACTGGATGAACTTGTAAAGCCCAATAAAGCAGTTGCAGATTATAGAACTGACATCACTGGAATGAGTGCAACAGATTTGGCGGAAGTTAGTTATTCGTTGGCAGATGTACAGGTACTGTTTTTTCTGGCCTTCATATTTTTGGGAATTGACATCTCACCCAGTATTTTTGGTGCATCTTGTAGAAATCCATTAAGAAGCTGGTGTCAAATAAAACCATTTTAGTGGGCCACAGTCTAAATAATGACCTGCGAGGTAAGTTAAGATTTCAGTTGGATACTGAAGCTCCTCTCTCTCCCTCTATTCTTCCAACTAAACAGTCAGTCTTTTGATTTATGAGTCTGGTTGTTTATATTTGCGTTTTTGTTTTGATTTTATTCTTTTGTATTCTCTTGTGGGATACAGCCCTGAAATTAGATCATGCCAGAGTTATTGATACGTCACTTATCTTCACATATTCGGATGGATGGATCAATAGAAGACCCTCCCTTAATAATTTGTGTAAGGCAAGTTCTTAATTGATTATTGCTACTTCATGTTCCTATCAAATTTATTAATCAGCTAAGTTGTAATTTGGAAAAAGGACTCTTACTGTGGGCTATCTTGGAATTATAGTTAGTTGTTCCACTTTCTGTTGACAGTCTGTCTTGGGCTATGAAGTTCGGAATAAGAATGCCGCCCACAATTGTCTAGATGATGCATGTGCTGCAATGAAACTTGTTCTAGCTAAGTTGGAGCATGGTTTTGATAAACCTATTCATTTGGCTCAAGAGGAAGTAAGTTTAGACCGTAATTTCTAGTCATTTTAAATTCTGACAAATGTGACCCTTGATCATTCATACTTTGTAAATTGTTTATAGGTACCTGAATCTGAGTTGGCCAAGCTACTTCTTCACAGGATACCAAAAAATGTGCCTACTGAAGAATTACTTTCAGTCATTCCTGGCAATTTTACAATTGAACTCAAGGTTGAGTATATTCTGCTGGTTTCTGAACTGCCCCTTAGAATATTTAGATTGGGGTTATGATTCCTGGTCAAGGGTGTTTTATTCATGAGGAGTCATCGTATGATAAACCCTGATAGAGATATTATGGAACCTTCAACGCTCCTCCCCCAACCCCCCCCCCCAAAAAAAAAAAGAAAAAAAGAAAAAAAAAAGGAGGGTTTAACTGATGCCACCACTTGAATTCTTTTTACCTGTCAAAGAAAATCTATTTGATGTTTCAAGCCATTTGATCATGTTGCCAGGGGGGCAGATAGTGGATGGTCTAAGCTCAGTTGCACTGATCATGTTGTTTATGAAAGGATGGAGATGTGCTAATCCAAAGACAAACTTCTTTAATTATATATTTTGTTCTTATATAATGTAGAAAACTGCTTCCATTTGATGGAATGACCAAGCAAAGAAAGAAAAAAAGAGGAAATTCCAATGAGATTTCATGATGTGTTCCTGGTAGCCTGGTGTTCTCCGGCTTCAGTACATCCCCACTCTTTACGCTTTATTCCCTTTAGCTCGAGCCAATTTATGTGCTTCTATGAATGCCCATGCACAAGTTCTTTTACAGCTTTAACTGTGAAGTTCTGATGACCTGTTCATAATTTTGTGGCAGCCATTTATGAAACCACAAGGAGATAAATACTCTGCTTTTGCGATATTTAAGAGTCCACAAGAGGCACTTCAGGCTTATGAAACTGTCACTGGGAGGCTAGGAAAGGTATGTATAGTCTACATAATTATTTCAACTTACTGTGTCACCTTCTTGGCATCCCGAGTATCTGTTGCCTTTTCTACACGGTAGTACTAGATTTACTGTACTAGAAACTGGTGATGTTTATTCCTGTTATATAAAATCATGAAGAGACTTTAACTAACACCCTGCCACAAGATCCCAAGTTCAATGGTCTTGTTTGGATGTGAGGTATTTATGCCAAAGAGAAACAACCTATAATCTTGTTATTATGTACCATGTTAGGACTCACGGGGACGTCCTCAGAAACTTGTCACACATAAGCTCAGCACAGGCTCAACCATTACTCTATATGTCCGTGCAATGGCCGAGAACAATTCCCTTGGCCAAATTTTGTCCGAAAAGAGATCTCTCCAACCTGAGGAAACCTCAGGTCAATCAAAAAAATTGAAGATCATTGAGGCAATTGGAAAGCCTGCTCCAAATCAGTATTGGGACCATTTGGAAGAGCTTGGAAGATTAAAGCAAGAACAGAGCAAAAGTGAGACGGCAGATGCAAATCACTGTTGTGATCATTTGAAAGAGATTGAAATGTTGAAGGAGGAATTGAGCAAAAGGGATCTTCAAATCGCTTCCCAGGACAAGAAGATATCCGAGCTTAGAAAACGGCTAAAATCTAAAGGGGTTGTCGGAGTCGAATCTGTAAGTTAAATTGTCTATTAAAGATATAGGGGGTTGACAAATGCAGAGTAGTTTCTTTCGCAAATTTTTGTTGAAATTCAGTTTACGTGAGGAATGCGCGGGAGAAGGTGAGAAAAGAGGTCTTGGGCGTTTACTTCTCTCAAGCATGTTGAGTTGCTTTTTTCCTTGTAGCAGTTGAAGTGAAATTGACAGCATATTGATTAAGCAATGCACAATTTTGTTTAGAATTAACTTCTATTGTTTGTCCATTGCATGACACGACGGTTTCTGACTCTTTAAATGTTGCTATCGATACAGCAGCTCCTTTCAGCTAGTTTGTCAGCTGGTTTAGCCAATTCCTTGTGTGATGGAATTCCTGCTAAAGCAAGAATGATTTTGTTAGTAGTCTTAATGGCTGAAATCAAGACATAGGCATTACGAAAACAACATTACAAGACATTCTTCTCCTCTTACAGCCTTCTTCTAGTGCCTGCTGCTGGAACTCACCCTTTTGGGCGGTCGTAGTAGGGTAAATATGCAAAAAGGAAGAGAACTACAATAGCAGGCATAAAAGAAATCTTGGGAAAATGATATTAAACGAGACGTTTGGAATGAACAAAAATGCAGAGATTTTTAACGAATTTAATCAAATATCCCCTGCCCCTAATAGTCATGAAAAATCTTGTCCTTGTTTAAAATGGTTTATATACATGTGCTCTTAATAAAGTTACAGACAGGAGTGGAACTCGATACTTCTTCAATCACTTTCAAAATCTTCTTCATCCCCAAAACTGAACACCGAAGCATCTGCAGCGATTGCCTTGATATCACTGACCCCTCCAGAGCCCAGTCTCCGTGATTCAATACCCGAGGCAGGTTTCCCTGCTCCATCACTAGTTGTTTCCTTGGGAGCAGTATTTTGTGAAGGTCTCTGGCTGCTTACTGAAAGGTGACCAGTTCTATGAGTTAGATTGCCAATATTCTCTGCTGTGGCACCAGATATCTGATCAGTTTTGGCAGATCCGGCAGCAGAAGCAGCTTGACCTTGCCGCCTCTTTGAAGCCCCGCTATCCTCGCCCTCGCTATCTGAGAATACATCGTCATTGTCTTCACTACCAGAAACAGTGCTTCGGTTGGATTTAGCGGTAACCCCAGCATTTGAAGTAGGAACACTGCCTGAACTAGCGGATTGCTTGTTGGCAGAATCAGCTTTTGACTTCGTCGGGAGTTTGCCATCATAATCTAACATCACAACTTCAACCTGGAATCCTGGAGAAGGTAATTTTCTCTGGGAGGAATAGCCAACAGCTCATTAAAAGGACGTCGGAAAAGGGAATGGAAGAACCAGATAATGAGAGTAGGGAGAAAAGTTGCCAAAAGATTTAGTCATTTACCTTGTCGAAACCATCAAGATCAGAGGTGCTTAACATTTTTCTGTTTTCCGTCATTGTTGTATTTAACCAACTGACAGTAATATTCCAAAAATCATTAGAAAGAGATTTTATTGATGTATCACTGCGGAAAAAGAATTCATGCTAATTAACATCTAAGCAGAAAGCAATATGACGCATGATATGATTCTCTTCTAGTAAAATATGACGAGTCTTTTGCAACTACAAAAGAAATTCTTAAAATGATGTATGACTATAATGACAAATATTTTGTTACTCTATGCTTGCCGATGGTCTTTGAACCAAATAACACTTGTTCCATCTATAAAACAGGAGATAGAGGATGAGGTCACAGGTTTAGATTCCCATAACTGTGATTTCTTGGCCTTCTGAAAACAGAAATACAAAGTTATATCTTTATTTCTTTTTTTAATAGGACGTTGGGGCGGATCCAAACCGAGGACCTTGAGGTCAGAAATCAATAACTCTGCCGCTTAGCTATTAGCCCCCGTTCAAATAAAAGTTGTATTTAATAGTCTTCATCAATTAAATTAAAGACCTAATAGGAAAGAAGGCACCAATCTATAAGGATTCCTAAGGTTGGGGAATCTTCACTTGTTTGGCTGAAAAAGAAACAGAAAGGATAGATTGCTAAATTATCCAGTAATAAAATGCTGGAGTTCAGATCAAAGTGAGTTTGCAGTCATAACAAATAACAAAAACAATTTTGAAAAAGCACCATAATCTACAAACCAATAGAAATCTCCTTGGCCGTCGTGAAAATGGATTTTGAAGTCCCCCACCAGCTCGGTCAGACCAGGCTCACCTGGTAGTGCAAAAACCACGATCCCTTTCTTTGGTGTACCAATCCAGAAATCTTCTGGCTGTAGGTATGAATTAGTGTGTTCATAATAGAAATTTTTATCATGCATTAGAATGGAGATGATAAATAATTAAACTAACTAGCACAATAACAATGAGACTCTATTTAGGAGAAAGTTACCAATAGGTCCTTTGTTTTTGGATGCTTCTTTGTTGAGAAGAGAATTCCTGTCAATTAAGGAAAAACTCTATGTTAATACATCAAAAGAATGACAATTGAGACGAGAAAAGTTAAATAGTGCAATAAGTAGCCTTTTCAAGATGGACTGAAAAAAAAGGGAATAAAAAAATGAAATTAATAGCATAAATAAACCTGGGAAAATATTAAGGTATGAAATAGCATGCATCAGAATAGATTTTATGACAATTTTGTACAGCTTTACCTTGTGTTAGGCTCTATAGAATATAAGCTAATGATAGATACAATGCTCAGCTTCTGAAAGCTTGTTGGGAACAGACCCAGACACAAAACAAAATGAATATTTCTCAAAATCATTCAGGATTCAGTGAATGCAAGGTACTTCTAAGGACCTATCCTAATTTCTTCATCCTTTTGAATCGTAAGAGAAGTTAACAATTATAAAAGACTCCTCCCCCTCCCCCCCCCCCATCCCGCGCCCCCCTCCTCTCTCTCTCTCTCACTAAACAAGCTTGTAATTGTACTCAATTCAAGGACCGAGCTCCATAAGACACACATGTACGACACAGAACTTCTAACATGCCTTTATATATGATAAATGAGAAATGTCAAGAACAAAACTCATTTTTTCAGGATGATTGCAGTGAGCATAGCTCATAGGCATACCATTATGATTAGAAATGGTAACGGAGGGCCTGACCCAATAGGGACATCTGTGTAGCCGAAATCCCCTAAGCATGCATCTGTACAATTTGTCATTTTAGTACCTTTTTTGGAGGTTAAAAAATGTAGAATTTTGAGAAAGAAATCAGAAAAGTACCGGCGTCCAGGCTGAATTTCTCCATTAAAGTACATTAAGACACGCTCAAAGTATTTGACATACCTCTAGGAGAAACAGAGAAATAATAAATTATCAGAAGATGGAAAGAAGATAAACCCTTAAAAAGATAGAGCACTGTTAAAAAGCAATTGACCGACAATCTGACTTGGGAGAACCAGAGCCTTCCCATCAACGCATCTTTTCTGGTTGTAGTAATCAATGGCCTCCTCGGCTGTTGGGAAGAACTGAACAGAAATGGCAAAATAAAGTAATAATGATAGTCAATGTAGTGATGACACATAGGACAAGACCAAGGAGAATAAGCAGAATAAGCAGAATTAGCTACGTTTCCTCCATATAAATACCCAAGTTTTTGACGGGGCCAACTGTAATATCTAACCTTAAGGAACAAGAGAAGGCTACAAATCATCAATCCAGTCCTTGCCATACCAGCTTTACAGTGAACAACCACAACGTTCTCAATGTCCTCCTTCAACCAGGTATATGCACTTTGACAAAATGATTTGATGAGTTGGATAGGAGGACAATTATGGTCATCAAATGGGAAACTAGCAACCTGGAAAACATCCAGACAAGCTATGAGAGGATGACTTTGTAATAAAGTGATTTCAATGAACATTGCGGCCTCAATAACTTAAACCTCGTAATTTAAAGTATATTCTTAAAGAGTTATACGATTTAAAGGTAGACAGAAGTTTCATTTTTTGCATCTCCTTTTTACTCTTCCTCTCACCCCCCCCCCCCCCCCCCCCCCCCCCAACACCTCTTTAATGACATGTAACGATATCTAGAAAGCTGGGTTACTCAGACTCAGCAATATGCTGATGTAGAAGACTAACCCATTACATATCTCAAGACAAATCCCAAGTCTGGGTTGATGTTTTACATTGATTTTACTAAATAATTCATAATATCACCCTTAGCTATTCCGATCTGGTTCAAAAAGTTAAATATAGCGGAAATGGTTTAAATGTGATTCGAGAACAGGGAGAACAGAGAGAGTTTTATATGTGACAAAAATTTTCTTTCTTTTCGCATTTAGAATGTGTCAGTACATACCAAGTGAAAACTACAGCCTTTTTGCCACTTGCATTGGTTTTTATATTCTTATCTTCAAGAGGTAAATTGCGTTTAACAATAAGCTTGAATGAACTAACACCTCAATAAAGGGGCAAAGAAAGAAAAAGCCTCCAGTATTTCAAACCGGAATAAAATTTTCAATTTACATGTTGCAGAAAACTCAGAACCTTGTTGAATTGACTATCTATTCAGCCACTGGCTGAAGCTAAAGAGAAGTAATTAAGCTCTGGTCCACAGTAGACTCAACAAGGTAATCTCAAGTTCTATAGATATGTAGTTAGCATTCATATTTCGCTTGGGCCCTAACTTGACATTGAATACAATAATAATACTGAGATTTCAATAAAGATTGAGGCTACACCTTTCCCTCAAATAATGATGCATCATACAACCTCTCTGAGCAAAGATTGTAGACTTTGTATTTTCCCTGCATATGAATGTTGATTAAAGAGATCAGGAGTTTGTTTAGTAAATGCAGAACATATTCAAAAACCAAAAGTAGGTAAACCAAATTTCAAGTTCCAAATTTTCTGCTGTGGTAATAGATGGCGGGAACTCTTTTTCCCTAAATACAATAAACTAGATTCCCAAAGGCTGGATATCATCAGAAATCTCAAGCCTCAAATCTAAACCTTGTATTACCTTGTGATGGCTTTCAAAAAACTTAATCACTTCCTCCATATGATTCCGGTAGAAACCCTGCATCAAGATTTTCAGTTAGCATTTTGTGCTAATGAACAAATTTACTTTGGTTAATTTAACACTAAATGTAAAGCACACAAATATCTTACCTCAAAATATCCAAAAAGCCCAGAGCTTATATCACCAGCAGGGAACCCCATAGCAATTATATTCTCAGTGATATATGTCATATCCAAATCAAATCCTCCCTCCTGCAAAGTAGTAATATCTCTTTATGATGCAAACATCAACATATTTGGCGACATGTCACAGTTATTAAAACAAAAAAATAAAACACTAAAGTAAGTAAGTGGATAGGGAAGAATAATTAAATCAAAGTTCCTCTGAATACAGAACATACAAATGAATCTGCAGCGCAGCATGAATAAATCAAAAAGAAAACCCCGTGAGATAAAATGTGGTAGGCTACCTGGTATCTTCGTTTGTTTTGAGAGACAATATGACGTGCTCTGACCTGCACAGCCTTCACTGCACTTCGAGATGAATCCACTAACCCTTTTGTGAATGATTCAAAAACACCAGATTGGCCACTTGCTACCATCCCTTCATTATTCTTATCAGGTATGGGTGCCACTGAAGGCATCCGCAACCCTAATCCACTAGTGAAACGTGCAAATGTTGACATCCCAGCATTTCCATTCTGCGAGTCATCTTGTGCTGCTCCAGATGACTGTGGAAATCTCAAATTTCTGGCCCAAGATGATATGCCAGAAGAAGATGAAACAGATGAAGTTTGACATGAATTGTTATCTTGTTGCGAGACAGAAGCAGCAGAATGTTCTGCATTAGAGGCTTTGAGAGTATCCTGAGATGAGGAGTCAGCAGATTCTGAATCCATTCTGCCAAGCAAGGTATCTTTATCAGTCCACGTCACGTACAGGGTCAACCATAGAGCATGAAAACTAATTAATACGACCAAGTAGGGACTAAGTAGGGGCGGGGGGTGGAACTGCTTCTAGCAATTTCAACGGAAGCTATCACATAGCTTCAAAGTATGTTCTTGTACGTATTGCAAGCTCTTCTATTGCTTGTCAATAAGCCAAACTCCAATGTGGTGCCCTAGTTTGCAGTGGCTAGCATGTCCAACAGACTTTCAAAAATAGAACCATCAAGACCTATTACTTTCCCTCCGCTCAATCCTGAGGCTATAGCTATGTCGGAGGTATATAAGGACACAGCTACACGGACTCCAAGATGAACGATAAAAAAGGGGGAAAAAAATTAAACAGACAAATCTGACGAAAAAGTGCTGAGTTGAGCAAAAAATCTCAGCCATTAACGTTTTCAACGCATATAACAGTCACACAACGTTATCACTCGGATCGGGTGCCCACCCAAGGGTGTTGATACCCCGTGTTATAGTCGTTGCTAGATAATCAAATTCGCCTTGATAAGCAACAAACCTTTAATTATCCAGCACTGACGCTAATGTAAGTGCAAAGAGTTGTATTTACGCATACATATATGAGCTAGTATGCAACAAACAAGTCGAGAAATTTTAGTCACTAATCTTTCTCCCACTTAGAAATGGCAGTAAAGATGTTTTCCAGATCAGGTTTCTGTCGTTCGTGATGCAGCATTTCATGGATAGGAAAATGTAATGTGTGCAAATCTAACCAGCTAACTTTAGAAATATGCCACTATCAAATCCTCCGACCAAAACGCAGATATTCAACCAAGCTAATCATTTCTACGCAATTCCTATCAAGAGAAACAGATTTGCAAAGCGAAACCTGGGATCTGCGGGGAATTGCTGAAAAACATTCAAATGTAAACAGCTAATCCGCGGAATTGCATTGCGAATCTACAAATATATACAAACGTAGACGTAGACGCGTAAATTGAACAATGTAATTTGAGATCATTTACCAGAAGAGCAGCGGGAATGCTCGGGCGCACAGACGATTTGAGAGGAGCGAAGAGCCACGTATAGCGGCGATTTACTGACTCTTGGAGAATGCCAGCTTCTTAAATGAAATAAGCAGCAAGGACAGGTTGATACGTCGCCGCGTTTAATGGTCTTTTACGACAGTCAATTGAATATTAAAATATTAAAATATTAAAATCGGTGTCCTCGTTGGGCACCCGCCCTTTCCGATCCAGTCAAAATTGTCCCCTAATGTCTCGCTTAGAGTTAACAAGAATCTAGCTTAATTAAGGCATCCTGGTTGTCTTTTATTAGTTTAATCAAAAATTTGTTTCTGAAATTCACTTTTAATCGAAGTAAAATTAAGTAAATTTCAAATTTATTAAAAGATTGTGTTACGTTATGACTTTATTGGTGGTGATTAGTGATAGGATAAATTGTAATTATTTAGTTCAATTGTAAAAATTAAGATGAAGAAAATGACCGTATTAGTGGACGCCAATTCCCACTTACGCACGCCTTAAAAGCGGGGAACGAAGAAAAGCACGGAAAATAGGAAAAGAACAGCGAAAATCACAGGCGCTTGAACAAAAAACTAATTCAGGGAGAGTCCGATACGATGGAGGGGGGAGCGGCCGGTGGCGATGAAGTCACTCCGGCCTCGGCGATCTCCCGGTGGAGTTTCGTAGTGTCGCAGCGGTACCAGCACCTGCTGGACAAATGGACCCCGTACGTCCTCCAGCGCTGGATCGCGCTCGTCTTGGTGGCCTGCGTGTACGTAATTCGCGTCTACCTCGTCCAAGGCTTCTATATCGTCTCGTACGGCCTCGGAATCTACATCCTCAATCTCCTTATCGGCTTTCTTTCCCCCCAGGTGGACCCCGAGATCCAGGCCCTCTCCGAAGGCCCCACGCTGCCCACACGGGGCTCTGATGAGTTCCGTCCCTTCATTCGTCGCCTCCCGGAGTTCAAGTTTTGGTATGTCGGGTTTTGATGGCGTTTTGCTTTGACTTATCTGTTTCAGCGTTTTTCTAGGGTTGTGCGCGTTTGTGGATTGAAATTTCTGGCGGAATCTCGTAGATACCCAATTATGACCGAAAAGTATTGGTGATATTGATTTGTTTTTTGATTTATTTTGTGTGATTGCTGGAAAGGGGATCCAAAGTAATGGTGTTTTCTTTTCGGTTGTATATTACTGATTGCTAGATGCGTGAGGAAAAGAAGGTCCATTTTGTATTGTTTATAGAAAGAGGTCAAAATGTGACAGGTAGGGGGGCAAAGCTAGATTAGCAAAATGATTTTTTGTGCCTGCTCCTGGTTATGCATCTAGTTTGTTCGTCTATGATTTTTTGGCGGAACGTTTATGAGAAGTATAATCGGCTTTTACGTGGTTCATTTATTCTTTAATGCCGAGCTGATGTATGAGGTCGGAGAATTGGACTTCGTGCTTCAAGTTGATTCTTCTATGATCGTTGAAGTATTCCTCTTTGATGTTGTCACTTTCTTCTCATGTTTTGGCGATTTTGAAGTACTGGAAGAGACTTCCAGGCTTGATAGTCTTGTGTGCTGAAGTTCCCTTGTTTTCTACCCTGGAAGGTACTCCATTACGAAGGCATTCTGCATTGCTTTTGTGATGACATTCTTCCGTGAATTTGATGTCCCTGTGTTCTGGCCAATACTGGTTGTCTACTGGTTTGTACTCTTCATTCTCACCATGAGGCGACAGATAACTCACATGATCAAGCACAGATATGTTCCATTCTCATTCGGAAAGCAGGTATGCCGTGACCCATCTTGCTCTCAGAGTTCAGATACGTTTTGTAGTTTATCTGTAATTGCTACTGGAACCATATTGTTGGTTTTGACAATTCCGTTTTCCTTTTTTTATTTTTTTATTTGGTGGTAGCGGTATGATCGAAAGAGAGCACCATCAACTGACAACACAGGTCTTCCTAAGGACTGAGGAGTTCAGTTAGATTAAAATCTTTATGCTTCTTTTAAAGGACGAACCCGCGGGTGCTTCAATTTATTCTTCAATGTTATGTCCCAGCTGGAGCTTTTCTACAATATGGAGGACTGTTCTTACGTCGTCCAGGAAATTTACATGGGGAAGATAAAATAGATTCTGATACCTTTTTAGTTTTTCACCCCTAATACAAAAAGATCTTTTGTATAGAAGGGACATCCGTATTCCCGTCGCTGACATTTTTAACCTACTGGAACCGAGTTCAGTGTCTTTGCTGTGGGGAATAAACCTTTGCAATTGGGTTAACTTAAATTTAGATTGAAGTGTAGCTCTTTTTTCTTATTTGCTTGACAATTTTCTTTGCTATTTATTGGCCGAGCATATTGAGCGGGGATTTTTGACATTGTTATCCAGCTTATCTTTTTTTTTTTTTTTGGTGTGATAACATTATAATGCATTTTCCAATGATATCAGTGGTGACAAATATGCCTTATTTGGTGGTGATTGAGTTCGTGGAAAGTTCTTGAGTTTTGTTTGTAATTCTCAAGTCTCACTAGCTTTTCCGCTATTTCATAGTGTCTTTTGAGTAACTCTTTGTTATTCACCAAGTGATAGACAGCTTTCCATATTAAATGGTTGAGGTGGATTAGTCATTTGATTATTGGCTAGGATTATTAAGTTTACCTATGCTTTTTCTTCTTTCTTTTGGGTCAAATAACAAGGTAGGGATGTACTTTCGGCCTATCAAGCAAATGTGACATCATTTCAACACAAAAATAGACTTTGGTTGGTCGGAGTGACCTGTTCTCCTCAGACATCTGGTAAGTGGTGGCATTTGTTGCTAAATGGAATCGAATCAGGGTCTCCCAGTTCAAAAAGTTGGGTGTCAGGTTAGCCTATGTTAACAACTTGGGAGATTAATTTACCTTGATTTCCTTTCGAACTAGAGACATAATGTTTAATAGGCAAGCGCGTATTGAACTAGAGATGTGTCTTAATATTTGACCCTATTTCAGTCTGAACTTCGTTGCCAATGAATTCTCAGTACGGAGCTTGAGCTCTGTCACCCTTCTGAATTTACTGATTTATAGAGAAGCTAAAGTTCTTTTAGTGGTCTGCTCCTCTTTACGAAGTTGTGAGAATTATTCGAAACCCTCTGGTTTGTTCCTTTGTAACTATGGTGCAAATTTGTTGAAGGTTCTCAAGTCTCACAATTCCCTTATAGGTTCGCCTTTAACCTGTATAGCGTAAAATTTGTGGGCGGTGAAGCGTATAAATAGTCATTGGCGCTCAGAAAGCCCAATGAAGAGTAGATCTATCCAACGATCACTTAATGTTCCTCCTTTCCTTTCTTTAGATGTTTTTCTCTCGAATAGAAAACATACTGCATCCTAACTTTTCCGTAGTTCAAGATATCGTAGAGAATCTTGATCCATAAACGTAGCTTATAAAAGCATCAATAATTCAAGGCACCTTATGTTTATAAGCTGCCAAATTTTAGAAGTTAGATCTTAATAAATATCAGATAGAGTGGGACAAACATTTTCAATCAATTCACTCAGAAAAATAAAAAGAAAAAGGAACATCTAGGGATTCAACCAAATAAGGAACTTGGACTTACCGGATTCATCTAGGGTTGTAATAACCGTATACTCCATAGAAAGTCTGTGCGAGAGTAAGCAACAACAAAACAACAGCAGCAATTAATGAGATAATGGCCCATGGATTACTAAAATAGTTATGCTTCAAACTCGCACGCCAAGCATTCCATCTATGGTTATAATATCGGTTCACATCTTCAGACAAAGGGGAAAGGTAACTGTCATTGATGTCGAAAACCACCTCTTGACAAATGCGATTGAAGAGATCTGCAACTTCTGCATCGCTACCCAGCCAATGCTCCATTATTCCACAGTAGTGGAGGTAACCCACATCCTCAGGAGAGTTAATCAAGTTGTCCATGAATACCACATATGAAGTAATGTCATTACCACAGTCAAGATGAGACTGTTCAAAGGCAATGAGATTCAAGAAAAGTGACCTCGTACCATCATGAATCAAAAGGCGAGGAATTTTGAGAACTCCATTCTTGAATTTTATGTCCCAGAAACGATCTGTCTTCCTTTTCTCGAATTTGATACCTGCCTCTCTGAGTTCTGTAACACAATGTATCAGTTGCTGCCTTCTTTTATCTGCAACACGATTACCATGTGACCATTTCTTGATCCAAATCCTGGGTTCTGGCTGAGGCCCTCTGCGCAGGATACTTCGTCTAAAAGCATCGAGGCAATGAAGGCCACCTTTATCCGACAAAGGATCGAAGGTGGTTGTGTATCCAAGGGATGACTCCAGTTTGTTCCTATCACTTTTCGTTAGTGGCTCATCTGTGGGCATTAATGGGTCGAAGAAATGGAGTGTTAGCCTGGCCACTAGTCCCTTTTGGTTTGAATCGCCTAACTGAAGACCCAGAAGCCGATCAAGTATAAAGAGCGGCAGCTGATTCTCCAGCATTATCATGTCCCGTTGAATGGAATGCATAGTGCCGCGCATTGCAAAGATGGGGTCGTTTCGAGGGTAGCCAAGTTGATTGAATCCTTCAGCAGCACCCCTGAAAAGCTCAAGCACAAAACAACCATCTAGCACCATCATTTCGACAAATTCATTGCTGCTAAGAGAGATTGAACCTTCGTAACAGTTGCGAGCTCTTTCTTCAAGTTCCTTTACAGCATCAAGGTAAAGCTTTATGTCCTGATTGGCACGCCTGAGGGCATGTTGAAGGGCACGCCATTTATGCCGGTCCATTTGGCGAAGGCGTCTCTTACCATGGTGGTAAGGCCCCAGGGAGACAATCTGTGGAATATAAGCTTTGTCGTCTCCTTCTTTAAGGTAGTGTGGGACTCGGTAAATGGACAGCTTTGCCCATGAACTTGCTGCATCGTCTTGACCCGCTTGCTCAAGCTTCTCTTTGATGGAGATCACCCACTCAGATTCCGGTGGATTGTCCCTCTCTTTACAACTTTCCACTTCATTTTCTATCACGATCTGCAAGGATTCCGATGGTTCCTGCTGTTGTTTCTGCAGCAGTTGCTGAGTTTGTTCTGGGAATTCTACAGATCGTGTAGTGTTAGGTGTTGTTACCGCCCCAGACTCCACGGCCTCTCTGAGTTTGACGGTGATTAGATACCAGCTCAAGAGCTCCTTGTTGAACACGGCCACCATCTTCGGTTGAGAGTACTTTCTGGGTTTGGTTTGGCTTGGCCAAGAGATGTCTTTCAAGCAACAAAAGCATGAAACAAACGTTTATTTTTCCGATAAAGCGATGCCCGACATTTCAAAGTTGCTTCCTGACATGATGCATTTGAAGCCTTTTTTTGACCCTGTAACCAATGCAGTCCCCACATGGAACCCCTCGGTTTGCAATATCAGTTTCCACATAAGTTTCAGGGCTAATGTTCTATTCCTACTCAAAAAAGTTTGGTCTTCCATTATCCAGTCTTGCGTATCATATTTTATATGGTCAAATTATTAATGCAGCGGAAAAGGCTAGAACAGAGCATAGGGAACCAAAAAGAGAATGGATAAAGGCAATTTGAAAAAAATCTGTAGTCTCCGAATAAGATATGAATTGAATAATTCAAATATTCCTATACATTGGTTGGTCATCTTTAGAGTTTTTGCGTGAAAGACTGGTAAATTTAATTGACCAAAAAATGCAACAACTTCTCTTCCTTATCTTCATCATTTATTGTATTCTTTAAATAAATCTTTGTTGTGAAGCCTTCAACATGCAACGTGATATTATTTCGAGTGAACTGTAAACTATTATTTTATCTGTTAGTTGTATGGGGGCTATTATTATAAATCCTGCTCATGCTTGGTTGACCCACCGGAAACAAAAGAAGAAGAAGAAAAAAAAAATACTAATTGACATGATATACAGAGTGTACCAATTGATTCGATCTACTTTATTTAAACTTTAGAATGCTTGTTTAAGGAAGCCGCCTTGTCCTAATTTCAAAGGAGTACGATTGGCCTAAGACCATGAATGCTTCTCGTGACAGCTATTCCTTGTGACTTTATTAGGCTTGAATAGACTGCAGAACTTCATCTTCTTATCACCAAATTGCTTCAGCGTATGAATAATTCCATGGTTTAAGCACATTGAGTTTAGAAAGGAGTTGCTAAGTTTGATAAATAGGCTATTCATTGTCAAAATTGCATGAGACTAGTAAAAGATAGGTGGTCGCTTTATGTTCATTGACAACCAAATTTTGTAAGTGTGATCATACCAAGTATCTCTTAAGACTGAGATAAACATATTCAATCAACTAGCTCAGAAAAAGATAACATTGGGGTACTCATCGCAAGGATTGTATTCGATCCAAATTTCAGAAATGATATCCCAATGGGTGTCCCTAAAAACTAGAACAAACACGTTCAATCAATTCACCCAACAAAAGAGAAAAGCCAACATCTCTGGGGTGTTTATTATGCTACAACAAAAACACAACTAAATAATGAACTCGCACTCAATGGATTGGGTTGTAATAGCTGTATACTCCATAGAAAGTTTGTGCAAAAGTAAGCAGCAACAGGACAACGGCAGCAACTAATGAGATAAACGCCCATGGATTACTGAAATAGTTATGCGTTAAACTTGCACGCCAAGTGTTCCACCTGTGGTTATAATACCGGTTGACATCATCGGACAAGGGGGAAAGGTAACTGTTATTGATATCGAAAACCACATCTTGACACATGCGGTTGAAGAGTTCTGCAACTTCATCGTCACTGCCGAGCCAGTGTTCAAATATTCCGCAGTAGTGGAGGTAACCCACGTCCTCGTGAGAGTTAATCAGGTTGTCCAAGAAGACCACATATGAAGTTATTTCATTACCACAATCAAGATGAGACTGCTCAAAGGCAATGAGGTACAGGAAAAGTGACTTCGTACCATCATGAATCAAAAGGCGAGGAACTTTGAGAATGCCATTCTCGAATTTTATGTCCCAAAAGCGATCTGTCTTCCTTTTCTTGAACTTGATCCCAGCATCTCTGAGCTCCGCAGCACAATGTATCATTTGCTGCCTTCGTTTATCTGCGACATGTCTACCATTTGATCGTCTCTTCACCCAAGTTCTGGGCTCTGGTTGAGGGCCTTTCCGAAGGATACTTCGTCTGAAAACATCAAGACAATGAAGGCCGCCTTGATCTGATAGCGGGTCGAAGGTGGTTGCGTGTCCAAGAGATGATTGCATCTTGTTCCTATCGCTTTTCGTTAGGGGCTCATCTGTGGGCATTAGAGGATCGAAGAATTGAAGTGTTAGCGTCGCCACTTGTCCTTTTTGGTATGAATTGCCTAATTGAAGTTCCAGAAGCCGATCAAGTATAAAGAGTGGCAGCTGATTCTCCAACATTATCATGTCTTGCTGAATGGAATGCATAGAGCCGCGCATTGCAAAGATGGGGTCGTTTCGAGGGTAGCCAAGTCGATCGAATCCTTCAGTAGCACCCCTGAAGAGTTCAAGCACAAAACAACCATCTAACACCATCATTTCAACAAATTCATTACTGTTAAGAGAGATTGACCCTTGGTAACAGTTACGAGCTCTTTCTTCAAGTTCTCTTACAGCATCAAGATAAAGTTTTATGTCATGATTGGTACGCCTAAGAACATGGTGAAGAGCACGCCATTTATGGCGGTCCATTTGACGAAGGCGTTTCTTACCATGGTGGTAAGGCCCCAGGGAGACAATCTTCGGGATATAAGCCTTGTCGTCTCCGTCTTTAAGGTACTGGGGGACTCGGTAAATGGAAACCTTTGCCCATGAACTTTCCGTATCGTCCTGAATCGCTTGCTGAAGCTTTTCTTTGATGAAGATCACCCACTCAGACTCCGGTGGGTTGTCGCTCCCTTGACGTTTTTCACCATCATCGCTTATCTCGACTGGTAATGACTTCAATGGTTGCTGCTGTGTTTCTTCTGAAATTTCTGTAGGTCGGGTAGAGCCAGAGGTTGTTGCTACCCCAGACTCAACAGCTTCTCTGAGTTTAACGGTGATTAGATACCAGCTCAAGAGCTCCTGGTTGAACACAGCCACCATCCTTGGTGAAGGATGCAAGCTTACTTTGGCTTGGTTTGCGGAAGAGAATGCCTTTCCGGTAAGCAAAGCTCGGTTTAGAAGTATACTGCTCCTAGAAAGCGATCCCACACCATTAAGAAAGGGTTAGACTATTGTTTATTTGAAGCTAACCAACTCCCCCGGATGGACCCCTTCAATTTGCAATTGGAATTTCCACGAAACTCTTTAAGTTATTTTCCCCATTCCTACTCTGAGGGTTAGTTCTTGCATGATCCGGTTTTGAGTATTATACGTTCCATGGTAAGGGATTCTTGTGCAACCAATTGGGAACTGCTTTCTCCCCCTTCTTTTTGTGTCTGATCCAATTGGGAACTGCCTACTGCAGCAGAATAGGCACTAACTGATCAGAGGGAATCAAAGAGAGAATGAATATATGCAATTTGAGAGAGCTCTGAAAGTCTCTGAATTTGAACGTTGGACCCGACATATAAATCGAATAGATCTCATACCATATAGATTGGCTAATCATCACTGAAGTTTTCGTGTGAAATTTAATCGACTGAAAAATGCGACCACTTCTCTGCCTCATCCTCAGTGTCAACCTTCATTTATGTTGTAAATAAACCATTTATGTGAAGCCTATGACTAGAACTTTATGTAAAAGTTTCATAGTGGCCATTATTTTAAGTCCTGCAGGGATTTGGTTGATCTCCTTAAAAGATGCAAACTGACATATAATCGTGTGGAATACTGGAATTGTTGATAATGACGCAGGAGCCAATCGTTTTATTCTACCTTTTAAAAACATAGAATGGTTGCTGAAGGAAGCCTTCTCCATTTAATTTTAGCAGAATATGCTTGGCCTGAGATGATGAATGTCTCCACTGACAGCTATTCTTGTGACTTTTTTAGGCGTGAGAAAAATGTGATCCAGAATCAAGTCTTAATTTACCAAACATGATAGACTAGAATTCAAAGAATCCGGTTTGGTTTCATTCTTCTGGAGCCATAGGAACGGAATTCTGCTGGCCCACTGTGAAATCAGATTACAGAACCTGAACTCTTGATTTCTTTCACGAGCCAGGAATAACGTAATAAAAGCATTCAGGAAACGATCAGATTACGCAGAAATAACCAATCTAGCTTCATGTGTTCATTTAGTTAACGGGTGAGTTCAGACAAATTGTGCAAAACAAATGATAATGAATTGCAACATCAACAATTCCAAGGTGTAGTTCCAATGCTGTGAGATGGTTATGCACTCACATTCCCCATAGCATTCATTTTCGAAATTAATGCCGCGGGGTTAGTCATATTTGCACGAACCATTTGGTGATAATGTACTAAGATAATCCAAATTATGAATATTTCTTAAACAAAAAATTAAAAGAAGAAAAAAAGAGGGATAACGATATGAGGACTAGTAGATATGCATGGTTATAAAACACGTGGCTCAATTGATTGTCCATGCCACTTGGGATCTAGAGGTCCTAAGTTTGACATCTAACTCTCCTAGATTTCTATTTACTTAATAAAAAAAAAAAACTAACTATCGTAAGTGTTGAGAATAATCATGTGAGCTATGTCTGGATATTGTAAACAATACCTTTATATTTTCTTAAATAAACTTAATAAAAAAAGAAGGGACTAGTAGATGTGTTGGTGATGGTATATGTAGGATATTGTGTTCGTTTAAAACACCTTAAATCTTGTGCCTCTAGTTAGTTTATAGTTTGATTTATGTGTTTATGTGTTTGTACAATATACAACTATTCATACTTTATTTTTTCCTTATGTCTTGTATAAAAAAAAAGTATTTAGCCTTTCAAATTCAGTGTAATCAATATTTCATTTGTCATTCTAATAGGAATTAAATTTCAGGAGTTTACACACATAATGTGATTTGCCTCATTTTACTTTGAAAAGCTCAAAGCTTCCCCCTAAATCAATTTAGTGTTCAAGCCCTTCTTGAATGACATATTTGTTTACACCTAACAAACACAATAGCCCATCTCAGCCATCTCAAAAGAAGTAGCTCTTAAACTCTTTGAAAACCAAGCAATTCACATGCATTTTCAATACTATGCTTCATATAAGCCATGTCAACTTACTTTACCCTTTGAAAATCAAAGTTTGATTCATGGCATTACATATCTAATGTCAAGCCTTGCTAAAGTGACAAGAATTACACTCACATTATGGCAAAATGTGGGTTACGTGTACACACTAAAATGACATCTCATTGGTGGATTTCTAGAGTCACTTGTCTTCTTTGTTATCTTCATCCTTTTATTTTTGCTTTATGACTTCTATAAACATATGTTATTTAGCCTTTTGAACCCACAAGTAATGGAATTCCATTTGATCAATACTTCATTTGTAAGATAAATGAAATTTTGACAATTTTTACATGTAATGTCATTATCGTCATTCTACATTGAAAAGCCATTAACTCCCCTCCAAATCAATTTGCATCCGAGCCTGTCCTAGGCAACATGTTGTTCAGTCCCAATAAAACCATAACCTATTTTAGCCATCACAAAACGGGTATCCTTTAAGCCCTTTCAAGACCATGCTTAGTTTAAGCCATTTCAAGTTATTTTCCCCTCACAAATCAAAGTCTAATTCAAGGAATTACATATTATATGTTAATGCCTTGCTAAAGTGACGAGAGTTATACTCATGTTTAAACAACAAGTGGCTTACATACACATACTAAAATGACATGTCATTAATGAATTTCAAAAGCCAATAAACCACAAATTTGCCATATTCCATAACGATGTTGTCTGCCAGGAAATCATCTTCCAGTGTGACGTTAATTCCTACGACAATGTTGTCTTTCGTTAGGATGCCCACTCCATCCATCTAAGTGTTGTCTTAAATGAAAAGCAAGGAAGGGCCAAAAAGGTATAGGAAACTGTGTTCTTTGATAGGAATGAAAAAGGTAGAATACAAGTGTATATGTACATAATCTCTCGAGTGATTTATATAACCAAAAAGAAAAATTTAAAATTCAAAATTTAAACTTGACTTGTGAAGATCAGCTTTTTATTTGTTAGTGTGCCATAGAGTGGGTTATAGGTTCAATGAAAGGAGATGATAAAGGAGAGAGAATAGGCTCATTTAATTCCTTTGATTTCTTAGCTTGTGAAAATCTTTTGGACTCGTCAACAACTGAGTTGGCCATGTCTTGTTAATGTGAAATGACATTACTTTTATTCCCTTGCAAACTTAGTGTTACAGGAAGTGTCATGCCAAGTTTGGATTGTAACAATTGAAAAATAGATTGTGGAAGGGGTTTGGTGAATATATCAACAAGCTGAGAGGTAAAGGGAACGTATTTAGTAACAAGTGAACCAAATGCCACCTTTTCACGTACAAAGTGATAATTTATTGCAATATGTTTGGTTTTCCCATGAAAAGCTAGTTTTCTGGTGAGACACAAGGCCGATAAATTATCACAGTACAATAAGGTTAGTCTTGGTTATGGAACATTTAAGTCGCGCAAGAGAGCATAGAGCCATATTGCTTCTGCTACTACAAAAGCTAAGGATCTATACTTTGACTTAGCTAATAAGCGGGAGACTATTGCCTGACATTTTGAGCTCCATGAATTGCAATTAGATCCAAGAAAAAAAATAATACCCAAACGTGTAATGTCTGGTTGTAATACAACTTGCTCAATCTACATCATTAAAACCATACAAGTCAAGGGTGCTACAAGAATGAAGTTTAAGACCATATTTTGTAGTTCCATGGATATATCTTAACACCTACTTGATATTCTAATAGTCTATGATAGAGGGATTCTGCATGGCTTGGCACAATGTGTTGACAGAGAATTGAAGGTTTGGTAGTGTTAATGTCAAGTATTGTAAAGCTCCCACTAAGCTTCAAAAGGTCAAAGGTTGGGAGCATAAATTTGATCCATTTCGAAGTGAAGGAGATTTTGTTGCAAGAGGAATGGCTATGGACTTGTAAGAGCTCATGTTGGCACAGGAAAGCAAATCGGATGTATATTGCCTTTGACTTAAAATAAAGCCATCAAAGGTTTTGTGGACGTCTACTTCTAAAAAGAAATGGAGCTCACTAAGATGCTTCATTGGAAATTCGAAATTCAACTCAGAAATAAAAGATGGAATAGATTTGGTGGAACTTCCTATGACAATTAAGTCATCTACATAGAGCAATACCCAAATAGCAACATCTCTAGAATAGTAAAGGAACAAAGATGGATCATGAGGTGAACAAATGAACCCATAATTAAATAAAAAGGAGTTAAAATGATCATACCAAGCTTGTGGGGCTTGTTTCAAGTCATAAAAAGCTTTACAAAGGCAACATACATGATTGGGAAAGGTAGGATTTACATACCCAGGTGATTGTTTCATCAAAACTTATTCAGTAAGAGGTCCATGTAAAAATGCATTGTTAATATCAAATTGCATTAACGACTAATTCTGCACTAAAGCAATGGAAAAGACCACACGAATGGAGGTATTGTGATTGACAAGAGAAAATGTCTCTAAAAAATCAACCCCTGTTGTTTGATTATATCCATGTGCAACCAATCAAGCTTTTAAACAATCAATAGCACCTGCTGGATTTAGCTTTGCATGAAAGACCCATTGGCACCCCATAACCTTTCTTGAAGATGGTCATGGAACTAATGTCTAAGTTTGATTTTAAAACAAAGCCCACATCTCATCATCCATAGCTTGTTTCCATCCTAGATATCGTAAGGCTTGTCTAACTGATTTGGGAGGAGGAGGAACAACGTGCTTAGCAACCAATAGGTACTTTGGATTTGGCTTTACTAGTCCAGATTGACTTTAAGTAACCATATGATGTGTTCTCATAGGTGTTGCCAACAATTTTATGGCTGTGATGAGTTGGTTATTCACAATAGGCAAGGTTTCCTAAAGGTCATGTTCTAGCATGTTTTGTAAAGATGTAGAGATATAGGGGAAAAAGAAACAGAGGGCTAGCATCCTAGAGCGGAAGATGAAGAAATTAGTTCATTATTGTTAGTAGTTAGCCCCACAACTTGACAAGGAGGTAGCTCGGTCTCTTATGCATGTGGTTGAGAGATGTGAAGGTGAGGACAATTGAGGTAAGAAAGGAGAGATTTCGTGGGAAGACCTTTCACAAACACATGGTGATGTGCTATCATTATTTTCAATGATGGGACTTACTTGAGGTAGAGGAAGCTCAAAGCCTTGCTTGTGAGGTGGAGTAACGTGTTGGAAGGATGACAATTGAAGGCTTGCGGTATTAAGGAATGGATTGTGAGGTGGGGTGGTAGACCCATTGGAAGTAGGAGTTATTTGGCTTATAGGATAATAATTAGTGGCTTGAGGTAAAAAAGATATGTCAATTTGTGAGGCAGAGATAAGATTGTCATTAGGCGGCGAAATACGAAATGAAAAAAGTGATTCATCAAAGATCACATGCTGTGAAAGAGAGACTCTCCTTGATGCTTGATGGAAATACTTGTATCCTTTATGCCAATTGTTGTAACTCAAGAATATACATTGAAGCAAGCATTTAGATAACTTGTTAGGAGCTAATTATTTTAAATGTGGATAACATGCACAACTAAAAGTCTTAAGAATTGAATAATCTGGCTCACGATGATGAAGCAGCTCAAAAGATGTTTTATTCGCCAAACTTGTTGTCAGGTAATTTATTAATAAGAAACATTGCAGTGGTGAAGGCCTTCGACCTAATATTGCTTTGGAACAGTAGCATGAAGTAACATTGTATGACCAAGCTCAATGATATGTCTATGCTTTCACTCAGCCCTGCCATTTTGCTGAGGTGTATAGGGATAAGAAAATTGTTGAATAATTCCATACATAGTAAGATAGTTAGAGAATTGATTGCTAATATATTCTCCTCCATTATCTGATTGAAGAATTTTGACTGAATAACCAAGCTGATTTTCAACCATTGTACGAAAAGTAACAAAGACTTCAAATAAATATGACTTTTTATGTAAAGGATAAAACCATACAAATCTAGTAAAATCATCCATAAAGATAACATAATATTTTAAGTTTTGGCATGATAAAACAAAGGGTGAACCCCAAATATCCGAGTGAATTCTTTCTAGAGGTACACCAGAAGAATTTTGTGACAAAACAAAAGAAAGCTTTATGCTTTTTCCAACACAACAAGATGAGCATAGTGAGCTTGCAGTTCCATGTATAATGATTTTATGCCTTTGTTTCAAAAGATTGACTAGTTTTGAATTTGCATGACCCATTCTTGCATGCCATACGTCCCAAGTGGCAGATTATTGCCTTGTTGAGAAAAAGATGGACAAAGTGTTCAAAAGAAGCAAGTACAAACTTCCGCACTTAAGTCTCTGTGCTAGGATTTTGTTGCTTTCCAAATCCTTTATAAAAACATGTTTCCCATTAAACTCAACTTTATAAGGAAAATTAGTAGTAGGTTTCAAAACAGAGAGAAGATTCTTTTAATATCCAATACCACAAGCATAGATTTAAGAGGTATTTCACCATTATTAAGAAAAGTCTCCCTATATGAATGATAAGAACACAAGTTCCATTACCAACCATAATAGTATCACTACCAGTGTAGGGAGAGAATTTCAAGCTTCTCAACTACATGAGAAGCGGCTCCTAAGTTAGCCACCCATCCATCATTTCCACCTTAGTTATCAACATGTAATGCAACAAGAGCTATAAGCACTTTTTCCAATTGATAGTTATGATCAAATTGTTTAAAGCATTGCATTGTTGTATGGACATATTTGGAGCAAATCTAACAAGTAACATGAAGCTTAGTGGTATTTTGCTAGTGAGTTGGCTGGTGATCATGCTTACCTAAGAGTTTTTGATGGGTAGTCTAGCCATTTTGAGCTACCGGTTGGAAGCCTCGTCCTTGAGATGAAAATTGTTGATTATCTTGTCCTCCACGATCTTGGGTTCAACCTTCTCCATGCCTTGAGTTCCTTAGTGCTACAAAGACAAAGTTTTCATTTGGCCTGGTATTGGTGCGCACCATATGTGTGTCAAACGCCTACACTTGGGAAACAACATTTGCATAGGGGGCATTGGGGAGCAAAACATTGCTACTTGAAGAGACTCATATTTAGTTCCGAGTCCTTCAAAGAGGTTAAAGATCTTACCATAATCAGACAAAGGTTTGCCGATGGAACTAAGTTGGTTTAATATGACAATAAATTCACTCAAATAAGTAGACAAAGGCTTGTTATCTTTCCTCAGGTGGTTTAGTTGATAGAGAAGGTCATATTCATGGGCTTCATTCTTCTGAGCAAACTAGTTTGCAAGAAACAGCCTAGATTTCAACAACTGTTTCAAGTTTGAACACAAGTCCTAAAACTGGTTCGGTCAGCGTGCTAATAAGCCATGATTTCACCAAATCATCACTCTGAATCCATGCCTCATAAGCTGGATTCTCTTCCTTCTTCCCGTTTGTAACAGTTACATAGGATGGCTTAGTGATCTCTCCAGTTGAAAATCCCATAAGCTTTTGAGTTCTCACCAAGGATTTCATTTGAGTAACCCACGTTAAATAGTTCATTTTCGTGAGTTTAATGGTGATAAAATTTGCAACGTTAATGGTGTTAGGGTAGGGATAAATTGGTTTGTCAGCCATGAAAGTAAAGTAGTTGGTGTGGGTGATGAAGAATAACAATTTGGAAGGCTGTAAATACCAAAATGAAAAGCAAGGAAGGGCTAAAAAGGTGCAGGAAACCGTGTTCTTTGATAGGAACAAAAAAGCATAATACAAATGTACATGTACATAATCTCCTGAGTGATTTATACAACCAAAAAGAAGAATTTAAAATTCAAAATGTAAACTTGACTTGTGAAGATCAACTTGCTATCTGTTAGTATGTCATAGAGTGGGTTATAAGTTTAATGAGAGGAAATGACAGAGGAGAGAGAATAGGCTCATTTAATTCCTTCAATTTCTTAGCTTGTGAAGATTTCTTAGACTTTTCAACAATTGAGTTGGCCATGTCTTGTTGATGTGAAACAACACTACTTTTAGTCCTTTTTTTATTCTAACTATTTTTCACTTGTTTCTGTCTATCATCAATTTTGTCAAATTCGTCGCGTATCTTCTTCCTCTTTATATTCATTGTCTCATTCATCTTTGCAAACAAGCTTCTATATATTTTTCCAACCTGGATAAGCAAACCTTTAATTTTTGAATTTTTTTTGTCATAGCTTGTTGACGAGTTTGTACTGTAACAATTTCCCCCTCTAGGAGCAAGGATTCATAACTTTGATATCAATTGTCATACCCCAAGGATTATGGATGTTCTCTTAATAGCAAAGTGAACACCTAGAGGAAAAAACATTGCAAACCATGAAGAGAAAGAAACAAAAACAGCTATAGCCGAGAAGCAAAGAGAAATATATTGTTGTTACTATATCACGATGCAAACAAGTGATTGTATGTTAGTGTGCAATAAAGAAAACTTGTTGATTCAACAAGAAGACAAGAAGAGAAAATGTGCAAATGCAAATGAACAATGTTGAATTGTATGTTGTTGTGTAAAGAGTAACAACAATGAGCAAATGGAAAAAGAAAGCAACTTGAGCGTTAAATGAAAAGAAATAAGTTGAGATGTGTTGTTGTTGAAGATGCAAAGAAGAAATGTTATTAGAGACGCTTAAGTGGAGCAGCAAAGGAAACCATGCTACATTTGTTGAAACACAAAAAGAAATATTATTGCCACAATGGAAAAGTGTCCATTTGAGTGAATGGATACATGTCTCTAAGTGAATGACAACTATTGTTCTTAGCCTTTAAGCATTTCCTATCCTCACAGGGAAATGCACAATGTCCATTGTTATGGTAACTTTGCTCTATCAACATTATCATTTCTTTCACATTAGCCTAATAGTGATCATTGTAACAATGAATAAGTTGCTAACATTATCCTAGTGTTGCCAACAAAAACTTGTCATGACACATTATAGTGTTACAACACTATCTAGGAAGTTAGCAAATTTTAAGTGTTCATTTGAGATATACAAAATGTTCTTAATCAATTGATTAAGCTTCTTATCATGTATGACATCCATTGAAAGCACTTATCTTTTTCCCCATAGATATGATATGATATGATGAGCTTCAAGATTTTCATATTAAGTAAATGCTTTTTGTTTAACATCAAAACTTATTTTTTAGAGTTTTAAGTGAAAGATTAGTTAATTTAACAAAAACAATGACAACTTCTTCGTTTCCTCTTCAGTAGTAGTTTACATTCAAGTCTTACTCACAAATTAGAATAAGTTGCAAAATTCTATCAATTTTTTTAAAAGTAAATCTTTGAAACGAGGCTTGTAATCAACTAAAGAAATTGAATGAAAATAAATAAATATTATTTTCTTGACCTTATATTCATTTGAAGTTAAACCATAAAAATTTGAAAATTAATATTTAATTTCGTTAAACTAATATTTTTATTATGTAAGATTCCTTTTTTTTTCCCCAACTTATGGAAATGACTAGATTCACCTCTAACCAAATTTAGGAATGACTAAATCATCTTGCAAGCATGATGGATAATGGCTTTGTACACCATTTTTATCTTTTATCTCTTTATTTTTTTTTTCTAATTATGGTTTAATGATTTCAAAGTTAATTTGAACAATTTTAATAACATAAAAAAAATGTGTCACATATATTATTCTTTTTCTACTTTAAATCCTTATGTATTAGCAAAAGTAAAAATTGCAAGAGTTAATTGGATGAGGTCAAGTGTTATTTCTTAAACTTTAATGCCTAAAATAGGAATGGCATTCATAGGCATTAGTATAATTTCTAATTATTAATGTCATTTTCACTTATATGAGATTTATACATCATGTTAACAAGAAACTAAACTTATGTTGATTATAAAGGAACTAAAATGGATTTTGTGAACAAGTTGTTTCTTAGGATTACTATACAAATTAGTGTAGGAGTATAATTATAAAAATTTAAAACAAATAGGGGTATTTAGATAATTATAGACTATGGTTTCCTTTATAAATGTGAGGCTAAAGTACTTTAATCATAGACTATAGATCAATAACTAAGCATTACTGTAGCCATTTTGAAACATATTGTTGATATAGCCCAAGTTTGTAAAGGGGCAAGTGAAGGAAAGTCATAATAAGTCTTGACAAGAATAGTAGGATATCGTTTGATCTAAACTTTCATAAATCTACATGTATTTGAGTGTTTGTATTGTATTATGGTATGTCAATCCTTATGTAGGTGACGGTATGACTTTAAATTCCTACCAATTGGTATCAAAGCTAAAGGAATTTCTAAAATTGCTGTCAAATGAGGATAGGCCAATAGTAAAACATCAAAATTTCAAACAAGAAAAATTTATATAAATGTATTATGGCCAAATTTAAATAAATGTGCATTCTATAGAAAATATGTTTATGTTATCTAAACTTAAGTAAAAAGAATACAATTGATTGATTAATGAAAATATTATTAATGCAGCTACAAAGACATTGGTTTAAAAATCTTTGAGATACTAAGTGACTTAAATATTTGATATATTGATAGGCTTCACCAAACATTGACAATGATTATGTTATCCTAAAGATAGTTTGAACATCTAAATTCTAGAATGAGCTAGTTGATTTTCTTCATATATTTGGTATATCCTTGTATGACAAATGACTTAGTTAGCTTTCTTTATATTTCATATATTTGACCTAAAAGCTATCTCAAAGGAATGGAAGAATTTGTTATATTAAACTTTACTAATAACAATTTCTTAGCAATGTAGGATGAGACATCCATAACATCAACATGGTGACTCAAAAGTGAGTAAACAAGTAAGTAATGCAAAAAAGATTTGGTGGAGGGTAGTCAATGACATGAATTATGATGCTAGTGACTTATTGGAAGGGTTGATAAGAGAAATCAGTCGATGTGAAAGGAGCAATAGCATTGGATGTCAAGAAAAATACAAATTGTCGAAGTTTAAACAACACAAGGGAAAGAACGGCTAGGAAAGAAGAATGGAGAGTAGCTTTCAATCAACTCATAGGTTTGGCTACTTGCATGGGATAGAAAAAGAAGTGGCTCAAGTCCATGTTGAAAAAGAAGATATGGAGGCTAGAGAGTCTAAAAGGGAAAATCTATTTTTAGTACCTTTCAACCTGATAGATTTTAAGGTGGATTTGGAATTAACAACTTTGAAACCAACTCAGACTCTCCAATAAGCAACAAAATAGGGTGTGGCTTCCCATACTAGGGCAAGTGTTTAGGAAAAATCAATAAGCCTTGTTGTCCATATAAGTCACAATGAGGAAGCACGGGCTTAGGAGTCACTTGCTAACTTTGGTTGGGAGCTCCAAGATGAAGGATAACCTCCAAATTTGCAGAAATCATCACTAATTGCCAGCAAAGAGCTTTTCTACAAGGATAGAAATGCCCATGGGGTGTCCATGGATTTCCTTTTGTGTCCCTTGGATCTTATTGGACCATATTTTGCATTGAGTTTTTGTTGGTTTCCTTTTGTTTAGACCTTAGCTTTTTTAGGCTAAGTTAGGTTTGAGTTTCCTTATTCAGTTTACTTATAGGTTAGGTTTTTTGTACACAAACCTTAAGGACAAGGTTTGTTTAATGGGTGATGGAATGTTATGGGCCTAAGTTTAGGCCTAGAAGTTGTTAGGTCCAAGCTAGTATCAAGCCCAAGTCCAAGTTAAAAATGTTATAAGTGGAGAACAATGTATTGGGAATAGACTTTTAGTGAATGCAAACTTGGAATTTTCCTTCCATGGAGGTGGTGTCTCTTTTAATGAGACCAAAGGTGCTAGTCCCCCTTTGATGAGACCAAAGATGTTGCCATCATGCTCATTCCTTGCTCCAAATCTGATCGCTAAGTCATATGTTTCGATTGAGCCATATCATACCAATAACACTTTGACTATGTGAATTCTAGGCTTTTTTGAACTATATCTATAAAGGTCCTAAGTAAAGGAGGCTATACCATGTCTCAAAGCTTATATCTAACCTAAAGGCTAGCTAAAAGGAAGGAGACACATGTTATATTTAAATTTTACTAAGGACCGTTCCTTAGTAATATAGGATTGGGTGTCCACACCATCAACATTTTTTTAGTAATAAAATCAACCTATTGGATTATGATAAAAAAAATTAAGTTTAATATTATAGATATTGCTTTTCAAGGTCATCTACTAGTGTTGGAACAATGTTAATACCATTTGCGTAGTGCATTCAAAACAAGAAATTAAAATCATCATTGAAAGCATAATTAATTGTGTGTTTTGTTGTAAGGTTAAAATGATCAAACAAATTTTCCTTAAAATAGATGTTAGATCTATGGCATTTCAAATGCTTATATTTTAGTGTAAAGGAAAATTCCAATTAAGATATTAACAAGAGGTCGATTGTTTGATTGTGATATGTTCCAAAAGATTAATGATTAACTTTTATGGGCTTTTTTAAGAAGTGTCAAAATACATCATTTCCTCGTGATCACTTCCTTTTATACTTCGAGAATTGCAAGAATTATAAAAAGAAAGCTATATCATTCTTGAAAGGGAAAAGAAAGATTATGCTTTTATTCAAAGAACTTGAGATAACTAAGAGAAATATTGCAAAACCATTTTCTCTTGCATGACATGTCAGTAGAAACCATTTGAATAACAAAAAATATTGAGATTAATGTTTTTCTTCATAATATGTGAAATTCAAAAGGATTTGGAAACAAAAAGGTCATGAAGTGTGAGGCCATTGCATGCTTGATCTAGATAGTGAAGTTAGCCAATAAAGGGGCAAGGATCATGGAGTGTTGTGTGATAAATATGTATAGGTGATGCAACATACATCTTAGGGGCTTAATTCAACTAGTGAGTTCACAAATGAGTATGGTAAATCTCATACATAATCCTTTTCAAAGGGATGTGGTTTGATGTTGATTTTGAGTTGGATAATTTTTTCAATTTTTTTTTTTGTAATAAAGTGAGAAAGTAGAAAAAGGGAAGGCTAACAAGTGAGAGAATTAATTTATTGATACTACTGGAACTTCATAATGTTTAGCCTATATATATGTCTAAACTTAACCTTATAAGGTAACTACCTTTACAAGGAAATAAGACATAAATACAAAACCTAATATAATTAGGTAAACCTAATACATTCAGAATTGGCATATATTCATTAACACTCCCTTTTAAGCTAAAGATTTGAAAAAGTCAAATATTCTAAACTTGAAAAGAAGATGTCAATGTTGTTTGTTATATAATGCCTTGATTAATAAGTTTGTAATTTGTTCCTTAGTTGAGATGTGCCATGTTACAATAATTACTTGTTGAAGCTTTTCTCTCATTTAATGATAGTCAACTTTTCTCTCATGTAATGATAGTAAACTTTAATGTGTTTTGTATGCTCATAAAAAAATCGGGTTGAATGCTAACTTCTTTACAACCTCATTTCATAGAACAACAAGGTTGAATGTCTTATATGAAAACCAAAATCCTTGAGCAATCCAATGATCCATATTATCTCACTTGTAGTAACTTGCATAGCCTGATCTTTTGCTTTTGCTAAATAAAGTGAGATAGTAAGCTACTTTTCAAGTCTCCAAGAAATTAAAAAGTTACCAAGTATGATACAAAAACCTATAGTGGACCTACTTCTAATTAGGACATGTACTATAGTCTAAGTCACAATAAGCTTGTAATTCAAATTTGAAAGAGCATGGAAACATTAAGCCAAGACTTAGACAACTTTTAAGATATCTGATAACCTTCATGGTTGCCTCCATGTAGGATTGCTTGAGAGCATGCATAAGCTGACTGAGGAGTTGTACTAAGAAAGTCATGTCGGGTCTAGTGAGAGTCAAGTATATTAATCTACCAACCAAACTCTAATAAATTAACGGATCTTTAAAAGGCAAGTCATAAATTTTTTTCTTAAATTTAACATCATACTCTATGCTTGTGAATTTCTTATTCTACTCTATAGGAATCAATGATGGTTTGGAACCAGCCAATCCTACCTTAAAAATGAGCTCTAATGTATACTTGTGCTGACTTAAGGAAACTTCCTCTAAAGAATAAGAAATCTTAATGCCTAAGAAGAACTTGGATTGACCAAGGCCTTTCATGAGTGAAATTAAAATACTCCTTGAATTCTAAAATGGTTGCTTGATTGTTCCTTGTGATTAATATTTGTCAACATAAATGAACAAAGCAATAAATGAACTATCTTAATTCTTGGTAAATAGAGAGTAGTCATGGTGAGGCTGATGAAAGCCATTTGTGATGAGAGTGTTGGTGAACTTTACATACTACTAACAAGAAGTTTGCTTTAACCCATATAAATATTTTTACAATCAACATAAGTTTGAAAAATAGGCTAATGATGGATAATAACAATGATGATGATAAGATAGATAGTGACATGCTTGACCGTAAGAGAAAAAATATCTTAATAATCAAATACAAGCAGGCATTATATTTGTTCAAGGTGCCATCAGCATAATATTTTACTTTAGAAACTCATTTACATCCAATAGGACAATGATTAGGAGGTAAGGAAACCATTTCCTATGTGCGATTGGCCTTAAGAGTAGTGAGCTCAATATCCATGGTAGCAACCCAATTGGGATTGGTGATGGCTTCCTGAAAGGTGTAAGGTTTAAGGATGGAAAAAATAAAGGCAATAAAATGTTGGTAATGCAAGTGGCATTGATCTAGCAAAAGATAATTGGAAATGGGATAAAGAGATATGGAAGAGGTAGGTGGTAAAATAAGACAAACATAATCTAAATTCTAGATAGGTGGTTGAGTGATATGACTAGGGTGTTGCATGGACAGGACAAGGTTATCATCAATGCCAGGGCTAGGAGGATCAACAAGTAAAAAAGGTGTAGGAGGTGCAGTTTTAAGGTTGATGATGTTGTCAAGGGAATTTGGAAAGTTTGAGACATCCATGAGTAATGATGACAAAGTGTAGGTATCATTGGACCATACATTTGAAGCGGTTGAGAAGGTAGAATTATCTAAGGATGAGATAGAAGACTATGGGGAAAAAAGATATATTCTCACAAAAAGTCACATCATGATTCACATTTTTTTTTTAAGAGGTAGGATTATAGAGTTAATAGCCTTTTTGAGAAGAAAGATAATCCATGAAAATACATGGAAGGACATGAGGATTAAATTCATCATGCACACCTAAGGTAGCAACATAGCAACAACACCCAAAAACATGGAGGTGGTCAATGATAGGTGGTTTACCAAATAGTTGATTAAAATGGGTTAAACCTTTTAGAGAAGAAGAAAGTAAACAATTGATGAGATATGTGGCAGTAAAAATATATTTACTCCAATAGCAAGAAAGAATGTGGGCCTGAAATATTAAGGCTCGATCTACATCTACTAAATGTTAATGCTTGTGTTTGATAACTCTATTTTTTTGTGGAGTGTGAAAGTTGAATAAGGATTGCATAATTTTTTTTCATTGCATTTAAATTTTGGGAGAGAATATTGTTTATTTATTCATAAACTAGTTAGTTTGTTGTACACAAAAAAGGAAAGAGTACTTATTCAACCCTTTTAGGAAACATAACCAAACCTTGTTGTTGTATAGTATATTCTATCATGTAATTCCTAAAATATTTTTTTCCCTTGTTGATCAGTCCATGATTCGCAAAACTTATAATTTTGTCTTTTAGTTTTTTTGAATATCATTGTTGATTGATTAGCATTTGAGAATATATTGAAATGTGGTGTGTATCTCATCTTGTCTCTTGCTTTAAAAAATAAGAAGAAGAAGGAACATAAATAAAAAATCATGCCCCTTCTTACACCGAATGAAGAAATCTTTGCCTCTAGAGGAAAGATACAACATGGATAAGAGGGAATATAAATAGCTTATAAAAAACTCACTAGGGAAGCAAGGAGGCAATTCAACAAATGGACATAATATAACATTTGATCGTGTGGGAAAGCCTTCTAAATTTAATCATACTAAAATGTGATTGGCCCAAGAGAAGGAATGAATTTTGTGGCTGGTAACAACTATTCTGGTGACATTATAAGGCTTATGAAAAGGTCCGGGAATTAGTGAAAAAGCTTACAAAAGCAACAATTCCATTTGTTCTGCCAATGCCATACTGTTTTTATTTCCCCTATCAAGAATCGGGCTGCGTTCAAAGGACTCGAGGCTATTTTTTCATGTGCCTTTCTCTTTCCACTTTGTTGATGAAGAGACTAAAGAAAGACTGGAGATAGCCCTCCGTCGAAGAACGTTAGTTTTATTGGACGCAAACCCATTTTAAATAATCCACTGCCAACTTGAATTAAGGTCTTAACGAATGAGTAATGATTTGTTTGACAGAAGCTGTGTGACTCGAATTAACAACCCAAAACAAGAAGAGGGAAAGACAAACGAAAATGCCCGAAAAAGGATAAGTTTGCTCTGCTTTGTTTTATTGCAAAGTGTTCTGCGTGTACGTGTATTACTTCTATATATTAATGCGGACTTAGCTAATGATTCACTCTATTGGAATTGGCAACTATTTTTGCCATTAGTCGTTGATGAAGCAGTGTCGGTGAGCTATAAAGCGAGATATGATATCCAGGTTTAGATCAGAATGTGGCAGACAATACATTATGTCATGGGCCTGGATTTGGTTATTTTGGGCTTCTGCCTATTTGTAATCCTTTATAATTGGAGTCAATGGCTGATATCATATAATCTTAAACGCTTTCCTTTTGTTAAAAAATTGATCAGTTTATCATGTGTTTGGATGTATCAAATCATGATAAGTCTGTTGCAATTTTATCTTACCAAATGCCAAAAATCGTAATATGTTTAATCTTTCAATAAAGATAGAATTGACCATTATGTGTGCTACTGCCTCATGATCACAAAATAATGATATTATTTGTCTCAAAGGGGCACCCAGATCCTTAAATAAACCCAAAATCCAAATGATGACATTGTTAAATGAGGTGGCAGTAAGACAATCCAAAAGCGGCTAAGGCTTCTTATTTCAGAATATCTTGTTTATAAACAGTTTCAGGTCGTATGATGCTAATAATCCTAATTGAAAGTTGACTTTGAATGTGTTCGCCCATCGTTCTTTGTGATGTTATCTTTTTATATTTATTTATTTTAGTGATAAACTTCCTTTAACATAGAATAAAAGACAACCCTTTTCAAGTTTCCTTGAATCAGTTTCAGCTCATAAATAGGTAGTTTAGGCAACAGATCAGATTCTCATATCGAGGAATTATTGACAGACAAGTAGTGTATGAAGCTTCTCTAACGTCTAAACCAAGCTTCCATCCCTTTTCTTTGGCATACCTAATATGGATGTATACCATTATCCTAATTATATTGCTTTGGGATTGAACCCCATAGTTTCTTAGATTCATACTTATTGTACAACAGGTTTGTGACAGCCCCAGCAAGCGCATCTGGGTATCATAGAATGTGGAAAATCGTCTTCTGCTTCATCAAGCTGTTTAGATATAAATACAGAAAATAGCAGACAGATTTGATTCAACTCCACGATGAATTGAAAAGCAACGAACATTGAATTGCAACAACTTCAATTCTTGAGGTGCAATTTAGGCACGATGAAATAGCTATATGTACAACAATGACCAACATCCAAATAAATAACAATAGCCTACTCATTCTCTGATAGATATAGGCTCAGGAATGAAGGACATGAATGACTTGACGGGATTAATGGGATATTATAAAGTAAAAGCATCATCTTTTGCACCTCCAACACATTTTTCTTCCGTCTCAAGCACTGAAGACTGCCTCAACAATGCTTTCAAAAACCTCGTTGGTCTTACTTGGGTTCTGGCTGCTCTTAATGGGATAAGAGGCCTCCATTGCAATTCCGCACTTGCCAGTGTATGTCTCCTGAACATTGCGCTGGATCTTGATGTATCCGTTCTCACCCCAGTTGCTTCCCCAGGAGTTCCTCACCAGCCAGTAGTCCACACCATCCTCTGTGCCATACCCAACAGCAACCACACCATGGTCCAGGGCTGATCCACATTCACCCGTGAACACACCCGACTGGTACAGCTGCAGAGCCCTGCCACCAGCTTCGATTGCAACACTCACGGGCTGATGGGCCACAGCCTTTTTCAAGGCGTTCTCATCGAAGGCCGGAACATCCTCGTACCCATCAATGCTGACAATCTTAGCATTCTTCTGCAACAACACAAGACCAAAGACACCCACAAATATGAACAACATAACCGACAAAAACCCAACAAAAAAATAAAACTGAAGATTTGATGTAGGGACTTGGAAACTGACCCTTGTCGGGTCGCACTGGCCGTCGGCGCCCTGGTATGGGTAGTCTGATTCGGTGTCCATGCCCCCGTTGTTGATGATGAACTGGAAGGCGTAGTCCATGAGACCCCCGTTGCACCCGCCGTTGTATTCTCTGTCACAGTCCACAAGTTCTTGTTCCGAGAGAGAGATTAACTCGCCGGTGACTATGTGGTTTATGCCCTCCACTGCGGCCACAGTTGAGAACGCCCAGCAACTTCCTGTTCACCAGTAAAAAACACACCACCATTTTACTCTTCTTACTGTCAAATCTAATTAAGTCAGTCTCAGCTCATATGGTAATCACAAAAAGTTAAAGCTTTTACATTAACACCATGATTAAAGCTCAAGCTCATGTATCAGATTTTTGTTGTGGTTCCGCCGGCCTTGAAAAAGTAAGAAAAAACCAAAACATTGACTTCCATTCCGGTTTGACGTTTGCGTATTTAATTCAATCTAATCTTCCCCTGTTTCGGTGGCCGCCTAAAAGGTTCAACCCAACTTTCTTATCCACCAGTCCACTTTCGGGCACCCACATAACCCTATTTTTAACTTTCGCCGACCTTTCTTCTCTTTTCTTTTAGTTTCCAAGCATTGTCGCAGTTGTAAGAAAAGAATAAAGATTAAAAGAACAAAAGAGAATCATTTAACAAATACCATGGCGGTTTAGACATGGCTAGCGTTGAAGAATATGTAAATATACAGGAGTTAAAGCTTAAGGCATAATCAATCTACCAGTCCACGACCTGCCAACTAAAAGTCCCAATTCAATACTTCAACAAACCTTTTCTTCTCTTTCCTTTATCGTTCAAGCGTTGTGATGCTCATGAAAAAATGAGATTAATTGTGTTATAACCGAAATTGCAAAGCGTTCTTGTAGCAAAGGAAACTTAAACAGTCTGATATGAAGGCACTTTTGTCTATCTTATCTGATAAGGGAAAGTTTGCTTACCACAACTTCCTTGATCCTTGACGGGATTAACAGAACCCTTCACCCTCCAGTCCATGGACGCCGGCAACTGCTCGCCGGTCCTGAAAGCGTAGCGCCTGCTGGGGCTCTTGGACTTCATGACCCTTCTATAAGGATCAGACCTCGTACCCAGGTAGGTGGAACGGTACTCCTCGTTGGTTAAATCGGCAAACTTATTCAAGCCAACTTTGTATGTGCGGCTCTGGGCGTTGTGCTCGTCGATGAACCTCAGGTTGTCCTTGAAGATCTCGAACCTCATCTGGTGCTCTCCGATGCCGTTGTAGGCTTTGCCATGCTTGGCGAGCCAAGAGTTGTAGATGTCCATGACCTCGGCGTCGCTTCGCCCAGTCGGTTGGTGGTTGTTGTCGTGGCTGATGATGGACATATCAGAGGCGGAGGACGAAGCAAAGAAGAGGAAGAGAAGGGTGACTACGGCCATGGCCGTGGACATGGTTGCCATGCTGGAGGAAGTTAGAAGGAGAGACCTTGATTCTCAGAGATAGGGAAGGGAAAACAAAGTGGACTGTTGGTTGAGGGGAGGGGGGAGTTGGGTTTATAAAGAAAACGAATGGCGTGTAAGGATATAAAATAATAATAAAGAAAAGAAAATGAATTGGTCTAATATTCAGGATCGGTTCATGGGAGGGAAATAATTACGAGAGAGAGAGAGAGAGGGACCTAACTCCTAGAAATTGGCTTAAACTGACACCCATGTGGCCTAGTGGCTCGTTTTATGGTGGCGGGAAATACAAACCCAACCCCGGCCTCCTCCCCTGGTAGTTCCCAGCGGTTGTAACTTGCACAACCCCAATAGCCGGGAACTGGAACTCTAGGGGGGCGGCGGCCGCCTTATCCAGCGAATGATATTTCGCCAGCGCAACACCAAGAGTTTGCTTAGAGGAGAGGTCAGCCTGTTCTGCAACCTGCCACGCAACTCGAACTCCGTGCCTCGGTATGGCCAAGCGAATAAAGAAGAAATGGCCGCCGAAAGAATAGAAAGGCGGATGCGTCACAGAAAAACTTCAATGCCCAAAACGCCCTTCCTCGAAATGAATTTTGAATCAGAAGCTACGTCGTTGTATCACGGATTCCTAATTGATAAGTCGCAATATTAATATTAAAATCCATCACCATGAGAAATTGGCTTTTATGGTGTTTTCCAGTTCAAAAACATGGGTCTATTTTTCCCTCTGGTAATTGAACCTTTCTTTTAACCCTAGAGGTGATCCTTCCACATCGATCTGCAAAACAACGAGGTTGATATGTCTCCTACCCTTGACTTTCCACGTTGATTTTTACCCGGAAAGCCTGTAATGTCGGTTCTAAGAATCTCATCTCCTTAGTCGGGTAGTATTTTACTGACAAGTCATTTTCATCCTAATTCCATTTGAATGTTAGATCCAACTAACAGTCAGCATGGTCACCCCCGGAACCCATCCAAGCCCCTCTCTCCGTAGCCGCTTGCAGTTTGACAGAGGAAAAATCCAGCAACTGAACCTTATCCTTTACGTCATTGTTGTGAATCTTGGAATAGAAATGATCTTCAGTCTCAATTCATTTACGAGTTAGTGACTGGTTAAAGTGGGAAAATATTATCTTCGACACTTTCTCCATAAATGATTCCTCGGGATTGATTGACTGAGACTGCAGAGGTTGTGGGAGACACAGGGCAGCAGGTCTGCTCCACTCTTGAAGTGGCCACTTGCTCCGGAGCTACAAGTTGCCATTTCATCACCGACCATTTATTTTGCGGCCGCTTTCGGACCTGGGGAACACGCTCCTACATTGAGGCCAGAAAATAATGTCTGCATGGACAGAGGGTCACGAGTTCGCGCGCTTCAATGACAAATTAAGCTCTCTTCAACTGGGCATTTATTATTGAGCCACAGGACAAATTGAGCTCATTCCTGCTGATTGGTCGGATAGATTCCTTAGAACCATAGACTTGTTAAAAACTCCAAGTATATTGCTTACCAAAATCTAAATCCTTCTTTTCTAAAGAAATGTAGAACATCTTTAAGATTTTAAGAATTCTTGATCTATCTGCTTACATAGTTCTAGTCATGTTTAAGTGAAGATCAAGGACTTGCAATGAACCGAAGGCTTTATTACATTTGGTGTCATTTCCAAGAAACCCGATAGAAGGCAACTCTATGATTCGTATTTTGAAGATTTGTATAAAATTTGAAGCCTATAGGATACAAGCTTTTCTGCAAGGCATGAGACACATCAGTACCCAGTAAATTGCCAATTTCAAGAGACCAGAATATCAACCACCCCAACGAAAAAATAAATGAAAAAAAAATTATTAGTTCAGGTGAAATTCATGCTGAATTGCGTGACTGGGCTCGCTGAAACCTGTGCCTTCCTGCCTCTACCTATAATACCACTTGCTTTTCAGGTTGATCAATCAAATTGGGATTACGAAGGCCACTGGTTTCAAATTCACACAGCACTATATCATCTCAATGTCCCAGGCTAATCTTTCAATTCTGTTCGGAACGCCTCACGGGAAGCTGCGGATCTACTATTTTCGTATCACGCTTTCTCTTACTTCGAGAACTGCGTTTCGATCTAGAAGATCTGGTCTTCGGAGAATGCTTCACTGTATGTTCTTGGACACTGCTCACTACTTTTTCAGTAGATGGGAGTTCGGGAGGAGCATCCGGCCATGGTGTCCGTTTTGATGGGACAGTGACCTCCAAAGGAGGGTCAATAATCCATCTGTATACAAAACCGTACAAGATTTAGCTCATGATAATTCATGCTGGACAACTTATCCAGTGGATAGAAATTGGAGAAGAAAATACAGATCCAACTAAAGCGACTTTGACATGTACATTATGCGCAAACAAAAGCAGAATACAACGAGGATCAGAGTTTAAGATTCCATGTCTCCCAAGAAACAAAATGTTGAGAGTACAATCGCTCAGAATGAGAAAAAAAAAATTGAACATTGTTCATGTCGTGCAATGACAATAATTTTAAGTCTAATAAACTTTCAAGAAGCAAGATGGACACAGACATTCAAAAGTCACAGAATTGATGCTTGATGAATGCTAATAATATTACTTCCAGAAGCATCAAAAGCTGGAAAAGTGTAAGCTCAATATATAAGTTGTTTCAAAGGTCATGTAGCACATCAACTCGTGAAGGATGTATAAAGTTCCTAGAACATGCACAAACTTGGAGGGAATGGAATATGTGATCAGCAAAATGTGAAGTTTATCCCAAGAATAATTGGAAAAAAAAAAAAAAGGAATTGTGCCTAGCAAGGCATTTCAACATAAAATTTGAGTATAAGAAGCAGGCATCATCACCACAAGTCAAGAAACTATAAACAAGGTCATCTATTGAAATTCCATACACTACTAAATTTCAGACTCAGAATATCACTTGCAATTTACCAACACGCCACACAACTGCAAAGCTTATGTGGAAAAACCTTAAGATCAAGCTCTCTTAAAAATGATGGATAAACTGATTCAAAATTTCAACTCCCTGAAGGAACGATCAAAAAGGGGGATAAAATTGACAAGATGACAAGCCTTAAACAAATTCTTCAAAAAAAAATTAATTAAAACAATGCCCCTACAAAGGCCAAAGTTAGCCCCCGAATTTCCTCTTTCCAGATCGGCTCCATAGTAGATTTTGAATCTGAGAGCTGGATGGTGTTTAAAATTCATCATTTCAAAAAATTGTGGTTCCAGTACGCATTATCATGCCCCAGGTTGAGGACCTGTCTAGGCCTCTACAAAATTGGAAGTATATGCCTGTGGTAAGGCTATGACCATACTACGGCTCATCCAATGTCGAAAGAGAGCCCAAGGATCCCCCCCACGTCAAGGACTCGTCTAGGCCTCTTTTGACTAGTATCCTAGAGCGTAATACACTATTATGGTTATGCCTAGGTAGAGAGCTCTGATTTCTGGCCGTTTCCCCACCCTTTCATGCAAAATAAACAAAATAAGCGTACCCTTCTATATTGGGTGCTTTCCATGCTGTCTCAACTGTTAAGACTTGTTTCAAAATGGGGCGTTGACATATTAACATATGTGCACACAGCCAACAGAAAAAATACCACTAAGCAAATAATTAACGGAAAAAAATAAAAATTGGACTTCTAAGATGCTTTATGCAGGTCCTTTCAAAAGGCATACACATGGTGAATCTAAGAAGATGAAATTGAAGTTTCAACATGAAAATTCATATGGTCCTAAAACGCCGGATGCTAGGTACCCTAAACTCCTGAAAAATAGTATTTATACCTAAGTGAAAGGATTTGCCACTAGCAATGAGACATAAGACCAAAACAATGAGAATCGAACATCATGACTTCCAGTACGGCATCTTGGAAAGGACAAAGCAGCAAAAGTTGGTTTCCAATTGTATTGCAAAGGAACATACAAATGACATAAACTGTACTCGCTTGTATAATCATGATTAACACAAAATGTGTATGCCTGTATTTATGAGTTTTGAAGTGAATAGGTCAGAAGTAACTATCAAAACCAATCATCAACACAGAGGCAGTAGTCAACATATTAATCAAGATAACCTAACCAGCAGAATTCTATCATTAGAACAAGCTATAGTAGATTCATATCTTCAAGAGGTATGTGAGTAGAATTGAGGGGTAAAACATCAAACAATCAGTATTCAAGTGCCCCTACCAAGTGAACCAGCAAAACACCCCAAGTTCATCCCAAGATTCCACTCGAAACAAGATGAGACAATTGGGAAACATCAGGCAATCAATAAGCGACTCTATCCACCTTTTCAATAAGATGTTAGGATAAGTTGAAGTATATGGTCAGCCTCTACAGGCTACACTTGGTAGTCTTATTTTTCAGAGGGAGAAGTGAGTAAAACTTATATTCCAGTCAGTCAAGCTGCAATTTTTGCGGATCAGAGAAAACTGAGGTGCAAAAGCATCTAGTGCTTACTTCTCATGCCATTGTCCACCTCCAATCATACATTCTTTTGATGATATCTATATCCCAAAATTCTCAAGGGACGGTGCTTGGAAAAATAAGTTATCGGGTTGTCAATCCGCTTGAATCTGCTGTGAAGCTAACCTTGATCTCTAAAACTAGGCAAGAGACTTCCTTTTGACTATTGCTCTGACTTCAGCTTACACAGAGATCACTAGAGAAGCCATTTACTAATTCAATGACTCAAACCATTGGAGATGATGCTCATCAATAATCAGTTAGAGAGACAATTCTACATGCATAACATGTGACGGCCGTCAAGCCTCTCACGACCTTCAGTGAGAAATATGTTTTTGTAAAACCATAAAAAGGAACCATCATCAACATCTAAAATGACTTTGCACTGCTAACATAAATCACCTCTAATACCTATCAAAGTAGATATTCTAAAATGGAAAGTTACTTTCGTCAGAACTACTGAGAAGCAAGATGTCGAATAGTAATAGTGAAAGATAAAGAGACTAACCCAGGAGGAAATTTGCTATCAGCACGAGCTTCAACCCGGAGCCACCAAAGCAAGATTTGACGTCCACAGCTTCCAAGTGGCTCCACCTTAGAGACGTCCTTCAGTAGAGATAATGGACTCCCAACATCCTCCTTAGAGTGATCTAGCGTATCAAGATCTTTAACCCACTCCGGTCTTTCTTCAGCATCCATCCAAAGCAACTGGGAATTCAAGACAAACCCAGCCCATTCGAGCTTCCTAGGTAACACAATCGCCCTGTCACCAATGTAAGTAGCGATCTTTCCTACATGAGGTACGGAATTAAAGGTGTGCCAACCAGCCAACTGATTGGTCGAGTTACACGCAGGACCTTGAACAGGCACTGCCTGGGTCCCCTCATTCTCTTTCTGGACTATAGATGCTGATGATTCTTCGTCCACTTCACTCGAAAGAGCAGGTATACCAACCGACAGAGCACCGATCCACTTGACATTCTGAATCTCATCAAAGAGCTCCATACTATGCATATTACTATCGTCCGCAAACATCACGATCCCATCCAGCTTCTGCTCTCTCACAATTCTGCTCCATCACAGACCCAGTGCATCAAATTCATATTCTGACAACAACAACCTAAATCATCTACCCCATATTCAGAAAAAAACGAGAACACGAAGCAATTTGGCCAAGCTTAAGTTGATTTCTCGCTTTCATACCAGAAAGTATATGAGTTTTCTAGCTCAATTTTCTCGGTAGCAAAACAGAAAGTAAAAGCAAAATGCAAATGTAGTCACCTCAAAGCGTGAAGCCGCATCCGAGCCTCCAAACGGTGACGCTCCTCCCATGTACCTGGCATCCGTTGACGAAACCCAACGTGGATAGTCCTGAGGCCCGACTTGGAGATGATCGAAGCGGTCTCGTTGGTGACCCCGCCGGCCTCCACCACGATCCACACAAGATCATAAGGCACGTTCATCAGCGAGTGCATCACGCCAGTCAAGTGCAGCGCCTGGAACGTCCGTACATAGGTCGGGGTCACCGCAATCACAGTCCTAGGGCTCTTGACCCCGAACTGGACCCTCTGCTCCTTTTGGACCCGCTCGATTATCCGGTGCGCCTTCATGACCTCCGCCGGATTCGGATGTGGCCACGGCCGGATTCGGATCCCATGCCGACCAACCACTACCCGGCTGTTCGGGCTCGCTGTGATGCCGGAGGTTCTGTTTGCCAGCGGCAGCTCGAGATTCGTGGTGGTCGGAGTAGATAGGAAAGGAATGTTCTGGGCGAGGTCAGTGGCGGAGCGAAACGGCGCCGTGTAGAGGTTGGTGGTGGAGGCGGAAAAGAGGAGGAAGAAGACGAGACGCGAGAAGCGGAAGCCGAGTATAAGGCTGATAAGGCAGCAGAGGCCGTGAAGTATAAGCCAGAAGATCGCTGAGGGGGACTTGATCGAGCCGTCAGAGGAAGAGTCCAACTGCCCAGAGGCAGCCCTGAAGCTGTTGCTCCGCCTGTTGGCGTAGCTCTGTTGCCAGGCCGATAGCGTCATTTCCTCCCTCCCCTTTGCTCGGTCTGCTTGCTTCTGCGTAGAGATAAGGGCTATTTCTTGAATTCGTTCCAAGTTTGGCTCGGTCTGGTTGGGGACGGTGGGTGGTGCTGGTGGTGGAGGTCAAGAAGTGGTTGTTTAACTAATCAGTGATTACTTTGGTTTTACGACTGTCTCGCTGTGCTTATCATTGTCTTCCCAATTTTTTTCGATGTTTCTTGGCGCTTACAACAATAAACAGGGAGGGTCGGAGAGGGACAGCGAGAGAGAGAGAGAGAGAGAGAAGGGCGAAATCGAAGGGCGTTGGGGCCCCGGTGGGTCGATTTCGGACAGTGAAGCTTTGACCAATGAGCAACTTTCACTTTACTCTCTGATTTACTAAGACAATTCCATCTCCGGCTTTTCATTTACGTGGTTTCCGGACCTTTTTCCTGGGCAGTCAAAGGCATAATAATCGATCTCGCAGCGGCTTCTTAACACAACCCCGACACGCAAATATCGGGGCTTTTAAGTCATCGAATCGGTTTCGGAATTCAGTCAACGTCGGTCATTTCGGAGGTTCAACTTGGTTCGCTACAATTTCTGGAATTTCTTTCCTTTTCGAGTGGTTTCTAGGTAACCAAACGGGTCCTAAACAAAATTGAATAGGTGGTGAGTAATAAGAAAATGCGGACACTTGAAGCAAAAGGTGGACCAAGCGAGAATTGATGGACGCTCTTATTTCAGAGAAACCCAAATCAAGAACCCCGCTGTATACCGCATGATGATGAAAGCAGTTAAAGATAACTGTTGAGATGCAACCCTGTAACGATACGTGGTAGAAACTTAAGTCGACGCTTTTCGCCTTTTTAATCTTCACCCTATCTAGGCAGTGATAATGCCCGACATGTTCTTTTACTTTAAAAAAATGACAAAAGAAGGTAGTAAGTAAGTATTGAGTGCTAGGAGTTTTCACCTTTTTCTTTGTCATTTGTGCATCGATTTCTAATAATGCTACAAACTTTTGCTTTCTAATGATGGAGGATGACAGACACAACATGAAAGATTCCCTGGTCAGAACTGTTCTGGTGGGTGGGTGGTTGATTGGCATGGATCACCGGAATTGGCCTTTTCCTTCGAAAGAAGGCAAACGGGGAAGGCATTTAAAGCTTTTACCACGCATCACGAAACCCATCAGCTCAGCATATCCAGTCATTGCAACCACCATGCCAGGCTTCAAACAAATCGAACACCGTTGAATCATTTGTTACATTTGCATTTGATTTTCGGGAATTTCAAGTGGGTTTTCTTTCGTCTGAGATGGTTTCAGTAAAACAGGCTCATCAAATTTCTGGGCAAAGTGTGACGTTCAAATTGTCTTGAGAGTTATTGACGGTGATTGGTAGCCAAAACCGAAAGCAACGAATGTCGTCAAAATGTCACTGTCTTTGAAGAACATTAGGGGTATTGCGAGCTTTCAAAGAAAATTTTATAATGAATACATGTGTTAGTGTTCTCAATCAGGAGCTGCTTTCTTTTATGGGCCATTGTTTCGAATAAATTCGCTGGGCTGAAAATCATACGGCATATTTATTTCCTTAACACCAGTTATGATTGCAATGTCGGTGTTGTTTAATCCATGAGATGTGGACCCTTCAACTACAATCGTATATATATTGTTTTAGTTAAAACCTCTTTTTTAATCTCAATTTGTACTGAAGCCCAGAAAAGGGAGGGCAACCCCCAGAAGGAAGGATTAGGAGATATTTAAGCCCGGTACAACTTAGTGGGCTAACACATCCCAGATTCGTTGTGGAAGTAAAGATTTTCCACCATTTGGGTTGGGCCATGAAAACGAACCCACCACGCTCGTACCGGGACCGACCAGCTGCGAACCAAATGCTAAACCGGTCAGGCAAGTGCTTGGAAATAAAATATTGAAGTAACTATTCAGAATTCTTATTGGAAATAATCTTATTGCATAGAATAAAAATCTCATATCAAATATATGATTTTTTATAATAAGTTTAAATTAAGAAAATGTTCTTCTAACTCTTAAACTAAATTTTAGGAAACCTTTGAGTCTTTTAATGTAATATTAGAATTTATGTTGAATTTGTTCTACTCTGTTCAATCTTGAACTCAATATTATTTGGTATGTGGAGGTGTTTGTGTGCAAGATAAAATTCTCATATAGAATTTAGGATTAAATTTAAATGAAAAAATACTTTTATAATTACTAAACTAGTTTTTAGGTTATGCTTTTAAACCGTTTAACGCATGCTAAATAGAAAAGAAATAGGGATCAAAAGTTCACATGAGAAGAGGGAATAAAAAAAAATAAAAAGGCACTGTCAAAGTGGATTATTATTGACCAATGCGGAGGTAGATACAACTGCAAAATAATCGACAAGTCGGCGGAATCCGACTCGTGTGCAAACCCAACAACCTTAATTGATCCTATCCGATACAACAGGATTTGCATTTCCAAATCAATCATCAATCTTCTCTGTTAATTGGATTGTTGAGCAAGTGTGTTATCACAAGATAGGTTAGGTAGAGGAATTCATTTACTTGTAAACTACTTTTCAAATTTTTATATTTCTTTTATGAAACTTAACATTAAATGTTAAGAATAATAATTATCACATGTTATTAATACCTTGATTTGATATCTCTCTTGTATATTTATATGTCCTAATTTTTAACATCAAATTTTAAGGAAATAAGTTGATTCAATCTAAATAAACACACAAGACTAGATTTTCAATGGCGTTAGCAATCAAGTTGGTTCATGCGAGGAAAAAGGAGCTCAAGAGATTCAAATGTAAAGGTAATGAATAGTAAGAACTACATGGGAGTTTGAAAACTCGACGCTTTTCATGCTTTAGCCTTTTTCTTCTTCACCCTATCTAGGCTCTGATAATACTGACATATTCTTTTACATAAAAATAAAATAAAATAAAATGACGAAAGAAAAAAAAGGAACTAGTAAGTATTGCGTGCTTCGAGTTCACATTTTTTTCTTTGTCATTTGTGCACCGATTTCTAATAATGCTACAAACTTTTGCTTTCCAGTGATGTAGGATGACTGGTACAACATGAAAGATCACTTGGTTAGAACTGTTTTGGTGGGTGGGTGTGTGCTTGATTGGCATGGATCATCGGAATTGGCATTTTCCTTCAGAAGAAGGTAATCGGAGTAGGCCTTTCTTTCACATTTCTAAAGCTTTTACCACGAATCACGAAACCCACCAGCCTAGTGTTAGGAACAAGAATCGCAATAACAAGAACAACCCACAATATATGAAATGTGGGTAGCACTTCCCCTATATTGAGAGGTTTCTTGAATACAAATATTGTTATGCAACTTTAACTAAACTACCAAAAACAATTACTATTGCAAGTGCTATGAGTAACTAGCAAGTTAATAATTACAAGCTACAAATTACTACTAAGATTGTGCACAAGGATCTACTTAATTTTACTAAAACTAATAAGACAAAAGACAATTCTCAAGGTCGAAGATGAGCCATGCTTCTCTACTTTTCATTCTTTTTGTTGTTCTCCTTGGAAGCCTTTGTCACATGCCATTTTGCCTTTCCATGAAGTTCTTGTTTTACCTTTTCATAAGCCATGTGTCACCTACCCATGTCAAGGGATCCTAACAATCCCAACCCTTTAAACAACTCTTGTCCTCACAGGTTAGTTTTGAAGGATGGAAACTTGCACCTTATATATTTGGTATCCTCCTAGGTTGGTTCATACTCCAAATGATTTGACTATGAATTAGCAATTATATCCTTGGGCCATTTCCCCTTCCCACCATATGATGCTCCAATCTTTTATAGCTCTACCAATGATTTACATTTTCCATCCATGAAAGGAACTTTAAAATAAACCTTGCATTTCTTCCCAACTACCTTTTCTAGTTGTGATACATTAAAAGCCAAGTGTATGCTGGCATTTAGTAGAAGGATTAGCTTATAAGTGAATTCCATAACATGCTTTGTGATCATGTAAGGCCCATAATAACATGGAAACTACTTGTAGTGACTTCTCTAACATGCTCTGTGATCATGTAGAGCCCGTAATAACATGGAGACTACTTGTAATCTTGCCTCTTAGACAACATAAACTAGCAATAAGGCTAAACCTTTAAATAAACCAAGTCACCTAAATCAAACCTTCGTTTGAATGGCTTTGGTTAGCATTGTCACCATTTGAGCTTGACTCTCCAACAAGTGGGCTTTGATCAATTGCATCCTATGGACTTGTTTTTGCAAAAACTCATCCACATCTTACTACTATGTGAGCTCAAAATTATGATAAGGAGGTTGATTAGGTCGATAGCCATACAATGCTTCAAAAGGCATCATCCTTAGGATGGTATGACAATTAGTGTTGTACCACCATTCTGCTAAAGGCAACCAATAATACCACTTCTTAGGTCTTTCATCACTAAAACAACATAGGTACCTCTCAATACACTGGTTGACCTTTTTTGTATGGCCATTGATCTGCTAGTAATATGACATACTGCATAAAAGCTTCACTCATAAGGTCTTTTATATCTCTTCTCAAAACTTGCAAGTAAGGATGAGGTCCTAATAACTCATAATTAACCCAAGTAACCCATGTAACTTATGTTAGATTATTTTGTAAGCTCATGTAATGTAGGCTTATGTTAATGAACATAAATTAATTCTCTTATAAAGGTGTATTGATATAAACAATATTGATCTAATTGTATAAGACAAGTTTTGACCTTGATTGTGAATATGGTGCTAGATAGTGTGGGCCATAGGTTAAAGACAGTGAGCCAAACCCTGACCGGCGAGTCCACCCAGTTGTGGGTTCGAATCCCCTCCCTCCCCATCACTGTGTGCGTGTGTTGTAATAAAAAAATATAATTTTTTTTTTTTAAAAAAAAAAATAGTGTAGGCCATAATGCATATTATAGAATTGTGATAAGTCAGGATTATTTGGTTCAACAGGTTTTAAATTAAATTAGTTAAGTCTCCCCTTAGCTCATTGTATATGCATTGGAATCCATATATATTGAAATTAGGCATACGGTAGATCCTTGGAAGGATTAAGGACATAATGGTCATTTCACCATGATCAATATTTTTCTCTATTTATTGAAACATTATCATATTTTACTTGTTTGTTTGTTAAATAGATATCTTTTCACATAAACTTTTCTCTTTACCATTAAGTGTTCTCGCTATTGATTTCTTTATAGAATTCTTACTTCTCGTTAGCTAGCATAATCAGAGTAATAGAGAGTAAAATCTTAACCAAAAATCATACAAAATGTAGCCATAATTAGGTATGCAAATCTCATTTTATTTTTATGTTTAAAACCCATTTTCAATCTATGATTAATGTATAGATCTTGGCTTAAAGTCTCCTTTGAGGCAACTTATTTTCTAACATTTAGTATAAGAGCTATTTAAGCATTAATTTAGATTGAAAAATGGGTATGAAAATGAGTTTTTAAATAAACATTTTTACTTTTGGTTTAAAACCAATGTTTCTCATAACCTATTTTAGTTACTTTTTGTTTGAAATTTTGAATTCCAATTATAACCAAACCGATGTTAGTTTTCCCCAAATGACACTGGATCTATATTCTTTGGCCTCTGAGGAGTCTAACAGTACCAATGTAGCTATCATTGATGGTGTTTCTGACTGGGTCAAGTTTGACATGAATGCACCAAAATTGGGTTTTCTAGTGAAAAGACGCCAATGAGCCACCATCATGCCTTTTAGGGTTTCCCTGTGTGCCACCTTGCACATTGATGCTAAGAATAGTTGAAAAATCAACTGAACGATGGCCGAATTGGCCATTTCGATGGAATACCATGTAACCTAGCCGATACCAACCAATGTAGGCAAAACCACTCAATCTGGTTGTTATAGACTAGCAGCATATTTTGGAGGCATGTGTAGGCACAAGGGGACTCCATTTTGACCTAATGTTTGATCAAAATCTTCCTTATAAGATGATGATCATTTGTGGTGTGCCCCGTGTTGTGTTTTCTTGTGTTTTGGTTACAATTTTAATCAATTTTCTTGATGTTTGCAATATTTTATTGTTTTTATACAATAAATTTATTTTGTGTAAGAATCCAACTGTTGGAGCATATTAGAAAATTGATTGTTGAAGAAGCAGAGCTTTGTCAATAGTCATTACAAATTATTTTTTTTACATCTAGACAATGAGAGAGAGAGAGATTAATGAACTATAGAAAGTGAAGAGCGGCATGTTTTTCTTGGTTTTGATAAAGGAAAAACTCATAAAAAGTTTCTTTGATGCCCAAATCGCAAGTTTTATGTTTCTAAAATATGCTTCTACATGGCACCATTTGGATAAATGGTCAAGAAACTTCTTTTTTGTTTTTAGAATCATGTAGGAGCCTTCTTCAAGAACCTTCTCTCTTTCATCATAGTGAAACGTGCAAGCTTGTTTGGTGTGCCAAAACACTTGGACATCTAAAGGCCATATTTTCCCTTATTTTGTTGGACACCTTACCTATTTGTGGCCTTTTACTAAATATGTTTTTTAGCTTCTCATTAGATCATCTTGTAAGTCGAGCCTCTAGGCATTGTGGACTCTTTTTTGGACTTGTCTTCCTTTTTAGTACAATTTAGCTTCTTCTTTTAGCTCTTATTGAATCAGTATCATAAAGTAAAATTTTTATTAAAGTACTAGATAAATAGAATAAATGTATAAATTCCACATAATAAGTATTCTAATAATTTTCTCCCATGAGACAAAAAATGCAATATTTGTACAAGTATAATTTTATATAACCTTGAAGAATTTTCTTTAAAAATTAATCATAGGTCACGAAAATAATAATGAATATTATCTTAATTAGTATCATCATTAAAAAATATTAATTCTCATGTTCCAATAACCATAACTAGTCCCTTAAGCTATTCTTTTAAGCCTCTAAGAATCTTGCCTTTGTCCACCCTAGGTTTTAGCTAGCACTTTATAATGTAGTTTCTGAAGTTACTGAATATAAGTGACCATTGTGAAAGTTTACTTACACTAATGAAAATTCTCCCATTATTCCTTTTCCAGTCCTTCATTACAAACTTCTTAAATATGTCATATTTAAACTGAATCCAACTAACTTATCATTTTTCATCGAATTAATTCCCAATCCATTTTGCAATTTCATCTTTAAAATAAATCATTACATACTTTACCTTTCATATTCATCCATATGATTAAAGCAAAAATAAATTTCATAATTGATAATCCATTTTTTCAATTTAGGACCCCTAAATTTTTGAAAAGTTAATGTTAAGATCATTAGGTACTACCACTAGGCCAAAAGCTGTACTAATAGCCAAGGTGCTACAATATTATCTTAACACTCCTACACAAACCGTGCTAACCATTTGGGCTCGGGTACTTAGGCCAACCCATGAGGCCCCCTCCACACCAAGTTCACTTGGACTCCTTTGTGCAACTAACTCTTAATAGCATATAGTCACACATTAAGCAATGGGAGCACATGAAATGCTACACCTAACTACATGCTAAGTGTCACAAGTTGGATAGTTAGTCTAGTTCTAGTATAAGGAAAATGTTAGTTAAATAAACCTAACAATCCCCCGTGCTAACCACTTGGGCTTAGGTACTTAGGACAACCTATGAGGCTCCATTTGCACCAAGTTTACTTGGACTCCTTTTATAACTAACTCTTGGTAGCATAAAGCCCTACACTAAGTAAAGGTGGGCATGAAATGCTACACCTAACTACATGTCAAGTGCCACAAGTTGGGTAGTTAGTCTCATTCAAGTATAACTAAAATGCTACGCTAAATAACCCTAATAATCCCCCCAACCTAAAACAACAAAAGCATTTGCCATGAACCAAACCTACAACCTCATTTTAATACTACAACTATTATACAAGGAAGAAGCTCTATTTCGATTGTATAGGATTGGAGTGTACAAAGCAAAGGTGTATAGATAAAGAATGCTTTAGGAATGAGAGAAGAGAATGGAGGAAGAGAGAATTTCATGGGAGAGTAAGAGAATGGAGGGAACTTGTTATGCCAAAACTTGGTTCTCCTTGCATTCCAAGGATCTTATATATATAGATTTTTCAACTAACTTTTTACAAAACTTACTTAACTTTCTTACTTTTACTATTAGGTAAAGCTAATTTTCAAAAATGACATCCCATTTTCAAAAAAGTAATTTACCACCTAAGAGTAGAATCCTACGTGAAATCCTTATGTACACTAACATAAACATACATATAACATCATACAAAAGTAAGGTTAATAATTATACATAGAGAATCTTATTAAATCATCAAATCATCATCACACATTTATCACGTTATCTAATTTATGTTCTTCCACATGCATGTCAAAATTCCAAATTCCATGATTAATTTCACATGTCCATATTCCTTCTTTATTTGTGATACGAATTTTGTTACAACGATTCTTGGTATAGACTCTTCTTCAATAGCTTCAGGCTCAAAGTCATAGGTCTCTAGATTATGAGGATATGGAAAATTTAGATGTTAAGAATTCTCTATCCAGAAATCTTCATTAGTGATAAAATGAAAAGCATGTGCTCTTTTAAGATAAAGACGATAATGCACTAAAAATAAGATTAAAGTCTAATTATTATGATCATCATGCATTACCATTAAAGCAAAAGCTATAGTTGATAGTTAAAACGCTACCTTATTATCTTAACATTTCCATAAAATTCATAATAACCACTTGGGCTCGGGTACTTAAGCCAACCCATGATGCCCATTTTGCACTAAGTCCACTTAGACTCCCTTGTATAGTTAACTCTTAATAATGTAGAGCCTCACATTAAGTAGTGGGTGGCATGAAGTGTTACACTTGATTACGTGCTAAGTATCGCAAATTGGGTGGTTAGTCCCATTATATAAAAGGAAAATGTTGGGCTAAATAAACTTAACAATACCCCCTCAATCATTTGTTAGGACTCAAATTTGCAACCGCACTTTGATACCACTAGGCCAAAAGCTATAGCTAATTGTTATGGTGCTACCTTATTATCTTAAAATTCCCACACATGTTGTGTTAACTACTTAAGCTCAAGTACTTAGGCTAGCCCACGGGGCCCCTTTTGCACCAAGTCCACTTGGACTACCTTCTGTAGCTAACTCTTGGCAACACAAAGCCCTATACTATGGAGTGGGTGGGCATGAAGTGTTGTACCTAACTTTATGCCAAGTGTTGCAGGTTAGACAATTAGTTCCATTCAAGAACAAGAGAAATGTTGAGCTAAATAAACCTAACAATCTCACCCTTGAACATTTGTCAAGACTCAAACCTGCAACCTCACTATGATACAAATTATTAGGATTGTCATGTGCTATCACTAGGCCAAAAGTTATAGATGATAGCTAAGGCACTACCTTATTCTCTTAACAGTCTCACATAAGTTGTGCTAACCACTTGGGCTCGAATACTTTAGTCAACCCACGGGACCCTTTCCACACCAAGTCCACTTGAACTCCCCTATACATATAACTCTTAGTAATTCAAAGATTCACAATGAGTGGTAGGCAAGTATGAAGTACTATATTTGACTACATACCAAATGCCAAAAGTTGGGCAGTTAGTCCCATTTGAGTGTGTTGGGCTAAATAAACCAAATAATTAAGATGTTGAAGATAAAATCTATAATTACCTACATTCACTCTACCTCTAGCATTCCATTTGGTATTTGGACCAAATTCAATGACATTAGGTCTCATTCATTATTAAGAAATTATCCTTATGGTTCAAAACCCTAAAATTAGGCCCCAACCATGTTGTTTGCCAAGAATGTGTGATGTAAAACCCATATTGTTAAACCCATGGTAGTAAGGTCCCTAGCCCTTTGAGTGTGCTAACCATGGTAGTAAGGTCCCTAGCCCAAAAGTTATAGATGATAACTAAGGCACTACCTTATTCTCTTAACATTCTCACATAAGTTGTGCTAACCATTTGGGCTCGAATACTTTAGTCAACCTATCGGACCCTTTCCACACCAAGTCCACTTGAATTCCCCTCTACATATAACTCTTAGTAATGCAAAGCCTCACAGTGAGTGGTAGGTAAGTATGAAGTACTATATTTGACTACATACCAAGTGTCACAAGTTGGGCAGCTAGTCCCATTTGAGTGTGTTGGGCTAAATAAACCAAATATTAAGATCTTGAAGAAAAAATCTATAATTACCTACATTCACTCTACCTCTAGCATTCTGTTGGAATATATTTTAATGATATTAGAATATATAAACATTTTGATGATGAGAAAAATATGAATTATAATATGGAAATATTATAATTATTATGGATTATTTTTAGGATTTTATAAGCAAAATAATATAGATTAATTTGCAGGAATTGGGCTAAAAAATGAGAAGCCAAAAACTATGCAGAGCTTGTGCAGACGAAGCCCAGCCAGTTCGTGGACCCAGTCTAGTAGACGCTCGCCAGCCCAGACCTGTGCAAACGCGACCCAGCCCAGAGACTCGTTCCAGCCCGCGAGTTAGGCCTATGCAAACACGACCCAATCTAGAGGCGCAACCCAATCCAGACACGCGACCCATTTGCCCGCTTACCCGTGACCAGCAACCCGTGAGAGTTTAAGTGACCCGCGACTCAGCTCGCCGGTTCATCAGCCCGACCCGCAATCCACTCGTAGACGTGACTTCGCCGGTAGATTTAACCGCCCATTTCACCTCCGATTAGGGCACAAGATAGCTTGTTGGAAAGCTAATGAAGAGGAGACGATTTCTATGAAGAAAAATCAAAGACCCACTGCTCAAAGAGGATCAATTTGAAGAAATAGTGAAGCTCATTGAGTTTTTGCCCTAACTGCTCAAAAGTGAAATTGGAAGCAGATTAGAGGATTTCTGAAGACGATTTCAAAGGCTTTTTGTAACGAAGAAAATGCTTTATTAATCTGTGAAGGACCCATGAATAATTGATTCAAGATTGGAGAGAATTGAAGAAGATTTGAGTGAGACCCGAAACCTGCTCCATAAAACCCGAAATTACAGAACCTTAAGTTGAGACCAAAACTGCGCTGTTTTGGATGGGGTTTTGAAATAAACGAAGGTAGAACCTTAGCCCCGACAGTCTGTCTCTCTTAAGCTCGAAAATGGACAGAGAAGAGGGAAATTAATCAACTCCAACGGGAAGAAGACTTGATGGTGCTCAGAAGTATCAGAACGACTCTTTGAAGTGTGAGGTTAGTTGTTCTGAAGGTATTTAAGCAAGTTTGTCTTCACCATTGCTAGATGTCTGAAAATTAGAAGCAAAGAAAGCAATCTGTGAAGCATCTCATACTATTAATTCTAGCTCATCCAAACCTACGATTTTGATCTTCATTGGGTGACTAATTTCTAAGCTGATTACTTGTTTATTAGAGAATCAATTTGTGCTTTATTATACTCTATTATTGAAGTTGATTTTCTGCAAGTATACTCTGCTAGGGTTTGAACGAATTTAGGGCTTTTGTCCATATTACTCTGTATTGAGCCTTTAGTAGTTGTTTGAAGCTTTTGAACTTGTATTGCATATCTTACAAAAGTTTAGTTTGAAATTTGTAAACAATTGTATTGTAATCCTTGGTGTAAGGATTGTTTGACTCCTTGAGGAGGAGTTGGAAAGTGTAGGAGAAAGTTTATCCTAACTTTGTAGTAAAGTAGACTTCAACCGGTTGTGTTGAAGGAGAAGAGGGTGGAAGTAGGTGAGAAGGGCCAAACCACCGTGTAAATTTATGTCTTATCTTCCTTGTGTTTGATTAGCTTGCTGATTAAACTTTATATCTTTGAATGCCATATTTGATTGCATAAAAAGTAATTGAACACAAAAATTGAAGTGATAACACAAAGAAAAACCTAATTCAAGCCCCCTCTTAGGTTGCTATAGGATCCAACACATTCCATTTGGTATTTGGACCAAATTCAATGACATTGGGTCTCATTCACTACTAAGAAATTATCCTTATGGTTCAAAACCCCAAAATTAGGCCCCAACCATGTTGTTTGCCAAGAATGTGCGATGTAAAACCCACATTGTTAAACCATGGTAGTAAGGTCCCTAGCCCATTCCCAAACTCTATTGGAAAAAATTAGGCCCTTAGCCCATATTTTGACCATATGACTTAGGCCACCAACCCATTTGCAAGTCTAACTTGTCTAGTTTGTTTGGTACTATTAATGGCAACTAGGCCAACCATAATGGCTAGTGATCATGACAATTAGGTTTTGGCCCTTTAGGACCCTTCAACAGCAGTCCTTAGCCATGGAAGGGCTAGTTAGTGAGCAAGTGGCTCCTATTTTTGTCTTGTAGAGAGATATCTACCTACGACCTAAATTGGCATTTCCCTAAGTGAAATCTAGTAGTTAGATGCTTTTAGGCGGTAGTTCAACCAAGAAAAGGTCTTATGTATTATGTTTGGCTTGATTCATTAGCATTACAATGTGCAAAACAACAATAAAAATCATGGAGTAGAGAGTTGGAGACAATGCTATGGGGCAGAACATGCACAAAAAGGAATGAAGAGATGAGGCATACATGGGCATGTAGGATGACCACCTGGGGTGCAAGAGGGATGCTAAGACCATGCTAACTCTGTTTAATGAAGAAATAGATGTGCACTACTCGAGATGCATTAAGGAATGGATAAGCAAACCATTAAGCATTAATTACTGGAATTTGAAAAAGGCTTCTAAGCAAGCAAAACATGATAGAATTGTTAAGAGAGATTCAAATGCTCTTGAGGACTAATGAAGATAATTAAGTGATAGCCATTGGGAACCTAATGATAAATATAATGTTTTTTATGATTGGAATTAAGGAAAGAAAAAAAATTAAGCTATAAAATAATTACAGTTTATCTCAGATCCATTTTTACTTTACTATTGTTCTTGGGCAGGTTGTTATATGGTCAAAAGACCAACTCATTTGTGAGGCCCAAGTCTTTTATTACACCAACCAAGTCAATTCGTGGCCCAAGAGGTTCCGGTCAAAATCACTAGGAAAGTCCACGCAACACAAAGATGCAGCCTATGTGCAGCCCGCCTATTCTCTTTGAGACCCATACGTTGCTTCACATGACCCGACTTGAAAACCCACAAGCACAATCAAATGACACCGCTCAACTATTAAGGAAAGAAAACCCCTAAATCAAAAGAAGAAATTAAATGTAGATTTGCCGTCAACTTCGCCGAGATTGAGACTTGATGAGATTTAAGCCAATGGGAAGAAATTTACAAGATGGGTTGATAGCTAATGGCTTCTATTATAAAAAAGCAAAAACAAAAAAAGAACATGTGTGAAGAAGACTATCTGAGTGGAAAGAATTAAAAGAAAAAGTTCTTCAAAAAGTTCAAGCGTTATTCATATCCCTTCCTAAAGGCTTTTTAATCTCTATAAGCTTTGTATTGAAGCAAAATCATTGTCTTGATTATATCATTTATATTTTGCTTCGATCTCAAAATCCAAAGATTAGGGTTTTACCTAACTTTGGATTTTTCCCTTCCAGCACCGTTATGAGCTTAATATTTGTATTGATCATTTAGTTAAGATTTTGTACTATTTGATTTCCTTGTTTTGATTTGTAATCCATGGATTGCTATCCCACTGTAAACACAAAGAGAAATTGTTTCTCTTTTGAAAAGAAAAAGGACCTTTTAGTGCTTTCCTCAAAGAGGTGGAGTAGGGTTTAAATTGAGAAGTCCGATTCACTTTAAAAAAAAAATTGTGTATCTTTATTTGTGTGATTATAAGTTGTTCTAGTGTGTGAACTTCTATTTCTCTGATAGCTTCATATATGATTTTGATACCTATAGAATTTGTTATAACTTCATAATAAAGTTTGTCTATTAAAATAAAAGTAAGGGAGACACCTAATTCAATCCCCCTTTTTAGGTGACTTAGGACCTAAAACCTAATGGTCACATCAAGAATGAACTAAATGTTGGAGGAACTAACCTATTTAACGAAACATTTTAGGGAAGGAAGAGGTTGTTTAGACTAGTCTTCCAAGATACTATAGTTGGAGCCATGAGGTGGCTTATGAAAAATAGCATGGAACATTAAAGACCCTTGTGTAGGAAGGACCGAAGTGGGAAACAAGGCTGGTAGGTGGCTTTGAGAATGGACCATGCTATAAAGCTATAAATAGGAATTAGTGTAAGACTAACTCCTTTTGGAAAGACCCAAAAGAGAGTGAGGCACATGGTGTAGGACAACCATGCAAGTGGCTAGTCAGGCAGTTTGATCTTAAGTGTTCACAGGGGCATCTTCTACATATTTGTATAATAAGGATGAACATCTTCCTTTATATTCTCTAGTTGTACTTCTTTTTATCTAATGAAATACATTCCTATATTTTCTCTAAACTTTGTATAAGTATATGCAAGAGTGAAAAAGTCTAACCTAAACTTAAGGATTGGGTGCCACATGACCCTTAGACCTAATCGAGCCATATCATGTGTTTGGCCCTTCACTAGAAAACCTATGGTTTGAGATTAAGTAAGTGCCATAACCTGACAAGTTAAGGCTTTGTTTGCAATTTGACCCAATAGGTTTGTAGTGCATTTTAGTTGCTTAATGGCCTTGGGGCAATGAATAAGCATCATCAAGGTTTTCAATAAAGATGAACCTATGTGGTTCATCTAACATGCACTAGCTACATATAATGACAATGAGAGGCCATAGTGGGTTTGCTATGAGCTACTGCAAATTTAGGTTATTGTCTTGTCCAACAATTACTTTGCTAGTCATTTGGGTTGAAGCCAAAATGGCATCGACATTGGCCGATAATGACAATGGTTGGTCTTGGCCAACATTGAATTCATGGGCCAAAATAAAAGCCTTTAACGCGCAGAGCAATTCATCCTATGTAGAATGAATTTTTTGGAACTCCATGGAGTTGAAATCAACTATGGCATTGTATTCTAATTTATGTAACCTTGATTCATTCTTTGCCATTGCTCGTGCTCAAATCTTGATTACACTTTTGGTTGCCAAATTAGTGACTCTAATAGTGTTATTGGGAATAATAATCCCAACAACAAAAACAACCCAAAAGGTAGAAAATTTAGGCAACACTTTCTCTATATTGATAGATTTCCTATAATACCAACATTGTTATGTAATGTTAACTAAACAACCAACAACAACTACTACTACAAAAGCTATAGGTAAATATCAATCTACTAATTACAAGCTACAAATTACTACTAGGATTGCACTTTAAGGATCTACTTAACTCTATTAAGACTAATAAGATAAAAGACAATTCTACTATACTTTTGGTTCTTTTTGTTGTTCTCCTTGGAAACCCTAGTCACATACCCTTTTAACCTTTTCACGAAGTTCCTATTTTGCCCTTTTATAAGCCACATGTCACTGCCCATGTTAAGGGATCCTAACACCTAGCACACATCTAGTCATTGTTACCACCATGCCAGGCTTTAACAAATTGAACACTATTAAATTTGTATTTAATTTTTGGAAATCACAAATGGGTTTTCTTTTTGTTGAGAAGGATTTAGTAAAATAGGCCCAACAAATTTTTGAGGAAAATGTGATGTTCCAATTGTCTTTGAGAGTTATTGACGGTGACTGGCAACCAAACCGAAAGCAACTAATGTCGTCAAAATATCATTGTCTTTGAAGAATATTAGACGTATTGCGAGCTTTAAAAGAAAGTTTTCTAACTAATACAAATTTGGTGTTCTGAGTCTGGAGCTGCTTTTCTTTCTGGGTTGTTGTTTTGAAAAAATTCGTTGTGCTGAGAATCACACCGCATATTTAGTTCCTCAACACCTATTATGATTGCAATGTCGGTGTTATTTAACCATCCGATGTGGACCCTTCAACTACAATCGTATATAGTTTTTAGCTAAAACCTTTTTGTAATCTCAATTTGGATAAAAGCCGAGAAAAGGGAGGCAACCACAGAAGCATTAGGACATACTTAGGCCCAGTACAACTTAGTGAGCTAACACATTCCAGATCCATGGCGGAACTAAAGCTTTTTCCACCATTTGGGTTGGACCATGAAAACGCACCCACCATACTCGTACCCACACCAACGAGCTGCTAGCCAAATGCTAAACCAGTCAGGCAAGTGCGTGGAACTAAAAAATTTAAATAACTATTTTGAGATTCTTATAGCTTTCACGTTAAACGTAAAAGAGGCAAAATCATAGTCCACTCAAGAAATTTGAAAATAAAAATATAAATGTACAGTCAAGTGGATTATCGGTAGATACAACAGCAAAATATCCGACAAGTCGGCAGAATCCGATTCGTGTGCGAACCCAACAACCTTGTTTGATACTGTCCGCTACAACAGGTCTGCATTTCCAGATCAATAGTGAGTCTTCTCTGTTAATTGGATCGTTAATGTTTGAATACCGAACAGCTGCCGGGTTGTTCCATGACTTTTCGCGCGGAACGCGTCCAAGATGTTGTCTTCGCCTCCTCCTCCTACCGAAGCTTCCTCGTTGCTTTGAATTACTCAGTCGGTGGGCAGCTTGTGGCCGCCGCTTTGTACTTGATTGGCCAGCAATGCACTTGCGTTTTCACATGATTGATCTTGGTCTTGATCTTGATCCGGACGTGTCAAATCTTAATTAGAACAATACTTATTTAATCATAACATAAAATAAATGAAAGACATGTCCAACTTGGTGCTCCATCACCAGTTCACATTGAAGAGTCTCTCAGAGCGGAAACAAGGGGGCGAGGAAATTAAAAAAAAAAAAAAAAAACCCACCGACGCTCTCACGGTTTATTGACTTTTGGTGAGGAAGTCAAAATATTAGGCAATGCAGCCAACTGAGTCACGGTTCCTTCCACATCCACAAGCGTTCTTGTTTTCGCGGCTTTTACTTTGTCATCTTTCCGTAATTTTGACTTTGTGGCTACGTAGTTAGGTTCACGAGGCCAAACCCAAGGACTCTCCTTCACGCCTCTGTTGTCAAACTTTTCGTCCGAATAGAAACACAGTTTAGTTGTATATCAGTGGGTCTTAGAGCAATCATCTCCTGTTTAATTTCGGTTCGTTCAAAGTATCAGAATAAAGTAAGCGACAGGTAGGAGATCTTTGGATCACATGTGCTGCTTCTTTTCCTTGTGTTTTTTTTTTTTTGGTTGGGTCAATTGCTTAGGGACGGCGATCAGTCTCAGAGAATCAAAAGTTTCGTGCAATCCCGTGACTCCAGCTTTGGAGTTCCCAAACTCTTCTGGGCTGCTTCAACGGGTCAGAAGAACTTCATACCCTGAGTTCCGCATTCACTGCACCTACTGCTTTGACTATGTCCTGCTCCTCATGAACATCAAACAGTGCAGAGGGACCACTTCATCCTTCGCGCTCCTACTGCTGTTTGTTTTTTTTTTTTTTTTTTTTTATCTTCGGGCAGAATCCATGGCCATTTTTGGTCGTTGAGGAAATAAAGAAAACAAAAACCTCGTTTCTTGGACTGCCATTTTTACTGCAGTAAGAGCGATTCTTGAGCACGCAAAGCAAGCCCATGATCATGTACAAATGACATTGTAGAAAGGTGAAAGAGTATTACATTATTATTTAATCGTCAAGCTTATCTGTGATCTTTCCCTGCACCTCTTTTCTTAAAAGACGCACCGTACAGTCCCACTCTCCACATGCATGAGCCATTGTGCTGCACTTTTATCCGAGAGGGAGGGCCATATAAGGCATCCAAGGGACGGAAATCAAATTTCTGGCATTAAACTATTACCCGCCAAGGAAAAAAAATTATAGACACTACTCTAAACCTTTTCTGAAATGTCAATATAATATGATTCGTTCGAGGCTGCGAGTGAGAAGGATGGGCCACCTTCTTCTTCGTCTTCTTTTTTCCGCAAGTGGGCATCTTCTTCATGAATTCAAAGGGAGACATTTTAGTAAATTGAGGGTTATAAAAATGAAGCTTTCATCCAATTAATAACGGTTAATGGAATTGATTTAGGTCAAGCCAAGATAATCAGATGAGTTGTTGTTAACCATAGGGTTACCAGTTTCTAAAATAGGCATGAGGGGTGGTTTTCATTTGATTGAAGAAGAAGAAGAGTGGGTAACAAACTCAGTTGGTCTGTGTAGACCTTAATTTGAAGAGCCAGGAATTGGGAGGAACAGGTCCGAGTAGGAGGGTAGTTTGGCAGCAGATCTGTAAAATCGGTGTGTCTGTGGGAGAAAAAGAGAAACATGGATAGACAGTTTTTAAAAAAGAAACTATAAAAGCAGTAGACAACCTTCCGAACCACTCCAATCAAAGTACGATTATGTTGCGGTAGCAGAACAAAAGTCAACTCTACCGCGCTGGCAATAACTGAATAACACACCGTTCCTTTTGAACATCAGTCACACAAATCGAATGGTTAGTAGCGTTGGTTTGACCTGGTGTGTTCCGATCTCTGAAACGCTTGGAAAGACTAGATTAACGTCGACGGGGCCCACATCAATTCAGAGCAGGTCAATGTCGTGACATACAACGTTTAGAAAACCAAAAAAGAGAAACGGAAAAAGAAAAAAAAAGGCGTATCATTTTGTGCACGGTAATCAATGGGACTTGTCATGTAGTTGAGGTCGTATTCGCACCTACGGTTTGACGGGGGGGCGATAGCGTGACAGGCCGGTCACGCTGTGGGCCAGTGGGGCCTAAAATAAAACGGGTTCCTCTTTGACCAAGGCTCCTTTTTATCAATTTAACAACACCTCTTTCTCTTTCTGTTCTTCCTTGTTTTCTTTGTTATACCTTTTCTTTTTCTTCTTCTTCTTCTCTTCTCTGCTCTATGGTCTCTGATGGTCTTTGAGATATGGCCGTGGAGTTCATGATGGAGTATAGGAACAACAGCAGTTACCGAGAGCAAATGGAAGAGAACGCCGTGCAGGAAGCTGCGTCTGGGCTGGAGAGCGTTGAGAAGCTGATTAGATTGCTGTCTCAGACTCAGCAGCAACAACAATACCAGTCCTCCTCCGCCCCTAGTGGTTCCAAACCGTCCGTAGAGATGGAGGCCGTGGCGGGCGTCGCCGTTTCCAAGTTCAAGAAGGTTATTTCTCTTCTGGGTCGGACCAGGACTGGCCATGCTCGCTTCAGAAGAGGGCCTTTGGTTGCCCAGAGCCAGGAGAAAGAGAAACCTGCAGCTCCTGAGCCTACCAGAGTCTACTACGCCACCCCGATCCAGCAGATCCCACCTCGTTCTCAGCTCCAAAACAACAATCAATTCCAATACGGCGAGTCGTTTGTGCCCAAGAATGGTGGTGTCATTGACAGAAAGGAGTCGTCGACGACCATCAATTTCTCGTATTCCTCTGCAGCGACCTCGTTCATGTCGTCCTTGACGGGAGATACCGACAGCAAGCAGCCTTCTTCTTCTTCAGCCTTCCAAATCACGAATCTTTCCCAGGTTTCCTCGGTCGGAAAGCCACCTTTGTCTTCTTCTTCTTTGAAAAGGAAGTGTAGCTCAGAAAATTTGGGCTCCGGCAAATGCGCTAGCTCCTCTGGTCGCTGCCATTGTTCCAAGAAAAGGTCAGTCAGTTTTCTTCCTCTCTTTCAGACAGGTACACACACACACATACACACACACTCTCTCACTTTTTTTTCTTCTAATTATTATTATTTTTTAGTTTGTATAATGAATTCTCTCGTTCATTTGGGTCCGGCAGAAAAATGAGGTTGAAGAGGGTGGTTAGGGTCCCGGCGATTAGCTTGAAGATGGCTGATATTCCACCTGACGATTATTCTTGGAGGAAGTATGGACAGAAGCCGATAAAGGGCTCTCCTCATCCAAGGTATCCGTCCAAACAGGTTTCCTTTAGTTTTACATCTTACTCTAAACTCAGGGTGGTTTGGTCATCAGTATGCTTAATTAATCGTTGACCTTTTCTGCTCAAGTTTTTGAGATTACAGTTTATAGTACTTCCAAGTTTGAACTCGATCTGTGTCTTCTGACTGAGTTAGTGAATCTCTAAGAGGTGGTGGGATCTCTCAGCACCAAAAAAGTCCCCAAGTTCTGAAATACGTGTCTTTGTATATAACAGGGGTTACTACAAGTGTAGCAGCGTGAGAGGTTGCCCAGCACGAAAGCACGTGGAGAGAGCTCTGGATGATCCGGCTATGCTAGTCGTCACCTACGAGGGCGACCACAACCACTCTCTTTCTCTGGCAGAGGCATCCAATCTCATCCTGGAATCCTCCTAAGATATAATCATGACGATCAGCACCAGAAAAAGATGAATCATAATCGTGGAGACAGCCCCTATGTTTGCTCTAATTGAAAGAAGCTGGAACGGTCGTAGTTGTAGCAGCACTAGCTGGCTGAGTCAGAACCAACTCCATCTCGAAGGAGATTAGTGGGTTAGTTCATTGCCCTGTGTAATATATTGGATTCCTTTCTCTCTCTCTATCTCTCTCTCTCAAACGCTGTGGAATCATTTTTAATTTTAGAAGAGAAAAAGGAGACGGTGGTGGGTTTGGTAATAGATTTCAGTATGAAAAGAAGTAAAAGAAAAAAAGTGGGTTCTATTCTGTTTTGATATTTCTTTATTGATTGCTTTATCTTTAGGTTTCGTCTTGGATGCCTACCACTTAGACTCTTACTTTATTTTCCCATCTCCCGAAGTTTCACTTTTGATCGAATAGTGGTAGCAAAAGAAAATAATAAAGAAACGAAAAGGACCAGGTCAAAGAATTGGAAAGAAGTGGACCAACATGTCGTGTTGGGGACGGTTGACCAAAGCAACATATGGGTTGGGTTGGCAGTTGCCAGTTGGGACGGCCAATTTAGTGCAGAAGATAGGTGATGGTTGGAGAAAACGAAAGGAAGACACAGTTTTTTAATGCAATTTTGTTGGGTTGTATGGGTTGTGGGAAAAGGTTGGCTGGATTTGGAGGCGACTGAGGAGAAATGGTTGGTCTAAAGGGTTTTGAAGCCAATTCTTGGTAGGAAAACCAGATGACAAAGTCAAAATGGGTGGGTGCAGAATTGATAAGTTCAGAGTCGGAAGGGCCCCTCTCCAACGATCACTATTTTGTTCTTTGCTTTGCCTTTGCCTTAACGTCAACCTTGTCATACAAAAACCCTGGCCCCTCCACTCCCTGCATGATTTACAATCCCCCATCCACTCATGTGGCTGCCTCGTTTACGCCCTTTGCACAACAAAGCATTCATGAGTAAGAGAGAGAAAGAAAGAGACAAAGAGCGAGAGAGAGTGAGAGAAGAGGCTGCAAATTTTTCGTTGCTTTCCGCATTCTTCATGTACACCGCCTCGAAGCCATTTGGTTTTAGTGGGTGCTTCACGTGTAACAACTGACAGGAATTTGCGGCCACGCATTCTTTGTCAATCAAGCGCAGGCCCTGCCAATCTCACGCCTTTTTTTCTGCCATACCCGCAAATCCAATGGAGCTTTCTCTGTGAAAGCCACTTCTCATCTTGCCGACCATATTTCTCTTTCTTCACGTCCTTCCTTCGCTCTCCCGCAATTGTCAATTCATGACAACCCTACACAGCTTTGACGAGACACGAAGAAGAACCTGTTTTCTTTTTGTCTAAACGCAGCTCCAAGCTAAATATGAAGGAACTTCAAGCTGATGCTGGAGGGGAGGTTCTTTTTTCACTATCTTATCCATGAAGGAACGCTCAGGAATATTTTGACTTTAACGCCATGCTCTCGACAGAGGACCTTCATTTTCAAACGCTCTCTTTTCTGTCAAAGATGATTAAACTTGAAAAGATGCAAAGAGGTAACGCTAGTCAACAAGGGAATTGATTAATCATACTTTCAACAATTATTGAGACTTCTAACTCACATAATTGAATAATCAAGCATGCTCCAAGTTGTTATCATCACACGTTTTGACTAAAATCAAGAACAGATTTGACATTATGAAAACATAGATCTAGATGCTTTGAAATTCTAAAGATCTGTTCTATAGTATTATAATTTTAAATAAATTATAATAGTTGATTTCGGATCCAATGATTGAGATTCTAGTACAATAAATTCTTTTTCTTTTTTCTCTGGTTGAAATCAACAGGTAAGATTTAAAAAATTTTACATCCGACAATATTATTCAAATTCTACATAATTCTTATCTAAAATGTAGAGAATGCCCAAATCCACTTAGAGAGTCAAATTAAAAAGTGAAGAGAAATAATCATATTTAATCATATATATAACTTTACACCTTAGCAATGTGAGATTAGACATTTACTTATCTAAATTCATAGATATGTTAAGAAAGATATGATCACTAATGTAAAGAAGACTTAAACTTACCTAAAAAATAGGCTCATAAAGTGAAAGAAAATAATTATATTTAACAAGGCACACAACTTTATATTTTAGTAACGTAAAATTAGACATTTATATTGTAATACAAAAAAATAGGATAAAGAAAAAAAATTATTACCACTCTGCACTAGTTAAGAATAATCCAAAAGTCCTGGAAATAATTGTAAGATTCATTCATGATTTTCAGGATGCCCGAGAATGTAGAATATATTGACTTTTATAAGTGAATTCTGCTGACTAACATTAACCGTCAATTCGGGCCTCAATCTTAACACGAAGTAGTCGTATATGCCCGAAATGGCTCCCCCGGAAGGCCCAAGATCCGAGCATTGAAACAAAGCGTGAGGCATCAGCAGCACGGCACCGAGAGCTCGTTTACACTTCCAGCTAGCGGCGGCGATGGGCTGTCTTACAGTCCCCACCGTCCGCTCATGAAACCGAAAATTCCCTCCATACCCTTCTTCTCGTTGCGCCGTTCCTGCTTCTCAACAATCGAATCTCCCATGGCCTCTTCCCTCACCCAAACCCTAACCCTAGCTCCCCATCCGGACCCTCCACGAGACGACCTAGATGACCTTCTCTGCTCTGACCCGCAATTGCAAGAGCAGCAACAGGGGCCTGACCTCGTTGAGTCGCCATCTGACTTGGGTTCGCCGAGTAGGTGCTTGGCCGGAGAGTCCCGGGTCGAACGGGCATGGGCTCACTGGACCAGACTAGGGCGACCCAAGCTCATAGTTGCTCCGATGGTCGACAACTCGGAATTACCGTTTCGAATGCTTTGTCGAAAGTATGGTGCCGAGGCCGCGTACACGCCAATGTTGCACTCTCGTATTTTCACAGAGACCGAGAAGTATCGTAGCCAGGAGTTCACCACTTGCAAGGTAAAATTCAATGCATTTAGCCCCATTACGAATGTGAGTTCAGGGTTAGTTTTTTTCACTTTTTTAACTAATCTGAATAATTTGCAGGAGGACCGCCCGTTGTTTGTCCAGTTTTGTGCCAATGATCCTCAAATTTTGTTAGAGGCTGCACGGAGAGTGGAACCCTTTTGTGATTATGTTGACATCAATCTTGGGTAATGATTCTTTGTCTTTCATTAGTGTGAAATACAGTTTATACGAATATTTAGCTAGGTTGTGTTAGAATAGTAGCTAAGTGACTAAATCACCTTAAGCTAATGGCATGCGATAAATTGTTATTGTATCATCAGAACAGATGATTTGAAGTTCGAAAATCAATTATGCTTCCCTAGGACTCACTCAGAAAAGTTGAGTTACAATCTAAAAAGAGCTTAGATAATTGATTTGTGTTCAAATATTCATTCCATGCTATGGTGTGCATCACATTAAGGAGAAGATTGGATTCACACGTGAAAAGAATCATTAGAGCAATGATTAAGTTATTGAATTCAATATTTTTCATTGGTTTAAATCTACAGGACAGCTATTAACGTATCAAATTGGATTTTTTTTTTTTTTTTTTTATAGTTTTAACATACAAACTATTACTATTGCATTAAGAATCATTTAGATTTTATGTGGGGGGACTTCGTGGTAGAGTTCTTAAAATCCTAACCATTAGTTTATAGTTTGCCAACCAGGTATGGTGGATTCTAGGGAATTTCTAGTTTTTCCTTGATCTAATAGTATCTCACAAGATCAAATATACTACAGTGGGAATATCTGAATATTCAATTGAAGAAACCATTAGTGTTCTGATGTCACCATAGAATTACCCAAAACAATCTGGAGAATCCTAGTTCATGCTCTTTAGCTTCAGGTGAGCATATGGTTAAGATAAACTACCAGTATCATGGTAGTTGAAGACAACTAAAATTCTTGGATTGATCTCGGATTAAGCATTATTCTGAACAAAAATTTTGATGCCAAAAGAAAAAATGGAGGACTCTTTGCCTTTGTACGTTATGAGGTCAATGACAACTTGCCTTTGATCACGGCTTCAGTAACCAGAATTTACTTCTGTTTTGATTTTATCAATTGTTATGTTTCCACGAAGGCTTATATATTTGGACAGTGACTAAACCTAAATAGATTCAGAGCACTCTGGAGCCCCAAAAAATGCTTTTGTTGAACTCTTTTAAAACATTTGGGTGTTAATAAAACCTCTTGGATGGTTTGAAGAACGACATATACTGCTGCATGTTTATTGACATTTCTTTAAAAATTATCTAAAGTAGCATCTAAACAAAAAGAACACGTCATGACTCACGTCAAAACCTCTGGTTAATGTGGCAAATTGTTATGGCTTTTTTGCAGCTGTCCTCAGCGTATTGCTAGAAGGGGTAATTATGGAGCTTTCCTTATGGATAATCTTCCTCTTGTAAAAGCTCTTGTACAAAATTTGGCTGTCAACCTTCATGTTCCCGTGTCCTGCAAAATTCGAGTATTCCCAAATTTGCAGGATACTATAAATTATGCAAGGATGCTAGAGGATGCAGGATGCTCTCTTTTGGCTGTCCATGGCCGAACCAGGGATGAGAAAGATGGAAAGAAAATTCGGGCAGACTGGGATGCAATCAGGGCTGTAAAAAATGCAGTGAGAATCCCGGTGCTGGCAAACGGGAACATTCGGCACATGGATGATGTTCAGGACTGTTTGGATAAGACTGGTGCCGAAGGGGTGCTTTCTGCTGAGACTCTGCTGGAGAATCCCGCTCTTTTTGCTGGATATCGAACTGCCGAATGGGTAGTGAACGGTGAAGGAAGTGATAAAGAGGGAAAACTCGACCAGACTGATCTATTTGTGGAATATTTGAAGTTTTGTGAAAAATACCCAGTACCATGGAGAATGATTCGAGCTCATGTGCACAAGATGTTGGGAGACTGGTTCAGGATGCATCCACATGTGAGGGAGGATTTAAACTCCCAATCCAAACTGACATTCGAATTTCTCTATGACCTGGTTGATCGGCTCAGGGTGCTGGGCAAAAGAATTCCGCTTTATCTGAAGGATGCTCATGAAGAGAGAGGACTAACAGATAGCATAGCATCCAGAGATGAATGAAACGAGCTGACAGGATATAAGTTGCCAAAAATCTGGATTCGTGGCAGAATCACCACGGGCAATCAGGTTCACAGCTAATCCTATGATTTTTGTCGTCATTTTTTATACAGCAGAAGTTACAATTTTCGGCATCTTAAATGCTATTTGATTGATGATGGTTTTCAACCATCGAATGTACTGAGGAAGTAGGAGGATCTACGAAGGAAGGAAGAAGACGCTCTTTTATACTAGGTCTTCTTTCAATATGATTTCTTGTATCAGTATTTTAGGTCATTCACGTTTTATCAACTTTACTTGGAAAAATTAAAAACATCCGCAGATGTAACAATTTTGAATTGAAATTTTTATTTATGGTTCTTTGGTATTAGTTTGATTTAGAGGATGTTTCTGTAGATTTACTGCGATTTGGGATTATTGTTAGCTTTCTTTGTTATTTGCATCCAATCTCTTCTTCCATTCTATCTCCATCTTATCTTCCTTATCCGACTTACTCTCTCTGTTTTTCCACCATTTATCTCTATCCACTTCCATTTCGACCTACGACCTCCTTGAGATGTGAAGAACCGCCTTGACCTCTTGTCCTTCTGTGTCTCCTTGCATAAACAGATATCATATTACTCTTTCGGAGACATTTGGCATCTCAATTTTTGTTTATTTAGAACTTCCTGGAAAGGAAATGGTGGACCAATTCTGCCAGGGACCAAACCACAAGGAAAATAAAGAAGAAAATGTCCCCATTTCGAAGCGGACTTGTCAATGGAATTGACAAATTTTATTGGATCATATAAAACGAGGAGATTAACAGGTCAAAGTTGCAGCTCCTAGACGAAATTAGTGAGGACCTTGCTGACTAAATGCTCCCCATATACAGCTCTTCCGAATTTCTTGGCTCCAGCTGTTCTCTGTTTACAAATTTCCAGGGGCTCTACTGCCGTGTCAAAGTTTGTCTGTTCATGCGACAAAGTCATGTATGGGAACAGTATTCAAGGACGGCCAGAACTAGAAAGAAGCAAATGGAGAAACGGACTGACCTCATAGAAATAGGCAACACAGACCCGATATCTTGGGGAGGTGTTGATAACGCGATGCAAGGTTGAGTCATACAAACTATTTGAGTAAATCTGCATTCTTCCAGATTTCATTAGACTTTGTACTAACTCTGGGGAAAGTACTTAGTTAGGGGGGTGCTTATTATGCAATAAATGTCACATACCTTTAGCATGTCACCGATGTTGCAGACAAATGTTCCAGGAATTGGAGGAGCTGATATCCATTCGCCAGACAGGTTTCTCACCTACAACAACATAACCAAATCAATTTGCTGGAAGCTAAAGCAAATAACATACAAGTAAAAGAGGGAAACACTTCTTACCAAAGTCAGCCTCTTATTATATAGATGCCAAAACTTACATATTTACTTACAAGGTGTAAGGTCAGCACTCATAAGTTGTAATGTATAAGAACCACAACATAAACAGCCAAATAGTATATCTTCTAAATCAAAAAGAGACTCCAAACAAACAGACTAAATGGTAGGACATACCTGCAGTGCAGTAATATCATCATCCTGATTAACCAACGTCAACAAGCCTATACAACATTTTCAGACGGATGAGATTGATAAAATTGATAAGAAAAGATTTCAGTGCCTTTGATCATCTGAAGGACAAGAACTTACCGTAGTCAGTGTGAGCTCCGCTGTATTTATCCAAGCAAGAGACATGGTCAAAAGAAAAAGAAATCATTTTCGAAGAAGCCGGTACTAAAGGAAAAGTGAAAGCATCAACAGCAGCACTAATGCCTTACCATCCAATGTCATTTCTAGGGCCTGGACCATCCGTTGTGGGCACGCCTGGGTAACCTATTATTCGCATCACCCAAAAAGCATCTCCTGCTCTCTCACCTTCAAATTCATCTGGTGACCCGCCCAATGCTAAAGCAATTCCCCGCAATATTTTCCTTGAAAGTTCTGACAAGACCCAGAAACTGAAAGGTGTAAGCAGAAAGGGTAAAAAGGACAAAAAAAAGAAGAAGAGCAGTCCCGAAATGCATGCCTTTGCAGAGGCTGATGTACTCCTCCATTGTTTCTGCAAAGTTCGAAGGATTACATGGCCTGCATAATGGACCAGAACATTAAGCAACTTTCATTAAGAAATGCATTTTAAGTGGTTTGAAAACCATCATTGTCCGTCCTGTTGTTTCTGAATCTCTGAATCGCTTATATTTTATATGAAAAGCATCCCCATTAGAACGGATGACTGTATGCTAGTTTTAACATTACAGTTTAAGTGGTATGATTCAAATTGCTGACATAATTAGCAAAATGAAGGAAACATAGAACAAACTTTAAACTGTTTATTGGTAGTTTAATAGCTAATGGGTATGACACACGGTCAACCACCCAGTTAGAACTTCCCCCAAGGGCTAGCTTTATTAATGCAAAACAGGAACAGTTACTGTCAATATGCAAACATTATTTGTTTATCATGAAAAATCAGCCCATTAATCTCACAGATCCAGGAACAATCCTTTGCTGATTAGTACAAGAATAACAGTTGTTATGTTGTTATGTTGTAATGTGGAGTAGTACAAGAAAGTTTTGGAATGGATTTACCAGGGAAACTTTAATTTCCACTTACCATTGATTACATCCTTGCATAGTTTTTCCAAGTTCTCCATACATACCTTCTGTCACTTCTCTATAGCACTGTTATAGGCAAAACAAAAATAATATAATAATAGTGGCAGGAATAGAAAATCCAGCAGCAGCTGCAACGCTAAAAGCAACCATAGCATGAAAAGGTTGGAGAGTCGCACAGACTATGCAATATGTCACACCTAGCCATACACATAAAGAAAGAAATATTCAATTTATTCAAGCACTTAAATCAATCCGACATATCTTCCATTACCCAGATAGCAAAGGATACAGGCATATTCTTCAATTATGATTGGAAATTTACTTTCTAGATTGAAGACATGATGAAATAGGATCATGGACACATGAAGTCTTAACTTCACAACAGGTTTTCTTCGACATGCACAAATACAAAACCATGTTGAACACCATTTATATCATTTACCAAACAGCTTACGCGATGCATATTTCATGATCATAGGACAATGTGTGCACAAATATCCTATAGTTTGTACAGCATCTACCATGACTTACATCTATAGCTTCATGCATGTCAGGCACGCCCTTGGTCACATTTTCCCCAATTCTCTGGTACCCTCTGCATTCAGAAGTTACTTCAGGTCAATATGAAGTATCAGGAACCAACTCATAAATAACAAATTGATGCTCAATAACAGGATAAACGTGCGGGATATCATTCAACAGGCAAAAACCTGAACCCAGTTGCTGCAGTCATCTTGATTTTAACTTTTTCTTCATATGGAAGTTGAAAAAATTTGTGGGACACGCTTTTCACCTCTTTCACGAGGGAATCGGGAATACCATGGCCCTTCTGCACAACCAGAAGCAACTTCATGTCAGAAACATTCAGCGCACAAGTCTTGAACAAAAGAAAAGGAGAAACCATGTAGCAAAGTTTTGGGGTCATAAAGGAGCATTTCCCCAAAGCTATTTGTCATGACTGTAGTTTGAAGAGAATGTCGATACGAGAGCACATGCTTAGAGCAAGATTTATACCACGTAGAAGAATCCCGCCTCTCTACAAGCCAGGTCTAATTGTCTAACAACTTCACAGACGCCTGGGTCCTCCGCCATTTTTGGATCATCAGCCTTGGCCAGAAGAGGACTTATATCTGCATCACAAACAAAAAATTGTCATCGGACCAAATATCAACTTGTACATAGAGGGAAAAAATTATACTCGACTCAGCAAGCCTTATATTTTCTTCTTTTTCTTTTCATCTTTTATGCAATACTTAATCTCACTTTGTAAAGTGTCTATGACAGGAATCGAAGTAAAACATAGCTATTACGCATGAAGTTAAGCCCTATAATACAGTCAAAACACACAGCACCCGCGGTACAATGATGGAAAAAGAGAGGATAAAGAATCCGTTGATGAGTCTTATCTGTTTCCGCGGTATCTATCTATCCTTTTCTTAGTAAAATATCCTGTTTTGACTGTATCGTACTATGTATCATTTAAGAATCCAAGAAACCCCCATCCTCGATTCAAGTTCCATTAAAAAAACAAAAACCTTTAGTGCATCTCAGCTGGATATGGTCATGCAAACGAGGAGCTAAGAACCACCCAGAAACAAACGTGGCCTCAATGAATAACTATTGTCAATTTCAATTCGACGAAGCGAGTGTATCCAATCAATTTCAAAACTTCAGGGAAAACAGCCAAGTTAAAGTCTGTAGAGATAGAGTGGATGGGGCTAGAACTTACCGATTACCGGGATGGACTTAAAGTCTGTAGCCATTCCCTTGCCGCTTGAAACTTCTCTTTCGTGCTCTGCTGCAGGTGCGAGCTTTTTCGAAACGAAATGAACAAGATTGCCGAACCTTTTCCACTATCGGTGACAGATGACGTGGGTTAGGCTGTTCCGTGGCCCCCTCACCTTAATAAGCTTTCGATTAGTGGTTTAATTTTAACCAGGGGTTTAGTTTTAACAAACCTTATGCATGGATTTTTAATTTTTTAGATATTTGAATCTTTATTCCAGGATAATCCCCTGTTTTTTCTCTTAATTAAAAAAAAACTATAAATTAGTTATAGTTATCATAATCTTTTCAGGCATCAACTTAAAAAAGGTCTACTTTCTTTCTATTGTAGAAAACATTGTACATATATGGTAGGTAAAACATGTTTTAGAAAAAAAAAAAAAAAACCATTATAGTGGACACAGAACATTGTACAAATACGGTAGGTAAAACATGTTTTAATACTTTAACTGAGAACATCAAAACATGTTCTAGTTCAACGAAAGTTGGTACATTTCGTCGAGAAGTTATACCAGGAAACATCACCTACTTGGCATTAAAGAAGAAAGTCAGTGGGCTGCGGTAAATTTTTTTAGGCTGCAGATCTGCTGTCCCCATCAGCAAACAATAGAAGGAGACGGCGAGGCACAAAAAAATAGGTCGTTCTTTAAGGATCGGAATATCAGAGCATAACATTCAATGCCTGGTATTGCTGTTGTTCTGTCGGCGGGAAGTTTTCTGTTAGCCAAGGATGTCGGTTCTGTCATTCCCCATCTTCTTCTTGATATGAGTTTTAATTCCATTTACAGCTTCTTCGTCTTTCAGTTTCCTTTCACATCTTGGAGACCATACAAAGACCTTCTGAGTGTACTGCGGATATTTTATGGCCTAGAACGATTTAATTATTGCTATCATGTGGTAGGCTGACTCATCCTGCCCCCAGTTTCCATGTTCCTTCCCCGTGATTCCTTGAGTGGGTGTACTGAACTCTATAAGCCAGTTTGGTGTAACAAATGGAAAAAGAAGTCACGACACCATCTTTTGACTGTATAATGAGGCTGCCATGGTCAACCGGTAAACCAAATGCTTCAGAAAAACCTTGCAACTGGTGCCCACCGACGGGCTCAAAGGTTCATTTGCAGGCCACAAAACCAATCCTACATTCGTGTTGTAGGATGTTGCAATTTCTCTAAAGACTATGATAACTCTTTTTTCTCCAAACAACATGATTAAATTCTTCTATGCATGACATCCTGGTGCGAGGATGATACTAAACTTCTGTGAATTGTTGCAGTGAAATGTGGCTTGAAATTTCCATGGACTAAAATGAAAGAACAGTAATTGACAAGGAGAACTTTGAATTCAATGAGATTACAGTTTGCAATGCCAAAAAATTATTTTTTACATATCCACCCGAGAAACAAGGTCTTAAAAGGATCGCAATGGATCATAAATAGTCACCTCCATCGCTTTATGCCATTGACCGACTGGAACTATGCTAATTATGAAGATGAGGACGAAGATGACAACAATCAAACAGCTAAGAAGATGATGCTTTTGGTGATGTACTGTTCCGGCAGAACTCGAAGGTATTCGCATCCATTCTCTCCAAAACATAATGCCCAAGCATGTTACTTGCCTCCACCAAGTTCTCTTTGCACAAAAACTCATCTCCACAGACCCTCTGTACCTCCCCATAGAAGTCATGCACAAACACATGGGTCTTAGCATTCCCACTCTTCTTGCTCCTCGCAAGCACTCCGGCGGTGAATATCGGAGACATACGGCCCGGAGCGTCTGGCCACTCTCCTCGCGGCCCGTCCACCAATATGACATCCCAGTCTACCTCGTAAACATGGTTGGGAAGATCGTTAAGGCCGAGCTTACACTCCGAAAACAACAGGTTTTGCACTGGCCTGCACTCGTTCCGTATCTGTTTTTTTGTTGAAGCTACGAGCTCGTGCAGGTCGCTCAGTTTTGTGGTGTACTGCACGTCGTAGGCGTCGATTTCTGGGTGCTTTTCCTCCATATAAGCGGCATAGTAGCGGTTCTCATCAATGAACACGGTCCGACCGTTGTGGTTGAGGGCTTTCCACAAAAGGGTCTCGGGTGTGAGGCCGAAGACAAGGAAGTTGCATGGTGAGGAGCACTTCCGAAGGACGTCAGAGATTTGCTTCAGCTCTGCGTGGGACATGTGGAAGGAATTATTGGAGGTCGACGCGTAGTGGATGAGGGTATTGATGACAGTGGTTGGCAACGGAGCGAAGCTAGAGGAGCTGAGGACGGAGGTGGAGGTGGCCGCGGTGGGTGTGGATTCTCTAGTGTAGATAAGTGTAAGGAGGAAGGCAAGGGTGAAGAATGAAACAAAAGCTAAGAGCCATAGGCGGTTGGAGCCTCCCTGTTTCTGGATGTAGGGGTGAAGGAGGATGAGCTTTGTGTTACTGGTGTTGTTCTTCATCCTGCAAAGACACAGAGAGAGGAAGAGAGGAACTTTGCTTGCAATCTCTCTCTCTAAATCCTGAGGGGGAGGTGTAGAAAAAGGGATTGATTTAAAGCTATGTTCCTGTACCCAAACAAAAGATAATTGATGCAAAGGTGAAGGACATATGAGGGTGACCTTACAATATCTTCCTTAATTTTTCTAGTATTTTCTTTAGTGGTTGATGATCGTTTTTTCCTTGTTCATGTTGGTTGGGTTGTCTCTGTGGGAATTTGATTGGGCAATCCCATTTGTATACTAATTTTGAGATTCATTTCCTTTTATTTTTCTATGGGATGGCCGCGAGCTGTCCAATTGGAAATGGTTGGGAGAAGGATAATTCAAGGGGTGGTTGGACCGGAGCTGGTGGAGGGTAGGGCAGACGACAAAGCTGCAGCGACCCAATAACTAATTACAAGCCAGAAGTCGCTTTTCCTTCCCCAATTCACATTTAGTTCCTACGGAATCTCTTTCAACATTTTGTGATATCTTAAACAAGTAGTTACCTTTGAGAGAGACGGCTTACCGGCAATGGATTCCATATGGAAAACATGTCAAACGGAATTGACATGTCTTGCAGAGATTGTTTATACAGATAACACGGTTTGAGGCCCCATACAATATAGCCGGCAATTGAACCGGCAACCTACTCCAATTGTACTTCTGGTGTACCGTACTCCTCCATCACGCCTATGAATCAGGAAGCACAGGCTTATGTTTGAGAAGCCCGAGCAATCTATTAAAGGTAATGGAATGAGAGGAAGCCCTCCCAGCTATGGGATGATTTTGATAGCGTTTACAGTCTAAAATGAACTTGGACTTTCCTCAAGCACCTTCTCCTCATTCAATCGAAGTCCAAATTCCAAGCCCAACTCTCAATTTAGAAAACCGGCCCAAGCTCTTTGTCCTTTTCATCATTTCCATTCATTGTGAATTATTAGCAATTATGATTAGATGTTGGTCCAATTGGAAACGGGGTTTCAACGGGGCAAATCTAGAGTTACTACATCTGGTGCCTCCTTTTACTAGAGCCTGTCATGCCAATCTACAGGAAAAAGCAATGTCTGCCCCTCCGCTTTTACCCAAAGAACACAATCTTTGGAATTAGAAGGCGTTTCTTTTTATGCTCTGCCTGCTGCCCCAATCTCACCCTGATCATTTGCCAAGCAAAACCAGTCTGACACGGCCTTTCTGGAGTCCGTGCTTCACCACCCTCTTCCTGGTCAAGAAGGCACCGCATTTACTCACGGATTTTGTGCAACGGAGACCTCTTTTTGAAAAAGAAGGTACATTATTAAAATGTGTGAACTATAAAGACAGTGCCGCAAATGGCTTTCCGAAAAGATGACAGGGTGCCACCGTTCCTACCCCGTTGAACCATAAGTCAGATCTCTAGCCGTCTCAAGACGCTGCGTAAGCCGTTTCGTGGAGCAACAGACAACGAATGAAGTTGATTAAGCAAGACAGCAGCACTCAATCTCGCCGTGACATGCACTTGAAGTCCACATGACGGAAAGGCCGAAAGTAAGCAAGACGTGACGTGCTAGGGATGCCCGTGAGACAATCTGGGGAAAAACAATACAGAATCTAATGTGAGCCAATAAACTGGTTTGTAATTAGCAGAGACAAAAACAAAATAACTGTTACCGCAGTGGAAAAAGCGTTGTGGTAACCGGCCTTTTGACCGGGCGGCACCATCGAGGCCCAAAGGTCAAATACTACTCGAGTTTCGACGTCAAGTGTTGGGCACCCAAACTTTGGTCACATGTACGCACCTTAACCCGCGTGTGCTACTAAAACATACTTATTTTGCCTAAGCACACGTATCGAGAAGACACTACGTATTTTAAATACTTCCTCTTACTTGGTTATAAAAATAGAATTGAATTTGGTGCCATAATCGACTGACATGGACTCGAGTTTTATTAATTCAAATCTCGGAGAACGAGATCCGAAATCATTACTTCAAACCGCAGAAAAATGACACTCTAACGAAGGATTAAGTCCAAAATGAGGATTTGCACCAAAAAAAAAACGACGTTTCCCCATTTGTAAATAATTGTGCAATTTTCATAACCGAATTGATGAGTTCACGCGCCTAAAAAGTTGGCGAAGGCCGTCCCCATATAACACGTGACTCTCCACTCTCACCGCAGAAAGCCAGCTGCTCCCCACTATACACTGTCTCTCTTCTTCTCTATACTCTCACTCTCACTGTCTCATGCTCAAGACAATGGTGAACACACAATGAAGTTACTTGCTTATCTCTCGGTGCTCCTCCTGGCCGCCCATGGCTCGGCCGGGCAATCTTCACGGCCAGAGGCGAACTTGGGCGCGATACAGTCCGACGCCATTTCCCTGCTCTCCTTCAAGTCCAAAGCCGACCCCGACAACCGCCTCTTCTACGCGCTCAATGAGCGGTTCGACTATTGCCAGTGGGAGGGGGTGAAGTGTGCGCAAGGCCGGGTGGTGAGGTTTGTTCTTCAAGGATTCCACCTGCGTGGCACCTTCGCGCCAAACACCCTCACCGGGCTCGACCAACTCCGAGTCCTCAGCCTCCGCAACAACTCGCTTTCCGGTCCGATTCCCGACCTCTCGGGACTCGTCAACCTCAAATCCCTCCTCTTAGACAGTAATTCCTTCTTCGGCTCTTTTCCTTCCTCGGTTCTGCTCCTCCACCGGCTTCTTATACTCGATCTCTCTCACAACAATCTCACTGGACCAATTCCAGTCGGGTTAACAAAGTTAGACCGGCTCAGAGCGCTGCGGCTTGATTCGAACTGGTTCAATGGAACGATGCCTCCACTGAACCAGTCCTATCTTCGAGTCTTCAACGTGTCGGCAAATAACCTTACGGGGCCAATACCAGTGACAACTACTCTTTCACGCTTCGACACGTCCTCGTTCCAGTGGAATCCTAACCTCTGCGGCGAGATCATCAACAAGGCCTGCACTGAGTTGCGATCTCCGTTCTTCCGATCTCCCGGAAATGCCACTTCGCCGCTTGGCCAAAGTGAGCAATCCCAAGGCGTGGTGGTGGTTCTTCCTCCACCGTCTCCAACGAAGCACAAGAGCATGGGACTTGTTCTAGGGTTTTCAATTGGAGTCTCCATTCTAATCGCGACTCTTCTCTGCGTTGTCGGCCTGGTCAAGAGACAAAGCAGCAAAGAAAAAAGCCCCAAGCTCCCCACAACGCCGCCGTATAACCCCACAACGGAAGAGACTCAAGCCACTCGAGTGGAACCAAGCAAAAGCGAGGTCATTCAAAGGATACGGAAGAGTGGGGACTTGGTGTTCTGCGGAGGAGAGGCGGAGCTGTACACTTTGGAGCAACTGATGAAGGCCTCGGCAGAGCTGCTCGGGAGGGGCACGGTGGGGACTACTTACAAGGCTGTGTTGGACAGCCGTCTGATTGTGACTGTGAAGAGGCTGGACGCGAACAAGACTGCGATTACGAGCGGGTACGTGTTCGAGCGCCACATGGACGCTGTGGGTGGGCTTCGCCACCCGAACTTGGTTCCCATCAGAGCATACTTCCAGGCCAAGGGAGAGAGGCTCGTGATCTACGACTACCAACCCAACGGCAGTCTCTGCAATCTCATTCACGGTGAGTGCTTTGTCCTTTGGTTTCTGAGTCGCTGAGTTTACTATGTGGTATGACTCGGGCGTTTTTCGTGTGTTCGGACACCCGTTGATGCGGGGAGAGCTGGTAAATTCTTGGTCGTACTGTTATGTCCCACTACACCAACAATCACGGGGAAGAACTCAGGCGTAGTTTAGCAATTTGACCCTTTCGATATCCTAATTAATGCAAAGAATCCTCCGTGACGTACGAGCCATGTTTTTTAGGTGGTTTTTTCGGTGTTCTCCGTAATGTTTCGGTGCAAAAATCGACCAATGTCCCAGTCTTTTTCGGGCTACTGTAGATAGAGAGACCTTTCTCAACATCCACAGTTCTTATCCCCACAAAAGTTCTTTTACAAAACAAAAGGGATTTAAAGAAAGAATGCCATTCCTTTTTGACAGGAAGGACGCGAACATCCGCTTTGGATATACACGTGTGAATGTGAGAATAAAGGTCTTGAATACGTCCTTAGGTTTCCTCACTTCATGCCAATCTTGCTTTCGTTTGTGGCTATGTGTGAATTGTCCCCAATTATGATTATGGTTTTCAGTTAGAGGCTTCTCGATGTTCTTAGTTTCTTTAAGATAATGAAATCCTTCTGGGATATCTTACACGGGATATGGATTTCATGATTGAATTGGATAGTTGTCCATTAGGAAATTATTTTCGGACCTTTCGTTCTGGGGTTAGATGAATTCATGCTCTATTGAAATTAACATTAGAGAATTTTATTGATCCATTGTTCTTAAGCTAGACTTTGACACATTGTTTTTTGACTAACAATTGCGAAATGTGTATAGGCTCAAAATCAACGAGAGCAAAGCCTCTCCACTGGACATCGTGCTTAAAGATAGCTGAAGATGTGGCCCAGGGCCTTGCTTACATACACCAAGCATCAAGGTTGATTCATGGCAACCTGAAGTCCTCAAATGTTCTCCTTGGAGCTGATTTCGAGGCCTGTCTCACAGACTATGGCCTTGCAGTCCTTGCAGTCTCCTCTTCTAACGAAGATCCAGATTCTGCAAGCTACAAAGCCCCTGAGACCCGGAGGTCCAGCAGCCGAGCCACTTCCAAGTCTGATGTCTATTCATTTGGCATTCTCCTGTTGGAGCTTTTGACTGGTAAACATCCGGCACATCATCCATTCCTGGTGCCCACGGATGTGCCGAATTGGGTTAGAGCGGTGAGGGAAGACGATGGTTGGGAAGACAACAGACTGGGAATGCTTACTGAGGTCGCTTGTATCTGTAGTTTGACATCCCCAGAACAAAGGCCAGCGATGTGGCAAGTTTTGAAGATGATACAGGAGATCAAGGAGAGCGTGACGGAAGAAGATAATGAACCTGTTGGATTTCCATAGTTTTTCTCTGGATTTACATGATTGGTGCAAAGAAGATGAAGAAGATGATCAAAGGTAGTAGGCAAACCTAACTGTATATTGCAGAAGGGTGGCTAAGAGCACCGAAAGAATCATACCAGGAGGCAATTGGTTTGAACTTATCCATTGGTCGAAGCTTGGGGAGTTTACTTCGCTTATATAAATCCCCCCTGCTGTAAATGTTGTGGATAAGTCATGATTTAATAGAGGCTATTTTTGTTGTCACCTTCCGATTATTTTGGTTAAAATTGCACCTCTTGCAGTAATATGGTAATTGTATTCGCATTTGCTACTCTTGACTAGTCTTTTTGCTGCAATACCTTCCTCGAAAAACGGCTGCATGATGTTAAAGGTGTTTGGGCCAGAAGCTAGAAACCAGAACGCAGGGTCTCACATGGGTGCAGGCGGAATGTTGCCAAATAGTACTATCATGGCAGGTGATAAGGAATTGGGAATGGTGGGGGCTGAAGCAGCATGCAGTGGTCCAGGATGCTACTAGTGTATGCAGAATCCGATGTGGGAATGGGTGGTGGGACTTCCAACTCCATCTGATAGATTTTTCAGGTGTTTGGTTCATAGCCAAGTTGATAGCATTACAGCACGGCAACAGAAGAAGAACTGGAACCTTTCATTCTCCTCGCCCGTACAGCTCGGTAAACTTAAAAGACGCTTATTATAACGTAGCGCGTAGCGTATGTCCCAACTCCGAAACGGTAGTTTAATTCTATATTCTTTTTAGTGTCGCTTTTGTAGGAAACGAAAAAGGCGTTGGCAATTTGCTGCCGTTTTGCCTCATTAAAAGAATGACGGATGAATAAAACGACCATGAATCATGGCCTATCGGTCAGCAGTGCCCGAGACATGAAGCCTTAGATTTACAAAAAACGAGACAGGGCCTTGCCAAGCTGTGACATTCTTCCGGATTTGAACACTGAGGGGACTAAGATTCAGCCTGTTTTGTCTTAAGTATATACTTGTCACCTGACATATACCATGCATGCAAGGAATATTCCAAACTAGATGAAAATGATAGTATGTACATAAAAACGTAATTTGAGGCAATTATTTACACAGGCTCAACTCCACAGAACAATTCCTGGTATCACTAGTAATTCTCGGAAGAAAGGTTTTTCCTTTCTCCACTAAAGATCATTAAGTCAAGTCCGAAGCCTTGTACTTCTTAATAGACTTGATTAAATCCAACAAGTCCAATAAGAAGTTCCACGCTTGGAGTCTACTTTGACAGACTTTAAATCCAATCCTGATCATGTTCTTTACACAACAAGCATGCACGATGTAAAGATAGAAAACATCAAAACTGACTACAATAGCATATCACAAAACATATCTTCCCGCCAATGCAATGCCTTCACTCTCTCCTCTGCCTTTTCCCATGACTTCTGCGCTCCCGTCACCCTGAGAAGTGCGTCTGCTGTAATCTTCACCAATCAAATCCAGAAAACAACCAAAGATACCCAGAATCCCAGTTATGTCTCATCCAGAAGGCCATTCAAAATGCCGGTCTCCTCAAGCCAGTTTATGAGATGCCTGTTTCCACACAGAAAAAGGAAAAAAAAGAGTAAATTCATTGACGAGTGTAAACTTAAATGCCCACTAGACTTCTGATATGGTTGACAAGCAGCGGGCTGTGACCAAGTGAGTCTGGTTAGTCAAGGCAGTACAACGCATATTTTCACAAAGTAAGATGTCTAACAACCCTGCAAACGAATAAATGAACAAGTATCTACAGGTAACAAGCTTGAGAGGTCTGGAAAACAAGAAAAGAAAATTACCTATCAATTTTTTCACCACACCATGTTTTGTATTGAATACGGCAGACAATGTACGCACACGAAAAGGAAAGCCATTGAATTTGAGACTATCACATCACATCAACCGGGGCTTGTGGGCGAGACTTTGACCTTATGATTGTCTCATCACTGTGCTTGATCCATTCTGAGAGTCTCCATGGCTTTTGCCACTTCCATTTGAACTGTAGTAGCCACTGATGATGACTCCTCTTCCACCTCCAAAGTTTCCCAGCTTGTCCTACAGCTGCTAGTTTCTTCATTGACAATTGTCCTATAGGTACCATCTACAGCCACGACCATCTCTACTTGATCAAAAAGAGGATCAGAACATAAAAGGCAGAATGAGGTGGGAGAACTACCTTTCGGGCCTGATCTAGATATGTTGCCAACTCCATAACTGATCCATTGACAGTTCCAGGTGTAAACTTCAGTTGCTTTGGTGCTGGAAGCAACACTGGAGAGAAGGGGCCAGTCATATCATCCACCAATTGTTTTAAAGAAGTGTGTGAATTACCCTGTTGATTTGCATTCACAAGTGTCAGAACATTAACTAAAACTGGAGCAGAGTCCATGGAATGACAGTATTGGATTCGAGCGTGTATTTCTAGGAGAATCTTTAGAATCTGGTCATTCATATGCCCAATTTATGATTTTCCCATAAGGACAAAAGACTCTGAGGTGGTGCATTTATTTTTGGTCACTGGCCGCTACTAAAAGGACTTGTACCATATATCAACATTGTAGATTTGCATTCATGCCTGTTACAAAGTAGGTTTCCAAATTTATTGTGCAATCTTAGAACCAGAACAATACAGATTATACATTAAAATACAGGTCAAGCAGACAATCACCGAGACTGATGAAGTCAAGCCAATTGCGAGAGCTTGTTCCCTCACTTTTTGCTCCTTTATGAGTTCTCTTCTGTGTGCTTCACTTTGCTGCAGCAAAGATACAAGCTCCTCAATTTGCTCTTTCATTTCTTTAATCTCCAGGTTCTTTTCCCACAACTGGCATCTGTTAATACAATTAAGTGGTACAATTAACACTAAAAAGATGAAATCACTTGCACTAGCAAAAGCTAAGATCTCATTCCTTGAATTAATTAACTATGTCATCCCAACTTTCATTCGTCTCCTGGTATGCATAGATGTCAATGCACCACAATGGCATTAACACCACGTGGCAAGAAGGAAACATTACATTGACTGATGAAGAAGCATATCTTATTATTTTTCTCCACTATCAGAGAATTGGTAGGGATAAGTTTCAGAAATCCATAACACAATAACTATATTAGATTCACTCTCATCAGAATCGGCATTCTTCTCCTGTTTTTTACTGCAAGCAGGAAGGACATGTTAGTCATCCAAAATTCATTATAGGCCTACGGTATACAGTTTAGCCTATTGGCACTAATATGGTTTAACAACATCAAAATGCGTCCCATGATGACCACAATTTTTCATATACAAAGAACATCATACTATCAAGCTCTTTGCCAGATTGTACAAGCACCTTGCTTCTCCAGCAGCATTAAACATGTACTGAAGCAAGCCCTTTGCATCTCCCATTGAGCGCAAGTTGCTCCAACGTCCACGACCAATTGAGACACGCTCCCTTTCTTCTGCCTCTGAAAGCTGTGAAGCCATCACCAAGAGTGCATTTGAAGACATACTCAGCATGTTCTCTAGAGAAGCTATCCTTGCCATTCTTGCACTCGGTGACATGGATAACATGCTGATTGATTGGAAAACAAGCAAATACAAGAAATTAACTCCATTGTGGCAACTATACATACTGATATAACCAGACTATACTGATATAACCAAACTAATTACAATAATCATGGCAAGAGAAGGAAAAAACTTAAGAAGAAAATTCCATAGTTATATACCTGGAAAGTTCATTCTTCCCTCTAGGGGGACTCTGCCCATCAGAAGAAAATTGATCCATGTGTTCCAATACATCCAATTCTTTTGCCAGTGCAGCTTTGCTAGACAATAATTCCAATGAGTAAGCTGACTGGACATGTTTAAGAAATGTTGCAAAAGATGGCACATATAAAAGAACAAAATTCTGAATACATACAGTTGACTTTGCTTTTCATATTCGAAATGAACTTCATGCATATTCACCACAACTTCCAGCTCATGATCAAGCCACCTTTGCAAAGATTTTTCATTTCCCTATAAATGCAATTCATATTAAATTGGTCCGATATGAACTTTGTAGCACGAATAATAATAATTGCATTCACAAATGGATTGTCTCAGGTGGCTGTGGTCATACTCAAATAGCCCAGTTTGTTGGTAATCATGCCAGAAGGAACCTCTTATAAAACTATGTTAGGATTAACTAAACCAAACTTCCAGCCTGCTTATATCAAATATGTATTTGGTAACATCTATATGCATACATAAACACAATTGAAGAATATTACAGAACATGAAATCCGGCTGTGATCACATTCATCATAACTGAAGCAGCCTATAGCCAACCCAAACTCAAAACTTTCTACAAACATGATGCCCAGATTTCAATGGATGTTGATATTTACAAATTGCACATGTTGCACAGCTCAATTACCTGCCCAATCAGTGCATGTCCATTATATGTCGCTGAAAGAAAAAATACAAAGAAAATTAAAATTAGGAAGTGAGTACATACTGAGAATATTTCCGAGAAAAAAATTGTTACCAGAGGAGTCACGTGCAGCATGCTTACGGGTTTCCAACAACTCTTTCAGCCTTCTCGTAGCCACAGCAGCCTCTTCTGTCTTCCTATGGAGAACCTAGGGAAAGATTATTGTGATTAGTCACAGATCCTATGAACCCTAATATGCATATCATATGGATCAGCATGAGAAAAGCATACATTAAACCATCTGTAAGCTGGGAATCTTGAATTGGGGGTTTGCTTGTGAAAATAACAATTAATCTGAGTCTGTCTACAGGATTTCTCTTTCATCGTTTTCACAACTACCTGACTCTTCCATGACTGAACCTTCCAAACTTCCAACCCTCCAACTCACCGTATGGTGGTGGTAAGTTCTATATTATTTTGTCAACAACTTCGTAGCTTTACCGGGCTCAACTTAGTCTTGGCTCAAGTTACCTTTTTCTCCCTCTTCTCTTCGATTTACTGGATCTTCCTCAAACAAAATTCCAACTTCCAAGTTATAACCCTAGCTCATCCAAAAGTCCTGTACCAGTTTTTTATCATCTAAGGGTTTGCTCTATCCTCTAGACTGCAGATGTATCTTAAATTCCACAAAGGGAGAAAAGAGTCTAGTTGAGTACTTTTTTTCTTGTTCTTCTTCTGACTTTTGTTTTTCAGTCTAGACTACATTCTGCTGATATTTACCAGAATTCAGACAATATCAAACATTGGGCAAGAGGGGGAGTATCAGTTGCAGCATTAGGTTGCATTGAGGTAATTCAAAAGCTCCACAAAAATAGCCAGAAGAACTCTTACCATTTTCTGTCGCTGATTCAGAGCTTCGAGTTTATGCCGTTCATATTCATTTCTCCTTCCCTCCTTCCTTAGCTGCTTGAAAACAAGGTTTTAAAAACTACAGTAAATAACGCAACTGATCGAAAATACATGCCTAAGACTTCTCCAGCATGAATAAAGTGAATAGTTTCCTAAGAAAACTGGAATGAAAAATAAGGTAGTAATAAAAGCATGATTCCCTGGTCCAAAATGTCAATTATGTAGCGAGGTTCAATGCATGTAAATGTCAGTAAGAGGACAAAAGATATGAAAATTTTGACACAAATTCCAAGCAGCATAATAACAACGTGAAAAAAGCAATAAGGTTTGACAAGAGCACTCCACAAATTTGATAATAAAACCACATAAAACCATAAAGAATGAATGAAGTGCTTTGACGTCAACATGAACTTTGTCTGCTACAATATTAATATTCTCAAATCCGAGGATTTGGAAATGTTAGCCATTTTGGAAAGTATTTTGAGGAAGAGACAGCAGTATAGGCAAGTTTCTGGTTCAATTTTTTCTAAAGATTTAAGCACCTTGGCTTATTCAACAGTACTGAAACATTTTTTGCTTCTTTTTGAGTTCTCTTTTTGTTACATCCCCAGTTCATTTCAAGAGAACACTTTAACAGTTTTTCCTTCTTTTTTCCTTCCTTTTTTATCTCTTTTTCTTCTCATCCTGAAGCATAATATCCCTGGACTTAAAGCACATTAGAGAATTTATGTACATATACTGAAAGTACAATCAAGTACTCCATACCCAATACAATAATAAACATGTTAAATAAAGATGCATTCAACTGAAAATGCAAATGCAGTTTTACATTTCTTGTCGGTGACAAACTGCTTTGCAATCAACAAAGCACGACATTTCCAAGCCACAGGTACCTGTGGATTTGAAGGTAAAAAAGTAGAAAGTAAGTACCTGAAGCAATTCCTTCTCACGAAGGGCCTTCCATTGTCGAAATTCCTCTGATACTTGTTTTATCTTATGCTGTAACTGGACCTAGAATATGAACAGAGAACAAGCAGGATGGATCCAAAAATCATGAGATATTGTACAGTTGGACGTGAGAATCTAAATTCGGTGAGGCAATAAAATGAGAACCAACCTTCTGTGCCTTGATATACTGTATTTCAGCTTGCAAGCGCTTTGCTGCTTCATCACTTCTTTGTTTTTGCTTCAAAAGTTGGACCTGGCTTTCCTGTTTCTTTTTAAGATCGAAAATCTGATGTTCATAATGGAAAGTTTACACATGAATCAAGAATATTAGTGTATGAAAACAGGACAACACTTAGTTACGCAAGTTTTAAATGTCTATTAATATTCCGTGAAAAAGGGATGTAATTGAACCTGTGCTTCAAGTGATTTTAATTTCTTTGCATCAACTTCTTGCATTTTATGTGTGTATCCATCAGACTTCGCAGCAAGGTTCTCAACTTCTGCCCATAAATGATCCGTTTCTTGCTGAAAATTGTGCAACTGAATGTCAGCTGTTAAGTGAAAGCACAGTAGACAACAGCAATTCAAGAAGAATCTATTTGACCTGCACACTTCTTTTCTCTTCCTCAAGTTCCATGATTTTCTTCCCGAAGTGCTTCTTGAGTGCTTCGGTGCCAATTCCACCAAGAAGTTCCATCTCAGACTGCAAAAAATCAGCGTTTATCAAAGGATTGATAAAGGTGATTAAAAATTGTAACAAGCCACCAATTTGACGATAGTGCTTTAGATCCTAGCATACAGCGTTGTGGATTTGCATAAAAATTGCATGGATGACTAACGGGGTAGCTAGTAAGAAGTGACAATAAAGCCAACTAACTCCTAAAAAAAAAAAGGGGTAGGAATGGCTTTTCCCTATAAGCTAAAAGGATTCATCCTTCCTTATAATTGCACTTCCAAGCTCTTTTGCTATTTGCACTTGGATATCTCGGTGATACAAGAATATAGTATTAAAAAGAGAGTGATTTCACAACATAGGGCACCCAGATATATATATGATCGGGAATTATTTAAGTGGGAAAAAACTTTTTCTCCTGAAGGAAGCCAGTCAACTAGAGAGCGCATTGCAGAACACATCTAATCTAATAAGATTTTGGCTCAACACAACATTGGCTTAAGATTTTGACAGTCACAACCTTGCTTTTGGCATGCAAAATGAAAGATGGAATAAAAGTGCACATATTCCAATTTCATTCGCTCAAAGAAAAAGAATACTAGTTATGTTTTTAAGCATTCCCTATCAATTCTAGCTATCCTATAATTGCATATCAAGGCAAATAAATGAAACCTCTTTCTGCTCCAACCGTTTGTTCAACTCATTCAGCTCTTTGCCCATAGTATCTTGGAGAAGGGCATGTTCCCATTCATTATTTACTTCGTCAAATTCCAAATGATTTTCACCTGCAGAAGTGAGAATAAAGCACTAAACTTTGAAGAACTAGGCTAGCAAACTGAAACATAAACTATAATAAGAGAAGAAACCATTCCCCAACATACCACAATCAATCATTTACTGCCTGCCATCCATCGCAACAGATATGTAACAACCAGAAAAGAATAGACCAACATTATGTATGCAAGAGGGATTTTTTTTTCTCAACCAAATGACCAGATTAACCTTTCAATCCGTTTTATATCCTTCCATGCACTGCATTAATGCACACTCAAGCCTGCAAGCAACAGTATTCTTCAGAGATGACACAACTAAACATCAAGATGGTAGAAATACCATTATGGTCTCAGGGGTGCAGGTTAATAACCAATTAAATGGTCGTCTATTGTACATTTAAGGGAGCTACGCACTGAAAGCTTATTCAAACCTATAGTCAATCATCTTATGATGGCCCAAACTAAGCAGAAAAATGGATCACCTGATATGGTTTCAACTATGTGATAATCAGAGGAGTCCCTGCCCTGAAAGCCCCTGTTAAGTCCATCACTTCCTGTAGAAGAGGTGTGGTCTTCCTGAGAAACAAAACACTAATATAAATACTAATATGTCAATTGTGTCAATAAAGGAATAAAGTAAATATAATCCAGCCATATTTTACAGATACCAAGAAAAATCACTGATATTTCATTCCATACAAGTGTCAAAAGGAATATTTACGTTGGTGAGTGTTAGAAAAGCAAAAGAGAAAATAAAGAATTAGAGTTTCTGTACATACTTCAGCGTCTATTTCATTCTGTTGTACAATTCCACATCGGCTGTGGTATTCATGAAGTTCTTGAGAAAGGTGCCTATTGGCAGCCTCAAGCCACGCAACCTGATCCTTAAGAACCTACAGAACCAAAAACAATAAAGAAAAAAAGGGGTTTTGCACCAAGCACGCTCAATTTACCTCCATAAGCAGATTATCTAGTAACTACTGTGATCAAACAACAGTTCTGTTCTATACTAAGCAAAGCACCTGCACTTCATCTGATGACGCTCCTCCCCCACGAGCACAAAGCTCTGACTGTAAGTACTTCAGTTGCTGCCTCATCTTTTGCATCTCATTGGATATTAGATCCCTATTAACCTGCAGAAGAAAAATTCAAAAAGAATTTTTAATACTTTGTTTGAGAATACATGAAACTTAAGATCAGAAAAGGTTTTAAAATTCACTTCTAGCATAAAATGAGAGGATTAAGTAGAAAATTTCCCATAATAAAGTTATCTAACAAACTTACAACAGGCTTATTTTGAATATTGCGGGCACGATTTGCATATTTGAGAGTGTTAAGACTTTCCTCAGCATTGATATCAGCAGGACTGATGCAAGCTGGAACAAGGGTCATAATTGCAATAGGTTAAACAAGCATCAAGATTTCCAGTCAGTAATGAAGCAATCCAAGTCAAAACGTGGAAAATCATACACTTTCCCATTTCCTGAAAAAAATTGAGTAAACCATCTTCTACAAATAAATAAAGAGCAAGGAAATAGAAAAGGGCATAGGTCCATCCTGTTTCCATATATTCGATAAAGAAAGAGAAGGTATCACATTTGGGTAAAGGATATTTCAAAGAAGCAGGAATTAGCCACCACAACAAAGGTTTGAAGTTGAATACACCATGTTCAAAAGAAATTGACCAAAGAAACTAATTCCAAGATATGACTATTTGATATTTACCAAGGATGCTCATGAATATAGCTCTATGTGTGCGTGGTTCTGTCAGACTATGTGAGATTCTCTCTCCCTATTACTGAAGTTCTTGAACAATTAAAGAGTATCATAGAAGTTACCTATCATAACAGTTTTGCTGTTTCCACCAAGTGAATCCTGCCAAGATGCATAAAACAGCATCAATCAGAAACCACCTAAGGATGAGGAGAAAAAAGATAGAAGGAACATAACAAGCAAGAGCGAAAAGTTGATCCTGATTGCTCAATGATATTTAAATCCTGAAGATAAAACCCATATCGTTCTTATTTGAGATACCAAGAAATATATTTGCTGTATATTTTGTAATGAAAGTTAAAAACCGGAATATCTAAAATCTCAAAAATCACCTCAACTGAAGACCTTAACAAGCTATCTCAATACCCGACAAATCCCGGCTTTGTAATTGATTAAGGAAATTTAAGGTGACAAGACAGTTAGAGGCTAACATCAAAACAACCGGAAAGCATTTGAGAGTAATTACTAAAAAAATGAATTCTAAAGATTTATCAAATCTAATGACCTTCAGGAGACATGAATCTGTTTCTGCCTAACACTAAATATGCTCAAGAGGTCAGATCTAGTGCATCCATTTTTCATATTCCTCTACCTCAAGAAAACATTTCATAGAGAAAGATGGATGTTAATCTAGGCCACTAGGAATTTCTGATGATCGCTTTTCCAAGTCAACATCAGAATGTCCAATTTATGACTATTGGAGCTCTAAACAAAATCGCATTTCAGATATAACACATAGATCAAGAAAACATAAATCCACCTGCAACAGTCGAGTTAATTTACTGTTTCGGTAAGGTACATGCACCCCCTCTTTCCGCTTTTTCTCATCCCCCAGTGCACTAATGACATTACCAAGTGCAAGAAGCCCCTTATTAATGTGTATGCCTATAGACAGAAATAAAAGTGAGAAATCCGATTTTATTATGACAAAAAGCAAGAGTAAAAACACAATAAGCAGTTAAACTAACCTTCTTTAAAACGAAGACCACCAGAACCTGTTCTTTTGGCTCGCTCAGATCCAGCAAGATCTACAAGATGGAGCTTTGCACAAAAATACTCTTCACCCATATCCTCAACTGAGGCATCATTGCCCGGAAAAACTGAATGGAGTTTGTGCATCTGCTCTAATGTGATTGTGAAGATGGCATGTGATCGACTAACAGATACATGCAAAGCAACACCACATACCATTAGATTGTAGATTTAATCATAAGCGATGACAATGAAATAAGCAACTCCAAGCATTGAAATGCATTAGTTGGGCTAATTTTTTTTTTTCCTGACGAAACTTCGGGACAAAATCACAATTTAACAAAAATAATGTGATGAGCAAGACTTACATACACCTACACAAAACAAATTAAAAATGCCTAGCCTCAAGGCATTAGATAATGTCTTTCATGTAATGTTCATGATATATCAAACAAGAATAGCATTTGAAATGTTTAAGCTAAACATACAAAGAAAGTATAAACCATATTATAAGCTAATGGCACCAATATCAATGATACCAAGAAGTTCAATTGTAACAATATCACATCTTATACCACGATTATGAAATACCCACAATCCAGCTCTTCAATGAGTTGATTGGTGGAAAACCGGACATTTGAGGATTTACAAAGTACCTGGACTGGTTGTTCATATTTGTACTCCCAGTTGCACGGTTTAAAGATCCTTGTTCAAGGCAAGAAGTCATTTCTTCTAATGTATTAACCGCAACTTCAGTTGATCCAGCTAGTGTTATAACTCCACTTGATGTTTCACGAATTTGAATTGGCTGTCTTCCAGAAACAGCAACTTTTCCAGCATGTCCATTAGCAGTTTCCAATTTACTGATAGATACAGAATCTAGCAAATCCCTTACTTCTTCCTTCAGAATCTTCAAATTAAAACATTCTAATTAATTCCTCAGGAAGGAAAAAGGATAACATAGCCATCACATAACACTTGTAAATTCATGCACAGTTTCAAGGCTCCCTCATCTTCAAGAGGGGCCACTGTAAATTGTCATGCGAATAGCATTTCAGAAGCAATGGAACCTACCATTCCATATTCAGATTTAAAATTCAAGAATGCCTAAGAAATTGTCACGTAATTTAAAGTGGCAAGTCAGCAGGTTCAGACTGAATGAATAAAGCATAAAACAAATGATTGGCTGCATATCTACCTGTTATCATAACCATGAACCAAGTAATGAGTGTACCTCAATGAAAGAAATGTGCAACTGGAATTCCGTTTGATGCTTCGATGTTTCAATCCTGTTGAACAGTGCATTCATAACCTGAGGAATCAGTCCTGTCTGGCAACCATCCTTGAAGCTAGTTCCCATGGTATATGTTTTCCCCGATCCAGTCTGCAGAATAAACATGCATCAAGACCCAATAGAAAATGAGGAAAAATGGGAGATCTTGTTGTGCTTAAAGCATTTTTTGCATGCAATAGACATTACCTGACCATAAGCCAGAACAGTAGCATTGTATCCTTGAAATAAACCATCAACAAGTGGAGCAACACATTCTTCAAACATGGTCGAGGAAGGAGATCCTACACTTCCATAGACATGATCAAATGTAAAGGAATGAGCTCCAAGTTGTACCTGCTCCACAGTAAAAACACAAGGCATTAAAGCCAAACAGCTTAGTACTTAAAATTTTACAACTGACTCGAGATATCAGAAAGGAACAAGTAAAATTTTCACAAACGGAAAGAACAGTTTTTGATCGTGAAAATTTTGAAGATGCTCAATCTCCCAAGTTGCAATATACCGTATTGCCACATAGCGTATAAAATTAGTAATGGAAGGTGAGAGCTGGCTCAGTTAGAAGAATCCCTTGGCATTGTAACAAAGACCTAGGTTCCAAACCCACAGCTAGGAGGAAAGGGTTAAGGGATGGGTTCGTTGCTTCTGCTATATAGCCACTAGGCTCACTTATCCTCCATGGACAACATTAGGAAAGAAACAATCTTGCTAGGAAACCGATCACCTTCAGTTTTTACTCATACATAATTTAATGCAAGGCATGTGTAATGTCTACAAATATGTATTGAAAAAAGAAGAAAAAAATCAAGATGGGGTTTCCAATTTGACTCTCTTGACATATTTTCAGCTTCAAGCCGATAGACTATCATCTAAACATCCGGAAATCTAACTCAGTAGCTATATTACAAGATCTATATTGCTTGTGTACATTTACAAATATGAGGACCATTAAAAGTTTCTATCGTGGTTAGAACAAGAAATGCGGTCAAAACATGTAGTTTACCAAAAATGAATCGTGCACCAGATAGTGAGAAAAGACTCAATAGCCTGTAGTTTACCAAAAGAAATGCCTTATCAAAGAAAGAAGATGATGACAGAGAAAATATTTATGCAACAGAGCTTAATTTCTCAAACTGTGTCTTTGTTTAGTTAAGAGACAAGGAAAGGAGTCAGCACATGAGACTGACCCCAAAACAGGCACAAATACTTCAAAAGGAGTGTTGACGAAAGCGCAGAAGTGGCGCTAAATAAGAGGCTAGATGCCAAATGCACACATATAAAATGAAGGAACCAGGTTACACCTGTTCTTAAACAATAATAGCTACGAATAGGTAGTAGGATCCCTTAATGCTTTAAGTTCTCACTGAAGGCCAATAAAGCAAAGTAAATATGCAAGGAGAAACAACAAATCAAATACAACAGATTCCGCGCTAAACAACAGAAAATCTGGCTTCTCTTTTGAGAAAACCATATACTAGAATGTACAAACGTAGCAACTCCAAGTGCATTAATCCCAAGTTCATCGGAAAAGAAATAACAAACCGATACTAATCAAACAGAACACATATTGAACATCTTAATTTACTGAAAATACAAGCCCAAGGCACCCAGAGTTAAATACACACGGTGCGAAATGGGCGAAAAGGGACCAGATTCCAGCTTTTTTTTGAGAAAAAAAAAAAAAAGGTACCCCATATTCTGAGTTTGTAGAAACAGAGCAAGCATCGAATTCGATAACCCCCAGTTCCTCTCAAGAGACAGAAAATGCAAAGTTACCTGAGGCTTCCCAGGTGTAACCGTAACACATTCTTTGGAGCCTTGAAGGCGTTCATCGGCGATAAGAGGCCGTATATGAACCGCAACCTTGACACAACAATTCTCAGAAGCTTCCATGTTGCACTTCCGATAAAACCAGAGTAAATGGAAGAAAAGAAACTCAGAAAAGGAAAAGATATATAAACAGGTGGGTGCGTCTATTTTCTGGCAAATGCTGATTCTGTTATGACTCTGGTCTTGCTATAGTTTGATGGGCAGAAAGCTTGTGGATTTCACCTTCAAACAGGGAGAGAGAAACAGAGAAACTAAAGTACAAGCATTATATCTGGTTTACTAGTACTACTCTGCTTTTATTCATTTTCTTCGCTTCTTCCACAATCTTCACTCTCTCTGGCTCGAAGGGTACCTTCTCTCTGGCTCTCTCTCTCTCTTCCCCCCTCTTCTCTTTTCTCTGTTTTTCGTATGACTAGCAGTATCCTTTTTTGTGTCCATTGTCAAGCTCCAGTATTCCACCTCAAACAACTGTTTAACAACTGTTTTTTTTCCTGGAAAAATACATGAGGTCGTTGTCCTACCAGCATCATATCCACCCCCATCACTTCCTATATTCCTTTTGAAAGAGTAAAACAACATCAACAGAATATCCTTCCAAGACGTTACGATGACATATTAAGACATCCCCTCAAACTATTAAGATTAGGCTTAACAATGATATTAATCATTCATCGTTATCACTAATACCCAGTTAAAAAAAAAAAAAAAACCATCTTGTGCCTCTTCGACGCAAGTTGAGTAAACCTTAAAGTCACAGACTTTGAAGAAAAAAAAAAATCACTGAAGAGTCGGCCTCATCAGGAAGTACTATATAAGATTGGAGGTTTAAGCATTTGGCTTTCTAATTTTATGAAAAGATATAAATGGGAGCTGTTGATGAATATCGCTCTCGGCTGCCCCTGGCCCCAAGTTTCTTCGCAAAGAAACAGAGATACGGACCAATTTTCAGAATGAAAACGATGTGGGAGAAAAAGACAAAAAAACAGCCCTGTGGAATTTCAGATAATATAAAGCCTCGATGCCACTTTGGAGCGGCGTAATGAGTTCGGAAACAAGGGGTCGGACGGAAAGCGATGGCTGCACTGAACTTCTTATAAAACACCAAGCTGCCATCGGGCCCTCCTTCACATGGCTCTCTACTATCTTCTCCTACTCCTACCACCGCAACACGCTCCCCTCAGGGTCTATGTTATGCTCATGACTCCATTTCTTTTTAATATCTATTTTATTTATTTATATCTTTCGTCATACCACCACGAAAATGACGCATTACAACTTTTTTTTTTTTTTGGCGACTCCAAAGCCATATTTTTTCCCTTTTTTCTGATTAGATTATTCAAAAAAATGTTAGAAACTTTACTTGTGTCCTTATGTGATAACATTGCTTGAGGTTCTCTACGGTAAAACCAAAGTCAAGCAAACTGCTGTTTGTACTTAGACCGGAAGAAATGGGAAAGAACATTAGAGACGATCAACCTCAAGTTCCCTTTCCCTTACCTAACTCTCTAGTCATTGGATTCTCCCAAGTCTTGGTTTTGGCACTAGCTTGTATGCATGCCGAAGTAACAGTTAGGACGTCCACCTCAATGATTTCAGTTGCCCACAATTAGGTTTGGATTGGATTAGTTTCCACAACGTGAATTGAATCACAAAGAGTAAAAGAATCAACATGATAAAAGTTTAGAAATGAGTAGAGATTTCAGGTGTTCATGTCTCGGAGACTTTACTTATGTAGATGGGAAGGATTGTTTCTTGGAATATGACGAAGATTTAAGTTCAAGTCTTCCCAGAAGTTGTTTCTAATCGAAGAGTGCCTTCGACGACGCCACAAGACAAACACAACTTGACATCGCCCGTCGAGAATTGGAGGTCATAGTATAAAAAAATTCGTAACTCCAGTGAGCCACTCCAATTTCCAGGTTCTCAAAAGGTACAAAGGGCGGTGTCCCGATGGCACAAACATCTGCAAGAATGCGAAGTCCAAAAATGGTAGGTGCTTTTCGGAGAAACCGAGAAGGAAAAAAAGCACTGCTTCAAAGCATTTACATAAAGGCAGAACTTGTCAGCCTGCCAACTGGATGGTGGTGGGAGAGTGAGACCTAAGCTCCAGATTTTACTTACTGCTATTTACTGCATAACTCAGAATTCATCGCAAAGAATTTATCTTCCCACAGTGCTTTCTAGTTTCGTGGGCCGGCATCACATGTGGTTATGAACGATTTCGGTTTTTATCCAACTCGACTGTAACCCACAAACTCCCGATTCTTGCCTGACAGTAGAATTCATTGCTCTGGACTTTCTAGATCATCGGGGTTGGTGCTGCAAGCTGTAGACGAGGTCATCGGAATCAGAGGGAAGATGGTTTTCATTAGAACAATTATAGTTCTGGCAGTTCCAGTCGTCCCGCAACAGCCCAGTGACAGCTCTCCGGCATTTACTCAAAGTAATGCCTTCTCCTAGTCATCAACTTCACTGTCTTGAAATAGTTCTTGCCACCTTTATCTTCCCCCCTCTCTCTCTCCCCCTCTCTTTCCAGCTCCAGCTCAAAGGTACGCCGCATCTAAGCTCCTACAGTGTTGTACGTTGAAGACTAAGCTCGGGCTACCCCCTCAGTGGCTTTACGTGACGACACCGCCATGGAAGCACCTTTGCACCTATTCTAAACCTTTTCGAGTCTTGAGCACTTCATCGTTGACCAGCGATATCGAAAGTAGTGTCAATGACACCGACCATACATTGGAAGGCCAGTGCGTTTTGGTTTTTGCCTCAGATTGCGTGAGACATTTGTTTTCCTTTCACGCATAGAGATGCTTCCCCAGTTCAGTAAACTTGCTGAGAAATTATAAAATTATTTACAAATCAGATAAATAAAATAAAAATTTTAATTGGGTGTTTAGCTTTGAAAGGAAGCAATTATAATTCACTGGAACAATCTTGGTCAAAAAAGGAAAGCATCTAATAATTTGATATGCAGTTGACAGGGCCTTTTTGTTTAAAATATACATTTCCAATCTCAGCTTTTACGTCCCTCGGCAATCCACTAATGAAATGTTAATTGAACTTGTCCATGCTTGTCACTTGATTGCGATGTCAGAGGTCTAGATTCTATTAATGGAAATGATGTGGAAATACTGCAGCCCCTTTCAGACCTACTTTTGGGTCGCTTGTGGTAGAATAGATTGACTACGCCAGTGTCAGGCCGGGTACCCGGCGGGCTACAACATGGTCCGTTCATTGGGCCAATTGAATCTGATCGACGGATGATGATCCATAAACTTCACCAAAGTTAGTAGAGGGCCTCGTAGCCGATACCGCTCACAATCTTTTATATATATTTTTGAGAAATTTTTAAAATAGGTGAGAAAGTATATTTTATATGCAAAAAATTATTTACTTACAAGGTGATTAATGAAATATTAACAAAAAAAATCATAGAGTTGTCTTAATATATTATTTGATTAGATAAAACGGTGTAGTTTAGACCAGGGCATCTTCACATATTCTCTGTTACATTAAAAAAGGTGGTGTTAAAAGCAAGGCCAAGGATTTAAGGTCACACGTGTGCACCAGTCAGCTTCCACGGCTGAAGCGTGCGTCAAGCGTGGCAGACATGCGTGATTCTCACGCGAGAATTACAGAAAAAACAAAAAAAAGAAATTGCATGTTGATTGACTTTTCTGGGTGGAAATAGTTTAATAGTCCGGGACAAGAAAGGACAAAAAAGACAGCCTATTTGCTTCTATGCCCCCCGCGTCGACGAAATCTGACCGTTCGTTAGTCGAAGCTCTGCAAATGGTGAGCACCGGGGTAGAATGAGAACCGTCCAATACGTAGCGACTTTGCGCACTTTTTCCCCCTTTCTGCCCCTTAAATACTCAGGACTCGAAGCCAGAAATTTCGTACAGAGAGGGAGAGACGGAGAGCGAGAGAAATAGAGAGAGATATAGAGCCATGTCTGGAGGTATTGCTCGAGGTCGCCTTGCTGAGGAGCGGAAAGCGTGGCGTAAAAACCATCCACATGTCTGTTAACTCTTTTTCCCCTCCATCTCTCTCAGTCCAATCGTATAGTTTTGTGATTTTGCGTTCAAAATTTTGCTTATTTCGTTTGTTTTTCCTTTCGGTAATCTAGGGTTTTGTCGCGAAGCCAGAGACTCTGGCCGATGGGACTGTCAATTTGATGGTGTGGCATTGCACTATCCCTGGAAAGCCTGGTGTAAGCTCTCGTCTTTATACGCTTCTGTTTCGAAACCCTAATTTTTGCATCATTTTGTAAAGCTCACTGTTATTCTTTGGTTCTCTTAGCCAGTACAGATTACATATTGTGAAACGATTATGTTCCTCTTTGTTTTTGGATTATGCTATACTCTATAATGTGGTATGGGAAGTTTTATGCTATTTGGAATATGTGGCCTGCTAGTAGGGTGCGAAGCAATAAGTGCGTCGAATTCCGTGTCCTGATCGACTGTCCATTTTCAGAAACTGAAAGCATTTGTTCATCTTCAGGTTCAAAATTTGACTTTTAGATGACTCGGGTTCACTTTTGCGTTTCATGTAATGTAGTATGGTAGTTCTTGTATTCTTTCAAGAACATATCGTTTGCTAGTAGGTTGCGTGTGGCTCCTGCAATGTGGGAAGCAATTAATGTCAAAATTGATGCCCTAATTTAACTCTCCATGATCAAAGTGAAGACTTTTATTAACCTCAAGGCATTTTAGTAAAAAATGTTGTACCTTTTTTCCTTCATTAGCCATCATGCTTCTTCAAACCGAGATCCCATAGTTCAAGATAGAGTGAATAATAATCTTATTGCTTTCTTGAGCTTACCACTCTGTGTTTGGTGATTGGGAACTGTGCTCAATAAAGTTTAGAGGTACTTGGGATAAGAGACATACGTGGGAGGTGTAACAGTGTGGGTAGCAATTTGGTGAAATCCTACTAAAATGAACTCATTGAAGGAGTTACAAAATTGAAATGCCAACTAAAGGAAGCCTGATCAATATCATAATGAAGAGGCAAACATTAGAATTTCCAGTTAATAGAGGAGGTTGCTAATGTAGTTCAATGGGTAATACTGGACTAGATAGCTTGGGAGATGATGGGGTGCTCCTCTTACCATGTGTGGTTAGTGACGGGTATCTCTTGAGTTGGACGGATATTATTCATTTGATGTGCATAGAGTCTGATTTACAAACTTCTAACTAATAGTCAGTCCTCAGCCTAGATATCTTGGGAGATAATGGAGATGCTTGTTTTAGCATGGGTGAACAAGGATGAGTTTGTCTTGAGTTCAATGGATATTATTCATTTGATGTGCATGTAGATGATTACAAACTTATAATAAAGTAGTAGTCCTCTTTTTGTACATCGATTCCAAAGTTGCTGTGTCTTATATTTTTAATTGATTTCGTTTTGCATCTTGTTGTATATCTACTATGGACGGGATTTAGTTCTTTCATAAGTCTGTCAACATTTCTCTGATGATCCTTGTACCTAAGTGAAAGATTTTTTGTTAGGATTTGTCTGGGATAATCCCTTGGTAAGCATGTCAGCTTTTGTCCGTGGAGTAATGATTGGTGCTGTATTTTCTGAAAAAAAGATGTACATCTTGAATCAAATCTTGGTTTTGAAATATAACGTTGGAGGTTATTATTGCAACATTGGTTGCTGGCATGAAAAATGAATTTGAAACTTCTTCAGCAATGCATTTTTTTGAGCCGTCAAATGGTCTACCAGAAAAGCATGTTGCTTTGCAGCTGTGGGATGATTTGTCCTACGGCAATAGGTTTTTGGTGACCTTTTGTGAGTCTGTTACCCTTGATTTGTTATTTGGTTATCAATTTTCATTTCAAAAGTTCGCTATGGAGTCCATGTCTAGTCAACATAGTTTGTATTGCTAATTTTGTTGACCAGATTTGGAAAGTTGCTGGAGCACTCTTATTTTGTAGGAGTTGATTTTGAGGAAAACAAGTTTTTATGGTATGCAATGGTAGAGGGAAGGGTTTATAGCTTATCAAATACTTGTGAGTGCTTGATTAAGGAAATGTTGCAGGAATTGGAAACTGGCTGCCAGACTAGTGTGACAGCTGAAAGTCTATGGTATTGGGCAGTTTGAGTGATGGATTTGTACATAAAGAGTAAAGGTTTTAATGGTATGGTCTTTCTAGTGGAAAAGTAAATAATTCCAGGGTTGGTAGTAGTAGCATAGTTGAAGGAAAGAGGTGCCTCAGAGAAAATAATGAGGAGATGACAGTGAAATATACCTTAGGATACAGTGACTAGACATTAAAGACATAATTCTGTTAGTTAGAAGAAATAATATTTCCACTTAGCACAACCCCAATCGTATAAGTAGGCTTAGGACCAAGAGGTCGTAGGTCACCTTAGCCAACCTCTAGGCCAAGGTGTCCCAACGTATGAGTAGGTTTTTGGACTTGACTTTTAGAATCCTTATTTGTTCACTTAAAGTGACCAGCCAAACAAGTAAATTGGATCTTTCAATTGAGGTTTATAACTAGAAAATTCTAGACCTACCTTCATTGCAGAAATATCAAAGAAATTGTTAATTATTTTGTCCAGTTTTCAGGATCATACAATCCTGATGTGGAAACACTAGTGACTCCAAATCCATTAGATCGGGATACTTGAATGGACTACTTGTGACTTGATTCTCATAGTTGGCAATATTCCTTCATAGAAGATGCCTTTGTGGGTTAGACACTAGGAAACTTGACTTCCCAAATTTGACAAAATCACACATAACAAGAGCAGAATCTCTTTCCAGTTGCTGCGTTAGTTGATGTATGTTGTCTGGTTGAAGGGAACATTTCTAAGTCAAACATATGTAGTAGGCTTGTTTGGTTAATACTTTCTTCCACTTGCTACTTTTGGTTGTGCTTGGATGTCTTTCAAGTTTAGAAGGTTCCGTTTGTCTACTTGGTGGAATCTGGTATAAACTGGTATGATATTGTTCTAGATCTGTTTCAAGACGAACTATGGAGGATTTATTGAAACCGTTAAATTCTGGAATATGCTTAAGTAGCTCCCACTTGGGGGATCTTCTCTTTGATGGGTATCAAATGGCTCTATATGCCATATTCCTACCTATCATTTAGGAGATTTCTAATTCTTCCATTTTACCAGATGGAATTTCAACACATTAGATTTGCAATAGTAGTAATCTAGTTAGCCAAAATGACTGGCAGAATTCTTGGAATTGAAATCAGAATGAATTGGCAGCTACTTTTAAATCATAACCAGATTTCTTTCCTATTTTGAATGACATGACCTTTTTTTCGGTTTGTATGCTGCAGACTGATTGGGAGGGCGGTTACTTTCCACTAACGCTACACTTCAGTGAAGACTACCCTAGCAAGCCTCCTAAATGTAAATTCCCACAAGGTTTCTTCCACCCTAATGTTTATCCGTCTGGAACTGTCTGTCTTTCTATTCTTAATGAGGATAGTGTAAGTACCTTCTACTGCTCTCAGCAATTTGAAGCTAGTGTTATGTGTTCGGTTGAAACTCAACCATAATGGTGAAGCGCCGGATAACATGGACATTTTATGGTATATTCAGGGGTGGAGACCTGCCATAACAGTGAAGCAGATTCTTGTGGGCATTCAGGATTTGCTTGACCAGCCAAACCCTGCCGATCCTGCACAGACAGAAGGGTATCACCTCTTCATCCAGGTACATAAAGTAACAACCACGTTCTGTTCTTCTTTGACAAACCTGTTATGTTCTCAATGAGCCTCTGTGCTTCATCAGGTCCAGTCACGTACTATCTCAACAGGGTTCAAAAGGGCTGGTTCATTTTTTTTCCAATGAGGCAAAGCAGGTGTAATAGTGACGTACATCTGTGTTGTCTAGATGCAAAGCCCTCCTTGCTTGATGAGATACGATATGACTGGGTGATATGGTAACCATGGAAGGGCTCTTTCTGCAGTTCATAGTAATTCTTATTGTGTCTATGGTGGTTGAGTGTAGGGCAGTAGAGTTTAGATGCAGGGTATTGAATGTTTTACAAGCATGATATATGGGTTAACCACCGTTTTTTTTTTTTTTTTTCTCCTTCATTCTATGTGCTTATATAAGAAAATGCAATTCTCAACAGGATGCTGTGGAGTATAAGAAAAGAGTCCGACAGCAGGCCAGGCAATACCCGCCTATTATGTGAGAGATTAAATCCGTTCTTTCAGAGACTGGTATCGACATTGTTAGTTGCGCCACCTGTTGTTTGATGCTTGAAATTGCTCTTTCAAGGTATTGTCGGATTTGAAATGTAAGTGGCCATTATGTGTAGAACATGTTGAGATGTTTGTCGTCTTTAGATTTGGATTAGCTTATGTTAATATATTACACTGTATGGATCGTCCAATGAAGCTCATTGGTTTCCATATTTGTAAGGAACTTACCCTTTCCAATGTTTTGGGATGAAACTTGTTGCGTTAGACATTGCAGTCTGGTATCTATGCGCTTGTCTTCCGTCTGTCTGGTTCACTTTTTCCTTCAAAATTATTTTGTAAGTTTAGGTTTAAGTTACACTTGGGTATAAGCGTTATCCATATTTCACCCGTCAATTCTTTTCAATGATTAGTCATTTTACGGATCCACCGTTTGTTACGTATTCTCCTCGTAAATTGCGATGATCACAAATTATTCAGATTCATAGAAAAATTTTGTGGTTTATTTTATATATTGAATGCTGCCCATTTATTGATTTGTAGACATATACGCGCAAGAGCAGGGGATTCTGATTCTCATAATAATGACATCCATTTGATTTATGGTCGGAAGTGGTGAGGTGAAACCTAACGGTGGAATTGAGAAAAGACTGAAAAGTCGGATGCAACCCAACTCCGACCTGAAAAGGACCCAACACCAAAAACAAAACTAAACACAAGAAATACCACGACAAATTGAACTCTTTACACCACACCAACTTCCCTCCCTAATGCCAGTGCACCGGTGTAACATTCTTGCCCCCAGAACCGCCTTGTCTTCAAGGCGGAGGTTAGGAAATCGAAGCAAGAAAGAAGACTCCTTTTCGTAGGTAGCTCCTGAAGGCGATTTTCCCCGCCAATGAACTAGCACTTCTATACGGCTCTTAACTTGTCGCTTCTCCAATAAAGCCTAAGGTTGACGCTCCAGCTCCAAGGCTTGAGATGCTTGGGGAATTAGCCAATTGTTCCGATGGTGAACTGCCAAAGTATCTCTTCAGTCTAGATACATGGAACGCCGGATGCACTTGAGACCTTTTAAGAAGCTTTAGATTGTATGTCATTGATTGTTGCAAGCGAGTGCAACAAATCTAGTGTTCGCTGGGTTTAGGAGTGGGATGCACTTGAGACCCTTCAAGAAGCTTTAGATTGTATGTCATTGATTGTTGCGAGCGAGTGCAACAAATCTAGTGTTAGGTTTGTTTAGGAGTGGGTCGACCATAAAGAGATTAACAAATTTCTTCTTCTTTGATCCCTTTATTATAATCAACAAGAGAAAACACACAAGGTTGTGTGAGGAAGCACCCTCTAAGTTCTTAGATAACTTTCAAAGCTAACTACTTTGACTTGACTTGATGACCCATTTGCCCCTAGCTGCCTTTGGGCTCGTAACATGTCACCCTTCCCAATTCAAACCTTGGCCCTAAGGTCATAATTGAGAAAACGTTGTCGCATAACAGCCAGGTCTTCCCAAGTGGCTTCTTCCAATGATACCCCTCACCACTACACTAACAGTTGTTGCTGGCCCTTGAAGACACGAGTGTTGGGGATCTTTTAGGGAGCAACTGAAGGAAGATTGGACACCACATACAATTGGGGAAGTTTAGTGAGCACCCTAGTTGTCTGGCCCACAAACTTGCGAAGGTAGGAAATATGGAAGATTAGGTGAATGTGGGAAGATGGTGGAAGGTTAAGGTAGTAGGTGACCTGGCTAACGTGGTGGGTATCTTATAAGGGCTATCGAAGCAAGGTGAGAGCTTCAAGGAGTGGCACATAGCCATTGAAATCTGTTAGTAAGGTTGAAGACGTAGCAAGACCCAATCACCCATATTGAAACTGAGGTCACATTGCTTCTTGTCATAACATCATTTCATACAAGCTTGAGCTTGAGCCTTCTTTAGGTGTTCCTTGAAAGAACAAAGGACTTTTTCCTAATTATATAGCTCTTGATCGATAGAGTCCAACAATGTGGTTCTAGGAACATATAGGAGCAAGGTGGGAGGGGCCACCCATAAACAACCTTATACAAGGATAAGCCCATTCTACTATTAATGTTGGTATTATGGCAAAATTTTGCCCAAGCCATCCATTTCATCCATTCACGCGGGTGACCGTCAATGAAACATTGTAGGTACATTTCGATTGAACGGTTGGTGACTTTTGATTGGTCATCCATTTGGGGATGGTAAGCGAAGCTAAAGGCCTAACTAGTGCCCTGGAGGTGGAAGATCTCTTTCCAAAATAGGTTTGTGAAATTGCTTCCCCTATCACTAACAATGTGTTACGAAAGCCAATATAATTTAAAAATCTTGTTGAAAAATACTTGAGCTACTGTGGTTGCATTATAGGGGTCGGACAAGGGCAAGAATGAGTATATTTGGAAAGGTGATCAACAACCACAAGCTAGTTCTTACCACTGAGGAAGGGAGTTCGTCAATAAAGTCATGGACACATTCATCCAAATGTGGGTGGGAATCGATAAAGGTTGAAGCAAGACAATAGAGAGTTGGTTATCAACTTTGTTAGCTTGACAAACTTAGCAAGAATGAATAAACTCCTTCAGCTGAGTGCCTAACTTTTTCAAGTAAAAGACTAAGCAAAGGTGTTAGGCAATTTTAAAGAACCTTCATGAGTATTGCCATGGAATTCGTTCAAGATGATTAGATTGAGCTCGGAATCCTTTGAGAGATACACCTTTCCCTTAAAGAAAAAAAGGCCAAACTTATATTCCCATAGGCTGATAGCCTCACCAACCAGGATTTGTTAAATTAGCTCTTAATGTTGAGTTTAAGTTTCTTCTCTAATTAGGGACACCTATAAAGGAACAATGGAGGATATGGCTTATAAAATAGACGTGTCATGCACTTGAAAAGGGAAAGGATCATGGGGCATAAAGTAGGTATGATCAGGGATGCCCTTATAGACACATTTGTAGTAGCAAGGTGGGAAGGCAACATAAGTTGCACCCTCTCGATAGATGTGGCCTCTTATGTGGCCCACTCCTCTAGAAATCTATGCTGAGGACTCTTAGCTTCATGGTCCATCAGTGTTGCTAGTGATTGCAACATGGCTAATCGAATTGGAATCACAGGACTAAGACTCTGCAATGTGGGAGGAGAGGCAAAAGAAGAGCTACCCATGTCATTTGTAGTGTCCATCATTGTAAGACAGAAGAGGCCTCAAGGTGAAAAGCAAAATCGATTTTAGGCAAACAAGATAAGGCATCAGCAGCCTTATTATTGTGACCGAGTTTGTATTTGATTTTAAAATTAAATATAATGAGCTTTTTAAGCCATTTTTGCTGACTAGGAGTGGAGATTCATTGATCCCAGAGGTATTTTAGGGCCTAGTGATCAGTTCACGCCACAAATTCGTGATCAAGAAAGTCATGGAACCACTAGTGCACAACTAATAATAAAGTAGTCATCTCATGTTTATATGTAGAAAGGTGTAAACTTCTACCTGAGAGGGCAAGGTTGAAGAATGCAAAAGGTCACCCACGCTAAGACAACATGACCCTTATCCTGACGTTGGAGGCATCACATGCCACCAAAAAAGGCTTGGAGAATTTCGATAATTGCAACACCAGTGTACTCATCAATAAGCTTTTGAGTTGCTAAAAGGCAAGCTTGACTCAGTCATTCCACATAAACTTGCTTTTCTCTAACAAGTTTGTTAGTGGTTCAGTCACTATGCCATAGCCACAAATAAATCGGCGAAAGTAGCTTGTTAACTTGAGGAACCCTTGCAAGGCTTTGAGGGTTTTAGGCCGAGGCCATGCTAGGATGGACTATATCTTCTCTGGGTTGGCATTGACCCCTTTGTGACTGATGATGTGGTTAAGGAAGCCTAGCTTTTGCTTTCCGAACTCACACTTGGATGGCTTGACAAAGAGATGGTAGATTTAGAGGGTTTTTAAGACCAATCGAAGGTACTGGAAGTGATCTTGCTAAGAGGTACTATATACTAGAATATCGTTAAAAAAGACGAGTACACATCTTTAGAGCAAATTGCAGAATATTAAGTACATGAGAGACTAGAATAAAGTTGGGGCATTGAAGAGGCTGAATGGCATCACCAACCACTTGTAATGGCCTTTATGGGTACGACATGCAATTTTATGGATGTCTTACAGAGCCACATGAATAAAATGATAACCGAAACATAAGTCTAGTTTAGATAATACCTTGGCACCGTGTAATTCATTCATGAGCTCATTGACATTTAGAATGGGAAATCAATTTTTAATGGTTTGCATATTCAAGGAACACTAGTCCATGTACATGCACTAGGACCCGTCCTTTTTCTTGACTAAGATGATTAGAGTAAAGAAAGCACTATTGCTGCATTGAATGATCTACAAATGGAGCAAATCTTGAATAATGTTTTCAATATTAGTTTTTTGGTAGAAAAACTAGTAAGGCTTAACTACGATTGGCCGGCCTTCTTCTTGGAAAGTTATATGATGGTCTTTTGCTTGGATTGGGGGCATACCCCGGGGGACTGTAAAAACATCATGGAACTCCTGGGTCAAGGTCTGGGGTAGTTTTGAAGCTACCACATCAGTAGATAAACATGAGACCTCTAAGTTAGGGGTGTTATTTGTGAGGACCATTAAGCACAACACAATAGCATGTTTCTATTTTTGAATGTCTTTGGTAATGTTCTATTGTCAACCAGCTGGTTTTAAGGCCATATGGCTCCAGTTAGAACCACTTTCCGATCCTCATGGGTGAACTACATATAAAGTTATGAAAATCCTATAAAATGGGCTTAAGGGTATGGAAACATTAAACCCTTATGACTACATCAACACCCTCGAGGTTAAGGAGAATGAAATCTACAACAAAAGGGAAGCCTTATAAGGTTATTTCTAAGCCATAATATGCCCCTAAGCTGGTAAGGGTTTTGTCGTTGGCCACTTCGACTTGAAAAGTTTTAACTTCCATAAAAATGTTGCCTAATTATTTAGCAAACCGAGCATAGAGGAAGTTGTGGGTCGATCCTAAATCCATGAGGAAATGGATGTTTTAGGGACCAAACTAGACAACCCTATTAACCTTCATGGTTAAGGGCTGGGAAGGCCATAGAGGGCATTGAAAGAAACCATTGAGTTTTCTGTTACCTGATCCACTTCAACTTTAAGCTCTCTCACCTATCATTAGCTTCAACATTGTCCAAATCCATGCTTTTTAGGAAAAACAATCGCCTATAGTCATGAGTTAGGGTAAATTGCTCGTTGCAATTGACACATAGCCTTTTGGCTCAACATTCAAACATTTCAGTAAAGAAGAGGCGGTGAACAGGATGGGACCCACTGGGATGAAAGGGGCCACTAGGTGCTATAGGTGGAGGAGGACATTGGGCCGAAGCTAGAGAAGCAGGCCGTGGGAGAGGTGGAGGATTCAAATGACCTTTAGGCTTAGCTTTTAAGATCTTGGCCATACCAAGTGCGATTGATAGAGTAATGGGTTTGAAGATGTGCACATATGATTGGCGGTCAGGTTTCAAACCACTGATGAAGTAGCTCAACTGTTGTCGTGGAGTCATCCTTTCTGTGTGGAGAGATAGATGGGAAAACTACTTATGGTATTATTCATTTATCATGCCAATTTGATGGAGTTTGGCAAGGTCGGCAAAATAGTCATTGAACTCATCAAGGCTATTACATTCCATTATGTTCTTAACCATTAACTCCCAAGTCATTCCCTCCTTCCCATGTTGTTCTTGGAAAAGCCAAAACCACACTTAAGCTTCCCTTTGGAGGTTCTAAGAGGAAATGCGAACCTTATCCACTACAGAAGTGTTATGGAACTTAAAGAAATGCTCGGCAAGATAAATCCAGTCTATGGGTTTCCTACCATATCATAGGTAGGGAACTTAATCTTCATTTTGGTGTGGTTGTGCTCACCACCTGAGTCAATGTCCAGCTCCTTGGTCTGGCAATTGACATTACTCCATAGAGTGTTGTTGTTGTTGTTATGGTGGCTTTTTTGAAGCAATTCAATCTTAGCCTTTAAGGTAGCAAACATTTGTTATATGGACTATTGCATTACGTGATTAAGTTTTGAAAACGGCATTCAAGCTCACTATTTAATGAGTTGGCACCGCCCTTAGCCATAACTAACTCTAATGCCAGTTTGTTACAAGTGAGTGTAACAAATATAGTGTTGGGTTTGTTTACGAGTAGGTTGACTATAAAGAGATCGACAAATTTCTTCTTCTTTGATCCTTTTATGGTAGTCAACAAGAAAAAACACATAAGGCTTTATGAAGAAGCACCCTTTAACTTCTTAGATAACTTGCAATGTGTCCCTTATAGATTTCTTCCTCCCTTAAATGCTACTCAAACCTAACTCGTGCAAGAATGATTATGATACATTCTATTACATGCAAAGATAAACTAGTATGACATGAACCCTTGGGGAATTACAAAAGTATGGGCTTCTTGCACCCTCGAGTGCATTGACTTTTGACATTAGGCTAATACACCAACTTTCCACCATAGTAGCCTAACTTCTCCTCAGCATGCTTATGACAACCCCTTTGCTATCTTAATAAAGATATGACAAGACTATCCCTTTAAAATAACTTCAAAGCTAACTACTTTGACTTGACTTCATGACCCATTTTTCCCTGGCTACTTTTGGACCTGTTACATTGACCCCACTCTTTGCATCACCTTAAATGGTCCCTAAAACTTAAAGGATAACTTTTATTTCCCTCCTTTAACTGCTAAAGTCTGGCGATAATAAAGCAACTTCAACTATACTTGGTTACTAATGTCAAATTGCACGTTTGATCTCTTGCAGTCATACAACTTTTTTGTTATGTATTATGCCATTTCTAAATTTTATCTCAACTTTGCTATAAGCTAGTTTGTCTCTCTCTCCAAATATTTTCTCAACATAACCCATCGCTATAGTACCATTAACATATGACAATAGACTAAGAAGATGACACCCATAAACTATCTCATAAGATGTGTGGAGGGTAGCACTATACCAACCAGTATTATAACAATATTGTGTACACATCAACCATTTATCCCATTCCTCTAGCATATACTTTGTGAAGCAATGGAGGTACATCTCAACTATATAGTTAACAACCTTCATCTAACCATCTAGACGAGGATGATAAGTGGGAAGTAAAATTGAAACTAGTACCTTGTAGGCAAAATAACTCTTTCCAAAAGATACTAGCAAATAACATATCTCTATCTTATATAATGGCCTTGGGCATTCTATATAACTTGAACAAATTAGCAAAGAAGGCCTAGGCAACTATTTGTGTCATGTAAGGGTGTGTTAAGACAATAAAATGGCCAAATTTGGATAAGTGATCCATCACCACCAAAATGACTAACTTTACCCATAAAATGGGCAATCCTTCAATGAAGTCTATGAAAATATCATTTGATACTTGTTCTAGAATGGGCAATGGTTGTAGTTTCCTTGTTAGTAAGGTATTACCATCCTTACATGACATACAACACATTCACTTATTTATTGATGGCCTCTTTCATCCTCTTCTAGAAAAACACTACTTTGATGTGCTTAAAGGTCTTTTATGCTCCTTCATGAGTGTCTAAGTGTATCTTCTTAATAATTACTAGGATTAGCAAAGAATCATTGTTTGTGCATATTCACCATTTACATAAAATAACCCTACCTTTGTATTCCTTAAGCCTAATAGCCTCTTCTTGTTGAATCTTGTCAACGAGTTTCCATAATTTTGAGTTCGTCTCTACTCCACCTATAGTAATATTTACCCATGAAGAAATTACTTGAAAAATGGCTTGGACTATCTCTTCTTCATGATCATCATCACAGTTAAACAATGCATCAATCAATATATTTTCTATCCTTGACTTGTGCTCCACCACAAAATCATAACCCATTAGTTTGAGCATCCACCATTGTTGCATAAATGTTATGATTTTTTGCTCCTTTAAATACTTCAAACTCCTTTGATCTATTCTAATAATAAATAGTGTCCCAACAAGTAAAGTCTCTACTTTCGAACTACCATGACAATGGCCAATATCTCCTACTTACATGTTGATAATTTCAAATGGTGACCGTGTAAAGCCTTACTAAAGAAGACAATAGGCTATACCTCGCATCAAAACTACTTCAATCCTTCACCTAAAGGCATCACACTCCAATATGAATGGCTATGAAAACTCTAGTTTGGGTAACACTAAAATAGTAGTCATGACTATTTTTAACTTATTAAAAACATCTTAAGACTTCTCTAACCACTTGAAAGCATTTTTCTTTAATAACTCTATGAGTGGTTCTATTATTTTCTTATACTAATTGATACTCGGTTATGCCAAGAAAGCCTATGAGAGCCTTTATAGTTATTGGTATGGGCCAAGCCAAAATTGACTCAATCTTATCTTGATATATTGCCACTCATTTTTCATTAATTACATGATCTAAATATTGAACCTCCTAACATCCAAACTCACATATAAATTGTTCTACAAAACATTGATGTTTTCATAAGACTTCAAATAACTATTACACATACTTTAAATGTTCCTCCCAACTCTTACTGCACACCAATATATCATTAAAGAACATTAACGTTATTTTCCTTAGTAAATCTTGAAATATCACATTCATTAGGGATCGAAATGTTGCTAGCCAATTTGTCAAACCAAACAACACCATTAAGAATTCAAAATAACCATGTGAAAGGTCCAACATCAATACCAGGCCCATTAAAAGGTTATCTTTTATTTATGGTTAGCCTAGACCCACGTTAAGTTAGTCTTTCTCACTTAAGGGAGGTATTAGGGTTTGTAGTGTGGTGTAAGAGAGTGTAGCTGTCATTGTGAAGAACTTAGTTTGTGTGTATGTATGTTGGTTGTTGTGTGAGAGAAATCTTTGTATTTGTGAACAGATTTCCTCATTTAATGGTACTTGAGGTTAGTTGCTCTTGCTGTCTTCTTGTTTGATTTCGTAGTGCTATATTTGTGAATGATTGTGTATGAATAACGTAGTGATTTAAGAATAAAAATACGTTTTATTTGGTATTGGAGCCAAGTTGTTTTATCTTGGTGTTGTTGTATTATCGAATCACAAAAGGGAGTGGAGAAAGTGGTTGTTTGGTGAGAATCAATAGGAGTGTGGAATGTGATTTGTTTTCTTTGGTGAAGATTAATAGACTGAGATGAACTAGTTGTTGAAGAAAGAAGTTGTTTGGTAAGAAAAAAAAAAAGCAATTTTGGTGAGAAAAATACCAATCGAAGTACATTTGAGAAAATTGGGTAGAAGAAAAAAAGAAAGAAAGAAAGATAGTTTCAGTGATAATAGAAAAGGAAGATTTCAGTGGCATAAAGAGGAAAAAGACAAACGTAAGGGAGAAGTAAAAAAAAAAGGCTAATATGGGTAGTTCACTTTTAGGTATGAAGAAATTAAATAAAAACAATTATAATTTGTGGTGTTCATGTATTAAAGCCTATTTAATAGGTAATGAATTATAAGAGATAACAAATGAGAGAGAAGTAACACCACCAATTCAAGAGAATGCCTTGAAAAGGTGGAAATTAAAGGTAGGCAATGCATTATATATTTTGAGAACCTTTGTTAAAGATGAGTTTTCGGAGAGTATTTGGTTAACTAAAACTCCTAATGAAGCTTGGAACACTTTAGCTACCCTATTTTCAAGCAAAAATGAAACAAGGTTGCAAATGTTAGAAAATGAACTTGGAGTTATTTATCAAGGGTCAATGATAATTAATCAGTATTTTACTAAAGTTAGAGCTGTGTGTGATGAGATAAGAAAAATTGATCCTAGGTTTGCAAGTAATGAGGATCAAGTAAGAAGCCTTATTGTTCAAGGGATATGGCCTAAGTTTAATTCAATTGTTACAGCCTTAAGAAGATAGCACGTGCAACCAAGCTTGATTGAACTAGAGAACCTTATTGCAAATCAAGAAGCATTGGAAAACCAACTCTCTAATGTCTCAATTAATAACATTGATGATGCACTCTTTACTCAAAGGGATAGAGGAAGAGGAAGACAATCATATCAAAATCTAAGTAGAGACTCATGAAGAAAAGGGAATTCATCTTTAGAAGGAGAAGGTGTAGTTAAAACTCAACAACACTTAAATGAGTGACATAGTGGAGAATGTTATGTTTGTGGTAAACTATGCCATATTGCCTAACAATGTTGGTATAGAAAAGGAAGATCAGTCCAAGGAAATTGTGTTACATCTAGTTCTTAGCAAAAAAAATAGCTCTAGGGGCATTAAGTTGTCAAAGCAATGATTTAATGGCACAATCAAATCGTAGAGAAAAACTTAAAAATGAAGAAGATTGGAATGTAAAAAAGACAACTTTGTGTTGTGCAATAAAGAAAAGTGATGAATCTAAAAGGATAATGAATGAGTTTACTTTAACAAGTCTATTAGATGATGATTTGATCAATTATAAAAGGGATTGGATCGTTGACTTTGGGTGTACTAATCATATGACTGGAAATGAATATCTCTTTGTGACTAAGTTAGTGTATAAAGGCAACAGGATTGTGGTAATTGCTAATGATGAAGAACTTTTGATCACTCATATTGGTCAAGCCAAATGCAACTCAAGCTAAATCATAAGAAATGAAGTTTAATGATGTATACCATGTGCCAAGTATGACAAAGAATTTATTATTTGCAATTCAATTGCTGATGCAGGGAATTATATCTTGTTTGGTCAAGACGATGTAAAAGTTTATGAGCATATAAAGGTAGAGGGGACTCATATAATAGAGGGACGAAGATTGAAGTCTGTATATGTGTTATCTGCTGAAGAAGCATATGTTGACAAGACTCAAAGAGTGAGACAACAAACATATGGCATGCACATTTGGGTCATATTGGGTATAATAAGTTAAAGACAATTATGGATAAAATGATGGTGAAAGGAATACCAAGGTTGGAGATAAGAACTAACTTCATTTGTGCTGGTTGTCAATTTGGTAAGGCTCATTAGTTGCCATTTAGTGAATCAAGGTTCCAAGTTCAAAAACCATTAAAGCTAGTTCATTCTGATGTATTTGGAAGAGTAAAAGCAAAAATCAATTGGAGGAAAACAATATATGGTGACTGTTATTGATGATTTTTTAAGGTTTACTTGGGTTATTTTTTGAACAAAAAATAAGAAGTTTTTGTACATTCATTGAATTTAGAGAAAATGTAGAAAATGAGCTTAGGCATAAAATTTAGTTTTTGTGTATAGATAATGGTGGAGAATATACTTAAGGTGAATTCTCATTATATCTTAAGTTGCATAGGATTCGAAGACAACTTACATGTCTAAACACAACATAACATACTAGAGTTGCTGAGAGAAAGAATAGGCATTTAGCAAGGATATGTAGAAGTATAATACATAGCAAGAATGTACCTGCACATTTTTAGGCAGAAAGTATGCAGCCAATTGCTTACATCATCAACCGATTGCCTAAGGAAGGACTTGGAAATGTTTCCCCCTTTGAGAGAGTGTTAAACTGCAAGCCAACTATAAGTTATTTTCGAGTCTTTGGATGTGTATGTTATGTATTTATTCCAAGTTAGCTACATGGAAAATTGGATAAAAATGTAGTTTGTTATATCTTTGTTGGATATGATAAAGAAAGAAAGGGGTGGAAGTGTTGTGATCCAATGTCCAATCAATGTTATGTTTCTCATTATGTAATGTTTGATGAAGCATCATCATGGTGGCTTATAGAGTCTAAGGATTTAGAAGATAACTATATAAGTAAAATAATGAAGAACCAAGTGAAGACATTGTAATGAAAGATGATGATCATGTGGGTGGCCTTAAAAAGATTGATTCTATTATTACATACAAGAGATCTACAAATTTGTAGTGTAATGGGATTTCTTCAGTTAGAATGCGAGAAGAAGATAGACCAAGCCAGTTTGAAGAGGCTGAACAGGAAACACCTGTTATGTTAAGAAGATCTACTAAAGTTAAATGACCAAACTCTAAATCTGTTGATGCTAGCCTTGCTACTAAGGATCTTCAGTTTGAGCCTAAAATATTTGAAGAAACATATAGTCAGGAAAAGTGGCAAAAAGCAATGGAGGAAGAGTTCATGGCTTTGAAAGAAAACCAAATGTGGAAGTTGGTTTCAAAACCAAATGATGTGAAACTTATCTCATGTCGTTCGGTTTTTAAGTTGAAAAAAAAATGATGATCTTATTGAAAGGTACAAGGCACACTTGGTAGCTTGAGGTTTTCTTAAAAATATGGCATGAATTATAAAGAGACACTTAGTCACGTTGCAAAGATTATAAGCATACGAACATTGTTGACAATTAACGTTAATAAAGGATGGAAATTATGACAAATGAATGTTAAAAATACTTTTCTACATGGAAAAGATTAGATAGAGAAATATTCATGGAGCAACCAAAAGGGTTTGAAGAATATGGAGGTTATGTTTATAAATTAAAGAAAACCTTGTATGGCTTGAAACAAGCCCCTAAAGCTTGGTATGAAAGATGTCAAAGTTTCTTTTACATATTGGATATTCAGTCACACATGTATATTCAAGTCTCTTTGTGAGAGTTCAAGATAATAAAATTTCTAGTATTCTAGTTTATGTTGATGATCTTATAATAAATGGGAATGAGGATTTGGGAAATTAACAAGCCAAAGAAAATTTACTTACTCATTTTCAAATGAAGGAGCTTAAGGAGTTGAAATATTTCATAGGATTAGAGATTGTACAAACTATGGATGGCCTTATTGTAAGTTAGTAAAAATATGCAGAAGATTTGTTAGAGAGGTATGGAATGAAAGATTATGTTCCAGTTGATACAACACTTGAGCCCAAAATTAAGTTGTTGGATGAAGGTGAAAAATTATGGGAGCCTACCATGTATAGGCAACTAATTGGCAACTTAAATTACTTAATGTCAACAAGGCCATATATTGCATTTGGGGATGGAATATTAAGTCGATTTATGCACAATCCAAGAAAACCCCATTTATAAGTAGCATGAAGAGTAGTACAATATGTTAAAGGAACAATTGATCTTAGGCTATTATATAAAAAGGGAGAATCTATTTTAGTTGGCGAATGTGATGTTGACTATGCTAGAGATGAGACAATTGAAAATCAACAATTGGGTATTCATTTAATTTTGGTTTAGCCACCATTTCGTGGTGTAACAAAAGATAGCCAGCTGTTTCCTTATCCACAACATAAGCTAAGTACAATAAGGTACATGATTAGTGCAATTATTGGATGATATTAGTGTGCTTGAAAGTGAAACAATATGAATATTTTGTGTCAATTTATTTGCTATTAAGATAACTGAAAATCCAAAGTTTCATACAAGAACAAAACATATAGAAGTTCATTATCACTTCATTCAAGATAAGGTTGTTTGGGTGAAAGCTTATTTGCATCCAATGAGAACAAGTGAGCAAGTTACTGATATTTTTATTGAGGGGTTAATTTCTCCTACATCTAGAAAGCATAGAAGAATGATTGGTAAGTAAAGGCTCATTCAATAGAGTTGATGTTGAGGGAGAGAATTGAAGGGTCCAACATCAATATCAAGCCTATTGGAAGGTTATCTTTTATTTATGATTAGCCTAAGCCCACGTTAAGTTAGCCTTTCTCACTTAAGAGATGTATTAGGGTTTGTAATGTGGTGTAAGAGAGTGTAGCCGTCATTGTGAAGAACTTAGTACGTGTGTACGTATGTTGGTTATTATGTGAGCGAAATCTTTGTACTTGTGAACAGATCTCCTCCTTTAATGGTACTTGAGGTGAGTCGTTCTTGCTTCCTTCTTGTTTGATTTTGTAGTATTGTATTTGTGAATGATTATGTGTGAATAGTGTGGTGATTTGAGAATACAAATATGTTTCACCATGGTGGGTTCAAAATGTCATTTTCTCGATATCCTCTTTCCACATTCTTTCTTGGTAGAATTATAAACAAAGGTCTAACTTTGAGAAGAATTAAGCATCATGCAACTTTTTCAACAACTCATCAATGGTGGAAATATGAAACTTATCCTTTATAGCTTTCTTATTTAGCTCCATATAGTATATACATAAGCACCATGTTTGAACATTTTTACTAACAATATGGCAAGAAGGATGGACTCATACTTGGCTTATTTATCCTATCTTTTGAGCAACTTAGCTACCAATCTCTCAATCTCACCATTTTGCATGTGAAAGTACCTATAGAGTCTCACAAATCTCCATCCTCCTTCAAAATTATACAATGATCATGACTTCTTCATGGTGCTAAACCTTTTGGCTCCCTAAAAACATCTTCACAATGATCCAATAATTTCTCCATACCAAGACCTATTAGTTTAGAGTTGTTCCTAATCTTCTCTTTGTTGCTAAACTATAATACCGTGACCATTCTTGCCTTAATTGACTCATTGTAACATCATTTTCCACTTTTAATGAACATGGTGACTACTATTACCCCAAAGCTCCACTTTTTTTCCTCCATAATTAAATTTTATTCTCGTAGTCCTAAAATTTCACACTACATCACCTAGTATTTCTAACTATTGTACGCCTAACATCACATTTAAAACCTCCATAGGTAAACCAAATAACTCCAAAGGCATAATCATGTCTTGAATCTTGACTTCAATACTAGTACACTTCCTTTTACCTCTTATCTCCTCACCAATAGCAAACCAAACTTTGAAATCATGGTTTTCATTAATTTTCAAATTTATTATGTTTACTAACCTTTTACTAATGAAGTTTTAATTGCTTCTTGTATCTATTAACACTCCAATTTTCTTATGATACTTTACTAAACTACCATTTACTCCCATTGCTCAAGGAGTGTGGCCCCTATACATGATGTTCAAAGAAACTTTGAATTCCCTATAATGTAATTTTGAAAGTACCCTCCTTCTTTTTGTATATAAGTGTCCTCCAACTCATTAAGCCATACAATTTCCAGTTGGAATAATTTCTTCTTACAAAAATGCCTTGGGGTGTATCCTTCATCATGATGTAAACATAATAGTTTAGCTTTTTGTTCCTTATATTGTTTTGTAGTCATGCTTTTAATAAGTAAGGTAGTTGTTCCCCTTCCTTTGCATGTAGGGGTCGTCCATCCTAACTCTTCTTACTAACAAGAATTAATACACCCCTATTTGACTTGTATCTCCTTTCAAATGTTTTTGCCAATCCCACCTTTTTTGTGAGCATCCAAGGCCTACTAGTTCTCACATCCAACATAATCTTGGGTTTAAAGCCACTAACAAACCCACCTACCTATTGCCTAGGAAGAAAAAGTCCTTTGATCACAGTGAGCATCTACAAAACCCATTTGTACCAACTTAGTTACATTCTATAATGATTCTCAAATTTAGTCTCTTTATACCTTATCATCACATCCTTTTTAATACCTTCCCACATTAGTATCCTACCCATAACTTTATGTTCCTCCTTAAACACCTAAAACCTTTTAAGTGCACTATGTTCCATATTCCAAGTAATCATTTCAACTTGTCAAAATAGAGGTATAGTTAGAAAGTATTCTTGCATGATTGATCCAATCATATGGATCATTTGTGCCATCAAAATGGGGAAAGAAATGATTGGGCATAATAGCCTTGTTTCCTCCCCTATAGTAGCTAAGCTTACCCCTACCAAGGCCATAGGCCTATCCTTCCTTAAGCCTTGCTTTTTAATTCAAAAATTCATCTTGTTGAAAAGGCCCAATTTTACCTTGTCTTGGCTTGAAAATCATCTCTGCTCCATTGATACTAGAAATCTTCTATGCACTATTGGTGTTGGAAATCATCTTTGTCCCATTGGAATCCTTGACTATCCTTTTGTCAGTGGAAAAAATCATCCTTCCCTTTTGAGTGAAATTGGGTTTCTTTCTCTCTTACTAATGTAAAACCTTGATTTTTGTCTGAACAAAGGTAATCTTCATTCCTTTGAAGTAGGCCACCTGAATGGCATCCCAACTCCTCTTGTCAAGTCTAATTGCTCGAATTACACCTAATATCAACTAGTATCTACTTCCCATTTTAGGCCTCATTGCCACTAACTAGGAAACTAAACAAAGTTGAAGAACAACCATTACCTACCTTCAAAGGGCTCATTTCACTCGAACCACATGCCTGTTCATCCACCATACCAAATTGTTTCAACTCAACAATTTGTTGTGTGAGGGTGTTAAACATGCGAAGCATGTTTTCATTAGTTTCACTAATCTTATGATTCATCTCAAATTCCATTGGAACCTCTTAGGCCATCCTCACTTCCAGCCATGGTAGCTATGATGCCACCTTGTTACTAGCAACAATAGTAGTAGTGATTTGGGAATGGGTTCTAGGACCTTGGATTGTGACCTATGACTCAAGGCCTAATTCATTTGAGAGAGGCCCATCTAGGGAGAGGCCCAGTGAAGTCAAGAGTAGAAAAAGGGAGAGCAAAGGAGGGGAGGACTTTTGATGAGTAGAAACCCTAGTTTTTGGAAGTGTCATATATGGTATGAATTAGATATATAGTTGGTAGTTTGCTAATGTAGTTAAAGATCTTGTAAAACTGTGAGGTATGGCTAAAGTAATATTGTAGTGCAATTTATGTAACTTTCAATTTATCAATGAAGGTTTTGTTCCTTTGATGCTTGCTGTTGGTGTCTGATTTGAGAAAAAAAAAGAGCTTGTTTCTTACACCTTGTACCAAAAAATCCTCCCTGAGGAGTAATTAGAAGTGTCTCTTGTTCTTCTCGATGGTTGAAAAAACATAGGAAAATGAAAGTAATGTCAAAACGAACGGGCATTGCTAGGGAAGATAAAGAATAGTGCGGAAAGTTTCTTAACCTTCGGTACCACGATTTTAGGGTTTGGGTCCCCTTGAAACAGCCACAACAAAGCAACATTGTACTAGAGACTAACCAAAAAACAAACGGGTCAGACTCGACCCGTTTGATCACCTGCAAAATATAAAAACATGTGGGTCGGATGCAGTCCAACTCCGACCCAAAAAGGACCCAAAAACAAAAACAAAAACAAACATAAATACAAACGTAACACCACAACAAATTAAACTGACCCCAGGTCATCTTCCCTTCCTCATACCAGCACGGGTGTGCAACATTGACACGCTGTTTCATCAACAGTGGAGAAATGGAGTGCCGTTCTTGGCTCTTGTATTTCCACATTATAGATAGGAAAGAAGCTATAATATCGATAATTGAATAAAACATTGTCAACGATGTTAACAGAAAGCAGATAAAGCTGGTGTATATATACATTCCGTTGCGCATTGTAAAAGAAGCAGCATATCCTTTCCAGAGACAGGTCGACAATATAATAGTGGATTTTTTGTTTAAGATGCCCATGTTGGAGTGGAATGGGCCATTGCTCGAACAGCGATTCGAAGCTCCCCTTCGGGCTTGAAAGTAAAAAGAGAATGAAAGAAAGCGCAGGGCCCTTCTTCCCAACCACGTGTTCCAAAATTAGTATTTCTACTGTATAATTGTCACGAGACAATGTATCAATTTTTTATTGGCTTCTTATTTGCCACTAAATTAAAAAGAAAAAAAAAAACTATTTTAAGCAAATCCCGGGACTAGCAAACCACTCTACTCGTAAAAAAAGCCAAAAATCCAACGGTTGGGATTTCGGCTTAGGATTTCGCTAGGGTTTGGTGGCGCCCCGTCCGTGGTGCCAGTGCATAAAAGCAACCCTGTTTCTTACAGAGGCCGGTGCGGTGCCGCCATTGCAGCCCTGCCCACTCCTGCTCTTCTTCCTTGTTTTCGTTTCCTCTATAACCCTGCTGCGTCGTATCTCCGACAGCTTTATCCTCTTTATCCTTGAAAAACACAAAAACAAAAACGAGCACCGGCAAGGTTTCTTACATTCGATTCACCTGTTGTAGAGAAAGTCGCTGAAAAAGAGGGAAGTTGAACATACCAAATGGCGCAGGTGCAAGTGCAGTCTCAGCCTCCGGTTTCGAACGGCGTCGCCAGCAATGGACTGAGCCAGTTCGTGTCCACGTCCTTATACGTTGGGGATCTTGATCCGAACGTCACCGACTCGCAGCTCTACGAGTTTTTCAGCCACGTCGGTCAGGTGGTGTCGGTGCGGGTCTGTAGGGACATGAGCACCCGTCGGTCGCTGGGCTACGGTTATGTCAATTACAGCAACACCCAAGAGGGTTGGTTTCCTTTTTCTTCTGTTTCGTCTGATATATACAGTGAAATTGTTATCTGCATTTATTTTTGTTTCTGGGTATCTTCTGGGTAACGGAAAATTGCATATTTGGATTGTCAATTTTGAGTCCTTTTTCTTCTTCAGAGTTTGGTTGTCATAGGTATTCTCTGGGTTCAATGTACTTTATAATTTGGGCGAGCTTACGGGTTAAAGCCTCATGTTTGCCTGGCATTTGCACTGATTTGACAGTATGGTTAGCTGCTGTAGTTAAGTATGATTGCATTCCACTGCTATTCAAGTTCTAAGCATGCGTATCTATATCTTGAACTTGAATGGGATACTCACCCTATCTAAGAAAACTAACGTCAACTACTTAGGCTCGGCAAAAAGTTTGATGTAGCTGTTAGTTTTTTGCACGGATTAATGCTTGCTTTTATTTTCTGTAATTTTCTTTTTGCATTGTCGTTGTTCATAACAGCCGCACGGGCATTGGATGAGTTGAATTTTACTCCTCTCAACGGAAGGCCGATTAGAATTATGTATTCTTATCGTGACCCTAGCATTCGCAAAAGTGGGGCAGGGAATATATTTATTAAGGTACATCAAGTTTAGGATTTTGATGGTTATGTACTCGGTTTAATTGGTTTTCCTTTTTTTTTTTCTTTTTTAATATGGATGAATCTAATGTCTGGCTCTTATGTTATGAAGAATTTGGACAAGGCCATTGACAACAAAGCGATGCATGAGACATTTTCAGCATTCGGGAATATCTTATCCTGCAAGATAGCTACTGATCAGTCTGGCCAGTCCAAAGGATATGGTTTTGTACAATATGATAATGAGGAGTCTGCTAAAAATGCTATAGAAAAGCTGAATGGCATGTTATTGAATGACAAGCAAGTTTTTGTTGGACCATTTCTTCGTAAGCAGGAGAGACAGTCAACTGCAGATAAAACTAAATTCACCAATGTGTACGTCAAGAATTTTTCAGAATCAACCACTGACGAAGATTTGAAGAAAATTTTCGGTGAATATGGAACCATTACCAGTGCTGTAGTTATGAGAGATAACGATGGAAAATCTAAATGTTTTGGATTTGTCAACTTTGAGAACTCAGATGATGCTGCTCAATCTGTTGAAGCTCTCAATGGTAAGAAGTTTGAGGATAAGGAGTGGTATGTTGGGAAAGCCCAGAAGAAATCTGAGAGAGAGCTTGAATTAAAAGGGGGGACTGAGCTAAGTTTGAAGGAGAAGGTTGACAAAAATGAAGGACTGAATTTATATGTTAAAAATCTTGATGATAGCATCAATGATGATAAGCTTAGGGAATTGTTCTCAGAGTTTGGTACAATTAGTTCGTGCAAGGTTTGTCTCATTGTCATCCTGATTTGAATTGAGTCTGTTAAAGTGGTTTGGATCTTCTTATTTGTTTGTAGTTAATCTCTCTCTCTCTCTCTCTCTCTCCATCCATCCTCTGTTCAATAGGTCATGTGTGACCCTAATGGTACGAGTAGAGGATCAGGATTTGTTGCCTTCTCAACTGCTGAAGAGGCACATCGAGCTGTGAGTTGATGCTGGTCACTATTTGAATTTTTTATATTTTATTTAGTTCTATACATATCTTCTGGTCTTTTTATCTTTTTCACTATTTTGTTTATTTTTGTATTGTTATTTTCTCTTTTTATTGTTGTAGCTTCTGGAGATGAATGGTAAAATGGTTGTTAGCAAACCACTGTATGTTGCACCAGCACAACGTAAAGAAGATAGAAAAGCCAAGTTGCAGGTACTCTTTCTCTCTCTCTCTCTGTGTTTCAACTGGTTAGTTGCTCTTACACTCCATGGATTTCGGTCCCATGAGGTCACCCACCATCCAGTTGTCATCTGACGAAACTACAATTTGTGGCAAAGATATTTGTGGTCGCTGTTATATTTTCTTCAGTATGTGTACTAGTTTTGTGGATTGCATGATTAAAACTTATTGCTAAATGCTTGATGAACTTCTATAATGTTGACACCATTGGCTATTTAATGCTTTTCCTGAAATACTTGTACTATTTTGCCTTATGACAACTAAAAGAGGGAAGGGTTGTCATTATATGTTATTCTTGTGGATAGTGGACTCTTCCTGTTTGTTTTTGGACAACAGATGCTTAGCTCAAATGCATCTCTTTATCATCAATGACCAGGTCTTGTAGGCACAGTGAGCTTGCTAACACACCATTTCGTTTCTCTGTGCAGGCGCAGTTTTCACAAATTCGTCCTGCTACAATGACTATTCCTGTTGCCCCTCGAATGCCCTTGTACCCACCAGGTGCCCCGGGTCTTGGACAGCAAATATTCTATGGTCAAGGCCCCCCTGCTATTATCCCTCCCCAAGTAATTTGCTATCTTCTGCTGTTAATGACTCCTTTTTCCTTTTTTGTTGTTTTCCCATTCAACTTTGTACTTTGTTCATGCATGGGTAAGGTCTTTATTCCTATTTTTCCTAATCTCTTCTTTCTAGTGCTGTTTGGTAGTTTATTATATGGTTCATTATTTCTATCTATCAATCTGGCCTGGTTGTATATTCATTGAATGGATGCCTTTATTTTTGACCCTTTTCTCATTGCATCGCTGAAGTTAATTTCAGTGGAACTCCTTTGTTTATCACAATGTATTCTTTGCTGGAGATTTTTCTATCATTGTATGTTAAAGGCATACTCACAGTCACTTGCACACCGGCATGCTGGCACGCACCGCCAAACCCAACCCCCCCCCCCCCCCCCCCCCACAATGATAGATGTATGATAAATACATCCAGCAAAGAAACATACATGCACGCATATAGATGTATGATATGATTTTATTCTCTCGTTAAATACATTCTTTTTGGTCCATTCCTTTGTGCTAGTTTTATCATCTAATTGTAGTTAGGGTGGATGTTTTTATGAGTTGGAGAAGCAAATAATTTGATTGCGTTCTTCCACCCTTGTGGTGTTGAGTTTTTTTAATTTTTGAAAATTTTAAATGATAAACTATTGAATCTTTTTGAAAGTTTCTATTAATCCCAGTACCTGCTGCAATGTGGCACCCTTGTTAAATTTATTTCTCTGTTCTAAATAAGCCCCAATCCTCTTATGTTGAGATTATTGATGGTTGACCATTCTGTTGCATTTCCCCTTCCTTCTTTTATATTATTCTGTAAGTTTGAGTCACATTGCCAATATATCTAGATGTCAGCAATTAATCCTCTCAGTATAAATATGTCAGCCTGGATTTGGATATCAGCAGCAGTTGGTTCCTGGGATGAGGCCAAACTTTTTCGTGCCAATGGTCCCACCAGGTCAACAGGGTCAGCGTCCAGGCGGCAGACGATCAGGAGCAGGTACAGGACAACAAAACCAACAAGTGCTTCCCCTAATGCAGCCACAGGTGGGCGTTAATCTGTTATTTAATTGTGCTAGTGTCAGGTACATCTTGAAAATCATATATTGAATGCTTGTTATTTATCTACTTGTTACCGGTGTTTGGGAACAGATGCTTCCAAGGGGACGTGCTTATCGTTACCCTCCTGGTCGTAACATGTCTGATGTTTCCGTAACTGGTGTTCCTGGGGGTATGCTCTCCGTTCCGTATGACATGGGTGGCATGCCATTTAGAGATGGTTCATTGTCACAATCCATGGCTACTGGGGCTTTGGCTACAGCTCTTGCTAATGCAGCACCTGAGCAGCAGAGGACAGTACGTTCTTTTTTCATTTTAAATTTTAATGTACCTATAGAAATGCATAGTGGCTGAGAATCTTGTTACTTAGTTACTTTATTCGAGTGTGGTCATGTTGCTTGTGTTATTTTCGTGTGCAGTTACTGGGTGAAAATTTATACCCACTTGTGGACCAGTTAGAGCATGAAAATGCAGCAAAGGTGACAGGCATGCTCTTAGAGATGGACCAGACTGAGGTTTTGCATTTACTGGAATCGCCAGAGGCCTTGAAAGTGAAGGTTGCGGAGGCAATGGAGGTTTTAAGGAATGTCAATCAGCAACAGCAAGTTAATAGTCCGAATGATCAGATGGCTTCGCTGTCGCTAAGTGACAACCTTGTTTCATGAATTTTGTAGGTGGGGTCTGGATATGATTTAGCAGTATACTTTTTAAGCACTCGATTTAGAGTTAGTCTGCTTTGTCTTTGATGCTGTTAACGAAGAGTTTTTTTTTCTTTCTTCACTCCTTGCTATAAGACAGTTGATTTTAACTGATATTGAACCTTTTGGTATTGTGGTGGTAAAGGGCTACAGGGGCACACCTAGTCAAATTTTTATTATTCTTCATGCTTTTTGAACGCCGTATTGATTACCTCGGCTTTATGTTTTTGGGCTGGTGTATTTGCTGCATGATCATGGGGGCCAATTATTATTGGTGGGTCATATATGGAAAAACTTTACCTCTAAAGTTTTTGCGGTCTCTTGCATTTCTGCTTTCTGCACAGCACCGTCTTTCTGGGCAGAAAAGGCAATGAATGCAACGATTATGCAGTCAACATTGGAGTGGAACAGCTTGCGGTGCACATGGTTGATTTGAATTGATGGGAAGGAGCTTACTTTATTTAATATGCACCGGAATTTCCGAAGAAAGGCTGAGGTTCCTAGCAGTGACAGTACTGTGCCAATTAATTTCTCTCCTTGGACATATATAGGTGCTAGAAACGGGAAATCTAAGATTGATTGCTCGTATCTATCAACTTTAAAGTCTTTCTGTCTGCATTCATGTTTTCCAAATTGTTTCTTGGATTTTATGGAGTACTGTGGCGGGCTGTTTGGTTCGAGTCTAGGTCCTGTTTCCCTGGACTTAAAGAAGTTCGCAGCCAGTTGTCATCATTTTCTTGTCAAAAGGGCTTTGTCCCAAGCCCCAAACCCTGTAAACGAAAGACACGAGTTACATAGGTCGTCAACTCATGGGAATCAAATCGCAGGTACCATCGTCATCTTGTCCTTATAAATCATAGTTGGCGGGGTTGGAGGTGATCGTCTTGGTTTTCAACTGAAGAACTACCATCTTATACTTTTCACTATGGGCTTTCCTTTGAAAGGAAGGGATCCAAATGTGCAAAATGGGAAGAACGAGTGGATTGGGAAAAAGGAGGGAAAGGAAACGGGCCATCCATTGTTGGCGATCTTATCCAGTACATAATAAAACAAGAAACACCCTCTTACATGATTGAAGGAGATGATTGGCCAACTTTATTTTTTACTTTTACACAAACAAATAACCTTTACAGACAAGGCAAGAAACAATAATCGTACTCTCCTTTGATCGCTTTTTTCTTGATCTTGATAGAAGGAAAGCAAGATAACAAACCTCTCCCTTTAGAAGGACATTTCTGGATACCAAGTACGTGAAGCGTGAACCCGATATGCTGGAATCGAACTCATCGTCCCACGGGCATTACTGCTTGTTTCACAGAAAAGTGCAGTTAACTTCAAGTAATTATGAGAATGACTAAGCCTCGTTGTTTTACAAGATCATCCCGTCTGGTGGTGTATTTTACCTATATTTTGCTGGGGAGTGTTGGTGGCATCAAAATCCTTTGCGACGACAGATGAAGCAGGCCATGCAGACCCGTACATAGTGAGTGCACATGCATATAATAGGGTTGGTAAAGAAAAAGTTCCGATGCAGTAAAGGCCCAAGGAGAAGTTGACAGCACACCTGATGCAGAAAAAGCACTACAACATAGGGACATCACGAGTTTCCCCTACTTGTTTCTCCTTCCTACTTTTTTCCTTCTCTTCCCGGACCAACGTTCGGAATGACATAGAACTATAGGTTCTTCGAGCTACAAAACGAGACAAGATTGTTCATGAAGTGGTCTGAGTTTTGTCTTTATAGAAATGAGCAGATCTTTGTCTCAACATGTCACTGAAGGATTGAATTTCCTCTAAAACATTTCACACATAGTGGTATATTGGTTATTTCTACCATGGAAAACTTGTTTTCCCGGTATTAATCAAGCTCAAGACACAGAGAGAGAGAGAGAATTCAGTCCTAGTGCATCATAGCCTAATCCTAGTCAGGATGGGACTGGGTTGCTTGTGGTCTTGTGCGAATAATTTAGGACCCAACAACTGACTTGAAGGAAAGTTTTCCAAAAGAAGGCCAATGAGTTAAGGACCTAACATTTTTCTGTCTACGAGTGGAACGCTTTTCCCAGTGTTGGAGCATTATCACTCACATCACTACTCCACTCTTGGTTGTGTCATTTTGACGCGAGGACATATACATGATTAGATTTTAACAGCACCTCAACTTTGTAAGGTTGAGATCTGCACTCTGAAACAAGATGGAACAACACCTAAGTGAAAGCCCTTTCAATGATATTAGTATTTGAGTATCCTCTCAGCCGAAGTTGTTGCTGCAGTGGAATCTGAAACAAGTTCTGGGAATCCATTTTCGTGGATGCTTAATGCTCTGTAAGTTCTGGGAGGGACAACGGACCCCGCCTTCCCATCAGATAACGCGTTACTTAGAATACAGCTCAGTTCCTCGTATGGATCGAGTAACTTGCAATCATGGATTACATATTCTTTTTGTTCCTTTTTTCTTTTATTTTTTTTGACAGCAGGAAAAATTGGAAGCCAAGTAACCTAGAATTGAAAATGGAAGGGAAGGTGCTCAGGTCCACAACTTTGTTGCCTTCTCCACCACGAAGCTTTTTGGTTCGATACCCCTTTTCAATGGTCCCCTTTCTTTCCCCTTCTTTTTCTGAGTTGACAAAACAAGAAGTTATTGCCACAAACAAACCATTACATATAAAACAAGCAACCTCTGGCTTTTCCCCGTGGAGAGTGGTGATTTGTCTCCCTCGTGCCTATGAGCTTTGTCCTAGGAAAATCCAGGTGTTTGATTAGCCAAATATTTGCATTAATTAAGAGGAAACCAATCGCAGGTGGTTTGTAGCTAGAGAGGTTGGAGATTCCTAAAGGGACCTTGTCCTTTCGAGGCATTGGGACCACGGGATTGGGGAAAAAACCATGGATGGACAGTTCCCGCGAGTGGGATGAAGGTTCTAGTCAGATATGGATCTGGTAACTCTCTTTTTGAGGCCAAATCAGATCGATCGATTAATCTAGTTGTAGAGCACGCAAAATTTTGGATATCAACAACATAATCAAATGCACTCCCACTATGCGTATAAGGAGTTTCAGCTATCACACCCCATCCTTTTGTGTCAGACAGAAGCATACGAGAAAAAAAAAAAAAAAGTCCCATATACCTTTTTAGCTTTTAAATGCAGTTTGGTTTTGCAGATCAGCATGTTCTCTAATATATGTCGATCGATTCATGTTCCCTAATATATCTCCTTCGACTAGTTATGAATCTGGCAGAGCTCTCATTGGAGAATACACTGAAATTGTCGCTGTCATTGAATAATTGTATGGAAAAAACCATTTTTGAATCTTCACATCATCCGAGTTTTTATACGAAAAATTTGTCTCAATCTAGGTAGTCTGCAACTTGCACCTAATAATTGATAACTCCCCATAGGACAATAATATTATCTTCAACTTTCAAATCTTTTCAGATCTAGAGGCACGTTCTTGATTCTTCTTCTTCTTCTTCTTCTTTCCTCATTCATTTAACCACGTGGAAATTAGGATTTTTTTTAGAAGTTACGTAGAGAAAACCTAAGTCTTGAATTAAGTTTCTTTGGTTTAGATCCTGCAAAGGATTGGAACTTGTGCATAAATCGGTTGTTCTGACTCTTATTCGCAACATTCTAGGCATGTTGAAGCGAATTTTAAATCTTTTCCTGTAAAATCATTAGTTGTTTGGTTACCCTCCCCAAGTAACCAACCCCATTTTTGTTAAGGTAGGAAGCAGCTTAGCCACGTCTTTTACTTGCCATTGTTCTCTCGGGCAAGTTGGTGGCAGTTGTAGCAACAAGTTGCACTTTTTTGAAGTTTAGTTGGGTTAAGTTCAAGAAATTGACTTTCCAAAGAAAGAAGTTCCACGAAAAATGCAATAAACAAAAGCAAATGGCTCTCATCTTGTGCAAGGAAGACTAACCATAAGGGGAATACCAAAGCAGCATCTTTCCTTCAGGAAATTTCTTCCTCTTGGCCTGCATTGTAGTTTCATGAACTTTCATATTTTTCAACTGCCAGAAGACTAGGATTCCTCCACGTCTCGGTGGGTCTGAAATGGGGGGAAACCATGAAGTCATCCCGGGTATGATACATCAGCCTCTACCTGCTTTTCCACATGCATTAGTGATATTCTTTAGGTTGGGTGCCGTCCTCGAGATCTCAAGTAAGCTTGATTAACATAAAAATATGATCCCCGCGTGATAGCTTGCCTCTGTACCCATCATTATGGAGTTGAACAACGGTTTTATTTAATGCTTTGAGTGATCTGTCATAAAAGGAATACTTGTTAGGTATAGTTTGAAGTTCATACGCGAAAAACGACATAAATAAATCCAAATGACACTTTGGCATGCGTTCATCAGTAACCTTATCCAAGCTCAGGGAAACAGATGTAAGATATCTGCCGGTATCGTTTTAATGTTTCCGGCGTTGTCTGTAGCATTGATGAACCTGCGATCCCCATGGCCCAGGCTAAGGTACGGAAGGTTGTATATTATACGAAAAACGAATGGGATGCGTCGGTGGGAATGATCAAGGTGGGATGCAGGAAGCGCAGATTGTTTACGAACTGCAATGAGGGTAGCAATTTGCAGCAGACCTAGAAAAACGATAGCTGGAGTGTTCATGAAGTCATCTATCAAAAACCAAAAAGAAAGTGAAATATCCAATTGGAATTCACCATCGCACTGAAGGAGTCAACAACCCTTCTTTGTTTTTGTTATTATAAAACGGTGTGAAGCAATTGATTGGAGAAAGTTGGGACTTTGATATAGTTATTCTATCGGAATGATTCAGGTCCATTTGGAGGATGTGGTGTGCACTATTGGACGCGTTATATGAAAGGACCCCTTGATTTATTCAGTTCTGAAGATTAAGCGACTTGTTGACAGAGGATTCACCCACTACAGAAAAAGGCAGTCGCAAAGACTTCGACGAATGATCAATCAATGCAATGCAACCATCATTATTTAATGGTTTTGCTAACCGCAATATCTGAAAAAAGCAGCTTTCATTCGCATTCTTGCTTTTGAACCAAAGAGAAATAGCTCTCTGAATATAAAATAAGAGGAGCAGGATATTTCTCATCCACACAATAAAAGCGATACTCGTATATAGAACTGACCAACCAGCCAGCCCAATCATGCAGCCATCCACCTTGCTGTGTCTCTCATCTGCTTAGTTGTTGGCTAATGGGGGATCTTAAGGAGATATTCAGACAACTAGGGATATGCCGTACATTATTTTAATCCTCACAAGCCCCATTTAGAAACGTATTCCTTAAAAAAATCTGATATAATCTCATAGGATTCCTTGCCGGGTCATTGGCTTTCTAAAAATATCGCAAGATGGAAATTGGGATAGGGGAGTTTCTTCCTAATTATAGGAACTACACGTGGGAGGCCATAACGTGCCTCTTCCTACGGACCCTGTTGACCATGGTCGATCAAGAAGAAAGTCTCTTCTCCACAACTTGCTGTAAACTGTATAACTTATAAGATTTAGGGTTGTGTGATGCGTAAGTTAGGCTTATCCTATTGTTTCTTTTTTCTTTGTAAGAGCTTATCCTTCGTAAGTTATGTATGCTCTGCCTTTGATCCCCTACCTTGTGTTTCTCAATCCAAAGACACATGGGACTGTTATCATAAATATGCCCTACAGCCGAGTTGGGTAACTGGCAAAACATGAAGAGGACGAGGTAAACAACAGTGGATGACAATGCGAGTAGACCTAGTGGCCCAGTGGGAGGACAAAGACAGGAACGGAGGGGAGGAAAAGTGGGCCTGGGCTTTTTGGCGTAGCATCGGGAGGCAAGAAAGATAAAGAATAAAAAGAAGAGGAAGAGAGAGAAAGAAAGAGAGAGAAAGAGAAGAAGAGGAGGCCCACATGGAGGTACTGTTTCCACTTGAGGAAAAGTGGCGTTTGAAGCATCCCCTCGTCCCACTTCCATTATTGGAAGGTTGGTTTTAGGAATTGCACACCCACGCTCTTCCGTCAAAAAAGTCTTACGGAGGGACACGGAATAGACGCATTTGGGTTGGGCCTGCTCCGGAATTTGTCTGGTGCGCTCTGACGTGGCCAACCCCTTTTTTTCACCCTCCCTTGTGGGGGGCCCACTCCCAGGGCGATATTTTGTTATATTTTATTATTTTCTGGAGTGTTCCCAGTGGTTGATTTTCCGGTGTTATTATATTGATTGCTGATGTCAAGCATGATGATATCTGCTAATCTACGAATCTATCTATCAATCTATCCCGTGGTTTTGAGTTGGCCTCAGTCATTAACTCAGATGTTAGACCCACGCACTCTCAGTCACGCGCACCCACGCTCCTATTTCCTTCTTATTTTAATGTAAATATCTTGCTGTCCTTTTCGAGAGTTATATTTTTATACTCGTCCATTCCTGCGTGACGAACGAATCATTTTGCGTTCAATATTCTTACCATTTCAAAAGGTGTTGTTACCGAAACAGTCCCCGTCGGGCGTTAATTAAGAAGCGTAATCAGGAGATAAGTGAGGGATTAAAGATCGAGAGGAGTTTACACGCGGTACGAAGTGAGAGTGGAAAGAGAGGAGAGGGTTATAAATACGAGGTACCGCATAGGAAGGGCATTGGTCACCGGAAGGACGAAAGAGGGAAAGGTGGCCCTCTTCCCGTACTCTTGGATTGGACGATTCTGGAAAGAGCTTCCTTTTCCTACTATTATTCCCATTTCCCTCTCTGATTCATCTCTCTCTCTCTCTTTCTCTCTCTCTCTCTCTCTCGCTCGCCTCCCTGCCTTGGTCTTTGGTTCACAATTATTCTGCAGAGAAGCAAGCTCGCTTGCCCGTCTTGCCCCCGTCTCTGACCTCTTATTTACTGCCATCCTCCCATGTGGTAAAAACCAGGTAACAAAGGTTTAATAAATGGAAAAGCAAGCGCAAAAAGAATTGTGGAGGATGGACGGGGATGGGGATGGGGACGGGGATAAAGAGTGAGGTGACTTGTGACGTGAATGATTATAATTACATCCCTAGCTGATAAAGGTAATTGAGTAATTAGGTATCTACGTTAGTCCTTGTGCTGTCTATTTCCATTAGTGGGTGACTTAGGGAGGGGAGGGAGAGAGAGAGAGGGAGAGAGAGGGGGGGGGGGGCGGATGCTTTTCGATTTGGTTAACGTGGGAAAGTTGTATAAGGAAAGAGATGTTCTTTTTCTCTATTTCTTTCCTATTTTCCCACCACCCAGTGAAGCCACCAATCAGAAAAAGAAAGATCAAGAGGCTGAGTCATGACAGTAAAGTTTAAATAAAATAAAGGAGGGTTAAGTGAGAGAGGCCAAGATGGACACAAATAAATTTGTGAGGATCAGTGTAAAAAACTCGATACAAAGAGGAGGAGAGGGGGGGAGAGAGAGAATAATGAGTCATTGAAAAGAAGAGGAAGAGGAGCAAGTGGTGTGAGAGAGAGAGAGAGAGAGAGAGAGAGAGAGAGAGAGGGAAGGTGTATATGCTTTCGGCTCAGCTTGCTCAATCCTGCCTCGGCTATGCTGTATTGGGGAGTTAAGAGATACAAGGCCCTTTGGAACATCTCTACCCTGTCATACCACCTTTTTGCAGCACAAAGCCAAACCCAAAGCCAAACACAGGCTTCTCCCTCACTCTTTACTTTCTTTGTACTAGGATGGATTTCTTTCTTGCCCAATTCTCTCCTGTCTCTTCACTTCTCCTGCCCTAGAGAAAGAAAGTGAGAGTTTTTTCTTTTTTTTGGTTCCATATGCAACCCTTGTATTTATTTATGTTCTGATTTTTGTGTCAAGATAACAAAGCAATAAGGTCCTCAGCTGAGAGCTAAAACTAGAAATCTAGTGCTTGCCAGAGATCACAGCAAGACAAGGAGAAAAGGGAAGAAAAAAATGTGGGATCTAAATGACTCACCTGATCAGAGACGAGACGACGAATCCGAAGGCTGCTCTTCCCACAAGACTTCCTTTGACGGGGAAGATGACAAGGGCAAACAGGTCGGATCCGTCTCCAATTCGAGCTCCTCCGCGGTGGTGATCGAGGACGGATCCGACGACGATCAGGACGGTGACAGAGGGAAAGTGATCAAGCGCCGCAGCGACAAGAAGTTGTTTGGATTCTCGTACACGGAGAATGAGTCGACACCAGTCACCCGGCAGTTCTTTCCGGTGGACGAGTCCGAAACTGGGGCCACTTCTGGTGCTGGAGGTGGTGGTCCCACTGCTTCTGCTGTTGCGTTCCCTCGGGCTCACTGGGTTGGCGTCAAGTTTTGCCAATCGGATTCGCTTAGCCCCGGAAAATCGGTAGAGGTCTCACAGCCCATGAAGAAGAGCAGGCGTGGACCCAGGTCGAGAAGCTCCCAGTATCGCGGTGTTACGTTTTACCGGCGAACAGGCCGGTGGGAGTCCCACATATGGTTAGTCTTATTCTGTATGTGTGCAATGAGTTTAGTTCAGTGCTTTTCTCTTTGTTATTTGCGTGGTTTCTATTTTAGGCAATCGATTTGCGAGTAATAATCTTGTATTTTGCGTTCTTTTTGGTGCTTAATGCAGGGATTGTGGAAAGCAAGTTTATCTGGGTAAGTCTTTGTATTTACGTTTATAGAATTTTCTTCTTTTGTTTGGAGATCGCTTCTTTGGCTTCGTTGTCTGAGAGACTATGTATAGAAATCTTTCTGTGGTACTGATGAGATGGTTTGCTCCGGAATGAATGTGTCTGCAGGTGGATTTGACACTGCACATGCAGCTGCTCGGTGAGCTTTTGCTTCTTCCCCCTTCTTCTTTACCAGGCTTGCACTATTACTTTTCTTTATCTTGAGCGAACAAAATGTTCAATGAAAATTGTGAGATTTGAAAGGAAAATCTGTGTGCAGTGCATATGATAGGGCGGCCATCAAGTTTCGAGGAGTGGAAGCAGACATCAATTTTAGTATTGAAGACTATGAGGAAGACTTGAAACAGGTATGCGGCGAGAGAGGGAGAGAGATTTCAAATGTTATTTAATTACGTTATCTTGAACAGGCATACCTTATCTCCCACCGTTCCATCTCTGATCTGCAGAACTCCCTTTTCTTACTTTATTTGGATATTGAAATATATCATTAACAAATGGAAGTGTCTGGTGATAGATGAGTAATCTAACAAAGGAAGAGTTTGTGCACGTACTTCGCCGACAAAGCACCGGATTTCCCAGAGGAAGCTCTAAGTATAGAGGAGTAACCTTACACAAGTGCGGAAGATGGGAGGCACGAATGGGGCAATTTTTAGGCAAAAAGTAAACCTCATTTCCTCTGCTCGATACCTAATCTTATGTCGTACCTTTTCTTGTTATCCCCGACCCCTATTTCAGTTCATTTGCCTTTCAATTGCCATAACCTTAAATCTGGTTTAACAGATACGTTTATTTGGGTTTGTTCGATACCGAGATTGAAGCGGCCAGGTGAGGTTTCATACTTTGTTTTGACTTCCTTGATTACAGTACTTTCGGCATATGTTGTGGTGAAGAATAATTGTAACTTCTGGTTGGATATTAAAGTTTATGATACATGTGTAGGGCATATGATAAAGCTGCAATTAAGTGCAACGGAAAAGACGCTGTCACAAACTTTGATCCAAGCATCTACGAGAGCGAGCTTAACGCAACTGGTAGGTATTGATTTCTACTTCAGTGACTAGGGTCTGACTTTGGCATCGTCAGCTTTTTCATTAAGAAATATTGGGCAGAATCGTCAGGCAATGCTGGAGATCACAATCTTGACCTGAGTTTGGGCAATTCAAACTCAAAGCAAAGCAGTTTGACGTTGGGGACTGATGCTTCCAATGCTACAACGGGACAGCATTCAGCTCCAATGCCATTCGAAGCTGATTGGCGAAATCGAGGATTTAGGCCTAAGGTTGTTTGCCTAACTTAACTTCAGCTTGGTTCTCATTCGTTCTTAATTACGACAATTATGTAACTCAGTCTCTCTTCGTGTTATAATCAGTCCCAAAGTGATGCCAGCAGAAGAGATGGGTTGAACGAGTCTGAAACCATGCAGCTTCTTAGCCGAGCACACCTTGAATCTCCACCTTCTAGTGAAAAGCAAAGCTGTGGACAATTAGGAAGGCCTGGAGAGAGCCAGGCGCTTGCTACTTTTAGCACACACCGTATCGCACTTAATTATCATGTGGGTATAGGGTAAACTTAGCTCATTTTTACTGCTTGGAGTAGAGTTTAAGTGAATCAATGCAATCATTTTAATAGGTTCAATGTCAAGGCAGCAGTAATGGAGGCCGAGTTGGAGGAGATCTTTCGTTGTCTATGAATGATCAGAGATGGCAGCCCGGTCCTCCCCAATTGTTTGCAACTGCTGCAGCATCATCAGGATTCCCACCGCAGACCAGACCCTCCCAGAATTGGCCGCACAACAATGGGTTCCATTCCCTCATGAGACCCTCCTGAGACCCTCCTGACCCTTTTTAATTGCAATTGTCTACTAATTTCCGACATTTTTGTAAGCGTGTAAAGATAAATGTTCTGAGTCTCTTACTTTCAAGCCTCCGTGGAAGGTATAATTGTTGTAAAGAGAACAGGAACGAGAAATTCCAACTCTAGGGAATGTTGGTGGTGGATCAATCAAACAAATGAACGAGATTTCGTCTTGATATTCTGCCGTCAGACTCAAATTCGCTGATCTCTTCGTGACGCCGATATGTTCATAGGATGTACGTACTTATATATGTTTTTATGTACAAAGAAAAGCTTGGCTGTTCTATGGCATTTATGTCTGCACCTACTCAAAGTGTATGGCGACCGCTATGGCGTGTGATTTATTACCCCATGAAGTAATGTTTTCTTGTTTGTTTCTTAAACTTATTTGCCGGCTTCTATACTAGAAGCTTTGGGTATAATGCTCCTAGGCTGGCATCTTCCTTGTATCGGTTGTCTGAAAGATCCCTTGGGAACTGGTTCTTTGCTTCCTTAGTACAGTAATGGCATGCGTCCAGAATTGAGACTGATATAAAAGATGGGAAAAACGTCATTAAAGAAGGGGCCAGTTCTTGACAGAGGGAGAGAGAGAGAGATAGAGATAGACAGCAGTCTACGGATGGTGTATATGGTGGTATTGGAAATGTCACCGGATAGTGATGAATTGTCACTCTAGTCTGTGTCCGTTGTATCAGTTTCTCCCGGCCAAAAGCAGTCAGACATGGCTATTATTGCGAGAGGGACCTATCATCGTAGCCCAGGTCTCCGAAGGACCCTGCTGTGAGAGAGGGAAAAGAGAGAGCACAAGGATTTGAGGGTTAGGGTTAGAGCTAACCTGTCAATGTTCAGCAGAAAAAGATACTCAAAAAGTTTGTGCCTCGAAAGAAAGTTGTTGTTTACCCTTAGTTTTTACCCGGAGAGAGGAAACCTGTTGTGGGATTGTGGGATGGGTTTGTATATTAAAAAAAAAAAAAAATAACACATTTGGATTTTGAACTCCCATAGAACTAACGTTCAACGCCATTCAGATGTTATCAAGTTGTTGCTAGGTTAAACGAACAAATATGATGGGATATTTAGCCAGTGAATAATAGAATAGAATGGAAGGTTCATTATCAGAAGCCTCATCATAGATATGTTGAGAAGCAAGGCTTCAATGAAGCCACTCCTCGCCATTGATGCTTGGTTTATAATGCATACTCACCAACGCCAGGGCTAATCAGATTTCATAGGGGTAAAAGAACGCGGCTTTCATCTTTTTTGTGTTCTTTCACTAATTTCAGACATAGAGGGAACTAAAAACGGGGCTACCACAAGTGATAACAAGCACGTCGATTGTAAGAGAAGCGCCGACTATAATTTTGAGTTACCATGCAGGAATCGCTTGATAAACTGTAGAACAAAGGGACCAATAATGGGTACGGATTTTCTCTTTTGACCGTGGTAAGAAGAAAGAGAGTTGTAAATGGAGTTCAATAGATTTGATATGGATTTTCATTAAGTAAAAACGAGATGTTGTACGAGGGACCACATCGTAATGCCACAGTTCCTCGTTCCATGTGGAGAAAAAAATCAGTCCTACGAGGGAACAAAGTGAGTCTGTCCCAGAGTAGGTTAAAGCCCTCTTCTTAGATCCTTTCCTTGGCATAGGATCTACGAAGACTGCAAAAGCGAGCGCTCAGACATACGGATTCATCTCTTAAAATCATGCTTCTCTTTTTACCATCAACCTTGTGGTGTTAAGAGAGAGTGAGAGAGAGCGAAAACGTAATATAGAAAGCAACCCCGTTGCGAAAGTGTGGGGACAAGTGGAGGAACGAAAAGAACGGGAATCTAACAAAGTAAACATGAGGGTTGTGGGTCGAGACTTTACCTTTTTTTCCCTTTAAAGTGGAGGACTTCCATAAATGGGATTTCTTCAACGGTGGGAGATTGTTGGATGTCTTTCTCTAACCCTTTCTAATTTGACAAGAGAAGGGGGGGTTAAGTGTTCGTCTTTCGCTGGTACTAAATACACTGGTGACAGACTGCGACTGGGACTTGACTGCGGGGCAATTGTCCGCTGTACACATCGTGCCGTGAAATGTAAGATCGCTTTCATCATTCACGCAGGAAAACTACTTGTCCGGTTTCCCTTTCCGGTACGCGTTTTCTCCCCTTGATGCTGCCCAGTGGCTCCTTGCCTTATCTCACTCGACTTTGTTTGCTTTCATAAGTTTCCTCTTCCAGTATCCCTTTGGCATCTGATTGTCTCCACGGGTTTGCTCTCTTTTTGCACCTGTCCCTCTCCCGTCAACGCCTTTAATTGCGAATTAACCTTTTGAAGTTGAGACACATGTAAATCGGCATCACACAAAGCTTGAAGCCCTTCGTGGCTGTCACTCTTTCTTGCAGGTGATCTGTCCCTGCTAACTTTGAATTCGGATCTGCACTTAACTTCGAAGCCTGCGTTGTTAATCACGATGTTGGGTAGCTTCTTCTTCTTAAACTGGAGAAAGATGGATGTCTAATGGTTCACGAATGTCACAATTTTCCATTTCAAACCGGATTTGGAAACATACTCGAAAAAACACACAGCGAAAGAATTTAAGGGTTGCTCGAGTTAACATACCAATCTAAGTTCCTCTGCAGGGTGGGGGCATGGGAGCTATTTGGGAGCTTTTGTTAGTGCTTTGTAAACTTTGGTTGGGATTCAGAAGTAGATGCCAAGCTAGTTGAGTTTTCCTAACTTGCAGCCTCTTAAGTATCATCTAAACGGGGAAAAAATTATCATTAGTTCAAAGGGGGAAAATGCACAATACCATGAAAGTTGTGCATTGAATCCTCCTTAGCCAACAAACATGATATGTTATAGAAAAGATATTTTCAGAACTACTAAGCCATTCTTTCAGAAAAACCAATTTCTCAAGTGCAGAGTCTACTTCCTATAGATATACAAAGTAATTTTAACAATTTGCTAGTTTATTTGATGTTAAACCAAATTATTTCATTGGACAACATTCAATTCTTTCAATTAGTCTTAATGGGATCATCAAATCTTTTATCTAGAACTACAACTAGAACATGGGTTATTAATTTTTATTTGAATTTCATTTTGTTACCAAATTTATTTATATAAGAAATTGATATCCATAGTATCAAAGAAAAGTTATGCGATTCCATCGAAACTCTCATAAAAGGGATTTAGAGTATTTTTGTCAATGAAATACTTTGATTTAACTATAAACCAAGTTATTTCACTTTCATGAATAATCTTAACTTGAGAAACTCAATTAAAAGACATTACAGAGGTGAAACCCTATGTTTCATGTCATATCAATCTAGTAAAAGATAAAACTCATGGATTAATAAAGTGATCTCAAGCATCTAAAGAACATTGAAAGAAAACCTTTATGCAAGTTTTTGATTTAAGATCTACAAGTGTAATAAACAACTCAATGCTTATGACAATAGTTGGTAAAGTGCAGTTAAAGTTATACTCTCCTTCCACTAATAAAAAATAGAAAAAAGAATTGACTGGTTCCACCATTAACAGCAGCAAATCTTACTTCGAAAAGGAAAAAACTTGGGTAGAAGCTGATACATGCAAATAGCTAATAGACCAAGCTGTTGGAGAAATAGGAGTGATCTTTTCAAACTAGTATCCTTTAGCAGTTTGTTGAAGGAGGAAGAGTTTGTTCCATTTTAAGAAAAATTTCGGTGCAACCTCCCCTTCACTTTGTGATGGATCCATCAATAACCTACCCTGGAATAATAGTTATGTGAGCAGATATACTATTTCTCTCGTTTCACCGGAAGATATGCCATTGAAGAGGGACCGAAGGGTTAAGAACCTCAAAGAAGCGCTGCCCGTTATTTGTTTCAACTTGACAACATGAAAGCTCCATGATTGAGACTCAGAATCAGCACGTCATTGTCATATGCCAAACCCCCCTCGAGTGTTTGTTTTTCATTTAAATTTCCAAGGGGAAACAGAAGCTGACAATGGAGCCAATTAATAGCTGGGGCACCAACTCATCTCATCCACTTGCTAGTGCTATTACTAGCAAGCAAAGCCGGGGCTGAATTCCAGCTTCTGGTATTACATCAAACTGTTTGAACCACAAAAGAGAAGCCATTCCAAAGCAGGAACAGGATTGGAGGCTCTTTCATGGTCCCCCCCAATCAGGAATTAACGATAACATAGGATGCCCATGGATGTCAACCATTTCTGAACTCGCAGCTCACACTTACGTGAAGATTATGTTGCACCTATTTCTACCTTTCCGGAGGGTTCAACAGGGCTTGGTTCTAAACTGCGTTAATGCTTTAAGTTGTAGCTTGAAATTAATTGGCCGGTGGAATTTGAACATTTGGTCGTGGTGGAAAAGTCAAACGACTCGTTTTTCAAACTGATGAAGCTATCAACTCAAACCGTAGATTACGACTAGGCTTCCTCCATTAGTAGTCATGGCATGATCACCGGGAGGCCAAAGACCATTTACAGGTCAAATCTTTCCAAAAGAACCCACCATGGGTGCCCAACAAACCCTGTGTATTAGGCAACCACCAGAACCTTGATGACAATTCATCCACGAATTTCCTTTTAGGGTTAAGCATACGAAAATGCAAATCAAACTCTTTTGCCTAGTGATTCCAAACATGGCAGAGATCAGTCAAATCTTGATTTAAAAACAAAAAAAACAAAAAACAAAAAAGGAACTTCGTCCAAATGGAACAGAAAGCAGACCGAACGAAAGAAAACACTTCCAGTTATCGTAATAACTGGGAAACAAATAATAGAACTAAAAGAAAAGTTATGTTATTTTGGCAGAAGATCTAACAGGTTTGTCATCCTTTTTTTCAGCTGAAACGAAAATGTTTTATGTTATGAACCAATTCTAATTCAAATTTATTAAAAATAGGTATTAAAAAGTCTCACATTATATTTATTATTGAGAAAACCTTTGCTTCTACTTTCAAATATCACTACATCTGCAAAAAGGAGAAAATTACTCACATTTACTTTACTGATGATTTATTTTTATTTACACATGGAGATGTTAATTTCGTATTATGTCTCACTTATGCTTTGGAGGACTTTGCAGTACTCATAAGTTTATGTTTCAATTTTAGCAAATGACATATATTTTTTTAGAACTTACTGAACAAGAAAAGCTTTTGATTTTAGATTATACTATATTCTTTAAAAGAACTCTCCCAATCAAGTATTTCGGTATTTCCCTTATTACAAAAAAACTTACTTATGCCGATTGTAAGGTTTTGACTGAGAAATCATGGGAATAATTAATGGGTGGGGAATGAGACATCTAAGCTATATTGGAAGGTTATAACTGGTAAAATTAGTTTTTACTTCTATTTGCACATTTTGGATGCAAATGTTCATTCTCTCAAAGTAAACGATTTATGAGATTGAGAAGAAGTTTAAACACATTTTATGAATGGGTAATTTGAAAGATCATAAAGCTTACACGATTGCTTGATAGGTTGATTGTTCACTTAAAAAAAGAGGACTTGGGCTACTAGATCTTAAAGTGTGGAATGAGGTTTTATTAAAGAGATCATTTTGAAATCTTGTCAATTATTCAAGTTTATTTTTATGGAGTAAATGGATTTATAGTACTAAATGCCAGAAATTTTTAGCTATGCATCTTGACATCAAAGGAAATATGACATAAAGTTAGAGAGGTTTTTTTAAGTTATGACAAATTCTTATATCTATGCTCTCCAAATTTTTTTTATCACTATAAAGAGACATATAATGAATTACACTAAGTTAATATTGAAGTTGAATGGCATAACTTGAAATGATTAGGTGGAATCAACAAACATAACTTTATTCGATAGCTTATATGTAATGATAAACTTCATACAACAAAAGTGTTATTTCGATGACTTTTCTCAATTGATTTATATTGTAATTTTTGTGGTTCTTAAGTAGAAAATAAGTTACACTTGTTTTTTCAATATACTTGGATTAAGCACATTTGGTAAAGTATTTTTGCATAACAAGACATTCATAAGCAGTATCAACAATTAAAATTTTAAATTGCAATAGATAGTTAAAGCAATGAAAGAAAAGATTTTGGATATGAAGCTTCTTAATTTTTTTTCTTAACTTATATGTATTATATATAATTTAAATGAAATCATAGATGTTTTCAAAATAATATTGTTAAAATACCAATTTTATTGCCTAAAATAAAAAATAGTATGTTAAATAACATTTTTATTTAGAAACATTAAACTTTCTTAAGAAAATATTTTATTGTGTTACAGTTGAAAATTTTCAAATTTGATTTTCTCTTAAATAAATTGTAATGTTATGGTATGTTCTTAAGCTTTTGTATTCTCTTATTCTTCTATAAATAAATTCACATATTTATAAGAAGAAAAAAAAGTTTCTCATTATTAAGATATGAGTTTTTAAAGTAGTTTATATGTAAAAAAATATTTACTTTTTTGGAGCTAGTTTTTGTAAAAAGATTGATGGTATAATAGTTCGGTTAAACCATTGTGACAATGGAATATATTAAAATAAGTGTGAAATTATCCAAAATTGCTAAGGTTTAGACCTATAAAATAGTTTATTAAGAAATTCTCTTTTCTTTAACTAATTTTTGTGAAAGGGTTGAATTTGGTAACAAAACAGCATTCAGAACATAACGAAAAAGAACAGAACAAATTAGGTTGGTTGGCTCCTTTTCCCAATACCAGGTTGGTTTATTATGGTTTTAATAGGTTCTACCGAGCAAGCCGGATTTAAAACTCATGAATGTTAGGCCGTAGGCACGTGGTATTATGCTGACCCATCACAGCACGCCTTCACTACAGGTTCACGCGCTTTGCTTTGCTGTGGGTGCAATACCGAGGGAGGAGACGAGGGAGTGAAAAAGACGAAGGAAAAAGTATTTTCTTTTTTGTTTGTTTATCTCTTAGAGAATAACTTTGAAAGTTGTTTCTGGATACTTGGAGGTCCTTTCCCTTTCCTAGTATGGAAAGTTGTGGATGTCGATTAGAGTGAGGTTTTAAAAATGTTCACCAGAAGCCAATCATCTCAGCCACTCGTTTCCCTTTGGGTAGCATTCATGTGGGAGAAGTACCACGTGGGTCTGATAAAGGCAACGCCTGCCTTGTTAGCTATGATAGCCCCAAAGACTTGTTAATTAACAACATGGTTGATTAGAATCACCTTATAATGTCCTTAAATGGGGTGAGTCAACTTTTCTTTTCCCTAATTCCTATCTTTTCGAAAGAAATATGTTCTGCAAGCATGTTAATCACCTCTTCTCCATGAGATTACATAGTTTGTTAGATATAGCATAGCATACTGGATTTCCACTAGTAGATCTCTTTTTCCACTTTCCTGGCTTTTGTCTAGTTGGGTCGATGTTCAAATAAAGGTACAGTGTATTTCGTCGAAAGTTGTCATGGAACTGAGGATCAAAAGAACAGGATGCTTGATGTGGGAAGCCAATAGCCTCGCACCTTCTTTAGTCAGTGCTTCTCATGCGGTTCAAACATATAGTCTTTCACACGGGAAATGGCTGCCTTTTTCTTCACTCGTTGCCACTACCACCACGCAAATGCCAACTTGCTTTTGCTTTTGATAGAAACTCAGGAAAACTTTAAAGTCTCATCAGCGATTCTCCCTTTTACACTGGTTAGCCAAAACCAGAAAGGTTACTTAGGTGACTGGGCCTGGTGCATGATGTGATATTTCTCGGTTGTCGTTGGTATGGAGAAGGAATTTAAAATCTAGGGATATGCTCTTGGCGCTGTTTTCTCGAGATGAAACTCTTGTGATTACGACAGGGATTCCTGCATATCCGGTGCCTGCAAACTCACGAAGCACTACACTTGGTTGTTGCAGATGACACTTCTGGATGCATAGAATGAAGAGAGAACCTTTGCTCACTAATCTAAGCACTGAACAACGACAATTGTCAAACTTTGGAAGCTCAAAAGTTTGCAAATTTGAAGAGGTTTCTGGATATTTCCGTAGACAGTAACCCTTCTCTTTCACAATAGTCCAAGAATATCACAGATTATTTCCACTATATTATATTTGGCATTACCATATTTTCAGCTACGGAGTGAAGTTGCCCTTGCCCTTGCCCTACCCCTAGCAGCATTAGTTTACTTTCCCTAGGATTGGGAACGAGAATCACCTTATCAGATTAAATAGTTATCTGTTTCGTCTGAAATCAAATTCTAGTGCAAGGCACTTGTAATCTCGTGGTAAAAGAAGCAGTCGACTTGAACACTTCCAAGTTCTAATGGTTTCTTTTGCTCTAAAGCACCGGAATCTTATTACTTTCTTCATCTTGGATACTTTCTGCTAGAAACCCTTTTTCTACCCGTTGGTTGGTAAGGAGAATTCCTCAGGGTCCAGACATTTTCACCTAGGGACAAGGCCAAATGGGCCCTCCTCTCTCCTCTCTTTATGAAAAGAAGCATTTCCATCTTCTCATCTTCTCTGCCTAATCTTCAGCTGAAAGATACCATGTCAGATGTATCTATCTAAGAAAAAAGAGAGAAAAACATCGCAGCCACCTGTTCCAATCTTAAAAATATGCCTGTGGGAACGCACGCTCAAAAGTATGTTTCTCTTAATGTGTTTGTCAATATAGTTCGGATTCATGATGAAAATGAAAATTACCTCGAGTGTTAAGAGGGATGGAAGTTTACGAGTTTCCAATTTGGGAAGAAAGACTTGTCATTATTTTGCCATTAAATTTTCACGAGAAAAGGTGAGGGTCTTGTCATGCACCCAAGTCCTGGTGAGCACCCATAAAAAGTGGAGAAGACTGACTGCAAGTCCACAGCTTACCTTTCCAAAAGAGGGAAACGGGGCTTGGTTTAGCATTTCAATTTCAAGGGGCCAAATTTTTCTTGTGGGGTTTCTCGAAAGAATCTTGTTCGTGATGAACTTTAGGGTACAATCTTTTCTTTTTCCGAAACACCGTGTTTAATGCAAGAACTTCTTGTCACCCACCTTCCAGTTTCAGATTTTTCTCATTCGTAGTCTTGTTCTTGCAACTCTGAAAAACCGAAAAAGGGTAGTAGTTAGAAAATTATTTTCCTGATTCCTTTTCTTGTATGTTTGAAGAGCCAGTATAGGTTCATCTGCACGCCCAACTTAGGAAGTCTTTGGCTTTAATCATAGAAGCTACCTGCCCAACTTTCTAAAAAGTTCAACGCGTTATTTTAACATTTTGGTCTGGAAATTGCTAGGAAGTTCTTGCTCCGGGAACAGGAATGTTCAGCGTACAAGTTGGGATGGCCTAATCCCAAACAACTCCGACCTACCTTTTTGTAAATACCAATTAAGCAGTTCCCTGTGATTCTATGAAGTAACAGTTAACACTGAGGTTGGTGCACCAAGAAACTAATACAAGTAATGTCTCGCGCAGAGAGGAGGAGAAGAGAGGACTTCTGGAATTTGCTTATTTGGTGAAAGATCAAAAGGTAACCGACGTGGTTGACTTGTGTTTTTTTGGGGCAAGAAACTCAATTAGGAACAAGGTTGGTCCAACTTCAGTACCGTGATTGATCTGTATTGATTTGCAAAATGCTTGTACACATTTCCATGCTTCTCGATAGCATGGCATGATTCTTGCGTAAGGTGACAATCATTAGGCGTCCTGCGTTCTCCTTTTACCGTCGGAAGTTGAAAATCCGAGATCTTAGAATTGTTATGCAGCAAGATCTTAATATCAGTTCTCCGGTTTGGATTCCTCAAGGTAAAAATCAACTAGCACGAACACGAGGAGGAAGAACAATTGTAAAGAAAAGCAATCGTCTTACAAATAAGATGGGCCACTACAAGAGGACCCCTCTTCTGGTCTTAACATCAATTGGGTTTTGTTTGTATTGTCTCCCAGCCCACTAGTCCAATCAAGCCCATTTCGAAGACCCCATATGAATTGTTCAATCAACCAGGAATCTACCAGCATGGAAAGCTCTTCTTCATCCTCTAACTATAGCTCATAACTTTTCACCCCTAACAAATGGCCCTAATGAAGTAGCAACGCGATTCTAACCGATTATATCCACCACATTGATTTAAGTGAACTTCAAAGAAGACCACAAGACGTCCAGAAGGATGTCAAAAGCGACAATTATTTGCGTATAGAATTGATTCGTAATAACACAAACATAATAACATGGCAACAAACATACTTTTTCTTTTCTTTTCTTTATTGAAATTTTTATTATAATTCACACACCCAAATTCATGCATGCAAAATATTAAATTCCAAACCTCATGATTGAGATTCCTGTTAACTCATCATTAAAATAGCAGGTTAGGCAACGAACAAACATATCTCCCAAAGAATAATATAAATAACAGATGTTTTCTTGAGTTTTCTGTAATTCCATAATCCTGTTTCAAAAGTAAACATGAGTTCTGCAGACCAACTCTCATCGATGGGTAAACAATACACCCTTGTAATCTAGCGTTCAGTGTGAGCAACAAGTCGTTGTACTGGCAAGCCAGTTTCCCGGCTAAGTAATTATCAAACTCGAGTGGAACTTGAGAGTGCTTTTCTAGGCCTGCTACATCTGGCAAATGTTCAAATGGACTTCCGTGGCCACATTTACTGTCACTGAAAAAACAAAACATAACTTCACACCATCAATTTCCATAAGTGACATTTGATACAAAGACTTGTTGCAACTGATTTAGAAACTCGATCATAACTTTTTAAGCTTTAGGGATCAATTTCAGATTTCTCATATTTTTCAAGGACTAAATGAGGCCTTTGTCCAGGAAGACATTAACCAAGTAGAACAAGTTTCACATATGCAAATTAGACAGTGATGCATGAAAAAGGAGAAAGCATGACAGAAATCAGTGGCCAATAGGCAAGCACAGAATGATGAGCAAATCGTGTTCCTAGGTACTAACCTGTGATGCCGTAACTCTCTCTTTGAGCGAGCAGATATATCTTCCATTGAAAGAGGAAAAAGTCCAAGCATCATAGCATTAAATTCACAGCAAAAAGAAAATGGTAGAACATGCCGACAGGTGGGATTAATCATACTCTCAATATCAAGATCAAATACAAAGTGCACCCAGGTCGGGTGGCCCTCCATCAGATCCACAGGTTGATACAGTTTTAGCAGGTCCACCTTTCTTGCCTTGCTTCCGTTCCTTTTTCTTTCTGGAATCAACTGGTTGGTTACTGACATAACAACATCACCGCAGTAAATATTGATGAGACTTTGAAGGGCCACAAGTGTGGGGCAAGAGGTTCAAGCGTTTTCAGCATCTCAATGATATAAACTAGTCAACACTAAGATATCGATAATTATTCAACTGCTAAACTAAGACAGATGAACAACAATTGGGATTACGACTCTATTATCCAAGCTCTACATAACATCATTGTTAACAGAATCCCTTAAAGAACCTCTTCCAGTTTCTCTTCATAAGCAAAGAAGAACGTGTCCTTGTCCCCAGTGCTAAATCAAGTGATCCCTCACCAGTCCAGACAATATTACCTCATGCATGCGCACACATACACATACAAACAAGCCCATGCTCACACTAAATACATATATTTTAAGTTTTGACTGTCAATATCTCTACAACGTAGGAGTTCAGGAAGCATACATTACAAACTTTGTAGAGGATCTTCCACTGACTGCTCCACAACAAACTTTGTATTTCTTCTTTGAACCACATGGACATGCCTTATTTCTTGAGATTTTCTGCAGGAAGGAGACAAACAAGCGGGTGTCATTTGGAGAGGGAAAAAGAAAAAGATTCTACACTAAGGAAGCAATTTCTAAGTTACATTACACTAAAAAAATAAAAAATACCTTGTCATCTGGTTGTGGACAATCATCATGGAAACTTTTTTTAACACCATTACTGGATGCATCTTTTAAACAGGTCTGCTCAACTGGTTCTTTGTCACGTTCATCAGAGTTTCCATCTACAGCAACACCCGGACATTGTTAGGGATTCTAAAATAAGAACAGTAAAACAAAAAAGCAAAGAAATGTGATCTAGTCAACAAACAAATGAGTAAAATGAATTGTGTAACAAGAAGACAAATGAGGTGTAATCTTTTTTTATTAGCTTAACTAACATCAGTAAATAGAGTATGACTTTCATACCTTGAAACGAAATGTCAAACCTGGACTAGTCTCTATGTATTCTTTTCCGGGTAAAAGATTCAGTATTCTCTAATCTCAAGTTCAATCCACCCTTTTTAAGCTAGGATGAGTGCAGACTAAGAAATAAAACAAACTCAGGACAAATGTCCTGATACACCAACAAATAGACCAAAAGAAGCGGGAAATTCCAATAGATAGAAAAACAAGAATACTAACCAAGTCATTGAAGAGGCATCTTAAATACCAGTAAGTAATGTAATCTTAATCTTCCAGATCATCACATCACATGAAACCCTAACAACTATGAAACATCACCTGTCAAGAAACAAGTTGTAAAAACACCCATTTTCCTCTTTTTGTCCTTTACAACAAAGCCACCTAATTAACCTGAACTAAAGTGAACTCATAATAGTTTTTGAGAGTTTATTGATACTATTTAGCAAAGCATACCACCTATAAATATGCTAAAAGTGGTAAGCAAACACAATACAAGGACTAAAAGAAACAACATGCTTCGCATGCCCTCATAAAATCATCTAAGCATAAAATACTGACCAGTCATTACCATAGAAGCATCTGACTGACCATGAAGTGAATTAGTTTCCTCCAAGTACTCTTCTGTTCCTAGTTCAGCTATCAGAAACTCTATTGCGAGGTCAACATCTCCATGTACTTGTTCTAAAACCTGACATGATAATAGCAAGACTATCTCAAAACCTCCACCAGTCCAAGCGTGGTAGTAAGTAAAAGATCAAGATATCACCATTAAGAGTAACGGAAATTATACAGGAGAAGAAAAAAAAGGATAGATAAAATAAGCCAGGGCAGTATCACCTGTTTGACTTTTTCAGCATTTTGACATCCAGTTCCTGCCATTACCATTTTGATGGACCCATCGTGGATAATATCTTCACCAGTTCCTCCTTTAGACCGTGTGCTTGCAGCTTTTGGTTGATGAGCTATTGCTGAAATATCCGCATCCGCCTTTCACAAACTATAGCTTATCAGGATATTACCAAACAGTAAATGCTTGCCCTCATTTAGGGATTCTCATTGTAGAAACAATAACTAATTGAAAAATAGAAAGTAAATTGCATGTAAACCTTGATAATGATTGGCTTAGCTGGCCCATTACAGGGATCTTCTTTTATCCGCACACTATTATAATGTTCTTCATCATGATAAGATCTGAAAAACCATTTGTATATCATATTTCAGTATCAAAACACCCACCGCCTGTAATAAGAGGAATGGTTCACTATATTGGGCTAAAAAGGATATATTGCAACTATTAATAAGCACAGGTGCCTCCAAATTGAATTATCAAGCATGAAAACATATTTCCCGTTAGACTTGTGACACCAGTAAACAAAAAGTAGCTGCCATGCCCTATGACACTAAATGATGTATCTTCTGCAGATGGAAAAGCATTAGTTAGTATTGCTTGTGTCATTCGGCAACTAAAGTCTTTTAGCTTAACTATGCATAATCCTCAGTAGTCAGAGATTAATGCAAGCTACTCAAAATAAGTGATTTATACTCATTCTTTATTATTGTCCTCTTTCCCAACATAATCAATTAGAGATGTTTAAGCCGCTTATTTGCTTTGAATGTTACAATTCGTCCCATTCATTGTATCTCTAATCTCTAACCTACATCACTCTAGTGCTTGATGTCCTATCCTGGTAATATTCCAAGTCAACACTCAACAGCGTACATGCCTTGATAAACTGAGATCAGATAGCAATTTAATCTATCAAGTACTTGAAACAAGTGCATCACTTATGCCTCTCTGGAGAAAGATTTGCTTAATAACATGAACCTATATAAGCTCTAGACAGCATCTTAATTAACGTATTGCAATTTCCATATGACAAACTTGCACTTCACAAACTGCCATAGTTGTTTCTACAACATACATGTGCCAAAGTAACTATTATTACTCAACTCAACAAAGCATGACTAAGAAATTCAAGGAATCCTTTCTCATCTATCAGCTCCACTAAGAGCCACTCTTGGAAATTTTTGTTTTAAATAAGAAAATAATTGCAAGGGGAGTTTTACAACCATCCATAGAATCACAAGAAAAGCCAAACATACATACAATCATGACAAAATATGTAGGTTACTTACAAGTGTACCATGCACGCTCCATGCTCATCAAAATTACGGATGTACCAGCGAGGTGACATGCTCTGTATCAAGTCGAGCAACAAGACAAAAGATCCATCTTACACATGGCAAAGGGAATTGGCATACCACATCTATGACTATGCATGAGATAATGTACAAGTGCGATGATATCAAAGTATGCATGCATGCAAAGCAACAGAATATTTGCATAGTTCAATGTGCTAGCAACTAATTATTACACCAGGGGATTACCATAATTCAAAAAACAACTGACCAAAAAAGTCCTAGAAAGGGAATTTGACTGGATAACTAATGCATGCATGCAGACAGTTACATAAGGTCAAAACTCAAATGTTGTGAATCTAGGAGCACTTGAACTAAGTGGTTATGCTAACATTTCTAAGAAGCAAAGTCAATATTGTATGATGGAGAGTTTTTCAAATCAAGTTTAACTGTGGCACCTAAAAACTAGCTTTAAGAGTGCATAACCATTTAGGGGGGGAAAAAAAAAAAAGGATACTAATCCAATCATGATATTTGTGTAGATGAGTTCTGATAATAAACACTGAGGAAGAAAAAGGTCTAACCCTGTGAATACATATGTTACTATGCGTAACAAGGGAGGCTGCTTGCAATTCCATATTTCCAGCCCATGTGCCCTCCTCTCCCATGGACTGGCAGTATTCATCAAATGGGATGTCATCCTCAATAAATGGTTCGAACGTTTCACGATTCTTCTGTTAATCAGAAGTCTAAGGTCAGAATATTTGGAAGTTGGTTGTCCAACAGAAAAATCTGAGAATTGGGATCAGACTTGGTGTTTTGGAGGGGGTAGAACATAGTAGATCATCTAACCAGGTTGCAATATACATAGAACAATTTGCAGTAAATGGCAAAAGAGCATCAAAATTGAGATAGATTCAAAATTGACCAGATTGCAGCATAATGCTAAACAAAATGAATTCATAGTGGGTTAAAAGTAAAGTCCAGAACAGCTATAATCACTCAATTACTTCTTTCATACTGACAATTTCTTTCAAATAGGCCTCGTGCTTCTTAAGCAACATGTCCTTCAATTATTGCAGGACATCTATTCACAAGAACAGAAACAACAACAAAGAGTATATGAAGAACAGAATGAGTAAATAAGGTAGGAAAAGGCGTGAGGGCATTTTTCTAAGGAAAAAATATAGGAAAAGTAGACTTATTTTGTACCGAAGCCATGTACCTGTATATATTCTACCACCATGTGCCGGAACTTCTGATGTTCCTCTTCATTACCTTCCAACTGATCTGCAATGGCCCTGAAATTCATCACCATATAACTTAAACTGCATTAGAAAGGAAGAACAAAAGAAAAAACTATTTGATACATTTGTCTCCTTTGTAATGCTCTTGAACCCAGATCATATAAGACCAACATGTGAATACATACAATACAGCCTATTGATTAAAAGTTATAGTAATAGAATGATACTGCATATTACATACTGTGAGGCAAGCGTAAGATAAGGCCATCAAATACACGCTGACCTGAAAAAACAATTACCATCTGCAGTCACTTGGATGATTTTTAGGCCCAGTGCATCAAGCTGAGCACGGAACTGAGCAGTGTCAGTCACCTTTCCCTGCTTTTTAACCTGTAAAATTCAATTCACAAATCACTACGGAATTTTTAAATGAGCCGCTTATTAAAGAATTATGTTACACATAGCTAAATTTCCCTCATCATTCAAAATACCACAACCTGACGTCGGCTATAAAACAAGCTTAAATTGTCAATCACAACTTTAGGGGTTAAATTTGCAACCTATGCAATCTTCAATTCTATCTGATTGGCCACAAGAACATCAATCCTTTCTCGGCTTCGTATGAACCATGAATGCTGTACCCCATCCAGAAGGTACACAGCATACTTCATCTAAACTCGAATTTCTCAAACAATATTATTCTCTGCAGTACGTGCAACATCCTGGTCACCCTCCAAAAGCATAGTTGGGCTTCCTTAATCACCCAAACTATATATACACAAGCATCATACACGTACTTATTCATTTCCATGAAAACTCAAAAAAAGCACTCAACCAAATCTGAAGTATGGACTGAAAAGATTAATAAAGGAAAAAATAGAAAGGGAAGACTTGAAAAGAGATAGAAAGAAAGAGACACACAAACAACTCGTAAGCGACTATTGCATAAGAGAAAAAAGAGTAACGAGGAAAGGCAAGAGGCGATGCGAAAGTCAGTGCTTACATGAGGTTGCTTTCTAGTTTTCCCGTTTTGGTGCTTGGTTTTAGCCATTCCTTCAAAACCGAAATCGTTACCTCGTGACCTATTCACGGAGAATTCGGTTCGGCTCCGGTACAGAGACTCGGAGGCTTCTCCTGTCGATGTGTATCGTTGAACCGACAGCGGCGGGGAAAGAGCCCACGGGGCTCCAGTATATCCACTTTCACTTCCCCAGGCTCCTCATCATTTCTGTTTTTTTTGTTTTTTTTTTTGGCTCTTTTTTGATTTTGGGCAAGCTTAAGGCCCATGTTAGGCCCACAGTTCAGCAGTTGTAGAGCCGAGAACGAGTTTGTTGACTCGATCTTCCAAGAGCTGCTCGTCGCCATAATACATCAAACTAGCTTGTCTCGTGGAAGATTTTTTGGCAAAAAAGGTAGGGTTTTAATGATGATACTCAGTCAAGTGTCTATCTTATGACTGTGTTTCTCTCAAACTTGGACCAATAACACATTGAGTAATGACCAAACTAATTGTTGAGAAGTGTATCACACATATGAAGTGTACCATTAATGGGTGGTTTTATATTCCTTTTGAGGAACCTTTTAGGGAGATCCTTGGGCCTCCATTTAGCAGAGTATCAACGCTGTGAGGCCTCATTTTTTATTTTTATTTTTATTTTAAATAACATATGTACCTGAAAAAGAAAAATGACTCAAATCCATGGCCAGTAGAGTTGTTGGTCTCTTCCTAATGTGAGAATTTATTGTCATCTCTTGCCAATGACATTAATACTATTATAAGGAGGTGTGTTGAGGAATGTATCAAGAAGCACCTAGCTTGAGCCTTATTAATGAATGGTTATACACTTTTCTTAAGGCACTTTTGGGTGACGCTAGCTTGCCTCCACTTCTCCACTCTCTCCCACTCTTGTGCATGGGTCCACCCTTACCAAAATAATTTTGGATTAAGATGATAAAGATGGACGTACTGTCTATTTATATTATCAAGCATTTTGGATGGTTTGTGCATTTTTTTTTAAGCAGAAACTAGTGGCACTGAGGGCGCTTAACTTGATCAAAGAATGCGAGTTGGTAGATAAACTAATTGGTGGAATGAGTTGATGAATGATTAACACTAGTTTTTTGCTCTTTAGTTTGATGGAGATTTGATGGAGATTTGATGGAGATTTGATGGGCAGAATACTTTGAAAGGAGGGAATTCCATTTTAAGTTATGTATTTAGTATAATACTCGGTCAGAGTTTCTTAAACATGGGGATTCTTTATTCCTGGGACAAGCAGGGTTGGCATCAAACAACTTGGATTGTACAGAGCTAGACAAATCCCTGCCATCAACTCCATAATGGTCCAAAATCATTGTTCCAATTCAGATATGGGGTCCAATCCAGTTGGTTAAACTGGCTTGATGGGTACTAATGAGTCGCTTAAACTAATCCCGTCGGTTGCAGCGCTGCTAAAATGGCTTTAACTCTGCCCCATGCTCAACAGCACGCCAAAAAAATCAAAGACTCTTTGAAGTTTCTACTCGCATTAAAGGTCCACTTCTTAAGTTATTGGTCATGATAGGCAGGGCAATCGCTTTTCACGCGGCCATACAACTTATAACCTAAGTAAACGGGGCGACAACGAAAAGACGGTGGTGCTTCTAGTGGATGTGAAGGAACAACAACCCATCTTCTCTCCATTTTTGCGATATATTTGTCAGTGTGGGCCTGCTGTGTTCGATCGCTTTATGACGCTTTATGACGCTTTCTGGAAAGGAAGTTCAGTGTGGTGCCTTGCAATAAAGGCATCCACAAGCATCACCATGTTAACTCAGGTGAAATCTTACTTACCCGGAAGTAGGTATCCTACTTTCAACATTAGCCTTTTGGCTCATTAAGTTCTGTTACTTCGGCTTTCTCTCAAGTTATAGGACATGCAGATTGCTTTAATCAGGTCAGAGAAACATGAAAAGATAGTTATGTTCCTCACCTACTTTGCCTCCATGGACAATGAAGATGCCTGCATGCTGCAAGCCCCATACGGCTACAATGCGTACTCGCATTAAACACAAGTTTTACTGTCTAAAACATTAACAGGGTGCAGTTGAGAAATAGCTGGGAGACAGAATTGGGGGCCTTCTGATTCTCGTTGTAGGTAGCACTCAACAACCAAAAGCACTGCGCAAGAGAGGGACCATTTGCCTACTATTTTGTCATGATCGAGTACTGGGGATTAAGAAATGGTTGTCTATCTCCATCGCTGAAGTTAAGGGCTTTGACAGATGCACGCCAGGTTGTAAGCCTAACCACCACAGATTACACAATATACGCCTGATCTTATCTTGCTACTGTTCGATCCGGACAAAAGGAGTGCTTCAAGATGAAAAGAAAGCATTTTTTTATTCTTATGAGAGAATAAAGAAGACAAAAGCATCAAGGTCAATGCACCATTGTTGGGCACTACTGTTTTTATACTCATTCTAATTTTGTTGTGACAAAGTGACATGCAGGTGGACAAGGACCCCCGCTCTTCCGGTCCGTCGGATCAAAGCAAAAGCAGCGGGGGAGCCAAACCGCGCAAAACGCAACGAATCCCGTCGAGCCCACCAGCGCCCGCGTCAGATGCTAGTCGACACATCTCCATCTACGGATACTTGCTCTTCGGAGTCTACTCTTCTCTCCCACTTTTTACTTTTCCTATTTACCAAACCCGGGCTCTCACTCCAACACCTACGCCAGTCGTAATTGTGGGGCTCCCTTCTGAAAGCTCTCTTGGGTTTTGCTGCTTTTCTAGTCTCGTCGTCTGCTCCTCGGACTCGTTTATCTGCAGCTGTCCGCGCGTGCGTGTCGGTGAGATCGGAACCACTTGCACATTCTGATATTTAATGATATCTCTCAGTTGGTTTTTCTTTGCTACATTCTTGTAGCTCTCTGGAATCCGGGTTCTTCGCTTTAATGGCTTTGTTTTTGGCTCTGGTAGTTCATGCACGGTGAGAACCTGTGAGAGTGCTTTAATATCCTTCAGATTTAGCGTCTTGTTTGTTGTAGCTTCTTGGAGACTTATCAAGTGGCATTGTTGATCTCACACTAATCAGTTGGTGAATTTTTGAGCGAAAGCTTTCTCACTGAACATGCATTGATGCGAATACCTCAAAGTTTGAGCTTGTGGGGGATTTGGAGGCCTCGTCTTTGTACCGTATTTTGGTTTATTTGTTTATTTCTATTTATTTGTTCGCACCCTGTTTGAATGAACAAAATCTCTTGAACCCAATGCTTGATATGTAGTCTATGGTAAGGGACAAGTTTATGTATTCTACAAAATGTTCAAGTAAGAAGGAAAAGTGTCATTCTCTGATAAGAAAAGAATGTACTAGTGTCTCTGCAAGTGGCCAGATTTAGGGGAGTGTATTCTGCTCGGGTTTGGGCATTTCTTGGTTGGAGTATCTGGGGATTTACTTGGCAGAGAGAATACTTCAGCTGTGTAAAACTTATTTTATATTTATGGGGAAAATCCATGTTTTAGTCTCTTGGGTGCTTTCAATTTTTTGAATTTGTTAGGTGGTTGTTTGGTGCTTCGGCTTGTATATTTCTGAAAATTGTTCTTTCCTTCGAGTCTTGGGCCTTTTGACAATTAGTTGCCACTGGTAAACCTCCATGTACTTTGGTTTTCACGAGAAAATTGTTGCATAAAGAGTTATCAGGAACAGATCTTTTTTCTAGAGATTCATGAGGTTGTGATCAGCGTAGGTTGCTGAATGCAGATTCATAATCTGAGATCCTCGTAGTATTCAAGCTGCACTTATAATATAATGGACCAAAAGACATGGCTTTGGAGGAAGAAATCTTCAGAGAAAACTGCTGTCACGACTGACAAAATAAACTCCGGTTTGAAAGGAAATGAAGAAGAGGTAATGCCATTGCATTTCACTCACTTCTTTTCTCTTTGCTGCTAATTCTACACCAAAATTGAGTAGTTTATGTTCTCTATATTGTTTCATCTTTCAGTTTATGGCAAAGTGAGTTCCACAATACCATAGTCTCATCAATGCAATAGGTTCACTGCACTGACATCTTTTAACATTTTTGAGTCCACTGCTTGAGCAACAAATGTTTATGCTGCACCTTTCCTTGTATAATAATGAGGAAGTCCTCCCTGGACTATTTTTTGATCAAAGTTGCTTGCCTTCACAAGGAGTTCAATGGTTGGAAGCTTAAATACTCTTATGTGATCTTGAATAAAAGGTTTGATTACTTAATACAGGGGATATTTGTTGGAAAAGCTTTTGAATGAAATAAATTTTAGTTCTCTGCCATTCTCCCAAAAGAAAGGTCATTTAACAAGGGGGCTGAATCTCAGCTGTCCAGTGATCGAAAACTATTTGTTAGGAGGAAATTTTAACATTAATAATATGTCATGCATCACTTAGAGAGGGGACAACAAAAGGGAAATTGTTCAGCTCATTGGTATTGATGGATTCTGATTTTGCTTTTGAAACCCAAAATCTTTTTTCCTATTTCAAATCCTTCTCATTTAGTACTCTACAAGGGAGTAGGGTCATGGTGATAAACATCAAATCCAGAATACCAGAATCAACTACCTCTTACCTGCATTTTTGCCTTGAATCCTTCTTTTGGTTGATGTTCTGCATTTTATGGAGGCTGTCACTAAAAGGCTTTTGTTTGTGTTTTCAAAAATGATCTTAGCGTATTATGTTTTAAAAGAACTCTTAGTAGAAAGATAACATCAGGTCAAGCTTACACGTGAATGCTAGATAAACTCCCCTGGTGGGTTTGTGAAAATGTTCAACATTTACCAGATCTTGACTCATGAGTATGATAAACCTAGCAACTATCATCAAGAAGGAGGTCCTGCCATTATGTGCGGGAAACTTAATAACGAATCTCCCAAGAGGCATGTCCTCTTGAGCAGCTTTCTGCTTTCTGTCCTTGGTTGCAGAATGTTTCCTGCATGGGTTTTGTATTTTATTTTGGAGCATTTTGATGTGTTGAGAGGCAGTGGTAGTACCTTAACTCTTTTCTCTGCAGATACAGACACTTCTGGCCGAGAAAGCCAAATTGGAGAAAGATCTGAAAATTGCAAATGATAAGCTTTCGTCAGTCCCCTCCGAGTGTGATGCTAAAGATGAACTTGTGAAGAAAAATGCAAAGACGATGCAAGAGGCAACTGCAGGTAATATAATGTGTTTTTCCTGCCTTTTCAGATTCCCTTGTTTTGTTGTGAAGGCTTCTTTTGTTTGAAAAGTAAAAGTCAATGCATAAATATAAAGGTTAAGGGTTGCAAATTGCCAATCACACTTTGATGTGTTCCTGGTTAGATAATGTCTCCATTTGACAGCACTGTAATCTCTTTCTTAAATTGTCTTTACATAGTTTGGGAGAAGGCGCAAGCAGAAGTAGTGTCTCTAAAGGGAGAACTAGATGAAGCCTTGCAGCAAAAAGCAGCTGCTGAAGATGCATTAGCTCATTTGGATGCAGCACTCCGGGAATGTATGCAACAGCTACGTTTTGTTCGGGAAGAGCAAGAGAAAAGAATTCATGATGCTGTTATGAAGACGTCAAAGGAATTTGAAAAATCCCAGATGGTTTTAGAGGAGAAGTTAACAGAGACAAGTAAGAGGCTTGCCAAACTAGGTGTTGAAAATTCTCAAATTAACAATGCTCTATTAGTGAAGGAAAAGTTGATAGAAGATGTCAACAAACAGTTGGCTCAGATGGAGTCTGATTTTAGTGCGCTAATGACTAGATTACAGTCCACAGAGAAAGATAATGCTTCTTTGAAGTATGAGGTCCGACTGCTTGAGAAGGAGCTTGAGATCCGAAATGAGGAGAGAGAATTTAATCGTCGAACCGCTGATGCGTCACACAAGCAACACCTAGAAAGTGTGAAGAAAATTGCGAAGTTAGAATCAGAGTGTCAGCGGTTGCGTCTCCTGGTCAGAAAGCGATTGCCAGGTCCTGCCGCATTAGCGAAAATGAAGAATGAAGTTGAAATGCTGGGGAGGGATTCAGTTGAAATGAGAAGGAGAAAGTTGAGTACAACTGCTTTCTTGGTTGACTCTGCAATTGATGATTCTCCTGAAAATCTTAGTAAAAGAACTGAAAACCTAACTGAGCAGTTATGTGCTATGGAAGAAGAAAACAAGAATCTCCGGAAAGCCCTCCATAAAAAGGCAAATGAACTACAATTTTCAAGGGCAATGTATACCCGCGCAGCTTCCAGATTATCACAAGTTGAGTTGCAGCTTGATGAGGTGTCAAAAGGTCAGACAGTCATTGATCCAGCACGGAAAAGTCTTACATCACATGATCTGTCTCTGACAACGATGTCTGAAGTTGGTAGTGATGACAAAGTTAGCTGTGCCGAATCATGGGCTTCTGCTTTGATTTCTGAACTGGAGCACTTTAGAAATGAGAAACAGAAGGGGTCGGACATTAACCTGATGGATGATTTTGTTGAAATGGAAAGATTAGCATTAGTCTCTGTAGATAAACCATCTGGGAGTTCTCATGTTTCTTCACATGAAGACAGTGCAATTTCTCGCCCCCTGGGAACTGAGTCAAATGGGAATCCCTCGGAATTAACAGGTAGTGAGATAGTTCCAATATCTGATGCTGAATCAGGCTTTAGTGCATCAAACCAAGAAGTAAGATGTGACAACGCATTAATAGGAAAATTTCCTGGTTGGCTTCAGGATGTACTGAAAGTAATCCTGCAGCAAAACTGTGTCAAACAAAGAAACGTGGATGAAATACTTCAGGATATTAGAGCGGCTTTGCTATATATAAATAGTCCAAAGCCCACTGAAGTCGTTGATGCAAGGGAATGCTCAAACAATCCTGATGCATCAAATCCTCTACTCTCAAATGGTCAGATCTCATGGAAACCATCAAATACGTCTTTGGTGATGGATTCATCTGATCATATAAACAGTGCCGACATCTTGTTGGCAGAAAAAAGCAGTTCACAATTGCATTTGGATCTTTTTAAGTCAATAGGAAAAATAATTGAGCTTATTGAAGGTATTAGTTTGCCATCTCTGGATGACAATAATCCTGAGGCCTTGTTCAGAAAGGATGGGAATATATTCACACACGTAAATTCAGAAACACCAACTGGTTACGTGGTTCGGCTTTTCCAGTGGAAAACTTCTGAACTCAGCGCTGTTCTACAGCAGTTTGTTCATACTTGCTATGACCTGTTGCATGGGAAAACTAATATAAACAAATTTGCCCAAGAATTAACTAGTGCTTTAGAATGGATTATTAACCATTGTTTTTCCCTGCAAGATGTTTCAAACATGAGGGATGCAATAATGAAACATTTTGATTGGGATGAAGCACGAAGTGAAAGTGAAGCTGAAGTTGGAATGGCGGGTCATTTTTCTGAAGCAGCACGTGTTGCAAGGGAAAAGTTAACTTATTTGCCCATGACTGCCGCTTCCAACGGCAATCATCTTCAAATTCAAGAACTTCAATCTACTGTGAGGGAAGAAAATGGGCATCTCAGGGATGAATTGACAGATTTGGAATCTCCAAACAAAGACTTGGAAAGAAGGCTTCAGTCAACTATGGATAAAAGTCAATCCCAGATGAATCAACTTCTCAAATCTGAAACAACAGTATCGAGACTGCAGACAGAGTTGGCGACTGTCAAAGAATCTGAAGGTATGATTGACAATCAAATGGAAATTCGCAAGTTAAATAATGAAGATCTTGATGGTCAGCTTACAGTGGCCAGACTTGAATCACATGAGGCTCGGCATAAGCTTTCATTACTAGAAGTGGATCTGAAGCATAAAAACAACTGTTGTGAAGAATTAGAGGTTGCGTGTCCTGAGCAACAGCTCCAGCTTGAAAGGTGACTTCTGTTTTTAGGTTTTACTTATGTAAACATCATGATTACTTATAATCATTCACATTGTTGAGATATCTCTTGCAACTGATATATTTCAGCATTACAATGAAGGAAGGCCTGAACAATGACCTCAGTCAGGAAGAAAAGCATCTTCGGACTGTAAGTTCATATTGCCTTACTGGATGTACCTTAGTTGTGGAGAAATGTTCTCTCTCTCTCTCTCTCTCTGTTTTTTGCCATTTTACTATTTGGTAAACTGATGACAATTCAAGCTACCTCACCTTGGATGTGTACACTTTGAAAAGTTTTATATTCAAATTTCACGAACATTGGCAGTGTGGAAAGGGTGTTTAACTATTTTTTTATTTATTTAGCTTTTTATTTTTTTAAATAAACAGATGGATGTGCTTCTCCGACTGGAACATGAGTGAAAATTGTTCGGCTGTTTGGAGTTTTCCTTATCTAGATTTATGAATTAACTTTGATTACTGCTGGAAATTTATTCTGTATGAGGGGTTGCAAGGAAAATCCATGCTGCAAGGGAAATCCATGCACAAAACAACGAAAATGTAATACAGGATTAGTAATGGATTGACTTGGTCAAATAGTACAGAAGGAATGGTGAAAAGAAAAGATTCTGTGGTGAATAAAAGAAAAAAAAAAAAAGAGAAAATGTATACGTCAAAGAATTTAAATTTCTCTATTTCCTGTAGTCTAGAAACTTCTGGATGCTGACTAACTGATGCTTAAGTTATAGTGTACACATGTTTGTTGGACTTGAGCGACTAGCTGTTGATGAATCTGCAGGACTGGGAGATAACAGCTGCTTCAGAAAAGTTGGCAGAGTGCCAGGAGACGATCCTAAATCTTGGAAAGCAGTTGAAAGCATTGGCTTCTCCAAAGGAAGCAGTTCTTTTTGACAAAGCTACCCCCACCGAAACAGTCACCAGCACCACTATCACAGGCACAGCCGCAACCCCAACCCCATCGAAAGACAAGATCATCAACCAGCGCTCCTCTCTACTTGATCAGATGCTGGCAGAGGACGATGCTAAAGCTAAGGATGTTAAATCTCTCAAGACCAAAGAACTGGATGACAATTCCACTGGAAAAGATAATGGGGGATTCCAATCTCTAGAAAAGATTCTTGTTTTAAATGGAGTAAAACGTGTGGATGGAAATGCTACTGCTGGTTCAATGGTTATTGTGCCTAGCAGGAGACGGGGAGTCGGGAGTTTGTGGAGAAAGCTGCTGTGGAGAAAGAAGAAAGAGAATAGCAAGAAAACTCCTCTGCCATTTGCGCCATGACAAACATCATACATTAATAATAAACGGGTGGCAAAGCTTGGTGCTAGGAGTTCCCTTTTCCTTTTTTTTTTTTTTCTTCCCACATTTGTTTGGCTTATTGTAGAGGAGTTGGGAAGTTTGGCTTTTGTTAGTCTATAGGAGGACAGTGAGAGGAAATTCCACTTCTTGTGTGCATTACATTTGTATATAAAACTGTTGCCAGCAAAATAATCGAGTTTTCAATGTAATGAAGATGTCCGAAAGGATTTAAATTTACTTGGGCAACGTTTATTTATTGTATTGGGATTGAGAATCAATGTTTTATATTTCGGACTGCTGGATCATTTAATTTGGTGTCACCGATGTGAGAGAAGGCAATATACCTTCAGTTGATACGTAAATAAATAAACGGTCTGACATACAAGTAAAGCTTCCTCTCGTAATTTGATATCCCAACGACTAGTCAAAGCCTTCATATTCAGATTGGATTGGGCTGAGACTTCTCCTTGGCACTTGGGTTGACATCATTGACAGAGATATCCCCATGATACGGGCTGCCTTGTTACTTGGTTGGTATACAGATGAAAGGCCAGATATAGCCTAATTCAAGGTATATGAACTATTTTTCCCTACTCGTCTTCCTCTCCTCTCCAAACTCTCTTGTTTTCTCCTCCACTAACCTCCTTTTATGCATTGATCAAACTTAGCTTTATATAATAAACTGACTGCCCCACGGTGTTTTAGTAAGTTGTGACAAGAGGGTACGATAGGAAAAACTATAACTTAAATAAGCCGATATTTTTCCATATTTAGTTAACATCTTGACTGATAGTTCCTATATATCACTATTTATTTATTTATTTATTTTGGGTGGATATTTTTCTATACATTTTTGTGACATTTTTTCTGGTTTATTGCTTTTTGGCCGAAATTACTATTCTTTTACTAGATAAAATTGAAAACTGTAATTTTTCCTTTCAAGTGCTTGTGTTCGTGAACAACAATATGGCAGCATTACTTTAAGTAGCTGTTGGAAACATCAAGTAGAGATTGGGCTTAGTCTGCCACCTAACATTATCATCAACGTGTTGTAATTGGAAACAGTGTTCGTTCCCACTAAAGAAAACTACCAGTGATATTCAAATACAAGTCAAGAATTCCAAAATTTTTCATTCAGAAGTGAAAATGACAGCCAAATTTTTAACCATATATGGGCATTATTTGGTTGCTTACTGAAAGATGGCTAAAGAAAATAAAAGAAACGAATGGACACAAAGTGTCTTCTTGCTGATGCTCAATCTCGTTTGTAACATGTGCGATCCCAAGTTCCTTCAACAGAACTTAAATCCAACAAAAGAACAGCTTCGTCCAATGCAAGATTCATATTTGAATTCGAGATGTTGAACTTTAGATGACGATAACATTCGCTTCCACTGTCATTTTCGTTTGAGATGAACTTTCGAATTGAAGTTTATGGAATAGTGTTACGTGCACAAAAGTTTGGACACGTAACTGGCTCACAACCAAACGGATTAACGCTCATAGAAAAGATTGTGGGTGTTTTGATTAACCCTCTGTTTAACCGGGTTCCTTGATTTCAAAGGCTGTTCTCTCTTTGCATGGCCAGCTCCATACAAATAGTTACTTAGATCCATTTGGATCCCTTCTAACACGTATGCAACAAATAGTTACTTAGATATTACTGTAGTACCTGAATATAGGTTTCACTTCTTAGGATCTTCTTGCTCTCCCTCTTCTGCCACCTTCCCTGTTGTGCCATTAACACACTCAATATGCTCATCTCCCATTGATGCTATTTTAGCAACCTCCTACATATAAACTATAAGGATTGATAGAACAATTAAGTTATAGGATATGATTCTAATAAAATATTATAATCAAGGATTTCTATGTAATTGTGGTATTTGGAGTTATATCATTTTGTAATAGTGGATTTTTCTAGTAGTATTCGGTTAAGATTTTCATTCTTTTAGTGTAGTAAGTTTTATAGTAGTATCCAACTAAGATTCCTTTGAAGTTTCTCTATAAATAGTGGAAGTATAGAAAAACTTAGGAGTTGAACAAAAAGAGTTCCCTTGGAGGCTAATTATTAGAAAGAGTCCCTTTCATGAGTTCTAATTAATGAAAGAATTGATAAGATACTTGTTTGACGAGAGACAAAATATGAAAAAAAAATCTAATGAGAAGAAAGTATGAGGGATGAATGATATTATGTTGGTTTAAACTTTTTAAATTTGTTATGTTTGAGTGTATGCATTTTTATGGTTTTGTGTTTGATCTATATGTGGGTGTTGCACCTTGGTTGCATTACTCCAACAAGTGATATTAGACTTGCTTGAATCCCTAACAAGTGATATCATGTGCTATTTCAGCAACCTCTTGGACATAAACTAATCAGACCCATATAATACCAGAAAATTAAATAGGAAAAAGGAAATAATAAGAGAGATGGTGAAGGCAATGTTAGGAGATTTACAACCCAAAGTCCACCTTTTTGATTCTATGTTTCCTGTGCATCATATTTGTCATCCTAAGCAAACAAAATATATTTACTTTGGTTGATGGAGGTAAAGGCCATATTAATGATGTAATTGCATCACTTGTAAATGTTAAAAGTTCAGACTTATTATCAACATGAAACTTTTATAACACCATTTTTTAGTGCAGATTGTGAGTTTCCTTCCTTAGGTTATACTTCTCATAATTACTCTAAACTATGGTTTCATGCACATGAATGTCACTTCTTGAATATAAAAATAGATAGCAAGTTAGGAAACCTATTGTTATGAGCTTGAGTTCTAACCCAAAAGGTTAACTCAATAGGGAGAGTAGCTAAGTCTTCTTACTTGGCTAAATCATTTTGCTTATCTTCCCATTGTGGGACAATGAATTATTCTCATTAAAAGTCGAATAAAAAATATAGAGATATCTCTCTCTTATAAAGAAGATTCTCAAGTATGATTCATATAATACAAAACTTTTACTACACCATTTTTAATATTTATAAGACAATCTCTAAGGCATATCTAGTACCAAATTGTTAAAAACTACAATAATTTATCAGAAGGTGTAGACTGTCATAAAAAAAAAAAATTGACAAAAATGTAGATTGAAGATACATTGCTGATATAATTTTTAATGGAAAAAGCATGTAAAATTATGTATAATCTTAGTATAAATATGATGTCTTCAATTAAATTTAAGAATTTAAAAAAGAAAAGAAAAGAAAAGTAAATCTTCAAGTTAAAACTTTTTATGCTTTTCTCTTAAAGATACATGATCGATATAATTGTCAATAGAGGAGGAAGAATAAGAATAAGAAGAAGAAACAAATCTTCAAGTTAAAACTCTTTGTGCTTTTCCCTTCATTGTTTTTTAATCTTCTAATTCATGTTTGAATTTTGAAACAAATATATGCCATGCCTTAGCTATACCTAAATTGTTTCTTGATAACAACAAAAAAAGGGTTCAAGAAGAGGGATCAACCCATCATGGCTCCATTAGGAAAAAAATGGCATCACCTGTAATAAAGCAACAAATGAGAGATCATGTTACGATTCTAATATTAGTGCCAAAATTGATAAGAATTTTCTATCACATGGAAAAGTATAGAACTTGATATTGCATATTCAATGTGGGTTTTGATACTTTATGGGAAGGCCTAAAAGCCAAACCTAAAAGTTAGCTTAAGGTTAGAATGATGCTTTTTTAATTTGAACTTCACTTTAAGAATTGTATTTTTTGATTTGAGACTATCATTTTGCACATACTTCCCTGCACCCTAAGTGTCATTAAGTTTGTTGTCACATGGAGTAGAAGAGTTCAACTTGGGCTTTAATACTAAATTAAAAGGTTTAAAAGTGCAATCCAAATTTAGATTTTAGGTTAGGCTTTTAAGGCCTTTATACATGACATTAGAGTTTGAGGTTAAGTATGATCCATCTCGTGTGATCTCAAATCCTATAATGCTTAGTGTGCCAAAAAGTATATGCAGGGCAAGAATTCAACATCAAAGAATAAAATCCATTAGGTTAAGCTAAAATTAAAAAAGATCATTAATTCTTAAACTAACTTTTGGATTAAGTTTCAACAAAATAAATGGCACTACTAAGTCGTAAAGCCATATGGGCACTACTAATCCAAACTAATTGGGTCTTTGAGCCTTCCTACAACTGTCATTTTCCAACAATTTATCGATGAGTTACAAAGAAGATGATATGGATGTAGCCTTGAAACAAACATATTAAGCCAGGTTAAAGGACCACTTGTATCTCAAGAAATCAAAAATTCCATGATAGAGGCATTGAACCAATAGGCAGTTAATGGACTAATGATAAACTAGAATTATAGTTTTTCAAACAACTTATATATGTGGTAACTATTTTTAATAATCTACCATGATTAGATATTTTTCTTTTATTAAATGTTATATAATAGGTATTATTTATTGTTATTCAATATATATTAATCATTATTTATTTATAATATGAATAATTTCCAATACACTCCAAAGTCTAGCAAAAGGTAAGTTTTAATATGAAATGTGTCTACTTTCACACTTGAAATAACAATTAGACATATCTCCATGAGTTCTAGTCCCAGCATCACTTCAAACAATTACTAATCTTCCTCATTTGAAGTTGTTACTATACTTATACAAAATATGATGAGCTCCATGACCAAAGTGTTCCAACCTTGCTAAAATAACCTAGGTATTTCAAAGTATAGTTAGTATATATACAATAGTGAAAATTTTGTTTTTATAACATTGATCAAAATGTAATATATTTGTCACTTTAAGAAGGCTTAAAACCTAACTTAAAAGCTAGGTCAAGGGTTAGCAAGTCTTCTTTTAATTTAAATTTCACTTTAGGATTTTATTTTCCTATGTGGAACTTTTATCCTGCAAATATGCCTCTTGCATGCCCATGACATTAGGTTTAAGGTCATATGAGGTGAAATAAATTCAACTTAGACTTTGATAGGCTTAAAGTCATAAAATAATGATCAAACTTTGACATGTTGATTTATAAATTTTTTTCTCAAAGAAATTAAGATAAACTATAATTAAATCTTTCAAAAGAACCACAGGTTAACGAAGTTATACTCGGTGCAACATTTGGCAACAATAATGTATTACATGCTTTTCATGATTTTGTATTTAGCAAGTATGATAGCTAGGTGGCTCAGCCAAATATTTATCCAAACGAGTAAAGCTAACGTATAGGAGAGGAGCTTGTTGATTATTCAAAGTGGTAATGTGTAACCTTTAATTTGTTAGCTTGAAGGGTTTTATTTAGGAAACAAAACGAATAAGGAAGCAATGCAATAATAGTATGTAAAAAGAGATATAACACCAAAGCAATGACCAAAAAGTCATCAAAATAGAGAGTTGGTCAAATTGTAACATAACAGAGAGAGCGTTAAATTGCAATGAGAAGAGTAAGAGAGAAGACGCCAAAAGTGTGACTGTAAAGTTACACAGAAGGCGTAAGAAAATAGAAGACATTGACAAACTAGATTTACATTAAACATAAATGCAAGGCCAACTACCTTACTACAACACTACAAGAAGCATAACATAGTTAAGCTTTTGACTATGAATTACACACTTCCAGAAAGCCAATTATTCTTTGAAGGCGTTTCTCTGCATAAGTTTTCTTTCAAAAGGCACATAAATTAAGTCTACCATTTAGAATATTTGTATGCCTTTTCACTTATATTTTATGTTATTTGCATTATGGGGCTTGCATCATGGGCAGTGGAGATAAGGTGCTCTCATACCATTTAATGAAGGCCACCACCTAATCCATAGTGTATCTCTTGCATATTTTGTATGTACTCATTACTGGAGTTGGGTAGGACACTGGATGGCTTTACATGCTACTTGCAGTAGGCTTTATATTTACTCGAGATGGAGATAACTTCCAATCCATCAGCCTTTGTTAAGTTAGGTGCCATTATCATACCTTCCAAAACCTGAGTTGGATGGAGGATTTGAGTTAGCCATATGAAAGTTTAAGTTGATGTCGAAGTGGTTGAGAATGTGTTTTTTTTCCATATCAATAATTCTTAACACTTTTGAGTGAAAACTAACATTTATTGATAATATATGGGAAGATATGCAAATAACATTTGGCATATCATTGTCATGATATGAGAAACACACAAAATAAAATACTATGTTGTTTTTGCTTGCATGGATGAATTAATTAGCCATGAAAGCATCCATGATTTCTAAATGATTTCCCATAGCCTTCAATGTCTCTAGTGAAAGACAAGCTTCAATGGTAATGCTTCCTTCTTCCACACTAGGAAAAAATATCACCTTCCTATGAGTCTTGTTCCCAACACCATTCCATTAAACTTCCCGATCCAAAATTGTTCCCATACACATTGAATTGTGACAAGATGCTAGTGACCATCACATTACTAGCCATACTACTCTCTGTATGTAGCCTAGGATTTTCTACCCAAGACTCCAAAAAGCTTTTAATCATTTAGTTTGCATAGAAAGCTATTGTCTTGTTCATTTTCCAATATGCATAACCAAGTCCATGTTCAAGTAGATCGCCTACCTTGATAGTTACAGTCCCTATTTGCACTTGCATTTCCAAAATATTCTTCAAGTAGTGGTGGCTACAATCTTGGTCTAGCTCTTATCATCAAGTGATAAAAGGCTTCTTGATTTGGGTTAAGATTTTGACTAAAAATTACATACCTTCATAAATGAGTTAAGACTGCTTACAAAGATGATATCCAATTAGTGCTTGTCTTAGTGTTGGCCTTCACTTTAATCTTGCAATTTTTTCTTTTATGAGATGAAAAGTTCTTTCTTTCAGTTCTAATTGAAACAATGGCCAATTATGGATGGTTGCAATTGTTATCATGATTTTGTACAATGATCATCTTGGCTATAGGTGAGAATATCTCCAAATAATCTAGCCCCTCATGTTGATTATATCTTTTGGCCACTAATCTAGCCTTATACTTGTCTATGCTTTCATTCATCAAATATTTGACCTTATACACACACATTTGCATTCCACAGTGTGCTTGCTAGAGGGCAAAGGCACAAGATCCCATATGTAATTGGCCTAGAAGGCTACAAGCTCCTTATCCATGGCCTTGATCTAATGTTTATTTGTTCATGCTTAATGATAAGCCTTAAGCTCCTAGATGGTGGATATGGAGGTTATGAAATATTTATAGTAAGGAGCAAAGCACTCTAAGGATGCATGATTTGAGGTATGATATAAATAAATGGAAGCTATGGGCACTAAGGTAGGAGAAAAATAGTCCATTGTCCATGTGAGTGGTCGTGGTGAGTGATCTGAGCATTGGGGTTGAGCTGGTGGTGGTTTATCATGTGTGGTTAAGAAGGTCTAGTGATAACTCTATTTTTTATAGAGTTATTTTGTTTACTTTAAGGAAAATATAATATAATATTTGTGTAATTATATCTATACTCATCCATATTGATTTAAGTTTTGTTTTTCACATAACAAACCCAAGAAAGTAGAAAAACAAGAGAAATGAAGCAAAATATTGAAAGAAATGAAAGAAAAGAAAGAAAAAAGCAAAAGGCCAGCTAGTGTATTATATGCATATGGAACCCATGTGAGGAAAAAGACAAAAGAAAATAAAAAAAGGAGGTGATTGTCAAATTATTGTGGAAGGAGGGAAAACTAAAGAAAGAGAGAGAGTCATGAGCATTGATTATTGACCGGCCAGAATGCAGATGGCAGAGAAGTCATTGAAAGCTTGATCGCGCGTGACAACATGGGTCTCAAAGGACAGTTGACAGTCATGCGACAGTTGACCGTCGCGTTCTTTTCTAGTGATGAACTTGACCTAGTTACATTTTTGACCTGATTTTGTGTGTTTTTCGTTTAGTTTTGGGATGATTCCAGTGGGGAAATAGTAAATTTGAGTGCTCTGTGCATTTTCTAGCAAAGAATGATGAAGAATGGCGAACACCGTCTGAGTCTTCTTCGTTAGATCAACACATTTTTGTTGCATATTCAAGTGATTTTTCAGCAGATCAGCACTTCAGACATCATCCTAAACCATTTCCGATGGTTTCTGTGATGATCAGTGGTAGCGTGTGGTGGTGTACAACGGCATGTGGTGATGGCGCGTGGATGCTCATTTTCATCCCCCTTTTTAGCCAACTTCTTCTACTCCCTCTGATGTGTAGATTTGTCCAAATTTTTTCTAAATTGAAGACATTTTGGTGACAACTTTGATATTCTTAATTTTTAGAATGCTTTGTTCATTTTCTTGCACTATTTATGTATTTGTAAATACTATGTTTTAGTTTATTATGTTAGAGCTATGATAGAACTTAATTATAATGGTATGAATGTATGATTATTGTGTGTTTTGTGAGATATTCTGTGAATATGAAGTTGCATATTATGGAGTTTAATGGTTTTAAGTGATTAACTACCACTTAATTGATATGATTTGCATGTTGGAGATTGACAAGAAATGACATGTAGTTGCTTCTTATAATGTACAACCATAGATTAATATGAATAGACATATATCATATGGTTTGTGTGGCTTTAGGTGTAAATTAGAATATTTACAAATCTTAATACACTTAGTTGATTTCAATTCACATATAGAACTATAGTGAGTTAATGAGCTAAGTAGGTTTACTATACCTAGACATAGGATAATGAATAAATTAGGAAATTCTGTCATCACATGAGTAGCATCAATCTTACAAGCATGAATGATCAACATTCGTATCTAGTAATTAGGTGAAATTGGATGCTCTAACATGTTTCGTTAAGTAAGTTTAGGTTAAATTTAGTTAGTTAATCCATGTTTTATCACTTTAATTGGCTAGATAAACTATAGGGTCTATTCACCATTAGTAATTAGTTAGCTTGGTAATCACCAATCTCTCTGGGATGATATCTTTACTTATCATTATATTACTTGTTCAACATGTGCACGTGCATGTAGAATTTTATCGAACATCTAAGTTTAGGCTATATAGGGAATATTGTAAGCTCAAGATCGATCATAACATAAATTGGTGGGGATGATGGTTCAGGTTTAAGAATATGAGACTTAGATGAACTAGTGGGTCCTATGTTAGGTAGTATGACTAGATCATTTAGTGGGTCAAAAGATAAGGATTGTTCAAGAGAATCATTGGTAAATAGAGTTAAAGAAAAGGAAAACTCATATTCATGAAAAAAAAAAGAAGGTCTTAACTCATAAAGAACTTCCCCATTATCGAAATAATAGACCCGGTATTCCTTTTGCAATGACAAATATCCTATAAAGATACAAGGAGTCGCACGATGAGCAAAGTTATCCTTATAACCTAGAATGGTCGTATAACATCGACATCTAAAGAGCCAGAAGTGATCAAGTAATGGATGACAACCATATAGTACCCTAAAAGGAGTTTTCTATCTAATAGGAGCAGTAGGCAACCTATTGATCATGTACATCATTATGAGAATACATTCTTTTCAAAAATGGGAAGGGATCTAAGCCTAGAACGTCAAGGCTTGAGCAACATTCAAGAGATGTTGATCCTTACATTTCATAACCCCATTTTGTCAAGGCATGTGTGCACATGAATTTTTGTGGAGTATGCCATGTAAGGCAAGAAAGGAAATGCAGTTAGTGGAGAAGAATTCACCACCATTGTTGAAATGAATATGCTTAACTAACTTCCCAAGTTAGGTATTAGTCATGAGAATGAAAAACTGTATAGTAATAAAAACTTGACTTTAAAAAAGCAAAAAATATAGTTATGATTAAAAATGATTAACAATGTGGCTTGCGAATAATCATTAACAATGATTAAAAAGTAACATGATCCATCTTGATTTGGGATACAATATGGACCCAGACATCAAAATGAATTAAATAAAAAATGGAAGATGAAAAAGAATGCTTTTGAAAAAAAGAAAAATGCATCTATTTTGCTAAGGGACAAATGAGACATGAAAAAATTAAGGGCAAATTAATACATTTTTTTTATAGATTCCTAATTGGAAACAAAATATGTTGAAGATTCGATAGAAGGGCTAAGCATAATAGATGAAGAAAATTCATACCCTAATATGATCATTACTCCAATCATATGGTCTTGGAACAAGTAGAATTCATGAAAGAATATAACCATATATTTATTATCATAGCATACCTTGGAAACTAATATAAGGTTATAATAAAATCTTGGCACATAAAGAACATATTTAAGGTGTAGGTTTGAAGTCAATTTTATAAGTCTAATATGTGAAATCAAGATTTGACTACTATTAGGCATGTAAACATATAAACTAAGTGAAACACATGGAAAGTAAGCATGCAAATAATGTAAATCACAAATGACATGACTGCTTACCACTGAACCTATTATCCATTCATGAAAAAATGGTAAGTGCTAAGATCTCAATCTCATATATGTAAAATTTGTTATAGAATCACCTAAGTTCATCCTATTAAAACAAGGCATTATTTTTTAAAATTGCTAAAATTAGGTTCCTAATGGTACTATCATTGTAGGATTGGAGCTCATTGGCCCTATAATGAATCCACATTAGTATTTTTTGGAATATATTTTAATGATATTAGAATATATAAACGTTTTGATGATCAGAAAAATGTGACTTATAATATGGAAATATTATAATTATTATTTGGTTATTTATAGGATTTTACAAGCAGGAATTGGGTTGAAAGTGAGAAGCCAAAATTGTGCAGAGCCCGTGTGAATGAAGCCCAACCCGTTCGTGAACCCAATCCAGTACACACTCACTACCTAGACTTGTGCAACCCACTTTTTAGCCCAAAGACGCGTTCTAGCCCGCGAGTTAGGCCCGTGCAAATGCGACCCAATCTAAAGGCACGACCTAGACCTAGACGCATGACCCGTTCGCCCGTTCGTCCATGACCCACGACCCGCAAGAGATTAAGTGACTCGTGACTCAACTCGCCCAGTTCATCAGTCCAACCTGCGATCCGCTCGTAGATGCCAACTTTGCCGCTCCATTTAGCCGCCGAATTCAACTCCGATCAAGGCGCAAAATAACTCATTGGAAAGCTAATGAAGAGAAGAATATTTCTGTGAAGAAAAATCGAAGACCCACTGCTCAAAGAGGATTAATTTAAAGAAATTATAGAGTTCTTTGAGTTCTAGCCCTAACTGTTCAAAAGTGAAATTATAAGCAAATTAGAGGGTCTCTAAAGACGATTTCAAAAGGTTTTTGTAAGGAAGAAGATGCTCTATCAATTTGTGAAGGACGAACTAAGAATTGATTCAAGATTGGAGAGAATTAAAGAAGATTTGAGTGAAACCCGAAATCTGCTCCACAGAACCCAAATTACAAAACTTTAAGTTGAGACCAAAACTGCGCCGTTTTGGATGGCATCTTGAATTAAACAAAGGTAGAACCATAACCCTGACGTTCTACCTCTCTTAACCTCGAAAATGGACAAAAAAGAGGGAAATAAGGAACTTCAATAGGAAGAAGACTTGATGGTGCTCAGAAGTGTTAGAACGACTCTTTGAAGTAAGAGGTTAGCTATTCTAAAGTTATTTAAGCAAGTTTATCTTCACCATTGCAAAATGGTCCGAAAATAAGAAGCAAAGAAAGCAATTTGTGAAGCATCTCATACTACTTATTCTAGCTCATCCAAACCTACAATTTTGATCTTCATTGGGTGACTAACTTCTAAGCTCATTACTTGCTTATTAGAGAATCAATTTGTGCTTCATTATACTTTATTGTTGAAGTTGATTTTCTGTAAGTAGACTTTGCTAGGGTTTGAACGAATTTAGGGCTGTTGTCCATATTACTCTGTATTAAATCTCTAGTAGTTGTTTGAAGCTTCTGAACTTGTATTGCATATCTTACAGAAGTTTAGTTCAAAATTTGAAAACAATTGTATTATAATCCTTGGTTAAAGGATTGTTTGACTCCTTGAGGAAGAGTTGGAGAGTGTAAGAGAAAGTTTCTCTTAACTTTGTAGTAAAGTAGACTTCAACCGATTGTGTTGAAGGAAAAGATGGTGGAAGTAGGTGAGAAAGGTTGAACTACCATGTAAATTGGTGTCTCATCTTCTTTGTGTTTGATTAGCTTGCTGATTAAGCTTTATATCTTTGAATGCCATATTTGATTCGTAAAAGTAATTGAACACAGAAATAGAAGTGATTTTTAAAAGAGAAACCTAATTCACCCCCGCTCTTAGGTTGTTATAGGATCCAACAGTATTAAACTAAAACTTGATTCGTAGGGCTTAAAAAAATTGGTTGCTACCAAAAGGATTGGGCCTAGTTGCCTAAAGGAATGGGTTACACCTATAAGCTGCATAAGGCCCATAAGGTTAGTGCAACCCATGTGACCCATAGGCCCATGGGTTGCATGAGGCAATCCAATAAGACTTGATTGGTTTTGACATGCATTAAGGAGAAAATTGTGTTTACATAGTCGAGGAATTCGCCAAATCAAAGTGTAGTTGATTCGTAGTGAACGGAAAATTTTTCTTCTAATTCTTGCCTTTAGGAGTCCACCTTGTAGAATACTTGAACAACTAGTAAAATTTCTCCCTTAGGTGTCCTAGTTTGTGGTAGTAACTACAAATGGGTCTTTACTCATTCCCTTTGCTTATTTTATTGAATTGATTTCAACCAAATTGTTAGTAGAAGGGGTGGATGAATAGCACTAGTAGATTAGAGGAGGAGGCCTTTGCATGGATAATGTCATATTGTCTAAGATTCATGCCCCTACATCAAATTGTAGTTTCTAATTTTCATCTTGCTTTCTGAGCATAAATGTAACATCAATTGTGGGTAGCTTTTCCCTTGTGAGAACATTTGTTCTTAGATTCTAGAAAACCTTTGATAACTTATTTAAATACTTAACCAATCTTTTTCTTTCAATCCTTTCTATGATTCTTTAATTAACTTCACACCAACAACTTTTACAAGTGCACTGAATAAAGGTTCTTAAGTGTCTAACTCCCTCAACAAATTAGTCAAATGAGTGTAGTAATCTGTGGAGTTGAAATAGGTTTGATTCAATGCATAAATTTCTTTCCTAAATTGTAGGAATTAGGTTTGAAATTTTTCCATATCTTTATCAAGAAGCCTCTTATATTTCTGTCACATTCCCAATTCATGAAATATAGCCAACTACAAACTCATGAATAGATTTTTCAAGCCACAAAATTATTACAAAGTGGCATTCATCCCATAGCTTAGAGTGTGGGTCTTGATTTGGTGGACACAAAAGTGTTCCACCAATAAAATTGAGTTTCTTTCTAGTTCCAAGGCCATTCCAAAACTATCGGCTTCATAAGTCATAATTAGCTTCATTCTTGAGCAAAGTGGTGACAAAGGATTGTGTTTGAAGGTCAGCTAGGATAGGGTGGAGATGGTCTTTAGTATTAATACGAGTCCTATTTGTAGGGATAGTGTTATCATTTTGGTTATCACTTTTAGTTTCAAAAGATGAATATGAGGAAAAAGGGGTTGCTTGGATACATGTCCATCTATGTGTCTTCTTGTAGGTTCTCCTTGTGATCAACAATGTAAAGTTGAGGCAAAAACATTAGTGTAGGACATGTTGGTTACTTTCCTTACCAACTACCTAATTTTTGCTCAAAAAGGGAAAACCTCCTAGTATGGTTTCAAAATATAACCAAAGGCTAAATATTTGGTATCACTTGTAAGCCAACTACTTAGTATTCAAAAGAAAACACTATGCACATGTGGCATTGAGGTGGATGCCACATCATCCCCACCTTAAGCTAATGGTGGATATAAGTTCATGACATTTAGCTTGCTAAGGAGATGGTTGTGTTAGTTTGCTCCTAAGGCCTTTGTTAACACATTTATGGGTTGATCTTTTATTCCAACATGATTTGTCCTTATGATTCCATGACAATCTTTTCATGGATGAAGTGACAATCAACCTTAATGTGTTTAGTGCAGCTAATTCCATGATAGCTTTGTTATCATAGCAAAGAGTTACAAGGTGAGGTATGTCGAGCCCCATATCTTCTAAAAGACCTAACAACCAAGTAATCTCATAAGAAGTGACTACTATAACTTTATATTAAATTTTAGTGGAGGACCTTGAGACAACTTCTTATTACTTGGCCTTCTATAAAATGAGTGCATCCATTATCATAACACAAAATCTTGTAAGTGGCTTTCTATTCATTTTGCATATGGCATAGTCAGAATCACAATAGGTGCACATTCGATACCCTATTGAGGATAGAATGAATAAACTTGTACCTAAACAACTCTTCAAGTATCTTACTAATTGCAATGTAGCTCTAAAATAAGACTTCTTAAAATAATGCATGAATTAAGCTAGATTGCATACTATGTAAGAGATGTTTGGCCTCGTCACCTTTAGATTGTTCAACTTAATATTAAATTGCTGATATTTCAAAGAGCCTTTCAACGGTGGATCATGATCACAAGGAATTGGAACTCCTTTGTCACGCTTGATTATGGTTAACAATAAGTTGGTATCCATATGGTTCTTTATTGGTTTTGCCCCATCAAGTCCAATCTCATCTATTAGTTCAAGTATGTACTTACACTGACTTAAATAGATACCCTTGTCATCTTATAGGACCTTAATCTTAAGAACACATTTAAGATCTCTTAAGTCCTTGATCTGAAATAAAGAATACAAATGATTTTTTATTTCCTTAATCCCATTAGTGTCACTACCTGTAATGAGAATGTTATCGACATAAATCATGAGAATCACAATAGAGTTACCTCGTTTCTCAACAAAAAGTGAGGTGTCATGTATTAAGTCTTGATATTTGACTGCTAGTAAGGCCTTTGTAAACTTGGCTTACCATTGCTAGCAACCTACTTCAACTTATAGAATGACTTCTTTAATCTACATAATTTTCCATTCTTTTCATTTGGATCTATAGATGGAAGACACAAGTAGACTTCTTCATTTAAATCTCCATGTAAGAATACATTATTGACATCCATATGATGAATTTCTCACTGGTTTTGTGTTGCTAATGAAATAGCACTTCTGACTGTAATGTGCTTGACCACATGCATAAAGATTTTTGATAATCCTTTTTTTTTTTAATTGTACTCCTTTGCCACTAGCTTGGCTTGTACCTTTCAATTGTCCCATCCACATTATACTTGATCTTATAAACTCATTTGCATCTAATAGGCTTTCTTTTAGGTGGTAAATCCATAATCTCCTAAGTGTCATTGACCTATAATGTTTTGATCTCCTATGCTATGGCATCATGCCATCTAGGATTTCCAATAACCTTATGGAGATAGATTGATTCCATTTCAACAAAAATGGATACAATAAAATGCTAGCTATCAGTTGGAAGGTGATGATAAGCAATGTAGGTTGAAAAGGGGTATTATGATGAATTATTTTCTAGGGCATTAATGGTAGGGTAAACATAGTCATTCGACAAAAATGGTGGTTAAGTTTCCTTGGTGGATCATCTAAGAGGTATTGGAATGGCTGTATTAGGTGATTTTTTTTTTTTATAATGGTATGATGTCTTTTGTCTTATCATTAGAAAAGACATTATAAGAGTTTGTTAAAGGTGGTAAAGATATTAGATTGCAGTCAAGTTGTGATAAGATGGTTAGCTTAGGACTATGGTTGATAGGTGTGATGGCAAGAAGTAGTAATAGATTTGATTCAATAGTAGTCTTTAGGTGATGCTATATGTCAGAGACTATCTCAACAAGTTTAGTTGAAGGGACTTACAGTGAGAAATGTGATCTGGGCTTTACTTGTGAGAAAGGAAATGTGTCCTCATGAAAGTGAACATCTCTACTAATAAAGAAACGATGTGTTTTAGGATTATAAAGTCTACAACCTTTTAATCCTTGAGCATATTCCATGCATCAAATTTTGTCCCACTATGGTAGCATTGCAAAGGCAACTAAAAATCCTAGGATAATTTTTTTTTAATTGTTTACAAAAAGTTTCTCGAATGGTGTGACACCATGTAAGATTGAGAAGACACCCTATTTATGAGATAGATGACCATGAGTATACACTCTTTTCAAAACTTGCTGGGTATGCTACTTTAAAATTTTAATGCTCGTGTAACATCTACAATGTTACATTCTTTGCATTTTACAACATGATTTTGTTGAGGAGTGCACATATGAGCTTTCATATGCAGTTTCTCGTGATGAAAATAATTGTTTGATGTTATAATTGAAAAAATTGTGTGCATCATCTATCATAATGCATTTGATTGTGGTGTAAAACTAATTTCTCACTATGTTGAGAAACTCCTTTAATACTAAAAATATCTCACTCTTGGCCTTCATGAGGAATGTCCATGTTTTTCTATAAAAGTCATCTACAATTGTGCGAAAATATCATGACCCATCATGGTTAGGTATTCTATATGGTCCTCATACATCTACATGAATTAGGTCAAAAGGTCATTGCGCTATATCATCACCATAAGCTATACGAATTACAAGTTTACTTCATAAGTGGACAAATGGAATAATGCTTATTGTAAGGAATAGTTTCAAAATTTAATTCATTGATAAACTTAAACTTAGTGTTGAACAAATACTTAAGCCTATAGTGTCAAAATTTGAAATGTTATAACTTGACAAAACACAGGCCATGCCTAGAAGAATATGTAATATTTTTCCTATCGGGATGTATGACAAAATAGTAAAGCCTATTTCTTATCTTATCTAGCCTCTTAACTTGTTGAAAGGTTCTGAAATACACAAAAATTGACATATAATATGATGTGATAGTTATTTTCATGGCAAAATTTGGATACAAATATGAGATTAAATTTAAAATCTAGTAAGTATAAAACTATGTGCAATTGGAGATGGTTGGATATATAGGTATTGTTAATTTGTGTAATCATAACACTAAAACTATTCAAAAATTTAACTTTTCTAGATCTAGATGCATATGAAACAGTAGATTTTAGACAATTGAAATTAGCAATAATATGATTACTAGTACCATAATCAATTATCCAACATTGATTGATGAAATCAATGGTACATGCCAAATATGCATGGCCTTGCTATGCATGCTCCTTATCCATGAATTTCAAGAAGTGTTGATAATCAATTTTAGTAATAATGGCTTTATTAGAATCTTCCACCACTAGATTTACCTTAGCTTTTTCCTTAGGATTCTTGTATCCATGTGAATATTTGTTTACTTCATAAAATTCTTTATGCTCGTGCCCATATACCTTATAGTAATTACATTGCGAGCCTGTTAGCTAGTAACTTCCTTTTATGCCCCTTTTGTCACAAAAATCACATTTTTTGAAATACCTTAGACTAAACAACTCATTGTTTTATGTTGCCTTCAATGTAAACGACATGTCATTTCAATAGTTTGACCAACAATCATCCCCAAGCCTAATGTTGTCATAATAAAGCATGTGCTTGTAGGGAGACTTGTTGTGTCAAACTTGTATTTTGCCTTAAAACAAGTAGCTTCTCCAATTGTCTTCCCCTTAATGCTCCAGTGGTATTATGCCTTGTAGGGCATCATCCTCATTAGGTCCAGATGCAATTGCATCATTAGAATTTGCTTTCGAAGCATCAAATAACAATTATCTAGCCTTTGAAAAGCTAGTAAAATTTCATGGTCTCCAAATGTTCCCTCTACGGCAGATAAATGGCCATCTCTAGTGAAGTGAATTCCATTAATAAGTGAAACTCATCCTAAAGTTGATGAAGATTCCTGAAATAAGCTAAAATTGGCTTGCTGCTTTGTTAAATGATGCAAAGTTTGTTTATCATGCCGTAAACTATAGATAGGTTGATCTAATGGTAACATGCCCTACGTTTTGCTCACATGGTAGATGTGTCTCTAGTGTAGATGAGATTGTCATGAAGGTGATTGCTGATAGAGTTCAAACTTTAGGTGTAACAAACGAAGTTACACCATTTCTTAGAAAGGATGAAGTGGAGATCCAATTTTGACTTTAGGATACAACACGTTAATGAAAGCAAACTTTTTTGATTGACAAATCAATTATCATCATCTCATACCAGCCAATGTAATTAGATGTCCCTGTGAGCTTAATTGACACTAGGGCTATCAAATTCGTGTCTCCAATTGGCAAATAAAATGGATTGGTCGGTTCTAGGGTTTATGCAATGCAGGTTTCTGGTGTAGGCATTTGGTGGAGCCATAGGGTTTGCGGTGGAGGCCTATTGGTCTGTGGCATAGGGCTACTGGTGTGGGAAGGGTTCCTACCCTAAAATTTGCTTCGATGCAGCAACACATACAACACATCTCCACTGGAGTGGCTATTAGAGTGGGTTGAATAGATGTTGGTCATCGCAATGGAAATGACATTGTTTACACTTGATAAGCAAAAATGGCATTGTGTCGTAGGCTTGGAACATCATCGTGAGTGTTAAGGAGCTAAGTGGCATTGTTTATGTGCTTAAGATGGTGTCACTGCGTTGTTATTTAGAAACAACATTGTATCGGTCAAGACATGACATCATTATGTTGTTAGGCAAGAACATCGTCCTCTTGGTAGAAGACATTGTGTTATGGTGGCACACGACGTTGTTGTCTACAGAGATAGGGAAACGATTTCATATTGCAAAGAATTGGAGCAAAGTCATCTTCTCCAAAATGAAATGTCAAAAGAGGAATCTGAGCATGAAAATGACTCACGTTTCATTTCCTAGGACAACAGGATGATTGGTTGCAAGGAAGTGATTAGGATCTAGAAAGAAAGAAAACACAGTTTTGGTAAAAAAAATTAGAGTGCTAGAAAACTACAAGAGAAACAAAATTGAAACCTGCTCTCAATGCCATGTAAATTAGAACAAAAACTAGGTAAAAATCTTGTTTATTGATGAACAAGAAAAAATCATTACAAATAGTTGGGAGAAATTGGTCCCAAGATGAATTTACAAAATGTACAATACTAGGACTTTATAGAACAAACTTCAAACTATGGGCGGGAGGCCTGTTGCTTGTGATGTAGGGATCTGTTGATGTTTGGTGCTTGGGTTACCTGAACACAGCCTCTACGAGGCAAAACTAGAAAAAGTCTTCACCAACTTGCCAAGAACGGCAAGCTAGTGCAGTACTGTGGGGGGTAGTTCCCACCTTGGGAACCGCCCATTGACCATGCATATGTGGTATCCAGGTGGATGCCACATCATCTTCAAACAAGGTTTGTTATTAAATACAGTAAAAGTAATTTAAGAATGATTGAACCTTGTTTACAATGTGTTCATTTGCCGTCATTATGTTAAATACTACTTATAGTCACCTAAATCACTGGGTGCACAAGGTAACATTATTACTTATCGAATTTCAATTATCATATTTTACGATGCTTTAAACATAAAGAACATCAAGCCAAAAAAAGTGGAACCCATCGTCCATTTAATTAGGGAAAACTGAGAAATCTAGAGCTTTAGGTAGCTCAGATCGAGAAGAGAGTCTGGATGAATCTTGTTTGTATTATAATCACAAGCAAACCATAGTTATAAATGGGAACATACTGGTTCCCATGTATGACTTACAAGCTCTATAGAAGGAAAAAAAAAAAATAGATACAGTTCGGAACAAAATGAAGAAGACGGTCAACGGATACAAGAAACAAACCGGTCTCTAAGGAGTATACATATAAATGGACCCTGCATAGAGTTCTGGCTTGCCCTGCATAGGCAAGCTAGTGCAGTGTTGTATGGGAACCGGTCAATCATCCGACATGGTGGTAGTCAGTTGGCCACCATATCAATCCATATCCTAACAAAAACGGCATGTTAATGTTCAGCATTACAACTACGTGTCGGAGAGTCTTCAAATCACTCCAACAGTAAGTTTGAAATCACACCACAGTTGGGATATCAATCTCTTCATTTCTGTCGAAATTCTGACGTCCAGCGACTCCGAAACCAATGGAAGATGATCAAATTTTGTAAAACATGTGCTTGTGGTGTGAAGGCACGCTGATGAATGTGTGCGACAAAAGCTGGCTCATCTGCAAAATTGACGTGAGAAAAAAAAATTCCTATCGTCTCCTTTCAATCACGAATCAAGACAATGACTCATGTAGTGAAGGGTTCTAACTAGAAAAATCTCTTCATTTCTGTTGAAATTCTGACATCCAGCGACTCGGAATCCATTGGAAAATGATCAAATTTTGTAAAACATGTGTTTGTGGTGTGAAAACACGCCGATGAATGTGTGCGAAAAAAGCTGGCTTATCTGCAAAATTCACGTGAGAAAAAAAAAAATTCTTCTTGTCTCCTTTCAATCACAAATTATCAACACAACGACTCATGTAGAGGAGGCTTCTAACTAAAAAAATCTCTTCATTTCTGTGAAATCCAGCTACTCCGAATCCAATGGAAAATGATCAAATTTTCTAAAACATGTGCTTGTGGTGTGAAAGCACGCTGATGAATGTGTGCGACAAAAGCTGGCTCATCTGCATAACTCACGTGAGAAAAAAAATTCTTCTTGTCTCCTTTCAATCATGAATTATCAACACAACCACTCATGTAGAGGAGGGTTCTAACTAAAAAAGCTACAACTTAATTTACACTTTCTCTTCAGAAAGATTGGTGAACAAAATCTTGGTGAAGGGACCATAAAGATCGTATTTGTATAATGCAATCAAGCTCTAGGTCATTGATCCCATTGATCTTGTTCATTGAACAAATTTTCCGGTAAGAAAGATTGGAATTTGTTAGAGGCCGCTTTCTTGGAAAGGCTTAGCGTGGCAAGGGTCAAGTCTTTGCTGGAGATCACAGACACGTGCTTCACGTGAAGCAGCTCTAATTATCAAAAGAAAAAACAAGGGAAAGAGGAAGGAAGGAGAAAAAGTACCGTCGGCCGGGAGATGGGGCAGAAAAAAGTTCGGGTTTTTCAAAAGTGGAGAGCGTTCGTGATTGCTTCAATTTGCTTTATCTTTAGTTCCTTTTTTTTTTTTGGTTTTTTGTTTTTTCCTTTGAGTAGTACATCTTCAGTGAAAGTGACAAGAGATTGTTCCTACTACCCAAGATTTTAACAACAAACAAATGGTTTTGCAAACGCAATATGCTCTTTTAATTTCTTGGAGTTCGTCATCTAATACTTGTCGGGCACCATCCTCTAAGGTCAGTTGCAAATCAGATATTAGATTAAAAATTTGTGTCACGAGATCAGCAAATCACTCTAATCAGGTCTTTTAAATAATATTTAAATATGAATTGTTCTTATCAATTTAGAATCTAGCTTTTATTCATAAATTAATTTTGAACTTAATACGATGTTAGAACTTCATTGGTCCAATCTAACTACTATTCAGTTTTGAACCCATCGATTATCTACATGTGTGGAGAAATATTAAAAATGAAAGTCATATTTTAAGAAAATAAGATTGTAAAATTATGTTTAAAAGTTCTTCCGTGGACTGCCAGCACTCGAGTGACACGTGATGAAATCAATTTCGTCATCCCAAGAAAATCGTAGAGTACAGCTTGATGCCCCACTTGTTAAGTTAGCCGGACTGGCCAGGATACGGAGCTCATTCGTCGTTGCCTGAGTCTTCGTTGGGTTTTCCTGGCTTGCAGAAAGCAAAAATGACGGACATTCGCTCTCATATCGAAGAGTACCATTCGCGGTGGAGATAAGAAGCTCCCATACCATTCAGTGAAGGCCACCGCCCAATCCCGACATTGAAGACCGCTATCGAATGTCTTGCCAAAAATGGGAAATTTCTGAAAGTTTCTGATAGCATAGGTGCCACTTGAATACCATTGAAAAGCAATTCTAACACAAGATTCACGTTAATCTGAATCGTGAATGTGATATATGGGGTTGTTTTCATTAGCTGAAAACAACGGATGCATGCGATTTGTGAAAAACGACAAAAGATTGTTGGCGAATGTCTATCAAGATCATATGGAAGAATCTAATAATAGAGATGCCACGTGAATACAATTAAAAGCCACTTTGGAAATACGATCTAGTGAGTTTAAAGTTGCAAATGTTACATAATGGTTTTTTTTTTGTCTAATTATTATTATTTTTGTTGTTGTGAAAATATAAGTTTGCATTAATAAAAAATAATGTATAAAAATATAAAAACGTATACCCCAATATTATAAGAATTACACAAATTACAAAAAGATGGAAGTAAGAGCTTCTAAATTTAATCAGAACAACATTTCATTATGATAATTTTATATTTTGAAATAAAAAAAGTCTCCTTTGTATAGTCTTTTTTTACTTTAGTCAATATAATTGTGATGCTAACTATTCTATTTTAAAATTATTTTTATTTCGTTTCACCTATATACAGTAAATACAAATTAAAAATATATCTAATTATTTTATTTAGTTCTCTAATTATTACTTCAAAGAAAATAGATACGAGACGACACCCACCTCCCTTTGATCGTCACTCCCGAAATTACTTGAAGATTTGAGAAGCCTTCAGTATTGATCCGATAAACCCAATTCCAGCAACAATTGTTCAGTTAATCTTCGAATTTTGTTTTCTATTTATCTTCTAATTACACCTGAATTTAATACTTTGATCCAATAAAAATTCATTTATTAGAAATGAGACCTTAGAGATTGATTTGGTAATTTTTTTAAGTGTAACATAATACTAAGACTCTTATCATTAATCTTTCTCAATTTTAAATTAGTTTCTCTAGTTCTGAATTTTTTCTCAATCCTATCTTGAAAATTCAAAAAAATAGTAAGAATACGAACCGAATGATTAGCCTTCATAACCCTTTTAATTTCTTATTTTCCATTTCTAAGAAGGGGCTTTAGAAAATAGGGTCGGACTCGAGATAAATTATCCCATGGTCCCGGCACCCACGTTGTGGATCCTGGTAGCTTTGCCATTTTCGGCCACCGCTGGGCTCCATGGCGACAGTGATGGCGTCGTGCGGTCCCTCTTGCAACCCCTTTCATGCCAGAGCCGAACAGGCCTGAGAGGATTGCAGATCACTTACCATGGTCGAGCTTCATCCACGTATCGACCAATCCAATCACGAATGAATGACGCCCAGCTGGTACTTATCGCTTACACGAAGCACCTCTTTTCAATTCTTACTTTTGTCTATTCTAAGAGTATTCTTTTCTGCTTTTAAGCCAAAACTTGAGATTTGATAGATTAATCATTTGGTTTCTCAGTTTTATCAGTTAATTCCTTACAATCACTGTTGTAAGATTTAATCCCGCCTACATGGGTTATGTGGGTGTACCGTCCACAGCTCAGCTATCTTGGGAAAGTTGAGCTGTGAAATATTAAAGCATTGCCAAATGGAGTCACTTATTAAACAGTAAAGTTTCACGTTGGAAAAGAATGTATTTATGATGTGTTGTATAAACTTAAACAATTGCTTCTAGGATAAAGCTTTTTGAAAAAAAATAGACCTGAACCTATCATATCTCTTATTGTAGTGAGATTGTATTCTTCTTAATTCAAACAAAGATCATCAATCATCCTTAATTTTGTAATGATTTAGTGGACAAGGATTTTGAAATATTCTTTCCTTATAATCAATGGCATCCTAAATATACCTTCGTATCTTTTGAAGTCAAAATCTGTCGATTCCAATTAGAAAAATTATTAAATTTTAGTCTAGACTTAAAGAGGATATACTTAACTGCTTGGTTTATCTCTTTCTTGAAAAATTCCACAGATTTTCCAACAGTAAAAAACGTGGTTTGCATGTTTATTTGCAATATAGAAATAACAAAATCCAACAAGTATGTCTATTTAATTAGCAAAAACTGAGAAATCTAGAGCTTTAGGCAGCTCAGATCGAGAAGAGTCTGGAGGAATCTTGCTTGTATTGTAACCACAAGCAAACCAGAGTCATAAAGATAGACTTTAGAATGAGATAGTTTTTGGTTTGGCTGTCGGCAAAGATCAACCACCCACGAACGGATTGAACCAAGAATGGTTTCAGGATTTTTATAAAAGCACACAACACAACGAAAGGCTTACAACGAAGAAATCCTACATGAGTTCAGATCGTGCTCAAAACGTCACAAAAGACAAATACAAACAATCTGCACAATCTTTAAATAGACAAATACAGTCACGGATTCTGAAATACAAATTACATTTTCAGATTCATCCCACTCTGCACAATCTTTTACAGCATGCTCTGTCCCCCTTTTTCTTTGTTTTTCTTCATAGGCTGCACTCTGGCTTATTTCAGGTGGCCACCACATCAAACCCCATATCCTAACAAAGAGTGTGCAGAAATGTTAAAAGTGAAGGGGACATTTTAAGAAAATAAGATTATAAAATAATGTTCAAACGTTCTTCCGTGGACTGCCAGCACTCTAGTGATACATGATGAAATCGATTTCTTCATCCAAAGAAAATAAAAAGAGTACAGCAGGATGCCCCATTTGTTAAGTTAGCCGGGTCTGGTCAGGATACGGAGCTCACTCGTCCCCGCTTGAGTCATTCGTTGGGTTTTCCAGTCTTGCAGAAAGCAAAGATGACGGACATTCGCTTCATATCGAAGAGTACCATACGGCCAGCAAGTCCCAGCGAATCGACCCGAAAGATTGAACTGAATCCATGGGATCTTCAACTCCTCGCTGTTGATCACATCCAAAAGGGCCTTCTTTTCCTTAAACCTACACCGTCACAGGAAGAAAAACTAGAAGGCGGTTTCATTGAGCACCTAAAGACCTCTCTGTCCCGCACACTGGACATTTTCTATCCTCTAGCTGGTCGCCTTGTCATGGTTGAAAACGATGATAAAACCACCTCTTTCTCTGTCGATTGCAATAACCTTGGAGCCCAGTTTGTCCATGCAATGGCAGATGGTGTGACCGTCGCCGACATCCTTGAGCCAGTCTACGTTCCCGACATTGTCAACACCTTCTTTTTGATGAACGGTGTGCCGAATTACGAAGGTGTTTCCAAGCCGTTGCTGGCAGTGCAGGTGACAGAGCTCACGGATGGTATCTTCGTGGGTTGTACTTTAAACCACAGCGTTGCGGATGGCACCTCGTTCTGGCGTTTCTTTAATACCTGGTCCGGGATCTCGAGGGGTTCTGATACTACATCTCAGTCTCCTCCACTCATAGGGTCGAGTTTTCTTGATGGTATTATGGATCTTCCGCTTCGTATTCCTTTCCAGCAAAGAGATATTCAAGACGCATCCATTTCTCCAGCCCTACAACAAAAAGTGTTTCACTTTCCAAAGCAGAAAATCCAAGAACTTAAAGCAAAAGCAAATGATGAATTGCGCACCAACAAGATCTCGTCCCTTCAAGCGGTTCTGGCTCATCTTTGGCGGTCTGTGGTTCGCGGCCGGCGTCTCAACGCCGAGGAAGAGGTTCGCTACGTTGTAGTTGTCGGAGCGCGGCAAAGATTACTGCCACCGTTGCCAGAAGAATATCTAGGAAACGCGGTCCTCCTTGTGGACGTGAGGGCCAATGCAGGTGATCTTCTTGAACGCGGACTAGGCTGGGCCGCTTGGCAGATACACAAGATGGTTGCCTCTCAAACAGCAGAAGAAGTTCGGAGGCTTTTGGAGGATTGGAATAAAGCCCCTTGGACTTTTAAAGTTAATCGCACTCCAATTAATAGATTGTTAACAGGAAGCTCACCTCGATTCAATGTGTACGGTAATGACTTCGGTTGGGGAAGACCCCTAGCAGTGCGGAGTGGTGTTGGGAACAAGTCCGATGGCAAGTTAACTGTGTTTCCTGGGCCACAGGAAGGAAGTATGGATTTCGAAGCTTGCCTCTTGCCTCAGACATTACAGGCTATGGCGGAGGATGTAGAGTTCAACGAGGCATTAGTCTCATGAACTTCTTGTCAGCTTTCTTCCATGAAGAAGTCTGTGCTAGAGTTAGCATTTGAAGATTATAAATGAGGAAGTAATTGAGTCAGTTTTAAACCTTATTAAGCAAGCAAGAGAACAGAAACTTGTAATTCAGTTCTATCGAATCGTCAGGATGCAACTCCCACCTACAAATGAAGTTCTGTAATTGTACAAGTTTGTGATTCTTGGATTTGGCATTTAGCTGTTCCCACAATTCATTTCTTTTTTATGTGTGTTTTGTTTCTTTGGAAAACATTTCCCTCGACTTCCTTGTAAGTTTGATTGTGTTAAAAGTAGGTGTTATTCCACAATTGAAGCATGAGTTTGAACCCTTAAACTTAAAAATAACGAGATTTTTTCATATAATGCCTTAAAATTTTATAATGGGTTCTTATATTTTAATAAGTTGAAATTCCTCTTTTGGATATAAGATTCACTTTCATAAAGATATCAAGTTAGACTTGTTTGTGACTTTGATTCCCGCTTTTAGCAATTGCAATAGTCCCTTCAAGGCCCCTGCCTCGATATCCTTGCACCTTTGGTTCCTCAAAATTACCATTTGAGATTTGAAGATTCCCAGGGTTGTTCTTTGAGCAAAGGCAGGTTTGCATAGGCGCAATATCTATTCTTCCTAGACCCCCGACGGCTAGATACCATTTAATATGATAGGGGTCCGAAAAGCAGAGAGAGAATGTTTTCTTCCAATGGGCTTATGAAATAACTGTTGGACTATTTTCAATAGCCCTTATTAAAGTGAGCTTATATCAATGGGAATTGCGGTTACTAAACTTGTTTTTGATTTAATGTTTTTGTGGTCTATTTAGTTGAGACATTTTTTCTTAATTATTAAATATGGAACTGGTTAGCGTGAGTCAATATCTGTTATATAGAATTGTGATGAGTAAGACTATATGGACGGTATATTCAGCAAATGGTTATATCTATCCTTTAACTCTCAATGCATAATCCGCATTTAGTGAAGATTTTATATTATTGGTAAGTTAAGGGGTGATTACAATTTAAACTCATTCAATGGCAAAATCATAAATTCGGGTAAATGCAATTACTATGGCCTTCTCGGACACGTCACATACTTGAACATTCTTTTTTTTAAAAGACACACACGCGTTAAAAAAAAAAAAATGATAAGGAACCAAGGAAAAGGCTAAGTAAACTTACCCATGCTGCACCCCTCTATGCACTTACTTGATCTTCAGCAAACCAAAGCTAACTCATCAAGTCATTGATTAAGAAGAGAATAAAATAGAAGAATCGAGCTATGTTCATGCAATATGGACTCAAAACAAGGTACTATTATCTCTTAACTTTCAATTATTAAGCTTGTCTTCTAGATGAGAAGCAACATTCTGTTTCTAAACTTACTTGAGCTCAGATTTTCCAACAATTGGTATCGGAGTTATGTTTAGCTTCCATTTATAGCACAAATCAAATGAAAAATTGGAATTTTGAGCAAGATATTTGGATTTTTGCTTTTGGGTTTGTGGGTATCCAAATACCTATTTTGGCTGAACCTGGTACCTAGAGGTCCCTAAACCACAAATTGACCTCACCAGTGGCTAGATCATCACTGGATCTACATTTTGGTGCCATCAGAAGTCCGATTGGAAACATGTCGATCTGACCCGAATAGGTCTGACTGAGTTTCGCTACTGTAGACCGCTTAGAAGGAGCGGTTGTTCTATTGTCAGGGCCGGCAGAGTTTCGTTTTGGGTTGACGAACCTATCGACATCAGACTCGCTTTAGGAATCGGGCATATCGGCATGTATCGGGCGATATTTCAGATGCTGGAACCGGTTTTTACCGGTTTCACCGGTGACACCTTCTAGCAACGCGTGGAGGCATGTGGGAGGCCAGTTTTGACACCAAATTTCGCCGACTTTCTCCTTATATTGTGATTTAGCCTCTGATGTCACTTTTATGCTTTGCAAACATTCTGAAATCCCAATTTTGTTCTTAAGTTTGTAATATTTGTTTATATTTTGTTGAATATAAGTTGATTGTGGATGTTTGCTTTAATTTTTGAATTTTATATGGCCTGATAGTACTTTTCTTATCTATGTTCGAACTTTATGGCTCATATATTGCAATGTAAATCATTTATTGAATTATTAAATTTATTATTAATGGCCACAATTTGTTTACATAAGTTTTATTATTTCAATATTTGGCCATTTGTACGCATTCAGGCATGCTTCCCTTTAGTTATATTCTCATCCTTAATATTACCATGCCTATACCAAAGTCTATTATTGAATCATTATTAACAATGCCATTTAAGGACATTCAATTTATCTCAAGTCCATGATGTTGAATGGCATATTGATTAAAGTTTTTTTGAAGGTGGAATTTAAGGACATTTTAGTTTGCCTCAAGTCCATCACATTGTATTTTAAGTACTATAAAATTCAAGTCCCTTGGTGTGAGAGGGTTTTATGGTTCAATTGAGTTGTGACCACCAAAGTGGCATATTCTTGGCTAGATTGTGAAATTTTGGTCTTGCATGAGGAAGGGAATGCTTCTAGTTTTGGTTTATTGTTATTAGCCCAAAGGAGGTGATTGTATGCTAAGACTTAGAGGTGTACACAGTACTCATTCATATGCGTGAGTTTAAACTGATCAAAATAGTCTATGCAGCCCAAAGGCGGTGGACTGTGATGGTTGGAATTTTCTCATGGCCAATGCTATATGATTGGGTATCACGCCACATCTCATGCATACTACCCAAAGGTGTTTGCATGTTGGTGTGTGTGTGAGTTGTTGTCACCTTTGTTAACTATATTGAAAATCATGTTGAGGTTCATAAAGTGTCTAACTTCTTGTAACGGAAGGAAGACATGGTTGTGTAAAAGGGTTTGCACTGCATTTCATGTATTCTGCCAAAAGGTGTTTGCATGATGGTGTATATGTGAGCTCTATGTTGGCAGCACTCATTTGTTATTGTTTTGGTGAGTTTAATGCTTATATATATATATATATATATATATATATATGATGTATGGTTGAACAATTGTCATATTTGTTTACTACCCATGAAGAGGTCAACCAAGTGTTATTTCAAAATGAGTAATATTAATCGGGGGTTCCCATGTTGTGAGCGAATGCCAAAGCACCAGCTCTTACCTTGATATAGCCTGTGTTAAGATGTTGGATTCCTTGAGAGGGGATCTGTAAAATTTATTCTAAAGCATTACTATAAGTGACAGCAAGGGTGAAATTCTCGATTGTTGAAGATTACAAGAAGTATCGGATGTACTAGAAAAGTAATTGTTCTCAAATTATACATAAAGGTAGTATCACTCTTATGATTGTATTATTTATCTTACCATACATAATGACTTAGAATCTATTCTCTTTAAATTTGGGACTGCTACAATATGTGAACTTGTTATTGTAATGGCTTTAACTAAGGTTTCACAAGTCCTAAGATCATGTTTTAGAAGTTTTACTTAAGTGATCCATTGGGAAGAGGGAATTAACCATTTCTTTAGACTACCTAGTCTATTTCGGAGAACATAGTAATGACATTCAGATTATAGTTAAGTCCATTGTTAGCATTTCAGGTTTCAAAATGTTGTGATAAATCAGGTCATTCTCTATTGTTTCTTTTGTTAGAAAATGGGTTATATGAAGATCAAATGAAATGCTTTTATGACTCAGATTGCAAAGCACCTAGGTAAAGGTTATTATCCTCTTATCTTGGTTTGTGAATTAAATTTATTTCAAGCACCCTTTAGTTTTTGGTGTCTTGGCAATAAAACAAATAAACATGTTAAATCACTTCAGGAGTTCAAAAACATAAGAGTATAAACAAATAGGGAATACTTTTCAGTTGGGAACAATAAGTTGTTAATGTAATAATTTATGGAGATAGAGTTGGGAGTTGGATTCAATTTAACGATTTTATGGCTTATGCTTATCTCCTTATGTAATTTGTGATACTTGTAGTATTGTACAAAATGTTCCCAAAAGGAACTTTACCTAGGGACAAGTCTTATGCAGTATGGCATAAGAGACTTGGTTATATTTTGGTCCCTATAAAGTCACATTATGTTATAGAGAGGGCAATATCGTATAATTTAAAGGCTAATTTGCTCAGTATTTAAGGAACTATGGTATTGTTGATTACTTTACTATGCCAGCTAGCCTTGTACAAGATGATGTGTGGATCTAATATATACAGCTTTGTGTATTCTTTGTTAAGTATCTAGCAAGGTTATTTGATTAAGGTCTTATGAGTTATGAATATATAAAGAATTATTGGGTTATAGACAGTTGAGTTTTTGGGTTTGGATATTGCAAAGAGATATAGTAGTTCTCAGACCAATGAAACATTGAAGATATTGATACTTCATGTCCTCTATTTATTCATATGGATCTAGAGTCTCGAACACTATCCCATAGCTTTATTGAGGAATCCTTGTTGGGCACCACGTGCAGCTAACAATTGGTGTTATGACCTTTCTCCCACAGGTTGGAGTAGCTTTGAGGGACTTGTTATTATGTTTATTTAAATCTGATTAAGGAGACTTCTTCAATATAAAGATCCATCAGAGAAAGTATATTCATATTTCATCTATACATCATGGTCTATTTAGGAGAACATGATCATTATATTGAAGTTTTAATGATTTAGTTACTTATGAAGAAGTTATCGCTTGTCTCTAGTCAGAATTGTGAATAAACGTAATTTGTGATGAGATGAATTTGGTGAAGCATAATGATATTTGAGACCTAATTGGTTTATTAAGAGGCTACAAACCTATTGCTTGCAAGTAGGCTGTAAAACTAAAAGAAATCTTACAGGAAAAGTTACATTGTTTGAAGCTAAGCTAGTGGCTAGAGGATTTTCTCTAAATAATTGTGACTTTAGTAGCTCATTTTGATGTGGAGCTATATTCTAATGGATATAGATATGATTCTTCTTCATGGAACTCTTATTGAAGAAATTTACATGTGTAGCTTGAAAGGTTTCTTTAAAGTAATATAAGTCAATTGATATGTGAGTTAAAGAAATGTTTTATGGTCTTAAGTGGGCTTCACTTCAGTGGTATTTAAGGCTTGATAAGTTTAATATCTCATGTGGTTATATAGGAACCAAGGTCATGATATGCTTATATTTTTGGCACTTTATGTTGATTGAATACTTGCTAGATTCAGATGAAAATTGCAAACCTAGTAAAGTTCATATTTTAGAGAATGACAAGTTGGACTCATTATGTATTACAGTATGGATCTATTTTGAATGGTTATTAGTCGTTTGTGTGCATGTTGTTTCTAGTACTCACTAGATCCTTATCCATATATATAGGAATACATGAGGGATGAGTGGGAGTGTACCTAAGATCAGTGGGAGTATATCACATTCAAATTCTTTTCTTTCATTTTGTATTGATGTATTGCTTATGAGCAATTATAAGTGGTTACTCCATACAGTAAAACAATTTGATTTGATAGATCTTGGTGAGATGACATTTGTCCTTAACATGGTGATCCATTGGGATTGTTTTTGCTATTCATTAGATCGTTCTCAGAAAGAATATAAACATTATATTCTTAAAGGTTCAGTATATAATTGTAAATTTTAAGAATATTTCTATTATTGAAAATTATAAAGTGAACCGTGTACAATGCCCTAAAATAAAGTTGAGAACGAGTTTATTTAAACTAATGCATTGAATAGTATTATGTACACTCTAGTATGTACTAAATCATTCTAGCTATGTTGTGAAATACTTAAATGGACAAAAGGTTATCTATTGACCTGTACATGTGTAGACTATATATAGTTATGTTGGTATACCATTTAGACTTTACATATTGCAAAGTTGTTTATTAATCTACATTTTGAAATGTGTTCATGTTCGGTGAAATTCTAAATGCAAGTGAACATGTCGAACAAGTAATATAATGATAAGAAAGATATCGCCCCACAAAGATTGGTGATTACTAGACCAACTAATTACTAACGGTGAATAACTCCTATAATTTATCTAGCAAATCAAATTGATAGATGATAGATTAACTAACTAAATCTAATAAAACTAAATACAAGAAATATGTTAGAGCATATGATTTCACCATAATTACTAGGTATTAATATTGATTATTTATGCTTGCAAGATGGATAATATCTATGTGATGGCGGAATTTCCTAATTTATTTACTATCCTATGTCTAGGTATAGCAAATCTACTTAGTTCATTAATTCACTATATCTCTATATGTAAATTGAAACAAACCAAATGCATTAGGATCTATGAACATTCCCAGTTTACACCGAAAGCCACACAAACAATATGGTATATGTCTATCCATATTTAATCTATGGTTGCATATTACAAGAAGCAACTGCATGCTATTTCCTGTCGGTCTTTAACATGCAAATCAAGTCATCTAAGTGGTAGCTAATCACCTAAAAGCATTAAACTCCGTAATATGTAACTTCACATAAATAAAATATCTTGCAAAACATAATAATCATAAGATTCATACCATCATAATTAGGTTACATCGTAGCTCTAACAAAAATAAACTAAAACATAAAGAAATAATGAGGAAGAATGGTAATAAGAAATAAAGAAAGCATCTTGAATCCAAGAACAAGAAGTCTGTCACCCTTTTTGTCTTCTCTTCAAGAAAACCTTGAATTCTTGGCCTCTTTCTTGAGTTGTGCTCAATGTCCTCCTCCTCCTTCAGCGGCCTCTTCTCTTCTCTTAAATAAGGTTTAGGTTTAGACCTACTTCCTATCCTTATAGAATTAGGTTTTAGAGATCTAAAACAATTGGGTTTTGAACTTCTAAATTAATTAGGATTTGAATTCCTAACATGACTGGGTTTTCTAAATAAATAGAAAACCCAATAACAATAGAAAATCTAATAACAATCATCCAAAGCCCAAGCCCATCTTGACTCTCTTGATCTTGATATTATGATTTTGCCACACAATAAGCATCAGGTTCTCCATGTTCATTCCTTCTCTCCTTGCCTCCTCATGCTACATAAACAAGATAAATTTAGGTAAATAAAGAGGAATTCAAATATTTTCTCATAAGAATTGCATTGCTTATTGCCTAAAAAATAGGTCAAATAACTCTATAAAAATAGAGTTATCAAAACCCCCAAACTTAACATTTTGCTAGTCCTCTAGCAAAAGCAATAAACAATATATGTTTTAGACAAAACCCCTTCATGATATTCTCCAATAATTGCTCAACTTAACAATTCAAAAAAATATATAGCTTTCATCCAAACACCACAATTGTTTTATAAGATAAGATAGACTCTTAACTATGTTGACCACATGTGTGTGTGTGAGTCCTTATCTTTTCAACTATATGCACTCCAAATAGATCCACATTAATATGCAATCTCTTAAAATCTTTAACCAAACCTCATAGGTTTGCTTTTCATTCCTCTCTCCACTAATGTAGGCCCATCATCTAACCAAGAATCAATAGGACTTTTATAAGCTTGTAATGTAAGGCTGGGCTAGGGGTAAGATGAAAGTCATTTAGGCTAAATTCACCCATGAACACATTGCTTTCTAGGATCTAATTTGAGCTTTTGTCACTTCCTTTCTTTGCTTTTTTTTTTTTTTTTCGCAAATGATCTTTCTATCACCATTTCTCTCATTCCTTTCTTCCAAAAAATACTTGATTTCACTTGGATTTCGACACTCACAAAAGTCACAATCATGCTTGCAATAATAAAGCAAGTAGTAGGACTAGAAATGTAACTATTATAATCTTATCTTGCTGATGACATCTAACTACTATGCAAAAGCCAATTTCTAAACCTTGAGTGGCTTGAATTTGACAATAAGCAATAAGAGAATTCCATTCTTAGACAAATGTTGCATTTCCTTTCTTTCTTTCTTTCTTTCTTTCTTTCTTTTTTTTTTTTTTTTGGCATTCACAAAAGCAACATATTATGCTACATAATCATTGCAATCAATATCCTTCCTATATAACATCCTTCCCCTCGACTTCTCTTTTACTCAAATAGACTTATATCCTAAAAATCAACATGTTCAAGGGTGCGGGACGAAAAGATAATTTATCAAAGGCTCAAAGGTATATATATGTGGGTGTCAAAATAAAAAAAATGGATATAAATCAAGGCTCAGTGGGGTGACTGGGATAAATAAATAGGGTTGGCTTGAAAGGCTCAAACGATCCAAAGAATGGCCTAAATCATTTTCTCAATTAGATACAGCCTAGGATTTCGCCTCAAGAGGAAATCAAACAAATTCTAAGATCCAGATGAGATTTAAGAAAATCACATACTTCACATGAATGTTTTCTAGAGATACACACAATTTCAAAAATGAAGGACTTTTAGTGCTCAATAGGTGGATCAACATTATTAGAATCACACTTAACTCACACCACAATTGCAGGTTTGAACAAAATCTATATCTTCCAAAGAATCACCAAGAATTCACAACAAGGAATGTAATCATGACATAAAAAAAATTTCAATCAGATTTAGCACAAAGGCTCTTTCCCTACCCCCAAACTTGAATGAAGCATTGTCCTCAATGCAAAAACAAAAGAAAGCAATAATAATGAAGGAATAGGAATGAGAAAACTCCCTTAATTGTAGGTTATATCCACGTAGAGCTCTGAGGAGATGGTGGAGACAAAACTTCTAATGAAAAGACTAAAATTAAAATGCTTAGGTTGCCTCCCAAGAAGCGCTTGCTTTATAGTTTTCAGCCAAACTATCTTGGATGTTGTTGCTCAAGGAGGATGAAATTCCAACAGTTTTGGAGACAGCTTATGTTGCATAATGGTTGAGCATTCTGCAATCAACGCTACTGTCTCATATATTTCCAGCTTCCTTTTGTTCTCTAATATCTCTTTCAAAAGTTCTACATAATTGATCAATTGAACTGGAGCATCTGCAAAAGGAGTGTTAATGTGCAATTTTAAAGATATATCAAGGAATTCCAAAAATTGCTTATCTCTTTCATGTTGCTGGAATCTCAGGGGAGATGGAGCTAGAGGCATAAAGGGTATTGGATTTTCTAGAACAAGCTTGCTCCTAGGTGCCTCCTCAAGTTGTATGCTGACATCTTTATCATTATCTTTGAGACTCTCCTTGTCAACATCAACTTCTCCCATTTGCTTGCCACATGTTACAGTTATTGCCTCTGTGGTATCTATAGGGTTTTTCTCCACATTACTAGGCAAAAGACCCTCTTGATTCTTTGAGATCATACTAATGAGCTGACTCATCTGCTCCTCTAATTTTCGAATTGAAGCTTCTTGTCTCTGAAAACTCGCTTCTTGATTCTGAATCTTTCTTCAATCCTCTCTGTAAAGTTCTGTGTGGTGCTGGCCAGCTCACTAATCATGTCCTCGTAGTTAGGTTTCACCTCTTATGTTTGCCAAAATGTTGGTTGCAGTCTCATCTCACTTGGGTTACTCCATAAAAAAGTTTGATGGTTGTGCCATCCCAGATTGTACGTATTTGAGTAATAATCATTTTGTGACCTGCTAGGAATTTCAACAAAATTAGCATAATCATTATAATAAGCATTAGGGTTACCTACTTGACATTCTGTGCTCTCATGTGCTCCACCACAAAATTCATATGATCTACTTTGATGTCTCACAACTGGAGTATTTAGGTTATCTATCTTCTCATTAAGCACTTCTAATTGTGTAGACATTATGGTGAAGATATCTACTTCATGGACTCCACTTGCTTGATGCATTGGTAGCCTCTCAGTAGACCATTGATAGCTATTGGCTGACATTTCCTCCAAAAGGTTATATGCCTCTTCTGCTGTTTTGCTGTGCAAATCCCCTCCTGCAGCTGTATCAATTACAAAACGAAGATTTGTACTACACCCATTATAGAAAATTTGTACTTGTAACCAAATGGGTAGTCTACGATCTGGACATCTCCTCATAAGTTCCTTGAATCTCTCCCAAGCTTCATACAATGATTCATTATCTATCTGCTCAAAAGTGAAAATGTTGTTACGTATTTTTGTAGATCTTGCGAAAGGAAAGAACTTACTAAGAAACTTTTGAGCCAAATCATCCCATGTAGTAATTGATCCTGCAGAAAGAGAAGAGAACCAATTTTTAGCTATATCTTTAAGAGAAAATGGAAATAGCCTTAACCTGATAACATCCTCTATAACTCCATGATCTCCAATCATGTCACAAAATTCAAGGAATGCTTCAATGTGAGCTTTTGGATCCTCATTTGGTAGCCCACTATATTGCACAGATTTTTGAAGCATCTTGATGAGCACGGGCTTGATCTCAAAGTTATTTGCCTGATTTGCAAGTCTAATGTTTGATGTAGCATTCCAAAATGTTGGTGTAGCATAGTCTTGTAAAAGTCTATGTGTACCATCATATCTTTCCATCCTTATTGCTTAATCTTTTTATAACAGCAACTTAACAAAGACTTTTTTTTTCTTTTTTTTTAAAGAAAAAAATAAAGCGAAATAAAAATTAAAAAAATGATTTTTTTTTTCAACAACTAAAAAAAAAATTGTTTTTCAAGAATTAAAAGAAATGATTTTTTTTTCAAGAATTAAAAGAAACGATTTTTTTTTTCAGGAATAAAAAGAAACGATTTTTTTTTCAGGAATAAAAAGAAACGATTTTTTTTTTTCAAGAATTAAAAGAAATGATTTTTTTGTTTTTCAAGAATTAAAAGAAACGATTTTTTCAAGAATTAAAAAAAACGATTTTTTTCTTAAAAGAAAATAAAAGCTAGATTAAACCTAGAAATTATTCGGTATTAATATTAATCAGCAGTAAAACAACCAATCCCCGGCAACGGCGCCAAAAACTTGTTCGGTGAAATTCTAAATGCAAGTGAACATGTCGAACAAGTAATATAATGATAAGAAAGATATCGTCCCACAAAGATTGGTGATTACTAGACCAACTAATTACTAACGGTGAATAACTCCTATAATTTATCTAGCAAATCAAATTGATAGATGATAGATTAACTAACTAAATCTAATAAAACTAACTACAAGAAATATGTTAGAGCATATGATTTCACCATAATTACTAGGTATTAATATTGATTATTTATGCTTGCAAGATGGATAATATCTATGTGATGACGGAATTTCCTAATTTATTTACTATCCTATGTCTAGGTATAGCAAACCTACTTAGTTCATTAATTCACTATATCTCTATATGTAAATTGAAACAAACCAAATGCATTAGGCTCTATGAACATTCCCAGTTTACACCGAAAGCCATACAAACAATATGGTATATGTCTATCCATATTTAATCTATGGTTGCATATTACAAGAAGCAACTGCATGCTATTTCCTGTCGGTCTTTAACATGCAAATCAAGTCATCTAAGTGGTAGCTAATCACCTAAAAGCATTAAACTCCGTAATATGTAACTTCACATAAATAAAATATCTTGCAAAACATAATAATCATAAGATTCATACCATCATAATTAGGTTACATCGTAGCTCTAACAAAAATAAACTAAAACATAAAGAAATAATGAGGAAGAATGGTAATAAGAAATAAAGAAAGCATCTTGAATCCAAGAACAAGAAGTCTGTCACCCTTTTTGTCTTCTCTTCAAGAAAACCTTGAATTCTTGGCCTCTTTCTTGAGTTGTGCTCAATGTCCTCCTCCTCCTTCAGCGGCCTCTTCTCTTCTCTTAAATAAGGTTTAGGTTTAGACCTACTTCCTATCCTAATAGAATTAGGTTTTAGAGATCTAAAACAATTGGGTTTTGAACTTCTAAATTAATTAGGATTTGAATTCCTAACATGACTGGGTTTTCTAAATAAATAGAAAACCCAATAACAATAGAAAATCTAATAACAATCATCCAAAGCCCAAGCCCATCTTGACTCTCTTGATCTTGATATTACGATTTTGCCACACAATAAGCATCAGGTTCTCCATGTTCATTCCTTCTCTCCTTGCCTCCTCGTGCTACATAAACAAGATAAATTTAGGTAAATAAAGAGGAATTCAAATATTTTCTCATAAGAATTGCATTGCTTATTGCCTAAAAAATAGGTCAAATAACTCTATAAAAATAGAGTTATCAGTTCATATAGTAAAAGGGCAGTATTTTAGTAAATATTATTCAATACCATTTTAATATTTCAACCATGCATACAAAAATTATAGCATGCTATATAGTTGCTACTTCAAAATTTCAGTCATTATTATTTGGAAATTTCCATACTTGTTACTTTAGTAATGAACCTTCTACAATTATTGACAAACTCATACAATATTGACAAGCTTTTTAGAGCTGTCAGATTTATATGAAAGTTGACAAAATTGTTTCAATTGCTAGACCTATTCAATTATATTTTACCATTAATAAAATTTATTTTATAACCTAATTGTTAGGCATGGTGTGGGTGAAATTCCTTATTGCTGCTACTATCATTACTGGGCACAATGCTGAGTGGCTAGGTTCCCTGTGCGTATGATATTTTTATAGGTCTAAGCATATAATAATATAATGCTTAACCATTCAAAAAGGGTTAAGATAGGTGACACCACAGTAAAGGTCATTATCACAAGTGTTATGTTGTTTGACCCACTATTAAATCTTTTGATTTGAATTTTGAAATGATGTCATCTGGATGAGTATATAAGCATCTTAGGATGTTGTTAATTATTGGGAGTTCTTATGTCTTTACTATGGACTATAGTTGCATCTGTGTTGTTTACCATAAGGTAAACTTGATTTTAAGATATATATGTTAATAACCTGTAAAACACATATGTGTTTTATGTGACAGGTTGAAGCGTGCATGCATAAACCATTTACATGTATATATATATCCATATATATCTCTCTTGGTATGGTTGGGGGCATTTCATTAAACATTAAAAGTCATACTGTTTTGGAATGTCTTGTACTATAATGTTATTGAGCTCAACTTCAAATAAACAAGACATTTAAAGAAATTCTCACTTCAGTAAATGAGAATTGGATCCACAACAAAGGATGATACATTCAAATTTCACTTATCATCAAGTTGCCACACTACCATATTAATCCACGTCAGTAAAGTGGAGAGCTTTTATAATCATGGATAACGCTGTGTTGTTTATAGGATGCAGCTAATGACATGGTTTGGAGTTTAAAGCTTTATGGGACCAGATTGACTTTCAAGGATTGTCTCAGGACCAAAATATTATGCATACACTTACATGTTTTCCAAAATGTTTTATCACATACCATTCCCATTGCTATAGCCCAAGTGGGAGATTGTTGGACTATTTTTAATAGCCTTTACTAAAGTGGGCTTATATCAATGGGAATTACGGTTACTAAATTTTTTTTTTGATTTAATGTTTTTGTAGTCTATTAAGTTAAGACATTTTAGATCCTTAACTGTTAAATATGAAACGGGCTAGTGTGGGCCAGTGTGGGACTATATGGACGACACATTTATTAAATGGCTAGATCCCTCCTTTAACTCTCAATATGTATGTTGATAATCCGCATTTAGTGAAGATTCTACATTATTGGTAAGTTAAGGGGTGATTATAATTTAAAATCATTCAATGGCAAAATTGTAAATACAGGTAAATGCAATTACTATGGCCTTCTCGGACACGTCACACACTTGCACATTCTTTTTTTTTTTAAAGACACACACACGTTAAAAGAAAATGATAAGGAACTGAGGAAAAGGCTAAGAAAACTTATCCGTGTTGCACCCTTTTATGCACTTACTTGATCTTCAGTGGACCAAAACTACCTCATCAAGCCAGTGATTAAGGAGAGGATAAAGGAGAAGAATCGAGCCACATTCATGCAATATGGACTCAAAACAAGGTACTATTTTCTCTTAACTTTCAATTATTAAATTTGTGTTCTAGATGAGAAGCAACTATCCGTTTCTGAACTTATTTGAGCTTAGATTTTCCAACAATAACACTTTGAAATTAGAATTTAAATGTAGTATAAAAGAATAGATTACGAATCATTTTAAATGTGAAGGCACGCTGATGAATGTGTGCGACAAAAGCTGGCTCATCTGCAAAATTCACGTGAGAAAAAAAGAAATTCCTACCGTCTCCTTTCAATCACGAGTGATCAAGACAATGACTCATGTAGTGAAGGGTTCTAACTAGAAAAACCTCTTCATTTCTGTTGAATTCTGACATCCAGCGACTCAGAATCCATTGGAAAATGATCAAATTTTCTAAAACATGTGTTTGTGGTGTGAAAGCACGCCAATGAATGTGTGCGACAAAAGCTGGCTTATCTGCAAAATTCACGTGAGAAAAAAAAAATTCTTCTTGTCTCCTTTCAATCATGAATTATCAACACAACGACTCATGTAGAGGAGGATTCTAACTAAAAAAATCTCTTCATTTCTGTGAAATCCAGCTTTTCTTAATCCAATGGAAAATGATCAAATTTTCTAAAACATGTGCTTGTGGTGTGAAAGCACGCCGATGAATGTGTGCGACAAAAGCTGGCTCATCTGCATAACTCACGTGAGAAAAAAAATTCTTCTTGTCTCCTTTCAATCATGAATTATCAACACAACCACTCATGTAGAGGAGGGTTCTAACTAAAAAAGCTACAACTTAATTTACACTTTCTCTTCAGAAAGATTGGTGAACAAAATCTTGGTGAAGGGACCATAAAGATCGTATTTGTGTAATGCAATCAAGCTCTAGGTCATTGATCCCATTGATCTTGTTCATTGAACAAATTTTACGGTAAGAAAGATTGGAATGTGTTAGAGGCCGCTTTCTTGGAAAGGCTTAGCGTGGCAAGGATCAAGTCTTTGCTGGAGATCACAGACACGTGCTTCACGTGAAACAGCTCTAATTATCAAAAGAAAAAACAAGGGAAAGAGGAAGGAAGGAGAAAAAGTACCGTCGGCCGGGAGATGGGGCAGAAAAAAGTTCGGGTTTTTCAAAAGTGGAGAGCGTTCGTGATTGCTTCAATTTGCTTTATCTTTAGTTCCTTTATTTTTTTTTCTTTTTTCCGTTGAGTAGTACATCTTCAGTGAAAGTGACAAGAGATTGCTCCTACTACCCAAGATTTTAACAACAAACAAATGGTTTTGCAAACGCAATATGCTCTTTTAATTTCTTGGAGTTTGTCGTCTAATACTTGTCGGGTGCCATCCTCTAAGGCCAGTTGCAAATCAGATAGTAGATTACAAATCTATGTCACGAGATCAGCAAATCACTCTAATCAGGCCTTTTAAATAATATTTAAATATGAATTGTTCTTATCAATTTAGAATCTAGCTTTTATTCATAAATTAATTTTGAACTTAATACGATGTTAGAACTTCATTGGTCCAATCTAACTAGTATTCAGTTTTGAACCCATCGATTATCTACATGTGTGGAGAAATATTAAAAATCAAAGTCATATTTTAAGAAAATAAGATTGTAAAATTATGTTTAAACGTTCTTCCGTGGACTGCCAGCACTCGAGTGACACGTGATGAAATCAATTTCGTCATCCCAAGAAAATCGTAGAGTACAGCTGGATGCCCCACTTGTTAAGTTAGCCGGATCTGGTCAGGATACGGAGCTCATTCGTCGTTGCCCAAGTCTTCGTTGGGTTTTCCTGTCTTGCAGAAAGCAAATAATGACGGACATTCGCTCTCATATCGAAGAGTACCATTCGCGGTGGAGATAAGAAGCTCCCATACCATTCAGTGAAGGCCACCGCCCAATCCCGACATTGAAGACCGCTATCGAATGTCTTGCCAAAAATGGGAAATTTCTGAAAGTTTCTGATAGCATAGGTGCCACTTGAATACCATTGAAAAGCAATTCTAACACAAGATTCACGTTAGTCTGAATCGTGAATGTGATATATGGGGTTGTTTTCATTAGCTGAAAACAACGGATGCATGCGATTTGAGAAAAACGACAAAAGATTGTTGGCGAATGTCTATCAAGATCATATGGAAGAATCTAATAATAGAGATGCCACGTGAATACAATTAAAAGCCACTTTGGAAATACGATCTAGTGAGTTTAAAGTTGCAAATGTTACATAATGGTTTTTTTTTTGTCTAATTATTATTATTTTTGTTCTTGTGAAAATATAAGTTTGCATTAATAAAAAATAATGTATAAAAATATAAAAACATATACCCCAATATTATAAGAATTACACAAATTACAAAAAGATGGAAGTAAGAGCTTTTAAATTTACTCAGAACAACATTTCATTATGATAATTTTACATTTTGAAATAAAAAAAGTCTCCTTTGTATAGTCTTTTTTACTTTAGCCAATATAATTATGATGCCAACTATTCTATTTTAAAATTATTTTTTATTTCGTTTCACCTATATACCGTAAATACAAGTTAAAAAATATATCTAATTATTTTATTTAGTTCTCTAATTATTACTTCAAAGAAAATAGATACGAGACGATACCCACCTCCCTTTGATCGTCACTCCCGAAATTACTTGAAGATTTGAGACAGCTATAGCATGTCCTGTCTCTAGACGTCCAAAGGAGATGGAGAGTACTAGACTGTGAAGAACTTGTGGAAGCAGCTAACCAGAACGGCAATTCTTTGTTTGCATATTCAAGGATTGGATTCCTTTGGCGTCATTGCCAGCCATGGGAGTAGATGCATGACACGTTTATTCTAAGTTCAACCACTTAAAGCCGAGAAAAAAAGAAAAAAACACGAGGAAGAGAGAGCAGAAGAAACATGGGCGCAGATAATGCAGCAGAAGAATGTACGACACGCACCTTTAGTCATTCTTGCGTGAAGATGAGAACACATCATGCCTTCCTTTGATGAAGAAAGTGGTTTTGATTAACTGCCACTAAAGAGTTTCGGATAGAATGAGCAATTGTCTTATATCGATAGCGGACCACATTTGAGGCTCCTGATGATAAACGTGTCTTATGGGTCTCCACTTGGCCCCTATGACACACAGTTGTCTTAGTGTGATGATAAGTACTGTGATGTGAACATAATATTTTACTTATTTCAACTAGTTCTTAATAATGGGCTCAATACATGAATTATGACTGTAAAAAGTTTCATATGATAGATAATTCTTCTCATGGATTACTATGAATGCCTTTTATGTTTCCTAGTATTGCCTTTTATACTTAAATGCTTGATCTCAACATGCCTAATTCAATTTCCACATTAGATGCAGCAATTTCCGAGTCTGGACCCAACCGGGCTGGACCTAGGTCAGGATGGTCCGACCCATTCGGGTCGGCCTGACCCGTCCTGGCCCATCGGGCTCGGCCCGGCCCATCACGGTGTGCCCGATCCGGCCCATTCGGATCGGGTCACCGGTCCGGCCTATTCGGGTCACCGGTCCGGCCCATAAAGGCCCACAGGTTTGGCCCATTCAGGTCAACTCAATCCGACCCATCCGGGTTAGGCCCATTTGGGTCAACCCGGTCCGACCCATTTGGGTCCATGAACTCGACCCGGTCAAACGGGTCAACCCGACCCGGTCAACGGTCAACGGTCAAAAAAAAAAAACAACCATTTTGACCAGAAACTTTGACTGGCGCGTGAGAGCGCGTGGGTAGTCCAAATTGAGTGCGGTTTGAACCAAAATGTGTATTTTTAAATAAAAAACATTTTGATATATTATATGATATGTTTTATATATCTTTTTAGTCGCGTTTGATGCTTTAAAGTTTGGAACATGTATGTTAACATCTTGTTTATTTTCTATCATGCTTAAGTTTGTTCATAAACATACTTTGTATGCTATTATAGTATATGTAATTGAAGCATGCATTTAGTTGAGTTTGTTAAATTATTAATTCATATTCTAATGAGTACATAAAGCATGTCTTGCAGTATGGGATTGATCCAATTAGGTTGTGACTGCCAAAGTGGCACAACTTAATTGTGTTCAAGAAGTTTTCTCATGCGGATGGGGACGGTTTTGTTTTAGTATATAGTTATACTCCCAAAGGAGGTGATTATATATTAGAACATAAAGAGTAGCATAGTTAAAATGCATGTGTTTAGACTAATTGGATTAGTCTGTACACCCAAAGGTGGTAGATTATGAAAATTAGAATATTCTCATGGCTTTTACTATGCTGAGTTTTTACATTGATTGTTCTGTATTCTGCCCAAAGGTGTTTACATGATAGAGTTTGTGAATCTCCAAGTATGTGATAGTATTTATATAGTACTCGTATATTACTAATGTTGTATTGGCTCACTTTCAGTCACCTTTCCTATCAACAACCAAATGATTACTATTGAGACACTTACGGGTGCGAACTTTAAAAGATGGAAAGAGGATGTTATGTTCGCAATGGAGATGGCAGATGTACATTCTGCTTTCACTATAGAACAACCAGTTGTTCTTACTGAAGAGAGTACTGAAGAGCAAAAGAAAACTTTTGAATCATGGACAAGGAGTAATCGGATTTGTTTATTGTCCATGAAGAGATCAATCATGGATCATCTTAAGGGTTGCCTGTGGATGGTACTGCTAAGGCATTTATAGAAGCTGTAGAGAGCAGGTATAAGGTATCTTCAAATGCTGAAACAGGGCAGCTTCTTCAGGCATTATATGCCATGAGGTATGATGGAGCTGGTGATGTAAGAGATTACATCATCAGAATGGTAGATTACCAATCAAAGCTTAAGGCTTTGGATATTGCACTCCCTGATGCGTGTGTTGTCCACCCTGCTCTGAATTCGCTTCCTCCTGAATTTGGAATAATCAAGACTGCCTATAATAATCAGGAGGAAAGCTGGTCTTTTAATGATCTAATTGCTAAAGTAGTAGCTGAGGAAGAGAAGTTGAAGCGAGACAAGTCGCATATGGTAATGTATTCTCCTAATTCAAATGTGGGGAAAGGCAGAAGAGTAGCTGCACCAAGTCATCCAGGTATTCCTTCAACCTCTAAGAATGTTAGTACATCTGGTCATAAAGGTAGGGTCAAGAAAACACTCTTTAAGAAAGAGAGTGATCGTTGCTTCTTCTGTAAGAAGAAATGTCACATGAAGAAAGAGTGTAACAAATACAAATCTTGGCTTCAAAAGCGCAAGCCAGCAGGTAATAACAGGTAATAGTTCTTTGGTTTTTGTTTGTGAATCTAATATATCTATAGCCCCATCAAGTTCTTGGTGGCTAGATACTGGTGCAACTAATCATGTTGCTTTTACCATTCAGGGGTTCATAAACAAGCGGAGACCAAGTAAAGATGAACTATGGCTTACAGTTGGGAATAATGCTAAAGTCCCTGTAGACTTTGTGAGAGATATTGTTTTAACATTAGATTCAGGTTTTCAAATGTTATTGAAGAACACTTTTTATGTACCGTCTTTTAGACGAAATTTAATTTCTGTTTCTATTTTAGACATGGATGGTTATGCATTTGAAATAAAGAATTCAATGATTACTTTGTTTTACAATTCAAATAAAGTTGGATCTTGTGTTTTATCTTATGGTTTATATCAATTAAGTTTATCTCCTTATAATGTCTATAATATTGAAAAGGTTGTTCCCAAAAGGTCTTTACCTAAAGAGCAATCATACATGTTGTGGCATAAAAGGCTTAGTCACATTTTTAGAGAGAGGGTGGATAGATTGATAAAGTCTAACATTCTTCCTCCTCTTAAAGATGATCTAGAGACATGTGTTGATTGTTGTAAAGGCAAAATGGTCAAGATAAAGAAAAAGACTACAAATCGCAGTTCTGATCTCTTAAAGATTATACACACTGATATCAGTGGACCCTATATATCAACCTTATGCAGAAATGTATATTTTATTACATTTATAGATGATTTTTCCCGTTATGGCTACCTGTATTTGATTAAGGAAAAGTTTAAGTCTCTTGATAAATTCAAGATTTTCAAGACTGAAGTCGAAAAACAGTTGGGAAAAATAATCAAGGTTGTTAGGTCAGATAGAGGGGGAGAATACCATGGCAAACATGGCGATGCTGGACAGCTTAAAGGCCCGTTTGCTCAATATTTAGAAGACTCCAGAATAGTTGCTCAATTTACAATGTCAGGGAGTCCTGAACAAAATGGTGTAGCTGAAAGACGTAACAGGACTCTTATGGATATGGTGAGAAGTATGGTTAGTAGAACTAATTTACCTGGTTTCTTATGGGGAGAAGCTTTGAAAACAGCTCTTTATATACTCAATCGAGTACCCACAAAAGCTATTCCGCTTACGCCATTTGAGTTGTGGACTGGTCGTGTACCTAGTTTAAACCATTTAAGAGTTTAGGGATGTCTTGCAGAAGTAAGATTGTATAATCCAACTCTAGGTAAGTTGGATTCAAGGACTACAAGATGTTATTTTGTTTCTTATCCTGACTATTCTATGGGATATCGTTTTTATAACCCATCTGGAAGGACTAGAATTGTAGAGTCTCAAACTGCAAAGTTTTTGGAGCTTGATGTAGCGGAAAATGTTGTAAGTACTCCTTCACCAATTCAGGATGTAGATGTAGTAGGCACGTCTGTGACGTTTTCTTTACCTACTCAAGCAATAGAAATGCCTATAATACCAACTGTAAGGAATTCTGAGTCTTCATCATCTGTTATAGATCCAGTTGTAGAACATCAAGTGCAGAATCAAGATCATGAACCTATACTTCGAAGATCAACTAGAGAAAGAAGGTCTGCAATTCATCCAGATTATTTAGTTTATTTGGGTGAACATGATTATGATATAGGAGTTATGAAGGATCCAATAACATATACAGAAGCAATATCGAGTTCTCAAGCAAAGTTGTGGTTAGATGCAATGCAAGATGAAATGCAATCGATGAAGCATAATGATGTCTGGGAACTAGTTGAGTTGCCTGAAGGTTATAAACCTGTTGGTTGTAAATGGGTATATAAGACCAAAAGGAGTTCTACTGGTCAAGTTGAAAGGTTTAAAGCTAGATTAGTAGCAAAAGGTTTCACACAGAAAGAATGAGTAGATTATAATGAAACTTTTTCTCCAGTATCTTCTAAAGATTCCTTTAGAATCGTAATGGCTCTAGTAGCTCATTTTGATATGGAATTACACCAAATGGATGTTAAAACTACTTTTCTGAATGGAACACTAGATGAAACAGTGTATATGAAACAGCCTGAAGGTTTTGAAATGAAAGAAGGAGAAAAGCTTGTTTGTAGACTTAAGAAGTCTATTTATAGATTAAAGCAAGCTTCTAGACAGTGGTACATAAGGTTTGATAGTTTTATCACTTCATGTGGTTTTGTGGAGAATAGAGTAGATCGTTGTATATACACCAAGATTAGTGAGAGTACTCCGATCTTTCTTGTCCTTTATGTGGATGACATTTTGCTTGCGAGTAATAGTCAAACGTTACTTCATGAGACTAAAGAATTATTGTTAACTCAGTTTGATATGAAGGATCTCGGTGAAGCAACTTATGTTTTAGGGATTGAAATTCAAAGGGACTGTTCTCGGCGTTTATTGGGGCTTTCTCAAAAGGCATATATAGGTCGAATTCTTGAACGGTATAACATGGAAGATTGTAAAGGAGGTAAGGTGCCAATCTATAAGAGTGATAAGTTAAGTAAAGATCAATGCCCTGAGACAGAGGAAGAGAAAGCTTTAATGAGGAATATATCATATGCGAGTGCGCTTGGTAGTATTATGTATGCTCAAGTTTGTACGCGCCCTGACATAGCTTTTATAACAGGACTTCTTGGAAGATATCAATCGAATCCTGGACAAGAGCATTGGATAGCTGTTAAGAAAGTCTTAAGGTACTTAAAGAGAACAAAAGATTGTATGATGACTTACATGCATGTAAAAGAACTAGAGCTGGTTGGGTATACAGATTCAGATTTTGCTGGATGTAAGGATGATTGGAAATCTACATCAGGATATGTGTTTATGATGGCAGGAGGAGCTATTTCATGGAAAAGCACAAAACAAACAATGATGACATCTTCAACTATGCATTCAGAATTTATGGCATGCTATGGAGCATCCATTCAAGCTGTTTGGCTAAAGAACCTCATAAGAGAATTACAAGGCTTTGATTTTGTTAATAGACCAATCAAGTTATACTGTGATAATAGAGCCGCAGTATTGTTTATTAACAATAACAAAAGTCTAGGAGGGTCCAAACATATAGACATAAAGTACTTAACCATAAAGGAAAAGGTTAAGGAATGTGAAATTTCAGTAGAGTCGATTAGTACAGTTGATATGATAGCTGATCCGCTTACTAAAGGTCTAAGCCCTTGTGTTTATGAAAGACATGTCAATAGCATGAGCTTAGCGGCATCATGGGATACTTTTGTATAGTGAGAGCTTTTAATCTTCTCTTTAAAGACTTAAGGTAAAAGTATACCTTAAGCATTGGCTGGAATTACATAGCCATAAGGATATCTTGTAACATATAGAGTTTAACTCGAGTTATAAAGTACAAGATATGTTAAAGGTTCATTGGAACTATAAAGTGAATTCTCTGATGACATTCTGTTATCGAAGGAGAGAGAATTAGACTGACAACAGTAATAACACATACAGAAATTGTTGAAGTGTTATATAGTTGCCACATCACCATATTTATCTGTTTTAAGAGATTGAAGATTTTGTGGTCATGATTGGTGCTATATCTCCTAATAGATATAGTTACTGGTGTGATTCAGAGTTTAAGATCTTATATGGTTGATTTAAGTTAAGAACTGTTTCTGGATCAATGTAAAGATGCGCATAATTTCAGTTTAATATAGCCCAAGTGGGAGAATGTTAGCTTAATTTTTATTTAAGCTTACTTAAGTGGGCTATATTATGTTGGTCCATGAAAGTTCTAAATATGGACTGGCTGATGTAGGCCGTGGCTAACCAAATAGGGCCGTGATGAGTGGGCCTATTAGGTTGCACATAAGGTAAGGCTAGGTCTTATCCTCTAGCTCATATAAATTCGTAATGTTCTTAGGGTTTCATAATGTTGCTTTTTCACAAAAGAGGCGAAACCTAAGTTCTCTCATCTAGCCAGTGATTCTTATGAGAATAGAGGATATTCGCCTAAGCCCGAATTCCAAAGAGCATTATTGGGTCTATGACGACGAAAGAATGGATCGCAAGAGTGGTATGTTTCTATGAATTCTATCTCTATTTTGCTAAATCAAAATCATACAAACGGTATTTTAGATCTGTCTACGCAGATCCTATAAAGTTTCTTTTCTAACAGGTCATACATCCAATATGTGGCAGTCAGGTGGCCACACACATCAAATCCCATACCCTAACAAAGACTTGTGGCTTGAGTAAACTGTTTGAGGCACGTTACTTTTTCAGCATAACAACCATGCATCGGAGATTCTTCAAATCACTCCAACAGTGGTTTACAATCACGCAACAGTTAGGATATCGATCTCTTCTAAAACATGTGCCTTTGGTGTGAAAGCACGCTGATGATGCGGGCGACAAAAGCCGGCTCATCTGCAAAATTCACGTCAGAAAAAGAAACTCACTCATGTAGTGGAGGGTTCTAACTAAAAAAAAGTTAAAACTTAATTTACTATTTCTCTTCAGAAAGATTCGTGGACAAAATGTCGGTGAAGGGACCACAAACATCGTATTACGGTAAAAAAAAAGATTGGAATATGGCAGGCGCCACTTTCTTTGGCAGGCGCTACTTTCTTGGAAAGGCTTATCGCTTAGCTGGAGTGTCACGGACTCGTGCTTCACGTCAAACAGAGCTAATTACCAAAAGAAAAAACAAGGAAAAGAGGAAGGAAGGAGAAAAAGTACCGTCAGCCGGGAGATGGGGCAGACAAAAGTTCGGGCTTTTCAAAAGTGGAGAGCGTTTTTGAGAAGAGCGTTCGTGATTGCCTTAATTTGCTTTATCTTTAGTTCCTTTTTTTCTTTTTCCGTTGAGTAGTACATCTTCAGTGAAAGTGCCTAGAGATTGTTCCTACTACCCAAGATTTTAACAACAAACAAATGGTTTTGCGAATGTAATATGTTCTTTTAATTTCTTGGAGTTCGTCGTGTAATACGTGTTGGGTACCATCCTCGAAGGGGACAGTTGCAAATTAAATATTAGATTACAAATCTATGCCATGAGATCAGCAAATCACTTTAATTAGGCCTTTTAAATAGTATTTAAATATGAATTGTTCTTATCAACTTAGAAACTAGCTTTTATTCATAAATTAAATTTGAACCTATACGATGTCAGAACTTCACTGGTCCAATCTAATTACTATTCTGTTTTGGACCCATCGGTTATGTACATATGTGGAGAAATGTTAAAAATGAAAGTCATATTTTAAGAAAATAAGATTATAAAATAATGTTTAAACGTTCTTCCGTGGACTGCCAGCACCCGAGCGATGCGTGATGAAATCGATTTCTTCATCCCAATAAAATAAAAGAGTACAGATGCCCCATTTGTTAAGTTAGCCGGGTCTGGTCAGGATACGGAGCTCATTCGTTCCCGCTTTGAGTCTTTGCTGGGTTTTCCAGTCTTGCAGAAAGCAAAGATGACGGACATTCGCTTCATATCGAAGAGTACCATACGGCCAGCAAATCCCAGCGAGTCGACCCGTAAGATTGAGCTGAGTCCATGGGATCTTCAACTCTTCGTTGTTGATCACATCCAAAAGGGCCTTCTTTTCCACAAACCTACACCCTCACAGGAAGAAAAACTAGAAGGCAGTTTCATTGAGCACCTAAAAACCTCTCTGTCCCGCACACTGGACATTTTCTATCCTCTCGCTGGTCGCCTTGTCATGGTTGAAAACGATGATAAGACCACCTCTTTCTCTGTCGACTGCAATAACCTTGGAGCCCAGTTTGTCCATGCGGTGGCGGATGGTGTGACCGTCGCCGACATCCTTGAGCCAGACTACGTTCCCGACATTGTCAACACCTTCTTTTTGATGAACAGTGTGCCGAACTACGAAGGTGTTTCCAAGCCGTTGCTGGCAGTGCAGGTGACAGAGCTCACGGATGGTATCTTCGTCGGTTGTACTTTAAACCACTGCGTTGTGGACGGCACCTCTTTCTGGCGTTTCTTTAATACCTGGTCCGGGATCTCGAGGGGTTCCGACACTACATCTCAGTCTCCTCCAATCATAGGGTCGAGTTTTCTTGATGGTATTATGGATCTTCCGCTTCGTATTCCTTTCCAGCAAAGGGATATTCAAGACGCATCCATTTCTCCAGCCCTACAACAAAAAGTGTTTCACTTTCCAAAGCAGAAAATCCAAGTGTAAGTGAATCCAGCTCAGCGCATGCGAAGGGTGAACAAAGATGCTCACGTGAAGCAATATCCAATAGAGCAATCATGACTTGTGCAGCTACACCTCACCCTAGGAGTGAGACACAAAGGACATCTGGACACGCATCACAGCATGGAGTACAGGAAACCCAGTCCCGAGAAGAGTGTGGAAAGCTACTCAAGGAGAAGAAGTGCAAAACTATCTATACAGGCATGCGTGACTAACAGAAATCTAATTTGCGTAATTAAGTGTACAAGCCAAGGGCTATATAACTAGCATTGTAAAACTCAATGGTGCAAGGAAAAAAAATAAACAGATTCAGTGGCCCCCTAACTCTTGTGTCGTATTACCTCAGTTTAAGTTTTTCTTCATGGCATCAAGAGCCAGCGTCGATCACTAGCACCAGCCTTCATTCACCTTCTTATCACTCGGTGCTTTTGACCAGTCTTCCGCTTCGCATCTCTCTTCCACTTCACCGCTGTATAACTTGTATCTCCCTTCTCATCTTGCTCATGGCACCAACCCCTGCCTACCCTTTCCCGACTACTGTAAGCGTGAGCAACTTTATCACCCTCAAGCTCAGTAGCGGTAACTACCTACCATGGGTTACGCAGTTCCGTTCCCTTGCCCAAATGCAGAAACTAGATGGTTTTCTTACTGGTGAGACAGCCAAACCTACTGCCACCATAACTGCCTCCAACGGAAATGTATCACCCAATCCTGCTCATGGTGATTGGGTACAAAGTGATGCACTGGTCCGATCATGGATCCTTAGCACACTATCTGAAGAAGCACTGGGGCATGTTTTCGAACTGGAAACATCTGCTCAAGTTTGGGCTACTCTAGCAAATCGCTTTGCCCAGAAAACAGAATCCCGCGAATTCGATCTCCTCAGCCAACTCCATCACTTGCAGAAGGGATCTAAGTCGCTTGCTAATTATCTTGGCGAGTTTCAGGCATTTGTCAACCAACTGAGTGCCATAGGGAAGCCCCTTAGTGACTCGGCCAAGACTTTCAGGCTACTTGAAGGACTTGGAAGGGAGTACGAACCCTTCCGCACATCTATGGTTAGACCACCTATCCCTCAGTTCAGCGAGGTGATGTCTCAGCTCGAAGCCTTTGAAATACGCATCTCCCGTTACTCTCCATCACCAGTAAATGAGCATGCAGCCTTTGTGGTGCAAAGAAACAATCGGGGTGGTCGCTCTGGTCGAGGACGTGGCAACTCCTCATTCACGTCTCAAGGTCGAGGCTTCAACCCCTCTGCACAAAATAATCGTGGACAAGGACCACCAGGACAGCGTAAAACTCCTACACCTACTCCCACTCGACAAGCTAACCCTCAAGGCAATCAAGCTCAACCCAATGGAGGAGGTGACCGTGTACCAGTGACCTGTCAAGTCTGCTCAAGGCGTGGTCACTCAGCTCTCCAGTGCTGGTACCGTTTTGACCACTCCTATCAAGCTGATGACCTTCCACAAGCTCTTGCTACCTTGCAAGTTGAAGAACCAACAGATGGAGAATGGGTAGCCGACACCGCTGCTACTGCCCACGTAGTCAACACAGAAGGTAAACTCACTACCTTCACTCCCTATTCTGGCCATGACAGTATTGTAGTGGGTAGTGGACAGAAAATACCAATCTCTCACATTGGCCGAACCACCTTACACAATGGTTTGATTCCTCTAAATTCAGTACTTGTTGCACCCAAGATTAAACATAATCTTTTATCCATTGCTAAACTAACAGATGCCTACCCATGTACCATAGAATTTAACCAATCATGTTTTCTTATCAAGGACTCGAGAACACGGGCCACCCTCCTGAAGGGCGTTAGAAGGGGAGACCTCTACATCTTGCCGAGCCAACCCAACCAGGCTTACCACATCTCTCACCACCGGGGAGTAGACAGTCACATCTGGCACAATCGCTTGGGTCATCCTAATCACCGCATTTTGCAACTTTTGACCAAGAATAACCTCATCTCAGTCCAGGGAGATATTGACCCAATGTGTAACTCCTGTTTAGCCAGTAAAAGCCATAGGCTTCCTTTTGTTAAGACTGCAAAACATTCCTCGGTACCCTTAAAAAAAAATTCATAGTGATGTATGGGGGCCGGCAACTGCTTGTTCTGTTCAAGGTTTTAAATACTATGCTATCTTTGTTGATGATTGCACACGTTTCATTTGGTTTTATCCCATGAGACAAAAATCTGAATTATTCAAGATTTTCTATGAGTTCAAGTTGATGGTAGAGAAACAGTTTGAACGTCCTATTAAAATACTGCAAACTGATAACGGTGGGGAGTATATAAGTAATATGCTAGCTGAATTCCTTAAGCAACAAGGAATCATACACCAACTCTCATGCCCATACACACCGGAACAAAACGGACTTGCAGAACGCAAGCACCGTCATGTAACTGAGCTAGGACGGGCAATGCTATTACAAGCTGGAATGCCACACCGTTTCTGGATAGAAGCATTCCAGACTGCAGTATTTTTAATCAACAGATTGCCATCACCTGTCCTTAAGGACTCTTCTCCTTTTGAGCAACTCTACCAGCGAGCTCCAGATTATAGCTTCTTAAAGACTTTCGGATGTGAATGTTATCCTTGTCTACGTGACATTGCAAAAGACAAACTTAGCCCCTACTCACTTGAGTGTGTCTTTGTGGGTTACAGCACCCGCCACAAGGGGTATCGGTGTCTACATAGACCCTCAGGACGTGTCTTCATCTCACGGCATGTTATATTCAATGAGAAAATCTTCCCATTTGCCAAAATAGCAGCTGCTCCACTCACTGATCACGTGCCCTCCATATGCACATCTTCCCAAACTGAGTGGCGTGACCATGGTGAGATAAATCCCAGGCCTACCACATTTGATAGTCTACCAATACACGACACTTCTAGTGCTGACAGACTATCTAGAAGCTTTATACAAAAGGACACTCCATCACCTAACCTACAAGACACCTCACCTCAACATCACTCACACATGTCAATACCTACTGCTCCTCCCTATCACAATCATGAACCCTCCAGCATTGTACCAGCATCCTGCAGTGCCGAGGCAGGTCCTCTACCACCTATATCTACCCATGCACTCCCAATACATCAGCATACAGCACCTGTAGCCGAGACTCTCACTCCAACACAAGTGACAGAACCATCTCTCAGTATACATGACCTGGAGATACATCCTGCTAACCCCTCCACTCTGAGCTCATTACCGATAGAGTCAAGTGCTCCCAACATATCCTCTTCCATCCCTATGAGGACTCACCCAATGGTTACTCGAAGTAAATCCAGGATTGTGAAATCTAATCCTCGGTATGCATTACTAGCCTCCACCTCTACATCAATCATGCCTCGGTCTCTCCAAGATGCTCTTAGACATGAAGGTTGGCGAGCAGCTATGGAGGCTGAAATGTCAGCACTTTACAGGAACTCTACATGGGTGTTAGTCCCACGACATCCTGGAATGAATGTAGTAGGGAGCAAATGGGTTTACAAACCCAAGTTCACTGCTGATGGATCACTCGACAAGCTCAAGGCTCGGCTTGTTGCAAAAGGGTATCATCAAGCACCAGGAGTTGACTTCCTGGAGACATTCAGTCCTGTCGTGAAAGCAACCACGGTAAGACTCGTCCTCAGCATTGCAACAGTGAAAGGATGGCCCTTGAAACAGTATGATGTGTCAAATGCATTCCTACATGGATATCTGCAGGAACCGATGTTCATGGAGCAACCTCCAGGTTTTCGTAACCCTACATATCCCAACCATGTGTGTTCTCTTCGAAGAGCTCTCTATGGGCTAAAACAAGCACCCCGTGCTTGGTACGACCGACTGTCACAACATGTCATGGAGTATGGATTTGTAAGTTCTCCACATGACCCATCACTCTTTATCTACAGCACCAAACATGCTTGTATTTGGCTTCTTATCTATGTTGATGACCTAATATTGACTGGGAGTTCCGACCAAGCCACTGAAGATTTTGTGAAGTACCTCACTAGTGAGTTTCCTGTGAAAGATATGGGAGCCCTTAGCTATTTTCTTGGTATACAAGTTCACCATAGCAATGCTGGACTTCATCTCTCCCAACAAAAGTACCTTCAAGATGTTCTGGAACGGGCAAGCATGATTGAAAGCAAACCTGTTGCAACGCCAATGGCCGTGAAAGTTCCAACAATAAAAGGGACTCAAGTTACTTTCAATCAACCCACCTTGTTTCGGAGTCTGCTGGGAGCTCTCCAATATGCAACCCTTACCAGGCCTGATCTTACTTTTGTTGTAAACAAATTGTGTCAAAAGATGAACTCACCCACTGTGTCAAATTTTCTGCAGTTAAAGCGAGTCCTTCGCTACATCAAAGGAACCCTTTCATTAGGCCTTAACATTCACCGTTACAGCACACTTAACCTACATGGTTTTAGCGACTCTGATTGGGCAGGCTGTCAAGATAGCCGACGTTCAACAACTGGATACTGCTTCTTCCTTGGAGGTAATTGTGTCTCGTGGTCATCAAAGCGGCAACCTACAGTTTCCCGCTCATCAACTGAAGCTGAATACCGAGCTCTAGCTTCTGCCACTGCAGAAGCTATGTGGATACTTCATGTCCTTAGAAGTCTCGGCATTGCCCAACCTAAGCCACCTAGATTGTTCTGTGATAACCTTAGCGCCCTGCATCTCACCACAAAACCAGTCTATCATGGACGAACCAAGCATATCGAAGTGGATTATCACTTCGTGCGCGAAAAGGTTGCTCAGGGGGCCCTTGTAACTGCACATGTTCCATCCTCTCGACAACTGGCTGATCTTTTCACAAAGCCACTAGCAAAGGCTTCATTTCTCTCTCTACGGTCCAACCTCGGCATGACAATGCCTCGTTTGAGGGGGCATGTAAGTGAATCCAGCTCAGCGCATGCGAAGGGTGAACAAAGATGCTCACGTGAAGCAATATCCAATAGAGCAATCATGACTTGTGCAGCTACACCTCACCCTAGGAGAGAGACACAAAGGACATCTGGACACGCATCACAGCATGGAGTACAGGAAACCCAGTCCCGAGAAGAGTGTGGAAAGCTACTCAAGGAGAAGAAGTGCAAAACTATCTATACAGGCATGCGTGACTAACAGAAATCTAATTTGCGTAATTAAGTGTACAAGCCAAGGGCTATATAACTAGCATTGTAAAACTCAATGGTGCAAGGAAAAAAAATAAACAGATTCAGTGGCCCCCTAACTCTTGTGTCGTATTACCTCAGTTTAAGTTTTTCTTCACCAAGAACTTAAAGCAAAAGCAAATACTAAATTGTGCACCAACAAGATCTCGTCCCTTCAAGCAGTTCTGGCTCATCTTTGGCGGTCTGTGGTTCGCGGCCGGCGTCTCAACGCCGAGGAAGAGGTTTGCTACGTTGTAATTGTCGGAGTGCGGCAAAGATTACAGCCACCGTTGCCAGAAGAATATCTGGGAAACGCGGTCCTCTTTGTGGACGTGAGGGCCAAGGCAGGCGATCTTCTTGAACACGGACTAGGCTGGGCCGCTTGGCAGATACACAAGATGGTTGCTTCTCAAACGGCAGAAGAAGTTCGGAGGTTTTTGGAGGATTGGAATAAAGCCCCTTGGATTTTTAAAGTTAGTCGCACGTCAAGTAAAATTTGATAACAGGAAGCTCACCGCGATTCAATGTGTACGGTAATGACTTCGGTTGGGGAAGACCCCTAGCAGTGCGGAGTGGTGTTGGGAACAAGTTCGATGGGAAGTTAACTGTGTTTCCTGGGCCACAGGAAGGAAGTATGGATTTTGAAGCTTGCCTCTCGCCTCAGACATTACAGGCTATGGCGAATGATGTAGAATTCAACGAGGCATTAGTCACATGAACTTCTTGTCAACTTTCTTCCATGAAGAAAAAGTCTGCGCTAGAGTTAGCATTTGGCATTTAGCTGTTCCCACAATTCCTTTTTTTTTTTTTAGGTGTGTTTTGTTTTTTTAAAAACATTTTCCTGAACTTTTTTGCAGGGTTTGGTTGTGTTAAAGATAGATATTATTCTACAGTTAAAACATAAATCGAGCTTTAAATTTATAAATGATGAGTTTTTATCATATAATACCTTAAGATTTTAAAATAAGTTCTTATACTTTAATAGGCTAAAATTTCCTCTTTTAAATATAAAATTCAGAATGATATCAAGGTAGACTTGTTTATGACTTTGATTCCTGCTTTTAGCAATTGCAATAGTCCCTTCAAGGCCCCTGCCGCGACATCCTTGCACCTTTGGTTCCTCAAAATTACTATTTGAGATTCGAAGATTCCCATGGCCTGTTCTCTGAGCAAAGGCAGGCTTGCAGAGGAGCAATATCTATTCTTCCTAGACCCCCAACGGCTATATACCATTTAATATGATAGGGGTCCGAAAAGCAGTGGCCGAGAGAGAATGTCTTCTTCCGATGGGCTTATGAAATAGCACATCGAAATTAGAATTTAAATCTAGTTTAAAAGAATAGATTACGAATCATTTTACTCAGTTATATTTACTCATTTTGGACTAAAAGAAATATAAACAAGTAAAAAAAAAATTTTAATGTAATCTAATTAAAGTCATTGCTAGTAAAAAGAATGACTCACCTCTCGCTAGGCAAGAAAGTTAGGGTTGGGTAGGGTTTCACCGGAAGGGGATTTGGCGGTAGGAGGTAGTGGGGGTTCTGAGTCGTCGAGGATTGGTAACAGACTCCACGAGACTAGAAAGGGCATCAAACGGGTTTTCCAAACAACATAGTTTGTCCCATTAAAGCATTCAAATGAAGTCGGGGAAGGAACCGCCAGAGAAGAGGAATCGGAGATCAGGAGGGTGGAGACAGACGAGAGAGGTGGGGAATTATTGGCCATGGGTTCCGATTGGGAGGCGTCGGCCGCTGGCTCAATTGATGCCATGAAAGAATTGAAAGGGGAAGGATTGTCGGAACCCTAATTTGGTCTGAAAATCAGAAGGAGAGGAGAAGGAGAACGGCGGGGAGTTTCTGTGTAATTTTATTGATAAAATCTCCCGATAATTTTACAATTAACAATCGAATCCTAATATAGACAATTACAATCGAAACAAATATGGAAATACAATCAATTACAAGATTCTATACAATTTGGGGAAGAATTTTTCGGCAGCGGTGCTAGGGTTTCGCTAGGGTTGGCAAGAGGGGCGAACATGATCTCGGGTCGCAATACGGGTCGGTGCTCGGGTTGGACCCGAATCTGGGTCATGGGTCTTGGATCTGGGATCGTGGGTCGGTGGCTTCTCTAACAGAATCCATAAACGCAGGGCCGACGACCCTGCTACAACACTACATGAAGCATAACATAGTTGAGAAGCCGACTATTCTCCGACGGCGTTTTCTTTCAAAAGGCACACAAACCAAGTCTACCATCAATGCATATTTATACACCTTTTCACTTATCTGCATTATGGGGCTTGCATCATGGACGGTGGAGATAAGGAGCTCCCCTACCATCTAGTGAAGGCCACCGCCCAATCCTGACATGTGTATCTCCTGCATATTTTGTATGCACTGACGGCCAAGTTGGTGGGACACTGGATGGCTCTACATGCTACTTGCGGTAGGCTTATCTTCTTCTGGACATGGAGATAACTTCCAATCCGTGAGCCTTTGCTGAGTTGGGTGCCACTGTCCTAACTTCCAAAAGCTGAGTTGGCCGGATGATTTGAGTTGGTCATATGGGAGTTTAAGTTGACGTTGAGGCGGCTGAGATTCCGTATTTTTTTGTTCAGATCAATAACTCTTACACTAAATGGAAAAAACTACCATTTATTAGATAATATATGGGAAAATATACAAATAACATTTGGAATATCGTTGTCATGATACGAGAAACACACAAAATAAAATACTAAGTTAAGTGCTTTTGACTGCATGGATGAGTTAATTAGACATGAAAGCATCCAAGATTTCTGAATGATTTCCCATAGCCTTCAATACCTCCGGTGAAAGACAAGCTTCAATGGTAATGGTTCCTTCTTCCACCCCAGGAAAAACTGTCACCTTCCCGTGAGTCTTGTTCCCAGCACCGCTTCTCACAGCCACCGGTCTTCCCCATCCAAAATCGTTCCCGTACACATTGAACCGCGGCGAGCTGCTAGTGACCAGCGCATTACCAGCCACGCTACTCTCTGTATGTAGCCTAGGATTTTCTAGCCAAGACTCCAAAAAGCTCCTAATCTTTTCGTCTGTATGGAAAGCTACCGTCTTGTTCATTTCCCAAGCTGCATACCCAAGTCCGCGTTCAAGTAGATCACCTGCTTTGATAGCTACGGTCCCTACCTGCACCGCGTTTCCAAAATATTCTTCAGGCAGTGGTGGCTGCAACCTTGCTCTAGCTCCTATCATCAAGCGGTAAAAGGCTTCTTGATTGGGGTCGAGATTTTGACTACGAATTACACACCTCCAGAAATGAGTCAAGACTGCTTGCAAAGATGATATCCGGTTGGTGCCAGTCTCAGCATTGGCCTTTGCTTTAAGTCTTGCAATTTCTTCTTTTGTGAAATGAAAAACTCTTTCTTTCAACTCAGGTGGAGTGGAAGTATCTAAAAGTCCTTTTTCAAGTGGGAAGGGAATGCGGATAGGACAGTCATGACCGTTGAGGAACCAACGTTTAAGAACAGGAGGTTTGGATATTTGGCCAAAACCCCGAGAGATTTCGGACCAGGAATTGAGAAAATGCCAAAAAGACGTGCCGTCGGCAACCGTATGGTTGATGGTGCAACCGATGAAGATGCCATCAACAAGCTCAGTGACTTGGACTCCGAGCAGGGGCTTAGAAATGCCTTCAAAGTTTCGCACTCCGTTGAGTGGGAAAAAGGAGTGGACAAGTCGAGGAACGTAGAAAGGCTCAAGGATGTTAGCAACGGTAACACCATTTGCTACAGCGTGCACAAATTGTGCTCCATAGTTGTTGCACTCTATGAAAAAGGAGATGGTGTTGTGGTCATTTTGAGTTGTAGCAAGGCGGCCGACGAGGGGTGGGAAGAAGTCCAGGGTGCGGGACAGCGAGGTTCTAAGGTGTTGGACTACTGAGCTTTCTGGTTCTTGTGATGTTTTGGGTTTGTGGAAAAGGAGTCCTTTCTGGATAGGATCTACCAGAAGGCAGCTGGAGATCCCATGGAGTCAACTCAATTCTTTGAGCTGAGTTCTCCCTGTGACTCGCTGCTTTCACCGTGCTTGTTGAGATGAGTCGAATGCCTCCCATGTTAGCTTCTGTGCAGCAAGCCCTATCGCTGGAGTTATAAAAACTATTGCACTGCAGACGTGGAATCAAAACTTCAACAGGCTGGTTCGCTTTTTAACAGATGGTGCAAACTCAAGCTGGGTTATGCTACTTATATAGAAATTTTTTGAAGTAATAGCAGCTGGATTTTCGAGTATCCAATCGCATCAATGTACCAATAAGTCTTGTCTCCCAAAACTTAATGTACCAATAATAGACACCTAATCATCTTGTATGCTTATACTTTCGACTTTGTTATTGGCTTTCAACTAAAGTAAAATACGACAACTTTTGAAGATGCGTATAAAAATGTTCCACTTAGCGACATCCAAGAACGTGTTTTAGTTGCTATCTCCGTAGTTGATTCCGACACCAAATCCTTCCGAGTGATAAAAAAACCCATTGTTTGGGTTTATCTCTTCTGATTCTGAAAATTGTATACAAACGTTATGGCACGATGTGCCGAGTGACAATTGCGTATGCAATTCATTGCAAATAATTGAAGACTGCTGTGAAAATTTCTGAAATGCGAAATTTCTAAAAGTTTCTAACGAAAGGAGGTAAAAGTTTCTGATAGCATAGGTGCCACTTGAATACCATTGAAAAGCAATTCTAACACAAGATTCACGTTAGTCTGAATCGTGAATGAGATTTATGGGGTTGTTTTGATAAGCTGAAAAGAAGATGGAAGTAGCTAATACTAAAGATGCCACGTAAATATCATTGAAAGCCACTTCGGAAACAGGATTCCGGTGAGCTTAAAGTTGCTAATGTTACATAATGGTTTTCTTTTTGTTTGGAGTTCATGTCTAATCATTTTATCTGGTTCTCTAATTATCACTTCAAAGAACACAGACACGAGAAGATATCCGCCTCCATTTCATCGTCACTCCCGAAATTACTTGAAGATTTGAGACAGCCATAGCATGTGTTTTCTCTAGACTATACCCGAGAAAATTCGGATTGCGCAGTTTCTGCGTCACACGTCCAAAGGAGACGGAGAATACTCGACTGTGCAGAACTTGTGGAAACCACTAACCAGAACGTCAATTCTTTGTTTGCGTATTCAGGGATTGGATTCCTTTGGCATCATTGTCAGCCATGGGAGTACATGCATGACACGTTTATTCTAAGTTCAATCACTTCAACCCGAGAAAGCGAGAAAGAGACACAGACACAGACACAGACAGAGACAGCGACAGAAGAAGCACGGGCGCAAACAATGCAGCAGAAGAATGTACGACACGAACCTTTAGTCGTAGTTGAGTAAAGATGCGTGGTTTTGATTTGACGACCACTAGAGAGTTCCGATAGAATGAGCAATTGTCTAATATTGATTCCGGACCACATTGACTTTTCTGGATGAGAAACGTGTCTTATGGATCTCCACTCGGCCCCTATGAGGCACAATTTTCCTGGTGTGATGATAGGTATTGTGATGTGAACATACTATTTTACTCATCTCGACTAGTTCTTAATAACGGGCTCAATACATGAATTATGGCCGTAAAAAGTTTCATACGATAGATAATTCTTCCCGTAGAGTACTACGAATGATTTTATGTCTCCCAGTATTTCCTTTTACACTTAAATGCTTGATTTCAACATGCTTAATTTGATTTCCACAATAGATGTAGCAACTTTAATTTGTTAACTACTTTTTTTAGGAAATAAGCACCTCCAATTTGGTGCTTTTCTAATGTGTAGGCAAAACCCAATTTTGATAACCAACCACATTCAAATTGTAATTAAACAAAATAATCAAAATTAAGACAAAGGCAAAAGGAAAAAAATTGGCTTTAAAGGCTTTAGGATTGATCAAACAAATCCAATTTCCAATAAGAATTGTTAACCTTTGATTTTTTTTCTATTTATCTTTTTTTTTAATAAACAAGTAAATTTATTCATCTAAGAATAAGATAACAAAAAAATTTAAGGACATTCTTCAACATTAAAAATCATTTAAGAAAGAATTAAGTTTAAAAATTCTTTAATTATGACACAACAAAATATTCACTTAAAAAATTTAAATATTTTTAAATAAAAATATTATTCTATATATTACTTTTTTATTCTAATCAATAAATTTAATATTTTTATTTATCTTCTAAATTCACGTGAAATTAATATTTTGATCGCGTACAAATATGTTTATTAGAAATGAGACCTTAAAGATTGATTTAGTAATTTATTTCAAGAGTAAAAAACACTAGCAATTTAATAAATTATCCAAATGGATCCGACACCCACGTGGTGGATCCTGGTGGCTTGCCCTTCTCGCACACCGTTGGGCTCCATACATTGATGGCGTTGATAGTATGGTCCATCTTGCAACACCTTTCCGGCCAGAACCGAACAGGCCTGATAGGCTAGCAAAGCACTTAGCATGGGGTTTCGAGCTTCATCGCCACGTATGGACCAATCCAATCACGAACGAATTACGCCAAGCTGGTACTTATCGCTTTACACCGAACACGTCTTTTCAATTCTTGCTTTTGTCAATTCTAAAGTCTTCTTTTCTTTTCTGCTTTTAAGCCCAATTTTGTCGTATCTAGTTTGCCAAAGATTCTGTTATCTTGCAGTTGCATCGACGCCATAAAGGATACGTTAACTGAACTTTAAGAAAAAATAGAAAAAGCCTCCTATACGTGAGATTTGATCTATTAATCATTTGGTTTTTCAGTTTATCAATTAATTCCTTACAATCAATGTTCTAAGATTTAATCCTGCCTACATGGGTTATTCCAGTGTATCTTCCACAACTTTCCTGCGAAAGTTAAGCTATGAAATTATAGTCTTTGATTAAATAATAAAGTCTCACATTATAAAAGAAATTACTCATAATGTATTTTATAAGTTTGAATAGCTCATTTTTTTAATGAAATATTTTGAAGAGATGTGAATATGAGCCTTTCACATTTCTTATTGTCCTCTTCAATCTAGCACAATTAAGTGGTTCTTCCAGTTGTTGAATATGCAAAGCCAAGTTGATCTAGTGAGATTGTCTTCTTCTTAATTCAAACAAAGAACATCAAGCATCCTTAATTTTGTAACAATTTAGTGGACAAGGATTTTGGAATATTCTTTACTTGCAATCAATGGCATCCTAAATATACCTTCATATCTTTTAAACTCAAAATCTTCGATTCCAAGTGGAAAAAATCATTAAATTTTAATCTTGACTGAAGAGGGTGTACTTAACTACTTGGTTGATCTCTTTCTTGAAAAACTCCACAGATTTCCCAACCGTAAAAAAATTTGGTTTACATGTTTATTTGCAATATATATAAAAACGTTTTATACATGCATCCATGTTATATCAACATATTTCTTTAAAAAAAAAAAGGAAAAAAAAATCTTTTGGAAATGGTAAAAGAAGCTTCCTATACCTCGTCCCAACCATTGTAGACATGGTCATAACAATAGAAGAATCCCTGAACACCTTTTCCCACGTCATGGTAGGTCACAGGTAACTCCCTCACGTTGCAGCCATCACGGTGATAGGGGTGCTCCGATGACCTTCCATGGTAATTGTGAGGATTGACAACCTGTTTTAATGAGAGGAAAAAGTGAGATATGAGGTTCTCCTTTTAAGTCATACTTGCAAGGGTGAACAGGTTGTCAAAGGACACCATCATCACTAAATTCATTAGTTTGAAAACTACAGGTGGCTCTTGAATAATGTGGTAGAGTCAAGCAATTCTTGTTGATTACGGCCCTCAGTCAAGCCTTGCACAGGTCCAAATTGATGCTATAAATTTATGTATGTTAAATGGGCTTTTATCTAGGTGTTGAATAGCAGCTTGGTCCATAAACAATATGTTGGTTTCAAAGAGACCAGAAGAACTAGGGAACTCTATAGCTGCAGCCTTGGGAAGAGCTTGATGGAATATATATTCAGTGTGTTTCCTGGAAGGATGAGGTTAGCTTTGATTTTGAAGCCTGCCTTATGCCTTAGACGATAAACATGCTGGGGTAGATGTTGCATAGTATACGAAGGCTCCGACCACATGAACTTGGTTCGTTTCTTCTATATGAACAAATTTTGCAGGATTTACTTAGCTGAACACTGGATATGCGTGTAGGTTTTTGATGGCCCTACAACTAATTATTCTATTTCTCTGGAATCTTTATGTCGTGTTTGCATTTATTGTGAGATAAACGCTTGAAGAAATGTAATGAATGAAACTCTGCTACAAAATAAACCCCATGTACTAAGCTCGCCCCCCGTCTCGCCCGCCCCAGCTCGCCCCCCGTCTCGCCCGCCCCAGCTCCCCGCTCCCAGATCCGGCCTCAGCCGCCACCCAGCTCGCCCCTCAGCTCACAGACCTCACCCGCTCCACCCCAATTTGCCCGCCCCCCCACCTCGCCCGCCCCCAGCTCGCCCCCCACTGCACGGCCCCAGCTCGCCCCCCGTCTCGCCCGCCTCCCAGCTCCCCCAGCTCGCCCCCCATCTCGCCCGCCCCCCAGATCCCCGCTCCCCCAGCTCGCCCCCCAGCTCGCCCCCAGCCCGCCCCCAGCTCGCCCCCCGTCTCGCCCGCCCCAGCTCCCCGCTCCCAGATCCGGCCTTAGCCGCCACCCAGCTCGCCCCTCAGCTCACAGACCTCGCCCGCTCCACCCCAGTTCGCCCGCCCCCCCACCTCGCCCCCCCAGGTTGACCCCCAGCTCATCCAGCCCCAGCTCACCCTCCGCTTGCCCGCCGCCCCCCAGCTCTTAGACCTCGCCCGGCCCCCAGCTAGTCCCCCTCCTTGCTCGGCCGGCCCCCAACTCCCAGATCCAGCCTCCCCCACTTTCCTGCCTCCCAAATCAGATCCCCCGTCCATATCCGTTCCCCCACCCAAAAAAAAAAAAAGAAAAAAAAAAGAAAAAAAGAGTCTGTCCGATGATTTCCAAGCCTCCTTCTTACTTACTCATGCACTAGCTTAATCCTTGCTATTGGTGATAGTTGGGCTTTCTGGAAGAGAGAGGATCAGTGGATCAAGCTGTGTCTGGTTTTTGGTGGTGAGTGGGTTGCATGCCTACAACGGTGAAGCAGGTGATGGTGACCACGGTATGATGAAGTAAAACAAAGAAGACAGGCGAAGGGCAGTGTACTCAGACTTTACCTTCGTAGGGATTGAATTGGGAAAAGGTGGATGCAGAGTACTTCTCTCAAACATCAATTAGTTTTCCTACAACCTGCTTATGGTAAAGTTGGTAGAACCTGAAGCTCGTTCCGTCAATCGAAGACAAAATTTATCTGAATTGATGGCACGTACGCGTAGTGGAAAAATGACAAATGTTACTAAAGCCTCAAACACCTCAAAATCTGAGATTGCAGCTGAAATTGCAGGTTCACTCTTCAAGTCAAGTTTGGATACTTCAGGTAAACCTGTGAACCCTCATTCTACTGAAATTGTTGGTGATTGTGATACTGTGGGTGAAAATGTTAGTGTGGGAGACAAAGTTCAAGGAAATAGCTCACTAAATGGAGTAATAGGCCAAAATATCAACTCAACTAATGGGAACTCTGGGTTGTCTTGGAAACATATTGCAATGGATAATCTTATGAAAACAGCAAAATTAAATTATCATCCTCCTTCCAATGAAGGGAAAAAACTTGTTGTTAAACCTCCGCCAGAAGCTATTGAGGAAGGGAAAAATCACTTTGCAAATTGCCTTGTGGGATATTTCTTGACTGAAAATATTTCTTATTATTTAGTGAAGGGTATTGTAGAAAAATTGTGGGGAAAAGAGAATCTATCAGAAGTCTTAGCTACTAATGAAGGATTCTTTTTCTTTCGTTTTTCAAATATGAAGAAAATGGAGGAGGTTATGGAAGTTGGAATATGGGATATTGCTGGTAGGCCACTTTTTATTCAAAAATGGCATCCCCTTATTAGATTGGAGAAGGCAAAAATCTCTGCAGTTCCCATTTGGGTGCGTTTATATAATGTGCCTCATGTACTATGGACTAATAAAGGTATGAGCTATGTGAGTAGTGTGTTGGGTAAGCCTTTATACATGGATAAGGCAACTGAACAAAAACTTCGATTATCATATGCTAAAGTATATATTATGATGGATATCAATAGTGAATTCCCTGAAAAGTTTGATATTGATATGGGAGGAGATGAACCTTATGAAGTACATGTTGAATATTGTTGGATTCCTAAGAAATGCAAGGTTTGTAATAGCTTTGGACACAAAGAATGTACTGCAACAAAGAAAGAAGTTTGGGTACCTAAAAAAAATGTAACTCCTTTAACCCAAAACCCTCAGATTGATAATTCTTTAGATAGTCAGCACTTGGCTAAAGAGCATCCTGTCCAGTTCACTACTATTGAGCCTAATTCAACTACAAGTGGGATGGAGAATGTCGAAGGGAAGGATATAGTTACAAATGTTAAATCTATTACAAGCACTAAAAAAATAGGAACTTCTGGGGGAAAAAAGGATAAGGTACAAAATGTCATATCTCACAATAAATTTGCATTACTGGAAGAGGATACAATGATTGATCCTATTATAGAGCATGTGGGGATTGAGGAAAATGATAATCATCCAATAAATGAAAGTACTATCATGGAATGTTAGGGGCTTAAACAAAAGCCCTAGATTAAAGGAGGTTGTTGATTTTGTTAAGTCCCATTGCCCCCAAATTATTATCTTGATTGAACATAGAGTCAAAGAAGGAAATGCTGATATAATTATGAAGGAAGGATTTGCAGATTGGAATTATGTCCATAATTACAGGTCTAGTAGTCTTGGTAGAATTTGGATACTTTGGAAAGCTTCTGATTTTCAACTTACAGTTAGAGATTCTTCATCTCAAGTCGTCCATTGCTATATTGAAAGATCTGGTATGCACCCATTTTTCTTGTCTGCTATTTATGCAAATAACCTGGAGATTGAACGTAGGAACTTATGGGCTAATCTTACTAGCTTTTATAATCTTCATGTGAATGATGCTTCTTGGTTAATTATGGGTGATTTCAATGAAATAAGGAATACAAGTGAGCGTATTGGGCCTAATGTCAGATGGACTCAAGGAATGACAGAATTGAATGAAATAATTGAGAATATGACATTGATTGAACCCCCTTATTCAGGTCCACTATTCACATGGACGAATAAAGGATCAGGAACTAGTCTTAGAGCTAGTAAAATTGATAGAGCTCTTACCAATGGGGAATGGATTCTCAAATTTGGAAACTTTACTATTGAATTTTTGCTCCCTGGAGTATCAGATCATTCTCCATGTTTAGTTAAATTTGGCAACACTGCTCACAGGAAGAACTCTTCATTTAGATTCTATAATTTCTGGACTACTAGCCCAGATTTCATGGTTACAGTTGGATCAATATGGCAACGTGAAATAGTAGGCTCAAAAATGTTTCAGGTGGTACAGAAATTAAAAGCGTTGAAGATCCCTCTCAAGAAGCTGAATGCAGCACAATTTGGTGATTTGAATAAGAATATAAAGAATGCTAGAGAAAACTTACAGCTGTTGCAATACAGATTAGAGCTTAATCCTTATTGTCCTGATACTCGTGCTGAGGAAAAGATACAGCTAGAGAAGTTACTTGCTATGAGTAAACATGAAGAAATCCTTCTCAAACAGAAATCAAGGAACTTATGGTTAAAAGAAGGAGATAATAATAGCAAAATTTTCTTTGCGTCATTGATGAGAAGGAGAGCTCAGAATAGAATTTGCAGACTAGTTCTAGAAGATGGATCAGTTATCACAGAAGAAGAGGACTTGAAAACTGCTATTATTGCATATTATAAATCTATTCTTGGTAATGCCAGTAGGAACTTCACCAACTGTGAAAGGTACACATCTTTATTTCATGGTGATGATGTAAGTACACTTTTTAATACAATAAGATTTGAACGTTCAGATGTTCTTAAAGCTCTTTGGGGTATTCATGATTTTAAAGCTCCTGGACCAGATGGGTATAATAGTTTCTTTTATAAGAAAGCTTGGCCTATCATTGGAAGAGACATAGAAGATGCTATATTAGAGTTCTTCTCATCTAGGAAGATGTTGAAGGTTATAAACTCTACATTGTTATCCTTAATTCCAAAGGTTCCTAATCCTTGTGGCAATAAAGATTATAGACCAATAGCATGTTGCAATGTTCTTTACAAGATTATATCTAAGATGTTAGTTGGGAAGTTGAATGTGATTATCCCATCAGTAGTAAGCCAAAACCAAACTGCATTCATTAAAGGACGCCAGATCTTTGAGAATATTATGCTATGTCAGGAATTACTTCACAATTATCATAAAGATGATAAAGGTAAGCGAGTGGCCATCAAAATTGATCTCATGAAAGCATATGATATGGTTAAGTGGGAAGCTATATTAGGGGTTCTAAAAGCTATTAATACTCCTCAACATGTAATTGATCTGATAGGAGAATGCATTTCTACAACAAGGTTCTCAGTAAATTTCAATGGAGAGCATGCAGATTACTTTAAAGGTACCAATGGATTGAGACAGGGAGACCCATTATCCCCTTATCTATTTGTACTTGTTATGGAAATACTAAACAGAATTATTATTGCAAAAACCTCCACAACAGGTTTTAAGTTCCATTGGCGATGCAAGAATGAGAAAATCACCCATTTGTGTTTTGCTGATGATCTGTTTCTTTTTTCCCATGGAGATGTAAATTCAGTGCTTTGTCTTATAGAAGCTTTGGAGGAGTTTGGTGAACTTACAGGTCTTCATTATAATCCAAGCAAATGCCAAATATTCTTCTCAGGATTATCAGAACAAGAACAGCTTTTCATTTTAGATCACTCACCTTTTCCCATGGGTACTCTCCCCATTCGATATCTTGGAGTTCCGTTGATTACAAAAAGGCTTACTCATGCTGACTGCAAAGGTTTGACAGATAAAATATTTAGCAGAATAGAAGGTTGGGGAATGAAGCATCTAAGCTTTGCTGGAAGATTGCAGTTATCAAAATCAGTTCTAATTTCTACATGTACATTTTGGATGCAAGTTTTCCTACTGCCAAAGCAAACAATTTATGAAATAGAGAAAAAGATTAGGAACTTTTTATGGGCAGGAAGTATGGATATACAACGTTCCCACAAAATTGCTTGGCAAACTGTCTGCTCACCAAAGAATGAAGGGGGATTGGGATTGCCGAACCTTAAACTTTGGAATAAAGTCCTTCTAGGACGTATGCTTTGGACACTCATAAATCAGCCAGATGAATCATTATGAAGTAAGTGGATACATAGCACTAAATGTAAAAGAATTTCAATAATGCAGATTCAAATCAAAGGTTCAATGGCATGGAGTTGGAGAGGCCTCCTCAAGTTAAGGCCTATGCTTACTTCAGTTCTTTCTAGCCCTGCCTACAGTTGCAAAGCTACTTATCAAGATCTGCAACTAGTTAATGAAAAAGTAGATTGGTATGAACTAATTTGGACTGGTGGGATTTGCAAGCATAACTTTATTGGATGGCTAGTTTGCCATGATCGACTTTCTACAGCAGAGAGAATGGTACAATGGCTTCCTACAATTAACCAATACTGTGATTTTTGTCAGGTTCAAGTAGAAAACAGGAGTCATCTCTTTTTTGAATGTCCATGCACAATGGTGATTTGGAAAAATATCCTTGCTCAAAATGGAATTCGACGTCACATCAGAGGATGGAATGAAGAATTAAACTGGATGATTAAAGCATCAAAAGGTAAAGATCTGGCTGCAAAAATTCTTAAAATATCTTTTCTAGCTTGTATTTATTGCATTTGGGCAGAAAGGAATAGAAGAAGATTTCAAAATACATTAGTTGACATTCCAATCTTGTTGGCTAAAGTAAGGAAAATTGTACGAGGGAGAGCTTCTCTGCTTCACAATATCAAACCCTCTAAAGGTAATGTATTTTTGAGTGAGATTTGGAGGCTTCCAACCTCTATTTTTGCTTACTCTTAGTTTATTTTTGGAAATTGTTGTAATACTGGGGTATGCCCCTGTGCTTTTGTATATTAATTTCATTAATGCAACTTACATTAAAAACCAAAAAAAAAAAAAAAATGTAATGAATGATGTTTGTTATTAAATGCAATATAAGCAATTTATAAATGATTGAACTTCATTTACAATGTGTTCAATTGTTGTTATTATGTTAATTTCTACTAATAGTGTTGCAATATAATGTATTTACCTGTATTTAAGATGAGAAAGATGTTCCAATTCTAAGATGAGAAAGATGTTCTCATCTGGGTAGCTCGTAGCACGGCCGAATGGCCCTATGTCCATGGCTTTTCAAAGCAGCTTTCTTGTGTTCGTTTTCTTTTTCTAGCTTTCACTTGTTTTTTATTTTCTAAGATGGTATCAAGAGCCGGTCTGAGTTATGATTAATCTGGTACGTTTTTTTTTCTATTGATTTTCCTTTTTTCGTATCCCTTGGTTCTTTTCTCTTTAGAATCTCGGTGATATTGTTGTTTACTTCGTGTTTGTTGAGAATCGGATCTGTGTCCTGATCCTACCTCTCAGTCGATTTTGTCTCTTTATTCGGATTTCCGATTTACCTCTCGAATTTCTGTCCAGTTTTTTGGGTTTTTTTTCATGTTCTTGGTATGTTCTTGGCCTATTCTTTATCTTCCGCTGCTAGATCCTTTCTTTTGGATCTTCTCTGTCAAAACGTGTTTAATACGGTACATTTTTTGGTCATTATTTGGGTGAATTTTGAAGTTCAAAATTACCTCTTTGTCCTTTAGTTACATACGCATCGTTTCATTTAGTTGTTGAGGTTAGATTACGTTTCTATCCTTGAATGGTGTGTTTTTTGCTTTTCCATACGCATCATTTCATTTATGTTCAGTCTAATTACCTTTCTACCCTCCAGACAGTGCGTTTTGTTCCCCTGGATGCCCCGTTTCATTTAAATTTCTTCAATTCCTTCCTTGTCCCTAGACGATGCGTTTTGCCAACACGCACTGTTTCACTTAAGCCTACTAATTACATTGTTGCCCCCTGGACGGTGCGTTTTGTTCTCCTACATGCACCGTTTTACTTACATTTTAGATAATTCCCTCTTTGTCCCCAAACGGTGCGTTTCATCCATACACACCGTTTCACTTAAATTAGGGGCAAAATTACATCTTTGCCCCTGATTATCCATCGCTGCGATTCGGGTTCCGTCATTCGAATCCTTATCCACGCAATTCTCATCCGAGTTGCGCCGTCACGGAGAAGACGCGTTTTTACCCTCCGCCACCGTCGTCTCTGCCTCATTCCTCCAGCACAATGTCCTCCGGCACTTCCTCTCCCCCATCTGTCACTTTGGATGGGAAAACTCTCTCTTCCAAACACTCTGGCCTGTTAGAACCCATTGACCCCCTTTTGTTGGCCGCCGGCGACGTCTCTACCGCTGTGCTTGTTCCTCAGCTCCTCACTGGCTCCGCTAACTACCCAAGATGGAAGCGGAAAATGCAAATAGCTCTAGGTTCTCAAGACAAATTGGATCTGGTGTATGGGACTTTCCCTAGGCCGGATGATTCTATATGGGGCAGTCATTGGGATAAGTGTAATTTGGTGGTTTTGTCTTGGTTGATGAATTCTGTTTCGGCAGACATTGGTAATGCTATTTCTTTATGTGATTATTCTTCGAAGGCTTGGAAAATGTTGGAAACTAGGTATTCTAAGATCACTGGCACACGTTGTTATGACTTAGAACAACAACTTGCAGAAGTAAAACAGCAGCCTAATGAGCTAGTGGCCCAATACTTTGGATTATGAGCCGAACTCGATAAATGTTTGTTAATGATGAAACGTAAGTGTAACAAATGCACATGCGATTATCCAAGTTTCGTAGCTGCTAAAAAGTAGTCTGACCGTGTTATGCGTTTTCTGTTTGGGCTTCAGCCAATCTATGCCACAATCCGGAGTAACATTAATTCGCGGAGTACCATTCCCCCACTTGATGAGGTCTTCTCATTGGTTTCTGATGAGGAACACCAACACAGTTTGCAAGTTAACAATGGTACACCCGAGTTGGCTGCCTTCACTATTCAATCCCCTATGTCCTTTGGAAAGGGATCCGGGAACACTCCGCGAGATCATTCCTCTACCACTAAGGGTTCTTCAACCACCCTTTCTGACATTGGTTTTGGGCAAGGCAACTCTCGCTTCTTCTGTGAGCACTGTCGTCGGGAGGGACATACTAAGGATTGGTGTTTTTTGCTAGTTGGTTTTCCTCCCAAACCCAAGACTCTGAAGAAGAAAAGCGGCAACATCCGATCAGCACATGCAGTTAGTGCTGAGCCTGCAGCGCAGTCATCCTCTCTTGTAGGCAGTGCACCGCTAGTGCAGCCAGCTAGCTGATAACTCTATTTTTATAGAGTTATTTGACCTATTTTTAGGCAATAAGCAATGCAATGCTTATGAGAAAATATTTGAATTCCTTTTTATTTACCTAAATTTATCTTGTTTATGTAGCACAAGGAGACAAGGAGAAAAGGAATGAACATGGAGAACCTGATGGTTATTGTGTGGCAAAATCGTAATATGAAGATCAAGAGAGTCAAGATGGGCTTGGGCTTTGGATGATTGTTATTAGATTTTCTATTGTTATTGGGTTTTCTATTTATTTAGAAAACCCAGTTATGTTAGGAATTCAAATTCTAATTAATTTAGAAGTTCAAAACCCAATTGTTTTAGATCTCTAAAACCCAATTGTTTTAGATCTCTAAAACCCAATTCTATTAGGATAGGAGGTAGGTCTAAAACTAAACCTTATTTAAGAGAAGAGAAGAGGCAAAAGAAGGGGGAGGAGGAAATTGAGCACAAGTCAAGAGAGAGGCCAAGAATTCAAGGTTTTCTTGAAGAGAAGACAAAAAGAGTGACAGACTTCTTGTTCTTGGATTCAAGATGCCTTCTTTATTTCTTATTACTATTCTTCCTCATTATTTCTTTATGTTTTAGTTTATTTTTGTTAGAGCTACGATGTAACCTAATTATGATGGTATGAATCTTATGATTATTATGTTTTGCAAGATATTTTGTTTATGTGAAGTTACATATTATGGAGTTTAATGCTTTTAGGTGATTAGCTACCACTTAGATGACTTGATTTGCATGTTAGAGACCGACAGGAAATAGCATGCAGTTGCTTCTTGTAATATGCAACCATAGATTAAATATGAATAGACATTTACCATATTGTTTGTGTGGCTTTCGGTGTAAACTGGGAATGTTCATAGATCCTAATGCATTTAGTTTGTTTCAATTCACATATAGAGATATAGTGAATTAATGAACTAAGTAGGTTTGCTATACCTAGACATAGGATAGTAAATAAATTAGGAAGTTCCACCATCACATAGATATTGTCTCTCTTGCAATTATAAATAATCAATATTAATACCTAGTAATTATGGTGAAATCATATGCTCTAACATATTTCTTGTATTTAGTTTTCTTAGATTTAGTTAGTTAATTTATCATCTATCAATTTGATTTGCTAGATAAATTCTAGGAGTTGTTCATCGTTAGTAATTAATTGGTCTAGTAATCACCAATCTCTGTGGGACGATATCTTTCTCATCATTATATTAATTGTTCGACATATTCACTTGCATATAAATTTCACCGAACACTAGCACACTTGGGCAGTCTATCACACCTGAGCAGTATCAGCAGGTGGTCCAACTCCTCAACCACTTTGGGCCTACTGAGCCCATGGCAAACTTTGCATGTACGGTTTCTTCCTTACAAACTTCACCTATATCTGATTGGCTTATTGATTCAGGGGTGAGTGACCACATTACATGCGATCTCTCATGCATGGAAAATATTAGGTCATACACCTCAAACCCTATTTGGGTCAAACTGCCTGATAATAGTAGTGTGGCTGTTACTCATATTGGGACTATTCGTATTTTTCCATCTGTCATTCTTTATGACGTCTTATATGTTCCGTCTTTTAAGTGCAAACTTTTGTCAGTTGCCAAATTCACCTTTGATAGTTCTTGTCATGCCATCTTTTACCCTCATTTTTGTTTCTTCCAGGACCGTTTGACTGGGACAATACTGGGGCTGGATAGGGCTGAGCGTCGCCTTTATCATCTAGTGTCCCCAACGGATGCCACAGCGGATACTTTTTTTACTATTGTTAAAACTTTTGAGTGTAATGCCCCTAAGAGGGCTAATGTTTGTATGAACACTATGTTTAAGAACCATGTTTTGAATAATAAACAAACGCTATGGCATTGTCGCTTTGGGCACTCTTCTTGTTATGCATCTCCTGAAGTTTTTTGTCCGGTTTGTCCTTTAGCCAAACAAACTCGTCTCCCGTTTTCATCTCACACTTCAAGTACAACCTCCATTTTTGAGTTAGTGCATGTTGACATATAGGGTCCATATCGGACTCCTAATCATGATGGGTCATGTTATTTCCTGACCATTGTGGATGATTTCTCCCATGGCACATGGGTCTACCTCATGCATTCCAAAACTCAAGCCTTCCCTTTCATCTGTTCGTTCTTTTCTATGGTTGAAACTTAGTTTCACACCCACATTCGTCAGTTACGTTCCGACAATGGATCTGAGTTCTTTAGTCATAAGTATACCTTATTCCTTCAGCTTCAGGGTGTTCACCATGAGAGTTTATGTGTTCATACTCCCCAACAAAATGGTGTAGTTGAATGCAAACATTGTCATATCCTTGATGTGGCCCGAGCCTTGCGCTTCCAGGCTGATATTCCTTATCGTTATTGGGGTGAGTGTGTCTTGACTGCCACCCACATTATTAACCGTCTTCCTACTCCCATTTTAGATGGGAAAACTCCCTTTGATATCCTCTTTGGTAAATCTCCGTGTACCTTACATCTTCAGGTTTTGGGTGTCTATGTTATGCCACGGTCGTTCCACGTGGGGACAAATTCACTCTCAGGCTAGAGCATGTGTTTTTATAGGTTATCCTTCCTCTTAAAAGGGTTATCGTTTCCTCGATCTTACCACATGCACTTTCTCCACTGTTAGAGATGTTGTGTTTCACGAGTCAGTTTTCCCTTTCACTCTGTCCAAGTCTCATTCTGTTCCTCACGTCACTACGGAACAATCCTTTGTACCTTTGGATCCTGATCCCTATTCTCCTTCGACCGGGCTTGATTCTACCGCCCCTACCTCTTTACCCTCTGATGTTCCGATTAAATCATCATCCTCCTTACCACCTGCGGGTTCGTCTCCCTCTTCCTTGCCTCCTACTGTACCTCTGGATTCACCCACTGTGGATCCCTCCTCTATGGATCCACCCACTGTGGATCCCCCTTCTGCGGTAATACCCGTAATCCCTACCTCTAATGCTCGACATTCCCAACGAGTCTCCAAACCTCCTATATGGACCCAAGATTATCATTGTAACCACATAGCTTCCAACATCGTTGGACACCCTTCCATCGGTCCTCGAGACATTCCTTAGTCTATTTCCCAATTTGTGACCCTTGACAATCTCTCCCTTTGCCATTGAGCAAAGTTGCCTCTATCTCATCTATCCGTGAGCCACGTTACTATCATGAGGCGGTTTGAGATCCTTGATGGGTTGATGCTATAACTAATGAACTCCATGCATTAGCGACAAACTAGACATGGACATTAGTTGATCTTCCCCCTGGTCGTAAGCCAATTAGATGCAAGTGGGTTTATAAGATAAAATACCGTGTTGATGGTTCCATTGAGAGATATAAAGCTCGCCTTGTTGCTAAGGGCTTCACTCAGCGTTATGGGATTGACTACGAGGAGACTTTTTCCCATGTGGCCAATATGGTGACTGTTCGTTGTATCATGGCCTTGGCATCCATTTTTCGTTGGGCCCTCCATCAGATGGACGTCGATAATGCCTTCCTCCATGGTGACTTACATGAGGAGGTCTACATGTCCTTACCTTCAGGGATTCCTTCTTCCCCCATTGGCCCACCGAAGGTTTGCTGTCTTCTCAAGTCCATCTATGGACTCAAGCAGGCTTCTCGACAATGATATGCCAAATTTACTACTGCTCTACTTGAGGTTGGTTTTAAGCAATCTTGGCATGACTATACTCTGTTTACCTTTCGGCGTGGCTCCACTGTGGTTGCTATTTTGATATATGTCGATGATATGCTTCTCACTGGTAATAGTGAAGAGGTCATTGCTCAGGTTAAGTCTCATCTCTGTTCTTGATTCCACATGAAAGATTTGGGGCAAGCAAAATTTTTTCTTGGCATCGAGATTGCACGCTCTGAGAGTGGTATATGCCTCAGTCAATGCAAATATGCCTTAGAGTTAATCTCTAAAGCTAGGTTATCTGGTGCTCGACCCTGCAAGATTCTCATGGATCAGAACTTGAAGATCACCTCCTTGGAATATAATGTTAGTGCACCTATTCCTGTTGATGACCCCCATTTGGCTTACTTTGCCTCTTATCAGCATCTTCTTGGGCGCTTGATCTACCTCACCCATACTCGTCCCGATATCAACTATCCATCCAGATCCTCAGTCAATTCATGCACTCCCCGAAAACTTCACATATGGACATGGCCTTGAAAGTTGTTAAATACTTGAAAGGCACTCCCAGATTAGGTCCTTTCATGCCCTCTCATAAGGATTTTTAGTTGACTTGTTTTTCTGACTCTGATTAGGCGGTTTGCCCCATGTCTCGACGATCTCTTACTGGTTTTTGAATCAAGTTGGGGGGCTCTTTGATCTCTTGGAAGACCAAGAAACAAGCCACAGTTTCCCATTCCTCTTCAAAAGCGGAATATAGAGCTATGGCCACTGCTGTTTGTGAAATTGTTTGGTTGCATGGGCTTCTTGGCGACTTATGGGTCATTGTTCCTCGACCTATCCCTTTGTACTGTGACAATGAAGCAGCCATACATATTGCTAGTAATCTCATCTTCCATGAGTGTACCAAGCATATCGAGATCGACTGTCATTTCATTCGTAAGAAACAACAGCGGGGTTTGATTCAGCCTCGTAGCATTCGCACCCCCAAACAACCCGTAAATTTGTTAACTAAGGCTTTAGGTAGTCGACAACATGGTTATCTTCTTCACAAGCTTGGTGTATTTGATTTGTACAAATCACCAACTTGAGGGGGGGTGTTGCAATATAATGTATTTACCTATATTTATTGTATTATTTTATTCTAGCTAGGTCGGCCTGTAGCTAGTTGGGCCATTAGTTTAGGTTTCTCTTATTGGGCTTGAGCCTTATGTGAGGCCCGTGTAGCGTTTTCCTAATTGGGTTTTTGCCCTAGCTGTATATCAGGTTTTCTCTTGTAATTATTTGATTAAGCAAGTAATAAAGGGATTTTCGATTCCACCATATTGATGCGTTCTTAGTCGTGTTTCCAATTCTAAGAAATAGTCACCTAGATCACTGGGTGCACACTGTAACATTATTACTTTCCAATTTCTTTTCAAAATTCCTCGTCTCCTTTCAATCATGAATGATCAAAATTCCGACTCAAGTGGTGGAGGGTTCTAACTAAAAGAAGGTACAACTTTTCTTGACTCTTTCTCTTCAGAAAGATTGGTGGACAAAACGTCGGTGAAGGGATCACAAGATGTTATTTGCATAATGCAATCATGCTTTAGGTCTAGTCCCATTGATCTTGTTCGTTGAACATATTTTACGGTCAAAAAGATTGGAATTTGGTAGAGGCCACTTTCTTGGAAAGACTTATCGTAGCAAGGGTTAAGTCTTTGCTAGAGATCACAGACTCGTGCTTCACGTGAAATAGAACTAATTACCAAAAGATAAAAGAAGCAAACAACTTCTTTTTATTGTTCCTTTGCCGGCATAAAAAGATATTTACTTTTCTAAATTCCTAGATACGTTGTAATAATTAAGCACAAGATAAAGCACAATTAGGTCCCCCGTGATTGCTTTAATTTGCTTTATCTATAATTATAACGATGCAACTCCCATTTCAGTAGTTGGGCATAAGATTTTTCTTTTTCTTTTTGTTTTTTGAGAGTATGACTTTATGGACAATTATTGTGCAGTGCATTCTAGTACATCTTCAGTGAAAGTGCCAAGAGCTATTCCTACTACCCAATATTTTAACAACTAAAAAATGGTTTTGCAAACGTAATATGCTGTTTTATTCTTTGGATTTCGTCGTGTAATACTTGTTGGGTACCACAAGTTGCAAATTAAATATTAGGTTCCAAGTCTATGCCATGAGATCAGCAAATCACTATAATCATGGCTTTTAAATTTGAGTCTATGCCTTTACAATATTTTATATCGATCTCAAAATTTCATCCCAAATTTATTGAAGTAAAGAGAGAGAGAGAGAGTTTTGGAGTGATCAAACAATCTTCATTGTCAATTTTTGTTTAAATGAAACCTTTTCTAACAAAACTTTCTGCTTAGATTTTATAGATATTTTTTCATTAGAATGTCAAATCCTAAAGAATCAATTTTCCTACAAAACATAATTACAAATTATGAGAATTCTAGAAAAGTCCCGAAAGCCTATGAGATGGGTTGCTTTTGAGGTGATATCGGATTCTTTCAAAGGCTTGTAATTTTTTGTGTTTTTTATTATGTAAATTTTATGAAATTTTACAGTCAAATACTATGTGATAACTATAAAAAAAAAAATTAGAAACTATCGTTCTTAATTAACTATTGGGTAAAAGTCAAAAACGTTTTGAAAGTTACTGTTGACTTTTCAAAATCCCTATTAACAATGAAAAGATAAAACTATTAAATAATATTTAAATATGAATTGTTCTTATCAATTCAAAAGCTAGCGTTTATTCATAAATAATGCTTTCAACGCTTTGCAAAGACAAAAAAATGTACTTTCGTGGACTGTGATAGGTGATGAAATCCTAAGAAAATCAAGAGAGTACAAACAGGATGCCCCATTTTTTTTAATTAGCCGAGTCTAGTTAGGATAAGGGAGCTCATTCGTCATCCCTTGAGTCTTGTTGGGTTTTCCGGTCTTGCAGAAAGCAAAGATGACGGACATTCGCTTCATATCGGAGAGTACCATCCGGCCAGCAAGTCCCAGTGAGTCGATCCGAAAGATCGAACTGACTCCATGGGATCTTCAACTCCTCGTTGTTGACCACATCCAAAAGGGCCTTCTCTTCCTCAAACCTACACCGTCACAGGAAGAAAAACTAGAAGGCAATTTCATTGAGCACCTAAAGACCTCTCTGTCCCGCACACTGGACATTTTCTATCCTCTCGCCGGTCGCCTCGTCATGGTTGAAGACGATGATAAGACCTCCTTTTTCTCTGTCGACTGCAATAACCTTGGAGCCCAGTTTGTCCATGCAGTGGCAGATGGTGTGACCGTCGCCGACATCCTTGAGCCCGTCTACGTTCCCGACATCATCAACTCCTTCTTTTTGATGAATAGTGTGCCGAACTACGAAGGTGTTTCCAAGCCGCTGCTGGCAGTGCAGGTGACAGAGCTCACGGATGGTATCTTCGTGGGTTGTACTTTAAATCACAGCGTTGCGGACGGCACCTCGTTCTGGCGTTTCTTTAATACCTGGTCCGGGATCTCGAGGGGTTCTGACAATACATCTCAGTCTCCTCCAATCATAGGTTCGAGTTTTCTTGATGGTGTTATGGATCTTCCGCTTCGTATTCCTTTCCAGCGAAGAGATATTCAAGACGTATCCATTTCTCCAGCGCTACAACAAAGAGTGTTTCACTTTCCAAAGCAGAAAATCCAAGAACTTAAAGCAAAAGCAAATACTGAATTGGGCACCAACAAGATCTCGTCCCTTCAAGCGGTTCTGGCTCATCTTTGGCGGTCTGTGGTTCGAGGCCGGCGTCTCAACGCCGAGAAAGAGGTTTGCTACATTGTAGTTGTCGGAGCGCGGCAAAGATTACAGCCACCGTTGCCAGAAGCGTATCTGGGAAACACGAGCCTGCTTGTGGACGTGATGGCCAATGCAGGCGATCTTCTTGAGCACGGACTAGGCTGGGCCGCTTGGCAGATATACAAGATGGTTGCTTCTCAAACAGCCCAAGAAGTTCGGAAGTTTTTGGAGGATTGGCATAAAACCCCTGGTATTTATTAAGTTAGCCACATGTCAAGTAGTAAATTGTTGACAGGAAGCTCGCCGCGATTCAATGTGTACGGTAATGACTTCGGATGGGGAAGACCCCTGGCAGTGCGAAGTGGTGTTGGGAACAAGTATGATGGGAAGTTAACTGTGTTTCCTGGGCCACAGGAAGGAAGTATGGACTTTGAAGCTTGCCTCTCGCCTCATACATTACAAGCTATGGCGGAGGATGCAGAGTTCAACGAGGCATTAATCACATGAACTTCTTGTCAGCTTTCTTCTATGAAGAGGAAGTCTGTGCCAGATTAGCGCTTGAAGATTACAAATGAGGAAATAATTGTGCCAACCTTATTAAGCAAGCAAGAGCACAGAAGCTTGTAATTCAGTTCTACCGAAGCGTCAGGCTGCAACTCCCACCTACAAATGAAGTTCTGTAAAGGTGTGATTGCTTGGATTTGGCATTTAGCTGTTCCCAAAATTCCTTTCTTTTTTGTGCGTGTGTTTTGTTTTTTGGGAAAGAGTTCCCTCGAATTCACTTTCCTGCAGTGTTTCGTTGAAATTCCCTCTTTTGGATGTAAGATTCACTTTCAGATGGCTATCAAGTCAGACTTGTTTGTGACTTTGATTCCTGCTTTTAGCAATTGTAACAGTCCCTTCAAGGCCCCTGCCCCGACATCCTTGCACCTGTGGTTCCCCAAAATTACTATTTGAGATTCGAAGATTCACAGGGCCTGTTAGCGAAGGCAGGCTTGCAGAGGAGCAATACCTATTCTTCCCAGACCTCCCTCGCCGGAGACATACCTTTTAATACGATAGGGGTCCAAAAAGCGGTGGCCAAGAGAGAATTGTCTTCTCCGATGGGCTTATGCAATAACACAACAAAATTAGAATTTAAATATAGGTAAAGGTAAAGATCTGGCTGCAAAACTTCTTAAAATATCTTTTCTAGCTTGTATTTATATCATTTGGACAGAAAGAAATAGTAGAAGATTTCAAAATAAATTAGTTGACTTTCCAATCTTGTTGGCTAAAGTAAGGAAAATTGTGCGAGGAAGAGCTTCTCTGCTTTACAATATCAAACCCTCACAAGGTAATGTATGCTTGAGTGAGCTCTGGAGGCTCCCAACTTCTATTTTTTCTTACTCTTAGTTTACCTTTGAAAATTGTTGTAATACTGGGTATGCCCATGTGCCTTTGTATATTAATTTCTATTAATGCAACTTACATTAAAAACCAAAAAAAAAAAAAATATAGTATAAAAGAATAGATTACGAATCATTTTACTCGGTCACATCTACTCATTTTGGACTAATAGAAATATAAACAAGTAAAAATATTTTTAAAATGTAATCTAATTAAAGTCATTGCTAATAACAAGGACGGCTCACCTCCACCACTCAAGTGGTCATCCTTTAGCGTCATGAATCGCAAGTGCTTGGACAATATTCATGATCTTTGTGTTTCTGCAGTGATCAAAAGATATTCTAATGTAGTTGACAAGAGAGAAAGAGACTCCTAACAATATCTACCTACCCTCTTGATAAACTATCCTTCCATGCAAATAGTCTACCAATTCCATCTCAAATTTATTGAATATGAAAATGACCACACTTATTTAAGAAATTGAGTAAATAACCGTGTATAAGGATTCAAGAAAGGAACTCTATTGACTTTTCACTTTACTGACGTAGAACTGTCTGTTGGAAACACCTCAATCCAATAGTAACAAACAGGTATAGAAACTCAATTACGTCTACCTATCCTCCTGACAATAGTTGTGCCTCACCAATAGAGTGCAATATTGCTTTGAAGTTAAGAAAATAACTAAATTTATTCATAGCTAGGAGAAAAAACTTTTTTGACTTAATGGAAAAAATGCAAGCCTCAACAATCCTTCTAAAGGTTGAAAAGTTAGAGTATGGACTCACTAAAGGTAGTATTTAGTAACCCTCTAAATAACGTGATCTCTCATGTCTTCAAAAGAAAAATGATTGCAACCTTATCATATATAAAAAAAGAAAAAAAATCACAAAATTAACATGAGAACCAATGTGACAAACCCAATTTTAATGGGTTACTTAACCAACTAACTTAATAGTGAATTAGTATGAACTCTAATCGTAAGGTTTAGAGTTTGGCACCTCAAGTGCATGAGTTAGATATGTGTGTTGTAATATTTAAAAAAAAGGTTAGTGGACCTATTTTTACCAAAATTATCTAAATAGATACTAATAATGCAATAATAAGCAGCTAAGATGGGTGCATCTCTCTAAAATGATTTGGTAAGGAACTAAAAGATATAATCAGACAAAAAAGCCAAGTTAGACGAACACAAGGCTTTGCAAAGATTGAATCGTTCTAAGACAAGACCAAGGTCCAATTCAAAGCGCATTAGAATTTGTTGAATTGTTAGCTTTATATAATACAAGCTCGACTGTAAATCCTAAGTGTTGGATTATCCAATGCTAAAGATTTGTCCTAACCCCTTAATAGGTGCCTAAATCTCTACTATAGTGATCAAAAGATACTCCAATGTAGTTGACAAGAAAGAAAGAGACCGCCAACAATATCTACCTATCCTCTCGGCAAATTGTCCTTCCATGAAAATAGTCTAGCAATGTCATTTCAAGTTTATTGGATATGCAAATGACCACACTCATGCAAGAAGTTGAGTAAATAACCGAATTATACACATCCAGGAAAGAAACTTTGATGACTTCCCACTTTGAGGTAGAACTATCAGCTATAAGCACCTCAATCTCCCCTAGTGTAACAAAAAGGTATAGAAACCCAATTCTCACTACCTATCCTTTAGACATATGCAGCGCTTCTAGTTGTGCCTCGCTAGTTTCTTCATAACAAAAGTGTGCAATATTGCTTTGAAGTCAGGAAAATAACCAAATTTCAACACGACCATGAGAAAAAAATTGTTTTTGACTTAATAAAAGGAATGCAAGCCTCAACAATCCTTCTAAAGATTGAAAAGATTAGATTTATGCACTCTAAAGACAGTATTTAGTAGCCCTCTAGATAACATGATGTTTCATGTCTCAAAAAGGAAACAATTGCAATCCTATCAAATGTCAAAACTATTTACAAAATAAATATAGAACCAATGCGATAGAGCCAAGGTTAATAACAAAATTGTGTGAGCAATTACTAATAATGCAATAGCAAGAAGCCACCCACCCACAGGTGGTCCACTTGGTAAGGGTTGGGCTTGAGATCCTTGAGGTCTCAGGTTCAACTCCCCATGGGGAGCATTTGTGATTTAAGTGGGGGGTCATGGCGGTGGGTTGATGTGCTAGCCTTCCCCAAGGATTAGTCGAGGTGCGCGCAAGCTGGCCCAGACACCTTGGTTACCAAAAAAAAAAACGTTGGTGTGTCTCTTTAAAATGATATGCTATGGAACTAAAAGATATAATTATGCCCAAGAAAATTGAGGAAGTACTTGAGAGAAGGCCAAGGTCTAATTCATGGGGTTTCTCATAGATTGAATCATTTTGAGAGAAGCCTGAGGTCTGATTCTGAGCACGTTAGAATTTTTTAGGAGAACAAGATTGAATGAGGCTTTTCACTCTTAATAAGACTTTTTAGTCTTCAACTTATCATTCTTAGAAATAAGTTTGGCAATTAAGTTATTAATATACCAATGTTTTTCCTGAGTCTGATAGGATGTTTTGATTATACTAAAGTTATCAAGGCCTAATGTACTATGCACTTTACCCATGTAGCATGCTAAAGCCATTTGATCCTTAGAGCTTTGTGGAGTCCAATCACCAAGCTTATACATTGAGAGAGTAGTGTGTACCTTGGTAGCTTCCAAAGCATACATAAGATCCTCCTTTTTATTTCTTATAGTTAGAGTAAGTTAAAACCTCAATGGTGACGAGCATTATTAATTGAAAATGTGACTTTTCCACTGGTATACTTAACAACCCATCCTGCGACGGTGAGAGCAATACAACGGGTTTCGTATGTATATTTTGCCTATCAAAATGCAGTCAAATATGCAAATTTAGGAGAAACTCACGTTGAGTTGGCTGGTGACCGAGTCTTCCTGGTTGGTGGGAGATATTAAAGGCGAACCGGTCGCCGAGTTGGCACCAATGAGAGCGTAAGAGTTGGGGGTCGTCAGCCATGAGTACAGGTTTTATGGCAGACCTTTCACCTAATGCCACACCAAAACCGTGACACATCACATGCCAGAAATATGTGTGTAGCCCCCAGGGGTGTGGTTCAACTGGCAAAGGCTCGTGTGGGATTCCCTACAAAGTAGGGGTCCTGGGTTCAAAACCAGTTGGCTGCATTCTTGACATGAAATGGGCAAAATGCTTTGGGGTGAGTGTTGGGCATCCAGTTTGAGCCACCATGCAAGTGGTGGGGGTTCTGGGTCATCAAAAAAAAAAAAAAAAAAAAAAAAAAAAAAAAAAAAGAAAGAAAGAAATATGTGTGCAATCAGAAAATGTGATCACCCAACTAACATTGATGAAAAAAAACAAAAAAACAAAGAAAAATACCTATTTTTGGTGCGGGGTTCAGCGGTTGGATCCGAACGCATCTGGGGCTGGTGTTCCCGCTGGCGTCGCACTTACCGCAGCGTAAGCCCGTGTCACATTGGCTATCGGAGGAACATGTCTCTCCCATCTTAGTTAAGTCCGAGTACATAAACCGGAATTAGAAACATTCATTGTGCATTAAAAGCATGAGTTCGTCTATAAGTTTAAGGAGATACCGTGAGACTGGAGGAATAGGAAAAGAGACAAACTGCAATGAACAGAGATTGGATTTGGAGACCGATGAAGATGTTCGGAATCTGCAGCGAGGAAAAAATGTGTAAGGTACTAAAGGCTTAAGAGCGGCTATAATAACAAAAAAAAAAAAAAAAAAGCCGCAGGAATGAGATCAAATGCCTTCATTGTGGCACATGGGTTTGTTCTGAGACAGAAAAAGAGCGACAGAGTGAGAGAGAGGATAGGATGGTGGCTCTCTCTGCTATCCTAATTTTGAACTGCGACTAGAGGATTGAATTCTGCCCTCTCTCTGACAGATGAAATGAGAACAAACGTGTTTGGTCAGAAGGACGAAAGGATGACATGTAGGCAAAACTCTCAACATGGCAGTAGCCATAAGCAAAAAAATAATCTTCACAGTTCACTACCTATGAGTGTATAAACTATTTAGATAAACTCAAATTCATGTATATTTATTATACATCCCTCCAAATCCCAATACATAATCACCTCTAATGGGAATAGAACTGTGTATTGAGATTGAATTCATGTAACTATAATATAAAATAATAATCCCATAATTTAATCAAGTTACACCATTATGGTGATCACAACCCAATTAAATTATGAGACTCATTTGTATTGTGGATATAAACATAATATTACTTACTACATAAATGTGTAATTTGGGTCTAATTAACAAAGGGCATTCATCTTTGAATCACACCTAGGCAACATATTAAGTGTTGTACTAATTTTATGCTATTTATCCAAGAATCATGCTTAAATCTAATAGCATGATTGTATAAGGTTTAATTTTAACTAAATTGCACTATGAATGAAACTATAATTGCATGAAAAATAGTAACACGCTATAACATTATATGCAAATCATATAATATTGCAATCAAATCATAGTAAAATTCAACCAAAGCATACACTGTCGTGATCTTTATATTCACAGGAAGATACAGATCAAATTTGGGGGCAAAACTGCTCTCTTACATGCTGCCAAAAGTCGTTGATTCGGTTCAACCGGGTTGATTATGCATGGCTGATACAACTAGTTCAGCCATTATTCGGTCAATTCTTCGGCCGAGAGTGGTGTGTTTGAGTTCATCGGCGCACGGCCGATCCTCGACGAGGTTCATAGTGCCCCATCGAGATCATTGGATCGAAAAAAAAACAATTTGGGTTAGACTTGACATAGTCGAAAAAGCCATTGACGACAATCGTTCTTAGTATCAATAGATGCACCAAAGGGCCGTGAAAATGAAACAGGTGTTAATCGAAGAAAATCGGCATTGGTGTGGGCGTAATCGGAGTTCAAAATTTTGATGAAGAATGGGTTTGAAAATCTTTTTTTTTTTTTTCTCTCTCTCTCACCCAAACTCAATTTCAATCTTGTGTGGCATATTTTGCAACCTAGGTTGATGCTACATAACTCCTATGAGTTTTTGGCCAAGAATCATGCATCAATTATGAGTTTCAAATTGGGTATTTGTTAAAACATGAAAACTAAATTACGTACTTGATTTGGCCTCCTTGTGATGCGATTTCTGACTTAAATTTTCACCTCTGTGACTCTAAAATAACATTGGCTAATGAGACGCTGAATTTGCAAGAAATCAATAACGAAAGCATGTGTAGTACAAAAGGTTGGTTACAAAGGCTTTTGTTGTGTTTTTTTTGTCTCATTAAAAACATGAAGGTGGTAGTTATGCTTATATATATACAAGTAGAATAACATGTTATGATAAAAATGACAAAAACATCCTTCAAGTACAAAAACATAAATCACTATCCCAATGCATCTTAAAGACTTACCAAATCCTAATTTCAATATATGTATCTTAAGTGCATATATGTAGAGCTAGAGGAATGAACTAGCCAATTCAACTCAATTTGTGTTCAACCAAATAGTTTCGACTTATCATAGTTTTATAAGATATATTTTAGCTTATATTAGTTAGTACTATATTCACAGTCAAAGACAATATTTATTTAATTTTATTAAATTAATATTATTTACATCAATATACCCTTATAAAAAAATTAGTTTATATTCATTAACATAAGCTCAAATTACATGAGCTAACATCTCATATAAAGAAAGAAGAAATTACGTAGTTTGGAAGTATTTCTAAAGAAGTTCGTAGATAAAAGCCTAAGGGTTTTTTTATTTTATTTTTTATTTTCCACCAGCCATCTGTTCTTGCATAGAGGCAATCCAGGGGCGCCTGAAAAATAGTGTGAGCCCATGGGGCAGGGTGATTTCATTTTTCTTATTTTTATTTCTCTCTCCTTTGTTGTCCCATTTAAGTGCCGGCCGACCATGAGGAGTCCCACAGGTTCAACAATGCGTTGTCCTACCAAACTTTCACGTGATCACGTCTCTGTCGAAATAGTGGTAGAAAATTCAGCGCTTATTAGTTAAGATTAAATGGGTGAGTGTTCATTTTCCGAAGTATCAGAAACCGGAGGAGAAGCTCATCCTTAGATCCATCATTTTGGTTGTTGCCTGCACACCAACGATCAATAATTGCATTTGTCCTTTGGTACTTCGGCTTCAAGGATTGGTTTTTGGCGCAAAACCAAAACATTTATCCTTCTACATGTCTCTAAATTAGTAAACAAGCTTTCAGACAAGCCAAAAAGATTGAGAAAAAAAAAAACCCCATATTCAAAAGTGAGGTAGTAGGTCTACTTGTCCCTCCTACTCCTGGACCCCTTCAAGGACAAACCACAACCAGCGGAAAGTGCAGACTTCTAGCACACCCACTCCTTACGTACGAAGAAAAGAACACAAACCAAAAAAAATCAAATCCTGCAGATTGGTCGGCAATCCATGTCTTTTGCACAAGTAAGCAATAGATAAATAAATGGTCAGTAAGCGAAATTGCGGACGAAGGGGGCGCATGGGGGTGTTGGTGTTCAACAGTGTACAATTCAAAAATAGAGGAGCACGTCATTTCCCCCCAAATTATTAGCCACTCAAAACGACGAAGTACTACTCTGTAAAACGCGCTCCCCCACCCATCTAGAAAGTGGGATTATACCAAAACCAAATTAAAACCCCTAAACTAAAACGGCCAAAAGTCCCAAATTGGGAGCCGTGGCTAGGGTTTTCATCCAAGCCCCGACCCGCCAAATCTCTTCTCACAATACATACCCTACCGTTCCTTACTCTTTCTCCGATAATCTCCGGCATTATCAGCCTCTGCATGTACCCGATCCAGATCCGAACCGCCATTGCCGAGTCGGGTCTGGATAGGCTTCGCGAGATTGGTCTTCGCCAATGGCCTCCAAGGCCTCTGCCAACAGATCGGACCCTGTCAAAGACTCCTCGGTATTTGCTTTCTCTCTCTTGCTCTCTCCAAAATCCACGGAGAACTTGGTTTCAGCTCATCGTCTTACGTCGCAAAATTTTTAATTATTCAAATTCTCGCTCTGGTTTTCTCTTCTTTTTCTTCCTTTATTTAATTAAATTTAAATAACTAGTTCTTGAAAAGTCAGCTACATTGTGTATTAGATGTCTCAATTAGATCTCGGAGTCTATTTCGGGGAATTTTAGGCAAATTATTTTGATATAGGTCGAATTTTTGGCTCGTTAATCTTCGAGAATGGAGTACTCTTAAGATTTTGAGAATTAACTTGTTGTTGTGGAGTGCTCGCGCGTTAAAAACTTGCAAATAACAGTCTGTGAAGCAGTGTCCCGTGTACAACACACTAGGTTTAGGTTGTGAGCTTAAGTTTCTGTATCCTATTGTTCACATTATTGTTGTTGTACAAGAGATACCGTCACCAAAGTGTGTACATTTTGATTTTGATGATTGCAACTAGAACATTTTGCTCAAAAAATGTATGGGACGTATCTGATCTGAATTGACTTTGAAGAGTTTATTTACGGTATGTAATTAGCTGTTTATATAGTAAGAAGGTCAAACTCATATTAATCGTTTACAGGCGATGGAGCCACAAGAAACAAGTCAAAATGGCAAGGAGGTTCTATCGGTCATTGATTCTCTAAAGAAGCAAGTTGCTGCTGACCGGTCTGTTTCTGTAAAGGTACATTTTAATGTGTTGTAGATAACAGTTGATCTTGTCATCTAGCAGTGCTGTTTTGAAATCATCTTCATTAACAATTTTTTTTTCTTTTTTTCTTTTCAGAAAAGAATGGAAGAAAACAGACAGAAATTGGTTGGGGTGTCAAACCATCTATATAAATTGTCCACCGAAGGAAGGACCAGTAGGACAAATGACAGTGATAGAAGTATAGATCTACTGACAAAAAGGCAGAAAGATGCGCTTGATATGCATAACGGTGTTGATGCAGCTAACGGGGATAGGGATAGTTGTAGCTCCCAAGATGATGCTAATGCTTCTACTGCAGTTCTTCTAGGATCTAATGTTCCAGTCAAGAATGCTGTTCGTCCCATTAGGCTCACAGAGCTTAAAAGATTACCTCCTTATACTACATGGATTTTTTTGGACAGGTGTGTTCAATTCTTTCTTTAATTGAAGTACGGGCTCAGCCCAGGTCAGCTTATTCCTTTTATTATTTGTCTGCACGTGTTTAAAGGCTGTATTGTGTTATTTGCCACTTTTCTTCTGCACAAGGTGGTAATCACTGGTAAATTGTGGGTTCTGATTTTCTGGATTTATAACTCCCAAACCCTCCATCCCCTCCCTACTTTTATGGAAGATAGCTAAGTTACGTAAGCAACCAGTAGTTATTGACACTATGGCCATTATCTTCTATTCTGTTCCTTTGGGATGTAGAGTAATCATTTCAACTACAGCTTGTTGATAATGAAGAATATATATAAAGGGTGGGGGATATTACTTTACTGTTGCTATATTCATGTTGTTCATTTAGTGACTTAGTAATAGTTCTGGTACAGAAATCAAAGAATGACAGAGGACCAGTCAGTGGTTGGTCGACGCAGAATCTATTATGATCAAAATGGTGGGGAAGCACTAATTTGCAGTGACAGTGAGGAGGAACTAGCTGAGGATGAAGAGGAAAAGAGAGATTTTGTGGAATCTGAAGATTATATACTTTGGTTTGTATAACCAAAATAACAAATGCAATTAATAAGTCTTATACTGGTCTTCTTTTTGCTCCTTCATTTTTGTACTTAAATTGTGTTGCTCTAATTTTCTCTGTAATATGTTGCCTGTGGATCCTTGATTACTGTACAAGCTTTATGTGAAGTCAATAGCCATTCAATCATGATCTTTGTCATAGAAAAAGTAATAATTCCAAGAGGTGGCGCATTGATTATTTGTCTTAGACCGTTAAATAATGTTTAATGGTAATGGTTCACCAACTTTGTGCTGATCTTTTATGTTTTCTTTCTTGTTACCTGCTCTTCTTCTCTTTAGCTTTTAGCTTATTTTGAGAGATCAATTTGGGAGCAGATAAAAGGAATTAAATCTCAGTGACTAATTCATTCTAATCTTTGAGGGGTTGGTTCAGATGTGAGAAATAAGGTCGTCAGATGCAGAAAGATGACCCAAGAAAATGTTTTATCCTATCATTTTTCTGCCTTTCCTAAAACCTTCGTTGTTGTGAAATTCGTACAACAATTTGTTACGTTTTCTTGTTTCAACTTCACACTTGCAACAACTTCTGGATGGTTTTGATTTTTGTTGTTCCTATTCTAGCTAGATTTCTCAACTTCTGGTTTTGCTTTCTTGTGAAGTGCTTATACCAAAGTCGATCACTTGACAAGGCCTTCTTTTCTTAATTGCTTTGGTTTGCTTTCAAGAATTATCTCCCCATTTTTCTGATTATATCCATCATGTCTTCATTGCTTGTGATAAGCTTCTCAGGTGGTTTTTAATCTACTTCTCTGATGTTTGTTTCTAAATGTGAACTTATCACAAGCATTTATGCCCTTCTCGCCTTTTTTCTGGTTTTCTAATTCTTTCTCTGCAATACTCAGCATATAGTTTCTCATTATACGCACTTGTTTTCTGGCCGATAAGGAACAATTTTTCTCAAAAATATGTCTTGGTCTATGAGGTATATTTTGAATTGTATCTGTTATGACACAGATGGTAGTGGAGATTTTTAAGTCATTGCCAACTCTTTATTTGAGGGGATATATGTTGTTTTAGTTACCAAATTGATTTTTCGTAGTCTTCTATTTGACCCTGTATGTGACAATCTTGTTGAGTTGAAACTTGTTATTTGGCTCTCAGTTGTTTTGTTGCGGAGATTTTCTCATCAGTTGCATTTCTTTTTTCTTCTTCAACTATTTATTTTTTTGAAAACCTTTTTTATTTGCATGTGATATAAAACTTATGGACCTTGTGGTATCTGTTATGTTGCCAGCATGACTGCCAAAGAAGTTGGTTTATCTGATGAAGTGCTGGAATCATTGGCACAGTGTTTTTCTAGGAGCCCTGGTGAAGTCAAGGTTTGGATTTTAGTTTGTTGCATTTTATTTAATAGAATATTTTTGTTTCTTCTGCATGCTTCTATCCTATTTATGATCTGATTGCAACTGGTCATAGTGTAAGCTTTGGTCCAGCCGTTTCCCATTTGGTTTCTGCTGGCTTTACAGAGATATGAAACACGATCAAACATCTTATACAGGCAAGATATGAAATTCTTATTAAGAAAGAGAAGGCTGTGGGAGGGTCTAAGAATGGGGATAATGAAGACATTTTGCAAAATGCGAATTCTTTTCTAGACAAAGATCTTGATGCAGCTCTTGATTCTTTTGACAACCTGTTTTGTCGTCGATGCCTTGTAAGCTTTGTTCTTCTGGTCCATTTGTCACCTTGTGTTTCATTCAGTCATCATGTATCACTTAATTCTTCTTCTTTCCCTTTGGCAGGTTTTTGATTGCAGATTACATGGATGTTCACAGGATCTTGTCTTTCCTGTAAGTGTATTCCTTCCAATCAATTCTTAAAAAGTTTTCTGAATATTTCCAAACTGTTACATTTTCTGTTCATACGGACTATTTTCAGGCTGAGAAACAACCTTCATGGTGCCCTGCAGACGACGAAAACATAACATGTGGTCCACATTGCTATCGATCTGTATGTGTTTTTTTATGAATTTCTATCGTGATTTTTGTCTCTCTGTGAAATATTCGTGGAGAATAGGCAAACATAATATGTAAGTAAGTAGCTAAATATTGACTAATGTCAGGTATTGAAGTCGCAAAGAGTTGCTAAAGTAAGCTCCTCCATGAATGGTGATCTTGAAGAAAAAAGTGTCCCTTCAGCTGGTTGTGCTGGGGGTGTGATATTATCTAGAAAGAAACCTTCTGGCCCTTCTGCTAGAAAGAGGGCAAAGTCTTACCAGAGTGAAAGTGCTTCCTCAAATGCAAAGAACATCTCGGAAAGCAGTGACTCAGAGATCGGACCTGGGCAGGACAACACTTCTACCCACCACTCATCAGCCCCAAAAACTAAGCTTCCAGGAAAAACTGGAATAAATAAGAGGAACAGAAAACGCGTTGGTGAGCGTGTTTTAGTTCGCATGCAAAAAAGGCAGAAGAAAATGGTAGCTTCTGATGATTGTGATTCTTTTGTCAGTGGAGGTCCTTGTCCAGGCGATTTGAAACCTAAATCTAATTCATGCAAAGAAAATGATGATACTAGTTCTTCTTCGCAAAAGAATGTGAAATCTCCTACTGGGGGAAGATCTAGAAGGAAGGAATCATCAAATAAGGACAGCAACAAATTTGCACAGAGCGATGTTCTTGATGGTTCATTAAATGATATCAACACTGATCCACCTGCCGCTAGTAGTGATGACAACTTGAGGAAAGAAGAGTTTGTAGATGAAAATGTATATAAGCAAGAATTTGGTGATAGTAAGCCTTGGAAAGCTTTTGAAAAGGGCCTTTTTGATAAAGGTGTTGAAATTTTTGGCAGGAACTGGTCAGTAAATATAATTTTATTTGATTTAGCATGTCACTTTCCCGGTCCTATGCTTTACTGTTTTTGGCTCTATAGTTACACGATTTATATATGTGAGATAGTTGATCTGAGCCCTAGAAACCTGCTGAACATTCTTTATCTGTCTGAATTGGTTAAATTATTGAGTTTTTCTGGTTTCATTTAAAGCATGGCATGAGCAGTTTCTACTAATACAAATCATTGTCATTAGCGTTAAAGTCTTTATCTTTCTCTATGCTAACAGAAATCTTCTCTGTTTATCTTGCACATTTTTACTATGAGATTCACAGCTCATTGATGTTTGCTCTATATGTGTCATGACAGCTGTCTAATTGCAAGGAACCTTTTAAATGGTATGAAGACATGTTGGGATGTTTTTCAATACATGAATTGCTCGGAAAGTAAGTTGTCTTGCCAAGGTGGTGATGGAGCAAATTCTCTTGTTGAAGGTTATTCTAAGGTTGAATTCAATAGAAATATGTTTAGTGTGATTGTGATTATCCATTTCTTGCTCAGAACCTTCCCTGCCCTAACAAGTGATTACTTTTTTGTCCTGGGATGGAATGTACTTTAGGGTAGTAATGAAGTAAGAAGAAGATCAAGATTTTTACGTCGAAGAGGTAGGGTTCGCCGTTTGAAGTATACCTGGAAGTCTGCTGCCTATCATTCAATTAGGAAGCGGATTACTGAGAGGAAAGATCAGCCATGTCGGCAGTATAATCCATGTGGTTGCCAAACCGCTTGTGGAAAGCAGTGTTCTTGTCTTCAAAATGGAACGTGCTGTGAAAAGTACTGTGGGTGAGTTATTATATCTTTCTGTGAAAAGAATAAGGAAATCAAGGATGGATCCTTTTCTGTTGTTCTCTATCTTCTGTCCCTTTGTCGAGTTAGAATTTTAGAGGTTTCTCTTCCTGAGCTAATTGGTAACTGGGTTTGCAATTACAGGTTTTTCTAATTTGGATTTTTTTTTTTTTTTGGTGTTTTGATGATTATAATATGAAGTGATTCTTCCTACTGATATATTCTTTGTAACACGAAATAGATGTCCAAAGAGTTGCAAGAACAGATTCAGGGGGTGCCATTGTGCGAAAAGTCAATGTCGAAGTCGGCAATGTCCATGCTTTGCTGCAGACAGAGAATGTGATCCAGATGTTTGTAGGAATTGTTGGGTCAGGTGAGTTTGTAATCGTTGTTGTTTCTATTTCACCCCTTCTAATAATATGCAGGTGAGATATCCTTAGTATGAATCAACATATACACTAGCAATGAAGAAGAGGGACTTCTGATTTTTAATATAATGCTATAATAAGATTACAAATGCAGATGAAGCTTAATAGCACCTTAAGATTGAAATCACGTTTTCACAAAGCTAGTATCCTGGTAAACAACTAATTTAGCCATCTATGTGCTATACTGTAATTTGCTCTTCTCGATAATTAACATGTCATTGAGACAGACCCGCTAATTTACATGCTCTTGTATGCTTGGATACATTACCTGTAGAAATCACATCAGCATTGCCAACCAGCGAAAATGATGTGCGATATAACACTATAATGGGATTACAATCAATAGCACCTTGAGATTGAAATCATGCCTTCACGAAACCTGTCTCTTGGATAACAACTGATTTAGCCATCTATGGGTTATACTGTAATTTGCTCTTCCAATAGTGAACATGTCACTGAGAGAGACTTGCAAATTTACATGCTCTTATGTGCTCGCAGACATTAACCATAGAAATCAGATCAACATTGCCAACCGGTTAAAATAATTAAATTGGTAAATTCATTAAAGCATCTTAATGGTTGCCTTGTAAATACAAGTACAGATTGCTTCACTCGGAGTTGAAAACAAGAAAAGAAAAAAAGTAGTACTGTTTTCCATGAAATAATAGCATCAGCTAGTCCTTGCTTAGTGATGGATTTGGAATTTTTTAAGTTTAGATCAGCTTGTCAAAAGTAGGCATTTATCTCTTTGTGATTTGAGGTTTAGTTGGGTGTGAACAATTTTGTTTCTAATGTGATATTAATTTGTGAGAATTTGTAATCAGGGATAAGAGAATAATCCAACAATTAGGTAGCCGTAGTTCATGGTTTTTAGGTCTAGCATGGTGAGTTTTTCTTTTTGAGAACCAGTTAGTTCAATATTTTAGTCTCCAATTGTTTTCACTTGCTAAATATAGTCATGATGACACTTTTTCTTCGCCTAAACAAAGGTTGACTTTTTGAGTCCTTAAAATTGGCTTTGCAGTTGTGGAGATGGTACTTTTGGGGTTCCTAGCCAAAGAGGTGATAATTATGAGTGTAGAAACATGAAGCTTCTTCTCAAACAGCAACAGAGGGTAACTATATATTACTCTGTTCTTGTGATTTGTTTCTTTCTTTTCAATTCATTTGCAAGTGGTTTCGTGAAGCTTTGCTTTAAATGATTCCCTTAGTTTATTAGGGATTAATGTCTAAGTGGGTAGTCTATTTCATTTACATATATGTTTCTGATAAGTACGAATCACTTCATATTGTTTTGTGATACCAATCAGTCATCTCATCTTACAAGTACCAATGAGTATTATCTATCTAATTCCCGTGTGCCTTTAAGTAGCTGTCCTCAAAGGGTCCTGTATTAGAGGAGCAACAAGCTTTAATTGGACCTAATGAGAGTCAAGTTGATGCTGACACTGTCCATGGTCTCGACTAGTTAACCTTTGCAGATCTACTCTGTTTTTTTTATCTGTTTTGAAAATGAAATTGTTTTATTTCTACATGTATGTGCTTTGGTTAATAATGTGACGGCATTTTTTCTCCTGTTGGTTTCTCCTTTCTGTGTTTCAAACTACTAATTTTTATGGTTATTTAGTGTTATATTGTCATTATAATGACCATCGCTTGCGTTTGGTCTATGTGCAGGTTTTACTTGGTAGATCTGACGTATCGGGCTGGGGGGCATTCTTAAAGGTAGCCCTATCAATCTGATGTTTTTATGAGGTTCATTTTCTTCTTCTTCTGACAATTTTTAGAAACCCTCCAGAATAGTGTGGGCAAGCACGAATACCTTGGTGAGTACACTGGGGAGCTGATTTCGCATCGGGAAGCAGATAAGCGTGGAAAGATCTACGACCGTGAAAATTCATCATTTCTCTTCAATCTGAATGATCAGGCATGCTCGATGCTACCTTTGGCTTGGGTACCGAGATTGAATCTCCTTTTTGGATTATGTTTGAACTTAAATATAATCTGGAACTTTGTGCAGTTTGTTCTTGATGCATACCGCAAGGGTGACAAGTTGAAGTTCGCCAACCATTCTCCAGATCCAAATTGCTATGCAAAGGTACCATTCGGGCTGCCATTTGTTGTGGTTATCCTATTACCTAATTCTGGAAAGTTTTACGCCTTTCCGCTGAACGGTTCGCAATTTGGGGAACTAAGGTTTTGTGTTGTCCAATTTTTAACTTTCGCTCACCGAATTTTGAGTCAGGTTATTATGGTTGCTGGGGATCACAGAGTAGGCATATTTGCCAAGGAACGAATTTGTGCTGGGGAGGAACTTTTTTATGATTATCGTTATGAGCCAGACAGAGCACCTGCTTGGGCTCGAAAGCCTGAGGCATCCGGATCAAAAAAAGAGGACGGTGCTCCCTCCAGTGGTCGTGCTAAGAAGCTTGCTTAATCTGAGGATTTATTCGAGTCTCATTCAAATTTTTTGTCAAATTCTTTTACAGGAAGAGGCATCATTCTCATTAACCACAGAGGCGAGAAGTATTCTTGATCATTTTGTTCTGGGAGAGGTCATTGTCATCTCCATAGAGAACTTAAATACTATCTAACGATTCATGTCTACTCCAGATCTGATTTTATTCACTAAAAGAAATTCTAGGAGCTTAGTGATTCAACATTATTATGTCTCTTCAAATTTATTATGTAAAGGGACACTTTGGCCAATCGAATCCCTTGTGCAACTCCTTTTCAAATTCCTTGGGTGAGGAATATCTTTTTCCTGCAATCTGACGACCCTTCCCGAAGAGATTTGTCAAGGGATTGATTTGGAGTAATCGGGTACGTGGTTAATCCTTTTAGCATATTCCAAAAGCAATCCCAACTAGTCAAACAAAAGCCCCACCAACGTTTGCTGCCATGATTGGAAAGGGGGTCGAAAAGTCAAGACCAACCCCCAACCGAACCTTGGATGTTGCATCTTACCAAGCAAAGCAAGCTACGATTATACCTTTGCATTTATTAACGTTTCTTGCTACCCAAAACTTGGGTTGTGCAAGGAGTGTGATTTTGGAGGAGCGACCATAGTAGGCATGTTTTATCTGAAAATGCGCTTCAATTGCTTGAATGCCAAGAATGGGCGAAGGCATTACAGTCGGAGCACGGTGCTCTCCAGAGAAGCAGGCGAGCGGAGACAACCTTACCCCACCACGTGGGAAGCACTTAAGGGGAAACCTGCAAAGTGGGGCATAATCCGATGCTTTAATGACACCAAAAACCACAACATGGCACGCAATCCAATCCTTACTTTCCCGAAAGAGAACAGCGTAATCCAATTTCATGAAGACAGTTCACCTACAACGACGTCGTTATCTGCGGTGAAAAAGTTCCATCCTTGGCAAAATCAAAAAGCGTTTGTCGCATTAAAATAAGAGAAAACATAAAAAGGTAATAAAGGCATAAAGCCCGCGTTCCCTCTCCAAGAACTTAATCTCTCATGCACAGTAAAAATTCCTACTTTTGTTCTCTCTGGTTGCTTCTCTCTCTCTCTTTCTCTCTGTCGAGCTCGGCACAGGAAGCTGTCATGTTGCCGTGTTTAACGGACTACTCTGGCAGCATGTGCAGTGCTCCTGCAATTCGGTACATCATTTTATCATTCTTCTTCTCAGTCCTCTCAACTACTTCCACTGCTTGCTCCAATGGGAATTGCCAGGTTCTTTTTTCACTTTTTTCACCCTCTGTGTCTTTCTTCGACAGTCTCGTTTGGTTTCAAGATCTGTGCAGTTTCACTCTCTTTTTCTGAGTTTGGCACTGAGCATTCGGGAATTCTCAGGTTCTGGAATCTTGCTCAGCTCCCACGGACTGTGGACCCGGCCTCTACTGTGGGAATTGCCCTGCTGTGGGCAAGACCCAACCCTTTTGCACCAGAGGCCAAGTCAACAATCCCACTTCAGTTGTAAGCTCTTGTCTTGTTCTTTTGTTCTCAGTTCTGAAAATCTTCTGACGCGTGTAAGCTTTTGGGGCTAAGTTGCTCGAATTTCTTTCTATTCTTTTTGCATATGAATTTGGTGGTCGGTCTGAACTATTCTGCATTTCTTTGGAATGCAGATTAATGGGCTTCCCTTCAATAAGTATTCGTGGGTAGTGACTCATAACGCGTTCAGTATTGTTGATTCACCCTCCTTGCCGGGTGTTCAGAGACTGACATTCTACAATCAAGAAGACACTGTGACTAATCAGCTGAGAGTATGTTGTATCTTTTCGTTTTGCCGAAGGTTTTTTTACGCCCTCTTTGGGTGCTGAGAATCTGATAGGAGGAGTAGGAAAGGAAAATTGAACGTTGCATATCTATTCTTGATTTTGATAAACGAAGCGATCGACTTACTTTTTTCCCTTAGCCTTTTTTCATTTTATTTAGTTTGCTTTATGGTATACTGGTTTACAAGAGAAGTATAATAGAAATGGTTTTTCGATCTCTGTGCTAACAAATTTTCTTCAGATTAGTTAATTCGTTTCCCTTTGATGTATGTTGCTCAGAATGGAGTGAGGGGATTGATGTTGGACATGTACGATTTCGATAATGATATCTGGCTCTGCCATTCATTTCGGGGGCAATGTTTCAACTTCACTGCATTTGTAATCAGTTTTCTCTTATACTCTGTGCTTTGAAGGTTTTTTCCTTTTTTCACGAATGCTTGTGTGAGGGCATTTGGTAATTTTTCCACTCCAATCTTTCAGGAACCTGCAATTGATACTCTGAAGGAAGTGGAAGCATTTTTGAGTGAAAACCCGGCAGAGATTGTGACCATTATTATTGAGGACTATGTGCATACGCCTAAAGGGTTGACTAAACTCTTCGCCAATGCTGGGTTGGACAAGTATTGGTTTCCTGTGTCCAAGATGCCAAAAAAGGGTGAAGATTGGCCCACTGTGACCGAGATGGTGCAAGATAACCATCGACTTCTGGTTTTCACCTCTGTTGCTTCAAAGGAAGCAGACGAAGGAATTGCCTATCAATGGAAGTACATGGTGGAAAATGAGCGTAAGCACACCTAGAAACCTTTATTGTTTTGGGTAGCAATTGTACTTTCTATATCCAATAATTACAAGGCTCATTTTGAATTGGGTTTCAGCTGGAGATCCTGGGGTGGTACGAGGCTCATGCCCTAATAGAAAAGAATCCAAGCCACTGAATTCAAAGAGTGCATCTCTTTTCTTACAGAATTACTTTCCAACATATCCAGTTCAGGCTGATGCCTGCAAGGAGCATTCCGCTCCACTGTCTGAGATGGTTGGTACCTGTTACAAGGCGGCGGGAAACTCAATGCCTAATTTTTTGGCTGTTAACTTTTACATGGTATGGAATATTCCTCTTGCCGATGAGTAACATGTTAAATAGATTCCTCTTTAAACATCCTAACTGGGACTAAAATAATGCAGAGGAGCGATGGAGGAGGTGTGTTTGACGCTGTGGATAGAATGAACGGACAGACATTATGCGGCTGTAGTACTGTGATTGCCTGCCAGGTTTGTCCCTTGTAACTCGGTACTAATAGCTCCAAGTCTGCACTTTGCTTAGTTGATTATGTATTCATTTGCATTTTTACTAATCTATGGGTTTTGAACTCTTGATTTCATTCTCCATTCATTCTTATGGGGGGAGGAGTCGTAATTTTTGCTAGGGCTAGTGTTTGAAATGCATTTTGATTTGAATCCAAAATTATCTTGATCACAAAGTATAGGGCTAATTTTGCTATAGCTAAAAGCATCTGTTCCAGCAGAAAATGTCTTTGATCTTTTTTAATTATTTATCAATTTTATGGGCATACCTTATAAAGGTCAGCTGTGGTGTTTTTAGCAAATTTCTTAGGAGACAGTCAACTCCCGAATTTTACTCCAATTCAGGATTGTCCAAGTCTGGGCTGGCCAAAATATTGCAACTAGTCACCATATTATAAGAGACATGCGCTGTCCATTTTTCTTGCTTTTGCATGGAAGAAAGTTCTTGTGTCAAGATGGAGTGTTCTAAGTTTTTAATTGTTCTATTAAAAGCTTTTTGTTAGAGAAGATGTGTTGATAATGTCCAAATGATTGAACTTTATCTTTAGATTTTTGAGTTTTTGCTGACTCTTAAGGAGCACAATACAATATGGAAAGGCTGATGTACCCATGCATTTCTGGATAAGTTTTTGGGACCTAAAACAAAATTTGAATTGCAGAGAGCTTGTCCATGCTCTTCTCGTGAAATATCATTCTATACAGGAAGCTCCTTGTGAAACACACTTTGTTGATGTATTTTGCAGGCTGGAGCACCTTTTGGATCATGCAAGAATGTTGCTGTACCTAATACAAGCCCAGCAACCAATACTGCAGGAAGCTTTACTGGATCTGTTCAATTCTCAAGATCTGCTTCAACAGTCCTTTCTCCTAGTTGCTTGATTCTTTTCTTGTTTTGTTTTCTGTTTATCGCATTTTTGTGATGATTCTCATAGATACCTATAGGACTAGGCAGTGAATGAACTACTTCAGGAGAGGCTTAGTTTGTTAGTACGTATTTTTTATAGTCAGAACGGGTATACTGCATTCCTACCTTTTGAGTTGAAGGTTGAGAATGCTTGCTAGTGTTATGAAATCTGAAGGAAGAACCTCTCAGAACGTATTGATGCAAAAAAGTAAGGGGTTTGTAAAGGAAGCTCAGACATATGGTAGGCCTGGAGAGGACTAGAGTGTACCAAGAAGTGGTTCAGGTATGCATTTTCTCTTAACCAAACAAGTGTGATTAGAGACTTAGATTTTCATGTTTCTCTCTTTGCTGTGCAAAAATCTCTATGTTTGACAACGAAGTCAATGTCATTATACTTCTTAGTTTGTTTTCGGTAAGGTTTGTCAAAGAAGCCCCAGTTGAATCCTTGGGAACTCACTGTACTATAAGACTACAAACATTTTTGCTCTGCTACTTGATCGCCTTGATCATGTGCTTAACACTTTAAACATTTTTGCTCTGCTACATAATGAATTAAGAGTGTCCACTCCGTAGCCATGTTATCGAGAAGGTGATGACTAGCATTTGTCCCGAATGAGAGAGAACAGCCGGCTTCCATAGGTGTTGGGTTAGGAGGAAGGGTGTTTGTTGACTATGAAAATAGCAAACAACAAAAAGTTTCCTGTGCTTGGAACGCTTTTCGCTTATAAATGAAGGCATTTTCAGCACAAGGCTTCTAATGACATGTCTCTTCCAAAATCCGTTGCAACTTTACATCTCATTGATGAAGATAATCACTCAATCTGTAGTTCGTATAATCGAATTCATTTTTACAAAGAACTAGCTAGCAACTAGTGTAGGCTGTCCACGAAGGGAGGGAAATACTTAAACACCGAATCAAAGGATTACAAAGAACTAGCTGGCATTTCATTACTTGTTTATTTCCTTGGAACATATAGCTGAATGTAGTACTAATAAAACTATGATAAGATTTGTTTTGTTTGTGGGGGGTGAGAGTGATAGGTGCTCCAAAGATGTCACCATAGAAGAGACCCTTCATCTTTTTCTTTTTACCGTGAAAGAAAGGTTACCATGCTGAATTTGTAATTTTAGACCTGCAATAGCTTACTAGTTCATCTTATCTATTCTTTTGTGCTTTTTTTGTACTCAATTTAACCCCTTTTTTTTCTGTCGATTTTCATTGTTTCAGGTCTTAGGCTGGCTCAGTATGAACTAGAGGAATGTATGGCATAGCTTCTTTAGCAGTGGTTCCTTTATGTTGCTAGCTTTTCCCAATAGTTATCTAATATATCTTCTTATCTAACGACATCGTCTAATTGCCTCCCCTTATGAGTATCCAGCACAAGCGGGTATGCAAAATGCTCTATTTGGGACTCTTGTTGGCAATGACATGTGGCATGCGGTTTTTCATCATGAAATGTTTATCCAACCACATTCATAAATGCATTCCAAATTTGCAAGTAATTGACTTTGGTGATTGACAAATTCACTATCACCAACCTACTTGCAGGAAGCGTTAAGTCTAGCATAGTTTAAAAGAATTCACGACTTATTGTGCCAGTGAACTTACAATTATATGAAGACACAGAGAAAACAGTATGTACAGAGAGAAGCTGGAAAACCGACAATGGGAATTGGAAGCTGGCTTATACGACAGGCAATAGGGAGGCGCTTCCAACATTTGAAAGCAGTCCTTTCGTTTTTATCTGAAGGGCTGGACTAATAGAAAGCAAACCAATGAAACAGTCCACAGGAACTCTTGTCCCCCATACGTTGATAGATTCAAGTTTCCGACATTTATTTACAAGAACAAGAAGCCCGCTCTCGGTTACATGACGGCAGCTCCATAGGACTATAGACTGCAAGGAACAAGAGACATGCGTCTGTAACATCGATCTACTACATGACTAATTGAAAAATACTTTCTCTTTTTCGTCTATCAATATTGACAAGCGAAAGAAGTTAACCAATTGCAAGGAACATAAAGAGAAGTCACAAATCGGACCGTCTTATTGAATTAACTCACCTTTAAATGTGGGCAGCTATCTGCAATGGCAAACAATGATTCATCTGTGATGAACGTACCACCGACATTAAGGTGTTGCAAGGAATGAGTTCTGGATATCTGTCAAAAACATGAGCAGCAGAGTAAATGCATCTAAGTTAAGCATATTCAATAAGTATGTCTAGAAGGAATATAAATTCTGGGGTGATGACATTTTTGAGGCCAGATTTCAAGACATCTAGTGAGAAATCAAAACTTCCAAAGCATGAAGCCAGGTTGCAGTCGCCTAGGGGAAATTGTAAATCTGCTCTGAATTGCTAATAGAGTAGCTGTCACATACCAGTTGAACCACGCCTTTGTCTGTGATCCCCGTTATACCCCACAAGGATATGGATGAGAGGTTGCTGACACACTTCGCCATAGATATCCCGTAAAGTCCATTGTCAGTTATTTGGCAACCCCAGCGGCTCCTTGAACTGAAAACAAGTTGAGACAAAGCAAGAACTTAGAAACTTGTAGATGAAAAGCTCTGTTCTATATTTTGATAAAGGTACATGATAGTTTCACTCAGCTTATTACAGCAAATATCAAAGTATTAGCTCTTGTTAGTTCCCCTGTAAGGACTCGTCTAAGTAGCAATACGGACTACAAAATCCAACTCAACCTTATCAGGAAACAACAAACTAGGTCTGCCACTAATCTTACTAAAATAAGCCTAAAATATGCAGTCGAGCTCAATTCCACTCAACTTAAGATATATAAACCAAACTAGCTCGGTTCAGGCATATGGAGTCCTTTCACCCATCAGACCTATCTATGAGATAAGAATATGGCCCTGATCTTTAGGTTTACATTCATCATAAGAAACTGGAAACTGCAAAAGAAAAAAGTAAGAAGTACTAAATTCTATGCCATCTGACGTACCAACTGGCATAGAGTAAAACTCATTGGCTACTTTGAAAAATGGCCACTGTACTTCCATATATGATGTCCTCTAGACTATCAATTGCAATGCTTAAAGCTGCTCGACTTCTTAAGACCACTGGAAATTCTGTGGTCAATTGACAATGCAACAGACTATGCTCCTCTGTATTGATAGAAGTTCTCATCGATAAATAATCGAAACTGCCAATGGGATTCAAAGGATTTTTCACCTATCCCACGGAATGAAGTGAAGCCTGGACTATATTGAAGCGAAGCCTTCCACTGTAACCCCAAACCTCAAATACGCGGTCAAAGAACCTTGATACAGAGACATTAAGTAAAGAGAGGTTCAGCCACTAGCAGATTGGCTTCCTAAGGAAACGAATGCTGGCCACCATAAAGACAGGCCTCGTTCAATGAAGCTCACAACACTCTGCGTGTAGTGAGCATAAGCAGCTCTATCACATTTTATTCATGTAAAATTAACACATACACACTAATTTCACAATATACAAAGTTAACAAAACGAGAGGGAAATGTGTCTAACATGACCATAGGAAAGCAATATCACTTTACAATGGAATGTCCACTAAACAATTCAATCTCTTTTAAACCTAATATCAACACCTATGACTCTGTGAATACCCTATATAGACATAACATTAGATAAGAGGCCAGCGTCCAGTTCAGACTCTCCGTTTGCCAATAACCTATTAACATTCTTCATGTTAAACAGGGATCTCAACTTTTGACACGTGCGCTCTGATCCTCTTCCCAACAACGAAGGGCCTTGGTTTCCCAAGCTTCAACCACCAGACTTGTAGGGTGAGTGGCCCAGGTCAAGTCTTATCGCTACTACTATAGAAATTTCTAATGCATTCTAGCTCTAATAATTAATTCTGATATAGTTAACCAGGTAAACATCTATAACCTTCAATAGCCCCTGAACGACTACCCAGTTTGATTACATCTATGCCTTGAAGAACTCCCGAAAGAATACACGATATGGTTACCTTCAAATCATTTTTTCCATCCCAGAAAGTGGTAATGTACCTAGACATAGCAAAGCTTAGGGAATGGAAGAGGCTTCAAAAATGTTATAACTAATATGAAAACCCATTAAATTTCTTCATCCGATATTGAGCTTATCAATAGAATTTACCTATTCGCTCTCTGACACTAAACACCCATACCTTATAAATGCGAATATCTAGAAAGTCAGCAAAGGGGAATTTCTCAAAAACCTCTGGTTCCAGGTTTAATCATCAAGAACCGAACAGACACGGAATTCAAGGGGAAGAAAAAAGAATCCGACAGAGGGAGAGAGAGCAAAAGGCAGAGAGTGCATGTTTACATGTCAAGGTCTTTGAGGCTGTAGGCACAGCGAACGAGGCGAGCAATGGAGTCATCGTCCATCTTCCGACCAGAAAAGCTCAGAGACTCCCTCCTAGCCAAAGACTGCTTCACCCCCCGCTTCCATTTCTTGCACACACTGCTTGCCCTGACATTCGCAATCAAATACATCAACCAAAGAGCTACATCCCGAAAACAGCTTAACACAATTACATATCAGCAGGAATCATAAAACATACTGAGCCAAATCGGCGAAAGAAGTGATCATAACGAAGATATGGGACAGCAAGTCTATGGGTAAGCGATCAATCTCTGCCTCTTCCGCCATCCCCTGGCAAGAGACACAACACAGAAGGAAAGAGTTTTCCCTGCGTCTCCCCCGTTCGTGGTTGAAAGGGTCGGAGAAAACAACTAGTTCAGGTACTTTCCGTGAGCCAAGAAAAGAAAGCTGTACAAACAAGAAAAAGAGAACGGATGTGCTCATGTTTTCGTCACTGTTGCAAGCAACTTCACTAGTTGTCAGGCCCCCAGAATCTCCGTTCAACCATTTGGCCAATCCTAACGTAACTCTGTCGTCTTATTTTTTTACGTGTCGCGTGCTTATTTATATTTACTCCCAACAAATTATTTAAAAAAAAAAATGATCTCTTCACATTTTTAACAACGAAAATCAGACTGCGACAAATTTTGGCGACCCCATATATACTTAAAATATTCAAGTTTGATCTAGAATATTCATGCTTCCCTCAAAATGTGGGTCTCATCATGATGACATCCTTTCGACAATAATCGTACGATTGGAACGACCATGGCAAGAACAAAAGGTTGATTACGGACAACTTTGCCTTATTTATATAATCTAAGATTATATACCACGAAACGGGATCGACCTCTTCCTTCCCCATTTTATTTTATAATGCTTTGCGTACTTCTGCGGTTCATAATATATTAAAATCTTTGCCCACTTTTTGTTTTTTTCTATTTTCTTTGGTTGACTTTATTCTTTTACGTAATAATCTGATCTGGGGCTCAGATATCAATTCCTTTCGTGTATTGATTATCTGTGGGATTAGAAGGTGCAACGTTGACCACATAGAAATCCCACCACGTGGGAACTTTGCCATACTTCGACTTCAAGAGAATTGGATAGATTTTTCTGTGATCACGCATCTTCATCTGTAAAACAAATATTTTATATTCTGATGCGGTTAAGCATGCTTTATTAACATAATATTAAACAAAATAACTTTGTTATATTGTTTGTGTTTATTAGTATAAGGTTATGAATGAGAAGAAGTTTTAATCCTCTGGTGGTCGTTTGTTGACGCAAAGAAAACTTTGAACGATGTTAGCTCTCTGCGGCTGAACCAAAAAAGTAAGTACCTAGCACTAGAAGACAGAAATCTTGAGGAACACGCAAAGATCAATTCACAATTTCTTAAAGAAAGACAGCATTCTTTACAATTTACACAACTCAAATGAAAGAACCACAATTAATGGACGGGGCCTACAACTATTGACAACCAAGAAATGATTGGGCTTTACCCATTACAGCAAAGTAATTAAAGCCACAAAAGATATCGGAAACATCACATTCTTAACATTCTCCTTCAAGCTAAAGATTTGTATAAATCAAATTCTCAAAACTTGATAGATCATCCAAGAGTAGGACATTCATTTATAGGGTCATTCATTTTAGAGTAGTTATTTTCACATTTTGTTTCACAAAACTAATGACAAGTTTTGATCTCGCAAGCCCATCCTTTGAAATCAATTATAGTGCATATTTTGCGTTGGCTAAGTTAAGAAACAAATCAATAGAAGGAAAGAAAAAAACCTCTGATTGAGATTGCTTTCAAAACAAAAATGTTGTTTGAATCACAACCAGTAGAAAAGAGCTAGAAGAGGAAGATGAAGGGAAAAGTAAATACCCTCCCTATAGAATTTGTAAGAAGTTGAATTATTTAGAAAAAATTTGTTGGCATGATGGGAAACTTCAATATAATCATTACTCCAAGTTTGGGCACGTTAAGAAAAATTGTTAGTTTAAACAAATAAACCAAGTCAACTTTACTAAAATCCCACCATGACCAATCTATTTTATGTGTGTTTGTTCAATCACTTGTTTTGATCATAATCCTTGCTATATGGATAAAAGGTCTAGTAGCCTTAAGTGCAAAAAAATTGCCATGTCACCAAATGTGCTATCTGTAAGTAGGTTTCCAACTTTGCCAAAAAGATGACTTGTATCTTTGACAACTTCTCAACCCAGATGATAGGGGAAGATCAACTCATTCTTAAGGTTGACAGCATGATGGAGGTTGATCGACAACTTCTTGACGGCCCCTAGATTTCGAATTGATAGGGCAAGAACAATCCTATGGGTCCCACAGTCTATGGCATCATGGCACACAAAGGTCATGTAGTTGAGCCCGGATCCCAAGCTCCGCCTCTGTCTAAAAGGTCCCAACCTCAACATTAGGGCAAACAAATTGGCAGGTCGCAAATTTCAGCCCATGTTGTAGGGCTGACCACAGGGCCCAAGCCTAACCAAGTCAAATACGATGAATACAAAATTCACTTGACCATTCCAGTTTTCCCCAAACTCACTGAAGCACTAGCTAACACTTAGATAGGGAATTTTCCCAAGTCTGTCCATCAAATGGATTCCAACACGTGGGATGCTTAGTCTTACATAGCTGCGTTCAGACTTTTGGCTCCTCACGTGTTGATTTTGGACCTTCTTAATGTACCACCAATTCTTACGGAGCCATGAGTGCTGGAAAGAACAATGGCATGCTAGCTATTTGCATTTGTACGAAGGAATTTTAACTTTTTCAAAGCAATTACAAATGTTTTTGATAGCTAGGTTTGGTGTGTCCTGGCCTCCAATTTATTTTTTCTAGAAGCATATCAACACCACCTGGGACTTGGCTTAGTTGGTTGTGGTGAAGTTAATAGATAATTAGCATATTTATATCAACCTTTCGTCCCATAAGGACCTGAAACTAGCCTAGTTATGAGAAGAAATGCTGTATGAATATTATCGATTTACAACAATTGGATGGACTCCTGATTTTAAGGACCAAAGAGACCCAATCATTGCAATAATGTGGATAAGCCTACCCCATCTTAAACCATCACTCCAAAATCCCAACATGCTAGAGGTAATCAGGGATTTAATTGGCCAGTTCCACCTTTGGATACTCAAACAAAGAACCAAAAATACCTAATTACTCCATGTCCGTGTGGAGATGGATATTTCTTAGCCCTTCCCTAAGAGAGTTATGATAGGCACTGGAAGCAAGATGATGGTTATTCAAGAAATTGGGTATAAATTTAATGTTAGTTTTTGCTTCTATCATTGGCAAGGGCGTAAGGTGGATGTGTGCCACAAACAACGAAGGAGCGAGACCTTAGATGAGCTAGAGTAAGTTAAGACTACCGAAGACAAAAAAAGGTTAGGAGGTATCTCCCTTAGGAGATGACCAACATGTCAGATCAAAAATCACTAAGGTGTACATGGCTGCTAGAAATAATAGGGAAGGTGATCTACAAAATGATTGTGAGCCTGTAACTATAGATCACAAGTGAGATGATTCTCAAAATAGTGACTACAGTGTCCAGAATTTCATGGTGATAGGCAATATAGAGGAAGTGGACTTGGAAGTTCATATAGAAGTTGAAGAAACCTTTATTTCTATAGGATGTGACAACTTTCTTCTCTTGAAAATCGGACAAGGAAATAATAAAGAACCAATCCATTTTCCCTGAGTAGATAATGAATTTGGTGGTCACCCAACCATAGCTACTCAACTGTTGGAGGTGCAAGAAAGGGATATAGCAAGTTGGAAAGAGACCTGTTGAACATGATCAAATACACAACAACATTGGCTTAGTTAGGATGGCTACCACAAGTCCAACAAGGGGGGGGGAGGAATCGACCAAGTAGTGAAGAGGATAGTTTGTTGGAAGAAATTGAGATCAATAAAATTTTCATTTTACCACAACTTGACGATGACCAACAAGGGTTTCGGATGAGACAAAGGCAATTTTAAAAAAAGATGTAAATCAATAGATGGAGGAAGTTCTTGATTATGATGGAAACAAGGTGAACGAGGGGAAAGGAATCCTTGGTCAAACAAGGTCACCCTTGGACGAGAGAGCACGAGAAAGACTATCCTTGATGGGGATTGCCTTGACTCCTAGGTTAGGGCACGGAGGAAAAAGTAACGCTAAAATATAACCAGAAGGTTACCATCACCTCACAAGAGACTACAGTTGAAAATATACTTACTCTGTTGAAGCTGATCTGAACATGAAAGAGAGAACTTCAAAATAACCTAATTAGATGGACATGCGTGTAAAATAGGAGAAAGCTTGTTAGGAGCCGGCTAATGCTTCAGCACCAACGGCATCATCACACTAAGATTGTCCCTTGAATGAACAATGTCCTTCAGCTCTAGCTTGCCCACCAAGTTGGTGGGTGAGGATACCTTTGCACAACATTGCACAAAAGTCTTTCAATTCTCCTCCAGTCTAAGAGTTTTACACAAGGAACAGGAAGGGCTTAGAAGGTAGCCAGTGCTGAACACAAGGAAAATAGCCAGAGGTGAAACAAATTGAGATGAAAGAGGTTAGATTAGCGCCATGTCGTCAAGACAAGGTGATGGAGAGAGTAACAGTAAGGAGAAAGGTTGTTGTAATGAAGACAATGATACAAAGGCAAAAAGATAAAGAGAAACAAGAACCCACAAAAGCTGACCAGGAGCGGTAGAAATATCATCGGCCTTCAAGAGTTGAAAAAAAGCATGTGTGTGACCACCAAGAGTGGCAAGTAGGTGCTGAGATGGAGCGTCAAAAATATGAGGACGAGCATGTACAAGAGGACTATCAGGTGAGACTCACCTTGCCATAGAGGTGTCACATAAGTCGCTAAAGATGCTCATCTCACTTTCTTCTGATTCAAGTGACTCGTCACTGCCCCTACGGCCCTCAAGGTATCAAGATCCTATTCCTTCACAACCCAAAAGGCTCCGTAATAAGAGCCCTGAAGATTGGCCTCCATTTTGAATTTATGGACGTAATCAATGATAATTTTGAGTTGTTTCCTCTGTGGGAACTTAAATCTTGTGATGTAAAGCTAAGAACTATTGTTAGTCTTAGGTACCATCATTATTTATACTACCCTCCTTGAAGGACTAGTTGGGTTAAATGGGGTTAGATGACCACCTAACCCTAAAGTAGATGGAGAGTTAAAGGTAAGAAACGGATGCAAAAGACTCCACTTATTCAGTCATGGATAGCTAGTGGATGGGGTCGAAATTGAGGTCAATGCGATCGATGCAGAGCTTGAGGAAATAGCTCTGGTGACTGATGTGCCAGAAACCTCGTCTCGGCCTCTTCTCTCGATGTTATTTAGAAAACTATTATCAGTCATGGCAAACTCACCCCATGTCGAGGATGGGTCTTGGTTGCTTAATTCATGCCCCATGAACGTCCACGGTTTTTGGAAACATAAGTGTAGCAGCACCTTCATGAGAATAGCTAAAGTTAGGGTTAAGCTTACTTTACTTTGTGATTTGTATTTTTCCTTTCCTCCTTGATGGAGGCTTTTGTTGCGTGAGTTAGGTTGCTACGTTACCCTTATTTTGTATGGGCTATTTGAACTTAATGAATATTTGGAGTGCCAACCCCTTTAATAAAAAAAGAAAAGAAAAAGCCCTAAAGTATGATGGTTGGTGGCTCCACTGTTTGGTGTCCCTAGCCAAATTTTCTTAAGGTTTGGCTGTTTCACCAAACTCGGCATTTTTCCCTTTATAAAAAAAAAAAACTATATACTAAAAAATAAATATCAATGTGCTTGCACAAGATAATTGTGCAATGACTTTCATGGAGATTCTGTGTCCCGTCTAATTTCATAAGTTGTCTTGTTTCCTTGGCTTTTCACATATTAAATGGTTTGCTAGATTTTTATACAATAGTTTGGTTATGGATCTCTAGTTTATCAAGATACATTAAGTCAAATTAAAAATGTTAATTGGAGCAAAAATGGAACACGTTCATGTTAAAGAGGACATATAGAAACTAATCAATTCAAATAGTAAGATTCACTAGATTTAATGATATAAGTAACACAATTGTGATTGTAATGATTACATGTTAGTGAAATCAATAGCTTTACTTTTCTATAGTTATTAACTTAATGATATGGTTATGATTCTTTTCAATGATTGCTATAACGAAATAACCAAACAACGACTTCTGTTCTTGTTGTCGAAGCATCAAATAACGACAAGACAAAAATTAATAATCGAAATACTTAATATTTAATTAGATGAAATTTCAAGTTGTGATTGATTGAATCGATTATGAATGACTTTCTTACTAATTTAGTCAATGTTAAACTTTATATCGACGGGATATTTGAGTCCAAATTTAACACTATTTGAATTCACATTATATTTTACCACTTTCTATCCAAATTATTTTTAGTATCTAGAAGTCATCAAGAAAACATAATTAGAAAGTCCTAACTGATGGTTCACTATTTTCACATGTATTTTTCAGAAATCAATTTCCAGCAATATAAAAAAATTGAAATATTTAATGGACAAAGCAAGCGCAAAAGTACCATGAGTTTTGTAGAATAGCAGAAAGTAAACAATTAAACAAAACAAAACAGATTCTATTAACGCAGGTTCGGAAGCAGCAAAGAAAGGCACAAGGAGGGAAAATATCAAATAGGAGAGGAGACGCCGGGTTCAAGAAAGATAACGGCTGACTGCAGTCCGAGTAGTTTCCATATATTCCGGTCTTAGACAGAATATGAGAGAGAGAGGGAAGGCTCATGCAAAGCGAAGTGACACGAGGCTTTCTGAGTGAGGCTCTCAAAATGAAACCGCAACCAATTGGTTTGCAGCCAACATTGCCACCTTACTACCATAATTGTCTTATCTTGGACGAATTAATGATTCCAGTCCACTATCGTAAATTTCGCTATTTCCAGCCACTAATGCTCCACCCAGTTCACTCTATGAAGCTCCTGTCCTTACTCTCAATCCGTTTCATTCAAAGCCAAGCAAGGAGAAAGCCCTGTGCTTCTTTGGTAGTTTTGGCTTCAGTTCTTGTGTCAACCAATTCTCAGTTCTACTCGGTATAAATCTCTTCCTTTGTAAGTCTTATATGTGAGATCAGTGAATGGTATTTGGTCTGCCTATCTATCCCTTCTTATGCATCATCTTCTTTAATCTCTGTTTTTGTCTTAAAGTAAGGATTCCAGAAAGAACAATTCTGTTTGGGCCATTTTCCTTTTCATCTATTTTGTTGAATCAATCTACTCTTACTCATCATCTATTGTTTGTTTAGAGTCAATCGGCACATGCATGTCTTCATGGATGTGCCTATGTGTATTCTTATGGGTTTTCAAAGTGTATTGATGATAATTATTTGTGGTACGTCTATGTTGGGATGAACTGTGGTTCTTATCAGGTTCTTCTAGTGCAGGAAGTAATCTTCCATGATCCGTCTAATTAAATTTCGGGACTTCAGTATTTTTTCCGACAAAAAGAAAAATCCTTTGGGCCTTGAGTGCTTTGAAAAAGAAATTTTCTCTTTTCATGATAAATTCATGCATTTCTTAAAGCGTAAAAATGAAATTTTTCTTTGAGAAAGTTCCTTTATAATCTTGGTTACATTGTGAACTTAAGTCGAAGTTATTAAAGTTGGAGGTTACCTTGGTTACCTCCGGATTCTATTTCTTAAAGTCTAAGTTCTTTGTAAGTTTGTTTAACTATAATAGCAAAGGAAAAGATCCTTCTTACTTTTGTTAATAGTTTAATATAGTTCCTACCCTATTTTTCCTTTTAATTTTCGTTCCCATATATCGATTTCATGGATGTATCGACCCTGATGCTTATTCAAATGTTGTAAATGATTCTGCATACATGCATCGAAGGATACAGGCTAATGCATTTTCATAGCTTTATCGCGACACATGCATCCGAGTATGTTAACTATATCTTTAAAAACTAAATAAATAATTCTTGATGTCTATGAGACTCATTCTTCTGTGATCTTGTCACTACGCTAAATCACTCTCTTCGAAAAAAAAAAAAAAATGGTGTCTAGCGTTTTCTTTCTCTGAACAACATTGACCAGAGGGATTCTTCTTTCTTCAATGTTCTTTTTCTTTTCTCCTCTCCCTTTCTCTCAAAGTATGTTCTCGTCCCCTTAAATAGTCTCATAGTGTAACAATTATCGAGTATGAACTCTTATTGATTTCTGCCTCTGCATATGTTAGTGGTCTGCGGCTAGATCACTCAACCAATTGGGATTCTACAAATGAAACAGTAGCCCTGCATCCCTATGCCATAAAGAAATGTTTTTGACTGCCTATTGTTTTTGGTTAGCATTGAAACCAGTCCTGAGGAGGTGTTCCTTTTATTGGCGTGAAGAATGTTGGTGGATTTAGTTTATAACTTTCTGAAATGAATATAATGCTTAACCATGCAAGCATTGGTGCCCAAGTCTTTAAGCATCTTTTTTCATTCCCTCCATTTAGGTTACACCCTTGAAATTGTTGTGGTGACCTTGATGGTACCTGTTCTGCTGGAAAACTTCCTTTCCGCCCTCTGAACTATCTATGTTTTACCATAGTTAAATGGCTGCCGGGGATTTTTTTTTTTTTTTTTTAATGTTTGTTGGTACTTTTTCTATTACGATAATATGTTATTTGTTTCATCTAGACTGAATCTAACCATTTAGTTCCACGAATGCTAATCAATAATATTTGTTTCCTTCTGTGAATTGTTTGAGCACTTAACTTTTATACTATTGACTGTTGTTTACTTGTTTTGAACTTCTTTTGTGGCATTTTAAGGTTTCAGTACTGACACTAATGGAAGTAGGTTGATTTTTAAGTAGAATGCCATCATTTTCTTGATGTTTGTTTCTGCTAGGTTTTCCTTTTCTTTTTCTCAACCAATTTGGGTGCCTAGTCATGTTTAGACTGATGATTTTCAGGCAATCTTGGTATTGCCGCTGGTTCTCACAAACTTTTGAATAACTCTTTCCTACATAGTGGTTGAATGTGCAAGAATATATGTCTGTTCTCCCCCTCTTCTCGATTATATGGAGCTTCTTCATGACCCCTCAGAGCTGCTGGTCATGAAAGCTCTAGATTGTAGGATTTAGATTTATGTATTCTTTTTCCTTCATTGATGGTGATACTAATACAAAAAGATATTTGTGGATTGAACTTGAAGATTGGAGCATGACTTTTATTGCCATTATTTTTTTCTTTTCTAGTGGTAGAACTAGGTATTTTGAGATGTTTGCTTGTGTGCATGCATGAGCCTATCTTTGCGATGACATGGGATTTTCTTGGAGATGTTGTCTTCTTGAGCTGGTTAGTTAGAACTTGTGTATTATTTTAGTTTGTAAACCTTTATTCCATATATAGTTTATTGATTATTTTCCTTTTCTTTTTGCCTTCTACTTCTGGAAGCTTTTTAATCTCACTAGGCATTTTCAGTTATTTATATACCTGATTATTTATTTGCTTACTTGCTCTATTTGTGCTCTACGCATTGGGTCATAAACAATTATCTATCTGCAGACTCTAGTTTTGGATGCAATTTAGTACATAGTAGTCTTTCTACTATGGCATATTGTATGAGAATAATTATTACGTTTGTGTCACATTGACAGTGGAAGGCAAACCAGGTTTAATTTTCATTGCTTCTCATTTGCTGAAAACTTCCCCCTAATAATGTCTTAAATTGCAAACTTTTTCATTTGTGGATAGCTTTGCAGGGATGAAAGTACTAAATCATATTATTCATCATCTTATGCTGTTACATGTGGTGTGATTTCAGGTCTGCCAACATGAGCGGTCAAGGCCGCAACTCCAGTTCATTTCCTGGAACTTCTGTTGAGGACCAAGGGCCAGATGTCAACAATTATGGCTTTATTCAGAAAGATATGGTTCCAACTGCTTTCCTAGTGCATGATACCCGCGGTGATGAAGACTGGATGGCTGAGTCCAGCTCCGGTGTGAACACCCAAAATCAGATCAGTTTTATGGAGTTATTAGGTGAGTATGGATGGCCTCCTTCTGCTGATACTTCTGCTAGAACTAGTCAAGGAATAGATCCTGAGCCGTACATTGCTCCTTTTCAAGAGAGCACCGACATGATCCCTCATAACAGTAAAATCACAAATGAGCCATCCATTTTGCAAGAGGTTAGTTCTAGTGCCCGCACTGAAAACATAGATTTGAATGCCTCATTCAAGAGCAACGACAGTGATGCCACTGAGGGTATGGAAGCGGGTTTGAGCCTGAGTTTACCTAGCCCTGATGCCTTAGAAGCTAATGAAAATCCACTAGCCAACAACTCTTCGGTCCTACCTATATCTTCTAGCTCGAGAAGATATGTGTTGGAAGAAAACGATGACGGAGATGATCTTTCATTAAGTGATAGGCGGGTATCTTCAAAGAGAAGAGAACCTGAGGATGCTCCTGGATTAACGTTGTCTTTGGGGGTCAGGTCAAGCTCTCGTGAACAAGCCAGAAATTCAGAAATGGAAGCTACTCCTGCTCACAGGAATGTCAACAACAGCTCGAATATGTCAAGTCCACTGATTATTCCATCAAATGTTAGCCTTTCTGAACATTTGGAGAATAGACTTGGGGTTGGCATAAGGAGAGAAATTTCTAGCATGCACCAGACTTCAAGCGGTCCAGACCAAGCAGAAAGTTCGCGTACAACTTCTCATATTAGTAGAGCCATAAATCCACAAGATTCTGTACTACCTAGTATATTCTCGAGGGGGATCAGCCAGTATTCTCAATTGCAGTTAGGCACTCAACCACAAACCTTCCCATTTGATCACTTTTCAAACACAAGCTCAGTAGCAAGGTTACCAATCAATGGAACCCCAAGAGAGCAAGCTTTTCTGCACGCTTCCAACTCCTTGTTTAATCTACAGCCTTCTCCATGGTTCGACTTGACAAGTTCAAGAATTGATGTATCTTCAATTCCTCCTGTTCAAGAACAGAATGCAAGGAATACACCAAGAAGCATCCTACTTGCTCCTGAAACTGAGAGGGGAAACGTAGCTCAGATCCCCACGGGAATAAACTTTTTCAATGGGAACTCAAGCTCTCTAGGAAACATTGCTTCTAGTTCACGAAGTGGCACTCTTGCGGGCATTCATTTCACGTCTGTGCCTAATGGGGTTCCTGGAGAGAACACCCATCAACAGTATACACAGGGTAGTTACTCTTCACTGCATTCGCGGACTTCTGCAGCGGCACGGGAAATGGATCTTTCAATGAGATCAGGTAACGTAAGGCTTTTCCAGGTGTCTATGGATTCAGAATTGATGACAAGAGTTGGGAGACAAACTGCTTCACAAACAAGCAGACTGATATCTGAGGTATGCTCAATGGAATACAAACTTCCTATTATTCTTTACCCTTTCTGCGCATGAAGTATCATATTAGACAAGGATAATCATACAGTGGTATTTTTCAAAACCAAAAGAGATGTAGAACTTAAAATTCTTGAATATGCCGCCGCAATCTGAATATCTGGGGAGTAATATGTGTTGGGACAAGAAGCTAAGCATCATGCTAATAAACGAAGGACAACGAGCTATGAACTAAGATAGAGATAAGAAAGGGACATTTTATTTAGAGTGGTTAGGCAAACAACGCCTACATCCATTGTCACTGGAGATTCCGGTTCCTTCTCCTTTCATTAAGCTAAGAATCAAGTTACAAGACTGCTCCTCACCGGAGCTACAGTGAAACTGGTCAGGGAGCTACAGTACCAGGCAACAGCAGCAGCAGCGTGCTGCTGCGTGCCTTTCTCTACCTTTCAGCTCTCTCCCTCGGTTGCACTGACAGGCTCACCGTCTAAAGCTCACGGTGCTGCCTTTTACAAACACTCCTGTCGGTGCACTTGACACCTCAAGACAGCAACGCCCACTCTCTAATACACGTGGGTTCTAAGGCATCATACACATGGATACTAATTTTACAAATATCTAACAAAATGGATTAGGTTAAATAGAAAAAGCTTGGCTGGGTGCCATGCAGCATTGGGTGAGCACAACCAATTCTAACATATATGTACATGAATCATATAACCACAAGCATATGCAAGCAATTTATGGACCATGACTTGGTTTTCTTTTTTAGTGTCAATCTAATTCTATTTAATAAGATGTTTATATTTGACATAACAGGTTCGGAATTCCGCAAAACTTGTCCGTAGAGGTCGACCATTTCAATTGCAGGTAGGTTTTAGATCCTAACGTGTTACTATAAAGCTCCATCTCGCTATTATAAGGCTACACAGTATTTATCTTTTATCATATTCTAAATACTAAAATCGACAATAATGGTAAGATAGCATACACTTGATGGGGGAAAAGTTGTCATATTTGTGCACTTCCTCAAAATAATTATTAGCTTGAATTGTCTTGTGAGAACTGGTTTCTACTATCCAAAATGGGTCCAGTTTGCCTCAATCTCATCAAGGTCTTCTAAATGATTGCAATGACGCTGGAATTCCAGGATTTTATGGTTATTGACGGTTCAGTTGAGTTTGGTGTGCTTGAGGAGGATGATATGCATGAAGGCATGCTTCTTGATGTTGATAACATGTCTTATGAGGTAACACTACAAAAAGTTAGCACATGAAGGCTTGGAACTTCTTGGCATTTTTTTTTTTTTTGGCTATTTACAAGGATAGTACTTTTATATCATTGGCCAAACATAAATTTAGGATAAACTCTTTTAAATTAACCATTTACTTCTGGTCCTTCGTTCTTGAAAAGTGCTTCAAAGTAACAATTTTGGTCATAGGAACTACTGGCTTTGGGGGAATACATTGGTGATGTCTGCACTGGGTTGAGTGATGAAACTGTTCTAGCAAATATGAGGCGGGGTACATATGATTCCACCACATTACCATCTCCAGTGGAGAATGACGTTTGCTGCATCTGTCGGGTATGAGCCATTGTATGCACGTTTTTTTTTTTTTTTTCTATTTTTTATTCTTTACTTTCCAGGGTAAATAGGAAGGAGAACACCATAAATGGTGCTGTCAATGAAGTAACTACAGGAGTCTGATTTCCAAATTTCTTCCCTATATTCCATTTCTGGGAACACTTTGCAGGAGGATTACGCTGATGGAGATGATCTTGGGAAGCTGGATTGTGAACATGACTTTCATTTCACCTGTATTAAACAGTGGCTAGTTCAGAAGAATTCCTGCCCCATTTGCAAAAGGATGGCCCTGCTCGTATAGACAGAGACAACTAATTCTAGGCTCCTTCTCAAAACTAGAAATGAAACTGAAGAGGTGCTTACCTGCCTTTGGATGGCATCTTTAGTATATTTATAGACACCATCATTTTATGTTCTTTTTATGACAGTTTTTCATTGACACAATGTTCAACTCCATGAGACACCTTGGTGCCTCTTTATCTTGCTTTTTTTTTTTTTTTTCTTGAGAACTATGGCTGGGAGAAATACTGGGGAATCATTCTAGTAGAATAAATGTGTTATAGAACCAAAATTTCTGTGCTTCTATAAGTGCTCTTGAGCTGTTTAGGTTCATGGCCATCTGCTTTGCCAACTAGCTAGTTAGTAAGAAAGAACCCCGGCCATTGACATTCAGGAGAACTTAAATTATATTCGATGATGTTTAGGTATGAAAGCATGACAGTAAAATGGCAACCTTGAGGTATGAACGCTGCTTCGTAGGCTAGTCCCTTTTCCCTGCTGCAATAAAACCTAATTTTAAACATTTCCCTTATATGCTGCTATTATTTTCGCTGGCCAAATTATATGTTTTACTATATTGCCTCTTTTCTTAAGATTAGTCAAATTCTTCTGGGTTGTTTGATTGAATCTTGTTGATGGTTGGGCTAAAAAAGAAATAAATAAATGAAGAAAGTGACTGATGGCAGAATTGATTATCTGTAGTTGTCTATTCTAGCAAGATCTCCTATAAGACTTGCTACATTATGGCTTCTTTTTTTTTTTTTTTTGGTTATTGAACGGTCAAAATAATGTCATATTAACATAGAAGGAAAAAAAAGTTATAAAAAGAAAAAGAAAATCGAAGTAGCCAACAATCTTAAAAGGAACTGATGAGGGTAATCAATCAAATCAAAAGGAGATTGAGGAGTTGTAAACCTTAAAATTGTTTTTGGAATGTCAATCTATCCTTACAATCCATTTAAGGGAGGTTAACGACTTCTAAATTCTATTTTGACGACTTAGAAGTAGTTCGATTATCTTTAAACTAATTAGTAAAGACAATCAACCGTCCTTTAAACATAGTTGGGGTTCAGTATGATTACTATACCCATCCTCCAAGTGTGGTGACCACCATCAAATATATACATAAATGATTTCATTTACCATACACATCCTTCAAAACAATCGTGCCAATCCTTTTTCATCTGCTTTCATTTACACCATTCCTTTACCTCTTGGTCCGTTCTATTGAAAAGTTCCTACAATTTCTTCTTTAAACTACACCATCCTTTGCGTACCCATTATCGTTTTAAGCTTGATCGCATGCTCCTACGTTGTCAGCTTCATCCGTGCACGTTTACTTCTTTTATTTCCACTATTGTTCCCACGTTTAGTTTTTTCGCTACCTCTCTCCCTTTCTCACTTCTCCAGAACAACATTGCCGACTTGAAATTTTTGTGTGTGTAATCTGAAGTTTGCGATCCTTTCGTCCTCACTGAAGTATTCTTCATATGGTTAAGAAGGACAACAAGATGACCGCCAACAGATTTTGATGAGACACCAGGATATTAACTCTGCAAGCACCAAATCTAAAGCGAAGCACGATGACTTTCCACGATGAAATGACTGTTACCAAATGGACAAAGCTTGTGGATATTAACCATTCTGCAATGCTGCCTTCAAACTACATTTTAAAATCAGTTACACTGCAGGGGTTTAGTCAAACATTTCGCCGGTAATGAATGCTTGGGGGCCATTCATCCTGGATTTTCTTGAATTCCAATATATACCCTAATATTTTGACTCAATTTTACACTAAACATGCCAAAGATTTACCTTTAAAGTGTAACCCTCCAAATCTTGAACGTTAATTTCACCCTTGTATTCACTCAGTTATGTTAACTGGGTCGAGAGTGAGATCATAATTTCACAAGGATTCTCACAATTTAGTTTAGTTATATTTGATAGGCGTATAAGGAATCTTAGACATCAAAATGAATGCAGAAAAATATTACAAAATAATAATGAGATATAGTGTATTATAGCTTTGTGATAACAAGATGAATATGAGTACATACAACAAGTACTCCTTTGTGTGTACATATTATGTCTAAATAATGTTCCTCTATAATTTTTTTTTTATATAAAGTGACAATCTATTTTAATATGTTTTATTCTCTTATGAAAATTAGAATTGCAACTTTATGCATAGTTCCCTTATTATCATAATACATGAAACAAAATGAGGATTAATTACACCAAAATCCCTAAAAAGTTCAACAAGCTAGGTAATCTTGCATATTGCAGCCATGACCTTGTGTTCTAACTCCTTAGAGGACCTTGAAGCAATTGGTTATTTCTTATTCTCCCAAGATATAAGGGAATCACTCAACTTATTATAATATCTAGTGATACATTGCCATGACATGGGACGAACCTTGTAAATAAAGTCGCAATCGGTAGGAAACTCTAAGTTGGATGTGTTGGGTTTATGGCTATCCAAGAAGGGGGGGGGGGGGGGGTTGAATTGGATATTTGGAAGTTTAATGAATTTAAACTTTTTCTTTCAGTTTGTTCTTCTATAATGAATACAGCTAAACATATTATCACAATAGTAATGAAATATCTAATAGAAGAATTAAATCAGAGAAAATCACACACAAGAATTTCACGGTGGTTCGGCCATTTTTCACCTACTTCCACCATTTTCTCCTTCAACTCAAACCAAGTTGAAATATGCTTTACTTCAAACAAAGAGAGCACCTCTCCTTCACCTCACAACTCCTCAGAAGGAGTTATATAGTTCACGGTTACAAGGTTAGGTTTACAGAAGCCTTAATACATCAAGCTTACTCCTCAAATATATGATATGAGTGAGGATTCAAGCTTATCAGAGAGCTAATCGAATGTATACAAGATCAATTTAAGCTCTAATCTCAAAAACCCCAATTTCACAAATCTAGGGTTTTCGGATTTACAATAATCTTTATGTGCAAATAATGTTATAATCAATCTAGCACATATAAAGATTAATCTATCAAATGATATTCAAAAGATAACAAGTTTAAAGAATATCACCGAAGATTTTCTTTTCCTTCAAACAATACCGAACGCAGCTATAAGCACAAATCGATGAGGGCTTTTGTTTCTCTTGATTAGATCAGCAAGAATATATCTCAGCAAGCACCAATATTTCATCCGAATCCCCCTTTTATAACAAGTACTTGAACCTTGAATAGATTAGGGTTTCGGTTCAAACCTTTTTGAAATCCTTCCGTTGGGATTTGATTGATTCGATGTTGTACTAAAGCAGGTGATGATTTTTTCAGCAAAATAGTTGTTCTGAGATCCAGTCGCCTCACCATTCTTCCCGTTGGAGCCGTTGTCGCAGGAGAGAGAGATCGAGAGGAAGAGAGTTTCAGAGTGCGGCTAGGGCTTCCGTCTTTTGGTCATAAGAGCTTATGCTCTTATTTGCTTACATACGCTACCGTTTAGAATAAGTGGCTTTTCTCAGGACGCTGCCGTTTCATGCTTCATAAATTCACGGGCTGAAGCTTTCGTTTACGGGCTGAAGCACTTATTCACGGGTTGGAGCTTTCATTCACAGGTTGAAGCTTTCGTTTACGGGCTGAAGCACTTATTCACGGGCTGGAGCTTTCATTCACGGGCTGAAGCACTTATTCATGGGCTGGAGCAATTATTCACGGGCTGAATAAATAAGCTTCATGTGTCCATATGTAAATATATGGTCGGTCCATTACACCGATACATACACCAATTCCAAGTATCAAAGTTCCTTTAACATAACCAAGAATGTAGATTAATCTATGAAATAAAATATTCAAAGATTAAATCAACTTGGCTTCATATTTGATGTTGAATAATAAAATGTAGGAACCCGGTTACTTTATAATATCATTAATTGATATTATAATTTGCACACCTTTTACTTCCTTTAAGTTTTGATATGTGCACACAAGATCTCATATTTTCTATCATATATGCAAGTATGATATTCTATTTAATACATGTTCAAATAAATATAAAATTCTATTTGACATATATTCTCATAAAATTTTTCTCAATCAAAACATACAAGCACATGATTTTCAACAATCTCCCCCTTTTTGATGATGACAAAATTTTCATATTGAACTGACTTGCACATGTTATTTTGCTATACCTTGAACACGTAAATGCAGTAAGCATAAACCTATAGCAATTTCATGAACACGTGAATGCAGTAAGCATAAACCTATTATTGTTGTCATGAATATACATCAAAGAATCATAGCAGGTATTGTTCGGTGAAATTCTAAATGCAAGTGAACATGTCGAACAAGTAATATAATGATAAGAAAGATATCGTCCCACAGAGATTGGTGATTACTAGACCAACTAATTACCAACGGTGAATAACTCCTAGAATTTATCTAGCAAACCAAATTGATAGATGATAGATTAACTAACTAAATCTAAGAAAACTAAATACAATAAATATGTTAGAGCATATGATTTCACCATAATTACTAGGTATTAATATTAATTATTTATGCTTGCAAGAGGGATAATATCTATGTGATGGCGGAATTTCCTAATTTATTTACTATCCTATGTCTAGGTATAGCAAACCTACTTAGTTCATTAATTCACTATATCTCTATATGTGAATTGAAACAAACCAGATGCATTAGGATCTATGAACATTCTCAGTTTACACTGAAAGCCACACAAACAATATGGTATATGTCTATCCATATTTAATCTATGGTTGCATATTACAAGAAGCAACTGCATGCTATTTCCTGTCGGTCTTTAACATGCAAATCAAGTCATCTAAGTGGTAGCTAATCACCTAAAAGCATTAAACTCCGTAATATGTAACTTCACATAAATAAAATATCTTGCAAAACATACTAATCATAAGATTCATACCATCATAACTAGGTTACATCGTAGCTCTAACAAAAATAAACTAAAACATAAAGAAATAATGAGGAAGAACAATAATAAGAAACAAAGAAGGCATCTTGAATCTAAGAACAAGAAGTTTGTCACCCTTTTTGTCTTCTCTTCAAGAAAACCTTGAATTCTTGGCCTCTATCTTGAGTTGTGCTCAATTTCCTCCTCTTCCTTCAACGGCGCCAATAACTTTTGCCTCTTCTCTTCTCTTAAATAGGGTTTAGGTTTAGACCTATCTCCTATCCTAGTAGAGCTGGGTTTTAGAGATCTAAAACAATTGGGTTTTGAACTCCTAATTTAATTAGGCTTTGAACTCCTAATATGATTAGGTTTTCTAATTATTTAAAAAACCCAATAACAATAAAATCTAAATACAATTATCCAAAGCCCAAGCCCATCTTGACTCTCTTGATCTTGATATTACAATTTTGCCACACAATAAGCATTAGGTTCTCCATGTTCATTCTTTTTCTCCTTGCCTCCTTGTGCTACATAAACAAGATAAATTTAGGTAAATAAATAGAAGTTCAAATGTTTTCTCACAATTATTAAAGTTATTTATTGCCTAAAATAGATAAAATAACTCTATAAAAATAGAGTTATCAGGTATATTTGCATACTCAGTAGGATGTAAGAGAGTTTATCCCACGTTCTGCACTAAGAGTCAGAGATGGAATATACATGTGCTAGAATGAATGTACTTTCTCCCCCTTTTTGTTATTAGCAAAAAGAGCATAGCAATGGAAGATAATCAGGCAAAGCAAATAAGAATGAAGACAATCCTTAAAAGAATAAGTAAAAATGAAGAGGATAGCAGTAAAGATCTGACCTGGTGCGGATGTACAGATAGGGCTCCCCTTTAGAACAGTAGCCGAGAATACAAGATGATAAAGCATATTGTTCACAGAGTTCAAGCAATGTCATTAAGCAAACACATACCAAGTTCTCTTCGGAGAGTAGAGAACTTATTATGGTCCAATGGTTTTGTGAAAATGTCGGCAAGTTGTTGGTCAGTGCTAACAAACTCAATAGAGATATCTGATTTTTCAACATGGTCACGAATGAAGTAATGTCTTATCTCTATATGTTTGGTTTTAGAGTGCTGTATTGGGTTTTTAGTGAGATTTATGGCACTGGTGTTGTCACATTTCAATGGAATCTTAGTGAAATGAAGACCGTAATCCTTTAATTTCTATTTCATCCACAGAATCTGAGCACAGCAACTAGCCGCAGCTATATATTCTGCCTCAGTGGAAGAAAAAGCAACGTTGTTTTGTTTCTTGGAGTGCCAAGAAACCAGCATATGTCCTACAAATTGACAGGTACCACTAGTGCTTTTTCTATCAATTTTACACCCAGCATAGTCAGAATCACTAAATGCATGTAGATCAAACATAGTGTCTTTTGAATACCAAATGCCTAATATGATTGAGTCCTTTAGATACCGAAAAATCCTTTTAACAGCTTTTAAGTGTTGCTCCTTGGGATTAGATTGAAATCTTGCACATAAACAAACACTAAACATGATGTCTAGCCAAGAAGCAGTCAAATATAACAGGGAACCAATCATGCCTCTATACATTTTAGAATCAACACAAACTCCAACATTGTCATTTGATAAAGATGTAGATGTGCTCATGGGAGTATTTATGGGTTTAGAATCATGCATGTTATATTTCTTGAGTAATTCCTTAGTATATTTAGTTTGACTTATGAATATTCCTTTAGGTGTTTGTTTAATTTGAAGTCCAAGAAAGTAATTTAATTCACCCATCATGCTCATCTCAAACTCATGTTTCATATTATCAGTAAATTGTTCACACATAGCAGAATTTGTAGAACCAAACACAATATCATCAACATAGATTTGAATAATCAAAATCTCTTTTCCTTGTGTCTTGATAAACAATGTATTATCTACCTTTCCTTTTCTAAAATTTGTATTTAATAGAAAGTTGCTCAGTTTATCATACCAAGCCCGTGGGGCTTGTTTTAACCCATATAAAGCTTTGGAAAGCTTGAATACATGATCTGGACATATGGGATCTTCAAATCCAGGTGGTTGTTCTACATAGACCTCTTCCTTAACAACACCATTTAAAAAGGCACTTTTCACATCCATTTGAAATAATGTGAAATTCATATAGCAAGCAAAAGCAAGCAACATCCGAATAGCTTCTAACCTAGCTACAGGAGCAAACGTTTCATTATAGTCAATTCCTTTTTCTTGACTATATCCTTGAGCTACCAATCTGGCTTTGTTTCTTGTAATGGTCCCACATTCATCTAACTTATTTCTGAACACCCATTTGGTTCCTATGACCGAATGGTTCTGTGGTCTTGGAACTAATTTCCAGACTTTACTCCTTTCAAATTGATTTAGTTCTTCTTGCATAGCAAGGAACCAGCTCTCATCTTTAAGAGCTTCATCTGTTTTCTTTGGCTCTATTTGAGACAAGAAAGCTTGATGTTCACACGTGTTATGATATTTGGATCGTGTGCTTACTCTATTTGCTGGATTTCCTAGAATGTGTTGTTGTTCTACTTCGTTTCTGACTCTCGGAAAAGTAAATTCTCTAGAGTCTAACTCCCCCTCAATGGATGCATATTTGTCATTTGCATTTTGTGCCGTGGAGCTTTGATCAGAATCATCCTTGAATTTTACATGAATAGATTCTTCAACAATTAGAGTTCTCTTATTGAAAACTCTATATGCTTTGCTGATATGAGAATAACCTAGAAAAATGGCCTCATCGCTTTTAGAGTCAAATTTTCCAAGTGACTCTTTTCCATGGTTTAGCACAAAGCATTGACTTCCAAACACATGGAAGTAGGATATGTTGGGTTTTCTACCAAACAGTAACTCGAATGGAGTCTTTTTCAAGACTGGTCTTAAGAATGCTCTATTTGAAATGTAGCAGGTTGTACTTACCGCTTCTCCCCAAAAGTGTTTAGGAAGATTGTATTCACACATCATGGTTCTAGCCATTTCTTGAAGTGTCCTATTCTTTCTTTCTACAACACCATTTTGTTGAGGTGTCCTAGGTGCTGAAAAATTGTGAGATATGCCGTTCTTGGAACAGAATTTCTCAAACAGGCAGTTTTCAAATTCACCACCATGATCTGTCCGAATCTTAACAATGGTAAGATCCTTTTCATTTTGTACCATTTTAGAGAAATCAATAAATTTCTCAAATGCTTCATCTTTCCTAGCAAGTAGATATACCCAAGTATATCTAGTGTAATCATCTACTATGACTAAAGCATAATACTTTCCATTCATAGTGGCTGTCCTTAGAGGACCAAACAAATCCATATGTATCATTTCTAGTGGTCTTGAGGTAGACATTATTAATTTTGGTTTAAAACTGCTTTGAGTATGTTTCCCTCTCACACAAGCATCACATAATTGATCTTTATCAAATGTGAGCTCAGGTAGTCCTCTAACTAGACCGTTCTTGGATAATTTCTCTAATAATCCTAGACTAGCATGACCAAGTTTTCTATGCCACAACCATGCATCAACACTTTTACTAGCAATCAAGCATGTTTGTTTATTTGTCAACTCACTAAGATCAAGCACATAGATATTATCTTTCCTTTTTCCAATTATTCTCACATTATTTTCCAACTTTTCAACAAGACATAGTTCTTTCCCGAATCTAATTTTGAAGTTGTTATCACACAGCTGACTTATACTTAGAAGATTAAATTTCAATTCATCAACATACAGCACATCATATATAAGAAGGGATCTCGGGTTACCTATGGTGCCTACACCTTTAATCCTTCCTTTGGAGTTATCTCCAAAAGATACCGTACCACTAGACTTTAGCTTAAGTGTTGAGAAGAGCTCCATCATCCCAGTCATATGATGGGAACAACCGTTGTCCATAATCCACAACTCTTTGTGCTTCTTCTTGTCTATATTCCTGCTCATATCCTGCAGAAACAAAAATTTGTGTTGAAGATTTTGGTACCCTTTTTTCTTTGGGTCCATGAGTGTTAGTTTCTAATATATTTATCATTTTCTTAGGTATCCAAATCTTTTTGATCTTGTATGTTTTTCTAAGCCTAACTGGACATGTATCAAATGAATGACCAACATATTTACAATAAGAACATTTATGATGCAGCAAGAGTCCACAATCCTTATTGTCAACGAGGCTTGTAGGTGTTTTTGTATTTTCTAAGGAATTGTATCCTATACTAGCTTTGTTGTATACACCTCTTTGTGATTCTAATATGTTATTCAACAAGTTACTGCCTTTTGTAAACCTGTGCAATAATATACTAGTTTCATCCAGTTTCATTTGAATTTTAAATTTCTCTTTTTCTAACACCCGAATTTTCATGTTTAGTTTTTCTGTGTCTCGGTCACACACTAACTTATTTAACTCATCAGCATGCTTGTTTTCTGAATAGGAGCAAATACTAATCGAAGAGCATGTATCAGTTTTAGAATAAATATTCTCAGAAGTGTTTTTATGCATACAAACCATAGATAATGTCATGGGAGATTTATCCTTTTCAGTTTTAGCTTTTACAGATTTATATTTAGCCTTTATCTTCTTGTATTTTTCTTTTATCTTTGTTGCATACTCAACCAGATAAAAAAAAAAATAGTTTCAATGTCACCACTTAGATTTGTTTCGAGTTCAGGATCACTTACCTCGAGTTCTTCTTCTATTGTTGCATTTGTGGTTAGGCAGAGATAAGCTACTTCTTCTTGTTCTTCTTCATCTGATGAGGAGCTCTCATCATCCCATGCAGCAATCATCGCCTTCTTTTTTTTCTTTATTATTCTTCTTCTTGAGTGAGGGGCAATCGGCTTTGATATGTCCAGGCTTTCTACACTCATAGCATAAGTTATCCCTAGACTCATATGTTTCATTTCTTCTAGGTTGTCCTTTATTTCTTCCTAGACCCTTTTTGAGATATTTCCTAAATCTTCTAGCAATTAAAGCAATCTCATCATTTTCTGACTCAATCTCTTCAGTCTTTTCTACTTCTACTTTTAAAGCAAGTGACCTTCTATTCTCTTTTTCCTTAACTCTCCTAATTAGTTGCATTTCATGAGTTTTTAATGATCCTAGTAAATCATCTAAGGTTAAACTATCTAGATCATGTGCCTCTTCTATAACCATTTTCTTGGGATCCCAACTCTCGGGTAGAGACACTAGCATTTTTCTAACCATTTCTTCATTTGTATAAGTCTTTCCTAGCAACCTAAGTTCAAATATTATTTTTGTAAATCTACCAAACATGTCACTAATAGTTTCAGATTCAAGCATAGTAAACAATTCATAATCATAAGTAAGCATGGTTACCTTGGATGACTTGACTTTCTTTGTACCTTCAAATATGACTTCTAATTTATCCCGTATTTCCTTACCCATGAGACAAGATGATACTTTATTAAATTCATGACCTTTCAACCCACTATAAATCATGTTCATAGCTTTAGCATTTATTCCCATGATTTTAGCTTCATTTTTACTCCATTCATCAGTTTCGGGTAACGTGGTACCCTTTCTGATTATCTGCCAAGCTTCAGGGTCTTGACCCACAATGAATACTTACATGAGTTGCTTCCAATGTCTATAATTTATCCCATCAAACAGAGGTGGTTTGTTATATCCCGTAACAGCTACTCCTTTCTCTATAGCCATGTAAGTGGATCTACTCTAGGATGTTAAGCCTTTAAATCAGAGAACCTGGCTTTAGATGCCAATTGTTGGGTTTATGGCTATCCAAGAAGGGGGGGGGGGGGTTGAATTGGATATTTGGAAGTTTAATGAATTTAAACTTTTTCTTTCAGTTTGTTCTTCTATAATGAATACAGCTAAACATATTATCACAATAGTAATGAAATATCTAATAGAAGAATTAAATCAGAGAAAATCACACACAAGAATTTCACGGTGGTTCGGCCCTTTTTCACCTACTTCCACCCTCTTCTCCTTCAACTCAAACCGAGTTGAAATCTGCTTTACTTCAAACAAGGAGAGCACCTCTCCTTCACCTCACAACTCCTCAGAAGGAGTTATATAGTTCACGGTTACAAGGTTAGGTTTACAGAAGCCTTAATACATCAAGCTTACTCCTCAAATATATGATATGAGTGAGGATTCAAGCTTATCAGAGAGCTAATCGAATGTATACAAGATCAATTTAAGCTCTAATCTCAAAAACCCCAATTTCACAAATCTAGGGTTTTCGGATTTACAATAATCTTTATGTGCAAATAATGTTATAATCAATCTAGCACATATAAAGATTAATCTATCAAATGATATTCAAAAGATAACAAGTTTAAAGAATATCACCGAAGATTTTTTTTTCCTTCAAACAATACCAAACGCAGCTATAAGCACAAATCGATGAGGGCTTTTGTTTCTCTTGATCAGATCAGCAAGAATATATCTCAGCAAGCACCAATATTTCATCCGAATCCCCCTTTTATAACAGGTACTTGAACCTTGAATAGATTAGGGTTTTGGTTCAAACCTTTTTGAAATCCTTCCGTTGGGATTTGATGGATTCGACGTTGTACTGAAGCAGGTGATGATTTTTTCAGCAAAGTAACTGTTCGACATCCAGTCGCCTCACCATTCTTCCCGTTGGAGCCGTCGTCGCAGGAGAAAGAGATCGAGAGGAGAAGAGTTTCAGAGTGCGGCTAGGGCTTCCGTCTTTCGGTCATAAGAGCTTATGCTCTTATTTGCTTCCATACGATGCCGTTTAGAATAAGTGGCTTTTCTCAGGACGCTGCCATTTCATGCTTTATAAATTCACGGGCTGAAGCTTTCGTTTACGGGCTAAAGCACTTATTCACGGGCTGGAGCTTTCATTCACGGGCTGAAACACTTATTCACGGGCTAGAGCAATTATTCACGGGCTGAATAAATAAGCTTCATGTGTCCATATGTAAATATATGGTCGGTCCATTACACCTATACATACACCAATTCCAAGTATCAAAGTTCCTTTAACATAACCAAGAATGTAGATTAATCTATGAAATAAAATATTCAAAGATTAAATCAACTTGGCTTCATATTTGATGTTGAATAATAAAATGTAGGAACCCGGTTACTTTATAATATCATTAATTGATATTATAATTTGCACACCTTTTACTTCCTTTGAGTTTTGATATGTGCACACAAGATCTCATATTTTCTATCATATATGCAAGTATGATATTCTATTTAATACATGTTCAAATAAATATAAAATTCTATTTGACATATATTCTCATAAAATTTTTCTTAATCAAAACATACAAGCACATGATTTTCAACAGGATGAAGATGAGAATAGCATGTCAAGTCTTGGAGACTTTTCAACAAACCTTAGTATCCCCGTAGTTCCATCCATGTATGAAAATTTGGGAGAATGAACCAATTGACTAAGGTGTTGAACAATAAAAATGATATTAGGCTTCATTGTAGTCAAGTAAATCAATCTCTCAAGAGGATGGATCATCCAAGAGTGGATCATATCCATTAGCATTTATAGAAATGTACTCATATCCAACTTAAAACCCTAAGACATTATGTGATAGAACCCATTATCTTAGAAGTATGATTCTTAATATATTTCTTAGTAATGTGAAATTTATTATCTACATCTTAACACACCCCCTTGTTAGGATAGTCAAATCATCAATCGTGGTGTCACATTATGTGAACAATGCATAAGCTTTAATTCATAAAAGTCTCTAAAGGTGCTAAGGAAATCTTTAGCAATGTGGGACAACTCCATGCCAATTTAACATACCTCCTTTCCATAATGATCTAACCTAGAATACAATACAATGCCACTTTTATTGTATGGAATATTCACATATCCATAGAGGTGTTAAGGCAAAATTTGAGCTTCAATACCATATTAGGTTTCATAAATATGGGCATATATCCAACTTAAAACCCTAAGATAATGGTAAAACTCATTATCTTATAAGTAAGGTTCTTAACATAAACCTTATACCCTAAAACAACCTCACACTAATTTAACATCTCTCCTCACCACAATGGTCCAACCTAGACTACACTATGGTGCCACTTTTACTGAGTGGGATAATATTAGGTTTTATAGAGATGGGCATACGTCTTACTTGAAATCTTAAGGCAATGGTAAAACTTATTATTTTATAAGCAAGATTCTTAAATATTTCTTAATAATATGGAATTCATTGTCCACATGTTAACAATATCATTTATGAGATCCTTTAACATCATTTTTAGGAGTAGTTATTTTCACATTTTACTTTGTGGAACTAATGACAGGTTTTGATCTTGCAAGTCCGACCTCTAAAGTCAATTCTAGTATATATTTTGCACTAGTTGAGTTAAACAAACCAACAAGAGGAAAGAAAAATTTTCAATTAAGCCTGCTTTCAAAACAAAAATTTTGCTTGACTCACAACTAGTAGAAGAGAGTCAAGAAAAAGAAGAAGAGAGAAATGAAAGGAAAAGTAGATACCCTCCCTATACAATTTGTAAGATGTTGAATCATTTAGAAAAATTTTGTTGGCACAAGGAAAAACTTCAATGTAATCATTGCTCCAAGCTCATGCACATTCATAAAAATTGTCAACTTAAACAAATAAACCAAGTCAACTTCACTAAAGAAAAAGATCCCACCATGGCCACTCTATTTTATGGGTGTTTCTCAATCACCTGTTTTGATCCTAATCGCTGGTGTGTGGATTGCAAGTCAAGTAGCCTTATGTTTTTTTATGAAGGGATCTTTAGTGAACTAGATAAATCCTTCAAGTCTAAAGTCAAGCTAGCCAATGATTTACCGTTAGGTGTTATGGGAAAATTGGCTATTTCAATTCGAATCTCATACAAGATGAAAAATGATTATGTTTGTTGTCTAATATTTGACGAAGATAAAATTGCCCCAAGAGATTATCCGCAGTTGACATGAAAGACACTAGGAATTTTCCCATCATATATGAAAAAATGGATTTGAATGCCATGGGAATTCCTAAAGATAGGTCATGGTTATAGCATAGGAGATATGGGCATTTAAATTTTTGGGAAACTACATGATTTGAGTATTGTAGAAGTTCTTCGTATTGTTAGAATGATTGTAAAAGTCTTTAAGGGTTGTCAATTGGGAAAGTCGCAAGCAGTATTTCTCTTCTAAATCCAAAGAAAAAAGAACTGATTTGCTTGGCCTTGTATACATATGATGTATGTGGACCAATGAGGATCTTCATTAAGGAATGTAAACAATAATTCATCATCTTTATTAGTGATGCATATGCTACTTGGGTTTATTTCTTGAAAGAGAAGTCTAGAGTGCTTGAGATTTTCAAAAGATTCAATGCAGAAGCTAAGAAGGAGAGTGGGAACTTAGTGAAATGTCTTAGGTCATACCATGGAGGTGATTGTCTCAAAAACTACACTACTTTTTTAAGGTGGTAACAAAAGCACTCAAGGCAGGAGAAAGAAAGGAATAAAAAAAATGAAAAAAAAAATTGTTTTGATACAATGAATAAGCAATTGTCCTAATTGACAACACCAACATGCCCTTAGAATGATCAATTCAATGATGTTAAGCTATTCACTTGGAAATTGTATTTGGGTTCTTTACTTACGCAGCTGCACTATGAAATTGTGCTGTAAATGCTTATTTTTTGCCTTAGCAAAGAGCTTTCCATTAAACTTTGTGGAAACTCAATCCTCAAGTTAACAACTAAATTGCATCCCAATTTTGACCAAGACCAAAAATAATAAATAAATAAAATATGGTAGCCTCACTAGCAGATATCATTAAGATCACTCAGGGATGTTAGCGCTGTTAATCCCAAACGAGTCCGTAAAGGGTTCAATGTTATCCTACTAGATGACCAGTGTGAACTGCATTCATTTTCTTGCTGTAAACACTTTAAAATCATATCTACTCTAGAAACATTCATCCTTTCTTAGATGGTAAGCTTTCTAATGGTTCTATACATTTTTGGTATGGTAAGAAATGTATGAAATTGAAATTAAACGACTACAACAACTTTAGTTGATAACTATCGCTTAAAGAAAAAGTAATTCTGAATTTTGTAAAGGACGTCACTCGTCATGCAAGCGAAACTACACAATTTCCAAGGACTTCCTTTTCCTTTTTTCTTTTCTGTTATTTATCAGTTGACAGTTTTAGGATACTGCCACTAAAATTTAAAATTATCTTTTACAAAATCAAATTGCAAGTATTGAGTAAACTGTTGCTTGACTTATTTCTTAAAATTTTAATGGCTGGTAATTCATGAAGTTAAGTGACAAAAAAAAAAACTCATTTTCCATTGAAAACTTTAAATCAAATAAAAGTTTTACATCTTGATAATATACTAAAAAAGAATTATAAATGTACTTTTACAAAATACTAATATGATGACTTTCATGGAGATTTTTTGTCCGGTCAAATTTTGTAAGATGTCTTGTTTTCTTACTTTTTCACATATAAAAGAGTTGCTAGTTTTTGATACAATAGTTTGGTTATGGATCTCTACTGTGTCAATATACGTTAACATCAAATTAAGAATGTCAATTGGAGCAAAAATGGAACATGTTCATGTTAAAGAGGACATAGAAACCAACCAATTCAGATGGTCAAATTCACTAGATTTAATGTTAAAAGTAATGCACCAATAATTATAATAATTACATGTTAACGAATTAACAGTGTGACTCTTCTATAGATATTAATTGAATAATATCATTATGATTTTGGTTAATGATTATTATAATAGAATAACTAAACAATGAATTATGTTCTTGTTATTAGAGTATCAAATAATGACAACAAAAAATTAACAATCGGGATACTTAATATTTAACTGGATGAAATTGCAAGTTCCAATTAATCAAATCAGTTATAAATAACTTTCTTAATAATTTACTTAATTTTGAACGCTATATTGGGCGGGATATTTGAGTCCAAAATTAACAATATTTGAATTCACATTATATTTTACCACTTTCTATCCAATTTATTTTTAGTATCTATAAATCATTAGGAAAACATAATTAGAGAGTCCGAGTTTATGATTCGCTATTTTCAGATGTATTTTTCAGAAATCAATTTCCAGCAATGTAAAAGAATTGAGATGTTTAATGAATAACGCAAGGGCAAAAAATACCATGAGTTTTGTAGAATAGAAAAAAGTAAACAATTAAACAAAACATAATAGATTCTATTAAGGCAGGCTCGGAAGCAGCAAAGAAAGTCACAAGGAGGGAAAATATCAAATAGAAGAGGAAACACCGGCATAACGGCACTGGCTGGAGTCCGAGTAGTTTCCATATATTCCGATCTTAGACAGAATATGAGAGAGAGAGGGAAGGCTCATGCAAAGCGAAGTGACACGAGGCTTACTGAGTGAGGATCTCAAAATGAAACCGCAACCAATTGGTTTGCAGCCAAAATTGCCACCTTACTACCATAATTTTCTTATCTTGGACGAATTAATGATTCCAGCCCACTATCGTAAATTTCTCTGTTTACAGCCACCAATGCTCCACCCAGTTCACTCTATGAAACTCCAGTCCTCACTCCCAGTCCGTTTCATACAAAGCCAAGCGAGAAAAAAAGCCCTGTGTTCTTTTGTGGTATTGGATTCAGTTCCTGTGTTAAACAATTCTCATTTCTACTCGGTATAAATCTCTCCTTTTGTCAGTCTTATATGCGAGACCAGTGAATGATAATTTGTCCGTCTATCCCTTTTTATCCATCATCTTTAATCTCTGTTCTTGTTTTAAAGTAAGGATTTCAGAAAGAATAATTCCGTTTGGAGCATTTGGTTTTCCATCTATTTTGTTGAATCAATCTACTCTTACTCATCATCTATGGTTTGTATAGAGTCAATCGGTATATACATATCTTCAAGTATGTGCCTCTGTTTTTGCTTATGGGTTGTCAAAGTTTATTGATGATAATTGTTTTTGAACGTTTATGTTGGGATGAACTGGGGTTCTTACAGGTTCTTCTAGCGCAGGAAGTAATCTTCCATGATCCATCTAATTAAATTTCGGGATTGCCGTACTTTTTCCGACAAAAAGAAAAATCCTTTTGGACTTGAGTGCTTTGAATTTTTCTTTGGGAAATTCCTTTATAATTTCAGTTACATTGTGAACTAAAGTCGAAGTTCTTATAGTCGGAGGTTACCCTGTTTACCTCCGGATTCTATTTCTGAAAGTCTAAGTTCTTTGTAAATTTGTTTGACTATGATAGCAAAGGAGAAGGATCAAAGGAAAAGATCCTTCTTCTTTCTTCGGCAATGTGTTTTTTTTTTTTTCCCTTCTCTCCTTCTTTCTCAAATAGTCTCATAGTGTAGTAATTATCGAGTATGAACTCTTATTGATTTCTGCCTCTGCATATGGTAGTGGTCTGTGGCTAGATCTCTCAACCAATTGGGATTCGACAAATGAAACAGTACCCCTGCATCCCTATGCCACAAAGAAATCATTTCCACTGTCTTGTTTTTGGTTAGAATTGAGACCAGTTTTGAGGAGGTGCTCCTTCTCTCATTGGTGTGAAGAATGCTCGTTGAGTTAGTTCATTAATATAATGCTTAACTATGCAAGCATTGGTGCCTAAGTCTTTAAGCATCTTTTTTCATTCCCCACATTTAGGTTACACCCTGAAAATTGGTTTGGTGACCTTGATGGCACCTCCTCTGATGGAAAACTTCCTTTCCGTCCTTGTTTTGAACTTCTTTTGTGGCATTTGAAGGTTTCAGTACTGACACTAGTGGAAGTAGGTTGATTTTTAAGTAGATTGCCTTCATTTTCTTGATCATCTTTGTTTCTGCTAGGTTTTCCTTTTCTTTTTGTCAACCAATTTGGGTGCCTAGTCATGTTTAAGACTGATGATTTTCAGGCAATCTTGGTACTGCCGCTGGTTCTCATAAACTTTTTAATAACTCTTTCCTACTTATTCGTTGAACGTGCAAGAATATATCGGTTCTCCCCCTCTTCTCGATTATATCGAGCTAGTTCATGACCCCTTAGGCCTGCTGGTCATGAAAGCTCTAGATTGTAGGACTTAGATTCATGTATTCTTTTTCCTTCATTTGAATCTCGGAGTTTGAATTTTACTAAATTTTTTTCTTTTCTAGTTGTAGAACTAGGTACATTGAGATGTTTCTTTGTGTGCATGCGTAAGCCTATGTTAGTGATACTTGGGAATTACTTGGAGATGCTGCTGTCTTCTTTAGCAGCTTTAGCTGGCACTTGTGTTTTATTTCTTTGAGAGTATTATTATTATTATTTTATAAGAACTATAACCAATTCAAGGAAATATTGTTTTAGTTTGTAAACCTTTATCCATATACAGTTTATGGATTATTTGGCTTTTCTTTTTGCCTTCTGCTACTGTAAGTCTTTTAAATGTCTGATTATTTATTTGCTGCTTGCCCTATTTGTGCTCTACGCATTGGATCATAAACAATTATCTATCTGCAAAAGCTAGTTTTGGATGCAATATAGTATGTAGTAGTCTTTGCAGTATGGCATATTGCATGAGAATTATTATTATGTTTGTGTCACACTGATGGTGGATGGTGAACCAGGTTTAATTTTCATTGCTTCTCATACTTGTCTTTGCTTTGAATTTATGCTCTCTCTTTCTAACTCTTTTTTCTTTGCAAATCATTTTGTTCAGTATTTCTGATTTTTATCGAATCTTCTGATTTTATTATCTAGTGTTGTATCTTTATATAGCACTTTCATAATCCCTAATTTTTATTTCCTAGTGAATTCATATTATTTAGGACACAGCTGACTGTGGAAGAAATTATAGGTAGAGGTAAGTGCTATATATTACTGTCGTTTTATGGATTTTTTACGTAAATGATCAATCCTTCACGTCCAAGATTTTACTACGCACACGGGGACTGCAATTCACTTTTAGTTTCTCACACGTGAGTGCATGGAAAGTCACGTAGAGATGAAAAAGGTTGGTGAGAAGTTTGAAGTGGATAATAGGTATCTCAAATTCTTTTATTATAAGCTTATAAAAATTAGAAAATTCATAATTACCTATTAAGAGTTTGATGCGTTTCTATTGATGCAGGAGATTAGCATATTAACTTTCTTACTGATGAATGAAACCAATTCCAAGTACTGGTGGTCTCTAATAGCATGTCATCTCTCACCAAACTCATATTTCCATTCATTTTGTGTTGTGTTATACTGCTTGTTAACATCAAAAGACCTCAAGCTTTAATTTACACATTTTAGATGAAATTAGACCCTCCTAACTGAGGGAGGGCACTTGAATAGTTTCTACCTTCCATCGTTTGAGTGAACTTGTAGCAACATGCTCGATGCATAGCACTTTATTTAAACAAATTTTGGTGAAATTGAGAGAAGTTATGAAAGATCTGTGAAGTTCATGACTATTATTATTGAAAGATAGAAATGGATGATTTTGGCTACAACATTCCATAATTTAGAGTTTAAAATGGTGGTGGGGAATGTATACTCCATCTCTTTTAGCTGATAGTTTTTCCAGGCATATATAATCTAAGTATAGAGTTTGAGGAATTTAAAGAAAATTTGGGGAATAGATGCATTTGGAAATCATGAAAGTTTGATAAGCAATACAAAGCTAGTTAAACTGGAGAGTCGTGTTTTGAGTGTTTCTGTCCACACTAGTAAGGAAAACTCTCGTCACTTTTACAAATGCAGTTCAATTGTCGAAAGCTCCCCGTCCATGATGTCTTCAATTGCAAATCTTTTTCGTTTGTGGATAGCTTTGTAGGCATAAAAGCAATAAATAAATGTGATGTGATTTCAGGGCCACCAACATGAACGGTCAAGGCAACAACAACAATTCATTTCCAGGATCTTCTCTTGCTAACCATGGGCCAAATGTCAACAATCCTGGCTTTATTCAGAACAATGCAATTCCAACTGGCGTCGCAATTCATGATAGCCAGACTGATGGAGGGTGGAGGGCTGATTCCAGCTCCGGTGTGAACAATCAAAAGCAGATCAGTTTTATGGACTTATTAGGTGAGGATGGATGGCCGTCTTCTACTGATACTCCTGTTGGAACTGGTCAAAGGTTTCAAGGAATGGGTCTTGAGCCATATATTGCTCCTTTTCAAGAGAGCACCAATATGATCCCTCATGACAATCAAACCACAAACAAGTCATCCATTTTGCAAGGGTTTAGTTCTGGCGCTTTCACTCAGAACATAGACTTGAATGCCTCATTCGAGGGCAATGACAATGATCCCACCAAGGGTATGGAAGCGGATTTAAGCCTGAGTTTATCTAGTCCTGATGCCTTAAAAGATAATGACAATCCACTAGCCAACAACTCTTCGGTCCTACCTGTATCTTCTAGCCCGAGAAGATATGTGTTGGAAGAAAATGATGGCGGGGATGATCTTTCATCAGGTGATAGGCGGGTATCTTCGAAAAGAAGAGCACCTGAAGATGCTCCTAGGCTACTACTGTCCTTGGGTGAAAGTTCAAGCTCTAGGGAAGAAGCCAGAAATTCAGAAAGAGAAGCCACTCCTACCCACAGGAATGCCAATGGCAGCTTGAATTTGTCAACTCCTTTTATTATTCCTTCAAGTGTTGGTCAACCTGAACAGTTGGAAAATAGACTTGGGGTTGGCAAAAGGGAAGCAATTTCTAGCATGCACCAGACTTCAAGTGGTCTAGAAGAAGCAGAAAGTTCGCATAGAACAAGTCGTCTGAGGAGAGCTGCAAATCCACAAGATTCTGTACTACCTAGTATATTCTCAAGTGGGACCAGCCAATATTCTCAGTTACAATCAGGCACTCAATCAAATACCTTCTTTCCATTTAATCACTTTCCAAGCACAATCTCAACAGCCAGGTTACCAGTCAATGGGACCCATAGAGAACAATCTTTTATGCACTCTCCCAACTCTTTGCTTGATCTGCAGCCTTCCCCATGGTTCGAGTTGACAAGTTCAAGAATTGATGTGTCTGTAATTCCTTCTGTTCAAGAACAAAAGCTCGAGGAATATTCCAAGAAGCATCCTGCCTTCTCCTGAAAGTGAAAGGGGAAACGTAGCTCAGAGCCCAACGGGAATTAACATTTTCAATGGGAATTCAAGCTCTCTGGGAAACATTGCTTCTAGTTCACGAAGTGACACTCTTGCAGGCATTCATTTCACATCTGTGCCTAATGGGGTTCCTAGGTACAACATCCATGAACAGTACACTCACGGTAGTTACTATTCACTCTATTCGCAGACTTCTGCAGCAGCACGGGAAATGGGGCTTTCAATGAGATCGGGTAATGCAAGGCCTTTCCAGGTGCCTATGAATTCAGAATTGATGACAAGAGCTGGGAGACAAACTGGTAATTGTCCTGAAAATCCCTCCGCGCTACAGTCCATGGATGCTGCTTCAGAAACAAGCAGACTGGTATCTGAGGTATGGTCAATGGAATACAGAAATTAATATTCTTTACCCCTTCTGTGCAGGAAGTATCATAGTAGACAGCAATCATGCGATGGTATTTTTTAAAATCAAAAGAGATGTAGAACTTAAAATTCTTGAATATACCGCAGCAATCTAAATATCTGGGGAGTAACATGGATAAGCTAACATAGAAAGAAATTGGTTGGGTGCCATGCAGCATCGGGTGATCCCATCCAATTCTAATTCCTTCTTCTACTGGTGGTTGAGGAAGCACAAATATGCCACTAGGATGGGACCTTTTTTGTTTAATCTTTATGGATCTTGAAAATTTAACTTAGATGGTGAGGGAGATGGTAAGGGAAAGGAAACTTCACCAACCCTACAGGACCGAAGAAACCATTCCACAAACCCCACTGTAAATGTTGAAACCAAGCATCTAAATTTTGAAAGTGTTAGGACGCTCCCACATTGGGTGAAAGCCCCAAAAAATTGTGAATTTATGAGTGTGGGTTTTCACTTACTTACTTAACTGTTTAAAAAAAAATTATAGAGTCCTACAAATAAAATCAATAGTGGTATTAAAGTCTAATGAGACTGAGCCAAAAAACTAACAAGTTAAAACTAATAAGCTATTTTGACTCAAAACTTGATGTGTAACAAGAAAGTGTTATAATGCTCTCACGTCGGATGAAAATTTCAAAAAATTTTAAATTTATAAGTATAAACTTCCTTACTAAACCTTGATAATGGTAAATGAAAGTCAACTAAAAGGGCGGAAGAAATAGACAAATATGTCAAATAAGAGTAAGTCCTCTCATGATCCTTTCCAATAAAAATAATGCCTCCCCATTTGAACTGAGCAAAAGCTTGATACTAAAGTAGAATATTTTTGCTCACTTCTTAAGGTCTAATGGAAGAACTTTCTACACAAACTTCACGGTCCTTCTCCACTCTAAGATAATAGGGAATATGACCTTTTATATGAGGTAGGAATCCCTTGCTTGCCTAGCTACATCCCTTATATGTCTAGGGAATGTTCTGAGCTTCTAGCGAGAATATTTATTGGTTGACAAATCTTCTTAGTAGCAAACTTAAAAAATTAATCTTTTTTTCTAGAAAAGGCTTAGATATTGTCATCGTTTTTCTAGTATTTTTACCACTCTTGTTTGCTTTAGATCCTTTTAGTGACTGCTAATGGACATGCTTGCTTACATTCCTAGTTTGTGTTAGTTATGTTTGAGAGCTTCGTTTCTTCTGCCACATCTAAGAGATACATAACTTGCTACTGAGTTTGCCATCTAGCAGTGAACTCAGCAATGGTTGACAGTTTCGACTAGACCATAAAAATTATCAGTAAGGGTGGTATTGTGCATTAGCAGTTTACAAAGGCTCTTCTAAAAGGGGTAATATATTCATCATCATTAAGGAAAAAAGAAGAATTTTAATAACTAAAATGAAACTGATAAGTTATTTATCTAAGGTTCTAAAACTTCAGAGCCTTAGCTTCTACAGGAGCAGGGACAGCCTACCAAGAAGACGTATAAAGTTGACCATCATCAATTTCTTTCTTGGTTATCTACTGCCAAAAAGTTGCTTCTCTGTCAGAATACATTGTTTTAACTCTACAGACCGTTATAAGGGAATACTGTATATGCAATTTATTTTGATTGCAAACTGATAGTCTTAAGGTTTTTCCTCTAACACACATTATAAGTCCTGTATCCAGTTTTCTTTCTGTTTTGAAAATTTTATTGGTGCTTAGAACAACATGCAAATTTAGACATAGTTGTTGTTTTGGTCCAAAAGAGAAAATGCATGACATATATGTACATGAATCATATAACAATAACCATATGCAAGCAGTTTATGGACCATGACTTGGTTCTCTTTTTCAGTGTTGATGAAATACTACTTAATAAGATGTTTATTCTTTATATAACAGGTTCGGAATTCCGCAACATTTTTCCGTAGAGGTCGACCTTTTCAATTTCAGGTAGGTTTTAACTAGATCTTAATGTGTTGCTATCAAGCTCCATTTTACTATTATAATGCTACACAGTATTTATCTTTTATCATATTCTAGGTACTAAAATCGTCAATAATGGTAAAATAGCAGAAACTTTTTTTTTTTTTTGATGACCCAGAACCCCCACCACTTGCATGGTGGCTCAAACTGGAGGGCCCAATACTCACCCCAAAGCATTTTGCCCATTTCATGTCAAGAATGCAGCCAACTGGTTTTGAACTCAGGACCCCTACTTTGTAGGGAATCCCACACGAGCCTTTGCCAGTTGAACCACACCCCTGGGGGCTAAAATAGCAGAAACTTGATAGAGGGAAATTTTTCATATTTGTGCACTTCCTCAAAATAATTATTAGCTTGCATTGTCTTGTGAGAACTGGTTTATACCATCCAAAATGGGTCCAGTTTCCTTCAATCTCGCCAGGGTTTTATAAATGATTGCACTGGTGCTGGTATTCCAGGATTTTATGGTTATTGACAGTTCAATTGGGTTTGGTGTGCCTGAGGAGGATGATATGAATGAAGGCATGCGTCTTGACGTTGATAACATGTCTTATGAGGTAACACTACAAAACGTTAGTACATTGAAGGCTTAAAATTTTAAAGCATTTTTTTAGTTTTCTCTTTACAAGGATAGTACTTCCATATCATTGACCAAAAATAAATTTAGGATAAATTGTTTTAAGTAACCAGTTACCTCTGGTCCTTCGTTCTTGAAAATTGCTTCAAAGTAATAATTTTGGGCATAGGAACTACTGGCTCTGGAGGAGAACATTGGGAATGTCTGCACTGGGTTGAGTGAAGAAGCTATTCTAACAAATATGAGGCGGCGTACATATGAGTCCACCACATTGCCACCTCCAATGGAGAATGACCTTTGCTGCATCTGTCGGGTATGGCCCATTATATATTTTATTATTATTATTATTATTATTTTATTTTTTTCCCCTTCCTGGGTAAATAGGAAGGAGTCTGTTTTCTAAATTTCTTACTTGTCTTCCATTTCTGGGAACACTTTGCAGGAGGATTATGCTGATGGAGATGATCTTGGGAAGCTGGATTGTGAACATGACTTTCATTTCACCTGTATTAAACAATGGCTAGTTCAGAAGAATTCCTGCCCCACTTGCAAAAGGATGGCCCTGGCTCGTAGAGACAGAAACAACTAATTGTAGGCTGCTTCTCAAAACTGGAGGTGCTTACCTGCCCTTGGATGGCATCTTTAGTATATTTGTAGAAGTCATCATTTTAAGTTCTTTTTATGACAGTTTTTCATTGACACAATGTTCAGCTCCATGAGACACCTTGGTGCCTCTTTATCTTGCTTTTTTACTCGAAAAGTTCTTGGTTTCTGTGCTTTCTATAAGTGCTTTTGAGCTGTTTAGATTCGTGGCCATCCTGCTTGCCAACTAGCTAGTTAGTAAGAAGGAACCTCGCTTTGGACATTCAGGAGAAATTTAAATTATATTCGATGATGTTTAGGCATGAAAGCATGACAGTAAAATAGCAACCTCTAGTTATGTAGACTGCTTCGTTGGCTAGTCCCTTTTCCCTGCTGCAATAAAACCTAATTTTAAACGTTTCCCTTAGATGCTGCTATTATTTTCGCTGGCCTGTTATATGCTTTACTGTATTGCCTCTTTTTTCGAGATTATTCAAAATCTGCTGGGTTGGCAGATTGAAATTGTTGATGGTTGGGCTGAAAAGGAAATAAATAAATAAAGAAAGTGATTAATGGCAGAATTGATTGTCCGTAGCTGTCTACTCTGGGTAAGATGTCTTACAAGACACGTAATATCTTACATTATGGCTTTTTTTTTTTTTTTAATGAACGGTCAAAATAATGTCATATTGACATAGAAGGAATAAAAATTTTATAAAAAAAAAAAAATATTAAAGCAGCCAGCAATCTTAAAGCGAGGGTAATCAATCAAATCAAAAATAGATTTAGGAGTGATGAACCTTAAAATTGTTTTTGGAATTTCAAAATATCCTTACAATCCACTTAAGGGAGATTAACAACTTGTAAATTCTATCTTGAGGACTTGGAAGTAGTTCGATTATCTTTAAAGTAATTATTAAAGAAAATCAACCGTCCTTTAAACAATATGATTTACTATACCCATCTTCCAAATGTGGTTGACCACCTTCAAATATGTATATGGATGATTTGACCACCCTTAGCATCATTGGAGGGATAATTTGACGTGATTGATTACTTCTTTAAGATAGATTAGTGTGATTCATTATGGGTAGAAGACGAGATACTATCTTACCACAAGTTACAAGTGAACGGTAAAGATATAAAGTACTGACGACCAAATGAGAATTCCTGTCCATCTATTGTTGCATGTTATTTACAATTTCATGCAGAGCCAAATTCTCTCATGAACGTTGTTTTTATTTATTTATTTATTTACTAAGCCTCTCGTGAATGTTGTTAATAACAATTAAAATAGTAATAATATTACTTTATGTGGGTTGTAATTGAAGTGGCCGATGCTGCAAACAAGCACATAAAATTTCCTATCCTTTCTTTTTATCTCTCTCGGTAGTTTCTCACACGGCTGGTATTTGGTTGGAGAACAGTACACGCATACATGTGAATGCATTTAATACATGTCTCTGTCTACACTTCCTAACACCAGACGATTGGCTGTACGGTTTAAGCAAAAAGGCTTTTGAATTCTTTTTTCGTAAAGGCCTCGTGTGGTGCAGATGATGATCTTAAAAGAACTGGTCATTTTGGGTCATTTTTGAAACTGTGTATTTGCGATAGAGGTTAGACGGTGCATGGGTTCTGTTTCAGTTTTGGTTCACGGCAGGACTGTGTACTGCTTATGGTTGATGGAGTTCACCTGCATGTGAAGGCAACGTTTGGCTAAGGTATTGTCATCATTCCGCTTCACAGTTGGTTTGGAAATATTTTACAAGTTCATGGGATGAGCTTGTGTAAGAAAATAAAATATTGGGAAGCCAACGAGCATGTGAGAATATTGCTATATTTAGTTATAAGGAACTGTGAGCTTATATTTATAGGCTTAAAATCATATTCTAATTAAGGAACACAAATAATTACAATGATTTCAGAGAAATAACATATGGAATATACACAAAATATCATGGTATCCTAATGACAATAATGGCAATATGTTTGGTAGACTTCATATTCATTAACAGCTTGCATGCTTATGGGAAGTTCCAGTGAAACCTCTTGTTTGTTGGGGGAAAGAGAGAGAGAGATCATTTTTAAGTGTATCTATAAACTAACCAAAAAAATCGAATTAAGAAACTCTTTTTTGGCCTTAGTTAATTATGAAAATTAAGATATGAAAGAAGTTTACACGAATGAAAACTTAATGTTTAGTAGCAAACTTTTCTACAAGAAGAGTTTTTTAAAATAAAAAATTACACAAAAAGGTTATAGAAAATGGATGTCAAACCCAAGACATTACACTATTAGTAATTTCACTTGGCTACTAGCAAATTCACTCCACAAAGAGGATTGATGATTGCTCTAACTTGAAGTAATTCTAGGGAAGGATCAAATCAAACCATTAGGCTCACCAAATAACCAAATATGCTGTCAATAAGTTAAAAATATTGTTTCTTAGAAAATTGATAAAAAAGCAATTAATAATTCTTTTTTCTTAGATAAAAGGGAATTGAGAGTATAAGATGTCAAATCTAAATCTTGGATAACTAATAACTAATAACTTATTGGTTAATTAAAAACTTTATTTTGTGATTTGAGCAATAAGTCCATTATTACCATGGGAAGCTGGTATTTTGGTTATCAGTGCCTATCATTGTGAATTAGTTATGTTCGTAGCATATAACTACAAATGCAGCCACCTACCATCTGATGTTGGGGCCTACAGTAGTTGAATCAGGGGAGCTGAACCAAAGTGCTCTCGAGATGTGTAGTCCCTGCGGACCTTTCAAACTCAATTGTTATGTTGGGCCTCAAAATTTGAAGTTTTGCCTGCCTTGGATTCAACCTGAGAGACCAATTCCTGCTTCATCTTGCACCCCGGGTAGGAAAAACCATCGTCCCGATCCTTCTTCATCTGTTTCCATTTACACCATTCCTTTACTTCTTGGTCCGTTTCTGTTGAAATGTTCCTACAATTTCTTCATTTCAACTACACCATCCTTTCCAATCATGCAATCAAATGCTTCCATGTTATGATCCTACAAATGTTGAGTAATGGTATCAAAGAACTTGTTGACATGATAGGTCTAATATCATTTTAAGATTGTAACATACCACTTTGTCAACTTCATCCGTGCATGTTTACTTCATTCCACTATTCTTCCCACGTTTAATTTTTTCCTCACCTCTCTTCCTTTCTCACTTCTCCAGAACAGCATTGTCGGCTTGACATTTTTGTCTGCGTAATCTGAAGTTTGCGATCCTTTCGTCCTCGTTGATGTTTTCTTTATATGGTTAAGAAGGACAACAAGATGACTGCCATTAGATCTTGATGAGACACGAGGATATTAACTCTGAAATGACTGGCACCAAATCTGAAGTGAAGCACGGTGATTTTCCGCGGTGAAATGACTGTTACCAAATAGACAAAGCTCGTGGATATTAACCAATCTGCCATGCTGCCTTCAAACTGCCTTCTGAACTCAGCTCCATTGCAGGGATCTAATCAAGCATGTCGCCCAGGGCGGCATCTCGCGAATGCTTGGGGGCCATTCGTCCAGGATTTTCTTGAATTCTTATATATATACATCCTAATATTTTAGCTCAATTTACTCTAAACGTAGCCAAATATTCACCTTTAATGTGTGACCCTTCATATCTTGAACTCTAATTTCATCCCCTTTTTTCTTTTAAAATACTCACACACACCTATACACATATCTAACATTGAACATGAGACTTTTTAAAATATATACACACTTATAAACATGATCAACATTAAACATGAGATTAAAAAATCTCAAATAATGTTTGTTTTAAACTGAGTTAGATGTTTATCGATATCATTTCATATTTATTCAATAATATCAACCAAGTCAAATTGTGAGATCATAATTTTAAGAGGACTCTTATAATTTGATTTTGTTATATATGATAAGCAGATAAGAATCTTAAATATCAAATCAATATAAAACAACATCACTAGATAATAGTTAGATAAATTCTATTGTTACTTCTAACACAAAAGAAATACAAATACATATTTCAAATTAATGATAAATTTAATAAAAAAATTATCATCTTTGGAGTTTTAATTAACAATTTTTTTTTAGTAGTTCCAACAATAGCTAAGCATGTTTGTGTATCAAAGAGAAAGAACTTGAAACAAAGAGAAGAATATAACCTAAAAAACAAAAATCTGATCCAAACGCAGGAAACTTCAGTATGCAATGCCCCATAAAATCATACTATTTTCAAATGAAGAAAAGAACATTAATAGATTAAGTGGGTGAAGAGTTGTCATTCATCTTTTAGATGTACGCTCCATTTGAAATTTAACCACTTTATTATCATTACTATTCTGCGTATTCATATCTTCAAAAAGCAAATCATTATCAAGTACAACCCCTATGTAACTAGGCCAGTTTGCTTTGTTTATCCACGCACTAAGCTTATGTTAAAAAAATAATCCACGCGCGCGTGCTGCATATCATTTTTTCTTCGTCAGACTCATAGTCAAAAGCTGTATCCTGATGCCTAGATGTACGCGAGGGGTCTGTCTTCCGTCGATATGAACCGTCGGATGTCCTCGAAATCACAACAGACTCTATCTCAGAATGCGACACGTTGGCCAAACCTTGGGCCACATATGACTTCCTAAAATTCACAGCCCACCAATCAAATCGGCTCAGTTAATTGACTCGTCCACAACCCTGAACCGTCAGATCAGCTATGCAATGAGTAGCTGGCTCACATCTCGAGGGATCAATCGTCCCATCGTCTTGCCACGTTCAATCCAGAATCCGACCCCAAAGATAGAGAGCGAGAGAGTCTATTACTTGCCGTGTGTGGATGTTGATCGACGTGAACGTGACGTAGATGATATTGACTTTGATACTACGGTGGTCCCGTCCGTAGGTTGGATACGATATCCCATTACCCAACCACCTCTAGACACGTAGTCGTAGCTGGCAAAAGATATTGCTAAATATTCGCGACATTATTTTTGTGTCCGGTTAAGGTGACGTTTTGGTCGGACAGGACAGTGATGGAGTCGATAAGATTGCGAGTGGTCCGGTTCTGTGACCAACTGGTAACCGGAGTAATTAACCAACCAGCGGTAGCTGATTCAGTTACAACCCAAAGCCTTTGAATTAAAGTTCATTTAGAAAAGGAGTAACAACGAAGGCAGTGAGTTAAAGTTTCCTGTTTATTCAGGACTTCTATTATCAGCGAACATCACATCCAACGATTGACAACGAGAAGATGACAACATTGGTTTTCGACAAATTAATTTCGTACTTGGGGCTTTGGTTGGAATCAGAAACAGAGAAGCGGCTTTGTTTTCCTCTCCTCTTTTAACACCTGCAAAATAAAAGCTGATAAGACAAATCGAAGCGTTGGAATCTCTTGGCTTGAGGAGTCTTCCACCAACCGGTGTCTGAACAAACAGGGAAGAAAAGATTGTATGCTCCAGTAGAATTCCTCCGCCATTAAAATTTATTGTTGTCTGCAACGCAAAGATCAGAAAGAAACCATTTTCTGTGATTCAATCTTGGGACAGAAAATCTCTTTTCAGTACGGATCGCATGAAAGATTAACCAAAATATCAGTAGCTGCAGCTGGTACGGATTACTGAGAAAAGGGTCAAACCTCAAAAACGTTAAATTTTTTACGCAGGGAACCCATGTTGGTTGAGCCTCACGTGCGATGCGGGAGTGGAACTTGGCTGACACAACCGAAAGCTTTCTCTTTTTTCTTCTTTTAACATTTTGACAGCCTAGGCCATCCCGTAAAAGAGCAAAATGTCAGAGACCTCGGTTAGAACCTGAGGCACTGCTTTACCCCAGTGGCTTCCCTGGCGCGTGGCTGAGGCTTTCATCATTTTCAAGTATAAACCCGCCCACAATTTCCCAAGTCATGCAGACACAACACAAGCACAAACACATCACTTTGGTTTTATAAAGACAAAGCAACGGAGGCAACAAATCCAAGGGAACCAAAACTGAATCAGAGCCCATACTCCATACAAGCTCTCTCTCTCTCTCTCTCTCTCTCTCCTTTCTCTGTGTCTGAGAGCCAGAAGACCCAAAAGGAGAAAGTAATGGGGGATGAAATGTATGAGTATGACAAGCGTTACTGTTCATCTTCCGCTTCTGCTCATCAGCCTCAGCTTCCTTCGTCTTCTTCTACTCCGGACGAAATCTCGCTTTTTGTTCATCAAATCCTTCTAGGTTCCTCTTCGTCTTCGTCTTCCTCGTCTATGATAGTCCGGGCGGCTCAACAACCAGAGCTCTGCAACTCGATGGTTTTCCAGGAAAATCCTAACCTTGCATGCCGATCAGCGTTCGCCCAGGATGGGATCTCGGCGGTTGAGTCCTCCAGTGGAGTGAGCACTGGGTCCGGTGCTTTTCTTTCCAATGTGTCCACCTCTTCGCTCGGAGCCAGTGAGAATGAGACTGATGACTATGATTGTGAAAGCGAGGTGGTAATAATTAATTGAAGCACCGACATTTTTTGTTTATTTTGGTTGCTTTAGAATGTGGAGGAACAAATGATTAAAATTTCAAGTGTCTCGTTCTTTGATAGGCTTGAGAAAGCTGGGATTTTTGCTTAAACATGTGTAATGCATCTTATTGCGTTAGTAAAGTTTCTAAACTCTCTAGGAATATGATGTCGCTGTGATTATAGTTTCTGCGTCGGTTAGTGCTCCGTTTAGTTACTGAGAAAATTTGGGGAAGCGGAGACAGTAGCGGTGCTTGATCTTTACATGACTCGGTACTTTCGTAAAGAGCATAGTTTAAAATAGGCTAAGAGAGTTAGTTTTGCAGTTCTTTTAGATTATAGGAATCTCAACCAAGAGAACGTAAAAGATCCAAGGGTAATATTTCAGAATTTTTTTTGGGCGTCATGGGAACCAAACTGACAATTTAACTTTTTTCCTACCATTACTGTTTCTCTAAACCATTGGTGATTTCCTAACGCAGGAGGGTCTTGAACCGTTGGCGGAAGATGTGTCGGCGAAGCCGGTTCCTCCCCGTAGTTCATCAAAGAGAAGCAGAGCTGCGGAAGTTCATAACTTGTCTGAAAAGGTTGCCTTGCAATTAAAGTGTGCTTTTGAAAATTCAACAGTGGAAATTGAAAGTTTTAAAAAAAGATTTATTTATTTTTTATTTTTTATTTATTTTATGTTATGTGTCTGGTTTTGATGTGTTGGGCTGTTGGGCAGAGGAGGAGGAGCAGGATTAATGAGAAAATGAAAGCATTGCAGAATTTGATTCCAAATTCCAACAAGGTATGCAGACACAACTACAACCAACTTTGGCCTTTACGAAGCTTGATTGGTTCCAGTATATCAATTTTGGTTGTTGAATTGAGTGATCTTTAATTTTCGGCAGTCAGATAAGGCTTCCATGCTTGATGAAGCTATTGAATACCTAAAGCAGCTTCAGCTTCAAGTACAGGTTTGTCTCTCTATTTTTATCTTTCTTCCTTTTGCCTACAGAGGCCTCATGCTGTCTTTCTAGTCTTCCTCTCGTTGCTGCATCTCTTAGAGCTCCAAATGTTGAATATAGTGGAGGTGTTTTGGATGTAACTCCCCTAATTTCTTCCAAAATATAAAGTTCCCTCCAACATTTACGTAAGCAAATCGATATCCAAATCGTGAAAGCTAAAATCAAAGTCAAATAACAAGACAAGCTGCATGCTTGATGTGTTTGTCTAGGAATGTACACCCATGAGAGACTAGAAAAACCAATAATGAAGTGCAGACTATCATAGAGACTCTGACCAAGTTTCCTCACATCCAAGTTCCTCCTCTTCTAATGGTACTAAGGAAAGCTTCCAAAACGTATGCGTCCATACGGCAATAGTAAAAGGGATTATGGATATTTTAAGCCTTCATCATTCAAAATCGTTGGGAAAAGATGCTCAATTAATTTGTTTGAAAGTATTATTCTCGCTTCAAGTGTGTTTCTCTCTCTTCCTGATAAGAAAATAGAAGTTATCTATGCTACTTTCTCTGAAGGGTTGATAAAGATAAAACATTGTATATTCGAATTGATAGGTACTGTTCAAATGCAGTCTATAGCTGAGAACTAGAAATTGATCCAGTCTCACACAATGGACCTTCGATTGTCGCATTCCAAATCATAGGCAGCCTCTACCTAGCTAATTCGAAAGGGATTGAGAACTATTGGCCTCTAGGTAACTTGCAGATTTCCACCGCCGTAAATGTCTCTTGTCACTATGTAAAACTAAACAGTTAAATTCTTGAAGTTTTTCGTATGGTATACGCTTTCCACTAACAGTGACTGAAGCCAACTGAGAATCTGTAATAAAATATTGTAAGATCAGGATTACCCATTAGATCTTCTGATTTCATAAGTTTTCAGAGGAAGCAACTGGAAGCTTAGGATGTGAATCTCAATTTAAGGCTTGTTCCTCTATAAAACTCTCATAACAAGGAGTACTGACGACACTCTAATCTGTTTGCATGCTGATCTACATTTCAGATGTTATCAATGAGAAACGGCTTAAGTCTGCATCCTATGTGCTTACCAGGGGCGCTGCCACCGATCCAATTCTCCCAGATGAGAACGGATCTCAGTGATGAATATAGACCTGTCCATCTGAACATGGGAGGCGCATTTCCTTTGGACAAAGAAACGCCATCGCAAGATGTATTCGCTCTACCCAACCAACAAACCACCTCAAACCGGCCTTCTGTATCTAATGTGTCAAATATAATGAATCCAGAAACGTCATTTGCTATGGAATCTTCATTCCAGCCTCATTTAGGACCCTTTCAGCTGCATGCATCTTCTGAGGTAAGTTAAACCTTTCCTGAATAAAGCATAGCTGATCATGGAAATGATACTAGCCATTTTAATTTTTGGTACGTGAAGGAGATCTGCAGGGGAGACTTTTTGCGGCATGGGCAATCAAACGTAAACCATCTTGATACGAATTCTTTAGGTGAGTCTCCTCCTCTCGTGTTTTTACCGATCAGTTAACCAGTATGCTTGCAGCACCTGAGTACGAGATCCAACAGATCATTTGTAATAGATTCTTAACGTTCGCAGTATTGTTAAGTTCATGGTCTCACATTTAAGGTCTTTAATGTATCTGAAATGCATTTGTCTGTTGAAAGAAATCGAATTGGGAGGCACGGCATCAGTGCCACTTTCCTTCATTGCACAAGCATCTGATTTGAGGGAAAGCAGCTCTCTAGAAACATGCATTCGGGGAAGAGATCAATCAGAAGATGTGCTTCTGAAGAATGTAGAACCCAACCTTATACTCGCGCCACATTTAAGGTGAATATACTTCGATGCATTTTATCTCAAAATTTTTCTTCATGATATGCATGGCACCAAATAGTCCAAGTTAGTTCTGTACGTAAATTTTTGTTCAGATAATCATGTTTATCTGCATGCTAATTTTTGTTTCATGATGCTGCTTTTTGGGACGGTGTTCATAAAGATACTTTCTTACCATATACTTTGTTTCAAACCAGCATACACCCGGGAAGAAACGCCCCTAGTGAAGATATCAAGAGGGAAAGACGAGAATTTTGAAGTTTGCTAGACTGTGTGACACTCTTCTACTTTTCTAATGCTTTGTATCTAAAACTTCTGCTACCTTTAGTTATATTCTTCATATTGCTGAGCTGCGATTGAGCAGAATTTGTCTCATCAATGCATTGGTCTATATTATAGAAGCACTGGTTCAAAATGGTAGATGAGCACGTAAATTCTCATCGCCAAATCCCCTCCTCTTCCTCCCTCACCCAGATGCTAGCTTATCAGAGGCTGGGATGGAATAACTGTCATCTGAAACATCTTTGGCTACTGTTTCTCGACAATCGAATATGGTCTTTACTGCAACATTTTTTCGAGGGGATTGGAAGGGGATCTAACAGGCAACTTGAGTGATTTTTGAATAATCAATCAATGCATTACAGTGAAGAGGGTATGAACACTCCGTTTCCGGGTCCCCTCGATAAGAATAAAGCTAAAAAGAATACGAATGAGAGTTGACGTGCACTTCTGAGTCACAGTCAATGTCTATACTATTTCCTCCTTGCGACGCAAGTTCTTTGTTTCCAGCCATGTTCTGGTCTCTGGGGGCGTGCGCATATTCCTCTTCTTGTTCAATGCACGATTAGAAAATGTCTTCCCCGGGAAGAGAAAGCAGGCCTCTTTTTAGTATTGCAGGAAGTGGGTTATACGCCAAAGGAGAACCACTAATCCAACTCGTTTATCACAACAAATATATGCCGGAAGAAAACGACAACACTTCTTTAATAATTTACTCTTTCCTTCCAGGGAAAGGGTCATTGTTTATGTCCAAATTCGTAAGGTGCAGATTTGTTTATCTGTTTGAGGTCTTTCTGGTGTTGGAATTCAATGGTTCAAAATGTTTGAAATCAGCTCGGAGTGTCGCCTGGTCTGCAAATTGGTCTAAATTCAAATGGTTGAATTGAATCGTGCAGAAAAAGGTTTCAGCCGGGCCAGCGTGTCTTTGGGGGGCTTGGAGTTTCCACACACATGGGTATCAAAAGAACCAAGAACGTGGACGGTAGAGCCAACCATACTTGCGAGGAAAAAGCTTTTACTTACCAAGAATGGATCTTGGTTTTCCATCCAAAACCAACCAAAAAGTAAAAATAAGGAATTGTTTGTGCATTGTTTGTGCATGCGACTGAAAATATCTCATTAAATAATTAGGTTTTTAGTAAATACGCAGAGGAGAAAATGGAGCAAAACGTTGGATAGAATGTACGGTCCTCATCAATCGACTTGTTCTTGTCGTAATCTTATTTTTTTGGATGATGAAAACTACTGGGAATCCAATCCCTTTACTATGGGGATAAAGTTTTAGCGTAAATATAGGATCCATCCTTTTCAGGTGAACAATCAGAGTTTGTTAATATCGAGGAAATTCAGAGGAATAAAAGACGTTTATAAGCGGTTTCTGCGAAGAATTCGCTCCGGGAACTCCACGAAGTCTCTCTGCGTCTTCGTGACGCCCACTTTCGCTTCACACAGTAGAGAGTATGTGCGTATATATAATCGCCTAAGCGGAAAGGGAATTAGAGCCGACAAAAGGTGAAAAGCAGAACCCTAGGAATTCGGAAAAGGAAATGGAGGCGAAAGAGAACGGTCCAAATGGAGAACACTCGGTCCGGGCGCGGGTCCTGGAGGGACCAACCAATCCGATGGTCACGCCTCTGCTCACGGATCTCTACCAATTCACCATGGCTTACGCGTACTGGAAAGCCGGCAAACAAAACGAACGAGCCGTGTGAGTTTTCCTTTTTCCATTTATGCTCTGTTTGGTTCCCGGGAAAAGTCATGGTTCGGAAAGAATTTGCTTTTGATTCGTTGTGCAGTGGAAAGAGGTTGTCGGTATGTTTGTATGTTTGTCTTTTGTTGTCGGATGCATTTTGCTTAGTTTTGGTGAATGTGAAAGAGAATTCTAGTGACTTCCTAACCTCTGTTTCGTTGGCACTAAACTCATCCTCTTGTTATGTATCCTTTGATTAACATTGTATTGCTTTCAAGATGCTTAGGAGATGCAAGTCACCAATACTCTTGTTAATAGAGGATTTCATCTTAAGGAGTACTAGACATGTCATAGGCTTCGTCCTATAGCTGCTAATTCTGCCTACTTGTTTAAGGAGTTTCAGTTAGTCTGATTTATATGACTTGCTTCAGGTTTGATTTGTTTTTTCGGAGGAACCCCTTTGGTGGTGAATATACAATCTTTGCTGGTTTGGAAGAATGCATAAGATTAATTGCTAATTTCAAGTTCACAGAGGACGAGATCGCTTTTGTCCGTGAAGCCTTGCCTTCCACTTGTGAGGTACAGAATAATTGACTTTGTTAGTATTATATTCTGATCTTTTGTGCAGGAGAGGTAGCATGTGGCTCTTTTAATAATGAGAACAACCATTATCGTAGGAATTCAGCTGATTTACTAATTGATAAACTAAAAAGACTGGAGGGGGGGAAAAAAATAAAACCACATAGGAATTCAGCTGCTTCAGTCTAATATCTTGTACATATATGTAAATACTCCAATCAATGTGCTGAAGTATTCTTTTCCTTTTTCTTGCATATATGAAGAAGAAATGTGCTACAAAATTAACACAAATGGTGTTGCCTGGGTTTTGACGTAAATTTGTGCGTAAAGAACATATATGTTAGCTAATCTTTCTCCGAAAACCATAAGAAAGAAGGAAGAACTCTGCCTTAGTAGTACTAAATGTTTCTGAAAAATATTCTTTATTGGACTATTCCAGCTTGGTAGTTTGCTACGTTATTTTGGTTGTAATGCTCTGACAGTTCTTTTTATTAGTTGAGGGAATTAAATGATCCATGAGGAGCTTTAGCATGCACTATTTCAGCGTTGCAACTGTTAATAATCTTCATCGTTGTCCCTCATCTTATTCTTTCTTTTTCTTTTTTCTTGGAATTCGTAAAACTGCTAGAGTTGCAAGAAAAGAGCACAAAGTGAAGATAGAAACTTATGTTCTTTCTTGCTGTAGTTTCAAAATACTTTCATTGATATTACTGTGCTCCTTACGTAAGTCTGTCAATCATATCCACTGCACAGATGGTTTACTAATCCATTGCCGTTGATAAACTATAGGAGGGTTTCTACGACTATCTTAGAGGAATTGACTGTTCAGATGTTGAAGTGTATGCTGCCTCAGAGGGATCAGTTGTTTTCCCAAAAGTGCCATTGCTTAGAGTTGAAGGGCCAATTGCTGTGAGTACAGCAATCGACATTTATTTTTTCAAGTTTCCTTAAAAGAATGTCACTTGTCAATGTTGCTTTGATTTCAAAACTTACATCTTACTCAATACAAATATTGCCATTTCAGGTGGTTCAATTACTGGAAACTGCATTTGTGAATCTTGTTAATTATGCATCATTAGTCGCTACCAATGCTGCAAGGCATCGATTTGTTGCTGGAAAATCTAAAATGCTTCTTGAGTTTGGACTTCGACGAGCTCAGGTGCTCATATTTTTCCTCTTTATTTTGAAATGTTCATCCGTATTTATCTTCATCAGGGATGTCTTCCTTTCATATGTAGGGACCTGATGGTGGAATAGGGGCGTCAAAGTACTGTTACATTGGAGGATTCGATGCAACAAGGTAATATTGGTTGAAAGTATCACTTATCACACTTTCAGTTATGTTTCTCAGCAATATATGTTTCCCATAGCTCGTATTTACTAGCATTCTGCTTCTTCTATATAGATTCTAAGGTACATGTTAATTAACTTTCTAACTATGGATAAATTTCCTCCACACAGCATTTCTATGTTCTGTATCTTGTCATAGACTTAGAGAATAAATTTGGCTATAAATGCGTGCTTGAAGCATCATAGATGTTTAGCATATAGAAATATATTTGATAATATTCAAATTGAGCGTCTAGTCTTTTGCTAAATGGGGCACTGTTCTTTTATGTAGTGGTGACAGTTTTCTGTTTTTGTTTAAACGTTCAACCCCAACAAGCTAGATTGGAGAAAAGCACAGATTCAACTCTCTTCTTTTTTATCAGCTTTGAGATCCTTAGAATTTATTCTCCTTATCTTCTTGAGTGCTTTTGTTGTTCATCCAAACTAATTTCTGATATGGATTTTCTGTATTCATGTGTTGTGTTGACAGCAATGTTGCAGCTGGGAAGTTATTTGGAATACCACTTCGTGGAACACATTCCCATGCCTTCGTTAGCTCATTTATGGTTTGTGTTTCTAGCACGATCCTTCTTATGGCATTTGCCAAGAGCAAGTTTAACGAACATATGTTGATTGTATCTGTGTATTATGTAGCTTTATGCCTGTCCTCCTCCATGAACTTTTTTCAGACTGATTTATTGAATAATTTGCAGAGCCCTGATGAGATCATTGATAAATCACTTCATAGCAGTGATGGATCAAGTGTCTGTGAGGATTTTGTTGGTCTAGTTCTGACTTGGTTAAACAAAATAAAGGTATTGATTTTAGTCCCTCTATTTTTATCAAGAAAAATAATTCTTTACTATATTGCTTATCAGTCCAAGTAATCTTCACGTATATTGGAAGTCTTAGTTAATTTGCTACTGTCTTGAACCAGTACCTTAGCTATTGCTTGCAAGGGAATTGAACTTGGGGCACATTCAATTACTTTTAAATGCATACAAATCTGTGTCAAACAGAAATTGAGTTTTGAAGCAGTACAGGGGCAAGTGAAAGGTGGGAAAAGGCATTAATTGAGCCATTGGATTCCTGACAAAATGTTGGTGAAGTATGATTAAATAAAGGAGATGACCCCTTAATAAAATTGTGTGGCAAAGACGCAGCCAAAACCAATGTGTTGGGAATGAATTCCTTGTTAATTTTATACTGTATAACTCTGACCTTTTTTATCCTTAAAAAGAATCTCTGTTTGTTCATCAGAAAAATATTGCTTCTTCATCCTCTTCAGATGTTATTTGAAATGCATGAACTTTATAACAACTTTATTACTGGCAAGTTTTTTTCCTTCCCTTTTATGAACTAATTATAATCATGATAACAATAAGACTGATGCATGGTTTGCAGTGGTCAAATTCATTGCGTGGCACATTTGGTGAGACCAATCAAAGCGAGCTAGCAGCATTCACATCATATGCCTTGGCGTTCCCTAGTAACTTCTTAGCTCTTGTAGACACATATGATGTAAGTGAAAGTTCTGCAATTTCCTCAAGATATTTGTTAAATATGGATGGGTCCTACTTATTTGAACTTTCTTTCTCTCCACAAAATCTCATATCTTCCATTTTGTTTGGTGAGATTGGTTTGTATCCTCGTCATGTTTAGCATTTGGTTTTGGAGTTTTATGTTCTGTAGATGATGACCTGACTGACCAACTTTAACTTCTCCCTTTTTCCCTCTCATTATTTTATAATTTGGCTGCATTGGGTGCTCAAGCTGGTCAATTCAAAAATAAAAAATAAAAAAATCTGGAGTTTGTTGCATTTGTCTTTAAGAGCTAAAAACAAAAAACAGCCCTAAAACTTGGTATTTTTTTTTTGTTTATTTGTTATTTTAGCTATCTTTGCTTTTGAAGCTAATCTTAAAATGTTATTGCCATATATAGTAGTCTGATGACAAAGTCATGCGGTGGTCAACATTCTTTCATTAATAGTTTAATTTCTTTTAGTTTCAAACTTCTTTTCTGAAAAGAGTTCGAGGATAGGAATTCAGAAAATCCTGAAAATCGTGATGTTACGAAATTCAAGTTCTCAATTCATGTAACTCATAGTAATGCTTTTCTTTGTGATAGTTGAATGCTCTTTTGTTTTTGTCAAGAGAGACAAAATTACAGTCCCCACTCTTTATCAGCTATACTTTTATTTGTTGCAGTTGTATATACTTAGAGTATGTAAGTGACATTTTTTGTACAGGTTATGAGGAGTGGAATCCCAAACTTTTGTGCGGTTGCTTTAGCACTTACTGAGCTGGGGTATGTCTGAAAGGTTTTACCATCTACCCACATACTTACATGATAAAAACTGAATCTCAATTTTTTAATGTGGCATGAGTAGTAAACAAAATATCTTTCATTTTTCAATTGTTATGCCATCCATCTCCTTTAGTAGGGCAGTAATGCCTTTTATGCTTTTAGGATATGCAAATTGGTGCTAGGCTGGAAATGAGAGAAAATGTATGCCTTGTTAGTTCCACTAGGCACCTTTGTTTATAGTAGTACCAACAGTGAGGACAGTAACCATGGTGGTGCTGACAACAGTGTCAAAGATTTGATGGATGGATATGAAGGGGAGGTGTTCGCATGTTTTCGTAGGGGAGGCTGGGAGGGGGGATATAGAGATGAAGGCAGTAGGTTTTCTGTATTCCTAAGACCCCTATTGAACAGCATATTGTCCTGGGGTTTTAGTGATTTAACTTGTGTAATATTTTGAAAACTTTTTACTCCATTGATTTGATCCTTGCAAATTATGCAGTATCTCTATTTCCGGTACTGAGTTTAGATGAAATGCTTCCCAGGTACAAGGCAGTCGGGATTAGGTTGGACTCTGGGGACCTAGCCTATTTGTCTAGTGAGGCCCGGAAGTTCTTTAATGCCATTGAGAAGGAATTTGCAGTGCCTGGTTTTGGGAAGATGAGTATCACAGCTAGTAATGACCTCAATGAGGAAACTTTAGATGCTTTAAACAAACAGGTAACCTTATGTTAAACAAAATCATGTGAATGGTTTTATCCTTCACAGGTGAATTTTACGTGCTGAACTTAGTAAGTTGTATCTTTCTTCTTATATCTTGTTCTATCTTCAGATATTTTCTCTCACCAACCTTTGTTACTCACAGATTTTGCTTCTTTCTATCCCTCCCTCATGTTTCTTATATCCATGTCTTGTTCTCTATCTCTATCAGATAAATAGTTGTTCACCCTATGGTTTGATAAATTGTGTAATGGTACCTAGATTCAAATATTAATTTCTTAGTTAGATTTGCTTTTTTCCTGGTCAGGGTCATGAGGTTGATGCGTTTGGAATTGGAACCTATTTGGTTACATGCTATGCACAAGCTGCTTTAGGTTGTGTTTTCAAGCTTGTTGAGATAAATAACCAGCCGCGCATCAAACTTTCTGAAGATGTCTCAAAGGTTCTGTCATGCTATCAAGAAATCTCAACATTTCTTTTTGCATGCTAATCTCCTAACTTTTTTCCTCTATTTGGCTCTAGGTCTCTATTCCATGTAAGAAAAGGTGTTACAGGTTGTATGGAAAAGAAGGTTATCCCTTAGTAGACATAATGACAGGAGAAAATGAACCACCACCAAAGGTATCTTCTCAACTTCGTCTTCCCATTCCAAACCTGCCTGGTGTACAGATGTGGCTTTCTCATTCATATATATCCATCTTTCTATCATGATTCATATGAGCTATAGCCAGGAATATTGCAAACTGACAATATATCTTAATCTCAATAGCAACTTGTGGGTTTGGCCTGTATTGGGATGTCAAGGAGAAACAGGTTGAGTACAAGGAGGCCTTTTCTCAATTTTAGTTTCCAAATATGTAATTTAATTTTTATTTGGTGTGAAAGATGAAATGAGATCTAAACCATTTGTTCTCAGATACTTGTCTGACAAACCTAATTGGATTTTTTATTTTGTTATTCTCCCTTCCGTTAGGCTGACTAAGAAATACCCTGCATATTTTGTGATGCAAAGGCCTTTACCCGATAATTAACTTTGAACTTCTAATCAGGAATGCTGCATATAGCTGCACTTTCCTTTATGAAGCCTTAGTGTTGTATGTAGATGCATCAATTGTTTATTTTGCTTGTGTATACTATATAGCTTTTTATTTTTTTTAGTTTTGACTTGGATTTCTAGTATTCTCCCCTATTCTCCGGCTTCCTTTAAAGTTTGAAAATCTGTTGAACAAAGGTGGAAAAGAAAAAATCTCAACCAGCATATTATTGTTCAGATGTATGAAGTAGATTCTGATGTACTCAGAAAAATCAAAACACTTGGACAGCCAAATGAAGGAGCTGGTATTTTACCAGAGGCCAGGGAACAGAATAATGAGCATGTTCTATGACCATCTCATGTAAGAAGTGGTTTGATAGACTAGGTGACTTTTCCCTGTTGAGATTGGACATTCAAAGTAAAACGTAATCTAGACACACCAATGCCAATCCCAAGGTCGAACAAAGGAGGGCACTAAGTTCATCCTCACTGTAAGAGACAGTGAGTATATAAGCTTAAATAGGATTTAAGTGTAGCCATTTCCTGATAATTTAACTTAGTGCTTATTAGAGTTGAGGTTGGATGGTCATAGTACTGAGCATTCACTACTCTATATACTAATAGCAATTTATATTCCTGTGTAGACTTTTGCTGGCCGCCATTTTTGTTTTGAGAGTTGATAGTGTAGTCCGTATTAAATTGTGTACACAGAAAGGTTTCATGTTGTCTATTTGGAACATGCAGGTTGGAGAAAGAATCCTATGTCGTCATCCTTTCAATGAATCCAAGAGAGCATATGTGGTACCACAGCGTGTTGAGGAACTCCTAAAGTGTTACTGGCCTGGGAGCTCAGGTGGGTTCTTAGGAGTATGTATGGGGTGGTCTGAGAAACAAACCGTATTGAACAAATAGTTTGAGCGTTGTCATCCTATTTCTTTTCAATCATATTATGCGCATGTAGGGGACTTAGGGGGAGTGGGTGGCCCATACCAACCGAAAAAGAAAGAGAACCCCCGAGGCATGCATCCAAAAAAGGGAAGAGTAAATATGGTAAATGAGTTCAATAGTATGCAAAAACAACAGCATCGGTCTCCCATGCAAATTCTTAATTCCATCCCTGATTGCCCGCATGCATATGTCCCACTACTCTTCCTCCATATCCAGCCACCTCAAGGATATGGCCTTGTTCCATCCCTGTTTATTAACTTATAATATTCAATGGGGACAAAGAAGGGGTTATTAACATTTTATGGGCTAAACGAAAATACAGATGCAGCTTATGACTTAGTGTTAGATATGTTTAGTATCCTAACAATGTCTGAACTCAAGTTTTGATTTCTTGAAGATAAAGTCAGAGAAGATTTACCACCTCTGAAAGACATTAGGGAACGTTGCATCAATCAACTTGAGCAAATGCGTCCCGACCATATGAGGAGACTGAACCCAACGCCATACAAGGTACTGCTCCTTTTACCGTTGCCTCAAAATTCTCATTTTCCATTTTCATGGTCAAGAAAAACGATTGCCACTTCATCACTTAACTGTTGTAAGCGGTGAGCAGGTGAGTGTAAGCGCAAAATTGTACGACTTCATTCATTTCCTATGGCTAAACGAGGCCCCCGTCGGGGAGTTGCAATAAGGATGTTAAAGGTCGATTAGATGAAGCAAGACTACAAATTGCCGGTCAAGTGAGATTATTTCAATAAACATGGAGGAGCTTCCAACACTCCGCATATGCCGTCCATTTCCCGTTATGTATATTGGATGCAGCAACTTTGTTTCGTTCTTTTTTACAGTTAATAAAATGATTGTTGGCGCCTTTATATCATCAATTTCTGGTTAACAATTGCTGGCTATCGCTTGAAAGTTTCAAGTGACCTTTCCTGAAGAGCCCACCAACGTGCACCACAGCCTAACCTCGTGGGCTTGGAGTGAAACTTTGAACTCATCCTGGGAATGGGGGCTGCAGAACAAGAAACATCAGGCCAATCACCTATTAGGCTTCAGCTTGAACTTAACACCGTACTTCGTGGACTACGTCTAGCCCAAGCGATTGGACTAGAGTAAATATCTTGTAAAAAATGAAAAGCAGGGAAGTATTGTCCACTAAGGTGACCATTATGAATCTGCTTCTGGAGAAGGTTGCTGGCATGTTTTCAAGGCGTTTGATTAATGGACTTTTAAGCACGTTAAAGTCACTTTTTATCACATTGGAGGTTGGCTTATCCCTGAAATTCCAGGCACCATAACGCATAAATGTACATCCCAAATATACAAATCAGAAGGTAAAAGAATAATTTACATTGACTCAATCACGCCGATATCTGCATCTTGGCAAACTTCAAACAGTAATGACAAGATCCTGCAGGTTTACCCACCCATAAGCAGAGCGATCCCGGACTCTCTGAACAATTGATGCGGCCAAATTGACCATGGGCCGAATTTTGGCCAACTCTTTCTCAAAAGGTTGTCTATTGTTAACCTCCATCTGCAATGTCAAATTGCAACGACGTATAAATAGATTGTAACCAAAAGACTTTTGATGTAGAGGGTAAAATGAGGCAGGAAACAACCTTTTCTACGCAGCGCACGGTATCCAACACGTAGCAGAAATATGCGAGTTGTTTGTACAAATCTGCTTCCGTATACTGTAGGAGGTACATACCACAAAATTCATTATATTGGTAAGGATATTATTTGGACCATCTAAACAGAAGGAAGAGTAATTGCCACAGCATCTTCGTTACAGGCCAGCCCAATTTCAGCATGCGAAGTTTTAGGCCAAAAATAAAATATGCAATGGTTAATTATTAGACCCAAGAAAAAAAAAAAAAAAAAAAAAAAAAAACCCGACGTTGATCAACACGTTTGAGATACAAACCTTTCGGACAAGACGCCCATTACAGCGAGGATAGTTTGGGCAAACAGTTCCTCTCTCAGAATCACCAACGAGCCGGAGATTAAGACTGCGCGTGGTGTATTTGCAAGTTTCATCATCGCACTGCAAGCAAAAAGTAGTCACAACTAATTCGTTACCAGATAAATTCAGACATCCAGTTTTTTCCCATGGTACTCTGCAACAGGAGATTACCGTCATTAAGCCCTTATAGTACTTTGACGTGAACGCCTCTGCATGCCTTTTGACCTGCAGCCAAGCAGGTACATTCACAGTAAGTGCTCCATAAACTTGTATTCAACTTGCAAAATCAAATCAAGGCTTTCCATCCCGTGTTAGGTTAGACGAGCATATTTAGGAATTAATGCTTATATGCGAACAATAAAGAAGACTTCCCACCATCCAGGATTAGACAACAATCGGGCAGTCCACAGCCCCGAAAGGCATGAGACTAGAAATTTGAGTTTTAGGAAAAGATTATTTGAATACCTGGTTTGCAATCATTGCTGGAGATATTCTACCCAATATGCCTTCTTCTGGGCATTTCGGACAACGCAATGTTTGCCAGAAATTGCAGGTAGATTCCTCTGCTTGTGACTTTGTTTGCTTGTCACTGATTGCCATACGAATGGAACTGAAGATGGCTGGACAGTCAAAAGTACCAGAGCAGCTGGGACATGACAAGATCAAAGGCTCACAGGCCCTATATCTGCAATTCAATTCATCATAAGCATCAATCCATGATTTTCTTGTTTTTCATATCGAGGAACTAATTGACTATGAATCCTAATCACAAATTTGACAGCACAAGAAGGGCCAAATTAAGGTTGGACTAAAATTTAAATTTGAACTTGAGAAGACAGAGACTAGAAAAATAAAATGAAGGAAATAGGTCGTCAGAGTCATGAAAAAGTGATGCATGACCTCTAACAGTGTTGGACCAAATGACAAGCACAAGCCTGATAGAATTGAAGGCATTGAAAGGTACATAAACTCATGCACAATCATGGAACTCATAGACACACCTCTCCTCATCATCTATGGCGAGCAAACTGGAATGATCGTTGCTGACAGCTTCACTTGATTTTTTTTGGTACTAAAGGAAACCACAGCTTACGATGTCAGAAACACAATCAAGAGGGAAAAGATTCTGGCCCTGAATGTCAGGATGCAAGGACGAAGAGTTACCTTGGATGAGTCGAGCCCCAAGCAATCAGCCAAACGTTCAGGACTTGTACCTTGAATTGAAGCACAAAGACGTGATACCACCGGATGGATCTGCACAGAAAACCAAGCATTCAACAAAGCTACAGAATACTAGTAACAAATGACAATGATAGATATTTCAATTAAAAACCTGAAAAGGAAAACAAACCTGCTGTGACAAGTAGTAATCAATATCTATCATCCATTTTCCATCTTCTCTTTTCAGTTCATCAGGATGTCTAGCCCGCTGAGCAATCCCCGTTGAGTTACCGGAACTGGGTCCCTGTCCATCGAAAAAATAAGAAAAGGCAAAATTATAAAACGTGAACACAAAAATGTGATAGAACAATTTGTTCAGAGGTCAGACACTGATTTCAGTCATAATAAATAAATAAATAAATAGATAAAACAGTACGTACAGTACCTGCTCACAGCATATTATGTAAGGGATTGTATCACCAACATTGCAACCAGAGTAACCGCTTTGCTTCAATCTTTGTGCAACCTGGAAAAGGTCAGCGCAAGTTATATTTATGAGACATGCTTGGCCAGAATGCGTTGAATAAACAGAGTCAAAATTTCCATTCAATGTGGAATAAGCGACTAAACTCACTTGAACATGAGGTTGGTTTTTCGCATCCGGGTAAGCTTCGGGGGGTTTAGTCAATGTCTTAGTGATGATGTATTTCTCAAGCAATACTTGTCCATTCCTCATATCTTCTTGTATCTGTTTAATTTGCAAAGCATTAAGTTTCAATCAAGAAGACTTCAAACCATGTTACTTTGTCTGCTCAATTCGACAATCATCCAATAGAATAAACGGGCGATCATATCTTTCATGAATTGAGTTGATAACTTCACTACGGCAAAACCACTTAATGGCTTCAAATTTCTGTTGGTGCGAACCATCCACAATTATACCCATGAGTCAAAATGTCACGGGGATAGTTCCAACATTAAAGTCCACAAAAAATGTCAGTAAAGTTTTTCTGGTTTGGTAAATGATAACATATGCTCAGGCTTTACTAGGCTGGGCCTATCAAATTAGAGAATTTAAAGTTTGGGCGAAATGGCAAAGGCAACTAGCTCTCAGCCTGCGCGGCCAGTATTATTAGAAATTTTAGACATCGTCTCTACCCAATAGAGATGATGGTGGTAATTTCAGAAAAAAAATGACTTCACCTTCATGAGAGAGTTATGTATCGATTCAACAACATCCTCACATGACCTGTGAGCAAAGGAGCCATAGATTGAGAAATTAGTAACCCAGTTGCTTATCTTTGGTTGCCAGCTTAGAACAAAATGAGTACTGAATATCAACCAAGGAAAATGAGATGAATACAGTAAGTACCCTCCAGACAAAATTTGACTAAGGCAGAAATCTCCCAACTCCTTTGATAGTAAGCTCCAGTCACGACGAACCATATCAAGACCCTTGCGTTCAATAACCTGCACCAACAATGTAAACAAATTAAACCCGCTGCCATCTTCCCCAGTAATGGAAGAACTACAGCCATGAAAGCTTTTTCTGTTCTTTATAGATGACCTCGTATGGTGTCCCATCCTTGAATTGCACTTTGACTGCAGCATATTTCTTTTTCTTGAGAAGCAGCATTCTCTTGTACAAACCATCAAGATCAATTTCTAAACACCTGTACTTCTTGTTAACCTGGAGATAAAAGAGAAAAAGATGACAATTCTTAACACAGCATCACAAAAAATATATTAGTTGGAGTGATACATCCACTGCCAATTTGGAAGTAAAGAACCCAGAAAAAGGTCATCGATCAACGTTCAACACCTTTAATGGTCTAAATCATTCGACAAAAGTTATTTGTGCATCAGTACATGATATTTATCACCCCTGGCTCAGTGGCGTTCTCTGAGCCAAACCCTGAACGACAGTTCCACCGGTCATGGGTTCGAATCCCCGTCCTCCCCTCCCCGGGTGCGTGAGTAAAAAAAAAAAAAAAATGATATTTATCACAAATGTCAAATATAAAGGTACAGGTCTTATTCTTATCAAAGTCAGTTGGAAAGGACATTTCACAAGGAAACAATTCAATTGCTGGTTTCTGATCCAGTGATATCATGTTTAGAGTCACAAGGGTGATTCTGATGAATTGGATATCCTCAAGAATGCACCAAATAGGCATCAAATTTCAAGTGTTTACACCACAAGATTCTAAGCCAAAATCCCCGTATTAATACTAAATTCAAAAGCATAAGCTCACCTCCTGGATGACTTTCCCTGCAATTGATTTCGCTTTTCCAATATCATCCAGTCCACTGTAAATCATAATTGAATCTGTATCACCATAAATTACCTGCAGGATACAAAACAATATCTTCTTAGAAGTAATATTAACTTCCATTTACGAAAACACAAATACAAAGATTAAATGTCTACAAGTACAACTTCCAAGTTTTTGTACAAAAATGACCTCTAAGTTCAAGTTATTCCGAACAAGATCTACAGTACTCTGCAGAATCTCCCTTCCCTGCACAACAATTATTTGAGTACATAAATACAGAAGCATTCTATACAAAGGACAGAACCTGGTTGCCCAAGAAAGAGTTTGTAGCTACTTAAGCATTAGCAAACATATTTCTCTTACTTGGAGTGTTATAAGCTCTGCCAGTGGCTTTGCATAAAATCTTGAATTGGAAAACCCCAAGCATCCATACATACTGCATTATCAAACATGTAGACCATGTAGAGGAATAATACATGAAAATGACGTCAAAACTTTTGAGTACCTAAGAGAAGAATTACAAATTAAAGGCACAAGGATAACACAAACCTGTTTGCAGTGAGCTTTAGTGCTTGCTGCTGAATGTCTAGTTGCTGGACTTTGAGACCAGATGCAGTCTTCATCCATGACTTTACCATTCTTCTCCTTTGAACCAGGTTTTTTAGTAACTACAGGAGTATGGGTAACAATCAGCATTTGCTGTCTATATGGTAAAACGAAGAAAGGATGAAAAACAACATTTGAAAGGCTAATGTAAAAACAAGGTATGTTTGGATCAGAAAAGTTCTTTTTTTTCTTCTTCCTATTTTTTTTTTTTTTTTGGGTCTCAAGAATCACTTGAGCAAGTTGTTATCAAACGACATCTAAGATATCCAGCAACCATGCATACTTAGCCTGACACTGAATTGGACTGTCACTCCACAAACAACAACGAGGTTACATAGAAGTTCTAGATAATAGGTGCAGAGTAACCTCTCTACTCTCCTGCTTGCAGGTGCTAATATTATTCAAGTCCTATTAAATCTTAGAGAACATATAGTGCATAAAGACATGAAAGGAAACCTAATTGGTTACTTCCAATCACGTAAGTCAAACTATTGGATACCATAGAACATAAAAGTGCACAGCGATATGAGAGAGGGAAAAAAGCAGGAAAAAAAGAAGACCATGAGAGCAATATATGACAAAAGGTTTAGCATGGTCGTGTGCAAATAAAGTTGACTTCAGTCTATCAGTATTGACATGCAAAACAAGATTAGATAACGGGCCTAATCATGAAATTGAAATGTGCTGAAAGATTAGTAAACAAACAAGGATTCGTTGTATCTTAGGTGATTGTACCTCAGGTAGAACTCCTGGCGTCTTACTAGATGGTAACAGGGAAACTAATCCATCAGATCTGTTGACTGTTGTGAAGCAGATATTATACTCCTGTAATATATCAGACAAGTATTACCACTAATAAATAAGCAATAATGATTTTCATCATTTGCTTCGGAGAAGAGAGTTGAATATTGATAGGAGAAGACAGAGGAACAGAGAGATTTTGGACAAATATCAGAATTTTTACCAACCTGAATAATAGAAGGGTAAAGACTATTAAAATCCAAGAGCAATATATACTTGTCATATAAACCCTTCTTTGGTTCCAACACCAATCCACCCGCATAAGCAGGACCCTTTTTCCCTTTCCCATGATCACTACGTGCACCATCGTTGTCCAAATTTGCATCATCCATATCCACTTCATCAATGTGTCCATCCCCGTCGCCATTATTTGTTCTTTTTTTCACCAATTTTGTTTCCTTCATATTGGACGACATCTTGTCTGGAACAATATATTTCTTTGCATGGAATGCATGCAACAAAAGGTACTCTACTCTCTGGGCCCTAGCACCCTGAAAAAGCACAAATGGAGTGTAAAGAAAATATACTTTCATGACATTTTCATTTTAAGACTATGTAAGGAATTATGTTGCGAAAACTCACTTGGAGAGTTTTTCCCCAAAGATTGCCACTGATATTAGTCAACTGACGTGTGAGGGGCAGGACACTCAGATGAAACATGAGTTCCATGGACAACCATGCATCTGTCTCGCCATATTCAATCTGGATGGATAAGATTAAAAAAGAAAAAATAGAGTTCCATTATTGTGCAAACATAATACCCTGACCCCACAATGGGGTTATATTTGCACAGCTATAGCAGGAAAATCTAATATATTGAACTCCATCTGTGCAAGGGTAAGAGATTCCTGAATTAAACAAGGGGTCTAGTAATTGGATCACAGACATAAATGAATACCCAATATCAATGACAAGCATTATGGTCTGTCAAAGTCCTGCAGTGCCACACCATAGGAAGAGGAACAAGAAACGTCACCAAACTCATCAGATAATATATATTCATGATTTTAGAAAATCACAAAACTGCACATATTTGCAAAACACAATAAACTACCACTAAGCAAGACGGTCAAACTAGAACTTGACCATTCTCAAAACTCTCTTTTGGCAAGGGAAGAGTCTGTGTTAAACCTTGATTTGTAAGCAAACAAGACAATCAGAATAATTCAAGTAAAAATTAGAACCTACAAGTTCCATCAGGGATTTTGAAGTTTGAAACATTCTAGGAATATCGTGAGGTGTGATCTCCTTCCGTTCTCTCTTCAGCTGAGTCTTCGCCAATTGTGTTAGAGAATAGCTGACCTGAAAGAATTAGAGTTGCTTATATGAGCTTAACCAGCATTACCACCTGTTATAATTTTGCGTAGGAGTACTATACCTCTTTTAACAGGTCACGGGAAGACAAATATGTATCACATAAGAGCCGACCAGCAATGCAAGACATGATCCCTGGGTTTGCTCCAGACCCAAATATGGTATTCCCTTTTGCAAGCCTAGGCATCACAGATCGCTTGAGGCGACCAATTTTGGACCACATGCTGCTTGGAACTCTGCAAGCCTGCATCATTCAAATATGTGAGAATTTTTGTGGTAGTGGGAATTTAATCTACACACAACAGCATTTAAACAAATAATATGTGAATATATAAATAAGGATAAAACTAGGGTACATGGATATAGTGATGATGATGATGTCTACCTATTGGTGCATCTGATGCAAAATGCTACTTTGAATAATTGGACCTTCCTTTTTTCTCCAGCAGCAAAATTTTCTTATTTCTACTTGAACAGTAAAGACATGTTGCCTAAGCTAGATGGCATCACATTGACTAATAAGGAACTGCATCTAGCTTGTGCTTAGATTCATTAGATTCTTAATGATGCAACATGCAAAATGGCGTTGTACTACCATTTCTTCCAAAGTTACGTAGAAACTGAAATAAATTAGTAGGTCATGCTCAAGTGTTTCTGTGAAAAGGGATGACAAAGAAGCTCCCACCTGGGCTCTATGGAGAAGAACATCCAGGTCAAACCCAGATATATTATGTCCAACAAGAACATCAGTATCCAACTTGTACAGCTCAATCATCAGACGATTTAACAAAGCCCGTTCACTGCAACATAAAGATGAAGATGCTGTAATAACAGGAACTATGATATAATCAGATAGCAAAACACCATAAGTTCTACGATGATACAGTGAAAAAGTTTTGGAACCATATTAGTCAAGCAAGACTTACCTGCTTTCACAGCTTAAAACATTTGATCCAACCTTAGAGTTTCTCTCAGCAGCCTCTTTGGTGAATCCCATTGGAAATATGCTGCCATCAAGTTTGCGGACCACAGTAAAACGGCTCAACATATTAAGTCCCATCCATTCTGAGGCCAACATGGGAGTGTCAATCTGAAGGGTCAAACAGCACAAGTAGCAGACTTTTAGCACAATGAAACAGCAGCTTATATGAGAAAGATTGTAACTAACATACTTAATAATCTGCCATTGGTATCAGTACTTTGATCATAAGAACTGGCCGTTGAACCTCAAGTTAATCGAGAAAGCTTTTTCAAAAATCAAGTCATTCTGAAAGCAAATTCATTTACCAGGCTCTAAGGTAGACAGCATAATAAAAATTATTCAAGTGCCTCACACAATCAACCACCTCTGGTCATGCATTAGTATATGCATCTTTTTCATTCAAAGGTAACACCATTTGGCTAAACTTTTAATACAGACCACTCCACAACATGGGAAAGTAACATTTGCTGATATCATATGTAGAATTATATTTATGGAAATTAGACGCAAGCATTCAATAAGATTTGACTGTATTTGGGACCAAATCTTGACAAAAATTAGGAAATCTACTAACATTAACATGCTGAGCAAATCTTGACACCAAAAGAGGCCCTTAAACAAACCTTGGCCTTGTGACAGGAAATGACAGATGCAGAGACAATTTCGTTAATGTTCTGCTTTTCGTTAAGAACAGTTTTCAAATTTATCGCTGTAACAACCACTGGAGGAATCTCTATCGTACTCTTTGATGAAGATGAAACCCGCATATCTTTTGGTGAGTCAACGGTCACCTCAAATTTGCACCAGCTCACCTGTGCAATTTTATAACCAAACTGTTAGACCTGAAACTGCGAACCAGCAGAAAAAAGACAGAGACTAAATAAGCATTAATTAAACAACTTGAAGAAAAAACAATCTAGGCTACCAAAATCTCACCCGTTGAGGAGCTGGGCAGGTCGAAAATTTTGAAAGTGAGAGCCAGGAAGGTCCCTTTATCTTCCTTTTAACAAGAAAAAGCTCCAAAGCACTGTATATGGTGTAATGATCAGTCCAATATTTTTTGGGTTACTGTCAGTCTTAAGGTGTCCACTGACTAATGAGAAATATAATAACAGAAGAAGCTTGTTAAAAATAAAGCACATAGTATATGATGAACTTAATTCGATGGTGGTAGTGAGCTTCAAGCTCACATGTCAACTATATCTAAAATAAAGCAAATCATGCGGAGAGATACGCATGAAACACTAGATAAGAGGAATAAGCTGTGAATAGTTATACCTGCAATGAGTTCCCAGCAGAGCACAGAAAAATTCTCCTTTCAAATCCATTGAAAGTGGTGGGTCCTACAAAAATATTGTTATCATTAATACCTACTAAATGATATATTAAACTCCACCAAAAGAAAGTTTGATGCATCCGAAGTGGACGTATGAAATTTGAGCATGTAATTCAATGTCTGAACCAAATTGCTAATTTGGTTCACGGGTTTGGTAATATACCTTGAATGGGTAGTTGATCTTGAGGACGTAATTTTCCCCTCGAGGTATGTCAGATCGCTCAAATGCATATCTCCTCTGTGGCATGTTCAGCAACAAAGTGAAAAGAAGAACTGAAAGAAACTTGAAATCGGTACAACAAACGCAGTCTTATATAAGTTCAAAAATTCACTTCTGGATACATGAGCATGATGTAATCTGCAGACCTTAACTGGTGCCATACTAAAAGTTGAGACATTCATATCTAACAACTTCTTCGAAATTTCACTCTTCAATCCTGAAGCCAAATCCTACAAATATGAAAAATACATCCATAATAAACACCTATAGTATCAAAGAAGAGAAACTAAAGAAATAATAATGCAAAAAACTAAAGACGGAAAAACTTGCAGATCCAAGTGTATGCATTCACAAAGTATAACTTACTTGCAGCTTTGCACGGAAAGCTGTGGGAGAAATCCGAGACTCTTCAACGTCTTTCTCCAGCTTCATCATCTCATCTCTGTCAAACACAAAGCCATTTGGAATTGCATAGACGCATCTTTGCATATTCTTGACAACTACACAGCAACTGTGGTAGGTACTTCCTGCTTTGACCTAAATTGCAACAAGAGATAGATAGCAAAGTTCAACGAGTAATTCTATATGTGTGTGTCTTCCTGTGAAGCACAAAACAATTACATGACATCCATGGAAAAAAAAACACTTGAACAGTAAACTACGAAGCTGAAGAATCAAGGGAACATAGAAAATAAACTTGTGAAGAAGTACAATCACAATCCATAATCTTCTTGGGGAAACAAGCAGCAGGCTCCATTGAACTAAAACCTAAATAAGAGATGCCATAATTCAAGCGTATAAGAGACATCTACCAATGCCATAAATACCAAAATAAGGCACACACCAAAAGTATAAGACATGCTAGTTTTTTCAATTTTAAATGAACTTTCAATGAACTATAAGACATCCAAATTCTACAGAATGCCATATGAATCAGTTAAATACCAAATTCCCGCATTTGTGCTCGACTAAAACTGAGGACCTTAAATTCATATCCGCTTGCTTAAATCAAAGTCATGGGTCCTAAGGGAGATCCACTGAGCAAAGCCTTGCCATTGTTTGGGTTACCTTGCTCACCATCAACCACTCATTCTTCTGTCATTCATTTTCATTGTAAAAGCCCCGAATAAATTATTTGCATACAAGTGTTCAAACACCACCTAACATAATATCGATACCAGTCACATCTTACCTTCCCGAACAGATAGAGATTGCCCATATTAGCCCCATAAAACTCTTCGTGCGCATCGAGAATGTAGAAAGGGAGAGACCCGTCTGAGTCGACATCAAAATCCGACATCTCTTCGGAACTAAAACCATTGGTGACCTCCTTTGAAACACCATCAACACTCCCATTCCCCCCACTCCTTACTGCCTGCCATCCTGCAGTCGCGGCGCTCGTTGCAGGGTCCTTATCTTCTTCAATCTTAGCATTCAGCGCAAAAACCTCCACCTTCTTAAGCACCGGCTCCGCTTTCATTTCCAGACCATTCACCATCTTTTCCTCAACCACGCCTCCCTTAATCTCCAAACCATCTGATTCCGAAACCAAGTTCTCAACCATCTCCGAATTCGAACCTCTCCCACCGTCCGATTCCACGATCAGACCTCTCTCCCCAACTGTCTCGCGATTTCTGTCCGCAACAAACACAGAATTATCGCCTTTTATAATCATTTCCTTCCTACCTAGCAAATCAACTTCCCCAGAAGCTAAACCCTCGCTCCTGACACTCACACTCGGCATGAAACTCTTCGAAACGGACACTGAACTAGCTGCTGCCTGTCCCCTTCTTCGCCTCTCTCTGTCGGTCTCGTCTGGCGCGAACTCCGCAATCACATCGTCAACAATGCTATCAGAAACTAATCCTTTAGCCTTATCGTCCTTGGTCTTCTTGAAGAAAACCGAAGAGGTGTACATCGACGAGAGTCTCTGCTTCCCCATCATCGCTGCCGCCGCAGAGAGAGAAGAAGAACCGGAGGGTTTCTTCGGTTGTGTCTCTCTCTTCTTCTTCCTCTTGGGTCTCTCCGTCGCTTCTCCGCCGTCGGATTCTTCCTCTGACGAAAAAGGGAGTCCGGACTTGGACCAATCCTCCTCCTCTCCCTCGTCGCCGTACCCCAGGCCATCGTCATCGACGATGAAGTCCCGGGTCTCCTCACGGCGTTTGGCGACGAGGGCGTCGTACTCGTCCTCGCCAACAGTGTCGTAGATTGGGGTCTCGATCTTGAAATGGAACCCTCCTCCGGCCTCGGATCGCCGCCCTCCACCTTGCCGAAGGGCTTTGAGGCGCTCAAGAGCCCCGGCCCGCGCCTCCGCCTCTGCGCCTCGTCCCCTACGTCTACTGGAGACTGGAATTTCCTCGTCCGCCATGCCTAGTCTCTCTTTTGGGAATCAAAATCTTCTCTCCAAGACCAGCAATGTCGCGGTGAAGGGCAAAGTGGAAAATTGCCTTTGAGGGTTTGTAAAATGGCGGGAGTCACTAGTGGTTTTCGCGCGAATTCGTATTGGGCCGGTGGGTGCAAATTTGATACGGGCCGGAGGCCCAAATATTTGGTCCATCTTCGAGTTTCATGTGAAGAAAGAACTTATATTTTAGAATTTGATTTTACAGCATTAAACAATAGAATTTGGAGGATGTTGATGCATAGATTTGTATGCCTTAGTACGCTCTAGATTGTCCTCTTTTTCCTGATACCAAAACAAGTGATTCTACATCTGAAAGACTTTAAAATGATCAATTTTTTTTTCTTTTTACACATGCACTGATAAGAGAAGAAATTTAAACCCATGATTAATGGGACTTGAGATACTTAATCCATTTTAGATAAATTTTAAAAATATTATAAAAATTACTCTTCTTTATATTGGTAGGTATTTTTTTACATTAATTTAAAAATATAATATTATGAAAAAACCAAGAAACCAAAAAAGAAGGTTGCACCTTTTTGAGGACAGCAATCCGCCCTTTGCATTAGGAGGGGAACAACCACTACTGAGAGACTAAACATATAGCCTAGTAAGGAAGCTACCACTAATGTTGAAAACATTCGTGTAAGGGCTACATATAAATCTTGTAAATAGCATACATATATTCTCTTAAATAAACTTAATAAGAGAAAAAGGTATTAGTAGCTAAGCTGATATTATGTTGGTGCAATTATAACTTCATCTGTGCATTTACGCATTTGTACAATGGGCTATTTTTCACAACAAAAGATAGTACCAATAAATATAATAATTGATAACTAAATTATCCTCATCATCGTGTCTGCGTCATTTGATACTGATTTCAATTACCCTACTAGATGTTTTCAATACCATATAATTGAATAGTCGTGAATTTTAGAGCGCGTCAGGCGTCTTCGGATCCTTTCCTTTCCTTTTTTCTGTTTCCCATTATGTCTTCAAAATCATTCCCCGGAGGAAGACTGAAAAGAAATACCATGCTCACCAAAGGAGAATCCAATAAAGGCAGAAAAAGTAGACTATCTAAGTTTTGTTTAATCCAAAACAGTAAGCATAGCCTGTTGAAACAGAAATCTTGTGATTACAATGCCAATAGTATTTGGTTTGACCCCACCATGGAATGAACAACCTTTATTCGATTCCTTTTGCCAAGGTGGCTTATAAAAAAAGGCATGGTTCCAAAATCCAACAACCATGCTGCACCACGGACAAGAAATGAAACTTCATTATGGGATGCTCATCAATGAACACCATCCCCAGTGCAATAAGTTCTGTCATACTGTGAGGAGGTTGTAGCATCAAAGCTTTTGTAGTACTCAACAAACATCGTGCGGATTATTAACTACGAATCTTCCTAAGAGATTCCGAAACAAAGTTACAAAAGGTTAAAGTAAGTTGATGGGAAGATGAGGCACTGAAAGACGCAACCGTACTCTCTTTGCCTGTTGTTTGAGACGTTAGATGGAACTGGGGGCAGTCGCCAGCAAAGGAAAAAGACAATGTTAGCATGCTTTGATTAGACTACATGGTCGGCATACTAAACTTGTAGTTTTCACTGTTCGAGTTCAATACCGTTTGATAATGGTAAAAGTTAAATCTTATAAATAGGCAACAAATATTAGGTTTCTCAATTAAAAGTGGCACTGGTACATCTAATTACTTTACCGATAAATTAGAATGAACCTCCCTTTTCGGTGCAATGGTGATGGCCATCGTACTTTCTGGAGTGTACCCCACTTGAGAAAGAACCGGCGACAACCAATGTATTTCGAAGATGGTGCTTTTTCTTTATTGGAACGAGGATGGCTCTTCTGGGGTGATATGGACATTATATTTATAAGTTGCACAAAAATACTGGCAGAGTTTGCGTGGTTCTTGTTCGAGATTAATGTTAGAATTTGACCAGGACACCAATGTTCCATTACCGTTATTGGAAATCTAAGTGGTACTTGACTCCTCTACCAATGAATCCCGACGACGTTGGAGTTCCATTTCAGGACTAATTCGTAGGTAGCAAACTCAAGGACGATCGCCTCCCCACCGCGTACGTATTTACCTCTTGGAGACTCAAAAAAGCGAGTAACCATCACTGCCAGCTGCATTCTTCTCCATCACTGTCGCTCACTCACTACGTCTTTGGGTCCTAGGGTAACCGTGGATAACACAAAGCACACTTCGTGATCCATTTTCAGTGGATGGATGTAAGCGGCAAGCTAGCTCCTTAAGCTTTGCTCTGAATTTTACGGAAAGTACGATCAGACAAGACGCCGATGTCTGATCACAAAGCGAGCAATATGAACGACCAGCTATCAAAACCGACTTCAATCTTTGGCCTTAAACTGTGGGTGGTTCTTGGGGTTTGTGTGGGAGCTGCCTTCGTGCTTCTTCTCGTCCTCATCTCCCTATGCTGGCTGGCCGCAAAGCGCTCTAGAACCAAGACTTTACGCCGAACCACGATCCCAATCGTCTCCAAAGAGATCCAAGAGATCAGAATCGACCATGCCCGGACACACAACCATCACAATGAGTCCAAGCAAGGCAGGGCTCAAACCCAACGCGTCCCATTTTCAGAACCAGACCCAGTTCCCGGAATCGAAAGGCAGGCACTGCTGCCACCTCCGGAGGAAGAGAGCCCAATGGGGTACCACAAGATTCACATTGATATTGGAAAGGACCACAGGATTTCTTATCCTGAACGGTTCGGTAGGTCTTCTTCCTCGCATGGGAGTGGGGAGGGTCGGGGAACTGATCATCCGGTGCCTACGGTAGTCCCTGAAGTTTCGCACTTGGGGTGGGGGCATTGGTTTACTTTGAGAGAGCTCGAGGCCTCGACGAATGGCTTCGCCGACGAGAACGTCATCGGCGAAGGTGGGTATGGGATTGTATATCATGGTGTCTTGGAGGACAAGACTGAGGTTGCTGTCAAGAATTTGCTCAATAATAGGTGCTTTCTTGCTAAATTCAATTCACTCTGTTTTTTAGGGTACTATTAGTGGTGGAATTTGATCTTATGATCAGAATTTGGGGTTCAATTCATTTCTGCTTACGAACGAATCAATTAATTAACGTAAAAGATTGATGAATCGTGTAGAGGACAAGCTGAGAAGGAGTTCAAAGTTGAAGTTGAGGCAATTGGTCGGGTTCGGCATAAGAATTTGGTCAGATTGCTTGGATACTGTGCTGAAGGAGCTCATAGGTATTCAATTCTTGCCCATTTACTACAACTTCCTTACTTGAACTATATAACCCTTCTGTATTAGTGGGGATGTAGGGCCTTTCAGCCCTATTACTTGGGGATAACTGCTTGTTTGGTTATATGATAGGATGCTTGTCTATGAGTACGTAAACAATGGGAATTTAGAACAGTGGCTTCGTGGGGATGTAGGGCCTTGCAGCCCTCTTACTTGGGAAATTCGGATGAATATCATCCTTGGAACAGCAAAAGGGTATGATTCTAATCACTCACATTTGAGCTTACTTTTTCATATTCATTCCTTCCCCTGCATCTCATCCATGGCACTGTTTCACTGGCCACTTGAATAAGCCATGTTTTTGACTGGACTAATCATGTAGGCTAGCTTACCTCCACGAAGGACTGGAACCCAAGGTTATTCACCGCGACATTAAAGCAAGTAACATTTTAGTTGACAAGCATTGGAATCCAAAGGTTTCAGACTTTGGTCTTGCCAAGCTCCTCGGCTCAGAGAGCAGCTACATTACAACCCGTGTCATGGGAACATTTGGGTACGTAGGGCTGTGTTTTTATACGAGTCTATCTCCCAGAGTGGCAGAAGAGGTAACAGCAGTCTTTTCTTCTTTCTTCTTTTGATTCTTTTGTAGATATGTCGCTCCTGAATATGCAAGCACAGGCATGCTGAACGAAAGAAGCGACGTTTACAGTTTTGGGATTCTTATGATGGAAATAATTTCTGGAAGGAACCCAGTTGATTATAGTCGACCTCTGGAAGAGGTATGTACCATATTACTGAATATCTCATTGCTTTCAAAGATGTCAGTATTAGCTAAATCTTCTAAGTTGCCTTTTAGCTTCAATCCCCTTCTATTGTGCTTTTAACAACAAAGCAGAGAATTTTCAGGTCAACTTAGTTGAGTGGCTAAAGAAAATGGTTGGTAACAGAAATCCTGAAGGAGTATTGGATCCAAAGCTACCTGAGAAACCTGCTTCAAGGGCATTGAAGCGGGCTCTTCTTGTGGCTTTGCGTTGTGTAGACCCTGACGCACAAAAGCGGCCAAAAATGGGGCATGTTATACACATGCTGGAAGCTGAAGGCTCCCCCTTCAAAGAAGTAAGCATTCCACTGTTCATAATTCATTTCAAAGTCAGTTCCATTCTTCAGAGACTACCATAGTATCAACTAGTCCTTTCAACGAATCAGCCATATATGCAAACAGATCCAATTAGGAAATGTGATCAAGATCATCAAACTATACTAAAATTTGGAAAATGACACTAAAAGCTGGTTTAAGTCTTACATGTAGCTCTGAACATTTTCTTTCTCTGCCTGATCTTTTGAGCAGATATTTTACAGTTATCATGACTTCCATTTTGGTCTTTATGATATAATTAGTATCCCATAAAAGATGGTTTGCTGCTACTCTCCCTTTCTCTTTTCCACTTTCTTACAGTTGCTGAAGTTGGATTGAAGCTTGTAAAAAATGCCATGAGATGCAAAGGAGCCTCACTTCTCTGTCGTTGTTTTGTAGTTGATAGGGCAAAACACACATCATTGTCTACCTCTTTGATATTTTTGTTGATTTCTTGTAGCTATTCACTGATTGGGTTCCGAATCATCTTATTTTAGGAACGTAGGGGTGGAAGAGAAAGAGGAGAGGCTGACATGCCGGCCGCTGAGAGCAATTCTTGAAAGACGAAGCAATTGTAAATATGATAGTGCAGTCGATGCCGCCGGGGGCAGGACGGCCACATCCAGAAGAAAAACTAAAGACCATTTTGCCAGTTCTATAAATTTACTAAGACTTGCTTGGCAGATAATGGCCTTGTTCATAGCCACCATAAGTTAGTGTGATTATTTCTGGTAAGGAAGCCATTGGTAATTTGCTTAGCTTCTATACACAACAATCTAACACCTTACGATTATCTCCTTAAAATTGCCAAAGTGATCGAGAAACGTTTGAACTTTCCTACAATTCAAAAATGTATTTTAGCCGCAAAAGAAAGAATCTTCTGCATTGTATGTGTCATCCAGATTACTTTTTAGGTCAAAAGATTGGAAACTTATGAAACTGCAATGGACAACACTCACTTTACAAAACTTATAAACAATCCAACCAAGTGTTGCCTTATTATGTATCTCGTACTACTTCCATCCATAACAATCTCAAAACCCAAATGAAAAGAAGCATCAATCTCGTCCAAAGAAATTTCCGTGTTTTTTTAGAGAATGTAAGAGGAAGGTTAACAAAAAAATGCAATGAATCACGCCCACCAGAAGACGACAACGGCCATTATTGCCCCAAGCAACCGGCGGAGTTGCTCTGGCCCTTCAGCCAACGAATTGGTATTTGAAGAGCCTTGCGATGATGGTGAGGTTTCTAAGGCAGCAGGTGGAGGCGGAGAAATAGGAGGGACGTCACATGTACCGGATGTGGCATTTGCCTACTCAAGATATAGACAAAGGGTTACATTTCAGCGTTATGTTGCTCAATTCATCTTCAACTTATACCAAACTTGCAGAAAAAAGCTAGTCTTTAAATGATACGAGATAACAAAGCCAAGGGAGAAGTAATGGTTGCAGACCTTGCAGTAGGCAATGTTGTCACACCCACAAGTCAGATGACCATTGGCTTCATCTACGGCTTCGGGGGCTCCACCACCGTCACTCCTCTGCCACAAAAGGCCAACATATACAGTAGTCTTCTTCAATTCTGTTCTCTCCCAAAGCATGAATCTCGTGAAAGTACGTGCATAATGCATCAAAGACATACCTGGTAAAAATCAACAGTGATGAAGTTGGGCCACCGTTTGCCATCTGCTTGATAACATGTTTGCATCATCTTCGTTAATGGAGCTGAATTGTTCGCGCAAGTTCCAGATGCATTGGGATTAGTAGGGAAAAAGTTCTGAAGAACTAGGGATATCGTCTTTGTGTTCATAGGCGGCGACTCAGCACGGTTTGGACATGAACCGGCGACCATCCCTTCGTCTCCATCTGAAATACATCGTCAAAATCGATTGTTCACCTCTGCTTAAAGATATGAATAGTGAAACCCAAGGGCACTATTGTTTCAAATCCTAACCAATGCCTAAGGCCCAAAACTAAGTCATTTTTACCACATACTTTTTCAGGAAGTAAACAATTAAAAGGCTTCAGAAAGAAAATAAGAAACCCACACTGATTTTCCACCACATAGTTCCATTGATAGGCAATCCCTTCAGTAGCCTCCTTCGATGATTTTGAGGTGAAGACGACCAACCGCTGGTTCTTCTGGACCATGTCATCGACCGTCGGCCAATTGCTGCCATTCTTGGGCATCTGGGACATCGGAAACCAGTACTTACTCAAGCCAGATGCATTAAAGACCTTTGTCAAGCCCTGTGAAGATGTCACATAATCCTCGATAAAAATGGTGACAACCTCCGACGTATTTTGTTCCATAAACGCCTGGATCTCTTTCAGCACGTTAATGGCAGGTTGCTGGGGATGGACAAAGTCAGTGCATAATCAAGGAAAGCAGGGGAAACCCCCCTTAGCAAAGTTAAGCACCATCCAAATAAGGTTTCTTACGAATGCTGTGAAATTGTAGCATTTCCCGCCGGAGGAGTGGCATAACCATATGTCATTCTCGAAGTCATACATGTCTAACATAAGTCCTCGAACGCCATTCTGCAAGATGACAGACACATGTCCCTATGAGATGTCAAATAAACAGATAATAAAAATAGAAGAATACGCATAAAATTAAAGCTAATGTGGTAGGTTCCTAGGAAGCTTCATTAAATGAAAAGACAAGACATAATTTTGGTGGGTTAGTTGGCTCCCTTATTTTTTAATCAAAGGAAAACCAGTGGGTACATTATTAAGTTATCAATCCTTGTAAAAACAGAGATCGAACGGCATATGCACAGGCACACAATCCCAGTTCCCTGTCCATTGGGTCATCGGGGAAAGTAGCATCTGCTTTGGTATACTCTTATCAACCCATCCTGCGACGGTGAGAGCAATACAAGGAGTTTCGTATGTATATTTTGCCAATCAAAATGCAGCCAAATATGCATATTTAGGAGAAACTCACGTTGAGTTGGCTGGTGACCGAGTCTTCCTGGTTGGTGGGAGATATTAAAGGCGAACCGGTCGCCGACTTGGCACCCATGAGAGCGTAAGAGTTGTGGGTCGTCAGCCATGAGTACTGGTTATATGGCAGACCTTTCACCTAATGCCACACCAAAACCGCGACACATCACATGCCGGAAATATGTATGCAATCAGAAAAAGTGATCACCCAACTAAAATAGGTGAGAAAGAAACGAAGAAAAATACCTACTTTTGATGTGGGGTTCACCGGTTGGGTCCGAACGCATCTCGGCCGGGTGTTCCCGCTGGCGTCGCACTTCCCGCAGCGTAAGCCGGTGTCGCATTGGCTATCGGAGGAACATGTCTCTCCAATCTGAGTTAAGTCCGAGTTTAGAAACATTCATTGCGCATTAAAAACATGAGTTCGTCTATAAGTTTAAGGGGATACCTTGAGACTGGTGGAATAGGAAAAGAGACAAACTGCGATAAACAGAGATTGGATTTGGAGACCGATGAACATGTTCGGAATCTGCAGCCAGGAAAAAATGTGTGTTAGGTACTAAAGGCTTAACAGCGGCTCATAATAACAAAAAAGAAAAGAAAAAAAGCCGTAGGAATGAATCAAATGGATTGGATATATGCCTTCATTGTGGCACTTGGGTTTGTTCTGAGACAGAAAAAGAGCGACGGAGGGAGAGAGAAGGGGCGAAAGAGAAAGAGGTAGAGAGAGATAGGATGGTCGCTCTCTCTGCTATCCTAGATTTTAAACTGCAACTCGAAGATACTTCTGCCCTCCCTCTGACAGGTGAAATGGGAACAAACGAGTTTGGTCAGAAGACGAAAGGGCCTACGCCTTTTGTCTTCCCCATTATTTAATTTGATCTTTGGAAATTTCCCTTTCCGTCATAAAGAGTTTGTCAAAAGAAATATAGTATTTTTTAAGGTCAGGGACGAACTAATCAAATTTAACATCCATGTGTTTTTTTTTTTTTTTTTCAGGTGTCTAATATACACAAACAAACACAAGATAGTTCCAAATATAAGATAGTGTTCTTAAAAATATTTAAAGCTATTATGGGATTTTTTAAGATACATTAAAGATCTTTCTATTACAGCCCTTGAAGAGATGTAGTTGCATTGTTTTTTGTACTTTGGAAACCTGTTCTCTTTTTTGCGTTTTTGCATGTAGATTAGGCTTTTGACCATTGCAAGGAAGAAAATGTCTTGTTTCATTGTCGCCTCCCAAGCCGACGAATCAACGAAGTCCACGTGGCTTCTAGAAAGATCATGAAGAGCAGAAGCAAAAGAAAAGGAAAAATATGGGAATTGTGCTCGTTTTCTACGACCCGACTTGTCTAAGGTTGTCTCGTTCTATGTTATTGATTTGAAATCGGCTTCTGCACAGATCATGGTCTGAAGAAAAAAGGCTTTTTATTTGTGCATTCATTACGTAAATGTCAAACAATCATATCTTAGCCCTGTCGATGTTCGGTGGCATCTGGGGACTATCCTTCCAGACAGCTTCTACAAAACGCAATCTGAAAGCGAGGTCACATCATGACCATTTTTAAATTAAACAAATGGAAATGGGAGGAATTAATCACCTTATGACCATAACAATCCCGGCGATAAACCATATGAACCCAATGAAAAAGATATGGGGTTTTGGGCCTTTGTTCTTAGTGGCATGTAGTTTTGCAGGCTAGGACTGCTATCAAGCACAGTGAACTAAGGCGTATTGAATTGGGTTCCGGTGGGCGTGCAATCCAGCCAAATTTTGCGCTAAAAGGAGAAACAGTGCCTTCTTTATCCCACTTCTTCCACGTACTCATGACAAAATGGGTAAAGGGAGAAGACAAACTATGGCAATGAATGTGGAACTTTTGTAATTGCGAACAGTTCACGGTTTTGGCACTTTAGTTCAGGGGTCCAAACATGAAAAGTGAAATTGTATGTTTATATAGACAAGCTTGTTCTCCATAGCTGAGCCGTCTTTCAACCATGGCTACTCTAACTCTGCAATTTTTTTGTTCAATTCTACTGAGTATGTCCTATCTCCCCTCCAATTTGGCAAGGAGTGAGACATATATCATTCACATGGATTCATCAGCCATCCCCAAAGTCTTCTCGAGCCACCACAGCTGGTACTTGGCCACCCTTTCTTCCATATCAGCAAATCCTAACACAACCACCTCTGCCACCACCTCTAGGCTTATCTATGCATATACGAGCTCAATTCATGGCTTTAGTGCCTCTCTCTCTCTTTCTGAGCTTGCGGCCTTAAAAGAGGCCCCTGGCTATGTTTCTTATACCCGAGATCGTCCCCTTACCTTGCATACAACCCACACATCTCAATTTCTGGGTCTAAGTTCTCACTTCGGTGCGTGGCCTGCTTCCAATTATGGTCAGGATGTCATAATTGGTTTACTTGACACTGGAATTTGGCCAGAGAGTGAGAGTTTCAAAGATGATGGAATGACTCAAGTTCCATCAAAATGGAAAGGAGAATGTGTCTCTGGCATTCAATTCAATGCTTCCTTATGCAACAAGAAGCTAATTGGCGCTCGGTTTTTCAACAAGGGTCTGCTTGCTAACAAGCCAAGAGGAAAAATTGGCATGAGATCTCCCCGTGATACTGAAGGGCATGGAACTCATACTTCATCCACAGCTGCAGGCAACTATGTAGAAGGGGCATCCTATTTTGGTTATGCATCTGGTACTGCTAGGGGCATGGCTCCAAAGGCTAGAATAGCCATGTACAAAGTAGCCTGGAGATATGGGATCTACTCATCCGATATTCTTGCAGCAATAGACCAGGCAATTCAAGATGGAGTGGACATACTATCCTTGTCTTTGGGTTTAAGCTTGGGTGCTGATTCCTTGATAGATGATCCTATTGCAGTAGCCACTTTTGCAGCCATGGAAAAGGGCGTAGTCATTGTTGCTTCAGCTGGAAATGATGGTCCTCTGTATGGTACCTTAGACAATGGAGCTCCATGGTTACTAACTATTGGTGCAGGTACTATCGATCGAGAATTTGAAGGAATCCTCACTCTAGGTAATGGTATGCAAATCTCCTTTGCGTCCTTGTATTTAGGGAATTATACTCTAGCTCAAATGCCTCTTGTTTTCATGGATGACTGTCGAAGTGTGGAGGAAATGAACAAAAATAAAAACAAGATTGTTGTTTGCAATGACAAGCTTAGTCTGAGGACCCAAATCGAAAAAATGGAGTCTGCAAGAGTTTATGGAGCTGTATTCATTTCAAATCTTTCCTTTTCCGAATTCTACACGCCAACCTTGTTTCCGGCTGCATTTATCAATCTTCGAGATGGTCAAACTGTTACAAACTATATAATCAGGAACCGCGATCCACGAGGAAGCTTGACATTTCAAAAGACAGTTACTGGTACACAGCCAGCACCAATGGTGGATATCACTAGCTCCAGGGGCCCATTTCGAAGCTGCACCAATGTCCTAAAGCCAGACCTTCTAGCTCCTGGCTCACTAGTCCTAGCCTCTTGGTCTCCAATTAGTGAAGTTGCTGAGTTTCAATCACGTCATTTGTTTAGCAACTTCAATCTTGACTCAGGCACCTCAATGGCAGCTCCTCATGTGGCTGGTGTAGCTGCACTTATAAAAGAAGTGCACCCGGATTGGAGCCCTGCGGCCATTCGATCTGCCCTGATGACTACAGCAAGCTCATTTGACAACACTTTTAGCCCCATTAAAGATAAAGCAAACGGTGATATGCAAGCCAGCCCTCTGGACATGGGAGCTGGACACATCAATCCCAACAAGGCTCTTTATCCTGGACTTGTCTATGATGCAACAGTAGAGGACTACGTCAAGCTTCTCTGTGCAATGAATTACACGGCAAGACAGATTAGAATCATTACAAGGTCCTCACATAACTGTGTCAACCGCTCTCTGGATCTCAATTACCCGTCTTTCATCGCTTTTTTTAATGATTACGATTCGGATCCCAACTCAAAAGTTGTGCGAGAATTTCGGAGGACAGTGACTAATGTGGGAGATGGAAGGTCCAATTACACTGCAGAATTAACACCAATAAATGGCTTAAAGGTGAAGGTGGAGCCAGAGATGCTCATTTTCAAGCAGAAGAATGAAAGCCAAAGCTACAAGCTCAGCTTGGAGGGGCCAAAATGTTTGACAGAGGTGGTGGTCCATGGTTCTCTTAGCTGGGTGGATGATCGCAGTAATTATTATGTAAGAAGTCCAATAGTGGCAACCAACCTCATCCCCGGATCTCTTTTAAGGGCATAGTTATGAGTATTATGTGCTATCATCATTACTAAACTTAGAATGGAAGGTGAGCACTGCATATTCAAAAGCTCCTTTCGCATCCTCTCTCTCTCTCTTCTTAGTTCTCCCTATGGCTTTCCTGGTTCCCTGCATTGATTTAAAGGCAAATCTAGCCAGAATGATAGTTGAGGATGTGAATGAACTAACCAAACGCGGTACTTTCTTCTATTTGGGAAATCCTTGGCTCGGGTTTTCACCATAAAGAACACAACTCAAAAGTTCTAACATAATGTCGCCATTGGATTGTGGGTAGTTGATGTTTTTGCTGCAGTAGGCCACGCGGTGCAGGGGGTGTAAATATCATTTTCTTTAAAGTTACTGGGAGGCATGCGAGGATGTGCTACCATTATCGCATGGACATCAATTTAAGAAGTACTTTTTGCACCATCATGTGGAAGTGTCGATGCAAATGTTTTATCGGATCACATCATTACAGGATGCTAGAACATGGGTTATCAAGTTTTCTTTTTCAGAACTATATTTGTCTCTATGAATTATTTTGAATATATGCATTTATTTTTACTAAAAATAAAACATTATATTTGATATTACACTTCATTGCATTATGCATAAATAATGTCAACAAGAATAACCCAATTTTTTTATGTTTTGACAAGAATTTGTACTTTTGGGAATAGTTTATGAATAAAAGGATGCTATTGTAATATTAAGGATTATAGTACCACATTATAGAGATACAATCCTAAAGCAAAGTTGAAACAAAAAATTTGTTCCCAAATTCATTATCTAACTTTTACTTTTTTAACTAATCTATCTCCATTACCTCATGGTTGTTGATAGAATCAAAACGACTTCTTGGTATGTAAGGGGTGTTGACAACCATAGTTATGAGACAGAGATGTACATTTTGAGGTGAGCTTAAATGAATTAATTATCTTTCAACTTTTGATGTTACTTTTGATTTGAGCTTTAAATCTTTGAACATATAAAAAAAATTGTGTTTGAAAGGATAGATGACAACACTATATGATAGCTTATTAGTTTGTTCATTGACAGACATTTAATGCAAAACATGAACAATACTTATGATCATTTAGTTGTTATTATATTCTACTGCTAATAATAATTTAAGTTTGATATTTAGATCTTATAATCAAATCATTTATGATCGTATAAAAATTAACTCTTAGAGACCATATTTATCACTAGACATCTAAGCATTATTTTAAACCTAGAGATAAGTCGTTATTAGTAAATGTTTTTTTTTCTCTCTCTTTGGATTTCCTTTGTTAAATAAAATTTCAAAAGAAAATATTTTGTGAAGGTTATTGATTTTTCATTTTTGAAAATTTGGTTGGAATATTATTTCTCTATAATAAAAAATATTATAAACTAGTAAAAATTACCAATTAAAAGATGCCAAAATTAAATAAAAAATACCTCCTAAAAGAAGATACAAATGGGAAAAGTAAATTGCAGTAACAGGTAAAAGGGTTTCTTTTTAAAAGGGGAGTCGTTAGAAAGTTATAATGCATGGGGATGATGATACGTATTTAAGTGGTTCTTACCAAACACAAAAGATGGAGCACAGATCGGAAAATAGTGGCAAAAGGGAGGGACACGCCTAGACTTCTGTCGATGAGTGGTGATTGTTACAAGGAAAAAATATTGACATGAAATAGAGGGATGATTATTAAAAAGTAGAACGGATAGCAGTTAAATGAGGAACAAGTGTGTTCCTTTGCTATGGTTTGTGGGAGACAATGAATTTTTCTGCCTGCCAGAAGTGCATGCGTCGTTTGAGTCTTAAAAGTGTAGATTTTCTTTTTTAACTGCTGATTTGGATGATCTTCTTGGTTTGAGAGCAAATAACAAAAGATGAACTCCATTCTTGTGAAATGATTAGGTGTTTTTCTAACCATTATAAATAAATCTTTGGTCTCTGCTAGAGTCTTCTCAATAGTAGGTGACAAGCAGTCATTGGCTCCATATCACATCAAATATTGTTCCTCTAATTTGCACTAATTGAAAAGGAAATTGGTGAATATTTTTCTTTTATCTTACCTCCTTTGCGAAACTAATGCAACTTGTATGGTGTTGGATAAACCTCTCCCTTCTGTTACAATTTCTCCACTATTTTGTTGGCATGACATTAGAATAGCTACCTTCATCAATAATAACGTTACATACTTTGCCATGAGAGGTACAACAAGTGTGGAAGATGTTTTCTCATAGCAATCATTTTCCTAAATTTGATTTAGATTCAAACTTTCTTGAATGATTAGGACTTCGCCTTTGTTTAGTTTCTCTAGTTTGTTCAATTACGTGGTAAATGGTGTGATAGTTTTTAAGTTGTAGAAAAAACAAGAGTAAATTTTGGAAAGATGAAATCATCTCAATTCTCTTTTATAAAATGTGTACCACCTATTCTTTTTTCCTTCTATAAGTTTAAGTTTTCAAGATAAAAAACCAATGAATACTCATCTTGACTCCAGATACACCTTGTTTGTCAAAGTTATAAATTCGGAAATCAGATCAGTTGACTGCAAAGGTCAATATGAATTCATTATCATTCAAATTACGAGTGCATATGCTGTAGGTGTGGCCGGAAAAGTCCTTATATTTATCACTGCTCGTACTTTTATCTCAACAGAAATGTATGACACTTACTTAGTGTTTGTCAAGCTCCTTGGTTTTGGCATCTGAATTCGAATTAACCTTGTTGAAGAATTCCGATAAAAGTATCTTGTTTACCAATCTTGAAAACCAACGCTTGTCCTCTTGCAGCTGGCCTAAGGTCCTTTTACGCTAGCGCACCCCAAACAAGTCCCCCAGCTAACAGTAGAATCTGCAATGATGAAATGCAACCAGGCCATTTGAAAATAAACGTGATCCGCATCAGACATGTTGGCGATTGCAGAAAATCAGCTTAGGATCTGGCACGGTATGTCGAGCTCACTGTTTTGTCTTACACCACTACCTCTCATTTTCCTTTCTCCCTTTGCAATCATAACATTGAAACTGATCAAAATACTGAGAAACAAAGCAGCTCATGACCTGTTACAAGAAGACACATTTCACCAAGACAAAAAAGTCCAGCAAGAGCACCGTAAAAGTGGAAGCTTGCGCTGCATCACCATCACAAAACCACAATGCAAGTGATGGGTGAATGGTGACAGTTGGGCGTCATAGTAAGTTACTAGACATGGTAAAGAGGGCATCAAATGCATATGGTTAGCCACAAAAATAGTTAAAGAGCCTGCCATGTCCAGTTAGTAGATGATTTAAGATGCCACATAGGCCTTCACATAGGCCTTTAAAGGAACTCTTACAGGTCAAAATCTCTTACATTATAATCACATCAATTATTAGAGTAGGAAGGTCAATTCTAAAATTTATAGGTCACAAATAATAAATCTCTATCATTAATAAGGCTAGAATTATATATCTTCACTTCCTATATATGATATATATTTCTCAACACACCTCCTTTATACTGATAAAATGAATGATAATTGAAGCGTATAGGGTTATATTAAAAAATTAGTTGATATCATGTTAAAACAAAGAAGCCCTTTCTAAAATTCATAAATAATAAGTGGTGAATCCCTATCATAATGTATATATTTCTTAACGCTAAATATTGGAGATCAAATTGTAACAGGAATATAAGTTTATGATGAAAGTACATAAGTTAGCCAAACCGAGGCTTTTCTAAGTTCCAATCTCTTAATGTCGCCCTCTCAGATTAGGTCCTCTCTCGAATTTCTCGTTACATACAGAGACAACGACATCCACGAGTTCCTTGCGACTTTCTGCAGAATTTCACGGATGACTTTTTAACTCTTCAGATTTAGGACCTTGCCCCATCACGTGCTATCAAAGAAAACCTTGGCTTGATAGGTGGGGCTTGGAATCCAAACTTTGGCGTCAATCATGGTGGCTTTCATGTTTCAGAGCCTTACGCGTCTTTGTGGCCCAAGACTCGGACAAATCCACACCATAACCTAGTCTACTGTAAACAAGGTTGTCCGGTTCAGCCAAATTAATGTGGTGTTTTGACCAGGGAAGTCGTGTGGTTAAATCACGACCTAAAAATATGTGACAAAAGTGTGAAACTTATGAAACTTTGGTAACGTATTCTTTTTGGGTTCAGCGTTTTCATCCACCGTTTTGATTAAACGATTGCCATCATCTGTTTCTGAAAAGTCTTCCAGAATTTCTGCTTCACCCATCATGTTGACATCTTCAAATATTCTGGAGATTTTCACACGGCAATCTGCTTGCTGCAATGTAACTTGAACAAGTGTACCTTCCTTGAGCGGTGTGAGAAACACACAAAGCAGTGAATGCAGACAATATATTAAACCAAAACCAGCCAATAGACAACTACAATATCTGTGTGTGTCGAGTGATCCGCCATCTCCTATTAATTACCTTCGTGAACAACACTTCGAAAACAATAAAGAAACCAGAAACGTAACGTGCTGCACCAAGATGTACGTTCTGGAGATTCTGTAACTGAGAAAAAGAAAAAAAAAGAATAATCATCTAAAGGTCATAGTCCTCCTCTTCACTCCTCTTCCACCATCTAAATCTCCCCAGTTGCTTGCACAGTATATTAGCTAGACCACCGCCACCAGCACCGACGCGGCCACCTTTCGGATCATCAACAATGTCAGTGCTAGCGAAGACAGATTCTGAGGTGAGCAGCCTGAGTCAGTCCTCGCCGGGACGATCCCCCCGCAGGCCCGTCTATTACGTGCAGAGCCCTTCGAGAGACTCCCACGATGGCGAGAAGACCACCAACTCGTTCCACTCTTCTCCGGTTCTCAGCCCCATGGGATCTCCTCCACACTCCCACTCCAACTCTTCTCTCGGGCCCCACTCCAGGGAGTCCTCCTCCACTCGCTTCTCGGGTTCCCGCAAGCCGGGCTCCCGCAAGAACGGATCCCAAAGGAAGGGTTGGAAGCCCTGGAAGGAGTTCGATGCCATTGAAGAAGAAGGCCTTCTCAATGACGAGGATGGGAAACCGTATGGCCTGAATCGTCGCTGCTATTTCTGTGCTTTTGTAGTTGGCTTCTTTGTGCTTTTCTCTTTCTTCTCTTTGATTCTCTGGGGTGCAAGTCGTCCCCAGAAACCCACCGTCACTATGAAGGTAGTACATCTTCTATCTCCATACAACCTTGGTCTTTTTAGTGAGAACGAAGAAGAAGACAGTAGATTTTTACTATAATTTTGTGATCTGGGTTTTCTTTTTTTCTTGGTTTGTGATCATTTGTTGATTGCTTGCGACTGCAGACCATTCTATTTGACCAGTTTACGATTCAAGCGGGTCAGGATTTCTCAGGAGTAGCCACTAACATGGTGTCCATGAATTCCACAGTGAAGTTCACATTCCGTAACACAGCAACATTTTTCGGGGTCCATGTGACATCAACACCTTTGGAGCTCTCCTATTCTCGACTCATTATAGCCTCTGGAACCGTACGCCTCTGTCTCATTCTCTGTCTCTTCTTTTCGACTGTCGCCTTAAATTTGATCCTGTCTTTCTGGGTCTTGATATTCAGATAGCGAAGTTTTATCAATCAAGAAAGAGTCAGAGATCAATAACAGTGGTGCTGACGGGAAGGAGTATCCCATTGTACGGAGGGGGAGCTGACTTGGGCAGTTTGAATGGAGCACCGATTCGGCAAGTGCCACTGACACTGAACTTCATGGTCCGGTCAAGAGCCAACGTGTTGGGCAAACTGGTGAAGCCAAAGTTCTACAAGAGGGTTGAGTGTTCGCTGTCCATGGATCCCAAAAAGATGAACAAGGCCGTTTCTTTGAAGAAGAACTGCACCTACAAGTGATGCGTACAGTAGTCCACATTAATTATCTTAGTTGTTGACTATGGATTAAGAATATGAAGAGAGCAATATAGTGGTTTCCTTTTTCCTTTCCGTCAATAGTTTAAGAACTTGATCATATCGGAAGTAGTGACCAGCAATGCAGCTTTGGAGGTTTTCAACCAGGAATTGAATGCAGGGATCCGGATGAAGCGGATCCTGCTGCTGACCGACCTTGCGTGTCCTGGAAGTAGTCGATTGAATACAAAATCAGGGGTTAGTCTGGGGGATTTATTCTCACCACCTTTTTCCTCCTAAGCTTATGTGTATTATTGCATCGCTTCTATACTTAGTCAATTACTCAAGTTTTTTCTCCTTAATTACTTCTTTCTTTTTTCTAAGTTACACTTGAAGAAGTTCGTTAATTTGACTTAATCCCCATAATTTCATCACTCGAGTACTTGTACATTGTTTATCACATTCTCTTTGTCCATCTTGCTCATGGTTTATTGGGTATATTATAATGTTAATGGTTGCCTTTTGTGAAGGTATTACAAAGTAATTATCTTAAGTTTCAATCTTCTCAACTATATTTATGACTAAATTTAGCATGCTTTGGGGGCACTTCCCAATTTAAGTCATCAAGCAAAGTTTGGTAAGAAAAACTAATAATTACTCTTCTTCCTTCTATTTAATGGTTTCGTTTATGTATAAAAATAACTTCCTTTAAACTCTCACCCCCACTTTGTTACTTAATGGGCCTCCTGAAACCATGCATGCATTCAGGACGAAGTTAATAATATATCATAATTTAATGGTTTAATTAAAACATGTTCCCGAGAAACATATATAATTTTTGAATTACTTGACCTCTAACTTTATTTATCTATACACTATCTAACAAACTTACTTACAATTGGAATTTTTTTAAAAAAAAATTTACATACTCTTGAGTGTTAAACTTAGGTTAAAAGATTTCAGACAATATATATTTTCAATTGAACAAAGTACTTGTCGATTATAATTTAGATATTAGGGATTAAAGTAACAAGACATAGCTTACTCCTATGTCCACCGTAAGTTATCATAATCTAAAAGTAAGAAAATACAACAAAAATGCACTTAAGATAAACCACTACTTTTTGTCTTATTTTTAGGAAAAACAATTGATGGATGTCTCTAGCAAGCCAAGGTTATTGTAGTTTAGTGGCCACTCTGATTTACCCTTTCTTATCATCAAATTAAAGGTTAAGATCAGAATAGTCTCTTCAACTGGAGATATTCAATTCTGGACAAAGTAGCACTGTTTCTTCATTTTTTTCTTCCTTTCTAGAAATGGGTGCAAACTGGAACCAAGCTTTACTACCACAATATGGGCCCATAATCCCATTTTATGTCTCTGGCAAAAATCGGATCCAACACTTCCACCATTGGGGGCCGAAGTCCATGCCAACAGCAAAATCGGCGCCACTTGTCCGAGGAAGAATCAAAAACAACATAAAGATTATGCGTCCACGTTTTGTGTGCAGAGGTTCCTTCCTCAAAGTAAATCATGGAATCTAAGATTTCTGCTGTTGCACGGGACAAAATTAATGCCAACCAGCTCTGTGGTTGCCATCCCAATTGGGTTTCTTTGTCAGCGTGAATGGTTCGTGATTCCTCTACCAGCATTCTCTTCCCTCCAACCCCTTCAGCTCAGCTCAGTGCTAATCTTACTCACCATGCCAAAATACGCAGCATCTCGTACATCACATACCTGGCTGACTGCAAATCCCCCGTTTCAGATTCTAACAACTCTATAATGATGTTTTCCAATTGGGCACTCCCTCATTAAATGGGCTTCTCTTCAGCAGCAAGGAAGTATTTGCGGACATCATTTACTTCCCATATCAGCTTTCACCAATAATCAGCATCCGAATATAAAATGCTTTCGAATATAACCTTGACGCACGAGTGACGCAATCACTTGATGGTAGTGTGAATCCGCCATGGTGGATATCAAATCACAAAAGGGCTTCCAAACAAGCGCCATTGTTTTCAAACCAAAATCAATACTATAATGGCGACCCTTAAGGCTTTCACCTTTTACTTCTTCCTTTATGTCGGATTAATTCTTTTTTTTTTTTTTTTGGGTCACAGAGGAGAAACTTAAAAGATGGCTGGCTCCAGGGTGGAGGATCTTGCAACAAAAACAAGCAAACTCTGCGAGTGATGGGCAAGTTTCACAACTGGGATTGTGCTGTGCTTTGTTGTTGTTGTTACCTTATTTAATAGGGACTACTGCAAGTGAAAAGCATCGGAAGAATATGAGGCCCCCAATGAAGCATATTCCATTGATTTCATCTAACCATGGGAAGCATTATCGCTTGGTTTGTTGGCCACCTACCTCTGATTCAGGAAACCCACCGTCCTCTTGCCGAACATTCAAAGAAGGGCTTAGACGCAAGGCACTATGATTTTGACTGATCCGACCATACGCAGACTCATGCATTGGACTGCCTTTTTCCCTTTCTTTTCTTAAAGTTTTACAAGAAAGCCTCACAAAGCTTAAAGCTTCGAACTTTTACTGCTGCAGATAATTCAATCACATCCCATATTTTGTGGCACATTGGAAGCGTATCTAGCAAAATCTCACTCGTATCTCAAAAATATATCAATTATGTCGTTTGATTCAAAAAGATTTTTTCAATATACACTCGGCCGTCTGAGCCGGCCAATCAGAACTGTTCAATCATGTCCCTCCTATGTTCTAGTATTTACAATCAAAAAGATCGGCGGTCTGTCTAATCAACTAAACAAAATCAGAACCGTCAGATGTCACGAAAAATTGTAGCATCTTCCGCTGCTCTGAGCACGGGCCATGCTCGGCTTAAAACTATCAAATTCCGATCACCTGACGGTAACCCAACTCTCCGAAGAAGACCAATTGGGTGCCTCATCGGTCACCAACTGCAGGAGCCGATTCACCGGAGCACAAAAGCTCGACGGAGCCGGCGATTCGAGCCGTAAACTGTCTTGCCAATTAAATAATTTGCCGGAGTCTGGTGAGGCTTCAGGCGAACCGACAACAGAGGATTGCACCGAAACCCATTCGGGAAAATCGAACGGACTTCTCGGCGACGAGGACGGCGTCGTTGAGTCTTTGTCTTCCAATAGAACAGTGTCATTATCACGATCAATATCACCGTGGGTAGCGACAAAGGGATGGTTCAAGAGCATCTCAGCCGTCCATCGCTTTCTAGGATCCTTCATGAAACACTTCCCCAGAAAATCTTTCGCTTCGTAGGACAACTCCATTGGAACTTGTGGTACTTCTTCGCCTACCCCAATTCGAAGCAAAAGCTCGCAGATATTCACGTGGGGGCCACAGCTCCACGCTGGTTTTCCCGTCACCATCTCTACCACCGCGCATCCAAGAGCCCAAATATCCGCCGGAGATTCGTACTCGTTGTCGTTAACAGATTCCGGCGACATGTACAAGGGGGTTCCTCTGAACTGGGCCCTGTTTTCTTCTTCGCTCTGTTCTTGTTCTGCTTTCTTTGCCAGTCCAAAGTCCGCGATTTTGATCTCTCCATTGTCGAACACAAGGATGTTCTGAAGCTTTAAATCGCAGTGCACGAACCCTTTTGCGTGAATTTCACGAAGTCCCAAGAGTATCGACTTCGAGTGGCGCTGAATATCCGATTCAAGCAATGAGCCTCCACGGTTCTTTACCTGATCGGCTAGACTGCCACTGGAGGCGTACTCCAAGAACAGGTTATAGAATTCCTTGCCGTTCTCGACACTGCGATTGTCACCGAGGCACCGAATTATCTGAGGGCAGGTTGACAGCTGATCGAGCACCTGTTTCTCGTTCTTGAGCGACGCAGAATTGGACGACTCAGAAGATTTCACGGCCACCAGCGGAGGCGTCTGACCGGAACTTCCTCTGGTCATCGCCAAATACACGGTTGCAAAGCTTCCATGACCGATTGGGTCTCCTCGAACCCACTCCATCGTAGCTCCGTTGGCTTCTTTGGTTTGTTGATGATTCTTGCTCCGTCTTCCTCTGCCTTCCTTGTGTGGAAAGGGAGAAACGTAGGACACAAAATGAATTCTGAGCACATAACCAAAGAAAGGAAGCCCTTATATACATGGGACTTTGTTTTTGTTTTTGTTTTTTAATTTTTCAACTAATGGGGTCAGAATAGGCTTCAAATCAAAGCTATCATTAAAGCACGTGATCCCCATGATATTTTCGCTCAATGACTCAGTTATTTTAATTCATCATAATAGTATCCAAACGTGGCCGATTTTAGCAGTAGATCTTTGAGTTTTCCACAGAACACCACGCGTTATGACGGCGACGGCTTTCCCATCTCCGCCCCATGACTAAACTGCGATATTGTGGGAATTAAAAAGGAGACTAATCCCACAAGGAAACGGTATGTTAGTCAAACAAGTTAGGAAGCACAAGACAAAGGAAGTCTAAATTTACCTTACTAGTTTTGATTATTATTCTTGTAATCAGGTTGTTGAAATCCTTACCAATTCTTACAGGAATTACGACTGTCAATCATCGGTTATTAAATGTGTTATAATTACCCCCTGAAATCATGAAAGGAAATAGTATCTTATTTATTATTCCTCATTGCTATCTTGACCTTGGTTCCTACCCAATTATGGAGATTGGTGCAACCCTGATTAATGACCAGCTATCCTCCTACACCTTAATGGCTCCTCTCCCCATTATTGCTGATGGGGAATACAAAGATCGGTGATAGATGGCGTTTATCAGTAGGTTTGGGCCACACAAGCTTTCCCTGGGATACCCACTTCCATATATTCCTCAACTCGAAATCCTTAAGTGTTGTAATATACATAATGGGTGACTCGATTTTCTTGATATATAGAAAATGTGTGGTGGTACGTCCAGCTAAAGAGATCGATCATTCATATATTCAAACGTTTGGTCCGCGTGAGTTTCATATTTAGAGAATTCACGAGGCCCACGACCAACACTAGCAAAACGTGCACTTGTGTGAAAGCAATTGTTTTCTCCCACTCGTTGTCAAGGAAGGTTGGGATCTTTAGTCTGTTCCTTCAAGTAATAGAAAGTAACCAATTTCTCTGTTCTAAACTTTGATGTGGAAAGCTTTCGTCTAATCGTGAACAGAATTTTAGGGCCTTCAATCAGAGCAATTTGGATCGATATCGGTGGTCACCGTCCTCCCAGCCGTGTTTCATGTGCGGTTAGCAATGAACCACGATTTTGAAAACCCTGTCTCATGGGTTATCTGTACAATATGCGTGAATCGAGTGAAGATTAAAATAATCCGGACACACTTGTTTCTACTGAACATCCCATGTATGCGCGCCGCGGCCAGCTCACCAAAGATTGAGAGCGATCTTTTCGTGTTTCATGGGAATCCTGTTTGTGCTACGAGATAGATTTGTTCAATACGTGGGTTTCGGCTTTCAATGAGACAGTTGATGAGATTCATTTCCTGCGGTTTTTTCGAGAAGATAAAGCAAGCAAGTTGCTCGAAAGAAAAAAGGTAGTGGGTTCAAGGTTGCAGAGCTACGTCTGCCTCTTGAGAGTTAAATTCAGACCAGATATCGTCAGCCGGTGCTTGTAACTTGGACGAGTAAAGGGGATTGCGTTTTTGGTCTGCCAGCCTTAGCTTATCACATGTGCTCGCCTTGTTCAGGGTGGAATATTATATTAGCCTTATCTACCGTGTTCCCAGCCTTGGGACCCAACCTTTGGATTTGCTTACTGCATCTTAAAGATATTGTTGCTAGTTCTCTCTTCTCTCCGGGTTCAGAAAATTGAACCTATGGCAGCTGTTTCTTGTGGATTCCGAGTACCGAAGCAGAACTCACGTGCTCCTAACTATGTTGGTGCTAATTTTTGGTATGACGAGCAGAGACGCAGCCCACTTGGACCTGCAAGTCTGAGACCTCAATTACCGTCACTTCAGATGAAGACAACTTTCGGGACCAGTGGCACAATTAAATCTGGAAAGAAAAATATGATGGGACCGGGGTTTGCCCCCATGAATCTTTACCGATTTCTTCACATGAAAGCGTTTGGGTATTGTTGAAACTAAGTAAATTAGGTGGGCGGATGTGGGTCGCTGGATCTAAGCCGTCCTATTCACCACAATTACTCCTCATGTGCCTCGAATTTGCCACTCGGAATAATGACAAGCTTCAATCGAGCTTCTGAAAATGAAGTCGCTGAAAATCTAGTGAACTGCTCTGAAACAGCCGCAAAGTAGTCTACACTCTGGAATATTTAATCGTCGAGACTTTCCATACAAGCTACATTTTTCTTTGAACGAGCTTGCTTTCTGTTTTTGCGATCATCTTTTCAGGTTTCTGCGAATTCTCTGCTTGTAGTACATACTTTGTCTCTGACTTCTTACTACCCAAGGTCGCTTTTGCTATGTAAAAGCTACCACCTCGCTTCATCTCAAAACATGGTTTTATTCGAGTCTTGGACTACAAGCAAATTGAACAATCATTGCCTACGATTTAATAGCCCTATGCGGAGTGGTTATATGCGAACCAAAAAACACGGTGGTTCAACGTCAAGAAAGAAGAGCTTCCACCATATGTCCTTGTTTTTTACCTACCTTCCACAAATATTTTGTGTTTACAGCGACATCGGTTGAACGCCCAGATGGAGAATAAAAGATTCAAGGTTGATGTCTTGTTTTATACTTATCTGATAAACCAGCACTCTTGCAAGTTGTACCCAAAAATCTGGCTCGCCGTCAAGACGTCAATTTTCGTTGGGAAACATACGAGAGAAATGGTGTGTTTTGTCCGCTCACGTAGAAGCCGACGTAATGGCAAACGTATATGGTCAACCGCGAATTCATGACCGGACGGTGCATAAGCCACCGAAAGGCATGTTGTGCACAAAGAGCGGTCAGGGTTCGCGGGTGGGTCAGTGGCCAGTTTGTTCATTCATGTAACTTGGTGGTGGGTTGGGTCCCAGCGATATGGTTGGGCTCACGTGGGCTTCATATAGTAGTGGTGGCCCACTCGCCAGCAAGATTTGATTTGACCCTCCAAGACTAGCTCACCCCTGGTTTTGCATCTGAAATGCTAAATGCAGCGTACGTTTTGCTTTCGGCATGCAATATAATTGGTGGGGTTTTCCGCTACAACTTGGCAAATGCCATGATGTAAATGTTTCTTCACCTGGACCCACGCAGCAGATTTCATCCGTTGTTGATGGGTTTTCTTTTCCTGATCTTTTCATGCCGGGCATAACTTGTTGGATGGATGTATGTGCGGAATAGATAGTTAATTGCTGTGAAGATCAAAGGAAATGTGCCGAATTTGATGCAGCCATCGGCAGGGTTGGACCGCCACCTCGGGGAGTCAAGGAAATTGCTTCACGCCGCCTTGGAAGATTCAGGTATTAGTCCAAGTTCATGCTACCCGTACTTGAATCCCGTTGAATTAGGCCAAGTTCAATGCTCAGAGGAGCATGAACTTTCCAGGAAGCAAAAGGTCGCACTCCAGATGTCAAAAGGGTTTTTCGAATGAAACACTCCGGAACTCCAGGAACCATCCATCTGGTGTGACGAAACTAGGAATTGATTCAGCCGCTAACCAGGGGCGTCAATTTGGCCATTTGGTGAAGTAACTGCTGACCCTAGCAGTCCATCATCCAGTATCTTGTTCTTATCTTCAACGATTAATCAAATCACCGAGGCTAACACTACAATAATATATACCACAAGCCATTCGACAATCTTGAATGCTCTGGTCAAAAGTCTCACCTCACCTTTTATAGCGATCGAAATTTGTAAAAGCGGCCCTTGACCCTTGGCTTTCCTAAACGTCATTAACTGGCTACGAAAATGACGAATCCGTCCTTTCGTTTGTGGCAATAAAAGTACCCGATATTTTGGTTGGGAACAAGACCGATTGGGCATTCTGGATATGTCAAAGAGCCCAACTAGCAATCCGTGCACTCTTCGTCTGGGCTACATCTCATCAGGCCTGTTTTAACGCAGAACAGTCCGTTTGTTCATTTCTTCTACTTTTCCTTTCTTTTCTTCTCTCTCTTTGTCGGTGGCTCTGCCAGATGCAGATGACAAGTCAGTGTTCCACCAAAAAAGAGGAAAAACCAGCACAAGAAACGGTATGGGATAAGGTTTTGATCCGACGGGAAAACTACCACATCCTTAACTTCATTTATCAGGTGCAACATTCTCCAGTTACATGCTATATTTATACGGTGGCACAAGGTACTGACAATGGAGTCTGTTCTGCAAGGAGCAATTTATTCTATCACGGGGACATTAAATATGAAAGTTTCCCCTCCGTCTATGCTTATACGAATTGTGAAACCAAATAAATCAGGGGTCCATTGTATGATACGTTTACATGGTTGTTAGAAGTTGATTCGCAGTCAAACTGGGGCAGAATGGTCATGGTAGGAGACATTATTACGTGCGATGATGAGGGTGGTTGGGATAGTTGAAGCCAGCTGATATGGTACTACACGACCACATCAACGAATTTAAACCTTTTTTTGTTTTTTGTTTTTGTTTTAAGGATCCTATGTGCATATGAATATATAATAAAACTATTCCCGGCTCTCTGCCTAACAAAAATACACAAATCATTCTCAATGAAGCTGAAGATGACAACAAACCCAACTCGTAAATGGAATGGGTCAATGCCTGATCAAACAAAGGCAACTCCTAACAGATGGAAGAGTCTAAGCACATTGTTTACACACATGGATAATAAGACCAACTCCCAAACATCCAACATCCAAACGGGGGGCTGAACACTCTCAGCCAGACCGGACCAAACTCCCAAATACCCATTAGGATAAATCAAACGAATAAGCACTTATAATCGCAGTAAAATTCTGTCATATCCTGCAGCGGGTGATACTCGAGCAGCCTCTACTGTAAGGGTTAACTGGGATCCTAGCCTTGTAGCAGTTGTGGGTATAGTAGGATCGTCCGGAGCGAGGCGGACATGGGATCCTGTTGGCGGCGAGCGCACCATACGAAATGTAGTACCTCCCAACTCCATGCCAAAACAAAGACCTACGCGCGTACGAACCACCATCCATTTTGTCGTCTTCCTCCTCCTCCTCCTCCTCCTCCCCCTCCTCGCCGAACTCGCCATCGTTCAGCGACGACATTGCCGTTGGAAACTCAAACGCGTCGGTCATCAGCTTGAAGCTCGTCTCCTCAAGCTGCGACTGAACAAGCGACCCAGATGAACGAACACAAGTAGGAAGCAGAGGATGAGAAGCTTAGGCAGAGGCGCGAATGCCATGGCAACCTCAGCTAGAGAAAGATAGAGATATGGAAGGCGGAATCAGGCTGTCGGTGTTAGCGCAGAGAATGTGTTTATGTACCAGCGGTAAGAGCGTGTGGGGGTATGAGAACCATTCCTTGTCACATGTAGCAGTAGTGAAAGGTAAGGAAGTGATTAGGTTTACAGCTGTGCGTCATCAATGTAGCAGATATCATGCGTCGTCGCCTTGGTCATCGTGAAACGCCGTTTGTCGCTTAATTACGCGGCTGGTGATCTGATGGACTCCCAGCAGCAGGTCCCATTTCTTAACCACTGGCTTTAATTTCGACATAATGCTGTGCTTCTTAGATTCAAACTTACGCTTTTAAATTTTCTGCATTTTTTAGTTAATTTCTTTCGTTAATCATATGTGAAGATGATAAAATCTAAATGTTTTGACAGATAATAGTAGTTATAATTTCATAAAATTAGATGAATAATTATCTTAACATATCTGAAAAATGATATTATTAAACGGATAAATTTAAGAGTTTTATTTTGGGTAAGCTGTTTGGACAAGTACTTTAAAATCGTTAGTTGGACCCAGCTACTCTGGGCTGAGCTCCATTTCTGACTCGATGGATAATTGCCAATGCAGGAAAGCCCAACCTGATATGCCGGCCGAGACCAATCTTTGCCAAAGGCCTGGGAATCGGCGTGGATGACTGTTGTTTTGTTCATCGGGGCCTTTTTGCTGCACTTCAGATTTGTCTTTGCGGTGGCAAAGATGAACGAGAAGCAAGAGATACGACAGACTGAAGGAAGCAGAACATAAGGACCAGCTCCAGTTTTGAATGGGCGCCAACATTTGCAGTCAACCTTATCTGATCCTGTCGCCGACAGACCGCTATCTTTGATGTCTCCACTGGCTGGTCTTGTTCCCGCAGATGAATGGTCTATTAAAAACAGAAAATAAATGGTTCAACGCAGTAATCTGGTCAGATCATCATTCCATTGAAGGAAGGCCTAGGGCCACTTTTATTTTTCGTATGGTATATAAAAAACTTCATGTTATTGGATTAGTTAAATAATTTTAGGTTAAGGTGAGTTCAGAGTTCTGGTTTGGCTTTGTCACTCAAATCCAACTAGTGGTGGTAACAGTGCACTACGCCGTGGGAGGTTGGCCTGGCTTGCTTTTAATGGCCAATCGATGATAGAAGTAAAAGGCATGCAGAAAGCTACTGCAACGAGTAACAAGAGCAAATGGAAATAAGTTCCATTTTTAGATGTGGTTCCTTGGCTCTTTAACTTCGCTCTATGATTCTCTCACGAACTTGACGACGTCTTCTGTCGTATATATAGTAATGCGTTTTCATGCTTATCAGCGCCGTGGCTTTTATTAAAGATGATGACAACTACTGCCTTACAGAGATAGACTCAATCATGGCTCCGGATTAGTCCAATTTCAAACGGTGGTGGTCCATTTTTTTGGTTGTTCCCGTTGTCATAGATTCCTCTCTATGCATGGTGGCAGAAGATAAAGGAGTTGGGGGCAAACCGGATCACCAGACCCAGCGGTGGAACTAGAAGCCAACTCGATCGAGATTATATAGGTGGCTGCAACACTTAGCACATTTGGTTATCTATCAACCTACGCCATAAGAGGAATTAATTGTTCGAGCTTTGTTTTTGGTGAAAGCCCACCGCTAATCTTTAAATTTGCAGAGCTGACTCTGCAGATTCGTCGAAAGCGCATTCATGAAGCACCTGCCATTTTAGTGCTTACAAGAGTTAAATTTTGGAGACTTTGTGTACCTTCACATGCAGTACTTGCTTTCAGCAATATGGTCTCAAGGCTATGTCATGCTCGTTTTTACGGACTGAAAAAGTTCCTTTACCCGTGATGATGGCATGCAAACCAAAGAACACTATCCGATGGGAAAGTAGTAATGGTAAAATGAAAGCCAAAGGCCGGACAATCTGAAAGGTTGCATTTCTGCAGCTGCTGTTGTTTTGAGCATTTGAGGTAAAAGTGGGACTAACAAACTGGGTTGGAGATTGAGGAATATTGTGCCCCAGCATCTTAGAGGCAGGGAGAAATCAGGGACCACACTCTGAGCCTTGCAATTATCGCTTTATCGTGCTTCCTCATCATTAGATGTCCTTATAAATTATATTTTCTTTCATTTTCAGATGGGGCCCTTAACACAAATTTAAAATTTTTGTTCATTTACAGGGTTCTTTTTTTGATTTTTGGATATTGGAAAAATTATTTTGGATATCCGAAATTTATTAGATCCTTCCCGGTTACCCAAAGAATCCTTTCCCACTAGAGAACTTTGAAAAAAAAAAAAAAAAAACTTCGACTAATTTTAAGATGATATAAATAGGCTTCTCTCACTTGGCTTCAGCCGATCAGCTTTATTTTGAATTGTTTCACAGAGTCAGGATGCATCTTCATCACTGAAAAGATGGTTTCCTAAAGATTATTTAGCAATAGTTGGTAAGAAATAAACCAGTGCAACAACAAGCAGCGGTCAGAGACTTTTTAGCCGGGGGGTCACCATCACCGCCAGCTCCCAACCTGCCTCGAGAAGCGTGCCAATGGGGCAGAGAGAGATTGAGCAGCAGTGCAACATCAGGATCTAACCCAAGGGTGGAATAATAACTTGCTGTACTGTAGGTCCTCAACCCACTTCACTATCACATAAAAGCTTGTGACACCGGAATACCCCCACCGCCGGCTGCACCAGCGTCCTTGCACTACTCGTTGATCGGCAGCTAAGACTTTTGTGAAGGTTCTTCTGACAAAATCTCATGTGAATGTGGGGTTGCATGGTCTTCTTATCGGAAGGAAAATTTTATCGCAAAAGCAAGTGTAAACTTTCAGTCGAAAGAATCATAGCTTTGAAGGCAAGCGGTTCATGCACCTTTCCCAGCCATTCCTTCAATCCAATCCCTTTAATTTGTGGGTCCAATTCAAAAGCCGACCGTGGATAGGGTAGCACTGAGGGTTTGAAGTAAGATCAGATTGTTGAGACTAATATTTAGAGGTAGCCCCACAATGATGGGCGGTCTAGATTAGAGATCATAAATTCGTTCATAAATGAGTTGGAGACCTTGCAAATGTTTCCAAGAATAAAATATTCATCACCACTTGCTATATAAAGCCTTCCACTTACAGTGAGCCTGCTAGATTCATGGTCGGTTTCAGAGATTACCTTACGCAACTTTCTATCACTATTTTATTCTTTCCAAACCCTTATCTCTGCCTGTCTCTGATAAAACCCTAAGTCTCTTGCACTCCTCTCTCTCCTCGCCCATACCTCTGTTGCTCTTCTCTGTGTGTGTGAGAGGAGAAATAATGGATGTTGACATCCTAAAGTCATCAGCAGCGGATCAGATGGACCTGATGACAATGATGATGCAAATGGAAAAGCTTCCTGAATTCTATGACCCTTTCCATAACACTTCCACATTTCCAGCTGAAATCGAATTCTCCAGTGGAAGCACCAGCAGCGTTGCCACCACTCCACCCATATTCCACAGCCCAAACAATGTATCTCTATCGACATTGATAAATCCACCTTCCTCCATGCCGTTCATGGGCGCTCCCATTCAAGAGCCCATGACACCACCTCTTCAAGCCCATGTGGTGTCAGGAAGATTCAGGAATGCCTCTGCTAGTGCATTACCAGTTGCAGATTCATACGACAAGAAAAGCTCGTCAATGGCAGCAATGAGAGAGATGATTTTCCGGATAGCAGCTATGCAACCGATTCACATAGACCCAGAATCAGTCAAGCCGCCAAAGCGGAGGAATGTGAAGATCTCCAAGGATCCACAGAGCGTCGCTGCGAGGCATAGAAGGGAGCGAATAAGCGAGAGGATAAGAATTCTGCAAAGACTCGTTCCAGGAGGGACTAAGATGGATACGGCGTCCATGCTTGATGAAGCAATACATTACGTGAAGTTCTTGAAGAAACAAGTGCAAACATTGGAACAAGCCGGGGCTAATAGGCAAATGGGTGTTGGTTTCCCAGGAATGACGAGCGCTAATGTGAACTACTCTACTTTGTTGAATGCTTGCGAACCTGCTCAAATGGTGGGGTCGATTCAAATGCCGAGGTGAGAGGACGGAAGTACTTGATCTATGTACTGCGTAATTGATGATCAAGTGGGCTGGCAAAGAAAATAGGGTTCATTTCTTCCTTTTCTTAGTGTATCAAAGAGTTCCCTAGTTCATGGCCTTTGCTTCAATTAATCGTTTTCATTTCTTGACGACCTTTAAATCTATGCTAAAAAGGGATCCATGTTCATAGAACAACGATTCTATTAGACGTAACTTTCTACACAAATCTTGCGCAGGCTACTGTAAGAAAATGTGTTGTTTGATTTCAGCGTCTCCTTTTACTTATCGCCCTTATCATGTGAGGAAGGCTCTAGTGTTACGTGCATTAATTTGCAGTCGTTATCCTTCTTGTCAAGCGTAGTCATTACGATCGCTCTTCCATAATTGATTCCCTACATATCTCAAGGGGCAACTGGCTTCCCGTGATATATATCTGAATGTGGTTGTTTTCACGGAAAATGATCTCTTCATTTTTAGATTAAAATATACAATCAAGTCAAATACATTCAATCAACGTATTGCTTCTTTTTGAATATATCGTGAACCTTTCTGTGAATATTGGTTGAAGAAGAGGGTGAAAAAGCAAAGAAAGATAGATCTGTTTTCACTTTCCAAATGTAAAGCTTTTTGGGTCCCGACCATCTTTAGAGTGTTTTGTAACCCTAAAACGTTCCCTTTTCATGTCAAAATTTATTTTCTGATAAATTTAGACAAGCTGTACTCCCTTTCCCTCTCAATCTCTCCCTCTCCCCTTTTAACTCTACAAAAACGCCCCATTAATGGGTACTGGTTTCATTTCTGGTTTTCAAAGTGGTAGACTAGATATTGGGGATCCTGACCTCTGCCATTTTTACTCTCCACTTTTCTCACTTGCGGGACTGTCCACTATATCAACCTTCTAATGACTCACGGGAGGGTACTGGGGCTGGTTAGCCGGGTGCCGCTTCAGTTAGCAATTTCACCTTTTCCATTACGTTTCTGAAAGATAAATGCAGATGGCGGTCAGATTCCCTCAAACAGCAGATCTAGATTGTACCAGAGAAGGATTTTAAGTCAACGATGTTAGCGCACCGAGCTGAAATCAGCTGTTGCTTAATTTTTCTAACAGTATTACTGATCATTTGCATTTCAATTATTTACAAAAAAGAAAGTACACATCAAAATGGTGGTGTTGAAGAATGATAAAATTTCATGTGTTCAATAGAACTTTTATGTTCACCTTTTACTAAATAGCTTAGTTAGTGGTGTTCGAGACAATAAAGTTGTCATACAAAATATGAATGTGTACTATACTATTCATACTAGTTAACTACATGTCCATTTTGAAAGCTAGGAATGAGTAAGCGACATGGATATACGCCAATTCGCTAATACAAGCAGGAGACATGCACATTACGTTTTGAGTTTCCAAAAATATTTAACCATGGACTGCGTCTCTATTCTGTGGTTTTCTGCTAGCGTTAGGGAGATTAATCTTTTTCTTTTTTCAGAGAAAAGAATTCTAAGGCAAAGGGATCGTCGTCTCTTTTAATCTCTTTGTCTTGTGCTACAGACCCTTTGTCGGGACTATTGAATGCAGGCTAGTGAAGGGCTGTTTAGCATCCATTGAAGATAAAAGAAAGAGTGCATCACCATATATATTTTGTGATTGACTTCCTTACTTTCAGTAAAGGAAAGACCAACCTCTTCTCTTGTAAAGAGATAGAGTTTCCAAGGATATAGCTCTCCTCGTTAGATATCTAGAGAGCTTATTATATTCTTAACTCAAGGAAGTTGAGTATACACAGCCTTATCTTAAGTGGGAAGACTACAAATGGTTCTCTCTATATTGTTCTTCAATTCAAGCTTCAGTCCTCTTTGTTTCTTCTTTTTGAAAATCGACAATTAAATCAGTGGAGTAAGCTATTCATAATTTTCTCTTTGGGATGATAGGTGACCTCAGGTGTAGAGAGGTCAAGGTTGCAACTACTATCTCCCTAAATCCCTCGGTTTAAAGGCCTGAAAGTTTGGAGCCGATCAACCATGTTCAAATAAATTTGACATGAATGTACAAATAAATAAGAATATTTCGTTGGTCCTCGGGGCGAGGGTAGTTCTTATCAAGCAAAATGAGGATGGTAGGCTTCTTTCGATGAAAACTTCCAAATGGTGTTTTCATGTGAAGTGCACTGATCCTTCTGGCGCAAGGACGGAGTGCCACAAGATGGTCTAGTTTAGCTGTTGTTTTGAATGCATGCGTGGAAACATGACTACTTTTCTTTCAGATAGGTGGTTGGCAGGGTCTTAGTGCTGCATAGAAAATGTAATTATGAATAGTTAGCTCGGGTTGTTTCAGTTTCCTTACGTGCGGATTATTCCGAGAAGCTAGATTGATTGATGGTGCTTGGTTGTAGTTGGGGCCAGGAATAATTGGGCAATCTTTCTCCTGTTGTTCCTTTTATATTATATATAACTTGGGTGATGGGATTGCGAGATAGACTTGTGAGGTAGGTTGCCTCCCGAGGCAGGGTTGGATAGCACAAGTGTTCATGTCTCAAGCATCATGCCTCACTAACAGCAGTTTCTCTCATCCATCCCAACCAAATCTAAAGCAAGCATAAAGAAACACAAAATGTATAGTGGTCAAACCGCATCTTGCAGAAGGAGCATGTGAGATCTCCCACTAATGTCCCAACATCCCCATAGAGCCTTTGATTGTTTGTAGGTACACCCCCTCTCATAGACGTTGAACATGCACCGGATATTTGGCACTCATATAACGCCGCAAGTTCATTGTATGTATCATTCTCTTACACTGCCACACATTCTTTCTTTGAATATTATGAGTACAGATCACTTCTTTTCTCCCACGATTTCTGATTTTTCTGTGGAAATAAAGACTATTGAACAACGATGACAAGCTCATTTGCTTTCCTTATTGTACTTATTTTCGACTTGTAAGAGAGGAGAACATTTTTATATATAAGGAACATAACAGGTTTCCTTAATCGACATGAGAACACACTTCTCATTGGTTGGTATAGAACACTTTTATATATAAAAAGTATAATATGCTAATATATCAATGATATAAAATACACATTACATTTTGATAATTCTAATATATATTTTTTTAATGTCGGTGGTGGTTCCGGCTTGATGAGGATTGGCTGGTGTGGAATGTTGTAGGCATAGCATGTCCAGGATCTAGAGGCTTCAGCGAAATAAAGTATTCATTTTTCATGATGAGAAATCAAATATTTTTTGTTATCTCTTAATTTGGCTCTATCTTGCCTGGAAGAAGCAAAGTTGCGACTCTATGCGGGAGAATTGGCAGTGGAGATGCATAAAAGTTAGCTGGGGAGCGACTATGAATATAAATAAATGAAGATAAGGTGATGTGAGTTCGAATTGGAAGCTTTTGCAGATTCATTTGTATAGTTCTTCTGGACACAGACAATGGAATGGTAGATTGGTTGGTTGGATTAGATTCTTGCAGAAGTGCCGAATTTATGGGGGGCAGGTAGAGGACGCAGATCTTCAACCATAATTCTTCACCATAATTCTTCACCATGTCGCTTATGCTAAGTGAGATGTGCAGAATGTTACACGATCTCGGAGAAAATTGACCATAAAAGAAGTTACCCGAAAAGGGACTTTTTCGGGATGAATTTTGTAAGGTCAAAAGTTTTAGCTTAGAGAAATATAATCTTTAAATAATGTTTAAATATAAAAAATAACTTTTCAACTTATAATCTAATTTTCAGATTAGATTTTGAATTTTTTAATATGATATTAGGGTTCAAATTAATCCTTTTCAACTCTTGTTCAATTTTAAGTCTTTTAAATTTGTTTGATATGAAACAAAGTATCAATTTCACTATGTTTAACATTAAGTTTGTTCACTGTGTGGTGTAAAAGAAGTTTCATATTGAAAAGATATAAATATTTTATAATATTCCTTCAACTTATAATTAACTTTGAATTGAACTTTAAGCTTTTGGATAAAATTTAAGCTAATACCTTTATATAAAGTCTATTGAAGTCGGTGTAAAATAATGATGCTTATTGGCAAGGAAACAGAAGATTAAACTTGTCATCTTTATCACTATCCAGATCTTATAAAAGTCATCACGCTGAAACAATTATGAAAGATCTGGTGTGTCTTTTTCGCATCGAACATGGCCACCTGTCAAGCTTTCTCCTTCCATTATTTATTTACCCGGCTCTAGTCTCTTCTCCTTCTCTAGTGTTCAGTCTTTTGTTTGTGTCCCGTGTCATCCGACCCGTCCCATTCTTGGTGTTTTCTTCTCTTTGGCCCATGGTCTAGAGCAGACATGAACCATGGAGGGCTCTGGAGACGGGAACAACAAATCTTTGGTCCAAACCAACAAGGTTAACTAACCCACCAAAAGCAGCGTTCTATTCAATCAGACGTTGGGGTGAACACCATCAGGGCCCAAAGTTACCAGAAACAACTTCATAAGAACTGCCCAATCGCAGAGCAAACAATTGTTTGAGCAAGATGGACATAGAGTGACCCAATTGATCCCCGTATCTACTTGCAGTTTTCCTCAATTGGCTGCTTTTGTTGCCTCGCACTTCCTTCTTCTCTCGTCGTTAATGTGGCTGAATGCCTTTGCTTTCTTCCACAAACCTTTTGGCTGTGCAGTCTGAAGGCAATTCTAAGGCCAGGAAGCTCACATCTGTTCACTTTTGTGGCGAGAGCTGGTATCCCAGTGGACAACAAGCAGGCATTGGTTGTCAACTGAGCCCTATGTCTGCTGACACTTTTCTTGTCTTGAATTGCACCTTTAGTTCTAATCCTATCTGAATGTCCAACTATTGATGAATTCTATTACTTTTGAACTTACAAAATTAGGTTTTAGGGATCATAGAATTTTCTTCAAATTTCGGGACCCATTACACGTTTGATGATTATCCTTATGCCATGATTAATTGGACACCCACGTTTTCCAGGACCCATGACTTGGAACTTGCTTTTATGTTAATAATCCATACAACTGTACCAACCACGTTCCGCACGAGAAGTTAGAAATGAAAAAATTCATGTGCTATTATCTAATGCGACAAATATCTTCTTATTTTTTCCATGGGAAATAGAGGTTGGAACAACCTCCACGCCGCTGTTGTTTGACTCAACGATCCTGGTCGACCGGAGTCTTCTAAGGTTGCACTATGCATAGTGGATAATCCGGTCCATTGATACAGATATTTGCCTTCTTCTAAAATCTTGGATTCATATTATTCTTAATTCCTGGAGACTATACAATTTTCATTATACTTATAAGTAGGTCTAATGTTCAACTCATGAATAGAATAAAAAATACGGCCTGGCGCAATCTCCAAGCTGCTGGTGTTTGACTCACAGATCGTGGTCGATATAAATCTTTTTAACTTGCATTACGGGCAATGGATAATCCGGTCTGCCACAGATATTAGCCTTCTTCTGGAATCTTGGATTTATGTTATTCTAATTTTTTGTCACTACATAATTTTAACGTGAAACATTACTAAAACACACCTTTAAACATTAATAGAAATTTTATATTTTTTTAATGTGAAACTTTTAATTTTAATACTTTTTGTATACTGAACATACATTTAGTTCAAAGTCTTATAAAAGGGAATGAACACCCCACACCCTAAGTATAGTTTTGGGCTTAATGTTGAACTGGTAAGATAGATTGTTTGGGTTTTGCTCTCAAGTAAATAAATCTAAAATTTAATAAAAATACTAACTCATAAATCTAAAAAAAATAAATATTTGTTCAAACCCCACGTAACGATTCATATTCATTTACGTGTGACTTTTGTCTAAATGCAACTTTCCTTGTTTATCTAAATGCGAAGCATTTGTCCAGCGAAAAAGTTCAAAAAGGTGATTGTATAGAATAGTTGTTGGAGTCATCATGCTTCAAAGCACCAAAAGAAACGATATGATTACTTGGACTAACTTGTCGGTGCCCCTGCCTTGGAGATTCAACCTTTGCGAAGCCCATAAGAAAAAGGAAAGTTGGCAGCATGAAATTTAATTACAGTGTTGCTACAGAAAAAATGCGTTATCTTTCGATGAGGCTGTACTGGAAACAATACTTAGTCGGACGGACAAGGATTGCGTGTATAATACGAGATAGCAGGTGGAATCAAATCAATTTCACGTGGAACTTGAAATATTTCTTCGTGCCTGGCGTGTTTCTGAGCTGAAAAGATTGGAATTCTGTTGCTTAATTTATTCGCTGAGGTGGGTACGCGCACAAGAAACGAAAAACAAAAGAAAACGTTTTACACGATGAGCCACTAGGAGAAAACCTGAAAATGGCGGATAGAACCAACGACCGACTACACAAGTCATTCAGTACAAATTACGAGTCAGTTTATGTGCGTTGAATCAATCACATATGGATGTTGCTAAGAAGGTGGTAAGATATATTAAAGGATGTCTTGGACTAGGTCTTCATTAGGACTTCATTATTCTGATGAAGACCAACGGCGGCTTAGAATAGGAAACATTCTGCGATTACTGACGGCCGTCAGAAAGGAGATGAAATATAGTTTGGTGGGTCAAATGTGTTGCAATATGTAGATTAACTAAAATGTGCCCGTGAATGTTTTTTTCCCTTGTTTTTCTTGTAGTCAAACTAACTTTCCATTCAGGGAAACAGCCCTACTTTGCCATCTCTATCTATATATAGAGGGCATTAATAGACATAAGACAGCATTTAAGCTTGCTTGTGCAATTACTAACTAGCTATGGCATGCAATAGAAGCTTCTGTAGCAGTTATGTGCTATTGAAACCAGAGGAAGTGCGTTTCTTCGATCTCATTCGGATCTTATTTTCCGCTGACATAGAGAAAAGAAACTTTGTTGACAGTGACCAGGCCAAGGAGGAAAGCTTTCAGCGCAGGTGGCTCATATTCATCTCTATTTTGGCGCAGAAGTTCCTGCAGTTTGTTTCGAAGCCGCTTGCAGGGTTCGGATCCCTGATTGAAATGTGGCTTAACCTTCTGTCAAGTAATCGCAACTTTGTTGAGCTCTTGCTAAATCTTCTACGAGGTCAGTGTCCTTCTTGTGTTAATTGATTGGCTTTTTACATTTATGAAGTTTATAAAACATAACAGTGGCTAGTTTAGCATACAACATCCTAATGCTGATTTGTTATGACATCTGGGGAACCATTGTTCATAAATTTGTCAATAGGTTATCGAATATGAATTCACTGAGAGAGATAGGCATAATTCTATGCATACGTTAACTCATTGAGTTGATTCCAGACCGCGACTACGTTCACTTTGGGTCTCATTTTGGTTTAGGATTACATATTACAATACCATATTATCATTAGAAGGTTCAACTTAAAAATTAATTCAAGAATTGGAGAGTTTTTCTTTTATTTAAACTTTATTATAAAAATGTAATCTCTCCATGTGAGATTTTTGTTTTACACATAATTATCACTAAGACCAATACTATCTCTACGGAAATTAAATATTCTTTGCAAGCTGAACCTGAAAATTGCCAAATTGTCTCGTTGACAAGGGTGCTTGGTTTCAAAATCTGGAAATGTTTGGAATATTATCCACTTAGAGTATTATAAAAGCTTATGGGGAGGAGGAGGAGGAGGAGGAGGAGAAGGAAAAGAAGGAGATGAAAATGGATTTACTTTCATCCATTTAATTCAGATTTAAGTCATAATTCGAATTCTACAAATTGACTATTTACTGGATTATCAAGATAAATTACAATAGTAGAAAATCTCAGGATAACTTGAGTATTTACTTCCTCTTATGTGCTATTGCACCAAACATCACTGATGATTCTGATTCCACGGCTTAGGAACAGTGAAAAGGGTCACATAGGGTTTTGTGATTGCACCCTCGGATTCGCCGACATTTGTCGATGATACCGGGGAGAACCCTTAGACAGACAATGACTGGGGAAAAAACGGGTCGTCTTTGCGTTTCTTCTTCTGCTAATATTTTATTTAGTTCAGTAGATGTATTTAACAACTCTATCATCACGTGGATGTGTCCACGGGTATGCATGAGTATAACAGCGAGAAGAGTGAAAGATGCATGTGAAAAGAGAATAGTTATCCTCGTAATATTCCCCCGTCACCGATCCTATAATGCACTGCAGCGTTCGTGAATAAAATATTAGATTGCGTTAATTAAACGCCCTGGCATCCTCTCCATATATTTGGCTTCCAGCGGGAAAATCCCTCTTGGAAATGGAGAGAAAGTTCATGATGAATTTGATTTACATGGTACGTTTACTGAATGATAGAAGGTTAATATTATGTAGGGAAGCTCGTAATACCGGACAAAACATCAGCAACTTTCTTGTCTTTTATTGGCAATTTGGACAAGCGAGTGGAGTTGGACAGTAGTATCAAGCCTGGAGATGGCAGGTATAATGCTGCTCTGTCAATGATGGCTTCTAAAGTAGCATATGAGAACAAATCCTATATCGAAGCTACGGTCAAGGATCATTGGAAGGTATGGAAGTTCACATTTTAGCCTCTACGTTTCTCTTATTTGTTTAATAGTTTTTCAAAAGCCAAGTCGGAAACAAATATTCATTTCGAGCCACCGTATTTGTCTTGTGCAGATGGAGTTCTTGGGTTCTTATGACTTCTGGAACGGTAAGAAGTTCATTAAAACTTGCCATTTTGGAGCTCTCAAACTAATCAACTTGCTTTCTCACGATTCATGATAGACGAAATACTAATTCAAGATTCCTTTTTATGTCAGATTATCAAGGTAAAGCGACAACACAAGCCTTCATGCTTCGTGATAAAAATGCTGACGACGATACCATTGTTGTGGCCTTCAGAGGCACCGAACCGTTTGATTCAGATGCATGGTGTTCTGACTTGGACATCTCCTGGTATGAAATCCGTGATGTTGGAAATATCCACGGTGGCTTTATGAAGGCGCTGGGTTTGCAGAAGAGTGTTGGTTGGCCTAAGGAAGTTCAACAAGATGATAGCCGCCCACCTTTTGCTTACTATGCCATAAGGGACATGCTTAAAAAACTTCTGGGAGAAAATGATAAAGCAACGTATATATTGACAGGACACAGTCTGGGTGGGGCTCTTGCTGTCCTCTTTCCAGCCATTTTGATGATGCACAAGGAGAAATTGCTGTTGGAGAGATTGGAGGGTGTTTATACGTTTGGGCAGCCTAGGGTGGGAGACAAAATATTTGGAGAGTTCATGGAAAAACAGTTGGAGGCCTATAAAATTCGTTATTTCAGATTTGTTTACAGTAACGATGTGGTGCCTAGGTTGCCCTATGATGATCAAGCACTGATGTTCAAGCACTTTGGGAAATGCCTGTTCTATAATAGTCTTTACGAAGGGAAGGTAAGCACCTCTTTTCTCTCGTCACACACAATGAAATTAAAAACCCTCTAAACCAGCATTCATTCTTAACGTGTTTCTTTACACTTTTAACGCAGATTGTTTCAGAGGAACCAAACAAGAACTATTTCTCACCAGAGGGAGCGATTCCAATGATGATAACTGCGGTGCGGGAGCTGATTAGAAGCTTCACTATTAAGTACACAAGAGGGCTGAACTACAACGAAAGCTCACTGCTCCGAATGTTAAGGGTGATTGGTTTAGTATTGCCAGGAGCACCGGCTCATTGCCCCCAGGATTATGTAAATGCCACTTGGTTGGGGCACCCTGGCTTGTTTGATCCCAAGAACCCATAAAATTAACATCAGCTCGAGGTGCCTACGGTTTGAGAGGGAAACGTGCTTGAATCTCACTTGCATGGCGTCAGTGTTGCGATCAACTTTGGTTTGCTTTAATCAATAATCGGATATTGGGATGCTCAAGTACAGAACTTAAGCGGTGAATTAAAAAGCTCACGGAAACTTTTATAAACAAATTTTTTCAGTGTATCATTCTATGCACTATTTAGAATCAACCTTGCATATGTTGAAAGCCTATTTGTTTCTCTGCCTCGAAGCCTTCCACTTTGTTTGTTTTTTCAAGTTTCTGTTTTCTATGGTACAATATAATTAAAATTAAGTCAATAGTAAAAGTTAAATAGTTAGGCTAAGTTTTACTCAACAAGAGAGGAGAAATCAAACTAGTCTAATACTGAAAGGTCAAGTTATTGTTACTCACAAGAATGTATTGTTGAGGATTATAGCAATTGGATGTATATTGTACAGCTACTACTGTCCTCGCATCTTATTTAGCTGATGTTATCTCCGTATCTTATCAAATTGTTGGATATCTTATCCATCTAATTATTAACAGATGTATCTTATCTAGTGACTTATTGTAACTTATCCAAGTTAATTGTTGGCAACTACATGGATTATGATTTTTGTATTTATATTGCTCATTAGCTCATTCTTCCAATTAAGAGTGCTAGGTTTCATTGTATATGATTATCTAGTTTTCCCTTGCAACAACATTAGTTTAAGCCTCATTAGTGCAACTTGATCAAATATTTTGCATTATCTTTATCGTTTTAGAGTTTTTCATGATATCAAAGACGTAATGTCTCTAATACGAATTAATTTGGGCTTTGTTCGTTTCCACACATTATTTGCTTCTTTAATTGGCTAATTCCACTATGGCATTTTATCGAGCAATTGTTAGGCATCCGCGAAAGTCTATTCAGTAGACTACTTAGCTGATCAGTCAGATATTCTGGGACTCCAACAAGTTTTTTTGCCTCATAGCAGTGAGTATAGATTCTTTTTCACCAATTTAGGGTCCTTTATACTAATTTTTGATTTGTTTTCACTTCTTCTTGTAGAGCATTAGGACTGCTTGGCATTTGAGTTGGTTGCGCGCTAGTTGGGTGACAACCTTTTTGTCAAACACTTACGGTGAATATTTTGTAAGAGGGTTCTGCGCATTATGTATTTGGTTTGGGACTTTCACCGAGTGGGTTCTGTGCATTGTCTTAATATCCTTCCTCTGCCATCAGTCAAGCCATAAATCACTGTCAGCGCCGCATAATGTCTTAATGCACATCATCACCTCCTCCAAGCACTCTCTACGTTTTGCCGCAAGCACAAAAGGAAATAGGTGGTTAGTTAGGTCACAAAATGAACTTAAGCTACATGCCCCGATCCCTACCATCACTGATTCCAACAACCCACTCTACCTTCCGTGGGGGGACACAAACGGTGTTTCAATCAACTTCAAGCTTACTTGGTTGGCAAATTACACATCATGGAGTTGTATAATGCGGTTTACTTTTCTAACCAAAAACAAATTGGTATTTGTGGACGGAAGAGACTCAGAATATTTGGCCATCTGGGAGCACTGCAACACGATCTATATAACCTGGATCATGAATGCCTTCTCCAAGTAACTTTATGATGAACTAATCTACACCACCAATCTTGTCAAACTGTGGAGTGAGCTCGATACCCGCTATAATCAAGTCAACCTGACCTGATTGTATGATATGCTCAATGAATTGAGCTTGATAAGCCAACCAGGTGGCTTAATGCCTTTTATTTCCACCGCATGTGATGGCTTCGGGATGAGTAAGCTACAGTAATAGGATTTGCTGGAGATGGTCAAAATCGAAGCTTGGAAGGTGTTCCAAGAGAAGATGAAGTTCCACCAACTTTTGAGAGGCCTTTAACGATTGATACTCAAATTTGATGGACCAAATCTTGCTCATCAATCCTTTACCAAATGTTGTGCAATCTATTTGAATGCAAACTTGGCTAAATATCAGAATGGGGGACTAGAGAAAATGATCGAAGCTTCTAGTGTTTTTATGACAACATATGGGTCCAATGCAACAAGTTTAGTATTAATTGACTTAGTTATTGCAATGATTGGATCTAACAGGTCGATTAGATTAGTGTTTTAGCATGGTGAAAATGAAATGTAATTTTTACTCAAAGCAAGGCAAAAGGACATGTTGTTAAGTTGTGCAAGAACCTAAATGTGAGTACTATGCGAGAAAAGGCACAAAAAGGAATGTTGCTTCAAGCTAAATAGGCCTTAATGTGAACACTGCATGCTGTACGAACATAAGGAGGAATGCTACGAGATTAATCGGATGCCCTCTAGGCCGTAAGAATTATGTTAGAAACTCTAATGCAAATTTGATGACTATTGGACCAAGTCTTTTTATTTCACTCTAGAGCGGTATGAATACATTTTAACATTGATCAAGGATAATTTTAGTAGAACTTCACAAGCTAACATGGCAGGTATGACTTAATTTTTTGTGAATTATTGGATTATAGATGGGTGGGATTAGTGATGATATATATGTCGATTTTGATAGCTTAGATTTTCCTATAAAATGTGCATTTGACTCTAGGTTTGTTAAACTACTAAATGGTAATATTATTAAGGTCACACATTTAGGTACAATTACCTTAGAAAGAAACTTGAGATTAAATTTTATTTTATACTTAGTTTGTTTTAAGTTCAATTTTATATATGTGGCCAAATTCACTATAGAAAATAATTGCTTAGTACTTTTTTATGCCAATTTGTGTGTGTTCATGATCTCTTGATAGATGAAGTCAAAGGGATAGGAAAAATGAGACATGAGTGCCATTTTTTGTTCAAAACTTTGGGCAAAAACGTGTTAAAAAATATTCTATTGCTATTCTAGCCTCATCTTTTCATTTAGAATGTAATGACTTTAATTTCAAATTATGACATTTATGGTTTGGGCATATGTCAATGTTTCAATTTAAATATTTGAAAGATTTAAGGTATTTTACATTGCATTACTTAGATTGCCTTATTTATCCATTCTCAAAAAAAATTTACAACCCATTTCCCACATGTAGTGAATCTACAAAATGATTATATGATATAATTTATGTGGATATCTAGAAATCATATAATGCCTTGAATCATGACAACTCAAGATGCTTTTTGACCATAATTGATGATTTTTCAAGAGGAAGTTGGATGTGTTTCGTGAAAGTCAAGATTGAGATTATGTTAAATTTAGAAAGATTCTTCAACATTGAGTCAAATGCATTAGAATAGATAATATGTCAGATTTTTTCAACTTTGCATGTAAAAAACTTTTTTCTTTACAAGGTATTATATATAAGAGTTCTTGTGTACATATACTCTTTTACAAAATGATGTTGCTTGATATAAATACCATTATATTTTAAATGTTACAACAACACTAAGATTTTAGAGTAAAATGCTCATGCAATTTTGGTGAAAATGCATACTCATTGCTCCTTACATTTTAAGTAAAAGACCATCATTTGTTTTGCATGGTCAAATCCCTTATGAGAGACTTTATGGAAATGCTCATGATCTCTTGTGTCTTAGAGTGTTTGGTTATCTTTGTTATACCATGTTGGTAAAGCATAAAGATAAGTTTGCCCTTTGAGCTATTCTCAGTGTTTTTATAGGATACCTTATAGATAAAAGAGATACGAACTATAAAATATCAAGGGATGGAGGGTTTTTGTTAGCATGGATGTACATTTTCATGAAAATAGTTTTTTGTTTTCACATATAGAGATTGTGTCACATTCTTTTGAAGATGTCCCTACAACAACATTTGTGGATGAGGAGCCTATACTATTAGTTATCACATTAACCACTGACTTGCCTTTGCCATAAATTTCCACTCCTTATTCCTTAGACATGAACAAATTTGAAATACTAGATACACTTATGACAAATATGCCTTCACCATTATCAAATCCTCCTTTAGCTTTTACACCAAAGTTCTCTTGTGATAAATATGGTGAATGCATAGCTTCTTCTAGTCCATTACCAATAACTAAGCCTACCCCAGTACCTAACAATGTTACATCTCTAGACAGTACTACTATACAATATCCCATATTTGGTTATGTTTCCTACATTTATCTTTTTATCTCTCAAAAAAATTTATAGTCTTTATCTTTTTTGAAATTGGGCTTATCTATTACCATGAGATAGTTAAAGATCCTAAATCAAAAGAAACCATGATATAAAGATGAAAGCATTAGAATTGAATAATACATGAGAACTAGTTGATTTATCACCTAGGAAAAAGACCCATCAGGAAGAAAGTCTCACTAACAATTGTTTTTATTACAATGCCCCCATGTTGCCACATGAGGGGACAATGGGACATAAAGAAAAGGATAACGTGCTCTAATGCTTTGAGCTATAAGCTCTACCCGTTCTCCACTACCATTCAATATTTCCACAATATCAATATGATCAATTAATGGGACTTGGCCAAAAAGTTTGTTTGTGTGCTTTTGTACTACATAACAAATTATAGTCACAAAAAACAAGAATCGACATCTTGACAAAACTGCATTCACAATGCAAAGAATGTGTAGTTAGGGCAAATGCTTGATGGTTGAAGTCTATGTCATCAATGGATGTAAGTAGATATATAAAATTAAATATCATGTAGATGGCAATATTGAGTGATATAAAGCTCAATTATGAACAATTAATAAGATTTGGCCAAAAATTTTGTTTGTGTACTTGTGTACTACACAAAAAATAAAGTAGCAAAGAGAAAGAATTAACATCTTTGCGAAACCACATTTATAATGTGAAGAATTTGTAGCTAGGGCGAATGCTTGGTGACTAAAGTCTATGTCATCAATGAATGTAAGTGGGTATATAAGGTTAAGTATCATGTAGTTAATAACATTGAGTGATATAGAGCTTAGTTAATGGCTAAAGAATACAATAAAAAAGAAGGTATAGACTATCATATGACTTTTTTACCTATAATAAAGTTAGTGACTTTTAGAAATGCATTGTCTATTACATCATAGTGTTAATGGACTATCTATTAAATGGATGTCCATAACATCTTTCTATAAGAAGATTTAAAGAATGAGGTGTACATGAGGCCAACACAAGATGGTTCACTTATAAGGGAGCAAGGTATGTAGATTGAGGAAATCCTTATACGAGTTAAAACAAGTGTTAAGGCAATAGAATGAAAAATTTACTAGGGCATTAATTGCCTCTAGATATGTTCAATCCCTTTATGATTATTCTTTATTTACCAAGGTTCAAGATGGTTGCATGGTTATGATACTCATTTATGCTAATAACATCTTGATCCTTGGTGATGATACAAAGGGATTGGTGATCTATGATCTTATTTGCATTCTATATTTTACATGAAGGATTTGAGAGATCTTAAGTATTTTCTTAGGATTTAGATCCTTCGTGATGATAGAGGAATGGATCTTAATCAAAGGAAACACATATTAGAGTTAGTTTTTGAGATGAGATTATCAAGCCTATAGGTAATCCTATGGAGACTAGGGTGTTTATATAGTCTTAAATATGATAAGCAAGTACATTCCGAGCATAAGGATCCACCATTAGAGGATATTTTGAACTACCAACAATCAATTAGAAAGTTGAACTACCTTGACATGATGCGAAAAAGATCTCACTAGGATGTCGCTCTTTGGAAATGGGACTAGGAATAGGACCCTTTTGCCTCACCCCTTCCCGTTATTGATCCGCGGGAGCAAATTTCAAAGGATGTATAGTCCAACATCGTCCTATCTACCCCCAGTCTTTTAAATTAAAGGACCTAGCCTCTAATTATGGTTATTTCACTCTCAATTGCGCTATCCCTCATCATTGATTTACCAAACAGCACTCTATCTCATCTTACATCCGAAAGGAGTAACAGCCTACTTGAGATGCCGTGTTGATATTGCCAGAGGAGAAGAAGGCCCATCTTAGATATGCTTAATCGATCGCTGTTCATTAAGTAGTGGAGCTGGCAGACCGTTTCGTCTTTGTTGTATAATGGGAGTAGGGGACTTATTTATTCTCATAATAGCACAGGACAAGAGCAACAGATGGCACGGGATAGTAGCTCTTTTAGATAATGCGATAGCGCCTTGATCGAGCCACGAGGCGAAGATTAGCACAGTTGAGTACACTTATTCCAGCTAACGGCTAAACCATAGAATAGTCATTGTAGTTGGCACAATCTACCTCTCCCTCGGCAGCTAGGCATAGTCCAACATCGTCCTATCCACCCCCTTCCTGACCACTCCCTAGGCTCTTTTGTGCTTGCAAATGTATTAGCTTTTAATAGTCCCATGATAGTTGAACCCACCTATTAGGGTAGGTAGTTGGACTTTATTTTATTTTATTTTATTTTTATGTTTTGTGTAATGGTGGGTTTCTTGTGAAGGCTTATTGTTATGCTATTTATGTAAAATGTCTCATGACTCGAGACTCTACTAATTTTTGTATCACCTTTGTTAATTCATTAGTCTCTAGGAAAAATAAAAAGAAACATGTGGTCATCTTTTCATCTACCAAAGTAGATTGTCGAATAATGGTGATCACTACATGTAAGTTTGTATGACTAATTGTTTGGTTAAAGGATATGCGAATTGACATGCCTTAGCTAGTACTTATTCACTATGACAACAAAGTACTGCAAAAGTTAGTAGAAAATTTGTTTTTTTCATCAATGATCTAAATGCATTGATATCTCTTGTCATATGATCAAAGAGAAAATTCGAATGAGACTACTCATTACTATGAACTTTGGGACAAAATTGACCGTAAAAGTAGTTAAAAAAAAGGAACTATTTTAGGATGAATTTTTTAAGGACAAAATTTTTAAGATATAATTTTTAAGTAATGTCTAAATGTAAGAAATGACTTTTTAATTCATAAGTTAGTTTTTGGATTAGATTTTAAACATTTTAATATGATATCAAAATTCAAGTTAATTTTCTTCAACTCCTATTCAATTTTGAGTATTTTATATATACTTGGTATGTAGAAAAGTAAGTATTAATATCACCTTCTCAATATTGAATTTAAGGCATATTATTGTGTGAGGAGTATAGAAGACAAAAGTTTCGTATTGAAAAAATATGAGCTTTTAAAAATATTTAAATATAAAAAGTCTCCTTTCAAATTATGATTAACTTGGGATTGAATAAACTTTTTAATAAAATTTAAGCTAAAACCTTCATATAACTTCTACTTAACTCTATGTAAAGTAATGATGCTTATTGGAAACGAAATAGAAGATTAAACTTGTCATCTTACCACTGGCCAAATCTTTTAAAAGTCATCACAAAAGGCAATTATACAAGATCTGCTGTCTTTTTCTCATCGATTATGGTCACCTGTCAAAGCTTACATTATTTACCCTGCTCCAGTGTCTTCTCACTTTCTTGTATTCTGTCTTTTCCTTCTGTCCCGTCATCCGCCCGTCTCATTCTTCACTTTTTCTTCGGTTCGGGTCCATGGTCTAGGGCAGATATGAACATTGAAGGGCTCTGAAGATGGCAACAACAAATTTGCCATAAATCTTTGGTCCACACCAACAATCTGAACCAACCCACGAAAAGCAGAATTCCATTCAATGTGAACACCATCAGTGCCCAAAGTCAGCAGAAACAACCTCATAAGCAATGCCCAATCGCAGAGCAAACGATTGTTTGATCAAGATGGATCCAGAGTGATCCAATTGATCCCCGGATCAATGTACCGTTCTTAATTGATTGCTTATGTTGCCAGGCAGTTCCTTCTTCTCTCTTCGTTAATGTGGCTTGAACGCCTTTGCTTTCTTCCACAAACCTTTTGGCTTTGCAGTCTGAAGGCAATCTCAAGGTCAGGAAGCTTTCTTTTGCTCACTTTTGTGGCGAGAGCTGGCATCCCAATGGACATTAAAAAAATAAAATAAAAAGAATCTAGATTCGAGAGACTAAGTTGGGTTGTCAACTGAGCTCCATGTCTGCTAACATCTATGTAATCTCAAATTGCATCTTTACTTCTAATCCTGTGGGAATGTCTAACAATTCATGAAGTGACTTATCCGATTAGTTCTTGATTTTACAAAATTAGGTTTTAGGGGTCATAGATTTATTATGTCACCTTTTTATCTGGACATATTGAACTCAACCTATAGCTTGATGTGAAATGCACACACGACGGCAATTAGAGTATTAATCTTTTTTATCACATTGCAAGGGAATAAGAAATCAATAACGAATTAAGATCGAAATAAAAGGAATTGGTAATTTACATATAAATTTGAGATATGACAGTTGTGGTATTTGTTGTATGGATTTCTTATCAATTGGTTCTGTTTTAATTTAGAAGTAAACTTGTAATTTTGGAAGGTTTTCAGAATTAAATTTGTATGGAAGCATTAACAGCGGGGGGTGATACTGAAAATTTTTAAGATATTTTTTACACTACGGATTGATCAGATATAAAACAAACTCCAAAACAAACTCTACTAACTTCTTTTTTTTTCGTCTTTTCTTCCTTGGCTGATTGGCGTTTGTTTATGTTCATTATGAAAACAGGATCAAACATTGGGACCCATTACACGCTTGATGATTATCCTTATGCCATGATTAATTGAACACCCATGCTTTCCTGGACCCATGACTTGGACCAAGCACGTTCCGCACGAGAAAGTTGCACAACGACAAATACACATGCTATTTTCTAATGCGAAGGACAACTTTTTGTGGGAGGGAGATCTTCTTTTCTTCATGAGTAGTACAGGGTGGAGCAACCACCGCGCTGCTGTTGTTTGACTCACAGACCGTGGTCGACCGGCGTCTTCTTAGCTTGCACTATGCACAGTGGATAACCCAGTCCACCGCTACAGATATTTGCCTTCCTCTAGAATCTTGGGTTCGTACTATTCTTAATTCTTTGTCATTACATAATTTTCATTGTACTTGTAAATAGGTCTAATGTTCAACCCATGAATAGATTAAAAAATACACATTTAAACATTATTAAAAAATTATCTTTTTTTTCAACATGAAAATTTTGCTTTTAATACTTCTCATATACCGAACATACATTTATGCTCAAGGTTTAATAAAATGGAATGAACTTCTCACTCCCTAAGTATAGCTTTGGGCTTAAAGTTGAACTGGTAAGATAAATTGTTTGAGTTTTCCGATCATGTAGATAAATTTAAAATCTAACAAAAAAGTGTGTAGACAACTAGATGCGCATCATTTGTCTATCGAAAAGTTAAAAAAACGTGATGTGCAGAGTAGTTATTGCAGTCATCATGCGTCAAAGCACCAAAAGAAACGATATGATTATTTGGACCAACTTGTTGGTGCCTCTTTTTTGGAGATTCAACCTGTTGTGTTTGTTTGCGATGCCTAAAGAAAAAGGAAAATTGGCAGTATGAAATTTAATTTACAGTGTAGCTGCAGAAAAAATGCATTATCCTTCGACGGGGCTGTGCTGGAAACAATGCTTCGTCGGACAAGGACTGTTGTTCATCATCTGAGATAGCAGGTGGAATCAAATAATTTCACGTAGAACTTAAAATATTTCCTCGCGCATGGCGTGTTTCTGAGCTGGAAGGACACGAATTATCACATGATTTGCTCGACGAGATGGATAGGGACACAACAGGAGAAAAAGGAGAGAACGTTTTACATGATGAGCCTCTTGCCAGGGAAAAACCTGAAAAAGCCGGATAGAACCGACAGTCGACTGTCAAACAGTTGGTGAAATATGATTTTGGTCTGTTAAACGTGTTGAACATGTAGATTGGTTAAAATGTGACGGTGGAAGTTTTTTTCCTCGTTTTTCTTTTATTGTCCCCCTCCCTGATACTAAGGTCAAAGTAACTCTCCATTCAGGAAACCAGCCTCCTTCGCCATCTCTATCTATATATAGGGAACAACACAGGTGAGGATGCATTAACAAAACATAAGACATCATTTAAGCTTTCTTGTGCAATTACTAACTAGCTATGGCTTGCGATAAAAGCTTCTCTAGCAGTTATGTGCTATTGAAACCAGAGGAAGTGCGTTTCTTCGATCTCATTCGGATCTTATTTTCCTCTGACATAGAGAAAAGAAACTTTGTTGACAGTAACCAGGCCAAGGAGGAAAGCTTCGAGCGCAGGTGGCTCATATTTATCTCTATTTTGGTGCAGAAGCTCCTGTTGTTTGTTTCGAAGCCGCTCGCAGGGGTCGGATCCCTGATTGAAATGTGGTTGAACCTTCTGTCAAGTAATCACAACTTTTTTGTGCTCTTGCTAAATCTTCTACGAGGTCAGTGTCCTTCTTGTCTCCTTAAGTGATTGGCTATTTACATTTGTGAAGTTTATATAGTATAACAGGGGCTATGAATAGCGTATAACACCCTGCTGCTGATTTGTTATGACATCTGGGGAACCACTGTGCATACGTTTGTCACTGTTTGGGTTACTAAGGATGAATTCACTGGAGTGAACTCATTCAGGTGATTCCAGACCTGCGACTCTAGTTCCTTTTGTGTCTCACCTTGATTGAGGACTGCATATTACAGTATAATCACTAAGACCAATAACATCTCTATGGAGACTATAGCGTTCCTTGCAATCGCAGCCTGCAAAATGCCAAAAATTGTCAGGTTAACGAGGGTGCTTGATTTCAAAATCTGGAAATGTTTAGAATCTTATCCACAAGATGTGGTATCCACTAAATTATTATATAAGCTTATGAGATGAATTACCACGGGCATACCTAAATGTCCCATTAAAAAAAACAGTCCAAAAATATTTTGTACAAAGAAGAAGAAGAAGAAGAATCTTATGATAACTTCAGTATTTTCTTCTTCTGATGTGCTATTACACCAAACATCACTGAAGATTCTGATTCCATGGCGTGGAAACGATGAAAACAGTCACCGTTAATTGCGTATGCGGTTTCGTGATTGCACCCTCGGATTTTGCCGACATTGGTCGACGATACCGGGGAGAACCCCTAAGACAGCCAATGACTTGGGACAAAAACGGTCGTCTTTGCGCTTCTTCCTCCGCTAATATTTTATTTAATTCAGTAGATGTATTTAATAACTCGATTATCACGTGGATGTGTCCAGGGGAGAGGGGAGTGGAAGATGCGTGTGAAGGGAGAATAGTTTTCCTGTCATGCATTGCAGTGTTCATGAATAAAGTCTTTCACTATCGTTTTCCTCTATGACTTGTGGATGGACAGCATCCTCGGTTATAAACTGGGATCACTCGGAAATGTGGTGTCAGTATCTACTCTGGTTAGATGCGTGTTACGTGCACGACTCTTGGTACACCCAACTGGGGCCAAAGGGAAGCCATTTTGACGGACGTTTGGATTATACGGGCTAGCCTTTGGATATGTTGGAGCATTGAACTCCATTTCTACCGCAGGACAGGTATTTAGAGGGCATGTAACAGCAGAGAGAGATGACTGGCGTGCCTTACCCAGACTTAAGCCTACATAGGCCTGAGTCATAGCTAGTGCAAGTTAAGCGAAACTTGCACGTAACAATGCATTAATTAAACATCATGACATCCTCTCCATCTATTTGACTTCCACCGGGAAAATCCCTACAGGAGAGAGAGAGAGAGAGACAGAGAGAGAGAGAGAATCATGACATCCTCTCCATCTATTTGACTTCCACCGGGAAAATCCCTACAGGAGAGAGAGAGAGAGACAGAGAGAGAGAGAGAGAATCATGACATCCTCTCCATCTATTTGACTTCCACCGGGAAAATCCCTACCGGAGATCTTTCCTTTTAACTTTTTCTTTGTTTTGTGTGTGTTGGGGAGGGGGGAGGAGAGAGAGAGAGAGAGAGAAGCCGACTAAAGCCACTGCAGTTACTGGAGCCACTGTTATACTAATTTATCAATAAATACTAGTGCAAAAGAAAAGAAAGCGGTGAGAAAGTTTATGATGAATCTGATTTATATGATACCTTTAAACTTAAAGAGAACAGGTTAATGTTATGTAGGGAAGCTGATAATACCGGACAAAAAATCAGCTACTTTCTTATCAATTATTGGCAATTTGGACAAGCGCGTGGAGTTGGACAGTACAATCAAGCCCGGAGATGGCAGGTATAATGCTGCTCTGTCAATGATGGCTTCTAAGGTTTCATATGAGAACAAATCCTATATCGAAGCTACGGTCAAGGATCATTGGAAGGTATGGAAGTTTTTACATTTTAGCTTCTATATTTCTCTTACTTGGTTACTAGTTTTTCAAAAGCCGAGTCGGGAAAAGATACTCATTTTGAGCCAACGTGTTTGTCTTGTGCAGATGGAGTTCTTGGGTTCTTTTGACTTCTGGAACGGTAAGTTCACCAAAACTTGACATTTTGGCCCTCAAACTTTTCATCTCGCTTTGTCACGATCGTGATAGAGGGAAATTAATTCAAGATTCATTTTTATGGCAGATTATCAAGAGAAAGCGACAACACAAGCCTTCATGCTTCGTGATAAAAATGTTGACCACGACACAATTGTTGTGGCCTTCAGAGGTACCGAACCGTTTGATTCAGATGCATGGTGTTCTGATTTTGACATCTCCTGGTATGAGATCCGTGATGTTGGAAATATCCACGGTGGCTTTATGAAGGCGTTGGGATTGCAGAAGAGTGTTGGTTGGTCTAAGGAAGTTCAACAAGATGATAGCCGCCCACCTTTTGCTTACTATGCCATAAGGGACATGCTTAAAAAACTTCTGGGAGAAAATGATAAAGCAACGTATATATTGACAGGACACAGTCTGGGTGGGGCTCTTGCAGTCCTCTTTCCAGCCATTTTGATGATGCACAAGGAGAAATTGCTGTTGGAGAGATTGGAGGGTGTTTATACGTTTGGGCAGCCTAGGGTGGGAGACAAAATATTTGGAGAGTTCATGGAAAAACAGTTGGAGGCCTATAAAATTTGTTATTTCAGATTTGTTTACAGTAACGATATGGTGCCTAGGTTGCCCTATGATGATAAAGCACTGATGTTCAAGCACTTTGGGAAATGCCTGTTCTATAATAGTCTTTATGAAGGGAAGGTAAGCACCTCTTTTCTCTCGTCACACTCATTGAAATTGAAAACCCTCTAAACCAACTTCATTCTCAACGTGTTTTTTTTTTTTTGGTTTTTACATTCTCAACGTGTTTCTTTACGCTTTTAACGCAGATAGTTTCAGAGGAACCAAACAAGAACTATTTCTCACCACTGGGAGTGATTCCAATGATGATAAATGCTGTGTGGGAGCTGATTAGAAGCTTCATTATTAAGTACATAGAGGGGCCGAACTACAAAGAAAATTCACTGCTTCGAATATTCAGGGTGATTGGTTTAGTATTGCCAGGAGTACCAGCCCATTGCCCCCAGGATTATGTAAATGCCACTCGGCTAGGGGACCTTGACTTGTTTGAGGAGGAAACGTAAATTTCACTTGCATGGCCGTAGTGTTGTGATTAAGTGTGGTTTGCTCTAATTAAGAATTGGATATTGGTATGCTCAAGTACAGGGCTTAATCTATAAATTGAAAAGCCCACGAAAACTTTTATAGACAGATTTTTCAGTGTCTCATTCTATGTATCATTTAGAATCAACCTTGCATGTGTTTTAAAGCCTATTTGCTTCTCTGCCTCGAAGCCTTCCATTTTGTTTTTTCAAGTTTCCTTAATTACTATGGTATAAGATCACTAAAATTAAGTCAATAGCAAAAGTTGAATAATTAGGCTAAGTTTTACTCAATAAGAGAGGAGTAATCAAACTAGTCTAATATTGAAAGGTTAAGTTATTGTAACTTGAATAACATATTAGTGAAATGAGTCTATTAATCAAATCATTAACTATATTAACTTTAATTATTTTCTATTTACCCTAATTGTTAGTGATAGAAAATAAAGAGCAAGAATAAAAAAAACAAATAATTAAGAAACTTTGTGTATATCTCTATGTCTAGACCTAGGACATTTTAGGTCTATTTATAATAAGGTTCTTGTACATTTGGAAAGGAAAATAATAATACAGAATATATATTTTCCTATATTTTCCTAACAACAAAGATCCCATGCTATATGGAAATAATCATAAATGGTGAAAACCATATTAATACCATATTACTGATATTTCCCCTCAAGCTAACCACTTATAGGTGTATAAGATGCTAAGTTTGCTTAGTAGATACATGTGTTGTCTTTAACATAAAGGCTTGGTGAAAATATTAGTAGGCTGTTTTGAAGTCCCTTTTGTCTTGATTATTCCCTTTTGGATTCCATTTACTATGAAATGGCAATCAACTTCTATATTATTCATTTTCTTATATTCCATTGGATTAGCTACAAGCTTAAGTGCAACATCATTGTCACAAAACAAGGTGGTTAGTCCTTTTATTCTAATTCCTAGATCTTGAAACAAGTCTTGCATTCAAACTACTTTGCAAATGATTTTACCTATTACTTGATATCCTACTTTGGTAAATGATAGTGAGACTATTAACTATTTTTTCATTTTTCATGATAGTGTGGGGCTTCCCAACTTGACATAGAAGCATGTAAGACATCTTTTTGACATAGGACATATGACATAGTTAAAATCACAATAGGTTATCGTTCAATATTGCAATCTCTAGCCAAGAGTATACCTAGTCATGGACATCTTTTTAGGTACTTAATCACTTTCAATGCCGCATCCATGTGTGATTTCTTGGAATCTTGCATGAATTGGTTGAATCTAAACTACATGGCAGATATGCAGATAAGATATGGTGAGATAAATGAGTTTTCCCACAAGATGTGGTACTTCAATGGATCCTTGAGTAGGGGATTTTTATCCAAATTGTTGAATCCTATAGCAACCTAAGAGGGGGATGAATTAGGTTTATCAAAAATTCTTTGTCTTTTTCATTTTTCCTCTGTTAAACAATCAAGGCAGCAAACAAGATTATCACATAAGACAAAGACACAAATTTTTAGAAGGTGGCTCAACCCAAGCCACCTCGGCACCTACTCCACCTTACTCTAGCAACAACCTACTAGAGTTACTCTCTAATTAATTAACAAATTGATTACAATGGAGAACCTCTCCCTAAATCCCAATTACAAATTCTCTCCCCAAGAATTTCAACAAAAAGTAGCAATTAAGTATAAATTTTTGAATTAAGCTTTTGTAAGATATGAATTCAAGTTTAAAAGCTTCAAATAAGTGCTAGAGACTTAATACAATATGATATGGATAAAGCCCCAAATTCACATGAACCATAGCACTATTCACTCTTATGAAAACAACTGAAATAAGATATGAAGTGAAGAGCTATCTGATATCCTAACAAGTGTATGAAAGCATTAATAACCTCAAAGTACACCAAAATGTAAAACCAATTTCATGAGCTTGAAGAAGCTTGCGAGAAAATTATCAGTTTCTAAAAGAAGCTTGCTTTTCTCTATGATTTTTGGACCAACTATAATCACTAAGCAATACACATTTAAGTAGATTCAAAACAACTCACATTTCACTTCAAAGAACCGTTCTAACACCTTTAAAGCAAGTCACCTCTTCTTCCCATGGGAGCCTAATATTTGTCTTCTCTCTTTTCATTTCGAGCTTTAAGAAAGGAAGGAGATAGAGCTAAGTTTTGTCTCTAAGACCATTTAAAATTGTGCTCCAAAATGTCACTATTTCGTCCATAACTTAAGTGATCAAATAGAGCTTCGTGGAGCTAAAAAAAGAGTCAAGCTCGAGTTAAAGTCTAATCTTCATGAAATCTCTTCAATCTTGAATCAAATTATTGTGGGTGCTTCACAAATTGATAGATCAACTTATTCTCTTCAAAAGTCTCATAATTTTAGCTTTAGAAAACTCTTTAATTCGCTTCTAATTTCTTTTTAAAGTAGTTAGGTCACAAACTGCGAACAACTCTTTAATCTTTTCAAATTTAAAATCTTTGAGTAGTGGGTCTTTGATTTTTATTCATAGAAATATTCTCCCCTATTAGCTTTACAATGAGACCTTTTTCAACTTGAACAGAGAAGGTTTTAGTGGTCAATTTGGGTGGTGAAGTCTTATGGGTCTCGCAAAATGGGTTTGATGTCTGTTGAACTAGGTTGTGGGCATGCGGATTAGGCTTTTATCGGGTCACGCATGTGGGCACGCAAATTGGACTCGCAGGTCGCTCCATTGGATCACGGGTCATGCATTCTATACTAGGTTTGATTTGGGCGCCTAGCTAGTTCAGGTCGTGCACTAGACCTTAGACTGTAGGTTGGGTTTCGCAAACTTAGGCAATGAATGGGTCATGCACACATGGACTGGGTTGCGTGTTTATGGGCTAGCCTGATTGCATTTAGGCTTTGTTAATTTTTAACCCAATTTCCTGCATAAAATTTCCAGCATTATTTTCTTATTAAACTAATAAATAAGCAACCAATATATCAAGTAATTGTTATTTATATTTCATCATCAAAATATATTCCAACACAAACCTATATCATATTCAATTGTTGTTAACTTGGAATTTTGTTTGATTGGAATGATGGTTGGCTTACATCCTAACAATTTTGCTTTAGACATGATTTTGAGCACAAATTTTCTTTGATTGGGGCAAATCCTCTTGTTTAATTGCACTATCTTATACCAAGAAAAAACTTGGGTACTCCTAAATCTTTAATATAAATGGTAGAATGCAAGTAGTACTTGAAATCTTTAATATCAACTACATCATTCCCCATAATTAAGATATCATCTAAATAAATTAATAACTAGAGCGATCATGTACTTCATGTCAAAGTGAATAAAGCATAATCATGTTAGGATTGCCAAAGACTTGTTATTAAGAGGGCCTTAGTGAATTCTACATATCATTGTCGAGATGCTTGCTTGAGGTCATACAAGAACTTACACAAATGATATACTCAAGACTCATTGTGGCTGTGTAATCCCTATGGAAGATCCATATAAATGTTCTTTTCCAAATCACCATATAGAAAGACATTGTGGACATCCATTTGGTGCAAAGGCCAATTCTACATGAAAGTAACTACAAGAAATGAGTAGACAATGACATACTTGGCAATAGATGAAAAGGTTTCCTAATAGTCAAAACTTTTTCTTTTATTTTTTGTCGAACCGTTTTGCCACCAAACGAGGTTTATAATGCTCGACGAAGTCATTAGCCCAATACTTAATCTTATAGACCCATTTGTAGTTAATAACTTTTCAATGAGATGGACAAAGAGCAAGATCCCATATATGGTTCACACTAATAGCTTAAAGCTTGACCTCTATAGCTTGTTATCAACATGGATCCTTGATAACCTTAAAGTAAGAGGAAGGCTTCTATTATTTGGAAGTATGATTGATGAGTATAAATGCATAGGTAAAATTTGACAAAAGTTATCATAAGAAGAGATAAGATGGTAAATTTCAAAGAGCCAATGCTAGAGCAAAGATAATCCTTGGTCCAAATAGAAGGTCGTACATAAGATTAGGATGGCAAGGTTAGGTAATGGAAGCCTTATACAAAACAATGGTTATAGACTTTGCAATAGACTCTAGAGATGGAAACCTAGTGAAGTAGGATAAGGCCTTGACATAGTCTATGGCAAGATAGATACAGAAGAGGCAGTTGAATTAGTAGCAATATCCACATCAAAAGGACCACTAACATACTTAAGTGGAATAAATGGTGTAGTTGTTGGTAGATCTTCTTTTGCTAAGAAGGGGCAAGAAGGAGATGTCAAATTAAAGATTATCTGCAATGTCAACTATGATACAAAAGGAAAAATATTTTTATGGAATATCATATCCCAACTAATAAAAAAATGACTAGATGAAGGGTAAAAAAGATGATACCCTTTTTAATGTGAGGGATAGTCCATGAAAACATAATGGGTAGCATGGGGACCAAATTTGTCCCAATGGCCCATTATAGTAGTAAAGCATAAACTTTAAAAATATAAAGGTGTTGAAGGTTTAAGTGTTTACTAAAGAGGAGCTCAAAGAGCATCCATTCATGGAGAATGTGGGTTGGCATGCAGTTGATGAGATAAATGGCAATGACCATACAATCAATCCTAAAGGACTAAAGAATATAAGCTTGGTACTCGAGTGCTCAAGCAACCTTAAGAAGGTGCTAGTACTTGGACTCTACAACCTAATTTTTCTAAGAGATGTAAGTACAAGAATTCTTATGAATGACGCCCTATGCAAAAAGAGAAGAACACTTATGATTAAAGAAATCATGAGCATTTTTTATATGGACACTTTGAACGATTGTTTAAAGCTAAGTGGTAATGAGGGCAAAGAAGTGGGTAAGGTGAGAGAGAACTAAAGATTTGGACTACATAAGGAAGACTCAAGTGCCATGAGAGTAATCATCAATGATGATAAGAAAAAATGGGGACCCATCATGATGGGGTGTGTAATAGAAACCCTAGGTGTCAAGGTGAAGGAGTTGAAAAAAGGAAAGAAAAAAGGTGATGGCACAATAGATAATAAATGGAAAAGGGGCATGAGTTTGTTTAGCTAAGGGGTAAATGAGGTACATAAGATGAGAGAAGAAAGCCTTACAAAAAGTGTGTAAGATGTGGCCCAGATGATGTGAAAATAATATTATTTTATTATTATTAAAAATGACATTACAAAGAGTGCCTTTATTGAAGGGAATACTTGATTGAAAATCAAAATAACAAGGCAAGGAAGTTTAGAATAAAAGTCTTGGTAAAAACTATCTAAGCCCATCAATTTGCCAATTGTAGTGGCTTGAAAGAAATAAATGTCATAGTAAAAAATGACACAATAGTTATTGTTAGTATAGGTTTTGGAGACTAAAATAAGATTAAATTGAAATTTAGGAACAAAAAGGACATCTTTTATTAGAATGAAGGAATTTAGATGAATAGTGCCAATTTCAGTAATTATGGTGACATTTTCATTGAGAAGACATACAAACATGGAAGGATGGAGTGTGTGTTTTACGTGAGAAAATAAATATGCATTACATATTATATGGTTATTAGCCACTAAATCAATGATCCATTTATTAGATGAAATGAAATTCATTAAACAAAGTGTAATACTTGCAAAACCCATTGCCTTGTTGGATATGCCAAGTTAACCGACAACTTATAGGATGCAGTTGAATTTACCCTCAATTATGGGCTAATTAAGGTGCTTAGTGGGCATCACCTGCACTTGAAGGTTGGACTCTCCCTTTATTTGGGTTCATGATCTACAAACTTAACATGCAATTTCCAATATTAGGCTTTAGTGTGATTAGGCCTTTTATAGCGTTCTCAAATAACTTTACCTTGGAGTTATGAGACCCATCATTTTTTTTTGCCAATGTGACAGAATTCTAACCGTTAAATGAGGCAAAGGCAAGAGTCAATGTGGCAAGTTATAAGCCATTTGATCCATGAAAGGAGAGGACGCATTATGGCTGTCCGATCAAGGGAAAATGCTTAGGTTATTGGATCTAGGATTGAATGTGGAAGAGCCATTTGTGTGCAAGAACACTAGCAAGGAAGCAATGCTTGCAGAGAGAGGTAACTTGCCTTCCTACATCTATGCAGCAAAGGCTGATTGCACAAGGGTTGCCTATGCTTTCAAAAGGACCATGTCATTGACTTGGATGAACTCTGATAATAAGAAACACTAGTTCTCATACTAAATGGTAGATAGTAGACTTGATTGAGGCTTAACATGAGGAGAAATTTGATGACACACTTATGATTCTAGATGGCATGGTATTGGCAAAGGGTTTCTTGGAAGCCGATAGGGATTTCCTTGGCTAGATCAATCTTGTTCCTAATGGTGAAGAGATGATTGAAAAAAACTCCAATGATAAGGTTCTCTTACTTCAAATCATAAAAAACTTGCTAGAGGGAAAAGAGTTTGGTTTGATCAAGCTTGCCAACATCTTTTTAAAGTTATTCCACATTGATTTCACATCTTTGGTAGGAGGTAAAGCGGAACACACAAACTGGGAGCACTTGCACCATTATCAAGCGAAGTAAAGGTCTATTGGAATAGGCATGGTCTCATTCAAAAAGTTGTCCTTGTCCTTGATGACAAAGGCATGTGAAAGCTCCTTAGCCTAAACTGTATAGGTTTTGAGGGCAGTGATGAGTTAGGTAGTCAATTGCAACTTGAGGTTGTTGAAGATAGTGGTGTAGAAAAGGTATCCAAGCTCCAAGCAGGAGATAGGGGAATCAAATAGGGGAAAGGAAATGGGTAGAGATTTGTGCACGAACTCGAGGATCCCGACCCATAAGCAAATTCTAAAAATGGCCAACTTGGTGCAAGATTTGTGCTCAAACTTGAGGATCCAACTAGGTAGCAAAACCTAAAAAAGGCTAACTTGGTGCAAGATTTGTGCCCAAACTTGAGGATCCAACTAGGTAGCAAAACCTAAAAAAGGCCAACTTGGTGCAAGATTTGTGCCCGAACTTGAGGATCCAACTAGGTAGTAAAACCTAAGAAAGGCCAACTCAATGCAACACTTGAAGGAATGACCTAAGAGAGTTGGGTTGTGGTGATAGGAAGAAGCCTAAAATAGTGGAGGTAGAGGGGGCCATCAATGGTGAACCCATGAAGTCCAACAAGGGTAACTAAAGAGACTGGACTAAAATAGGTTGATTAGAAAGAGCCCACTAGAGTCCGCCTTGGTGGAAAAGTACCATCAACCCAGATGGGAACAAAAACCCATTGAATGGGAGGGCTCGGAACAAACTACGCTACAGGGGGCAGGTTTGCCCAATTGGCCTAGTAGTGGGCAACTTTGAATAGGGTAATTCTAGAGGCATCAAACTTGAACCAATAGGAAAAGCATAGATATAATCCAAAATGAGGACATTAGGATATGCATTTATGCCATTAGAAAGAACCTATTCTTTAGCCATAAAGAAAAAGAAAGATCAGAAAAAAATCTACTTTCTTTTGGCTTAAGCTTGAAACACTGATTTCCACATTAAAGTTTCTAATGTTGTTTTGCAGACTTATGAGAAATCCTACAAAAGAAACAATGTGAGAAAGCAATGGAAATTGATGAAACTAAAAAAAATAAAATTGCAAAAGCTAGGCCAAGAAAAAACTCACTCTAGATATTATAACATAAACTAAAAAGCTAGAATAATAAAACAAATAATTGGGAAACTTTGTGTATATTTTTGTCTAGACCTAGGACATTGTTGGTCTATTTATAATAAGAGATTCCTACACATCTAGAAAGAAAAATAATAATACAAAATATACATTTCCCTAACAATGAAGATTTCCCTTTATATGAAAATAATTACAAATGATAATAACCACATTAACACCATATTGTTAATAGTTAGCACTATAATTCCATTGGTATGCGTACCTTGGCAATTAAGCAATTTAAAGGAGTATAAGACATGAGAAGGCAATATAACTATTCTCATATTGTTTCTTTCCTTACTTTTTATTTTGAAAACTAAAGAATGATATTAAGAGATGTGAAAAAAATAATGAAAACATAATATGAGTGAACCAGGAGATTTCAGAACTGGAAATTAACCTTATTTACCAACTCCCCTTAAGCTTGAACATTTACCAACATTAAATGAAAAAAGTAATGAGATGATAAACAATTTGTTATTGAGCTTGAACAAAATGATTAATTAAAAAAACATATTATAAGAGTACTTAAAGATCTTTTCAGAATCTTATCTAGACGTGCCCTGGAAATTACAATTGAATCTTGAAACGGCACATCTTGTTTGTTGATTAACAAGGAGACTAAACAGCTACTCTCGGACCATTAAGCTTCCTTCTAACAGTGAGCCAAACAAACGAACCATACAAATGTATGATGTTTAGGGATCAAACAATAACAACTAATTATAGGATTGAGCCATCCAATAAGACTCCAAGAGCTCTTGGGAGAAAGATCTTTTTTGGGACTTTTACTCCACCGAATCGTCTTCTCTTGAATAAAAATATATTTTTATGCAATACTTTAAGATTTAAACATCTAAAATGCTTAAATTTGGTGTGTTCTAGATTGTCAATTATTTTGACTTATTATATTTTTTATATGTAAATATAGTTTTTATTTTAGAAGTTGGTTTAGTGGAGAGAGTAGGTCTTTTTAATATAACATCAAGACTAGATTTCATATGAGGCTTTCAATCTTAGACTGAGTGTCTAAGAAAATATTTCTTTACTATATTTCTTATATTTGGAGATAACCTTATTTTAAATATGTGTTGGTAACTTAAGAAAGGAGGTTAAATTGAGTTTTGAACATTTTTTTCATTTTTAAAAAAAAACTATTTGATAAACTTTGAAGTAATCTTTGAATATCTATAAATGATAACCCTTTTTTCTTGTACGTGGAGAAACACAACAAGTTTTATGCTATACAACTCAAAATATTCAGTTTGAGTTCTCTATGAAGTTTTTAAGAAGTAGTTACAAGACTAGGGTTGTGATATTATCTAATGAAGTGGATATGCAAGAGATGCACATGACATCGCGTTGGGTCGTTATTAGTGGAAATGGCTCAGCTTTCTCTTCTCAACAACTGCACCGTTTGACTCTATAAGATGCATGTCTTTTGTCATCTTTCCCCTAAAAACAAAAATTTAAACACATACGCATTGTAAAACTTTTCATGATATGTTACAGAGATTTGGGGTCAGTCGCCATCCCTATACAATCTAATTTAGAGCGTAAAGAGTATCAAGAATCTTATTACGGAATTTGATGATAAATGCCACTTTAAAAAAGGCCACCGCCTGAAAGGTTGACTACGATGGCTATCACTAACAGGATACCGGTAAAGACAAATCAAGGGTTTCCACAACATTGACTTCTTTACCGAAATCTTTTGTTCTGCACTTTGAAGTAGCGTTTTGCAAAAGCAATGAGATCTCTTGATCTTGATCTTCCTGCATCGGCTCAAAAAACGATGGCGGCCCACTATTCTCCGACGTCATATAGATTAGTAGCGTTTTGCAATAACGACACGAAAATAGAGGGTTCACTGATCGGAATAAGCCGCATTTAATGAGTAGAAACGCTATATCTAGGGTTCTTCAACATCCTTATCATTAATCCAAGGTCATTATAATTAAAAGTATCAAAATTGAAAGTATCCCAAGGATAAATGTATTTGAATATCATTACTAATATGTGTCCTTAATATTAAAATTTAAGTTTAAGCTACCACAATTTAAGTTTCAATCTCATGATCATGATAACTCATCACACTTCTAAGCTGATATCCTCAGTGATCCTACCTAACCTTATTACGGCATTTAGCTCCAGAGTAATGTTTTTGCACTAAGCTGCCTCATGTGGTTTAAACTTAAGATATATGATTAGTTCTAATGCTAATTACTATGATCCAAAATCATTATGTCAAAGATTCTAAAATTAAAGGCAAATCAAATATCAATTCATTAGAACGGCAGAAAGCTCAAGCCCACTACAAAAAAGATTCCACTGCTGGATGGCCCTTAAAAAAGAGAGAGAGAGAAAAAAAAAAAAAGCCTTTTTTTTTTCTCACCAATAAATCACACATTATCGTCGCGTTTTCGATGCCATTAGCATAAGAAGAGCACACGCAACGACAATTTCTCGTTCTTCTACTACTACTGCTACAAAACGACTTGTCGCGCACTGGGGACCATGCCACATTTATCAGGCGGTAAGTGATTTCGTCTGTGCCACGTGGCTAGTTCCCAAAGAAAGCCAGTGGTCCCACAAGTAGCCGAGGCCCTTTTCATTCCTCAGCCTTATAAAGTTACTCAGACGTCAACCTGCTGGACCTCGAATGCGAGGAGGTCCTGAGCGGCACGAGCGAGCGAGCGAGCGAGGGAGAGGACGAGGGGTTGAGAGAGCTCTGCGTATAGGGGTTGTGGAAGTACCACGAGAGACTTCCCAGAAGGTCAGTGAGCGCGTAAATTCTTCGAATTTTCCTTTTGCTTCGAGCTCTTTCACTCGCAGATTAAGGATTAGAGAACCAAAACAAGGTTGAAAATGGTGAGTTTGATTTGGTATTTGACGCTTGTGTGTGAGAAAGAGGTCTGCTTATCATGTGCAGGGGTCAGAGAGTGTGAGAGATTTAGAGAGACGAGAGAGAGATTGTCTTTTTGTGTGTGGTCTAGGGTTTCTCGCTTCCCTTTTGTTACGTCGAACTCTTCTCCGACCCTCACATGGATCGGAAGCTTGTGGTTAGCTTCTTCTCTTTTCTCAATTTTTTTCTACGAATTCGTTTTTAGATGTAAACGATTCAATTTTGGCTAGTCTTCTTGTTAATTCTATTGACAAATTTTTGCGTTTATAGGTTCTGGGTATCCCATGGGACGTGGATACGGAAGGGTTGAGAGAATATATGAGCAAATTCGGCGAATTGGAGGATTGCATCGTCATGAAGGTTAGTCCCTTCCCTTTCGATTTTGACTGCCCACGACTAGATGAATAACTTTTTTTGTTATGTTATTTTTTTACTTCAATTTTATTTGTGCTTAGATTGTTTTTGGGTGTAAACATACTGGTTTCTTTCCCATCTATTCTCTAACTCCTGAAAATCCAATCCTTCAAATGGATGGAGTGAAAGTGAATATTAACCTTTTTTGCAAGTGGTGGTAGCAGCTTCCTGAGCTTTTTGATGCATACCTTCTTTTTCTTCTATTAAATATCCATTTTCTTCCCTCGTCATGCTTACAATATTTTAATATCGAAATCATGTCAGAATTAAAAATCATATTGATATTGATTTTTGACAACCTTGTCGTGCACTATGTGTTAGCATTGCTGTATAAATAGCACCTTCCAACTGAGGGACTTTACGATTTCTGCAGTTGAGTATCTTACCTTACCTTCTGAAACAAGGATAACCCCACTTATCCATGAAACCTTTGTTTAGATTGAAAAATTGTCATATAATATAGAATCTAACTGTTGCTTGCCTCACTAGATTCAGTTAAAATTATTTTTGTTTTTCCTGATATTGCGTTGAAGTATTTAGTGGTCATCAGCCACTAGGAGCTAGTATATGTGAATGGGAAAAAGACGAGACCAGTAAGTAATAGACAGGGATATTGTTGAGTCTGTGGGTTTTAGGGAAAGTCCCAAGTTGGACTTTTATGGTGCTTCTTATTCTCTACAAGATAATGCCATTGTAATGCCTCTCATACAAATTCAAATTTGATATGCTTTGCCAGTTCATGCCTGGATATGTTAATTCCTAGTATGAAATGCAAGAATTGAGTTGTTTGCTGTTAATTTCGACTAATTCTTTAGGTCAATTGAACTATATTCTTTTCATGATTCAGGAGCGATCAACAGGCCGGTCTCGAGGCTTTGGATATGTAACATTTGCATCAGTTGAAGATGCTAAGGTAAGTGCACATGTGAATCACTGAAATCCAGGTTCTGTTCTTTACTTCTTGTGTTATTTTGGTAGATTGTTGTGTCATGAGATAAGCAATGGTTTTTACAATTTTGGATCCGTGTTTTGTATTTGATGTTGTCTGATGCATGACTTCTTTCTGCTATAGAATGCAATGTCAAGTGAGCACTTCCTTGGCAACAGAATGCTGGAAGTGAAAGTGGCTACTCCAAAGGTCAGTTAAAGTGACATCTTTCGCTTGTGTTCCATCGAAGTAAGTGGTCATTTACACTGACAGGATATGTAATTGTTATCTATTGCAGGAGGAAATGAGAGCACCTGCAAAAAAAGTTACGAGGATCTTTGTTGCTAGAATCCCACAATCTGTGACTGAAGAATCCTTCCGTAGGTAACAGATGATCTCAAGGTTTTCTCAATATTAATTTGATCATACATTCTGTTATCTCTACCTTAAACGAGCATGAGGAATGAACGTGATTGTCTGTGATGTTCCTTCTCCATTTCTTGTTTGGCAGTCACTTTGAGCGATATGGTGATATAACGGATTTATACATGCCAAAGGTTCCCTCTCTCTCTCTCTCTCTCTCTCTCTCTCTATGCTATTATTGCTTTTGTTGGAACACCGTTTAATTATTCTCTCCATTGTGCAGGATCAAGGGTCGAAAATGCATCGTGGAATTGGCTTTATCACATTTGCAACTGCGGGTGGGATCATTTTACATTGACTTGGTGCAATGTGAATTATCTTTTTGTTGACTTTCTAATAACCATTCTCTAAGGGAGTGGATGTCATCAGGATATGTTTTTCTTTCTAATAACCACTCTCTAAGGGAGGAGATGCTTATCATCTATCATTTTGTTTTCTTCCAAATCCATCATTAAAGTGTCCCACAATCATTGATCAACTTGATTTGTGGATAGAAAGTAAAAATTATCTACCTTTTAAATTCTCAAAAGCCTAGATTTGTTTTGCTTTATATTTTTAAATTTGTACTCTTTAAGAATTAAGTTTTGCAGCAATAATTGCTTGAAAATTATGTATCTTTAATCTATACTCAATGATCAAAAGAACGGGGAGCTTTTTTTCTCCTGTTCACATTCTCTTGAAGTTGTCAAAGTAGATAATTGAAACCAAGATTGCTAATAAACTAATTGGTACCATCTGTTTCTGGTCTTGCAGATTCTGTGGACAGTTTGATGGCTGAAACTCATGAACTGGGAGGTTCCACTGTGGTTGTTGACCGAGCCACACCAAAGGCAAGTTACAGCATGACTAGCCTTTTTAACTTGTAATTGCACTTTTTTTCCTCCGATCCAACAAAAGGGGAGGGGGGGAGAGGGATGGGGTTGGGGTTGTTCTATCTCTTTAGGTTATAGCTGATGTTGATTCAAAATGTTTTTTTGTTTTTAATCTAAGCAAAATCATGTAATGACTCAGGAAGATGACTTCAGGCCAATGGGCAGAATGCCACAGGGTGGATATGGTGCATACAATGCTTATATTTCTGCTGCAACTAGATATGCAGCCCTTGGTGCCCCTACTTTATATGATCATCCTGGCCCTGGCCCAGGTCCAGGCCCAGGCCCAGGCCCAGGCCCAGTTTATGGCAGTAAGTACCTGTTGTCCGTCAATTGCTTCCAAGTATATTGTTCAAGGTGGTCATCATCCATACTATGTTGGATCAGGGGGTGAGTCCACTCGAGGAATGGGGAAAAAGATTTTTGTTGGCAGGCTTCCACAGGAGGCAACCGCAGAAGATCTACGTCAGTATTTTGGTAGATTTGGCCGTATATTAGATGTCTATGTTCCAAGGGTAAGCTTGCTACATATTTATTGACAGAAGTTTGATTTAAAGTAACTGAGTCTTACAATTTGCATATTAAAATAGGATCCGAAGAGAACTGGCCACCGAGGTTTTGGTTTTGTAACTTTTGCTGAAGAGGGTGTAGCAGATCGTGTATCTCGACGGTCTCATGAAATTTGTGGACATCAGGTATTAAGTTGAAATCCTTTTTGATCTAGCAAATATAACTCTTGTCCATGCGAAGCCCCTGACACCTGGCACTTCAACAGTCCTACTTCAGGGTTCTGTGAGTTTTGTGGTTTTGATGGTGCCAGTATCAGTTTATTCTTTTTCCCTCTCTTCTGATGTTTTTAACCGAGCTGGGTTATTGAGTTGAGTTTTTTCAGCGGTAATAACTTCTGATTCTGTTACGTGTTATATTGCATGATTTACTGTGACGGTTTTTTAACCTTGTAAGTTTGTGAAGTTTTGAAGTTTTAATCTGTTTTATTGTTCTGCAGGTTGCAATAGACTCAGCCACACCTCTTGAAGATGCGGGTCCCAGTGGGAACTTTATGATGAATGGTGCAGAACCCTTTGGAGGCTATGGTGGCCCCATGCGGACATATGGCAGGATGTATGGAAGCCTGGACTTTGATGATGTGAGTATTTAAATAATGTTATCCTAATGTGGGGAATAATTGCAATGGCTGTCTAGGGATTAGTTTCGCTTGATACCTTTGAGACCTTTACATTTAGAGTACCTTTTTACCCTTAAAGAGCAGGCTCTTTTCTGTCTTGAGATAATTTGGTACTCAGTGTGGTCTTAGTTTTTCATGTCATCTGCCTTAAGAACAAATTATTGCTTATCTTATGTCTCTGTTCTTTATAATGAATTTTGATGTCCACTAATCTCTTACGTGATGTCATCTTTGATTTGCAGTGGGGTTATGGAATCAGCAGTGGGCGACCATCAAGAGCAGACTGGAGGTACAGGCCATACTGAGTATTACACAGATTGTCATCGCTACTGAATCCTACAAGGGAGATGGACAGAATGCTTTGTAGCGTTTTTTAGTTGGATGGCTAAAAATTGTTGTTAGACCATTTTATGGAAGTGGACCTATTACTATGGGAGTATGGATTCGTGTTTGTGTCAGCTTCTTGATTTTATTGATTATTAGGTTTGCACATCAAACCTTCCGGTAAGTTATGTTCGATTATAATAGAAACCTGGTCTTCCAATAAGCTATCTAAAATTAGCGCATGAACCTGGTCTTCCAATAAGCTATCTAAAATTAGCGCATGAACCTGGTCTTCAAGTTGTTAATTATGGCCCTACTTTGTAGAAGATAGTTGCTTAGCTTCACGTACACCAATCTGCATTAACCAAGACCAGTTAATTCCTTTTCCTTTTTGTTTCCAATTCTGTCTCCAAAATTAGGAAACAGAAAACCTAGAAAACAATACTGGAGTCTTCCGGAGAAGAGCCAAATCGGGGTGTTGATGTTCTAGGCTTCAGGAACTTGTACCAGTTTTAAAGACGCAGGGCACGTTCTGCATTTGGTGCTCCACCTTAATAGCATTAAAAAAAGGTCGAACACTCGTATGAGATGCCCTGTCTGTACATCTTTCTGTTCCTACTTCCTAAGAAGTGCCGGCTCACTAATACCAGTATTTTGGCATAAGCTTCCTATAGCTGCGATTCGGGGCAAACCTAGTAGGATATCCCACTTTCCTCTTCTTCGGTAATGATATCACAACAAACATACTTTCGTGATTTACGTCTTTACTTTTATTGTTTCTCCATTCTCCGGCGAGCCCCTTCCCTATCGATTCAAACAAAAGGTTGCTTTTTATTGTGCAATGTTACGTATTCTAAAGTCATGGAATTGCCCCTTTATTGTTGACGACTCAGAAGGCGTTGCGGAAGCGCATGTCTCATTGACTTTGCAGAACTTATCTTATGCACAGCCGGTTATAATGTCAAGTATCCAAGAAAATCTTCATGGTTCTTACGCATAAACAAATACAACGTGCTTCACAACCTTAGTCAATAAACAAATATCATGTGCAATGTAACAATAGCTACTTCACAAGATATAGTAAAGTAAAAGGCACAATAACACGAAGAACTTTTAAATGCCGCAGCTCATATTTTGGATTTACAAAAGCTGCTTTCACTGCCAAAATCCGCATTCGCTGGTCTAAGTGGGCTTCTCACCTGAAGAGAATATAGAATCCAGTGAACACTTGAAGGAGAAAATGTGCAAAGAGCTAGAGCAATAGTGTCTAGTCTTTGAAGCATATTTATGAATCCCATTTCGCTTTTCAGCCGATATGGCCAAATATTTTAGTCAGGCGGTCAAACCTGTAAATCTAAATCATGCTCCAAATGGTTAAAAATTTTGGCCTGTTCCGTATGTTTTGGCCATTTCAGCCAGTGGATATGTCTTGTTAAAAAAATGGTGTAATGAGAAGTACTGCCCTTGTGTTCTGTTTCTTTGTTAATAATGGGTCAAGAGTTCTCAATTTTGATCTTGCAACGAGATCGTATAAATTAACCATACTACAAAATGACAAGTCAATCTGTTTTTGTGATTCCAAGTAAGAAATTGCACATTTTACCTGGTAAATTAAAGTATTCTACGGGGACTTAAGCGCACCCGAGGTAAAGCAATTTCTGAAGTAACCCTTCCACACATACTTGCTGAAGGAAACGACCTTGCGGGAAGTTTTTGGGACCCGATGGCATTGATGATCTAACACTTTGCCCCTCATTCTCTGCGCTTTCCTTTCTGCCTTTCTCAGCTTGTTTAAGATCTTATCCATTGCTGATGATCTCTTCTTTTCTAAATTCATCTGAGCCAAGCTTTGTAATCAGTGAAGGCCTTGGAGTGATATGATCATGGTAAAATAAAAGAAAAGGAGATGACTGTAAAAATGAGTCCTGAAATGGACGAGAAAGTTCTTGCAAATGGATTCTGTCACCTTAAAAAAAAAAAGAGTAGCTCAACTGCTTTTTTAATTGCGATAATGAAAATAAATTAACCTCAATTTTTCGCATTGCTGCTTCAGCTTTTGCCTTCTGCAAGTTTTCCCATGCAGAGATCTTGGCTTCCTCTCTTTGCAACCTGCACAAACCAATAAAAATTATATAGCAAAGTCCTCATTGAGCACCATCAACTGAATGCTTCGATGTGGTGTTAGCACTTTTGACCACAAGGGTCTTCAGCCAATACTTCCCAAGTATCGGGATGTTGTACGCGGAGGAAAAGGCAACCGCTAAGATTTGACAAATGCTTGGACTAGTCCGAGCAATCCATTGGAAATTTCTTGGTACTAAGACTTTGCACTGTTACCAGATGGAAAAAGGTGATCTCTAGTCTAACAAGAAAATCAGTTGTGGTTCAAACTTTTGTGATCAGTAAGTTGGCTTCCTCACCTAAGGAGTGAAAAAGCAGCTTTTTCATTATTAATTGTAATTATCGCTTCGAGTCCCAACAAACGCCTTGGAGGGCAAATACTACACCCAGAAACAGGAGGCAAATTTTGAAGTTTTTGGTAGAGACAATATACCTTGAGATGTTCATTTCTACCTCTGCAATATCCCAGGATGAAGCTTGAGCTTCTGTAGCATCTTTACTGGACTCTTCAACATGTGGAAATCCTTCCTTAGGTACATTGGCTACATTTCTTGACCACCTAGTAGCAGTGGCGCGTTGGTCAACCTGCACATCCCTGACTTCTGATCTAGAAGAATAGGCACCTTGTCCTTCCCTAATACATTGGAATAATGGAGGTTTTGGAGAAAATGAAGACTTCCGTCTAGGAGATGAGTTGATGCTGCTCCCAGGGCTCATTTGCGTTCCCTTATCACGTAGTGAAACAGTTTGAGAATCGATAGTTTCTTTGGTTCCATGAAGTTTCTCATCTGGGCATATGATCCAACAGAGACAATCCACTGGGTAAGGATTTCAAGTAGATTAAGATGCATCATCCATAAACTATTAGTAACAGGGCGCTTAGACCATTGTGTTTACTAGTTAAATGGGCTTATTCATTTTGGTAGGATGTTCAAGCACCTGTGACTAAATAACGGCATCTTTTGCAACTCGGTTCGGGGATTGTTCTGGGCAGGTTTCAAGAATACGGACAATATACTTCCTTGATGATCTCCTCCCAAATCAAACTCAGACACAGATCAACTTTATGCGATAGTTCAGTAAGCGGGATTCTTTTATAAGTTTTCTTAAGCTGATCTCCGCCTGATTCTAGAAATTTGTCTGAGAGGTGATCCTAAAAAGTTGAACCGGATAGCGTAGGGTATAGTTGCAGTGCAAATATGATAATGAGAAAATGAAAAGCTTGGACTCATCTTATGGCAGGGAAACAGTGGCTAATGTGTCTCTGACTATGACATTGAATGTCCATGAGACATCCCTGGCTCTGTATCATATGCAATGCCCAAGCACATTGCACGAAATCCTGGTTTATTGAGTCCTACAGCTGGTAATTATTCAAAGTGGCTCCCAATGCTGGTTGAATAAATTAAACATGCTGGTCTACAATCAAATCAAGTTTAACTAATTCTCCACAGCGTGCCTGCGAAGAAAAGGCAAAACATCATACCTTGAGAGCTGGGCATTGAAGGCTCACTCAGCGTCTTTGACCATCCTGGCAAACTAGCAGATTGCACCGCCAAGTTGCTTTCCGAATGACCTAGATCATATTTTCTTCCATCACCGCTGCTATAATGAACATGGAGACCATCAGCATCCGATGATCCAGGTGTTGGCGGAGAACCCACTAGGAAATTCCTCACACCGCCACCTTCAAGCCCCTGCTGCATTATTGGTGAATAGTTGGAATAGTATGCAATCCCGGGAGGCACAATTGGACCACTCAGGGACTTAGGCCGCTTATGAGGGTGAGAAAGTGAATTTTTCCGAGTAACATTTCCTGAAACCGGGCTAAAAATCCACCTCTCAGCGTCCTCCCACTTTGAAGGCAATGTCCTTCCGCCATTAAATGACATCAAAGAAGCAGCGCTTAAATTCCTCCGACTGCTCTGACTTGGCAATGGTAATCGTTCTGAGCTACAACCCTTTGGGCTCCGGACGTCATCCCGGTAACTAGGAGCTTCCGGGCTTTGCAATGCACTCGAACTGTGGGAAAAAGCCGAACCTTTCTTCATGTTTCTCCGATTGCAACACTGGTTGTCTGTGCTTAAAAGTGAAGCTGGTCTTCCCTGTTAGCTCAAGCCACTGTAAAAAGGTATTGAGACAAAAAGAAAGTTTCATGTGGGCATAACTTTTACATGCATTTGTCTCTGATACAGCTGTAGCTTTTGACATATTTTAGGCCTTAGTTTGTCGGGATTGTATAATCTGATTTTATTGGATCAGGACAAACTCCAACCCTCTTGAGTGCCTCTGTACTGCCCGATTTTGGATCAAATGACAGGAGAGCAGTGAAATGGACGAAGTTGGCATAAAAAGTGACTCTGCTTGGATTTTCTTTGCTCAATGTTCTGTTTACAATCTTTGTCGCCAATACGTACCAATTTTATTTTATTCTATTTTAGGGCAGTATTCCAACATTGTAACGCCTTGACACCACAAAAAAAGCTACTAGTCAGAAGTGATACGTGCTTCGAGGATTGTCTACAAGGGTAAATTCAAGAACGAGTGGACTTGTCAGGAAGGTCTTCGTACCTCACTAAGAGGCAAGGGAGTAAAAGTATTTGATAGGGATTAAAAGGGACTAACAACCGTGCGCACCCGGGACATAAGCTTTAGGAGGCTACAACAATAGAAGCGTTAATGTTTATACCAATAGTATGGAAAATTTTGGAAAATCTAAAGTTGTCATTTTCTTTCTTTGTTTCATTTAGGAACAAAGTGAATCTTTTTACTATAATACTAGCGCTTATATTTCATAAATTAGATTGTTATGATGTTCTTATGTTCTAAACGATAAGATTGAAAGCGAACATAATTCTAGAGGCTCTAGTGCTTCCTCATCCCTCCTATAGCACCCAACTAGTCCTTAGGTCCTAGCATTGTTAGTCGCACAAGTCGTAAGTCGTTACTCTTGAAGGACATAAGCAAATACCAAATGTGTACTTGTAGCCGTTCAACCAACCAAAAGAAGTCACAACACTTTGGTCAGTGTCTCCATTTGGCACTATCCCTTTCCCTGATCTTTGGTTCCTATCGCCATCATAGGATGGTAAAGGTATAGATCAATCTATGTTTTCACAAGACAATTGGTGTGTAGAACAACCGTGCTTCCACAGTATGTAGACCAGCAAATGTTCTCGCAACACTCCACAGTGTGTAGACCAACCTATGATTCTGAAAGACTCCATAATGTGTAGATCAACCCATGCTTCTGCAAGGGCTTGTAGATCAATCCTTGTATCTACAAGCTCAACAAAGCAATTTCGCATTTCAAGTCAGCTATGCCTTACCACTAGTAGCACCTTAAATCGACTATCAAATGTTTGTAATAGTTTCCTCGGACAACCTCCCATCAATTACTCCATTACTTGCAGGTTTAGTAAGATAACAAGTTCTTGGTGCAGATTCAACTCTTCAACAAGCCTTTGATGCAAATTGTGCAATGCAACAAACCTTTAGTGTAGGTTCAACAACTTAGCAATCCTGACTATCCTTCACAGATCAAAATTGATGCATTCTCCCAAGCAATCTATGAGGCAATGCAAGATTAGGTCCTTGAACAAAATGGTTGTATAACTCTCTCTCTTTCCTGAGCAAGTAAGAGAACCTTATAGATTTATGAATGAACTATCGTTGCATGCATGGGATATGCAAGTTGGACAATCCATGGAAGTTGTTTCATCTCCTCCACATACCAACATGGCCACCTCACTTCCAAATTAGCAAGAAATAGTCTTGTCCTCAAATTTGTTAGCCAATAAGTATGTTCATCTGACCTTCCTGACAGCACACAAGCTTAGAATATGCGGGCCCCATAAATTTAAAGGCTTATCCCATTTGTGGGGTAGATTAGAAGACAAAATGTAACCATTTTCTATTAGATATAGTAATGAGCCTCACAAGTTGGTTTATGGTTAAGCTTATAAATAGATAGCATATAGATATAAGTAGTAAACTTATGTGTTTTGGTTGCATAAACCGCGTGTTTGATATTTGAAGCTCAACTTCTTTCTAAGCTTATTTTGCTAAACTTCAATTTTCTTATAAGACATTGTTAAATATATATATATATGACTACGTATATTACATAGCCCATATTTTGAGTTAACATTTACCTTATATGTGAAATTATCTCTCTCCAACCATTTAAAAAAAAAATAGTTAAAAAAGAATGTGAAATAGAAAGAAGTAGCACAACTTTAAAGTCGTTCTTAGCTTTTACTTGATTTTAGATGAACCAATACATTGCTCTATATAAGCCAAAGCAAACATATAAGAAAACGATTACATTTGAAAAAGTTATACATAAACTTTAAATCCTTTGTCAATGAAGCATGATGTGGTCAGTGAAACTCCATACTTCACCTTTTTCAAATTAGACAAGTCTTTTAAAGCACCGTTAACCATGGGTCTTTAAGAGCTTGGTTTGGTGTTTTTAAGAGTTAAAGTGGACAAGACAATGTCTATCATTTAAGCACAATTCCATCACACATCTAATTGTTCTTTGGACATCTAGCCTTAGGGCCATGCCTTTTTAGACACCTTCACATTCTTGGTGTGGTAAGGCCAAGAATGGAATAGAGAAAGAGAAATTGTACTATGTACAATGACTTCATGAAGAGATTCCCAACTTGTTGTAAAGAAAGGACATGAGTGGTGATTAGTGACCCTTGAGCAACCTTTTCGCACACAAAGTGGTAATCCATTTTGGTGTGCTTTGTCCTACCATGATGAACCAACTTAGTGCTTAAGTGCAGACCATTTAAATTATCACAAAACAGCTTCGTGGGAGCAATTTGCAAGACCATGTGATTGTGTAAAACATGTAGGATCCACATGGTTTCGGTAGTTGTAAAAGCTAAAGCCTTATATTCAGCCTCCATGAAAGACTGGGACACCATCGATTGGCATTTAAAATACCATAAAACATAATTACCTCCCATGAATAAACAATATGCTATTGTAGACCTATAGCTATCCTATCATCCTGCTTAGTCGAAATCAATAAACCCATACAAGTTCAAAGGGATACGATGATATATGTTCAAATTATGGTCTAAAGTCCCTTTAACATATGAAAGGACTTGCTTAAGCTGGTGAAAGTTAAAAATAAAAGGATTTATCATTTTTTGACAAAGACAATTCACAACAAGAGTCAGGTCTTGGTGACTTAACATGGCATATTGCTAAGTTCCTAAAAGACTCTAATAAACAGTAGGTTGGCTAAAGCTATTTTCTACTCCTCGAAAGGGTGGCATTTTGACAACCATTGGAGTAGCTAGTGGTTTCCAATCTAACGTCTTGCCACAATGAAGAATGTCTTGGTGGTATTGTTGTTGGAACATATGCAAATTAACATTGTCATGGGAAGCTTATATGCCCAAAAAAAAGCTAAGACAACCCATGTCTTTAATAGAAAATTCTTACTTGAGATGCTAAACAAATTAAGAAAGATGAGTGTCCAAGCTACCAATCAGAATGGGATCATCGATGTATATAAGTAATCATATACAAATATCATCAACTATATAAGTGAAGAGATAGAGATCGTGAAGAGAGCTAACAAATTTATACTCAATGACAAAGCTTGAAAGTCAATCAAGCAAGCTTAGGGAGCTTATTTTAGACTATAAAGAGCATATTTCAAAAGGCAAACATGGTTGGGCAATAAAGTATCCTTTAACCTTAGGATTGCTCCCTAAAAATGGGTTCACTAAGGTAATTATGCAAGAATGCATTTAAGATATCATGTTGCTTCATAAGCCAACCTTCCACTATAGCAAGTGTGAGTACCAACTATAGCAATTGTTATGGCTTTCACAATTGGATCGAATATCTCAAGAAAGTCTACTTTTGGTGCTTGGTGGGTACCTTTTAGCTACGACATGGGCTTTTAGTTTCTCTATAAAACCATTTTTAACAATCTTGGGGTTGTAGACCTATTTGCTACCTATAACATTCTTCCCTACTTTACATGAAACCAAAACCCAAGTAAAGTTTCTTTACAAGGCTAACATCTTTTCTCTCATGGCTAAGCATCACCCATCATGTTGTTGTGCACTAGCAACAAATCGAGAAATTAGTAGGACAATATGAATGGTGTGGTAGGCAAAGTGGGGGTTGGACTTTGCAATGCTAAAAAGACTTCTCACGATCATGGGGTAAATACATATTTGCATGGTGGCAAGAGAAAAGATGGTCTCTACTGAAATTTTTGTCTTGATGATATATCATCAAAGATCATAAAAGTGGGAGAGTATGGTCAATTGAGGTGGAGATATTGTTTGAAAGAAAAAAAGTGTTTAGGAGAGACAAAGAGGAGATTTTCCTATTTATAAAGAAGTTGTGTAAGTAATTCATTAAAAAGTATAGGATTTAAGGTTTTTGAGATCTTATAGGATTTATGGGGAATAGGAGTAAAGGATATATTTGTAGAAAAAGATATTCTTGGAATGTGGTGCAAGGTAAGTGGACGAGGAGTTACATGGAGTGGCCTTAATTTTCTTAAAGAATTGCTCATATTCTCAAGACATGAAAATATGACAAATGGATTGCTACCTACATGATGTTTAAATTGCTCAAGCTTTTGTGCAAGGTGGGTATTAGTGGAGAAAGGAGTTAGTAGAGTGTGGTTCAAGGTGAGTTATGGAGTTATGTAGAATGGCATTAAGTTCCTTGAAGAGTGGCTCATATTCTCAATGTATGGAGACATGACAATTGGATTGCTCCCTACATGATGTGAAAGTTGCTCAACCTATTGCCTAAGAAGAAAGATAACATCATACATTTCATTACTCTATCAAGGTGTTGAAGAGGTAATAGAATGTTGCCTCAACAAATAGAAAAACCCTTTCATTGAAGATCACATGATGAAATATGAAGAGTCCTAAATGTATAGTGAAAATGCTAATATCCTTTGTGGCAAGTACTAAATCCAATGAACATAATTAAAAGAATAGGCAATTAGCTTGTCTCTTGTTGTTGCTCTCAAACACAAAAAACATTGGCCATTGAAAATTATAAGAAAAGTATAATCAAGTGCACAATGGTAAACCCTTTTAAACATAAAGTTCTATACAAGTACAAGTGAAGAAAGTCTATTGATTAAAAATATTGTCATTTGAAAAGTCTTTACCCAAAACCAATGAGGATGTCTTTGCTTGGAGGAGTTTAGGCCTTCCTACCTTAGTTATATAATGGTGTTTGCGTTTTGCAAGCCCATTTTGCTCAAATGTGTATAGGCATGAAAACTAGTGAAAGATGTCATTTTCCTTAATAAAATTTGCAAGGTCACAACTCACATATTCTCCCCATGTCTGATTGTAAGATTTTTATTAGGTTCCTAAACTAATATTCGGTCATTTTCTTAAACTCAATAAAAGTCTAAGAGTTCATATTTGCATTTCAAATCATAGAAGTAGAAAAATCTCATACAATTATCTATGAAAATAACATAATATTCATAAGCTCGATGAGAATATATAGAGTTTGACCCCATACACCACTATGGATTTTTTTAAAAAGCCTTAGGAGCACTTAACAAACTTAACAAAAGGAAGATTATGATTCTTGCTTTTGCTAAATACACAGTACAAATGTGATCAACTTCACCCTTAACAAAGATGAAGTTTTCCTTAGACAAAAATTGCAAAATATGATTATTAGGAAGGCTTCATCTTCAGTGCCATGTATGGCCTTCTACTCCTTGGCATTGGTAAGTGAGATAAGCTTAGTAGAAATAACACAGCAATATATAGAGGTCACCTTGTCTACTACCTTTCTAGTAATGTTTCTTAGGTTCTCGCATCCTTAACAACAAAAATTTATTGTTGAACTCTATAGTGTAGGGATGGTCAATGGTTAGTTTTGCTATTAAAAAGAGATTGTACTTAATTTTAGAGGCAACCAAAATTGATTTAAGTGGAATTAGTTCATTATGTAGGGTTGTTTGACTAATGTGGGTGATACAAATGTTTTATTTATTTCCCACTAAAATATTGTCTAAGCTAGAGTATGGTATGGAAGTATCAATGTTCTTGTTTATGAATTGGGAACCATTGGCGAACACATTTCCCATGAGTATCTCACTCACCTTTTCCGTGGGTTAGGTGCTCCTTATGCTCCTCTAGCCAATACTATCAATGTCCAAACCCAAACCTCTAGCATCATAAGGGAAAATCTTTATTGTCTTCTCTTGACTCAAAAAGCCTAACTGGAACTTGCTAAAGAGGCTTACCATTCCCAAACAACTTTCAACTTAAAAAATGGTCATCCTCAATGTGTGGGTCCAACAATCATGATGGCTTCCCATACTTATTACCAACCACCTTGCCGAAATCCTTCCTTTGCTGCACAGGGTTCCCCAATTGGTGGTCGTGTTGCTCTACTTGGTGCAAACCGTCGTTGCACTCCTCGTTGTCAAATCTATCAACGCCATGGCATTAGGCCACTCATTGCAGGGCTCGCTACAATCAATCAACCCCTCTAATCCTCCTTATCAAGCAAACCACACAACATATGTGCCGCTTTCCACTCCAACCTCCTATATGCGAAGCTTTCCATGGATGCCAATCACATAGCCATGGATGCTATGGGCCTAGACAATCTTCCCCCCTACCAAGGTCTAGATCAAGTAATTGTAGGTGATGGCATGAGTCTTCCTATCACCCACACAGGTAAACTTTTCAATCCATTAAACCTTAATATTCCTAATATTTTAGTGGTACATGCTATGTTCAAAATTTTATTATTTGTTTTACAATTTACTCAGGATAATAATTGTACTTTTATTTTTTATCTTGATTTTTGTGGGCGGGATAATTTACCTACAGGGCAAACTATACTTTGTGGGCCACTTGATTGTGGGCAGGATAATTTACCTACGGGGCAAACTCTACTTTGTGGGCCACTTGATTATGGCTTTATTGTTTTGAACCCAATAAATTGAAGCAATTACCCATTGCACTTACTTCATCTTTTGATATGCTTAAAAAATGGCATCATAGATTAGGGCATATTGCTTATCCTACTATACTAAAATTGCTTCAAATTAATAAAATTTCTTTTCAAGGCAATATTTCCTTTTCATGTAATGCATGTTAGGTTAGTAAAAGTGCTAGACTTACACATCCACCCATGAATCATAAATCTCAAGCTCCTTTGGAATTAATTCATTTTGATGTTTGGGGACTTGCCCCATTATAATCTCATAATGGGAATGACTATTATATCACATTTATTAATGATTATTCCAAGTTCACCTAGATTTATACATTCCAAACAAGAACTCAATTTTTTTCCCATTTTTGACAAATTTCGGATACTAGTGGAAAATCAACTTGACATTAAAATTAAAAATATTCAATTTGATGGGGTCACCGAATTTCTTTTTCATAATTTTACCACTTTAATATCCCAATTAAAAATCCATCAAAGAATCTCTAATTCCTATGCTCCCAATCAAAATAGGTCAGTTGAAGAAAAAAAAAACATCAACATATAGTCAAAATTAGGCTTTCCTTACTCAATCAAGCCCACATTCCTCTAGTATATTGGGATTTTGCCTTTGAAACTACAGTCCATATTATAAATCAACTGTCAAGCCCAACTATTAATAACAAAACTACATGGGAGCTACTTTTTTCTCAAACCCCATCCATCTCACATTTGTGGGTTTTTAGGTGCCTTGTCTATCCCTATCTAAGGCCATATGTCAAACACAAATTAATCCCACATTATACTCCTTGTGTTTTATTGGGATATCCTCCAAGGTACAAAGGCTATTAGTGTTTTTGCCCTAAATCTCACAAAATCTTTATTGTGGCATATGCTCATTTTGATGAAATGGTTTTTCCTTTGCTTTCTACTCATCTCCACCTCAACAGAATGGTGCATCATCTACTTCCTTACAATTAACTTTTCTTACACCTTCCAAAACAATGGTTCTTCCAATTCAAGGACCCTAACTTTTGGGAAAGATCAAAATGACTTTGATTGCTTAATTTCAATTGTACATTTCTTTCACCTTTTATAAGCTTTTGATACTACATTGAAAAAAAAAACAAAAAAAACCTAAAGAATCAATACAAAATTTACAATGAATCATAAATCAATTGTGTCAATGTTAATCTTTGGAAGTGATTTTAGTATTTGAGGAAAATTTTGAAATCCTTGCAAAATTGTTGACATTTCTAAGCGGATTCTTTCTCTGTTTGCTATCATTTTGGAGAAAATCATATAGATTTTCCTTTAAGGAAATAGGTGACCTGGTTGGATTTTCGATTAGGTTATTGTGACAAGTACAACGCCAACCAACTTAGTCGAGGAGAAAGAAAAGGTTGCAAGAGGCAATTAGGGCAGCCTCCCTCGTGACCCACGTGGCCTGCCATGTCTTTTAATAAGGAGGTGACGTGGTAGGCATTCTTATCATTTAATACCCCCACAAGTTGAGGGATCGGAATGAACCATAAGCTTGTCTTGAAGAAGTTTGAATCTAGAGGAGGAAAGACTTTTAGTGAAGATGACTGCCATATGATCTACGGATGATATAAAGTGAACAAAAAGTTATTTGTTCTTAAAGTGAAAATCGATCTCTACATGTTTGGTGCGGGCATGAAACATCGAGTTGGTTGATAGATACAATATGAAGAGGTTGTCACATAACAATGTTAGAGGACATTGTAAAGGATAATGTAGATCTTGGAGGAAAGCTTCAATCCAAATGAGTTCTGTAGTGATATCCACAAGATATTTGAATTCAACTTCAATACTGGAATGGGCAACTATCTTTTTTTTTTTTTTTTTTAGCACCATGAGATGAGATTAGACCCAAGATAAATACAAAAACCACTAGTAAAGTGTTTATCATCTCGATCACTAGCCCAACCAGCATCAAAAAATGCCTAAAGATTATAAGATCTTGTTTTAGTGAGTTGGATGCCAAACCGAGGGGTATTTACAAGAAAGCAGAGAATACATTTGACAAAAGTCCAATGTGCAATAGTTGGAGCGTGCATGTATTGACATACAGTATTGACCGCATAAGCAATATCAAGCTGTGTAAGAGTAACATATTGGAGAGCACCAACAATACTTCTATAATGAGTGGGGTCATAAAGGGGTTCACCATCAGAGATTGATGGGGGGTGTCCTATGGCACAAGGTGTAGTAACACCTCGTGCAACACCATTTTGGCCTAATGGATAATATCAAGAGCAAACTTGGCTTGATGGAGAAGAAGCCCAATAGGGGTGTACATGGCTTCAATGCCAAGGAAATAATGAAGGCAACCAAGATCTTTGATGTCAAACACCTTGGAGTTATGTAAGGATATAAGAAAATGGTGCATTTGGACTCTTTGTAAAAATAATGTGACCCACATATACCAAAAGAAAAACACTATAATGAGCAGTGTGGAGGATGAAGAGAAAGGAGTCAACCATTGAGATAGTAAACCCAGGCTTGGTAAGAAATTGGCTAAGTCGTTGATTCCAAGCACGGGGGGCTTGTTTTAACTCATAAAGATAGCAACGAAGATGACAAACAAAATGAGGTTTTTAGGGATCAATGAAGCCCTATTATTGCATATTCACCTCTTCACAAATGACCATGAAGAAATTCATTTTAACTTCAAGCTGTTTGATGAGCCAGTCATTGGAGTATGTAAGAGATAATAATATCCTAATACTAACAAGTTTTGCAACAAGACTGAATGTTTCTTTATATTCAAGGTCTGACCTTTCATATAAGCCTTTGCTAACAAGACAGGCCTTATATCGCTCAAGAGATCCATTAAAGCGAAGTTTAACTTTGTAGACCCATTTACAACCAATGGATACAACATTAAGTGGGGGAGGAACAAGCTCCCATGTTTGGTTTTTAAGCAAGGCAATGTATTCTTCTGTCATAGCATCCCTCCAATGAGTTTGGTAAGAAGCCTCAATAAAACATGTAAGTTCCTTGTAGGGGTAAGCCAAAGTGGTTAAGGTGTATGTATAATTGCGAGTTAATGTACACCTAGCAAGAGTACCCCCTTTAAGTTGTGTAGTCATTGGGTGACTAGGAGGGGGCTGAAAAGACGAAGGCATGGACGGAGGAGGGGCAGAAATACCATCCTATGTAGTGTCACTAGCCATGGTGTTAGTTGGAAGGGAAGTGGGAGGCCCGGGGGACAATGAGGCTGTAGAAAAGGATATGCTGGTGTTGCACGTAAGGCGGTAAAAGGTAGTCATAGTTTTTTAGCTTTAGATGTCTTCTCTGTTAGTCAATCTTTCTACGAACCTGATCGCCGCTTTGATTGACACGATAATGTTCTTCGTATTTTCTTAGTAAAACCAGTACGGCTTTGCTCACTCATGCGTGGCCTTCCAGTTTAGAGGCGATCACTATGCCTGTACGGCGCCAAGACTTTAATGTTTTACCGTTCCTTTTTTGGCCCTTTTGGGCTTCACATGGGGGTTGCCGTAAGCTGTGAGTAAGGATTGGGACTTGGGATAAGTGTATGTGAGGGGAATGAAAGCATAAGGTAAAAATATGAAAGGGATTGAGGACGGCTTCGCGTGCTGGTAAGTTCGAGTCAATCATTATAGCCCGGTGGGTCTTTCACTCATATATGCTTTGCCATAAAAAGCCAGGAGTGGGACGAAAGGACCATTTGGATCGCATAGAGGGCTGGTGTTCTGTTCCATCCAAGACTTAGCGCGACTTTATCTATCATTTCCACTTATGGGGATAATCTGATTGGCCGCTGCTCTTAAAAGAATACCAACTGAATTATCCTAACAATGGCAAAGAACCCACCAACAATAAAAATTACTGTTCGGTGGGACTTCTGTCACCATAAGACGCATTATTGCTTATACAATGTACGTAGATTGTTTCTTGGCAAGGACTAAGAACGTCGCTCGACCGTCAGGCCTGATCACCTGTGATGAAGAGTTCAACCAGAATGCCCATCCCCCCAACGTGCAATGTTTCCCCAACAATAAACTAGAAAACAGAGCTCACATGGAAGCCATCATGCTTAGCCGCTTAACCGAAGGAGGCATGCCCACTCGTGATCGACATGACTGAAGATACCATGTAGGGACAACCCGTTCTCTGTTTCGGTCAAAATCTTTTTCACCGAGATCTTTTCTTCTTTTGTTGGGATCCACTTGGTGAAAGAATTAGCTCGTCCAGTGCTGTCTATGGAAATTCTTTTTCCCAAGGGTATAATAATAATCATCTTGATTTGATGTATAGTCACCATCAGAAAATCTCTCTTCTTTCTTCATAGACTAAAAAATCTCTTGAAAGACAGAAACATCTAAGTTGATTGTTGAGCTCTCTTCCAATAAGAAAGTGTGGCTCACATCAGCTTGGATATCCCAAGTGATTGGTGCACTTGGGCCTGTAAAGAGTGGACAAGTTTGCGAGAGGCGACCCAGAGCTCCATGGACTCCAAGAAGGAGGAGTGGACACGTTTCCAAGCATAAACACAAGTGGAGGAAATTAGGCAAGCGGTCGGCAGGACGGCCAAGCCTCCACGCCAACCTTTCCTATTTTTATCCTTACCTATTCTATCTCTCTCTCTCTCTTCTTCTTTCTTTTTTCTTTCCATCTGTTTAGCCCAGCGCATTCCACGTACAGAATGGGACTAAAATCTGACCAAATAGTGGCCCACCTGCACGTAACAACGTTGTCCTTTGAGGGTCAACAAGCCCCTTCATGCATTTCCCACCACCGCCCTGTCAATCCCATCGGTGTATTTTATTTAGGGTTTCCTCAATTAACTAGACAACCCCATAATGAATTGCCTCTCTCCTCTTTTTGGTCTGCTTACCAAGAAGCTCCTATCTTATACTAATGACCGACATGTGAAGTTTCTCTATGATGTTTTGTCTGTAGCTTGCTAATGGACTTTGTGCTCAAGTCGAGCTCCACCAAATCCCCAGTGATGATACCAATCTCTTCCAATGAGAAGCCTCCAATTATGTTCAATTCTACCTGATTAATCTTTTCTGGCTCTTCCAAGAAGTTGGCAGTTATACCAGTGGCCTCCACTGGTCATAGTTAATTTAAACAGCATCATTTGTTATGGTTTAATGGTGGTCCCAAATTTGACATAGGTGCAGCAAATCTACATTGACATCATAGAGATCTGGATTCCACTCTATTTCCTTTATTGGGAAAAAGAAAAGTTCTTAAGGGCATTAAAACAACTCTCATTTCATATTTCTTTCCCTCTGTTTAAGACCCAAATTAGAAGGAACTTAATGTCTTTAATCCTCTTAAATATCTTCCCAGTAAACAAGAAGCTTCCCCTGCACTAATTAATAACATGATAAGCAAGGTCAACCGCGTCAACACATGCACTATATTTTACTCTGTTTTCTGTTTTCTTTTCCGACTTCCAAAAGGGTTACTGGTAGAAATCGTAAAGGATTATCCACAAGTCCCTTTCCAACAGAGATATTGCAAGTTTTAGGCGACAACTCCACCACAGAAATGTCTCCGACGCTCGAAAGATTTTTCTTTCCGAAGAAAATGCAGGGGGCGGTGAGGTGCACCTCAGCCTGCCACATGGCTTTTGAATGCTCCACTATTGGCGTACCTCGATTCTTTGCTTCAAATTCTTGGATTGGCTCCGGGTCACCGAAGCTCCACATGCACACACTAGCTCACGCGCACTCAGAAAGACACGCTCTCTCTTGTTTCGCAGTAGGAAATCTGCATTTCTAAGTTCTCAAAACAACCAAAGCACCAATCTTTTGCAAGAAACAATGGCTTCCAGTTTGCTTTGCAACTCAATCAACTCCTCCACTACAGTCTTCTCCAGAACACACTCCCCAGTTCTTGTTTCCAAGGACTTCCCAGTAGAATTCACACCTTACATTCCCTGGAAGTATTACTGCAAAACCAGGAAGCAGAGAGAAAACTGACTCAGTTTAATGCCAAACTGGCAGAGGCCAGTCCCACTTTGTCACCACCTACTCAAAGCGGTGGTGACCCACGAAAGAAGCCTCGTATACTGGTGGCTGGAGGTGGGATCGGAGGGCTGGTTTTGGCTTTGGCGGCAAAGAAAAAGGGGTTTGAGGTTGTGGTATTTGAGAAGGATATAAGTGCTATAAGAGGGGAGGGACAGTACAGGGGCCCAATCCAAATTCAGAGTAACGCATTGGCTGCTTTGGAAGCTATTGATTTGGATGTTGCGGAGGAGGTTATGAAGGCTGGGTGCATCACAGGGGATAGGATTAATGGGCTTGTCGATGGGGTTTCTGGTACTTGGTAAGTAGTCTATAACTGTGGCTGGAATTGGATTTTCACTCTCTCGTTGTATGTTTGATTCTTCAAGTCATGATGCGCATGATATGTGTTTCAATTTGATTTCAAAGTGTGGGAAAACTAGCTGATTCGTGTCCCTGAAAACTAACTTCTTGGCTGTTTTCTTAGCTGTCTGGTTTCATAAACTTTCAAAACAGGAGATTCATGGATGTGTCTATGTACAAGATGTAGAGAAGTATTCCTTAGTCTAAAGTTTGAGGAAGTCACTTCAGAACTTTTAAGAACTCCTAAAACGATACTTCAAAGAAGCAGACGGATATACTTAAGAAAAGCAGAGAAAAACTGCTTATAGTTACTTTGATCTTGTTCTGTAGAGGCGGTCAAAGGGTTGGCCATGAGTAAATGGTGAAGGAATTGATGCTCTAAATAGTGAAGGTGTAGCCTGCCCTTGTGGTTTGAAATGACCGATAGTCGACCGTGTATACATATCTTTTCCCTGGGTATTTTCAGTGATAGTTGGGGTAGCCTGTTTCATGCCACAAGCTATTGACATAGATATGCTCACAAGTTTAATTAATACGGGTATGTTACTGAATTTCATGCTGCAGATCTGTAAATTGGAATTGCATCAGTTTCATATGCAAAGGACTCAATGGAAGTACAATTGACTGTATGCTGGTTTAATACAAGCAAACTACTTATGTGGTGAGACCTAATGGTTATTTAACTTGCAGCAAGGGCCAGCACGTATTTGTTGTCCTACTTCGTGATCATTTAAAAAAAAAATTAATTAATTTTTTATGGCTAGCAGCAGTTGTGTGTCCCAGGAGAACTAATTTGGAGTCCTCCTGCCTTACAGTCCAATAATTTTCTCCTCAGAGGAGCGGTCCTCATGAGATCAGTTAGTTGAACCGACTTTTAGGAAAAACATCGCTAGAAACTGATACTTAGATCTGCAAGTATGAAGAAAAGCTAAAGCAGTATAATTATTCCCACTAAAGAAGGTCAATCCAGAGCTTTTTATACCTAGGAGAGGGACATTTTATTTCTTCAATGATGAGTAAAATTGTTGTTCAGTTCAGTTGTTTATAATTCAGAAGCTACAAAGTATCTGCATCCAGCCACATAAATTAATATGTAGTTGGGTATCAGGTACATCAAGTTTGACACATTCACTCCTGCAGCGGAAAGGGGACTTCCTGTCACTAGAGTTATAAGCCGAATGACTTTGCAACAAATTCTTGCCAATGCAGTTGGGGAAGACATCATTATTAATGACAGTAATGTTGTTAAATTTGAGGATCATGGAGACAAGGTAATTAGCTGCTAACTGTTGAAGATTGTTCTTTGACCATCTTCTTCTCAAGGAATGTGTTCAACGGAAAGCTATTTTCTAACTTTTTTTTTACTTTTCTTTGTTCTTTTGATGCATCTGATAGATTGATGTTCCAAATTTTCCGTTTTGCTACATTGCACGATTACATTTCGTTCTTTTCTTTGTTAAATCATATATTTAGGTTACCGTGATACTTGAGAATGGACAGAGGTATGAAGGTGATCTTCTGGTTGGAGCTGATGGAATATGGTCAAAGGTAGCATTTTTCCTCTGTTTGTAAAGCCTTTCCTTTACCTGGCCTTCTTTTGTTTATAATGAAAATTTTCCTCTTCCTTCCCTACATATTTTTGCTGACATATGTCAAAAGACGTGTGGTAAATTGATCTGACCAAATGCTACAGTTTCTGATCCATAAAAATATATCCTAAAAATTTGTAGGGGCTCAAAAACATCTTTAACCAACATCCCGAATAAAAAACTTATATTGACTCAAATACTTCTTATTTCCGGCCGCTCTTTGTAAGCATGTGGTGAAAACGGATATGTACTGTAAATTTTCTGTGGTACTAACATCTGGGGATGTGGTTTTTCTTCTAATAGGTGAGGAAGAACTTATTTGGGCCAAAGGAAGCTATTTACTCAGGCTATACTTGTTATACTGGTATCGCAGATTTTGTGCCTGCTGACATTGAAACTGTGGGGTATGCTTCATTTTGTTTTAGAGTTATGTGCTTGATTTTGATCTTCATGTGTTAAGTCTTATATGTGTACTTCTATTCTGAAGGTACCGTGTATTTCTGGGACACAAACAGTACTTTGTTTCTTCAGACGTGGGTGCTGGAAAGATGCAGTGGTATGCATTTCACAAGGAGGCACCCGGTGGTGCTGATAGTCCCAACGGTATTATGTTCTTCAGATGCTTAAGCTTTTCAGTAAAATTAAGTAGCAGAAGTGCAAATAATACCAGGAGAACATAGCAATGTGTGTGATTGTGTGAGTCCTTGTAAGCAAACAAGAAATTCATGCATAAATGTAAATAAAACCAAGTTTCCAGGAAGTAGATAATTTAGGACTCTGTGTGATACCATTTTGTATCAAATGAGATTATCACTTGTGAGGAATGGTGGAAGATTCTCTCATGAAGAATAGATTGGGGCTCATATGGGAACACCTAGACCATTAGTGGGGCTTAGATGAGAACACCAGACCAATAAAAGGATAAAACAAATAACCTAACAAGCAATCAAGATTGCCTCCTTTTGCAGGGATCATATCTTTTTATAAGAAAGAAACAAAAAAATCCTATACTAACTGGCTTATCTAATGAAATCATAAGAATTCTAGATTAATTTAACTTATTCCAAGAAATCCTAACTTAAACCGACTTAACTAATTTTGAGCTAGACCCATGAACCTAAACCTGTAACACCATGTTGATCTGGTTAGTTTCCAATCTTGTATTTCAGTTCGGTGGGTGAATGAGCACCATCATGCTTCTTGCTCTTCCCTTCAATTCTTCAATTATACTTACATTGGAGGCTGCCTGTGTTAGAGTCACATGTTGATTAAGTGTTCATTTCTAATCATAGGAACCATAAGGATTAGATATGTGTTCCCCTAGTACATGTTGATTTTGTTCATTTCTAGTAGCAGGAACCATAAGTTCAAGCCATGTGTTCTAAGTTAACTTGTGTCTGAAGTTGAACTCAATGGATACCAAGATGAGAATCCTGCCCATTAGAATATGTCACATGAAGACAATTCTGCTATGACTAACCTTACATAAGTGGTGGAAGGATCTATGTCATTGAATCATTTATTCATTTTTCCCTGCTCTCACGATACATTATGTGCTTTTCTTATTGGGCTCTCAAAATTGATTAAAACTCTTAAAGATGAAAGCTTTTGAACGTTTAACCTTCAATGTATATTTCATTCACAATAAATCCTTATAGTTTAAATCATTTTCCTGTTAACTTTAGTTATTTATTACTTCCTGCTTGTCTAAGAATACACTAGGTATTTTTCTTTTTGGGCTCTTCCAGAATGGATTGAAGTTTTCAGAGATGAATATCCATCTTACTTTGCCTATTACCCTCCAATTCAAAATCACTTTCTTAACATCTGAAATTTACCTTTCTTGGATGATCTAAGGATGTCTTTGAAAGAGTACTCTATTAAAATGTGTTATTTGTAAACTTCATTTATAGCGGATTGGTAGAAATATTACTGATAAACTATTTGTAAAGAAGAAAATGATGTTTTGCTCCTCACTTGTTATTGTATCATGATATTGGCAGGTAAAAAGGAAAGGCTGCTTAAAATATTTGAGGGTTGGTGTGATAATGTGATAGATCTGATACTTGCCACAGATGAAGATGCAATTCTCCGACGAGACATATATGATCGCACACCAATTTTATCTTGGGGAAGGGGTCGTGTCACCTTGCTTGGGGATTCAGTCCATGCTATGCAGCCAAACTTAGGTCAAGGGGGATGCATGGCCATTGAGGTATACCTAGGATTTTTGTTTTGACGCATTTTTTATTCCTCTTCAAGTTTATGATCATTAGGGATTGCATCTTTCATCAGCTAGTGATATGCATGGGATGCTTTCTTCTTAATCTTTTGCCTTCACCTTGTTTTCATTTGGTGATTCCTTGCCAATAAAGAACAAATTGTTTTTTCTTCATTCTTTTGTGCACAAATAAAGAGGCATTTTTTTCTTCTTCTTTATCTTGTTTTCATTTTCTGAATTCTCGTGGATAAGATTTTTTTCTTTCTTTCTTAATTGTAGTATACATAAATAAGCAACATCATCTGATTTTCATTGGCTACTCCATTGGGCGTGGACCTCTAATCATGCAAAATCCACTACAAGAGTGGGCTAAGATGTGTTTGAACCATTTATGCTTAATGACAGGATAGTTATCAACTTGCATTGGAACTTGATAAATCTTGGAAACAAAGCATTGCAGAAGGAACTCCTATTGATGTTGTTTCTTCCCTAAAGAGGTAATGCAATTTATCTATCTAATTCCATCAAAGCTAATTTGTTCAAAGTTAAAACTGCTCATTAAACTGGTAAGTGTCTAGTTATAAGACTCTCTAAAACAAATCAAGGGAAAGGAGCTTGACAGTTGGGCGGGTCCTATTTTGTTTTGCAATTTATCTATCTAATTCCATCAAAGCTAATTTGTTCAAAGTTAAAACTGCTCATTAACCTGGTAAGTGGCTAGTTATAAGACTCTCTAAAACAAATCAAGGGAAAGGAGCTTGACAGTTGGGCGGGTCCTATTTTGCTTTTCTCTTAATAAGTGAATGACTAACATCAAGGGTAAGGGGGCTAGGGGGAAGTCAAATCAATAATCCTCATTTCACCCATTGAGAATGCTGGGAAATAACAGTATTGTGTTTATTCAATGTGAGCTAACATAAACTCTCACTTCTTGTTGTCGTCGCTTGATCACTTTGGTGGCCTTAAATTGATCTTGTTTATCTTCATGGTCTTACAGTTTCTTAAATGATGTTCAGGTCGATTTCTTTTTCTTTTGATGTCACAACGTTCTTTTTCTTGGTCCCCAGATATGAGAATGCTAGAAGATTACGAGTTGCCATTATTCATGGAATGGCAAGAATGGCTGCATTAATGGCTTCAACCTACAAGGCTTACCTGGGTGTCGGACTTGGTCCACTATCGGTAGGATACTTTATTGAAAGTAGTTCTAGAATAACTGTGTGTTTTGTGTGATGTGCCATATTGTAGAAAGGGGTATGATATGTCCCAAATGAGCTGTCCTAATGTGAGATTGAACTATAACAGTCCAGAATACATTCTGGGTTTCCTTATAGGAAAATATCAAATGAACTTGATGATGCAGTTGGCATGTTGGATATATAATCATGACATCTTCCAATTGCAGTTTTTGACGAAGTTTAGGATACCACATCCAGGGAGAGTTGGTGGGAGGGTTTTTATTGACTTGGCGATGCCCTTGATGCTAAGTTGGGTCTTAGGTGGTAACAGGTAAAATCTTAAGAACTCTGTTTGCGCCTGTGCTCAAGCTATTATCTTGATTCTCTTGCAAGCTTTGGTACTGGGAAGAATGGTTAGTCATGGAAGTCCATTGTTTGACATGTCTAATGCAATTTTTCTGTGGATTCATCTGATGGGATGGATGTCTCAGAAAATAGCTTGTTGAGGATCTTATATTTTGCTCAATATTTTGGTAATCTTTAGCAATTTAAAGTGCCTTTGACCATAATTGTTCCTCTTTGAAACTTATGCTCTTTAATCAATCTAATTCAATGTGCCTGTAAGAATAGACCAATGGTAAGCTCAAAGGATTAATAACAACTAGGAGTACAGAAGAATGGTGTATTTCAAATTGTTCTTAGATCAAAATCTGAGTGTAAGGATCTGTGACATGACACAAAAAAAAAGTAAGTGCTGTTGTTGTAGTGAAGATATTTGGCGTATCAAAATGTTTATATCAATAATGGGAACTATGTTTTCCTTCGCAGTTCTGGACTAGAAGGGAGGTCGCCATCTTGCAGGCTATCAGACAAAGTATGTTGCTTAAGTAATAATAACTCCATAGTTTGTCAATTCATAGACAAATACAGCTCATTCCATTCTGTGATCTATGATCTGGATGCTGATGTGTTATCAATCTTTTGTGAAGGCAAGTGACCGGTTACGCCAGTGGTTTGCAGATGATGACGCGTTGGAGCGTGCCATTAATGGAGAGTAAGTCCATAGGCCAAGTTTTATGAATGTCATCCGTTGGCATATCTTCTTGTTGATATACATATGCTGCAATAATTGGTGTTCATATCTATCTTGTTTGTTTGTAGGTGGTTTTTATTACCATTTGGAAATGAAACTAGTGCTTTGCAACCTATTTGTTTAAGCAGAGATGAGAGCAAATCCTGCATCATTGGGTATGAGGATTTTTTTTAATATTTATTAAATACTGAGCAGCTTTCCTGACTTTTAAGTAACATGTGGATAATTAGCTAATTTCTGTTCTCAGTTGCCTTCTATACCCCCACGATTTACTAATTTTTTCTCCGCAAGGGAAAACCACTTTTCTGATTTATTACTTGTAATGCAGGAGTGTAGCACATCAGGACTTTCCAGGGATGTCAATAGTAGTACCTTTGCCTCAGGTGACAATACCAGTTGCCTGATTCACTCATACCGTTTTTTTAGCTGGAATAAGCTAGGCCCTTTATTTTTCTGTTCAAGGTTAGATAACAAGTTCTTTTACTCTATCAGGTTTCTGAAGTACATGCGCGTATCAGCTATAAGGATGGTGCCTTCTTCGTGACTGACTTGCGAAGTGAACATGGTACTTGGATTACAGAGTAAGTAATGGAAAGTAGGGCATATCTGTTTTCCCCTTCAGTATACAATCTCTTTTAAATGATTTTATTTGTATCATGTGCAGTAATGAGGAGAGACGGTATCGGGTTCCTCCAAATTTTCCATCTCGTTTCCGTCCATCAGATGTTATTGGGTTTGGTCCTGACAACAAGGTGGTGTAAAATTCCCACTTTGGAGTTTAATGCATTAGTCTTAATGAATCAAAATATGACGTCTATTGATTTTGCACTTGGTGCCTCTTGGCTGGCTGAGAAAGATTAGGAAGCAAAAGATTTTGCCATAACCATGGGATAAGCTATTAAGTTTCCCATGCTCTCGTAACACGTTTAAAAATATTACTGAATCCAAAGCCTCACTAAGTATATTTCATTGACATCAAATATGTAAGTCATTCTGCCTAGCGAGCACTGAAAATAGTTTGTTAAGGCACAGTTTTTCTTTCTTAAGCGGATGATTCTTTTCGATTTGAAATGTGCTCTTACTTTCCTAGTTGTTATGATTTTGCTTCAGTTTTTTATATCGTCTAAGCAACCGAGTAATATGCAGGCAGCATTTCGGGTTAAGGTGATTAGGTCTTCTCCAAAGATGGCAGGGGAGAGTGGAGTCCTCCAGACGGCATGAAAAATGTTAAGTTCCTCTTCTTTTAGTATACACAGAATTGTACAGCATTTATTCGGAGCAGGACTGCAATGTAAATCAGCTGCATTTCGCAGATTGTAGAGAAATATACGTGAGATTGATACCCTTTTTCGTTTCACTCGGGTCGGAACATGTCATATGTAAAGTTCATATTCTTTTGAGATGTGAAATAGACAGAGAGAAAGAAAAATGGGTTCATTGGTATCACCATATTAAATACTGTTTGCCATTCTATCCTTATATTGACTCATATTGATGCCTCAAACTTCCAACTTGGTTACTGTTTATGCACCTGTAGCATAGCAGCAGGGTGCAGTAAATTCACAAATTTCCTACTGTAATTTGTAGTGTTGTCACCACCTACTTCGATTTGGTTCCACGCGGTAGCCTTTTGTTAGAGACTAGTCTTACATTGGTCCCAGATGTTGAGTTCTTTGGCTTTATTAGTAGCGTTATTCATACCTTTTACAAGACTTTTTTAGGGGATTAGGCCCACTTTTTATATGGTATTAGAGCATGTATAGTCCCGAGTGGTCCCGATGATAGCCCTCCCTCCAGTTGGTCCTTGTTGTGATTACCGTCTAGGTATGGGTATATCTTCACGTTTATCTCTAGCAGGCTGCACTCAAGATGGAATTCATAATCATTATGGTAGGAAACTTGCATTAATTAATTATTTATTATGATAAGAATGCTCTTATGAAAAAACAATGAACAAACATGACTATAATCTACTATAAGAATGGATCACATATCCTCCATTTAGCGGTTGAGTTTACTAAACTGGCAGAACACAGTCAAGTCCAAATTCAAATATGCTTTTTACACCGTAACTCCAACTAATATCTTTATCCTTTGACTAGTTAAATTGGGCTAGATTGGACTTGGATGCTTAATATTTTGGTTTTCTAGGTGTTAAGTTATGTTTCCCTTTTTACCTGTAAAAGTTGATTTGAAAAGGGGTGGTTGGGTCTAAAGAATCCTTTGTTGGTCAGCCTGCAAACTGTTCCTGGAAATTTCTCATGACGAGTGTAAAAGGTACAGCCCATCTCAAACCAACCCACCACTGCATTTTGTGGTTGATATCGCGGGGGTTCCAAAAGGTGGGCGGTTCTTTTCACTCAACTTCCACGGAATCGGGAGCGTTAGTTGGCTCATAAAATTGCCTTCTGCTGAACAAGAAATGTGGCATTCATTATATACTTGTCTCCAATCCAAGGATGCCTGCCATAATGGGCCAAAAGAAGTGTACGTAACTCATAACTCGAATGTCCCCTACCAAAAAAATCTATGGTAAGAAATCACCGTAGAGGAACCCCACCATGTAGGATAATATCAATTTTTGATTGTGCTTTACCTACTACGATGTACAAAGCGATTAGACTAGGACAGCATCAATGGCACAATAGTCCAAGACACTCCTCATCTAATGTCAAAGTGGTCGCCGTCTCATGTCTTCTGAAAATGTCTTCAAACTAGTGAAGGACCACCCGTTATCTATCTGCTCCTGTCTCCCTCCATCCTACGCCAAACCCTTTCCTTTTTGGAGTGAGTGAAATGACACCTTTCGGACAAAGATGGCCACAACTATCCCTCTCACCCAACCAAAGACAAACTTCGATTAGTCCTTCCTGAACCCACTTGAAATTATTAGGTGTGTCGGAGACAATTTCATATAATTATTTTTTTTGATGACCCAGCACCCCATCACTTCCATGTGTTCAAACTGGAGGGCCCAACACTCACCCCAAAGCATTTTGCCCATTTCATGTCAAGAATGCAGCCAACTGGTTTTGAACCCAGGACCCCTACTTTGTAGGAATCCCATACGAGCCTTTGCCAGTTGAACCACACCCCTGGGGCTCATATAATTATTTGATAGTGTTTAATCTCATGGTTAAAAAGATATGATTATTATATTTCTTAATTTATAAGTAAACATTTGAGTTGAATTTTGAATTGTCTTTTCCTTCACAGCTTAACTTAGATCTTCGGCTCTTATTAGCAATGTATTCATGCTGCCTTGAGTCATCTTCAACTCGTCATGTTGTGTCTGGTGACATAGAGACACACGAAGGGGGGTAAGAGCTAAGCCCATAAACATGTCAAATCCGACCACTGGCCCATCTAGGTCCCGAACAAAAATTCTCGTATGCATCGCGTCTCCTCGGAAGAAAGGCGACGGTCGATTAACGTGGGAGAGCCATGGGGGTGGCACTGGCACGTGAAGGCCGTGAATGAGGGCGATGGATTTCCACGTGATGAGAGCAACGGTTGGTTCAGTGGGTGGCGGTGGCAGTGACCGTTGGAGCATTTATTGTCTGCACACTATTACAAGTGTGGTTTCAGACAAGTTCCGAATTCTCTTTTCATCGATGTGTTTTGTCAGGTCCAATTATTGAGATATGGGCGGCTTCCGTATGGGAACAGGGTTTTCCAATAAAGGTAGCCTAAAACCGAGCCCCTGGTAAAGATTTTCACCTCTTCATATCAAAACATACATATCATAAAGCATCATGTTATGTGTTTCTAAAAGTCTGAAGTTTCACTGCAGTTCATCATCGTTGTTTCAATATCATGTGCTTCGAAACTTGACATGCTCTTTTTTTTTTTTTCTTTCTAACAATGATTTGCTTTTTTCTTGGAACTATTGGAAAGGGGACGATTACAGTAAAGCAAATGGACTTTCGGGGAATGGTCTATGTCATTGATGTATGCCCACAAACTTTATGAAGCAATACAAACATAAGACCACAAGGAACAATAAGTTTTAGCTCAATTATTGAGTACTGGTAAGGAATGTGGAGCTCTCCTGTCAGGACCATTGACTTTAATCTCAATCCCCATTTCAAATTTTGAAGCAATAAACATTTCTATCCGTACCTCTCCTCACGGCTCCATCACATGAGACGCTCCCTAAATGTTTACAATATGAGCATTGACAAACCAAACCAAAACAGAATTAACCCCCAACTGGGAAGGAAAAAAGGGTGTGAAAGCTTGGGAAAGCTGGGAAAGCTGTGGAAGTGGAGCATTTTGGCATCCCCAATCTGACCATCCCTCCTTTTCCGAGCATGAAATTTGGACCCACTGGATGCGAGTTCCCATCCACCAGTATCCACCATCTAAAACTACACACCTCGTTGTTCTGTCTCTTAAAAGCTAAGCGGTGAGAAGGTTTTCTGTGTCAGATCTTTTCCCAATTCCAAGGAAAAGGAAACAAAACCGGGGGGTTTTCCCAATTCCAACGACGCCGTTCGATTCGTCTTCTCGAAATACCAGGATCCGCTTGTCCACGGCCACGGCAGGGTGGAGTAAGTAGCTCAGCTTTCCAAGGTGAGGGACCCACGGATCGTCGATCCGCTCAAAAGGACACACACGTGCACTGGCCGTGACATTGAAACAAGGGCCGGTTCAGGCCATCTAATAATAATATAAGAACGAACTAGTAGCTGTAAACACGGGAATTAACAAGGATGTCAAGAATAAAACACAAAAGGTGTAGATTTACTGTCATTATGTATTAATATATATGTAACAAAAAAAATTAGCAATTTGAACTTCTTTATACGCTATGTTTCATAGTATTACACAACAAGTTCCCACGTAATTCTTAGTTTTTTGGGGAAATTTCAGACCCCAAGGCTTTGAAATTTTAGAAAAATAATAAAACGCAAGAAACTAGAAAAAGAAAAAAGGGAAAGAAAAGAGGAAAAAGAATCTCGATGCCTCATGACCGGGAAACCGATTCAGCCAGTTTTCCTATCCTTTCTACGAGCTCCGGGGACAGCTTCTTAGCCGGTTTCCGCTCCTTCTCCGGTCGAAAGTCGAAGCCCAACGCGTCCGAGACTTCCTCTGCGCTCCACCCGGCTTTCCGCAGGGAGTCCGAGAACCGATCCACTTTGAGAAGCAGGGCGTCGAGGACTGCTTGATTGTCCAACAAAACCATATCTCCCCCTTCGAAGAATCCGGAGGCCGAGACTTGGGCGATCTCGGATATGTCCGACTCGCACCATCCTCCAGCTCTCAAAACGGATCCGATTTGCTCGATGTAGTCCTCCACCCATTTCGGGACTTCGGACCTCGGCATCTCGAAGAACCGCTCCGGCGACGACGATGAAGACGCAGATGAACTCCTCCGCCGCCGCTCGACCGCGGCATCGCTCCAGAACTCCACCCATCTCGGCGTCCTCACACCGGTGGATACCAGACCAGTGTCGAGGCTTCTACGCGAGAAATTGGAGGACGAACCGGCCGATTTCTCGCTTACTGATCTTTGCCTCTTCAGAACCTGGGGATCCCAGTCAGAGCTCGGAACAGAGACTCGCGCTCGAAGAAATCGAAAAGATCCAAACCACAACAGAAGATCCGATTCTCGTCGACAAAGAATATCGGGTTCCCGGCCAACGACGGGTTACAAGGAATGTAGCAATGGTTGAAGATGGGAATCAAAAGTGGAGCTCGCTTCAAGGCATTTCGAGCGACCCTTAAGGCCTTTTCAGGGTCAGACGGTCTCAGTCCCCAAGACTTAGACCAGACAGTGTTTCGGGCGATCTGGAACGAAATCGCAGCGATCGGGAGGTCCAGTGAGGAGCGGAGGTGGAGCCGAGCGCCGGCTGCACGCCAGTCGGGGAAGCCTGGGCCGACAGGCAAGCCAGCCGACAGGACAGCTCGGAGGTCCGGTGGGAAAACAAACCCAAACTCCGCCTCGGCTCGTGCAAACTCTGCGTCCGAGAGCCCTGGTTGCACTTGAATACCCGAATTCCGAAGATGAGTCATGACCTTGTCGGCCAGAGAAGCGAAAGACACGAGACTGTTGCGAACGGGGAGTGTTGTGGAGGCCGCCGACGACGCCGCAGCTCGAGCGGAAAGCCGTCGCAGGCCGGCTACGTGGGCCGGGTTCAGACCCGTCATCCTCCGGTCCACGTCGACCATTTTCGTTCAAAAAGAGATTACTTGCTTTTCAGTCTCCTCCTCTGCTTCTTCTTCTTCTTCCGCTGTTGGCCGGGTACAGGATGGCGCAACTTTTGGGTATGTCTGTAAAGGGTGAAGTGGAAACAGAGGAGAGAGTGTGGAAGCAGACAACGAAGGAAGGAAGGAAGGAGAGGGCTTTGGCACGTAAAGGAAGCTTGGGATATTTATAGCTGGTGGAAGAGTGGAGCCCAGTGTGAGATTTTGGGCATTGGAAACCTTCTTCCCACTTCCATCCATTACCCCTGCACTTTCCACAATGACCCAACTTTATCTCCTCTTTCCAACAAAAAATCACCCAACTTTATCTCCTCCACCATCAAACCCTATAATACGTTTTGCAGAATCCAAACGGTGCTCTGTTCATTAACTACGAGTAATTTCACTGCACAGCCGTTGAACAACGGCTCTTTTACGGCGAAAAAGGTGTAGCGGTGGTGATTGGGAGGTGACAGTAATACGCGCTGATTACCATTTGTCTGGAAATCCCTAATCCAATCACCCAAAACTTTTGGTTTGTTTAGTGTTAGGGATGTGGCTTTTGTGTCTGGTATGACCAATATGTGGCCCAATCTGTAATCATTCATTTGTTAGACAGCGGAGATAAAGCAAAGCACACAATCATCATACCACATTGTTGTACTCTAACGTTAACGACTATCTTTTTCTTTTCTTTTCTTTTCCTTTCCTTTCCTTTCCTTTCCTTTCATTCTCTTTTTTTACACATTTTTAGTGTAACTTGAGAAATCCAATCAATTAATTATTGGGTGTCAAAATGGGAGGTTTTCCTCAACTAGGCCTGCCCATTAGCATCCACGTTTTCCTTCCCTTTTTTGGTTGACACCAAGATATGCACCATTTTGCACGCAGCATACAACAGCCAACCCCATTTCTGCTTGGAGCTTAAATGGTAGGCACGGGCTGCCTGAGCTTTGGGAAGCTGGAGCATAAATGGCGCGGTAACCTCATATACTTTTAGGAAAGAGTTGCTGCATTCACATGTATTAACTTTTTGTCCAAATAATTTTTATGAATTTTATTTAGTTAGACTTGCTTTGCTGTATTAGAGCTGTTATATTTTCGTTGAAGTTTTATTCTCATTATCTCATTGCAATTAATATTTGTCAAATTTGATACATACTAAATACAACCTGCCAAGCTTTTGTTTACTTACTGTCACTAACGTAAGTACAGAATTAAACAAAATCTTTTGGGGCTTTCGACATTTACTGTGAAGAAGAACGTTACCAACAAATAAATTTAAGGTTATGTATACAGTGCAGGCGATGGCCGGCTGGTAAAATCCACCGTCTCTTTTGGCATTGGATGCACATGGGCACCTTGTTGGCATTTATAATGCCGACGGTGATATCTTTCTTTTTTACGCTTTCTTTCAATGGAAAATAATTTATTTCTTTAGTATATATTGAGAAACCATGTGTCTGAAAACGCATAAAAATCAATGACAAATACTGTTTTTTTTCCTTCTTTTTTTTTTTTTTGCGTTAAAAGAGGAGTATGCAGCACATAGAAAGACTCAAACTGCTGTTGTTTGTACATGTACACTGCATATTTTCTCGTAATGGAGACATCAGTTGGAAATCAACGGTTACTTTCTGGGCTAAGCACGTGATTAGAAAATAAGATATTCTCGAAATTTACAATGAAATAATTTTGAATTTTCTCAGGTGTCGGACTGACTAAGAATCTGAAGAAGCTAGCTAACATGTGGGAGCGGCCTTGAACTTCGCTCTTTCACTACAAAAAATATTAAGGGTTTTGGTTTAGGGTCATAATCATGGGTCAACGGCTCCATTGTCTGGTAGAATTTTATAAGCTCACACTCAATCATGTGATAATGGCACTGTGATAGAGAAATAGCAGCATCCGCGCTAACCCATTTACCTCATTAAGCAAATGATCTACTTGCAGAGATCTTAGACTGGAAGCAACTTGGGCATCAATCATGTAGACGACTGTGAATCGTCAAGACTTTTTGAGGGTTGCGTGGGCCACATGCATTGAAATTTATTAAGCAAGTCCATCATCCGGAGGCCAATATTTTCCACCCTCTTCTGAAACAGATGACTTTATAAAACCTTGTCAGGATCCTGAGAGAGGAGGCAGAGAAAGCTGTGGTGGTGGTGGTTTAGATTTGTGGGTCTGTGGACGGACCAAGCAGCATGGTCTTTTGACTCACTAAACGAGATAAAAAAATATTTGATCCTGATTTGATTTGATATTGATTTGCGGGGTGTAGCAACAACATATCAGAGTCAGCAATCCACATCAGAAGCAACAAAAGAGCAGGAAAGGTCACCGACGGTTGTGCCAATGAGGAACCAACTGGGCTCCCTCCATGGAAGAATCTGGAGCAGGCTGCTGTTTTGTAGTTAGAAGGAGAGGACAAGGTAGGGTTCCATATTTAACAAGAAAATCGCCGGATCAATATCAGCTTAGTGGACGTAGTGGGCAACATGGTGTAGCTTGTCTTTCTCAGCCGAACAGTGTGTTCCCCTGAACAAGGATTCGTCAAGCTATCACAAGTCTTCCTTTGGCAGCTCCTTGCAGAATGGGGACAGTCTAGCAATGGCGGGGTCGGTATTTAGTTTTCATAATAAATTCAGTGAGTTAGGAAACAAGGGGAACACAAAAACGTACGCTTCATTAATGGGGGGAAAAGAACTTGATTGGAGATTCCAATCATGGAAGCAAACCAACACCGTTGAGTATATCAGAGGCAATCTTGGCCTACATACTTCATTCTAGATCCTCGCCATTCTTAGAGCTCTACCCGAACACGTACAGGGTTGAAGGTGGATCCCATATAAGAAAATTTAGAACATAGTTAGAAAAACAAAGTCCACTTTCTTTTCGTTATTTGTCTTTTGTTGCTTAAATACTCTTTAACATATTTTTAACAATGAAATACCATACCTACTTTACAAGCCAATTTAAAAAAAATAAACATAATATCAAAGTTTAAGTCTAAAAGAGTAACCCCAAATACGAAATCTACATATCCACTCTTTCTAAGCTACACTTTATTCACTTTTCTTGCTACAAACGTATGGTAAGGCACACGAAACGAGAAAGCTTATACCCCATCGTCCTTCCCTTTACCTAATTCTTGGTGCTGTAATTTATTCATGTGGGTATATTTTCAGCTGAAAGCACTCAAGTTCATCCATCTCCACGAGCATCTTCTCGTGGAGTCAAAATTTCGAATATGAACCATTAAAAGAAGATGATGTCACAATGATGTTGAAGAGAAAGGAGAGAGATGATATGAAAGTATCATATTTTAGCGACGATCTTCACTCAAAGACAATCTGAGACAAAGAAATAAAGAGCATTTGAATCGATAAGTGGTGATTAATCTAATATCGAGACGCATGCTTAGAAGAATAAAATCATTTTGTAGGGTAAGAGTCTAACCTACTTATAATCCTTTTACAAAGACTCTTGGATTGAAGATTACATATAATAACCAGGAATGGTACACCATCCCATGTGCTTAAGTTTCCTTCTAACATACTTAATTCTTTCCAAGCAAATATGTATGTTTGGCTGAGCCTTTCTGGAATATTGGGTTGGTAAAGTTTATCCCAACTGAGATTTAAAAAGATGACTTGAACATTTTATATCCAAAAACAACAAAAGCTTCATCATTTAGTAATTGAAAAAATAAAAAGGGCCAAAGAGGCAATAATTGTTGAAGCTTCTTTCCTAAAGGACCTGATCGAGAAAGATGTAGCTCGAGATTAGTGAGAATAGAGGAAAAGACGGTGGATCTTTCGGCTGAGTGATTCCAAAGAGATAGGTCCACAGTAATATGCCTCTAATCACAGCCATTATCAAGCTAGTGATCCATGACCTTAGCATTGTTTCACACATACACTCTAACTCTAATTCCTGGTTGGCTAAAGTCTCCATTTCAAAGCTACTTGGTTTTATTTAGCATCTTCCTTTTAAAGTTAAAGTGGCTTTAAAGTCGATCACCGGCCCCTCGTGTGGTGGTCATATATTTTAGTTGATGGCTTTCTGCCTCGCTATGAAATAGCTAGGCAAGTAGAAGAAAAAGGGAAACAAGGCGATCGTTTTCATTGAGAGCTGAGATGCGTGCGTGCAACAAGGATCGAATAAAGTGAGGTCTTTAGATGTAAGCTTGATGGACTGGCTTCTAAAAGAATCGAGGACTGAGTCCCTTGCAGTTCAAGCGATGCCAAAAGATTAAAAAGATTTCAAAAAGGAGGATGCATCCGTAGCAACTTGCGTTTATCCGCCGCTTTTTTTTGCAGATTTTATTAAAGTTTCTATCTCTGTCAGTTGCACTTTATCATCTTCTTGACTGTTTGATGGTGCAAGAGGAACGTCTAGCAAATGGCAGCTTGATTCAGAAGACCCCCAGTGACAGAAACGTGATAGAGGGTCTATCCATCCATCCACTAAGTTGAGCAGAAGCCAGAGAACAATTATTGCCTCCGGTTCTGTGGTTTGACACGGAAATCATTTTACTTTATAAATGGCAAAGAGGAAAAATATCATTGCTTGGCACATTCTCAAACAGTAAAAGCTTGAAGGTCAGTCACAAGTACTAGACTAGACCTGCTGCTGCAAGCACCAAGCCGGCCTTCTGTCTCACTATTTTCACCGTTTCTGCTCGTTTCAAGATTAAGAGAATACTTAAGTTTGCTGCAAACCAACCAACAAAATATCATTGGTTGTCACATTCTCAAACAGTAAAAGCTTGAAGGTCAGCCCTAAGTACTAAACCTGCTGCAGCAATCACTGAACCGGCTTTTTACCTCATAATTTTCATCGTTTCAGGATTAAGAGAGTACTTAAGTTTGCTGCAAACCAACCAACAAAACAATCGCACCCCAGAAAAAACCCTTCTCTACTCAATCATTACATTTAGTACAAAGAGTCCTTTTTTCTTGACATCATTAGGGCTTTTCGTGAATCATACAATCCTGCCTTCATTTTAGAGTCCCCAGTTTTCCTTTCTGACAGAGAGTGCAACTGAACAATAATCATTGTAGAGGATGTAGACTATTATCATTTTGTCTTCCACACGCAGCTTCAATGTCCTTCCTTGGATTGTAGTGAACTCTTACATGTGTTTTGAGATAAGACCATACGGCACACTAGTTGAATAAATAGCAATTCCCCTGATTATATTTGATCACCCTTTCCGTTCTTGAAGCGCGCAAGGAGCCCCGATAGGATGTGGATGATGGGTTCAATTACATTCTTGTCATTTTCTTTCTTCTTCAATACAGCCGGGGGTTTGTTGGAAAAGATAGCTCCCCCGATTCTTAAGTTAAACCAAAGATCAGACTGAGGAACAAGAAACCGTGATCTAGAATCTGGAAAGAGTAGCTCAGAATAGTTAACAAAAGATAATCCCTATCGGTCATCCACGCTGAAACCGTGAATCGCTCTTCAATTTACCTCCCTTTTTATGGGCAATCTTAACAGGGCTCACGTGGTGACAAGCACAAACCGCATACGCAACAACAGTCGGCTGCCAATTGAAACACCGCCAGGATGTCTTTTTCGTTTAGACTAACACGAGGGGCGCTCCAAGGATAATGTTCTCCCGGACATCGCTCCAATCACACTCCACCCCTTAAGGGTAAATATAATCCAAGACATGTTATTATGACCAATCATGTGGCAGCCTTGCATCATTAATTCCAGTTCTAAACTAGAAGCGTTACGTATCAAAGAATACTACGCCCCCTGGTGCTTACCATTAACGTGGATGCAACAATGCAATCAAAATCTAACCAACAAGGTTCAGATTAAGCGAAATTGATCCGGTTCCATTTGCAATAAAATAGCAAAACTCACCCATCTCCATCAGTGTCTTCCCCAATTTGCTCGCGAATTTGAGTCTTTACGGATTCATAGGCTAAAATCCTGCAATCGTCCAAAAGGCATTCCGCGGGATGCAGATGAGTCCAGAAAAGGGGAACGAGAAATCGGGGCTTCCCACAAACCTACACCGAGAAGCCTATCCTCGTCTTTAGGGAGTATTCACTGTCGGCAGTACTTCTACATATACACATGCAGAGACTAAGAAGGGAGAACACTCGAGTGGTGGCACAGAAAAAGACAACGAAATACTTAAGTTGTAAAGATATAATGTACTGCACTTTCTGGTGCCCAAGAACCGTCTTAGACACGTATGAAACCGATATTCAAGACTCGTAAACTATGAAAGCCATTCTCCAGGTCGGGCCAAAACAAAGAATTTCCTAGAATAGAAAAACTCTATACTTCTTCCATTACCGCATAGCTCAACCATTTCATTGTTGGATTTTTGGGGATCTCGGAAGAGTAGACAACGTTCGATTTTAATTGAAGTCACGCACATATCAGAGCCCATTTTTTATCATATAATAAGCATATTGGAAGCCAATTAACAGCAGTCTAAAGTTAAGATGGATTACAACCGAATTGTAAAATATTCGTACTAAATTTTCCCTCACATTACGCCTACGCACTCTAGATCCTGCACAATGCTGCTCACTGTAGCATCACGAAAATACGAGTCTCCATACGTAACATAAACTGCTAGCACTGCCCTGCGGCAACATGACTATCGATACCTTGACTGGCTTCTTCTCCTGCAATGTCAGCTCTACGAATCAGCCTCCAGTAATTGACAAAGTACATGGACAATCAAAAGACAAAAGAAACCAGCAATAACCTTGGCGAGCGGGAGTAGGAGCGGGAACGGGAGCGAGTGTGAGAATGAGAGCGAGAGGGAGACCCGGAGCGAGAACGGGAATAATATCTTCGGGAACTCCTGCTTCTACTTGGACTTCTGCTATGTCGGTGTCTTCTGCAGTAAACACAGCATTTCTCTATTTCAAGAATTGGATAGGCATTTCTAACATGACCGGAGTAATAAGCTTAAATGGCACATCTCCAATCCTCAATTAAAACGGGAAATGTAAAATTACTAATTTCCCTTCCTTGCTGAAAACACATAAGATATCATAAACAAAACCAACAGACAAATTTCAATTTTTTATTTATGGTGAAAGAATGAAGACTGAGCTAAGCTCGACACAAGGAGACGGGTTTCTACATTTAGGACACTAAACATTTGGCAGATCTCCATGGGTGGCATTTCAAGTTAAAAGAAATTAGGTTCTACTTGTGCAGACAGAATCAATAACCTTGGAGGAGAGCGGCTGTAACTCCTGCTGCAGCTACGGCTGTGGCTCCGGTGTCTATATCGACCCAAGCGGCTTGTTTCTGCAAGCTTTTCAAGCCTCTGGCGCTCCTGTTCTCTTTTTTTTGCCATCTCAGCAGCGGTATCTTTCTTAACTGCACAGCAAACGGTTAGGGAATTATTAGAACCAAGAACTTATTACAGTCCCCCATAACAACCAGGTGCAAACAAAGCAAATAATAAGATATAACCTGGAAGAAAATTCAAAATGTGGAATATAATCTAATGCTAATATACTGAGTCAGAGACTAAAATAACTGCAACACTAACAAAATACTTATGTAGTAGGTCATACTTTGTTTGTTCAGCTGTCTGCTCATAATCCTTTTAAGTCGTTCTTGGGGGGTTTCCTTCTTCTCGCCCTGTTGCTTATTTGAGGGCCCCCCAGAAGAACTTCCCTTTGTTAACTTTGCTATTGCCGAAGTTGTGCTGTGAAAGGCATTGACAATTAGGATTTACTATATGAAAACTGCGTAATAACAGAAAATACTGCAGAATGTGTTTCCACGTTGCAAGGGCAATAAATAAAATATGAAATCCCCTACTGGACATGCTTCTCAATTCAAATCACATAAAGACAATCCAAAGCATAAAAAAAAAGACCGGAAATCTCAGTCACCAAGCAATAATACCTCACGGATGGTTTCATCACTTTAGCACTCTTTTCCTTATCAAGAGATACACCAGATGCAGGATCAACATGAAGTGCCTCAAGTATGCGACCAGATGAGGGCCTGCACAAAAGAAGAAACATTAAAGATACTCAAATCTCCATGCAAGTCAGAACCTTTTTTCTAAAAAATTCCATTTGGAGGAAACAATAAGCTTCGGAAAGGAAGCTTCCTTCTCTCTTCCTCTGGCAGTACGCTGATAACCCTAATTCTGATCTATTCTAAATCAGAAAAGTTTGCCTCAGGTAACAAAATGGGGATAATCTGCAGCAGAGTAAAGATTGTCCAATCTATCTTTGCAAGAATTAAAGGTCGAGTGCGCCGACCGGTTTAACATGTCAGCTTGAGATGGTGGAGATGGAGGTGGAGAAAATCGTTCAAGCTTTGGTTCATCACCATCGCCAGAAACCCCAAATTCAGTAATGTATTCAATTTTAGGCGTCCTTGGCTTGCTTCGATGGCCATCATCAGAATGCCCTCCACGAGGATAACGCCGTGAATATGATGGGGAGTATGACCGTGATCTTGATCTGCAGACATGACACAGTAAACAGCAAGCATGTAAGCTACTCATTTCCAAAGAAAAGCACATATATAACAGCTTCCAAAGAAACCTATACAATCATACCTTCTAGAACGAGGATAAGCTTCATATGTAGGACTTCGCCTAGATTCCCTGTATTTATTGGTAGAAAGCACTATTATCAGAGAGTACAACAACATCATAACTTCCAACACTTTGAAAGGGTAAGCAAAATTTGGCATCTTAGTTTTAAACACAGCCAGAAAAAGAAAGAAAGGGAGATTTTTTTTTTTTTTTGGGGGGGGGTGGCGGGGAAGAACAAGTTTCTTATACCTGTACGGATCATTATGGAGAATTCTCCCTCCAGTTGCCCGAGCAGCTTCTCTTTCTCTCTCCCTTTCTATTTGAGAAACCTTCCTTCGCTCTTTCCGACTCAGCTTCCTCTACAATTTAGTATTTTAGACGCAGGACCATCAATGAATATTGTTGACCTCAATTAAACAAATAATTCGCCAACTGCAATGGTGACGGACTTACAATTGCAGGATCACCTTTGATAACTTCTTTTTGCCTTTTCTCTTCTTCCTTAGCTTTTTTATCCATGTAAACAAGCCATCCATACCTCTTTACACCAAATTCTTTTGCTATAATATCCATCTCTTCATCATCACTATCATCACTGTTGAAGTCTTCATCATCTTCCTCCTCGTCATCATCGTTATCATCAGCATCAGAAAGAGCTTCCTCTTTACCATCCCCTTCATAAGAAAAGCCGACCTGTGAGTAAGAAACTTTGCTTGCAGGAGGCTGTGGCTGAGACCTACAACAAATGCATGAGTAAGTAAAAGGATATGAAATATATGTATCTACAACACCCCAACCCAGAAAAAAATATATATACATACATAAATTGTTAGTATGTACGTTGAAACATACATATCAAGAGACACAAAAACACACACAAATTTACATGCACCGATACATGTGGATAAAAGAAAAACAAGAAGATTTTATGTAATTCCAACAAATGTGGAAAACCCAAACCAAACTCCTTTGCTATAGTGATTAATCATCACTATCATCACTCATGAAAGCAGTCACACAAACCACACTTATGCAGGATTGGGCCTAGAAAGGAATCAGAAATAGATCATGAATTTTGTAATAAAGCACGTCATCAAGTTCTTTCAAATTAAGTACTTAAGATATTGTCCTCCCACAATCAACACCATGGAAGCAACTCCAAATCCCTGCCTAGAAAATGATGCTATACCAAATGCAACGAAATGTGCAGGAAGTAAAAAAGGACAAAATCAAGCCACAGCATATCATTTGAGCTTCTATAAAGATATCCATATTATTCCTTTTAAATTAGTCAAGTACTGAATCACCCAGTAAGGAAAAAGGACAAAATCAGTGAAATGTCCCCTATGAAATAACAATTTAGCAAAACTAGTTTCCAGTGGTCCTTGAAAACTCGAACACAAGACAATATCCAATATTAGCTAACATATTTACATGCATTTACATGTATTTACTACACCAATGTCCAAACACTATAGAATACCAAGTCTACCATGTGTTTAGCATCAAACTATTTAAATAACACAAGAATTAGCCAGAAAGCTATTCTACGTACTCAATAATTAGTACCAAAACATTTGTGAGTCATGAATCTGACAGATTATTCGGCTAACCATGATGTCACTAACATTATTAATATAGCTAGAAAGAAACAACTAGAACAGAAAAAAAGAGGGAAGTAGAAAGAAACCTGTCTGATACAAATGGAGCAACAGCCTTCGCTTCCATCTCTTGGTTTACATGTTGCAAACCCTCCTCATCAGTAACTGTTAATGTACAAAGTTCAGCTTGTAAAAGTAATTTCAAACTACCCCCTTGCAAAATGATTGGCTCCAAAGGTGGATAACCTTAGTCTTGCATGGCTTTGTCATGAATAAGAGAAGGATAGACATTAAAGTACATTTATAATGTTCAAGAATTTAAGACACTATCCAAAAAATTAAAGAAAAGTACCGACATCCTCTACGTCGATGCTTAATTAAATCCCGATAACGCTCAAAATTAACAAACTCCTCTAGTTCTTCTTCTTCTTCCGATTTTTCCTGGACCCGAAAATGCCTGGACCCAGGATCCCGAATGAAATCAAGAAGGGCACGGCCATCAAATCTGCATAGACAAAGAAAACCAACACGGAATCCTAAGTGACCCATCAGTATAAAATTGGACCAAGCAAGTTAGAATCGTAAGGAAAAGCACTGTACCTATCGATCAATATATCCTGTTTCCCATTCCATGGAATCCTGATACGAAGGCACAAATTTGTTTAGATGAGATGGAACTCGAAAACAATAAACGCAAAAATGATGCAATGGTGTGCTGCGAAGGGAAGCAAAAGACGCCTCCAAAATGCCAAATAGAAGTTTACACTGAACGCACAATTGACCGGCAAAAACAGAAGGATTGCGCTGTTTTGAGCAGGTGAGACAAAACTTCTCAATGGCTATACCTCCGAAAAAATAAAATTGTTCCTTCTACTTCGTCTTAGAATCTAAATCCTCAGTTAAAACTTCTAATCATTGCCATAACAAGCACACGAGAATTGGATTTTGAAAAGCCTAGTAGCTGATTCAAAATTACATCAACATCATCATCTAGCAGATCATGCAAATCTTACAGGCCTTGCTGGTCCTGAGTGGCTTGGTAGAGTGCATCGTCGCGATACACGCGGCAGCGAGAGCCAATGGCCTGGATCGACTGCTGAGGATCACCGCGCCGCTTGGCCAAGAACACAGCTCGTCTCTGCGCTCGCTTCCGAGCCGCGTCCATCATGTCGTGGACCTTCCTCTCCGACCTCCTCGCCTCATGCCACATCCTCTCTCTCTGATTGATGCGATCGTATACGACTGGATTGTTTGCTCCAGAGGGACGAAACCCTAGTCCCCTTTCTCAAGGGAAAGCGAGATATGGCTATGGCTTAGCTCAATCGTCCCGAGAAGGTGCCCGCTTTGGGTTCGATCAATCTTCCGTGGCCTTTCGGATTTCTAGGGCCCAAGTTGTGGCCCATAATTTCTACCAAAAATTAGACATGTCAACACTTTTTAATATAATAACGAAAATTATTTTTTTATATTTAAATAAGTGAAGATCTTTCAAAGTCGATTCGATGACCCTGAACTCTAGGGATCCTTTGTTTTTGTATTTTATAATTCTGTTTATATTCTCCATTGATATAACTAATTTTTTGCACAATTCCTAATGAGAAGGTCGTGAAAACCTAGACTCATGATTCCAAATGCAAGATTTGAGAAGTAGGAAAACAACTTGACATTGACCTGTGACACATAATAATGATAGTTAATTATCAAATATGTGAAAAGCAAGACCATACGCTAAGATTCCAATATTTCATAATGACTATTGCAGGCCATGACCAAGTTGGCGGTGAAGTGGGTGAACGGAGAAGATAATGTTTTGAATATGTCTCCTAGTAAACCTAGATAATATACTTACAAATTTAAGAAAATACATAAAAATCTAATCTTAATTATAGTTGAGATAATAAAAAATATTAAAAAGTAAATATCTTGAGTTTGAATCTCTTCAACTGCATTCCTGATTGGCTTAAGCATGTTAGGAAAAACTGTTACTTTTCGATCTAAGTGACTCAGCAAAATTCAAAAGTAATCGAAAAAGATGCCTAAGAAAAAGAGCCCGGCAATCAAATCAGGCGTCAGCCGAAATACTGCACCCACTTTGCAATAAAATAGAGAAACTGTTGGCTAGTTGTAACTAAATAATCTGTTTCTTCAATGAATGTAGCCGTCATCTTTCCATCAGGCCGCCCACCCAAGTTTCGGATACAGAGGCTTGCTTATTGCGATGCTGATGTTAGAACATGATAAGAAAACTCGTGACGCCATCGCTTATTATCTCCTATTATTTTGTGCATGAATTTGGGCATCAAATGGGGCATATGCTTCCGCCGATCAAACCCAACTTGCAACGGAGGTGACTTCAGATGGTGGCTACTTTTGGTTTGATCCGAGACCGGCTGCGGAAAGACATGTTCAACGCAACTTCACACACAAGTCTTAATCTCTCTGAAATTGCTGAGAGGTTTCTCCTTGAAGGACATTGTGTCGAATTTGTCTTGACATTTCTTGAGCTTGTTTGGCTGAAGTTCTGGTCACGTAACTTCAAGCTACTCAACATTTAGAGACCAATATCGTGGAGAGTACCGTGATTAAAATTTATTCGACTAAACAATGAAGGTATTCGCGTGTAAGATGCAAGCAACGCGAAGGAAGCGCTTGCTACGGCTTCTGTTCCGCAAGACAGAGATAAGGTCAAAGTTCCAGAACAAATTCAAAAACAAGAAGGATTTGAATAAGATGAAGCCTTTTACGTGTTCTACTGTAACATTTGGAGCCTTTTCTTAATTATTTGGAATCAAATACTTACTTAATCTGTTCTGTCCAGAATAAAAATACATCAAGTTGTAATCTTCTATTTAAATTAGAACAACATCATCTTCTTCGACTTCTTTTTCATCGAACAGAAAAGAAATTAAAAATCTTTCTAACAGATGAATCAGATCTCAATTACTGGCCTTTCGGCGCTCGTCAGCCATGACCTAATAGCCATTAATCTTAATTATTGGTGTAATTAATTCTGGAAGAGAACTAGTCTTAGAACATGTCCACAAGCATATCCAACTGCTGGTTACAACCGTATTTCAAATTGGAAAAGAGTCTCGAATTTAATCCATCATTATCCTTTACTCCCCAAGATTTTCTTTACAAGCAAACACTAACTTTCTAGGAAAACAACTTAAAGAAAACTCATGCGAGGCCGAAGAACAGGTCATGATGACACGGACCAACCACAGCTAGGTCCTCCACCCATTTGACCCCCCACCTTTGCTTTTAATAATTCAGCCTCTTCCCATTTATACCAAAGCGTTCCACCAAGAAACAAAGAAAGCCATAGAGCTCTCAGACCCAGCCTCCGAGGTCCTCCGACCTCCGCACATGCCCGCCCCAGGGGCTGTGCTCGCGCTCTCCGGGCCCATGTCTAACCTCCACGCCGCACCCCCGCCATCACAACCATGGCAGCCGGCAGAAACATCAGAGAGACCGCCGCGGTTGATATCTTCGCTTTACAAGCAGCACTCGTGGTCTCCGGATGCGTACCGTGATGAGGCGTGGCTTCGGCGCAAGGGCAACATCAAGAACCGCAGCAGGAGCAAGAGCGTGACAGACGAGGATCTCGATGAGCTGAAGGCCTGTATCGAGCTGGGGTTCGGCTTTGACGAGTCATCGTCGCCCGAGGTGGATCAGCGCTTGTCTGATACTTTGCCTGCTCTGGGCTTCTACCACGCCATCAACAAGAACTACAACGAGACCGTTTCCAAGTCAATTGCCGCCACTCCTTCTTCAACGGTGTCCGAATGCGACAGTGCTCCATCTCCCATCGGCAGTCCTCATACCATATTCGCCCCAGGTAAATGTGTCATCCATCTAGCGCTTGTTCCTTTTTCTGCTAGAAAAAATTTTGGTTTCCGGGTTTTTGGTGAATCTTCAAGGTTTCTTGTTCTTTTTCCACTGGTTTTAAATTATGAACCGTTGAGCTTATTATGCCTGGTTTGTGTTAAGAAGGTTAATATCCGAAGAATGTCTAAAGGAATTCTTGCCTTAACCAATGGATTAGGCAGTGAGTTCCTCCCACATATAATATCTGTGGTTCCCAACCAGTCCTTTGATTTTTATCAGAAAACTCTAAAGTTTTGTGAGCTGTAATCGGTGATTTAGCATTATGGACTAGTTCTAATATAGTTGTGGCCCATTTGATTGGGAGAAAAAAAAATGCTGTAGAGATATGTTCCTAGAAATTTTTATATGAATCTGAACTTCTCCATTTCTGTTTCTTTTGGAAAATGGAAAATTGCTCAGGTGATAATCCTCAGACGGTGAAGACAAGGTTGAAGCAGTGGGCTCAGGTGGTTGCTTGTACCGTGAGGCAATGTTCAGGCTGATAACATCTACATCAGAATTAAGAGTGAACCGAACCTGGGTTGTCACAGTGACAGAACATCAACGCCGACCTCCGCTCACATGATTCCCCCACCGACTTTTGCTTGGTTTTGTTATTATCAATGACAATCTTAAGTAAATCTGAACGATACCCAGTTAATGAAAACCAACCTGTACTGGATTGACTTTTACTTTCTTTCTTTTTCTGTTTGCCTTTGTTACCTTAATGGGTTATATCGGTGGTGTTGTTGGTGTCTTGTCTTCTCCTTTAATTGTTCTAGGTAGATTTGTAGATTTCGTGTCTGATCCCTAAATAGAAGATGGTCGCGGAAGAGAGATATTTCTCTACTGAATAGGGTTTTGTAGTTTTATTGCTTTGGGAAACCCAAGGTTATGTGAATACACCAAACTTCTCTCTTTTTCTCCTCTCGCTCTCGCCCTAGAATAACGGTGCCATAGGCTTTCCTGGTCTGGAATAAGAATCGCTTTTTCTTCATGCACACAAACTAGTTGCCTTTCACGGGAGACCCTATTCCTTTTGCGAAAAGGAAAGTCATCGAGGGTCCATGATTACATTCAATTATGCCGACAAATTTTAGCTTTTGAAAAGCATCATACGGTGCAGAATGAACACCTCCTTCAATTACAGCCTATTTGCCAAAATCTGCTAAGGTCAATCAAGATTTCCCATATAAGGATGTCGATGTTGAATCCAAGTAGCCTATAACAAGCATAAGAGGTCCAAACTAGGACATTTATGCGGCAAGGGTGCGGTTTAGCTGGAGGAAGTGCAACTCGTCTGTAAAGGCAGCTGGCCTCCACGCCCATAAGTGCTCCACTAGGCCTGGTCTTTACCATCACTACCAGCATTAACAATTAAGTGACACCTTTATGCTCGCTAATTAAGGGGCAGTTGCCGCCATTACTTCCGTTTTGGAATGCTTCAAAATAGGAAGGTGGGTAAGAAGATGGACTGTATGACCAAATTACCAGCGGTAAAAGACATATTTACCTGGGGCAAAAGATATTAACATTGAGATGATCAGTACCGAGATATTATTATTATTATTACGCGTTGCCGACCATGATGACCATGGAACACAGATCTACGGCTTGTCTTTGTCCTTCTGTGCGCCCAATGGACGCTCTTCTATTGACTGGAGCCCAGATGACTGAGGCGCCTGTTCCCTAATGATGCAGCCCAATAGCTGGGGGCCTAGGGTTGGGCCCCACATTGTAGTACCATGTTCAGCACGTTGAGCGTTTGCATTCATGATAGTCGACGTTGGGCCCGGACAGCCTCCGTGAGAATCGAGGCATTTTGTCTCTCGATCAAACATTTGGGTTTGGTTTTAGTTGATCTAACCCATAAGATATAAAAGGACAGCATACCAGAGCACAAAGATATTTCACCCGTTGCTCTTATTTAAGATAAACTTTTTCCATCAATGTAACACCCAGTCAGAGTCAGTAGGTGAATTATGGGTTCTTTTTCCTTTTTAATATATGCTTCAGAGAAGGTTAATGGGACTAGACAAAGACCTGCAACATGTGTTAAAGCAGCCTTATTCAGTACTAGAATATGCGTGAAGGAACATGGATCTACCTCTCTAACCCAAACTAGTGACACATTTAGTTCTAGAACTTGTCTAATATGCCATGATTTTTTGTATTTTATTTCTTTGATGGGAAGCATAAGAAACCACGATGAAGGTGCTGGGTTATGCTTTTCTTGTACTTTTTTGTTTGTTTCTGTAAAGTCTGCCTTAATGGGCACTCTGTAGACAAACTCAAAAGTGTAAGACAACGTTTAGAAAGAGTAAATGCAGTGGATGCTTCTCGGGACGGCAGTATGCAAGTAACCCCAAGTGCAAGCAATATATAAAAACACAACAATGATTAAAATGAGAAACTGAACGCTTTGTCCTGGTAAATAGGAAATATCCTGTTTCTTAATCTTGTAGACTGTTCTTGGTGTTGAAATATGCTCTTGATGTAAATGGAACTTTCGTGGCATCTTCTCGTTTTCATTCATTTTCAAAGTGATAAAAGAAAAGCCCTTGCTTGCTTGATGATATATGGAGAATTTTTAGACTTTCCAAAAGTCAAGTCAGGTCGGTCCCTGTCATTTCAGCTATTCAAGCCAAGAATATCTCTTTAGTTCTTTGTTAGTAAGAAATTCTTAAGAAGTCATATATTTTAAAAATTATAAATAATAACTTATATCTAAAATTAAAATATTAAAACATAGAAATATTTTCTTTCCATAAATAATTTTTAACATTTTTATATTTCTTATATGAGACTTCATATGCCACTCACTTTAAATATAAAGTATCATTTTTCACAAAAAATCTTTATCTATGCGTAAAGGGTAGAAAATATAACTTAAACACTTTATTTAATGACCTCAGAGACTTTGTTAACAAAGACCAACTCCACATGTTGGAGAAAGATTCACCATCCTTGAGGAGGACTTTTGGGCGCTATGCATTTAATGTTTTCTCCCCTCCATGGCTTCTCCAATAAGATTACAAGATGTCAAAGCAGTATTGAGAGAAAAAGGACTATGACATTCCATAGAAACATACAAGATTCACCATTCGACTCATGCAAAAGTAAAACCAGTTCTTGTTTCAATCCAGAGAGCTTCTTTGTCTGCAAGGGTTTCACGTACAAGGTTCACGGTGTACTTCAGGTAATTTAGGGACCTCATGCGACTAATTCTATAGTGGTTCAGGACAACATCATACCCAGGTCAATCCTCCCCATCCTTGCATTCATCGAAAGACCTGGTCTCTTTTGTGGATTTTCTCCCAGGGTCTTCTTTGTGGATTTTCTTATGCTCGTTCCAGATGAATAAATATGGGGTTTAAGAAGCGTCTGGAATACTTGGTCTAATCCATAATTCTTTATTTCAAGTATAATTTAACAATTCCAATTCTTCAATTCACCAACATTATTTTTTGTTCGTTTGTGGTGGGTGCAGTCTATCCATCTGACTTCCCTGAGGTTCGACGAAGCTAGTAGAATGAACTCCAAAACCGGACCCAATTCACATTATTTCACAATGAACTTACAAACCAAAACGTATTTGCCATGCGAGGGCATTCACAAGCTGAACACGACTTCCATTAGCATTCTCCCTTGTGGGCGCTGACTTCCACTAATCGAATGCCTTCGTTCAAGTGCAAAAGGACCAAACTGCATGTCTCGCTGACGGATAGGGGCCAATCTAATGCCATAGGGAAGTCTCCTTGAAGATATCTAACCATGGGTCTAGAATTAGAAGAAGAATACTTTTTCCATTTATTCTAGTTCTTTCCATCGAATTCCAAGCGTGAATTGTGGGAAAGTTATGAAACTGAAGAAAAAGACACCTGTGGTCCATGTTTCACATGCAGAGTTCCTTGTGATTTACCAAGCCAACCGACAACCGTAGCGTCCACTTCTGCTGCATACGGATTCAATAATAATTGTTGTCTTGAAATCTACCTTGATTAACACAGTCAAGACTTTCAACATGTTGGAAAGGTCAACACACGCTGCGTTTTTGTATCCTTGCAGAAAGAGAAGAACTAATACGGCGACGTTCTTTTCACATTGAATGATCTGCAACCGCGTAGGGTAAGCCGCCCCTCGACTTCGTATTATTTGGCAACTTTCTGGCAAATGCCATTTCCTTCCTTTGAACAGCAGAAACTTGGAGGCTTCCGCCTGAAGGAAATGAACGTCGTTGTCTGAGTTTGACAAATAAGATAACAGATCCGAAGAGGGATGCAAAGTCAACATGATCGCTGCTAAAATTCCAAGGTTTGTGCCAGCACGATGCCATCGCGAGAAAGTTCCGTTCACTTCACGCCATCGATGAAGATATTTTAGGTCCATCGACACGAAACCCTGTCGCCTGTGATTGGCACCCACTGGTGCGCTCTTTGGACAAAGAACCCAGGTGAAATTCACACCATCCTTCTTTGCTACAGGTCAACTACGGCTTTTGTAAGGAAACCGTACCACAATCGCCCAGAACCACATGCCCTGTTTAAGACCTCCAGGAGTGCAGGGAGCCACGGGAGCTTTACTTGGTGCGTCCTTTTTTTTTTTTTTTTATATATGTATAATAACTATACCTCGGATAAGTATAAAATGTTGGGATGTCTTTCATTTATTATTAAGAGATATCCAAGTCAAATTCATACAATAAATTTATTCATAAAAATATCTATTGAAGTGGATATTGTTTTACGTCAAAACTATAAAGATAGGTCATTATCCTTAAAAGTAATGAAGTTTTCATAACTATACTTTGGATAACTACAAAAGGCAAAGGTGTCTTTGGTTTGCCATCAAGAGATATCCAAATCAAATTCATGTACTAAATTTATTCATAGAGTCATCTATTAAAGTGAGTGTTTTTTTACATTAAAAGTATAAAGACGAGCCATTAACCTTAAAAGTGATGAAATTTTTATATCTATTATCTTAAAATTCTGAAATAGTTTTTATATCCAAATATGATGTCAAATCTAAATATGGACCTTTAGTTTATAATCCTTCAAATTTCAAAAGTCAGGCTTTTGTTCACATATAGTACTTAAGTTAATATACACATGATGAAAGTGTTAATATGTATTTTCCTATATTGAAAGCATGAGAATAGACTTTTAAATTTATAAGTGAATGATTTTTATCACCTATTACCGTAATATTTTTCCATTTTAATAATATCTTATTTTTCCACCCTTTTTTTTTTTTTTCTTTTTTTTCTTTGTCATTAATATTACCACTATTTTTTTTCTAACGTATAAAGACGAGCCATTAACAATAAAAGTGATGAAATTTTTATATCTATTATCTTAAAATTCTGAAATAGCTTTATGTTCAAATATGATATCAAATCTAAATATGGACCTTTAGTTTATAATCCTTCAAATTTCAAAAGTTAGGCTTTTGTTTACATATAATACTTAAGTTAATATACACATGATGGAAGTGTTAAAAAATATATTTTCCTATATTGAAAGCATGAGAATTGACTTTTAAATTTATAAGTGGAGGAGTTTTATCATCTATTACCTTAAGATTTTTCCACTCTAACAGTATCTTATTTTTCCACCCTTTTTCATTTTTTTTCATTTTTTTTTCTTTGTCATTAATATTGGAACATTAGTCAATCCAAATGGAGCCCAAAATAAATGATACTGAAAGCCTTTATTTTAGCAGCAACTAACACCAACCCCCGTCTTTAAAATGAGAAAATTATGTTCCCTTTATTGCATTAGGTGACAATTTGTCTGATCCTCCAATAAGGGAAACTCCGAGAATTTCTTTTTGTTCCCGACATCGACGTGAAGGTTAACCTGATCCACCGAAGCTTCTCCCAAATAGGTTGGACCTACGTTTACAGCCTTCATAAATTATCTAGGGCTTACTAGCGATTAGGATAAGCTAAGCCAGCCGACTTCATAGAATCAGTAGCAGTATAAAGAGCTCTTTGATGCAACTACTCTTTCTTTTTTATTGTATAAGATAACGTACTCCGTACATTTACATAAGGTGCCGTTTCCACGATCTGTCTTTTACCACTATTTTTTTTTCAGAAACTCCCAAACGATAGCTACGGCAATCTTCAAAATAAACACTTTTTGTTGAAACGTACGTACCGAAAACATTTGTACATCTCTTTATTTTTCTTACCCAGCTGTTGACTTCAGACAAAAATTGAGAATTTTGCTAATTGGATGAAAAGTTAACGACTAATATATATAGATACAGGCTCAATGTTGCCCATAGTGGGATAGAATGGTGTTAAATTCTCCAATTATTTATAAAAATTCTAGAATTGGTTAAAACCTGTTCTATCTTATGCATGCATATGTACAAAAGGGACAGATATACGATGTATACAAAAAGGATACAGAAACAATACTTTAGTATCGGGGTCAAAGTTGACCAACAAGCCTTCTTCAGCCAAAAGTTGATGAGGCGGGATAGAGGAGGGTTAGATATCATCCACCCCTCCATTGCGGAATCCAGTACTTTGACGTCGAAGTACGCTGCCAGCTAACAGTATTGGGGTTTGGTCTCGTCTAACAAGGTAAATGGGAAGTTAAAAAAAGAAAAGACAAGATGAGGAGGAAATTAGGTTGTCTTGGAGGTGTGGTACGACGACAAGGAGGATCTTTTGTTCGGTTTGGCCGACGCCATCTGAGATACCGAACATAAAGGACATGGAAGGATTTATATTTGTAGATTATCGAATAGGACCGAGAGTTGTTTATGGTAAATGAGGAACAGTAGTAAATAAGGATAATAGTTTGACTCGTATACGTGGTTTATGTTTCTCAATGTAACGTAAGTAGCGATAAGAAGAAGCAATTGAAAAATGGAAGGTAGTAGGTGGGAAAAGAAAGCGCCTCCTTACCCGTTTGGCCAAAGCAGCTTCTTTTTCTTCTCCTCCTCCTCTTCTTCCTCTTCTTCTTCTTCTTCTTGGAAAAGGTATTACGACAGTGAGATCCACGCGTCCAAGTTACAAGGATCCCAAATCACCACCTTGCCTCCCTCTGAAATGTCTTAGAAGCTTCCCTCGAGAAAAAGACCAAGAAAAAACCTCCACTAGTTCTCCTTCCAAAACCCTCCTCCGGTTTCGTCGTTTTTCTCTGGGAAAAAAGAAAAGCGTGTGGTTTGCCTGTTCAGTTTTTCTCCTCTCTCTCTCTCTCTCTCTCTCTCTCTCTCTCTCTCTCTCTCTCTCTCTCACGTTTGAAAGGCGACTAACCTACAGTGGGCTTTGTGGGCTACTCTTTTTCTTTTCTTTAATCGGGGTCTCTCAAAATTTCTAGAACCCCCGTCATATTCCTTTACTCGCTTCCTTTATAAAAGTGTAGCTTTCCTCCACCAAGCAAGAAGAATGATACCCCGCTGTCTCTCCTGGAAGTTATGGTATTTTTTCCCTCTCCACCACCACACCTGTTTCTTGCACTGACCGATGGACGCTGACCGTAAAAGCAAGCCTTGTGTTCACTCGCACTTTTTCCTTTCTGGGTTCTACTGCTGGGGCTGGGAGTTCCTGACCGCTCTTTTGCTCTTTAGTTTCTAAAAGAATTCGCAAATCCCATAAATAGAAAGTAAACCACCATCCTCTTCTTAGTTTTCATTTCATATTCCTTTCCTAGATTTGCCTACTTCTTTTTTCTTCCTCACTAAGAACGAGTCGTTTGGGCGGCTGCTGCCGGGAAAATCAGGAAGAGATGGCCCAAAGGTCCGTTCCTGCGCCTTTTTTGACAAAGACGTATCAGTTGGTGGATGATCCAAGCACGGACGACGTGATTTCTTGGAGCGAAGGTGGTTCCACCTTCGTGGTATGGAAGAACGCCGATTTCGCCAGAGACTTGCTGCCCAACCATTTCAAGCACAACAACTTTTCAAGCTTCGTTCGGCAGCTTAACACCTATGTACGTTCTTATTACCTTCCCTTCTCCTATCTTAATCAATCACATCTTAGAGTTAGATCGGACGCCAGTATTGTTCTGTGTTTATCGCATTTTTCTTCACTGTCTGTGATTGATTCTGATCATATATGGGCGCCTACCCTAATAAGTTTGATTTAAAGCTCCACGTTCTATATTAAGTCGTCCTATATCATCATTCATACACCAAAACCACTGTTTTGGGTTGAAAAATTGGTAGGATCACATCAAGTTGAGTACGTCGATCTCTTTTTTCTTTGTTTGTTCTAGTTTTCGTTGTTTTCCTTTGACATGAAGGAGTGCTATGGAATATAGCGGAAAGTCGACCGTCGTTGCTAATTGTCAGAATTATATTAATTGGAATGGACAAGGACAAAGTTCCCCGATTAGCCTTCAACAGCCTATAGATACGGGGGTGGTTGAGGGCTGTAGAAGTCTTTCTGGGTACACACCTAATTAGGACTCTGCTGAACCAGCGGTCCAGCTAATCAGCTGGTCCCTACCGTATATTGATTGGAAATTTCCGGAACAACGAAATTAGTTGCCTGCCACGTAAGTCAATCCACGGTCAAAATTTATCTCGAAGCCGGCGCCGATTTTATCTACTTTCTACTCCGAGTGTTGCAGTGAATTTCGAGGCAAATTCTGAAAACTTTGTTATTTAATTAATTATCTTTTCTCGTTTTTCTAGGGATTCCGGAAAATCGTCCCGGACAAATGGGAGTTCGCGAACGAGAATTTCCGGCGTGGGCAGAAGGAGCTACTCTCAAAAATCCGGCGCCGGAAAACTATACCATCACCCCCAGTTCAGCCTGCTTCAGGTGGAAAACCCACCGGCGGCGGTCCCTCGTCGGTTTCTAACTCCGGTGAGGACGTGGGGTCCACCTCCACCTCGTCTCCGGATTCGAAGAATCCGGGATCAGTGGAGACAACGACGGCCGCCACTGCGCCGGCCCCGGCCCAGGCCCATGCCGCGGATTTATCTGACGAGAACCAGAAACTGAAGAGGGACAACGAGATGCTGAGTTCGGAGTTGGTGCGTACCAAACAGCAGTGCGACGAGCTGATCACGTTTCTCACAGGGTATCTGAAGGTGGGGCCCGATCAGATCAATAGCATCTTGCGGCCAGGAAGCTGTGGGGCCGACGGGTTTCGATCTGAAGATGATGATGACGAAAACAACGGTGTTGAAGAGAAAGGGGAGAGTTTGAAGCTGTTCGGTGTTTGGTTGAATGGCAATAGAAAGAGGGCGCGTGACGAGAAAATTGGGTTCGGTGGGGCGCAGAGTAAGGAAATGAAGGTTCGTAACTGACAAAGCAGAGCGTGCCACGTTATCCGGAAGAAAAAGACCAATGGGCGGTGCATGGGATAAGCCTCTGGTGCACGCTTTCTTCCGTAGAAAGAGGAGGGGAAAACGACCCTCGGTAAACTAAGGGTTTAATATCGTTCTTATTATGTGTAATAAGGATATGGTTTTAAAAATATCTTTTGTAAAATGTAGGCGTTATAGGGTAGCTGTTGTGGAATATGGAGGTCAAAGGCAAATGGGCCTCCGCCATCCTCTACTCTCTATAGTTACAATACATACAATGTGTACAATTCGCACTCGTAGGTTAATCAAGAATTGGATGTTATCTAGTCGGTAACTACGACTTTATGTCCCAAAATTGTAATAAATATTTTTAACGTTTCTATTGTATCATTATTCTCTTGTTGGTTTTATTGGTTTTTTTTATTCAACTGCCTTGCATTATAAACGAATTAGAAATCAGATAATATTAAGTTATCTAGTAAAATAAGTTAGATAATATTAACATTGTGATCTTTCCACGCACCTAAGTAACGCATATATGTCATGGGTTCGAGTTCCTTTCCCTTCCTTTCTGGGTGTGTGTTATAAAAAATAAAAAGAAATAAAACTCACGTACATTAGATAGATATCGAAATTAAAACTCTTGCTAATTCATCACTAAACTAATTGATTATAAAAATATTTTTTAAATATGTGTTTGCTTTTATTATAAAACTAAGAATGGGAAGATATCCAAGAGAGTGGAACGAATGGCTGTCATCTTCCGCCACTTTCTACACGGGCCACACTGCTCTGCTGCTCTTCCCCCTTTTTCGTCACCGCCAAGGCCATTGAGGTCTCGGATTTCCTGTTCCTCCTCCCAGCTCATGGACCCAAACAACGATGGGCGAACAAAGTTCAAGGCGTTCCCGTATGTCTCGGCCCCACAGAGAAACCTGATGGTTGATCTTGTATCAACAGTGGAGGATCGCCTTGATTCGCAGCTCCGTCCTTGTACTCTACCGCCGGATGTTCAGTACTACGAGAACCAAAGCGGGACCGCTCATGCTTCGCTTCACATCAGATCTGGCCACAAGCCCTCGAAGGTGACCTCCCTCTGCCTATGATCTCTGAAATTACGAGAGCCACGTGATCTTCATCGTATATAAGTTCATAGCGAAAGCACGTAACGAGAACAATCTAAGAAATTGCTTTATAAGTTTGTATGCTAAACAGAAATGGTATTCCTTGAGTATCTAAACAGTAGGATGTCTATCAGGTTGATTTTATGCTGGGAAGCTGGATACACAGTGAGCTACCAACGGGAGGAGCACTAAACATAACTAGCCTCTCGGCCTATCTGAACTCCTCCACCGACGCACCAAATTTCCTTTTGGAGCTCATCCAGAGCAGTCCAACATCGCTGATTCTTATTCTCGATTTGCCACCACGAAAGGAGCTTGTTCTCTACCCAGATTACCTCCGCACATTCTATGAAGACACGCAGCTGGACAGGCATAGGCAAAATCTAGACAAAATCCCTGAGGTTAGACCCTTTGTCTCTTCATCCCTTTACATTCGTTCTCAAGTGTCTCCTACGGCTATTATGGTTCGCATTGAGACGGAGGCAAGTGGGCAAGAACGGATGGAGGAGGTCATTAGAGAATATATATCTCCCATTGCAAAGGAAATGCTGGGAATGTGGTTGGACCAATGTGTTTCTGGACAGAGAGAGGTAGCAGAGGCCGACAGGGCTTATTTGGAAAGGAGGGATGGGCTGATCAAGAGCAAGACTCTTGAGGTTGATCTGGGGTCGAGCTTTCCCAGGTTGTTTGGGCCTCAAATATCGGACCGAGTATTGGGAACCCTACGGGAGTATTTCACTGCATGAAGAGCTATTTTAGTCCGTGTCTAGTAATCTAAGATGTAGTGTAAATTATGCACTCGTTAATCCCAAAAAGGGCAAAAATTGGATTTAGGTTTCTTCAGAAATGTTTTTTTTTTCCTTCTTTTCTCTTTTGCATAAAGATTTTCGTTGATGTGTTTATATCGACTTGAAGGAAAAAAAAATCTAAAGGTGGAATATGTGTGATGCTCTTGCGCACTAGGTTTTTGAGTTATTTATATATTTATAAATATATTGGCGATACGAATATTGAATTGGAAGATATTATGCAAAGTTAGAATATCCTCTCACAATCAATGCCTCATTTTTCGTGGTTGGCTCTATTGCTTTGCAGCTAATCTTTAGCCTACTTTTTTCTGGAGAGATCTCTCTCTTTCCCATTTACGTAATGACAATTGTCATTAGATGGCGTAATAAGCTATGAGCAGAAACAATTGATAAGATGGGCCAAGATATTTTCTTGTCATGACAGTCTTTTTTCAACTTTCAAACTTAGACTTCATTTTTGATAAAATCAATGCAATCCACGTATATTCATCAAATATCGATACAGATTGCACGATTTCAGTAATTTTCTCGTGTTCTTCAATTTGAAATAATATATCTCTCTTTTTTCTATTTAAAGCTAGTTGTAGAAGATCCATACATTCTGTGTCCATTTCAATTTTCTCTCGGGAGAAGAACAATTTTATTCTATCAAAACTTTTCTGTATACTTTAAGATGTTTCACTGTCTTCTCTCCTAGAAAAAACAAGAATATGAGATTTCTTTTGCCTTCAGATGACAAAGTTAACCACTTTTTGGAACAACATATGATGATCCAAAACTTTTATCAAGTTTTACTTTATAGTTTAAATTTAAAAGCAACATATCATCTTAAAACATGCTTAAGTCCAATAAAAGAAATATAATTGAGATTTGAATCTAGTATTAGGAATTTTCATACAATTCCTCAACAATAAATCAAAATACACATATACACACATAAACATACACTAATATAAGAGATTTTAAAGAAGTTTGGACCAATATGGCTACTTCCGTATTTATTTACTAATATTTCAATTATTACAACTCAAGCCTTTTGAATAAAAAAGACTAAGAAACTCTCACAACCCTTTTATTGGCCTTCCAACTCCCATAACAAAATTCTCTAACCAATATGAGAGGTGCAATTATTTTTTTTGTAATCTTTGTGGGATGAAGACTCTTTCCTTTCTCAATTTATATAAGACATGAACTCCCAAATTATGTGAAACTCTTTTGACTTCAAGTCACATTAAATACTTAAATACTTGTTTTTTAAGCCTCTCATTTATCAAAAAATTGGCACCGGCCTCCTAGCCAGAGGAGGAGGAACCAAATATGAACACCTCCATGGAAGACTTCTCCTACTGATTGAATTTCTTAGACAGCAACTGGCGTGCTGGGACTCCTTTTGTCGTGACACTCAGGTCCTACAGAGAGAATTTCCCAACCAAGCCCATCAGGTTGCTGCAAAACATTTTGGTCTCAATGGCTTTCGCCCTGTTATCACCACCACCACATCTTCTGCCTCTCAAAGCATCAAAGGCAGCGCCTTCTCTTCTTTGCCGTTCATCAGCTTCGTCTGCGTCGCCAACACCTCCTCGCATGGACGGGCCGATTAGAGGGTCGAAGCTCATGGAGTTCCCTCACCTGTTAGATCCACATAGGGATATTATGGTCGCTCTGATCTCGGCCATGGAGAATCGACTCGGTTCTCATCTTCTTCCTTCTTCAGTCCCTCCCGATGTTGAGTATTACCAGAACGAAAGCGGTAGTTCTCAAGGCACTCTTAGCATTACAAGCGGCACTCACTCCTCTCCGGTACTCTACTTTACACTCTCTTTTTCATCCACATGCTTGCAAGCCGACAAATTTTAGGATAGTATCGAAATTTTGGTTCAAAATAGAAATTAAAAAATAAAAAGTTCTCCAGGTTATTATTCTTTTAGAATTCAAAGGTTCTTGATCTTAATATTCCTCCAAAAGGATTTAGGGTTACAAGAAACTCTACTGTATAAAATGTTAAATTGACCTCAATTTCCTTGTATACTTGATTTTAATGCCTTTTGGACATCTCAGATAGATGAAGGATGTTCCGTTGCTGAAGTTTGTAGAATTAAGCCTATAGATACACAAATATGTAGATCACTTTTCGGAGTTGAGCACCCAATAGTTAAACCTTTTCTTAACTCTTAACCTGAATTAAACCCCACGAATTTTCTTTGCTTTGTTCTCCTCTTCCAATCTTATATATAAATGTTTCTTGAAGTGCCAACTTTAGATTATTATTTTATATCTTTGTTAAGCTGAAATTGATGTTTTTATTTTATATCTTTGTTTTGTACGGATTAAAACTTTGCCAAGTCAACATTTATGGTCTTGAAGTGTAGTAATTCCTAAAATAATAAATGTTAGGTTAATAGAAGTGGTAATTGCCAACTCAGCAAACAACATAAAAATGATTTAATCTGGAATATTGGGATTTAAGGAATTTTATATATTAAATATCTTAATGTGATAGAAAGTAAGACATATTAAAAGAATAATTGTTGGGTTGATAAAAATGCTGTTGTTACAAGATTGAAACGACTTCTTCTAAAACAATAATGGAGATTTAGAGAATGGACCATATCTTGCTCATGAAATTAGTTTGATTCACCAGTTGGGATTCATCTTTTCTTTTATAGGTGTATGGAGAACCCGTTTGCTTCTCTGGTATGATACTTATTATTGCTAATTAATTGCTATGTTAAATATTTGAAGCATAAACTAAAAGCCCCTGTAACTCTAAATTCTTGGCCGGAATACAAAGTCATGGTGCTACTCTTTGGTTATATTGAACAAAATAAGTGTTCTTATTGTTTAGTTGCAGAAATTTTATGATATAATTGTCAATAGGCATGTGACTCAGTTGGTAGCTCATGTTGCTTAGGATTAAAAGGTCTCATATTAGATATCAACTTTCCCATATTTCTCAATTGACATACTTGCCGGGCCTGTATTCCTGCCATGAAAGACGTGAACTAGATATCCCCCCTATTGTATGATCGCAGATAGATGTCATACTGACAAGTTGGCTGCACCTGGAACAGCCAGCCGGTGGTGGTGCCTTGGACATAACCAACGTCGCTGGCTACCTCAAGTCATCAACAGACATACCCCACTTCCAATTCGAGCTTGTGCAATGTAGCCCAACATATCTCATCCTCTTCCTTGACTCGATTCCTCGCAGGGATATCGTCCTCCATCCTGACTATCTCAAAACCTTCTACGAGGACACCCAACTGGAAGCCCGTCGACAACGACTGGACCAACTCCCTGAGGTACAGCACTACTTCTCATCATCCCTATACTTCCGCCGTGTTGTGTCACCCACTGGAATCGTGGTAAGCATAAAATGTGAGGATGGAGGAAGACAACGCGTGGAAGAAATTCTACGTGAACATGTTGGTCCTGTAACTAATGAGGTCGCAGGAATTTGGTTGGATATGTGTGTTGCCGGGGGTAGGGAGGTGAGGGAGGCCGAGAGAGCGGAGCTTGAAATAAGAGACACTCTGATCAAAAGCAGGGCAATAGAAATGGATCTGAGCTCCAGCATGCCTAAGCAGTTTGGCCAAGAAGTGGCAGACAGAGTCTTGCGAGTCATTAAAAGTGCTTTCAGGACATGATGTACTTTCCCTGTTGCTGTTTTGAATTTTCTTCTATATTTCCACTTAATATAAACTGTGTTAGGGTTGGGAAATACAAGCTCAAAGCAATTTATCCATGAGAGCCATTGTTTAATGTTGTTGTTGCCTATAAGAAGTAGGCCTAATCCTCTTAAAATGTTTTGTAAAGAGTATAGATATTACTACTAATAAAACTAAGGAACTCAACATTTGGATCGATGTGGACCAATCTCCAACATTGCTACCATAATGGCATTCTCTTCTCTAGGCATCATGCCATGCGAAGAAACCAACTAATTTAGACATGGATGCTATCATCTTTTAAGGTCTTAAGATCATAACAGGAGCCATACATGATTAAATCCAACCTAGGGAAGGGGAAATTCGATCAGTCATTGCAAGTTGTCCTTGTAATTCTCTGTTAATTCATCTGATAAATTGCTACGAAAATTTATTGAAATACCAACACAATTGCCCATAATATGAACTATAATATGGTGTACTTTTATGTTCATTATTTTCATATCATTAATGTGTACGGGATAAGAGTCTCACATCAAAAGATAAGATTCACGAGGTGAAAGTTAAATAAAGGAATTGCTCCTTCAACCCAAAATCACGAAAAACTTCAACTTTTGGCAATCTTTAACGGCCCTGCAAAACGAATTACTCAAACCTGCAGTAGATCTTTAAGCACTTGACTGGCAAACTTACGCACCAGTCTCGTAAATTAAGGGCCTTGGGTTACAAGATCTAGGGCCCAATCGAGACCATCCGAGTCCAAGCTTAATTCAGGATGAGCCGAGGCGGCCCATCAGTTTTTTATAACCTCTTTTAATGGGAACGCGTCAAAGCAAAACGATCGTACTGAGATTTTTGGATCCCAGGTTTCAGTTCGTGGACTTTCTTCTACAACCTTAACGCGTTTGCAAACACATCGAGCTAAGCGATGGTATGCTGCCCCGAGAAACCTATTCTGATTTTTAATTTTTTTTTCTTCTTTTTAATAGATGTCAATGTTTTCAAGATATGAACTTTTGGCAATTCTAACGTTTTGCGCTAGATTTTGGTGTCTGATCGTTGAATTGTCGGTAATTGCTTGGTAGATTGATAATTTAGTTGTTAATTTTCTGCCAATGGGGACAAAATTTTTGAACCGGAGAATAGGAAGATGTTGAGGAATGAGGTTCATGTCGCTAAAAGTTCTTGAAATCTGATGTAATTTGATCGGTTGGGTTTCCTAAAGACGAGGGAATGAAGAAGCAGTCGGAAGAGAGGACTTAGGGTAGTTATGCTTCACATGGACTTTCATATTCGAAGCTTTTAATGAAATAAAATTGGGAAATTATGCTGAATGATCATACTCGGGACCTTGAATTTAGGCGCGGGCGTCTTAGTTGACAAGCCTATTGTTGCTTTTGTTTGTTTTGCTAATATGAGAAAGATCAACAAGTAAGGTACTTCTCAGGGGTGCTCTCAAGCGTAGTCAACTGGTTAGCGATTGAGCCATGCGTGTTTTAATTTGATAATATCAGTTGGTTGTGAAGGATTTCAAGCAGGTGGGAGATGAATCTTGGGACAATAGTTGAAAAATCAGTGTCACTTGGATCATGTGTGTGATAGGCAGTTGTTTGAATGATTGGTATTTTTCGTTGTACAAAAGGTTAAGAGAATTGGATTGCTTCTTCATGGAGGGTTGGACTGATACTGCAAGCTAACTGTTTGATAAAAATTTGCAATGCTTTCTTGTGAACCTAATTGAATTTATTTATAACAGGATCACATGAACCTTTATTTACTTATTCAAAATCTAATCTAATCTTACAGAGAGATGGCTATTGCTAAAATGATAGACACTAATTAATCATAGTAATCCTTCTGATTTTTCCGTTGATTGCTTTCTCAATTCTTGTACTTTAGATTAGGCTTTCACTTTCTGCGGTTTCTATCAGTGTGTGCTTCTATCTCAAGTGTTCGTGAAATCATTTAACTTTTTCGTTATTCTTTATAGTGAGTTATACCTGGTAAATGACGTTGTTTTCTCATATTTGAAAAAACCCTAGGCGACTCTTTATAGAGGGGGATCTAGGAAAGATAAGCATAGAGGACGTCATCATGGGTTAACTCAGCAGAAGAGGCAAGAGATTAAGGAAGCGTTTGAGTTATTTGACACTGATGGCTCAGGTATTCCAATGAGATTTTAACATATTTGGGCATAGTCATTTTCTATATTTTACACTCATTTTTTTTGTTTGATCTTGTTTTTAGGCACTATTGATGCCAAGGAACTGAATGTTGCCATGAGGTATGAATTTCATGTCAAATGTACTAAGAAATTTTAAGTTGATTGATCATGAAAGAATTACAACCGAGACCTTCTCTTGACAGGGCCCTGGGATTCGAAATGACAGAAGAGGTAATTTCCCTACCCCACTATGCTTTCTTCTTCACTAGGCACATGGGCGCATGTCTTAGTATGAGTGTGTTTACATATACTTTTGAAGGTTTCAGAGTCCTTATCTCTTTTTTCCAGTTTTAGAAGGTAAAAAAGAGGTGTGTATATATATATATATATGAACTGATTATGAAGTACACACATTCATTCTCTCATTCTGTAGTGCTTGTATGGCATGTTATTGGCTCTTATTTCACAGATTTGGTTGCTTTTGTAAATCTCTTTGGTTAAAGCTGATTGTACGCATATGGTTTTCCTCTCTTGGTAGCCCTAAGAGAATCTGTTCATGTAGCTTGATAGGTTCATGACTTCTATTATGACATTTTTAGTTCTTGTGCCTAAAATATTGCTGTAATTTGTCATTCCAGCAAATCAATCAAATGATTGCCGATGTCGACAAGGATGGCAGCGGTGCAATTGATTTTGATGAATTTGTTTACATGATGACAGCCAAAATTGGAGAAAGGGATACGAAGGAGGAGCTCATGAAAGCATTCAACATAATTGACCAAGATAAAAATGTGAAAATTTTGTCCTCTCAGATGCTACCTATGTTTATTGTTGTCAATACCTGAGTTTCTTTTACTGTTTGGGCACAGGGAAAGATATCCGTCCAAGACATTAAGCGTTTGGCAAAGGAGCTGGGTGAGAACTTCTCTGAACAAGAGATTCGCCAGATGGTTGAAGCAGCTGATCTCGACCGTAAGTTAGCATTCTCATGTATAGGATGCATCTTTTCTTTATCCATATTTATTTATATACTTTGTTACCCTTTGCTTGTTCTCTGTCAAACTTTGGTTTGGTCTCTAGGATTTTCTTGAGATCTCTGTGTACAATTGGATCGTCTTTTCCAGATTGCAACTGGCTAAATTTTACTCGTTTTACATTTGGCAACTAAAATTCACCCTTCTATATAGGCTGATTAAAATCGATTACCTAAGAAGAGAGGGAAAATCTCACAGAATTGGACGTGCGTTGGTTTTGACTTGCGTTTTTGGGCATCAGTGATTTAAGATGTGGTTGGCTTTTGAAATGTACAGGTGATGGAGAAGTTGATGCTGACGAGTTTTTCAAGATGATGAGGAGAACTACATATGGGTATTAACTTGTTGAGAGTTTGATCCTGGGCACGGGGTTTATTTATGGTCTTTGCTGTTTCTGTACTCTAGTCTATCCCCGAAGAAAAGAAGGAACAAAAAATGAGTGTCTTAATAGATATATATTGGGTACAGCCAGACTTTCGTATTTCCAGATGTAGCTTTTATTGACAATATGGAGTTACCCAAGCTGTTTTATTTCATTTTGTAACAGTGCCGTGTGGAATGAGTGAATCATATTGATTTTATGTTTTGGAATCCTTAAGGAGTCAGAAGTTATTATTTTGGGGATACATTCCTGTAAACACCAATAGTGGTGTAATAAGATAGACGGATCTAGTACAGTAGAACGGCTACACCATTTTGATCCAGAGATTTGGTAAATGGGTTGCTGGGATTCTCCCGTTTCTCCAATCTGGCGTTCTACATGAGTTGCGGGCGAACCATATTTGCATTACGGGTGACAGATTTGTTGATTTAGCAAAGAAGAAAGCCTGTCATATGCAAAAAAAAATTTAACGACATATAATTTATGAGAAGTAAAGCCAACCTGCCTTATTATCTGCACTCTGAGCAATGAAAATAGTTTATATTCTTATTTTAATAACCAAAACTGTAGCGACGGATTGATGATGTAATTTTATATTTAGGTGGGTCATCCTCTTAAGGGTTTAAAAGGTTCTAGTTCTTAGATTTCAAAAAACTAACCGATTAATTTCTTAAAAAATTCATAATTAAAATTCCACCACGTGATGGGGTACTTCACTCAGTCCACTGCGCGGCCTCCCAGTGTGGGGTACAGCCGCCCATAACACTCGACGGCAGCACACGGATGCTCCCCGTTTTCAGTTTGTAGGTAGTGTAAATGGCAGAAATGCAGAAAAGGGAGAATCCCAACAAAGATCAACATGTTTTTGAGCGCTATAATTTCCAGGCTTTCTCTTTGTGTTCCCTCTCTTCGCAGTCCAGTTCTTCCTTGTTTCAGATTCTTTGCTACACTTCCACGTCCGAGAAGACACTCTTGTCTGGGAGCCAGACACCCCGTGAATGACCATCCGTTACACAGTCGAAGCAATCCCAGAGAAGATGGGTTTCTCCGTCTTGTAGGGCTTTGCAGAAGCATCCAACAGTTGAAGCCTTTAGTGTCACTTATAATCGTGCAGGGTCTCATTGAGAATGACTTCTCCTTCGGAGAGTTCCTTTGGTCGTGCTTTCATCTGGGTGCTCCGGATTTAGCTGTCTCTGCGTTCCGGAGAATCGAAAAGCCAAGCGTGGTGTTGCAGAATTTGATGGTCAGGTGCCTTTGTAATTTCGGGTTATACAAAGAAGTCTTGTGTCTTTATCAGAGTTGTCGGGCTTCTGGTTGCCCATCCGATGATTTCACATTTCCGTTTGTGATCAAGGCTTGTTTGGCTCTGGGTGCAGTACGAACTGGAAAGGAGGTTCATTGTCTTGTTTTGAGAACTGGGTTTGAGAAAAATATGGTTATACAGACCACTCTGATTGACTTCTACGCGAAATCTGGTTGCCTAGAGACCGCATGTGCACTGGTTGATAGAATTCCACAACCGGACTTGGTTTGTTGGAACGCAGTAATCGGCGGTTATTCTTCGAATGGGCTTGATCAGGAAGCCTTCGACGTTTTCAGGCAGATTCTTATGATGGGATTGAAGCCCAATGTGAGCACTTTCGCCAGCATAATTCCTGCCTGCGCTCGTATTGGATGTTTGGATAATGGAAAATGTCTTCACGCCTTCACTGTAAAATCTGGCTATTTTCTGAATGAATTTTTAGTGCCTGCTTTAATCTCAATGTACGCCGGTGATGTCGATTTATCCAGTGCGAGGACTTTATTCGATCTGTTGCTGGAAAAGAATGTTACGGTTTGGAATTCTATGATCAATGCATATACACGGAGGCAAAAGACTTTTGAAGCCTTTGAGATGTTCCAGCAAATGATCCGTGGTGGATTGCAGCCTGATTTGGTCACTTTTGTGTCCATTATTCCGTCATGCGAGAACTCCAATAGCCCGTGGGTTGGTGAATCCCTTCATGCACGTGTCATAAAGCACGGATCAGAAGATCAGCTTCCCGTGTTAACTGCCCTTGTATCAATGTATTCCAAGCTTGGAGATATCGATTCAGCTGTCTTTCTTTTTGATGAAATGCCCAATAGAAGCCTCCTTTTATGGAATTCGATGGTTTCTGGGTATTTGCATAATGGACAATGGGATACAAGTTTGGCCACAGCTCGTGAAATGCATTTTGCAGGATGCTGTCCAGATGCAGTATCCATTATTAATATTCTTTCTGCCTGCTCTAAGCTAGAGGCTGTTTTGCTAGGCAAGTCTGCTCACGCAGTTTGGGTTCGAAAGGGCATTGACTCACATCCTAATATCACAAACTCACTCTTGGCCTTTTACTCTGATTGTCAGCAGCTCTCCTCGTCTTTTCGGTTGTTTAATACAATGACTGAAAGAAATCCTGTATCGTGGAATACTATCATATATGGGTGTGTAAACCATGGTGATGTGGAAAATGCATCTGCGCTTTTTCAATGGATGCAGAAAGAGGGCATGGATTTGGATTTTGTTACCCTGATAAGTATTCTCCCGATTTTTAGAGAGAGCGAAAGCTTAGTGCAGGGAATGGCTATGCATGCCTTTGCTATGAAAACTGGTCTTGACTCCGATGTTTCTTTAGTCAATGCACTCATTAGCATGTATTGTTACTGCGGAGATCTAGAAGCTGGGAGGTCACTCTTTGAAATCATGCATCAAAGAAGTATTGTGTCTTGGAATGCTCTAATGACTGGCTTACGATGTCACAACTTACGGGAAGAGATTTTGATATTATTTAATCAAATGATGAAGGTGGATCAGAGGCCAAATTACGTAACCTTGCTAAATGTGCTGCCTTCTTGCTGCAATCAGTTGCAGGGCAAGTCTATACATGCTTTTGCAGTGAGAACAGAAGGTATGAAAGAAACTTCTCTTGTTTCATCCTTAATATTCATGTATGCCAGATTTGAGAATTTAGGTTCATGTCTATTGCTGTTTCAAGGGGGGAGAAAGGAGGATATTTCTTTGTGGAATGCTATTATGTCTGTGCATGTCCAAACGGAAAATTTCAAAGAGGCCCTTGTTTTCTTTTCTGATTTGCTTCAACTGGGACTGCGGCCTGACGAAGTAACAGTCCTGAGTTTAATTTCAGCTTGTGTTCAGTTGGGTAGCTTAAAAATTAACCATGGTGTACTAGCTTACTTGATACGCCTAGGCTTTGACAAATACACAATCATTTGTAATGCTCTCATACATTTGTACGCAAGAGGTGGAGACATTTCATATGCAAAGAGACTGTTTGACGGGTTGGTTAAAAAGGATGCCGTATCTTTTAGTGTGATGATAAATGGGTATGGGTTGCATGGGTTTGGTGAAGCTGTCCTCGACCTTTTCTACCAGATGGAACTTTCGGGCATGAAACCGGACGATATTACATATTTGAGTGTTTTATCTTCTTGCAGCCATTCTGGCTTAGTTGAGGAAGCCCGGATGGTTTTCAACACTATGATAGAACGAGGAATATCACCAAAAGTGGAGCATTATGCTTGCATGGTGGACCTTCTTGGAAGAAAAGGTCACCTGAAAGAGGCTTATGACATTGTTAAGGGACTGCCTTGTGAACCAGCTGCAAGTGTGCTGGATTCTTTGTTAGGTGCTTGCAGAATCCACGGCAATGTTGAAATCGGAGAGAGGATTGGTGAGATGCTTGTTGAAATGGACCCAGAAAATTCCAGATCGTATGTGATGCTTTACAATATCTATGCAGCAGCCGGAAGGTGGACGGATGCCAATAAAGTGAGGTCTGATATGGACCGAAGACACATGAGAAAAATACCAGGATTTAGTCTGGTTCTGGAAAATGAGTTTCAGGATGAGGCCAATTCTTGAGTCCTTTTGGATGGATCACATAAAATAGGTTCATGGACAATGTTACTTGTTGATTTTGTTCATTATCACGAGAAGCACCCAGAAGTCTTAGTGGCTTGCGGAGACCCAATGCTGCATGCAACAGGTCCTGCACAAAGGGAGATAACATTTTTTCGATGGTCAACTAAAATCCGTATTAGGTCTCCGAATCAATAAAGTCGGCCATCTGGTCAGAGAATGAATGACAGCATATTGGGAAAACTAATCCTGGTGCTAACCCTCAGCGAACGTGGTTTTCCTTGCCTAAAAGAGGTCAAAATCAGTAGATGGAAGGCGTGGAATTACCAACCGGACCATTCTGGCTAGTCGACAGTTTATCGTCGTCCGTGAAAACCCATGGGGAATTCTTTTGTGAGATGTCGGAAAATGGAACCAGCAAATAAGCACGACTCAAAATGCACTGAAGGTTGAACTAAAAAGACAATGTTGTCTTTTGGGCTTTAGTTGGCACCCACAGATCCGAGCTGTTGCTATCAAGAGCCGGGGCCGGGGGGGACTGATTTTGGTCATTTGTCAGCGTTTGCATTCAACCAGCTCAGCAGCCGCGTGAATTTACACCAGTCCACGACACATTCCTTTAAAACAAGAACTTCGCCACATGTCCTTATCGTACCCGCTGTGGCAGGTTCATTTTAGTCACACACCCGTGAATGCGGAGAGTTATCATTTCTCGGGGAGGGGGGGAGACTGATTTTGGTCATTTGCCAGCGTTTGCATTCAACCAGCTCAGCAGCCGCGTGAATTTCCTCCAGTCCACGACACATTCCCTTAAAACAAGAACTTCGCCACATGTCCTTATCGCACCCGCTGTGGAAGGTCCTTTTTAGTCCCACTCCCGTGAAACGGGAATCTTGTAAGGAACAATATTATAAAGAGGTATTTAGTACATCACGTTGATCACATGATCTGACTCTCATGTCACATCGTACGGTCATAGCGTCATATAATGAGAGCACACCTTCAGACAACCCAGAAATACGGCTGTAACCAAAATATCGTACCTTAGAATCTGACTAACCGAACGGAGAATCTGAATCCCTTGAAACTCATGACCTATGTTATACTTCCATAATCTATCTATCCATGTAAGACAAGACTTACCACAATAATTTATTATAACTAGGTTGAAAACTTTGTCGTTAGTGTCCATACATGTTAACTTCATTCTTACTTAACTATAACTAGGTTGATACCTTATAATTTTCGAACTTTGTTTATGTTCTCCCTGTTGGAAGATTCGCGGGACATCCTTTGCCAGCGCGAAAGGTTCGGTATGACAGAAGTGGGGCTTCGATTAAAGTATACCGCAGCCTATTATCCAAGTGGTCCTGACAATGGACTTGAAATGTACGAGAATAGAAAGCGCAGGTGCAGTCACATTGACCCCACAGTTTTGAAGCGAGGAGTCTCGCCGCGGCCTGTCCGTGTCATCAATCCTATTTGGCTGGAGACAGTTGTTTTACGGCTGAGTTAGTAGGGTTACGACCACCACAGACCGCGTCTGACTGCCGGCGGATTCCGATGGGCAATCGGAAGTCAATTACATAATTATTTTTGGTGGGAAGGATTTTTACCAAAGCTAAATTAATCCATAACCGTTCATTCCCACATTTCGTGGCATAATCGGGTGCAGGTTGTGATAATTTACTATAGCCGGGGTTCGGCTAAATTGGACAAATAACAGTTTTTTCAGTTCAAAACAGAAAAACACCAAACCTTAAATAAGTACGGAATGTGCCAACGTTTTCAGGTCAAAATCATCCAACCAGAAATCGTTACGCTAGTAGAAATGCTGCGCTGTAAAGCTCTAGTGGAGCCACGGCAGCACTGGAAGACAGGAATATGATCCTAAGAGTGCAGCTCTCGCCGCGTGTCCCTAAAGACGCATGTGTTTGTCTTGGCATCTCACGTGGCATCGTACAAGCAGCGTACCAGCTGGCGGCCACCTGCACCGCGAGTCCTATATAAACCTCTGCCCCTCCGTCTTCGAAATGGTAAGGATTACAAATCTTCGGAAGACGTACGTACTAAAGCATTTTCCCGCACAAATGGCTTATTCCGGTGGGAATTGGCGTCTAAGTCAGGAAAAGGAGCACGACATAATGGTTTCGGCTCTCAAGCACGTGATCACCGGCGGCATGGATGACTTCAATCTCACAACGGAGTCATGCCTACAGCGATTTCCAGTCGACTCCGGGGGCGCCACATCATCATCTCTCTCTTCCATTAGCTGCACCAAGAGAGCTGACACGGACACGTTCGCGACAACCAACATTGGCGGCTATCACAGGTGCAATCCCTCTGCGCCCAGTAGAGAGAGCGACAAGCAGAAGAGCAAGAAGTACAGGGGAGTGAGGCAGAGGCCGTGGGGGAAGTGGGCGGCAGAGATTCGGGACCCGAAGCGGGCGATGAGGGTGTGGTTGGGCACATTCGAGACGGCGGAGCAGGCGGCGAGGGCCTACGACAAGGCCGCCTTGGAGTTTCGCGGACCCAGGGCCAAGATCAACTTCCCTCTCTCAAACTACAGGGAGACAAAGCAAAGCGCAGAGCATGGGAGAACCGAGGAAGGCTCGCCAAATGTAGGAGCAGAGCCGAGGAGCAGCGCCAGCAGGTCCACTTCAGAGGGTATGGAGAAGGGAGAGAGCTGTAAGGAAGAGGAATTATGGGAGAAGTTTACCGAGGACGATCTTAAAGGGATGATGATGGAGTTGCAGCATTTTCTATGAGAATGATGCGAAACTTATCACACCGCACTTGTATTATTGTCTTGTGTAAGTAGTTTACGCGAGGCTCCAAGCGACCCGGCTGTTTTTGGGTCCCGGGTAGCAGGAGTCCATATTAGTTGAAGCGTAGTTTAGATCGTTGTTTTAGGATCTGCACTTGGTAGAAGATGGGAAATTCAATTGTTGTGTGAATTAAGGGAGAAGGAAAAGTTCTGGTTTTGCAGTAAGACTGCGAAATCTGGAAATTCGTTTTCTGGCTTTAAGTTAATGTGGTTTTAAGCAGATTAAGACGTGATCAATGTCAAGAATAAGAGTGGTCAAATGATAAGGTTTATTGTTGGATATGCAGTTTCCGGTACGATTTCTGTGACAGCATTGTTCAACAACAGACCCCAAACAAGATAAGCTTCACTGTTGATAGAGAATTCGTTTGTTGTGAATTTGTAGCTGGACAGGAAAGTTTCTTTTCTTTTTTTCGAAGACCTTGTGTGTAAAAGAAAAGAAAGAAAAAACTGTATATAAGGCGTTTGCCATGGATGGAGGCCACATGCTTCTCAATTCAATGCCTTCTTTCCATTGAATGCTCACGATATGCTTTTACCAGAAACCTTTCTAATTACCCAATCCATTTAGGAACTCAAATGATTCAATCTGAAGCCATTTGCGTAGTTGGCTGGATGAATTCTGCTAAATATGGTAGGGGACGGTTAAGACCCACTTACATCATTAGCAATCAGCTATCCTCCTCGTACCTGTAGGGCGCAAAAGATGCAATAGGCACCAGTTACCAGTTCCCTCCTAGTTGTGCTTTGTCTCCACCGGCCAACGTACGCATGGGACGAGGAAGGACCAAAAAGAAAAAGAAACTTCCATCCACTGTTTTCCAAATTTTCCTAATCCTACCAGGGCCGAATGGGCCAACCGAAGGCAAAGTATCAATACAATTTCGGCTCCCTCAACAAAAGGAAAAACAGGACAAGTGGAATGAGACCAAAGAGGACGAAAGTGAACACAAGCAACTCTCGTGGTGTACATTTATCACTGCCAACGACGAAGAAATGTTACCCGGAACCGTAAAAATTTTGGTACATCAACCCAAGAAATTTAACAATGTGACCGAACACCTTTAAGGCTAAAAATTTTGGTATTTACCACCCAGTCACTGCACTTCATTGGTAAAACCATCACAAAGATATGTAGATTATTGTCAATAAAAGCACATCTCAACCTAATTGGATACTACCAATACAACAGAATAGACGCTGCAAAAAGTAAGCAAAATTTTCATTGAGGAATATGCTTCAATCAGATGCCTTTCTCCTTAAATCCAGCTCATGACGTTGTCTGTGTTCCACTAGCAGTCTGCTTAGCAACATATATTTGCTTCATCTTTGAAGAGGGAAAGCTTTTTTCAGCACCCAAAGACTGGTTCCTTCCTTGGAACCGCATTCTGCGATGGGACCATTCTGCCCCAGAACTATTCTTCTGGGAAATGCCATTTCCTCTTTGATAATTATACCCCGAGGAATGACTGTACTGCTGTGCAGATGTACTCTTGTGCTCAGACGAATGAGTTTTCAAAGTGGAACTTGTGTTCTGGCCACTGCCATTTCTGCTGCCATCAGTCTGAACATCAATCTTGCTGACATCTCTAATGGTATTTACGGATGAGCTGTTTGTGACCACAACTGGCGCTGGAGGCCCAGTGGTAGTGGAGGACGAAGGGTCTACTAACCCTAGTTCATCCGGCAACTGGGTGACAGTTGCATCAGTTGCTACAGGAAAATTCTGGTTGCTATCTGAGGGTGCTGAAGATCGAGAGTCGGCAAACCTGTTGGCGGTTAATGACTGGTTAATAGAAGGCCCGTGGCTAAATGGAGAAGTATGTACACCTTCCAGTGGTTTTGGCAATGGCATCGACAACGGGACAGACTGAATAGGTGAAGCAGGAACATGCTGCCAATGAGCTTGGACTGACAAGTCGGAAGAAGACTGGGTACAATCATTTTCACCAAACTGTTAGTTATGCTACAAAGAAAAGCAAAGAGATCACTAAATGGTATATTCCAAAAGGCAAAGAAATTTAATGTTCCCTTCTAGTAGCAATATGTGCGCTACACCTGTTGAACTTACATAACAAAACTATCGACTGGCAACACTAGCGTGTCCCCATCCCCAAAAGAACAATACTGCTGTTTGGGGTTTTATCATTCCGCAAACCACATGCTTAAAGAAAAAGGGTTTAAATATTTACCTGGAAGGGAGAAACATCAAACATGGCCAATGGAGAAGGCATTGGCAGAAGAGGCGATCCAGGGGCAAGATGCTGGAGTGTTGCGGGCATGTTAGATGGATTACGCTGGGCAGAAACCATGTTCAAGTTACTTATGTCACCCTCGGCCACTGTCATAGAAGATGATACTGGATTGTGCTTCCAGTCAGGCTGCTTGCCAGATGGAATGTAAGTGGTACCCATGAAACTCAAGCCAACTTGTCCAAATTGGCCCACTGGTGCAAAATGGTTATACACAACCATGTGGGGAGGGCCTTGAACCCCTGGGATGCCTCCAGGAGGACTGATGAAAGGGCCAGTAAATCCTGCTGGACCATAGAATGAATCCACACCAGAATGGCATTGTTGCCAGGGACCAACTGGCCCTGCAGCGGAGGTACTACTCTTCTGGGACTGAGGTTGAGCTGTAGATGAAGACTCATCGTGGGGTCCAAAAGCAAATATGGGACCCCCCAAAACGTGGTTCATCTCATAAAAGGGGAAATGAGATGGTGGTCCCCCTGGAAAATGTGAAAGCATCTGGCTCGACGAGTTCTGTGGGCTTGGTAGGGGTGGCCACAGTGATATTGGTGGAGTCTCAACAGAAAGATCAACTGGAAGAGAAACGCTTAGAGATTCTTCAGCCCTAGACTGACTTGCTAACTGCTGATCACCACCTACACCAACCAAATCTTAAAATAAACTTCAATCCAGCATTAACCATGTCAACAATTATGATAAAATAAGAAAGAAAGCAGAAAGCAAAACCAACCTGCTGTTATTCCATCAATCTCTGCTGCAAAACCTTTGGTATCTGCCAAAGAGACAGAGCGATTACCCAGACCATTCCCGACAATCTCATCACTACTGATGGCTGCAACAGCAACAGCAGACGCGGCTGCTTCAGCTTCAGCTTCACAGTCCTCTAACCGATCACAAGGATCAGAGGCACATTTCTCTTTTTCAAAGAAAAGACTGCAATCATTCTCAGCTCCAGCAAGATTGTGGGATAATTGGATGTCTGATCGGCATGGACCTGGAGGACCAATCCCAAGAGAAACAGCACGGTTGCTAGGAGGGAGAATTGTTGGAGATGTGACTGCACCTGATAAGAAAGATACAAAACGCTTTAGGGAGTGAGGAAATTGAAACCCCATGATATCCTGGAGTTTAAAAGAAAGTACATGCTCACCAAATTGGATTTTCTCCCCCGCAAGCAAGGAGTTGATTGGGCTTGCGGCAGAAGAAAATGACTTATCCTTTGCCAAGATGGAGGAAGCTGGCATTGTGGGCTTGCTAACAGAGCTATTTTGATCTCCAACAGAAGAATGAGAATCAAATTGCTCAGGCTTCATAGCCTCATCAAGTTGCGTTTGTGTTAAGGGCATAACCTACCAGTAAGACAGTTTTAGGCTCTACTCAGATTTAATGACCATAGAATAAGCTGAAAATAGATTAACTCTATTCTGGTCCATGTGTCAAGGATCAATGATTTTGTAAATTGCAATGCAGCTAGTTAGATTCTCCCTGAACACTCCCCTAGAAAATATTTTGACTCTCACCATTAGCACACAGTAGTTGATCTCCAAAATCCCAAGATTCAACTTTCCATTAACGCAGATCCATTATAAACAAAAGAGCATGCACATATAGTAACATGCAAATAAAAGTTAAAATTGTCAAAATGTGTCCTCCAAACTCAAATTTGATTCAATAGACGTGGTGGTTGAACGCTAGAATATTCCAACAGTAGCAAAATCTTGCATACCTGTTGATTAATTTGTGAATCACCCCAAGAACTCAAAGATGATGTTTGAACATTATCAACCACCTTATTTTTCCCCTCAAAAATTACTCCTGGTCCAATGCTCTTTCCTTGAACACTGCCTGTTACTACAGGAATGGAACTTGTCTGGACTGACCTGTACAAGAAACTATGAGATTTTAACATCTTTTTTGTATAGTTTTAGCAGTTTAAGATTTCTCGAGGGGAGTAGATACCTTATTCCCTGGGATCTTACATCAGCTTGGGAATCAGTTTTCACAGGAGGAGTACCAATTGGAGCCAGTGGTTGTGAGATGATGGCCGCATTGAATCCAGCTGATACCTCAATGTTTGCTGGGCGACATCCATCAGAGGAGATGTGGTTGGACTGAAGGCCCTTTGACAATTCTCCACTTGTTGGAGCAGTAATTTTACTTAATTTAGCTGGGATGATACTGTTCTGAGAAGTAGAGCGAGGTTTACGTGGCATCTGGCATAACCAGCTCACTAGAGTTAACACAGCATTCATACAATCCAAACTAAAACAATAAATTGAAAAGGAGATTCAATTTCAACCTTTGAGACCCGAGACTTGGCCTTGCTTTCTTTTTCTCTTTGTTCACGACGATCATTCAGCATTTGCCTCTTTGACCTTACCTCAATGAAATCATCTTCGTCACTAGGGGCTTCTATGCCAGGTTGCTCAAATACACGCACAATACCACTTTGCAAAGTAGCATCAGCATCCTCTTCCGAACAAATATTTCTTTTAAGGGTCCCCTCTCCAGAAGGGATGATATTCTGACTCTTTGTCAAGGTTTCCTTTCCAGATCCCTTTTCAGCCCTGCTTCCAGAATCCATCTCCTTTGAAGCAGTTGGACCTGAGCCCATGCATTCTGAGTCTAATGTCCGTTGCAATTGCTTGTTTAATACACCCACCTTTCTGGGTGCACTTCTTGCAGAACCATCGGTACCTCTTCCAATGGCCCTTGACTTATCATCTACGGTAATGTGGTCAGATGAAACAAAATCAGTTGATTGCCGCTTATCAGCACTTTCCCGAACTCGAAATTCAGTGCGCTGAATGTTGCGCCGGGGCCTCCTCTGGTATCCACTAGATTCTATGCGAGATGCATCAGCAGCTTGATATGATCTTGAAGCAGGATTTTTAGCTGGGAAGACATATCTCTTCCCTCTGCCACCGGATACTGGTCGTTGAACTTTTGACCCACTTAAATCCTTTCCTTTTGAAACCAACTGAGATGATCCTGCTTCATTTTGATGCAGTCTTTCTGATTCTCTTGTATCAACCAAAGAATTGTAGTTATTCTCAGCTGCATTTTGGTGCTCAGGATCATGTTCCTGATAACGTGATTCAGACCTAGCACTCTTACCACCAAAATGGGAAACCTCTGCATGACCTTGTTGCATCTTAACCATATTTCCAACATTTTCCCTGGCAGGCAATGAATTTACCTCTTTTGATATGTTCACTTGAGATAGGTCCAAAGGCCTCGAAACAATGCCTGGTTGGTTATCAGTGGCAAGCGACATAGAATTGTCCTTCATCAGATTATGTGCAGTGTCCTGACCTGTCCGAATTGGCAAAGGACCTCCCGCATTTCTATTTAAAGAAAAACTACCCGGAACATTGGGCTGAACAAATGACATGGATTGAGGAGCCAATGGCAAAACCCCCTGAGAAATAGGAGATGTATACCTTAGCTGACCAAACTGGAAGAGAGGAGGCCGTGATGGGTGAATGTGGGTAACGGATGGGCCAACCTGAGGATGCAGATGAAGAGGCATCTGAATAGAACCAATCTGTATAGCGGGTACAGGAGATGGTATCAGAGAAGGACCAGAAAACAGCCCAAACTGAAGTTTAACAGGCACATCAGCTTGGCTTGGTACAGCAGGTACAGTAGGCATGACAGGTGGACCAGAAGAAGAATGGGAGGCCAAGTTGACTGACGACGGAACTGGAGGCTGAGCAGGAACACTAGAGCTACTAGATGCCTCCACATGATCTAAAATCTCAGATACTACTGAAGTATGAGTAACATTGTTGGGATCAATGACCAAGTCTTGCATTGCCTTCTCAGTTTCTTGAAACATTCTAGAAGGACCATCAATACTCACCTGAGCACCAACATCCATAGGTTGAAGGGCTTGTCCATCACCACAGAGTCCTTCAAAAGATCCACGTACTTCTACAGGGCCTGTGGATCCTTGTGGTATCACAAAAGTACTCTCCTCATTCCTTGAATTTCTCTCAAGCTCGTCATTTGGCATCCCAACTGCAACACCCTCATTGAAGCCTAAAACTAAATTGTCCATCATGCTGGGAGACCCTTTCTCCTCTAGATGCATATCTTCAAACTCCTGGTCTCCCTCATGTACTTCATCTTCTTCCTGGTATCCATCTTCATCCTCGTCATACTCTTCCTGCTCCTGCAACTGCTCATCATTCTCAATTGTCCATTCTTCATCATCACCTGTAGAAAGAGCAGTAGCGGTAGTCATCATATTCTCATTCTCTACTTTGGTTGATAACCCAACGGGTTCATTTTCCTGTTCTGACAGGGAAGCATCTTTACATTCTCCAGAAGCTGATACTACTGCAGAATCTCCAGATTCATCCAGATCATCATGTGACAGATGAGTAGGAGAATTTGGAGGGCTTGAGACAGAGAGTGAAGACTGTGAGTCACACCTTAGCGTGTCATTATTGTCCACCTTTGGTTTCTCCTTCTCAACACTCTGTTGCTGGACATCAATTATTCCACGTTGTCCAATATTCTCTTCATGACTATCATCATACCCAATCTGCATGTGAGATTCACTTCGTGCAGCACAACCATACTGCACCTCATTTTCCAGAAAAGCTGAAGGACCAGGATGTTCATTCTCCACCCTGTAGGTTGTCTTGTGCATGGAAGTTACTGATGGAGGGGGTAGAACTCGAGGCTGCCTCATGGAATACCGTAACCTCCCAAGGGAATAAGGCCCATCTGCCTCTGCATTTGGATACGATTGATCTGAATCTTGAGGATAAAGACTACCCCGAGAATGACCTTGCACCCATCCAGTATCACCAAATTTCTCAACAAAACTCTCATGATACTCAGAGTCAATCTCTATGTTTCTGCCATAATGATCCACGTGACCCCTTGGATGAGTGAAATCATCCATGTGAGGGTCTGCAATCCCACCTCTATGCTGAGTCCTTGAAGACATAAATCCAGCTCCTCCATAGAACTCTTTTCTAGAAAATGATCTATTGACAGATCCATCTTTCCTAGGACCATGGTGCCCATTCTCCTGGTCTTGGATTAGGAAGTTAGAGCTGCTCCCATTCTCATGCACATCTCTTTTCCATGAATTAACAGCTCTTGCTCTATCCATAAAGCCCAAAGAACCATCACTCAAAAAGTGAGACTTAGAACCAATCTCAAAGGGCCTATTAAGACTGGACGAATCAGAAGATGCTGAAGTTGTGATCCTCTCCACCATTCTTTCCCCATCTTCCCAATCACCTATGTCTGCTAGCCTTGAGGCATCTTTTTCTTCTAGAATTCCTGACATTTTCTCCTCTGCAGAAGCCACGGAGTTCGTACCTGCCTTTGTGGCCTCAGCCTGCCTCTTGGCCATCCTTTGCTCCAATTCTAGAAGCTTCTGCTTAGCAGCCTCTTTCCTCCTCTCTTCCTCCATAAGAATCCTTCGTTTTTCCTCTTCCCTAGCAATTCTCTGTTCTTCAGCTCTTTGCATGGCTTCCAGTCGTTCTTGTTCTGCCCTCCATGCTGCTTCCCTAGCTTGCTCTTCCAACCTCCTCTGCCTTTCTTCCTGCTCCCTAGCCAAACGTGCCCTCTCCTCTTCTTCTCGTCGAGCTAGCTCCAAAACTCTTTCTTGCTCTTCAATGATCCGCTGCCTCTCCTCTTCCTGCATCTTCTGAACCCTCTCAAGTTCAGCCTCAAAAGATTCCCTTACAGGATCATGAAAATCAATCTGTTTAGGCATATCTTTCTTCCTTTTCACCACCCCAACAAGACCACCAGAGAAGGGATCCCGTCCGTCAAAACCAGTACCTGCAAAGTCTTTCATGAAAGGGTCCTCCAAATAAGCTTTTTCACTCTTTGATAGTGAATGCCTCTCCCTTCCAAAATTCAGTACTGGATCATTTACAGAAAGCCCTTTACCACCCAATAAATATGAAGATTTAGATGCAGAGTTATTTTGGAAAGAATCACCCCTGTATTTGTTGTTATGTTCATGGTGGTACCGCTCTCGTGTATTCCTTTCAGTCGCTCGGCTGCTATATAGATCTGCATTATTGTTCCACGGTTGTCTCCCTCCCTGACCATACCCAATATCCATCCTTCCAATATCATTATTAGCATTATCACGAAATGGTGATGGAGTGTACTTATTCTCCTTCATTGGTTCTTTGTTCAAGGTTGGCAGCCTTACACTAGTACCATTTCTATCATTTTCAACTTCTGGAACCCTAATTCCATCCTTGGGAAGAGAAGCAGCTCTCCATGAGTTACTTTCCCGCCCATCTTTAGTAGGCATTCTAACATCTTTGCCAAAATGGTCCACTTTAGGGACATCACCAGAAGTAACTTTCCCAGTTTCATTTTCACGTTGACCCCACCTGTCAAAATGATTATGAATCGGCTTCTGAGGTAAAACACTAACCCTGGGCATATCAAAATCTCTTTCCCAATAAGCTTCGCTCCTAGGAAACCCATGATCTCTGCCTCGGTCTGTCAAACCAAAACTCGTGTCACGCTCATCATCAGCCCAATCAGATCTGGGATTCAACCGAACAAGTGGCAGTGGACCTGGAAAATAATCTTCCTTCTTATGAATTCGCTCTGACACCCATGAACCACCAGAATTATTACTTTCCAAAGCATTCTCAATTGAACCATTCCCAACAGCACGATGGGATGACTGTACTTGAGGGCACATATCCACATGCGATCTCAAAAGGGAACCATCATTCTGCTCATTGGATGGATCATTGCCAACTCCTTGCTTCACTTTCTGATTCAAACCATCCTTCTGCTTCTGTGTAGGCCCTGATGTGGAAGGTAAAGCAGCCTGCAAAGAAGGGAAATCCTCACCCCTCAAAACTGTGGCTTTCTCTGCTACAACCATTGGTTGAGGCTGACCTGAAGAAGAACCTGGGCGCCCCACCATGCCTGACCTCGCTGAAGGGGGCAAATAGACGCTGCTTCCCTTACTGCCCCCATCAATGCTATGCAAACCCTGGTCGACCTCAGTTCCCTGATCAGTGAACCCTTCTTTCTCTTGCACACCAATCATGCCTGGCTTCGTCCATCCCATACTAGATGAAGTTGGCCTTGGCCCAGTTCCCGAAATACCACCAGTGGCACCACCGCCTGACCCCAATGAATCAAATCTCTCATGCTCCTTTCGCAATGAGGGCAAGTTCAAGGGGGGTGGAACAGAAAGCTTCGGCCCAACCTTCTGCGAGCTTCTAGGCCTTGTGAGGACCACCATTCCTCCTCCACCACCATGGCCACCGGAACGGGTCCGACTCGACCCGTAGGAGCTTGGGTTAGACGAGTGGTTATGATGGGAAGGTTGGCCATAGGACTTGTTCAGATTCACAGACACAAACTTGTTCCCGACTCCGGGATTGGCCATGGCACGGTCCGACCCAAGACTTAACCAGTTTGGCGGATACGAATTTCCGCCAACGCATCAAAATCCTAGCCCTAGTTTCCCTCTCCAGCACAGAAGAATGACTCACTGATTGCTATTCCCTTCTCAAAGATCCCACACTAAAAATCGACGATCCAATGCAATCAAACCCTAGAGACTCCCCCAACCCTGATCAAAGCAACAAGAAGGAAGAAAACCAAACAAAAAATCAAAAGTTATGATCGTCTCCTCACAGGCCAATTAACTTACGTAAACGAATAGTGATCAGAGAGATATTCACAAAGTGCTCTTTTGCCTCGTTAGGGTCTCGATGCGACGGCGATGAGAGAGCAGAGAGATCGAAACAAAATCGGAGAGGCGCGTAGGATAAACAAAAAAAAAAAAAAAAAAACCTCACCTCCGGTAACGCAACTTAGAGAGCGGCCGTGGTAGAAGGGCGCCGCAGAGAATGGAGAACGAGCGAGCGTAGAAGCCCTACTGTAACTGGAGAGAGAGAGAGAGAGAGAGAGAGAGAGAGAGAGAGAGAACGAAAGAGAGGGAGGGAGAAAATAAGTTTAGCGCACGAGAGGAGAAAGTCTTAAGAACTGTTTTCCTGTCTTCGTGTTTATTACCCCTATATTTTACCAAATTCCGTATGTTCCCCTACTTCATCTCATTTTATAATACGAATACCCCAAGTTCTCTTCGTTTTTTTTTTTTTTTTTTTTTTTTTTTTTTTTAATTTTATTATAAACTCACACACCCGGGGAGGGGAGGGACGGGATTCGAACCCCTGACCGGTGGGACGGCCGGTCAGGGTTAGGCTCAGAGAACGCCACTGAGCCAGGGCCCCCGCCCCTCCCAAGTTCTCTTCGTTACCAACGTGATTGATAATTGGCCAATACATCCTTATCTAATCACACCATATCTTGAAAGAAGAGTACGAGCCACGCTGCATTCGCCGGCCCAATCCAACCCCAACACCGCGATTTGTTATCTAAATTTGTCATTCTTTAGCAGCTCCCCATAGGCTGCCGACGTCCTGTCGTCTAACCAACTTCCTCGATCTAAAATCCCATAAAAACTACCTCCGGTCGTGTCATAGTGACTGGAATGTCGGTGTGAAACCGATACTTCCGAAAGTGGCACGAGCCTGCCGAGTGTCACATCCGATGTGCAATACATTTTCCGTCTGGTTTATTCTAGTTGAATGCCAAGCCTTGTCATGTGCAAAGAAGAAAAATGAAAAAGATAGTTTATTTGTGAAAGAATAAACATCGTGGTAATTATTGGAATTCAAATGGATGATATTTTTACAATACTTTGTCATCGAGCTTCTTTAAAATGAACAAATTACATGTCTAGAATAAAATTTTAGTTAATAATTTCAACTACTAAAATCTTATATAACAATCCAACTTAAAGTAAAAGAACCTCGATTATCATGTCTCATTATTATTATTTTTTTGTGACTTTAAACTAAGATATTGTTTTGATATTCAAATGCAACAGACAAACATTATGAATGATTATGTAAATATCAAAATTTTGAACTTAACACAAATTTTGGAAAGCTTTACAAAGCATAACTCAAACAACTCTATGGAGGTTTTTTATTTATTTCTTATTTATTACAACTCACATACACGAAAAAAAGGGAGGAAGTGTCTCGAATCCCATATCTATTATTAGGGGTGTTTGGTGTTTTAACCAGTAGGCCAAGAGGGACATCCCTTATTTGAATTATTTGTTACAATTCAAACAATTGTAAAAATAAGTACGTTTGGATCTAATTCAAGAATTTTGTTGTCATGGAGTAAGATGAGATAAGTATATTATTGCTCTAATGTGAGCTTAAGCTCATATAGTTGGTCAAGTGATGGGCCAAATTCTAAAGAAAGGAATAAAAAAATTAAAAAATTAAAAAATTAAAAAGTAAAGATTAGTGCGTGATTTAATTTAAAGTTAACTTGTAAGTTGAGTATTCTAATTAGTTTATCACTTGATTTTTTTTAATTAGTGTTTATAATTGCTTTACAAGTTAAAGGTTATGACATAGAATTTCTTAAACACTTGAAACGATGAAAAAAAGAAAAGAATAACTTGAAAGGTGATCCCTAAAATAAAATTGAAAAACCTAAAAACTGATTTTTATTTTTTCAACTGTTTTAAAAAATAAATCTTTTTAGCGGTTCCACAAAATTTCTTTCCATCTCAATGAATCGTGCACAGAATAGAATCCCTTCCCCTCAATGGGGATGCCAGCACTGACCCGACCCGTTACCAACCCGGTATCTGACTCGAGTCGGCAAAGCTGGATCTCAAATACGAAGCGAGTAATGGAATAACGAAACAAAATCGACAGTGAAGAGAAAGGACTGCCGGGAGGGAAAGCAATGGCGACAGACGCAAGCGAAACCCCCTCTCATCTCCCTTCCCATCTCAGGTGCGACTTATCTATTTATCTTTTAAAATTTTATTAAAGTTCCTCGAATCTCAGCAACGAGATTTGTTGTCTCTTGCAGTCAACAACGCCATTTCTATCTTGCCGTGGACAGGCTCCGATTCAAAATGGTTTTGTCTCAATCACTTAGAAAGTTCTCGATGTTACCGTCTTTACATCACAACGAAGAAATCTAAGTTAAAACCCAGTTGTTTGATCATGTGTTACGAATGAATTTGGCGTAGGAGACGTTGGTGGACTTGTTGGGAGTGGTGGGACGGCGTCACTCCCTGCCGATGGTCGTGTGCTGCAGCTCGCGCGACGAGCTTGACGCCGTATGCTCTGCAGTCGCCAACCTCCCCTATATCTCTTTAGCCCCTCTGGTACTCTTCTTCTTTGCTGAATTACTAGTTTTGATCTTTCGGTGGTGACCAAAGTTTCTGACTTTTGTTGATTTATGCATTCTGGGTCAGCGGTGTTGCTTTGGTATCTCTCTCTTTTTGTTTTGGGTTGTAAATAGTTGCGTTGTTATTTGAAACTTTATCTCTACTGGACAATAGTAACAGTTGATGGGTGTTTAGCAGTGGTGAAAGTAATTCAAGGGTTAAATGACGTCTTTGTTTTTGCATAAGGGGTCAGGTGTTAACATTATTTGCTTCGTCAAAGACTCGGTACGAATGGAGACTACAATGAGGATGATTTTGTGTTGAGCTCTGGTACTCTGAGCAAGCCTATCACATATATTATTAAGTCACGTTATAAAATTAGCTCGCTCTCTGATTTTGCAATTTGTGTCTAATGCTGCTTGTCTTATTCATACTTCATGTTGAACTTACCACTGGAGTAGGACCAATCCGTGTCACAGGATCGAAGAACTATCAGGGTTGTTTCCCTTTAGAGATGTAGTTGAAATTTAGGATCTAACGGGAATCAAATGCGGTTTTGTTGATGAAATTTCTTCTTTGAATGAATCTCTACACCTCTTCCCTACTTATATACACTTGCTAAGGAATTCAAAAATTAAATGAAACCAATTTACAAAAATCAAACTCCAAAATTAAATGAACCGACAGAGGTTATGAGCTGGATGAGTTGTGTGTGTTGCCTGTGGTTCACCTTTTAACAGATGTTTTATACTTGTTGATCACCAGTACCAATATTTTTAGAGTTTTGAAACTTGGGAACTATTCATTTCCTACAACTTTGAATGTTTGCTAATATAGTGTTTTTTGTCTTCCATAAGCCAGTACAGTGACCTTGCTGAAGCAGAACGTGCTTCAGTCTTGGAGAAATTTCGGCAGGCCACGGTGAAGTGGAACCAAAACGTCAGTGTGCAGTCAGGAGATGACAGTGAAATTGGAAAAGATGAACAGAAATCTCATATGATAGTTGCGACTGATGTTTGTCTCCCGCTTGCGGCTTATGGCGAGTCACCCATATCTGCTCACATTCTCATCAATTATGAGTTACCAACAAAGAAGGTGCAGTCTGTCATTATTTCATAGTTGGATGAGTAGAATAACTCCATTGCCTTGATATGTAAACGTTTTGCTAATTTTCCTGGCTGTTTTTCTCTGCTTATGAAAGAAGGATATTATGTTCTTATGCAAATATGTTTTTGGCTTGATTGATGATCCTGCAGATATGAGCTTCTCAAGGCATTAGATAACTACACCTAACTTGGTCAAATTTTCTATGATATTTTATGTTTTAGATCTCCAGAGTACCGCATCTCATGACTGAAAGATAACGTACACAGTTTTTCCCTCTTGCTCTTGATATTAATTCATTAGCTTAGAGCAGATATTTTATCCCAGTTGCCAGAAAGGGTCCGAAGTCTTCTTTATGTGTGGTGCCTTGAGAAGTCATTCGAGGACATCATGAGAATAACTGAAAAAAACCTGCCTAATCTTTTGCCATCCACCTTTATAACACATGAAGTTAAACATAGAAAGAAAGTCTTTCTTATTGGCTGCAAAGTTTACATGAAAAAGAACTCATAATAATTCTTCCCGTGCTGTGCCTAGCCAAATGTAGTAGTCAGAGCCATCGCCTCTATGATTCTTAGAGGCTGAGAATCTATACCGTTAAATATTTATGACCTTTTTTCCATGTTTGTGCCTGGCTTGCAGGAAATATATATGAGGCGAGTGGCAACTTGTTTGGCAGCAGGTTGTTTCACCTATTATATAACATTTGTTGTTGTCAGATGGTATCGACATTTGCATTCTCACAATAACTTCATATTAATATCTGCAGATGGGATTGTAATCAATATGGTTGTTGGGGGTGAAGTGGTCACTCTCAAAAACATAGAAGAAAGCAGCAACCTTGTCATAGCAGAAATGCCCATAAATGTAAGTTGCTTGCTCCACTTGTTTATTTATGTATTAGAACACGGCTTTTGACAAATATGAATCTAAAGTATAACTAATTGCAACTAGCGGAGCTACTTTTGGTTTTATCTAGAAAGAGTTAAGTGTAAACTTGCGACAGTTCCTTAGTTTGGATCACATTTATGTCCTGTTTTGGACCTTGGAATTCCTTCTTTTTTTTTTCTTTTTTTTTCTCATTTTCCTATGACATGTTGTCACCTAATCTTTCTTCCCGTCTGTTGGGTCTGAGATGGTATTCATATTTTGTCCACTGCAGATCTCCGAGACTTTGTGAAGATGTTTGCTCTTATCCAATCCCAGAAACATGTCAAAGAACCCGATTCCTAGCACATAACCATATTTCTTTCAGTTTTAACTGTATTGATCTTTTTATTTTTTCGTCTCAATTGTTCAGCTTATTCTAAGATGTACTAACTCATGTTGCGCCTTGAGTTCTCCAGCGGTAAGTATTTAGATCTGTTTTTTAGTCAGAAACATGAAAAGGAAGAAGAGAAATAAAATTTATCTTTGTAATGACAAGATCCATTCTAATTTAGAAATGTTACTTTGAATGGATTGCCTTGTCTTGTGAACGTCAATGAACATCAAAACGGAATGAAAACCGATGTACTGTAGCTCGTGGGGTATTTCAGAAAGAAGAAAGAAAGAACTTCTGCACATTCTTGATAGAGTTCAAGATCCAACCCGAAATCAGATCCACTGTCCGGTCATTGGCACTGATTTTGTGGTTTGTTGACAGCTTTTTCATGCTTCGGCATTTGCAGAGGCTGCCGCACTGTTTAAAGTCCTTCCGAGAGAATAAAGAACAATACCCACGGCCCGCTGTTTAGCTTGCTCGGACTCGTCTGCTTCCCACCATCTGGACCCAATCGAGAGAGAGATAAATTTGGGAGGGACGAGGAACTGTTAATTTTAGGCTGGGACACAGTAGCGCTGAGGTTGTTGAAGGAAGATAGGAATTTCCTTTCTCCATCATCGACCTTTGTTCTTAAAAAATCTCTTCCCTTGGGGTCTAATTGTCTTCTTCTCATGTCCTTCGCTTATCCTTCCGATAACTGAAGCTCAGACAGTGATCAACAAAAATGCGGAGAGGAATTACGGTGCTTCCAATATGGTTGAGGATGCTCCTTCAGCCCCATTATCATATTATTGCAACACCTCGTAATTTGTAGAAAGTGCATAGAATGATGCACTAGGTGTGGAAATAGAAGCTCATTACTGCAAGAAGAGCCACAGCAGCAACTCATTTAAACCACATGGATGACAATTTGGGAGAAGGGCCACGTCAGCCAAACCAGTAACTTGACGTTAAAAATGTCTTTTTCCATGGTAACATTACAAAGGAAACTTATATGGACCAACCTCTAAACTTTATTGCCCCCATGCCCACACCATGTGTGTTGATTACGACCCTCTTTATAGTCTTAAACAAGGGCCTCACATCTGGCATCAACCCCTCCACAACTTTTACTTGAGCCTAGGTTTTCTTGTCTCCTGAGCAAATTCGTTACCATATTCAACATACTGAAAACTAAAATATTTATTTATTTGTATATGTTGACCACATTATTTTTACAAGCTCTCCAAATGCTTCTCTTGCTACTCTCATCTCTTGTATCCAACAAGAATTTGCCATCAATGGTCTTTGGCTCACTTTATTTTTTTCCTGGTGTGGAAGTACAACCCACGCCTCGAGGCCCCTCATGCTTCATCAAGCTAAATTCACCTAAGAAGTCATTCACTTTATATGAACTCCATATTCCCCCGCAATGACATTATCTCAACACAAAACAACACAATTCCAGATTCTATAACATATTGAATTATTATGATGCTTTATAGTATCTCATTCCACAGTATATCTAATGCCATCAACACAACTTGCCAAATCGTGCACGTACCTACTTCTTTTCATTGGCTTGTGGCCAAACAAATACTTCGATTCCTCATTGAATAACATGTTGTGACATTATCTTTTAACAAAAAGCCCCACCAATACTTTTATATGCATACTCTGACGCAAGCTAGGTTGGGGAGAAAGGTAAGTCGCACTATAGAAAGCTTTTGCATATTTCTGGAGACAATCTCTTTATACTCCATCTCATTACTAATTTAATTTTTCATATTCACACAAAACGTCTAAAGATTGATTTTAACTTTATCCAAGAATATGTAGCGTAATGTCAATTACCCCATCTGCTTGTGGGAAGTGTTAGGCAAAGCCATATTAGTAGAAAAGCCACTTTAGCAACTCATTTAACCTACATGGATGATAGCATGGGACGAAGGCCATGTTAGCCCTAGTATTGCGTCTACAATGCAGGAGACACATCAGAACAATAATAGAACAGACAACACGCCTCCATCAGAAAATCGCAGCTTTCCTAGCCGTTTTACACTTTAAATTCTGAATTCATTTGTGTGCTTATAAATAGGATTGTAACACAAGTTGTAAATCAAGCAAAATACAACACAAGTCAAAAATTTTGGAAAGACGTTTTGCCAAATTCTATTTTCTTCACCAAACATTCCGTATATGCTTTTTTGATTTAGGGGTTAGTTTTATGAAGCTATACTTCTTATGACTTTCTTTACTTGCTATGTAATTGTGCTCGTTATTATATGTTGGATCCTATAGCAACCTAAGGGAGGAGGGGGGGGGGGGTGAATTAGGTTTATAAAAAATTCTTGTCTTTTTTGTTGTTTCTATGTAAAGCAATCAAGACAACAAGTAAGATTATCACACAAGACAAAAACAGATTTTTGGTCGGTGGTTTGGCCCAAGCCACCTCGGCACCTACTCCACCTCACTCTAGCAACAACCTGCTAGAGTCACTTTCCAATCAATTAACAAATTGATTACAAGGGAGAACCACTCTTTCAATCCCAATTACAAATTCTCTCCCCAAGAATTTCAACAATGAGTAACAATTAAGTACAAATTTCGAATTCAGCTTCTGTAAGATATGAATTCAAGTTTAAAAGCTTCAAAAAAGTGTTAGAGACTTAATACAAAATAATATGGACAAAAGCCCCAAATTCACATGAACCCTAACACTATTTACTCGTATGAAATCAACTCAAATAAGATATAAATCAACGAGCAATCTGATTTCCTAACAAGTGTATGAAAGCATTAATAAGCTCATAGTAGAATTACCAAAATGTAGAATCAATTTCGTGAGCTTGAATGAGCTTGTGTGAAGAGTATGAGTTTTTGAAAGAAGCTTGCTTTCTCTATAATTTTTGGACCAACCAATAACAGTAAGTAAAATGCACTTAAGCAGCTTCAAAACAACTCATATTTCACTTTAAAGAGTCGTTCTGATACTTCTGAAGCAAGTCACCTCTTCTTCCCATTGGAGCCCTAATTTTCGTATTTTCTCTTTTCATTTCGAGCTATTAAGAGAGGAAGAAGGTAAGGCTAGTCGTTTTGTCTTAATTCCATTCAAAATCGTGCTCCAAAACACCATTGTTTCATCTAGATTTTAAGTTACTAATTCGGAGCTTCGTGGACCAAAAAAATAGTTACCAAATTAAGTTTCTGAGTCTCTCTTGAATTCCCCTCAATTCTTTTCAATCTTAAAATAAATCTTCATAGGTGCTTCACAAATTGATAGAAAAACTTCTTACTCACAGAAGTCTCATGATTTCATCTTAAAAAACTCTTTAATTTGCTTCCAATTCCTCTTTTAAGCAGTTAGGTCACGAACTCAAAGAACACCTTAATTTCTTCAAATTAATCCTCTTTGAGTAGTGGGTTTTTATTTTTTCTTTATAGAAATTTTCTACTCTCTTTTAACTTTCAAATGAATCCTTTTTTAGCTTGAATGGATAGTCGTCGGTGGCTAAATTTGACGGTAAGTGGCGGCGACATCGAGTGGGTCGAGCAGGTGTCATGCGGGTCACTTAATCGCATTGCGGGTCACGCATGCAAGTCGCAAGTCGCAAGTCGCACCCTGGATCTGGGTCGTGCATGCAGGTTGTGGCTTTTGGATTAGTTAACGCTTTTAGTTAGGCCGTGCGTTTATGGACTAGGTCGCATGCATGCAAGCTTGCTCTAGATCGCTTCTGGGTTGCACGAGCTTGGACTGTGAATTGGGTTACATGGACTTAGGCAGCGAACTAGGTATTTCTATTTGGACTTCCTACATACAAAAAAGTCCAGCATCATTTTCTTATTTAAATTAATAAACAATCAATCAATGATTTTAATTATAATATTCTCATATTATAATCCCTATTTGTCTTGTCATCAAAATGTTAATATATTCTAATAATATATTCCAACATTATCTGATCATGAATTATTCCTATCCTCTATCTCTAGTCGTTATCAAACCAATTATATCATCTTCATTTTGGCAACTCAAACCAACCTATTCATCTACTGTAAATCTACAATATAAATGTTCTTAATGGGGAAGATAGGGAAGGAGGCATTGGCCTGTGGCTCTTTGTGAATGAAGTCTCTCTAGACCTTGCAGCACGGTCTCCTCCTGGTGCAACACAGGCCTTTTCTCCAAACATATGCGCAACACATTGTTAGTTTGGTAATCAATCATCTTAGGCCTTGCATGTAGTAACTAAGGGTACTAGTTAGCCAATAATGGAATGCCACCCCACGTGTTGCATGTTGTTACACAAGCTATGAAGTGCCATCCAAGTGATGAACATGTAACTGCAAAGAGGTTTAAGGTCACCATACCTACCAACCAGTAACTCAACTTGACACCTCAAAGTGACAATCCCAATCAGCATATATTGGCATAAGTTGTTTGTGTGCTCCCCTCAGCGAGCTTAACCTATTCAGCCTACATCATGTGAACTTGGGAAGACTGTTCCAACTTGCCGTTATACCATAAGGACGGTGAAGTTAGCTTTTATGTAGTATAAATGTATCATTAAGGATATGGGAGGTAGCTCATCTGAAAGCTTGACACTTTACTTTGCACAACCTTGCATCAGGTTTTAAGTTACTAGTTGTGGAAGGTGTGACATGAAGGAAGGGCAAGTCATGAATAAAATGAAAGGAAGTAATGAGCTACAAAAGTACCTATGGTCATCATAGAAGTTTACATGCAGAAAATAAGCAGACCTAAAAGCTTATGTAAAGGCATCACTTGCCTACAGATAAATAAGTTCTTTTGTTCTCTCTACTTGTTACAAACACCACGGTTATCAAATACAAGTAGCTTTCGCATTTTTCTACCTTTTGTGTGGAAGACAAGAGTCCCACATTAGAAATTAAGATCCATGAGGTTAAGTATAAATTAAAAGAGGATCTTCCAACTCTTGAGCTAGCTTTTGGGTTGGGCTTTTGGGCCTTCTAACTTGGTATCAAAGCCTAGGTTGAATTTATTCCACCTTATGCGGCCTTGCGCCCAATGATGCTCGGGAACTCTTCAACTCTTGAGCTAACTTTTGGGTTGAACCTTTAGGCCTTCTGACTCTTTTTTCTATTTTTTTTCTTTTGACAATCACATAGTTAACATCTTTCGTTACTCTTGTTATTTCCAGCCTTGCCATGGGCATGCAAGGGATAATCCTCCCAAGTGCATAGGGGCAAGTAATGGTCTCTCATAGGTCAAACCTTCCGGTCATAGTGTGCAATTTAGCCTGCGTACCCATTTCATTCTTGTGTCTAAACTTTGAACTCATTTTTCTCTTTTGCGGTCAAAATGCGAGCCCATGATAAAGAAAATGTGAAGAAAACACAAATATGTATGGTGTAGGATGATTTCCCCACGTCTATGATACCAAATAGAAACTCTTTTTATTATGATGCAAATAATGGAGAAACAATCCTTAATACATCCAGAAAACTTTTCTAGTTCGTTTTTTATATGATTTTTCTTTGTAAACTACCATAAAAGGGAACAGCCGCTTTACATCATAGGTGAAATTTATTCCGATTTGACATTTTCCTTGGAAAAAATAAAAAGAAGAAATGCTTTATGCTACGCGAGTATATGACACCTTCGCATACAATCAATGTACATCCAAAACCATTGTTGGCAAATCAACGTGCTTCAAGAATGTCAACGATACCGTCAATTATAGCTTCAACTCCGATTCTTTATCAAATTCCAACTGCTAGTGTTAGTGAGGTAACTCCACTACCTATTCTCAACAAGATCATCTCTACTTCACCCTCACTCTTGGCATCAATTACCAGCACAAAATTTATGACCACTGTTGTCTAAAGATAGCTAGGGATCAAGTTTGCATCTTTTGGATGGATTAAGGTAAAGAGGAAGCATTTGTATGGAATTAAGTCATAAAATGGGCATGTCAAATTTGGGTATAACTTTTAAAGCACTGGAGTTATAAGTACAATCCTTTTTTTTTTTTTGCTTTAAATGGCAAGAATTGAACTTGAAAGGATAGTTTTCCATGATATAAATCCTAGAGTTATCACGGCTAACAGAAATTATGCAGAATTCATGTGGGATCTTATCTCTTCCTCTAATATAGTGAGTTTTGACAGTTGGGTGAACACGACAAAAATTCGGTGCAGGATAGCTCAATTGCAGTATTGACATGGGATGGCAGAGCGCAATTGCAATATTTCATTTGGCGTTTAATTTGTGTGCTAGTTTCGTTACTTGGTCCTGAACCCGTTCTGATTTTAATTTTCTTCATCATACTAAATATGTACGTGCGACGCATGCCTTAAAACAAAAATGTATGTCATTTTAGAATAAATCAATTGACATTCTCCAATTGCACCATAAAATAAAGCATACTTGACATATTCTTCAATTGTGGAGAAGAAAATGTCCAGTGTTTATTTGGATACTCGTATGTGGTCAGGAAGCAGGAATCCTTAACTTTGTCGCTGTTTGGTAAAGAGAAGGAATAAAGGACGCATTCCAGTTTGTTAAAGAGAGAATATCTTTTGCTATGCACTATCCATGATCTTTAGTACACCATTACCACTCCTTTTTCCTCGTGATGAAATCCGGGGGCTAGGAATGGAATCGTTCAAAGTTGCAGGAAAGGGACTTTGCAGAGCAATACGCAAATTGTTGTTTGGTTGGTTTCGAATCACGGTGAGCTTGAAGAAACGTTCTACCCCGGTATTCGTCCTCCCATGGATGAAATGCCAGGAGTGCAGTGCCTATATTAAGGCCGCATAGCGGTTTAGTACTGCCTCATAGGAGCATTGCTTATTTTTTGGCTTTTGCTTGCAGCACCATTTACAAATGTCGAACAAAAGTTTTCTTGATTTCCAATTTGGACTTTCGCGGAAGTCCTCCCGAAAAGCAGCCCAGTCGAGCATCCCCAAGCAAAGACAATTGTCAAGGGTGTCAAGGTCTTTCAAGCCAAACATGGAGGAGATGAGATGGGTGTTCGATAAATTTGACACCAACACAGATGGTAGGCTCTCCTGCGAGGAGTACAAGTTAGCACAGAGCGCGTTGTATGGAGGGGTCCCGGAAACCGAGGTGGTCAAGACATTCCAAACCATTGATTCTGACGGAGACGGGTTCATCGATTTCAAAGAGTTCTCGGAAATGTTTAACACCGGAGGCGGGGTACAAGCGAAGGACATTGAGAATGCTTTTCGAGTGTTTGATACCGACGGCAACGGTAAAATAAGCGCCGAGGAACTGTCACAAGTTCTGAAAAGGCTAGGAGAGAGTTGCAGCGTGAAGGCTTGCCAGAATATGATCAAAGGAGTGGACTCCGATGGGGATGGTTTGATAGATATTGATGAATTCATGAGCATGATGGCAAGCGGCAAGAAACTGGCATGAGTGACCATGCCTGTTCTCCCATTCTTGTACTCTTTTCTGTTTCCTGCGACTCCTTTTCTTGCACTTTATGCAGTTCTTATGTTGGTTCTTCGTTATCTGCAAATGAACAGTTGAACTGACATGAACATATGCTATCCATTAACAGCTGTAATAAACCCTTTCCTGTCGTAGCATTTATATATTTCAATATTAAGAAAGCAAAAGAATATTCTAATTCTTTTCACTTTCGATGGTGGCTAAGGAGATGGAAGAACATAAGTAAGGAAAAACGGAAAACTTTTGTGATTATCCTGCACGTCGAGTCCAAAGCGACCACAAAGAATATTTTCTTTCTTAATCAAGGGGGCAATATAGTTCCTTGCACTTACATTCTGCAAGGAAGTATGAAAATTATGCTTCATCGAAAGAACAGCAAGCACAAAGCAGACACACAAGTTGTAGCCAGAGTATATATGCAAAACACGGCAATCTATCTAATATCATGGACCCGGAACGGCTGCAGTTCTTGAATTTTCATCATGAGGCCTGCCCCCAATAACTAGAGCTACTGTAATAACTGTGGCTCTTGCTTCCCATGTTTGCTTGGGTACCGTCATGTTCAGCATCTAATTACTCAACAGAATAATGAATCAAGAAAAAAAGGGGCAAATCTAAGTAGGTGAAACCAACTTAAAGAAGTTAAAAACGAACGATTTGTGTATGTCTTTTAGCATATGCCGCTAGTTAACCAAGCTCCTTTTTTTTTTTTTTTTTTTTTGCCCTTTTTTCACCTTCATTATTGTTTCGTTTTATTTTGGCCTAGACAGTCTAGCCTATTGTTTTTATTCATTTTGCAGGTCCGCCGAGCTCGACATGTTTTAAGTGAAAAAAGCATTAGTTAGGCGACCAAGTTGCAACATTGTGAGGCTTATTGAAATGGTTTGGCCCGAGTCCCATATACAGATGGTCCAATCCACTGGATAACGAGGAGGCAATTATATTAAGTCAAATAATTATTCTTAACTTATTTTAGGTTTATCCTAGTTTATTTTGACAAATTTATTATGTTATGCTTATACTAAATGTTATAGACTTAATCATTGAGTCAAAATGCCTAAGTCAGTTGGAATAGTAAGCCTAATATCATTTTAGGACTAAAATATGAAAGCCCAACGTTCAGAACATAGTTTGTTCTTCTTCTTTCCACCTTTCTCCATGATTTCTCTTTTGTGCACTCATCTTAAATCTGAATAAACAACCCTATTAAAAGGTGCACCACACTGACACAATTGCCCATCCAGTTCTCAACTTCTTTTCATTTAATGTTTGAATTTCAAATTTCAAATTTAATTTTTTTAGTTTGATTTTTGTAAATCAGTTTCATTTGATTTTTTAATTCCTTATGAATAGTATATAAATAGGGAAAAAGTGTAGAGATTCATTCAAAGAAAAATTTTCATCAACTAGGAAGATGGTTATTCCCGTATCAATGGTTGAAATAAAAACAACCTCTACACGAGCTATATCAACAAAACAAATAAAACAGAAAGCAAGCTTCTAAAATACATTTATATGCAAATGGTGCTTGGATGGGTGTATACAAATGAAAGCAAGAACTGACTTGCCTTGAAATGGCAAGCCAGCCTGTTCCCAAGGTGGGAACCAGTATTGACCGTCCATCGCGACTGCCATGTAGCTGCTACGTCAGGTCATCTCATAGAAGTAAAAGCACAACACAAACATTATAAAAGTAGGCAATGAAAGGAAGAGGATCGAAGGCAATTACACTCTTTGGGACAGCAAACTCACGATTTTGGAATGCCCACAGGCTTTGCTCTCTCTGTACAAGGGAACACATAGAGTTGCTCCTACGTTAATGGGTCGAATAGAATGAAACAAACAATGGGCTTTTGGGCCCAATATGTACAAGTGTGAACCGTGCATCAGCCCTTGTAACAAGCATGTTAAACCGCAGCACTTGGCTGCATTAGAAGCAATGCTTGAGGTTAAAAACTTACATAGGGCTAGCAAAGGTGATATCGCAAGGTTAAATCCTTGGATGAAGACATTCATTAACTTCGATGACATATTGAAGAGACTTAACATCAGTAGGGAGGGGTCACACATTCCTGCGAACCGAATATTATATATAACTCCTCTGCTGCGATCAAGAACCGTTCGTGGACTTGATTATGTTGCAAGAATCGATAAGAATGAAGCTTGCAATGGAAGAAAGGTGCTTCACACTTTCTTCAAATGAAATACGCTTCAACGAGATTCCAGCCGGTGACCATGTGGTTCCACTAGAGGCAGAGCTTTTCGGATTCAAAGGAATAGAAAGAACTGGAGCCAAAAGTAAGCAACCACCGACAAAAGTTGCTATCAGAGAAGTTGGGCCTTTTGCACATTTCCCGACTAACTCCAGTCCAGGTTCGGCCTGGCGCTGTGTCCTATGGAAAGCCCGGCTGCCATAGTCTACGCTCTATAGCTACCGTAACCTACGCAGGTGCCTCGTACGCCTCCGTACTTAACGCCTTCACGCGTAGAATAGATTGATCGAAGAGGAAGAAGGAGCCGGATCTGTCCTTGATAACAGAGCTAATAAAGTACGTGAGATTATCTAATGGAACCTATAAAACAAGTCTTGACCAGAATCATAGCCTTCTGTTTTTTATTACTTCCCTGACCAATTTGTTTGACAAAAGTAAGCTTACGGGTTGTTAACAAGATAGGGCACCAACTCGAGGTACCCAAAAGGTTCTAAAGCCCACTTATTTTAGGCATAAATAGATTCTAGGAATCCTCTACGCGTCCTACTCTATTTGGCTAACCAGTTCATAAGGGTTAAACTTTGTGGGTTACTACCATGTCCTTGGCACACGAGTTAAGACAATATAGTCCCGCTGAAATCCGGATACAGCCCCCTTACACTTTAGTTGCCGCACATGTTGCCAGGGATCTCCAAAGGATCATCCCGAATATTTGGTCAGAAAAGCAGAGCTGATCTCCATCTGCCCCCGCCAGTATATTATTGACGCCTTGTCGTTCATTCCCAACTTTTGTTGCCTCTTTTCAATTTTTATAACGTCCAAAAGAATTATACTCTCAATTATAAGATGTAATTAGACACGAATGTGTTAACCAAGTAGATTTGCGTGATTAATTAAGAAAGCAAGTACGGCAGTCTGGTGGGTTAACAAAGATATGGGGCAAGTGGATTTTAAGGAAACGAGGAGTAAGCAACCTGCACGAGCAAGTAGGGCTGTGTTAACCTAATCCCTACGGCTTCATAGGTTGCTTTATGGGTTTTGATGAACATTATCCTGAGAGGTTTTTGGCTGCACTGACCCCTTTGTTTTGACTGAGCAAATTATCAATTTGCTTTTGAAAAACAGCAAATAGCTCTTCATATTGTACAATTTAAGTTTTAGTTATCAAAGGCAACCTGGTCACGTGGTTCCTTTGGTCCATCTGCATTGCCAGCTCATTCACTGCTAATTTACAAATAAGTCAAAGGTCAGTCAACCAGACCAATGCATGCCAGTCCCCTCTGGACTCTGCAACTCTCTCTCTCTCTTCTCTCTCTTCTCTCTCTCTCTCTCTCTCTCTCTCTCTCTCTCTCTCTCTCTCTCTCTCTCTCTCTCAAAGCTTTGGTTAAAAAGCAATGAATGCAATTTCCAGTTTGCTTTCCAGAAATACAGCTTCTCTTTTGGCATGTAAACAGAACTCTGCGCTTCTTTTCCGGAATCATCACCTGCCTAAACGTGGCTGCATGACATCCCTCTTTATCCCTTCCTGCATCTATTTGATTGATTTCTTCGCTGTCCATTTCATGGCCTTCATCGTTGCAAACCATTAAACATTTATTCGCTTTCTCGTTTTGAAGCGAAATAGATCTCGATTCACATATTTGCACGTTTTGGGTGAGCTAGTAAACCGTGCACGCGTGGTGGATCATCTCTGCAATATTACTATTCCTGTGATATAACCCACATCATTTCTCTCCTACGCCCTATGCATGCTATTCCGTTTAGAATCTTTCGAGATTGCGCTTCTGCCACATCCATCGTTTTCGAAGAGTATGTAATAGAAGTGTGAAGAAATTTTGACCACTGTGAGAAATTAAAGTAAAAGCCAGGTTCTTGGAAACTTCGTAAAAGCTCTCCCCACCATTCATTACATCAGACAATAAACGGGAAAATAAAGGGATTGGTTAAGAAAAAGAGGAAATCTTTTTTTTTTTCTTTCAACTTTGTGGCTAAGATTTTATTTGTTTATTTTACGAAGGGGAAAGAGAGCTTCTTTGCAGCTTCGCCGACGTCAAACAAGAACAGTGAGATTGTGGGAGCGGGTCTTGAGGAATAGATATCATTTAATGGCAATTTAACATGTAAAGACAAAACATCTTATCATGGAACGCGATGCATGAAGTCCGTAAAAAATGTTAAAGAAAAAGATCATTCTCCAACGCTCAGGCCCTTCGGTATAAATACAGACATCAACAGTGGCTTGTAACAGTAGAAGAGGGTCCCCAGCGGAATTAACTAGGGTTTGTTGTTTCCCTCTTATTCACTCAATGTTGGTTTGAAAGTCCATGGCATGCTTTAGACATGTACAACTCCGAGCATAAGGGTCACCAATGCCCTCCGATGAGCCCCCGAATCTCCTTTTCCAGCGACTTTGTGGATGTTCAGCAGGCCCTCAAGCAAGAAAGGAGTTCCAGAGACGCACCGGTCTCGTCCGACTTCGAATTTTCTGTGACAAACTATTCCATGATGAGCGCTGACGAGCTTTTCTTCAAGGGCAGGTTGTTGCCTTTCAAAGACAATTACAACAACCAAATGCAGAGGACAACTACCCTGAGAGACGAGCTTCTTGTCAATGATGATGAAGAACACGTGTCGCTGAAGCCGCCCAAGGGGTCAACACGGTGGAAGGGGCTTCTTGGTCGGAAGAGATCGCACCTTGGGTCCAAGAGAGCCGACAAGGGCGAAGGCTCTGTGGAAAGTAAAAGGTCTGATATGGTTCATGAGGAAGCCCATGTTAGCAAGACATCGCAGGTAAGAAAAAAGGAAACTTTTTTTTTTTTTTTTGTTGCGTTTGATCTTTTCATTGTCGCTGTTTTCTGATCTTTTTCTTTTAGGCTTATCTCATTTTGCTTTCTTCATTGTCGCAGGAGCTGTTCGATTAAGGTTGGTCAAGTTACAGAAATGTCAAGATTGGGATACAGTGGCATTCTTGGCGGTAATAGATACTTGAAGGTGTGTGGCATTTTTAGATACTTGAAGGTGTGTGGCATTTTTTGTGGAAGTAGTAGAGGGCTGTGTTTGGACAGGGTCCTGATCTGCTCTGCGTTAGTTGGTTGGTTTTGAACTCCGGTAGATTTCTTCTTTTTTGCTTCATGAGCTTTCCTCTTTGGTAGATGTTTGTCCGTTCCGGGTTTTTTTTCTGTACAAAAATGTTTGCAGTTGAAATTCTGTATCATGTTGTGATCATTGGTATGGTATTTCTAGTTTCTCCAATTCCAATGGCCTCTTATATCTAATTCAATCCCTATCATCTATGAATTGAGAGAGGCGTTGGAGCTCCTTTTAGCCTCTTGTGCACAGAAAGCGGGAGAGTCTTCGTCAACCTCCCAAGCGTCGAGGGTTTCTATTTTTTTAACGTTTTAACCATGGAAAACAATAAAACAGGAAACACTGACCACCCACAAGGAAGAAGACCCCGTTCTGGGGTAGGGTGTTTTATAGGGAGTGGACCATAAATGTGACAGCTAAGCCTCGGCTGTTGATAGGGTTATAAAATAACAAGAAAGAAAACAGCCTCTAGTTCGTTTCAGTGTGGCAGTGCACTTGGGGGGGGGGGGGGGACCGAGGTCTGTGACCTAACATTAATGGTCTTGACTCATCAGGAACAATATTTTTGAATGGTCAAACGGTCAAATTTTCATTCACCTACCGTCTCTCCCTCTGTACTTATCAGCTGTCAAATTATGAATCAAGTTAAAAACTTTAATTCAAATCCATCGCAGAAAAAGGCCTGTTCTGCAGTGAGTGCAACAGGGAAAAGGAAAGACGAACCGGCAGAATTGGCAGTGTGCCTGCACGGGCATCATATTTATGACTCCTTTACTTCGTATTCAACAGAGGAAGTTGTTTTAGTTTCTGTCGGCGTTCGCTAATTCTGAAGACCCAAAATACGAACGTGTTCATCTGCAATGTGCGGTTTACATGTCGAGTAATACTAGAGTTACGTAAAAGTCCATAGTGAGCAGAGAAACCATTAACACGTTTTCACAACTTCGAGGCCAATCAACGAGATGAGATAACAGATAACAAAGCCAAAACACGACTAACAGAAGATCAGATGAAGGACCTTCCAAGTTGAAACCTCCTCGCTTTCCTGTGTTCACAACAAACATTTGGCTGTCTTCAGTCAGATTCTATTGATTATAAATCTTCTGTGGTATTAGAGCAATGGGCAATGTCGATGATGGAATCTCCGTGTCTTGGGGAGCTATATTTTAAGTCTTTCTTCTCTTGAAGCGAGGGGGGTTTCTTGACAACTTGAAGTGTCACTTTTTACTGTATGTCTTCATTTATCTTGTAGTTTATCGTTTTGTAAGATGGAAGCTAGATCGCTTTTAGAAAGGTGTTTTTCCAATTTCGGTTCGAGTATAGACTGAAAAGAGGCGACCGAGACTTCTGAGGACCCAGAAGGAAATTCCATTCTGGTGTGATGGAAAATACCAAGATTGTCCCTTCTTTATCGGCTCTTTTTGTCTCAAAAACGGCGTTGTTTTGTCCTTGAATGCTTGGAAGACCACGCCCCTCAGGAAGTAGTGGCCGTAAAGGTGATTTCTGTAGCAGACGATTGACACGAATACCCCAGTCCAATTTCGAAGACTTGAAGAATAAAATGAACACTGAGGAATCGTAATTTATAGAGTCTAAAGTAACTATACAAAAGGAAACTAAATATATGTGCATCGAATTGTAGTTGGAGCTTGATTTGGAGACCAATTATGGTGCATGATCTGAATCGGTAGTTTTGATGAGGTCTCGGCCAGACATGGAAGATGTGGTAAGTGAGAGCAGTGGCAGCGTGAAGTAGATGAAGGTGCATTGTCCTTAGGGATGACGACATGGACAAAAGTGTAGACATGGATAATTTTTTCTCTGATACCTCCCAGCGAGCTGATCGGACGGAATGAACCGTGAGCTTGCTTTAAATCATCATGAATCTTGTAAATGATAAGCTTTTTATAAATATGTCTGCCAGTTGATCGACAAAAGAGAGGAAATGAATTAGAAGTTGTCGGCACTATATTCGTTTGCAAATGAAGTGAAAATCAATTTTTGCATACGTCTGCACAAGCATGGAAAACTAGGTTTGGAGGAAGATATAGTGTAGGGAAATTGTTACGTTATAAGGTAGGTGGTTTTGATGGTGAGCGTGGAGATAATGTAAAAGAGCTTCTATCTAAATGAGTTTTGTTGTAGCATTTGCAAGGCTTTTAAATTTGTTGAAGCGCACAACTATTCATTGTTTTCTTGAATTCCAGCAAATATAATTTTTGCCTAAAAAAATATAGAAGCATCTAATGAATGTCAATCACCATGGTTGTCTACCTATCGTGTGTCAACATAGGCATGAATATTGTTAGTGGAATGTTTGATGATGTCAATTAAAAAACATCGTGTATCTGCCAAGAAGTGAAGGATTCATTCAGCTACTTGTCAATGTATTGTGGTTGGGGCATACATGAACTGAAAATGCAAGTGTATAAAATGTTAGGTTGTGTAAGGGTAAGAAATTGTAATGCTCTAATGATGTTCCTATCAAAGTTATTGATCTTTACAAGAATTACCATGGAAGTTAATGTAAAGATGCATAACTTGTGAAAATTGGTTATGCCTAATCAACACTCCAAGGAAAATACTTAAAAGTTGATATGAAGTAAATGAAAGTGACCTGTGAAAATTGATTTGTGCCCAATCAACACTCTAAAAAAAATCTTTAAGTTCAAGAGAATAATTCATTGGAGGACCCAGAAATCTTTTTTAACTACAAGCAATAGCTCAACTTTTCTTATAAAAAAAGTTAGATATGTAATGTTGTAAATCAACCAATTCAATCAAATCAAACTCAACACAAAAGCTATGTATAGCTTTAAGTAATTGTAGTAAGGTGATGGCCCTACTATCATAGAATCTATTATACTCTCTTTGATGTCTTTGTTTCATTTTTTGTTTTTTGTTTAATAGTAATTTCCTTATACCTCCGTAACTTGTCAGCCTTCATTTAGTTATAGACCTCCATTTATTGCTTTCCATGACTACATTTTCACGTTTCTACTCACTTAGTCCATTTGAACCAAAGAATCCAATAAATTCTGATTTTCTTCTGCTTCTTTAGTTAATGGGCTCAAGGAGCAGTCTCCATCGTTTTTTGACGGTGAGGGTACCGTTGTGCAGGGAGTCACTACGGAACGAGCATTACCCATTTTTGCCTTAACAATGCCATTGAGAGCAAATTTTGCTTGATAGAGTATAACTCTTCTGGAAGTTGGTTGAACCCCCTATTCCTAAAAGATAGTTATCACGTGGAGGAGGTAAAATTAGTCCTTTTTCACATATGGGCCTTTCTAGTACTAAATGAGCTGTTGGAACGTGGACCACGCCAGCCGTCAACGGGGGAAGAGTTCTCGACTTTCCTTCCAACTGATACTTGCAGCATTTCTGTCATGGCCATTTCCAGATTAAAGTTCCATTAAACAAAACATTCATATGAGGTATAACCCCTCCAAGGACCCCGCCCAAGTATATGAATACCCCCAGTTAAAGACGCTGTTTTCGTAATTAGTCTTAAATTCAAGATACCTGTTGCACAGATTTTTCATAAACAAAATCGCAGGCATAAAAGTTCGAAACAAACTACCAAGTAACGTAGACAAACATCACTAATGTTTATTGACAACAAAAAACACCCCTCCAAGAAAAAGAAAGCATCATAAAAAGTGCTACAAACCAAACACGATGTACCAAAACAAAGGTACTATTTCCAGTTTCTTCCGTAAAGCAGTAATTCGCTCATGGTAAGGAGGCCCTAATATCCCATGTGGGAGAACAGAATTGTCATAAAAGTGAGGAAGGCAAAGCTAGCCAGCAGACACCCTTCTTCACAAATTGTGCTCAACTATTTTGTAGTATTTAAAACTCTTTGTGACATATCAATTGCAAGTGAAAGTGTCACTAAATGTTAGTTACCTCAGGAAGTCATCGAATCCAAGCCAGACAACAAAGCATAACTTGTTTTCATTTTCTAAGAGGCAGCGGATGACTAGAAACATATGTACACAATGCAGGGTCGCAAGCATAAAGAAGAACATCTGGCGCTTAACATGGAAAATCTCACCATGGAGCAGTAACCTCTTCCCGGAACTCCTGCTCGTAGCTTTCAGCTTTCGATTTGAGGGTCTCAATATAGGCACCGAAACCAGAGCAGGCCTCCTTTAAGTCCGCTAGTTTTACTTCAATATTCCTGATTTCATCTTTTGCATGACCTCGTTCAGTTCTAGCTTCTAGGTACCTCCTCGCACCTGTGGCATCTTGTGACTCATAGGCAAGGCTTACAATCCGCCTGAGTCGAGAACGTAAGAACCTGACATTCATGCCTAAATGCTCAAAGGCCTGCAAGGTCTTGTCCCAATTAGAAAATTCCTCGCGAGAGGTAGTAAGCTTGCTATTTTTTATGGCATCAGCTATAATAACAGTCTCTGAAATAATCCCCACAATCAACATAAAATTCATGCCTACGAGTAAAGTGTCATGAAGAAATGCACTCTGACTATTGCAGAGCTTGTAGTATCTCTTCCTAATATCCTCAGAGAACTCAGAATCCATAGGAATTCCATCTACCACAATGCTGAAATTCTCAAAACTTTTGATGTCTTCAAACTGAACAGCTGGCTCAGACAATTTAAAACCTTCCAAAACTTCCGAACCAACCTCTTCACTATCGCTTTCAGATTGTTCTGCCGGTTGTCTAACGTTTGGAGAACATCTCCCCAGGCCAGACTTTTTCTTCTTCTTTTCGAAGAGACAAATAGGATGAGGCTTTGGTCTTTTCCTGTTTGTAAAACTGGAAGCTCCGGTACACATCTCCGCATTGTCTTTATCTGTGTACAAGGACATCCAAGGAGATTGAGGGATCGATAGTGAAGCTGCGAATGAAATGTTAATATCCAGATATATATAGGCATAAGAGCTTAAAACCTGGCCATCAGAACTTACCTGCCCAAATCTGTTTTGTCTGAGCATCCAAATTTAGGAGAACAAGAGCCCCTTCCACTTCAGTTAAATCATTTGGCCTAATTATGTAAACCTACACAGCAGAAGTTTATTATAACAAGAGAAACAAGTATCTTGAAGTTTCAATTTTTCTATTCTAGAAAATGCCAGCATAAGAAGGCTACCAATTAGGAAAATTGGAAATTTTAAATTACTAAGTGATCTCTCTCTCTCTCCCTTAGTTTCTTTTCTTTTCCATTGATGGTAGTGGGGTGGCTATTTTTTGAAAGATCGTGTTCTTCTCTTCAAACCTGGCTTCAAGCAATGCAAGCAATTCACAGCCTTATATACTCGCTTACAGTCATTATGTTTACAGTAACTATAAATTTTAGGCAAGGGAGAAATATCTTGGGCTTCACTTTGAATAAAGGCATCACAACATGCTTTGACATACTCTACAGTTCTGGCCAGGCCATGTCACAGATACAAATATAAGCATCTCCTATCCATCTTATTTATGCCCATCCCTCTAGTATCAGACAGCCACTACTGCAAGTAGACTGCCTCCAATCAGATTTTTGTGTGAATTATATTCATGCGAACTCCAGTAGTTGTACCCACATAGTACAAAGGTTCCTTTGACTCCCTTGTTCCTGCATATGCTTAGAGAAACTTTTTTTCAGGAACCTATTCATTGTCTAGAAGGGTTTTAGTTGTTTTGTGAGCTAACTCAGGTGATTTCAACTTTATTCACCCCTGATGAGATTTTTCCTTTTAACTTATAATCTTGAGTCACTTCTACAAAAGTATGAATTGGCTGGACCGGCTTCTAGATCTATGTTCATCACATCCCTCGTAAGGAGGCAACAAAGTCAAAATTAGGATTCTCTTTCAATGTTTAGATGTATTTGCCAAAAACAAAAAATGGCTTATGATGATTTCGAGGGGAACAATCTCACTGCCCTCATTAGCAAGGTCACATCCCTCAATGCAAGCTTGTGTGCATGCTTCTAGAGCTACTCAGTTACCTACAGCATCAGGAACACTTCCAAAAGGGTGTGCCAAAGTTCCTCTGCTCAATTGTAGTATAGAATCATCTTCAAAGGTTTCAGTCAAAGCAGGCATATGCCAGATGCGTATAGCCTCTGAAGCCACAGGTAGAACACTGGGAAGAGACCCAATCATGATTGGAACAATTAAAACCGATCTGCTTTAGTTTGGAAGGCATCTTCTCTCCCAGTAACAAAACAGTGGAGGTTGTTGTCGTGAATTCAAGAGCCAATGCTAATGTCCAGACCACATCGCATGCAAATTAGATATCCCTTTCTAATTTTGCAGAAAGTTAAGGTTCAGAGAAAATATCCGTAAGTCAGTTTATTTTGGCATTGTTCACTACATTCTCTTAGAGAGCTTACTAAAGCCAACTACCTTTGGTCTGCTGCAAGAGAAGTGGAAAAGCAAAAAAAAATAAAAAATCACATGTTTGGAAAGCTTATATTTCAGAGGCCAAAACCAGTAGATCTTTCAGCTCCTTAGAAATACAAAAGGTAGGAAGGCAGTATATTTCTCATATGCATTGTGATTAAGGGGAATTGATCATGGATTAAATCATTTTTCTTTATGTATAAAGTTATAACATTATTTTTTGCAATTATGGAAGGAAAGATCTTTAAAATTTTCTGAAAATGCAACACTTTCCCCACCCTCCAACCATATGGTTATCTTTTAACTATTCTCAACCTATCCCTCAATCTTCCCAACATGCCAGACTTGTTATTTGGGCCAATGTTGTCTGTATTCATATGTAATAACACTACACAAGACAATGAAATTCAATGTATTAGCTCATAGAATATACAACAATCATGTCATCTTGGCATATAACAGTATCTAGAAGTTCCAAACAGACATTTATGAGATAAATATAAAAAGAGAAATCTAAACCATCACCTTAAACATAGTGGGTTCAACTAATTGGAAGATCAAAACATCTCCCTCGACCAATTTGTGTGCAGCAGAAAATTGTCTCCAACCAGCACTTAATCCTGTCTTGTGTGCAATGTATTTCAATTCATAATGTTTTCCACCTTCATCTTCCAAAGTGAGTGTAGTATCCTTATCTGGTAAGTGTGCCTTACAGAATGCCCCAGGAAGCCCCTGTTCGTCCAAAGAAATCAACAGATAAAGCAAGACAGAAGGGAAATACGTATACGTTCAGCATTAACAGGATTAGGATTCTCTAGACTTTCCAAATAACTCTCCCATACAATACTTTTACTCAAATGGTTTAAAACTTGTAATTTTATCGTCAATTAGCCTTTTAGGATCCCTGAATTGTTTTTCTAATTGATTGTATCTCACAAGGTTAGAGGCTGAAATATCGAAGTTTGAACCATTTAACTTTTTAGATAAGCATTAGAATTTCAAAAAGTCTACTGTATGTCGGCCTCGTTAAATCAAAAGTTTCTGGGAGAGTCCCGGATTCAAATTCATAAAACTGTACAAAGCTTACCATCCAAAAACAACCAGCAACATGCGATCTGACCAAAGATTTCACAAAGCTAGGATACTCAGGTGGCAGCTTTGACTGAACTTCCTGGGCTTGAAGCACCGCAGTTGACCTGGCTTCACCAAGTCCCCTAACCGCGGCTTTCCCATTATTAGAGCTGCAAGTAAAGCACGGCGCAGAACCAGCATTGTCACAAAGCATACCCACAAAATGCAAAGGAAAGACCTTGAAATCAAAAAAATTAAGCGTCTAAAGACACCTCGCTGACCTTATGATAGTCTTCTTTGCCGGACTTGTCACAACCTGCCAGGCATTTACAAAATTTTCCGATTAATCAAGTACTCCAGTTTGTAAAACAACATTTCTTTCTCATTTGCCGATTTCCGTTACAGAAACTTAATTTTCTCACAAAAATAAACTTTCAGTTGAATGTGATTTCCATTCTCATGGTTTACATCTCCATGCTGTAGAACCTTTCTCGGTTAGCATACTGGAACTACCTTAAAGAAGCAGAATCTTGGCAAACCAAACAATGCATTTCATGGTGCTTCTCTACTACATACATTGTAAGCAAATGAAACTCTTACATGGTTACTCTTCAAATTCGAATGCCCTTTCTTGATGCCCGAGAGCGTTTCTTTTTTATCCATTGGCTTTTTTTGATCAATCTGTCAGCAATGCACTATAAGTACCACCAGATTATGTAACAAAATGATCATAACAGAAGCACACAAAGAGCTTGGATCCTTACGGTGGAGATAGACGGCCTGGACTTTGGCCTGGGAGACCTGGACAGCTCCGCCAGCGTCATGTCTTCCACCTCCAAGGATTTCAGGATCCCGTCCTCCTCCCAAAATGCCATCCTCGTCAGTTTTCCCTCCTCCTTTTCCCACTTCGCCGCTCGATCCATATTCAAAAGCTCGATTCCGCAACAACAAATCTGAAATGAGACTTGAAATTGGCTCTCACGACCTTAATGTTCGTGGCCTGTATTCTAAGGCTTGCATTTTTGGTATATGCGTGCAAATCCGCTTCCACGCTGGACTTCTTAGACATCCGTCATTGTTTTTCAAAATTTATTATCAGAATTTGTTAACAGTGTTCATAGCTTTTTCCAACATGAAATTAATGAAGACGGTAAATACTAGAGCAGCTTAGTTGTCTGGCTCTATTTGTGTACAAGACAGCGAGTTTATAGCGGTTGTGAACCATTTTGCCAAAAATCGTGCATAAAATGTTAGAAAGCAAACGAATTAGCAACCGAAGAAAGAAAATAAGAGGTTGAAGTTATTATGTCTATCTTGGATCTGGACAAGAGTACCTGGATTTGGCCCAATATTGGATGTCAATTTCCACTAAATTATCACCGTACATCACTCGGACGATAAACTAGTAAACACGTTCTTAACTTTTGTTTATGCAAGATTCGGTTAACAGAAATCTATGTATTGTCTTTGTGTGCGGAGCAGACTATACAATCTCTTGTGATAAAACTTAAATAAATAAAGTATTTCGTTAATTTTTAAATTAACTTTTGAATTAAATTTTAAATTTTCTAACATTATAATTAAGGTTGAGTTTCGTGTAACTTTTTAAAGTAAAATCATAACTTAGGTTGAATATGTTCTATCCCATATAACTTTAAATTGAATGTTGCCCGACATGACTGACTATATGCAAGTTTAAAGTCTTATATTGAATATGTTATCTTTTGTAATTAAATTTAAAATGAATAAAGTATATTTTGACTTATAAAAATGATTATGATATACTTCTTACTAAGAACAACTATTTTTATTACATTAATAACTCTTGAGAGTTTGACTTAGTATTAAAACAGATTACAAGGGTTGTTGAAAGGGGATTGTTAAGTTTCGGAAGGTGCCAAATAAATCAATAAGCCTACTGTTATTCAAAGTAAAAAGAACCAAGAGACACACGTCCTTTGCAATGATTGCTCTTAAAAAAGTAACAACGTTAAACTTCTAACTCTATTTCCTACCCTCGTGGAAATCAATCCAAGTTATCAATCTAGCAAAGGGATTTCCTACAAATGGACCCATTCGTTTGAAGGGATCACGTTGTTGGGGCCACTAATTGCAAATTTTTCCTAGTCCGTTGGATCTATAATCGTTACTAAATACCACAAATTGTTGCATAGATTGCGTTTGACATGTAAATTCTCTTATTAATCTTCTGGGTCATTGTAGGTCAATTCAAGCCTCCGAGATTTCGTGTATGAATTTTCTTCTTGTAATAAAATAAAATTTAGTGCTTACTCATTGTCAAATTTCAAAACGAGTTCAGGTTTCTTGACGGATACTTCTCGATCCAGATGTTCACCTAAAATGTTCCTTTCTAAATCTTAACATAAGCATCCATATTCGGGTCCACGTTAGAATATTGTAGGCAGAACTCTAGGAAACCAATATTTCCTTTGTTGGAGAAGTTTCTACAAGCTTCTTTTTCTGGTTGCTTCCTAATTGATCCAAAGAGATGCGTATACCCTACTATACAAGTTAGAAGATTGTGTCAAGTATTTGTATAGGACATATTTTATCTATATATTATTTATTAATCGTTTCTATCGGCCGGCCGATGGGTCTTTACGATAAAATTAATCTTGACAACAACTTTTGTATTATTAAAATTAATTTAACTTTAAAAATACTATTTTTTGACGTGAACTTTCATTATGTGCGTAGCATCATTAAGCTTAAAGTCATATAAAATAAAATTAATTTAAATTCATATATCATTTTTTTATGTAAAATTTTTATTTTACACACAAATTAGGCAATCTAATTACCCAGTCAAAATTATCTGAGTACTACAAAAGTTTCTTTATTTCTCAGTCAAGGATTTTTGTTTTCATCTTTATTGAGAAAAATCTTATTATCCATCACTTTTTCATGGGCTCACGCGGATTAATCCCACAAAATTTAATTTTTATTATTTATATTAACTTATATAACTTGTTGTTGAACTTTAAGAGCGTGCATACAAATTTGATGACAGAAGCGAGCAAGTTGCAATAAGTTGATCAATTCTACTTTTACTGGGTAGTTTTGAATAACTATCTCTAGTTTCAATAATTAAACGACTTTTTAATAATTGACCATATAATCAGTCATATTTGTCTTGTTTGGCTAATTGCATGATCATCATAAAAAATTAGCTATTTAACTATTCACTTGATGTTTTTTATTAACTTTGGAATATTATATCCACATCTTTCTCCTTAAAAAATGATAGGACATGTATATTACTGTTTATTGAAAGAGGTTCTTCCTTTTAAATAAAATGATATCTCATTTAAATATTTTGAACAAGCAAACTTTTCGAAATTTTTAAAGATTGGAGTTCATAGGAATCCGAATCTTCCGCAGAAGTACACAAACCAGCACAAATGTCAAGAAAAACGAAGGCAGCGGATGCCAAAGATTAGGTGGTAGCTGACGTGGCAGTCGTCCCCCGCTCTAAAACTTGCTAGAGTAACGGGGGAGTTGACTCGTTCCATGAAGCCCGAGGCCAGATTTACGATTTTGACCAAAATGGATTGCTGCCGTGTCAACTTGGGTTATCACAGTTTTGTCCATCCCGGGAATGATTGTCCTACGAAGGACCACTCCGCTAATGTCACCCTTTTTTCATTATTTAATTCGAGGAGCCAATCAGCGATCCCCATCGAAGCGTGTCTTTCGACATAATTGTGTGCTGTCTCCTAGATGGCCATCTCATCGAAGCGGTTCATCAAAAGGCAGTTTCTGTGCATGCGTGTGGCCCCTTCTGTACATACGTTGTCTCCACAGGCATAATATTTGACCATGGATTCGGTAGCAGCACATGGCCAACAGCCTATGACCTGATCTAGGGGCATACGAGTTCAGAGAAAGGAACTCGTAAAAAATAGAGAGAGAGGGGTGACGAGGGAATGGTTACATGAACAACGCTATGCAGCCTTATTAAGAACCGCTGGATTTTAGGAGTTGGTGTTGTCGCATGTGAGATGGACCACTCTGTCATGCTTTCACAGGTTAAGACCTACAGCGACGGCACAGGGGAGAAAAACAACTTCGGTCCAAATATAGCCTGAGTCCTAAATGTTACATGAAATATGTGTGGAGTGAGTATTTGGTTCCTAAGATCTTGGTGATCGTTTCTGGTTGGCTTCCGGGTCTTCTTTCCTTTTACTCCCGTCCTTGCAGCACACGTCTCGTCTCGTCTATCGCTTTCTGCCTCTCTCATCGATCAATAATACTCTGCCTTCTTCTTATTCTTCTTTTTTTTTTTTTTTTTTTTTTTCTCCTATGTTTCCTGGCCTATATCTTTCAATTGTGCTTCAACTTTTCGAGGAGCTGGTACTGTTAATTTCGGCGAATAGTGTCCGTTTTATGGATTGGCCACCTTCTCTTGGTGGTTGGCTGAGGATCTTCTATGTGGTGCTTGCTTTCTGCTCTGCTCTCTGTCTGGGAGCCCTCAAAGGTTTCCCTTTTTCCATTCCTCTTTTTGATTTAGTTCTTTATTTTTATATTTCTTTGCAGCTTTTGGTGTCTTTAATGTCTGATGTAGTTTGTTTTCCGCTTCTAATCCTTTTGCTGGGTTTTCTTTCTCTTGTGTACTTGATCATGGGTTCTGGAATTCATCATTGGTTCTTCGTTAAGTGTTGCAGGTTTACTTGTGGGCCCTATCGCTGGCCTAATACTGGTAATAGGGAACGTTGGGGTAATTCTTGTTCTGTTTCCAGCACATGTTGGCTGGACACTTTACAGCCTTATAAGGTAATTTACCTTTTAAACTTCCTTTTAACAATTTCTTCACTTACTGTTTCTTAATGGGGTGATTTTAATTTAGCTGATTATATAGGGTTTCGAAATTTTTTTTTTTTTTTTGGGCCTAATTCAGCAAATGGTGTGGTAAATACAGGACCAACAGATTTGATGCACCCCTGAAAGTGGCTATCTTGATAGCTTTACCAGCTTTGTTTGGTTTATGGCTGGGCCTAGGCATTGCTGGGAGTGTTCTTGTGGGAGTTGGCTATGGGTTTTTGACTCCCTGGGTTTCTACTTTTGAGGCCTTCCGACATGATAATCAGTCCATGAGATTCTTTCATAGTATTGTGGTAAAGTTTTGGAATAGCCTTTTTCGTTTGAACTTTCCGTCTAATTATGTCCCCATTGTTGGTTTTTCTTCTTTCTTACTTTCTGTTTCGGTGGAAAAAGATCATGGAAATAATAATGACATCACTTGGTTACTTAGGATGGAACATGGGAAACCATTAAAGGTAGCTGTACGGTGGTCAGAGATTTTGCAGATATTTGTTTTCACTCATACCCACTTTACTTGGAGGAACTGCGTGAATCTCCTGGTTCAAATGAACTTCAAACACTTAGGTAATGATCCGTAATTGATGATAGTAAACTAGTGCTTTTGCTTTTGCAATTAAGAGATAAAAGCATGTATCATATAATGTTCTAGCTTATTTTTACTAGAACTTGAAATAATCCAGTAAGTTACATAGAGACCAGAAGTGGAGGAATGTGGAATGCTCCGTTCTATTGAGCATGGTGTGATTTTTGACTAGATTTGGAATCCAACCGCCATAGGAACCAAGAAACTGTTTCCTTTATTTCTCTTGTAGGCAACCAGAAGCAATACACATTTGAAGATAAGCTGATGAAAACAAAATACTGGGTGTTTTAGTTGATCATTTTTGTTAAAGCAGCAGGTGCTTTCAGGCTAACTCTTTGGCAACCTCCTTGCAGGTTAATTCATATACCAGCATGTATAATTGCTGGGTTGCTGGGACTGATGGTGGACATTCCCCTTTACACTGCAATCGCTATTGCAAAGAGTCCATATATGCTGTTTAAGGGCTGGTTCCGACTCATCCATGATCTAATTACCCGAGAAGGCCCATTTCTTGAAACAGCTTGCATTCCCATCGCTGGTTTGACGATCCTTTTGTGGCCAATTGTTGTTATTGCTAGCATCTTACTAGCCATTTTTTCGAGCATTTTTATTGGGTTGTATGCACCAGTTATAGTTTATCAGGTTTGTTTGCACTTCAGTTTAATCCTTTATATTTAAAACATTGCCCTCTTATTGCTTGTGAGCTTATCATTCTTCTTGTGCATATAGGAAAGATCTTTCCGCAGAGGTGTAGCTTATGTGATTGCAATGGTTGCCGAATTTGATGAGTATACAAACGATTGGCTCTATCTTCGGGAGGGGACTATTCTTCCAAAGTAATAATTTTCCCCTTTCTACTCCAATATGTTTAATCATTCATGAAGCTAAACTGCGAGAAAATTTGATTTTTGTTTCCTTTTTTATCAATTTTAACGTTGATAATCAAATTGTGTGCAGCCAGGCCCCTGTATCGAAAGAAATTTGTCGCTCAATCATCTGAATTTCCTGTGAGAGAAAATCACATGAATGGCAGCATACTAGGTTCTTTTTCTACAGAAGCACCTGCAATGCTTATGCCAAGCGTAGCTCAGTCAAGATCAGTTGCGGAGGCCATACAAGAAGTAAAAGTGGTGCAGGTAAGCTTCTATATTATGACGAAAATAGGTGCCCTTCCTCATTTGACTTATAGAGGATATAATTTTTGACGACTGAGATATCTGGTCATAGATGAGAGACAGCATGCACAAATCCATTCTGTTACCTTGAATAGGAGAAAGGTTAAGACCAATTTTTACCCAGGGGTCTTGTGTGAACAGTATCCATGTGAGCTGTTCTTCAAAGAATCATGTCTGAGACAGAAAGCTCTTTTTCTAATAAAACCAACTATAACAAGTTTTAGATCGTCAAAATGCATCTCCGACGATGGATAGGAGTGTTTCAAGTTGAAAATGGCAGAGAAAGTCTTTCTGGATGTTAAAAAAGCTCTTTGGTAACTTGTACTCTTGCTCGTTCCATTAGAAGATGAAGGAAACCGTTTCTTATGTTTTTCTCAATATGTGACAGATCTGGCAGAGTATAATGAGGTCCTGTGAACTGAGGGGCAGAGAACTTTTGGATGCCGGTGCAATTATACCAGCCGACCTCTGTGAGTGGATGAAGGCAAAGAATAACGATGAAGCAGCTATTATTGGTGTTGGCTTGCCCTGTTATTCTCTTTTGCATGCTCTAATCTACTCCATCAAAGCCAATTCGACTGGTTTGTTGCTACTTGATGGTGTCGAAGTGACCTACTTAAATAGACCAAAGGACAAATTGTTGGACTGGTTTTTTAATCCTGTGATGGTCTTAAAGGAACAGATAAATGTCATAAAATTGGAAGAGGACGAGGTGAAGTTCTTGGAGAAAGCAGTTCTATTTGGAAACAATATGCAAAGGATGCACGCATGGCAAAATGGCTTTTCACCACCCCAAGATGCCCTAAGAGTTGCTCAAATCCAGGGCATTACTAGAAGGTATAAAACTCTTTCTTCATTAGAACTCAAGTGGTTAGACTTGGGAAACTTCCCACATATTTATGTTACTACTACAGTTTCATAGAGACAATGAAATTGTCTGCAACACTATTGCAGCCTTGGAGCATGCAGGGGGATAGAAAACATAGGAACTATAATTGGCATCTTCTGGGATTGCGCTGCAATTATACGGACATCATTTCTGATTTTCACCTTAATGTGTCTTTGCAGGCCCTAAGTGATAGGATTTGGGCCAATCTGAGAATTGGGATTATCCCATTTTGGCTATAAACCCATACCAGAGCTATTAATAAAATGCATCCTAGAAAATGGAACTCGGATCCCTCCCTCGCAATGGCTTTTATTCATTTGCAGCTAATGTAGAAAATGGCTTTTATCACTCAATAGGATGTAGACCTCTGAAAAGCGTTATAATGACCTCTGAAAATGGCTTTTATCACTTAGTCACGTCGGAGGACTTCTCTCTGTCTCTCTTTCTTCTCCTAGAGTAATGTGCAGAAGTTTACACTTTTGACTCCTTTATGTTTTGGCAGGATGATTGGAATGGTAAGAAGTGTATCAAAGTTTCCCACCTACAGGAGAATGTTCCAGCATGTTGTGAAGGATTTAATCTCGTATTCGCAAGAGAGGGAGCGTTCTATGAGATCGACTTCTTTACGATCAATTGCTTCCTTCTAACACGTGTATTATAAACTTCCTACTAGTTTTGCTCTATCTAAACGCTGTAGGTTACTAATTTCTGTACAAGTTGAAAGTTATTGATGTGGAGGATCCATTACCATCCTGCCGTGGAAACAAGAAAAGCAAAGTAAAAATGGAAATCTCATGCCTGAGACAAGCATGGTCAATACTTTTAAATGGGGCTTCCATGAGGCCAAAGCTGGTCTTGAGGAAGTCCTTAGAAGGTGGGGAAAACGACTCATTCAACCACTATAAAGTTCAAGCCATTGCAAAAGCCCAAGAGCCACAGAGTTGCTTGAATGACATGGTTGGAAAGCCTTCGCCTGGTGATTGACACTTATGGCTGCCCCGTAACACTAACTTGTCATGATTACTCCACAATTAGCAAACATCACCGCATTGTACAGTTGGGTTCCTTCTGTCTTCTCATTTGAGGCATATTCGGCTTGATGACCTCATTTGCCAGAATTGGGCCTGAAAAACCTTGGTTAAAGCTGCCATCAAAAACCATAATCGTTATGGTACTGGATAGATGGCCAGAGTTTTGGCCCGAGGAATGCGTAAGCACACAGAAGCTGGGCACCCAGCTTTGTTTGTCGGTATTCGCATGCGTTCCTGTTGAACCATAAGCCCCAACTTCCAAGCAACAGCGCTCCTCAGAAGAATGAAACAACCCGAAAATGTCGTTTAGGTGTCTGGATTGTTGTGATGTACCAGAGATGTGGACCAGCTTCAGCGTCTGTATCTGTGCTTGCTTCTTCAACCTCCGGAATCCTGGGTCTCGAGTAACTGACCCAAGTTTCAGAAATGGTCCATGCCGTAGTTTCCAGTGGTAAATTATGGTTTCCTAAGTTTCTGCCATCTTTTGGATCTTGTTATTTTCCAGTAACAGAAAATAATTCTTTTCAAAGTGTGCTCTACGGGAATACTGTAATATCGAAAACAACAAATACTGAGTTCAGTGTATAATCATCGAAATGATTTCATGCACATGAAACTTGTAGCGACATGATTCCCCCACGCGGCCATGATTCCCTCGGTAATCACAACCGACGAACATCGAGGTTTGGAATCATGAACAGGCGTTGCCTATCTTCAGAAAAGAAATAAATTACAGACAGAACCCACTATAGGCTTCCACCCAAAAAGCAATATTAAGGGAAAAAGAAAAAGAAAATACCAAAGGAAGCAAGAGGAAGGAATAGGCCTAGATAGAAACAAGGTGAACCAGAAACCAAGATAAACTTAAAATAGGGAACTTGGGGTCCCCATAAGACCAAACAAAATGGGGTATGCTTCCTGGCACCAGATCCAAGAGCAATAAGACGCGTTGGGTTGCCGTGTGCCTGTCCTGTGCCTCTGCATGTTACATGCATTAGTCGTTTCTTTGGTTGCGAGAGCCTACACCTTAATTATGACAGCCGCTATCCAGTGTGTGGAATAAAGAAAGAGAACTTGCACGTATCATCAGCCCCACCCTCCATGCCACCTCTTCCCAATTAAACAACCCTACTTGAGGTTTAAATGCAAGTCCACCCAAGCCGTAAATAAGAAGCTGAATGCACGTTGTATTTAAGAGATTCTGATCATATCGCTTTCTTATAGGATTAAAGGTTTGCTGATGTTGATGTACCAGTCATGTGCAAAGGACCGTGATCATTGATGCTTCTGCATTCCCTCGTCTGGAGGAATAATAACGTGGCAAATTGCAGTTTTCTAAGGGAATTAAAGGATTCCAACCTTCTGTGTGGTGGATTCCATGTGTTCGTGGAAACATCCATACCAAAATACCACAGTATGTACACTCCTTGAAATGGTGAGGAAACCACATAAAACAGAAGAGGGTGAACCTAAACAATCTTGGTATTGAAGGGGCGTTTGAGCTGCTCCGATGGTTTCACTTATTTAAGACGCTTTTGCTTGTTATAAAAGCTGCAACGTCTCCTAGAATAATAATATCACTTCGGCAATGATTGTAGCAGAAACAGAGAAGAGCACATTCGGCAATATAAAGTGCCTCCTCACCTTCTTGCACATCCAATAATAACAAATTCAAGCGAGGAAGCTAATCATATACCTGGCTACTGCACAACCAGTAATCATTCTAGTACGTGGCTCCCAAAAGGAAAAACTAATAATCATATACTTGAACCTGGAGACCGTTCCACCTGCATATCAAAAAGCATTGCAAAGTTACCTCTTGGGTCCCAAGGACCACCCCCACCTCTTACCATCGCGTACAATGTTAAGTCATTTTGGGGTAAATGTACCAGAAAGTGGATGGAAGCAAATTGACCCACTATCAAAACGATGTGAATTTTTCAGTCTTACACATACGAGAAGGACATCTCAATAATATTGTTCTTCTCGTTATTTATGCTACTTGTACTTGGAAAAAGTCCATCAACTTAAGCCAGTGAGCACACTCGCACATGGGGGATAAGATCAGCTTTCCAATCCTCAACACGTGTCCGTAAATTACACGGCTAGGTGTGCTCATCTGCCCCTCCGCTGCCCAATACAGTGAGCGCCATTATCTCTACTCAAATAAATAAATCACTGATCACCTTCCAAGATATCCTCAAAAATATCAAACAAAAAAAGGTTGAAATGGTGAAAAAAATATAATTGAGACAAATAACTGACAGTGAGCACAGCAGAGGAAACAGACACGAAAATCAGGGGACTCGAGGCAAGGAGAATTGAAGTTTGTTATTGAGCTGTTTGCTCTTTCCCATGAGGATTTTTTACCAAATTTTTGGCAGAGCCGTACAAGGAACAAACAAGAGGGCGCTCCCTCTACCTCAGAAAAGAGAACTAGCTGTACATAATGCGCCAAAAGCAAAGGAAAGAGAATTTAAGAGAAAGAAGAAAGAAAGAAGAAAAGAAACCAAAGGCCTAGAGAAAAGATTAAACTAATTGAATCAGAAGTAGCTGGGAAAAGCCGCTTTGTTTCTCTTCATGGCTCTAATCGAACCCACTCGTAGCGTCCTTCAAAGGGCACGTCGTTGACGATATCGTAATTGTACCTGCAACGAATTCGGTGTTTCAGAATCCTAAATTGAATGTCCAGCGTTTGGTTACCGAGAAAAAGGAAAAGAAAATCTCGAAAGCTTTAACGTTTCTCTTTTCTTTTACGACAATGAAAAACAGAATCGAAAGTAGTACTTCTCTGCGAACTTACTTTTCCATGAAGCGCTTTTGCATGTCCTTCTCCGCGACAGCGAAGAATTCTTCGATCTCGGACTGCGCTGGAATCTGCGTCTTCACCGCCGTTGAGTTGCCGCTGGAGTTTGCCTCGGTTGGCTGAGCCGTTGACTCCAAGTCGTCTGATTCCGCTCGAAGGTCACTCGACGGCGTCATCTCTCTCCTGCCCGAAGATGCCATACATGAGATACGAAAATCTAAGAGACATACATATACCAAAGATGCCTGTATTTATAGTACGTTGGCGATGTAGAATTTGAAACCGAAGGAATCTTAATTGAAGCAGACGGTTTGGTATCCCACTCCTTTTGAATTTCGAATTTCTAGGGCCTAGACGAAAAGAAGCACAAGGATTTCAATTTTTATTATTAAAGTATTTATTGAAAACCTTTCTCTGCAGCAACTATACGTGGATGTTTCAACTTCAGCATTCCCTTCCTGCAAACATTAAATTCAGAATTAAACCAGAAGGGAAGAAAAATAAAAAAGAGCAGCAGTGAGAGCACAACGAAGGAAAATTCTTTCTCTGAAAGCCGAATTAATCACAGAATTCAATTTACACCTCCAGATCCACTAATTCTGCTGTCCCCTCCTCCTCCGAAAGCAGCGAGCTCGATCCGTTACTCGAGCAGCACGACGTTGTGTCAACCTGATCGGAGCTAGGGCTGGAGCATGGACGTTCCTCCATCGTCTTCGGCGTGATCGTTATGCCGCTCCGGCTCCTTAGCTGAACACACGACGACGAAGAAGATGCCGGGAACAAGAACTTCAGCTCCCTAGCAGCGTTGAGCTTCCTCCTTTTCGCTCTGGTAGCTGAGCTGGGAGTCTCCGCGGCTAGAGCCGCTTGAGCCCTGGTCCTCACACCTACCGAAGCCACCTCCATCACTGCAATCCCTGCATTCTCCCTCCACTTCCTTACCATCTCCTTCTGTCTCTCCCCCTATCTCTCCTCTTAACTTCCCGTTGGTTTCAGAGAGCGAGAGAGCCTTTGTGGGTGTTCTGCGGATTGATGATGGTGGAGATGGGGATGGTGACGATGACCAGGTCGGTTGGACGGTTCAGATAGGCTTTTGGATTTTAAGGGGGTGGTCATGGTGGTGGTCCAGTCTCCGTGTAATGGTGATGGGAATCTCTAAACGGGAAATTTGACGGCGCCGTTATGCAGATCGCGGGCCGTAGAGTCGGGCCGGATTGCTTAGCCAGTCCGTATGCTCCACGTGGATTCAAGCCGATTTTACTTGTGAGTCGGGAATTCCGTTTGGTGGAGAGCTGGTCTTATGCGTAATTATTGGTTACATACTGTATTACTTATTTACCCTCGACTAAATTCCTCAAAAGGCCCTCGATTGGTTTTTGACCTTTTGTTACTGGCATCATCCGCCCCTAGTTTTTTAATTACTCTTAGTTGTTAAAAAAGGTCAATACTCCAAATTTTAAGAATGCGAGAAGTTAGATGAAGAAATATGATAAACTTTCAGTTTATTCGTGTATCATTTTCTGGTTGAAAAAGATGGTGATTGATGGGAGGGTAAAAGAGGGGAGGATTGGGGTGAATATGATTTACATATCAATTGGATCTTATCAAACAAAAATTACTTTTAATTGTCAATAAATGCCTAGTTTAGTTGGAACGGTATTTTCTAAGACCAAATAAGTCAGTTCTACATTTATCCTCACCTTCTACACTTTCTTTATTTAGAAAAGAAAAAGTTACTTTTAATAAAAAAAAAAATCTAAAGTAGAACCCATAATTTTTTGGAAAATTGAACACTTTCAAGAATAAATATTTGATATTTTTGAAGAGATAAACATTTATTTTTATAGGTGTAAAGACTTACTTATAATTAAAAAAATACAAAGCACTGAAAGACAATGTGATCATTTCTAAAGTAGAATGGATGATCTTCTAAGTAAACAAAAACAACTCTTTTCTGTTAATATTATGTTTTATTTTTTATTATTTCTTGCTAACTTTGCTTGACTCTTAATTAGTAAGGAACATACAGTAATTGGAAAATAGTCCAATTTATAGAGAGTAAATTGAAAAGCAATGGGACTTCAAGAATGTTTGTAAACTTGTTTTATAATTTATAGAGAGTAAAACTTTCATCACATTCCTTCTTTTTCTTACCAAACGAAACAATTTGTGGCTCTCCATAAATTGCAAGTAGATGAGGTTGAAACTCTCAACTCTACTTTGCAATAAAAAGATGTTCCATGACAAATTGCTTTTTACCCAACTCGGTTGATGAAGTGTGAAAGGAAAAGGAGGAATCTTTTCTTGGACTTTATTTTGTCATATTGTATTGCTTTATCAAAAAAACTAAGCTCAAGGTGTTAAAGGGGACAAGCATTAGGACGATTTAGGTCCAACGAGGATAAAGGTTTAGGATTTTGGACCTTCACAATATCACTGTAAACATACATGAGGAAAGATGTAGTACGTTTGCTCTATTTCATTTCCTTTTTTTTTTTTATCAACCAATTTTGAACTAATGAGGCAATGATTAGGATCCTATTGGTTATGCTTAAACAAGGAATTGAAGTATTATATTTAATTCTGTTTTTTGTTTTTGTATTTTTTTTTCTCTTTAAACTAGAATCCCAAGGAGTCCAAAGGGATTATGCAGAATTTAATAAACAAATCTGGAGGGATTTGCTTTTTCCTAACTATTGATCCTAAAATTTCCTTTTGTTTAGGATTGTCTTTTCTCTTTAAAAAGACAAAGGGATTCTGCAGAACTTTTAATAAACAAATCCGGAGTGATTTCTTTTTCCTGTGCCTAGAGTTTTTTTGTCCTAGAATAGTATTTTAACTTAGGATAATGTCCCAAAGAGACAAAGGAATTATGAAGAATTCTAATAAACAAATCTGGGGTGATCTGTCTTTTCCTAATTATTGGTGCGTAGATTTTAACTTTAGTGTATCAAAGCAATAGTACCTCCTTAATTATTTATGAATGCAATCACATGCAGCCATTGAATAGTAGAAGATTATGCCTTGGCAACTCAAGGTTAAACTTGGACTGCGACTTAACAATCGATACAAGTTATGAAGTTTACTTGCTAATAATCTCAATATTGAAATCCTGCAAGTTGAGCCAGCAATTGTGAACACAGGACGTCATTCTGAACCAGAAAACTCCACCTTTTGGTGCAGCCTTCGTGCAACAAGGCAACTAGGGTTGTACTGCATAACCCTACCCGGCAGTGAAAATAAAATGCACTGATTGTGAGAAACGGACAGGCGGCCATTTAATCCGGTGCCATGACAGCATCTATGTCAGGCATGTGTAGAAGTTAATATAGAAAGTTGGATGTCTTACATGCCAGAAGCGATGGCGTGTGTTTGTGACATCGCACATGGGGCTCATCTCATTCGTAGGAGCCAAAATTGTAGATAACATCGAACGTAGCCATGAAATTTACAGTTCTTGAAAGTGTCTACTAAGTCCGAAATTACTCTTGAAAGACACAGAACAGAACTCGGTATTTTAGAAGCGTCCAATTCTCCAAGGCTCGGATTCTTGCTATCCATCATGGCTCCTACATTGTGAGAGCAAGCCCTTCGAGGTGGGGTAAATGCTAGCCATGACGTGCCCCCAACAGACACCTGTAAAATCCTGTTCTTGCTTATAGCTATCATGTAAGTGTTTCACTAAGCAAGATGAGTATATGTACATCTAAGAAATAATAATACAACATATTTCAATATTAACCAAAATGGGTATTAACTGTACAATGCTGATTGTTTCATGCTTTACTTCAAGAAGTAACTTTAGTTTAAAACTCTAGAGAATTTTATAATAAAAGTAAGGGAGACGGGACAAGACAATATGTTGGTCAACAGTTAATTGATCTAGCGAATCCAAAAAGTAAAGGAATTTCACAATCATCACTACTGTAGTTATAAGATTGAATGTACATGCTTAAGATATGGGAGTTTCTATAACCGAATATCCATCTTTTGCTTGCAAGAATTCAAAAAACTTCCCCATCATGCAATCCCATATACAGTAGTTTAGACACTGCGACTGTATCTTTGTTGCGTAAATGCTCGCATCTTTTCATATTGTACCTTGCCGACAAAACCACCCTTTCATGCAATTTTATGAAGACACGAGAATTCAAAGTAGCACTATGGAAAGGAATAGCTAAAGAAGCTATAGTGAATCATGGAAAGAAGATTATAAAGAGAGAGAGAGAGAGAGAGAGAAAGAGAGAAAGAGAGAGAGAGAGTTTCCAAATAAGATATGGAGCACTTAAATCAGTCTAGAGGTGACATTGTATATACCTAATGAAACGTTTCTAATGACAATCACGATATTTTGGTTCCAATATCAAAGGGTACTTAGGATAAAGGTTGGGTGATTGTGCCAACTGCCAATGGATACTTTTTCAGTCACAAGCAGTTTCAATTCTTTGCCATAGCTGAGGAAAAATAAATAGTTAAAAGGAGGTAGCATCAAGACCCTTTAATCAAAGGTAAAAAGATCATAAAGTAAGATTCCCTCAAGTAAGATAATAAAAAGTTAATGGACATGGGCATATGCGGTGAGGTTGGCACAGAAAACTAGATGAGTATTTGCTCTGCATGAAAATTGGGGTGACAGACAGGGAGACACGGAGACATGATCCGCCACTCTCCCAAGTTTAAAGATTCAGATCTTTGATCTGAAAGTGCTTTTGGTTTGCTTTAGTTGAATATGTACAGGTGACCGCAAAAGGGGGCTAAATGATCAAGGATGGCTTTATTTACCAAAGATTCTCCAATTAAGCCGGCTGGATTGTCCTCTTCACTCTCTTGTTATCAAATTGCTTTAGAACTAGTCCTCCTATGAGAACTATGTACGAATATCAATGTTACCTGCAATGGTCTTGTATCAAGAATGCTTGCTTTATTTATGCATAAATTTGGAGTATCGGTCGTTTGTGGGGCTTTGTGGGGGTCTGAATTACTTGTGAGGTTTGCTTTATGTACAAACGATGCCAAATTGCTTTAAGTGAGAACGAAGGAATGGATGTCTTCCTCCCGCATTTGGAATCTTCAAAAGAAAAGTGTTCTTTACTGTCTTTTCTCTCATTGTTGTTGGGTTCACAGCCATAAATAATGGCACTTGAAAAGAGAAAACAGAGAAAAGGCAATTCAATCAGTGCGTGATGAGGAGGCCAACGAAGGCCAAAGGTTTTTTTTATGAAACACATTAGTTTGAAAGAGGAAGACGGCTCGGGCCTTAAATAGGAGAAAGCAGCAATTTTTGTTCGAAGTAGGATGGTGATTGACTAAACCTTATCTTTCTCGTTCACTGTAAAATTCAAAACTTTCTCATATTACAAAGTGGCCACCCCTTTTGTTTCCCGAAAATGTTAAAAGGGTCAAACCCTTAAAGAAGGCCTTTAAAACAATTTCAAAGACGCACATATATGTAGTGAAAATGGAACTAGAAACCTCAGCGACTAGATTTGCAGCTCCAAAGGAGAGCCCGGATGTTTTCCGGCCATGGGGAGGAGAGTGAGTTGACTTGCATGGGTTGTGTTTTATACCATACCATTGCAAGGTGCCGTTACTTGTTTAGTTGGTCTTAAAAATACTTAGAGCACTAAAGAAATGATAAGGATGTGGTGATCATTGCGGGAATATTTCTCAATTTCACAGCCATGGCAATTCCAACAATGATTGATGAAACTCAAGTTAGGTCAAAACTATTAAGTGGTGGTGGATCCAAGGCACAGATTGAAAATTAGAGAAAGGGAGATACGAGGCTATGATTGTTATACTTTACGTACGATGCCAATGTCCAAAAGGAGCAAAGACTTTAGGGTTTGCCAGTTCTTTATGACACTAAATAATAGAAAGATGTGTTGTGTGTAAATTAATAGGCTGGCACAAAAGAGATGAAATGAAAGAGAAAGAGAGAAGCCGTGGGAAAGTGAGAAAAGCAGAATGAGGATCTCAAGGTAGAGAAGTTCATTTCAGTAGGTGGTTTTAGGCAAGGATAGCTTTCAAGCGGAGTTCCTTTCATGTCCAAGACATGTTTTCTCTGGTATTGCTAGCATGGTCCTCCCGTTTTCCAAAAGCATTCCTTTTCTTTCCATAGTCAGGCCTCGGACAGTTTTTGGACCCCTCTTTCCTCTTGAAAGTGACGCGCTTTTGCGGCTTCCGTCTTTTAGCTCTTTTCGAAGTCATACTTCTGTACCAAGTTCCGCATGATGGACGCTTAATGCTTCCCGCTTACACGGTCTTAATTTTCGAGCGCTCATCATAAGCTTAACTCGATTGAAGCCCAGTTTTTCAACCTCTCGGATTGTGCCGGGTGTCATTCTTGACGTGGGTTTGAATTCCCCAGTTGATTGATTACTTGTGGGCAGTGTTTTTGGGAATCATTGGTGTGGGATCGGCGTCTGTTGGGGCTCCCGCTAGTGGGAACAGAACCCTTGAACGTACAGAGTGGAAAGTGGAGCTGCATCCTGGACAGTTCTCATGTGGCCTCAATGCAGATTGGTCTGAGGAAGAAGAAAGAGTGAAGTCAAGACATAGTTTATATTACCAAATTCCAAATCTCATCCGATGTAGCTCCCGGAGAGCTGTGCCTAAGGATAATCATAGGAGACATCCAAATACCCCTTTTAACTTCTGCCTGCGGCACCACATAAAGAACAGGTACCTTAGGTCGCCCAGAAGTATTATTATTGCACTGTTCCATGTCCAAATACAAAATACAAGGTTAAAAAAAATCAACCGCCCAAAAATGTGAAAGAGACATCGTGACAAAAGATGGAACGCAAGAAAAGGTGATTGGGCAAGCCAATAAGAGCCATGTGCTCTTGTGCAAAAAGCCTTTAGGTTGAAGCACATAAAAGACTTGTGGTCCATTTTGGAGCTGACTCCTACTGTGGTGGGGATATCCCTCTGTCCTTGCCTCTATCAACCCACAGCACACACCAGCTTTTTGAGCCTGCAACCAATTCACTACAATGCTTCTGTCTCTCATCCAGCTTAGGGACACCTCCTCGGCTCTGCACCAAAACAAGCCATTTCACGACCGCTACTGCTTCTGCCTGCCTCCTGTCCAGGTCAATAGTCGTTTTCAGGGTCTCTTCATTAAGTCGTGAATTTAATGCCGGTAGTTCGTGTATGGATCCGATATGGAATCCAATGCAGTGCTACGTTGTGATAACCATTGCTTGTAGGCCTCCTGCGATTCGTAAATCTTCTATTTGTCGTGATACGATGACATAGCAGGGAAGCAGGGCCGTATTAAAACATACTTCATTTGAATGACACTTCGGGTTCTGATGAGTACTTACCTTGCAGCTTTTGCAAAAATAGTGAAAATGGAAGAAACCTTTTTCTTGTCAAAATCATCTTTTGACTGACTTCTTGTTAAAAATGAGTATTAACCTACGATAAAAATGAGAGAATAAATTCTTTTAAAATAAATTTTGATATTCTAATATGGTATTAAAGTTGAGTTTTTTCTCAATACAATGCTTAAGTCATCACACAGTATACAGTGCAAATGGATTTTAAACCCTTACAGATCTGAGGAACAACGTCGTAACAAGGAAGGAAAACACACCAGATTCTTGAGAACTTGATTATTTCTCTCAAAGAAGTATACAAATCTAGACCACATAGTCTCTGCAAACATGAGTTCCCGAAGCCAAAAGTACTAGTACACTTGCACATTCTCACACGTGGTGCGGCCCCACGGAATGGCCCATGCACAACGTCAGAAAGACTGAGCTAAAGGAGCCCTACAGCATTGGATTCCATAATTTTGTCCCGACGAAGGGGCGTAGACAGTGACAAGTAGCTTTAACATGGGCTTCACGGCATTCTTCTGGCGGGCGGGTGACGAAAAGTGTCTGTCGCGTCAAAGCCTAATAATCCAAGCACAAAGTTATGTCACTCAACCAAATTTCAACTTCAAAATGTCCTCTCCTCGCCTATTTTTCAGCATGGCGCTTGGGAATGACCCGGAATGTAGCAGTTGATGCTTAGAATTACATACCCTTTCGTCTTCAGCAATTTGTATTTCTGCAAAATGCACGGCTAGAAGTGATTGGTACGCTCTACCCACTCCGTGTGAACCATTTATTCTTTCACAACTAGAAGTGATTGGTATGCTCTACCCACTCCGTGTGAACCATTTATTCTTTCACAATTTAGGATTGCAGGTGGTAAAAGTGAAGAAACTACTGCAACCTAAGTTACTAGTCATGTTGGTACATTTTGGTGGCTTTTGAAGGATTTATGCTTTTGTCTTTGTTAGTCGTACAGTTAAAGTTTTAAGGCTGGTAATTTTTTTTTATTCTTAATTTTTTTCAATTAAAGTTATTGTCATGGAATAATGTGTTTAGTTATCACAAATAAGCGGGAAATCTCAAGTGGGTGTTGCGTTGTCATGCATTTAGCATTCAATTCAAAAGTATCGATATTTGACTCTCTCACACCTCAAGCACCATAAATATTTGATCCCATCTCTTTCTTTTGTAGAAAGAATTCTGAAAAGTCGTGCGGGTTAACAGATTATCTTTTCAATTGAATCCCCACAAGTAAAAGTTTGTCTGTCGTATACCAGACAATTTGCACAGATTGCAACCCATCTCATGTTTTTTGGCTGGTTGCAGTGCAAATTGATGGGGGTTGAATCTTACTGTGCTCTGTAAAACTCGCAAAAACAGTGTGTAGCCTCGAATTTCAAACTCTTGATTTGATCAATTACCTTCCTTTGACGTAATTAATCAAGTTTCACATCTAAAATAGTGAGAGTTTAGCAATTTTTTCTTTTGCTTCAACACGAAGCCCATGACTTTTTCTTCTCCATATCCTACGCAAAACCTGTAATCATTGTATCAATCTACTATTCTTCATTTTTCGGTTTATCATTAATGCTTGGTTCCCGAGGTTTCAAACCCTTCAGAAGCGACTAGCAGTTGACAGCTTCTGTGATTTACATGGAATCATTTGGTGCAGTCTAAATACAGGCATCGGTGCCTTATCTTTCTTAGATCTGAGTCGCCAAAATAAGCATTCATGACAGGAGCCTTTCTTCTGGCCTCTGCGGAATTGCCTGGATCAGTCCAGTGCTGCCTTCAGGCCTTGAGGAATAGGATGACAATGTCTTTTCGCTTTTTTCTGGTCAGACGGTAAGAGAATCCTTCCTATTTGGGAGGGAAAAGCTAATAAGACCAGCTACGCTTATCTTTTCCTTTTTCTAAAAAGGCCTATATGCCGGAGCTATGTTCCTTTCTAGGTTGTTAATCTTGATAAACAAGCAAAGGGAAAAAAGCATAAATGATCTCAAGTCTGCATTAATTTCACGTTCTGGGTTAAAAAAGTACCATATTCTATTCCCTATTTCATACAATTAAGACCACGGGCAAAATCCTTCCTTGGTGTACTTGGAATCTGTTGTAAAGTATCCAATGCATCTTTTCTTCAGTCTTGGGCTAGGCTACGTCCTTTGGGCTGAGATCCTGCCGGGCTCTTAAACTTTCACAAAAGTCTTCGGTTGGGTTGATACAAAAACTTCAAAAGATTCTTAAATTTTTTATTTCTGATTGAAGATTTTAACATATCATAAATTTAAACTCTCTCGTGAGTAAACATATGGTGTAGAAGCTAGCTTATGCGGAATTCCAAAAATGATTTGTTAGAACATGGCTCAAAAGTGTGATAAAACGTAATGGTTTAAACGAAATAATCCTTAATTAGCTTTCAATTTTAAGACTTTTGACATACTAATTGAAGATTCGTAACAAAACAATGCCTGTAACTTTTCATCCATAAAGCCTATATCCCTTGAATTCTATAACTTCTGTTCTTGGGCCAAAACTCTACCTAAGACAAACCAAGTCCAAGCCTCGCGTCTCTGATAAACAGTCGTTTCTTGTCCACCAAAAATTAAGGCTCATATTATTGTTGGGTCAAAAACAGTGAGTGGGTAAATCTGGTCGTGGTTTGAGCCTCAGCTATCTATCATGAGGCCTCATTCCAGGCCCAATTGAATAACGAGAAATAAAAGGGGGAAAACAAAAAAAAGAAGACCAAAATGATGAAGAACCATGATAAGGAGAGAGTGGAGAGACAAGATTTAGCGCGGCAAGAATGATAAGCTCTGTGTCTCTGCGACCCAAACTTCTCTCTTCTTTTGTTGGAGACCGCTTTCTTCGTTCAACACCGCCGCTTCACCAACTTTTCGGCTATAATCCAGGTCCTTCATTTGCTTCGCATTTCAACCGTGTAGAATTCTTGGTTTAGCCGTAATATGTTGGTTTTTCGAACCTGTAATTCGTATTTCTTGTTAAGTTTATAAGAATTAGATGAGAAAGTTTTGTTGGTAAGTTAACGAGTATTTTAGAGTCAGAGCTTAGTGGCAACTGCTGAGAGTATTTGTGTTAACGAGTCGGAGATAAAAACCTTTAAAAGAGGTTCTTCGTTAGTGATGTTCCTATGAAATTGGTGTTTTATCTACTTTAGAAAAAGAGGTCTTAGCTGCTATCAATTTGTTATGAAATCCTAGTAATGGTTGTTTTTGCAGGAAGCAAACATGTGACGTTGCAGTTATCCAGAACGCTTTCTGGCTTGACTAACCTATTATTCAATAGAAGGTGAGTGGTACTCTATTTACGTACAGTTCTTCTGATCTGGACAGAAACTAGCATAAGATGTTCACATTTTCTCCCTGAACTTAACTAAAGTGGGGCGCTGGGTAATGGCCTACGGCACGCATTTCGGATATGATCAATGCTCATTTGCTTTATTGATTTGGTTGTCTTGAAGCAAAATGTATGCAATTAAAGTCGAGATCTTAAAGTACTATCTTTCAAAAAGTTGTAAATAGTTAATTTCTATAAAAATAAGGAATAAGAGTGGCTATCATTAAGAATAAGGATGTTATGAAACTTTTAATTTTTAGAAAAAGTGGACTTCTGAATGATTTACTTTGTGCAAATTGAAGAACATCTTAAAAGTAGAGAAATGCTGACTGCTATTGAGATTGGGAATCATCAAAAGCTGTGGAATTAGTGATGTGATTCACTCTCACATTGTCTTTTCATTTTTGGATCGTGTGAAAACCATTCAATATGGCAAGTCTTTATAGTCCTTTGCATGTGTGGTATAACTGGCAGGTAAGGAGTAAACGACAATGAGACAAGAAACCATTGAGTAAGTGGGGTTTTGGATATGACGTAGAACTTATTTAGTTATTAATAATTTTTTGTTCTGCATGTGCAAAGTAATCACCATACTATGATAGCAAACACGATGAGGTGGTGGAGTGATTGGGATTTCTCTATTGCATAATTTAAATAAATGTTCAAAAAACTGATAGACATGATTAAATACCGTGAAATCCATTAGTGGTTTCTCGTTGGTCATGTGCTAGGATATAGGTGTTAGTGAAAATCTTCATGCCTTTTGAAATCATTGTTACAGAGCAGTTTCAGTTGATTCTCAGTTTGCTCAAATAATTAACCATTTGAGGGAGATGTTACTTGGAGAAATGTAATAGTCATGTATAATCTCAAATGACTGGCTTTTGCGGAGAAATTTATCCCTACAAATCATGATATTATTATGGGTTTGTCCTGGGGTATTTCTTTTTTTTTTTGTTTTTCCAACGTTTTGCTGCAAACAGAAAGAAGTTCTTTGTTTATGGAGTTAGTATTCCTGATTTGCTTTAATTCGTGACATGGTCATGGTCACTCTTGTGGGCTTTACGCTGTAGGGTTGATGAATGGAGTTTATCTATCATGAAAGTGTGAATATCTGTTGGCCTCAGACTCATGACAAACGTTTTCAGATATGGATTTTTGACAGCCTTCCTGTTTAAATTAGCAGAAATGTAGATGAATTGCCAAATACCAAGCGTAAACCTCTAAAGCCTGGAAAAGTGTCTCCTCGTCGATCTGTTCCTGGTCATATATTGAGGCCTCCTTATGTCAAATCTAAGCAGCCACCTGGAATTGCAAGTGGCCCTGAAGTGCATGATGAGAAGGGGATAGAATGTATGAGAGCTTCTGGAAGGCTTGCGGCTCAGGTTCTTGAATATGCTGGGACTTTAGTCAAGGTGACACAGTTTATTCTTTTGGTTTACTAGTCTTTTTTCATCCAGTCCCTGTGCTGCCACCCCCCACCCCCAACCCCAAAAGAAAAAAGAAAAGCCAAAAGTCAGGGCATTTGGAAATCATGTCGTACTCACTGATTGTTTGATTGGTTTGAGGTTATTGACAAGAAAATTTTGCCCAAATAACTGCCTCCCTGGAACGATGTTTGTCCCTCTATCTCTCAATCCCTTCGTACTATGGTTGAACTGAGTCCATAGGAGTTGGCTTTGTTAGGTAGCGTTGACTTTGTTAATCATCATAATTTTAAACATCTATATTTTTCAAATTTCCTTGATCAACGTTACTGACATTATTTTCCAGAATTGGTTTTTGCTGTTGCTGATGAGCACCTTAATTTATCAAAATTTTAATTGTTGCTTCTATTGGCAGCCAGGCATAACAACGGATGAAATAGACCAAGCTGTTCACCAAATGATTATTGATAATGGAGCCTATCCGTCACCTCTTGGTTATGGTGGGTTTCCAAAGAGTGTATGTACATCAGTGAACGAATGTATTTGCCATGGAATACCAGATTCCCGTGTACTTGAGGTCCTTTTTTCTTAAGTTATTAAGTTATTTTACTATGTGTTTTTGATTGATTAAATATAAAATTGAAATGAAATCACTCATATTTAATTCTGTTTGCAGGATGGTGACATTATCAATATTGATGTCACAGTTTATCTAAATGTAAGTATGCTTGGTATTTGAAATTTGAATGAAGTGAATGGGTAATTTAGAGTGGAGATAATTTATCAGTATTTTTTTGAGTGTAAATGAGTTCTTTTATTATTTCGTTGTTCTTCGATCATTTCGTTCATATTTATGCTTATAGCTTATAGGCTTTTAGTATTTTTTCAAGCATCTACTTTTCATTGTTGTGAGCAATACTGTTAATTGGAAGAAGAACCAGTATCTAGGAAAAATAATCCAAATGTTTGAGTGAAGATTGTACCTTAACCATTTTCATTGTTTATTTAGTTGATGATGATCTTTCTTACATTTTAGTTATATAGACAATAACATAATCTGCAGTTGATAGCAGTGGTCCATTGCTGAGTCTGTTGCAAGTATTGGCAAAGCTATATCACCTACTTGTTTTTGTTTCTACTTTCCTGTGCTTGATAATAAAACCTTTTGTTTATCTCCTAAAGCACTCCTTTCCTCACTCTTCTATTTGTCAATTTTTCCCATTGATCATAATGTTAGTAAATCTCTCCCAAACCTTGTACCATCAGCTTGTTCCAAATTCGGAGTGGTTGAATTGCATATTGTGTGAGTTGCATTTTATGAGCTCAAGGATTTATATCCTTGTAACCTAACCTATCTGTGATTAACAGGGGTATCATGGTGATACATCAGCAACATTCTTCTGTGGAGATGTGGATGATGAGTCTAGACAGCTAGTTCAGGTATCTACCTTGGAATTGAATCTCAGCTGATCTCCCTGCGTTCTCTTTAGATTCATGACAGTTGGAAATAAGTCTACCAAAATCTTGTGTTTGCTAGTGAGATGATATTTTTAAAGAAGTGAATATCTTTATTGTCTCAATGAATGAGTAAAAATTCCTTCCTAACTCCATCATATCTATTACATAACAACTTGGTAAGGTTGATTATTAGCAGATGAAATACATTTGCTTGTGCAATGTGCTATGGGATACTTGCGTCTCTTCATTGACTCTAGGAATGTAAATGAGCTAAGCTGCTATGACATTGGGAATTTTGCGACCGAGTTGAGATTGTGTTCAGCCTATATATAAGCTAGACTGTGCTTAATGTTTTTTTTCGTGCAACCAAAGATCTATTGGAAGCATTTGTGTTAGTTAAGTGTAGGTAACTAACTAATGAGTTAGTTGAGTATTTACCAGAGCTACAGTGCTAGGATATTCCTGATCTCTCTGTTTCTTTTTTCTCATTGATATGCTGAGTCCATTCATATGCCTGTAGTTGCACTTATTCCATCATTTCTGCAGATTAGCAACTTGGGTAACCAACAATTACTATACTGTCAAAAAGTTATATGGCACAAAATTTTACAAGTTTTTATCTAAATGTGGCTTAACGGAGTGAAGCCTGCCTAGTCTTGAAGAATTTTTGTTGAACAATATGACCTTGAGTTCTTGGAAGTTTGTCAACACAGTTATTTCGGGAAGATGAGTGCAGTTATTGGGCTTCTCTTTCAAATGCTAAAGCATGGTAACTCAGAAGATACTTCCATCAGAACTGACTAAAATTTCTGAGTTTTTTTTTCCCTTCTTTTTCATGCTTTCCAACAGCTGACAGGATAATTGTGCATCATTCTGTTTTAATTTGTTTGGTTTCATATTTAGAAATTCATAAGAATCCAAACAAAAACGAAACCAGCTTTGTTGTCTCCCTAACTAATTAGAGAACATCATGTGTTCGTTTTGCAACTAGTAATGGTCCTAAATTGTATGTATATATTAATGGTTTTTTTATTTTATTATATACTAAATGTAAACAAGTACCTTTTATTTTATGTTTTGTTTAGAACTTATCTTTGCTTGATGCTCACTTGTTGACTTTGGAGACATGTGATGCTGCGTGTAAAGAAAGATTGTTTCACATATCTAGATTTTCTTTTTCTTTTTCTTAGTAATATATATGGAAATGATTGCTTGAAGTAAATGCTTCAGGTGACTAAAGAATGTCTCCACAAAGCAATTTCAATATGTGCACCAGGAGTGGAGCTCAAGAAAATTGGAAAAACGATTAAGTAAGTCCTTATCTGTACATCTTTATCTCAATTCTGTGGCTCCCATTTCTCCTCTTTAGTCTTGTGGTTACTTTGATGAATGAGTTTCTCAGAATTAGAGAATTGTAGCGATCCTGTTTACTATTCTTTTGCCTCATAAAATTTCGTAGGCTAAACTTATCACCTGCTTCCATGTAGAATCATTTTTATGGGTAATCTGTGACACATTCTTTTGACATATCCCTATGTGCACTGACTTCTTGGAGGAAGCTGAAAGTTCTTCCAGCTGTTTATATGTTGTTGAAAGACTTGGATCGTTTTTCTTGGGACATATTATTTAAGTTGATGTTCAGTTTTCTATTCATTAAAGCTAAGCTTCATTCTTACTCTAAATCATAATTATCTCTGTGGCTGTGCATGTTTTCATCAGTGATCATGCAGATAAATATCGATATGGTGTTGTACGACAGTTTGTTGGCCATGGGGTTGGACGTGTTTTTCATGCCGATCCAGTCATTTTGCACTTCAGTAATTCTCCTGAGCTCATAATTGTCCTTTCTATGTTCATTTTTTATGCTGTAATTTCTATATGATATTAATTGTTGGTGTTATCCTAATCGTGCCTTATTTCTTAGTTAGGCAAATTGTCTTTCTATCTGGAACATAGAAAGATCTGCTATTTAACCTTATACTGTTCTAAGATCAAATTTGTGTACTGATTTGAGTAGTCCCTCATTCTGAAACAGAAAACGATTAAGTAATATCGAATTTATAAATTGTTGACATTGTCTTTTCTATTCGAGTGTTATAATAACTTTTTCTCCTTAACAGTACGGTTGATCTCTCTGCATCTGTATAAATATATTCTGCCAGATTACCAGCATATTCTATTAAACTAACGCTTCATTTTTTTCAGGGAACAGTGATGCTGGACACATGATGTTGAATCAAACATTCACAATTGGTAATTCAGTTTCCATTATAGTTTCTCTACAATTTTCTTAGAATTTGTCATGCAAATCTTCACATACGATCTTCAGATGTTTATGGAACCTTTGAAATTATTCTTGTAAAGAACAACTAAAACTTGATGATTTCAAGTGGGGGAAGATCTTTAGGTTGGTGTCTGTTTTGGTTTGGGAAGCCGTGGCTTCATATATATGTGTTTACATAACTAATGACTGAAAAAATGTCTATTGCGATTGTAGTATAGATCATCGGTGATATTATGATAACGTGTGTGCATGATATGCAGAACCGATGCTGACAATTGGGAGCAGTACTCCTGTAATGTGGGATGATAACTGGACAGTCGTTACAGAAGATGGGAGTCTGTCGGCACAGTTTGAACACACGATTCTAATAACCCAAGATGGGGCTGAGATATTGACAAAGTGCTAGATCTGGTTTCAATTTGCATATTCAACGATTCTTTTGCATTGGAGGAGGCACCACAACTATTCTTGTTCTGGGCTTATAGCTCTGGTCATGCCCTTTAAACCACTCTCTAATATTTTGGGCTGCAGACAGTAATTTCATATGAAATTGTGGATTTTGTATACTCAATTGATTTTATAATGGCAGATTATAACACATGCCCAAGTTAAAACGTGACCTGTGGATGTTTTCCCGTTGTCTTTTAATACGAGCTTGCGCACAACTCTCCTTCTGTGGCGAGAGCTTCTGTTGAAGCAACATAAATTCATTTTCAACGTGTTTGAATACGATATCATGAGCTTTGGGCTTTAAACCATGTCGGTTATTAAAACATTCGTGCTCCCCGCGGGTCCTTTGATTGCTTCGCTTCCACGTTGAAGTCAGTCGGGTCGGATTAACACAGCCGGTGAGATTATCACAGTCCTATGAGGCATGCCATATATAATGTACACCTGGCACCCATATATATAAATATATGCAGATGTGAATTTTCTGATTCATTTTTCAGTTTTTACTTTACGTCGCCGCCTTGCTTGCTTGCCGATAATTCTGTTTTCCTATTGGGGAGCCAAACAGTGGGATTTTTCTCGGACTGTCTCGACCATTTTCCGAGAAAGTAAGAAGGAATGGATTCGACGCCGGTTAATTGGGAAGCACTCGATGCTCTAATAATCGATTTCGCCAAATCAGAGAACCTGATTGAAGGCTCATTCTCTGCTTCCTCTCCGCCTTCTTCTCCTTCTTCCTCTTCTTCGTCTTGTTCTTATCCTTCCTCGTCGTCGCTGTCCTCGTTTTATCATTCGAGGTTAATCATATGGAAGATCAGGCGGCTTTTGGAGGCTGGCGACATTGACGCTGCCATCGATCTCCTACGCGCCCACGCGCCCTTCGTCCTCAACGATCATCGCCTTCTCTTCCGTTTACAGAAGCAGGTGAGCGTGTCAAGTCTCCACTCTTGTCTTCTGAGAAAAATGCGGGAAGATAGAGTACTATGAATCTTCAATTTTGAGTTTTAGAACTATCGGTCAACATAAGGTGTGGCTATGTTGATTTTTGTGGTTTTTATCGTCTTCTCGGTTCCTCTAACCGCTGGGAGTCTAGACAGTGCGTTTTGATATCTGCTTTCATTTTTGGTTACATTCTTATTTTGATTTCTGAATTGGATTTTCTTTTTTTCGGTTTTTAAAATTCTCGGTTTAGAAATTTATTGAGCTTTTGAGGAAAGGGACTGCAGAAGATCGTGACTCTGCAATTGCTTGCCTGAGGACAGCACTCGCACCTTGTGCTCTGGATGCATACCCGGTAGGCACAGTTTATTGTCCTCTGCATTCCTTTTTTTTTTTCCCAATTATTTTCGGGGCTAAGTTGATAGCAATCGCTTCCGCTGTCATACTCTTTTCACCGTATTTGCTGTTGATGGTTTTATAATAACAGTTCGATTTTACCAATTTTGTGAGTCATTTATGTGTTTTATTTTTCTCGTTAATCTTTTTTCCTTATTCTAAGAAGTGTTTTAGCTGTGGGTCCGCCTTCCTCCTGGAAGTGGTACATAAATAAAATTAGGGATTTCTCCAGAATTAGGCTTCCTTTTTTCCCAAGAGAAACCTTGAGTAGAATAATGGCCGTCAAAGATCAAATGCATGTGTATTGCACCATGTGGGACGCGTGTCATGTTCTTTCCTTTCTTCTTGTGGGATATTTCATGTAATGAAATCGAGAAAACAATGGAGGCTATGGCGAAGCACTCGGGAAGTGAATAAGAACCCTTTTTTCTTGTCAACCGGCAAATCCTGTGCAGCCTTTCGAAATCAAATTCTTGGGTCTTGGCAGAATGCAAATGATACCAAAAAGCAGAAGTAGCTATCCTGTATTTGCCATCAAGCTTTGAAGTAGAGGTGATTTATTTTTTTGGTTTCACCTTACACATTGAGGACTAATGTTGGCCAAATTAACCCTCTTACTCAGAATTAATGTCCATCTGTCTGGAAGAGAAATTTTATCTTTGGAGTTTATTCCACTGTTCTACTTCCAAGTTATTCTGAGTGTCCTACCCTTTTAAAGGCCTCACGATAGAATTAACTTACACAACTCATTAATAGTGCACCGCCCCTCTGAACTTCAGATGGAGGTTGAGTGCGAGTTTCTCCAAAACCTTGTGGAGCATATTTCTTGTAAATATTCATTGAGTGGAACTTTAAATCATCTAAAACATATCAATCTTCTTGTTTGCTCACGTGGGAAGACTAGCAGAGAGAACTGGTGAAGAATATGGAGGAAGGTTTATGCAAGTTCCACGTCTGGAAGTCCCTTGGTGGATTCTAATAGTTCAAAGAGAGTGATAGTTCATTATGGTGATGCCACCTTCTTGGTCTAGATGTATTTTTTTCATTTTTCCCTCTTTCACTCTTGCATCCATCGATTTGGAATTTAGCATTGTATCTGAGTACATTTACTTGGCTTATTTTGTTGGGTATAGAGGGTTGTCATTGTGGCGGATAATTACTTCAAATGCTACCCTTTTATCTATGAGGGACCCAATTCCTTGTATGTTGGAATTTTCACGAGCTTTTGGAAATACTGGTTGCTATCTTTTTTGATTGCTATTTAATATTCGCAGCAGCACCCGGAGCAAGTAGTGTATGTCCTTTTCTTCACATCTCTTGTAGATCGATGCATTTTGTCTTTATCAGAAAATGTCTCTTAACTACAATAAACTTCTAACCAATCTCTGAAGTGAATATAAACAGTTCACAGTACTTCGAAAACTTACAGAAGGGTCATGTGTACTATAGACCCAATAAACCCAGTAAAACAAAAAGAAAATCAAAACTTCAATTTCAGTGTTTAGACATTCTTGTTGAAGATTGATGGTCAAATGTTGCCTTAATAACCAGAAACTTTGTTGTGTTGTGTTGTCAGTATACTTCAAACTGCTGAATTTGATTATTATTATTATTATTATTATTTCCCTAATTGTTGAATAGTTAAGAGTTAATTTAGAACTTTACTAGATTTACATATTGGCCTGGCTTCTTGATTTCTAGGTCCGTTCTTTAGTGACAAATACATCTCGGTTCTGGTCACCGTTTGACCCTTTTTATTTTTTTTGGTTGATATATTTCTCTATCTGCTACAGTGGTTATGGATTTTCATTGTTGAATTCAATCTTTCTATTGTTTAGTGGATAATTCTGACTGAATTCTCTATTTGTGTTCAAGGAAGCCTATGAGGAATTCAAGCATGTTCTTCTTGCCTTTATATATGACAAAGATGATCAAACCTCTCCAGTGGTAAATGAGGTGGGATTTTTATGATGTTCTTTCCATAGGCAGCAAAAACTCTATGATAGATTCTGTTGGAATTTTTTTCTTTCTTTCACGTGTATGGGTTCTTATATATCGAAGATCAAATTGTTGATTCACCTATCAAGTGTAAAATGCAATAATTCTGGTCTGAGAAAATTTTTCTGACTGTAAAAGTGCATTAAAAATGTAGATAGCCCACGATGCCTTAACAACTTGGAAACTTATGGTACAATGAGAGTCTGGAATGCTTTGCATTCCGAAAGTTGTACATATTGACTTCTTTTCTCACTACTTTGTCAAAAACTTAAATGAGGAATTGCCTTTCCTATCATATGGGGAATATCGTGGTAGTAAATGGAGAAAGATACTTGGTATATTTGTTGTGTCAATTCTTCTGTATGTTTTTGCTGACTTTACAACTTTACATGGATTAGGTGAAAGATCTGAAATTTTTGGAGTATATTTGTGTGGGACAGATGAATTGGAGTTTTACTCACTAATATGTGAATTTTTTATCTCCAAATATTATACTAGCTAATAAGTGAATTTTTTTATCACCAAATGTTAATCTGCATCATGTTTTTAGGTATATTACCTTTTATATCCTTTGGAAATAGAACTTTGCTTAAAGTTCTATTGATTGTAGGTAGTTCCTGTAGTGCTTGAGTATCCTCTGCCCTTCTATCTTCCTCAAATGATTTGGATGTTGTACAATAATAATGCTGATATGTTGATCTTTTTTCTTTGCAATGCCCTGAGTTTGGTTGAATGTGTTCTTTGGACACTGTGGAGCAAATCCTTCCTCTCTAAAGTTCTGTGCTATGTGATAGGCACCACAATTTTCCCTTTTGCTGCTGCATCAAATTGTGGCTTGTTCTCTTTAGTACATGTCCAATAAAGTTGTATTTTGCACATGATTGCCTTTTCTTTTACATGATTGAATATTTGAATTTTTGTTTCTCTTCTTGTTTCTTTTTGGGATGATGTTTGACCATAAACTTTTAGCTAGTATGGTTGGACAGACACAAAGTTTGTTGTTAAAATGTTTATCATGTTAGCGTGTGAAGCTTTCTATTCGATTCTAGTGTTTAATTACTCATCTTCTATCTTTTCAGTGGTCAGAAAGGAGGAGGTTTGAAATTGCTGGATTGATGTCCTCTGTCTTACGAGCTCATTTACATGCATATGATCCACTCTTCTCAATGACATTGAGATATTTGATAAGGTTAACACTCAGTTCCAGTTAGCTAGCCTTCACTTAATAGGTTTACCCTGAGACTTGTGCTTTTGTTATGCACTCGATCTTCTCTCTGTTTATATACAATTGTCTGCTTATGTTGTGCAGCATACACAAAGGATATTGCTTTCGTCAAGGTATTGTGTCACCCATTTCAGATCTTACACAAAGGTTACTTCTTGAAGAACGCGACCTCCCTGCAATACCACAGGAGAGTTTGTATGAAGCACCTCCTTTTGACGAGGTGGACTTTCTAACCTACAGCATGTCTTAAGATAAATGAACTTAAAATGTTTTTCTTGATAGTGTTTTTTTGTATTTTCTTGTGTCTAGACAACTGAACATTTTGAGGGGAACGTTTTTTTATGGTTACTGGGAGATTATAACAAGCATTTATGCTCTCTCCTCACTTTCCTATTCCTCTAGCTGTTCACCATTTTCCCTAGCATCATTAATACCATCTCTTTCCCGCACCCAAGTCCTTCATCTGCCACCATAGCTGCTGCTCACCTTTCTTCATTCAATCCTCGAACAACCCCTCCACCCTCCGCAGAACTCCCCACTCCTCCCCCCCCCCCCCGCCCTCCCAAAAAAAAAAAAAAAAAAAAAAAAACACAAACACACCAAAAAAAAAAAAAAAAAAAAAAAAAAAATCCACTGTGTGTCTCTTGTTCTCATCTATGAAGGAGAGATTTTTGGTGCCATCAAATGCTAGACTACTGTTATCAAAGTTCAAAACCAAAAAACATGATTTTCCTTGAAACATTTTTAATTGAAACTTCTATCTAAGGAAGCTACACTGTCACTTATCAAATATTTCATTTTTAGAGTACTTGCCATGCCTTTAATATGTGTTACTTTGCATGTTTAATTTGAAAAACCAGGTGGATGTGCAAGCTCTTGTGCATGCTGTGGAGCTCACAAGACAAGGGGCAGTTGATAGCTTGAGATTCTCCAAGGGTGACTTATTTCTGGCATTTAAGGTCAATATTTTTCAATCTATAGTTTAATACAAATATTACAATATTATACCTCATCATGTGGTTGAATTCAATCTATCTTTTACTACCATGGAGCTTTTGCGCGGAGGATTTTGGAGGCCAGGTCTATAGCTACATAAAATTTGAGAGGCTGGAAGTTTAGCCACAGTTACCTGTTTATGATGTTATATGCTACAGATTTGCGTGCCTTTTTTGGTTATTTTCCTTAAGTACGCTAACTTAAAATCAATTTGATCCCCTGTATTTTCTCACTTCCTGAATAAAGTTCTCCTGGTGTTGTCTTTAAACTTCAAAATAGTAAGTGCTGTTATTTAACAGTCAAGAAAGAGAGAGAGAGAGAGGGGGGGGGGGGGGGGGTGGCGAGGACAATGAATGAAATAGAACAACTTTGACATTGTATATCATATATGTACTTTGGAGTAGAGGTCATTTAGAAGTTTTGGCATTATCTCAGTGGGTTAATTGATGGAGATTATGACCCTACAACATCACCATTCTTTTTTTTTTTTTTGTCGTTAATTAAACATAACTATTCTTCGGAAATCTTCCTAATTTGCTTGGGCTTTTATCAAAATGGTTAGTTTGGCAGGAATGGATGTGTCAAAACATCCTTGGAAGATTTTTAGAAAACTTCCTTTTTAGTAGTTCTGTTCCTATTGATCACATTACTTGATCCTATGCCAGCACGACCACTACTTTCTGTTTATAATTATAGACTTATAGGGTTCTTCTGGGGTGGTACTACTGTCCAATCTTATTCTGTAATTGGGTGGCTAGATTATGTCAAGCTGACTTAGATTCATTCTTGTTTTTGTATGTTGCAGAATGAGTTATGTAGGATGCGATTGGATGTCTCTGTGCTTGATGAGCTAGTTTGCGAATATTGTGTTTATAGGGGAATTGTAGATTCAGGCATTACATCCACTTCTGGTAAAATTCCCAACTTTTTATTCTTTTACTTTTCCTTTTTTCATTTTATTGGGAGAAATTTTGGTATTTCTTAGCAACCTATTTCTAGGGTGCCCTTCAGCATCAGAGATGCATATGGTTTCCAAACATAAAGTTGACCAACCAGAGCCCGGGTGTAGTTCATCAAGGAATTATTCTGCTGAAGTGGATTCTGTTGCAAATAAGCATTCCGATTGTGAGATATCAGTTAATAACGCTCAAATGAGTGGTTCTTCTGAAAACAATGCTGATGTGTCTAGCATGCAAGGATTGGATGTTGAGTTACGATATGCTTGTGAGCAAATGAGCAACCAAGAAGACTGTAGCACTAGTGGACTGCATCAGCCGGAAAATCAAAGAGTTCTGCAGACATATAGAAGCCACAGAAGTGGGGAACGGAGTAAACGCAAGCGATGGAGGGGAAGACAAGATGATCAAGATTTTAGTTATGGTGTTCCTTTTGATGGATGCAGTAAACGAGAGCTTGGCTTAACTATTCCATCTTCTGGCCCATATATTGCAAAGGAAAAACAGGTACTTGTTTGACATTAATTGCTATTCCTTGTGACAAGTCGATTATTGATGGAACACCATTTTGTAGGGCTCAGGAAAGCACTCAATATTCGATCTTAATAGTAGGGAGGACAAATACGAGATTGTGCTGGGGATGAAGGAGCTAGCCTCAAAGGGAATGGCTGCCGAGGTTGTTGAAGAAGTTAACACTGTGGATCCAAACTTTTTTGTGCAAAATCCTATATTATTGTTCCAACTTAAGCAGGTTAGCAGATCTTATATCATCCATGGCTCGTTGGAAGGGAATAATTCTGTTCACATGAAGTTCTCATAAAATGCGACTATGTTTGGTGGTCTAGGTTGAATTCCTTAAGCTGGTCAGCTCTGGTGACTATTCCAGCGCCCTGAGGGTTGCATGCTCTCATTTAGGACCTTTAGCTGCCAATGACCCTGCATTGTTGAAATCCCTGAAGGAGACTTTGTTGGCATTGCTTCGACCTAATGAAGATGCACTAGGGAAAGGCTTGCCTTTACATGCTCTTTCAACTTCACTCCAGGTATGATGTTATTTGCTTATATAATTTATTGATAGTTCTTGTTGATAGCACTATTAAGTTTTTAACTTAAGCTTCTTAGGTTAGCATTTCTCTCCTGTTGTTTGTCATGTTTGAGGCAACCATCTTCTGATCTCTGCGGCCTATACTTGATCTGAATTGTTGCCTTTTGGTATTCATTTGGATACTATGGAAAGCTTTAGCAACACATACCCGGGGAATTGGACTGCATGATAATCCCTGATTTTGTACACATTCTGTATTTCACAGGTTGTAGTTGATACTTCAATGCATTTCTCAGTGATATGTAAGAAACCACATCATGTTAACCATCTGATGACTAGGAAACTGATAAAGGTGTCGGATTTGACTCTGATGTCAGCATATCAAAATGAACTCATCCATGTGTGGCACTAATTTTAGAAGTTTAATAATTCAACAGTCATATATCTGGGCTTGGGCAGCAGACATGCAGAGGAAAGGGAAAATCTAATATGGAAGTATCACTCTCTGGGGCTTAGTCCTGTCTATTGAAGGGCAATCCATCTCCTTATTGCCAAAGTTTTATTGGAAGTTCTCAACTTTAAGTTTTATGGGAAAAATGCATATGAGCACTAGCTCAAATGGTACTTCCTACCTTCCCTGTGAGAAAGGCGCATAGGGTGTTATGTGGATTAAAACCCATCAAGACCGTGTAGCTTACCAATCCAAAAATATAAAATAGTTGTCTTTAATGTATCGCCATTAAAATTTTTACCCTTTTTCTATGGTATTGTGACTAAGGTTCACGCGATTTCATTTTTGTATTGCTTTGCCTTTTGAACTTTGAAGTTTTAAACAACCAAAGGCAGTGTTTGAAGTAATCAAGGAGCTCATGCTCCCTATTTTGGTAATCTATTGCCAGTTCTATAAGATATCAGCTTGGAAATTTCTTTTTGGATTTCTTATGCTGAGATGGAGCTCCTCTAATTTTTTTTTTTTTTTTTTTATGATAGAAGGCTCTCATAACATGGTAGATCAGTGAATTTCCGAAAAAAAGAAAGAAAGGGAAAGAAAGGGAAAGAAATTCTTACATTTTTCTTTGACTTTTGTTTTAAATCCTTTATCGGTAGCGAAGCAGTGTTTCTCTTTAAAAGAACAATCTTGACGTATAAAATAGTATGCTTGTTCAATTTTCTCTTTGATTTGGCAATAAGGAGTTTCAGTTGTTGAATGGCTACTTCTTGTTGTTCTGATTTATCTACTGATTAGGATAAATGTTTTAGTTTAAATTTAACATCGTTGTTACTCTGCAAGCTTTGATAACTTTTGAAGATTACTACCTAGTGTAGATCTTCCTTCCAGTCAATTTCCATATATATATATATTTCTATTAAACATCATGTGTGAGTCTGAAACTTGCATTTTTCTTCGATAGGTTGCAATTGGTAGGAAGCTTGGTATCGAAGAACCCCAGCTCATGAAAATAATGAGAGCAACCCTTCACACTCACAACGAGTGGTTCAAACTTCAGATGTGTAGAGATCGGTTTGAAAGTCATTTGAGGATTGATTCTTTGAAAGAGGTCAACACTCCCTTGCTTACTATTGGTGTTGCATTGAATTCAAATGCTGATACTTCCACCCTTGGATCTTCTCAAGTTACAATATGTTCTGGCACCAAAATTTCAGAAGATGGAAGCAGTCCAACTCAAGCATCATCCAGAGATGTTGTCTGTGATGAAAATGCAATTCTTAAAGTAATGGTGAGTTGTCCATGTCTTACCATACACAAAGTCCAATAGTTTGTTCTTTTTAGCCATCTAATAATTGTATTCCTTCATATTATCATGCCTTTCATAAGGTCTTAATTTAATTGCGATGGCATGCATGTCTTTTCCTTTTCATTCTAGAATCGTTTGAGGCCTTCTACAGTTAAGAAGGAATATTTTCTAAGACATCATAGGACTACATTTGGGTGAGAATGGATTGATTACACTAGTCACCAAAAAGCATTTGTGTGTTTTTCTGGAATCAAGGTTTATTTCTGGTCTAGCTTTTTGTCACATCTTTGTGGTATTGCAAGTTTTAAACATGTGTCTTTAATCTCTCTTTTAACACGATTTCTTCTTAGCTTTTGTTGTTGCTGTCACATTTTCTTTGTTCCCCCTTTTCACATTTTTACATAATTGGTTCTATCTTTTTGGCTGGGGCAGGAGTTTCTCGCTTTGCCGAGGGCAGATGCGATCCATCTTCTTGCACAGTACAATGGAAATGCTGAGATGGTCATTCAGCAAATATTTGCATAATTATGATGTAAAGTGTACTAAAGCTCAATGTATTTATTTATTGGTTTACTTATGGATATTATATTCGATTCAATTTTGAAGGTAGTTAGTTGCAAAGTGAATCCTCTTATGATAAATGTATGAATATGCATTTTTTATAATTCTCTGGACACTACCATAATTCAAGCTGTTAATAGCACCATCTGTCAGAGACCGTGCGGCACTTAGGGTTTTTGTCAGTTTAAGTCACCCTTTTCTAAGGGTAGATAGGGTTTCTCTAAAGGAGACTGGGAAGGTGGAAGTCGATCAAAAACAAAGGGAAAGAACAAGAGGGTTTCCATTTCACAGAAAGAGTATTACGCGACATTCTCTCAGACTCCCCTTAGATGAACTTCTCGTCTAGATACAAAATAAGAAGCTATGCTAGTGATAACAAGACAGAACTCGACCAACCGACCGAGCCTCTTAAAGAGTTTCTGTGCTTTCATAGACGTATCCCCAGCGGTAGTAAATGTTCATCGACCGTTGGGATTCGAACCTGCAATGGCTGGTCGTTCAAGGGAGCCCCAAGGATCACTGACGGCCACCTGTCGCCTCCTCAAGGTGGTCGTGTGTATTTGAGTTCAGCGGTCGCCCGTATTTACTGCAGCCAGCCTAAGAGGCGTGAGATAGGACATCCCGCCCGTTGTGGGGCCCACCAGACGGCGATTGGATCGCCATCGTTAAGATGTCCGCACAATGCTTTGATTCGCCCCGTAATGGTGCACGAGCCGGGGAAGCGCCCGAGCGGGGGACCGACCACACCTCCCCTGCCACGCTAGACTCCGCATGTGTGCGGCCGGGACACTATGGTTCTGCATGGGAAGGTACTTGAACTGCTCCTAGCTGGGGTTCCTTTAACATTTGAAGGTTCCCTACTGAGTTTTCTAGTGCACTATTCAAGGAACTATTAGCCTTGAGGTTAGACAAATGCCAGGGATATGACGGACCCTGGAAAAACAACCAACGGTCATGGATATGTGACGGCATTGAAGCAGTAGCGTACCGATATCCTTCCTATTTTCTCCTATCAGCTTTCTGGACCTAAAGAATCAACCCCCAAAATGTATAGTACACAGTTCGGGACCATCGGTACTGATGTCATCTTTAAAGATCATAAGACGCGCCTGCACTTGCATTTCATGTTGCACTGAAAGATCGAAAAGGCTTTGCAGACATGGTGAATGCCATTTTCGAGTTTACCATTCTAGTTAGAAAATCAAGGGTGCTTTTCTACTTCGAAGCACATAAGAGAATGGGAAATTGTCAGACGAAATAATCTCTCTTTATTGAAAAAAAAAAAAACAGTAGGGTATTACAAACGGGAAATAAGTTGATAGTACGTTATCGTCTGTTTTTCGTCGTTTAGGCGGTAAGCCCTTGAAGGCAGCCTCCTCTTATTCTCAAACCCTCACTTTCTATCTTTATTTTGTAGCTTAAACAAACTAACAAATTATTCAGCACGTCAACTGTAGTTTAAACAAGTCAACCCGTTACTGGATTCTCAGCGCGCCGTAGCGCAAGGTGGAGTTCAGGGCTCTCGGCCATTGCTGTGCGATGATTTGGACTTCCGGTTTTTTCTTACCTCTGAAAGTAACTCTGCGAACCTGCAAGTATTTGAAACTGGTCTTAGTAGATTATCACAGAAGATGGATCCTGCGTGCCCTATCAGGTTTACCATTTTAACATTTAAGATCAGTTAGAAGCATATTAGGACCTGTCCAGTTCTTGTCCATTGGTTCCACCGCCCTGAATTGGTTCGTAGAGACCAGTCTTCGAGTTTATCCGTGAAACCTGTTTGTCTAGCAACTTCTTACCAACTTCTACCAGATTTTCCAAGTTCTTTGTTGTAGCAAGATCAACAGAAGACAAATTGCCTTGTAGAGAATCGTCCTGATTCAGCATTGAAAAACGATTTTATGTAGCTGTCATATGGTATAGTGCGTAAATGTGGAAAAACTGCAATAAGAACAGAAAAACAACTTTCCCAGTGCTTATTTACGCCTTGCTCTCCGTTGACCAACTGCGTTTTAACCGGGGATGAGTTATCCCCTCTATTGCTGACCTCAAGTATTGCATTGAAATTCTCTGAGTCCGAATGGGATTGATTTGCCTAAAACCTTAACACCCTTGACTTAGGAGTTCTTGTTCGTCTTGAACAAATGGCATGATATTCCATTTTGTTTTTGTAGATAATAACCACCGAGGTTGATCATTTTGTATCTAATTAAAGTTAAGATTCCAATCTTGTTGGCGAACAAAAATGGTTAAGGAAGAGCTTTTTTGTTTTGAAATATAAAATCCTTAAAAAAAAAAAGTCATTTTGAGTGATATTTGTCAGTTTTTAAACTCCATCTTTTTATAGTTTTCATAAGTTTTGGAATACTAAGATGTACTTTTATATTTTTATACATTAATTTTTATTAATACAAACTTACCTTTTCATTAAAAAATAAAATAAAAATCATAGATAACGTATGTAATAGGTACTTCAGACACAAGTAATACAAATATAAACTTACATTAATCCGAATGTAGCTATCTCCGGATTCAAGAGCTTCAAAAACCACACAGTTGTGGTAATCAACCATGTCCTTGCTTGCTTCATTGTAGAAGTCTATCAAAGGAGAACCGCCATCGTTATATAACCAAGATATAGCCCCCCACTTTGAAGCCTTTTTAGCAGTGTACTTGTTCTCGTTTTTGGATGAACCCGTTCCCAAGGAGATCACAAGCAAACGGTCATAAATTGGGAGGAGACGCTGACCCTCCTTCTTCATCTTTCTGGTTACTTCACTAATGGCCACCAGTGTCTTTAGCCATATGGCAGAAAACCAAGAGTGTTTGTTTCCGTTAGTTTCATCTATTAGTGGTTTTTTAAAGATCCACAAGGCTTTCTACTATCACAATCTTTGTCAAGAAGCTTACCGGATTATTAGCAGCCACGCCGCCGTCGATAAGGTTAAAATCTTCCCACTTCCCTTGTGCATCTTTGTTTCTAAAATAGTAGGGGGGAAAGTATGTCGGGGCTGCGGAGGTGGCCATACATATGTCTGATAGTTTAGCATCTAGGACTGGAGAGGTACTAACCTGCATGAGAGTTTTCAGTTCTATCAGGTTTCCCGCAAGGAGGTGGAAGAAGAGAATTAGATTTCAATTCAAGTTCAAGTGCTCGAAGAGTTATTAGATGTTCAAATTTTGTTTAGACTAAATTCATAAAGGATTGACGCTTTATTACCATCTAAGGATGCGTTTATCAGAAAGAAGTTCGTCTTCCAAATTTAACCATCTTTCATCTGTTACTCCTTTTCTTTAGGATGAATATTTATTACTTCTTTTTCCCTGGTAAAACTTTTATCTTTGCTAGAACTTCTATGAAACAATTTATAATCTCCAGATAGAGTGCATCCTTGGGGAGTGTTAATAGGTCACACCAATCAATCACAATGGTGGTATTCTAAGCCGTAAACACCAAACTCAACAAGAAACAGAAGAAAAAAATAAGGAGAAGAAAAAGGGAACAACCTTATATGAGGAAAAGATAGTAGGTTGTAGTTTACTGATGTCAAAAGCTGGGATGACAACATTTGTCAAGGTTTGATGCAACTTTGTCTCCCTTAAGTTCTTTTCTATGAGCTCTTGAAGATACTTTCCATCATACTTGGGTCCTGTCAAAACTTTTGTTATCTTTACTGCCGGGGCAAATAATCCCCTGCATAAACAATGGCAGAAAACAGCGTCAGTGTTTATATATATCTATCTGATTTGCATGGTATAATTCATGGAGGTGTATTTCAGTTTGCCGCAAGCCAATATCCCAGTTTATTTCCACCTTGATTGGGGGAAGATTTTGGGGCAGTTTTCGAGGTAAAACGGCACTATTTCTTTGGCAGAATACAAAGGGCGATTATCTTTGTTGGGTGCTGATAACATGGCTGCGATGAGACCACCTGTACTCGTCCCAGAAATCACATCGAAGTAATCAGCAAGCCTTGCATCCTTGCCATCATGCTTCTAATCTCCCACAAGCCATAGAGTTAATTAGGACCAAAAATCTAAGCGTCAAAGATTTTATAAATCTTTCAAAATAAGCCCGGGAACATAAATATAGTTTTTGCTTTTAATTTCCATGAATAAGTATGAGAAATATTACCTGAAGTTGACACTCTAGGTACTCAAGAATGACTCCAGGAATGATTCCTCTAATCCCACCTCCATCAATACTGAGAATTGTGATAAGATTTCCAGCTTCTGAAAGTCGAGTGTTAGAGGGCAACGCAGTTTGCTCCATTCGTAACTTGTTGAGATATAGGGCAACAAGTTCCTAGCAGAAAAAGAGAGTGACAAAGAAAGATGCACACTGTTTACGGCTACTTTTCTTGAGGCAAGAAGAAGTAGAGCTTTCTCTGAGCCTAACCCTGACCGGCCGTCCCACCGGTCAGGGGTTCGAATCCCGTCCCTCCCCTTCCCCCGGGTGTGTGAGTTTATAATAAAAAAAATTAAAAAAGAAAAAGAAAAAGAAGAAGTAGAGCTTATACAGGTTGATCATCTTAAGTTGTAGTGTTATATATAAGGGAACTGTGCTTACCGTTTCATTGGTAAGCGACTTTTGATTCGATTGAACGTGGAAATTTTGGCCGCAGTCATCAGGAAGTTGCCGGTAACGTTGCGTGCTGGTCTATTCTCTCAAAATAAAACCAAAAGAAAAAAGGAAAATCCAGCTGACTCGGTCGTGGCGAGAGGAGGCAGACGGGGCTACGATCTGTTTGTTTTGGTTTTGAAGTTCTCCCAAATACTTTTATCTGACATGGTCACGTCATTGGTTTTTGGCATAAAATATAAAATCTTGTCATAAAACTAAGAATGAGAGAGGAATAATTATTGGCTTCTAACTTTGAAATGAAAGAGAAAGAAATAATACATAATTTTAGAATATGAGAAAGAAATAATACATATGAGAAAGAAAGATGAGAATATTTTTACATATAAAAAACGTAAGATGTTATTATATTAGCAATGGAAGACATATACCAAATTTTAACAAATTCCTTTAATTTAAATATGAGAAAATAATTTTCAAAAAAGTTAGTCCTACCTCACTTGAAACTGGGAGTCCAATATTATGTTAAAAAAAGTTTATCTTGTTTTTTTAAGGAAACTTATAAGAATTAGAAACACTTTCATGTGCAGTAGAGACATAATATCAAGATAATAACGAGTGACGGTAGCTGGTTGTATCACCGTTTACAGTTGACGGAGAACGTGGCAGTACGAAGACAGAAAATCCGTAGAGATTAACGTAGTACAACCGATTACTGCTACGAGGAACGGCCGTTTCTAAAGTCATCACGTTGCTAGGCATTGCCACCGTCAGCATCTTTCCCCACGTCGGGCCCAATGATCAATTGGGAACAGCCAAGAAATGAAAGTGGAAGGTGGAGAGAGAAAAGTGTAGATAAGAGTTTTGGCAAGCGGAAGTTTCACAAAGGGAAAATACTTTCATTCAGGATAAAATAAATATTGCCGTTACATGCCCTTTTATAGGGCTGACTTGAGCTTGCAGAAAACACACGTAAAGTAGATAAGGACAGGGTCTTAATGAGCAACATGACAAGCTATCTAGTGGGAACACAGCAAAAGAGGCTAGCCATCATCACCCTAGACCACTAGGCAATTCTTTTACAGTGAGAACGCGTGACTAAAGCTGTCCCACCTTCCAAGGACTTCAACATGGGTTTCGTGTGAGCTGAAACACGTCTCTTTAATGGGCATGGCTTTGGCTTCTGCAATTGCCATTTCAAAGATAGCTCAGAAGAAGGGATTGATCCATCTCTGTCTTTGTCCGCATGAGTGCTTGCGTGGATGGAAAGAACCGAATGATGGAGTGCAGTTTCACTGTGTTCAATATTCCCCCTTAAAATAGGCGTCGGGATGACACCTAGTTTTGTTCGAAATTCATGAAACCGATCTCGGGGAAGAGCCTTCGTAAAGGCATCGGCAAGTTGCTTTTGAGTAGGAATGTAAGCGGTCACAAGAGTTTTAAGTGCGACTTTCTCCCTAACGAAGTGATAGTCCACTTCGATGTGCTTGGATTTTCCATGCAAGGCTGGTTTTGTGGTTAAATGCAAGGCAGAGAGATTATCACAATAGAGACGGACAGGTTGAGACTGACGAACCCCCAAGCTGCGAAGAAGATGAAGAACCCACATTACTTCAGCTGTAGCTGAGGCAAGAGACCGATATTCCGCTTCAGTGGAGGAACGAGAGACAGTGGGTTGCTTTTTGGCACTCCATGTCACACAATTGGAGCCAAGAAAAAGGCAAAAACCACCAGTGGAACGGCGTGTGTGAGGGCAACCAGCCCAATCAGCATCACTAAACCCATAGAGATTTAGGGAACTATTAGCATGTATGCGTAGCCCAAGGGTGGTGGTGCCATGAACATACCGTAAAACCCTTTTTAGGTTATGGAAATCACTGGTTGTGGGTGCTGCCATGGCTTGGCAAAGCTTGTTGACCGCTAAAGAAAGGTCTGGCCTTGTGAATGTGAGGTATTGAAGGCCCCCAACAAGACTTCTATAGGTCGAAGGTTGGGAAAAGAGGGAGGACCCGCCTTTTACAGTAGCAAGTTTGACTCCTAAAGGAGTAGAAAGAGACTTACAATCACGCATTTGAGCACGGGTTAGGAGATCTTCAGCATATTGTCTTTGTGAGAGAATCAAACCGTGATGGTCCTTAGTAACATGGATGCCCAAGAAGTAATGCAAGGAACCGAGGCTTTTTAGTGGGAATTCTCTACCCATCTTGTGAACAAAGTCGTCTATTGCAGAGTCAGAGTTACCCGTGATGATTAAATCATCAACGTAAAGTAAAAGCCAAATCACAGTGGATCCATCATGAAGTACAAATAATGAAGAGTCAAAGGGGCAGCACCGGAAGCCATTAACAAGGAGAAAAGAAGAGAACCTATCGAACCAAGCTCGAGGTGCTTGTTTCAACCCATACAAAGCTCTTCGTAGGCGACACACATGAGTGGGAAATGTGTTATCTTTAAACCCGGTTGGTTGCTCCATGTAAACAGGTTGAGAGAGAAATCCATGTAAAAAAGCATTGTTGATATCAAACTGATGGAGGGGCCAACGATTTACCGTGGCAATGGAGAGAATGATACGGATTGTAGCTGGCCGAATAACGGGACTAAAAGTTTCCAAGTAATCTACACCACATTCTTGGTGATACCCCTTGGCAACTAAACGTGCCTTGAGCCTATCCAATGTGCCGGTTGGTCCGAGCTTGGGTTTGAACACCCATTTGCACCCCACAACGTTCATGGGGGAGGTACGAGGCACCAATGTCCAAGTGTGGTTCCGATGCAAGGCTGAAAGTTCTTCCTCCATGGCACGTTTCCAGTCAGGATTTTGAAGAGCTTTAACAACAGAAGTAGGTGTTGGAGGTACATGAACTTGAGAGGAAAGTGCATAGCGGGGATTAGGCTTGAGAATGCCAGCGCGACTTCGGGTTACCATCGGATGAGGAGTAAGAGGGATGGCTTCTAAAGGGGTGAGAGGCGGCTGGACAAAGGAAGAAGGGGAAGGGATGGGGCCGTGCTCTTGGTCTTGCTCATTTATGGGTGAGGGGTCCACAAGGTGAGGGGACGCATGTAAGTTGGAAGGTGTGTCCAAAGGTGGTTGACTAAACATGGTAGGCTCTTGACATGTGTCAAGAAGGCATGAAGGAGTAGAGGTTGCTTCTACGTGAGGTATTGTAGGTGTGGTAGGTGGACTTTCAGTTGAAGACAAGTCACTGCTTGAGTGAGGGAAAAGAGTTTCATCCCTCGGTAGTGGTGAGAGCACATTTAAAGGAGGTGGGGACACGCCAAGCAAAGGAGATGGGACAAGTGGGGAAGTGGTGTCTGGAACATGTGAAGTGGGTGAACCACATTCTTCCACGCCGTCTATGCTTAGTGGAAAATGTGCCGGAATAGTTGTATTCTGCATCAAAGGTTCACCTTTGTTTGATGAGAGAGTCCTATCAAAAGGAAAAACAGTTTCGTTAAATAAAACATGTCTCGAAATATAGACTCTTCCGGTAGCAATATGTAAACACCGATAGCCTTTATGCTTGGTGCTATACCCAAGAAACACACAGGGCAAAGAGCGAGCTGACAATTTATCCGTATGGGTTGCTCTTAGACATGGATAACACTCTGAACCAAAAGTTCTTAAATAAGAGTAGTCAGGCTGCCTGTGATATAAAGCTTCGTAAGGAGATCTTTGATCAAGAACTGGTGTAGGGAGTCTATTAATCAAGAAAACTGCTGTAGAAAAAGCTTCTACCCAATAACGTCGAGGCAAATTTGCTTGTATTATCATGGCCCGACCAAGTTCAACCAAGTGACGATGCTTCCTTTCAGCTAATCCGTTTTGTTGAGGGGTGTTTGGGCAAGAGAATTGATGGACTATCCCATGGGTAGTCAAGTAATTGGACAAGGTGGTTGCAGTGTATTCCCCACCATTATCCGATTGGAAAATCTTTAATTTAGTTTCAAATTGTCTTTCCACCATCTTGTGAAAAGCAATAAATATTTGGCATAAATCAGACTTTTGCTTCATTGGGAAAAACCACACAAATCTTGTACAATCGTCTACAAATATTACATAATAAGAGTAACGTTGTACTGACAGTACTGAGGAAGGACCCCAGACATCGCTATGCACTTTTTCCAACGGTGCAGTAGCCCGATGTGAAGACAAGGAAAACGGAAGCCTACTACTTTTACTGGACATGCAACTTGAGCAAATTTGTTCTTCATTTCCTTTGATAGATATTATCCCTCGTTGCTTCAAAAGTTTCAAAATGCCGGCATGAGGGTGTCCCAAACGCCTATGCCAAATACTGCCATCGACCGTTTGTTGGTGGTGAGAGAAATATGCACGATTCTCTTGGGATGGCAGAACATACAGACCACCTTTTCTAGCTCCCTTGAGGAGGGTTGCCCCGTTCCTCAAATCCTTAACAACAAAACAGTCTTTAGTGATTTGTATCAAACAAGGCAGATCATCGGTAAGCTTAGAAATTGAAAGAAGATTTTGCTTAATGCCAGGAGCAACCAAGACAGAATTAAGTGGAACATGATGGCTACCAACAGTTGTAGTTCCGATGTGTGTAATAGGAAGACGCTCACCATTTCCCACGATTATATAGTCTGTTCCCTCAAACTTAGTAGAGAATTGAAGTTTACCTGGGGTATTCACAACGTGAGAGGTTGCCCCAGAGTCTACGGTCCATTCCTCTGGACCCGAGTTTGTAAGTTGTACCGCTGCTAAAGCAGCTGGTATTTCTTCCTCCTGATAGCTATGGTCAAATCGATACCAACACTGAAGGGCAGTGTGTCCACGCTTAGAGCAAATCTGGCAACTGGCAGGTGGACGGTTAGTGGAGTTATTGCTAGAATTCTCACCTGAGTTAGCAGCTCTTTGACCATTCGAGGGATTAGGTCCCCGTCGGACAGGACCTGGGTTAGACCCTCTCCCTTGCTGCACAGAGGGGTTGAACCCACGCCCCTGAGAGTTAAACGAGGATCCAGAGCCTCGACCACGTGAACCACCTCTTCCTCCTCTTGAGCTACGCTGGGCAGTAAAGGCACAGTTTTCATTTTGAGTGGTATTGGCAAAACGAGCTAGAATTACCTCAAAGGCCTGGAGTTGAGAAATAACATCATTATGGCATGGGATAGGTGGTTTAAGAGTACTGGTGCGGAAAGCTTCGTACTCCTGTCCAAGGCCTTCAAGGAGACGAAATGTTTTGGCAGTATCACTCATGGGTTTGCCAATAGAGGCAAGCTGGTTGGTTAAGTTCTTGAACTCGTTCAAAAAAGAGCTTAGTGGTTTGCTTCCTTTGTGGTGATGGTGAACTTGAGACAAGAGATCATATTCTCGAGTCTCAGTTTTCTGGGCAAATTGATTTGCCAAAGCCTCCCAGACCTCTGCCGAGGTCTCCAGATCAAAGACATGACCAAGGGCCTCTTCCGAAAGAGTCCCAATAATCCAGGATTTGAGAAGTCCATCACTCTGCAACCAGGATTCATAATCCGGGTTAGGTGATTCTGTGTCATCTGCAATGAGTGTTTTCACAGGAGCAGGCGTATCTCCAGAGAGAGCCAAAAAGCCGTTGTGTTTGGGCAAGAGCTTTGACTTGGGTAACCCAAGACAAATAATTTGTCTCGCCTAGCTTGATGGTGACGAAATTTTGGACACTGACCTGGTGAGGAAAAGGATAGGTTGGTTGTTTTCGCGACATTCTGTGTGAGTTTTCTTTTCTTTGTGTGATGGGCAGTTTCCTGCTCTTTGATACCAAAATGAAAGTGGAAGGTGGAGAGAGAAAAGTGTAGATAAGAGTTTTGGCAAGCGGAAGTTTCACAAAGGGAAAATACTTTCATTCAGGATAAAATAAATATTTCCGTTACATGCCCTTTTATAGGGCTGACTTGAGCTTGCAGAAAACACACGTAAAGTAGATAAGGACAGGGTCTTAATGAGCAACATGACAAGCTATCTAGTGGGAACACAGCAAAAGAGGCTAGCCATCATCACCCTAGACCACTAGGCAATTCTTTTACAGTGAGAACGCGTGACTAAAGCTGTCCCACCTTCCAAGGACTTCAACATGGGTTTCGTGTGAGCTGAAACACGTCTCTTTAATGGGCATGGCTTTGGCTTCTGCAATTGCCATTTCAAAGATAGCTCAGAAGAAGGGATTGATCCATCTCTGTCTTTGTCCGCATGAGTGCTTGCGTGGATGGAAAGAACCGAATGATGGAGTGCAGTTTCACTGTGTTCAATACCAAGTTCCTTTTTTAATCAGTGCTTGTCGATTTCAATTATTAGGTCGTTCTGGATCGCCAATGAACGCACGTTTCTTACGATAATGTGATTAGTACTTGGAAGAATTGCAAAGCTTTTCTTCACAAGGGATGCCAACGTGGGTCGCATATCGCTACGGGCAACCATTTCTGTGAAAATCTTCAAACAAAAGCATGGTATTCTCCACATTCCTGACCCTCGTGCGGTGCGTTTTCTTACCCTAGCTCGTCCAGTAAATATTTTCTCTCCGGCTGTTCTATTTTTTTCCTAGATGCTCCCATCGACTTCACTGTAAATAAGCTTTGCCATTTTCTTTACGCTTTTCCACTTCTACAGGAAATATTGAAGAAAACGTCGAAGTCAGAATATAGATAGCGCCGACACTCATCCTTAATCGTGAATTTGACAGCTACGAGTTGGCACTCTTCTTAATTTAAGCGATTCCATCGTTTTCTCTTATTATTAAGTTAATCCAAGTTGCTTAAGTTATTAAATCTTTGAGTCCCCCTCCCACGTCTCCATTCTTTTCCAATAAAGACGAATGTTTCAACCCCGCAGACGCATGCTTGCTTGTATACCTGGGCGAGAAAGAGCACCTGGCAGCTTCTTGGTAAGACCACCTATTGTTAGTCCAACTTGGCTATGCCTCATGTTAGACCCTCATGAAGGGCGATAGTTAGTCAATACTCAGAGCATTACAACTAATCTAATTCACCCACTAGTATCATTTTCAGTTTCATTCACCTCTGACCTTCCCACCATCTTTTTTTTTCCCCCCCCTCCGTGATAGAACTTCAATGCTGAGATTATGGTGATTTGAGAGCAGGAACAAGCATAGGCACCCTGCAAGAAAAGGAAGTGGGGTTTTGAAAATGGCCTTTTTCTTGGATAAGCGTGTGTATCTTACAACATTTCATCTCCGTAACCTACAGACTTCAGCCCTTAAAAGAAGATATAAAATTCTTCTGGCCGGTCTTGAGAATCAAATTATTTCACAATCATCCAGTTAAATATATGCGACTGCAAGGGCGGCTAACTTGTCTCGACAGAAGAAGAAAACAAGTTTCTGATTTACAAAAGTACTTTGATGCTGTTAGACAACCATAGATGTGGAATCACCAGCCAGCAAGACTTGTCTGGTTTGACCGGAGAAAAAAGACCTGATTGGAGATAATAAACAAACTGTAATAGAATTGAATGCCTCGTTATATTTGAGTCATGAAAATTCTCCATCGTGTTTCTTAATATTGGATATGCTAAAGCAACTAGAACAAATTTCTAATTACAATGAGTTAGGCAATTGTATTCAATACCTTAATAAACTCTTATTCCTTTTCATTTTGTTCCTTTCTGTATGTTGAATTTGTCACATTGCTCCATTCCCTTCCCTCCCTTATAAAATAAGAAGAAAAATATAAAATGACTATGATTTTTTTTCTTTGAAAGAAATATTTTTTGCAGCTTAGACTAGTCTTGTTCATAGTGATGTTCAAGATGGCAATTATCATCGATGTCGTAGGAATACGTCAAAATGTCAGAAGGACTACTTACACCTTGAGGCAAAGTCCTCTTTTATTTGGGTTTCAACTTAAATCCAACCTAAATGATGTTTTTATTTTTTGTCTAACTTGCTATCAGACGAGCAAGAACTTCGACACTACAATTAGCCAAGAAAAGCTTCAATGTCAGCATAAAGGTTCCATAACTTCCCTTTAGTAGAGTCTCCTTCTTACTTGTTTTGGTCAGCTAGAAAAATCCAATAATCCAAACTATGACTGCCAAAGGGCCCACAATGGGCGTAAGAGAAACTTTGGGAAGCCGACAAAAAGAGAAGCTCACTCGTGACCTTCTGTTGGATGGACAAGTCCATTGCACCTAATGGAAAGGCCAACTTGTGCGGCACGGAGAGGGAAGAAGCAACAAGAGTGGCCAGTATACAATTGGATCCTAGGTTCCTTGGAAATATCAATACTAGAATGTATATTTAATTTGGCTAATTTAATGTATAATTTATTAATCATTTTAAATCTAAGATTTTTCTTCTGGTTTTTGAAAACAGAATAAAAATAGATATAAATAATGGTACTTTGTTTTTTTTTTTTTTAATAAATAGTAAAAGATGAGTTCTTTAGGAAACGGTCATCCTAGTTACTAGAAGTATTATTTTTACCATTCTTGTATGAATTTCTTATTAAAGTCATCGCGAGAATGGCACTTGTAGTTCTCTCGTATTGCTGCAAAAGGTCGGATCCCAGGTTTTAAAAATAATGGAAGCAACACTTTCGACTCATAACGTGCGGTTTGAAGTTCAAATGGTTAGGGATTTGTTTGAAAGTCATTCTGGGATTTGAACTTCTCAAATTGAAACATGTTTCTGACATCCATGATGAACTTGCAATTCTCAAGTTGAACTTCCTAAATCAGAAGAATTACTCCATGATGAACTTGCAATTCTTAGAGTAATGGTGAATCGAGGATGTATTGCTGCCTACCATTGAAAGTCAAAGTCTTATGTTATTAGTAATCTAATATTTTGTGTTTTGTCATTGTGTTCTTCATATTGTAATGCTTTTTGTGTGAATGCATGATCTTAAAATGGCATTTTGAAGTAACTTGCGATATTTATTTGTCTTTGTAAAATAACTTGACAAGACGCATAAACATGGAAGGAATTTGAGGGAAAACTCTTCTATTATGAGAGAAAACTCGATTACAAGAATATGGGAGAAATGATTCCCATGATGAAGAAAAGTGTACAATGAATGCTTCTATTTATATACAAAACTAAGAATGGACGAAGCCTATTGTAGGTGCTATAGAGGCACTGGTTGACACCCGTTGCAAGCTCTGTAAAGCCACTAGAGGATGCTCGTTGTAGGCCTTGCAGAGGCATTAGGGGATGCCTATTGCATGTGCTGCAAAGGCATTATGTCTTGATGAGATTGGTGGTAGTCACATAAGTATGGCTACCACATGGGTGTCTTATGTCTGAACATCCCCCCTCAAGCTGAAGGTCGATAAGAATTAATGACATTTAGCTTGTTAAGGAGATGTGCATGTTGGTTTGCTCCTAAAGCTTTAGTAAGAATGTATGCTGGTTGATCTTTTGTCCCAACATGTTGAGTTCTAATGAGGCCGCGTATGATCTTTTCTTTAATAAAGTGACAATCAATGTTTATATGCTTAGTACGTTGATGTACCATAGGGTTTGCTGCAAGCTCCATTGCAGCTCTATTGTCACAATGTAAAGTCATTGGGTGTGGGACTTTAACTCCCATATCTTTCAGAAAACCTAGTAACCAAATGACTTCACATGAAGTGAAAGCCATTGCCTAATACTCCACTTCAGTTGAAGAGAGTGATACTATTGCATGTTTCTTACTTTTCCAAGAGATGAATGCCTCTCTAAGCATAACACAAGCTGTTAATTGATTTTTTGTCAACTTTGCAAGTGGCATAATCTAAATCATAGTGTGCTCTCATCTTAAATCCTCAAGAAGTAGGAATGAATAATCCCATGCCTAGGCAGCCCTTTAGGTATCTTACCAATCTAGTGGTTGCTTTCCAGTGTGATTTCTTTGGTAAGTGCATAAACTGTGTCAAATTATGCATCATGTAGGAAATGTTAAGTCTAGTGAAGATCAAATAGTTCAACTTTCCTATGAGCTGCTTATACTTGAGTGGTTCACTTAGAAGTGGATCATCATCTTGAGGTGCTTGTGCTCCTTGATCATGTTTGAAAGTAGTCAATGACAAGTTGGTGTCCATGGGGTTATCAACTAGCTTACTACCCCCAATCCCATCTCATCTATCATTTTGAGAATGTACTTGCGTTGACTTAAGTGAATACCTCTATTATCTCTAGGGACTTCAATCCTAAGCAAAAACTTGAGATTGCCCAAGTCCTTGATATGGAAGACTGAATGGAGGTGTGCTTTTAGTTCTTGTATGCCTTTATTGTTGCTACTAGTAATAAGTATATCATTAAATAAATCATGAGGATGACAATAAGATTACCTCTTTGTCTAACAAACAATGAGATATCATGTATGGAGTTTTGATAACCAGCTGTGAGCAATGCTTTTGTAAATTTCTCATACCATTGCTTGGTTGCTTACTTGAGCCCATAAATGGACTTTTTTTAACTTGCAAACCTTTCCATTGTTCTTTGTTGGATCACTCGGTGGAAGTTTCGTGTATACTTCCTCATTGAGGTCTTTTTGTAGGAAGGCATTGTTGACATCCATTTAATGGATGTGCCATTGATGCTGAGCTGCTAAGGAAAGAGCACACCTAATTGTGATATATTTTATTACTAGAGCAAAGATTTCATGATAATCCACTCATTCTTTATGATTGTATCTTTTTGCTACCAATCTTGCCTTGTACCTTTCCGCTGATCCGTCAGCCTTATGCTTGATCTTGTATATCCATTTGCAACCAATGAGTTTTTTTTCCTAAGGTAAGTCTACTATCTCCATGTGTGATTTACCTCAAATGCCTTGATCTCCTACTCCATGGCCTCTTATCATCTAGGATTTTCAATCGCCTTATGGTGATGGGTTGGCTTAACTTTAGCATAAATAGATGCAATGAAATGCTAGCTATCTAATGAAAGGTGGTCATATGAGATGTAGGTCAAAAGAGGATAAATTGAAGATTCTGTCTTTGCTACATTAAGGGTAGGACAAATGTAATATTTTGACCATAAAAGTGGTTTGATGTTTCTAGTAGAACGTCAAGGGGTCATTTGTGGTTGCAATTCAGGTAGGTTATTTAATGTTGATATGGTGTCATCAATGTTATCATCAGAAAAGATATCAAGTGGTTCAGCTGAAGGTGGTGAAAAATTATCGACTAGAGTGAGAAAATATCGTGACCAATCATGATTTAGGATTTTATAAAGTCCCTAGACATCTACATGAACTAGGTCAAAAATCTGTTGCGTTGTATGGTTGTGCATAGGAAAGGGATTGTGAGTTTGTTTCGCAAGAGGACAAATTATACAAGGTTCATGTTGAGAGAATTTTGCACATTTGAAATCATTAATATATTGAAATTTTCCATCGGACATGTGTCCAAGTCTACAATGCTAGAGTTTGAAATTTAAAACATTATATGATGACATTGTGTTTACAAAAGATGGAACATGATCGGGAAGTGGTGTGACATTTTTCTACCAAGACATGTAATAAAATAGTATAGGCCATTTCTAACTCTACTAAGGCCTTTGACTTCACTCATCCTAAGGTCCTGAAACACACAAAATTTGGCATAAAATATGATGCGACATTTATTTTCATGGTAGAATTTTAAGGCAGATATGAGATTAAACTTGAAATATGGGGAATATAAAATTGTGTTTAATTTCAAGGTTTTTGATATGCATGTATTTCCAATATGTGTTACTAATGCACCATCACTACTTGAAAATTTAACTTTCCTAGATATAGAAGCACATGGAATAATTAAATTCAAACATGACAAATTCGTATTAATGTGATTACTAGCATTAAAATCAATTATCCAACATTTGTTTAAGAAGTTGGACGTACCTACTAAATAAGTATGACTATCTTGATTGTTGTTCAGGAGCTTTATGAAATGTTGATAATCGGTTTTGGTGATGAAAACTTGATCAACATCTTCAGTTACTAGATTGGCTTTACTTTCCTCGTAGTTTTTGTGCCCCGATGGAAAACCATTAAGTTTGTAGCATTCCTTGTGCTCATGCCCATAATTCTTGTAGTAGTCACATTGAGGGCCTATCAAACGATAACATTCCTTCCTTTTATAGCCTTTTTTTTCCATAAAAATTGCATTTTTCAACTTGTTACTTGCCTTTAAATGACTTGTCGTTTTGCCTAGCTTTGAGTGGAAATGACATGTCATTAAGACCGGTTTTAAGTGAGAATGGCATGTCATGCTTAGTGAGATATTGTACGTTGTAGGTCGTCTCCATAGCTCTGTCTGTCATGATAGTGTGCTAACTCCTTGCTGAACTTATTGTGTCGAGTGAGTGTTTTACCGCAACAAAACTAAAATCGCTGGTCCTCTTCTCCATAACATTCCAATAAAATTTGACCTTACTGATGATTGAATAGGTTTGGATGATGTCTGGGTAGGGCTACATCATCAAAATTTTCTCCCAAAGTGTTGAATAACCTTCATCAAGGCCATTTAAGAGCTGATAGAACTTTAGAACTTCTTTATGCTCCTTCCATGGTTGGAATGTGACTGTTGCCAACTTAATTAGTTCCATAATTAAGGCATATTTGTCCCATAATTTTTGAAGTCGGCTGAAATAGGTTGCAATCGGCTTTCCTCATGGAATTTGCCAAAGTTCCTGAATTAAGTCATAAACCCTAGATGGGTTGACTTGAGAATAACGAGTATGAAGCTCTGACCACATTCCGATAGCCTCATAGGTGTAAATCATGCTCTCATGCAACTTCATCAAGATTGAATTAAGAATCCATCCACAACAAAGGTCATTGTAGTGGTCCTAGAGCATTTAAGTTAGGGAATTAAGCACTGGTTTTGGGTTGGATCTGTCAATAAAAATGAGTTTATTCTTGACGGAGAGGGCGATTTTCATGGTTTTGCTCCAGATGGTGTAATTTGACCTTCTAGGGAGCTTCACTGTCATAAGAGCAGCCAAATGAATGTCTTTGATGTGAAGCTAGAGGGGATCCGAGGGTTCAGGCTTTATTTTGTCCTGATTATGGTAATTGGACTCCTCGTGCTATGATGGGGATGACATACTTGGTGGATTTTGCCATGAGGTGTTTTTGGAAGTGTGAACGCCTCCTCCGCCATGATATGGTGTCAAATACGGTGTCTTGTTGATGGATTTGTTGCCAAAGGTAGGATCGGCCATCAAGGTTGCCATAAAATATATAGAAAGAATCCATTCTCTTCACCAGTGTTGCAGAAGCCAGAAAGAACCTCGAAACAAAAGAAAATCAAGAAAATAGCTGATATAGGTTGGTAGAAGTTGTGTGAAAGTGATTTCTTCAGGATTGAAGGAAAAAACTAAGAAAGAACACAAGGTTTTAAACTGAGCTCTTGATACCATGTGAAATAACTTGACAAGATGCATAAATATAGAAGGAATTTGAGGAAAAACTCAGTTACAAGCATATGAGAGAAATGATTCCCATGATGAAGAAAAGGGTACAACAAATGCTTCAATTTATATACAAAACTAAGAATGGAGGACACTTGTTGTAGATGCTGCATAGGCATTTATGTCTTGATGGGATTGGTGGTAGTCATATGATTATGGCTACCATATGGGTGTCTTATATCCAAACAATCTTTATTTATCAAAGATAGTTGCTTTCATTTAATTACTTCAATAAGCTTTAGTAATTGCCCTTTTGAATGCACTACTCATGGAACTCCTAGCCTTGAGTTTAACGAGTCTTTGCTATCCTTTTAGACCTTCCAAGTTCTTTAATGTGGCTTTAGCGAGTCTTTGCCCTTAATAGAAAGACATCCCCACTCAGTAGAATGTCTTGGTTCCCCATGTAAAACTAGTCACTGTGGGCTTGATGCGAGTTGGTGTCTTTTAACATTTTTTAGGCTTGCGTATCACAGAGGGCTTGACTTGGCTATCACCTACATGATCTTGAAATTTGAATCATATAATTCTGTCACGTTCCCCACGTCTCAAGTAATTGCAAATTCTGACAAGCCTCCACAAATAAAGTCACAGAAGCTGAAAAATTGGGAGAGAGGTATGCAGATAGAGCAAGGTAGTTAGTAGCAATTTCATAGCAGTTTATTATTACGTGTGTCTAGTAGTTATGTGTGTTATGTGTGTAAAAGCCTAAAAACCGTTGGTAACTGAAGATGTGTAGTTACTGTGTTTAAATAAAGGCTAAAGGGGGGCAGTTGAGGTAGAGAGTTGTTTGTTCAAGAATCCCTAGGAGGTTACGCTTCCCTCGAAGAAGTGTTGTATTAATGTTCTTAATATACATGTTATTACATGTCTGTTGCCTATATTCCAGTTTGCTTTCACAACTTCTAGCTTTTTCATCGTTCATCATTGAGTATGATCTCACTATCCATTGACTTAACTTATTTTATTCCACTTGCTATTATGACCTTGCTTGTCATATTCTTCATCTACATTGTTTATAAAATTGTGGCTGAGTTTCTGAGAGCTTGTTTGGTTCTCCAATACACTACATAGTACATTTGTTACAATATCCAAATCACACCAAATCTCCATAACATTTCCCATCCATACTAAAATCACCCGAGTCCAGCCAAAATAGGTAAAAGAAGGTCTTTATCCACTCTTGTCCCACGTGATTTCACAGTTGAACCACTTATTACTAAAGCAGCGGCTTGAGCATGCTGCAATTTGGCATCAGAGCTAAACAATCCACCGCTGCTAGAGCCACATAATACCACCATGGAACAATGATTAGAATGGTTGGAAGCTAAGAACAATCATCATTTTGGGGAGTTGGTAGAAGTAGTGTAGCAACTAACCATATAATTACATTCTAAGCCAAAAGTTGAAGGACCTTCTTAGACTTACTAGGAAATTGGTGGTGATTGTGAAGAAAATGGAGGCAGTAATCATAATGGACGAAGGAATTGAGCCATGGAAATGGATTTTTCACATTACGATGGGACAGAAGACTTGCTTGGATGGATTTGCAGAGCAAATCAATATTTTGCCTATCATGGTACACCTGAGGAAGAAAAAAATATGCTGGTGGCTTGGAATCTTGAAGGGGAAACTCAAATATGGTATCAATTGTTGTTCAGGGAGCATTCAAAATTTCCAGCGACATGGGAAAATCTTACCACTAGTCTATGTGAATGATTTGGGCCTTCAAAGTTCCAGGATTTTTTTGGAGAACTCACAAAGCTACAACAAATGGGGAATGTTGTAGAGTATTTTAAACAATTCTCATGCTCGATGCTTAAATTTGGGAAGTTAACCATTGAGCAATAAGTTGGGTGCTTCACCAGTGGCCTAAAAGAATCACTCTAGGTTGAGGTTATGGCTAGTTGTCCAACAAATTTGTTTGCCGCTGTTGGACTAGCTAGCTTGTATGAGTCTTAGAATGGTGCCGGAAGAATAGGACAAGGTCCTGTTAAAAAAAATACTGCCAGCACTCCAACTAACACATAAACCAATCTCTCAATCAAGAAGTTGACTTTTGAAGAGATGGCTGATCGTAGAGCAAAAGGCCTTTGTTATAATTGCAATGATCAATTTAGTCTTGGCCACAAATGTTGAAGGCTATTCTTACTTGAATGAGTACTAGACAAAGAAGAAGGGGCCGACGGCCTTGAAAAAAAAGAGGAGGATCCAAGAGAATGTGATGAAGTGGTAGAAGTGTCCCTACATGCCATGCAAGGTTTTTTCAACCCAAGTACCATGAAGTTGGAAGGCTAGATGAAAGATGGGCGAAAGAACATACGAGTGCTTGTAGAGTAGTTCATATAATTTCATGAGTGAGATATTAGCAAGGAAATTGCGCCTACAACCAAATCTCAAAAAGGAGCTAAAAGTTATGATTGCATATGGGAATTAAGTTCTTAGCAAGGGATAATGTACCAACGTTGAGCTAGTGATAACTCTATTTTTATAGAGTTATTTTACCTATTTTAGGCAATAAATAACTTTAATAATTGTGAGAAAACATTTGAACTCCTCTTTATTTACCTAAATTTATCGTGTTTATGTAGCACAAGGAGGCAAGGAGAAAAGGGATGAACATGGAGAACTTGATGCTTATTGTGTGGCAAAATCGTAATATCAAGATCAAGAAAGTCAAGATGGGCTTGGGCTTTAGATGATTGTTAATAGATTTTCTATTGTTGTTGGGTTTTCTAAATAAATAGAAAACCCAGTCATGTTAGGAATTCAAATCCAAATTAATTTAGAAGTTCAAAACCTAATTGTTTTAGATATCCAAAACTGACTTCTATTAGGATAAGGTTTAAACCCAAAACTTTATTTAAGAGAAGGGAAGAAGCGAAAGAAAAGAGGAGGAGGAAATTGAGCACAACTCAAGAGAGAGGCCAAGAATTCAAGGTTTTCTTGAAGAGAAGACAAAAAGGGTGACAGACTTCTTGTTCTTGGATTCAAGATGCCTTCTTTATTTCTTATTACTATTCTTCCTCATTATTTCTTTATGTTTTAGTTTATTTTTGTTAGAGTTACGATGTAACCTAATTATGATGGTATGAATCTTACGATTATTATGTTTTCAAAGATATTTTGTTTATATGAAGTTACATATTACCATGTTTAATGCTTTTAAGTGATTAGCTACCACTTGAATGATCTGATTTGCATGTTTGAGACCGACAAGAGATGATATGCAGTTGCTTCTTGTAATATGTAACCATAAATTAAATATGGATAGACATATACCATATTATTTGTGTGGCTTTCGGTGTAAACTGAGAATATTCATAGAACCTAATGCATTTGGTTTGTTTCAATTCACATATAGAGATATAGTGAATTAATGAACTAAATAGGTTCACTATACCTAGACATAGGATAGTAAATAAATTAGGAGATTCTGCCATCACATAGATATTATCCATTTTGCAAACATACATATCTAAATTAATACCTCTTAGTTATGGTGAAATCGGACACTCTAACATGTTTCGCATATTTAGTTTTATTAAATTTAGTTGATTAGTCTATCTTCTATCATTAGATTTGTTAGATAAATTCTAACAGTTATTCACTGTTAGTAATTAGTTGGTCTAGTAATCACCAATCTCTGTGGGACGATATCTTTCTTATCATTATATTACTTGTTTGACATGTTCACTTGCATTTAGAATTTCACCGAACAACTAGAAATACAAGGTAACTTTTTTTTTTTTTGATGAATATGTGAGTTGATTCATCGAAGAATAAAGAAATACATAAGCTTAGGGGCATACCCCAGCATTACAAGTCATCTAGGAGAATATAGAATTTGAAATTCTCCAACTATGACTCAACAAAACATTAGCTTGAGAGAGTTTAATGTTTCTAAATAAAGAGGCTCTTCCACGGACTACTCTCCTGATTTTAGCTAATAACATTGGAATATCAATAGACTTATTCTGAAAACGTCTACGATTTCGTTCTAACCATATACAATAAAGGCAAGCTAAGAAAGAAAGCTGGAGAAGCTTTGCGGCTAAATCCTTTCCCTTAGTTGCTTTAATCATCCATTGCAATTCAGATTCCCAATCGTAGATGACCTTACGAATGCCTTGTTGAGCTAGAATAGTTCTCCAAACCTGGTTAGTCCAAATACACTGAAAGAACAAGTGTGATCTATCTTCATAGTGAGAGCCACAAAAATTACAATACAAATCCATTGAGGGGAGCCAACGAGAAACCACTACTGCTGTAAGTAGTTTGTCTCTACATATGAGCCAACCAATGAAGTTATGTTTGCTGATTCCTCCTGACCATATTAAGTTGTACCATTCAACCTCAGTGCTCACTTGACGTAATTCCTTGTACGTTTCCTTACAGCAATAAGAAGGTTTGGATAGCGTAGAGGTTAAAGTTTGTCGTAACTTTAGAAGACCTCTCCAACTCCATGCCATATTTCCTTTGATGTCAAGCTCCATAATTGAATTTCCCCTGCATTTAGTACTATGAATCCACTTACTCCATAAGGATGAATTAGGGCAATTTATGAGATTCCATAGAGATCGCCCCAACAAGACTTTATTCCATACTTTAAGGTTTAGTAGTCCAAGACCTCCTTCCTTTTTTGGTGAACAAACAACTTGCCAAACAACTTTTTCATCTTGGATTTATACATCTTACCACTTCAAGGAATAGATATTATCTTAGGTGCTCAATGGTTGGTAACTCTTGGTCTAAACCTTTGGGATTTTGCTTGGCTCACCATGAAGTTTAAGTTGCAAGGACGGAGCATCCTTTTACAAGGAAAGGCAATGGACTTCCCGAAATTGGTGGATAGGAATCAAGCCTGCAAGGAAATAATGAAGGAAAAACAAGGTGTGTTGTTGCAGATACTAACCTTTGCCACTAAAGAAGAATTAGACAAAAAGCAAAGAGAAACATAACTTGTTAGCATACTCAGGTTGTTATAGGAATTTCGGGATGGGTTACCTCCTAATAGAAGTTGCAATCATCGAATCTTATTGAAAGATCCTTTTAAAGCAATAGCGGTTTGACTGTACCATTACCCTTATTACCAAAAAAGGGAGCTAGAAAAGATGGTAAAGGAATTACTACAAGCTGGTGTGATACAACCTAGTACCAGTGCATTCTCCTATTCGATTTTATTGGTGAAGAAAAAATATGGCTCCTGGCGTTTATGTGTGGATTACCGAGCTTTAAATAGTCTCACCATCAAAGATTGCTTTCCAATGCCAACTATAGATGGGTTATTGGATGAACTTCATAGGGCAAGCATCTTCTCAAAATTAGATCTCCGATCTGGCTATTTATCAAGTCAAGATGCATGCTGAAGATATACATAAAACGGCTTTCTGAACCCACCAAGGACATTACAATTTTCTTGTAATGCCATTCGGACTTACAAAGGCCTCATCAACCTTCCAAGCTCTAATGAATTCGGTATTTCAACCTTTTATACAAAAATTCTTTTTGGTATTCTTTGATGAAATTTTAGTTCATAGCAAAGCTTGGAAGATCATTTGGAGAAATGGTGTTTGAGATCTTACGACATCATCAACTAGTGTTGAAGGAATCAAAACGTGAATTTGGAAAGACCATAATAAAATTTCTTGGACACACAGTTACACGAGATAGGGTGGGAGTAGATGAAGAAAAAATCACGGCCATCCTCTATTGGCCGAAACCAACCACCATTAAGCAATTGAGAGGGTTCCTTGGATTACCAGGATACTACCATAGATTCTTTTGCAATTTTGGAAAAATTGCTGCTCCACTCACAGACATGTTCAAGAAGGATAATTTTCATTGGACAGAACAAGTAGAGATGACCTTTTCCAACCTCAAAGAAAGAATGAGTAAGCCTCCCATACTTGCACTACCTAATTTTTTTTTACCATTTATTGTGCAATGTGATGCTTCTGGGGATGGGGTAGGTGTCGTTATCACTTAGGACAAAAAACTGGTGGCATTCATGAGCCAAAAACTACATGGACGACACTTGCAACTATTGGCTTATGAAAAAGAATTATTGGCCTTGTTGTTAGCTGTGCAAAAATGGAGGCATTACCTCCTTGGCAGCCATTTTATTGTACAAACCAGCTAACAGTCTTCAATATTTTTAGGGGCAACGAATTTCAACACCAGCTTAGTAGAGGTGGCTTGCAAAATTACTTAGGTATGACTTTGAAATACAATATCTTCTGGGAAAAAGTAACCACGTGGTTGATGCATTATCTCACACTAATCCAGAAGAAACAGAAGTTATTAATGAGAAAGAGAACATGTTTGTCCACCATGAAAAAGAGTTACATGCAGAAGTAGTCTTGATAGAATAACCACACGCCAAGGGAACTATTCCTATGAAGGGGACACAAAGGTTTTCCACATGCATAAAGAGAAGGACAATTTTCAAGAAAAGGTAGCGTGTTTTGCAATTTCAGCACCCATTTTGAAATGGTTACAACCCATTCATGAAGAGAACCAACAAGACCCTTATCTCATTGGAATCACAAATAGGATACAAAGAGGAGAAGCCGTGGGCTCTAGGAATGGAAAAATGGAATAATTTTCTTCAAAGGACGAATTTATCTCTCAAAGCACTCACCACTCATCAATACTATTCTTGAAAAGATTCATGCTTCAGCATATGAAGGCTTTCATAAGTCAATTCAAAGGGCTAGGGCAGTTTTTTATTGGGAAGGAATGAAAAACGGTATGTTGGATGTCATTCAAAAGTGTGGGATTTGCCATAAAAACAAAAGTGAAAATGTGAATCCATCAGGATTACTTCAACCATTATCCATCCTTGAGAACATTTGGGAGGATCTTTCAATGGACTTTATTGATGGCCTTCCTCCTTCCAAAGGTAAAACATCCATATTTCTTATGGTGGACTGCTTATCAAAATTCAGTCATTTTATTGTCTTAAGCCATCCATATTCTGCAACTTCAATTGCTTGTGTCTTTTTTTACCACATCTTGAAAATATATGGAATGCCATGGACCATAACATGTGATAGAGATCCTATCTTTACGAGCATATTTTGGAGGGAATTATTTTGGTTACAAGGAACCAACATCAACTATTCTTCATCTTAACACCCCTAAACTGATGGTAAAACAGAGGTGGTGAATCGTACCCTTGAGATGTATCTTTGATATTTCACAAGTGAAGAACCAAGGAATTGGGTTAATTGGCTGTCATGGGCAGAATATTACTACAATACTAGTCTTCATTTGGCAACCAACAAAATTCCTTATGAAGTGGTATTTAATCGGCCTCCACCAACCTTACTTTCCTACATGCCTGACACTACCAAGGTAGAATTTGTGGACAAAATCCCAAAGGATCACGACATGATACTTGGAGAAGTAAAGGAGCATATACAAAGGGCTTAAGCAAAGATGAAAAAAATATTATGATCTTAAACAAAGGGAAGTGAATTATGATGTTGGAAAATGGGTCTTTTTAAAGTTGTGTCCATATAGACAGACCATTATCGCCATCCAGAAGTCCTTTAAGCTTTCTCCCAGATTCTACGGACCATATCAGATCAAAGAAAAGATTGGGTGAGTTGCCTACAAACTTGCACTTCTAGAAGATAATCTAACCTTAAAAAATTTGTTAGAACTCCACACAAGGTGGAAACTACTTTACCAAATTTCAAGGAAGAAGGGAAACCAATTTTCCCTAATCCGCAAGCCATCTTGGAAGAAAGGAAGTGTAGAAACCAGCATGAAATTTTAATACATTGGTATGGCATGTCACCTACTGATTCAACTTGGGAGCTAAAGGAGTAGATTATGCGGAAATTTACAAAGCTTAACCTTGAGGCCAAGGTTGTAAACAATGAGAGAGGGATGTCACGTTCTCCACGTCTCAAGTAACTACAAATGCTAACAAGCCTCTGCAAATAAAGTCACAAAAGCCAGAAAACTGGGAGAGAGGCATGCAGATAGAGTAAGGTAGTTAGTAGCAGTTTCATAGTAGTTTATTATTATGTGTGTCTAGTAGTTATGTGTGTTATGTGTGTAAAAGCCTAAAAACCGTTGGTAATTGAGGATGTGTAGTTGCTGTGTTTAAATAAAGGCTAAAGGGGGGTAGTCGAGGTAGAGAGTTGTTTATTCAAGAATCCCCAGGAGGTTGCGCTTCCCTCGAAGAAGTGTTGTACTGATGTTCTTAATATACATGTTACTTAGGTGTCTATTACCTATATTCCACTTTGCTTTCATAACTTCTAGCTTTTTCATTGTTCATCATTGAATATGACCTCACCATCCACTAACTTAACTTATTTTATTCCACTTGCTATTCTGACCTTGCTTGTCATATTCTTCATCAACGTTGTTCATAAAATTTGTGGCTGAGTTTCCAAGAGCTTGTTTGGTTCTCTAATACATTACATGGTACATTTGTTACGATATCCAAATCACACCAAATCTCCATAACACTTCCCATCCATACTAAAATCACTCGAGTCTAGCCAAAATAGGTAAGAGAAGGTCTTTATCCACTCTTGTCCCACGTCATTTCACAGTTGAATCACTTGTTACCAGAATAACGGCCCAACCACGCTGCAAATTCTCACTAGAAATTATGTAAAAATATGAAATTTCATTATTAATATCTATTCCTAACCACCCGATTACTTATTTTCTCCCTACCCAATCACTTATTTCATCCCTTTTGTGCGAGACTCTTGAGGTTAGATTTTACTTTCAAAATCTTCACCAAGCATGAACGTGAACCTTTTTTCCTCCCTAAGATTTGGAATGTTTCTTCTTGCAACCAAGCTGCCACGGGAGTTTTTCTTCACCTTTCACGACAAAATGATAGGCTAACTAGCCAATACCAAGAACAGATTACATTGTCCCTTACTTTTTATGTAACATAAAGAAATACAAAGAATTGTTTGATAATAACAATTATATTAATTCTTGTATTCAAATATATATAGATTACAAACGGTGATCAATTAGTTATACAAGGAAAAGTTCAAGACTATCTACATATTCCACCTAAGACTTCTAAGAACAAAAAAGGTCATAGTCAAAAACTTAAATGAGGAATTGCTTTTCCTTTCTTATGGGGAATATCGTGGTAGTAAAATGGAGAAAGATACTTGTTATATTTTTTGTGTCAATTCTTTTGTATTTTTTTTGTTGACTTTACAACTTTACATGGATTAGGTGAAAGATCTGAAATTTTTGGAGTATATTTGTGTAGGATGGATGAATTAGAGTTTTACTCACTAATAAGTGAATTTTTTATCTCCAAATATTATACTCACTAATAAGTGAATTATTTTATCTCCAAATGTTAATATGCATCATGTTTTTAAGTATATTACCTTTTATATCCTTTGGAAATAGAACTTTGGCTAAAGTTCTATTGATTGTAGGTAGTTCTTGTAGTGCTTGAGTGTCCTCTGGCCTTTTCTCTTCCTTAAATGATTTGGATGTTGTACAATAATAATATTGATTATGTTGATCTTTTTTCTTTGCAATCCCCTAAGTTTGGTTGAATGTGTTCTTTGGACATTGTGGAGCAAATACTTTGTCTCTAAAGTTATGTGCTATGTGATAGGCACCACAATTTTCCCTTTTGCTGTTGCATCAAATTGTGGCTTGTTCTCTTTAGTACATATCCAATAAAGTTGTATTTTGCACATAATTGCCTTTTCTTTTACATGATTGAATATTCAGATTTTTTTTTTCTCTTCTTGTTTCTTTTTGGGATGATGTTTGACCATAAACTTTTAGCTAGTTTGGTTGGACGGACACAAAGTTTGTTGGTTCCTAAAACGATTATCAGGTTAGCGTGTGAAGCTTTCTATTCGATTCTAGAGTTTAATTACTCATCTTCTATCTTTTCAATGGTAAAAAAAAAAAGGAGGTTTGAAATTGCTGGATTGATGTCCTCTGTCTTACGAGCTCATTTACATGCATATGGTCCACTCTTTTCAATGAAATTGAGATATTTGATAAGGTTAACACTCAATTCCAATTAGCTAGCCTTCACTTGATAGGTTTACCTTGAGACTTATGCTTTTGTTATGCACTTGATTTTGTCTCTATTTATATACAATTGTCTGCTTATGTTGTGCAACATACAAAAAGGATATTGCTTTCATCAAGGTATTGTGTCACCCATTTCAGATCTTACGTAAAGGTTACTTTTTAAAGAATGCGACCTCCTTGTAATACCACAAGAGGGTTTGTATGAAGTACCTTTTTTTTAGGAGGTGACATTTCTAACCTACAACATGTCTTAAGATAAATGAACTTAAAAATGCTTTTCTTGATTGTGTTTTTTTTTTTTTTTTTTTGTATTTTATTGTGTCTAGGTAACTAAACATTTTAAGGGGAAAGTTTTTTTCATGGTTACTAAGAGATTATAACAAGCATTTATGCTCTCTCCTCACTTTCCTCCCCATTCCTCTCGCTATTCACCATTTTCCCTTGCATCATTAATACCATCTCTTTCCCGCACCTAAATCCTTCATCTACCACCATAGCTGCTGCCCACCTTTCTTCATTCAATCCTCAAATAACCCCTCCACCCTTAGTAGAACTCCCTACTCCTCCCCTTCGAAAAAAAAAACACAAACACAAACACACCATAAAAAAAAAAACCCATAGTGTGTCTGTTATTCTCATCTATGAAGCAAATATTTTTAGTGCCATCAAATGCTAGACTACTGTTATCAAAGTTCAAAACCAAAAAACATGATTTTCCTTGAAACATTTTTAATGGAAACTTTTATCTAGGAAGGCTACACTGTCACTTATCAAATATTTCATTTTTAGAGTACCTGCCATGCCTTTAATATGTGTTACTTTGCATGTTTAATTTGACATCCTTGTTACTCTACAAGCTTTGACAACTTTTGAAGATTACTACCTAGTGTAGATCGTCCTTCTAGTGTATTTATATATATATCATCTTTCAAACATCATCTATGGCTTTGAAACTTGCATTTTTCTTCGATAGGTTGCAATTGGTAGGGGGCTTGGTATTGAAGAACCTCAACTTATGAAAATATTGAAAACAACCCTTCACACTCATAATGAGTGGTTTAAACTTCAGATGTGTAAAGATCGATTTGAAAGTAATTTGAGGATTGATTCTTTGAAAGAGGTCAACACTCCTTTGCTTACTATTGGTGTTGCATTGGATTCAAATGCCCGATACTTCCACCCTTGGATATTCTCAAGTTACAATATGTTTTAGCACTAAAATTTTAGAAGATGAAAGCAGTCCAACTCAAGCATCATCCAAAGATGTTGTCTATGATGAAAATGCAATTCTTAAAGTAATGGTGAGTTGTTGATGTCTTACCATACACAAAGTCCAATAGTTTGTTCTTTTTAGCCATCTAATAATTGTATTCCTTCATATTATCATGCCTTTCATAAGGTCTAAATTTAATTATGATAGCATGCATGTCTTTTTCTTTACATTCTAGAATCTTTTGAGGCCTTTTATAGTTGAGAAGGAATATTTTTTGAGACATCAGAGGACTACAGTTGTGTGAGAATAGATTGATTACACTAGTCACTAGAAATCATTTGTGTTTTTTTTTTTTTTTTTGGAATCACAGTTTATTTTTGGTCTAGCTTTTTGTCACATCTTTGTGGTATTGCAAGTTTTAAAACGTCTATCTTTAATCCCTCTTTTAACAGGATTTTTTCTTAGCTTTTGTTGTTGCTATCACATTTTATTTATTCCTTTATTTTCACATTTTTACATAATTGGGTCTATCCTTTTAGCTAGGGCAGGAGTTTCTTGCTTTGCCGAGGGTAGATGCAATATGTCTTCTTACGCAGTACAACAAAAATGCTAAGATGGTCATTAAGCAAATATTTGAGTAATTATGATGTAAATTGTACTGAAGCTCAAAGTATATATTTATTGGTTTACTTATGGATATTATATTCTATTCAATTTTGAAGGTAGTTAGTTGCAAGGTGAATCCTCATATGATAAATGTATGAATATGCATTTTTTATAATCCTCTGGGCACTACCATAATTCAAGTAGTTAATAGCACCATCTGTCATAGACCATGCGGCAATTATGGTTTTTGTCAGTTTAAGTCACCCTTTTCTAAGGGTAGATAGGGTTTCTCTAGAGGAGATCGGGAAGGTGGAAGTCAATTAACAACAAAGGGAAAGAACAAGAGTGTTTCCATTTCACAGAAAGAGTATTACGTGACATTCTCTTTATAAGAGTCCTTTTTCTATCTCCCCTTGAATTAGTCGAGCCTTAGCCTTAGCCCTTATATTCGGACCTTTCATGGAGGCTCCTCTAGACTAAGGTCTCTAATACCTACTAGTGTGTGGAATGGTGAAAGAAAAAAAGATAAAACCATAAAGTAAATATGGGCTATTTGATTGGGAACCCTCACTGTCGATTTTCTACCAAACAGAAACAACAAGTTCTAGAATGAATAAAGCCCCATTCCCTAGACTTCCCCAATTACAAAAAAACCCCTACTCCTTCAGGCCACTTCCTTAACTAGGCACCCGACTCACTGTGGTTTACATCAAAATGCTTTATTCCTATTTTCCATAATAAGGCCTAATATTCCTTTTAATTAAATAACACAGCTTAAATACACAAAGCTTACTCATAACTTACTACCATTACATTCCCCCCCCCCAATTACTTCAGCCTTGTCCTCAAGGCTGGGTGCATTTCAAACCATGGAAGTTAGGATACTTCACTTCAAATTCCTACTCCGCTACCTATGTTGATTTAGTGGGTGATCTTCCTTTCCAACAAACGACAACTCAGTCTTTCTGCCTCTTCTTCTCTGTTCCAACACTGCTAGGGGTTGACTTTCTTCTTCTAGCTCTTCCTGAGCATCTTGAAATTCATTAGAGTCATCTTTTTGCATATCTTCAGGATTACCATGGGACTTTCTTAGTTTAGAAACATGGAATACAAGGTGTAATTTCGCTATAGCCGGTAGGTCCAATTCATAAGCAACGGTCCCCAACTTTTTGGTCACCTGATATGGCCTACTAAACTTAGATTTTAACTTCTGATTTCTTCGTTGAGATACTGAAACATGTCTATAATGGAGAAATTTCACAAGCACCCAATCCCCTTTATGATACATAACTTCCTTCTTTTTCTTGTCATATCCCTCTTCATGCGATCTTAAGCTACCTACAAATTCATTTTGATTCTATTTAGTATAACATCTCTTTCTTCTAAGAATTTTTCTATCGAAGTCACCTTAATCATCCCCTTTACATAATTCAAAAGGGAGGGAGGACTTCTTTCATAAACTATCTCAAAAGGGGCATGTAAAATGGAGCTATGCCAACTAGTATTATAACAATATTGAACCCAAGGTAACCACTAAACCCACTCCTTAGGATGTTCCCCAACAACACATCTCAAATACATTTCTAAAGTCTTGTTTAGTATCTCCGTTTGCTTATCAATTTGAGGATGATAAGTGGAAGAGAAGTTGAAGTGAGTATTTTGCAATCGGAAAAACTTCTTTCAAAACTTGCTTGTAAATAATGGGTCTTTGTCACAAACTATAGTGAGAGGCATCCCATACTGCTTAAAGATGTTGTCGAAGAAAGCTTGAGCTATGGAGACAGCTATATATAGGTGTGTCAGTGGTATAAAGTGTCAAAACTTGCTAATCGATCCACCACTACTAGAAGCACCAATTTCCCAAGTGACTGAGGTAATCCTTCTACAAAATTCATGGAAATGGCTTCCCATATTTGCTCTGAAATAGATAATGGTTGAAAGAGCCTAAATTGTTTGACATTCTCATAGTTATTCTTTTGACATATTACACATTCCCTTACAATATGTTCAACACTATTTCTCATTCCTTTCCAATAAAATACACCCTTTACTCTTTTTATAGTCTTTTCTTTACCTTCATATGCATTATAGTGCATTTCTTTCACTATCATAGGAATAAGAGATGAATTAGAAGGAAGATATACCTTGTCTTTGAAGGTGAGTATCCCATTTTTATAATTCCGTGGCCCCACGACTTCACCACAACTGATGTTATTAATCAATTTCTAGACCTTTAGGTTACTTTTTAGCTCTTCCCAAATATAATTAAGCCACACGGGGTGTAGGGCAGATATGCTAGCACACAAAGCATAAGGATTATTGCTTTTTACATCCCTATATTTAGCTTATTGTTTTGACAACCCTTCAACTATAATATTATTATGTCTTGCCTTGTACTCCACCACAAAATTGTATCTCATTAGCTTGAGCAACCACTTTTGTTGAGCTGGATTCACTATCTTTTGATCTTGTAAGAACTTAAGGCTCCTTTGATAAGTTCTTATGATAAATTGGCTTCCTAACAAGTAGTGTCTCCACTTCTAAATTGCCATGATTATTGCCAACATTTCCATCATAAGTTGAGAGTTTCAAATGCCTCTCATGTAAGACTGCCTCTTCCCTTGTGATAACACTGCCCCAACCTCGATTCCCGAAGCATCACACTCCAAGACAAAGGGTTTTGTGAAACTCGAAAGTCTTAATTGTTGAAAATCATGTGCTTGTATGTTTTGATTGAGAAAAATTTTATTTGAATATATGTTAAATAGAATATTATATTTTATTTGAACATATATTAAATAGAATAGTATACTTGCATATATGATAGAATATATGAGATTATGTGTGCACATATTAAAACTCAAAGGAAGTAAAAGGAGTGCAAATTATAATATCAATTAATGATATTATAAAGTAGCCGGGTTCCTACATTTTATTATCAAACATCAAATATGAAGCCAATTTGATTTAATCTTTGAATATTTTGTTTCATAGATTAATTTACATTCTTGGTTTTGTTAAAAGAACTTTGATACTTGGAATTGGTGTATTTACAGGTTTAATGGACCGATCACATATTTATATATGGATACATGAAGCTTATCTATGTGATCAGCCCGTATGATATGTTCAGCCCGTGAAAAGAGGCCAGCCTGCGAAGCTTGAAATGACAGCGTTCTGAGCGAGTCACTTATCCAAAACGGTAGCGTGTGAAGCAAATAAGAGCATAAGTTCTTATGATCGAAAGCCTGAAGCCCTAGCCACATTCTTCGACCTAAAGCTACACTTCTCCTCTCGATCTCTCTCCTGCGATGACGACTCCAACGGGAAGAATGGTGAGCCGATTGAGTGTCAGAATGGTTATCTTGCTAAAAAATCATCATCTGCATCAGTACAATGTTGTATCCATCAAATCTCAATGGAAGGATTTCAAAAAGGTTTGAACCGAAACCCTAATATGTTCAAGGTTCGAGTACCTGCTATAAAAGGGAGATTTGGATGAAATATTTGAGCTTGCTGAGACATATTCTTGTTGATTTGATCAAAAGAGATAAAAGCCCTCATCGATTTGCTCTTATTGCCATGTTTGGTAAAGTTTGAAGAAAAAGGAAATCTTCGGTGATATTCTCTAAACTTGTTATCTTGTGAATATCATTTGATAGATTGATCTTTGTATGTGCTTGATTGATTATAACATTATTTACACATAAAAATTATTGTAAATCCAAAACCCTAGATTTGTGAAATTGGGGCTTTCAAGATTAGAGCTTGAATTGACTCTGTATACATTCAATTAGCTCTCTGATAAGCTTAAATCCTCAGTCATTTCATATATTTAAGGAATGAGCTTGATGTATTAAGGTTTTTGTAAACCTAACCTTGTAACCGTGAGCTATATAACTGCTTTTGAGGAGTTGTGAGGTGAAGGAGAGGTGCTCTCCTTGATTGAAGTAAAGCAGATTTCAACTCGGTTTGAGTTGAAGGAGAAGAAGGTGGAAGTAAGTGAAAAGTGCCGAACCACCGTGAAATTCTTGGTTGTGAATTTTCTGATCTAATTCTTTTATTTGATACTCCATTACTATTATGATATCTTATCTAGTTGTGATTACCGTAAAGAAACAAAATTTAGGAAATATTTAAAAATTAGATAAACTTCTAGATATCCAATTCAACCCCCCCTTCTTGGATAGCCATAAACCCAACATTAATATTGGTGTTGATGTCATTGATGTCATTGATGTCTTCAATCTATCAAAGGCTTATTGTGCTTGATCATACAATTAAAACTATCTTTCTTTAATAGGCTAGTAAGAGGTTCCATGATTTGTCCATACCTTTCAATGAATCTTTTATAATATCCCGCAGTACCTAAGAACCCTCTTAATGCCTTAATTGATTTCGAAACAAGCCATTGATAAATTGCTTCCACCTTTTCAGGATCTATCGCAACCTTTTTTTCACTCACCACATGCCCTAAAAATTTTAGTTCAGTACATTCGAATTCACACTTTGACGTTTTAACATACAAATTGTTCTTCTTAGTATCTCCAATACTATTCTTACATGCCAAAGATGATCCTCCCAACTTTTGCTATAGACTAATATATCGTCAAAGAACACCAAAAATATTTTTCACAATTGCTTTTGAAACACCACATTCATCAAGGATTGGAAGGTAGTAGGTCTATTAGTCACCCCAAATAGCATCACTAAAAATTCATAATGTCCATGGTGGGTTCTAAAAGTAGTTTTCTCAATGTCTTCTTCTCTCATCCTAACTAAATAGTATCCTAACCTCAAATCTAGTTTAGAGAAATATTGAGCTTTGTTTAACTTATCCAAAAACTCATCAATGGTGGGTATGATAAACTTATCCTTAACAGTTTGCTTATTTAACTTTTGATAATCAACACAAAGCTACCATGTCTCATCTGCCTTTTTGACCAATAATACTGGAGAAGAGAAAGGATTCTTATTAGGTCTTATCACCCCATCTTCCAAAATTTCCTTCACTAACCTTTCAATCTCCCCTTTTTGAACATAGGGGTACTTATAGGGCCTTACTGATATAGGGTTTCCATCTCCCTTTAAAATTATTTTATGATCATGACTTCGCCTAAGAGGAAGCCTTTTTAGGACTTGGAACACATCACTAAAATCTACCAACATTCTTTCCATGCCTTTATACTACTCAATTCCAATCTTAGTGACTTTTAACGGCCCCCGTGATTTAGATTGTTGCCCATTTGTTAGCTGCACAACCAGAAATTACCCTTTCTTGGCCAATTCCCTGATAAACTGATTCTCTATAACTAGTTGACATGGTTTTGGACACTAGTCATGAAGAACAATCCTTGTGTTTTTCATATTGAACTCCATCCTATATGCTAAAAAAATTCCATACTATATCTCCCAACGTCTCTAGCCATTGCACTCCCAACACCACGTTGATCACTACTAAGTGAAGAACATATAAATCTAGCTTCATTCCAACCCTTTGTAGTCTTACCTTTACTCCTTTACACACTCAAATACTTTCAATACCCCTTCCATTCGCAACCATTACTCTAAAGGTACAAGAACGATCAACCATAAGTCCAAGGTGAGAAACTAGACCTTGACCAATGAAATTGTGGATCTTGCCTAAGTCAATTAAGACCCTTATCAACTTCCTAAAAGACTCCACTTGACCTTCAGCCTTCATAGTTTTTGGTTTACTAGCTTTTATATCATATAGGTCCATAGTAGAGATTCTCATATCCTCCTCTATATCCAAAAAATATGTAAATTCTTCACCTCCCATATTCTACTCCACCTTATGCTCCTTGTTATCTCACTCATTTGAGTAAATTACTTCACAAATAAACAACCTTTTCTTACACTTATGCCTCTGAGTATACCTATCATTGTAGTGAAAACACATCCCCTTTTGCCTTTTTTCTTCTAATTCTACAACTGTAAAGTTCTAGGTGGGTAACCCAGTCTATATAAGAGGGTTTAGTTGTGGTCTATTAGTTGTTGGTGGAGGTCTTACTAGAGTAAGAGGGTGTGAAACTTCCTCACCCCCTTTGTGGTGAACAATTTCAATGGCCCCTCGACAAACAACAAATTGAGTTGACCTATGGCCTTGAAGTTTCAAAAACTAGTCCTTATAAATAAATGTGAAATGGAGTGCTTCACTAAGAGTAGCTATGTGTTTGGCATCCACATCACCTTGAATCCCTACCTTTAAGCCCTCAATGAAACAATCCACAACTTGTTAAGCTATTAAGGGACCCACAAAAGTAAATGCTTCTTTAAACTGCTCATAATACTATTTGACGATGCCAAATTGTTCCAGTTTCACCATAATATGTATTGAATTTTGTAACTGGGTGGAACCATACTTGTCCATAAGGCCCACTTTGAACTTCTCCCATGTACGAGGCTACCTTACTCTTTCCAAATCATCTATGTATGATTGCAACCACTTTACTGTTGTTCCGACCATATTCCAAGTAGAAACCCAAACTCTTTTCGAGTATTAAAGGATATGAAAATTAAAGAATTCTGTGGCTATAAAGATCCACGAGGCTAGACCATCCTTGTGGTGAAAACGAGGCAATTCAAATAAGGTGATGTGGTTCAGGAGGCTGGATCCGAAATCTTGACTTGACCCTGTAGGGCTCAACCTGTTAAAGCCTGACCTTGATGGCCTTAACCCGTTAGGGTTCGAGGTAGTAGTGAAGGGACCATCGTGCGAATTGTGGTTTCCACCATGAACTATATGAAGGCCTCCCTCTGCGATGTTATTGAGTCCCTTGCCATTCAAATTGCCATAAGAAAAGGAATCTGAGTGATTGGTCGCAATGGCTTGGACTTGAGACAAGAGCAAATCCATGTGAGAATGGAGATGCAAGATCTCCGTTGACATCCGAGACATACTAGACTCCAATTGGGACTCGAGGTGAGACATACCTGATTAATGGAAAACACAGCCCTCCATTGATGGATTGCAAGGCTCCGGTACCACTTGTAAGAGTCCTTCTTCTATCTCCTCCTAAATTTGTCGAGCCCTAGCCTTAGCCCTTGTATTCAAATCGTCTACAGAGGCTCCTTTGGACTAAGGTCTCAGATATCTTCTGGTGTGTGGAATGGTGAAAGAAAGAAGATAAAAACACAAAGTAAATATGGGCTCTTTGATTAGGAACCCTCACTGCCGCTGTTTGCCAAACAAAAACAACAAGTTCTAGAATGAATAATGCCCCCTTCCCCTAGACTTCCCCGATTACAAAAAACCCTTTAATCTCTTGGGCTACTTCCTTAACTTGGCACCCGACTCGCTATGGTTTACATCAAAAGCCTTTATTCCTATTTTCCATAATAAGGCCCAATATTCCTATTAATTAAATAACACAATTTAAATACACAAAGTTTACTCATAACTTACTCCCCGTTACACTCTCACACTCGCCTTAGATGAACTTCTCGTCTAGATACAAAGTAAAAAGCTAAGCTAGTGATAACAAGACAGAACTTGACCAACCGACCGAGCCTCTTAAAGAGTTTCTGTGCTTCATAGACGTATCCCCAGCAGTGGTAAATGTTCATTGACTGTTGGAATTCGAACCTGCAATGGTTGGTCGTTCAAGAGAGCCCCAAGTATCACTAACGGCAACCTGTTGCCTTCTCAAGGTGGTCGTGTGTATTTGAGTTCAGTGATCGCTCGTATTTAATGTAGCCGGCCCAAGAGGCGTGAGATAGGACATCCCGCCCGTTGTGGGGCCCACCAGCTGGCGATTGGATTGCGATTGGTAAGATGTGCGCACAATGCTTTGATTTGCCCAGGAATGGTGCACGAGCCAGGGAAGCGCCCGAGCGGGGGACCGCCTACACTGAAGATAAAGAGCACCCAGATGAATCACACTCAAATGATGTAGCTCAGCACAAGCCTTATCTGCCGAGTCATCAAGTCTAGTCAGCTGTTAGTTAGCTTAACAGTTATTCTGTTACTTAGTTATTCTATCAAACTAACTTCCTTAAGTCTCGGAAGTCAGTTAAGCTGCTCCTGTATAAATACACCCATGCACAGCACCTGTAATTCATTCGATTGATTCAATACCAGTAGAGCTTCCGAGGTAATCCATCTTCTCTCTCAATACTTCAGTATTTTTGATAACTCTATTTTTATAGAGTTATTTGACCTATTTTTAGGCAATAAGCAATGCAATGCTTATGAGAAAATATTTGAATTCCTCTTTATTTACCTAAATTTATCTTGTTTTTGTAGCATAAGGAGGCAAGGAGAAAAGGAATGAACATGGAGAACCTGATGCTTATTGTGTGGCAAAATCATAATATCAAGATCAAAAGAGTCAAGATGGGCTTGGACTTTGGATGATTGTTATTAGATTTTCTATTGTTATTGGGTTTTCTATTTATTTAGAAAACCCAGTCATATTAGAAATTCAAATCCTAATTAATTTAGAAGTTCAAAACCCAATTGTTTTAGGTCTCTAAAACCCAATTCTACTAGGATAGGAGATAGGTCTAAATCCAAACCCTATTTAAGAGAAGAGAAGAGGCAAAAGAAGGAGGAGGAGGAAATTGAGCACAACTCAAGAAAGAGGCCAAGAATTCAAGGTTTTCTTGAAGAGAAGACAAAAAGGGTGACAGACTTCTTGTTCTTGGATTCAAGATGCCTTCTTTATTTCTTATTACTATTCTTCCTCATTATTTCTTTATGTTTTAGTTTATTTTTGTTAGAGCTACGATGTAACCTAATTATGATGGTATGAATCTTATGATTATTATGTTTTGCAAGATATTTTATTTATGTGAAGTTATATATTACAGAGTTTAATACTTTTAGGTGATTAGCTACCACTTAGATGACGTGATTTGCATGTTAAAGACTGACAGGAAATAGCATGCAGTTGCTTCTTGTAATATGCAACCATAGATTAAATATGGATAGACATATACCATATTGTTTGTGTGGCTTTCAGTGTAAACTAGGAATGTTCATAGATCCTAATGCATTTGGTTTGTTTCAATTTACATATAGAGATATAGTGAATTAATGAACTAAGTAGGTTTGCTATACCTAGACATAGGATAGTAAATAAATTAGGAAATTCCGCCATCACATAGATATTATCCCTCTTGCAAGAATAAATAATCAATATTAATACCTAGTAATTATGGTGAAATCATATGCTCTAACATATTTCTTGTATTTAGTTTTATTAGATTTAGTTAGTTAATCTATCATCTATCAATTTGATTTGCTAGATAAATTCTAGGAGTTATTCACCGTTGGTAATTAGTTGGTCTAGTAATCACCAATCTTTGTGGGACGATATCTTTCTTATCATTATATTACTTGTTCGACATGTTCACTTGCATTTAGAATTTCACCGAACAATTTTCCCTACTTTCTTTATGGTATCGAGCCAGCCTCCTTGCTCTACTTTAGAATCTGCATCCTCCATGGAGAACAAATCGCCTTATCCTTTCCCGAACGGTGTGAATGTTGCCAATTTCGTCTCCTTAAAACTGAATGAGAAGAACTTCATTCCATGGATGACACAGGTGAAGTGTCTCTTTCTCACTCAACGGATGCTCGGGTTCATTACAGGTGAAGTACCACCTCTAGCCATGAAAATCATTGAATCTAGTACAGAGATTACAAATCCTCTGTATGTGCAATGGGAGCAAAGTGACCATCTTGCTCGCTCTTGGCTCATCAGCAGTCTTTCTGAAGAATCAGTTGGCCTTGTCTTTGAGCTAACTCGATCATCTGATGTATGGCGCAAAATCTGTGACCATTTTGCTCAACAGACTGAAGCAAGGGAGTATGAAATACAGTCTAAGCTTCATCATCTGCAAAAGGAAGGTAAGTGGCTGCATGATTATCTTTCTGAATTCCAAAGCCTCTGCAATTAGCTGAGTGCTATTGGAAAGCCTCTCTCTGATTCTGACAAGACCTATAGATTACTGGAAGGGCTGGAAAAGGAATATGAATCCTTTCTTGTAGCCATGTTCTGGCCTCCTATCCCTCCTTACACTGAAGTTGTGGCTCAACTGCAAGCCTTTGATGCAAGGCATGTTCGTTATCATCCTACTGCCAATCACTCAACAGTCTTCCTCACTCAACGTACAAGCCCTGGTGGCCGTTCCAACAACAGAGGCAGAGGAAATTCCACTGGTTCTTTCTCCTCTCAGGGACGTGGATTCCCTCCAGCCACACAAAACAGCAGAAACACTCGTCGATCTACCACTCCAAAACAAACCTCTACCTCTCCTACTGTGTGCCAGATCTGTGCTAAGCGAGGTCACAGTGCTTTAGAATGCTACAGACGCTTTGATCACTCTTACCAAGCTCCTGACATTCCTGAAGCTCTAACAGCACTGCATCTCAATGACTCTCAGCTGGAACATGATGAGTGGATCCCTGATTCAGGTGCAAATACTCATGTCACCTCCTCAGTTGGTAAGTTAAATACTTTCTCATCTTATTCTGGTACTGAACACATTCAAGTTGGTAATGGAGACTTCTTACAAGTCACTCATTCTGGTAGTGGTCACTTATTGGATACTCAAATCCCTTTGAAACATGTTTTAGTTGTTCCAAAGGTGCAACGAAATCTTCTTTCAGTATCAAGGCTCACCACAGATTATCCATGTTATTTCATCTTCACTAAAAACTTCTTTTACATAAAGGACCTAAAGACTCACAGCACATTGGCGAGAGGCATTAAGAGCAGAGGTCTCTACCTTTTGCCAGAAAATCACTTTCAAGTTCTCTTTTCTACAATACAAACTCGTGCTGACCTCACCACCTGGCATAGAAGACTCGGTCATCCAGGTGAAGCAGTGTTGAAGCAACTTCTGCAACAACACAAAATAACAGCAACCACAACTTCTTCAAGTTTTTGTAATTCATGTCAGCTTAGCAAAAGTAATAAGCAGCCTTTTCTTGTATCAGAACATCGTGCCTCACAACCTTTAGAGAAGGTTCACAGTGATATTTGGGGGCCTTCTCCAGTCCAATCTCATCAAGGTTTTCGTTTCTATGTACTTTTTGTGGATGATTACTCCAGGTTTTCTTAAATCTTCCCTTTGAAACAAAAATCTGATCTATATGATGTTTTTGTTCGGTTTAAAGTCTTTGTGGAAAAGCAGTTTGATGCAACTCTGAAAATCCTTCAATCTGATGGAGGAGGAGAATATATGAGTAATAAGATGCAAAACTACTTATCTGTCAATGGCATTCATCACATGATTTCTTGCCCCTACACACCGGAACAGAATGGTTTGGCTGAGAGAAAGCATAGACATGTAGTAGAGCTTGGGTTGGCACTAATGTTTGATGCTGGATTACCAAAATCTTTTTGGTTTGAAGCCTTCTCTACCTCAACGTTTCTTATAAACAGGTTACCATCACCCATTCTTCATCAAAAAAGTTCATTCTCACTTCTATTTCATCGGGAACCAAGCTATTCTCATTTCAGAGTTTTTGGTTGTAGCTGTTTTCCTTATCTGAGACCTTATGCAGTAGATAAACTCTCTGAGAGATCTCTTCAGTGTGTATTCTTGGGATACAGTGATGTTTATAAAGGCTATAGGTGTTTCCATGTGCCTTCAGGGAGAGTATACATCTCTCGTCATGTTCTTTTCAATGAAAGCAACTTTCCTTTCATTCAGCTACAATCACAAAGCTCTGCTGCATCCACACCACCTCTTGTTTCTCCAGGAACCTTCACGGATTCAGTTGAAGAACCCTCCTTTTCACCACCATCAACAGTTCTCACTGAACATTTTTCACCAAATCCAGATCCACATATTCAGTCAACAACCCCAAGCATAATTCTCCCAGAACTACCTTCCAACACCCCACCAAATACTTCAACTGATCAAGCTACTCCTGTCCCAGATATGACTCATCAGAGACTTCCTTTAACACCACCATCAAACAAACAAACCTTACCAGACTTATCCTCCACTTCTTGCACTCCTATCTCTCCCAGAATACAACTTCACAATCCATCACTCTCAGATTCACAACAACTCAGTTCAACATCTCTTCCTCTTGATTTACCATTTACCAGTACTTTAGACTCCACTCACAGTCCTTCAAACACTTCTCTAGAGAAATCACCTTCCACGTCTCCCTCAGCCTCCATTACCACATTTGCATCATCCTCTTCTACCTCTAAACAAAACAATTCACCTCACCAACAACCTCACAATCACTCTCCTCAAATGACCACACGAGCTAAGCATGGAATCTTCAAGCCAAATCCCAAGTATGTTCTTACTACCACCATTGTAACACCTCCTCTCCCTACCTCTATCCAAGAAGCTCTTAATCATCCAGGGTGGCATGCAGCAATGGAAGATGAAATGGATGCACCACATAAAACACAAACCTGGACTTTAGTTCCCCGGAGCAAAGATATGCATGTGGTTGGATGTAAGTGGGTTTTTAAACCCAAACTAGCAGCAGATGGTTCTCTTTCACGATTAAAAGCACGGCTGGTTGCAAAAGGATATCACCAGATTGAAGGAATTGATTTTTTGGACACCTTTAGTCCAGTTGTTAGGCCACCCACCATTCGGCTTGTTCTTGCTATTGCCTCAGTCAGAAAATGGCCTATTCTCCAATTTGATGTGTCAAATGCATTTCTCCATGGTTATCTTGACAACCTTGTTTATATGGAGCAGCCTCCGGGCTTCACAAACCAATCTGCACCTACTGCTGTGTGTAAGCTAAATAGAGCTTTATATGGCCTGAAACAGGCTCCTCGAGCCTGGTTTAATCGATTCAGCTCTTGTCTATTGGAGTATGGATTTTTCTGCTCAGTATTTGATTCTTCACTATTTGTTCTTTCTCAAGGGGACATAGTCATCTGGTTACTTTTATATGTAGATGATTTACTAATTACTGGGAACTCAGCTTCAGCCATTTCTGCAGTTGTAGCACACCTAAATTCCGCCTTTCCTCTTAAAGCTCTCGGTCAGGTTCATTACTTCCTGGGAATCGAAATTCTACCAGTGCCTAATGGCTTGATTCTCTCTCAGAGACAGTTTTTACTAGATATTCTTAGAAAGGCTCAAATGCTGAACTGCAAGCCGATTGGAACACCTATGGCAACCAAACCTCCTTCTCTTAAGAATGCTCACTCTCCCTGCAATGAGCCATCATTATTTCGTAGCATCTTAGGGGCCTTGCAGTATCTAACAATTACACGGCTAGACATCTCCTTCTCAGTTAACAAACTTTGCCAGACTATGCATGCTCCAACAATGATGGACTTTCATTGTCTCAAACGTCTTCTTAGATATCTCCATGGTTCAGCATCTTATGGACTAAGATTTCATTCCCAAAGTACACTGCATCTCTATGGATACAGTGACTCAGATTGGGCTGGCTGTAAGACTACTCGAAGATCCACATCCGGACATTGTTTCTTCCTAGGTAGCAATTTAATCTCTTGGAGCTCCAAACAGCAATCAACTGTTGCAAGATCTACTGCAGAAGCTGAATACCATGCACTAGCCTCGGCAGCAGCAGAGTCCACATGGTTGTGCTCACTCCTTCGTGATCTCGGTATTTCTCAGCCTTAAGCTCCAAGACTTTATTGTGACAATCTTGCTGCTCTAAAGCTTACAACAAAGCCAACGTTCCATGGAAGAACAAAACATATAGAAATAGATTTTCATTTCGTCCGAGAGAAGGTTGCACTGAAATTGCTCACTACCATGTATGTTTCAACCTCAAGACAAGTTGCAAATGTGCTAACAAAACCCTTGTGTAACCCGAGCTTTCTTTCTTTACGAACCAAACTTGGTTTAGTTCCTATCCCAAGTTTGAAGGGGACTGAAGATAAAGAGCACCCAGACGAATCACACTCAAATGATGTAGCTCAGCACAAGCCTTATTTGCCGAGTCATCAAGTCTAGTCAGCTGTTAGTTAGCTTAACAGTTATTCTGTTACTTAGTTATTCTGTCAAACTAACTTCCTTAAGTCTCGGAAGTCAGTTAAGCTGCTCCTGTATAAATACACCCATGCACAGCACCTGTAATTCATTCGATTGATTCAATACCAGTAGAGCTTCCGAGGCAATCCATCTTCTCTCTCAATACTTCAGTATTTTCCCTACTTTCTTTAACCTCCCATGCCACTCTAGACTCCGCATGTGTGCGGCCGGGACACTATGGTTCTGCATGGGAAGCTACTGAGTTTTCCAGTGCACTTTTCAAGGAACTATTAGCGTTGAGGTTAGACAAATTCCAGGTATATGACATACCCTGGAGAAACAACCAACGGTTATGGATATGTGACGGCATTGAAGCAGTAGCGTAGCGGTATCCTTCCTGTTTTCTCCCATCAGCTTCTGGACCTAAAGAATCAACCAAAATATATAATACATGGTTCGGGACCATAGGTACTGATGTCATCTTTAAAGATCATAAGACGCGCCTGCACTTGCGTTTCATGTTGCATCGAAAGGTTGAAAATGCTTTGCAGACATGGTGAATGCCATTTTCGAGTTTTACCATTCTGGTTAGAAAATCAAGGTTACTTTCCTACTTCGAAGAGGGTAAAAGAATGGGAGATTTTCAGAAGAATAATCTCTCTTTATTGAAAAAAACAGCAGGGTATTACAAATGGGAAATAAGTTGGTAGTACATTAGTGTTATCGTCTGTTTTTCGTCATTTAGGCCACAAGCCCTTGAAGGCAGCGAAGTGGCTCCTCTTATTCTTAAATCCTCACTTTCTATCTTTATTTTGTCTGTTTATTCTTGCTTCCCGACAAACTAACAAATTATTCTGCACGTCAACTGTAGCTTAAACAAGTCAATCTGCTACTGGATTCTCAGTGCGCGTATCCCAAGGTGGAGTTCAGGGCTCTTGGCCTTTGCTGTGCGATGATTTGGACTTCCGGATTTTTCTTTCATCAGAAAGTAACTTTGCGAACCTGCAAGCATTTGAAACTGGTCATAGTAGTTTATCACAGGAGATGGATCCTGCGTGCCTATCGGGTTTACCATTTTAACATTTAAGATCAGTTAGAAGCATATTAAGACCTGTCCAGTTCTTGTCCATTGGTTCCACCACCCTGAATTGGTTCGTAGAGACCAATCTCCAAGTTTATCCGTGAAACCTGTTTGTCTAGCAACTTCTTACCAACTTCTACCAGGTTTTCTAAGTTCTTTGTTGTAGCAAGATCAACAGAAGACAAATTGCCGTTTAGAGAATCGTCCTGATTCAGCATTGAAAAATGATATTAAGTAGTTGTCATATGGTATCGTGCATAAATGTGGAAAAACTGCAATAAGAACAGAAAACAATTTTCCCAGTGCTTATTTACGCCTTCCTCTCCGTTGACCAGCTGCGTTTTAACCGGTGATGTGTTATCCCCTCTATTGCAGACCTCAAGTATTGCATTGAAATTCTATGAGTCAGAATGGGATTGAATTGCTTAAAACCTACACACCCTTGAATTAAGAGTTCTTGTCCGTCTTGAACAAATGGCACGATATTCTATTTTGATTTTGTAGATAATTATCACCGAGGTTGGTCCTTTTGTATCTAATTAAAATAAAGATCCAATCTTGTTGGAAAACAAAAATTGTTAAGTACTTTTTTGTTTCAAAATATAAAATTCTCTAAAAAAAATGTCATTTTAAATGATATTTTGAGGTTTTTAAACTCCATCTTTTTGTAGTTTTCATAAGTTTTGTAATACTAAGATATGCTTTTATACTTTTATACACTAATTTTTATTAATGCAAACTTATATTTTTATTAAGAAATAAAATTAAAATCACAGATAACGTATGTAATGGGTATGTGAGACATAAGTTATACAAATATGAACTTACATTAATCCGAATGTAGCTATCTCCGGATTCAAGAGCTTCAAAAACCACACAGTTATGGTAATCAACCATGTCCTTGCTTGCTTCATTGTAGCAGTCTATCAAAGGAGAACGGCCATCGTTATATAACCATGATATAGCCCTCCATTTTGAAGCCTTTTTAGCAGTGTACTTGTTCTCGTTTTTGGATGAACCCGTTCCCAAGGAGATCACGAGCAAACGGTCATAAATTGGGAGGAGACGCTGACCTTCCTTCATCATCTTTCTGGTTACTTCACTAATGGCCACCAGTGTCTTTAGCCATATGGCAGAAAACCAAGAGTGTTTGTTTCCGTTAGTTTCATCTATTGGTGGTTTTTAAAAGATCCACAGGGCTTTCTACAATCACAATCTTTGTCAAGAAGCTTACCGGATTATTAGCAGCCACGCCGCCGTCGATAAGGTTAAAATCTTCCCACTTCCCTTGTGCATCTTTGTTTCTAAAATAGTGGCCGGGAAAGTATGTCGGGGCTGCGGAGGTGGCTATACATATGTCTGATAGTTTAGCATCTAGGACTGGAGAGGTACTAACCTGCACGAGAGTTTTCAGTTCTATCAGGTTTCCCGCAAGGAGGTGGAAGAAGAGAATTAGATTTCAATCCAAGTTCAAGCGCTCGAAGAGTTATTCGATGTTCAAATTTTGTTTAGACTAAAGTCATAAAGGATCGACGCTTTATTAGCATCTAAGGATGCATTTATCAGAAATAATTTTTTTTTTCAAATTTAACCATCTTTCATCTGTGACTCCTTTTCTCTGGGATGAATGTTTATTACTTCTGTTTCCCTGGTAAAACTTTTATCTTTGATAGAACTTCTATGAAACGATTTATAATCTCCAGATAGAGTGCATCCATGGGGACCGTTAATAGGTCACACCGACCAATCACAGTGGTGGTATTCTAAGCCATAACACTAAACTCAACAAGAAACATAACAAAATAAGGAGGAGAAGAAACAAAGGAAATAACCTTATATGAGGAAAAGATAGTAGGTTGTAGTTTACTGATGTCAAAAGCTGGGATGACAACATTTGTCAAGGTTTGGTGCAATTTTGTCTCCCCTAATTTGTCTTCTATGAGCTTGTAAAGATACTTTTCATCATACTTAGGTCCTGTCAAAACTTTTATTATCTTTTCTGCCGGGGCAAATAATCCCCTGCATAAACAATGGCAGAAAACAACGTCAGTGTTTATATATATCTATCTAATTTGCATGATATAAATCATGGAGATGTATTTTAGTTTGCCGCAAGCCAATATCCTAGTTTATTTCCACCTTGTTTGGGGGAAGATTTTGGGGCAGTTTTCGAGATAAAACGGCACTATTTCTTTGGCAGCATACAAAGGGCGATTATCTTTGTTGGGTGCTGATAACATGGCTGCGATGAGACCACCTGTACTCGTCCCAGAAATCACATCGAAGTAATCAGCGAGCCTTGCATCCTTGCCATCATGCTTCTAATCTCCCACAAGCCATACAGTTAATTAGGACAAAAAATCTAAGCGTCAAAGATTGATAAATATTTCAAAATAAGCCCGGGAAAATAAATATAGTTTTTGCTTTTAATTTCCATGAATAAGTATGAGAAATATTGCCTGAAGTTGAGACTCCAGGTACTCGAGAATGACTCCAAGAATGATTCCTCTAATCCCACCTCCGTCAATACTGAGAATTGTGATAAGATTTCCAGCTTTTGGAAGACGAGTGTTCGAGGGCAGGGCAACGCAATTTGCTCCATTCGTAACTTGTTGAGATATAGGGCAACAAGTTCCTAGCAGAAAAAGAGAGTGACAAAAGATCACACTGTTTACGGCTATTTTTCTTGAGGCAAGAAGAAGTAGAGCTTATACAGGTTGATCATCTTTAGTTGTGGTGTTATATATATAAGGGTACTGTGCTTACCGTTTCATTGTATTGATGAAAACAGAGAACAATGAATGGAACGGTAATATGTGGGAAGGTTGCCCTTAGACTCTCATTCATTCCTATATTACTCACATAAAGAATGTTTACAAACAACTTATATGAAGACGGAAACTGAATTATTGGGCCCGTTAATTGACTAACGGGCCATGCTAACGAAACAATGCAAAAACACCATACAAGCCCACAACACATTACATATTTCAACACTCCCCCTCAAGCTGGAGATTTGTACAAATCAAATACTCCAAGCTTGGACAATAGGTAATGGTGTTGTGGACTACATAAAGCTTTTGTGAACACATCCGCAGGTTGTTCCCGCGTGTTGACGTAACTAGTTCGTACAATTCCTCTCTGAATTTTCTCTCGAACAAAGTGGCAATCTATCTCGATGTGCTTTGTCCTCTGATGAAAGATGGGATTCGCCGCAATATGTCCAGCTGCTTCACTATCACAAAAAAGAGGAACTGGACGAGGAATGATCACTCCAAGGTCCAGAAATAACCCTAATAACTATATTATCTCACAAACGGTGTATCCCATAGCTCTGTACTCGGACTTAGCTGAGGATCGGGAGACAGTAGGTTGCTTCTTAGCTAACCATGATATGAGGGAATCTCCTAACTTAATGCAATATCCTGTTATGCACTTCCGCGTCATGGGACAAGTGGCATAGTCTGAATCACAGTAGGCGGTAAGCTCTAACCTGGATGATGAAGAGAGAAATATCCCAAGCCCAGGAGTTCCCTTGATGTATTTCAACAATCTCATAGCTGCATCCATATGTGAACGTTTGGGCTTGTGAGTGAACTGGCTCAAGTGCTGAACTGCAAAAGAGATGTCAGGTCTAGTGTGAGTCAAATACAAAAGCCTTCCAATCATCCTCTGATAGGAACTGTAATCACTCAAAAGAGGATCATCTCGTCTTTCAGGATCTCCCTCATCATATTCTGGAGTAGTAAGCTTTACATTTTGTTCCAAAGGGGTAAGTACCGGTTTGGAACCTCCAAGTCCGGCCTCTGAGACTAATTCCAACGCATATTTACGCTGGTTAAGATATATCCCCTTCGGTGAGCGAACTATCTCGATGCCAAGAAAATACTTGCATTGTCCTAGATCTTTCATATGAAATACCGAATGCAAATATTTCTTGAGCTCTGAAATTGCAGCAATATTATCCCCTGTCACTAGTATATCATCAACATAAAACAAGAGAATGATGAACGAACCTTTACTTCTCTTAGTGAACAGTGCATAGTCATGTAGGGATTGTCAAAAACCCCCTGCAAGTAGTGCCTCTGTGAATTTCGCATACCACTGCCTCGATGCTTGCTTCAACCCATAAATTGACTTTCTTAACCTGCATACTAAATGCTCCCCCTGAGTGGGAAAACCAGGTGGAAGTTGCATGTAAACTTCTTCCACCAAATCTCCATGTAAGAAAGCATTCTGCACATCTAACTGGTGAAGGCACCAGTTCTTCACTGAAGCAATACTCATCACTGACCTTACTGTCACAGATTTAACAACTGGTGAAAAGGTCTCATCATAATCAACACCTTCTCGTTGGGTGTATCCCTTGGCCACTAGTCAGGCCTTATACCTCTCTATGGCACCATCTGCCCGATATTTGACCTTGTATACCCACTTACATCCAATGGCTCAACGACCAGGTGGAAGTGTCACGACATCCCACGTGCGATTAGCCTCAAGAGCTGCTAATTCTCTATCCATAGCATCAACCCAATGATTGTCATTAAGTGCCTGACGGTATGACTCAGGTTCTACAATGGAATAGATCGAGGCTACAAATTTTTGGTAGTGAGGATGAAGATGATTGAGGGAAACATGGTCATATATTGGGTATTTACTGTTCAACCCTATGGAGGTGGTCGAACATATGTAATCGGCAGTCCAAATAGGAGGCTGTGTGGGTTGTGATGATCGCCAAATGGCTGGTGGTGATTGTTCAGGAAGAGTGTCTGGCTGTGACTCAGGTGTTTGGTTGGTTGTGATAGTCGGAGGAACAGTTGTGGGTTAAGGTCTTATACCTGTCATGTCAGGAGATATGGCTGGAGGAATTTCCTCTTGTGGTGTTTCTGGCATGCCTGGAGATGGCTCCGGTGGAACAAGCAATGGATCGCATGATTGTGCAGCATCTTGGACTGGGGTCATGTGATCCAAGGGTAGATCATGAGTCGGATCCAGAGTCTGACTCGAGGCAAAAGGAAATTCATACTCATAGAAAGCAACATCACGACTAACTAAAAATTTACCACTACTAGGGTCATAGACCTTATATCCCTTCTGAAGAGAGGGATAACCAAAGAATATGCATGGAATAGCTCTAGGAGAGAATTTATCCTTAGGCCTAAATCAGATGCATAACATCTACAACCAAAGACTCGCAAGTGGTCCAATGTCAGGGGTTTCCTATGCAATATCTCAAAAGGGGACTTATCCCCAAGTCTAGGACTAGGTAATCGATTAATGATATGAGTAGCTGTCAAAATGCATTCTCCCTAAAAACGCGCAGGGATGTGAGCTTGAAATATCAAAGCTCGTGCTACATCCAACAAGTGACGGCGCTTGCGTTCCACCACCCCATTCTATTGAGGGGTGTAAACACAAGAGCTCTCGTGGTATATTCCTCGAGATGCTAAGAAAGAAGAACATGCAGCGGAAAAAAATTCTGTCCCATTATCTGAGCGAATGCGCTTGATAATGATGCCATGCTGGTTTTGAACCATGGAAATAAAGGACTGAATAATAGGGAAAACTTGATCTTTGAAACGTAAAAGAAAGGTCCAAGTCGCTCGTGAGAAATCATCAACAATAGTAAAAAAATATCGCGACTTATCATGGTTAGGTTCCCGATGGGGTCCCCATAAGTCCATGTGAGCAAGATCAAACACAGAAGTACTAAAATTTTGACGTTGTGGAAAAACAGATCGGGTCTGTTTTGCCAATGGACAAACAGAGCAAGAAAAAGAATTAGGACATTCTATGCGTTTCCCACGTGCAAGATAGCATTTTTGGGAGCTATGTCCCAAACGTCTATGCCATAGATTATAATTAGAAATAGTATCATCATTACACTGATTGTTCGCATTCACATAAGACAAAAGGGAATGCACACTGTTCAAAAAGCGTGTAATACAATGAGATAGTTCAGAAAGGTTAGGTTGTAAAAAATAAAGCCCTCGGATCGCTTTACCCAGTCCGATCACCTGCCCAGTCATACGGTCCTGGAAAAAACAAAAGTCATCGAAAAAGACAACGATGCAATTGCAATCAGAAGTGATTCTTTTAACTGAGAGTAAATTAAATTTCAAGCGAGGGATATGAAGGACACGACCTAAATGTATCAATTTTGTAGGTTGTGCATGTTCAATGTGGGTAGCATAGACAAAAGTGCTATCAGGCAATTTAATAGGCAACGATTGAGGTAAGCATGGATAGTAAGAATATAAATTATTTAAATTGCACATGACATGGTCACTCACACCTGAGTCGATGATCCAAGGACAATTTAAATTGGAGTTGGGTGAATGTATTGTACCTTCATAGTTTCCCAAAGAGAGAGAAGCTAGATTTTGTTATAGCTGATTCAGGCTGAATGGAGTAAACTGCGGACCTCCAGAGTACATGGTGCCCGCAAAAGGAGTGCTCCCTGTTTGATTTGGGAGACTCGTGGGTTGATGTTGCTCCAGGCCATGGAGAGAAGGCCCAAACGGGTTCTGGCCTTGCTGTCCGTGAGAGGTGCTGGCCGTGAATGGAATTGGCCCAGGTGTTCCAGGATAAAACACACAAGGGCCCGAGTATAAAGAGCCTTGCAACTGGGACCCACAGACGGGCCCCAGCTGATGTTGCCCATTAAACCCCACGTGACCCTGCTGCCCGAATTGCTACCCGAACTGCTGCCCAAGCTGCTGCCCAAACTGCTGCCTGAAAGGTGACTGCCCGATGGGAGATGCAGGGAGACTTCCGTCGGAATCAGCAGTACCACCGACTTGGAATGCTTGGCCAGCAGCTGCCCTTTTTCCTCTGCCTTTCGGTGTCCATCCAGGAGGATATCCTACAAGTTGGTAGCATTGATCCCTTGAGTGTCCTGATTTATGGCAATGGGAGCAAACAGTTCTCCTTTTGGAATCTACTTTTCCTTTTGAGCTGGGTTGTCCCAAGTTCGCCGGAGAAGACACGGCCAAGATAGTTCCTTGTTCTATTGTCCCAACGTCTTCCTTTCTAGCTTGATGCTCATCTTCCTTAGCTAGATTGAACACAGCATCAACAGAGGGAAGTGGGTCTTTAGAAAGGATATTGGTGCGAAATTTTCTAAACCTGTCCGCTAATCCCAAAAGAAAATCCACAGTCCTGTGCTTTTCAACCCTTGCATCAGCCCTTTCATTCCCACAGCAGGAGCAGTTTCCACAGTGGCATCGGATTGGAGGGTCTATAGTCTCAATTTCTAGCCAAAGGTTGCTGATTTTGGTGTAATATTCAGAAACCGTCGGAACGTGCATCTTATTTTCGAACTGTTGCTGTCGAACCCGGTAGATTTGGGTCCCAGTAAGCACACCAAACCGAGTCTTAAAAGTCTCCCATATAATTTTTAAATCCTTCTTTCGAACTACAAATAGCATCAGCTCATGGGAAACCGACTTTTGGAACCAACATTGGACCGCATAATGGCAAAGGTCCCAAGCTTGCTGCTTCTCAGGTTCAGTTTTGGGTCTTGGAAAAGTGCCGTCTACAAAGCCGCATTTGTTTTTGGCCATGAGTTGATTTTCCATTTGATTGCTCCAGAGCTCATAATTGCTCTCATCCTTCAACAGTTCAGTAACAAGAGCCGCCCCAGGTATGTCCGTTGAGGAGAGATAGTATGGGTCACAGTATGGTTTAACAGGATTCAAAGTGGAAGAAGTGTTGGGATTTTGCGGTGGAACCTGTGTTCGGCGTGGAGTCTCAGTCATGGAGGCAGGATAGGTAAATATATAAGGAAAGGAAGGGTGATTGGTGAAGTGTCAGGTTGGTTGTGTTTTCCAATACACAAAACGCAATAGCTTGCGAATAAAACGAGATACTTCACAAAATATCAACTGACAGGTGCAAACTAAAAGACGAAAAAGTCCCTAACAGAGGTTCTGATAGCAGAAGTTCAGCTTGCTCATCCCAGGAAAGTGATGAAGAAAGCTATCATCTGACCTTCTCGGATACCATATTGAAGAAAACAGAGAACAATGAATGGAACGGTAATATGTGGGAAGGTTGCCCTTAGGCTCTCATTCATTCCTGTATTACTCACATAAAGAATGTTTACAAACAACTTATATGAAGACGGAAACTGAATTATTGGGCCCGTTAATTGACTAACGGGCCATGCTAACGAAACAATGCAAAAACACCATACAAGCCCACAACACATTACATATTTCAACACATTGGTAAGTGACTTTTGATTCGAAAGAACGTGGAAACTTTGGCCAAAGTCATCAGGAAGTTGCTGGTATCCTTTGCGTGCTGGTCTATTCTCTCAAAATAAAACCAAAAGAAAAAAAGGAAAATCCAGCTGACTCGGTCGTGGCGAGAGGAGGCAGACGGGGCTATGATCTGTTTGTTTGGGTTTTGAAGTTCTCCGAAAAACCTTTTATCTGACATGGTCACGACATTGGTTTTTGGCATAAAATATAAAATCTTGTCATAAAATTAAGAATGAGAGAAGAATAAGTATTGGCTTCTAACTTTGAGAATGAAAGAGAAAGAAATAATACATCATTTTAGAATATGAGAAAGAAATAATACATAGGTGGTTGTTTGGCAGGTTTGTCTTCTACTTTAAAACAAACATATAAAAGATGGGAAAATTTTTACATTTAAAAAACAAAAGATGTTATTATATTAGCGATGGAAGAAGTATACCAAATTTTAATAGGTTCCCTTAACTTAAATATGAGAAAACAATTTTCAAAAGAGGTAGTCCTACCTCACTTGAAACTGAAAGTCCAATATTATGTTAAAAAGTTTATCTTCTTTTTTTAAGTAAACTTGTAAGAATTAAAAACACTTTCATGTGCAATAGACACATAATATCAAGATAATAACGAGTGACGGTAGCTGGTTGTATCACCGTTTACAGACGACGGAGAACGTGGCAGTACGAAGACAGAAAGTCCGTAGAGATTAACGTAGTACAACTGATTACTGCTACGAGGAACGGCCTTTTCTAAAGTCATCAGGTTGCTAGGCATTGCCACCGTCAGCATCTTTCCCCACTTCGGATCCAATGGTCAATTGGGAACAGCGAAGTTCTTTTTTCCATCAGTGCTTATCGATGTCAATTGTTAGGTCGTTCTGGATCGCCACAGAACGCACGTATCTTACGATAAAGTGATTAATACGTGAAAGTGCAAAGTTTTTCTTCGCAAGGGATGCCAACGTGGGTCCCATCGCTACGGGCAACCATTTCTATGAGAATCTTCAAACAAAAGCTTGGTGTTCTCCTCGTGCGGTTCATTTTCTTACCCTAGCTCGCCCAGTAAATATTTTCTGTCAGTTAACTGTTAGAATAACTTAAAATTGTCCAATATTTTCTCTCCGGCTGTTGTATTTTTTCCCTAGATGCTCCCACCGACTTCACTTTGAATAAGCTTTGCCATTTTCTTTACGTTTTTCCACTTCTACAAGAAATATTGAAGAAAACGTCGAAGTTAGAATATAGATAACGCCAACACTCATCCTTTATCGGGAATTTGACAGCTAAGAGTTGGCACTCCTCTTAATTTAAGCGATTCCATCGTTTTCTCTGATTATTAAGTTAATCCAAGTTGCTTAAGTTATTAAGTCTTTTAGTCTCCCTCCCACGTTCCATTCTTTTCCAATAAAGACAACGTTTAAACCCCGCAGACGCATGCTTGCTTGTATACCTGGGCGAGAAAGAGCCCGTGGCAGCTTCTTGGTAAGACCACCTATTGTTAGTCCAACTTGGCTGTGCCTCGTGTTAGACCCTCATGAAAAGCGATAGTTAGTCAATACTCAAAGCATTACAAGTAATCGAATTCACCCACTAGTATCATTTTCAGTTTCATTCACCTCTGACCTTCCCACCATCTTTTTTTTTTTTTTCTCCTGCGTAATAGAACTTCAATGCTGAGATTATGGTGATTTGAGAGCAGGAACAAAGCATAGGCACCCTGCAAGAAAAGGAAGTGGATTTTTGAAAATGGCCTTTTTCTTGGATAAGCGCGTGCGTATCTTACAACATTTCGTCCCCGTAACCACCAGACTTCCGCCCTTAAAAGGAGATATAACATTCTTCTGGCCGGTCTTGAGAATCAAATTATTTCACAATCATCCAGTTACATATGTGCGACTGCAAGGCGGCTAACTTGTCCCGACCGAAGAAGAAAACAAGTTTCTGGTTTACAAAAGTACTTTGATGCTGTTAGACAACCATAGATGTGGAATCAGCAGCCAGTAAGACTTGTCTGGTTTGACTGGGGAAAAAAGACCTAATTGGAGATAATAAACAAACTATGATAGAATTGAATGCCTCGTTATATTTGAGTCATGAAAATTCTCTACCGTGTTTCTTATGATGGACATACTAAACCAACTAAAACAATTTTCTAATTATAATGAGTTAGGCAATTGTATTCAATACCATAGGAAACTCTTATTCATTTTCATTTTTTTCTTGTCTATCTGTTGAGTTTGTCACGTCCATCCATTCCCCCCTCCCCCTTATAAAATAAGAAGAAAAATAAAAGATGACTACTTTTTCTTTTTCTTTGAATGAAATATTTTTTGCTGCTTAGACTATTTTTGTTCATAATGACGGTCAAGATGGCAATTATCATGGGTGTCGTGACTATAAGCAAAAGGAATACGTCAAAATGCCAGAAGGACTACTTACACCTCAAGGAAAAGTACTCTTTTACTTGGGTTTCAACTTAAATCCAACCTAAATGATGTTTGTTTTTTTTTGTTTTTTTGTTTTTCTAACTTGTTATCATACGACCAAGAACTTCGATACTACAATTAGCCAAGAAAACATTCAATCTCAACATAAAGGTTCCATACCTTCACTTTAGTAGAATCTCCTTTTTACCTGTTTTGGTCACTTAGAAAAATCCAATAATCCAAACGATGACTGCCAGAGGGCCCACAATGGGCGTAAGAGAAACTTTGCTAAGCCGACAAAAAGAGAAGCTCACTCGTGACCCTCTGTTGGATGGACAAGTCCATTGCATCTAATGGAAAGGCCAACTTGTGCGGCACGGAGAGGGAAGAAGCAACAAGAGTGGCCAGTATACAATTGGATCCTAGGTTCCCTGGAAATATCAATACCAGAATGTATATTTAATTTGGCTAATTTAATGTATAATTTATTAACCATTTAAAGTCTAAGATTTTTCTTCTCGCTTTTGAAAACATAATATATATATATATATAATGGTACTTTGTTTTTTTTTTTTTAATAAAGTAAAAGATGAGTTCTTCAGGAAACGGTCATCCTAGTTACTAGTAGTATTATTTTTACCATTTCTTATTAAAGTCATCGCGAGAATGACGCTTGTAGTTCTCTCGTATTGCTGCAATAGGTTGGATCCCAGGTTTTAAAAATAATGGAAGCAACCCTTTTGAATCATAACGTGCGGTTTGAAGTTCAAATGGTTAGGGATTGGTTTGAAAGTCATTCTGGAATTCGAAATTCTCAAGTTGTAACATGTTGAGAATTGCGAGTTCATCAAGGATGTCAGAACATGTTACAACTTGAGAAGTTACAAGTTGAGAATTGCAAGTTGTAACATGTTCTGACATCGATGATGAACTTGCAATTCTCAACTTGTAACATGTTCTGACATCCTTGATGAACTTGCAATTCTCAACTTGTAACTTCTCAAGTTGAACTTCCTAAGTCTAAGACTTACTCCATGATGAGCTTGCAATTCTTAGAGTAATGGTGAGTCGAGGATGTATTGCTGCCTACCATCAAAAGTCAAAGTCTTCTGTTATTAGTCATCTAATGTTTTGAGCTCTGGCATTGTGTTTTCATATTGTAATGCTTTTTGTTTGAACGCGTGATCTTAAAATGGCATTTTGACATAACCTGTCTTTATTTAGCAAAGATGGTTGCCTTCATTTAATTACTTTAGTAAGCTTCAGTAATTGCCCTGAATGCGCTACGCCATGTAACTCTTGGCTCCGGGTTTAGCGAGTCTTCGCTCTCTTTTTAGACCTTCCAAGTTCTCCATTGTGGCTTTATCAACAGAAAGACATAACACCGCCCAGCATAATGTCCTGGTTCCCCCCACAAGTCCAGTCACGTTGGGCTTGATGCGAGTTGGTGTCTTTTGACATCTTTTGGGCTTTGGTATTATAGTGGGCTTGACTTGGCTATCACCTACACGATCTTGAAATTTGAATTATATAATTCTCACTAGAAATTACGTAAAAATATGAAATTCCATTATTAATCTCTATTCCCAACTACCCAATCACTTATTTTCTCCCCACCCGATTACTTATTTCATTCCTTCTGTGCAAGACTCTCGAGGTTAGGTTTTACTTTCAAAATCTTCACCAAGCGCGATACTGAACCTTATTTCCTTCCTACGTGATCCTGAACTTTTCTTCTTGCAACCAAGCTGCCGCGGGCGTTTTTCTTCACCTTCCGCAACAAAATGATAAGCTAACTAGCCAATTCCAAGAACAGATCGCGCTGTCCCTTACTTTTTATGTAACATAAAGAACCACAAGGAATTGTTGGTTAACAACAATAATATTAATTCTTGTGTTCAAATATATATGGGTTACAAACGCTGATCAATTAATAATACAAGGAAAAGTTCAAGACTTTACACATATTCCAGCCGAGACTTCTAAAAGCAAAAAAGTTTAGTCAAATACATGATGGGTAATGCATTTACTCGGTCAAGGTTAAGAACCAGCAGTTCATAGATTGGTCCAACGGTCCATAAAGTAATCTTCATTATGTAATATTATCCTTTAAGTTGGTGTCCTATACAAATCATATGCACCTAACTTCCTTAAAAAGAAATGATATTGTAGCGCACTTGGCACCTTTGTCAAAGGCTATTCTTGTGTAGAGATATGTGCAGTATGAATGTTTCATGTGTCAATCTTCTCATAAATGAAATGACAATCACATTAACATTTTTGGGCTTCTTATGTTGAACTGAATTTGTAGCAAGTTTTATGACAAATTTGTTGTCATGGTACAGAACAATTGGCCTTAGGGATGATATTTGCAAATTATCTAGAATACCCAAAAGCTGAATAATCTTACAACTAGTTGATGGCATAGCATGATACTTTGTTTCTATTGAGGACCATGAAATAGTTGGTTGTTTCTTGCATTTTTTATGAAATTAAAGATTATTCACCAAGCTTAATACAGAACCTTATAGTATATCATTGATTTGTAAGGCACTTCGCATTCACAAAATCATAATAAGCTTGCACATCTAGCTTACTATTTGAGCTCACTATTAGCCCCGACCTAGTGGGTCTTTTATATATCTAACAACTTGGAAGGCAATCTCATGATAAGATTGCTTGGGAGTATGTGTGAACTAGTTTAAAATTTTACAACATAATTAATATTTGGCTTAGTTAGGGTCAAATAGATTAACTTTCCAATCAAACGTTGATACCCAATAATATTTTGCAATAGTGGGTTCACTTCCTTTAGTGTAGAATCATACTTAGGCATGGTAAGCTTGTGATTAACATTCATGAAAGTAAGCAAGGACTTGCAAGCTAAAAGTTCACAATTTGAAATCAATTCTAATGGATATTTCCTTTGGTTTATCACAATTCTAGACTTGGATCTTGCTACCCCATTGCCAAAGAAGTATTTAATAAGGCCACGGTCCTTTATATAAAATTTAGAATGAAGATAATCCTTATGCTTGTATGAACCCCTTGTCACCACTTGTGATGATAAAGTCATATACATAAATAAAGACAATGAGAATGCGCATACCAATGGGTTGTATAAATAAGGAGTAGTCATGAAGTAATTGGCAAAAGTGTTTATTAACTTATGCCTTAGTAAATTTATGGTATCATTTTCTAAATGCTTGCTTCAATCCATATAGTAACTTTTGCAAATGACACACTTTGCACTTTCCTCATCTCTAAATTCCCTTTTACCTTCATATAAACTTTTGCATTAATGTTAACTGGAAGAAAGACATTATTTACACCCATTTCGTGCAACTTATAGTGATAGGTCGATGCTAGAGACATTAGAATGTGACCAATCATCATTTTTCCAACTAAAGCAAAAGTCTTTTTGTAATTGATCCTTACTTATTGTCACTAGATGAACTTTATATCTCTTTATGCTTCTATCAATGTTGTGCTTTATTTTATATACTTATTTACATCTAATGGCTCTTTTTCCTACAAGCAAAGGAACTAATTTTCATGTATTATTCAACTCTAATGCTAGCACTTCCTCAGCCATGGCATCTCACCATCTAAGATCAAAGATAACCTTTTCATAAGATATGGACACGATGGTTGCAGAAATAGAGGTTATAAGGTAGGTATAGGAATTTAAAAGTCAATGGTTGGATAAGACATCAAAGGTAGGGTAAATAGTATCTAGATTAGGTGCAAGGTGAGTAATGGATGTATCAATAGTAGAACAAGTATAGTCCAAATACCAAATTAGTGGTCTCAAAACTCTATCTTGTTGGGTTCATAAGAATGATATTTTTTTTATGATGAAAGAATATTTAAATTAAATATTTATGTAGACTTCTAGTGGTTTTTATTGGACCAGATATGTAGAAATTTTTTTCAAATAACTAAGTTTATGTACTTGAAGAAGCCTAAGTCAAGAGGAAGATCATGCACTTGTTAAAACCCATATGTGAATTAAGTCCAAATAAATGCATGGGAGGCAAGGGGCAACCACAAGAGATGTCAACAAGGCTTTATGAAAATCACATATGAAAGAAAATATTTTGCATGAAAGAGGTGATGTTACGTTGTTCATGTGGAAAATGCAAGTGGGGAGAACGTGAGAAGAGTTAAAGTCAAACATCAAATGATGTTATGCAATAGAAAAATAAAAGGAGAAAGGAGAACTTTGACCAAGGCTAAAGCTTTCACAATTAAAATACTTATTTTTTTCATTTTTCTCTCTATCTATGATGCTAACAGCTCCAACAATCACTAATGGTCACTAACAGACTTTAATGTGCAACATCTTTCTTCTTGCAACCTTCAATGGATCGATTTTTTCATGTATAAAAGTAGCATAAGAAAAGTGGCTCGGGTTGATTGAAAACAAAAAAAGATATAAAAAAAGATACTTTATAAAAGTGAGTCCCACATTAGTAAGATATGGTAGGACTTTCACACTTACTGCCTTATAAATGTTGCATCTCTTTTTTTCCTTGAGACATCTTTTGGAGAAAGAAAATTGGGGCCCCATGACCCTGGCTCTGATTCTAGTAAGCAATCAGGCCCCAATTGTTTCTCTCCAAAAGACATCTTAAGGAAAGAGAGAGATGCGACACTTATAAAGTTGAAAGTCCTGCCATCTCTTACTAGTGTGAGACTCACTTTTACACTCCCCCCCAGTCCAAGCTCTATCAATTTTGCTAACTAAATTGGTCCTCACACATGTAAAGAAGTAAATGGCTCTAATACTAGTAAGTAACCGGCCCTTAATTATCTCTCTCCAAAAGACGTCTCAAGGAAAGAGAGAGACACAACACTTATAAAATCAAAAGTCATGTCATCTTTTACTAGGACTTACTTTTACACTTCCCCTTTGTCCAAACTTGGTTAATTTTGCCAGCTGGGTTGGTCTTCACGTATGTGTAAGAAGGCAAATGACTATGACACTAGTAAGCAACTGGCCCCCAATTGTTTCTCTCCAAAAGACGTCTTAAGGAAAGAGAGAGACACGACACTTATAAGATTGAAAGTCTTGCCAGCTCTTACTAGGACTTACGTTTACATTCCCCATCAATCCAAGCTTGGTTAATTTTCTTAGTTAGGTTGGTTCTCACACGTGTAAGAAGGCAAATGGCTCTGATACTAGTAAACAATTGGCCCCTAATCGTCTCTCTCTTTCCTTGAGACATTTTTTGGAGAAAGAAAATTGGGGGCAGGTTACTTATTGGTATTAGAGCCATTTGCTTCTTTACACGTGTGAGGACCAATTTCGTTAGCAAAATTGATAGAGCTTGGACTGGGGGGGAGTGTAAAAGTGAGTCTCACACTGGTAAGAGATGGTAGGACTTTTGGCCTTGTAAATGTTGTGTCTTTCTCTTTCTTTGAGATGTCTTTTGGAGAAAGACAATTGGGGGCTAATTGCTTACATCTTTGATCTATGAGAAATTTATGCATCTGTTATGCCTTGTGATTACACTTATTTGCATTATGACTCTTTATTTAGATATGTTCTTTATTGCTTACATTCTTCAAGATAGATCTAAAACTCAAAACTGCTTAATTACTTTGATTATTTGGGGTTTGATTGTGATTGTCATCATTGTGCTTATTTCTAATTCCTTATAAGGATATTGTATTGATTGTAAAATCTATTTTGTGCTCACTAGAAATCATATGTTGTAATTTCTAATTAAGCAAAAAATACGCCTTGATAGGCTATCAAAAAAGGTGGATTGGACTCTTTGTTCAATCCTTAAAAAAAAAAAAAAAATATTGGTGTATACTTTCATGATTCCTTGACTATTTACTTAACTATTGACTTGGTCTATACATTGGATTATCTTGCTTTGCACAAACTAAAACTTTACTCATATTGCAATTGTTGTCATAGATTGCTAATAAAGTTAATCGTGTTTATTTTAACATGTGTTTGACTTGTTTGTTGACCTTTAGAAAAGAAAAATAAGAATAATACATACTTAGGAAACATAAAAAGAGTTAATTTAGAATTTCAAATAAACCTATTTCATCTTCCTCTTAAGTTGCTTAGGAACCTTACATATTTATTTGTTGTGGTGGCAATGGAGAGGACTTTGTGAATAAGAGTGCAATGGGCAACCCCGTTGGAAAATAGGGTTTTGTTGTGACTAAAAATATTTTGGTAAATATAATGCTTGAAATATGTTTTTCATATGTGCAAAAGAAAATTATATGAAGTAAAAGATGTACAAATTATAATATCAATTAATGATATTATAAAGTAACCAGGTTCCTACATTCCTTCATAAAATATGTTCTTAAAGTTTTTTTAAGATATATATTTGTGTATGATGCCAAAAATATATTTGAACATTTTATTAAGAAATATGATACTTGGCTTTATGCACTTGTAGGAACATGAGGAGCTTTGATTCTAGCTTGATATTAGTTTAAAGCTAAGATATATATTACACAAAAATATGAACTTTATAAAAGATCATATTTTTGGACCGTGCTTACATAATTAGACTATGGACCCTATTGATTTTGGACCGTATTTATCTATTGGATCTTTTGTTACTGGACTGCTGTTCTGTGATGCAGCCCGAGTTTGCTACGGCCCGACCCTGCTGAAGGAAGCCTACCTGCACTCGCTACGGCGTCGTCTCACTTACTAGAGATGCGCTTGCCACGACATCGTCTAACTTAACAAAGAGATGCACATAAGAGGGTTCTCGATCACTTTGCCCTAGCCGCTATTCTTCGATAAGAAACACGTCTCCAATGTTATCTCTGTTCTCTCGAGCGCTGAATCTTCAATGGGAGGATTTTGGAGGAGACTAGATGTCAAAACGGTCGGATTGAAGCTCTGAGAAGTGATATGAGGTCGATTTGATAGATGGGTCACTATTCCTAACGGGAAGAAAGATATGGTTCAGGTTTGATCTAAAAAGCCCAAGATCTGTTATCTATTTAAAGGAGATGTATGTGTGAAGATAGAGATTGATGATCTACATCTATTTGAAGTGTTCTCTTTGCGAAGAAAATCTCTTGAGCTCACTTATTATTTGATTCAAGTTCGCTCATCTCTCAGTGACTCACAAGGGTTCGGTGATATTCGATTATTTGGCTTAATCTTTGATTATTTAATTGATTATAACTCGTATAACAGTATTTATGTGCTAATTACATTTGAAAATATTCATTGCACATAAATATTGAGGAAAATTTGAAACCCTAATTTATTCAAATTGAGGATTTCATGATAGGAGCTTTGCATCTTGTTATATATACTTGAATAGCTCCTTTGATTAGTAATATCCCTTAAACTATCATATTATTTGGGGATTTGCTATTATACATGATCTTTTGATCATAACTTGTATTCGGACTTGAAAATTCCTTTGAGAAGGAATTATTTGGATTAGGGAGAACGTGTTCTTCTAATATAGTTGAGTAAAAGAGACTTCAATCAGTTGGATTGAATGAGAAGAGGGTGGACGTAGGACTCAAGGATTGAGTGCCGAACCACCGTGGTAAATTGGGTCTTTGTTCTCTTGCTCTTTATTGATTTGAATAACTCTGTTTGTTTGTTGCTTATTAATCCATCAATTGCTGAATTAATCAGATTAAATTTTTTATATCAAACAAAAGCATAATATTGTTAAATTAACAATTCAATCCCCTTTCTTGTTAAGCCATAAAAACCAACAAACCCCACAATAGATGTCACAATTGGTGGCCCAATCAATTCTATAGCAAGAGTCATAATGGGTGACTTAAGTGGTAGCTTAATGGAAAGAGTAACATCAACAGATGAACTTGGTTTCAAGAGCATGATAAGAACTAAGATTAATGGAGCATGGTTTTTAGCAAAAAGGTTTGTCAATGATGATGATAGATGCATGCCCTTATCATTCCTAAATGATGATGACACTTGTGTAAAGGGAAAAATGTTTTTATGAAAGACAACATATCTATTAACAAGAAATTGACCACTATTTTTTTTTTTTGATGAATATGTGAGTTGATTCATCGAAGAATAAAGAAATACATAAGCTTAGGGGCATACCCCAGCATTACAAATCATCTAGGAGAATATAGAATTTGAAATTCTCCAACTATGACTCAACAAAACATTAGCTTGAGAGAGTTTAATGTTTCTAAATAAAGAGGCTCTTCCACGGACTACTCTTCTGATTTTAGCTAATAACATTGGAATATCAATAGACTTATTCTGAAAATGTCTACGATTTCGTTCTAACCATATACAATAAAGGCAAGCTAAGAAAGAAAGCTGGAGAAGCTTTGCGGCTAAATCCTTTCCCTTAGTTGCTTTAATCATCCATTGCAATTCAGATTCCCAATCGTAGATGACCTTACGAATGCCTTGTTGAGCTAGAATAGTTCTCCAAACCTTGTTAGTCCAAATACACTGAAAGAATAAGTGTGATCTATCTTCATAGTGAGAGCCACAGAAATTACAATACAAATCCATTGAGGGGAGCCAACGAGAAACCATTACTGCTGTAGGTAGTTTGTCTCTACATATGAGCCAACCAATGAAGTTATGTTTGCTGATTCCTCCTAACCATATTAAGTTGTACCATTCAACCTCAGTGCTCACTTGACGTAATTCCTTGTACGTTTCCTTACAGCAATAAGAAGGTTTGGATAGCGTAGAGGTTAAAGTTTGTCGTAACTTTAGAAGACCTCTCCAACTCCATGCCATATTTCCTTTGATGTCAAGCTCCATAATTGAATTTCCCCTGCATTTAGTACTATGAATCCACTTACTCCATAAGGATGAATTAGGGCAATTTATGAGATTCCATAGAGATCGCCCCAACAAGACTTTATTCCATACTTTAAGGTTTAGTAGTCCAAGACCTCCTTCCTTTTTTGGTGAACAAACAACTTGCCAAGCAACCTTATGAGATTTATGATCTTCTGAGTGGCCTGTCCAGAGAAAGTGCCTTATCTTCTTTTCAATCTCATAAATGGTCTGTTTTGGGAGAAGGAACATTTGCATCCAAAAGGTACAGATAGAAGTGAGAACTGATTTTGCCAATTGTAGTCTTCCTGCATAGTTTAAATGCTTCATTCCCCATCCATCAATTCTTGTCATGATTTTCTCTGTCAACACTTTGCAATCCATATAGGTAAGTCTTCTTGTAATAAGAGGAACACCAAGGTATCTAATAGGGAGTTTTCCTTCGGAGAAGGGGGTATGATCTAGTATCAAAAGTTTTTCTTGTTCAGTGATCCCAGAGAAAAATATCTGACTTTTGCTAGGATTATACTGCAAACCTGTGAGTGTTGCAAATTCCTCCAAAGCTTCTGTGAGACATAATACTGAATTAACATCCCCATGTGCAAATAAAAATAAATCATCTGCAAAACAAAGGTGAGTGATTTTCTCTTCCTTGCACCTCCAATGATATTTGAAAGTAGAGGTGGAAACTTTCTCAATAATTATCCTATTAAGGATCTCCATGACAAGCACAAACAAATACGGGGATAAAGGATCTCCCTGCCTTAACCCATTAGTGCCCTCAAAATAACATACATGCTCACCATTGAAATTCACAGAGAATCTAGTAGTAGTGATACATTGGCTAATCAAATCAAGTAAAGTTTGAGGAGTATGAATAGCTTGGAGAACCCCCAATATAGCATCCCATTTAACCATGTCATAAGCTTTCATAAGATCAATCTTAATGGCAACACGCTTTCCTTTATCTCCTTTATGATAGTTATGAAGCAATTCTTGACAAAGCATAATATTTTCAGAGATTTGACGACCTCTAATAAAAGCAGTTTGGTTTTGGCTAATCACTTCAGGGAGAATAAGACTTATTCTCTCAGCAAGTAGTTTTGAGATCACTTTATATAACACATTGCAGCAGGTAATGGGCCGAAAGTCCTTCATGCAACTTGGGTTAGGGGTTTTAGGTACTAGGCATAGCAAAGTAGCATTAATAGCTTTCAGTAATTTCTTGGATGAGAAAAAATCTAGCACCGCATCTTCTATGTCATGACCGATAATTGACCAAGCTTTCTTGTAAAATAAACTATTGTATCCATCAGGACCAGGAGCTTTGAAATCATGAAAACCCCAAAGAACTCTCTTCACATCAGAGCGTTCAAAGGCAGGTAAATTCAACAGTTCATTCACATTCTCATGGAATAATGAAGGGTACCTTCCAGTGAAACGGTTATTAGCATGAGAACTTCCAAGTACATTTTGATAATATGAAGTGATAGCTCTCCGCAAGGCATCATCATCATAAATAGTAGTTCCATCTTCTAGTACTAGGTGAGAGATTTTATTTTGAGCTCTTCTACGCATCAAAGATGAGAAGAACATTATACTATTATTATCCCCCTCTTTTAGCCAAAGATTCCTCGATTTTTGTTTTAAAAGGATTTCTTCATGTTTACTCAATGCAATCAATTGTTCCATTTTCAGTCTTTCCTCAGAACGCATGTCTATATCAAAGGGGTCAAGTTGTAAATTGAGTTGAACTTGTTCTAATAGTTCTCTCGCCACCTTTACCTTCTGATGCAAATCACCAAATTGAGCAGAATTTAGCTTCCTAAGGGATAACTTTAATGCCTTTAGCTTCTTCACAACTTTGAACATTTTAGTACCACTGATCTCTTGCTTCCAAACATGATTAACAGTTTCCATAAAATCGGGACTAGCTGTCCAAAAATTAAAGAATTTGAAAGGAGCTTTTTTCCTTTTATGAGTGGTATCTAGCTTAACCAAGGAAGGAGAATGATCCGATAACAAGGGAGGTAAAACCTCAATTGAAAGTTTATCAAATTTGAGAATCCCTTTTGTGTTTAGTAAAGCTCTGTCAATTTTGCTTGCTCTAAGATTCTGAGATGAGCTTTTGTTTGACCAAGTGAAAACAGGACCCATAAAGGAGGGTTCCAACAATCCTAGTTTCCCAATCATATCATTTGAATCCTCCATGCCCCTAGTCCATTTAACATTTGGCCCAATACGTTCATCTACATGTCGAATTTCATTGAAATCACCCACCAATAGCCAAGGGATGTTTCCAATATTTTGAGAAGAGAAAGACTCAATATTTGCCCATAACTCCCTACGTTCAGATTCCAAGTTGCTTGCATAAATAGCAGATAAGAAGAAAGATGGGAATCCTATCTTATCAATGCGACAATGTATGACTTGAGATGAAGTACCTTGGATTGAAAGTTGTAAGTCGGATATTTTCCATAAAATCCATATTCTTCCCACACTAGAATGCAAATAATTGTGAGAGTTATTCCAATCAGCAAACATATTCTTCAAAACAAAGCTAGCATTTTCTTCTTTAACTCTATGTTCTATCAAAATAATAACATGTGGATCTTGAGATAATACAAATTTAACAACTTCTCTTTGTTTGGGGCTTTTATTGAGGCCCCTCACATTCCAAGAAAAGATATTCATTGATCTGGAGGTTTATCCCATATCTCCACTACATCAAGGTTATCAAGAAGATCTGAAAGCTCATTATAAGTGGTCTGATTTTCATTTGCATTAGCAAGCTGAGAAAACCTATTTTCTGAGATAATTTCACACTCTTTATCCTTCTTCTTCCCAGGAGATTTTTTCTTATTAGATACAACAGTAAACCCAGAATTATTTCCTTGAGGAGGAGTAATATTAGGCTTAATAGTAATTGCTTGGTCAATACCATTATCCTTAATTACTAGTGAATTCTGATTATCTATTGTAGTAGCTGGATCTTGGACAACTACTTTTTGATTTCCCTGCGGGCCTTCACTCTTTTTGGGGATCCATATATTTTTCTTTATAGTGCAATCTTTATGACCAAAGCAGTTACATTTCTTACACTTAGAAGGTATCCAACCATATTCCACAGTTATCTCAAATACCTCATTATTACCCATATCAACATCGAAGTTTTGGGGAAATTCACTATCAATATCCATTATAATACAAACTTTGGCATATGATAGTCGGAGCTTTTGTTCAGTAGCTTTGTCCATATATAAAGGTTTACCCAGTACACTACTAACATGGCTCATACCAATCTTGTTCCATAGAGCATGAGGAATGTTAAACAACTTAACCCAAATAGGAACAACAGAGATTTTGGCCTTTTCTAATCTGATACAAGGATGCCATTTTTGAAGGAACAAAGGTTTACCCGCTATGTCCCATACTCCAATTTTCATTACTTCTTCTAATTTTTGAGTATTTGAAAACCGAAAGAAGAAAAAGCCATCCTCAGTGGCAGTAATATCTAGTAAATTATCTTTACCCCACATTTTTTCAACAATTCCTTTCACTGCATAATACGAAGTATTCGCATTTAAAAAATAACCCACAAGACAATTGGCAAAATGACTTTTGCCCTCCTAAATTGCTTCTGGAGGGGGTTTCACAATAATTCTCTTTCCCTTCTCAGTAAGGGGAAGGTAATCTAATTTGGCCATCTGATTTATTGTTCCCATGGCTATTTGTTTCCAATTCATTTCAACATTACTCGTCGAAATAGACACATTGGGAGTCATTTCATGCTTTTGGCTCTGCCTTATGTTGTCTAATTTATCAATTGAACCAACTTGAGAAGCAATTTCATCGAATACTACCTCAAATGAATTATTTAAACAAGGGGTGGCAGAGGTACCTGATTTCAAGACATCTAATGGTTCCAATATTGATTCTTCACTGCATGACTTTGGAATAGCCATTCCAATTTCCACCTTAGTTTTTGGAGTTGCAGAACGCACTTTCCCACTTCTAGTACCCACCATGGAAGTCAATCCAAGGGAGGTGAGAGCCCGTCTTCGAGTGACAAATTTTGGACAAAATCTTCTAGCAACATGTACCATACGCTAAGACCTCGAGGAGTCTAATTGATGATTAAAGGTAATAGCAAGGAAACCTTCATTCACCATCTCCCACATGTAGGCCACTAGCAAGGTTAATCTAGTGCATGAGTGTAAGAGGGAGAGGCTCTGAGCCTTCACCGATTGCGATGAAGGCTCAGTGGGCTGATTCTAAAGGGACACTGGCAATGGGTATATGATTAGGGGGTTCTGGATTTGGCTTTGGGTTTGGGTTTTGGGTAAGAAAATCGTGAGGGAGATTTCAGATGGATAATGGTGGGTTTAGGGATAGCAGATTCTGTCTGAGATTTTTTGAGACAGTTGGAAGGAATAATACAGCAAGGTATAGGAAAAGGAGGGAGGGACAACAAGATCTAGATTTTGGAGGAGGAAGTGGGGGATCTGGGATAACGGTAGGGATGATGGGGAGCAAAGAGGATTTGTGGACAGCGAGGAGGGACTACGGAAAGGGTAATGGGTAAAGGTTGTAGGAGCAAGGAAGGCGAGCTGGGGGGCGGGCGGGTGTTATGGGCGAGCTGGGGGGCGATCTGGGCGGGTGAGCTGAGGGGGCGAGTTGGGGGGCGATCTGGGCGGGCGAGCTGGGGGGGGCGAGCAGGGGGCGGGCAGGCGAGGTCTGCGATCTGGGGGCCACAGAAATTGACCACTATTAATATCATATAATTGACAACTTTTTCAAACAAAAGGATATGTCATGAAAATGTACATTATAGGGTTAGTAGCATAACATAAGCAACTAAAGGTGCAAATGTTACTTTTTACCTTTTGATCTTTTCCTATAAAAAATTGTAAGGTTAAACCTTTTTTCCAATTGTTGAAAAAACTATTTTAGCCTCTATATTTTTTGGTCCACCTCACCAAACCGTACACCTAGTTGTCTTTTACCCTCAAATTTAGGTGAAAGTTACATTTATACCATCTCCTACCTACAAAACCTAATTTGAATTCACAATGTTAAATTTAGATTATACAAATAAGAGCCACACATTGCAATAGTCTGTAGTCCCTCATCACCACCATGTTTAGCCCTACTCCAACTCCATTATTATATCTAACCTAAGAGTTAGCTCAAGAAAGATGAAAACATTTATAATATAAGCTTCATTAGAGGACCATTAGTTAATAATTTGCAACTAGACATCCATAGACATCCATAAACATCTATATTGTCAACATGTCCGCTATTGCAATAGTTAGACTTAGACCATCCTATGGTGCCACTTTTATTTTGCAAATTTTAAGTTTACTTATAACTATTTTGATGCTAAATAAGATCGAACTTTGATACAATGTTAAAGTTGGCAGCAAAAAGATGTAGTACTATTTGGAGCAAACTAAAGGCAATATCACCTTTTAAGATGGTAAAAACACAAGTTTGGGAGTGCCCGCAAGCTTGGAATATTATTATAAAAATGAAGTATATTTACAAAAGGTTATACACAATTGCTTTTGTTGAGTAACATGTTTTAATATAAAATAAAAATAAATGTTTTTAATTGAGAAAGACAACTCACTAACAGTAAGTCTCAAAGTAAAATTGTTAGATGTTTATGTATAGGTCACAAACAATGTAAACACATAATTTTCCCAACAAAAATTTTGAATATTTTAAAAAAGGATGGCAAAAAATGCAACACCTAACTCTTGTATCTCATAAGATACACCCAAGTACTATGTGAAAAATTATCGACAATGGTCAGAAAATAGTGTGAGCCATCATGATTGGGGTTCCAATGCGAACCCTATATGTCAACATGTATCAACTTAAAAATAGAAGTGATAGTAGAAGTATAAGATGGAAAAGGAAGATGAGTTTGTTTTGCCAAAAGGCAAATAGGACAAAAAAAACATTAGATGCTGCATAACAAGAAGAATGGCTAAAATGAAAATGTCATATTATTTGTTTATTACTAGAAATGTTAGACTTGAACATAATGTTCTAACATACATTAGCCCGCTTAAGAGTGTTACATTCAAAGGTTTTAATAATAGAAGAGCAAACATCCGTTGTGGCATCTGTCGAAGACATTTATACAAGTGACGCTCAACCTTACCTAGCCCCAGTACTATCCCAATCAAACGATCTTGGAAGAAACAAAAATATGGGTAAAAAAGTACTAGACAAGAGTTGTTAAAAGTAAATTTGGCAACTGACAAAAGTTTACATTTAAAGGAAGGAACATGAAGAACGTCATAAAGTATGACTAAGGGTGAAATATAAACAATCCCAATGTGGGTGACAACCACACTGCTACTATCAGTAATTTAACCTAACTAGGGTTTGATGTATATGATCTAATGTTCTCCATGCATGAGAGATCACATGTAATGTGGTTCCTCACCCCATTACAAGTGACACTCAGCCCTACCTAGCCCCAGTACTATCCCAATCAAACAATCTTGGAACAAACAAAAATGTGGGTAAAAAAGTACTAGACAAGAGTTGTTAAAAGTAAATTTGGCAACTAACAAAAGTTTACACTTAAATGAAGGAATATGAAGAACGTTATAAAGTATGACTGAGAGTGAAATACAGACAATCCCAATGTGGGTGACAACCACATTGCTATTATCTAGTAATTTAACCCAAATAGGATTTGATGTATATGATCTAATGTTCTTTATGCATAAGAGATCACATGTAATGTGATCCCTTATCCCTGAATCAATCAACCAATTAGACAAAGATGAATTTTGCAAAATAAAGACTATACCTACAAAGTTTGCCACGGGTTCAGTGGGCCTAAAGTGACCAAAGAGCTAGACCACCTATTGATTATGCTTAGGGGTAAGTGTGGCATGTAGAGCTAGCTAACTGCACTACTACCGTATTACTCACTAAAGGTGACTGTTGATCTCTAGATTCTGCACTAATTACATGTGCTGAATGAGTGTTACTTTCTTTCTTTTTTTTCTGATTCTTTGGCTTGCTAGGAAAACGATTAGTTGAAAACACTTGTCTTTGGTATGTCCTGGCCAACGATAGTGTTAACAAAATGGTCTTATGCCTCCTTGTCTAGGTCCAACACTGAATGAAGTTCTAGAGTTTCCAACAACAACAAGAAAACTACTCCTCTAATTACTCCCAAATCCCCATCCAAAAGACATGGGGGATTGCACAACAAAGGCTACCTAATATGTTCTCCCATTATCAACTTGCAGAGTCCGCTGATGTTCCTTATTAGAAATCAACAAAAATACTTCATCAAGTGATGAAATAGGGCTTCATGAAGTGATGTTACTCCTCATTGTGGCATACATAGGTTGGAGCCCAAGAAGAAACCAAACAACACGTCTAGACCCTCTCTCAGTAGCCAACAAAGCAAGGAAATCACATGTACAATTATCACACTTGCACTTGATTGTTGGTAAACACTTGTCTAACTTTTCCCAGAGATTAGTAAGTTAAGCAAAGTACTTATCTACTGACTCGTTCAGCTATTGTTTTACCTCTCCAATTTATCAAATCATACTAATGAGTCCTAGTAATTTTAGAATACTTTGTTTTTAACATTTTCCAGGCAACACATGTAGTGGGACAATTTGAAAGTGCATTTGTAATTTTATAAGAGACAGAATTCATGAGCCAAGAAAGCACAACTAAGTTACATTTTTCCCAAAGACTAGCATACAAGTCATTATGATTAGGCTTTGACAACTTTCTGTTAACTGAGTCTAACTAATCCCTGGATCCAAGAGCAATAAGCATCTTGCATCTCCAAGTGAAGTAATCATAGGAGCATGTGAGGAGCTGAGGTACCAAAACAATGATGGAGACATCATTGTGGCTAGAATCAACGAATCCAGAATTTTTGCCAGATTTGTGACCTTAGAAGACTTAGACTTGGTGCTCATCGCATCAGAAGTGACCGATGATGAGGAAGATGGTGGCGGTAGTGAGAAAAATCGAGTTTTCATTAGTCTGCACAATGTGGGTCATGCGTGGGTAGGGATCCAACCGGAGGACCCAAACCTAGTTAAATGAAATAAGGATTCATGTTTAATGAAACAAGGCATTCGGCCCGTCTAGGTCAAAACAATGCGTTCAAACCGTGAAGTGAAACGATGCACTTAGTGGTTGTGAGCAGATGAGTCGCAAATCAAGTACATACTTGGGTAAGGATCTTATTAGGAGACCTGATAAGAAGAAAACGGTGCGTCTTGGGACTTAAGTGAAATGGTGTGTTTCATGTTTGTGAGAAGACAAATTGCGAACTAGGTGAAAGACGCAGGTAAAAATCCAACCTAAGGATTCGAAAAAGATAAGTGAAATGGTGCGTAATGGTAGGAAGGGTAAAATGGTAAAACTAACCCAAAATTTCCCAACCCCAACCCTAGGATGAAACTCATTGTATTGAATGGATTGTGATAGAGCCTATTCTCTTGATCAAATTGAGCAACAAAAGACAAAGAAGATCGAAGGGGACGAATAAAGACCAAAAAAACAAAAAAATCTGACCAAAAAGAACAAGATTGGGACACAAATTTGTTCTTTAAACAAGATTTGATGAAGCAAATGACAACAAGTATTACTTCAGCTCTAAATGAACATAAAAGGGAAAGTGCTACAGAGAAAAAGGGACAAAAAATGTACCAAATTTAGCATAGAAACCTCATGTTGGCTCCTATACCATCTAAGAGAGACAATAACACATCTAAGGAAACTATGGATGGAGAAAATCAGAATTTGGTGGAAACCCTTTCTATTTGCTTAAAAGAAAGAAAACCACCATAGAGAATATACATATTGTTCGATCAGATCAAACTAATTTGGATTAAAGCTTGGCCCATTAAGATCAAGACCAACAAATAACAAATAACATGAGCCTAATACATACAAGCCCAAATGAAATAAAACTAAGCCCAATATACATCTTAACACTAAAGAATCAACCCCTGAAATATATAATACACAGTTTGGGACCATGGGTACTGATGTCATCTTTAAAGATCATAAGACGCGCCTGCACTTGCGTTTCATGTTGCATCGAAAGATTGAAAAGGCTTTGCAGACATGGTGAATGCCATTTTCGAGTTTTACCATTCTGGTTAGAAAATCAAGGTTGCTTTTCTACTTCGAAGCGGGTAAGAGAATGGGAGATTTTCAGAAGAAATGATCTCTCTTTACTGAAAAAAACACTAGGGTATTACAAATGGGAAATAAGTTGGTAGTACATTAGTGTTATCAACTGTTTTTGGTCCTTTAGGCAGTAAGTCCTTGAAGGCAGCAAAGTGGCTCCTCTTATTCTTAAACCCTCACTTTCTATCTTTATTTTGTCTGTTTATTCTTGCTTCCCAATAAACTAACAAATTATTATACACGTCAACTGTAGCTTAAACAAGTCAATCTGTTACTGGATTCTCAGCGCACGTAGCCCAAGGTGGAGTTCAGGGCTCTTGGCCTTTGCTTTGCGATGATTTGGACTTCCGGAATTTTCTTTCATCAGAAAGTAACTTTGCGAACCTGCAAGCATTTGAAACTGGTCTTAGTAGTTTATCACAGGAGATGGATCCTGAGTGCCTATCAGGTTTACCATTTTAACATTTAAGATCAGTTAGAAGAATATTAAGACCTCTTTAGTTCTTGCCCATTGGTTCCACCGCCCTGAACTCGTTCGTAGAGACCAGTCTCCGAGTTTACCCGTGAAACCTGTTTGTCTAGCAACTTCTTACCAACTTCCACCAGATTTTCCAAGTTCTTTGTTGTAGCAAGATCAACAGAAGACAAATTGCCGTGTAGAGAATCCTCCTGATACCGCATTGAAAAACGATATTAAGCAGTTGTCGTTGGTGTAGTGCGAAGAAGTGGAAAAACTGCAATAAGAACAGAAAAACAATTTTCCTAGAGCTTATTTACGCCTTCCTCTCCGTTGACCAACTGCGTTTTAACCGGGGAGGTGTTATCCCCTCTATTTGCTCACCTCAAGTATTGCACTGAAATTCTCTGAGTCAGAATGGGATTGATTTGCCTAAAACCTACACACCCTTGACTTAAAGTGTTCGTGTCCGTCTTGAACAAATGGCATGATATTCTATTTTGCTTTTGTAGATAATTACCACCGAGGTTGATCCTTTTGTATCTAATTAAAATTAAGATCCTATTCTTGTTGGCAAACAAAAATTGTTGAGGAAGAGTTTTTTTGTTTCGAAATATACAATTCTCCTAAAAAAATGTTATTTTGAGTGAGATTTAAAAGTTTTTAAACTCCATCTCTTTTATAATTTTCATTACTTTTGTAATACTAAGATATACCCCTATACTTTTTTATATTAATTTTTATTAATGCAAACTTACCTTTACACTAAAAAATAAAATTAAGATCATAGATAATGTATGTAATGGGTACATGAGACAAAAATAATACAAATATGAACTTACATTAATCCGAATGTAGCTATCTCCGGAGTCAAGAGCTTCAAAAACCACACAGTTGTGGTAATCAACCATGTCCTTGCTTGCTTCATTGTAGCAGTCTATCAAAGGAGAACGGCTATCGTTATATAACCATGATGTAGCCCCCCACTTTGAAGCCATTTTAGCAGTGTATTTGTTCTCGTTTTTGGATGACCCCGTTCCCAAGGAGATCACGAGCAAACGGTCGTAAATTGGGAGGAGACGCTGACCCTCCTTCATCATCTTTCTGGTTACTTCACTAATGGCCACCAGTGTCTTTAGCCATATGGCAGAAAACCAAGAGTGTTTGTTTCCGTTAGTTCCATCTATTTGTGGTTTTTTAAAGATTCACAAGGCTTTCTACTATCACAAGCTTTGTCAAGAAGCTTACCGGATTATTAGCAGCCACGCCGCCGTCGATAAGGTTAAAATCTTCCCACTTCCCTTGTGCATCTTTGTTTCTAAAATAGTAGCCGGGAAAGTATGTCGGGGCTGCGGAGGTGGCTATACATATGTCTGATAGTTTAGCATCTAGGACTGGAGAGGTACTAACCTGCATGACAGTTTTCAGTTCTATCAGGTTTCCCGCAAGGATGTGGAAGAGGAGAATTAGATTTCAAATCAAGTTCAAGTGCTCGAAAAGTTATTCGATGTTCAAATTTTGTTTAGATTAAATTCATGAAGGAGTGACGCTTTATTAGCATCTAAAGATGCATTTATCAGAAAGAAGTTTGTTTTTCAAATTTAACCATCTTTCATCTGTTACTCCTTTTCTCTGGGATGAATGTTTATTACTTCTTTTCCCTGGTAAAACTTTTATCTTTGATAGAACTATGAAACAATTTATAATATCCAGATAGAGTGCATCCTTGGGGACTGTTAATAGGTCACACCAACCAATCACAATGGTGGTATTCTAAGCCATAAAACACCAAACTCAACAAGAAACAGAAGAACAAAACAAGGAGGAGAAGAAACAAAGGAAACAACCTTATATGAGGAAAAGATAGTAGGTTGTAGTTTACTGATGTCAAAAGCTGGGATGACAACATTTGTCAAGGTTTGGTGCAACTTTGTCTCCCCTAACTTGTCTTCTATGAGCTTGTGAAGATACTTTCCATCATACTTGGGTCCTGTCAAAACTTTTATTATCTTTACTGCCGGGGCAAATAATCCCCTGCATGAACAATGGTAGAAAACAGCGTCAGTGTTTATATGTATCTATCCGATTTGCATGGTATAAATCATGGAGATGTGTTTTAGTTTGCCGCAAGCCAATATCCCAGTTTATTTCCACCTTGTTTGGGGGAAGATTTTGGGGCAGTTTTCGAGGTAAAACGGCACTATTTCTTTGGCAGCATACAAAGGGCGATTCTCTTTGTTGGGTGCTGATAACATGGCTACGATGAGACCACCTGTACTCGTCCCAGAAATAACATCGAAGTAATCAGCGAGCCTTGCCTCCTTGCCATCAAGTTCCTAATCTCCCACAAGCCATAGAGTTAATTAGGACCAAAAATCTAAGCGTCAAAGATTTATAAATCTTTCAAAATAATCCCGGGAACATAAATATAGTTTTTGCTTTTAATTTCCATGAATAAGTATGAGAATTATTACCTGAAGTTGAGACTCCAGGTAATCGAGAATGACTCCAGGAATGATTCCTCTAATCCCACCTCCATCAATACTGAGAATTGTGATAAGATTTCCAGCTTCTGGAAGTCGAGTGTTAGAGGGCGACTCAGTTTGCTCCATTCTTAACTTGTTGAGATATAGGGCAAAAAGTTCCTAGCAGAAAAAGAGAGTGACAAAGAAAGATGCACACTGTTTACGGTTACTTTTCTTGAGGCAAGAAGAAGTAGAGCTTATACAGGTTGATCATCGTAAGTTGTAGTGTTATATATAAGGGAACTGTGCTTACCGTTTCATTGGTAAGCGACTTTTGAATCGAATGAACGTGGAAATTTTGGCCGCAGTCATCAGGAAGTTGCTGGTATCCTTTCCGTGCTGGTCTATTCTCTCAAAATAAAACCAAAAGAAAAAAGGAGAATCCAGCTGACTCGGTCGTGGCGAGAGAATGAGGCAGACGGGGCTACGATCTGTTTGTTTTGGGTTTTGAAGTTCTCCGAAAAACTTTTATCTGACATGGTCACGACATTGGTTTTTGGCATAAAATAGAAAATCTTGTCACAAATTAAGAATGAGAGAGGAATAAGTATTGGCTTCTAACTTTAAGAATGAAAGAGAAAGAAATAATACATAATTTTAAAATATGAAAAATAAATAATACACAGGTGGTTGTTTGGAAGGTTTGTCTTCTACTTTAAAACAAACATATAAAAGATGGGAATACTTTTACATTTAAAAAACAAAATATTTTATTATATTAGCGATGGAAGACGTATACCAAATTTTAACAGGTTCCCTTAACTTAAATATGAGAAAACAATTTTCAAAAGAGTTAGTCCTACCTCACTTGAAACTAAGAGTCCAATATTATGTTAAAAAGTTTATTTTCTTTTTTTAAGCAAACTTGTAAGAATTAAAAACATTTCATGTGCAATAGACACATAATATCAAGATAATAACGAGTGACGGTAGCTGGTTGTATCACCGTTTACAGTTGACGGAGAACGTGGCAGTACGAAGACAGAAAACCGTAGAGATTAACGTAGTACAACTGATTACTGCTACGAGGAACGGCCTTTTCTAAAGTCATCACGTTGCTAGGCATTGCCACCTTCAGCATCTTTCTCCACTTCAGATCCAATGGTCAATTTGGAACAGCTAAGTTCTTTTTTCAATCAGTGCTTATCGATGTCAATTGTTAGGTCGTTCTGGATCGCCACAGAACGCACGTATCTTACGATAATGTTATTAATACGTGGAAGAATTGCAAAGTTTTTCTTTACAAGGGATGCCAACGTGGGTCGCATATCGCTACGGGCAACCATTTCTATGAAATCTTCAAACAAAAGCTTGGTGTTCTCCTCGTGCGGTGCATTTTCTTACCCTAGCTTGCCCAGTAAATATTTTCTGTCAGTTAACTGTTAGAGTAACTTAGAAGTGTCCAATATTTTCTCTCCCGCTATTCTAGTTTTTTCGTAGATGCTCCCACCGACTTCACTTTGAATAAGCTTTGCCATTTTCTTTACGTTTTTCCACTTCTACAAGAAATATTGAAGAAAACGTCGAAGTTAGAATATAGATAACGCCAACACTCATCCTTTATCGGGAATTTGACAGCTAAGAGTTGGCACCCTTCTAAATTTAAGCGATTCCATCGTTTTCTCTTATTATTAAGTTAATCCAAGTTGCTTAAGTTATTAAATCTTTGAGTCCCCCTCCCACGTCTCCATTCTTTTCCAATAAAGACGAATGTTTCAACCCCGCAGACGCATGCTTGCTTGTATACCTGGGCGAGAAAAAGCCCGTGGCAGCTTCTTGGTAAGACCACCTATTGTTAGTCCAACTTGGCTGTGCCTCGTGTTAGACCCTCATGAAGGGCGATAGTTAGTCAATACTCAAAGCATTACAAGTAATCTAATTCACCCACTAGTATCATTTTCTGTTTCATTCACCTCTGACCTTCCCACCATCTTTATTTTATTTTTTTTCAATTCTCCGTAATAGAACTTCAATGCTGAGATTATGGTGATTTGAGAGGAGGAACAAGCATAGGCACCCTGCAAGAAAAGGAAGTGGGATTTTGAAAATGGCCTTTTTCTTGGATAAGCGTGTGTATCTTACAACATTTCGTCCCCGTAACCACCAGACTTCCGCCCTTAAAAGAAGATATAAAATTCTTCTGGCCGGTCTTGAGAATCAAATTATTTCACAATCATCCAGTTAAATATATGCGACTGCAAGGGCGGCTAACTTGTCTCGACCGAAGAAGAAAATAAGTTTCTGGTTTACAAAGAGTACTTTAATGCTTTTAGACGACCATAGATGTGGAATCAGCCGCCAGCAAGACTTGTCTGGTTTGACTGGAGAAAAAAGACCTGATTGGAGATAACAAACAGACTATAATAGAATTGAATGCATCGTTATATTTGGGTCATGAAAATTCTCCATCGTGTTTCTCATGATGGATACACTAAAGCAACTAGAATAATTTTCTAATTACAATGAGTTAGGCAATCGTATTCAATACCTTAAGAAACTCTTATTCCTTTTCATTTTGTTCTTTTCTACATGTTGAGTTTGTCACGTCGCTCCATTCCCCCCTCCCCCTTATAAAACAAGAAGAAAAATAAAAGATGACTACTTTCTTTTTTCTTTGAAAGAAATATTTTTTGCAGCTTAGACTATTCTTGTTCATAGTGATGATCAAGATGGCAATTATCATCGGTATCGTGATTATCAGAAAAAGGAATACGTCAAAATGTCAGAAGGACTACTTACACCTTGAGGCAAAGTACTCTTTTATTTGGGTTTCAACTTAAATCCAACCTAAATAATGTTTTTTATTTTTTTCTAACTTGTTATCACACGACCAAGAACTTCGATACTACAATTAGCCAAGAAAAGCTTTCAATGTCAGCATAAAGGTTCCATAACTTCCCTTTAGTAGAGTCTCCTTACCTGTTTTGGTCTCCTAGAAAAATCCAATAATCCAAACGATGACTGCCAAAGGGCCCGCAATGGGCGGAAGAGAAACTTTGCGAAGCCGACGAAAAGAAGCTCACTCGTGACCTTCTGTTGGATGGACAAGTCCATTGCACCTAAAGGAAAGGCCAACTTGTGCGTCACGGAGAGGGAAGAAGCAACAAGAGTGGCCAGTATGCAATTGGATCCTAGGTTCCCCGGAAATATCAATACTAGAATGTATATTTAATTTGGCTAATTTAATGTATAATTTATTAACCATTTAAAATCTAAGATTTTTCTTCTCGTTTTTGAAAACATAATAAATATATATATAAATAATGGTACTTTGTTTTTTTTTTTTAATAAATAGTAAAAGATGAGTTCTTCAGGAAACGGTCATCCTAGTTACTAGTAGTATTATTTTTTCCATTTCTTATTAAAGTTATCGCGAGAATGGCGCTTGTAGTTCTCTCGTATTGCTGCAATAGGTTGGATCCCAGGTTTTAAAAATAATGGAAGCAACCCTTTTGACTCATAACGTGCGGTTTGAAGTTCAAATGGTTAGGTATTGGTTTGAAAGTCATTCTGGGATTTGAACTTCTCAAGTTGAAACATGTTCTGACATCGATGATGAACTTGCAATTCTCAAGTTGTAACTTCTCAAGTTGAACTTTCTAAGTCAGAAGACTTTTTTTTTTTATGAATATGTGAGTTGATTCATCGAAGAATAAAGAAATACATAAGCTTAGGGGCATACCCCAGCATTACAAATCATCTAGGAGAATATAGAATTTGAAATTCTCCAACTATGACTCAACAAAACATTAGCTTGAGAGAGTTTAATGTTTCTAAATAAATAGGCTCTTCTAAGTCAGAAGACTTACTCCATGAAGAACTTGCAATTTTTAGAGTAACGGTGAGTCGAGGAAGTATTGCTGCCTACCATCGAAAGTCAAAGTCTTCTGTTATTAGTCATCTAATATTTTGAGCTCTGGCATTGTGTTCTTCATATTGTAATGCTTTTTGTGTGAACGCGTGATCTTAAAATGGCATTTGGGGTAACATGTGATACTTATTTGTCTTATTTATCAGAGATAGTTGCCTTCATTTAATTTCTTTGATAAGCTTCAGTAATTGCCCTTTTGAATGCACTACTCATGGAACTCTTGGCCTCACAGTTTAGCGAGTCTTCGACCTCAACAGAAAGACATCCCCGCCCAGCAGAACGTCCTGGTTCCCATGTAAAACTAGCCACGGTGGGCTTGATGTCTTTTGACATCTTTTGGGCTTGCGTATCATAGTGGGCCTGACTTGGCTATCACCTACACGATCTTGAAATTTGAATCATATAATTCTGATTAGAATTTATGTAAAAATATGAAATTTCATTATTAATATCTTTTCCAAATTACCTATTTTCATGTTTTTACATATATGGGTTACAAATGGTGATCAATTAGTTACACAAGGAAAAGTTCAAGACAAACATATTCCACGCGAGACTTCTAAGAACAAGAAAGTTTATAGTCAAAAACATGATGCGTAATGCATTTACTCGGACAAAGGTAAGAACCAGCAATCCATAGATTGGTCCAACGGTCCATAAAATCAGCTTCATTATGTAATATTATCCTTGAAGTTGGTGTCATGTACAAATCATAAGCACCTAACTTCCTTAAAATAGAAATGATATTGTGGCACACTTAGCACCTTTGTCAAAAGATCCATAGGCTATTCTTGTGTGGAGACGTGTGTAGTATGAATGATTCACGTGAATGAAATGACAATCACATTAACATATTTGGTCTTCTTATGTAGAACCGAATTTGTAGCAAGTTTTATGGTGGATTTGTTGTCACAATATAGAACAATTGGCCTTAGGGATGATATTTGCAAATTATCTAGAATACCCAAAAGTCAAATAATCTCACAACTAGTTGATGTCATAGCATGATACTTTGTGTCTATTGAAGATCATGAAATAATTGGTTGTTTCTTGCATTTTAATGAAATTAAAGATCATTCACCAAGCTTAATATAGAACCTTATAGTACATCATCGATTTGTAAGGCACTTTACATAATCAAAATCATAATAGGCTTACATATCTAACTTACTATTTGAGCTCACTGTTAGCCTTAACCTCTTGGCTCTTTTATATATTTGATAACTTGGAGGGAAATCTCATGATAAGATTGTTTGGGAGTATGCATTAACTAGTTTAAAACTTTATAGCATAATTAATATTTGGCCCAATCATGGTCAAGTAGATCAACTTCCCAATCAAAAGTTAATACCCAGTAATATCCTACAATGGTGGGTTCCCTTCCTCTAGTGTAGAATCATACTTAGGCATGGTAAGCTTATGATTAACATCCATGAAAGTAAGCAAGGACTTGCGAGCTAAAAGTCCATAATTTGAGATCAATTCTAAGGGATATTTCCTTTGGTTTATCACAATTCTAGACTTGGATCTTGCTACCACAATGCCAAAAAAGAATTTAATAGGGCCAAGGTCCTTCATATAAAATTTAGAATGAAGATAATCCTTATGCTTGTGTATCCCCTTGTCAATACCTATGATGATGATGTCATATACATAAATCAAGACAATGAGAATGCTCATACCAACGGGTTTTATAAATAAGGAGTAGTTGTGAAGGAATTGGTAAAAGTGGTTATTAACTTATGGTATCATTGTCTAAATGTTTACTTTAGTTCATATAGTGACTTCTACAAGTGGCACACTTTGCATTTTCCTCATCTTTAAATTCCCTTTAACCTTCGTATAAGCTTCTACATTAATGTTAGCCTAAAGAAAAACATTATTTACACCCATTTGATGCAACTCACAATGATGGGTAATAGCTAAAAGTATATGAGTGTGAGTAGTCATCATTTTTCCAACTAGAGCAAAAGTTTTTTTGTAATTAATGCCCGCTTATTGCCACTAGATGAGCTTTATATCTCTTTACCCTTTCATCAATGTTGTAGTTTCTTTTATATACTTATTTACATCTACTGGCCTTTTTTCTTATAAGCAAAGGAACTAATTTTCATGTATTGTTCAACTTTAATGCTATAATCTCCTTAGCCATGGTATCTCAGCATTTAAGATCTAAGTTAACCTTTTTGTAAGAGATGGGCTTGGTAGTCATAGAAATAGAGGTTATAAAGTAGATATAGGAATTTAAGAGTCAATGGTTGGATAAGACATCAAAAGTAGGGTAAACAACATCTAAATTGGGTGCAACATGAGTAATGGATGTATCAATAGTGGATAAAATATAGTCCAAAGACCAAATTAGCAGTCTTGAAACTCTATCTTGTTTGGTTCATAAGAATGATATTTTTTTATGATGAAGGAATATTTAAATTAAATATTTGTATGGACTTATAATGGTTTTTATTGGACTAGGTATGCAAATTTTTTCCAAATAACTAAGTTCATGTACCCTTATACTTGAAGAAGCCCAAGTCAAAAGGAAACTCATGCATTTGTTAAAGCCCACATGTGAATCAAGTACAAATAAAATGCATAGGGGGCAAGGGGCAACCACAATAATTGTCAATGAGGCTTCATGAGAATTACATGTGAAAGAAGATATTTTACACGAAAAAGGTGGTGTTGATTTGTCCACATGGAAAATGTAAATGGGGAGAATGTGAAAAGAGTTAAACTCAAACATCAAATGATGTTGTGCAACTAAAAAACAATAGGAAGGAAGGAGAACTCTGACCTAGGCTCAAGCTTGCACAACTTGAAATACTTGTTCTTTCATTTTTCTCTGTATCTATGATGCTAGCAGCTCTAACAATCATTAAAAAAGACTTTAATGTGCAACGTCTTTCTTCCTACAAGCTTCAACGGGTTGATTTGTTCATGTACAAAAGAAGCAAAAGAAAAAAGGCTTAGGTTGATTGGAAAAAATATATAAAAAAAAAAAAGGTGACTTTGATCTATGAGAAATTTGTGCTTATGTTATACCTTGTGATTACACTCATTTGTATTACGACTCTTTATTCAGATTTGTCCTTTATTGCTTATATTCTTCAAAATAGGTCTAAAACCCAAAACCCTAGTGCTTAATTACTCAGATTATTAGGGGTTTCATTGCAATTATCATCTTTGTGCTTATTTCTAATTCTTTGTAAGGATGTTGTATTGATTGTATATACTATTCTATGGTCACTAGAAATTATATGTTGTAATTTCTAAATAAGTAAAGGATACCCTTTGATAGGCTATCAAAAAAGATGGGTTGCACTCCTTGTTCAATCATTGAAAAAAAAAAAAATTGGTGTATGCTCTTATGATTCCTTGACTATTTATCTAACTATTGAATTGGTCTCTAAATTGGATTATCTTGCTCTACACAAATTGAAACTTTACTCATATTGCAATTATTGTCATAGATTGTTGATAAATTTGATCATGTTTATTTTAAGATGTGCTTGACTTGTTTGTTGACCTTTAGAAAAGAAAAATCAAAACAATATATACTTAGGGAACATAAAAAGAGTTAATTTAGAATTTCAAATAAACCTAGTTCACCTCCCTTTTAAGTTGCTAAGAAACCTTACATATTTATTTGTTGTGGTGGAAATGAAAAGGACTCTATGAGTGGAGTGCAATGGGCAACCCACGATAGATGCCACAATTGGTGGTTTAATCAATTCTGTAGCAAAAGTCATAATGGGTGACTTAAATGGTAGCTTAAGAGAAGGAGTAACATTAATCGGTGAACTTGGTTTCAAGAGCATGATAGAAACTGAGATTAATAGAGCATGATTTTTAATGAATCAATGATGATGATGGATGCATGCCCTCATCATTCCTAAATGTTAAGGCTTGTGCAAATTGAAAAATGTCTTCATGAAAGACAAAATATCTAGTAACAAAAAATTAACCATTATTGATATCATATAATTGACAACTTTTTTAAACAAAAGGATCTTATGAAATTGCACATAATAGAGTTACTAGCATAACATAGGCAACCAAATGTGCAAAGGTTACTTTCTACCTTTCGATCTTTTCCTACAAAGAATATTGTAAGGTTGAACCTTTTCTCCAATTGTTGAAAAAAACTATTTTACCCTTTATATTTTTTGGTCCACCTCACCAAACCTTACATCCAGTTGTCTTTTACCCTCAAGTTTAGGTCAAAGTTACATTTGTCCATTTCCTACCTCTAAAACCTTTTTTGAATTCACAATGTTAGATTTAGATGACACAAATGAGAGCCACACATTGTAATAGTTTGCAATCCCTCATCATCACTATTGGAATATATTTTAATATTATTATAATATATTAACATTTTAATGACGAGAAAAATGAAATTATAATATAAGAATATTATAATCATTGCTTGCTTATTTATTGGATTTTTATTAGAAAAATAATGTTGAAATTATATGTAGAAAATTGGGTTAGAATGAGCAAAGTCCATATGAATGAACCCAATCTGCAAGTCATATTTGCACAACCCAGCCCGCATGAGCATGTGACCCAGTCCAGAGAGGCGCGAGCTCGCATGAACACGATCTTGCCCAAACCGCAACCCACGTGCGCAACACACATGTGAGACCCAAACCCATTCTGGCAACCCGCGTGCATGACCCACGACTGCCTTTGTGACTCGTAACCCAGCTTAACCCATGACTCGGATGCCATGACTTCACTATCAGATTTGGACGCTGATTTCAACTCTGATCAAGCTACAAAATGGCTCATTGGAAAGCTAATAGAGAGGGCAGCAATTTTATGAAGAAAAATCGAAGACCCACTGCTCATAGAGGATTAATTTGAAGAAATTAAGGAGTTTTTTGAGTTTGTGCCCTAACTGCTCAAAAGAGAAATTGGAAGCAAATTAGAAAGTTTCTAAAGATGATTTCAAAGGGCTTTTGTAAGCAAGAAGGTGATCTATCAATCTCTAAAGCACCCACAATGATTTGATTCAAGATTGAAGAGAATTAAGAAGGATTCAAGAGAGATCCAGAAACTCAACTCGGTAATCTATTTTTTGGTCTGTAAAGCTCCGAATTAGTAACTTAAAATATGGACAAAACAATGGCATTTTGGAGCTCGATTTTGAATGACTTAGAGATAGAACGACTAGTTCTTCTCCTTCTTCTCTCAACAGCTCAAAAATGAAAGAGATAAGACAAAAATTTAGGGCTCCAATAGGAAGAAGAGGTGACTTGCTTCAGAGGTGTTAGAACGGCTCTTTGAAGTAAAATGTGAGTTATCTTGAAGTTATTTAAGTACATTTTACTCACTGTTATGGTTGGTCCAAAAATTACAAAGAAAGCAATCTTGTTCATAGAAACTTCTTCAAGCTTGTGAAATTTTTTTACATTTCGGTGATTCGACTCTAAGCTCATTACTGCTTTGATATACTTATTATGAAATCAAATTGCTCTTCATTTCATATCTTATTTGAGTTGATTTCATACGAGTGAACAATGTTAGGGTTTATTGTTCAGTGAATTTTAGATGCAAGTGAACATGTCGAACAAGTAATATAATGATAAGTAAGATATCGTCCCACAGAGATTGATGATTACTAGACCAACTAATTACTAACGGTGAATAACTCCTAGAATTTATCTAACAAACCCAAATAATAGATGATAGATTAACAAATTAAATCTAAAAAAAAAAAAATACACAAAATATGTTAGAGCATATGATTTCACCATAACTATAAGGTACTAATGTAGATTATTTATGCTTGCAAGAGGGATAATATCTATGTGATGGCGGAACTTCTTAATTTATTTACTATCTTATGTCTAGGTATAGCAAACCTACTTAGTTCATTAATTCACTATATCTCTATATGTGAATTAAAACAAACCAAATGCATTAGGATCTATGCACATTCTTAATTTACACCAAAAATCACACAAATAATATGGTATATGTTTATCCATATTTAATTTATGGTTACACATTACAAGAAGTGATTGCATATCATCTCCTGTTAATTTTAAATATACAAATCAAATTATTCAAGTGGTAGCTAATCTCCTAAAAGCATTAGACACAGTAACATGTAACTTCACATAAACAAAATATATTACAAAACATAATAATCATAAGATTCATACCATCATAATTAAGTTATATTGTAGGTTTAACAAAAGTAAACTAAAAGATAAAGAAATAACAAGGAAGAACAATAATAAGAAATAAAAAAGGCATCTTGAATCTAAGAACAAGAAGTATGTCACATTTTTTGTCTTCTCTTCAAGAAAACCTTAAATTCTTGGCCTTTCTCTTGAGTTGTGCTCAATTTCCTCCTCTTCCCTCTTTCACTTCTTCTCTTCTCTTAAATAGAGTTTTGGGTTTAGACCTTATCCCAATAGAAGTCGGTTTTAGATACCTAAAACAATTGAGTTTTGAACTCTTATATTAAATGTGCTTTGAACTCCTAACATGACTTGGTTTTCTAATTATTTAGAAAACCTAACAACAATGAAAAATCTAAAGTCCAAGCCCATCAATCTTGATATTTTGACCATATTTTGTCATATAATAAGCATCAGGTTCTCTATGCTTATCCTTTTTCTCCATGCCTCCTTATACTATAAAAACAAAGCAAATTCAAGTAAATAAAAAGAAATTCAAATATTTTCTCTTAAGCATTGCATTATTTATTGTCTAAAAATAGGTAAAATAACTCTATAAAAATAGAGTTATCATTTATGTAAATTTGGGGCTTTTGTCCATATAATCTTGCATTAAATCTCTAGCACTTCTTCTCTTCTCTTAAATAGAGTTTTGGGTTTAGACCTTATCCCAATAGAAGTCGGTTTTAGATACCTAAAACAATTGAGTTTTGAACTCTTATATTAAATGTGCTTTGAACTCCTAACATGACTTGGTTTTCTAATTATTTAGAAAACCTAACAACAATGAAAAATCTAAAGTCCAAGCCCATCAATCTTGATATTTTGACCATATTTTGTCATATAATAAGCATCAGGTTCTCTATGCTTATCCTTTTTCTCCATGCCTCCTTATACTATAAAAACAAAGCAAATTCAAGTAAATAAAAAGAAATTCAAATATTTTCTCTTAAGCATTGCATTATTTATTGTCTAAAAATAGGTAAAATAACTCTATAAAAATAGAGTTATCATTTATGTAAATTTGGGGCTTTTGTCCATATAATCTTGCATTAAATCTCTAGCACTTGTTTGAAGCTTCTAAACTTGAATTCATATCTTACAGAAGCTGAATTTGAAATTGCACCTAATTGCTATTCTTTGTTGAAATTCTTAGGGAGAGAATTTGTAATTGGGATTTGGGGAGTGGTTCTCCTTTGTAAGAATTGATTAAAGAGTGACTTTAGCAGGTTGTTGCTAGAGTGGGGTGGAGTGAATGCCAAGGTGGTTTGGGCCGAACCACTTTCCAAAAAATTGTGTCTTTGTCTTGTGTGATAATTTTACTTGCTGCCTTAATTGTTTGACATAAGAAAAAAGAAAAAGACACAAAAAATTTTTGAGAAACCTAATCCCCCCCCCCCCCCCCCCAAAACATTTAACTATGCTCCAACTCCATTACTATAACTAACACAAAAGTTAGCTAAAGGAAATTGAAGCATTTATTATTTATAAGTTTCATTAAAGAAGCATTAGTTAATAATTTGGAACTAGACACCCGTAGATGTCCATATTGTCTACATGTCCCCCATTGTAATAGTTAGACCTAAATCATCCCATGGTGCCACTTTTATTTTGTGAATTTTAAGTTTACTCATAACTATTTTGATACAATGTCAAAGCTGGCAGCAAAAAGATGTAGTACTCATTGGAGTAGATTAAAGGCAATATCACCTCTTAAAATGGTAAAAACATAAGTTTGGGAGCATCCGCAAGCTTGGAATATTATTATAAAAAATCAAGTATATTTACAGAGGGTGATACACAATTGTCTTTTTTGAGTAATATGTTTTAAAGTAAAATGAAACAAATATTTGTAATTGATAAAAACAACTCACTATATCAATAAACCTAAAAGCAAAATTGTTAGATGTTTATGTAGGTCACAAACAATGTAAAAACATATTTTTCCAAACAAATATTTTAAATATTTTATTTAATATTTTTGGTTACCAATTATTCTGGAAGAATTATTAATATTTCAGGTCTAGAATTTGCAAATAAGAGAAATGGCCGTGAAAGGCAAGTCCAACTCATGGAAAAGAACCAAGGCGCTGCCCAATATAATTGACCCAGTCCGGAGAAAAATCAACCTGCAAACAATAAGTGGTCCAGTCCGCAACCTGTGGAGCAAGATGCGACCCAAACAACTGTCGACGACCCGCGAAGCCTAAGAGCTGACATGTGACCCGCAACCTCAAGCAGGAGACAAACCTGTTCCGGGACTAGGGACTTAGAAACGAAATTGCGATCCATAAGCTGTCGAGATCCCAATAAAAGCAAAGTGAAAGCGCGATCCATGAAGCAAGAAAATCAAAAGGATGAACACTGAATCTGTAGAAAAACCAAAATCAGATTTGAAGAGAAATGAAGCTGCCACCCGTAAATATCCACAGCCCGATAAAGGCATGACTCACGGAAGGAAATCACGACCCAAGATGACGCGGTCCGCTTTAACATAAATCCAAAAGACATCGTTTAGAAAAGTAAATCTAAAATCTTGCCAATTGAACCAGAAGCACGTTAAAGGAAAGAAAATCGAAGGGAGAAGAAAAAGGGGACAAATCAAAGCAAAGATCTTTAATGTATAAGGGTTTAGCTCAAATCTGTGGCCACTTTAGTAAGAGTCCGGAAATCATGCTTGACGGAGAAGTCATAATTGCTTTCACCTTCAAAGTAGTTATGCGGTACTTCGTTTAGAATCATGGTCCATTTCGATTAAACAATATTTCTTAAGAAGTAATTATCAACGACAAGATGTAGCAGCTGATGGTAATTTTGAGCATTGAAAAAGAGCAGTGTAGTTAAAACCATCATGTAAGCTTTTTTGTACTGATTTCTTTTTAGTCCCTCTTTTTTTCCCCTCAATGAGCAAAATCCCTGAAGTTTTCACGTAGTTTCTAGTGCAAACGAAAGCTTATCTGGCCAAAAATTGCGCCCGCAGAATCTCCTCGAACACCACAAACTATTCAGAGTGGGATTCACGTCTCCCTAACATGGGTGCCATAAACTTTTCAGAGTTGCATTCACATGTCCATACAACAGATATCGTTTTCAATGATCTCTTTTTCTTTTTTCTTCTGGGCTTGTCCTGAAATTTGATATAAGACTTTTCTTGTGGTCCTTTATGGACTCGCCATGCCAGTACTTCAGCTAGTTTTCTATCGCTACCAAGCCAACAATCCAACGGAAAGAAGAAAGGAAAAATATGGACTGAAGCTAATCAAGTTCTCCAACCACTGAGCCGTGGTTCCTTCTAGAAAAGTAACATGCATGACGCTTATTGCCAATGATGGACTCGCCCATGCCTGAAATGATTCCATCTACAATATCAATACCTACCACAGTTCACACTTAAAAATAAGAAAACAGTTCAAATCAGCGATGTATAAGGAAAGCGTGTACGGCTCGCGTGACTACATGCCACGTTATCTTTCAGTCATGCGCTGGTGAAGGGTCTACGTCTAGACCAATGATCATGATGGACGGCAGATATAATATAGAATATAAAAGCTTCTTCTATTTCCCTTTCTTTTTTTATTCATTTCTTTCGAATTGTTGCGTCGTTGCTCTTTTTTCGTCGTCCTTCATATTGTTGTCATTTGGAAAATGACAAAGTCTTCTCTTGACAAAATCAATGGCATATGCTCGGTCGTGATGTATGAGCTACGGGCTTACGCAAATTTTGGAATCTTATTCGATATTCGGGGATTGACTAGAATAAGTATGACATTTTGAAAAAATGATCAAGGGATATGGTATTTGTGTGAATGGTTCAGATAGTCTTAGATTCTTATGAAAATTCACGTTCCTGAAATATTTAATTTTCAGAATTTGAGGTTTTTATTTTTTATTTTTTATTTTTTTTATTGCCGTTATTTCATTCTATCGGTCATGAAATATTGGATTTCGACTATTCGATCTGGTAATTTGATTTTCGTGAAACAAAAATAATTTATTATTCGTATGATTCTTAGATTGTCTACTTCTCAAATCAAAATCGAAAGAATGAGCTTTATGTATTATGCATGAAAATGATATATTTTATTCATAATCTCAAATGCACTTAATTTGTGAAAGATTATAAAATAATATACTTTTTGTAAAAGTGGATCATTTTGCGATCCTTTTTGTTACAAACAAACTACAAAAAATAATATGTTGGTATGGAGGGATTGCTTGTAACATGAAAAATTACTTAAAGAGTGGTAACAAATGACAAAGAAAATTGTTATAGGTTTTATAGTTTCGATTTAAAGGCTTTAGTTTTAGCTCCGACTAAATAGGTATGTCTATTAATATTCAACGAGAGATTCGATAACCATCAAATTTTATTATTTAAGTTAAAGTGCCATGTCAAAAGTAAGGACTAACATATCATTGTTGTCTCCTTACATTTAAAAATAACTTCAGAAAAAATACTACAAAAAGGAAGAAGAAGAAGGGATTATGGATCTTTCTTTATCATGTTAGGTATAACAAAAGGGAGTTAAGATAAAGTCTTCTTTTAGAGATTGAATTATGCTCAAAACAGGGTATCTGTGAGACATTCCTTATAGATGAAATTGTGGAGAGCTAGGTCATCATTAAGGAAAATTCATCTTTACTCGTATAGGGATAAACAATTTTATTACCATGAGAGAAACTATCATCTAGGGGTAAATCTAAGTTTTGTACTTAAATTTTTTAATTTATGTTAATTTGGTCAGTTACAACAAATCTTAAAGTTTTGTATCTGAGTTTAACTTTTGTTAATCTATTATAGTAAATTTTGAAGTTTTATAGTTGAGTTCAATTTCTTTGATGTAATCAAATTTAAATTTTTTTATTGATTTGTTTGGTTATAGTAAATCTTGAAGTTTTGTCATTGAGTTTAATTTTTGTTGATCCTATTGATTACAACTCATTTTAAATTTTTGTAACTAAGTTCTTTTCCTATAAATAAGATTAGAACCTACAAGTTAAATTTAAGTTAAAAAAATACCTCGATTATAGATGATGGTTTCTTTCTATTTTTTAACATAAAGTAATTTCTTACTCTTTTTAATAGTATTATTATAATAATTAAGTCTTTGAGATGCGACCTGATATTAATTGTATCATGTTATTCGTACTGAAATAAAAAGATTCGCCGCCTACTTATTTAGTAATGATGTCAGTCCAGGGGATGGAGACACTTTCCTAGTATTTTATAGCTGGTGGGTTTGCATTAAAGTTGTCATGTGGGCTTCCACTCTGCACAACACATAATTTTATTAATTTCCTTCTTGTTTTGATTGGTCATGGCTCCATGGATTATCATTATATTGTAGTTTTTGCAGTGCGTCCGTTAATTTCGGCATTCGATTGCGTATTAAACTTCATAACTTTCATGCCAACACCTTCTCGATAACCTACCAGCTGCGGCGAAGTGACGATGACCAAAAAACCAGAACATTTAATGCCCTTCAGCGAAAGGAAAACCTTGATAACTTGTGTTAAAAGAAATCTGAAAATTCAAATCCGTTTTTAAAGAAAAATAGGAGTAGTATTCTAATAAATTTTATTAATATTAATAAGGTTTTTTTTAATAAAAAATATAAATAGTATTTTGATAAATTTTATTAATATCAATAAAATTTAAATATAATAACCATAAATATAAAAATTAAGTATAATCATAACTCTTAAAAAAGATAAAATACTTATAATTTTTTAAACCTAACTAATCCTTTGTGAAGACAGCTAATTATGAATGAGATAGTAAGCCAAGTTGATAGAAGACTCATGTTTTGCACGTCGAAATGATAACTTTGATTCATGCTAAGTTGACAACAATTGAAATATTGTTTTAAGTTTAATGAAGAGAAGTAGATGAACTTATCTACATTCTAAGTTGAATAGGTCAAAGTCAAAAGTTATCGAGAAGAGAAGTACCGTACGCTCTTTCCTATCTACTCGCGTGGAAGTCGCTGTTCTAGATGTTTACTGCTGTTCGAGTATTAAGATTATAAATGGTATGGGAGCGCGACAAACGGGACTTTACGAAATTATTATATGGGGTAGCCTGAGCGTTTCAACTTTCAAAGCAGCGAGAGATACAAACACGGAAACCTCACTGTTGTTGGCGCCGAGGAAGGCCTTTAATGGCTTCGCTTTCCACGAGGCGCTAGTTGGCTCTGCACTGCACTAAAGCGAGTTTTCTAGTCGTACAATTTCTCTTTGGCTTCTTTCTCAGTGTCTCTTTCTCTCTGTCTTTCGTGTCTCTCTCTCTGTGTGTCTTTCGTGTCTCTCTCAGTGTTTGACGGACTGGACAGTGAACAGGAGATGAGCTGTACGCCCTGAGCTTTGCCCTTTTACTCAGACGACCCTCTTTCCCTGTTTTCTCCTCATCTTCGAGACAGCAATGGCGGAGGCAATTTATTTCTTCAATAAGGTGCCCTGACTTCCTTTTATTTTATTTTATTTTTCTCTCCATAATTATCTTTATTATCTATTCTTCGCTTTACTCTTCAAAATTGACTTTTTTTGGTGGGAAGTAAGTGACTGGGTTTTTGGTTTACTTTCGCTGAATAATTTGTTGTTTTGATTTGTGGGTATGAACTTCTCCAACTAGTTTTGAAGGATAATGGCGTTCGTTTTCTCTTTCCTTTTCAATCTCCTCGTTTGTTCTCCTCTATTTTTGTTCTCCGTCTTTTCCTTAAGTCATACCTGGTAAAATAAATTACTTTGTTTCATTTCATGAGTGAAAGGTATAGTAAGGGAACTGTAGACGGGTTTGGAAGAAGAATGCGCTGTTATTGTTATGCATGTTTTAATCTGGGTTTCGGATTCATTAAAACTTTTCTTATTTTTAGAGATTTTGCGCTTATTAGTGATCTCTACTCTATAAGACTGACCATGTATTAATATTTTTCCCAAGTGAGTGGGTTTGGGATCTTTGTGTTCTGTGAATTTGAAAACTCTACCCGCTAATTTGAATTTTTTTGCCGTTTACCTTAAAAACTAGTTGTATAGATTTACAACCCTTCTTGTAATCTCTCACTAAAATTTTATTTGACATAATTCCTTTATTTTCTCTGTTGGTCACAGGATGCGCTTTTGCTAAAACCTTCCAAGAAATCTCCTTTGTTCTCAAGGATGGTACTCTTAGTGCTTGCAGTGTTCTGTGGCGTTTATGTGTACACAATCTGTCTAAAGCAATTAAGCACCCACACCAAGACTAAAATTCTGAATATTCAAGGCATTGGCAGTCACTGTGATGACAACACGGTCAAGCTATCCCAAAATCCTTACATGCATTATCCAAAGCCGAAAACTTTTAGCAGGTGATTGATAATTTCTTCCAGAATAGTATGTCGGGATACATTCAGATCTCTAATTTCTGTTTTGTATCTGTAAACAGGGCTGAATGTGAACATAATCCTGTACAGTTCTTTGCCATCTTAACAATGCAGAGATCTGGAAGTGGGTGGTTTGAAACCCTACTAAATAGTCATATTAATGTAAGTTCCAATGGGGAGATTTTCTTCCTTCAGGATAGGAGGAAAAATATTTCTTCAGTTGTACAGACTCTAGATAAAGTTTACAACTTGGATTGGTTCAGTAGTGCTTCAAAAAATCAATGCTCTGCGGCAGTTGGCTTCAAGTGGATGCTTAATCAGGTAATGTGTGTTTGGATTCAGGTCAATAAATGATCCATTATTAGTTAATTATCTACTGTTTATAGTGTTTCCACTTGATGTAAGGTAATATGAAGTAATATGCTGTTCCCGTAGACTTTTCATAACAAATCCGTTTCTCAAATTAACACTTCTGATTAGCTCTTTATCTAATCTCAATTTTCCAGTCATGCAAGGCTATGATTGTGTTTATATCTCTGATGCAAATATGCCTGTGTAGTGTTGTTAGTTTTGACAGTCATCTCCAAATTGCACTGTGATTAACCTAAGAAATGAGTCTTCAGAGCCTACCTCTTTACCTCCTTATTTATAGCCCAGCGGCATAATTTTGAAATTAAATAATTTCAAAAAGCTTTCATAGGTTGCAACAAGGTCAGCGATGGTATCGTTTGGAACTGTGTGAGGAAACTTATTTCTGTGGATATGATTTTCCATAGAAATGTTGTACCATTATAGGTAGTTGAAACCGTTGTTTGTATTGCAGATTTATCACTGGGATTGGTGAATTTCTTCTTCTTGTATGAAGTAGAATTCTGATGGCTTTATTACATAAACTTGCTAATTTTTGGTTGATTGAGATGATTGTGCAGATTGTGGGTTCAGCTTATAGACATTTTCATTTTAAATTTGTAATACCTAGAATTCTCTATCTTGAGGTCAGATTATGATGTAGCAATAAATATGAAGTTCTTTGTTTATAAGATGGTAGTGTGCTTCTTCCAATGTTCAGCCAGGAGATTTTACTTGTAACTAGTGCTCCAATATGCATTTTTAAACTCTTTTGAGATCTTTGTGGACATATATGCAATCTTGTGGGAGACTCTAGAGTACATAGGACTAAGATGCAGATCTACCTTAAAATATCTAATAACATTGGCCTTTTATATGACATATTAAAGAAAAAAGAAAAGAAGCAACTGTAATAAGGCTATTGATTTGGTTGTAGTGTCCTGCAAAGCATGCAAATACGATCAAAATATAGTTAGTCTCCCTAGTATACTTGATCATGATAATTCCTTACGAATCTCGAATGAGAAGATTGAATATCTTTACTTAGTTGTATGTATGTGCCAGTCCATTTTCAATGAGGGACAGTGATTCTCATAGTACAAACTAAGTTGCCCCCTTATGATTTAATTAAACATAACAGTAGTTTTCCTGGGTAACAACGGATTTGGCCTACTTTGTGAATGTGGTCTAGAATAATTTTGCATTTATAATTTAGCCCAATAACATTTTTCTTTTTTCACAGACAACATATGTCAGACTATTGCTGTGAGTGAAGTGGAAATTTTTTGTCCTTCCAAAAATAATTTGATAAATTAATTTAGGATACACAGCATCCTCAGAAACTGTTGACTATTGTTACAATTCACTTAAGGTAAAAGCAGTGCGTTAGGTTATAGGATGTTGTTTTGACTCCTCTTGAACATATATTCAACAACCAGCAGTACAGTATTTCAAGGAATGAATCTTATCTACATCTATTTCATGTGGTCTCTTTGCAATTCTGACTCTGGTAATATGTTCAAGATATTATACATTTGTGAATGCTTAGATTTGTGTTTTTTATATTTGATTTGATGACTGCAATGGAGAGCCAACATTTCTCTGTACGGTTCATGCAGGGATTGATGGAGCATCATAAAGAAATAGCAGAGTATTTTAACCGTAAGGGTGTTTTTGCAATATTTCTCTTCCGAAGAAATTTACTGCGTCGGATGGTTTCAGTGGTTGCAAATTCCTATGATCGCAATGCTAAGCTATTGAATGGAACTCACAAGTCACATGTACATACACACGAAGAGGTCTCTCTCTCATTCGTGTCACTCCCTCACTCTCTCTCTCAAATTTGTGTGAACTTGAGCTTATTGGCTAATTACCAATGTAGGCTAATATACTCTCAAACTACAAGCCGCTGATAAATGTCAGCTCATTGATTACGAACCTAAAGGACACGGAGGTCACGACTGCCAAAGCTTTGGAATACTTCAATGGCACTAGGAACATGATTCTGTATTATGAGGATGTTATGACGAACCGCACTGTAAGGACTTACACATGAACACTGTTTAATTAAATACTTAATTATGTTTCTATCTTTAAGAAAATGCTGGAGTTATATTTTGGGTGCTATGAAGTTGTGTTCCTGTCTAAATTCAATGTTTTCTCCGTGGTGGTCATTTGGCTGTATTAGTTTACGCTGATGCCACATACCTAGTAAATGTCTCTGTGGTTATCGCTCTTTTTGGAGGTCCTTATTCTTCATTTTCCTTGCAGAAACTAAAAGATGTTCAGGAGTTCCTAAAGCTTCCACAGATGGAACTATCAAGCCGTCAAATTAAAATTCACAAAGGGCCCTTGTCGGACCTCATCAGGAACTGGGAGGATGTCAACAAGACACTCATTGGAACGGCTTATGAGAGTTTTCTCCATTCAGACTATTAAGCAGGGTCCTCCTTAACTCCTTGACTGGTGTATAACAAGTTAACTTATTCTTACACTAGGAAGCTGACAGGATACTGATCCCACCTGGAAAATTTTCACACTAGCAGTGTCTCAGGTGCTTTATAGCTTGTTTCCTCCCAAAGTCTCAATCAACAACCCCTTGATAGGCCTATACCCTTTCCATCATTTTCTTATTGGTCAAATAGACACCATGTATATGTGAGGTAATCAATGAAAATCATCAGCAAATGTTTGGTGCAATGGTTCTGAATTTTTTGGTTTGTATTATGCCATTCCCTCTAGTTACAAGCTGTGGATGTTTGGTTCTATTGGCTGTTGATTGGCATATGGGCTGGAGCTGTCAATCGTTGAAGAGGAAAAGTACAGCAGAGCTACACTGTTAGGCAGGTGGAGCTCGTGCCCACCTCTAACGGAGAAGATCCTGTGAGGGGGGAAAAGGGCTAAGCAGAAGAAGGAAGTAAGGGAAGCAGGCCTCATGACCTACTCATGGTAAAGGCCCTATATACCTATATAAAGATCAGGGAATGAAAGGCCTGTAAAGATCTGATCTTTACGGGCTCCTACCTTTGTTCTTTGAGAACATGTGGGCTGCGCCCCAAGTCATTCTAGTGGACGTGTCTATGGATATCGTCACCAAGGAGGCGAGAGAAATAAAAACTGTTCCCAAACACCTTACCAAAGAGTTAAAATATTTCAAACTTCGTTGTGTTCTGAGAAGTCGCTTGTGGCAAGTTAGTCCACGGTTCCGTGCCCAAACAATGATTAAGATTGTGAAAATTATGGTCTAAAGATTAGGCGGTGGGGCTGGTTTGGCATGTCTTTCCTTTTCAGCAAAGGTCCCACTCCTACATGCACGTGAGGCCCAACTTAGTGGTTTACCTTTACTCAACTTTTTCGGCCCAATTCTTTGGCCACCCATTTGGGACAGTGGGAAGAATTTAAAACACGACCACTGACGGAGCAAAAGAAAAGGACGGCCAATGGGGTGAAAGTCACCGCCCATGGGTATTTCCCAACACGTTTCCATAGTTTCTAGATTTGGCTGTTGGAATCCAAACCAAAGACTGCAATTGAAGTGCGTTCAAGCCACTAAAACTATTGTTATTAAAGGTTGAATGGTGGTGCGATTGAAGTTCAACTTTTTCTTCTTCCTTCCAGAAAGTTAACTGGTCTCACATTGTAAATTAGCTAAAGTTTATTCATCCATTCTACGGTCTTTTGCAAGGAGAATCTTAGACAAAGTTTTACAACGCAAAGGGAACCCATGCAGTTTCCTTTGGACATTTCATTAGCCAGGATTATCCAATGTTCATTTTGCTCCTGTGGTGTGCCTTTATTCGCATTCAGTAGCGCTTTTTATGCCTGCCCATATTTCCCTTTGTTCCTTTCTTTTCTTTCTCCTCTTTCTCTCTACTTGAGTGGATTGTGGCCTTTTACAGGCTCAGCCTAACGGAAGCAAATCAGTTGTGGGGTAGAAATATACCTTAAACGAAGATTTGCCAAGTAAATCAAGCTTTTCTCTTTCGGAAGGCCTTAAATATTGTCAAAAAGAACTTCGAAAAATAGGGACATCTTCTTCCTACAAATCAAGTATGAAGCTGGAATCACACATTCAATAACGTGAACTTCAAAAAGAATTTGATTGAAGTCTGATTATCGTTCTTAAAGGGCGAACTCATAATCAAGCGTAGGTATTGCAAGCTCTGGCCTCTTCCGCTCTTTTTGAGGTTCGTTTTACTCAGCCACGTGCTGACTTAATGTTACACCAAGAGCCGAAGAGACTCTTTACGCATTGTAATTGTAGGTTCCCTAACCTACATAAATGACTACAAGTTACAAGCGTTCAGTCAACAAGTTACAAGGCCCAGCTATATTCATCTATTTTCAAATACAACTAACAAACATTGTTGAAAACAAGAATGCTAGGGACTACAAAATCCCAACTTGACGTCCACATACCCTGTTGTGTCGTTTACAAAATACTACTCTCCGTTTGTTGCTCTAGAGTCAGAAACCATACCAAAGCGCCGGCTCAAGCTAGCGCAACCAGTGATACAGCTAAACCCAGGTCGATAGCCTGCTGGTAAAATCAATGGTGCCTGACGCAGCCCACAACCCCAAAATCCTATCTTCTTCCTCTTTCATCTAAAAAAAAAAAAAAAAATGATACAGTTAGGTGTTCGAATCCCCATAACCCAAAATCCCATTTTCTCCCCATTTACCTTTTTAAAAAAAAACTGATACAGTTTCTAATTTTCAGATTCTCCATACATGAACTTTCTTGAACTCCAAACTCCATATCAGAAGTCAAGTGCCTGAATTTTTCTTGCACTTTCATGCTGGTGTTCCTTGTAAAATATATTTAAATAGCAAAGTGAAAATAATTCATTATTTGGTACCCACCAGGATCTCACTAGTATCTTGCGTCGGTTCATCATCTCCCGCTAATGAAAAAGAGTATAAATAAAAAAACATTGCATGGGGACATGCAAACTTTGAGAGGCTCTCCTAAGACCAATGCTATGCACTATCTGCACTATTAGAGAGAGATAGGGAGAGGAAGTCAGAGAGAAATTTTATTAATCATATTTCTTATGGTTGATCTGACAACTTGCATTTGCTACGGGCTATAAATACATCCAGAGAGGGAAGGGTTCGGCGTGCAAACCCACAGTTGATTTAAGCTCTAGCTACTTGCTTGCTCAGTCATTTTACGCCCATTCTACGCTCAACACCTCCCCCTGCCCCCTTGTCTCAATCACTGTCTTTCGAGCTTTCTCAATCTCTATGGCCCAGAAAAAGTTAATCTCGACTTGTCTCCTGCTTGTTTTAATTTTTGTCCAAGCAATTCATTTTATAGAGGGAAGGCGTTTGCTTGTGGGGAAGAATAGTGAATTCCAAACTCAAGATAACATCTACGAAAAGGACACTATTGAGGACATCGGTGAGTTACACGGTAGTTACAAGACAAACGAAGAAAATTCTGAGTTGCCTTCTACAACACCAGCTGACGATGAGGCCAAGCCGCTTCCTCCGGGTCTCGACGTCAACGTCTTCAGACCCACAGCTCCAGGTCACAGCCCTGGGGTCGGGCATTCACTAAGAAACTAGAACTACTTTCCTGCATGTTTATGTGTCATGCACGTTCTCATGCATCGTAAAGGGAAGAAGCTCAGTTCTAAGAAATTAGGCTTGTTATCTCCTTAAAAAAAAAAAAACAAATGAGACGAGAAAATAAAGGCAAGCACTTGTGCTTATAATAAGTGTTTGTGTTTTATGTTACTGCTTTCGGTTTGGGTTCATGTCAGAAAGGCTAGGTGCATTGCTGCATAGTTAGGCAGTGTAATATGTAGTTCTTCATCTATTTGTTTGATTTTCAGTGAAGTGTAATGGAGTTGCTTACATTGTTTGCTTTATTCTTTTGTCATCATCTGATTTCCAATCGGTCGCAACTAAAACTAATGGGGAGAATTCCTGATTACTATGGATGATGATCCCTATGTCCAAATTAAGTTCCTCCAGCCGATGGAAAGAATTGACTCTCAACTCAGTTTCTACCTATATCCATATGACTTCTAAATTGGAAATTTCCTCCAAATTGTTGCTGTTGCACAAGACGGACATTGCGGGGGAGAAGTCCCGAGAGGACTATATGTCTGTATTAATGTTGTCGTTCGCTCCTAAAGCAGGCAAAACACCACTTAAAAAGTACCTTACAGTTGGCCTGAACATGCTTATCCTTTATCCATGACCATTTATAGGGTTGCTACCATTATCTACCATGAATTTTGCGTTACAATTACTTCCATCTTAAGAAAGATACCTTACGGACGACTTTTTATCAACTATACTCAAAAACCGTTTCTCAGAATAAGGTCCAACGTTGCAATCGTTCAAATTTTGCTCGTCGTTATAACAAAGCATTATACTGTGTGCTGAGGAATGGCGGAAATCATGTGACTGGCTTCATTGTGTTCTCATGCTAGCTCCATAAAATGACATTGATGCTAACTTGATTCATAGGCTGATATTCTCTTCCTAGACTTTGATTATGTTAGGTAAAGATCTCGCGTTTTCCATTACTTTTCCGAATGTAGAAGTGTAGTTCTGGAAATTACTTGCAAATTACAACTTATTAAGAACTGTTTATTTCAAATGAATATGCTTGGAAAATATATATTTTTTTTAGTTCTTCGTCGTTTGGGTTGAATGAAAAGCTTTGCTCAATGAAAATTGCTTTTACGTCAACATAATTTTTTGGTTACAAATTTGAGAAATAACCTTTTATTTTTAAGAAAATGTACTTTTCCGCTTAACATGACTAATTAAGTCCCGATGCTTATTCAGACTCTTGGCACCACCCTATACGGTGCCAATCTGCTCCCTTCACAACCCTCTGTTGCCCACAAGTTTTTGTGTTCTTTTGTATCTTGGAAAATTGGATCGTTTTTTCAGTAGTTCTTTTTTATCTTGAAAAATTGGATGGTTTTTTCAGTAGTCTTACAAGTTTAGCTGATTATCATGCTAATGATTTTTATGTCAATTAAACATATATATATATATGTTCTGATGCCTCTTTAAACAGTCGACAAACAATATCTTTGTCTGGAACTTTTATTTTTGACAAAACAAAAAGCTAAAATTCTAAACTCAGAAAAAATTCATGAGCAAATTTTCCTAATTGCTTAAGTGTACAACTATTATACCACTCAATGATGATAATGGAAAAGGAATTTTTGCGAGTCTTTAGGTTTCAATGCTGCGTCATTCGACTGAGTGCCACATAGGAAAGTTTGCATCCTAATTCGTTCCGTCCCACCTTTGAATACGAACTCCATGGCATAATGCGAATTCAGTTTGCGTATTCATCTAACTCTCCTCATCTCCACGCACGTGACGTAATATCTCGAACTCATAATGCAAACCTCTTCCGAGATTCAACAGCCACCCATATCTTGTACGACATGTTCTAATTTTCTTACATCGTTCCTTTGCGGGAAATGAGTATGTTATCTGAATGGACAAAATGATGCGGTCAAAGATGTTATCCCTTTCTAGCCCATATCGTCAGAAGATTTACAGTTGCGTATCCATTGTATTGATGTACATATATACGGACGTAGCCCAATCTAGGAAAGGAAACATAATATATACAATAAATACAATAATATTGACCCTTAATCGTAGGCATCAATGTGGCAAGTAATTAGGTGAGGTAGCTGTACATTAACACTTTCTAGCCCATATCGTCATAAGATTTACAGTTGAAAGTTTGATTGTGAAAGAGAGTCCAAGCTGTAGCAGAACTACGAAAAAAATGCATATTGGCTTTGACTAACTCAAGCTATTATGACAGACCTAGACAAAAAAGTCCAGGTGAAACCAACCCTTAAGTAGTGAAAGATTATAGAGGAATCGAAAGATACCACATATATTCTCAGACCTCTTTCTGCCAATCATTATCATACACAGAATTTTGCACCCTTTTGTTGCATTTTATATAGCAACACTTAGTGTCTTCCAACTTTGCTCGTGCACTACAGCGTAGCACAACAGTGAAGTTCAATTCTCTTTGTTCCCAGTACAATAAACTATCATTTTCGTTGTAGAGGTTAACTCCGAGCTCAGTGCTTCCCCAGTCTGAGGAGCCAACCGAGCAATCGAATTGCAAGTTTCTTTGCTTCATTCTTAATGGAGGCAGGAGTGGGGTGGACGCAAAGCACTTTGGAGTGTCATCATTTGCTTTGAGGCTATGGAAGTGGTCGAGTCTCCAACTGGATTGTCTGCCGTGGTGCGTTTGACTGGACTTTTGTTATTGACTTGACACGATATTCTGTTTTCTAATGAATGCATGGCTGCTGAACACAAGAAAGAGGCAAAGACTCTATCGACATGTAGCAGTAGCATTTATAATGTTGAAGTGCGGGACTGAGCTCGTGATTTCATCCGTCAATCCAAAGCTACGGGAGTGGAAATGTCATGACTCAAGATGTTTTTTACTATAATTGTACTTCTATTTCAAATAAATCAATGGATTCTAGATTCAGCGAAAATCAATGGTTATCATGACCCAAACCTATATGGACCAAATGATGCGTAGTGGGCGGAAATAATAGACAGCAACAAATGATTTCATCACGATATTTTACTTCTTAATAGGCCATGTACTCGAAACGTTGGCCCACTCAGATACGGTTCGCATTGTTTTTGTTTCCGGTAGGTGAGAGTCCCTAGAGCAATAGATCTCGCTTTTTGAAAGAATCTCGACTCCTTTGATTCGAACATTCTCATTGGTGACTCTGCAAACTTCAAGGAATAGTCAAACCTAGAAAAAAAAGGCAGACAATTACAGAATTTGGCTTTCACATGAACCATCCATCAGCTATAACAGGATAGTTTTAATTGTCATTAGTGATCGAGCCATTATTTGGTTTTTCACTAGCTCTAGCGAATATCCATCAGAATGAAGAGTACATAGATGTCAAGACCTCTGTAGCCAACCGTCCTACCAGAAAACGTAATGATCATAGTGTTCAAGCCAACTTAACAGAACTACCTTAACATTGGTAATCCTCGACTCTTTCCCAGATCGATCTCCCGCGGGACCTTTCAAAGTTCACATGAGAAGACAAGTGTTGAAGGTCATGAGTCCCACATGGGAGAAGAGGAAACTTATAGTTAAGTTTAAAAGAAGGAAGTTTTCTCTAACTTTGGAACTAATTTTAAGTTAGGCTTTAGGCTTTTTAACATAGTATTAGAGCCCAAGTAAGGTCTTACTCCAAATTTATTATATGGATGGAGGATCACACTGGAGAGGAGGAAATCTGTGGTTAAGTTTAAATGAAAGAAATCTCCTCCAAATCTTGAGTTAGTTTTTGAATTGAACTTTAGACCTTTTAACAAAAAGCAAACTCAATCTAAGTCTTGCATTCATAATCTTCGTATTCATAAACTTTGATTCTTGAAGGAATTCTAATATTTCGTATCTAGAGCTCCTAATCTTCTTTGCGCTACTTGTATAATATGCCTAACCTACGTTACAAATGCAATCTTTCATAATTTACCATAAGCAGGTCGATAAAATCTAGTCGATAAGACATCTATTGCTGAAATACCTTAAAGCCCTGGAAATTTCTTCCCTTTATCCCTTTTTGTTAAACTATTTTAATAGCGTCATTCTTATACTGATCATTCATTCCAGCGATGGCAAAAGAATCCTCTCCATCATGCTACAACTAACACTAAGCAAACTAGAAAGTAATCAGCAATTAAGGGAGGCAACACGGAAAAACGAGAATAGGAAGCGCATATGAAAAAAGGAAACAAAGCATGTGGTATTGTTACGTTCTCAATTACTTTAATAAAAGATAATTTTGAAGACAAGTCTCAACATAATTTCTTTATATATTATTCTCAATTTGGGCCTTATAAGCCCAAACTTGCTGCGGCCCTTCATAGATCTATAATGAATTACCACTTTCTGCAACCAATGCTCTAGTAGCCTATTTTATGGCAGCGTTGACCCAACCCATGTAATCCTTTCCTAAGTAACCCTTTTCATAGATAACTTATTTATGATTCAAACTTGGAATGGAGGTTAGCTTTGATATAATTTTGTTTGTGTAAATCATAGGCTATGATACTACTTATATTAGGAAGTTCTTTATAAATATTGAAAAATATTGCCATAGAGGATACAAGGAATTGTCTAAAAAAAAAAGAAAAAAAGAATGGAACACAAATCTATCCACTAGGATTGCCCTACTATCCTAAAAAGGAAACAAGTGAAGCTACTATATGGTTGTTGCAAAACCTACTTATTCAGCATACTTGGAGGCTTAAGGAGATCATTTTTTATGTGATGTAATGTTGTGTAAGGTCTTTTCATAGGGGTATGCTCTTAACTATTTTGTATTGAGTATTTTACATATAAATAATTAGGAATACAATATCACCATAAATCTAATTCATCAAAAAATTAAACAAACATGATGGAAGAAATTTCTTGATTGTGTATTGATAGAAATTAATGATTTAAAAAACCAAATCATATGCACAATCAATACATACAGAAAAGAAAAAAAAAATTCACAATTGATACAAAATCATTGTCAGATTTTTGTTAGTGATGTTGGCTAGGGTTTCTAGCAAGAGTTGGACTTTGGTATTATGGTAATGATGCTTACTGGACTATGGCTGACATGGTGGATTGTTTGACGTGGTAGATGACATTGTAGTTAACACAACAAGCTTATAGGTGGTTGGATCATGAGTGCACCATGCGAGCATGTGGCAGCTCATGGAGCACTTGCAATGCCTAGAATTATCTATCTTAGGGATTCATGTCTTAAGGTCAGATAATGATGTAGGCATGGATATGAAGATCTTTAGTTATAAGGTGGTAGTGTGCTTCTTCTAATGTCAAGTCAAGAGGTGTCACTCGTAGCTGGTGCTTAAATATGTACTTTTAAACTCTTTTGAGATCTTTGTAGAAATATAAGCAATCTTATGGGAGACTCCAGAGTACATAGGACTAAGATGTATAATTACATTAAACTGTCAAATAACATTGGCTTTGCATATGACATATTAAAATGAAAAAGAAGCAACTTTGATGGGGTTATTGGTTTGATGGTAATGTCCAACAAAACATGCAAATAAGATCAAGATATTGTTACTCTTACTGGTATACTTAATCATGAGTAGCTTGTGGATCTCAAATGAGAAATCATGTGTATTAGCATGAACTGATCAAAGGTTATTGGATAAATCTTGCTTTTATTAATTGAAAGCAAAACAAGAAACAAATTAAAAATAGGATGACAATTGACTATGTAAGGCAGTTAAATGTTAATTATGTAAGGTTCCTAAGGCAACCTAAAAAGGGAATAAATTAGGTTCTCTAAGTAATTTATTTATTTACTTATTTATTTTTTTAGTTTTGGTTAACACGGTTTGCTCTTACAAAGGTAAATATAAGCACACAACACTATGTCGTAGCTAATTGAATAGACCTTAAAATGAATATAAATATAAGATAAGACCATATAGTTAAGGCAACAAGTATTGTGATGAATAAAACAAGATCATGACACTAAATAAAGATCCACAATATCAAGAATGAATACAACACATGGTATTTTAAATGATTGAATAAACCATTAAACCCACCTTATATAGCAAATAGCTAAAAGGCATCCTTTCAATTTCTAATTGGAAATACAACCAATGTAATTCATAAGATTACTCAACAAGACAACAATTTAAGAGTTTGTAAATCCTCCAAAAGTTTAGCAAGCAAGCCTAAGGTAAAAATAGAAATGAAATTGCTAAAATAATCTTGACGATTGGACTTAGGGTTTCAAGTTCAAAGATCCTAATGATATAATCAAATAGTATAACACAATCTCTAAACAATACAAGTACATTTAGACAACAAATCACAATAAAGTAGGTAATTAGAGTTATGCACAATTTGATTGAAAAATCAGAGAACTTTATCATAGATTTTCAACTCTTTTGTTACCATTATGATCCATTTAGGCTTATTTAAGAGTGATCACAATTTGATCAAAAAGCTTACTGGGAGTTGCCTTTTTCCTTTGATCATTGGTCATAAATGTGATAGACAAGAGTTTCCTCTAGAATAGTTAACTTGATTTGCAAGGAATAAAGGTTTTCTTCTTCTTTTCATGCTCTTGAACCTTCGACTACTTAAGGGAAAACTCGAGTCTCTTTGTCATGTTCCGAATCTATAGACTTTGGGACAAAATAGAGTGTGGGAGCAACATGTAGCATGGGGAAACACAAAGGAATCTCGAGTAATCAAGTAAGGCGTATGAGCCATAATATTTAACAAGTATGGCTTTAGCAAGAGTATTTTTGAAGCAAGCATGTATTTCCTGACTTTTCTATCCTAGACTATTTATTAGTTGTTATAAGGGAGTATGGATAAATAGGAGAAGAATTAGGGAGGAAATAAGCTTGTAATCCTTATAACTCTTGTAACTGAGATTATGTTTTCCCTTTGAATGAGAACAATCACTTTGCTTCTAACATCTTGTCCCCATAATAGGTTATAAGAAATGCTCCCCCCTTGACAATCATCCAGTAAACAAGCTGGTGAACTGATCCTTTTTATTTACATGTAACAAATGGGTACTAGAACCTAAACCAGTCATGGTTGACAACAACTTTGTGAAGTAGTTTGACATGAAGAATGAATTTGGTCACATTAAGATTGAGATGTTGGATATTAGGCAAAGACAATTTGCTAACTTCAACATCAAAACAGAGACTTTTCATTGGCTAAAGAAGGAGAGTGGGAAATCATCTATCTCTAAGAAACTTAAGGAACTTTGAACCAAAACTTGGAGTTGTCTAGCAAGTAGCCAAGGAAACAAAGGAAGGGCTTTCCATGCTATAATAGGAGTGTGGACCTTGCATGATGGGTATGCAGGGCATTTGAATACTTTCACTACAACCAAATTCCCAATGATGAGAGAGTTACTCACACATTATAAAGATCTTAAAGGTGGTGTCCACATTTGGTATCGTTACCTCAAAGACACGTAACCCAACAAGGTGATTATGTGGGAGCAACTCATGGAAGGACTTTTTGACTGATATGGTCCCAATAAGTTCTAGGATCCCTATGTTGAGCTTACTCACCTACAATAAATCAACATTGTGGAAGACTATTAGGCTTGATTTAAAAAACTCTCGTTCTAGGTTGGCCCTTTATCCCTTACTTATCAAAAAAGTAGTTTTATTTTTTGTCTTAAGGAATATCCTAAGGCAGTAGCCATGGCTAGATCACCTGCAACTTTTTCAAAGCTTATAATCATGCTAAGCTTTTTGAAAAGCAACTCTAGTTCAAGATAACCACGGGGTTGCATCCAAAAGAGCACCTAATGGCAACAATAGTGCTAGTAACAGTGTAGGAACCAAAAAAATAATACATTTCAAGAAGATATCTTTGATTGAAATGGTGGACGAAACAAAGGTCATTGTTTCATTTAGAGTTGGCAGAAGGTGCTGAAAAAGAGGAGGAAATTAGAGACTTAAACGAGGCAATGCAACTAGAAGAAAACAACTTTGAGTCATGTCCTAAAATCTCACTCAACGTAATCTTTAAGTCAAGAGATCTAGAGATTATGTAGGTTAAAGGGAGGTTGGCAAGGTTTGCCCTAGATGTGGAGATCTTCATTGATTTAGGAAGTTCACATAACTTAACCAAATGTGTGCTAAAAAGATAGGATCCACCCTTAACAAAGAAGGGCAATTTATAGTGCAAGTGGCCAATGGAAATAGTTTGGTTAACAAAATGAGTTATTTTTAGTGGGAGTTCATCTTCTAAAGGGTCCAACACAAGATAGATTTTTATTTTCTACCTATAAATGGGTCATAAGCTATGTTGGACATTCAATGACTACATATGCTAGGATGCATTAATTAGGATTTTTCTCGACTTTACATGTCATATCGAATGCAAGGTCACAAGGTGGAACTCTTTGGTAGTTGGTTAACTAATGATGAAGTAGTAGAAGAGCCATTGTTGAGGAAGGACTTTATAAGAAAGAGACATAAGCTAGTGATGATGCTCTGACTACATGAAAGCAACATGGACCATAACAAGCATGCATTAGAAGACAAGTGAATGATAACATGTTTAACAAAAGAAGCCTAAGGACAAGATGGTGAGTCCAATGAGGAGCTAATAAAAATGTTACTAGCTTTCCATGACATTTTTGCAAAACCAAAGGGGTTTCCCAACCAAACCCCCACCCCCGTCCTTCCCTTCCTCGAGGGGTCACCCTTATTACTATGATCACACAATTCCTTTGGTAGATGGAAGCAAATTAGTAGTGATTCCTCCTTGTTGCTATCCTTTTTTTTGAAAGTAAGAAATAGAGAATATTGTCAAAGATTTAGTCTTGAGTCTTTTAGCTCAACTTGTGAAGCATTTCAACCCTTAGGTGTAGTTCATGTGAGTCTTGAGAGATCTAGTCATCACCTGCATGGATCTTGGAAGTGCTACATACAGCTTGTGTAAGTATGTTGCCTAGATATGACTGTGCAACAAAAACTAGGAAGCAACCTGTTGAACACTAAGAAAACAAATAAGCTACAAAGGACATTAATGGCATCTAAACTAAAACAACATGAAGAGAAATAATATGGGCCTATATGTTGTTGCTCCAACTAGTTTGCAAAATGAAGTTCTCCTTTTTAGCTAAAAAATGCTAGCAAATAGGTAAAAAAAAAAAAAAACCCTTTCAAAGTGTTACATGCAAATAAAGAGGATTGGTTCACTGGTTTGTTTACTAGTTAATCATTAATCTCCAAAGGGGAAAACATTGCTTACGACCTATTTTTAGGACAACAAGTTGGAAGCAAAGCAATTGTTATCATTCAAAGGGAAAACATAACCTTAGTTATAAGAGTTTTGGAAATTACAAGCTTACTTTTTCTCTAATTCTTCTCCAATTTATCCACACCCCTATAACAATTACCTGCATAATCTGTTATACAAAAGTCAAGAAATACATGATTGCTTCAAAAACACTTTAGCTAGAGCCATTCATGTTAATTATGATGGCTCATGTGCCTTATTTTACTCAAGATTCCCTTGTGTTTCCCCTATGTTGCCTATTGATCCCATGCTCTGCTTTTGTCCCAATGTCTACATCTCCACATCCATAAATTCAAGACATGACATACCATCCCTCCGAGGGTTTACCTTGCCTTCAAGGTCAAGTGAGGGGTATTACTTGCCCATCTTTTTCTTATACTCCCATATGGCAAACTCTTGGTTGAGTCCTCCCTAGATGATCAATAGTTATGCCTTATGTTTGTGACTCCTTGTACTAATGACCAATTCTAGAATATATTTTTCCTCATCATAAGTTGGTAGCACCACAAGGACCTGCATCTTAAGGACCCGCTTGAGCTAAAAGAATCGATTTTTATAGAGTTATTTTAACTATTTTTAGGCAATAAATAATACAATAATTATGAGAAAATATTTGAATTCCTCTTTATTTACTTGAATTTGTCTTGCTTTCGTAGCATAAGGAGGCATGAAGAAAAAGAATAAGCATGGAGAACCTGATGTTTATTATATGGCAAAATATGGTCAAAATATCAATATCAAGAAAATCAAGATGGAAGTTAAATGGAGATGTGAGAGAAAACAAGTTGTACTAGAGCCACATTGGAAAAACTCTTCTATAGGGTGAAGCAACGGAAGGTGCGACTGAGGACAGAGTCGGCGCGTGATAGTTCGTGCCGGCGAGTGGTGTTGGCGCTTGAAGGTGCAACTGAAGGAGCAATTGAAGGTGCGATTTTCTCTCTCTCTCTCTCTCTCATGAGAAGGGAAAGAGAGGCACGGCTGACAGCTCTGGTATCATCGGCGATGATGCTGATCTATGCTCATCGTCGTAGGTTCCGGAGTCATCACTAACAGATCTGCTATTTTCTCGGGCAGATTTACTGCAAAAGCTTTTTCCCAGCGTCATCATTTAATCCAACCACCTTGTCTTGAACTTTGGATGGGAGGTATCATCTGATCGCTAGAGATCGAGCTATCTGTGATGATATCTCCACCCGTTATAGTCAGATCAAGAGAGGATTTGGGACATATCTATTTGATTGGTTGCTAATCCTGGATGTGGGTCGACTATTTGTGAGCTGCTGAATTGGTGTGACAGAAAATGTTAGGAAATATTCGTCATTCAAAAACCATTTGGAGTTTGTGTCAGGGGAAGGTAGATGTAGAGCTTTGGACTCTCAAACATCAATTATTTTTCCTACAATCTTGCATATGGTAAAACTAGTAGATCGAATTAATCTTGTGACTCTATCTGTCAACCAAAGAAGAACCAGACGAACACTTGATTCAATCACTTCTGAATTGATGGCACGAACTAGAAGTGGGACTACTCAAGCTTCAAACACTGCAAACTCAGAGATTGCAGCTGAAATTGCAGCATCACTTTTCAAGTCAAGCTTGGATACTTCAGGTACAACTCTAAACTCCTAAACTATGGAAATTTCTGCTGAACCTGTAACTAGTAAAGATTTATTCCAAGCAGAAAATATTAATGTGGAAGGAGAAGTTCAAGAGAATAGTTTTGTTAATGTAGTTACTGGCCAAAAGAATGGAGTGTCTTGGAAACATATTGCTATGGAGAAACTTATTAAAACGGCCAAGTTAGATTACCACCCTCCTTCAAAGAATGTAACTAAGCTTATTGTTAAACCACCAGTAGAGGCTATTGAAGAAGGAAAAGGTCATTTTGAGAATTGTCTTGTGAGTTATTTTTCGAGTGAAAATAATTCATATTATTTAGTGAAGGGTATTGCAGAAAAACTATGGGGAAAAGAAAACCTATTAGAAGTGTTAGCTACTGAGGAGGGATGTTTTTTCTTTCACTTTTCAAATATGAAGAAAATGGAGGAGGTTATGGAAGTTGGAGTGTGGGACATTGCAGGCAGGCCACTTTTTATCCAAAAATGGCACCCACATATTCGATTAGAAAAAGCAAAAATATCTTCAGTTCTTATTTGGGTGCGATTATATAATGTCCCACATGTGCTTTGGACTAATAAAGGTATGAGTTATGTGAGTAGTGTGTTGGGAAAACCTTTATACATGGATAAACCTACTGAGCAAAAGCTTAGGCTATCATATGCTAAAGTATGTGTTCTTATGGATATTAATAGTGATTTTCTTGAAAAATTTGATATTGATATGGGAGGAGAAGAACCATATGAAGTACATGTTGAGTATTGTTGGCTTCCTAAAAGGTGTAAAGTATGCAACTGCTTTGGTAAAAAAGAATGTAATAAAATGAAAAAAGATGTTTGGGTCCCAAAACAAAAATCTTAAATTGATAATACCCAAGATAGTCAACCCTTGATTCTTGCAAAGGAACCCCTTACTCATTCCATTCAAAATCCTTCTCAAACAAAGGGATCAATTCCAAACCAAGTTGATACTGAAGTTGCTCTTGTTCCGACTAAAGATGTAGATGCAAAAACTAAATTTACCCAAAGTACCAAAAAGAATCGAGCTTCTGGGGAAAAAAAGGATAAAGTGAAAAGTGTCATCCCTGAGAATAAATTTGCAGTATTAGAGGAAAACACTTCAACTGATCTTATTGTAGGAATTGGGATAACGGAGGAAGAGAATAAACCTCCCAATAAATGAAAGTACTATCATGGAATGTTAGGGGCTTAAATAAAAGCCCTAGATTAAAGGAGGTAGTAGATTTTGTCATGTACCATACCCCTCAAATTATAATCTTGATTGAGCATAGAATCAAAGAAGAAAATGCTGATATAATTATGAAGAAGGGATTTGCAAAATGGAATTATGTTCATAATTACATATTTAGCAGTCGTGGTAGAATTTGGATACTTTGAAAAGCCTCTAATTTTCAACTTACAGTTAAAGAATCATCATCTCAAGCCATCCATTGCTTAATTGAAAGGTCAGGTATGCACCCATACTTCTTGTCTGCCATCTATGGAAGTAATCTGGAAATTGAGCGTAAAGATTTATGGGCTGATCTCTCTAGCTTTTATAATCTTTATGTTAATGATGTTCCTTGGTTAATTATGGGTGATTTCAATGAAATACGAAATACAAGTGAACGCATTGGGCCTAATGTTAGATGGACACAAGGAATGATGGACTTGAATGAAATAATTGAGAATATGGCATTGATTGAACCCCATTATTTAGGCCCTCTATTTACATGGACAAACAAAGGTTCAGGTACTGGTCTTAGGGCTAGTAAAATTGATAGAGCCCTTACCAATGGAGAATGGATTCACAAATTTGGAAACTTTGCTATTGAATTTTTGCTACCTGGTGTATCAGATCATTCTCCTTGTCTAATCAAATTTGGCAATACGACACACAGGAAGATTTCTTCATTTAGATTCTTTAATTTCTGGATTAACTGCCCAGATTTCATGGATACAGTTGATTCAATATGGCAGTAGGAAATAATAGGCTCAAAAATGTTTCAAGTGGTGCAGAAGCTCAAAGCTTTGAAAACTCCTCTCAAGAAGCTAAATGCAGCTCAATTCAGGAATTTGCATAAGAAGATAAAGAATGCTAAAGAAAATTTACAACAATTACAACACAGATTGGAGCTAAATCCTTATCCCGTGCTGAGGAAAAGACACAATTTGAGATACTACTTGCAATGAGTAAACATGAGGAAATTCTTCTCAAGCAGAAATCAAGGAACTTATGGCTAAAAGAAGGGGATAATAACAGCAGAATTTTCTTTGCGTCATTGATGAAAAGGAGAGCACAAAATAGAATATGTAAACTAGTACTAGAAGATGGATCAATTATCAAGAAGAAGATGATTTGAGAAATGCTATTGTATCATATTATAAGTCTATCCTTGGTAATGCCAGAAGTAGCTTCACCAACTTTGAAAGGTACACATATCTGTTTCACAATGATGATGTGAGTTCACTTTTTAATTCAATAAGCTTTGAACGTTCAGATGTTATTAAAGCTCTTTGGGGAATTCATGATTTTAAAGCACCTGGACCAGATGGGTATAATAGTTTATTCTATAAGAAAGCTTGGCCTATCATAGGAAGAGACATAGAAGATGCTGTACTAGAGTTTTTCTCATCTAGGAAGTTGTTGAAGGTTGTAAACTCTACATTGTTATCTCTAGTCCTTAAGATTCTCAATCCTTGTGGTAATAAAGATTATAGACCAATAGCATGTTGCAATGTTCTCTACAAAATTATATCCAAGATGTTGGTTGGGAAGTTGAATGTTATTATCCCAGCAGTGGTAAGCCAAAACCAAACTACTTTCATTAAAGGTTGTCAAATCTCTGAGAATATTATGTTATGCCAGGAATTACTCCACAATTATCATAAGGACGACAAAGGTAAGCGTGTGGCCATAAAAATTGATCTAATGAAAGCATATGATATGGTAAAGTGGGAAGCCATATTAAGAGTTTTGAAAGCTATTAACATCCCTCAATATTTAGTTGATCTTATGGGTGAATGCATTACTACAACAAGGTTCTCAGTAAATTAGAGCATGCTGGCTACTTTGAAGGAACCAATGGATTGAGACAAGGAGACCCATTATCCCCATATCTATTTGTCTTGGTTATGGAAATACTTAACAGAATTATTATTGCAAAGATATCCTCATCGGCTTTTAAGTTCCATTGGCGATGCAAAACTGAGAAATCACCCATTTGTGTTTTTCTGATGATTTGTTCCTTTATTCCCATGGAGATATAAGTTCAGTGCTCTGTCTTATTGAACCTTTAGAGGATTTTGGTGAACTTACAGGCCTTCATTACAACCCAAGCAAATGTCAAATATTTTTCTCAGGATTATCAAAACAAGAGCAACTTCTTATCTTGGATCACTCACCTTTCCCTATAGGTACACTTCCTATTCGATATCTTGGAGTTCCTTTGATTACAAAAAGACTTACTCATGCGGATTGCAAAGGTTTGACAGATAAAATATTTGGAAGAATAGAAGGTTGGGGCATTAAACATCTTAGCTTTGCTGGAAGATTATAGTTGGCAAAATCAGTATTAATTTCCACATGTACATTTTGGATGCAAGTTTTTTTACTACCGAAGCCAATCTATGAGATAGAGAAAAAGATTAGGAACTTCTTATAGGCAGGAAGTACAGATAAACAATGTTCCCACAAAGTAGCTTGGCAAATAGTTTGCTCACCAAAGAAGGAAGGGGGATTGGGATTACTGAATTTAAAGCTTTGGAATAAAGTTCTTTTAGGACGTATGCTTTAGACTCTCATAAATCTTCCAGATGGTTCATTATGGAGTAAGTAGATACACAGTATAAAATGTAAAAGAACTTCAGTTATGCAGCTTGATATCAAAGGTTCTATGGTATGGAGTTAGAGAGGCCTACTCAAGTTAAGACCCATGCTTACCTCAATACTCTCTAGTCCTGCCTATTGTTGCAAAGATATTTATCAGGACCTTCAACCAGTAAATGGAAAAGTGGATTGGTATAATTTAATTTGGACTGGTGGCATTTGCAAGCATAACTTCATTAGATGGCTAGTTTGTCATGACCGACTTTCTACAGTAGAGAAAATGATACACTGGCTCCCTACAATTAATATATACTATGACTTTTGTCAGTCACAAGTAGAAAACATGAGTCATCTTTTCTTTGAATGTCCAAACACAATGTTGATTTGGAAGAGTATCCTTGCTCAAAATGGAATTCGACGCCACATTGGAGGATGGAATGAAGAATTACAATGGATGATCAAAGCAACTAAAGGTAAAGATTTGGCTGCTAAGCTTCTTAAAATATCATTTTTAGCGTGTATTTATTGCTTATGGGCAAAACGAAATAGAAGAAGATTTCAGAGTAAACTAGGTGATATTCCAATATTATTGGCTAGAATAAGGAAAATTGTACGAGGGAGAGCTTCTTTACTTCAAAATATTAAACCCTCACAAGGAAATGTTTTTCTGAGTGAGATTTAGAGGCTTCCAACCTCTATTTTCTCTTACTCTTAGTTTTTTTGGGAATTGTTGTAATACTGGGGTATGCCCGTATGCTTCTGTACATTACATTTTATTAATGCAACTTACCTTAAAACCAAAAAAAAAAAAAAAATCAAGATGGGCTTGGACTTTAGATTTTCCATTGTTATTAGGTTTTCTAAATAATTAGAAAACCTAGTCATATTAGGAGTTCAAAGTCTAATTATTATAAGAGTTCAAAACCCAATTGTTTTTGGTCTCCAAAACCCACTTCTACTAGAATAAGAGATAGGCCTAAACCTAAACCCTATTTAAGAGAAGAGAAGAGGCAAAAGAGGGAGAAGAGGAAATTGAGCATAACTCAAGGTTTTCTTGAAGAGAAGACAAAAGGGTGACAGACTTCTTGTTCTTGGATTCAAGATGCATTCTTTAATTCTTATTACTATTCTTCCTTATTCTTTCTTTATGTTTTAGTTTATTTTTGTTAGAGCTACGATGTAACCTAATTATAATGGTATGAATCTTATGATTATTATGTTTTGCAAGATATTTTGTTTATGTGAAGTTACATATTATTGTGTTTAATGCTTTTAAGTGATTAGCTACCACTTAAATGATATGATTTGCATGTTTGAGACCGACAGGAGATAATATGCAATTGCTTCTTGTAATGTGTAACCATAAATTAAATATGGATAGACATATACCATATTGTTTGTGTGGCTTTCAGTGTAAACTGGGAATGTTCATAGATCCTAATGCATTTCGTTTGTTTTAATTCACATATATAAATATAGTGAATTAATGAACTAAGTAGGTTTGCTATACTTAGACATAGGATAGAAAATAAATTAGGAAGTTTCGCCATCACATAGATATTATCCCTCTTGCAAGTATGATAACTCTATATTTTATAGAGTTATTAATAGTATTTTAGGTAATGTTTAATATAGTTTTTATTAAATTATATTTGTATTTAATTATATTTATGTATATTTTGTTATTTTATGCAGCAAACCCAAAAGTGAAGAAAAAGAAGAAAAAGAAGCAATAAATCATGCAAAAGAAGGCAATCAATGTTCACCATTCATACATGAGAGAAGGAGAAGAAAAGGACAAGGAAGAGTCAAAAGAGAGACCCACATGAGGAAAATAGACAAAGTAAGTGAATTGTGAAAAGAAGAAGAAGCACGTGGGATCCGTAGAAGAGAGAAATTAGTGGGTTCTTGGTTGGCAACGCAAATGACAACCGGAGGTCTTTTATAAACAAAAGAAAGTCAAACAAAGACTAAGGAATGGTGAGTGGAAAACATGCGGGACCAAGGAAGAAATTGATTGTCGGGCAAAAGGAGAGAGCTTTTATCTGCAAAGGAGAAGCCATTTATCGGTGTGGAGAGAGACAGAAGAAGACGGAGAGAAGGAGAGAACATTATCGCAGAGACGAGGGAGATCGGAGAGAAGAAACCCGAAAGAGGAGAGAAGAAAAGAGGGAACCAGTCGGGTCTCTGCTGGAAACCTGACCGCGCGCGACAGCACGGGCCGTGGAGAACGTCCGACGGTCGTACGACAGCAGGCCGTTGAATTCTTTTCTGGCAGAGACCCAACCCACTTGTGTTTCCGACCGTTTTCTAGCGTTTTCTAGCAAGGAAAGAGTGGATCTGCAACCCTGGTGTGTTTTTCGGTCATTCTGCGGCAGTTGCAGGCGATTTCCGGCGGTTTTCCGGTGAAGAATGGCGAACGCCTTTCAAGCCTTTTCTGTCAGATCTACGCTGTTCGGTGGTGATTCAGCACAAATTCTTTGCAGATCGGCACTCCAGGGACCTCGATCTACATTTTCCGGCAATTTTCGTGAAGAATGGGGGCGGCGCGTAGAGGCTCACGGCGGCGCATGACCGGCGCGTGACCGGCGCATGGCCGGCGAGTGGTGGAGGCGCGTGGAAGCTCCTTTTCACCCCGTTTTTCAGACAGAAACTCCTTCTTCCCCTTATATGCAGATTTATGCAGCCTTTTTGTGATTTGAAGACATTTTTGGTGACAACTTAATGTTTTTAATTTACAGAATGTGTTGTTTAATTTTCTGCACCATTCTTGTTTATTTAAATATGTTATTTTAATTTATTGTGTTAGAGCTATGATGAAACTTGATTATAATGTATGAATGATATGATTATTTGTGTTTTGTGAGATATTTTATGAATGTGGAGTTGCATATTACTGATCTTAATGCATTTGAGTGATTAGCTACCACTTAGATGATCTGATTTGCATATTTGAGTTCGAATGACGACGATATGCAGTTGCTTCATGTAATATGCAACCATAGATTAATATGGATAGAACTATACCATATGATTTGTGTGGCTTTAGGTGCAAACTGGAATATTCACATATTTTAATGCACTTAGTTCATTTAATTCATATGTAGACATACAGTGAGTTAATGAATTAAGTAGGTTCGCTACACCTAGATATAGGGTAGTGAATAAATTAGGAAATTCCGCCATCACATGAATAGAATCAATCTCGCAAGCTTAAATGATCAACATTTGTACTGAGTAATTAAGTGAAATCAGAAGCTCTAGCACATTTCGTTTATTAAGTTTAGATTAATTTAGTTATTAAATTCATATTTTACCATTTTGATTTGCTAGATAAACTTTAGAAACTATTCACCATTAGTAATTAGTTAGTTTAGTGAACACCAGTCTTCGTGGGACAATATCTGTACTTATCATTATATTACTTGTTCGACATGTACACTTGCATGTAGAATTTCACCGAACAAGTTTTTGGCGCCGTTGCCGGGGATTGGTTGTTTTACTGCTGATTAATATTAATACCGAATAGCTTCTTAGTTTAATCTAGCTTTTATTGCTTTTATTTTACTTTATTTTTATTTTCTTACAGATGGAGAATAATGATGGTACACGTAGACTCCTAAGAGACTATGCTGCACCAACATTCTGGAATGCCACATCAAGTTTTCAAAGGCCTGAAATTCAGGCAAACTACTTTGAGATCGAGCCAGCACATAACGCAAATACCCTCGCCGACGCACGTGCTGAATGGGAAGTGTTCCTAAGAAATAGATCATGTGAATTTTGTGGAGGAGCACATGAGAGCACGGGATGTCAAGTAGGTAACCCCTATGTTCATTATAATGATTATGCTAATTTTGTTGAAATTCCTAGCAGGTCACAAAATGACTATTACTCCGACTCGTACAATTCGGGATGGTACAACCATCAAACTTGTACATGGGGTAATCCAAATGAGATGAGACTGCAACCAACATTTTGGCAACCAGAAGAGGTTAAACCTAGCTTAGAGGAAATGATTAGCGAGATGGCCTACACCTCACAAAACATTACAGAGAGGATGGAAGCAAGCTTTGATAGACAAGAAGCTTCATTCCGAAGATTAGAGGTGCAAATGAGTCAGCTGATCAGCATGATCTCAGAGAGTCAGGAGGGTCCTTTGCCTTGCGACACGGAGAAAAGTCCTATAGACACCGCAGAGGCAATAACCCCAACATGTGGCAACCAAGTAGGAGAAGATGATGTTGACAATGAGATTTTTGAAGAAATAGCTAAAGATGTCAACATACAACTTGAGGAGGCACCTAGGAACAACCTTGTTCTAGCAATTCATGAGTCCTTCATGCCTCCAACTCCATCTACCCAAAGATTCCAGCAACGCGTTAAAGACAAGCAGTTTTTGAAATTCATTGATATATCTTTAAAATTGCACATTAACATTCCTTTTGCAGATACTCCAGTTCAAATGCTTAATTGTGCAAAATTTTTGAAAGAGATACTGGAGAAGAAAAGGAAGCTGGAACTATATGAGACAGTTGTGCTGATTGAAGAATGCACAACCATCAAACGACACAAACTGTCTCCGAAACTGTTGGAATTTCATCCTCCTTGAACAATGTGGAGGATAGTTTGGCTGAAAACTATAAAGCAAGCGCTTCTTGGGAGGCAACCCAAGTACTTTACGGTCTTTTAGTTAGAAGTATTTTATTTGCAGTTTGGTGTGAAGGCTGTCACCATATGCTCATCACAACTCCGTTTTGACTACCTGCAATCAGGGGAGTTTTCCTTGTTCCTTCCTTACTATTGCTTTATTTTCTTCTATCATTGAGAAGTATGCTTCATTTAAGTTTGGGGGTGCTGCTGCTATTGTTGGAAGTAAGTTGTTTTGTTGGGTTGTGTTAGAGGTTGTGTATGTAGTAGATGTGGTAGTTGTAGAAGTATATTGGAAGTGTATAGGAAGTGTTTTCTATTTGTTGGAAGTGTTAGTGTTAAAATTTTCTGTTTTGTATTAGAAAGTCTATTTTTTTATGTAAAATCTTTTTCTTGTTTTAGACCATGATTTGTATGATTGAATCCTTTATTGTGAATTCTTGGTGATTCTTTGGGAGATGTAAATTTTGTTCAAACTTGCAATTGTGGTATGAGTTAAGTGTGACTCTGATTATGTTGATTCATTTATTGAGCACTAAAAGTTTGCATTTTCTTGAAATTGTGTGTATCTCTAGAGAACATTCATGTGAAGTGTGTGATTTTCTTGGATCTCACCCGGATCTTAGAATTTGCTTGATTTCCTCTTGAGGCGAAATCCTAGGTTGCATCTAACTGAGAAAATGATTTAGGCCATCTTTGGATCGATTGAGCCTTTCAAGCTAACCTTATTTACTTATCCCCAGTCACCCCGCTGAGCCTTGTTCTTATCTTGATTTTGTTGAATGACACCTGCATATATATCTCTGAGCCTTTTGATCAATTTGTCTTATTGTCCTATTCCCATGAACATGACTTCCGGTGTGTACTGATTTGATCATGAGAGAAGTCGAGGGGAAGGATGTAGTATGGGAAGAAATTGATTGAAATGATTGTGTGTAGCATAGTATGTTACTTTTATATTTGTATTTTGTTCAAAAAAAAAAAAAAAAAAAAGAGAGAAAAAAAATGAAAAAAAAAGAAACATTTGCTTTAGGATGAAATAACTTTATTATCTCTTGTTAGAGTTATATGTGTAAATGTTTTTGTTTTGCTATGTTGTTGCACACATGATTATGGCTTTTGTATAGTGTCAAAGCATTATTGGACGGGAAAGAATGAGAATAAGTGTGGTGAAAAGATCATCTCCATGAAGTAAAAAGGTAGAGAAGGGCTAGAGTCGTAATGAGATCCTAGAAAGTAATGTGTTCATGGGTTATTGAGCTTAAATGACTTTTCACCTTACCCTTAACCCAACCTTACATTACAAGCTTATAAAAGTCCTATTGATTCTTGGTTCGATGATTGGCCTACATTAGTGGAGAGAGGAATGAAGAGCAAACCTATGAAATTTGGTCAAAGATTTTGAGAGGTTGCATATTAATGTGAATCTATTTGGAGTACATGCAATTGAGACAAAATGCGGACTCACACACACACACGTGGTTGACATAGTTAAGAGTCTATCTTATCTTATAAACCAATTGCAGTGTTTGGATGAAAGTTATGTTTTTCTTTGAATTGTTAAGTTGAACAATTATGGAAGAATATCATGGAAAGATTGGTTGTATGTGTTGTTTTGTTCTTTTGCTCGAGGACGAGCAAAATTTTAAGTTTGGGGGTGTGGCATTGTTGTTTTGCAAAATACTATGGAGTGATTGGTGGTGTTATTAGAATATGTTGTTTAATGTTTTTTTTTATGTGTAATTTCTTGTGCTTTTTGTGTGTAAATTTTTTTTTTTATGTTGTTATAATGTGTTGTTTAGAGCTTTTGCTCGAGGACGAGCAAAATGTTAAGTTTGGGGGTATTGATAACTCTATATTTTATAGAGTTATTAATAGTATTTTAGGTAATGTTTAATATAGTTTTTATTAAATTATATTTGTATTTAATTATATTTATGTATATTTTGTTATTTTATGCAGCAAACCCAAAAGTGAAGAAAAAGAAGAAAAAGAAGCAATAAATCATGCAAAAGAAGGCAATCAATGTTCACCATTCATACATGAGAGAAGGAGAAGAAAAGGACAAGGAAGAGTCAAAAGAGAGACCCACATGAGGAAAATAGACAAAGTAAGTGAATTGTGAAAAGAAGAAGAAGCACGTGGGATCCGTAGAAGAGAGAAATTAGTGGGTTCTTGGTTGGCAACGCAAATGACAACCGGAGGTCTTTTATAAACAAAAGAAGAAAAGTCAAACAAAGACTAAGGAATGGTGAGTGGAAAACATGCGGGACCAAGGAAGAAATTGATTGTCGGGCAAAAGGAGAGAGCTTTTATCTGCAAAGGAGAAGCCATTTATCGGTGTGGAGAGAGACAGAAGAAGACGGAGAGAAGGAGAGAACATTATCGCAGAGACGAGGGAGATCGGAGAAAAGAAACCCGAAAGAGGAGAGAAGAAAAGAGGGAACCAGTCGGGTCTCTGCTGGAAACCTGACCGCGTGCGACAGCACGGGCCGTGGAGAACGTCCGACGGTCGTGCGACAGCAGGCCGTTGAGTTCTTTTCCGGCAGAGACCCAACCCACTTGTGTTTCTGACCGTTTTCTAGCGTTTTCTAGCAAGGAAAGAGTGGATCTGCAACCCTGGTGTGTTTTCCGGTCATTCTGCGGCAGCTGCAGGCGATTTCCGGCGGTTTTCCGGTGAAGAACGGCGAACGCCTTTCAAGCCTTTTCCGTCAGATCTACGCCGTTCGGTGGTGATTCAGCGCAAATTCTTTGCAGATCGGCACTCCAGGGACCTCGATCTACATTTTCTGGCAATTTTCGTGAAGAATGGGGGCGGCGCGTAGAGGCTCACGGCGGCGCATGACCGGCGCGTGACCGGCGCATGGCCGGCGAGTGGTGGAGGCGCGTGGAAGCTCCTTTTCACCCCGTTTTTCAGACAGAAACTCCTTCTTCCCCTTATATGCAGATTTATGCAGCCTTTTTGTGATTTGAAGACATTTTTGGTGACAACTTAATGTTTTTAATTTACAGAATGTGTTGTTTAATTTTCTGCACCATTCTTGTTTATTTAAATATGTTATTTTAATTTATTGTGTTAGAGCTATGATGAAACTTGATTATAATGTATGAATGATATGATTATTTGTGTTTTGTGAGATATTTTATGAATGTGGAGTTGCATATTACTGATCTTAATGCATTTGAGTGATTAGCTACCACTTAGATGATCTGATTTGCATATTTGAGTTCGAATGACGACGATATGCAGTTGCTTCATGTAATATGCAACCATAGATTAATATGGATAGAACTATACCATATGATTTGTGTGGCTTTAGGTGCAAACTGGAATATTCACATATTTTAATGCACTTAGTTCATTTAATTCATATGTAGACATACAGTGAGTTAATGAATTAAGTAGGTTCGCTACACCTAGATATAGGGTAGTGAATAAATTAGGAAATTCCGCCATCACATGAATAGAATCAATCTCGCAAGCATAAATGATCAACATTTGTACTGAGTAATTAAGTGAAATCAGAAGCTCTAGCACATTTCGTTTATTAAGTTTAGATTAATTTAGTTATTAAATTCATATTTTACCATTTTGATTTGCTAGATAAACTTTAGAAACTATTCACCATTAGTAATTAGTTAGTTTAGTGAACACCAGTCTTCGTGGGACAATATCTGTACTTATCATTATATTACTTGTTCGACATGTACACTTGCATGTAGAATTTCACCGAACAAAGCACAAATAATCAATATTAATACTTAGTAATTTTGGTAAAATCATATGCTCTAACATATTTCTTGTATTTAGTTTTCTTAGATTTAGTTAGTTAATTTATCATCTATCAATTTGATTTGCTAGAAATTAATTAATTGGTCTAGTAATCACCAATCTCTGTGGGACGATATCTTTCTCATCATTATATTACTTGTTCGACATATTCATTTGCATATAAATTTCACCGAATAAGGTGTATAAGGATGATTTACGATAGAAGAAGGTAGAGGTAGGGCACACATAATCTTTACCCCAAATTATTAGCTTTAGAATTAAAAAACATATTTAAAGGATCTATAAATGGTGGTATAAAAATGGGTACTTGTAAATGTGGTGGAGTGGCCTCATTAGGAATTGGGGCAAGAGACTTTGTTGGATCTAGTGAATAGGTTTAGAAGTATCATGTGTCTCCGAAGTAGATGAAACTTGAGGTTGTACTTCAAGATTGCTCTTAATGGTCACTCTTGAAGGGACTTGCATGGAAAATGTATCATGTGTGGACTAGCTTTTATTTGTGTAGGGGGGAAAATGTCCTCATGAAAACACACATCCTAACTCACAAAAGACCACTTGTCCTAATGTCACAAGGTTGATAACCCTTTTGCCCATGCATATACTCCATAATATATTAGTAATCACTTGAGGAGCAAACTTGTCTTTGTAGCATACACTTATGGTATAACAAATGCATCTAAAGGCATAAAGGTGATAAATATTGAGTGATTTATGAAATAATTTCTCAAATGGTGGATGCTTTCAAGTCAAATGAGTAGGCATTTTGCTGTAAAATTTGAAAGCTTGCCATACATTCAAAATATGATAATGTTTGTATTCAACTACCATTTTATTATGGGATATATACATATGACATTTCAAAATTAATACCCTAGGAAGAAGATAAATGCATGGAATCGTGATTGAAAAAATTAAGTGCATTATCAGTTCCAATGAGCTTGACTTCCAAGCAAAATTGGTTTTTTGCTTGGAAATTCCTCTAAGTGTGAGTTGACCTTACTCTTGACTTTCATGAAGAATGTTTATTATCCTATTTAATAGTCATCAATTATAGTGAGAAAATAACATGATCTATCATGTTTGGGAACACAATATGACACCCAGACATCAATACCCATTAGTTCAAAAGCCTTATGTATGTGCTCATCACTCATGGAAAATGGATTGTAAGTTTTTTCTTTTTGATGAATATGCGAGTTTATTCATCAAAGAATAAGAAAATATAAAAGCTTAGAGAAATATTTCAACATTACAATTCATCTAAGAGAAAATTGATTTGGAATTTTTTAACTATGACACAATAAAACATTTACTTGATATAGTTTAATATTTCTAAATAGAGATACTTTTCACATACTATTTTCCTAATTCTAGCCAATAAAATTGGTATTTCAACATATAGTTTAGTTTGGAAAATGGACTGTGAGTTTACTTTGCAAGTTGACAAGTAGTACAATGCACATTGTGAGAAATATATGAAGTTTTAAATGAATTTAAAAACTTAAATTTGGTGTTGGACGTATGGCCAAACCTACAATGCCAAAGTCATAAATTAGAATCATTACTAACCAAATGAGACTTTACCAAAGATGAGCTACATGTAAATAAATTTTGGACAACTTTGCCCTTAGGAGGTGATACAAAATCATAAAGATTCTCATTCTACTTAATACTTTGACGTCACCCAATGAAAGATCCTAAAACATGCATAATTCATGATAGAAAAATACCAAGTAGTTATTTTCCAAGGTCAATTTGAACATAGATAATAAATTGAATTTGAAATTCAAGGAATATAAGATATTTTGCAAGGTCTAGTGCTTTGAGATGGATATATGATCGGTGTGTATAATCAAAAAACTATGACCATTAAGAAATCTAACATGACCATTAATGACTAAAGAAAAGGACAGCCTCGAGGCAAAAAATGGCCACCCATGGGTATTTCCAAACGTTTCCTAAAGTTCCGCAGACACTAGCCTCGGTTAGTGGAATCCAAATCAAAGACTGTAATTGAAGTGCGTTCAAGCCAGTAATACTATTGTGATAAAAGGTTGAATGACAGTGCGATTGAAGTTGAACTTTTTCCTTTTCCTTCTTGAAAGGTAATTGGTCTCGCATTGTATATAACCTAAAGTTTATTCATCAATTCTAGGGTCTTCTGCAAGGGGAATATTAGACAAAGTTTTACGAGGCAAAGGGAACCCATGCGGTTTCCTTTTTACATTTCATTAGCTGGTATTATCTAATGTTTATTTTGCTCCTGTGGTGTGCCTTTATTCACATCCAAAAGCGCTTTTTATGCCTTCCCATGCTTCCCTTTATTCCTTTCTTTCCTTTCTTTCCTTTCTTTCCTTTCTCTCTACTTCAATGGATTGTGGCTCCTATTACAGGGTCAGCTTTTTTATAAGCTTGGCCTAACCATAGCAGATCAATTGTGGGATAAAAGTACATCTGAAACGAAGATTTGTCAATTAAATCAAGTTTTATCTTTCGTAAGGCCTTAAACATTTTCAAAAGGAACTAAGAAAAAAAAGTGCCACCTCTTTCCTAAAAATCAAGTATGAAGGTGGAATCACACATTCAATAACGAGAAATTCAAAAAAGAAATTGATTGAAGTCTGATTATTGTTCTTCATGGCGAGCTCATAATCAAGTATTTGCAAGCTCTGGACTCGTCCGCTCTTTTTGAGGTTCGTTTTATTCAGCCTCGTGCTGACTTAATGGTACACCAAGCGCAAAAGAGATTTTTTGCGCATTGTAATTGTAGCCGCTGTTAACTTTGGGGAAATAGTATTATAAAGGCTGAGAAATACAATATCTGGGGTTCAGCAGAAAAAAAGGGGAGGGGAAATCAAAAGATGCAGTTTCCAATTTTTGGATACTAGATACTTGTATCAGAAGTCAAGTACCTGATTTCCTTGAACTTTAACGCTGGTAAAACATATATATTTATTTGAGATGCATCCTGCCTATCTCTTGGATGAGCAGCGTTTTGAATCGTGAAGTGAAAATATTTAATTATTTGGTAAACAACAGGATCTCACTAGTGCTTTGCATCGGTTCATCATCTACCGCTACTGAAAAAGAGTACAAATAAAAAATTTGCATGGGGTCATGCAAACCTAGACCAATGCTTTGCACTATCTGCATTATTAGAGGGAGAGAGATAGGGAGAGAGAAATTTTATTAGCCATATTTCCTTTGGTTGGTTTGGCAACTTGCATTTGCTAAGGTCTATAAATAAGTCCACTGAGGAAGGTTTCAGGGAGCGAACACTCAGTTGATTTAACCTTCAGTTGCTTGCATACTTGCTTGATTGAAACTCTGGCTGAGTGATTTGCTTGCTCGGTTCATTTTAAGCTGATTTTTGCACCCAACACCTCCCCCTCCCCCCTGGTCTCTATCATTGTCTTTCGATCTTTCTGAACCTCTATGGCCCAGAAAAAGTTGATCTCCACTTGTCTTTTGCTTGTTTTAATTTTTGTCCAAGCAATTCAATTTATAGAGGGAAGGCGTTTGTTTGTGGAGAAGGATAGTGAATTCCAAACTCAAGATAACATCTACGAAAAGGACCCTATTAAGGACAGCGGTGAGTTACACGCTAGTTGCAAGACTAATGAAGAAACTTCTGAATTGTCTCCTACAACACCAGATGACGATGAGGCCAAGCCGCTTCCTCCATGTCTCGACGTCAATGTCTTCAGACCCACAGCTCCAGGTCACAGCCCTGGGGTAGGGCATTCACTAAGAAACTAGAACTACTTTCCTGCATGTTTGTGTGGCATGCATGTTCTCATGCATCGTAAAGGAAAGAAGCTCAGCTCCAAGAAATTAGGATTGCTGTCTCCTAAGAGAGAAAAAGAAAATAAAAGGAAGCACTTGTGTTTACAAATAAGTATTTGTGTTTTTATGTTATTGCTTTTCGATTTGGGTTAATGTTAGAAAGGCAAGGGGTTTGTAATGTTGCATAGTTAGGCAGTGTAATATGTACTTCTTCATCTATTTGTTTGATTTTCAGTGAAATGTAATGGAATTGTTTACTTTCTTTGCTTTCTTATTTATTTATTTTTTTGGTCATCATGTGATCTCCAATCGGTCGCAACTCCAACTAATGGGGCTGAATCCTGATTACCATAGGTGATGACTCCAGTGACCAAATTAAGTTCCTCAATCATTGAAAAGAATTGACAGTCACCTCAGTCTCTACCTATATCCATATGACTTCTAAATGGAAAATTCCCTCCAAAGGGAAAGTACCCTCTTGCTGTTGCTCAAGATAGACATAGCGGGGAAGAAGCCCCAAGTGAACCATATGCTTGTATTTCTGTGGTCCTTCGATCCTAAAGCAGCTAGAGCACTACTTAAGAAGCACCTTATGGTTAGCCAGACCATGCTTATCCCTTATCCATGACCATGCGAAGAGTTGGCCGCCATTATCTACCATGAATTTTGTGTTACACTTATTTCCACCTTAAGAAACGATACATCATAGGAAACTTCATATCAACTATATCCAAATTGTCAAGCATGATGAAGAGGAGAGCAAAAAACCACATTGTCAAGCTAGAAATAGATGATGGGCAACTCACTGAAGATCCTGAAATGATAAAGAACAAAATTCTAAGTTACTATCAAAACTTGCTAGGGAGGGCAAACCAACTTCAACCATCAGAAACAAGATTAAGAGAGTTATTTCCTATGGAAATTCCAGAAGAGATAAAGAGAAGCCTTATAGCAGATGTTCAAAGAGAAGATATACAAAAGGTCCTTAATACTTTCGGTGATTACAAAGCTCCAGGTCCTGATGGATATAATAGCTTCTTCTTCAAGAAAGCATGGAGTATTATAGGGAGTGACATAGAAGATGCAGTAATAGCTTTCTTTCAGAAGAGACAGCTACTGCGAAGCATAAATTCCACAGTAATCTCCCTTGTCCCTAAGAAAATTAATGCAACCAATATAAAAGACTTTAGACCAATCTCCTGTTGCAATGTGTTGTACAAGATCATATCTAAAATTGTGGCAGGAAGATTAAGTCTAGCTTTGCCTCATTTCATACATCCTTGTCAGACAGCTTTTGTGCCAGGAAGGAACATTAAGGAAAATATTTTGTTATGTCAAGAGTTAATACACAATTACCACAAAGATATTCATGGGAAAAGGGTGGCAATTAAGGTTGATATTATGAAAGCATATGATTCAATAGACTGGAATGCAATCCTAAATACTCTGAAAGTTTTGAAGTTCCCAGACAAATTTAGATTGCTGATTGAAAGCTGCATCACTACTGTGGGATATTCTATGAACATCAATGGCTCTCATACAGGTTTTTTTAAAGGGGCAAAGGGACTTAGACAAGGAGACCCCCTCTCTCATTTTCTCTTTGTTATTGTGATGGAGATTCTTAACAGAATTATACAAAAGAAAGTATCTTCTGGAAGGTTTAAATTTCACTGGAAATGCGCTAAAGAAAAGATCACTCATTTATGCTTTGCTGATGATCTCTTTTTGTTTGGTCATGGAGATATTGAGTCTATATTGTGTTTACTAGATGCTATGCAAGAGTTTGAAGATATAACAGGTTTGAAGATGCATCCAGAAAAGTGTCAAATTTTCTTTTCAGGCTTGTCCGAACAGGAAAAGGCTCTAATACTTGATCATATTCCTATCCAAGAAGGCCAACTTCCCATAAAATACTTGGGAGTTCCATTGATTACTAAAAGACTCTCCAACTTAGATTGTACTATCCTGACAGAAAAGATACTGAGAAGAATTGAAGGTTGGGAGTCTAAGCATATTAGTTATGGGGGGAGACTACAGCTAGCAAAAAGTGTTCTGTTTTCATTGCAAACATATTGGATGCAAATTTTTCTATTACCAAAACAGACTCTTTATGAAATTGAAAAAAGGATTAGAACTTTCCTTTGGGCAGGTAAATCTAATGGACGATGTGTAGCGAAAGTGGCATGGAAAGAAGTTTGTTGGCCTAAAATTTCTGGAGGACTAGGTTTGATAGACATTCATACTTGGAATAAGGCGGCAATTGGAAAACTCTTATGGTCTCTTGTGCACCCCAATTCAAACTCTTTATGGGTTAAATGGATGATAACAGAAAATTTGAAGGAAAGGAATGTATTAGAAGTTGAGATGAAAAGATCACTAGCTTGGAGTTTTAGGAATATTTTACAAGTAAGAAGTGAACTCACACAACTAGTGATGGACTCAGAATACAATATTGCCAAAAGTTATGTAGCACTAAGAGAGAACAGAGAAGATGCTAAATGGGCAACACTTGTTTGGAAAGAAGGAGTACCAAAGCATAATTTTATCTGTTGGATCACTCTGAGAGACAAACTATCCACAGCAGATCGGGTGGCTAAATGGAATAGTTCAGTGGATCTACAATGCAACCTCTGCAATCAAGAAGAAGAATCACAGGAACATTTATTTTTTAAGTGCAGGTTCACAAACTACATCTGGAAGGCTTTGTTAGGCATGAATGGATTAACTCGAAGAATTGAACACTGGAGAGCTGAAATATGTTGGATGATCAAGACTGTTAAGAGGAAGAGCTTTGCAGCAACTTTGCTTAGTATATCTTTCAAGGCCGTATTGTATCACATTTGGAGCGAAAGGAATAGAAGAAGATTCAGCAATACAAGTCTAGAAAACTCAACCATTATTGCTAAGATCAAGAAGGATGTGAGAGGGAAGATTTCATCTACCAGAGGAGTCAAGCTTACAAACTGTAATAAATTTTTACAAGAGCTTTGGAACTTGCCAAGTGCAATATTTGAGCTTAGATGATGATATCTTGTAATCAAACAATCTTGTAAATTTTTTTTACGAATGATATATAATTTGACCTTTCACCAAAAAAAAAAAAAAAAAAAAAAACTATATCCAAAAATCGTTTCTCATAAGAGGGTCCAACATTGCAATCGTTCAAAGCATTAAATTGTGTGATGAGGAATGGCGGAAATCATGTGGCTGGCTTTATTGTGTTCTCATGCTAGCTCCATAAAATGACATTGATGGTAACTTGATTCATAGGCTGATCTTCTCTTTGTAGACTTTGGTTATGTTAGGTAAAGCTCTCATGTTTTCCTTTACTTACAAGTTACATCTTATTAGGAACTATTTATTTCAATATGAATATGCTCGGTAATATTTTTATTAGTTCTTCAATGTTTGGGTTGAATGAAAAATTTTGCTCAATGGCAATTGTTTTTATGTTGGCATAACTTTTCTGTTACAAATTTGAATAGTAACCTTTTCTTTTAAGAAATTTTCTTTTTTTTTTCTTGGCGGGGTCTCCTCAAATCAAGGCCTACACTTACTTCTATTCTCTTGAATACTACATGTTGTTGCAAACATATTTATAACAATCTTCGGCAAAGAGATGAAGTAGTGGATTGGTATAATTTAATTTGGACTGGTGATATTCACAAACATAATTTCATTGGATGACTTATTTATAGAGACAGACTTTCTATAGTAACAAAAATTGAATGGTGGCTTTCTTCGGTTAACATTTATTGTGATTTGTATCAGTTTCATATAGAAAACAAGAGTCATCTCTTTTTCAAATGTGCATGAACAAGGATTATTTGGAAAAGTATTCTCACCCATAATGGAATCAGACGTGACATTAGATGATGGAATGAAGAACTACAATAGATGATCAAAACTATTAAAGGAAAAGATTTAGTTGCTAAACTTCTCAAGATATCTTTTTTAGCTTATATCTATTGTATATGAGTTGAGCAAAATAGAAGATGTTTTTAGGAGAAAACAATTGATATTCCTATTCTCTTAGTAAAAGTAAAGAATGCAATATGATGAAAAGTTCTTTATTTAAAAATATAAAACTCTCATGGGGAAATATTATTTTGAGTGAAATTTAGGGACTTCCAATTTCTATGTTTTCATAAATATGATGTTTTCTGTAATATTGGGGTATGTCTTTGTGCTTATGTACTTCAATTTTTATTAATTTAATTTATATGTCCACCAAAAAAGAAAAAAATTACTTTTTCTTCCCTAACATGACTAATTAATCCCCTCTCCTCATAATAAATACAGGCACAAATTTTCCTTATTGCTTAAGTGTACAACTATTATGTACAACTATTATACCATCTTCTAAGTCAAAGTACACAATGATGATATTGGAAAAGTAATCTTTGCTTGTCTTTAGATTAACCATGATACTAGTAGATCACAACCACGCGTCGTTCGATTAAGTGCCAATTGCAGTACCACATAGCAAAGTTTTAATCGAACTCTCCCTCTCTATGAATAGTCTTTCAACTAACAAGCAAAAGAACAAAAATGAAAAAGGAGAACTCTCTAGCATGCTTTTCGTCACACCTTGGAATATGAACTCCATGGCATAATGCGAATTCCTTTTTGCATGTTCGTTCAAATCTCTTCATGTGACGTAGTATCTCGAATTCACTAATACAAATCTCTTCCTACAGTCAACAGCCACACAGAACTACCAAAAAAAAAAAAAAAAAAAAGAAAAGAAAATAAAAAGGCGTGTATTAGCTTTGACTAACTCATGCTATTAGGACAGACCTAGACAAAAAAGTCCACGTGAAACCAGCCTTGACGTTGTGAAAGATTATAGAAGATCCGAACAGTTAGGATTGAAAGATACCACAGATATTCTTAGACCCCTTTCTGCCAGTCATTCTCTTTTTTTTTTTTTTTTTTTTTTTTTTTTTTTTTTTTTTTTTTTTTTGATGAATATGTGAGTTTATTCATCGAAGAATAAAAGGTAATACAAGAGCTTAGGGGCATACCCCAGCATTACAATTCATCTAGGAAAAGATAGAGTTTGGAATTCTCCAACTAAGACTCAACAAAACATTTGCTTGAGAGAGTTTAATATTTCTAAATAAGGAAGCTCTTCCACGGACTACTCTCCTGATTTTAGCTAACAATATTGAAATATCAATAGACTTATTCTGAAAACGTCTACGATTACGTTCTAACCATATACAATAAAGACACGCTAAGAAAGAAAGCTTGAGAAGTTTTGCGGCTAAATCCTTTCCCTTAGTTGCTTTAATCATCCATTGCAATTCAGATTCCCAATCAAGGATGACCTTACGAATACCTTGTTGAGCTAGAATACTTCTCCAAACCTGGTTAGTCCAAGTGCACTGAAAGAACAAATGAGATCTATTTTCATAGTTAGATCCACAAAAATCACAATGCAAATCAATTGAGGGAAGCCATCGGGAAACCACTGCAGCCGTAGGTAGTTTGTCTCTACATATGAGCCAACCAATGAAGTTATGTTTGCTGATTCCTCCTGACCAGATCAAATTATACCATTCAACCTCAGAGCTCACTTGACGTAACTCCTTGTACGTTTCCTTACAGCAATAGGAAGGCTTGGATAGAGTAGAGGTTAAAGTTTGGCGTAACTTTAGAAGACCTCTCCAACTCCATGCCATAGTTCCCTTGATGTCAAGATCCATAATTGAATTTCCCCTGCATTTAGTACTATGAATCCACTTACTCCATAAGGATGAATTAGGGCAATTTATGAGATTCCAGAGAGATCGTCCCAACAAAACTTTATTCCATACTTTAAGGTTTAGTAATCCAAGACCCCCTTCCTTTTTTGGTGAACAAACAACTTGCCAAGCAACCTTATGAGTTTTATGATCTTCTGAGTGGCCTGCCCAAAGAAAGTGTCTTATCTTCTTCTCAATCTCATAGATGGTTTGTTTTGGGAGAAGGAACATTTGCATCCAAAAAGTACAGATAGAAATAAGAACTGTTTTCTGCCAGTCATTCTCATACACAGAATGTTGCACCCTCTTGTTGCATTTTATTTACCAACTACTAAGTTTCTTCCAACGTTGTTCGTGCACTACAGCCCAGCACAAAATTGAAGTCCAATTCTCTTTATTCCAATTACAATAAACTATCATTTTGGTTGTAGAGTTTAACTCCGAGCTCAGTGCTTCCCCTATCTGAGGAGCCAACCGTGCAGTTGGATTGCAAGATTCTCTGCTTCATTCTAAATGGAGGCAGGAGTGGGGTGGAGGCAAAGCACTTAGGAGTGTCATTATTTGCTTTGAGGCAACGGGAAGTGCTCGGTTCTCCAACGGGATTGTCTGCTGTGGTGCGTTTGACTGGACTTTTGTTACTGACTTGGCCCCGATATTCTGCTTTCTAATGAATGTATGGCTGCTGAACACAAGAAAGAGGCGACGACTCCGTCGACATGTAGCAGTTGATGCATATCTAATTTTGAAGTGCGGGATTGAGCTCGTGATTTCATCCATCAATCCAAAGCTACGGGAGTGCAATATCATGACTCAAGATGCTTTTTTACTATAATTGTACTTCCATTTCAAACAAATCAATGGATTCTAGATTCAGCTGAACTCAATGGTTATCATGACTCGAACCTATATAGACGGAGGGATGCATAGTGGGCAGAAATAGTGGCATAAACAATGAATTTAACTTGCACCTGATATTTTGATGGACAGCAACAAATGATTTCATCGCATTATTTACTTCTTAATCGGCCATGTACTTGAAAAGTTGGCCCACTCAGATACGGTTAGCATATGGTTTTTGTTTTCGGTAGGTGAGAGTCCCTAGTGCAATAGAATCTCGCTTTTTGAAAGAATCTTGACTCATTTGATTCGGAAATTCCCCCTGGTGACGCTGCAAACTCAAGGAACAGTCAAACCTAGACACTAGGCATATTATCATAGAATTTGGCTTTCACATGACCCATCCATCAGCTATGACAGGATACTTTGAATTGCCATTAGTGATCGATCCATCATTTGATTTTGCACTAGCTCTAGCGAATATCCATCAGAATGAAGAGAGTACATAGACGTCAAGACTTTGTTGCCAACCGTTCCACTAGAAAATGTAATGATCATAGTGTTTAAGCCACCTTAATAGGACTCCCTTAACCGTGGTAATCCTCGACTCTTCCCCAGATTGATCCCTCGAAGGACCATTAGAATATAAGTGTTGGAGGCCACAAGTCTCAAATTGGAGAGGGGGAAACCTATAGTTAAATTTAAATGAAAAAAGTTTTCTTTAACTCTCAGGCTAACATTTGGATTAATTTTAAACATTGTAATACAATATTAGAACTCCGGTTAGGTTCTAGTTTAGATCTATTATTTGCATGGCGTCACTATTATTAAGGTGACCTATTAGTATGCAAAAGGTGTTAGAAGTTAGGAGTCTTACACTAAAAAGGAGAAAACTTGTGATTAAGTTTAAATGAAAGAAGTTTACTTTAATCCTTGACCTAAATTTTGAGTTAGGCTTTAGACTTTTTAACACTAAGTTAACTCTAGTCTACCTATTGCATTCATAATGTTCAAATTCATAAACTCTGGTTCTTGAAGGAATTCTAATATTAATATACCTAGAATTTCTCATCTTTTTTTTTTTTTGCACATACGGTCTTTCATAATTTACTATAAGCAGGTCGATACAATCAAAATATAGCGGATAAGACATGTAATGCTGAACTCTACCTTAAAATCTGGAATTGGAGGCAACACGGAAAAACAAGAACATGAAGCGCATAAAAGGAGAACAAAGGAGGCAAAGCATGTGGTACTGTTACGTTTCTCAACTACTTTAAGTAATCCTTTCTCAACATATTTTATTTAAATATTCCTTTTCAATTTAGACCTCATAAACCCAAGGTTACTACGGCCCTTCATTACCCTATAACAAATTACCACATCTTATAGTAGACGCTTCAACGGCCTACAGTAATCCCTTTTTAAGTAGCTCTTCCCATAAATCACCCACTTTATGGTTCAAACTTAAGATGGGGTTTAGCTTGGATAGAATTTTACTTATTTAAATCAAAATTATGATACTATCTATATTAAAAAGTTTATTTATTTTTCTTAAAATGAGTTTATATATATAATAAAATATATTCATATGTAAAATATTTCACAATAGATTATAAATATTGTAAAATACTGCCACAAAGGATACCGAAACTAACTAAAAAAAAAAAGGAAGAAGAAGAGCGGAACACAAATCAAACCACCAAGATGGCCCTACTACCCCGGAAAGGAAACAAGTAAAACTGCTACTTGAGCACCAAGGAAAGTTAATCTACCATCGATAGAAGAAAGGATGCGCTGTAACGTCCCTGTATGAGTGACGGCTAAACCTATTGTACGTACGTCTAAAATACGTAAACTGAACATGAAAACCACATACTGAAACATACAACTATTCTGCTAGGCCTAAAAATCAACAGCAATTGGATGGTTCTCACCAATGGAACTCAGAATTCTGTCATGCCCATGCACCATCAGTAAATCTTTGAAAGCGATGGTAGTAACATTGAACCACTAATATTCGCTGAAAGAAAGATTTTCTTTAGCAGCCAGCAATCATTTAACCCACTTGGAAATACATAACACAAACAAAGAATTTCAAGCAGAATGCCAAAAAGACATCTCTTTTTGGGTAGTGATGCACAGATGTGATTCGGTGGTTTTGTTTGAACAAAAGAGTTGCAGCTAATACGCCAGCCATACGTATATAATAATAATACTCTACGTGTGGCTGGGGCTGCGGTCCTAGCCTTTGGGGCATTTCTTTTCGGTGGCCACGTAGGCCCGAGAAACTGAGATTTCAAATCTTAATTCTTGAGTCCTGCTTGTTAAAGAAGAATCAACTAGAGATTGCGGCCCACGGCCCTCGCAAACCCTTTCGTGGTGCAGCAGCTCTTCAGCGTCGCAAGAGGTCATGATATGGTAGACTTTCAAGCTTCAACATGCAGAGGTTTGCAATGATAAATTGTTCTGTCAGTACGCGTGCCTGACTTTGTTGGCTGTTTCACTTTGATATATTTTTATGCCAATTAAATGAAAGGACATACAGTGTAGAAAGGGAAAAAGACGAGTTAGTGGAGAAGGAAATTTATTATGAAGGAAGATGTAGGACCACATTTATTTAGTGGATTAAAATAGTCCCTCAGAGGGCACCTTAAAAGTCAATTAATTACAAACCGTCCAAATTGCAATTATGAAGTCCGTAGAGTTTTTATAAAAATTAACGGTTAAGATTCAAACGAGGTAGACCCTCAAGATTATAAATACCAAGGAAACAAAGAGCTTGTCATAGTCGGGTTTGCTTCTTCCTCTTGTGTCCTTCACCTCATCGTACCTTTTGCTACCCGAGTTCCCTCAGGGATCTATTATTTTCTCATCCAACAGAACTCTTCAATTACTTTCCTGAACTAATGGAAAATTTCCAAGCGGTCTTTAGATGTGCTATTCTTCTTGCACTGTTTGCATGCCATGAAGTTTTCGTGGGGGAAGGAAGGCAACTGAAGTCAACAGAGCAAAAATTCCATGCCATTAAGGGCGAATATAGAGGAGAAACGAATAAAGGAGGTGAAGAATCTATCACCTCCTCTGACGACCCCACAACGCTCGACGACGAACCTCAGCCACGCAAAAGTCACACTCAGAGAGTCGATGAATCCGTGGTAAGAAAGAAAGAAATCTTTCTGCCCATCAAGCCTAATAGCTATAGCTTCCGTCATTCAGATGTTGCATACAAAGACCATTTCCGACCTACAGCACCAGGCAATAGCTCTGGTGTTGGCCACTCTTTTGCACGTCATGATGCAGATGTTGAAGCCAACGCACTGAAAGCGAGCCCGGATAATAGATATTCATTCACAAGGTCCAAGCATAATTACCCGCCCACATCACCCGGTCACAGCCCTGGTGTTGGCCACTCCTTTCCTCGTCCTGAAATAGAAGCTGAAACAAAGGCAATAAGCAAAAGCCCGGATGTTGGACATTCTCTTACGGGATCAGCGGACGATGTACGGCCCAGACCGTCCGGACACAGCCCTGGTGTTGGTCACTCTTTAACTAATCATAAAGCAGATGCTGTTGAAGCAAAGGCAGAAGGAAAAAGCCGACATGTTAGAGAGTCTTTTACACGATTCAAAGTTGATGCTCAGCCCACCGCACCCGGACACAGTCCCGGTGTTGGCCATGTTTTTCAAAATAAACATGCAGAACCGACAGCATAGATATGAGCAGATACAACTACAGTATTTAATGTTTGGCAACTCTTATGTGCCCAAAGATTGTTAAAAGCATTAGTATTTCTTAGTTTCCTACTTTGAACTGTCTATTCACGCAGATTGATTGTTGTACGGATTTAAGATCTCATCGCTTGCTGTCTTCTTAAGGTAGGTCTACTGGAAATTATGCATATTCTTTTTTCAAATATTGCATCCCTTCTCACTTCTTACCCTAGTTTGCAGAGAACGAGATAATTTATGAATAAATAACTGGTTTAATTTGAGGGGGAAGTACACGCATAAACACATGAATAATCAATTAACAGAAAGATGTACAGATCTCTCTTTTTCCATGTTCACACGTGCAGATGCTTGCGTGCTGAAAAACAATTAATTTGAGTGTCATAACGTCCTCAAAATATACATCGGTAAAAAGAGGAAGACAACAGAATAAATTACAAAGACGAAGAGAAAAAGTAAGAAAAGTGAAAAATTATAAAAAAAAAATCACCACTTATCGTGGGGAAGATATTAGAGTAGTATTAAAGAAGAGATAATAAGTGAGGAAATTGATTGCATTAAGTGAGCTTAATTTATTAGTTTTACAACAAGTAATAAATTATCTTTTTATATATAACCAAAACAAATACTGAAAATTCATATACTTTCCATTTTGACATAACAAATAATATCTAAAATTCTCTTTACATACGGAAATTAGACTACCATTTATAGACACTATAGAAGTATATATTGATAAAGCTAAATCCAAACATAAGAGATAAAGAGAACATTAATTATGTTAAGTGAACTTAGTACTATTGTGGCAAGGAAAAGTAATTCGTTATCATATTTGCAGCTATAGTTTTAGGTATTTTTATTCTCAGTCTACATAATTAATTTTTTTGAAGAGTTGTCAGCAGCCATTATTTTTTAAAAGTTATTTGAAGTATTTTTGTATTTTTTTCCTGAAACCTATTCAATAGTTACCATTTGATGAGAAAAATTATGCCAAAGAAAATTAATATATTATCCAAAATAATAAAATTTTATGAATCTAAATAATGAGGTATATTTACTTTTTTGCTTGATGCTTTTTTTACTTTCAATTTTTTTTGCTTGCATGCAACCTATGAGCTGTTCTTTCCAATTGTCATTCATCTTGGATGAAACTACTAACCTTTGTTTGTCTACCGTTACTTTTTGCCCATTTATATTTTCATATTCTTTAAAAATTGGCTTGAGATTTTGCATAGATTGATTGTCACCTATTGTAAATAAACACATATCATCCACATATAGTAGATATGAAAACCCTTCAAATCAATTGCCACCTTTATATTTCCTAATAGCACCACTTCTCATAGCTTTTAGCTTTCTACTTAATGCATCCTGTGCTAGTATGGATATACTAGGGGAAAGATGATCTTCTTGTTTAAATCCTTTAATAGGCTTGAAAAACCATGATTAGTTCCTTGGACCTAAATGGTGAACCAATTGCTAGAGATACACCTAAATATCATGTCAATCCACATCTATAAGAAACCAAATTGCTGCATTACTTTGAGTGAAAAATCCATTCCATCTTGTCATAAGCATTGGACATATCTACCTTTATCATAGTGCCACCCTTATCTATCTTCCTATCTATTTCATTAGCCATACCTTGTGCAATAGCAACGTTCCCATAAATATTTTAGCCATGCACAAAACTTGATTGTTTAGGAAAAACCGATTGCAATAATATAGTACCAAGTCTTATCATTGAGAATCTTTGTAACAATTTTATAGTTAAAGTTGCATAAGCTGATAAATGATAACTTTATTTTTATAGAGTTATTTTACCTATTTTTAGGCAATAAATAATACAATGCTTATGAGAAAATATTTGAATTCCTCTTTATTTACTTGAATTTTTTTTATTTTTGTAGCATAAGAAGGTATGGAGAAAAAGGATAAGCATGGAGAACTTGATGTTTATTATATGGAAAAATATGATCAAAATATCAAGATCAAGAAAATCAAGATGGGCTTGGACTTTGGATAATTTTTATTAAATTTTTCATTGTTGTTAAGTTTTCTAAATAATTAAAAAAACCTAGTCATGTTAGGAGTTCAAAGCCCAATTAATATGAGAGTTCAAGACTCGATTGTCTTGGGTATCCAAAACCTACTTCTACTAGGATAGGAGATAGGTCTAAATCTAAACCCTATTTAAGAGAAGAGAAAAGACAAAAATAGGGGAGGAGGAAATTCAGCACAACTCAAGAGAGAGGCCAAGAATTCAAGGTTTTCATGAAGAGAGGATAAAAAGGGTGACAAACTTCTTATTCTTTGATTCAATATACTTTATTTTATTCTTATTATTGTTCCTCAGTATTTCATTATGTTTTAATTTGCTTTTGTTAGAGTTACAATGTAACCTAATTATGATGGTATGAATCTTATGATTATTATATTTTGCAAGATATTTTGTTTATGTAAGGTTGCATATTACTGTGTTTAATGCTTTTAAGTGATTAGCTACCACTTAAAGGATCTGATTTGCATGTTTAAAACCAACAAGAGATGATATGTAATTGCTTCTTGTAATATGTAATCATAAATTAAATATGGATAGACATATACCATATTATTTGTGTGGCTTTCAGTGTAAACTAGGAATTTTTATAGATCCTAATATATTTGGTTTGTTTCAATTTACATATAGAGATATAGTGAATTAATGAACTAAATAGGTTTACTATATCTAGACGTACAATAATGAATAAATTAGAAGATTCCGCCATCACATAGATATTATCTCTTTTGTAAGCATACTAATCTACATTAGTACCTCATAGTTATGGTGAAAGCAGACGCTTTAACATGTTTTGTGTATTTAGTTTTATTAAATTTAGTTGGTTAGTTTATTCTTTATCAATTTGGTTTGCTAAATAAATTCTAAGAGTTGTTCACTATTAATAATTAATTGGCTTAGTAATCACCAATCTCTGTGGGATGATATCTTACTCATCATTATATTACTTATTTGACATGTTTACTTGCATCTAAAATTTATTGAACAATAGGCTAGAGATCATTAAAACTTGTTAGATTCTTATTCTTTAAAATTAGTTCTAAAATTGTAGTTATGATGCTTTAAGGAAATTTTTTCTCCTAAAAAATTACAATTACAACCATTATATCCTTTTTAATCATCTTAACACTAGCTTAGTAAAAATGACCTGTAACCCCATCCAACCTTGGGTTTATAGTGTTTGCAAAGGTCTATCTAAAATAGTTAAGCACCTACACCAAGACTAAAACTATGAATATTTAAGTCATTGACTATTCTTATGATGACAACACAACCAAGCTATCTCGAATTCCTTCTGTGCATTATGCAAAACCTAAAACTTAGTAAGTGATTGATAATTTCTTTCAAAATAGTATATTGGAATTCATTCAGGTCTTTAATTTTTGTTTTGCATTTGTAAATAGGGCTAAGTGTGAATGTAATCTTCTATAGTTCTTTGCCATCTTAACAATGTAGAGATTTAGAAGTGGGTGGTCTGAAATCCTACTAAATAGTCATATTAATGTAAGTTCCAACGGGGAGAATTTCTACCATTAGGATAGGAGGAAAAATTCTTTCTTTAGCTATACAGGCTTTAGATAAAGTTTATAACTTGGATTGGTTTAGTAGTGCTTCCAAGAATCAATGCTCCATGACAATTGGCTTCAAATGGATGCTTAATCAAGTAATATATGTTTGGATTTAGGTCACCACATCGTCCTTTATTAGTAAATTCTCTAATATCTATAGTGTTTGCACTTGATGTAAGGTAATATGAAGTAATATATTGTCCCCCTAGACTTTCCATGGCAAATCAATTTCTCAAATTAAGACTTATGGTTATCTTTTTATCTAATCTTAATTTTCAAATCATGTAAGGTTATAGTTGTGTTTATTATACCTTTATTTAAGGGGACTAAAATTTGATTGAGAAGCTTGTGAAGAGTTGTCTTATTCCTTTGGCTGTTACTTATAAGTGTTCAAGATAAATCATTCCTCTAGAATTGTCAACTTGTTTTGCAAGGAATGGAGATTCTTTTATTCTCTCTTTATGCTTTTAAACCAACTATTGTTAGGTATAATGGCTAACCAAGAAGGTTGGGAGGAAGGGGGGCTGGGGGGTGAATTGGTTTTCTAACAATGTATATCTACAATGACTTAATTTATTCCAACATAACCAAATCAAACAAGTTCAAGAGATAAGCACAAAATCAGGTTTAAAGCAATCATGGATAGCAATGAAATACAACAATTTTTCCATGGTGGTTCAACCATTTTCACCTACTTCCACCTTCTTCCACCTTCTTCTTCCTCCAACTTAATCAGTTGGATTTTACTTTACTCAGTAATTAGGAGAAAATGTTCTCCTAATCCTTCCAATATCTCCTTAAAGAGATTCCAATACAATGTGCTTACAATTAAGGTTCTCTTCCAACCTTATTACAAAGCAATCCCTAAATGATATGTAATATAAGTGACGGATATTTCTAATTAGAGAGCTTTCTAAGCATATACAATGTCAATCAAAACTCTATTCATGAAACCCCCAAATTATGGAGAGTTAGGGTTTTGGATTTACAATAAGGTTTATGTGCAATATAAGTTATACTTAATCAACATATATAAGTAGAATCAAGAAGAATATGATCTTAAAAGTAGTATCACTGAATAGCTTCTCAGAATTGCAAGATAGCAATAGTGAACAAATCTTTCTTCTTTTCAAATGTCTTTGTAAAACTCATGCAAAAAGTCCTCTTTTGAATCGGTAAGACCATCCTTTATAGAAGATTCAAACAAGATAAACTTGATTTAAGTTCTCTGGCAAACCTGACATAAATGTGAACTTCCTCTTCGTTGAGAGATTGAAATAGCTCATTAATCAACAGTTGAGGCCTTAATTCAAACTTCTAAACATCACAATCACTCATTTTGACGTCCAATCATATCAAATTTCTTCCCATTAGAAGAGCAACCTCTTGGCTATGAAGAGACAATGGCGTCATTATTGTCGAATAGAAGTCCTATCTTCTAATTGCATGAGATGCTTTAGAGTGTGTGGCTTTTTTTTTGCATGACACCATTTCAGTTAATGTGTTGATGGATCCAACTTTAGATTTGATCTATTATATGGGCTTGCACTTGGGTTGAGCTTTTAAGTGTTGTGTAGGTTGAGCTGTTAAGTGCCTTACGGGCTAAGCTACTAAGTTCCTTATGGGCTGAGCTGCTAAGTGCCTTGCAAGCTGAGCTACTAAGTGCCTTGCAAGCTGAGCTACTAAGTGCCTTGCAGGTTAAGCTTTTAAATGCCTTTTGCTCTAAGTTGCTAAGTGAGCTTCGGATCATCTTTTAATCAAGCCTTAATTGGCTTGCTTTAAATGAGCTTTGATTAGTGCTTAGTGGACTTCAAGTGACCTACAAAAAGTACAAGTTCCAGCATCACTTTTTCTTTAAAGTTAATTGTTATACAATTGGCATTCCATCAATATTTATTGTATAAAAATATCCCTTTTTAACATATATGTGATTGCATTATAAAGGAAGGTAAGAACCCAACTACTTTATAATATCATTGATTGATATTATAATTTACACACCTTTTACTTCCTTGTTATTCAATTTTGCACATAAATATATGAAGAACATTTATATATATTATATGCAACTAAATTTTGTCACAACAAAACATATCTTTTTTTCAACAATTACTACCTAAGAGGAAACTTAAGTCTTTGTAAAGATTCCTTACACTTATCCACACGACTTCGTTTAGCCAAAAAGGAGATCTTCAGTTTGCAAATTGGCTAAAGCAATAACGTCTAGGCCCATGCTATTTCTCTTCAAGCTATTTTAGTCTAGATGTTGCTTAAGTCCTATGTGGTTTACTTGTTTTCTTGGTGTTGAACATGTTGCTTTCTAGTTTTTGCTACATAGTTGTATCTAGGCAACATGTACTCACATGGGTTGCAGTTAACACTTTAAGGATCCACATGGATGATGACCTAATCTCTCAAAACTCATTTGGGTTGGACATGTGGGCTAAAATGCTTTGTAGGTTAAGCTACTTTCTTTTGAGGGTTAGATTACTACTTTAGGCATGGGCTAGACTAGATCTATATGATGGATTGTTTTGCATTCCTTGGTCCACATTAAAAGAAAATGTAAGTCCACAAGACATTACATGTTAAATGGCCTAATTAAATCATCATAAACATATTTATCTAACCATTTCAATAGATTATGGAAAGCCATATGGTTATAAAAGATGTAGTTAAAAAAGGGAAATAGGAACAATCCACTATTGAAGGAAGTGGATTGCAGTTAACACTTTAAGGAACCACATGGATGATGACCTAATCTCTCAAAACTCATTTGGGTTGGACATGGGCTAAAATGCTTTGTAGGTTAAGCAACTTTCTTTTGGGGGTTAGATTACTACTTTAGGCATGGGCTAGACTAGATCTATATGATGGATTGCTTTGCATTCCTTGGTCCACATTAAAAAAAATGTAAGTCCACAAGACATTACATGTTAAATGGCCTAATTAAATCATCATAAACATATTTATCTAACCATTTCAATAGATTATGGAAAGCCATATGGTTATAAAAGATGTAGTTAAAAAAGGGGAATAGGAACAATCCACTATTGAAGGAAGTAAGGGTAGGGCACAAATAGTATTTACCCTAAATTAGTGGTTTAGCCTCTTTGTGGGTTAGTGACAAAGGGCCAGATTTGTTGACATAATTAGTGGCAAAGGATGCTTATCAGTGTAGGAATCAGTACTTGTATATGAGGTAATCGATCTCATTAGGAATTGAATGAAAAGACTGAGTGAGACTCTGGTGATTAAGTTGAGGAGAGTCAGGTGTCTCTAGAGTAGATTAAAGGTGAGGTTGTACTTCAAGATTGCTTTTCATGGGCACCACTAAAGGGACCTACAAAGAATAATGTGGACTAGGCTCCATTTGTATAAAGGGAAAAATGTCCTTATGAAAACACGAATACTATCTAACAAAAAATTGCTTCCTTTCAATGTTGAAAAGTCAATAACCTTTTTACCCATGTGGATGCCCTACATATATCTTGGGAATCACTTAAAGGGAAAACTTGACTTTGTAGCCTATGATAATCGTATAATAAAGACATCTGAAGATATAAAAGTGAGAAATATTAAGTGATTTACCAAATAATTTCTTAAATGAGAGTTATTTCTAAGTAAATTAGAAGATGACATCCTATTAATAAGATAGGTCAATGTGAGTATGCACTTACCATAATAACAATTAGGCATTTTGTTGTGAAATTTCAAAGTTTTTCCTATATCCAAACTATGATGATCCTTGAATACAACAACACCATTTTGTTGTAGATATGTATGCATGAACTTTCATATTTAATCCTCAGGGAGGAAAATAAATGCATGGAATCATGATTGAAAAATTCAAGCATATTACCAATTCTAATGCACTTGTCTTCCAAGCTAAATTGGTTTTTTATCATGTTGAAAAATCCTTCTAAGTGTGAGATGGTCTTACTTTTGATTTTTATAAGGAGTATATATATTCCTTATGAATAGTCATCAATTATGGTGGCATAATAACATTAACCATTGTGTTTTGGGACATAATATTTTCCTCAAACATTAAAATGGATTAGGTTAAAAGCCCTATGTGTGTGCTCATTATGCATGGGAAATAGACTATGAATTCCCTTCGTAAGTGGACAAATGAGATAATGTATATTGTGAGAAATATTTGGAAATTTAAGTGCACTTAAAAACTTAAATTTGGCATTGAATAGATGGTCAAGCTTACAATGCTAGAGTTGTAAATTAGAATTATTATAAACCAAATGAGACTTTACAGGAGATGGGCTACACCTTAATAATTTTTTAACAACTTTACCCTCAGGACATTTTACAAAATCATAAAGCCATTTTTCATTCAACATAGTCCTTTGACATCATCCATTGAAAGGTTTTGAAACACCAAAATTCATTGTAAAAAGATACCAAGCAATTATTTTCTAAGGTAAACTTAGACATATATAATAAGTTGAATTTGAAATTTGAGGAATACAAGACATATCACAAGATTTGGTGATTGGAGATGGATATATTGCTAGCATGTATAACCAAAAAATCATCACCATTAGGAAATTTAACAATCCTAGATATAGGTATGCATGAAACAAGCAATTTCAAACAATCAAAGCTAGTAGTTATATGACCATTAAAACCATTATCAATTGTCCAACATTTATTCATAAATTGGATATACCTACATGTATTCCTTGACCTTGTCACCACTATATCCTTGAGGAAATTCATGAACCTCTAATAATTTGTCTTGGTAATGTAGTAATGATCCAATTTGTTCAGTGTCAAATTTTCAATGTTTGCCACCAAATTTGCAATAGCATCACCTTTATAATTTTTATGTCCAAGTTAAAATCAATACAACTTGTAGAAATCTTTGCACTTGTGCCATAGCACTTTTTTCTTTTTTCTTCCCTAACAAGGATACTCTGACATATTTTATTATAAAGCTTAGGCTGAAAGGCCATACCTTGTTCAGAAAAAATGGCAAGATATAAGTCTAAATCAAACACAATATTACATGCCTTTAACAAGGGGAAAAAAAGGAAATTTAGAGAACAACTCAAATCAAAATCAGGTCTCCCACCTATGAAATTTAATGATGACTCATCATAATCATGATTTGGCATCAAGGATGACATTCTACCCTTTTGGGTCACTACTACCTTACTAGGGTGATCAAGTCTAAAATCAACATGGAAATTGTGAGCCTTAATGTTGCTATTGATTGTTTTTATTATCAATTTGGGTCAAAAAATCTATTTGTTACCTCAAGATGGTCTAAGATACCGTAAATCTCCTTAATACAGTCATCCTCAATTTGTTTATCATCTTTACTGTGATTAGCATTTTCTCTTCCCTTAGTAGGTTTATTTTTGTTTCTTTATCTTTTTATCATGCTAGCTAGGAGCTTTTCCTCTTCTACCCATATAGATTAGCTTTAAGTCCTTAGCTCAAAATGTGGCTTATTATCTTGTGAGGACTCTTAACAAGTCAAACAAAAATGAATAGGGAAAATTTTCTCAAGTCAATGTTCAATTGTCTTGATCATTTTACCCTTGTCATCTTCCAATTGATCAACTAAATATGTTTTCTCTTGGTTATCCTTTTCCAAATTAGTTAGAATAATAGAGGAACTCCTAACTTGAAGTCAATCGAATGTTGATTGGAATTTCTCCCATATGTTAAGTGCTACTAAAAACATCTTATGTAAGCAATACCACATTATATGTCTAGAGTTTAAAGTTAAATTTTGCTTCAGTTCTGGCATCAGTACCCTAAGCAATTGTATTTTTTCTCTTCTTTCCATGTTGTTCACCCACTAGAACATTCGAGTTTTGCTGTGAGATCCTTTATCAATTCATTTGCTTCAATATTTTTTTTGCTTATCTTACCCATTCTTATCCTTGTAGACCTCCTCATCTTAAAAGTGTTGGTCATCCACAAAGTGTGCTAGGATGAAAAAAAAATCATTTTTCATCCCAATTTCTTTTTATGGACTATGTTCTTCATATTTTTCCTTAACTTCTATTTCTTCCACCCAATCCACTTGATATGATTCATCAAAATTTACTTTATCTCTGTCTTCATCTGTATATATAACATCCTCATAAATCTACTTTGGTTTGGAGAGCATGACAACCTTGTCATTAGATACAATGGGATTAACTTCCTATGTAATGGCTACCAATGCTTCTAATTATTTTGTACTTTTTTAGATTTTCCACATTTTGGATTCTTTAGCTACTTAAGTATGTTTTCCTTTGCCATCACCTTAATGTTAGGCTTTGAATTTTTCTTACCCACATAATTTCTTTCTACAAATGTACTCATCATGTCCATCTATATGGAAATAGTTATAAAAAATAATATTCATTTCATAAAAGATTTTTTGCCACTTTTTACCTTCCTTAAAAGTATGAAGGTAAATCCTAGGGACAAAGAACTAGAAATATCAATCTCTACACATATTCTTGTAAACATGGAGTTTTCTAAGAACAAAACGTGATTATCTATCCTTAAAAAAAACAACAAAGCCTATTACCTATTCCATTTAAAGCTGAAGGATTGTAAAGGGGTAAAGGCAAACCTAGTAAGTGAATCCAGAGCACTACATGTTTGGATTGGTTGTTTTTGGTTAGTCCCCCTGACCATTTGTAAAGGAAAAAGTGGTGGTTCTCAAAAGCTTATGATTCATGTAACCACAAGCCATGATGAGATCCTACTCTAAAAACTAGTGGATTTGAATGCTTTGAGAATCCATTAATCCAACTATTGCATGGTGGGGTAAATACTAGAAAGAGTTAACATGATGCTTAAAGGATTTAATAGAGGGACAACCTAATTTAAAGTTTGCTATAAGCATGAATATGTAAAATTCTATGACTTGTTGATATTCAGAATGAAGTATGCAAGATTTTGACTCCTCTTTATGTGTTGTAGGTTCTTTTGGAGAGAAAGGAGTAAAGAAAATTGGTAAAGGCAATAGAAAGGAGGAATCTTTTGCTTGATTGGTAAAGATAGAAAGATAAGATTTGATAAAGGTCATTGGTGTTGAGATGTGATGGGGCTGTCAGCCACTCATATTGGTCAGTTTGGGTGGCTGTTGCAATAGACAAAATAGTGTGCAGTGACTTATGAATGAAGCTGCAGGAAGCGTGCAAAGCAAGTGATAACGTGGAAGAAAAGAAATCGTAGGCTGCATAAAAGGTGTTCTTATTTTGTGATAGGTGTAGGTGTGCTTATTTTGTGATAGGCATAATGATGGCAGTGTGTGTGTGGTAGTATAAGTGTTTGTCTGTAGTTATGGTGTGGGTAACAGACTATTGTATTGTCTTTGTAGCCTTTTGACTTGTGGCCTTTTGTATTGAAGAAAGCTTTTGTTTGCTCTTCAATCTATTTGTTGTTTTGAATCCAAACACAAATCAGCGATCCACCTAAGCCTTCACACGAAAGTCTTATTCAGTAACAGTGGTATCGGCGCCCAAGTTCAGTTTCTCATAGACATGTCCTTGTTTTTGCCCTCTTTTTTTTATCTCTTCGTCCATTTCCAGTCTCTTCTCTCTCCTCTAACCCATTTTCTTTCTCTTTCCGATCACAACCCATTTCTCATGGCCACACCCACTAGCACACCCGCTTCCTCCACTGTTGCCAGCAACCTACAACCCGCTTCCGTCCTACCTCATTCCCACCTTCCTGTTCCTTTCTTTGATGGAAATAATTATCACACTTGGTGCCTTAAAATTACCACCAACCTCAAATGCCAGGGCATGTGGGACATCGTTCAAAATGGGCTTCTGAAGGTTGATGATGAAGTAGCGCTTTCCCCTGCAGAACGTGAGAAATTTCGGAGAAATCAAGAAAAAAGCTCCGGGAGATGATGATCATGCAACTTGCAGTTGCAGAGAATTTACTCATGCGTCTCTCTGATGCTACCACTCCACATGAAATGTGGATTGCCTTGGAAAATGAATTTCTTGGCACCCCCAAGGTACGATCTATCAAACTGCAATCCCTTAAACGTGATTTAGAACTACTTGAGATGGAGGAGGGGGAAACAATTTCTAGGTATTATAATAGATTAAATGTGGTAATAAGTCAAACTCGGTCTCTAGGGGGCCCTTTACTTGAGTCTCGAGTTGTTGAGAAGCTTCTCATCAGCTTGATAGAGAAATTTGACCCTATAGTGACTAATATTGAGGAAACTAAAGACTTTGCCAACATGTCAGTGTCTAAATTAATGGGGTCTCTGGAAGTGTTTGAGCGAAGAATTGGTCATAGGAAGGAGAAAGCCACTTTATAAACAGCCTTTAAAAGTGCTGTGAACCTGGGTTCTCATCCAGAACCCACCCCTAGAGAGGGAAGTGAGGCAACAAATGGCCGAGCTCGGTATCCCCCCTGCAAGGTTTGTAACAAAACCAACCATTTAGAAAAATATTGCTGGAATAAGGGTAAACTACAGTGCCAACATTGTAAAAAATTCGGTCATGTGGAAAAGAATTGTAGAATTAAGGAGAATCGAGGTAATTTGGCAGAAAAAGAAACAGGAGAGGATGATGAGGTTCTATTTTTTGCTAGTTTATCAGTAACCTGTGTAGATCCAAGCTTGTGGTTTGTGGATAGTGGTTGTACTAACCATATGACTCCCTATGCAGAAGTGTTTAGTTCTCTTGATAAAACTTATACATCTCGTGTAAGGCTAGGTGATGATAGGTTCATTGAAGTGTTAGGGAAAGGTAGTGTGTTTGTACAAACTCCTAATGGGAGAAAGCTTATCCGTGATGTGCTGTTTGTTCTTGCGTTGGGGTCTAATTTACTCAGTGTGGGACAAATGATGGAAAGCAAGTGCCACATTTTATTCAAAGATCGGCAGTGTCAAATTTATGATGAGTAGGGTGTGAAGCTCATCAGTGTTCCCATGACTAGTGCTCGAAACTTCTCTCCCAGGTTCAAATATGCCAACCAAACTGCGTTGAGTGCTATTGAAGATGCATCTTGGTTATGGCACTGCCATTTTGGACACCTGAACTTCAAGTCCTTAGAAGAGCTCCACATTCAACATTTGGTAGATGGCTTGCCAACTATCAAGGCTCCTGGAACTGTTTGCGCACCATGCCAACTTGGGAAGAGCTCTAGAAGAGCATTTCCGGTCAAAGGAAAAGAAAAGGTAATAGCAAAGCTAGAGCTAGTGCACACTGATGTGTGTGGACCTATGAGAGTCCATACCAAGGAAGGGAACAGGTTCTTCATATTGTTCATTGATGATGCAAGTCGATTTTGTTGGGTTTATTTCATTAAAGAAAAATCTGAGGCCTTGAAGTGCTTTCTAAAATTCAAAAAGGAAGCATAATCAGATAGTGGGATGAAAATTAAGACTCTGCAGTCAGACAGAGGAGGAGAATACCAAAGCATAGAATTTGTCAAGTTCTGTGAAAATGAAGGTATTGTACATCAACTAACTGCGAGTTATTCCCCAGAGCAAAATGGGGTTGCTGAAAGGAAAAACTGAACTGTCATGGACATATGGCAAGAAGCATGATTGAAGAGAAGAAAGTCCCAAAAGAATTTTGGGGAGAAGCAGTAAATACAGCTGTGTATTTACTCAATCGAAGCCCTACCTCAATGCAGAACAAGACCCCTCGTGAGGCTTGGAAAGGGAGAAAACCAACAGCTGACCATCTGAAAATCTTTGGCTCAATGTGCCTCATCCATGTACCACAACAACTTCGATATAAATTGGACAACAGAGCTGAACAAGGTATTTTTCTTGGCTATAATTTAATTTCTAAAGCTTACCGTGTGTTCAATTTGTCCAGAAAAAGATTGGTGGTTAGTAGAGATGTGAAGGTTGATGAAAATGCAGCATGTGATTGGAAATCACTGCTGGAGGGACAACCAACTCCAACATATCCGGGGGTGGTCAAAGAAGTTGGGGTTTCTGTTGGTTGCTTCAACGAAGAACCTATGGAAATAACAACTGTGGTTCAAAAGAGTGCAGAAGGGGAGTCCTCTATTGGAATAAGGGCAAAAAACACTTTTGAGGATGAAAGGGAGTTGTCCGACATGTCTCCAGTTAGAATAAGAAGGTTGGACAAGCTGTATGAGAGCTGCAACATGGCCACTCTGGAGCCATTGACCTATGAAGAAGCTGTGGATGATGTTGAATGGAACAAGGCAATGGATTAGGAGATGAGAAGCATTCGACGTAATAATACCTGAAGTCTCACAGATTTGCCAAAAGGAAAGAAAACAGTTTGGTTGAAGTGGATTTTCAGGACTAAAACAGATGCAAATGGAGAAATTGTCAAATACAAAGCAAGGTTGGTGGCCAAGGGATATTCACAGATTCTAGGAACTGACTTCACTAAAACATTTGCCCTTGTTGCGCAGTTGGAGATTGTTTGATTGATTATTGCAATAGCAGCTCAGTTTAAATGGAAGATACTCCAACTGGACGTCAAGGCAGCATTCTTAAATGGAGAAATTAAGGAGGAAGTGTATGTTGAACAACCTAAGGGGTATGTAGAGAAAGGAATGGAGACTAAGGTGCTCAAGCTTAAGAAAGCATTATATGGATTGTGTCAAGCACCAAGGGCTTGGTTTAGTCGAATCAGCAAGTATTTTGTTGATAAGGGATTCCAATATAGTCTAAGTGAACCTACTCTATTTCTGTCATGTAACAGTGATTCCATTTTCTTGGTTTTTATTTATGTTGACAATTTAATCTTTACCGGTAGTGATCCTAAAAGGCTGATCAAGTTTAAAGAAGAAATGATGGAGGCCTTTGAAATGAACGACATGGGAGCAATGCAATATTTTCTTGGACTGGAGGTGAATCAACAAGAGTATGGAATTTTTGTGTCCTAAACCAAGTTTCCAAGAATGTTGCTATCCAAGCATCACATGACAGACTGCAAACCCGTCTCAACACCACTGATTCCTAGAGAGAAGGTGTTCTCTAATGATGGTACAAGTGAAGCTAATGCCACTGCATACAGAAGTATCATTGGGAGCTTGCTATATTTGACAGCAACTAGGCTGGATATATTATTTTCTGTACCACTTATGTCAAGATACATGCAAAATCCAAGGAAAGGGTATCAATGCAAACTCAAAAGGATCCTTCGGTATCTTAAAGGAACCCTGAATTTCGGTTTGCTCTATAAATCATCTGCATAATTTGCTCTTATAGGGTACAGTGACAGTGATTGGGGCGGCAATACAAGAGATTCCAGAAGCATGAGTGGATTTGTTTTCAGTTTGGGTTCTGCAGTATTCTCTTGCTCATCTAAGAAACAAGATTCTGTTTCTTTTTCGACTGCAGAAGCAGAATATGTGGCTGCCTCAATAGCCACAAGTCAAGCTATATGGCTGCGCAGGATGATGTTGGAAATGGGATTTGAACAAAAGGAAGGGATTGTAATCTTTAGCGATAGCAAATTTTCTATAGCTATGACAAAAAATCCAAGCCACCATTCGAAGACTAAGCACGTTGACATAAAGGTGCATTATGTTCGTAAGCTGGTGGAAGCAAAAGAGATTGTGTTCGAATATTACTGCAGCAGCTATCAACTTGCAGATCTGTTCACAAAGAGTCTTGGAAGGGGACAACATGAGTATTTGAGGGAACTTATTGGAGTAATGACAGACCCCATCAATGAGGGGTGTTGAGATGTGATGGGGCTGTCAGCCATTCATATTGGTCAGTTTGGGTGGCTGTTGCAGTAGACAAAATAGTGTGCAGTGACTTATGAATGAAGCTGCAGGAAGCGTGCAAAGCAAGTGATAACGTGGAAGAAAAGAAATCGTAGGCTGCATAAAAGGTGTTCTTATTTTGTGATAGGTGTAGGTGTGCTTATTTTGTGATAGGCGTAATGATGGCAGTGTGTGTGTGATAAGTGTTTTTCTGTAGTTGTGGTGTGGGTAACGGACTATTGTATTGTCTTTGTAGCCTTTTAACTTGTGGCCTTTTGTATTGAAGAAAGCTTTTGTTTGCTCTTCAATCTGTCCGTTCTTTTGAATCCAAACACAAATCAGCGATCCACCTAAGCCTTCACACGAAAGTCTCAATCAGTAACAATTGGCACAAGGGACATTACCTCCCAAGCTAGCTTAGAAATTCCTCTTGAAACATTAGCATTGGAAGGCACCAACACCAAAGATGCAAAGGGTATTTTTGGTAAGGTATGGGTGGGAAAGAGAGCAGAGAGCCCCATAGACCTTTCCATGCTAGTTAACCTAAAGCAAAATTTCCTTTTATGGCCCATTTTGCTACAAAAATTGCATTTTTCAACTTTCTACTCTATTCTAGATAATAAATCAATTTGGCAAGCCTTTATAAAAAATAGTTGGTCATTTTCACAACCATTTAAATGATAGGTCCCCATCCTATTAACTCTAGTTAATTTAACAAACCATTGCTCATTGAGAGACTTGTAGTGCCGACATAATTTATTGCCCAAAAAAGAAAAACATTAGTTCCGTTGTCTTATCCACGTAGCTCCATCAATATTCTACTTTAATAATGATGGAGAAAGTCATCGTTAAATTAGGAAGATGCTCCATTTCCAGAATTTGTTCTCAAAGGGTAACGTAGTATTCATCAAGGCCGTTAAAAAACTAGAAGAACTTCATACACTCTTGGTGTGATTTCCAAAGCTCGGTGTGTGCCATTTTAGGGGTCTAGCTCCATAATTATGACATATTTGTCTCACAAGTCTTGCAACAAGGTGGAATACAAAGAAACCGCTTCACCCCCTTGACAGACCAAACTCAAATCATTTAGAATGTCATATAAATGTGAGGAATCTACCTAGTCAAATTAGGCGTGCAATTGTTTCTAGATCAGTGATGCATTGGTGGTGTAAATGAGGCCCTTGTACAACTGCTCCTAGAGTGAATTTAAGATCTAGGTGAGACACAACATTTCATTGATCCCACAATGAAAAATAGAATAAGCCATGATACGTGTTAGGATAGCAACCGTTGAAAAACACAATGAAAAATACCCTTAAGTTTGCTTTTGGTTAGCAGACTTATGTGCGTGGTAAGACTCCAAATGGCCAAATATGCAAGTCCCCTGAGATTGAATGAGATGAGGGTAGTTGTATTTTTATCTTCTTTTGGCAAATACAATGGGTTTAAAGAGTTGGTATTCTATGGAATCTGTGAGACGTATTCTTCTTCATCGCTCCTAACCGGATGAGGTTCTGTGTTGACGGTTCTCCTTTTGAGTTCTGGCTGGTGGTGGAATGTATAAGTTCTACTGCTTGATGGTGTCTGGTTAAACAATGCCATGATGGAGGTTTTTCGCATTCAGTGAAAAGGAAACAGTGTAACTTATTTTGTTTTGAGACCATGAAGCATAGGGGTCCTACGCGAGGAGTCTCAGTACCTGCTTGCTGCGACTTGAAGAAAGGGACTTTTTTTATGGGTTTGCTGCTGAGGATGCATGACACTGAGAAAGCTTTAGTTCTATTACATCATTGGCAAGAAAGCTCTCTAACAATGAAGGATCAGGACAAGGACTGCCACGGTGATGAGTAACAGTTTGCTAAGAGACGGTTTTCAAGATCTTCAACCACTTAGGTACCACGAGAAGTTATGGATATTGGCACGAATTGATCAAAGGTTACTACATAAGTCTTGCTTTCAATAATTCGAAGCAAGCCAGGCAACAAATTACATATCAGACGGCAATCATTCTAATGTATTTGCAATGAGTTACAAAGAAAAGAAACCCTATGCAAATTATATATACATGAAGAAGATGATGAAGGAGTCTCGGTTAATCTAGGTTGCCTGTGGCTGTCCAACGACTACTGAAACTCTTGCACGTAAATGGTACTTTGGTTAGCTTTGCATCACCAGAAGGTAATGCTGGCATTCCTTGAAATGGTAGGTCAGCCTAAATGTTGCAAGGAGCCAGTTCCTGTATCGGGAATTGGCTGGTAAATGTCGATCGAGGTAGCCACGTGGCTGCCACCTCAACTCAATTTAGTTGTATGTATGTGCTAGACCCTTTTTAACGAGGAACAATAATTATCATGGTACAAACTTAAGTTGTCTCCTCATGGTTAATTAAACATAACAATAGTCTTCTTGGGTAATAATATTTGGCCTTCTTTCTTTATATTATCTAGAATAATTTTATGTGTATAATTTTGTTATAAGTAGTATTTTATTATATTATATTATGTTATTATTATTGTATTTTGGACTGGCTGTGTCTTTGTGTATTTTGGACTGGCTGTGTATTGGCCCACTTGCTATTGTATTTGTGGCAGAACGGGAAGGAATACAGGGAAGGTTCCAGACACTTTTTCTCTCTCTGTTTACAGAGACCGGCGATGAAGGCTTCCCGCAATAGAGCCCAGCGATTGTCTTGTTTTCTTTGTCCTTTTTCACCATTCCGCATACAGGAAGGCACCGTAAGGCTGTCCAGAAGGAGATCTGTCCAAGAGGGCCTACTACAAGGGCACGGGCAGCAGCTCTACGAGCACTTACGGAGGGAGCTCCATCCAGCACCCAACATTTGGTATCAGAGCTAGGTTGACCGACGGACAATGGAGGGCCGAGTATCTCAGGTAGAGTCTTCTGTATCCCACCTTTCTTCTGAAATGAAAGAGATTAGGGAATCATTGGCATTGTTAGCATCTAATGTGGCGGGATTAACGTCCAACGTGGCCGGGTTGACAACCACAGTTGCGGGGTTGGCTTCAAAATTAGCTAGTTCCTCTTCAGACCCAAACGGAACCCCAAATGGTGATCCGAGTGGCTCGGATCAATCTGGTGGTTCTACGAACCCACCCAATGGTGCGGGCTCAGGGGGTTTGAATGCAGGATCTATAGATCTAGGCACTGGATCGGGTTCCGGGCCAGCTGGGTCGGGACCCAACACCAATTTGGGTCAAAATACTGGGTCGGGTTCAGATCTTGGGTAAGGCCCATTAGGCCGTATAACCCGGTTTGATTTCCCTCGTTTTTCTGGAGAAGAAGATCCGATCTGTTGGGTTTTTATGGCCACAGAATTCTTTGAATTTCATGGATTAAATGACCAAGACAAGGTGAAGGTATGTACTTGGAATATGTCCGGATCAGCAATAAAATGGTTGCAATGTTACCGTGAGGATTTGGAGCGTGTCGGACAGAACTTAACTTGGGAGAAACTTAAGGTGGGGCTATTAGAAAGGTATGGGTCTGCTCATTCTCGAAGTTCTTACCATAAGTTGATTAAGTTAGAGCAAGAAGATACGATAGAGAAATACTATGAGCAATTTAGAGAAGAACTAGCAACAGCTGGACCTTTAACTGCTCAGCAAGTAGTAGATACGTTTATTGGTGGGTTAAAGGTGGGTATACAAGGAGATGTGGATGCTAAACGCCCTACCACTTTGAATGAAGCCCTTAATTATGCCTTGATTTATGAGGAGCAGTTTCTGAAATTAAGGGATTTGATTGCTTACCCTGCTACTCGACGAGTTGGAGGGGAACCATTAGCTCGGAGAGTGGGAGGAGAGCCTCAAACCGTTCCAGCCATGATTAGAACTCAACAACCAGCTCACAAGCAAGATCAGAATTATGTGCAGAGGCCCCCATTACCTACCAGAAAATTTACAGCTGCGGAATTACAAGAACGGAGACAGAAGGGGTTATGCTTCCATTGTAATGATAGGTATGGACCGGGTCATAAATGCAAAAAGAAATTGTTTATCTGTGAGGCAGTTTATCCAGACGAGTGGGGCGATGTTATGGTAGAACCAGCTGGAGGAGGAGATGAGGTGACAGAATTTTATGACATGGATGATACAATGGGAATATCGACTATGGCTTTATATGATATTGGACCGGGGAAGCCCAAAACCATGAAGGTGGAGGGCCAAGTTGGATCATTCCGACGACTGATTCGGGTGTTGATTGATTCCGGAAGCACGCATAACTTCATAGATGAGTCATTAGCCTTAAGAGTGGGATTGCAGATTGACACCACCACAATGTTTAGAGTGGCGGTAGCGAGTGGAAAAGGGGTGGAGAGTTGCGGAGTATGTAAAGGAGTAGAGGTTAAACTACAAGGGGTGGGAATGACATTAGATTTGTATGTTCTTCCATTAGTTGCTGTGGATGTGGTCTTGGGAGTGCAGTGGTTGGAGACTTTGGGGGACATTGTTTGGAATTTTGCAGATCACAGGATGGAGTTCATCATGGATAATAAGCGGGTTGTCCTCCATGGATGGAAACCTAAGGATACTCAGTTTATATCAGGGCCAGATTTTACGAAAGAGTTAGCTAAGAAAGGACAACTATTGGTGGTGCAATTGGTTAATCAGGAAAAGCATGGAGACTTTTGTATTGAGGATCAATCGGATAGTCGAGCAATGAGGTGTTCAGAATTAGAGCATTTGCTGGCTGCATTCTGTGATGTCTTCCAAGAACCGAAAGGACTTCCACCGAAGCGCAGTCATGACCATAAGATTGTATTAAAAGGGGATGGACAACCTATTTCGGTTAGACCATACCGATACCCCTATGTACAAAAAGGGGAAATTGAAAGATTGGTTAAAGAACTCTTAAAGGACGGCATAATACGCCCTAGCACCAGCCCTTTCTCCTCACCAGTGTTACTTGTAAAGAAGTCTGATGGGTCTTGGCGATTGTGCGTGGATTACAGAGAGCTAAATAAACGGACTGTGAAGGATAAATTTCCCATACCCACTGTTGATGAACTATTGGATGAATTGAAAGGGGCTAGATATTTTTCGAAGCTCGATTTAAGATCAGGCTATTATCAAGTGAGAATGCGAGAAGAAGATATTGAGAAAACTGCTTTCCGAACGCACCATGGACACTATGAGTTTTTGGTGATGCCATTTGGAGTCACCAATGGGCCATCGACTTTCCAATCTTTGATGAATGTGGTTTTCCAGGAGTACTTACGGAAGATGGTTTTGGTTTTCTTTGACGATATTTTAGTGTATAGCCCGAGTTGGGAAGATCAACTTCAACATGTGAGGATGGTACTAGAAACCTTGAGGAAAAATAAACTCTATGTGAAAATGTCGAAATGTGAATTTGGGCGAACAGAGTTAAAATTCCTTGGGCATGTGGTAAGTGCACATGGGGTGGCAGTAGATCCTGATAAAGTAGAAGCCATTACTAAGTGGCCAGTACCGAAGAATATTAAGGCCCTACGAGGATTCTTGGGAACTGCGGGATATTATCGTAGATTTATTGAAGGGTATGGGAGGATAGCTGAGCCACTGACTAATTTGCTTAAGAAGGATGCCTTTGCGTGGGATGAAAAGGCTCAACAGGCCTTTGAGAAATTGAAGCTTGCCATTACTTCTGCTCCAGTGCTTGGATTGCCTGATTTTTCAGCACCCTTCACATTGGAGTGCGATGCTTCTGGAACTGGTGTAGGGGCTATTTTATCACAAGGAAAAAGACCCATCGCATACTTCAGTAAGGCATTGCATGGTGCCCATTTGAAGCTCTCCACGTATGAGAGGGAAATGTTAGCTATTATCATGGCTGTCCAAAAATGGCGTCACTACTTGCTAGGGAGTAAATTTATAATCAGAACAGATCAGAAAAGTCTTAAATATTTGCAAGATCAGAAAATAGTGACTCCCGCACAGCATAAGTGGTTACTAAAATTAATGGGGTATGATTTTGTGGTTGAATACAAAGCTGGTAGAGAGAATGTGGTTGCAGATGGTCTTTCGAGGCAAGGTGAGGAAAATTCAGTAGTCAACCAAAAGCAAGGATTATGTGCAGCAGTGACATCCCCGGTCCCACAGTGGCTAGATGCTATTAAGACATAAATTAAGGCCAATGAGGAAGCAGTGGAGTTGACCAGAAAAATAGAGGAGGGGGAAGCTCTCGGTCCTTGGAGGTACAAAGATGGGATCATTACTTTTAAAGATAAGATTTTTATTCCTCACGGATCCTCCTTAATTCCTATTATTGTGAATGAGATTCATAGCAGTTCACATGAGGGAGTAGAGAAAACTTTAAGGCGAGTACGATCAGTGTTCTATTGGAAAGGGATGAAGCCTATGATTGAGCAACAAGTTCGACAATGTATTGTTTGTCAACAAAATAAAGGAGAAAATACTCGACCAGCTGGGATGTTACAACCTTTGCCCGTTCCAGAACAAGTGTGGGAGGATATAGCTATGGACTTTATTGATGGGCTTCCAGTGTCGATGGGGAAATCCGTAATCCTTGTGATAGTTGATCGTCTCTCCAAGTTTGTCCATTTTATACCTCTCTCTCACCCATACACCGCTGTAACTGTGGCATAGGCTTTCTTTGAGAATATTTTTAAGCTATATGGCATGCCTAAATCAATTGTTTGTGATAGGGATCCCTTGTTTACAAGTAATTTCTGGAAGGAGTTATTTCAGTTGCAGAACACTCACTTTAATTTCTCCTCTGCATATCATCCCCAGACCGATGGTCAAACTGAGGTATTGAACCGAACCTTGGAAATGTACCTACATTGTTTTGCAGGAGAACACCCTAAGGAGTGGGTAAAGTGGATTCCTTGGGCCCAGTACTGTTACAATACCAGCTGGCATAGTGCTACCTTGCATACTCCCTATGAGATTGTTTATGGGCGGAGTCCTCCTTCCTTGCTGTCATATGTTAAAGGAACTGCTAGAGTGGCTTCTGTGGAACAATTATTAGAAGAAAGAGACATAGTGTTGAACAGAATCAAACAGAATTTATATGCTGCACAAGATCGTATGAAGAAACAATATGATCAGAAACATAGAAAGGAGGAATTCCAGGTTGGGGATTTTGTTTATGTCAAACTTCCTGTGTATCGTCAGATTTCACTTTCACAACGCAGAGATCAAAAACTTAAACCTAAGTTTCAAGGGCCTTATCGCATTTCTAAAAGGATTGGTAAGGTGGCATACAAGTTAATCCTTCCAGCAGAGATCAAGGTTCATCCAGTATTTCACATTTCGCGGTTAAAAAGATTTGTTGGAGATCCGAAGTCTATCCCCCATGTCGATCAAGAAGAGTTCCAGGATGCACTAGAGGAAATGGTTGAGTTTGATCAGCCACAAGCAATATTGGAGAGAAGGCGTCGCGGGAAGCACATTGAGCTGTTGATCCACTGGAAAGGCAAAACCCCTGCTGATGCTACTTGGGTTGAAGAACCCGACTTCAAGCTGCGTTTTCCAGAATTCCAGCCTTGAGGACAAGGCCGTTGCTAAGGGGAGGGGAAATGTTATAAGTAGTATTTTATTATATTATATTATGTTATTATTATTGTATTTTGGACTGGCTGTGTATTGGCCCACTTGCTATTGTATTTGTGGCAGAACGGGAACGAATACAGGGAAGGTTCCAGACACTTTTTCTCTCTCTGTTTACAGAGACCGGCGGTGAAGGGTTCCCGCAATAGAGCCCAGCGATTGTCTTGTTTTCTTTGTCCTTTTTCACCATTCCGCATACAGGAAGGCACTGTAAGGCTGTCCAGAAGGAGATCTGTCCAAGAGGGCCTACTACAAGGGCACGGGCAGCAGCTCTACGAGCACTTACGGAGGGAGCTCCATCCAGCACCCAACAAATTTAGTCCAATAACATTTTTCGTTTTGCACTGACAACAGATGTGAGACACTATTATTATGAGTGAAGGGGAAGTTGTTTGTCCTCCAAAAATAATTTGATAAATTAATTTAGGATATACAACATCCTTAGAAACTGTTGACTATTGTTACAAACACTCAAGGTAAATGCAATGCATGAGATTCTAGGATGTTGGATTGACTGCTCTTTCCTTTTGCACATATATATTCAACAACCAGCAGTAGGGTAGTTCAACAAATGAATCTTATCTACATCTATTTCATGTGGTCTTTTTCAACTCCTACTGCGGTAATATCCTTAGGAAATTATGGTTTTATGAGTAAATCTCCACATTTGTGAACGCTAAAATTTTTCTTTTTATATTTGATTTGCTGACTGTAGTGGAAAGCCAACATTTGTCTGGGTTGTTCATGCATGGATTGATGGAGCATCATAAAAAAATAGTAGAGTATATGTTACGTGCTTGTGAAACAAAATGCGTAACATGTCTGACTATTAGAAAGTTGTCCCAAGTTTGTCCACTTTTGCCATTATGTGAATGACCTATAGTCGCTAGGTAAAAACAAAACAAGAACTTTAGGAGAATATTTCTATTGAATTGCAAGGAAACTTACAAAACTGGAAAGTAAATACAATCTTTTCTCTGCCTTCTTTGATTGTCCGTATTCCTATTTCTACCCGTATTCCTCCATCTTCTAAATAAAGTTCTTCCATTACATAATTAAATCTCACAAAATTAGGAAACTATTAAATTCCAAAATTATTCAAAATACTTGTAAATAAAGAAATCCCAACCATCCTTGAATAATAGTAGTAAATTAAGGAAACTGGCTTTGGAAAATATCCTATGCTCACATTTGAATTTGACTATGAATTGTTGCCTTCTTGTTACTTTGCCATTGATCACCAACCTTTTTTCCTTTCCTTTCTTTCCTTTATTTCCTTTCACGACAACAACACCCGCCCTTATGAATATCTTCTTTTGCCAGCTTGGTCATGTGACTACGTGGCTCCCACATTCCGCATCAGTATTTTAATCGTAAAAGTGTTTCTGCAATATTTCTCTTTGGAGGAAATTTATTGCGTAAAATGGTTTCAGTGGTTGCAAATTCTAATGACCGTTATGCTAAGCTATTGAATGGAACTCACAAGTCAAGTCACATGTATCTCTCATTCATTTCACTCTCTCTCGCATTTATGCGAACTTGAGCTTGTACGCTAATTACTAATGTAGGTTAATATACTCTCAAAGTACAAGCCGATAACAAACACCAGCTCATTGATTACTGATCTAAAGAACATGGAGGTCATATTGCCAAGGCTTTGGAATACTTCAATGGCATTAGGCATACGATTCTTTATTATGAGGATGTTATGGTAAACCACACTGTAAGGACCTACACATGAATACTTTTTAACTAAATACTTAATTATGTTCCCATCTTTATCAAAATGCTGGAGTTATATATTGGGTGCTATGAAGTTGTGTTCCTATCTAAATACAATGTTTTCTCTGTGGTGGTCATTTGGCTACATTATTACTTCAAACTGATGTTTCATATCTAGTAGACGTCTCGGTGGTTGTGGCATTTTTTTTTTTTTTTTGATGTTCTTATTCTCCATTTTCCTTGCAGAAACTAAAAAATGTTTAGTAGTTTCTAAGGCTTCCACTGATGGAACTGTCAAGCTGTCAAATTAAAGTTCACCAAGGGCTATGGTCGGATCTCATCAGGAACTGGGAGGATGTCAACAATACACTTACTGGAACAACTTGTGAGAGTTTTCTCCATTCAAACTATTAAGCAAGGTCCTTCTTAACTCCATGACTGCTGTGTACCAACTTAACTTATTCTTACACTAGGAAGCTAATAGGATACTGATCCCACCTGGAACTTTTTCACACCAGCAGCGCCTCAGGTACTTTATACGTTGTTTCATCTCAAAGCCTCAATTAACAACCTGATGATAGGCCCATACCCTTTCCTTCATTTTCTTGTTGGTTAAATAGACATCGTGCATATGTGAGGTTATCAATGAAAATCATCAGCAAATGTTTGGTGCAATGGTTCTAAATTATTTGGTTTGTATGCCATTCCGTGCTAGTTATAAGCTGTGGGTGTTTGGATCTATTGGCTGTTGCTTGGCATGTGGGTTGGAGCTGTCAATCATTGAAGGGGAAAAGTACAGCAGGGGAGCAGGGTGAAAAATGGGGAGCTTGTGCCCACCTAACGGAGAAGACCCTGTGAGGGGAAAAAAGGCAAAGCAGGAGAACAAAGTAAGGAAGTAGGTCTCATGACATACCCATGGGAAATGCCCTATAGAAAGATCAGGGAATAGAAGGCCTGTGGATCTGATCTTTACGGGCTTCAATCTTTGCTGTCCGAGAACATGTTGGCTATGACCCAAGGCATTCTAGTGGACGTGTCTATGCATTTCGTAACCAAGGAACACGGTAAATGAGGTAGAGCTCATTGTCACGGGCTTGAAATATCAACTCAAAAGATTAGTCTGTTAAGTAAAATTATTAAGACCTACCACTCATTTTTTTAATGTAGAATAATGTCTTCCATATTTTATAAGACTTAGAATGTGACATTTTCTAATCTTTACGGGCTTCTATCTTTGTTCCGTGAGAACATGTGGGTTACGGATCCAGACAATCTAGTGGACGTGTCTATGAATTTTGTAACAAGGGAAGCGATAGAAATAAAAACTGCCCCAAAACACTTCCCCAAAGAGTTGAATAAAATATTTTCAGATGATCTTACTTCGCTTGTGTTCCCAGAAGTCGCTTGTGGCAAGGTAGTCCACGGTTCCGTGCCCAGTGATTAAGATTGTGAAAATTAAGGTCTAACGATGAGGCGGTGTGGCTGGTAAGGCATGTCTTTCGTTTTTAGCAAAGATCCCACGCCTACATGCACGTGAGACCCAACTTATTGGTTTACCTTTTCTCAACTTTTTTGGCCCGATTCTTTGGCCACCCATTTGGGACAGTGGGAAGAATATAAAACACAACCACTGACGACCAAAGAAAAGGACAGCCATGATGGAGAAAATCACCACCCATGGGCATTTCCAAACGTTTCCTATCGTTCAGCAGCCACCAGCCTAAGTTGGCTGTTGGAATCCAAATCAAAGACCGTAATTGAAGTGCGTTCCAGCCACTAAAACTGTTGTTATCAAAGGTTGAATGGCGGTCCGACTGAAGTAGATCTTTTTCTTCTTCCTTCCAGAGTTTAACTACTGGTCTCACGTTGTATATTAACTAAAGTTTATTTATCCATTCTACGGTCTTCTGCAAGGGGAATATTGACAAAGTTTTACGAAGCAAGTCATTGCAAGAAGTGGAGATTCTGGATTTTGTATTTTGGCCGAAGGCAGTGTGGGTCTTGCGTAAAGGTGACAAAGGTGGCAACCTTCTGTTGAAGTTGCAGATTTCGGTATACATGTAGTGACAGCCTCCCACAGAAGCTGTGAATCTATCTTAGTGTCGTTTATGGTTTATGCCTGTGACACAGCCTAACGGAAGCAAATAAGTTGTGGGATAGAAAATACAACTGAAACGAAGATTTGTCAAGTAAATGAAAATTCTCTTTCGTAAGGCCTCCAATATTGTCAAAAGGAGCTAAAAAAATAAAAATAGTGACGCCTCCTTCCTAAAAATCAAGTATGAAGGTGTAGTTACACATCCAATAACGTAAAGTTCAAAAAAGAATTTGGTTGAAGTAGGATTATTGTTTTTAAAGGGCGAGCTCATAATCAAGTGTAGGTATTGCAAGCTCTGTCCTCTTCCGCTCTTTTTGAGGTTCGTTTTATCCAGCCACTTGCTGACTTAATGTTACACCAATAGCCGAAGAGACTCTTTAAGCATTGTAATTGTAGGTTCCCTAACCTACATAAATGATACAAGTTATAAGCGTTCACTCAACAAGTTACAAGGCCCAGCTATGTTCATCTATTTTCAAATACAACTAACAAACATTATTGAAAACACGAATGTTAGGGACTAGAAAATCCCAACTTGTCCTCCACATACCCTGTCGTGTCATTTACAAAATACTATCCGTTTGTTGTTGCTCAAGAGTCAGAAACCATACCAAAACGCCGGCTCAAGCTAGCGCAACCAGTGATACAGCTGAACCCAGGTCGATAGCCTACTGGTAAAATCAATGGTGCCTGACGCAGCCCACAACCCAAAATCTTATCTTCTTCCTCTTTCATCTAAAAATAAAAAAATAAAAAAATCATTTGATACAGTTAGGTGTTCGAATCCCCATAACCCAAAAATCCCCTTTCTCCCCATTTACCTTAAACGAAAAAAAAAATGATATAGTTTCTAATTTTCAGATACTGCATACATGAACTTTCTTGAAATCCATACTCCATATCAGAAGTCAAGTGCCTGAATTTTTCTTGAACTTTTATGCTGGTGTTCCTTGTAAAATATATTTATTTATTTGAGATGCATTCTAGCGATCTCTTGGATGATTAGCGTTTTGAATAGCGAAGTGAAAATAATTAATTATTTGTTACCCATCAGGATCTCACTTGTATCTTGCATCGGTTCATCATCTACCGCTAATGAAAAAGAGTATAAATAAAAAACATTGCATGGGGACATGCAAACTTTGAGAGGCTCTCCTAAGACCAACGCTATGCACTATCTGCACTATTAGAGTTAGAGAGAGAGAGAGAGAGAGAGAGAGAGAGAGAGAGAGAGAGAGAGGAAGTCAGAGGCAAATTTTATTAATCATATTTCCTATGGTTGACCTGACAACTTGCATTTGCTACGGGCTATAAATACATCCAGAGAGGGAAAGGGTTCGGCGTGCAAACCCACAGTTGATTTCAGCTCTAGCTACTTGCTTGCTCAGTCATTTTACGCCCTTTTCTACGCTCAACACCTCCCCCTGCCCCCTTGTCTCAATCACTGTCTTTCGAGCTTTCTCAATCTCTACGGCCCAGAAAAATTTAATCTCCACTTGTCTCCTGCTTGTTTTAATTTTTGTCCAAGCAATTCAATTTACAGAGGGAAGGCGTTTGCTTGTGGGGAAGAAAAGTGAATTCCAAACTCAAGATAGCATCTACGAAAAGGACACTATTAAGGACAGTGGTGAGTTACACGGTAGTTACAAGACAAACGAAGAAAATTCTGAGTTGTCTCCTACAACACCAGCTGACGATGAGGCCAAGCCTCTTCCTCCAGGTCTCGACGTCAACGTCTTCAGACCCACAGCTCCAGGTAGAAGAAAATTGAAAATAAGAAGAAGGAGAGAGAGAGAGAGAGAGAGAGAGAGAGAGAGAGAGAGAGAGAGAGAGAGAGAGAGAGAGAGAGAGAGAGAGAGAGAGAGAGAGAGAGAGAGAGAGAGAGAGAGAGAGAGAGAGAGAGAGAGAGAGAGAGAGAGAGAGAGAGAGAGAGAGAGAGAAAGAGAGAGTTGAAAAGAGAGTTTATTTAGGAAAGACGAAGTACATCAATGGGTAAGAAAATGGTAATACATGATTGTGTATTTATACAATACAAAGAGGAACGGCTAGCTCAGCTTAACGGCTAGCACTCCATGAATGGAGGTAACAGTAATCTATTCGATCAGAGTTTAAATGCCAATGGTTGCCTGCCTGGGTTTTCCCTGAGTTTGAGTGCTCTGTTTTGATGTCAAGGCGAGGAGCATTATGGAGAGAGGAGGGAGAAGCTTCTTTTGACTTTTCAAACTTGCTTTTTGCTTTTGGGTGGTTGACGTCGCTGATTTAGCTTTTTCAGGTCACAGCCCTAGGGTCGGGCATTACTAAGAAACTAGAACTACTTTCCTGCATGTTTATGTGGCATGCACGCTCTCATGCATCGTAAAGGAAAGAAGCTCAGTTCCAAGAAATTAGGCTTGTTGTCTCCTAAAAATAAAAGAAAAGAAAGACGAGAAAATAAAGCAAGCGCTTTTGCTATAATAAGCATTCTTGTCCTATGTTGTTGCTTTCGATTTGGGTTCATGTCAGAAACTCTAGGAGTTTGTAATACTGCGTAGTTAGGCAGTGTAATATGTAGTTCATCTATTTGTTTGATTTTCAGTGAAATGTAATGGAATTGATTTCTTTGACTGGTGTTTTTTTTTTTTGTCATTATCTAATCTCCAGATGGTTGCAACTCCAACTCATGGGGCAGAATTCCTGATTACCATAGCTGATGACCCCAGTGACCAAATTAAGTTCCCCAATCTATGGAAAGAACTGACTTTCACCTCAGTCTCTACCTATATCCATATGACTTCTAAGTTGAAAATTTACTCCCAAAGGGAAGTACCTATTGCTGGTGCACATAACGGACGTAGCGGGGGAGAAGCCCAAGATTGTTAAGATGTATTGTTTATGCTGGCCCATTCCTATTTGGACTTGTATTTGTTTATTTTTTGGGCTTGGGTTCGTTAAGCCGAGCCCATGTATAGGTTTGTCAACCTAGCTGTATATAGGTTCATATATTTTGTATTTCTCGTTTTTCTCTTTAAGCAAATATACAGAGAAAAGTTTGTCCCCCAGATTCGTGTGTCTTCAGAATCCTCAGACGTATTGCGTTTCTTAAAAAGATAACCACATATGCCTGTATTTCTGTGTAGTCCTTCACTCATAAATCAGCTGGAACACCACTTAAGAAGCACTTCACCCTTAGCCAGATCACGCTTATCCCTTATCCATGACTATGTGCAGATTTCTTACCATTATCTACCATTAATTTTGCATTAAACTTATTTCCACCTTAACAAACGATACATATGTACAAATTTGTATCAACATTGCAATCGTTCAAATTTTTTCTCATCATTATTGACAAAGCATTAAACTGTATGACGAGGAATGGCGGAAATCATGTGGTTGGCTTTATTGTGTTCTCCTGCTAGCTCCATAAAATGACATTTATGGTAACTTGATTCATAGGCTGATCTTCTCTTTGTCGACTTTGTTTATCTTAGGTAAGGATCTTATATTTTCCTTTACTTCTCCAAATGAAGAAGCGCAGTTTAAAAAATTACTTGCAAATAACATCTTATTAAGACCTATTTATTTCAAAATGAATATAATTGCAAAATATTTTTATTAGTTCTTCAATGTTTGGGTTGAATGAAAATTTTACTCAATGGAATTTTTTTTACAATATATATCAATATATATATATACATATGTATATTAATATGATGCTTCTTCTTTTCTTTTCTTTTTCTTCTAATATTACAACACACATAATTAATTTATATACAGGGGGTGTCCAATTTTAAATCTCATAATTGAACTAATTGATTAAACCATGATGCCTCTTCAAATAGTCGACAAGTGATGTTTTTGTCTTAAACCATTTTTTTTTCTTGACAAAACAAATAGCTAAATTCTAAAACCTAAGAATAAATTCATGAGCAAATTTTCCTAATTGCTCGAGTGTACAACTATTATACCACGTTCTAAGTCAAAGTAGGCAATGATGATTTGGAAAAGTAATTTTGCGAGTCTTTAAATTCGAGATGATACTAGTAGATTACAAAGCTGCATCATTCGACTGAGTGCCAACTGTTGTACCAGATAGCAAAGTTTGAATCACAAGAACATTTATTTTTTAAGTGTAGGTTCACAAACTACATTTGAAAGGTTTTGTTAGGCATGAATGGATTAAGTCAAAGAATTGAACACTAGAGAGCTGAAATATGTTGGATGATCATGACTATCAAGAGGAAGAGCTTTACAGCAACTTTGCTTAGTATATTTTTCAAGGCCGTATTGTATCACATTTGGAGAGAAAGGAATAAAAGAAGATTCAGCAATACAAGTATAGATAACTCAACCATTATTGCTAAAATCAAGAAGGATGTGAGAGGGAAGATTTCATCTACCAGAGGAGTCAAGCTTACGAATTGTAATAAATTTTTACAAGAGTTTTAGAATTTGCTAAGTGCAATGTTTGAGCTTAGATGATAATATATTGTAATCGAACAATTTTGTAAACTTTTTTACGGGTGATATATAATTTGACCTTTCACCAAAAAAAAAAAAGAATCGAACTCTTCCTCTCTGTGAATGTTCTTTCAGCTAACAGGCAAAAGAACAAAATGTTAAAAAGAGAAGAATCTAGCATACATTCCGTCACATCTTGGAATACGAACTCCGTGGCATAATTCGAATTTAGTTTTGCGTATCCATCTATGTCTCTTCACCTCCACGCATGTGTCGTGGTATCTCGAACTCACTAATGCGAAACTGTTCCAAGAGTCAACAGCCACCTAGATCTTGTAATACATGCATCTGAGTTCTAATTTTCTTACATCCTCCCTTGCGTGAAATGTGTATGTTCTCTAAATGGAAGAAATAATGCCGTCAAACATGCTAACCCCTTTCCGGCACACATCCCCATAAGATTTACGGTTGAAAGTTTGATTATGAAAGAGATCCAATTTGTAAGAGAACTATGAAAAAAACACGTATTAGCTTTGGCTAACTCCTGCTATTATGATAGACCTAGACAAAGGAGTCTAGGTGAAACCAATCTTGGCGTATTGAAAGACTACAGAAGATCTGAACTGTCTGGAAACGAAAGATACCACAGATATTCTCAGACCTTTTTCCGCTATAGTCATTCTCATACACATAATGTTGCACCCTCTTGTCGCATTTTAGATACCAACCAATAAGTATCTGCCTATGTTACTTGTGCACTACAGCCTAGCACAAAAGTGAAGACCAATTCTCTTTGTTCACGGTACAATAAACTGTCACTTTCGTTGTGGAGGTCAACCCCGAGTTCGGTGCTTCCCCACTCTGAGGAGCCAACCGCGCAGTCGGATCGCAAAATTCTCTGTATTTACTTCGTTTTAGATGGAGGCAGGATTGGGCTGGAGGCATGGCACTGAGTGTCATCATTTGCTTTGAAGCAATGGGAAGTGGACGGGTCTCCAACCGGATTGTCTGCTGTGCTGAGTTTGACTGGACTTTTGTTATTGACTTAACCACGATATGCTGTTCTCTAATGAATGTATGGCTGCTGAACACAAGAAAGAGGCAAAGACTCCATCGACATGTAGCACTTGATGCATCTGTAATGTTAAAGTGCGGGACTGAGCTCATGATTTCAACCGTCAATCCAAAGCCACGGGAGTGGAAACATCATGACTCAAGGTGCTTTTTTACTATAATTGTACTTCTATTCCAAATAAATCAACGGATTCCAGATTCGGCTAGAATCAATGGCTATCATGAACCGAACCTATATGGACCAAAGGATCCATAGTGGGCAGAAATAATGGCATAAAAATTGAATTTAACTTGGACCTGAAATTTTGATGTACAGGAACAAAGATCTCATCAAAATAGTTTATTTCTTAATAAGCCATGTACTCGAAAAATCGCCCACTCATATATGGTTCACATGGTTTTTGTTTTCGGTGGGACATTCCCCTTGGTGACGTTACGAACTTAAAAGTAACAGCGAGGCCTAGAAACAAAAGGCAGACTATTACAGAATTTGGCTTTTACATGAACCATCCATAAACTATAACAGGATACTTTTACTTACCATTAGTGATCGAACCATCATTTGCTTTTGTATTAGCATATTTCATTTGAATATTATGGTCAACTTAAGTTTTCATAAGTCCAGGCTTGCTACGCATCCATATAAATCCATAACAAACCACCATGCTTTGTCGCTGAATCTCTCACTAGCCTACTCCATGGCTCATACTCTAGGCAACCGTACTGTGACCTAACTTAGATATCCATTTTCAAGGTAGCCTTTTGTATAAGTTGCTTTTTTTTTTTTTGTGGTTCAAATTTAGGAGGTAAAATTAGCTTTAATAGCATTTTTATGTGTCTTAATTATTTTGTCCAAAGACTTAAGTTTTCAATATATTGCATTCAAATATCATCTTAACTTAGACCTTAATAAGCCCAAATTTGTTGCAGAGCCGCATAAGCCTGTAACAAATATCCAAAAGCACCAACAATAGGATGTTACGATCATTTTTTTTTTCTTTCTGAAAGTCTGTTTGTAAGGAAATTGTAATTTATTCTGATATAGATGATTATATTCAAATACAATTGCAAGATATATTTATTACAAATTGTTAGCGAAAATCTCGCGGAGACTAGGCGAGAATCTCGCAATTACTGCAGCTGCGTAATTAAATTTGACCAAGTCAAATTTGATTTGGCTCTAAGTCTGATTACCAAGGTGACATTTTAACACTTCACTCTCGTAACCACAACAAAGTGATATTATGGACTTTGTAAGCAATATTATGGAGATGCTCCACACTTCAACCATGATTTACATTAGAACTTATTCACTAAAACCATGAATTTAGTATTATGCTAAAAAAAATTATCTTCTCCGTTAAACTACTTTATAAAGAATGGGAAAATTTTTTCATATACGGAGAATTTCCTAGTAAATTGCAAACAATAAGAGACATTGTACATTTCCTCTACCAAGCAGCATGATACAGGTTGCATAGTTTTTGAGTGATATCATAGGGGAACCTAATCATGGGCTATAATATGATCTTTTTTTTATCTTTTTTTTTTATGAAAAGTCAAGTATTATATATTTCCAAAGAAAATACAAACTTTTTAGTTACAATATCCTCATTTAGACTCAAAAACTGTAGTGGACAAATTTTAAAGCTCTTGCAAAATTATGTTACAATTTATAATTCTCACTTTCATGATTAATGAAATCTTACCTCTCACTTATTTCTTGATTTTAACAATAATGGTAAAGTTGTTTAAACTTTTATCATTGAATCATCTTCTATTCTTTTCCTTCCAAATGTGATATAATGTAGTTTCGAAGGATGCATTAAGTAGGGTCATTGCAAAACTTTTATATTTAATAGCATTGATCATCCAATGCACTTTTGTTCTCTATTGTTCAACTCTTTGAGATAATCCATTATACATAGCAAAGCTCTCTAAATGTAATTTGTGAACATGCAATTAAAGAATAAATATTCTTGTGATTCTTTTTGTTGTTGGCAAAGGTTACACTATAGGTCCATTAAGTTGTTCCATACCACTACTTTATTTATTGTGGTTAGCTTGTTTTTCAAAATGATCTAACAAATAAAATTATGCTTTGGCATTCCTCTTTCCCATACTAGTCTCACCTATTTAGTTTTCACTATACTATTTCTAAGCACTACATAACTTTTGGTAATATTGTGTTCTGATCTAATCATTAATGTGAGAGTTCACTTGTAAAATATTTCTTCAACTCCAAGTTAGTAATCATTTCATCTCCACTTATAAAATATTCTTACAAGTTTCTATTATTATCTATCTAGCTTATAAAGTGTTTGAGTTATTGTACACAAGAGAACATAAGAGTTTCCCAATTACCACCTTATTCTAAGTGTGAATGTCTATTAATCCTAATCCTCCATAAATTTTAGGATAGTAAATCTTTTTCTATACCATTTTTGCTACACATTGCCCAAGAGATTTACTTGCCTACAAAAAAAGTCTAATTTTTTGGACAATAGAAAAATTTACAACCAATATTGTTGCAAATGGAATAGAACATTTTTTGCTAGTTGTAGTCTTCCGCTATAATTGATATGCTTAAACTTGCATCCTTTAATTCTCTTTAGTAATTTATCTATTAGAATTACACTCTAATACCAGATAAGAAAGTTCATTTTTCCCTTTCTTAAAAATAATTATAAAGAATGAGACAATTATCTCATATATAAAAGATTCCACCTTCTTTTACTCACTCATGGACTAGCTTAAACTCTGCTAGTAGCCTTCATGTGGGAGACAGTGAATGAAGGTTCCCTTGCTACTACCTTCAATCATCAATTAGACTCTCCTAAGGCCGTAGCTTATGGTACAAGCTGCCAGTCGATTTTGCCTAGAATATGCCACTCCTCGAAGACGAGCACTTAGCTCCCTCGGATTGGTTTCAATGGTGGGTACTAGAAGTGGAAAATACGAACTGCATCTTCAAAGGTGGAAATTGGAAGGGTTATTCCAAAGTCAAGCAATGAAGAGAATACTTTTGAACCTTTAGATGTCTTAAAACCAGGTACCTCTGCTGCCTCTTCTTGCTTAAATAATTCATTTGAGGTAGTATTTGATGAAATTGCTTCCCAAGTTGCTACAAATGAAAAAGTAGAAAACATAAGGCATGTGGATGAAGTGACTCATAATGTGGCTAGTAATGTTGGCATGAATTGGAAACAAATTGCCATGGGACCAACAAATCAGATGGCTAAATTAGATTACCTTCCCCCAACTGAGAAGGGAAAGAGAATCATTGTGAAACACCCCCTGAAGCAATTGAGGAGGGTAAAAGCCATTTTGCAAATTGTCTTGTGGGTTATTTTTTGAATGCCTATATTTCGTTTTACGTAGTAAAAGGAATTGTTGAAAAATTGTGGGGTAAAGATAACTTACTGGATATTATTGCCACTGAGGATGGCTTCTTTTTCTTTTGGTTTTCAAATATTCAGAAATTAGAAGAAGTAATGGAAATTGGAGTTTGGGACATAGCGGGTAAACCTTTGTTTATTCAAAAATGGCATCCTTGTATCAGATTAGAGAAGGCCAAAATATCTGCTGTTCCTATTTGGGTTAAGTTGTATAACGTTCCCCATGCTATATGGAATAAGATTGGTATGAGCCATCTTAGTATCGTGCTGGGTAAACCTTTATATATGGATAAAGCTACTGAACAAAAGCTCCGGCTATCATATGCCAAAGTTTGTATTCTAATGGATATTGATAGTGAGTTTCCTCAAAATTTTGATGTTGATATGGGTAATAATGAGGTGTTTGAGATTACTGTGGAATATGGTTGGATCCCTCCTAAGTGTAAGAAATGTAACTGTTTTGGTCATAGAGATTGCATTATAAAGAAAAATATATGGATTCCCAAAAAGAGTGAAGGCCCGCAGATTAATCAAAAAGGAGATGTTTAAGAACCAGTTACTACAGTAGAGAAGCCGAATTCATTAGTAATTAAGGACAATGGCATTGCTCAGGCAATGACTATTAAGCCTAATATTGCTACTTCTCAAGGAAACAATTCTGAGTTTATAGTTGTAACCAATAAGAAGAAATCTCCTGGGAAGAACAAGGATAATAAGTGTAAACTTATCTCAGAAAATAGGTTTTCTCAGCTTGCTAATGCTAATGAAAATCAGACCTCTTATAATGAGATTTCAGATCTTCTTGGTAACCTTGATGCAGTGGAGAAAGGGAAAAAACCTCCAGATCAATGAATATCTTATCCTGGAATGTGAGGGGCCTCAACAAAAGTCCTAAACAAAGAAAAGTTGTTAAATTTGTTTTATCTCAAGCTCCACATGTTATTATTTTGATAGAGCATAAAGTTAAAGAAGAAAATGCTAGTTTTGTTTTGAAGAATATGTTTGATGAATGGAATTACTCTCATAATTATTTGCATTCTAGTGTGGGAAGATTATGGATTTTATGGAAATCGTCCGAACTACAACTTTCAATCCAAGGTACTTCATCTCAAGTCATACATTGCCGCATTGATAAGATAGGTTTACCTCCTTTTTTCTTATCTACTATTTATGCAAGCAACTTAGAATCTAAACGTAGGGAGTTATAGGTAAATATTGAGTATTTCTCTTCTCAAAATATTGGAAGCATTCCATGGTTATTGGTGGGTGATTTCAATGAAATTCGGCATGTTGATGAATGCATTGGGCCAAATGTTAAATGGACAAGGGGCATGGAGGATTTAAATGATATGATTGGGAAACTGGGATTGTTGGAACCCTCCTTTATGGGTTCTGTTTTCACTTGGTCGAACAAAAGCTCATCCCAGAATCTCAGAGCAAGCAAGATTGATAGAGCTTTACTAAACACAGAAGGGATTCTCAAATTTGATAAACTTTCGATTGAGTTTTTACCTCCCTTGTTATCGGATCATTCTCCTTCATTGGTTAAGTTAGATACTACTCACAAAAGTAAAAAAGCTCCTTTCAGATTCTTTAATTTTTGGACAGCTAGTCCAGATTTTATGGAAACTGTTAATCATGTTTGGCAGTAAGAGGTCAGTGGCACTAACATGTACAAAGTTGTGAAGAAGCTAAAGGCATTAAAGTTACCCCTGATAAATATAATGTTTTTGATGATTGGTATTAAGGAAAGAAAAACAATTAAGCTATAAAATAATTATAGTTTATATTGGATACATTTTTACTTCACTATTGTTCTTGGGCAGGATATCATATGATCAACTCATTTGTGCCCAAGTCTATCAATCAAGTGAACTCGTGGCCCAAAAGGTTCCAGTCAAAATTACTAGGAGAGTCCACATGACACCAAGATGAAGTCCATGTGCAACCCACTTGCTTTATGTGAGAAACATGACCCGACTTAAGAATAATGATGTCGCTCAACTACTAAGAAGAAAAAAGCATTAGATGTCTCTTCCTTCTATCTCTCGATATCAAAAAAAATAAAAAGATGGGAAGAAAAGTCATACTCGAAGTTAAAAAGAAGAAAAGAAGGAAGAAAAGTCTTAAATGTCGCTTTCCTTCTTTTTCTATCTCTTTTAAATTCAAATGAAGCAGTCAAGGTCGCTTCTTCCTTTTCTCTCTCTCTTAAATTCAAAAGAAGCCGTCAACTTCGCTGGAGATTAAGACTTGAGCCAACGGGAAGAATTTTCAATAGTCTGCTATTAACTTCACCGAAAATTGAGACTTAAGCCAACGGGAAAAATCTCCAACGGTCTACCATTAACTTTGCCGAACTTTGAGATTTGAGCTAACGGGAAGAATCTCCAACGGGAAGAAATCTACAAGATAGGTTGGTGGCCGACTACTTCTATAAAAGGAAGAAAACCCGTGTGAAGAAGACAATCTGAGCAGAAAGAATCAAAAAGAAAAAGTTCTTCAAGTTCAAGCGCTATTCCTTCCTGAAGGCCTTCTAATCTCTGTAAGCTCTATATTGAAGCAAAATCATTATTTTGATTATATCGTTTATATTTTGCTTCGATCTTAAAATCCAAAGGTGAAGGTTTTTACCTAACTTTGGGTTTCTTCTTTTTAGCACCATCAAAAGCTTAATATTGTATTGATCATTTAGTTGAGGTGCTTTACGGTTTGATTTTCTTGTTCTGATTTGTAATCCGTGAACCGCTGTCCCATTGTAAACATCAAAGAGAAATTGTTTCTCTTTTGGGAATGATAAGGACCCTTTAGTGCTTTACTAAAAGAGGTGGAGTAGGACTTAAATTAAGAAGTCCGATTCACTTTAAAAAGGAGTTCTGTGTGCATCTCTATTTGTGTGATTATAACATGTTCTATTAGGTATCATTCTATCTTTCTGATAACTTCATATTTGATTTTGATAGCGATAGAATTTTTATAATTTAGGATAAAGTCAGTCTATAAAAGAAAAAGGGAGACACCTAATTGAACCCCTCTTCTTAGGTGACTTAGGACCTAACAACCCCTTAGGAAGCTAAACTCTGCTCAATTTGGTGATTTGCATCAGAAGGTAAAGGTGGCGAGAGAACAATTACAGCAAGCTTAACTCAAGTTACAAGTTGACCTCTTTGATACAAATATGCATATTGAGGAAAGACTGAAAATGGAACAATTGATTGCATTGAGTAAACATGAAGAAATCATTTTAAAACAAAAATCGAGGAATCTTTGGCTAAAAGAGGGGGATAATAATAGTAGAATGTTCTTCTCATCTTTGATGCGTAGAAGAGCTCATAATAAAATCTCTCACTTAGTAGTAGAAGATGGATCTATTATTTATAATGATGATGCCTTGCGGGAAGCTATCATTACGTATTATCAAAATGTACTTGGAAGTTCCCGTGATAATAACCTTTTCACTGGAAGGTACTCTTCCTTATTCCATGAGAATGTGAATGATGTGTTGAATCTACCTGCTTTTGAACACTCTGATGTGAAGAGAGTTCTTTGGGGTTTTCATGATTTTAAAGCTCCTGGTCCTGATGGTTACAATAGTCTATTTTACAAGAAAGCTTGGTCTATTATTGGGCATGACATAGAAGATACGGTACTAGATTTTTTCTCATTCAAGAAATTACTGAAAGCTATTAATGCTACTTTGTTATGCCTAGTACCTAAAACCCCTAACCTAAGTTGCATGAAGGATTTTTGGCCCATTGCCTATTGCAATGTGTTATATAAAGTGATCTCAAAGCTACTTGCTGAAAGGATAAGTCTTATTCTCCTTGAAGTGATTAGTCAAAACCAAACTGCTTTTATTAGGGGTCATCAAATCTCTGAAAATATTATGCTTTTTCAAGAACTGCTTCATAACTATCATAAAGGAGATAAAGGAAAGCGTGTTGCCATTAAGATTGATCTTATGAAAGCTTATGACATGGTTAAATGGGATGCAATATTGGGTGTTCTCCAAGCTATTCATACTCCTCAAACTTTACTTGATTTGATTAGCCAATGCATCACTACTACTAGATTCTCTGTGAATTTTTTTTTTTTTTTGGTTTTTAATGTAAGTTGCATTAATGAAATTAATATACAAAAGCACAGGGGCATACCCCAGTATTACAACAATTTCCAAAAATAAACTAAGAGTAAGCAAAAATAGAGGTTGGAAGCCTCCAAATCTCACTCAAAAATACATTACCTTTAGAGGGTTTGATATTGTGAAGTAGAGAAGCTCTCCCTCGTACAATTTTCCTTACTTTAGCCAACAAGATTGGAATGTCAACTAATGTATTTTGAAATCTTCTTCTATTCCTTTCTGCCCAAATGCAATAAATACAAGCTAGAAAAGATATTTTAAGAATTTTTGCAGCCAGATCTTTACCTTTTGATGCTTTAATCATCCAGTTTAATTCTTCATTCCATCCTCTAATGTGATGTCGAATTCCATTTTGAGCAAGGATATTTTTCCAAATCACCCTTGTGCATGGAATTCTCTGTGAATTTTAATGGTGATCAAGTAGGTTATTTTGAGGGCACTAATGGTTTAAGGCAAGGAGATCCCTTATCCCCTTATTTGTTTGTGCTTGTCATGGAGATCCTTAATAGGATAATTATTGAAAAAGTTTCTACCTCTACCTTTAAATATCATTAGAGGTGCAAGGAAGAGAAAATCACCCACCTTTGTTTTGCAGATGATTTATTCTTATTTGCACATGGGGATATTAATTTAGTATTATGTCTCACTGAAGCTTTGGAGGAATTTGCAACACTCACGGGTTTGCAGTATAATCCGAGCAAAAGTCAGATATTTTTTTCAAGGATCATTGAACAAGAAAAACTTTTGATACTAGATCATACCCCCTTCTCTGAAGGAAGTCTCCCTATTAGGTACCTTGGTGTTCCTCTTATTACAAAAAGGCTTACCTACACTGATTGCAAAGTTTTGACAGAGAAAATCATGGCAAGAATTGATGGATGGGGAATGAAACATCTAAGCTATGTAGGAAGACTACAATTGGCAAAATCAGTTTTCACTTCTATCTGTACCTTTTGGATGCAAATGTTCCTTCTCCTAAAACAGACCATTTATGAGATTGAGAAGAAGATAAAGCACTTTCTCTGGGCAGGCCACTCAGAAGATAATAAAACTCATAAGGTTGCTTGGCAAGTTGTTTGTTCACCAAAAAAGGAAGGAGGTCTTGGACTACTAAACCTTAAAGTATGGAATAAAGTTTTGTTGGGGCGATCTCTCTGGAATCTCATAAACTGCTCTAATTCATCCTTATGGAGTAAGTGGATTCATAGCACTAAATGCAGGAGAAATTCAATTATGCATCTTGACATCAAAGGAAATATGGCATGGAGTTGGAGAGGTCTTCTAAAGTTACGACATACTTTAACCTCTACTTTATCCAAACCTTCTTATTGCTGTAAGGAAACGTACAAGGAATTACGTCAAGTGAGCACTAAGGTTGAATGGTATAATTTGATATAGTCAGGAGGAATCAGCAAACATAACTTCATTGGTTGGCTCATATGTAGAGACAAACTACCTACGACAGTAGTGGTTTCTCGTTGGCTCCCCTCAATTGATTTGCATTGTAATTTTTGTGGCTCTCAATATGAAAATAGATCTCACTTGTTCTTTCAGTGCACTTGGACTAACCAGGTTTGGAGAATTATTTTAGCTCAACAAGGCATTCGTAAGGTCATCTACGATTGGGAATCTGAATTGCAATGGATGATTAAAGCAACTAAGGGAAAGGATTTAGCCGCAAAGCTTCTCAAGCTCTCTTTCTTAGTTTGTCTTTATTGTGTATGGTTAGAACGAAATCGTAGACGTTTTCAGAATAAGTCTATTGATATTCCAATGTTGTTAGCTAAAATCAGGAGAGTAGTCCGTGAAAGAGCTTCCTTATTTAGAAAAATTAAATTCTCTCAAGCTAATGTTTTGTTGAGTCATAGTTGGAGAATTCCAAATTCTATCTTTTCCTAGATGAATTGTAATGCTGGGGTATGCTCTAAGCTTATGTATTACTTTATTCTTCGATGAATAAACTCACATATTCATAAAAAAATAAAAATAAAAGATTCCACCTTTGGTTGCAAATAATTTAATACCTTTCTTCACAATCACAATGAGTAAAAAATGTAGGTTTTGTAAGTGATATCATGGGAGAAGATAATTATATTCTTTATATTCTTGTTTTTATTCCTATTTTTTATTTTATGTAAAAGAAAAGGAGGATCTCTCACTTAGATCTAGTATTCTTCCTAATTCTAAGTCATTAAGGCCATGCAAAAAAGGCTTCTACGGCTAATTAGGACTTGAAATAATAATTAGATCTATTGTATTGAGCTTTTTGGGACCATTGCTTATAGAAGTGAATTGTCTAGTGAATGCCTTAGTTATAACTTTGTTTTGGGAGGCAAAGGGAATGAGATGATTTGAATTTAGGATTTTAGGGTCATCCACCAATAGCCATGCCATTGAACTATTAGTTTGGATTCACCTTAGCTAAAGTCATTGATGATTGTCATTGAACTTTTTGTTTGGATCCACCTTAGAATTTTATCTATCTAAATCATAAGATATGATACTATATTAGGATGTCCATTTTTTTTTGTAAGACTAGCTTATATAAAGAAATTAGTTTATTCATATATAAAATATTTTACAAAAGATTATAAATATTGTAAAACATTCCAACAAAGGATACCGAGACTCACTTGAAAGCAAAAAAAAAAAAAAAAAATCTGTCCTCCATGATCGCCATACTACCACAAAAAAATAAAAAATAAATAAAGGTTCTCCCTACTATCATGAAAATGAAACAAGTAAAACTGGTACATGAAAATTAAGCAAAATTAATCTGCATCGATAGAAGAAAAGAAGCGCTGTAACGTCCCCCTATGAGTGAGGTCTAAACATCTTAAGTTCAATGTCAACGCCCTACCTTTTGTACGTGTCTAACATACGTATTTTCAGATTCACAGCACCATATAGTGGATTCATGAAGATAAGAAAACTGAACATGAAAACAACTTATTGAAACTAACTACTATTCCGCTGGGCCTAAAAATCAACACAAGTTGGATGATTCTTAGCAATGGAAATCAGAATTATGTCATGCCAAATGCCACAAATATTAGTGCACCATCAGTAGGTGTTTGAAAGAAGTGGCACTAACAGTGAACTACTAATATCCGCTGAAAGAAAGATTTTCTTTAGCAGACAGCAATCATTTAACCCACTTGAAAATACGTATCATAAACAAAGAATTTTAAAATTGCTAAAATCAAGAAGGATGTGAGAGGGAAGATTTCATCTACTAGAGGAGTCAAGCTTACAAATTGTAATAAATTTTTACAAGAGCTTTGGAATTTGCCAAGTGTAATATTTGAGCTTAGATGATGATATCTTGTAATCGAACAATCTTGTAAATTTTTTTTACGGGTGATATATAATTTGACCTTTCACAAAAAAAAAAACAAAGAATTTTAAACTACAGAACCAGACAGCACCACCCGTTCCCCCTTTCTTTTTGGGTAATGATGCACAGATGTGATTCTGTGGTTTTGTTTGAACAGGAGCTATCGCGAATATGCCAGCCATCCGCCTGTAATAGTACTCTACGTGTTGTTTGGGGTGCCATCCCTAGCCTTTTGTGCATTTAATTTCGGTGGCCGCGTAGGCCCGACTAACTGAGATTTCAAATCTTAATTCTCGAGTCCTGCTTGTTAAAGAAGAATCAACTAAAGATTGCGGCCCCCGCAAAACATTTCGTGGTGCAGCAAACTCTTCAGCGTCATGTTGTTGTAAAGTGCCAAGCTTCAATATGCAGACGGTTTGCAATGGACTGGGAAAGAGGAAAAAAGAGGAGAGTTAGTGGACAGGGAAATTTATTATGAAGATATACGAACCCATTTATTTAGTGGATTCAAATAGTCCCTCAGAGGGCACTTAAAAATTCTACTGGCTTACAAACCTTCCAAATTGCAATAATGAAGTCCGTGGAGTTTATTTAATAATTAAAGGTTAAGATTCAGACGGGGTCGACCCTCAAGCTTATAAATAACAAGGAAATCAAAGAGCTTGCCATAGTCGGGTTTGCTTCTTCCTCTTGTGTTCTTCACCTCCTACTCCCTCTTGCAACCCGAGTTCCCTCAGAGATCTCCTATTTTCTCATCCAAGAAAAATATTCAATTACTTTCCTGAACTAATGGAAAATTTCCAAGCCGTCTATAAATGCGCTATTCTTCTTGCACTGGTTGCATGCCATGAAGTTTTCGTGGCCGAAGGAAGACAACTGAAGTCAACAGAGCAAAAGCACCCTGCCATTAAGGGCGAATATAGAGGAGAAACGAGTAAACGAGGCGAAGAATCTATCACCTCCTCTGACGACCCGGTACAGCTCCATGACGAGCCTCAGCCACGCAAAACTCACGCTCGGAGTCATGATGAATACGTGGTAAGAAAGAAAGAAAGCTATCCGCCCATGATACCAGATAACAGCTATAGTTCACGTCATTCAGATTTTGCATACAAAGAAGATTTCCGACCTACAGCACCAGGCAATAGCCCTGGTGTTGGCCACTCTTTTGCACGTCATGATGCAGAAGTTGAAGCCAACGCACTGAAAGCGAGCCCGGATATTAGCCCTTCTTTCACAAGATCCATACATAATTACCCCCCGACATAACCGGTCACAGCCCTGGAGTTGGCCACTCCTTTCCTCGTCCTGAAGTAGAAGTTGAACCAAAGGCAACAAGCAAAAGCCCGGATGTTGGACATTCTCTGACGGGATCCACGGACGATGTACGGCCCACAGCACCCGGACACAGCCCTGGTGTTGGTCACTCTTTAGCTAATCATAAGGCAGATGTTGTTGAAGCAAAGGCAGAAGGTAAGAGCCGAGATGTAGACTCTCTTACACTATTCAAAGATGAGACTCAGCCCACCGCGGTCGGACACAGTCCCGGTGTTGGCCATGTTCTTCATGATAAACATGCAGAACCGAACGCATAGATATCTACTGATACAACTACAACATTTAATATTGTTAAAAGCATAAGTATTATTGTTTCTCAGTTTCCTACTTTGAACTGTCTATTGACGCGGATTAGTTGTGATCCGTATTTAAAGATCTCATTGCTTGGTGTAATCTTAAGCTAGGTCTCCTGGAAATTATGCATATTCCTTTTAAATATTTCATCTCTTCTCACTCCCCAGCACCAGTTTGCAGAGAACGAGATGATTTACGAATAAATAACTAGTTTAATTTCCGGGAGAAGTGTATAATCAATTAATAGAGAGATGAACAGATCTCTCTTCCCACGTGTGCAGATGCTTGTGCGCCGCAAAGCAATAATTTAAGGGCCAATGACGCACTCGTAAAATACGTTGGTAAAAAGAGGAAGACAACAGAATAAATTACAAAGATGAAGACAAAAAGTGAGAAAGTTGAGAAATTATAAAACAAAATCCCAGCACTTATCATGGGAGAGATATAAGAGTAATATTAAAGAAGAGATAATGAGAGAGGAAATTGATTACGTTAATTGAGCTTAATTTATAAGTTTGACTACTGGTAATTAATTATCTTTTATTCCTAACAAAATTTAGATGCTTCCCACTTTGACATAACGAAATAATATCTAAAATACTCTTTCAATAAGGAAATTGGACTGGCGTTGGCTGGCTTTATTGTGTTCCCATGCTACCTCCATAAAATGACGTTGATGTAAACTTGATTCATAGGCTGATCTTATCTTCGTAGACTTTGGTTATGTTAAGTAAAGATCTCATGTTTTCCTTTACTTCTCCAAATGTAGAAGTTCTGTTTCAAAAATTACTTGCAAATTACATCCCACTAAGAACTATTTATTTCAACACGAATATGCTTGGAAATATTTTTATTAGTTCTTCAATGTTTGGGTTGAATGAAAATTTTTGCTCAATGGAAATTGTTTTTATGTTGACATAATTTTTTGTTGCAAATTTGAAAAATAACCTTTTCTTTTAAGAAATTTACTTTTTTCCCTAACATGAATAATTAATCCCCTATCCTTGTTCAAACTCTTGACACCACCCTATAGGGTGTCAGTACTCTCCCTTCACAAGCCTCCATTGCTCGCAAGTTTTTGCGTTTGTTTTTATCTTGAAAGATTGGATGGTTTTTTATCAGTCGTGCACATTTGGGTGATTATCATGCTAATGATTTTTGTGTAAATTAAAAGCATTTTTCATGGGCAAGTAATTTGGAAGATCATAAAACTCTTAAAGTTGCTTGGCAGATTATATGCTTACCTAAAAAGGAAGGAAGACTTGAGTTATGAAACCTTAGAGGATGGAATAAAGTTCTATTGGGAGGATCATTTTGGAATCTTATCAATTATCCAAATTTATCCATATAAAGTAGATGGATTCATAGTTCTAAGTGTAATAGAGCTTTAGTTATGCATCTTGGCATTAAAAAAAAAAATGATATGGGCTTGGTGAGGTCTTCTTAGGTTACGATAAATTTTCACATCTATGCTATTTAAACTCTCTTATTATTGTAAAGAAGCATATAAGAAATTGCACCAAGTTAATATTAGGATTAAATGGCTTGGTTTGATATGATTAAGTGGTATTAGCAAATACAACTTGATTGGATGGCTTATATGTATAAACAAACTTTTGACAGTAGAGGTGATATCTTGATGACTCTTCTCAATTGACTTGTATTGCAATTTTTATGATTCTTAAGTTGAAAGCAGGCTACACTTATTTTTTTAGTGTATTTGGATTAGACAAATTTGGTGAAGTATCCTTATACAACAAGGCCTTCATAGGATCATTAGTGATTAGAAATCTAAACTATAATGAATGATTGAGGCAACTAAAGGAAATGATTTTGCTGGAAAGCTCCTTAAACTTTTTTTTTTTTTTTTTTTTGGTAACCAAGGTGTCCGGGCCAGCTTGCGATGCTCCTCATGGGGAGTTGAACCTGGGACCTCAAGGATCTCAAGCCCAACCCTTACCAAGTGGACCACCTGTGGGTGGGTTCCTTAAACTTTTTTTTATCTTAACATATCAATTATATATGATTTGAACAAAATTGTAGATGTTTCCAAAATAAGATTGTTGAAATATTAATTTTATTGGCTAAAGTAAAAAAATTAGTACATGGGAGAACATCTTTGTTTTTGTTTTTTGTTTTTTTTAATGAATATGTGAGTTTATTCATCTAAAAATAAGAAAATACAAAAGCTTAGGGACATTTGGGGGAACATTTCTATTTAAGAACATTAAACTTATTAGATGAATGTTTTGTTATGTCATGTTAGAAGATTTTAATTTGATTTTTTTAAATGAATTATAATGTTGAAATATGCCTAGGCAAAGTATTATTTTATTTTTAGATGAATAAACTCACATCTTCATAAAAGAAACATATATATTTATTTATTTCATCTATTGACTTTTCAAACAATTAACAACAATGTTTTTGACAAAAAAAAAAAAAGAAGCTTAATACTAGACTTGAGAAGAAATTCAGGACCAAATTTTCCTTATTGCTTAAGTATACAAGTATTATAGCATCTTCTAAGTCAAAGTACAAAATGATGATATTGGAAAAGTGATTTTTGCTTGTCCTTAGAATCAAGTCAATGTACTGGTAGATTACAACCATGCGTCGCTCGACAGAGGGCCAAGTGCAGTACCACATAGCAAAGTTCGAATCCAACTCTCCCTCTCTATGAAGATTTTTTCAACTAGCAAGCAAAAGAACAAAATGAAAAAGAGAACTCTCTAGCATGCGTTCCGTCACACCTTGGGATATGAACTCCATGGCATAATGCGAACCCGTCTTGCGTATTGATTCAAATCTCTTCATGTGACGTAGTATCTCGAATTCACTAATGCAAACCTCTTCCAAGTGTCAACAGCCACACAGATCTTGAATGACATGCATCTGAGTTCTAAATTTTCTTACATCATTCCTAGCGTGAAATGAGTATGTTCTCCGAATGGAAGAAATGATGCGGTCAAAGATGTTATCCCTCTGCAGCCCATATCGTCATAATACTCACAGTTGAAAGTTTGATTATGAACGAGAGCCCGAGTTGTAACAGAACTATGAAAAAGAATGCGCATTAGCTTTGACTAACTCACGCTATTATGACAAACCTAGACGAAAAGGTCCAGTTGAAACCAGCCTTGACTTTGTGAAAGATTATAGAAGATCCAAACTGTCAGGAATCGAAAGATACCACAAATATTCTCACTCCTTTCTGCCAGAGTCATTCTCATACACAGAATGTTGCACCCTCTTGTTGCATTTTACATACCAACTACTAAGTTTCTTCCAACGTTGCTCGTGCACTACAGCCTAGCACAACAGTGAAGTCCAATTCTCTTTGTTTCAAGTACAATAAACTATCATTTTGGTTGAAGAGGTGAACTCCAAGCTCAGTGCTTCCCCAGTCTGAGGAGCCAACCGTGCAGCTTGATTGCAAGATCCTCTGCTTCATTCTAAATGGAGGCAGAAGTGGGGTGGAGGCAAAGCACTTAGGAGTGTCATTTTTTGCTTTGAGGCAATGGCAAGTGCTCGGTTCTCCAACGGGATTGTCGGCCGTGGTGCGTTTGACTGGACTTTTGTTATTGACTTGGCCACTATATTCTGTTTTCTAGTGGATGTATGGCTGCTGAACACACGAAAGAGGCACTCCGTCGACATGTATTAATCATGTATAACGTTAAAGTGCGGGATTGAGCTCGTGATTTCATCTATCAATCCAAAGCTACGGGAGTGGAATATCATGACTCAAGATGCTTTTTTACTATAATTGTACTTCCATTTCAAACAAATCAATGGCTTCTAGATTCAGCTGAAATCAGTGGGTGTAGTGACTCTAACCTATATAGACGGAAGGATGGATAGTGGGCAGAATTAATGGCATAAACAATGAATTTAACTTGCACCTGATATTTTGATGGACAGCAGCAGATTATTTCATCGCAATATTTTTTGCTTCTTAGTAGGTCATGTACTTGAAAAGTTGGCCCACTCAGATACGGTTAGCATATGGTTTTTGTTTTCGGTAGGTGAGAGTCCCTAGTGCAATAGAATCTTGCTTTTTGAAAGAATCTTGACTCGTTTGATTCGGACATTCCCACTGGTGGCGCTGCAAACTTAAGGAACTGTCAAACCTAGACACAAGAGGAAGACTATTATAGAACTTGGCTTTCACAAGACCATCCATCAGCTATAACAGGATACTTTGAATTGTCATTAGTGATCGAGCCATCATTTGATTTTGCACTAGCTCTAGCGAATATCCGTCAGAATGAAGAGAGTACATACACGTCAAAACTTTGTTGCCAACCGTTCCACTAGAAAATGTAATGATCATAGTGTTTAAGCCACCTTAACAGGACCCCCTAATCCCTGGTAATCCTCGACTCTTCCCCAGATTGATCTCTCATAGGACCACTAGAATATTAACGTATCTAGAGTTTGTCATCTTTTTTTTGCACATACGATCTTTCGTAGTTTACTATAAGCAGGTTGATACAATCAAAATATAGTCAATAAGACTTCTAATGCTGAACTACCTTAAAATCTGGAATTGAAGGGAGGCAACACGGAAAAACTAGAACATGAAGCACGTAAAAGAGAGAAGAGGGAGGGGTGGGAGGGGGGGGTGCGGGGGCGGGGCAAAAGACAAAGTATGTGGAACTGTTACGTTTGTCAACTACTTTAGGTAATCCTTTCTCAACTTATTTTATTTAAATATTCTTTTTTAATTTGGACCTCATAAGCCCAAGATTGCTACGGCCCTTCATTACCTCACGGCAAGTAATTCTTTCTTAAGTTGCTCTTTCCATGAATTACCTACTCTATGGTTCAAACTTGAGATGGCGGTTTAGCTTAAATAGAATTTTATTTATTTAAATCAAAACTATGATACTATCTATTGATACAAAAACTAACTCAAAAAAAAAAAAAAGGAAAAAAGAAAAAAAAGAAGAACGGAACACAACCAAGATCGCCTTACTACCCTGAAAAGGAAACAAGTAAAATTGCTACTTGAACACCAAGGAAAATTAATCTACCATCGATGGAAGACAGGATGAGCTGTAACGTTCCTGTCTGAGCCACAGCTAAACATCATGGGCACAATGTCAATGTCCTGCTATTGTATGTACGTCTAAAATACGTAAACTGAGAGGAAAAATGAGAACAATGGAAAGCCTTGGAAGAAATGCTCTGCGTTCTATTTTCTCAAATGCCTTAACGCAGAAACTTGGTGTCCTTTTTATAGTTTCTTACAGAAGCAGTTGCGTCTAAGAATCATCTAACTAATTTACAAAAGAAGTCCGTAATTCCAGCAACTAATTAACGGTTTTACAATCTGGTTTAAGACAGTTGCAGTATCGCACTTGGCTGATGTGGAAAGTGAGTATCCAGAGGGTGATGAATCTGCTGGCAGCGTCTTCCCGTCTTGTGCGTTTTCTTCTTTAAACTCAACGTGAACAACATACTGAAACCTACAACTGTTCTGCTAGGCCTAAAAATCAACACCACTTGGATGGTTCTTACCAAAGGAAATCAGAATTCTGTCATGCCAAATGGCACAAATATTAATGCACCATCAGTAGATCTTTGAAAGCAATGGTAGTAACATTGAACTACAAATATTCGCTGAAGGAAATATTTTCTTTAGCAGCCAGCAATCATTTAACCCACTTGGAAATACATACCATGAACAAAGAATTTCAAACTACAGAAACTGACAGCCACCTATTTTCCCCCCTTTTCCCCTCTTTTTGGGTAGTTATGCACAGATGTGATTCGGTGGTTTTGTTTGAACAAAAGAGTTGCAGCTAGTACGCGAGCCATCCGCATATAATAATACTCTACGTGTGATTGGGGGTGCGATCCCTAGCCTTTGGTGCATTTCATTTCGGTGGCCGCGTAGGTCCAACAAACTGAGATTTCAGATCTTAATTCTCAAGTCCTGCTTGTTAAAGAAGAATCTGTCACAAGTTGATGACAAAAGAGATATAGAATGGGAGAAAACTTTGTGTATTGGGTTAATTAGAGCTTTACATATGGTGTCCTTATATAATGCAAGGATCAACCATAAAAGGAAATATACAAGAGAATAAATGTAATATAATTCTACCTAACACAATGATACTTTCCCAAATAACCTCATATACATGGAAAAATAATAGTTCTAAATAGGGAACATATATTCCTATTAAGCACACATATCTCTAACACTCCCTCTCAAGCTGGTGGTTTTGGAAGTCTATAGACGTCGAACACGCCGAGCTTGTTTAGTAGATACATGTGTTGTCATTGACAGAGAGCCTTTGTGAAAATTTCGGCAGGTTGTTCTGTAGTGTTTATTTCACAAGTCTTGATAACTCCTTCCTAAATCTTGTCTCTTGTGAAGTGGCAATCTACCTTAATATGTTTGGTTCTTTCGTGAACTATAGGATTTGTTGAAAGTTTCAAAGCTACATCATTGTCACAAAATAGTAAAGTGGGACCTTTCATTCGTATGCCAAGATCACGCAATAGTCCTCTTAACCATATGACTTCACAAGTTGTCTTTTCCATTGCTCGATATTTTGATTCAGCAGATGATAAGGAAACAATGGATTGTTTCTGTCTTCCAAGAAATGAGGAAATTACGTAACTTAATGTAGAAACCTGTTGTCGATCTACTGCTCATAGGACACATGGCATTCAGTATCACAATATGCCTTCATTTCCATGTTGCAATTTCTAGATAATAGAAGTCCAAGACCAGGGCATCCCTTTAAGTACTTAACAACTTTGAGGGCTGTATTCATGTGAGATTACTTCGGTGCATGCATGAACTGACTGAGGATGTGGACCGCATAACAGATATCTGGTCTTGTCATGGTGAGGTAGATGAATTTACCTACTAAGCATTGATACTTAGAGGGATCCTTAAGTAACTGATCCTTATCAGGGGATGATGTGCCGGTATCATATTCCGGCATAGTGAGGCTTAAATTCTGCTCAAAGGGAATGACAGCTGGTTTACAACCTGATAGGCCAGCATGAGAGAGGATTTCTAAAACAAATTTTCATTGACTAAGACAAATCCCCTTTTCTAAATGTGCAATCTCAATACCCAAGTAGTATTTAGGTGGTCCAAGGTCCTTGATGTGGAAGGTGGAGTGAAGATAAAACTTAAAGCGATCAATGGCAGAAAGATTGTTTCCCATGATTAAGATGTCATCCACATATATGAGTAAATAGATAGAGAAAGTACCCTGTCTCCAAGTGAAAAGAGCATAGTCATGGCAAGATTGTCGGAAGTTCGCCGAGAGAAGAGCAGCTGTGAACTTTGCATACCACTGTATGGAAGCTTGCTTGAGACCATATAGGGATTTACAGAGATGACAAACCTTAGACTCCCTCTATCTGTGTAATCCTAGAGGAAGGTCCATATAGATTTCTTCATCCAAGTCACCATGGAGAAAGGCGTTATTGACGTCCATCTGATGAAGAGACCAGTCTCGGAGGGCAGCAACAACAAGAAAGGAACGAACAATGCCAGCTTTGGCGACAGGAGAGAAGGTGTCATGATAACCAAAACCTTCTTTCTAGGTATAGCCCTTAGCAACCAGGTGAGCCTTGTAGCGCTCAATAGATCCATCAGCACGGTGCTTGATCTTGTAAACCCATTTATAACCAATAGAACGACGATGAGGGGAATGAGGGACAACATCCCAAGTGCGAATATCTGCAAGCGCATGGAGTTTAGCCTCCATGGCTTTCTGCTAGCGAGGGTCAGAGGTAGCCTCATGATAAGAGGAGGGTTCCACTTCAGCAGAGACCCAACTGATGTAGCAAAAGTGATTCAGAGAGAGATGAGCAAAGCTAACATAGGATGAGATAGGATAATGAAAGCTAGGAGAAGAAGTGGTGGAGCAAATGTAGTCCTGGGTCCAAGTAGGACGATGGGTGGCCCAGCCAGATCGCCGAGGGGTAGGCAGGGTGCAGACATGGGAGTGTCCGGGTGGGGGATATAAGGAACAATGGCTAAGGAATCATCAGAAAAAGGATCCATCACTGGGGAAGGGAGAGGGGAGTCCAAGGACTCGAGGTGAGGGATAGGTCTAGGCAGAATAGGAAAGGGTGCATGGGTGGGATGGATATTAGGAGAAGGAGAGTCGGGGGCCCCCAAAAGGGGGATTGGGGGTGACAAGGGAACATGATCATCAGCTAAAAATGGCTGAGAAGGCACCGGCGGTGGAGATGGAGTACTGGCTGGAGAGTCATCCTGAAAAGGAAAAATAGCTTCATGGAAAATAACATCTCTGCTGATGAAGATTGTACCTGAGGCAGGATCATAAACACGGTACCCCTTCTGAAGGGAGGGGTATCCCAGGAAGATACAGCGAGTGGCATGGGGAGCAAACTTGTCATGATGTCTAACAGTAATTGTAAAGCAAAGGTAACCAAAAACCCGAAGATGGCCAAGATCGGGTTTACACCCAAAGAGGAGCTTAAAAGGTGTCTTCCCATCAAGAATCTGAGAGGCCATCCAATTGATCAGGTATGCAGCAGTAACCACACAATCGCCCCAAAATTTTTTCGGGATAGAGACTTGGTATTTGAGAGCCCTAGCCACCTCAAGAAGATGACGATGTTTATGTTTAACAACGCCGTTTTGTTAAGGAGTATAGGGACAAGAGCTTTCATGGAGAATGTCACATTCAGATTAAAAAGTTGAGCAAGCATGATTAAAGAAATCACGGGCATTATCGGTGCGGATGCGCTGAACAGAGGTGTGAAATTGAGTGTGGATGAGAGTGAAGAAGCGGGTAAGATGAGAAATGACTTGTGTTTTGGATTCATGAGGAAGACCCAAGTGCCACGAGAAAAATCATCAACAATGGTCAGAAAAAATCGGGACCCATCATGGTGTGGGATGTGATAGGGACCCCAAATGTCAAGATGGAGAAGAGAAAAAATGGAAGAAGCACGAGAGGAGCTGAAGGGAAAAGAAGAGCGAGGTTGTTTAGCTAGAGGAAAAATGGGACAAGAGGGATGAGGGAATGAGGCATTATGACCCAAATATTGGTGGGAAAGCAAAATATTATTATTATTAAAATTTGCATTACAAAAGGTGCCCATAATGGGAGTAGTACATAAAGAGAAATTGGAATTGTGGGGAATGGAGGTCCAAAAATAAAGGCCTTGTTTAATGTTACCCAAGCCTATCAGTTTGCCAGTCGAACAAGCTTGAAAAAAACAAGAATGAGAATCGAAAAAAATGCGACAATTATTGTTGGTACAAGCTTTGGAAACAGAGATAAGATTAAAGCGGAAGTGAGGAACATAAAGAACATTTTTTAGAATAAATGTGGGGGTGAGGTGGACATCACCAATTTTGCTGACAGAGGTGATGTCTCCAATGGGAAGACGCACATACATAGAAGAATGAGATGTATGGATGGTGGAAAAAAATTTTGGGTCGCAAATAATTTGATCACTGGCACATGAATCAATAAGCAAATCAGTTGATAAAATGAAACTCATAAAGTAAAAAGAAGTACCTCTAAAGCTAGCAATTTTGTCAAGTTGGCCCATCTGTTGGAAAGCCTGAATAATTTGAGTAATTTGGGCCTCATTAAGACGCTGGTTGGATTTTTCTCGAGAAACAACTGCATGGGAGGAAAAATCAGTGTCGTTGGAGTCACGTTCACCAGGGCGTCCATGTAATTTCCAACATGTGGCTTTGGTGTGGTTGGTGCACTTGCAATGCTCAAAAAATAGGTGGTTGGAGTGGGCTCAAGAAGGATTTGGGCCGCAGGACCCGTTGGGCCCGTTGGACCTGTGCAGCCTACTGGAGTGATGCGCGCGTGCATTATTCAGCCCTTGTGATCCCTTGTGTGCGGTCACACTAACAGCGTACTGCGGGTCATCCATTTGTGAAGTGGGCGAGATGAGTTGATAGCCGTCGGATGGGGGCGCATTTATGAAGCCCTGGGAGCCATGGAGCTGAAGCCGTAATGAAGGGATAATTGTCGGATCTAGGTAAATGCCTAGAGCCGTCGGTTCCAAAAAGAGGGGGGGCTCCCTTATGAAACCCTAGGGAGCACGCTGGGGCAGCAAAGTCGCTGTTGAGACCGCGGGCGGCGATGGCCTTATGAGCAGCGGTGGCACGAGTGGCGAGGATGACGGAGTCGCCAACGCGGAGGTATTCTGCTGAGGCCAATCGATAGTTTTCCTCTTGCACGGTGAGGAAGAGGAGACGGCGGAGTGACGGCGAAATCTGGGAGTGGAACGACATGGAACGACATGAAGGAGTCATTCAAGATAAGGAGGAATCACGCAAGGCATTGTTCCTCCTTGAGTCGCTGCGATTGCTAGAGGGTCGAGTCGGGGCCGGTGAGGGGCTTGGTGATCTGATCGAGTTCGTGGCAAAGAGCCACGAATTGATTGTAGATTACCGAGACAGTGAGATTACCTTGCCAGAGGTCGGCAAGGTGTTACTCGATCTGGAAAATTCGGATGTGATCAGAACGGCTGTAGAGTTCCCGGAGATTCTCCCAAAGGGTTTTAGTGTCCTCGGTGGGCGGAAGAGTGGCGGCGACATTTGGGGCCAAAGTGTTCCCGATCCAAGAACAAACGAGCTGGGTGCATTTCTACCACTGTCGTAGGAGCCACTCAGTGGTCGAAAGAGGAACGACGTCGTCGATGAAGCCATCTTTATCCTTCGTGATGAGAGCACGACGAAATTCGCAGGACCACAAGGAGTGGTTCTCAGCACCGATGAGAACATGGGAGATAAGACGAAGCTCGGGGTTGTTGGAGGAGGCCATGAAAAGAGGTTCGTTGGGTTCAAGGCGGCCTGTGGCGGAGTATGGCAGCAAAATTGGGGAAGAATTCGGGTAAGGATTTGGCCCTCAACTCAAAAAACCCGGGTAGGGATCCGAACCTGAATTCAAACCCGTTGGAACGATTGGGGCAGAGTGGGTTGGGTCGTTGACCGATGACAGAGCGGGATCCGAGCCCAAGGGGCCAAGCGGAACAGAGCCGGGAGCAATAGGGGTCAGGTAGAGGTAGTGGGCCCAGGGGATGGGTTGCGCCAAAGAGGAAGGCCAAGGCTGATGAGAGAGCTGGCTAGAGGGGCCCAAGGAGGGCTGAGAGAAGCCAAGGGGCCCAGCACCAGTTAAGGGTTCATGGGCCGTGGTAGAGTCCGTGCCGGATAGGGCCTAGGAAGGGAGGGTGGGGTTAGTGGGAGAGACATTGGTGAGATCTTCCACCAAGGTGGGGGCATCGGGGTCAGTAAGAGAGGTCGACATGAGGAGGAAAAAAAACACACAGAGAGAGAGAGGCAGTCAAGGGAAGACACAGGAGAAAAAAAGTGCGGAAGCGAAGAAACCAAGAAAAAAGAATTTTAGGCTCGTGATACCATGTTACAAGTTGGTGATGAAAGAGACATAGAATGGGAGAAAACTTTGTGTATTGGCTTAATTAGAGCTTTACATATGGTGTCCTTATATAATGCAAGGATCAACCATAAAAGGAAATATACAAGAGAATAAATGAAATATAATTCTACCTAACACAATGATACTTTCCCAATAACCTCATATACATGGAAAAATAATAGTTCTAAATAGGGAACATATATTCCGATTAAGCACACGTATCTCTAACAGAATTAACTAAAGATTGTGGCCCTCAGAAACCATTTCGTGGTGCAGCAGCTCTTCAACATCGCAAGAGGTCATGATATGGTAGAGTTTCGAGCTTTAAACATGCAGAGGTTTGCAATGATAAATTTGTTCTGTCAGTACGCGTGCCCACCTTTAGTGGTTGTTTCACTTTAATATATTTTAATGCCAATGTTATGAAAGGACATATAGTGTAGAAAGGGAAAAAAGACGAGAGTTAGTGGAGAAGGAAATTTATTATGAAGGAAGATGTAGGACAACATTTATTTAGTGGATTAAAAAAGTCCCTCAAAGAGCATCTTAAAAGTCAATTAATTACAAAACTGTCCGAATTGCAATTATGAAGTCCGTCGAGTTTTTATAAAGGGAAACAAAGAGCTTGTCATGGTCGGGTTTTCTTCTTCCTTCACCCCCTCCTACCTCTTGCTACCTGAGTTCCCTCAGAGATCTATTATTTTCTCATCCAACAAAAGTATTTAATTACTTTCCTCAACTAATGGAAAATTCCAAGCCGTCTATAAATGCGATATTCTTCTTGTAGTGGTTGCTTGCCATGAAGTTTTCGTGGGAGAAGGAAGGCAACTAAAGTCAATAGGGCAAAAATACCATGCCATTAAGTGTGACTATAGAGGAGAAATGAATAAACCAGGCGAAGAATCTATCACCTCATTTGACGACACCACACCGCACGAAGACGAGCCTCAACCACGCATAAGTCACTTTTCTTTCTTTTCTTTTTTTTTGGGAAAAAAAGCATAAGACCTTTGTCATTGATATTAATTGCACAAGATAAGAAAAAGCTCAAAACATGTATAAAAGATTACATAAGGGAGGGCAACAAACCTTGCTCCCCAATACATCATCCTAAACTATGGGTAAAAAAATTGCTAGACAAAACATTAAAATGCATAAGGGAAACCATACAATATATAATAAAACACAACAGAAGATCCAAAAAATTAACTTCAAGGAGGCCTATAATGTTCCATACCTAATTGATTCTCCTAGGCTATTTTCCTACAATTTCTTGGTAATGATCCTAATGTGCATAAAACATGTAGCCTTGTAATCAAATGTCCCAAGTTAGCCAAACTATTTGCAAGAAAGTTAGCTTCACAAAATATATGAGATATCTTAACTTCTAAGGGAAGATAAACTAAGCATTGGTATATTTCATATTCTAATTTCCATGGAGTTGAATAGAGCCTTGTTATGCATTGAATTATGAATCAACTTTGATTCCTAATATATTTAGACCTTGTTGATTGCATAGTTTAAGACCTTCTAGTAGAGCCAAGACCTCCACCCTTGCACTATTTCCTTGTCCTAAGTTTATCGCATAAGCCATAATAACACTTCCCCACCAATCTCGTGCCATTCCTCCTCTCGCACAAGCTCCATCCTTGTATGAACCATTTGTATTCAATTTAGGAAACCTGGAGAAGGGCACTAGCAATGTACCATACAACCTTTACAAAATGGCAGAATAGTTACAGGAATACTTAGTTCCTATAGTCATTTGCAATCTTTTAGTGAGGGAAATGTAATACTTGGAAAAGAAGTCATGAAATGACGAATCTCTAAGAGCATTTCCTCTATCATTATTGGTAGGATATATTTTTTACTAGAGAAAATGACATTGTTCCTTGCCCACCAAATTTGCTACAAAATTAAGCAACCAATTAAGGCCATCAACATTCCTCCTTGTGTAGAGGTATTGGCCTTATTAAACCAATCATCAACCAAGTTCAATACCGTATCACATCTTACAAACATCTTCAAAATATAACAAAAGTAATTCCATAATCTTATTTCCAACTTTCCTTAATAGAATAGATGATTTAGGGTCTCACAATTTAATGTTAAACACATCAAGAAGCAAATGAGAAGCCTTTTTGTTGTACTCTATCATTAGTTAGAAATCCTTTATACATCACTCAGCACATGAAAAAACCAATTTTTGGTGGTAGATACTTATTCCATATAAACTTACTCCATGTTTTCTTCTCACCATGCAAATCTTTTCCTTCATATTCTAATGTTGTAGAAAATTCTCCATTAGAAGTTAACCAAAATGTTGTTTGATCCAAATCATTAATGAGTGTTATGTGGTAGGCTTACTCCAATTGCTCTAAGGACAAATTGTCTTCTCAAAATTCTGGATCCTCTAGTGCTTCCCGAATACTTCTTTGGTTGTCATGGCATGATAGATACCATAGAATCTTATCTAGCCATTTGTCTATCTAGAAAAATCAATCTCCAACTCAAATGACCCATGTGCTATATTGCAAAACAAAAGAAATGTGAGTTTTAATAGCTCTTTAGCAATGTGAGGGTTTAGCATTTCTTGGTTGATGACAAACTTTCATTGGATTTCCATACTTCCTCCACATGAATGTTGCCCACAAGGAATCTCCCACTAGAAGGCTTTTCATGACATTTGTCATATCTCTTATTCTTAACCCACCTTCATCTATAAGACGACATGCTTTTGCACGCCCCACCCAATATGCTCTATAATTCCCCATATGGCTCCATAAACATTTAGATATATGCTTATTTATCTCTTGCAACACAACTTTTGAAGCCTTGGTGATGGACAAGTAATGGATTGAGATGGAGGATAAAACACTCTTTATTAGCACTAGCTTTCCTCCATGTGAAAGAAAATGATTCTTCCAATTTGCAATTCGCCTCGTAATCTTCCTTATAATCTCATCAAAATAACTCTTCTTGGCTCTGCCCTTAAAAAGTGGAACACCTAGGTACTTTATAGGGAACTTTGTTGGAGAAAACCCTGTCCAACTATGAATTTGTTGCTTTCTATGTAAAGATGCTTTTTTTGACAATACAAAATTATATTTAGTCACATTTACTTTTTGTCCACTATGACATTCATATTCCCTTAATAATTCCATAAATTTTATAATTGACCTTTTTTGTCCATTTATAAATACTATCATATTGTTTACATAAAGTAAATGAGATACATACCCAAAATCATTTGTCTTTTTATAGCCTTCAATCTCCCCAACTTGCATTAGATGTTTTAACCATTGAGAAAAGGCTTTTTGTCTTTGTGCTAGAATGAACAAGCTTGGTGATACAGAGTCCCCTTGATGCAACCCCCTTGTTGAATGGAAGAAACCAAACTTTTTTTCTTACATTTGTATAAAAAACCAATTGTTGGAAATACATCGATATGTCATATCAACCCATTTCTTTGAAAATCCAAAGCTCTGTAAAACTTTTAATAGAAAGGATCATTCCAACCTATCATATGCTTTTGACATGTTGATTTTAATAATCACATTACCGCCTGATACCTTTTTGTTTATTTCATAAGCCATCTCTTATGCCAAAGCAATGTTTTGCTATATGGATCTATCTTTAACAAAACTAGCTTGTTCCAAAGAAATTATTTGGGGAAGAATCTTAGCTAGCCTATCATTTAGAAGTTTTGCTAAGACCTTATAGTGGAAAGTACACAAGCTTATAGGTCTTATATCTAAGAAGCTACTTAGCTGAGCTACTTTAGGAATTAATGTTAAAATGGTTGTAGTTGTGCTTCTTGGAATCTAACCCCACCTAGAGAAATCAACAATCACTCAAATAAATCTTCTTTAACCACCTTTTGGGTAGCTTCAAAGAAATGTCCTGTAAATCCATCTGGTCTTGGAGCACTATCAAAATCTAGGCTACGAATTGCTTGTTGCACTTCCTCCTAAGTTGGGATTTTACATAGTATATCATTTTGCTCTGCCATTACTAATCTCGAGATTTGACTGAGAAATGCCTTCATCTCGTGATCATCATATTGTACTCTTGTAAAAATCCATAGCCATGGGTCCTAAAATCTCCACATCATTTGTTCTTTTACCATCAAGTAACTTAAAGTTAAATTGAGAGGCCTGCCATCTCTCCCTAATGCATAAGTCACACTTGGAGAGTTGATGAATTCGTGGTAAGAAAGAAAGAAATCTTTCCACCTACTATACCTGATAATAGCTATAGCTTCCGTCATTCAGACGTTGCATACAAAGATGATTTCTGACCTATAGCCCCAAGCAATACCCCTGGTGTTGGCCACTCTTTTGCACGTCATGATGCAGATGTTGAAGCCAACGCACTAAAAGCGAGCCCGGAGAATAGATATTCTTTCACACGATCCATACATAATTACCCACCCACATCACCCAGTCATAGCCCTGGTGTTGGCCACTCCTTTCCTCGTTCTGAAGTAGAAGCAGAAACAAAGGCACTAAGCAAAAGCCCGGATGTTGTGTTGAACGATAAAGGCAGTTTGTAAAAGAGATGTAGGAAGAGAGCACACAAACGACTGAACCAAATGGTTCTAGGATACTTAGTAAAAGCAAAAGCAAATTACAGTGAGTTCCAAGTGAACTTCTGGTTTGTAGTCAGCACGTTACATGTCTCTTACTAGTGCTGCTACTTAAAGACAGAAAGATAAACTAGCAACCTAGGTCTATGATTGCTATGCCTGTATTAGGACTTACAAAAGTAAGGTCTTTACCATTTTTTCAAAAAGCATATAGCACCATGCTTTTCCTATCTTGTCTTGATGCTCTTTACGTTACCTTCACCTTGTCTTCATTTATGAGGTTGCCGTGTTTCAACAAAAGACTTCTAAAGCTTGTCTAGCAGTCACGTCACATGTTCAACATCCCTCCTTGACGGGATCTGCTCCCATTCCAGTAAGTTCCCTGAGTTTCTCATGTTGAGCTCGAGGAAGCCCTTTTGTGAACATATCAGCTACTTGATCACTGCTTTGACAGAATTCAAACTTTACAACTTTGGCTTCAACTAGCTCTCGAACGTAGTGGACTCTTAAGGACACATGTTTAGTTATGGAATGATGACTGGGATTTTTGGTCATTGCGATGGCTGATTTGCTGTCACTCAAGATGATTGTCTCTTTCTTCTGTTCGAACCCCAGTTCTTGTAGGACTCTTCTAAGCCAAACTGCTTGGCACGCAGCTGTAGAGGAGGCCACGTATTCAGCTTCTGCAGTTGATAGTGAAACGGAATCTTGTTTCTTAGAGGACCATGATATAGCTGTTGTTCCTAGATGGAAAATGAACCCGCTCGTACTTCTTGAGTCTTTGATATCACCTCTCCAATCGTGTCACAGAAACCCCCCAAAACAAACTCCTTTGCTTGACCATAGAACAAACCAAGGTTAAGTGTACCACAGACATACCTCAATACTCTTTTAAGCTTGCACATGTGAGCCTTGGATGGATGTTGCATTTGCCTAGACAATACAGACACGGTGTACAAAATATCTGGTCGAGTTGCACTCAAATACAGGAGGCTTCCTATCAAGCTTCTATAGATTGTGCCGTCTGCCTTACCTGAGCCATCATTTGAGCAAATCTTCTCAGTTGGAACGATTGGAGTTGAGACTGGGTTGCAATTTGCCATTCTGTATTTTTCCAGCAAACCTCTTGCAAACTTTTGTTGAGAGAGAAAGATCCCTCCTAAAGTCTGTGACACTTCCAACCCGAGAAAGAACTTCATCTCCCCCATATCGTTCATTTCAAAAGCTTGCATCATATCTTCCTTGAATTTTTTCACAAGTTCTACATTGTTTCCTGTGAATATTAGATCATCTACATAGATAGATACAATAAGTACCGAATTACTTTCCTGAGAGATAAAGAGTGTAGGCTCGCTTGGACATCTTGTGAAGCCATTGTTAGAAAAATATCCTGCAATCTTGCTGTACCATGCCCTTGGAGCCTGCCGTAGTCCATATAATGCCTTCTTAAGCTTGAGTACCTTCCCTTCAGCCCTGTCTTCTTCATATCCAATTGGCTGCTCTACAAAGATTTCTTCTTCAACTTCTCCGTTTAAGAAGGCAGCTTTGACATCTAGCTGCCACACCTTCCACTTGTGCTATGCTGCAATGGCTAAGACAATTCTGATGGTTTCTAGCCGTGCAACAGGAGAGAATGTTTCTCCAAAATCGACACCAGCCACTTGGGAGTACCCTTTGGACACAAGCCTAGCTTTATGCCTTACAATCACCCCTTCAGCATTGGTTTTTGTTTTGAAAACCCATTTTAACCCCACGGGCTTCTTCCCAGCAGGGAGATCAGCAACCTCCCACGTATTGTTTTTCTTGATAGTGCTGATCTCTTCATCCATAGTTGATTGCCATTCTTGGTCTTGCATTGCCTCCTCATAAGTGACTGGCTCCAAAGTGGCTGAGTTGCAACTTTCATATAGATCTTCAAGACTTCTCATCCAGACTGGGGACATGTCAGAAAATTCTTTCTGAATACTGGATCTTTGCATGCTTGCTTCAACTGAGAAAGAGTCAGTGTGGCTATCACTTTGTGGTGGCGTGAATGGAGATGAAGAGCTTGTTTCTCCTCCAGACACATTGCCTTCTTCCTGCAACTTACTTTCTGTGGGAGTGATGATATGAATGCTTTTGTTGTCCATATGTTTCTTTTTGGTCTCCCAATTCCATGCAGCACCTTCATCAACTACAAGATCACGGCTAATCACCAGCTTGTTAGTGGTTAAGTCAAGTACTCGGTATGCTTTAGACATTTGGCTGTACCCGAGTAGAACTCCCTCACTGGCTCTTCATTCCAGTTTGGAGTGTTTGTGTTCCGGAGTATGTATGTAACACACACTACCGAAAATTCTGAGATGCTGGACAGCAGGCTTTCTTCCAGTCCATGCTTCATATGGCGTGACTCCTTTCAGAGCTGCAGTGGGAGTTCGATTTAGAAGATAGACAGCTGTGCTTACTACTTCTCCCCAATATTTTTTTGGAACTTGTTTCTCTTCCAACATACATCTGGCCATAGCTAAAACTGTGTGGTTTTTTCGCTCAGCCACACCGTTTTGTTGTTGTGAATAGCTAGCTGTTCGTTGATGCCTTATTCCCTGTTCAGCACATAGTTTTCCAAACTCTGTAGAGAGATATTCGCCACCTTGGTCAGAGCGGAAGCTCTTGATGTGCCTTCCACTTTCTTTCTCTACTGCTGCTTGGAAGTGTTTAAAAGCTTGGAACACTGCGCCTTTCTCCTTGAGGAAGTAAACCCAACAATATCGAGAGGCATCATTAATAAAGAGTACAAAAAATCTGTTACCTTCCAGAGTGATAGTTCTCATCGGACCGCACACATCAGTATGCACAAGATCCAACAGCTCCGTGTGATAAGTTTTGATTTGTGTCTGAAACGGCTTTCTAGTGCTTTTCCCGAACTGGCAGCCTGCACAAATACTTTTAACTTGTTTTATTGCTGGTAGTCCTCCCACCATTTGTTGTTTCTGAAGTTACTCAAGGGCTTCAAAGTTGAGGTGCCTAAACCAACGGTGCCACAGCCAACTTTTGTCTTCCTCCATGCTCAAAGCAGCAGGAACATCATACTCAAACAGAATTGGAAAATTCCTAGAGTTCTTCATATCAATGGCAGCTATCTCTTTAGTCATGGTTGGGTCATCAAAGATCCTGCACGAGCTCCCTTTAAAGAGGAAAACATATCCACTCTGCATCATCTGTCCCACACTAAGTAAATTTGCTCCAAGTGTAGGCACAAAAAGGACATCCTTAATTAGCTTGACACCTTGTGGGGTTATAACCGATACAGCTCCTTTCCCTACTATATCTATAAAGTGGTCATCTCCAAGCCTAACTCTGGATCTATAGGTACGATCTAGTTGGCTGAATATATGATCGAATGGGGACATATGGTTCGTGCAGCCACTATCCACAAACCAAAGCCTATGGTCAGTGGGTGAGGCAGACAAGCTTGCAAAGAACAAGGTTGCTGCTTCATTCGAAGTATCTTCTGCCGACTTTGCTTCTTGTGTTTCTTTATGCCTACAATTTTTTTCAACATGTCCAAACCGTTGACAATTTTTGCACTGAGGTTTACCTTTATGCCAACAATACTTTTCTAGATGGTTAGACTTTTTACATACCCCACACGGTGGATATCTAGATCTACCCTCCGAAGGTTGTTCAATTGAGGATTTTTCCTCACTGGTTTTTGAACCTGCAAACATCTTGGCTTTAAATGCCATTTCATCATTTGCTTTCTCCTTTCTCCTACATATCCTTTTTTCAAACGCTATCAAGGACCCTACTAACTCCGACACTGGCATATTGACAAAATCCTTTGTCTCCTCAATTGTGGTGACTATTGCATCAAATTTTTCTGTGAGACTAATGAAAATTTTTTCTACTATACGAGACTCAGGCCATTCTTCACCTAGGTTTCAGATTTGACTCACAACAGTGTTAACTCTAGAGAAATAGGCATTTATAGTTTCTGCATCTTCCATTTTGAGCAGTTCAAAGTCCCTTTTCAAGGATTGAAAACGGACAGCACGTACCTTTGCAGTGCCTACAAACTCATTTCTTAGAGTGATCCAAGCTTCATGTGGAGTGGTTGCATGACTGATATGATGGAGCTCACTGTCTGCAACACCCATTTGAAGCACCACAAGACCTTTAAACTCTCTCTCTTGTTGCTTTCTGATACGCTCACGTTCGGTAGGTGTGAGTTCAAAAGTTGATGTTAATGTGGTTGTGGGAGTTCCACCTTCAACAAGCTCCCACATTCCTTGGCATTTTAGATAAGTTGTCATCCGAAGAGACCATGTTTGATAATTGGTCTCATTGAGAATAGGCAGCGGAATGGTGGAGCCAGGAATGATTGGAGTAGACTGTGGAGGAGATATTGAAGAAGAGACACCAGAGGACGGAGTAGAGGTCATTTATGAAATCAGTGAAGATTTTCAGACAAAGAGGAACCTTTCGGCTCTTGATACCATTGTTGAACGATAAAGGCAGTTTGTAAAGGAGATGTAGGAAGAGAGCACACGAACGACTGAACCAAATGGTTCTAGGATACTTAGTAAAAGCATAAGCAAATTACAGTGAGTTCCAAGTGAACTTCTAGTTTGTAGTCAGCACGTTACATGTCTCTTACTAGTGCTGCTACTTAAAGACAGAAAGATAAACTAGCAACCTAGGTCTATGATTGCTATGCCCGTATTGGGACTTACAAAAGTAAGGTCTTTACCATTTTTTCAAAAAGCATATAGCACCATGCTTTTCCTATCTTGTCTTGATGCTCTTTACGTTACCTTCACCTTGTCTTCATTTATGAGGTTGCCGTGTTTCAATAAAAGACTTCTAAAGCTTGTCTAGCAGTCACGTCACATGTTCAACATGTTGGACATTCTCTTACAGGATCAGCGGACGATGTACGGCCCACAGCACCCGGACACAGCCCTAGTGTTGGTCACTCTTTAACTAATCATAAAGCTGATATTGTTGAGGCAAAGGCAGAAGGAAAGAGCCGACATGTTAGAGCGATTCTTACTCGATTCAAAGTTGATACTCAGCCCACCGCACCCGGACACGGTCCTGGTGTTGGCCAAGTTTTTCAAAATAAACATGCAGAACCGAAAACATAGACACGTACAGATACAACTACAGTATTTAATATTTGGCAACTCTTATTTGTCCAAAGATTGTTAAAAGCTTAAGGATTATTATTTCTTAGTTTCTTATTTGAACTGTCTATTCACGAAAATTGGTTGTTGTACGGATTTAAGATCTCATCGCTTTGCTGTCATCATAAGGTAGGTCTACTGGAAATATTGCATCTGTTCTCACTCCTCACCCCCAGTTTGTAGAGAACGAGATAATTTATGAATAAATAACTAGTTTAATTTTCGGGAGAAAGTGCACGCATACACACATGAAAAATCAATTGACAGACAGAGGTACAGATCTCTCCTTTTCCATGTTCAGATGTGAAGATGCTTGCGCGCTGCAAAACAAATAATATGAGTGTCAATGATGTACTCGAAAAATACGTCGGTAAAAAGAGGAAGACAATAGAATAAATTACAAAGATGAAGAGAAAAAGTAAGAAAGGTGAAAAATTATAAAAAGTACCACGACTTATCTTGGGAAAGATATTAGATTAGTATTAAAGAAGAGATAATGAGAGAGGATATTGATTACATTAAGTGAGCTTAATTTATTAGTTTTACTGCAAGTAGTAATTTTTTTTTTCATGTCTAACAATAAAATACTGAAAACTCATACATTTGGACATAACCAAATAATATCCAAAATTCACTTTACATATGGAAATTAGACGACCATTTAGAGACACTATAGAAGTATATATTGATAAAGTTAAATCAAACATAAGAGATAAAGTTAAATCAAGTGAACTTAGTGCTATTGTGGCAAGGAAAAGTAATTGATTATCATATTTGCAGCTCTAGTTTTAGGTATTTTTATTTTAAATATACATAATTTGTTTTTTTTTAAAAGAGTTTTCAGCACCCATTTAATTTTTAAAAATTATTTGAACCATTATTTGTATTTTTTTCTTCTAAAACCTATTCACTAGTTATCATTTGATTAGAGAAATTAAGCCTAAGAAAATTAATGTATTATCCAAAATAATAAATTTTTATGAATCTAAATAATGAGGTATATTATGCCTTTTTGCCTGCATGCTTTTTTTACTTTCAATTTTTTTTTTCGCTTGCATGCAACCTATGAGCTGCACTTTCTAATTTTATTCATCATGGATGAATCCACTCACTTTTGTTTGTCTACAATTACTTTTTGCCCATTTGTATGTTCGTATTCTTTAAAAACTTTCATGAGATTTTGCATAGATTGATTGTCACCTATTGTAAATAACAACATATCATCCACATATAGTAGATGTGAAAACCCTTCAAATTGATTGCCACATTTATATTTCCCAGTAGCACCACTTTTCATAGCTTTTAGCTTTATGCTTAATGCATCCTGTGCTAATATGAGTAGACTAGGGGAAAGAGGATCTCCTTGTTTAAATCCTCTCATAGACTTGAAAAGCCATGATTAGTTCCTTGGACTTGAAGGATGAACCAATTGCTAGATATACACCTAAATATCACGTCAATCCACATCTATAAGAAAACAAACTACTTCATTTCTTTGAGTGAAAACTCCATTCCATCTTATCATAAGCATTGAACATATATGCCTTGATCATAATGTCACCCATATCTATTTCCCATCTATTTCATTAGCCATACCTTGTGAATAACAACATTCCCATAAATACTTTAGCCATGCACAAAACCTGATTGTTTAGGAAAAACCAATTGCAATAATATGTTACCGAGTCTTATCATTGAGAATCTTTGTAACAATTTTATAGTTAAAGTTGCATAAGCTGATAGGCTAGAGATCATTAAAACTTGTTAGATTCTTATTTTTCAAAATTAGTTCTAAAATTGTAGTTGTGATGCTTTGATGAAATTTCATCTCCTAAAAAATTACAATTACAACCATTATATCCTCTTTAATCATCTTAACACTATCTTAGTAAAATGACCTATAACCCCATCCAACCTTGGGTTTATAGTGTTTGCGAAGGTTTATCTAAAATAGTTAAGCACCTACGCCAAGACTAAAATTATGAATATTCAAGTCCTTAACTATTCTTGTGATGACAACACAATCAAGCTATCTCGAATTCCTTCTATGCATTATCCAAAACCTAAAACTTAGTAAGTGATTGATAATTTCTTTCAAAATAGCATATTGGAATTCATTTCTATCTTTAATTCTTGTTTTGCATTTGTAAATAGGGCTAAGTATGAACGTAATCTTTAATAGTTCTTTGCCATTTTAACAATGTAGAGATTTAGAAGTGGGTGGTTTGAAATCCTACTAAATAGTCATATTAATGTAAAGTTCCAATGGGGAGAATTTCTACCATTAGGATAGGAGGAAAAATTATTTCTTTAGCTATACAAGCTCTAGATAAAGTTTATAACTTGGATTGGTTTAGTAATGCTTCTAAGAATCAATGCTCCATGACAATTAGCTTTAAATGGATGCTTAATTAGGTAATGTATGTTTGGATTTAGGTTAGTACATGGTCCTTTATTAGTAAATTCTCTAATATCTATAGTGTTTGCACTTGATGTAAGGTAATATGAAGTAATATATTGTCCTTTTAGACTTTTCATGGCAAATCAATTTCTCAAACTAAGACTTATGGTTAGCTTTTTATCTAGTCATAATTTTCAAATCATGTAAGGTTATAGTTGTGTTTATTATACCTTTATTTAAGGGTGACTATAATTTGATTGAGAAGCTTGCAAAGAGTTGCCTTATTCCATTGGCAGTTACTCATAAGTGTTCAAGATAAAACATTCCTTTAGAATGATTAACTTGTTTTGTAGGGAATAGAGGTTCTCTTATTCTCTTTATTCTTTTGAACCAACTATTGTTAGGTATAATGGCTAACTAAAAAAAGAGAGGGGGGAGGGGGGGTGAATTGGTGTTCTAATAGTTTATATCTACAATGACCTAATTTGTTCCAACACAACCAAATCAAACAAGTTTGAGAGATAAGAACAAAATCAAGTTTAAAGCAATCATGGACAGCAAGGAAATACAACAACTTTTCCACAGTAGTTTGGCCATTTTCACCTACTTCTACCTTTTTCTTCCTCCAATTCAACTGGTTGGATTTTGCTTTACCCATTGATTAGGAAAAAATGTTCTTTTAATCCTTCCAATCTCTCCTTAAAGAGATTCCAGTACAATGTGGTTACAATTAAGGTTTTTCCAACCTTATTACAAAGCAATCCCCAAATGACATGTAATATAAGTGAGCGATATTGCGAATCAGAGAGCTTTCTAAGCATATACAATGTCAATCAAAGCTCTATTCATGAAGCCCCTAAATTATGGAGAGCTAGGGTTTTGGATTTACAATAAGGTTTATGTGCAATATAAGATTATAGTTCAATCAACACATAAAAAAGATCATATACAAGTAGAATCAAGAATAATATGATCTTAAAAGTAGTATAACTGAAGAGCTTCTCAAAATCGCAAGATAGCAATAGTGAGTGAATCTTTCTTTTTTCAAATGTCTCTGTAAAACTTATGCAAAAATTCCTCTTTTGAACCGTTAAGACCATCCTTTATAGAAGATTCAAACAAGATAAACTTGATTTGAGTTCTTTGGCAAACTTGACATAAATGTGAAGGTTCTTCCCTTTGAGAGACTAAAATATCTCATCAATCAATAGTCGAGGCCTTGATTCAAACTTTCAAACATCATAATCACTCATTCTGACATCCAATCACATAAGTTTTCTTCCCATTAGAAGAGAAACCTCTTGGCTGTTAAGAGATGATGGCATCACTATCATCGAATAGAAGCCCTATCTTCTAATTGCACGAGATGTTTTAGAGTGTGTGGCTTTATTCTACATGACATTGTTTCAGCTAATGTGTTAATGGACCTGACTTCAGGTTTGATCTATTATGCCGGCTTGTGCTTAGGCTGAGCTTTTAAGTGCTATGCAGGCTAAGTTGCTAAGTGCCATGTAGGCTAAGCTACTAAGTGCCTTGCTGGCTAAGTTGCTAAATGCCTTGCAAGTTGAGCTACTAAGTGCCTTGCGGGCTGAGCTTCTAAATGCGTTGTGGGTTGAGCTGCTAAGTGAGCTTCATATTAGATCATCTTTAATTCAAGCCTTAATTGGCTTACTTTAAGTGAGCTTTGATTAATCCTTAAGTGGACTTCAAGTGACCTGTAAAAGTACAAGTTCTAGAATCACTTTTTCTTTAAAGTTAATTTTATACAATTACCATTCCTTTAATATTTATTGCATAAAAATATCCCTTTTTAACATATATGTGATTGCATTATAAAGGAATGTAGAAACCTGGCTACTTTATAATATCATTAGTTGATATTATAATTTGCACACTTTTTACTTATTGTTCAATTTTGTACATAAACATATGAAGAACATTTATACATATTATATGCAACTAAAGTTTGTCACAACAAAATATATCTTTTTTCCAACAACTACTACCTAAGAGGAAACTTAAGTCTTTGTAAAGTTTCCTTACTCTTATCCACATGACTTCATTTAGCCAAAAAAGAGATCTTCAATTTGCAAATTGGCTAAAGCAACAACATCTAGGCCCATGCTATTCCTCTTAATGCTATTTTAGTCTAGATGTTGCTCAAGTCTCATGTGGTTTAATTGTTTTCTTGGTGTTGAACATGTTGCATCCTAGTTTTTGCTACATAGTTGTAATCACATGGGTTGCAGTTATTAACACTTTAAGGATCCACATGGATGATGACAAAATCTCTCAAAACTCATTTGGGTTGGACATGTGGGCTAAAATGCTTTGTAGGTTAAGCTACCTTCTTTCATGGGTTAGATTGCTACTTTAGGCATGGGCTAGACTAGATCTATATGATGGATTGTTTTGTATTCCTTGGTCCACATTAAAAAAAATATAAGTCCACAAGACATTACATGTTAAATGGCCTAATTAAATCATCACAAAATATTTATCTAACCATTTTAATAGATTATGGAAAGCCAGATGGTCATAAAAGATGTAGTTAGAAAGGGGAAATAGGTACAATCCACTATGGAAGGAAGTAAGGGTAGGGCACAAATAGTATTTACCCTAAATTAATGGTTTACCCTTTTTGTGGGTTAGTGACAAAGGGCCAAATTTGTCAACATAACTAGTGGTAAAGAATTCCCATCAGTGTAGGAATCAATACTTGTATATGAGGTAATCAATCTCATTAGGAATTGAAGGAAGAGACTAAGTAAAAGTGTGGTGATTAAGTTGAGGAGAGTTAAGTGTCTTCAGAGTAGATGAAAGTTGAGGTTGTACTTTAAGATTACTTTTAATAGGCACCACCAAAGGGACCTACAAAGAATAATGTGGACTAGGCTTAATTTGTATAAAGAGAAAAATGTCCTCATGAATACACATATACTATCTCACAAAAAAATGCTTCCTCTCAATGTTGAAAAGTTAATAACCTTTTTACCTATGTGGATGCCTAACATATATGTTGGGAACCACTCAAAGGGCAAACTTGACTTTATATTTGAAGATATAAAGTGAGAAATATTAGGTATTTACCAAATAATTTCTTAAATGGGAGTTACTTCCAAGTAAATTAGAAGATAACACCCTATTAGTAAGATAGGTCAATGTGAGTATGCACTTACTGCAATAACAATTAGGCATTTTGTTGTGAAATTTCAAAATTTTTCCTATAATCCAAACTATGATGATCCTTGAATACAACAACACCATTTTATTGTGGAGATGTACATATGAACTTTCATATTTAATCCTTAGGGAGAAATATAAATGCATGGAATCATGATTGAAAAATTTGAGCATATTACCAATTCTAATGCACTTGACTTCCAAGCTAAATTGGTTTTTTGCCATGTCGAGAAATTCCTCTAAGTTTGAATGGTCTTACTCTTGACTTTTATGAGGAGCATCTATATTCCTCGTGAATAGTCATCAATTATGGTGGCATAATAACATTAACCATTGTGTTTTGGGACATAATATGGTCCCCAAAAATCAAAATGGATTAGGTCAAAAGCCTTATGTGTGTGCTCATTATGCGTGAGAAATAGACTATGAATTCCTTTCGTAAGTGGACAAATGAGATAATGCATATTGTGAGAAATATTTGGAAATTTAAGTGCAGTTAAAAACTTAAATTTGGCATTAAATAGATGGTCAAGCTTACAATGCTAGAGTTGTAAATTAGAATTATTATAAACCAAATAAGACTTTACAAGAGGTAGGCTACACCTTAATAAATTTTTGACGACTTTACCATTAGGTCATTTTACAAAGTCATAAAGCCATTTTTCATTCTATATAGTCCTTTGACGTCATCCATTGAAAGGTTTTGAAACATTAAAATTCATGGTAAAAAGATACTAAGCAATTGTTTTCTAAGGTAAACTTAGACATAGATAATAAGTTGAATTTGAAATTTGAGGAATACAAAACATTTCATAAGATTTGGTGCTTGGAGATGGATATATTGCTAGCATGTATAACCAAAAAGTCATCAACATTAGGAAATAGGCAATTTTAAACAATCAAAGCTAGTAGTTATATGATCATTAACACCACTATCAATTATCCAGTGTCAAATTTCCAATGTTTGCCACCAAATTTGCATTAGTATCACCTTTATAATTTTTATGTCCAAGTTAAAATCAATAAAACTTGTAGAAATCTTTGCACTTGTGCCATAGCACTTTTTTCTTTTTTCTTTCCTAACAAGGTAGTACTTTGACATATTTTATTATAAACTCTAGGCTGAAAGGCCATACCTTATTTAGAAAAAATGGCAAGATATAAGTCTAAATCAAACACAATATTACATGCCTTTAACAAAGGGAAAAAAGGAAATTTAGAGAAGAATTCAGATCATAGTCAAGTCTGCCACCTATGAAATTTAATGATGACTCATCATAATCATGATTTGTCATTGAGGACTACTACCTCACTAGGGTGATCAAGTCTAATATCAACATAGAAATTATGAGCATTAATGTTGCTATTGATTATTTTAATTATCAATTTGGGTCAAAAAATCCATTTGTTACCCCAAGATGGTCTAAGATACCATAAATCTCCTCAACATAGTCATCCTAAATTTGTTTATCATTTTTATTGTGACTAGCATTTTCTCTTCCCTTAGTAGGTTTATTTTTGTTTCTTTATGTTTTGTCATGCTAGCTAGGAAATTTTCCTCTTCTACCTATATAGATTAGCTTTAAGTCCTTAGCTCGTAACATAGCTTGTTGTCTTCTGGGGACTCTTAACAAGTTAAACAAAAATGAAAAGGGAAATTTTTTCTCAAGTCAATGTTTGATTGTCTTGATCATTTTACTCTTGTCATCTTCCAATTAATTAACTAAATACATTTGCTCTTGGTTATCCTTTTCCGAATTAGTTAGAATAATAGAAGAACTCCTAACTTGAAGTCGATTGAATGTTGACAGGAATTTCCCCCATATGTTAAATGCTATTAAAAACATCTTATGCAAGCGATATCACATTATATGTCTAGAGTTTGGAGTTAAATATTGATTCAGTTCTTGCATCAACACCCTTAGCAATTGTATTTTTTCTCTTCTTTCCATGTTGTTCATCCACTAGAACATTCCAGTTCTTGTGTGCAATCCTTTATCAATTCATTTGCTTTAATACATTTTTGCTTATCTTACCTATTCTTATCCCTGTAGACCTCCTCATCTTGAAAGTGTTCGTCATCCACAAAGTGTGCTAGGATGACAAAAACATTTTTCATCCCAATTTCTTTTAATGGACTATGTTCTTTATATTTTTTTTGAACTTCTATTTCTTCCATCCAAACCACTTGATATGATTCATCAAAATTTACTATATCTCTATCTTCATCCATACATATAACATCCTCATAAATGTACTCTGGTTTAGAAAGCACGACAACCTCTTCATTAGATACAATGGGATTAACTTCCTATTTAATGGCTACCAATGCTTCTAATTATTTTGTACTTTTTTATATTTTCCACACTTTGGATTCTTTAGCTACTTAAGTATGTTTTGCTTTGCCATCAGCTAAATGTTAGGCTTTGAATTTGTCATACCTACATAATTTCTTTCTACAATGTACTCATCATGTCCTTCTATGTGGCAATAATTACAAGAAATAATATTCATTTCATAAAATATTTTTTGCCACTTTCCACCTTAAAAGTACTAAGGTGAATCCTAGGGACAAAGAATTAGAAATATCAATCTCTACACATATTCTTGTAAACATGGAGTTTTCTAAGAACAAAGAATGATTATCTATCCGTGAAAAAAAACAACAAAGCCTATTACCTATTCCATTTAAAGTTGGAGGATTGTAAAAGGGTAAAGGCAAACCTAGTAAGTGAATCCAGAGCACTACATGTTTGGATTGGTTGTTTTTGTTTAGTGCCCTTGACCATTTGTAATGAAAAAAATGGTGGTTTTTAAAAGCCTATGATTCATGTAACCACAAGCCATGATGAGATCCTACTCTAAAAACTAGTGGATTTGAATGCTTCGAGAATCCATTAATCCAACTATTGCATGGTGGGGTAAATACTAGAAAGAGTTAACATGATGCTTAAAGGATTTAATAGAGAGACAACCTAATTTAAAGTTTGCTATAAGCATGAATATGTAAAATTCTATGACTTGTTGATATTCAGAATGAAGTATGCAAGATTTTGACTCCTCTTTATGTGTCGTAGGTTCCTTTGGAGAGAAAGGATTAAACACAATTGGTAAAGGCAATAGAAAGAAGGAAGCTTTTGCTTGATTGATAAAGATAAAAAGATAAGATTTGGTAAAGGTCATTGGCACAGCAAACATTACCTCGAAAGGTGGCTTAGAAAATCCTCTTGAAACATTAGCATTGGAAGGCGCCAACACCAAAGATGCAAAGGGTATTTTTGGTAAGGTATCGGTGGGAAGGAGAGAAGAGAGCCCCATAGTTTAACTATGGTCTCACATTGTATATTAGCTAAAGTTTATTTATCCATTCGACGGTCTTCTGCAAGGGGAATATTAGACAAAGTTGTACGAAGCAAGTCATTGCAAGAAGAGGAGATTCTGGATTTGTATTTTGGCCGAAGGCAGTGTGGGTCTTGCGTGAAGGTGACAAACGGTGGCAACCTTCTGTTGAAGTTGCAGATTTCGGTATACCGGTAGTGACAGCCTCCCATAGAAGCTGTGAATCTATCTTAGTGTCGTTTATGGTTTATGCCTGTGACACAGCCTAACGGAAGCAAATAAGTTGTGGGATAGAAAATACAACTAAAACGAAGATTTGTCAAGTAAATGAAACTTTTCTCTTTTGTAAGGCCTCAAATATTGTCAAAAAGAGCTAACAAAATAAAAATAGTGACGCCTCCTTCCTAAAAATCAAGTATGAAGGTGCAGTTACACATCCAATAACATGAAGTTCAAAAAAGAATGTGGTTGTAGTCGGATTATTGTTTTTAAAGGAAGAGCTCATAATCAAGTGTAGGTATTGCAAGCTCTGTCCTCTTCCGCTCTTTTTGAGGTTCGTTTTATCAGCCACGTGCTGACTTAATGTTACACCAATAGCCGAAGAGACACTTTAAGCATTGTAATTGTAGGTTCCCTAACCGACATAAATGATACAAGTTATAAGCGTTCAGTCAACAAGTTACAAGTCCCATCTATGATCATCTATTTTCAAATATAATTAACAAACATTGTTGAAAACAAGAATGTTAGGGACTAGAAAATCCCAACTTGTCCTCCACATACCCTGTTGTGTCATTTACAAAATACTACTTTCCGTTTGTTGTTGCTCAAGAGTCAGAAACCATACCAAAACGCCGGCTTAAGCTAGCGCAATCAGTGATACAGCTGAGCCCAGGTCGATAGCCTACTGGTAAAATCAATGGTGCCTGACGCAGCCCCCAACCCTAAAATCTTATCTTCTTCCTCTTTCATCTAAAAAAAAACATAAAACATTTGATACAGTTGGGTGTTCGAATCCCCATGACCCAAAAATCCCCTTTCTCCCCATTTACCTTAAAAGAAAAAAAATGATATAGTTTCTAATTTTCAGATACCGCATACATGAACTTTCTTGAAATCCATACTCCATATCAGAAGTCAAGTGCCTGAATTTTTCTTGAACTTTCATGCTGGTGTTCCTTGTAAAATATATTTATTTATTTGAGATGCATTCTAGCGATCTCTTGGATGATTAGCATTTTGAATAGCGAAGTGAAAATAATTAATTATTTGGTACCCACCAGGATCTTCACTAGTATCTTGCATCGGTTCATCACCTACCGCTAATGAAAAGAGTATAAATAAAAAACATTGCATGGGGACATGCAAACTTTGAGAGGCTCTCCTAAGACCAATGCTATGCAATATCTGCACTATTACAGAGAGGGACAGGAAGTCAGAGAGAAATTTTATTAATCATATTTCCTATGGTTGATCTGACAACTGGCATTTGCTACGGGCTATAAATACATCCAGAGAGGGAAGGGTTCGGCGTGCAAACCCACAGTTGATGTAAGCTCTAGCTACTTGCTTGCTCAGTCATTTTACGCCCTTTTCTACGCTCAACACCTCCCCCTGCCCCCTTGTCTCAATCACTGTCTTTCGAGCTTTATCAATCTCCATGGCCCAGAAAAAGTTAATCTCCACTTGTCTCCTGCTTGTTTTAATTTTTGTCCAAGCAACTCAATTTGCAGAGGGAAGGCGTTTGCTTGTCGGGAAGAATAGTGAATTCCAAACTCAAGATAGCATCTACGAAAAGGACACTATTAAGGACAACGGTGAGTTACACGGTAGTTACAAGACAAACGAAGAAAATTCTGAGTTGTCTCCTACAACACCAGCTGACGATGAGGCCAAGCCGCTTCCTCCAGGTCTCGACGTCAACGTCTTCAGACCCACAGCTCCAGGTCACAGCCCTGGGGTCGGGCATTTACTAAGAAAGTAGAACTACTTTCCTGCATGTTTATGTGGCATGCACGTTCTCATGCATCGTAAAGGAAAGAAGCTCAGTTCCAAGAATTAGGCTTGTTGTCTCCTAAAAAGAAAAGAAAAGAAAGACGAGAAAATAAAAGCAAGCGCTTTTGCTCATAATAAGCATTCTTGTCCTATGTTGTTGCTTTCGATTTGGGTTCATGGCAGAAAGTCTAGGAGTTTGTAATACTGCATAGTTAGGCAGTGTAATATGTAGTTCATCTATTTGTTTGATTTTCAGTGAAATGTAGTGGAATCGATTTCTTTGAGTTTTTTTTTTTTTTTTGTCATTATCTGATCTCCAAATGGTTGCAACTCCAATTCATGGGGCAGAATTCCTGATTACCCTAATCTATGGAAAGAACTGATTTTCACCTCAGTCTCTACCTATATCCATATGACTTCTAAGTTGAAAACTTACTCCCAAGGGGAAGTACCTATTGCTGGTGCACATAACGGACGTAGCGGGGGAGAAGCCCAAGATAACCATATATGCCTGTATTTCTGTGTAGTCCTTCACTCCTAAATTGGCTGGAACACCACTTAAGAAGCACCTCACCCTTAGCCAGATCACGCTTATCCCTTATCCATGACTATGTGCAGAGTTCTTACCATTATCTACCATTAATTTTGCGTTAAACTTATTTCCACCTTAACAAACGATACATACGTAGGACTTTGTATCAACATTGCAATCGTTCAAATTTTTTCTCATCATTATTGACAAAGCATTAAACTGTATGACGAGCAATGCGGGAATCATGTGGTTGGCTTTATTGTGTTCTCCATAAAGTTACCATAAATGTTTTCTCACCATTTTAGGTAAGGATCTTATATTTTCCTTTACTTCTCCAAATGAAGAAGTGCAGTTTAAAAAATTACTTGCAAATTACATCTTATTAAGTCCTATTTATTTCAAAATGAATATACTTGGAAAATATTTTTATTAGTTCTTCAATGTTTGGGTTGAATGAAAATTTTACTCAAGTGATTTTTTTTTTATATATATCAATATATATATGTATATACATATGTATATTAATATGATGCTTCTTCTCTTTATTTTTTATTTATTTCTAATATTACAACACATACAATTAATTTATTTACACAGGGTGTTGAATTTCAAATTTCATGATTGAACTAATTGATTAAACCATGATGCCTCTTCAAATAGTTGACAAGTGATGTTTTTGTGTTAAACAATTTTTTTTTCTTGACAAAAACAAATAGCTAAATTCTAAAACCTAAAAATAAATTCATGAGAAAATTTTGCTTATTGCTCGAGTCTACAACTATTATACCACCTTCTAAGTCAAAGTAGGCAATGATGATGTTGGAAAAGTAATTTTTGCGAGTCTTTAAATTCGAGATGATACTAGTAGATTACAAAGCTGCATCATTCGACTGAGTGCCAAGTGCTGTACCAGATAGCAAAGTTTGAATCGAACTCTTCCTCTCTGTGAATGTTCTTTCAGCTAACAGGCAAAAGAACAAAATGTTATAAAGAGAAGAATCTATAATACATTCCGTCACATCTTGGAATACGAACTCCGTGGTATAATTCGAATTTAGTTTTGCGTATCCATCTATATCTCGAACTCACTAATGCGAAACTGTTCCAAGAGTCAAACAGCCTCCTAGATCTTGCAATACATGCATCTGAGTTCTAATTTTCTTGCATCCTCCCTTGCGTAAAATGTGTATGTTCTCTGAATGGAAGAAATAATGCCGTCAAACATGCTATCCCTTTCCAGCAAAAATCCCCATAAGATTTACGGTTGAAAGTTTGATTATGAAAGAGATCCAATTTGTAACAGAACTATGAAAAAAATACGTATTAGCTTTGGCTAACTCCTGCTATTATGATAGACCTAGACAAAGGAGTCTAGGTGAAACCAATCTTGGCGTATTGAAAGACTATAGAAGATCTGAACTGTCTGGAAACGAAAGATACCACAGATATTCTCAGACCTTTTTCGGTGCTTCCCCACTCTGAGGAGCCAACCGCGCAGTCGGACCGCAAAATTCTCTGTATTTACTTCGTTTTAAGTGGGGGCAGGATTGGGCTGGAGGCATGGCACTGAGTGTCATCATTTGCTTTGAGGCAATGGGAAGTGGTCGGGTCTCCAACGGGATTGTCTGCTGTGCTGAGTTTGACTGGACTTTTGTTATTGACTTAACCACGATATGCTGTTCACTAATGAATGTATGGCTGCTCAACACAAGAAAGAGGCAAAGACTTCGTCGACATGTAGCAGTTGATGCGTCTATAATGTTAAAGTGCGGGACTGAGCTCGTGATTTCACCCGTCAATCCAAAGCCACGGGAGTGGAAACATCATGACTCAAGGTGCTTTTTTACTATAATTGTACTTCTATTCCAAATAAATCAAAGGATTCTAGATTCGGCTAGAATCAATGGCTATCATAAGCCGACCCTATATGGACCAAAGGATCCATAGTGGGCAGAAATAATGGCATAAAAAATGAATTTAACTTGAACCTGAAATTTTGATGTACAGGAACAAAGATTTCATCACAATAGTTTATTTCTTAATAGGCCATGTAGTCGAAAGGTCGTCCACTCATATATGGTTCACGTGGATTTTGTTTTCGGTGGGACATTCCCCTTGGTGACGTTACGAACTTAAAACTAACAGCGAGGCCTAGAAACAAAAGGCAGACTATTACGGAATTTGGCTTTTACATGAACCATCCATAAACTATAACAAGATACTTTTAATTGCCATTAGTGATCGAACCATCATCTGCTTTTGCATTAGCATATTTCATGTGAATATAATGGTCAACTTAAGTTTTCAAAAGTCCAGGCTTGCCACGCATCCATATAAATCCATAACAAACTACCATGCTTTGTGGCTGAATCCCTCACTAGCCTACTCCATGGCTCACACTCTAGGCAACCGTACTGTGACTTAACTTAGATATCCATTTTCAAGGTAGCCTTTTGTATAAGTTGCTTTTTTTTTGTGGTTCGAATTTAGGAGGTAAAATTAGCTTTGATAGAATTTTTGTGTCCTAATTATTTTGTCCAAAGACTTAAGTTTTCAATAAATTGCATTCAAATATCATCTCAACTTAGATCTTAATAAGCCCAAATTTGTTGCATAGCCGCATAAGCTTGTAACAAATATCCAAAAGCACCAACAATAGGATGTTTCTATCATTTTTTTCTTCTTTCTGAAAGTCTGTTTTTAAGGAAATTGTAATTTATTTTGATATAGATGATTATATAGCAAATTGTAAGCAATATTTGTGTATATTCATTTTTTCCTCTATTTATTACCGAACATACGCCTTATATTCAAATACAGTTGAAAGATATATTTATTACAAATTGTTGGCGAAACTCTCGCGGAGACTAGGCGAGAATCTCGCAGAACCCGATTACTGCAGCTGCGGAATTAAATTTGACCAAGTCAAATTTGATCTGGCACTAAGTCTGGTTACCAAGGTGACATTTTAACACTTCACTCTTGTAACCACAACAAAGTGATATTTTGGACTTTGTAAGCAATATTTTGGAGATGCTTCACACTTGAACCATGATTTACAGTATAATCTTATTCACTAAAACCATGACTTTAGTATTATGCTAAAAAATTTATCTTCTCCGTTAAACTACTTTGTAAAGAATAGAAAAAGTTGTTTATATATGGAGAATTTTCTAGTAAATTGCAAACAATGAGAGACATTGTACATTTCCTCTACCAAGCAGCATGATGCAGGTTGCATAGTTTATGAGTGATATCATAGGGGAACCTAATCACGGGCTATAATATGATCTTTTTTCTTTTTTATTTTTTATTTTTTATGAAAGGTCAAGTATTATATATGACCAAAGAAAATACAAATTTTTTAGTTACAATCTCCTCATTTACACTCATAATTACATTGGACAAATTTCAAAGCTCTTGCAAAATTATGTAACAATTTATAAATCTCACTTTCATGATTAATGAAATATTACCTTTCACTTCTTTCTTGATTTTAACAATAATGGTAAAATTATTTAAACTTTTATCATTAAATCATCTTTTATTACTTTCCCTTCAAATGTGATATAATGTAGTTTCAAAGGGTGCATTAAGTAGGATCATTGCAAAACTTTTATATTTAATAGCCTTGATCATCCAATGTACTTTTGCTCTCTATTGTTCAACTTTTTGAGATAATCCATTAATATATAGCAAAGCTCTTTAAATGTAATTTGTAAACATGCAATTAAAGAATAAATATTCTTGTGGTTTTTTTTGTTATTGGCAAAGGTTGCACTATAGGTCCATTAAGTTATTCCATACAGCCACTTTATTTATTGTGGGTAGCTTGTTTTTCAAAATGATCTAACAATTAAAATTATGCTTTGGTATTCTTCTTTTCCATGCTAGTCTCATCTATTTAGTTTTCTCTCTACCCTTTCTTAGCGCTACATAACTTTTGGCAATATTGTATTTTGATCTAATCATTAATGTGAGAGTTGACTTCTTATAAAATATTCCTTCAACTCCAAGTTAGTAATCATTTAATCTCTACTTCTAAAATATTTTCTCTTACAATTTTTTTTATTATCTATCTAGTTGATAAAGTATTTGAGTTATTGTGCACAAGAGATCATAAGAGTTTCTCAATTACCACCTTATTTTAAGTGTGAATGTCCATTAATCCCAATCCTCCATAAATTTTAGGATAGTAAATTTTCTTCCATACCACTTTTGTTGCACATTGCCCAAGAGATTTACTTGCCTACAAAAAAAGTCGAATTTTTTTTTCCAATTTTATATAGTGACTATTTGGACAATAGAAAAATTTACAACCAATATTGTCGCAAAGGGAATAGAACACTTTTTGCTAGTTGTAGTTTTCCACTATAACTAATATGCTTAAACTCCCATCCTTTAATTCTCTTTAGTAATTTATCTATTAGAATTACACTCTAATGCCATATAAGAAAGTTCATTAGTTTGCTTTCCTAAAACTAATTTATAAAGAATGAGACAATTATCTCATATATAATAGATTCCACCTTTTTCCCTCACACATCGGGTCCCAGAGGATTTTAGGCCAATTGCCTGCTGCAATGTGTTATATAAAGTGATCTCAAAACTACTTGCTGAGAGAATAAGTCTTATTCTTCCTGAAGTGATTAGCCAAAACCAAACTGCTTTTATCAGAGGTCGTCAAATCTCTGAAAATATTATGCTTTGTCAAGAATTGCTTCATAATTACCATAAAGGAGATAAAGGAAAGCGTGTTGCCATTAAGATTGATCTTATGAAAGCTTATGATATGGTTAAATGGGATGCTATATTGGGGGTTCTCCAAGCTATTCACACTCCTCAAACTTTACTTGAATTGGTTAGCCAATGCATCACTACTACTAGATTCTCTGTGAATTTCAATGGTGAGCATGTAGGTTTTTTTGAGGGCACAAATGGGTTAAGGCAGGGAGATCCTTTATCCCCTTATTTGTTTGTGCTCGTCATGGAGATCCTTAATAGGATAATTAGTGAGAAAGTTTTCACCTCTACTTTCAAATATCATTGGAGATGCAAGGAAGAGAAAATCACTCATCTCTGTTTTGCAGATGATTTATTTCTATTTGCACATGGGGATGTAAATTCAGTATTATGTCTCACTGAAGCGTTGGAGGAATTTGCAACACTCACAGGTTTGCAGTATAATCCTAGCAAAAGTCAGATATTTTTTTCAGGGATTACTGAACAAGAAAAACTTTTGATACTAGACCATACCCCATTTTCCGAAGGAAGTCTCCCTATTAGATACCTTGGTGTTCCTCTTATTACAAGAAGGCTTACCTACACGGATTGCAAAGTTTTGACAGAGAAAATCATGGCAAGAATAGATGGATGGGGAATGAAACTCCTAAGCTATGCAGGAAGACTACAATTGGCTAAAACAGTTCTCACTTCTATCTGTACCTTTTGGATGCAAATGTTCCTTCTCCCAAAACAAACCATTTATGAGATTGAGAAGAAAATAAGGCACTTTCTCTGGGCAGGCCACTCAGAAGATCATAAAACTCATAAGGTTGCTTGGCAAGTTGTTTGTTCACCAAAAAAGGAAGGAGGTCTTGGACTACTAAACCTTAAAGTATGGAATAAAGTTTTGTTGGGCCGATCTCTCTGGAATCTCATTAATTGCCCTAATTCATCCTTATGGAGTAAGTGGATTCATAGTACTAAATGTAGGGGAAATTCAATTATGGATATTGACATCAAAGGAAATATGGCATGGAGTTGGAGAGGTCTTCTAAAGTTACGACAAACTTTAACCTCTACATTATCCCAACCTTCTTATTGTTGTAAGGAAACGTACAGGGAATTACGTCAAGTGAGCTCTGAGGTTGAATGGTATAATTTGATATGGTCAGGAGGAATCAACAAGCATAATTTCATTGGTTGGCTCATATGTAGAGACAAACTACCTACGGCTGCAGTGGTTTCTCATTGGCTTCCCTTAATTGACTTGCATTGTGATTTTTGTGGCTCTCAATATGAAAATAGATCCCACTTGTTCTTTCAGTGCACTTGGACTAACCAGGTTTGGAAAAGTATTCTAGCTCAACAAGGCATTCGCAAGGTCATCTTCGATTGGGAATCTGAATTGCAATGGATGATTAAAGCAACTAAGGGAAAGGATTTATCTCAAGCTTTCTTTCCTAGCTTGTCTTTATTGTATATGGTTAGAACGTAATCGTAGACGTTTTCAAAATAAGTCTATTGATATTCCAATGTTGTTAGCTAAAATCAGGAGAGTAGTCCGTGGAAGAGCTTCCTTATTTAGAAACTTTAAACTCTCCCAAGCAAATGTTTTGTTGAGCCATAGTTGGAGAATTCCAAATTCTATCTTTTCCTAGATGAATTGTAATGCTGGGGTATGCCCCTAAGCTCATGTATTATTTTTATTCTTCGATGAATAAACTCACATATTCATCAAAAAAAAAAAAATAGATTCCACCTTTGGTTGCAAATAATTTAATACCCTTTTCACAATCACAATGAGTAAAAAATGTTGGTTTTGTAAGTGATATCATGGGAGAAGATAATTATATTCTTTATATTCTTCTTTTTATTCCTATCTTTATTTTATGTAAAAGAAAAGGAGGATCTCTCACTTAGATCTAGTATTATTTCTAATCCTAAGTCATTAAGGCCATGCAAAAAAGGCTTCTACGGCTAATTAGGACTTGAAATAATAATTGGATCTATTGTATTGAGCTTTTTGGGACCATTGCTTATAGAAGTGATCTGCTAGTAAATGCCTTAGTTATAACTTGTTTTTGGTAGCCAAAGGGAATGAGATGATTTGAATTTAGGATTTTAGGGTCATCCACCAATAGCCATGCCATTGAACTATTAGTTTGGATTCGCCTTAGCTAAAGTCGTTGATGATTGTCATTGAACTTTTAGTTTGGAATCACCTTAGAATTTTATTTATCTAAATCATAAGATATGATACTATATTAGGATGTCCATTTTTTTTTTTTGTAAGACTAGCTTATATAAAAAAATAGTTTATTCATATATAAAATATTTTACAAAAGATTATTGTAAAACATTCCAACAAAGGATACCGAGACTCACTTGAAAAAAAAGGAAAAAAGGAAAAAAATGGGTCCTCCATGATCGCCATTCTACCACAAACTATATATATAAGTTCTCCGTACTATCATGAAAAGGAAACAAGTAAAACTGCTACATGAAAATTAAGCAAAATTAATCTGCATCGATAGAAGAAAGGAAGCGCTGTAACGTCCCCCTATGAGTGACAGTTAAACATCATATGCTCAATGCCAATGCCCTACCTTTTGTACGTGTCTCAAATACGTATTTTCAGATTCACAGCACCATATAGTGGATTCATGAAGATAAGAAAACTGACCATGAAAACAACATATTGAAACTAACTACTATTCCGCTGGGCCTAAAAATCAACACAGGTTGGATGATTCTTAGCAATGGAAATCAGAATTATGTCATGCCAAATGCCACAAATATTAGTGCACCATCAGTAGGTGTTTGAAAGAAGTGCCACTAACAGTGAACTACTAAAATCCGCTGAAAGAAAGATTTTCTTTAGCAGACAGCAATCATTTAACCCACTTGGAAATACATACCATAAACAAAGAATTTTAAACTACGGAACCAGACAGCACCACCCGTTCCCCCTTTCTTTTTGGGTAATGATGCACAGTTGTGATTCTATGGTTTTGTTTGAACGGGAGCCATCGCGAATATGCCAGCCATCCGCCTGTAATAGTACTCTACGTGTTGTTTGGGGTGCCATCCCTAGCCTTTGGTGCATTTAATTTCGGTGGCCGCGTAGGCCCGACTAACTGAGATTTCAAATCTTAATTCTCGAGTCCTGCTTGTTAAAGAAGAATCAACTAAAGATTGCGCCCCCCGCAAAACATTTCGTGGTGCAGCAAACTCTTCAGCGTCATGTTGTTGTAAAGTGCCAAGCTTCAATATGCAGACGGTTTGCAATGGACTGGGAAAGAGGGAAAAAGAGGGGAGTTAGTGGACAGGGAAATTTATTATTAAGATATAGGAACCCACTTATTTAGTGGATTCAAATAGTCCGTCAGAGGGCACTTAAAAATTCTACTGGCTTACAAACCTTCCAAATTGCAATAATGAAGTCCGTGGAGTTTTTTAAATAATTAAAGGTTAAGATTCAGACGGGGTCGACCCTCAAGCTTATAAATACCAAGGAAATCAAAGAGCTTGCCATAGTCGGGTCTGCTTCTTCCTCTTGTGTTCTTCACCTCCTACTCCCTTTTGCAACCCGAGTTCCCTCAGAGATCTCTTATTTTCTCATCCAAGAAAAATATACAATTACTTTCCTGAACTAATGGAAAATTTCCAAGCCGTCTATAAATGTGCTATTCTTCTTGCACTGGTTGCATGCCATGAAGTTTTCGTGGGCGAAGGAAGACAACTGAAGTCAACAGAGCAAAAATACCCTGCCATTAAGCTCGAATATAGAGGAGAAACGAGTAAACGAGGCGAAGAATCTATCACCTCCTCTGACGACTCGGCACAGCTCGATGATGAGCCTCAGCCACGCAAAACTCACGCTCAGAGTCATGATGAATACGTGGTAAGAAAGAAAGAAATCTATCCGCCCATGATACCAGATAACAGCTATAGTTCACGTCATTCAGATGTTGCATACAAAGAAGATTTCCGACCTACCGCACCAGGCAATAGCCCTGGTGTTGGCCACTCTTTTGCACGTCATGATGCAGAAGTTGAAGCAGAAGAAAATTGAAAATAAGAAGAAGGAGAGAGGGAGAGTTGAAAAGTGAGAGTTTATTTAGCAAGGACAAAGTACATCAATAGGTTGAGAAAATGGTAATACACGATTGTGTATTTATATAATACAAAGAGGAACGGCTAGCTCAGTTTAACGGCTAGCACTCCATTAATGGAGGTAACGGTAATCTGTTCGATCGGAGTTTAAATGCCAATGGTTGCCTGCCTGGGTTTTCCCTGGGTTTGCATACTCTGTTTTGATGTCCAGGCGAGGAGCATTATGGAGAGAGGAGGGAGAAGCTTCTTTTGACTTTTCAAACTTGCTTTTGCTTTTGAGTAGTTGACGTTGCTGATTTAGCTTTTTATCCCCCTGCAAACTTGGCGGGGCGGGTGGCGCAATGCCAAGTTTGGAGCGAAAAGAGCAGAACAATGAACATGAAAGCGGTTTAGTGAGGATGTCTGCAAGTTGAGCAGAGGAAGGAACGTAGACAGTGACAAGAGTTCCGAGAGCAACCTTTTCACGAACATAATGATAATCTACTTGAATGTGCTTGGTCTTGTTGTGAAGAACGGGCTTCGTGGTAAGTGTTAAGGCAGCGATGTTGTCACAATGAATAAGAGTGGGTCGTGGTTGCGAGACTGACAATTCACGAAGAAGAGAGCAAATCCAAGTTGATTCAGCAGCAGCGGCAGCTAGGCTTCTATACTCAGCTTCAGCAGATGACCGAGACACAGTAGATTGCCGACGGGAGCTCCAAGACACAATATTTGCTCCCAAAAAGAAGCAAGAGCCGGAGGTAGAACGATAGGTGGTGAAACAACCTGCATAATCTGCATCTGCAAAGCCATATAAATCCAAAGAGCTATTGGAGTGAAGATGGAAGCCGTAGTCAACAGTGCCATGCACATATCTCAAAACTCGTTTGAGATTGTGGTAATCCAACAAGGTAGGACTTTGCATGGCTTGACAAAGCCTATTAACAGCAAAAGTTAGGTCTGGATGTGTGAGAGTGAGGTATTGTAAAGCCCCAACTAAGCTACGGAAGGTGGAAGGTGAGGTAAAAGGACGGTTGGGTTCCTTAAGTTGTGGAGGTTTCGTGGCTAGAGGTGTTGAGATGGATTTACTGGATTCCATTGAGGCTCTATGCAAAAGATCAAATGCATATTGTTTTTGGTTTAAAAATAAGCCAGAATTAGTTTTATGCACTTCAAGTCCTAAGAAAAAGTGTAAATCACCGAGCCGTTTAAGAGGGAATTGGGCACTTAGTGAGTCTACAAATTTATTGATGTGGTAAAACGAGCTTCCAGTGATGATCAAGTCATCAACATAAAGAAGGAGCCAAATTTGAATATCACCTGTATTATAAATAAACAGGGAAGAATCGTTTAGTGAAATAGTAAAACCATACTCAAACATAAAGGAACCAAACCTGTCATACCAAGCCCTGGGGGCTTGTTTCAAACCATAAAGAGCTCTTCTTAGTTTGCAAATGTGATCGGGCTTTGAAGGATCTTCATATCCAGGTGGTTGATGCATGTAAACTAGTTGTGAAAGAGTGCCATGTAGGAAAGCATTATTAATATCAAATTGGAGAAGTGGCCAATTTCTCACGAGAGCAACTGAAAAGACCACTCGAATAGTGGTATGTCTGACGACAGGACTAAACGTCTCTAAGTAGTCAATTCCTGCCTCTTGATGAAATCCTTTGGCCACAAGTCTTGCCTTTAATCGATCAATAGATCCATCGGCAGCCAACTTAGTTTTAAAAACCCAACGACAACCAACAAGATTTTCTGATCCTGTGCGTGGAACTAAATCCCATGTTTGATTTCGGTGAAGTGCTCTAATTTCATCATCCATTGCTGCTTTCCATCCTGAATTTTGAAGAGCTCCTTTAACTGTCTTTGGAGGGGTAGGAATCACAGTACTAGTATAAAGTGCATATTTAGGATTGGGTTTATAAATCCCAACTTGACTTCTTGTAATCATGGGATGGGTTCGGCTAGAAGGAATTGTTGTCGGTGTAGGAGAGGAGCAAGGGTTAGTTGTGTTGTGTTGGTCACCAACCTCATTATGAACAACTTGTGGGCCTGGAATTTCTTGAACCAAAACGTGAAAAGGAATAGTTTCTTCAGCAAAATCTGACATAAAGTCATCAAAGGTCATAGATCTTGAAGTAGATTGGAAAGGCACGTGAGGAGGCATAAAAGCATGGTGGTCCCTTTGTGAATTGTCTTCTTGGCATGATAATGGAGTGTGGGACGTGATTTCTTGTGGGTCATGGTCTAAGGGTAATAATGAATGGTTTGAATTTAAAGTTCGAGACTGTGAAGAAGGATCATGAGTTTCCAGTGGAATGTGATGTGTGGAAGGGCTAATTTCATCATTTTCTGCTTGCTGGCAAGTGGCTTTATTGGTAGCTGGTGTGGTGGCTTCTTCATGCTGTTCCAGAGACTGAGGATCAGCACTTGAAAGATGCGGGACCTGTTCCTTGAGAGGAAAGAGATCTTCATTAAATAGGACGTGGCGTGAAATGAATAATTGTTTGGAGGGTGCATGATAGCATCTATATCCTTTGTGTCGTGGACTATACCCAAGAAAAATACATTCCAGTGACCTTGGTGCTAATTTGTCTTCGGAAATATGCTTCAAATGAGGATAACATGCACAACCAAACGAACGCAATATTGAATAATCAGGGGTACGCCCGTAGAGCTTCTCAAAAGGAGAAATTCCTTCAAGTACTGAAGTTGGAAGTCTATTAATGAGAAAAACTGCTGTCATAAAAGCTTCTAACCAGAATTGTTTTGGAATACCAGACTTTATCATGAGAGTCCTTCCCATTTCAGTTATATGCCTGTGTTTTCTTTCAGCCAAGCCATTCTGTTGAGGTGTATAAGGACAAGACATTTGTTGTGTTATTCCATTTGCAGCCAAGTATGTAGCCATTCTATTATTGACAAATTCACCTCCATTGTCACATTGTAAGACCTTGATTGGAAGTCCAATTTGTTTCTCAACCATGGTACGAAAAAGGACAAAAGTCTCGAATAAATCAGACTTACGTTGAAGTGGATATATCCAAGTGAATCTGCTGAAATCATCCACAAATACTACATAATATAAATGGTTCTGGTTGGATACAACTGGGGCAGGACCCCATAAATCTGAGTGCACCTTTTCAAGAGCTACTGATGCACGATTTTTTGAGGAAGAAAAAGGAAGTTTGGTACTTCTTCCTTGACAACAGTCTGAGCAAAAGCTTGATAAAGATGATTTTGACATAAATATCAGCTTTTTCTTCAAGAGAGAGTTTAGAACATTCTCACTAGGATGACCAAGACGAGAGTGCCATATATTTCTACTAACGGTATGCTGCCGAGAGGAAAAGAAAGCTGAATCCTTGGAGGTTGGTAGAACATACAAGCGTCCCTTCTTAATCCCTTTGGCCAATATTTCCTGGGTCGTCTTGTCCTTAATAGAAAAAGAATTAGAGTCAAATTCGACTAATACTGGTTGATCATTGGTGAGTTGAGACACAGAGAGAAGATCTTTCTGTAATTCTGGAGCTACAAGGACAGACTTGAGAGAGAGTGAGCCATCATTCAAAGAGGTACTTCCAATGTGGGTGATAGGAACGTAATCACCATTACCCACCATAATTTTATCTGATCCAATATATGGAGAAGAATCTGTTAACTTACTAACATCATTCACTATGTGGGAGGTAGCAGCAGAGTCAGCAACCCAGCCATCTTCAAGAGGTTGATCAACGTGAAGAGAGGCTAAGGCTGCTGGAACTTCTTGTTGTTGATAACTATGGTCGAACCTTCTATAGCATTGCATGGCTGTATGACCACGTTTAAGACAAATTTGACAAGTTATGATAGGGCGCATACCTTGTTGTTTGCCTTGTAGAGGATTTTCTAGTTTTTGGAAAGGTCTTCGTTGTTGATTTCTATTATTTTGAGTAGCAGGTATAAAACCCCTACCTTGAGAAGAGAAGTTTTGACCTGAACGACCTCCTCCTCTTGTCGGTCCTCTTCCACCTCCTCGCCCAAAGCGTTGAGTAACAAATACAGCATTTTCATTTTGAGGATGGGCATAACTGAGGAGTCTGGATTCACAAGCTTGAAGCTGCGAAATTACGTCTTCAAAGCATGGAACTGGAGGCTTAAGCATTGTCTGTTTGAAGGACTCATAGTCTTTGCCAAGACTTTGCAGCAACCTAAAGGTTTTTCCTGAATCTGAAATTGGTTTGTCGATGGAGCATAATTGGTTCAAAATGGATTGGAAGTCACGCAAATGCTCGGCAAGTGGGCGGTTCTCCTTCTGGAGAGCATGAAGTTGTGCAAGGAGAGCAAACTCTTGGGATTCGGACTTTTGTGTGAATCTATTGGCCAGAGTTTGCCACACTTGAGCTGTTGTTTCAAGCTCAAAAATATGACCGACGACTTCCTCAGAGAGAGTTGCGATAAGCCAAGATTTAACAAGGTCATCACTCTGTTCCCAATCTTCATAAGCAGGATTTATTTCTTCTTTACCTTCTCTGACAATCTTCTTGGCTGGAGGTTGGGTTTCTCCAGTAAGAAAACCCATTAGCTTTTGGGTTTTCACAAGTGATTTCACTTGTGTAACCCATGCTAAATAGTTTCTGCCATTAAGTTTAACATTGACGAAATTTGCAATGTTAATGGCATTTGGAAAAGGATAATGAGGCTTTTCAATGGCCATTTGAAATAGTTGGTCAGAGAAGAATCAAATGAAAAGGATAAGAGCCCGGAAAAGGACCTGCTTTGATACCAAGAAGAAAATTGAAAATAAGAAGAAGGAGAGAGGGAGAGTTGAAAAGTGAGAGTTTATTTAGCAAGGACAAAGTACATCAATAGGTTGAGAAAATGGTAATACACGATTGTGTATTTTTATAATACAAAGAGGAACGGCTAGCTCAGTTTAACGGCTAGCACTCCATTAATGGAGGTAACGGTAATCTATTCGATCGGAGTTTAAATGCCAACGGTTGCCTGCCTGGGTTTTCCCTGGGTTTGCATGCTCTGTTTTGATGTACAGGCGAGGAGCATTATGGAGAGAGGAGGGAGATGCTTCTTTTGACTTTTCAAACTTGCTTTTGCTTTTGAGTAGTTGACGTTGCTGATTTAGCTTTTTAGAAGCAGAAGAAAATTGAAAATAAGAAGAAGGAGAGAGGGAGAGTTGAAAAGTGAGAGTTTATTTAGCAAGGACAAAGTACATCAATAGGTTGAGAAAATGGTAATACACGATTGTGTATTTTTATAATACAAAGAGGAACGGCTAGCTCAGTTTAACGGCTAGCACTCCATTAATGGAGGTAATGGTAATCTGTTCGATCGGAGTTTAAATGCCAACGGTTGCCTGCCTGGGTTTTCCCTAGGTTTGCATGCTCTGTTTTGATGTCCAGGCGAGGAGCATTATGGAGAGAGGAGGGAGAAGCTTCTTTTGACTTTTCAAACTTGCTTTTGCTTTTGCTTTTGAGTAGTTGACGTTGCTGATTTAGCTTTTTAGAAGCCAACGCACTGAAAGCGAGCCCGGATATTAGCCCTTCTTTCACAAGATCCATACATAATTACCCGCCCACATCACCCGGTCACAGCGCTGGAGTTGGCCACTCCCTTCCTCGTCCTGAAGTACAAGTTGAACCAAAGGCAACAAGCAAAAGCCCGGATGTTGGACATTCTCTGACGGGATCCACGGACGATGTACGGCCCACAGCACCCGGACACAGCCCTGGTGTTGGTCACTCTTTAGCTAATCATAAGGCAGATGTTGTTGAAGCAAAGGCAGAAGGTAAGAGCCGAGTTGTAGACTCTCTTACACCATTCAAAGATGAGACTCAGCCCACCGCAGTCGGACATAGTCCCGGTGTTGGCCATGTTCTTCATGATAAACATGCAGAACCGAACGCATAGATATCTACTGATACAACTACAACATTTAATATTGTTAAAAGCATAAGTATTATTGTTTCTCAGTTTCCTACTTTGAACTGTCTATTGACGCGGATTGGTTGTGATCCGTATTTAAAGATCTCATTGCTTGGTGTAATCTTAAGCTGTGTCTCCTGGAAATTATGCATATTCCTTTTTCAAATATTTCATCTCTTCTCACTCCCCAGCATCAGTTTGCAGAGAACGAGATGATTTACGAATAAATAACTAGTTTAATTTCCGGGAAAAGTGTATAATCAATTAATAGAGAGATGAACAGATCTCTCTTTCCACGTGCAGATGCTTTTGCGCCGCAAGCAATAATTTAAGGGCCAATGACGCACTCGTAAAATAAGTTGGTAAAAAGAGGAAGACAACAGAATAAATTACAAAGATGAAGACAACAGAATAAATTACAAAGATGAAGACAAAAAGTGAGAAAGTTGAGAAATTATAGAACAAAATCCCAGCACTTATCATGGGAGAGATATAAGAGTAATATTAAAGAAGGGTTAATGAGAGAGGAAATTGATTACGTTAATTGAGCTTAATTTATAAGTTTGACTACAGGCAATTAATTATCTTTTATACCTAACAAAATTTAGATGCTTTCCATTTTGACATAACGAAATAATATCTAAAATTCTCTTTCAATACGGAAATTGGGCTGACATTGGCTGGCTTTATTGTGTTCTCGTGCTAGCTCCATAAAATGACGTTGATGGTAACTTGATTCATAGGCTGATCTTCTCTTCGTAGACTTTGGTTATGTTAGGTAAAGATCTCATTTTTTTCTTTACTTCTCCAAATGTAGAAGTTCTATTTCAAAAATTACTTGCAAATTATACCCCATTAAGAAATATTTATTTCAACACGAATATGCTTGGAAATATTTTTATTAGTTTTTCAATGTTTGGGTTGAATGAAAAATTTTGCTCAATGGCAATTTTTTTTATGTTGACATAATTTTTTGTTGAAAATTTGAAAAATAACCTTTTCTTTTAAGAAATTTCCTTTTTTTTTTTTTTTTTTTTTTTTTGGTGAAAGGTCAAATTATATATCACTCGTAAAAAAAAATTACAAGATTGTTTGATTACAAGATATCATCATCTAAGCTCAAATATTGCACTTGGCAAGTTCCAAAGCTCTTGTAAAAATTTATTACAGTTTGTAGAGGTAGCATTTCGGGTTTAGCTAGCATTTCTTTCTCTCTCTCTCGCCGTCACCAAGACAGATCTGAACGTGAGGGCGCGTAGAGGTCCGTGCGAGGCAGATCTGAGTCCTATCGGTGGCTGTGGGCTTTGGGTGAGTGCTGGTTTGTTTGTGGTGTTGTCTGGACATTCTGGAAGAGAGAGGATTAGTGGGTCAAGTGGGCGTCTGGTTTGTGTGGTGGTGGTCGAGCGGAAGTGGGTCGCCTGCCTGCAGCTTGCTGCTTGGGGCTCGTAAGCCACACCTCTTGCCTGCTGCTGACCGACAGAATCACATACTGCGCCGCTGGGTTTAGTAGGATCCTGAGCTACTTTTCTGGTTTGTTTCGGGAGGTAAATCAGCGGCCAGGGGTGTGAGGTAGAGCGTGGTCGTCGGCGGGAGGCAGAGCGTGGTTGTCGGTGGGAGGCAGAGCTGGTCGGAAGGAGGCAGAGCAGGTCAGCGGGAGACAAGGTCCTGATGGCTGATTGCCGGATTTCCTAGGCTTGGAGGTAAGTGACAAAAAAAAAAAAAAAAAAAAAAAAAAAAAAAAAAAATTTGCATATCAGAATATAATTGAAATAGACTCTGCTATAGTGAGTGTTGTTTCCATTGTGTTTATTTTTCTATTTTATTTTTATTTTTATATTGTATCTGCAATTTGGAAGTAGAAGTTGGTGTAGTGAGTTTTAGGTGGGAATTTTGTTGTTTCGTGGTTTGTTTTGATTTATTGATTGCTTAGTTAAGATATTTGTTTTGGAGTGATAAGAGAAGGATATACCTACCAAAAGCCATGTTTCTATTAAGTTAAATTAAAGGGATTTTAAGTAGATTGTCGGTAGAAGAAGGCAGAATCTATCAGGTCTATATACTGAGTAGCATGAACTTTTGGTACATCTTACCAAAATCCTGCCTATCAAATTAGTTAATTACTAAGTTGATAACTGCTGATGGTCAAGGAGTCCCAGAGGATAGACCCAGAGAGTGCTGAATTCGAGAAAAGAGAGAAAAGGAAAATAAGGAAACTTGAAGATTGTTGGAAATCTTTAGGAGAAAATAATGATACAGAAGTTAAAATAATGAAATCTGGACGAATAACCCTTGCAAATAGGAACATGGCTAAAGGAAGTATGACCAAGGATAATGTAGCTCAACAGGACAAGGAGAGAATTGAACAAGAAATCCAAGAAAGTTTATTCCAAGGGCCTACAAGAAATAATGAGAAAAATGAGAGGCTAGAAGAGACAAACAACATTATCTTTAAGGAGAGCTTTGAACATAAAGGAAAGCATGAATCTTGGAGTAAGGTTGTAGTAGGAGGATTAGCACAAAACGCTCATATGAAATACCAGCCACCGGTATTAAATGATGGGAAAATTAGAGTTGCCCCTCCTAAGGAAGTTATTGAAGAAGGAAGTAAATTCTATGAAAATTGTGTTGTGGGTTTCTTTTTGGGCTCAAAATTACCATTTTCTGTAGTAAAAGGAATTGTAGAAAAGCAATGGGGAAAACAAAGCTTAATAGATATTTCTGCAACAGAGAGTGGTTTCTTCTTCTTTAGATTTTCTGATAAACAAAAGATGGAGGAAGTATTAGAAGCTGGAGTATGTGATGTGGTAGGAAAACCAATGTTTCTGCAAAAATGGCATAACACTATTAGACTGCAGAAAGAAAAAATCACATCAATACCAATTTGGATAAAGTTGCATAATGTCCCACATGCTCTATGGGATGAGATTGGTATGAGCTATGTAGCTAGTGCTGTTGGAAAGCCACTATACATGGATAAAGCTACTAAACATAGACAGAGGATATCATATGCAAAAGTATGTGTTGAAATAGATACAAAGTATTCTCTACCAACTTCATTTGAAATTGACATGGGAAATGGTGCTATTTTTGAGGTAAGAGTGGAGTATTGTTGGCTACCTGAAATATGCAAGAAATGTGATTGCTTTGGACATAAGGAGTGTGTTACAAAGAAAAAAGAGATATGGGTTCCAGTACAAAAGCCATTAAGTCAGACGGATAACTATGATGAAGAACATTTGGATAAAGGTAATGAAGATCAAGTTCATGAGGATCAAGGACATGAGGATATAAGAGATAAGATTGTAAATTCAATAACACATGAAGTTGAACCCACCACAAGTCCAAAGGCCAAATTAGAACAAAGCAATAAAGCAAGTGTGAATGGAAGGGGAAACAAAAGGAGTCCTAAAAGGAATACATGTGAGAAGGACAATACCAATAATAGATTTAGTGTGCTGGAAAATAATCATCAAGAACCAAATGAAGCAAGATGCAATGATATTGTAGGTTTTGAAGGTGTTGAATGAGAAAACACTATTCCCCCAGACAAATGATCATATTCTCATGGAATGTCAGGGGCTTGAATAAAAGCCCTAAACAAAAGGAGGTACGAGAAGTTATCAAGAATGCTAAAGCTGACATTGTCATTCTATTAGAACACAAAATAAAAAAAGATAAAGCACAATGGGTGATAGATTCTCTTTTTCCCCAATGGGGGTTTGTCCACAATTATAGAGATAATGAAAATGGAAGGATTTGGATTATATGGAAAAAGCCACAGCTCAACATCACAGTGCTTAGTAGTTCTAAACAGGTAGTGAATTGTAAAGTGGAAGAGGGACATGAAGTATGGTACTTATCTGCCATCTATGCAGCAAATGCAGCAAATGAACGGAAGGATCTTTGGAATAACCTCACACAATGTTATAACAGTTATGGAAAGGACACTCAATGGCTACTAGTAGGTGATTTTAATACAGTGAGGAATCTAAATGAAAGGGTCAGTGTAGCTAGTAGATGGATAGAAGGAATAGAAGATTTCAACAAGTTCATAAGTGATGCAGAACTTATAGAACCAAATTTTGTAGGACCTCTTCTATCATGGACGAACAAAGGTAAAGGAATAGGGTTCAAAGGCAGTAAATTGGATAGATGTTTGGTAAACCCTAAATGGTTACAAAGTAATATGGATTTCCCCATTGAATTTAGTACTCCTGGATTGTCAGATCACAGTCCTTGCACTATCAAGGTGGGCAATAATAGACCAAGACAGAAAAGGACCTTTAGATTTTTCAACTTCTGGCAAGACAACCCCCAATTTATGACAATAGTGAAGAATATTTGGCAACAAAGGGTTGAGGGCACTATAATGTACAGAATAATGATAAAGTTGAAGGAAATGAAAAAAGAGTTGAGAAAGCTAAATAGAGAGGAATTTGGAGAACTACCAAATAGCACAAGCAAAGTTCTTTGATGACCCTTCAAATACCCAATTGCGCAATGAAGAAAAGGAGTGGTTAGATAAGTTACTAATACATAGCAAGCATGAAGAAATACTTCTGAAGCAAAAATCAAGGAATAATTGGCTGAAAGAGGGTGATTGTAATAGTAAAGTCTTTTTTAGAAGCATGATGAAGAGGAGAGCAAAAAACCACATTGTCAAGCTAGAAATAGATGATGGGCAACTCACTGAAGATCCTGAAATGATAAAGAACAAAATTCTAAGTTACTATCAAAACTTGCTAGGGAGGGCAAACCAACTTCAACCATCAGAAACAAGATTAAGAGAGTTATTTCCTATGGAAATTCCAGAAGAGATAAAGAGAAGCCTTATAGTAGATGTTCAAAGAGAAGATATACAAAAGGTCCTTAATACTTTCGGTGATTACAAAGCTCCAGGTCCTGATGGATATAATAGCTTCTTCTTCAAGAAAGCATGGAGTATTATAGGGAGTGACATAGAAGATGCAGTAATAGCTTTCTTTCAGAAGAGACAGCTACTGCGAAGCATAAATTCCACAGTAATCTCCCTTGTCCCTAAGAAAATTAATGCAACCAATATAAAAGACTTTAGACCAATCTCCTGTTGCAATGTGTTGTACAAGATCATATCTAAAATTGTGGCAGGAAGATTAAGTCTAGCTTTGCCTCATTTCATACATCCTTGTCAGACAGCTTTTGTGCCAGGAAGGAACATTAAGGAAAATATTTTGTTATATCAAGAGTTAATACACAATTACCACAAAGATATTCATGGGAAAAGGGTGGCAATTAAGGTTGATATTATGAAAGCATATGATTCAATAGACTGGAATGCAATCCTAAATACTCTGAAAGTTTTGAAGTTCCCAGACAAATTTAGATTGCTGATTGAAAGCTGCATCACTACTGTGGGATATTCTGTGAACATCAATGGCTTTCATACAGGTTTTTTTAAAGGGGCAAAGGGACTTAGACAAGGAGACCCTCTCTCTCCTTTTCTCTTTGTTATTGTGATGGAGATTCTTAACAGAATTATACAAAAGAAAGTAGCTTCTGGAAGGTTTAAATTTCACTGGAAATGCGCTAAAGAAAAGATCACTCATTTATGCTTTGCTGATGATCTCTTTTTGTTTGCTCATGGAGATATTGAGTTTATATTGTGTTTACTAGATGCTATGCAAGAGTTTGAAGATATAACAGGTTTGAAGATGCATCCAGAAAAGTGTCAAATTTTCTTTTCAGGCTTGTCCGAACAGGAAAAGGCTCTAATACTTGATCATATTCCTATCCAAGAAGGCCAACTTCCTATAAAATACTTGGGAGTTCCATTGATTACTAAAAGACTCTCCAACTTAGATTGTACTATCCTGACAGAAAAGATATTGAGAAGAATTGAAGGTTGGGAGTCTAAGCATATTAGTTATGGGGGGAGACTACAGCTAGCAAAAAGTGTTCTATTTTCATTGCAAACATATTGGATGCAAATTTTTCTATTACCAAAACAGACTCTTTATGAAATTGAAAAAAGGATTAGAACTTTCCTTTGGGCAGGTAAATCTAATGGACGATGTGTAGCGAAAGTGGCATGGAAAGAAGTTTGTTGGCCTAAAATTTCTGGAGGACTAGGTTTGATAGACATTCATACTTGGAATAAGGCGGCAATTGGAAAACTCTTATGGTCTCTTGTGCACCCCAATTCAAACTCTTTATGGGTTAAATGGATGATAACAGAAAATTTGAAGGAAAGGAATGTATTAGAAGTTGAGATGAAAGGATCACTAGCTTGGAGTTTTAGGAATATTTTACAAGAAAGAAGTGAACTCACACAACTAGTGATGGACTCAGAATACAATATTGCCAAAAGTTATGTAGCACTAAGAGAGAACAGAGAAAATGCCAAATGGGCAACACTTGTTTGGAAAGAAGGAGTACCAAAGCATAATTTTATCTGTTGGATCACTCTGAGAGACAAACTATCCACAGCAGATCGGGTGGCTAAATGGAATAGTTCAGTGGATCTACAATGCAACCTCTGCAATCAAGAAGAAGAATCACAGGAACATTTATTTTTTAAGTGCAGGTTCACAAACTACATCTGGAAGGCTTTGTTAGGCATGAATGGATTAACTCGAAGAATTGAACACTGGAGAGCTGAAATATGTTGGATGATCAAGACTGTTAAGAGGAAGAGCTTTGCAGTAACTTTGCTTAGTATATCTTTCAAGGCCGTATTGTATCACATTTGGAGCGAAATGAATAGAAGAAGATTCAGCAATACAAGTCTAGAAAACTCAACCATTATTGCTAAGATCAAGAAGGATGTGAGAGGGAAGATTTCATCTATCAGAGGAGTCAAGCTTACTTTTTTTTCTCCTAACATGACTAATTCATCCCCTATCCTCGTGCAGACTCTTGACACCACCCTATAGGGTGTTAGTACCCTAGCTTAGTGGTGTTCTTTGAGCCAAACCCTGACCAACAGTCCCACTAGTCACGGGTTCGAATCCTCGTCCCCTCTCTCTGGGTGTGTGAGTAAACAAAAAAAAAAGGGTGTTAGTATGCTCCCTTCACAAGCCTCAATTGGTCGCAAGTTATTGCATTTGTTTTTATCCCGAAAGATTGGATGGTTTTTTAGTAGTCGTGCACATTTGGGTGATTATCATGCTAATGATTTTTGTGTATATTAAAAGCACTTTTTATGGGCAAGTAATTTGGAAGATCATAAAACTTATAAAGTTCCTTGGCATATTATTTGCTTACCTACAAAGGAACGAAGACTTAAGTTATGAAACCTTAGAGTGTTGGACAAAGTTCTATTGGGAGGATCATTTGGAATCTCATCAATTATTCAAATTTATCCTTATAGAGTAGATAGATTCATAGAATTAAATGTAATAGAACTTTAGTTATGCATCTTGACTTTAAAGGAAGTATGATATGGGGTTGGTAAGATCTTCTTAAGTTATAACAGATTTTCATATTTATGTAATCCAAACTTTCTTATTATTGTAAAAAAGCATATAAGAAACTACACCAAGTTAATACTAGGATTAAACGGCATGATTTGATATGATTAAGTGATATTAGCAAATATAACTTTATTGGATGGCTCATATGTATAAACAAACTTTTGACAGTAGAAATGATATCTTGATAACTCTCTTTAATTGACTTGTATTACAATTTCTATGATTCTTAAGTAGAAAGCAGGCTACACTTGTTTTTTTAGTGTATTTGGGTTGAACAAATTTGGCAAAGTATCCTTATACAACAAAGCCTTCATAAAATCATTAGTGATTAGAACTCTAAACTATAATGAATGATTAAAAAAACAAAATGATATGATTTGGCTGCAAATCTCTTTTAACTTTCTTTTATCTTAACATATATTGGTTGTACATGATTTGAGCAAAATTGTAGATATTTCCAAAATAAGGTAATTAAAATATCAATTTTATTGGCTAAAGTAAAAACAAATATTATACAAGAGAGAGCATCTCTATTTAAGAATATTAAACTTATTAAATGAATAATTTTTTATATCATAGTTAAAATATTTTAAATTTAATTTTTTCTTAAATGAATTATAATGTTGGGATATGTCCCTAAGCAAAATATTATTTTATTTTTAGATGAATAAATTCACATCTTCATAAAAGAAACACATATATTTCTTTATTTCATCTATTGACTTTTCAAACTATCAACAAACAATGTTTTTTTGACAAAACAAATAGTTTAAGACTAAACTTGAGAACAAATTCAGGACCAAATTTTCCTTATTGCTTAAGTGTACAAGTATTGTACTTTCTTCTAAGTCAAAGTACACAATGATGATATTGGAAACGTGATTTTTGCTTGTCTTTAGAATCAAGTCAAAGTACTAATAGATTACAACCATGCGTCGCTCGACTGAGGGCCAAGTGCAGTACCACATAGCAAAGTTTGAATCCAACTCTTCCTCTCTATGAAGATTCTTTCAACTAGCAAGCAAAAGAACAAAATGAAAAAGAAAACTCTCTAGCATGCGTTCCGTCACACCTTGGGATATGAACTCCATGGCATAATGCGAATTCCGTCCAGCGTATTCATTTAAATCTCTTCATGTGACGTAGTATCTGGAATTCACTAATGCAAAGCTCTTCCAAGAGTCAACAGCCACACAGATCTTGAATGACATGAATCTGAGTTCTAAGTTTTCTTACATCATTCCTAGCGTGAAATAAGTATGTTCTCCGACTGGAAGAAATGATGCGGTCAAAGATGTTATCCCTCTCCAGCCCATATCGTCATAATACTCACAGTTGAAAGTTTGATTATGAACGAGAGCCCGAGTTGTAACAGAACTATGAAAAAGAATGCGCATTAGCTTTGACTAACTCACGCTATTATGACAAACTCAGACGAAAAGGTCCAGTTGAAACCAGCCTTGACTTTGTGAAAGATTATAGAAGATCCAAACTGTCAGGAATCAAAAGATACCACAAATATTCTCATACACAGAATGTTGCACCCTCTTGTTGCATTTTATATACCAACTACTAAGTTTCTTCCAACGTTGCTCGTGCACTACAGCCTAGCACAACAGTTAAGTCCAATTCTCTTTGTTTCAAGTACAATAAACTATCATTTTGGTTGAAGAGGTGAACTCCAAGCTCAGTACTTCCCCAGTCTGAGGAGCCAACCGTGCAGCTTGATTGCAAGATCCTCTGCTTCATTCTAAATGGAGGCAGAAGTGGGGTGGAGGCAAAGCACTTAGGAGTGTCATTTTTTGCTTTGAGGCAATGGCAAGTGCTCGGTTCTCCAACGGGATTGTCGGCCGTGGTGCGTTTGACTGGACTTTTGTTATTGACTTGGCCACTATATTCTGTTTTCTAGTGGATGTATGGCTGCTGAACACACGAAAGAGGCACTCCGTCGACATGTAGTAATCATGTATAACGTTAAAGTGCGGGATTGAGCTCGTGATTTCATCTATCAATCCAAAGCTACGGGAGTGGAATATCATGACTCAAGATGCTTTTTTACTATAATTGTACTTCCATTTCAAACAAATCAATGGCTTCTAGATTCAGCTGAAATCAGTGGGTGTAATGACTCTAACCTATATAGACGGAAGGATGGATAGTGGGCAGAATTAATCGCATAAACAATGAATTTAACTTGCACCTGATATTTTGATGGACAGCAGCAGCTTATTTCATCGCAATACTTTTTAATTCTTAGAAGGCCATGTACTTGAAAAGTTGGCCCACTCAGATACGGTTAGCATATGGTTTTTGTTTTCGGTAGGTGACAGTCCCCGGTGCAATAGAATCTTGCCTTTTGAAAGAATCTTGACTCGTTTGATTCGGACATTCCCTCTGGTGGCGCTGCAAACTTGACGAACAGTCAAACCTAGACACAAGAGGCAGACTATTATAGAATTTGGCTTTCACAAGACCATCCCTCAGCTATAACAGGATACTTTTAATTGCCATGAGTAATCGAGCCATCATTTGGTTTTGCACTAGCTCTAGCGAATATCCATCAGAATGAAGAGAGTACATAAACGTCAAAACTTTGTTGCCAACCGTTCCACTAGAAAATGTAATAATCATAGTGTTTAAGCCACCTTAACAGGACTCCTTTAAACCTGGTAATCCTCGACTCTTCCCCAGATTGATCTCTCATAGGACCACTAGAATATTAACGTATCTAGAGTTTCTCATCTTTTTTTTGCACATACGATCTTTCATAGTTTACTGTAAGCAGGTTGATACAATCCAAATATAGTCAATAAGACATCTAATGCTGAACTACCTTAAAATCTGGAATCGAAGGGAGGCAACACCGAAAAACTAGAACAGGAAGCACATAAAAGAGAAAAGAGGGAAGGGGGGTGGGGGCGGGGCAAAAGACAAAGTATGTGGTACTGTTACGTTTGTCAACTACTTTAGGTAATCCTTTCTCAACATATTTTATTTAGATATTCTTTTTTAATTTATACCTCATAAGCCCAAGATTGCTACGGGCCCTCATTACCTCAAAGCAAATTACCACATTTTACAGTGGATATCCCAACGGCGTACTCTTTGGTAGCTTAGACCTAATTCAAGTAATCCTTTCTTAAGTTGCTCTTTCCATGAATTACCTACTCTATGGTTCAAACTTGAGATGGCGGTTTGGCTTAGATAGAATTTTATTAATTTAAATCAAAACTATGATACTATCTATTGCTACAAAAATTAACTAGAAAAAAAAAAAGAAGGAAAAAAAAAAAGAAAAAAAGAAGAACCGAACACAACCAAGATCGCCTTACTACCCTGAAGAGGAAACAAGTAAATTGCTACTTGAACACCAAGGAAAATTATTCTACCATCGATGGAAGACAGGATGAGCTGTAACGTCCCTGTCTGAGCGACAGCTAAACATCATGGGCACAATGTCAATGTCCTGCTATTGTATGTACGTCTAAAATACGTAAACTGAGAGGAAAAATGAGAACAATGGAAAGCCTTGGAAGAAATGCACTGCGTTCTATTTTCTCAAATGCCTTTACACAGAAACTTGGTGTCCTTTTTATAGTTTCTTACAGAAGCAGTTGCGTCTAAGAATCATCTAACTAATTTACAAAAGAAGTCCGTAATTCCAGCATCTAATTAACGGTTTTACAATCGGGTTTAAGACAGTTGCAGTATCGCACTTGGCTGATGTGGAAATTGAGTATCCAGAGGGTGATGAATCTGCTAGCAGCGTCTTCCCGTCTTGTGCGTTTTCTTCTTTAAACTCAACATGAACAACATACTGAAACCTACAACTATTCTGCTAGGCCTAAAAATCAACACCACTTGGATGGTTCTTACCAAAGGAAATCAGAATTCTGTCATGCCAAATGGCACAAATATTAATGCTCCATCAGTAGATCTTTGAAAGCAATGGTAGTAACATTGAACCACAAATATCCGCTGAAGGAAATATTTTCTTTAGCAGCCAGCAATCATTTAACCCACTTGGAAATACATACCATAAACAAAGAATTTCAAACTACAGAAACTGACAGCCACCTCTTTTCCCCCTTTTCCCCTCTTTTTGGGTAGTGATGCACAGATGTGATTCGGTGGTTTTGTTTGAACAAAAGAGTTGCAGCTAACACGCGAGCCATCCGCATATAATAATACTCTACGTGTGATTGTGGCTGCGATCCCTAGCCTTTGGTGCATTTCATTTTCGTGGCCGGGTAGGTCCGACAAACTGAGATTTCAGATCTTAATTCTCGAGTCCTGCTTGTTAAAGAAGAATCAACTAAAGATTGTGGCCCTCGCAAACCATTTCGTGGTGCAGCAGCTCTTCAGCGTCGCAAGAGGTCATGATATGGTAGAGTTTCGAGCTTCAAACATGCAGAGGTTTGCAATGATAAATTGTTCTGTCAGTACGCGTGCCCGCCTTTAGTGGCTGTTTCACTTTAATATTTTTTAATGCCAATGTTATGAAAGGACATATAGTGTAGAAAGGGAAAGAAGACGAGAGTTAGTGGAGAAGGAAATTTATTATGAAGGAAGAAGTAGGACAACATTTATTTAGTGGATTGAAAAAGTCCCTCTAAGGGCACCTTAAAAGTCAATTAACTACAAAAACGTCCGAATTGCAATTATGAAGTCTGTAGAGTTTTTATAAAGGGAAACAAAGAGCTTGTCATGGTCGGGTTTTCTTCTTCCTTCACCCCCTCCTACCTCTTGCTACCTGAGTTCCCTCAGAGATCTATTATTTTCTCATCCAACAAAAGTATTTAATTACTTTCCTCAACTAATGGAAAATTCTAAGCCATCTATAAATGCGCTATTCTTCTTGCAGTGGTTGCTTGCCATGAAGTTTTCGTGGGAGAAGGAAGGCAACTAAAGTCAACAGAGCAAAAATACCATGCCATTAAGCGCGAATATAGAGGAGAAATGAATAAACTAGGCGAAGAATCTATCACCTCCTTTGACGACGAGCCTCAACCACGCATAAGTCACTTTTCTTACTTGTTTTTTTTTGGGAAAAAAAGCATAAGACCTTTGTCATTGGTATTAATTGCACAAGATGAGCAAAAGCTCAAAACCTGTATAAAAGATTACATAAGGGAGGGCAACAAACCTTGCTCCTCAATACATCATCCTAAACTATGGGTAAAAAAATTGCTAGACAAAACATTAAAATGCATAAGGGAAACCGTATAATATATAATAAAACCAAACAGAAGATCCAAAAAATTAACTTCAAGGAGGCCTGTAATGTTCTAGATCTAATTGATCCTCCCAAGCTATTTTCCTATAATTTCTTGGTAATGATCCTAATGTGCATAAAACATGTAGCCTTGTAATCAAATGTCCCAAGTTAGCCAAACTATTTGCAAGAAAGTTGGCTTACAAAATATATGAGATATCTTAACTTCTAAGGGAAGATAAACTAAGCATTGGCATATTTCATATTCTAATTTCTATGGAGTTGAACAGAACCTTGTTATGTATTGAACCATGAATTATGAATCAACTTCGATTCCTAATATATTTAGACCTTGTTGATTGCATAGTTTAAGACCTTTTAGTAGAGCCAAGACCTCCACCCTTGAACTATTTCCTTGTCGTAAGTTTATCGCAATAGCCACAATAACACTTCCCCACCAATCTCGCGCCATTCCTCCTCTCGCACAAGCTCCATCCTTAGATGAACCATTTGTATTCAATTTAGGAAACCTGGAGAAGGGCACTACCAATGTACCATACAACCTCTACAAAATGGTAGAATAGTTATAGGAATATTTAGTTCTTGTAGTCATTTGTAATCTTTTAGTAAGGGAAATGTAATACTTGGAAAAGAAGTCATGAAATGATAAATCTCTAAGAGCATTTCCCCTATCATTATTGGTAGGATATATTTTTTATTAGAGAAAATGACATTGTTCCTTGCCCACCAAATTTGCTACAAAATTAAGCAACCAATTAGGGCCATCAACATTCCTCCTTGTGTAGAGGTACTGGCCTTATTAAACCAATCATGGACCAAATTCAATGCCATATCACGTCTTACCAACATCTTCAAAATATAACAAAAGTAATTCCATAATCTTGTTGCCAACTTTCCTTAATACAATAGATGATCTAGGGTCTCACAATTTAATGTTAAACACATCAAGAAGCAAATGAGAAGCCTCTTCCTTGTACTCTATCATTAGTTGGAAATCCTTTATACATCACTTGCCGCATGGAAAAACCAATTTTTGGTGGTAGATACTTATTCCATATAAACTTACTTTATGTTTTCTTCTCACCATGCAATCTTTTGCTTTCATATTCTAATGTTGTAGAAAATTCTCCATTAGAAGTTAACCAAAATGTTGTTTGATCTAAATCATTAGTGAGTGTTATGTGGTAGGCTTACTCCAATTGCTCTAAGGACAAATTGTCTTCTCAAAATTATGGATCCTCTAGTGCTTTTCGAATACTTCTTTGGTTGTCATGGCATGATAGATACCATAGAATCTCATCTGGCCATTTGTTTATCTAGAAAAATCAATCTCCAACTCAAATCACCTATGTGCTATATTGCAAAACAAAAGAAATGTGAGTTTTAATAGCTCTTTAGCAATGTGAGGGTTTAGCATTTCTTGGTTGATGACAAACTTTCATTGGATTTCTATACTTCCTCCATATAAATGTTGCCCACAAGGAATCTCCTTTTACATAATTCCACGCCATTTTCACTAGAAGGCTTTTCATGACCGTTGTCATATCTCTTATTCCTAACCCAACTTCATCTATAAGAAGATAAGCTTTTGCATGCCCTACCCAATATGCTCTATAATCCCCCATATGGCTCCATAAACATTTAGATATATGCTTATTTATCTCTTGCAACACAACTTTTGAAGCCTTGGTGATGGACAAGCAATGGATTGGGATGGAGGATAAAACACTCTTTATTAGCACTAGCTTTCCTCCATGTGAAAGAAAATGATTCTTCCAATTTGCAATTCGCCTCGTAATCTTCCTTATAATCTCATCAAAATAACTCTTCTTAGCTCTGCCCCTAAAAAGTGGAACACCTAGGTACTTTATAGGGAACTTTGTTGGAGAAAACCCTGTCCAACTATGAATTTGTTGCTTTCTATGTAAAGATGCTTTTTTTGACAATACAAAATTATATTTAGCCACATTTACTTTTTGCCCACTATGACATTCATATTCCCTCAATAATTCCATAAATTTTATAATTGACCTTTTTTGTCCATTTATAAATACTATCATATTGTTTGCATAAAGTAAATGAGATACATACTCAAAATCATTTATCTTTTTATAGCCTCCAATCTCCCCAACTTGCATTAGATGTTTTAACCATCAAGAAAAGGCTTTTTGTCTTTGTGCTAGAATGAACAAGCTTGGTGATAGAGAGTCCCCTTGATGCAACCCCCTTGTTGAATGGAAGAAACCAAACTTTTTTCCTTGCATTTGTATAAAAAACCAATTGTTGGAAATACATCGATATGTCATATCAACCCATTTCTCTGAAAATCCAAAGCTTTGTAAAACTTTTAATAAAAATGATCATTCCAACCTATCATATGCTTTTGACATATTGATTTTAATAATCACATTACTGCCTGATACCTTTTTGTTTATCTCATAAGCCATCTCTTGTGCCAAAGCAATGTTTTGCTATATGGATCTATCTTTCACAAAACCAGCTTGTTCTAGAGAAATTATTTGGGGAAGAATCTTAACTAGCCTGTCATTTAGAAGTTTTGCTAAGACCTTATAGCGGAAAGTACACAAACTTATTGGTCTTATATCTAAGAAGCTATTTGGCTGAGCTACTTTAGGAATCAATGTTAAATTGGTTGTAGTTGTGCTTCTTGGAATCTAACCCCCCCTAGAGAAATCAACAATCACTCAAATAAATCTTCTTTAACCACCTCTTGAGTAGCTTCAAAGAAATGTCTTGTAAATCCATCTGGTCTTGGAGCACTATCAGAATCCAGGCTACGAACTGCTTGTAGCACTTCCTCCTAAGTTGGGATTTTACATAGTATATCATTTTGCTCCGCCATTACTAATCTCAAGATTTGACTAAGAAATGCCTCCATCTCATGATCATCATATTGTACTCTTGTAAAACTCCATAGCCATGGGTCTTAAAATCTCGACATCATTTGTTCTTTTACCATCTAGTAACTTAAAGTTAAATTGAGAGGCCTGCCACACTTGGAGAGTTGATGAATCCGTGGTAAGAAAGAAAGAAATCTTTCCGCCCACTATACCTGATAATAGCTATAGCTTCCGTCATTCAGACGTTGCATACAAAGATGATTTCTGACCTACAGCCCCCGGCAATACCTCTGGTGTTGGCCATTCTTTTGCACGTCATGATGCAGATGTTGAAGCCAACGCACTGAAAGCGAGCCCGGAGAATAGATATTCTATCACACGATCCATACATAATTACCCGCCCACATCACCCGGTCACAGCCCTGGTGTTGGCCACTCCTTTCCTCGTCCTGAAGTAGAAGCGGAAACAAAGGCACTAAGCAAAAGCCCGGATGTTGGACATTCTCTTACGGGATCAGCGGACGATGTACGGCCCACAGCACCCGGACACAGCCCTGTTGTTGGTCACTCTTTAACTAATCATAAAGCAGATATTGTTGAAGCAAAGGCAGAAGGAAAGAGCCGACATGTTAGAGCGATTCTTACTCAATTCAAAGTTGATACTCAGCCCACCGCACCCGGACACGGTCCTGGTGTTGGCCATGTTTTTCAAAATAAACATGCAGAACCGAAAACATAGACACGTACAGATACAACTACAGTATTTAATATTTGGCAACTCTTATTTGCCCAAAGATTGTTAAAAGCATAAGTATTATTATTTCTTAGTTTCCGATTTGAACTGTCTATTCACGCAAACTGGTTGCTGTACGGATTTAAGATCTCATCGCTTTGCTGTCATTATAAGGTAGGTCTACTGGAAATATTGCATCTGTTCTCACTCCTCACCCTCAGTTTGCAGAGAACGAGATAATTTATGAATAAATAACTGGTTTAATTTTCGGGAGAAAGTGCACGCATACACACATGAAAAATCAATTGACAGAAAGAGGTACAGATCTCTCCTTTTCCATGTTCACATGTGAAGATGCTTGCGCGCTGCAAAACAAATAATATGAGTGTCAATGACGTACTCGAAAAATACGTCGGTAAAAAGAGGAAGACAACAGAATAAATTACAAAGATGGAGAGAAAAAGTAAGAAAGGTGAAAAATTATAAAAAGTACCACGACTTATCTTGGGAAAGATATTAGAGTAGTATTAAAGAAGAGATAATGAGAGAGGATATTGATTACATTAAGTGAGCTTAATTTATTAGTTTTACTACAAGTAGTAATTTTTTTTTTTCATATCTAACAATAAAATACTGAAAACTCATATACTTTCCATTTGGACATAACCAAATAATATCCAAAATTCACTTTACATATGGAAATTAGACGACCATTTAGAGACACTATAGAAGTATATATTGATAAAGTTAAATCAAACATAAGAGGTAGAGAGAACATTAATTATGTCAAGTGAACTTAGTGCTATTGTGGCAAGGAAAAGTAATTGATTATCATATTTGCAGCTCTAGTTTTAGGTATTTTTATTGTAAATATACATAATTTTATTTTTTTAAAGAGTTTTCAGCACCCATTTAATTTTTAAAAATTATTTGAACCATTATTTGTATTTTTTTTCCTTCTAAAACCTATTCACTAGTTACCATTTGATAAGAAAAATTAAGCCTAAGAAAATTAATGTATTATCCAAAATAATAAATTTTTGTGAATCTAAATAATGAGGTATATTATGCCTTTTTTTGCCTGCATGCTTTTTTTACTTTCAATTTTTTTTTTCCCTTGCATGCAACCTATGAGCTGCTCATTCTAATTGTTATTCATCTTGGATGAATCCACTCACTTTTGTTTGTCTACAATTACTTTTTTCCCATTTATATTTTTGAATTCTTTAAAAGCTTTCATGAGATTTTGCATAGATTGATTGTCACCTATTGTAAATAACAGCATATCATCCACATATAGTAGATGTGAAAACCCTTCAAATTGATTGCCACATTTATATTTCCTAGTAGCACCACTTCTCATAGCTTTTAGCTTTATGCTTAATGCATCCTGTGCTAATATGAGTATACTAGGGGAAAGAGGATCTCCTTGTTTAAATCCTCTCATAGACTTGAAAAGCCATGATTAGTTCCTTGGACTTGAAGGATGAACCAATTGCTAGATATACACCTAAATATCATGTCAATCCACATCTATAAGAAACCAAACTACTTCATTTCTTTGAGTGAAAACTCCATTCCATCTTATCATAAGCATTGAACATATATACCTTGATCATAATGTCACCCTTATCTATTTCCCATCTATTTCATTAGCCATACCTTGTGCAATAACAACATTCCCATAAATGCTTTAGCCATGCACAAAACTTGATTGTTTAGGAAAAACCAATTGCAATAATATGGTGCCAAGTCTTATCGTTGAGAATCTTTGTAACAATTTTATAGTTAAAGTTGCATAAGCTGATAGGCTAGAGATCATTAAAACTTGTTAGATTCTTATTTTTCAAAATTAGTTCTAAAATTGTAGTTGTGATGCTTTGATGAAATTTCATCTCCTAAAAAATTACAATTACAACCATTATATCCTCTTTAATCATCTTAACACTAGCTTAGTAAAAATGACCTGTAACCCCATCCAACCTTGGGTTTATAGTGTTTGCGAAGGTTTATCTAAAATAGATAAGCACCTACACCAAGACTAAAATTATGAATATTCAACTCATTAACTATTCTTGTGATGACAACACAATCAAGCTATCTCGAATTCCTTCAATGCATTATCCAAAACCTAAAACTTAGTAAGTGATTGATAATTTTTTTCAAAATAGTATATTGGAATTCATTTAGATCTTTAATTCTTGTTTTGCATTTGTAAATAGGGCTAAGTATGAACGTAATCTTTTATAGTTCTTTGCCATCTTAACAATGTAAAGATTTAGAAGTGGGTGGTTTGAAATCCTACTAAATAGTCATATTAATGTAAAGTTCCAATGGGAAGAATTTCTACCATTAGGATAGGAGGAAAAATTATTTCTTTAGCTATACAAGCTCTAGATAAAGTTTATAACTTGGATTGGTTTAGTAATGCTTCCAAGAATCAATGCTCCATGACAATTGGCTTCAAATGGATGCTTAATTAGGTAATCTATGTTTGGATTTAGGTTAATACATAGTCCTTTATTAGTAAATTCTCTAATATCTATAGTGTTTGAACTTGATGTAGGGTAATATGAAGTAATATATTGTCTTTTTAGACTTTTCATGGCAAATCAATTTCTCAAACTAAGACTTATGGTTAGCTTTTTATCTAGTCTTAATTTTCAAATCATGTAAGGTTATAGTTGTGTTTATTATACCTTTATTTAAGGGTGACTATAATTTGATTGAGAAGCTTGCAAAGAGTTGCCTTATTCCATTGGCAGTTACTCATAAGTGTTCAAGATAAAACATTCCTTTAGAATGATTAACTTGTTTTGTAGGGAATAAAGGTTCTCTTATTCTCTTTATGCTTTTGAACCAACTATTGTTAGGTATAATGGCCAACCAAGAAAATAGGGGGGTGGGGGGGTGGGGTGAATTGTTGTTCTAACAGTTTATATCTACAATGACCTAATTTGTTCCAACACAACCAAATCAAACAAGTTTGAGAGATAAGCACAAAATCAAGTTTAAAGCAATCATGGACAGCAAGGAAATACAACAATTTTTCCACAGTAGTTTGGCCATTTTCACCTACTTCCACCCTTTTCTTCTTCCAATTCAATTGGTTAGATTTTGCTTTACCCATTGATTAGGAAAAAAATGTTCTTTTAATCCTTCCAATCTCTCCTTAAAGAGATTCCAATACAATGTGGTTACAATTAAGGTTCTTCCAACCTTATTACAAAGCAATCCCCAAATGGCATGTAATATAAGTGAGGGATATTGCTAATCAAAGAGCTTTTTAAGCATATATAATGTCAATCAAAGCTCTATTCATGAAACCCCCAAATGATGGAGAGTTAGGGTTTTGGATTTACAATAAGGTTTATTGCAATATAAGATTATAGTTCAATCAACACATAAAAAAGATTATATACAAGTAGAATCAAGAAGAATATGATCTTAAAAGTGGTATTACTAAAGAGCTTCTCAAAATCTCAAGATAGCAATAGTGAGCGAATCTTTCTTCTTTTCAAATGTCTATGTAAAACTTATGCAAAAATTTCTCTTTTGAACCGTTAAGACCATCCTTTATAGAAGATTCAAACAAGATAAACATGATTTGAGTTCTTTAGCAAACTTGACATAAATGTGAAGGTTCTTCCCTTTGAAAGACTAAAATATCTCATCAATTAATAGTCGAGGCCTTGATTCAAACTTTATCACATAAGATTTCTTCCCATTAGAAAAGAACCTCTTGGCTGCGAAAAGACAATGGCATCACTATCGTCAAATAGAAGCCCTATCTTCCAATTGCACGAGATGTTTTAGAGTGTATGGCTTTATTCTACATGACATTGGTTCAGTTAATATGTTAATGGACCTGACTTTGGGTTTGATCTATTATGCGGGCTTGTGGTTAGGCTGAGCTTTTAAGTGCTATGCAGGCTAAGTTGCTAAGTGCCTTGCAGGCTAAGCTACTAAGTGCCTTGCTGGCTAAGCTACTAAGTGCCTTGCAAGTTGAGCTACTAAGTGCCTTGTGGGCTAAGCTTTTAAATGCCTTGTGGGCTAAGTTTCTAAGTGAGCTTCATATTAGCTCATCTTTTAATCAAGCCTTAATTGGCTTACTTCAAGTGAGCTTTGGTTAATCCTTAGCTGGACTTCAAGTGACTTGTAAAAGTACAAGTTCTAGAATCACTTTTTCTTAAAGTTAATTTTATACAATTAGCATTCCTTCAATATTTATTGTATAAAAATATCCCTTTTTAACATATATGTGATTGCATTATAAAGGAATGTAGGAACCCAGCTACTTTATAATATCATTAATTGATATTATAATGCAATCACATATATATTTATTTTATACAATTAACATTCCTTTAATATTTATCGCATAAAAATATCCCTTTTTAACATATATGCAATCACATTATAAAGGAATTTAGGAACCCGACTACTTTATAATATCATTAATTAATATTATAATTTGCACACCTTTTACTTGTTATTCAATTTTGCACATAAACATATGAAGAACATTTTTACATATTATATGCAACTAAAGTTTGTCATAACAAAATATATCTTTTTTCCAACAACTACTACCTAAAGGGAAACTTGAGTCTTTGTAAAATTTCCTTACTTTTATCAACATGACTTCATTTAGCCCAAAAGGAGATCTTCAATTTGCAAATTGGCTAAAGCAACAACATCTAGGCCCATGCTATTTCTCTTGATGCTATTTTAGTCTAGATGTTGTTCAAGTCCCATGTGGTTTACTTGTTTTCTTGGTGTTGAACATGTTACTTCCTAGTTTTTGCTACATAGTTATATCTAGGCAACATGTACTCACATGGGTTACAGTTAACACTTTAAGGATCCACATGGATGATGACCAAATCTTTCAAAACTCATTTGGGTTAGACATGTGAGCTAAAATGCTTTGTAGGTTAAGCTACCTTCTTTCGTGGGTTAGATTGCTACTTTAGGTATGGGCTAGACTAAATCTATATGATGGATTGTTTTGCATTCCTTGGTCCACATTAAAAAATATATATAAGTCCACAAGACATTACATGTTAAATGGCCTAATCAAATCATCACAAAATATTTATCTAACCATTTTAATAGATTATGGAAAGCCAAATGGTCATAAAAGATGTAGTTAGAAAGGGGGAATAGGAACAATCCACTATGGAAGGAAGTAAGGGTAGGGCAAAAATAGTATTTACCCTAAATTAGTGGTTTACCTTCTTTGTGGGTTAGTGACAAAGGGCTAGATTTGTCAACATAACTAGTGGCAAAGAATGCTCATTAGTGTAGGAATCAATACTTGTGTATGAGGTAATCAATCTCATTAGGAATTGAAGGAAGAGACTAAGTGAGAGTGTGGTGATTAAGTTGAGGAGAGTTAGGTGTCTTTAGAGTAGATGAAAGGTGAGGTTGTACTTCAAGATTGCTTTTAATGGGCACCACCAAGGGGACCTACAAAGAATAATGTGGACTAGGCTCAATTTGTATAAAGAGAAAAATGTCCTCACGAAAACACATATACTATCTCACAAAAAATGCTTCCTTTCAATGTTGAAAAGTTAATAACCTTTTTACCTATGTGGATGCCCCACATATATGTTAGGAACCACTCAACGGGCAAACTTGACTTTTTAGCCTATGGTAATGGCATAATAAAGACATTTGAAGATATAAAGTGAGAAATATTAGGTATTTACCAAATAATTTCTTAAATGGGAGTTACTTCCAAGTAAATTAAAAGATAACACCCTATTAGTAAGATAGGTCAATGTGAGTATGCACTTACTACAATAACAATTAGGCATTTTGTTGTGAAATTTCAAAAAATTTCCTATATCCAAACTATGATGATCCTTGAATACAACAACACCATTTTGTTGTGGAGATGTAAATATTAACTTTCATATTTAACCCTTAGGAAGAAAAATGAATGCATGGAATCATGATTGAAAAATTCAAGCATATTACCAATTCTAATGCACTTGACTTCCAAGCTAAATTGGTTTTTTGCCATCTTGAGAAATTCCTCTAAGTGTGAGATGGTCTTACTCTTGACTTTTATGAGGAGCATCTATATTCCTCGTGAATAGTCATCAATTATGGTGGCATAATAACATTAACCATTGTGTTTTGGGACATAATATGGTCCCCAAAAATCAAAATGGATTAGGTCAAAAGCCTTATGTGTGTGCTCATTATGCATGAGAAATAGACTACGAATTCCCTCTGTGAGTGAACAAATGAGATAATGCATATTGTGAGAAATATTTGGAAATTTAAGTACAATTAAAAACTTAAATTTGGCATTGAATAGATGGTCAAGCTTACAATGTTAGAGTTGTAAATTAGAATTATTATAAACCAAATGAGACTTTACAAGAGATAGGCTACACCCTAATAAATTTTTGATGACTTTACCCTTGGGACATTTTACAAAGTCATAAAGCCATTTTTCATTCTACATAGTCCTTTGATGTCATCCATTGAAAGGTTTTGAAACATTAAAATTCATGGTAAAAAGATACTAAGCAATTGTTTTCTAAGGTAAACTTAGACATAGATAATAAGTTGAATTTGAAATTTGAGGAATACAAGACATTTCATAAGATTTGGTGCTTGGAGATGGATATATTACTAGCATGTATAACCAAAAAGTCATCACCATTAGGAAATAGGCAATTTTAATCAATCAAAGCTAGTAGTTATATGACAAAATTTCCAATGTTTGCCACCAAATTTGCATTAGCTTCACCTTTATAATTTTTGTGTCCAAGTTAAAATCAATACAACTTGCAGAAATCTTTGCACTTGTGCCATAACACTTTTTTCTTTTTTCTTTCCTAACAAGGGTAGTACTTTGACATATTTTATTATAAAGTCTAGGCTGAAAGGCCATACCTTATTTAGAAAAAATGGCAAGATATAAGTCTAAATCAAACACAATATTACATGCCTTTAACAAGGGGAAAAAAGGAAATTTAGAGAAACATTTAGATGGGAATCAAGTCTACCACCTATGAAATTTAATGATGGCTCATCATAATCATGATTTGTCATTAAGGGCTACTACCTCACTAAGGTGATCAAGTCTAATATCAACATAGAAATTGTGAGCCTTAATGTTGCTATTGATTATTTTTATTATCAATTTGGGTCAAAAAATCCATTTGTTACCCCAAGATGGTCTAAGATACCATAAATCTCCTCAATATAGTCATCCTAAATTTGTTTATCATTTTTATTGTGACTAGCATTTTCTCTTCCCTTAGTAGGTTTATTTTTGTTTCTTTATCTTTTTGTCATGCTAGCTAGGAGCTTTTCCTCTTGTACGTATATAGATTAGCTTTAAGTCCTTAGCTTGTAACATAGCTTGTTGTCTTGTGGGGACTCTTAACAAGTTAAACAAAAATGAAAAGGGAAATTTTTTCTCAAGTCAATGTTTGATTGTCTTGATCATTTTACTCTTGTCATCTTCCAATTAATCAACTAAATACATTTGCTCTTGGTTATCCCTTTTCAAATTAGTTAGAATAATAGAAGAACTCTTAACTTGAAGTCGTTCGAATGTTGACTGAATTTCCCACATATGTTAAATGCTACTAAAAACATCTTATGCAAGCGATATCACATTATATGTCTAGAGTTTGGAGTTAAATATTGCTTCAGTTCTTGCATCAACACCCTTAGCAATTGTGTTTTTTCTCTTCTTTCCATGTTGTTCATCCATTAGAACATTCCAGTTCTGGTTTGAGATCCTACATTTTTGCTTATCTAACCTATTCTTATCCTTGTAGACCTTCTCATCTTGAAAGTGTTAGTCATTCACAAAGTGTACCAGGATGACAAAAACATTTTTCATCCCAATTTCTTTTGATGCACTATGTTCTTCATATTTTTTCTTAACTTCTATTTCTTCCATCCAAACCACTTGATATGATTCATCAAAATTTACTTTATCTCCATCTTCATCCATATATATAACATCCTCATAAATGTACTTTGGTTTGGAGAGCACGACAACCTCTTCATTAGATACAATGGGATTAACTTCCTATGTAATGGCTACCAATGCTTTTAATTATTTTGTACTTTTTTATATTTTCCACAATATGGATTCCTTAGCTACTTAAGTATGTTTTGCTTTGCCATCAGCTAAATGTTAGGCTTTGAATTTTTCATACCTACATAATTTCTTTCTACAAATGTATTCATCATGTCCTTCTATGTGGCAATAATTACAAAAAATAATATTCATTTCATAAAATATTTTTTGCCACTTTCCACCTTAAAAGTATTAAGGTGAATACTAGGGACAAAGAATTAGAAATATCAATCTCTACACATATTCTTGTAAACATGGAGTTTTCTAAGAACAAAGCATGATTATCTATTCGGAAAAAAAAACAACAAAGCCTATTACCTATTCCATTTAAAGCTGAAGGATTGTAAAAGGGTAAAGGCAAACCTAGTAAGTGAATCCAGAGCACTACATGTTTGGATTGGTTGTTTTTGTTTAGTGCCCTTGACCATTTGTAATGGAAAAAATGGTGGTTCTTAAAAGCCTATGATTCATGTAACCATAAGCCATGATGAGATCCTATTCTAAAATCTAGTGGATTTGAATGCTTCGAGAATCCATTAATCCAACCATTGCATGGTTGGGTAAATACTAGAAAGAGTTAACATGATGCTTAAAGGATTTAATAGAGGGACAACCTAATTTAAAGTTTGCTATGAGCATGAATATGTAAAATTCTATGACTTGTTGTATTCAGAATGAAGTATGAAAGATTTTGACTCCTCTTTATGTGTCGTAGGTTCCTTTGGAGAGAAAGGATTAAACACAATTGGTAAAGGCAATACAAAGGAGGAAGCATTTGCTTGATTGGTAAAGATAAAAAGATAAGATTTGGTAAAGGTCATTGGCACAACGGACATAACCTCGAAAGGTGGCTTAGAAAATCCTCTTGAAACATTAGCATTGGAAGGCGCCAACACCAAAGATGCAAAGGGTATTTTTGGTAAGGTATCGGTGGGAAGGAGAGAAGAGAGCCCCATAGGCCTTGCCATACTAGTTAACCTAAAGCAAAATTTCCTTTTATGGCCTATTTAGCTACAAAAATTGCATTTTTCAACTTTCTACTCTGTTCTAGATAATAAATCAATAAGGCAAGCCTTTAGCAAAAACAGTTGGTCATTTTTACAACCATTTAAATGATAGGTCCCCTTCCATTAACTCTAGTTACTTTAACAAAACCATTGCTCGTTGAGAGACTTGTAGTGCCGACAGAATTTATTGCCCAAAAAAGAAAAACATTAGTTCTGATGTTTTATCCACATAGCTCCATCAATATTCTACTTTAATAATGATGGAGAAAGTCATCGTTAAAATAGGAAGAGGCTCCATTTCCAGAATTTGTTCTCAAAGGGTGACGTAGTATTCATCAAGACCTTTAAAAAACTAGAAGAACTTCATACAATCTTGGTGTGGTTTCCAAAGCTCGGAGTGTGCCATTTTAGGGGTCTAGCTCCATAATTATGACTTATTTGTCTCACAAGTCTTGCAACAAGGTGGAATACAAAGAAACCGCTTCATCCCCTTGACAGACCAAACTCAGATCATTTAGAATGTCATATAAATGTGAGGAATGTACCTAGTCAAAATGGGCATGCAATTGTTTCTAGATCAGTGATGCATTGGTGGTGTAAATGAGGCCCTTGTACAACTGCTCCTAGAGTGAATTTAAGATCTAGGTGAGACACAACATTGCATTGATCCCACAATGAAAAATATAATAAGCTATGATACGTGTTAGGATAGCAACCGTTGAAAATACAATGAAAATACCCTTAAGTTTGCTTTTGGTTAGCAGACTTATGTGCATGGTACGAGTCCAAATGGCCAAATTTACAAGTCCCCTGAGATTGAATGAGACGAGCGTAGATGTATTTGTATATTCTTTTATTCTATGGAATCTGTGAGACGTATTCTTCTTCATGGCTCCTAACCGGATAAGGTTCTGTGTCGACGGTTCTCCTTTTGAGTTCTGGCTTGTGGTGGAATGTATAAGTTCTATTGCTTGATGGTGTCTGGTTAAACTAAGCCATGATGGTGGTTTTTCGCATTCAGTGAAAAGGAAACAGTGTAACTTTTGTTTTTTTGAGACCATGAAGCATAGGAGTCTCAGTACCTGCGTGCTGCGACTTGAAGAAAGGGACTCTTTTTATGGGTTTGCTGCTGAGGATGCATGACATTTAGAAAGCTCTCTAGCAATGAAGGATAAGGACAAGGACTGCTACGTGATGAGTAACAGTTTGCTAAGAGAAGGTTTACAAGATCTTCAAACACTTAGGTACCATGAGAAGTTATGGATATTGGCACGAATTGATCAAAGGTTACTACATAAGTCTTGCTTTCAATAATTCGAAGCAAGCCAGGCAACAAATTACATATGAGACGGCAATCATTCTAATGTGTTTGCAATGAGTTACAAAGAAAAGAAACCCTGTGCAAATTATATATACATGAACAAGATGACGAAGGAGTCTCGGTTAATCTAGGTTGCCTGTGGCTATCCAACGACCACTGAAACTCTTGCACGTAAATGGTACTTTGGTTAGCTTTGCATCACCAGAAGGTAAGCTGGCATACCTTTAAATGGTAGGTCAGCCTAAATGTTGCAGGGAGCCAGTTCCCGTATCGGGAATTGGCTGGTAAATATCCATCGAGGTAGCCACGTGGCTGCCACCTCAACTCAATTTAGTTGTATGTATGTGCTAGACCCTTTTTAATGAGGAACAATAAGTATCATGGTACAAACTGAAGTTGTCTCCTCATGGTTTAATTAAACATAACAATAGTCTTCTTGGGTAATAATATTTGGCCTTCTTTCTTTATATTATCTAGAATAACTTTTTTGTGTGTAATTTAGTCCAATAACATTTTTCATTTTGCACTGACAACAGATGTGAGACACTATTGTTATAAGTGAAGGGGAAATTGTTTGTCCTCCAAAAATAATTTGATAAATTAATTTAGGATATACAACATCCTTAGAAAGTGTTGACTATTGTTACAAACACTCAAGGTAAATGCAATGCATGACATTCTAGGATGTTGGATTGACTGCTCTTTCCTTTTGCACATATATATTCAACAACCACCAGTAGGGTAGTTCAACAAATGAATCTTATCTACATCTATTTCATGTGGTCTCTTTCAACTCCTACTGCGGTAATATCTTCAAGAAATTATGGTTTTACGAGTAAATCTCCACATTTGTGAACGCTAAAATTTTGCTTTTTATATTTGATTTGCTGACTGTAGTGGAAAGCCAACATTTGTCTGGGTTGTTCATGCATGGATTGATGGAGCATCATAAAGTAATAGTAGAGTATATGTTATATGCCTGTGAAACAAAATGCGTAACATGTTTGATTACTGAAAATTTGTTCCAAGTTTGTTTGCTTTTGCCTTTATGTGGGTCACCTTTGCTAAGCAAAAACAAAATAAGAACTTTAGGAGAATATTTCCATTGAATTGCAAGGAAACTTACAAAATTGAAAAGCAAATACAATCTTTTTCTACCTTATTTGATTTTGTGCTTTTTCCTATTTCTACTCATATTTCTCGTCTTCTAAAGGAAAGTTTTCCATTACATAATTAAATCTCACAAAATTAGGAAACTATTAAATCCCAAAATTATTCAAAATACTTGTAAATAAAGAAATCCCAACCACCCTTAAATAATGGTCGTAAATTAAGGAAACTGGCTTTGGAAAATATCCTATGCTCACATTTGAATTTGAATCTGAATTGTTGCCCTTCTTGTTATGTTGCAATTGATCACCAACCTTCTTTCCTTTCTTTCCTTTCTTTCCTTTCATGACTAGAGCACCCGCCCTATGAATATCTTCTTTTGCCAGCTTGGTCACCTGAGTACGTGGCTCCCACATTCCCCATCCGTATTTTGATCGTAAAAGTGTTTCTGCAATATTTCTCTTTGGAGGAAATTTATTGCGTAAAATGGTTTCAGTGGTTGCAAATTCTGATGACCGCCAAGCTAAGCTATTGAATGGAACTCACAAGTCACATGTATCTCTCATTCATTTCACTCTCTCTCACATTTATGTGAACTTGAGCTTATACGCTAATTACTAATGTAGGTTAATATACTCTCAAAGTACAAGCCGATGACAAACACCAGCTCATTGATTACTGATCTAAAGAACATGGAGGTCATATTGCCAAGGCTTTGGAATACTTCAATGGCATTAGGCATACGATTCTTTATTATGAGGATGTTATTGTAAACCACACTGTAAGGACCTACGCATGAATACTTTTTAACTAAATACATTATGTTTCCATCTTTATCAAAATGCTGGAGTTATATATTGGGTGCTATGAAGTTGTGTTCCTATGTAAATACAATGTTTTCTCTGTGGTGGTCATTTGGCTACATTATTACTTCAAACTGATGTTGCATATCTAGTAGACGTCTCGGTGGTTGTGGCATTTTTTTTTTTTTTTTGAGGTCCTTATTCTCCATTTTCCTTGCAGAAACTAAAAGATGTTTAGTAGTTTATAAGACTTCCACTGATGGAACTGTCAAGCTGTCAAATTAAAATTCACAAAGGGCTGTGGTTGGATCTCATCAGAAACTGGGAGGATGTCAACAATACACTCACTGGAACAACTTATGAGAGTTTTCTCCATTCAAACTATTAAGCAAGGTCCTTCTTAACTCCTTGACTGGTGTGTACCAACTTAACTTATTCTTACACTAGGAAGCTAATAGGATACTGATCCCAAGGCATTCTAGTGGACGTGTCTATGCATTTCGTAACCAAGGAACATGGTAAATGAGGTAGAGCTCATTGTCACGGGCTTGAAATATCAATTCAAAGGATTAGTCTATTAAGTAAAATTATTAAGACATACCACTTGTTTTTTTAATGTAGAATAATGTCTTCTATATTTTCTCTCTTAGAGCTTAGAATGTAACATTTTCTAATCTTTGCGGGCTTCTATCTTTGTTCCGTGAGAACATGTGGGTTATGGACCCAGAAAATCTAGTGGACGTGTCTTATGAATTTTGTAACAAGGGAAGCGGTAGAAATAAAAACCGTTCCAAAACACTTTCCCAAAGAGTTGAATCAAATATTTTCAGATGATCTTACTTCGCTTGTGTTCCCAGAAGTCGCTTGTGGCAAGGTAGTCCGCGGTTCCGTGCCCAATGATTAAGATTGTGAAAATTAAGGTCTAACGATGAGGCGGTGTGGCTGGTATGGCATGTCTTTCTTTTTTAGCAAAGAATATAAAACACAACCATTGACGACCAAAGAAAAGGACAGCCATGATGGAGAAAATCACCACCCATGGGTATTTCCAAACGTTTCCTATAGTTCAGCAGCCACCAGCCTAAGTTGGGTGTTGGAATCCAAATCAAAGACCGTAATTGAAGTGCGTTCCAGCCACTACAACTGTTGTTATCAAAGGTTGAATGGCGGTGCGATTGAAGTAGAACTTTTTGTTCTTCCTACCAGAGTTTAACTACTGGTCTCACATTGTATATTAGCTAAAGTTTATTTATCCATCCTACGGTCTTCTGCAAGGGGAATATTAGACAAAGTTTTACGAAGCAAGTCATTGCAAGAAGAGGAGATTCTGGATTTGTATTTTGGCCGAAGGCAGTGTGGGTCTTGCGTGAAGGTGACAAACGGTGGCAACCTTCTGTTGAAGTTGCAGATTTCGGTATACCGGTAGTGACAGCCTCCCATAGAAGCTGTGAATCTATCTTAGTGTCTTTTATGGTTTATGCCTGACACAGCCTAACGGAAGCAAATAAGTTGTGGGATAGAAAATACAACTGAAACGAAGATTTGTCAAGTAAATGAAACTTTTCTCTTTCGTAAGGCCTCAAATATTGTCAGAAAGAGCTAATAAAATAAAAATAGTGACGCCTCCTTCCTAAAAATCAAGTATGAAGGTGCAGTTACACATCCAATAACGTGAAGTTCAAAAAAGAATGTGGTTGAAGTCGGATTATTGTTTTTAAAGGGCGAGCTCATAATCAAGTGTAGGTCTTGCAAGCTCTGTCCTCTTCCGCTCTTTTTGAGGTTCGTTTTATTCAGCCACGTGCTGACTTAATGTTACACCAATAGCCGAAGAGACTCTTTAAGCATTGTAATTGTAGGTTCCGTAACCGACATAAATGATACAAGTTATAAGCGTTCACTCAACAAGTTACAAGTCCCAGCTATGATCATCTATTTTCAGATACAATTAACAAACATTGTTGAAAACAAGAATGTTAGGGACTAGAAAATCCCAACTTGTCCTCCACATACCCTGTTGTGTCATTTACAAAATACTACTTTCCGTTTGTTGTTGCTCAAGAGTCAGAAACCATGCCAAAACGCCGGCTCAAGCTAGCGCAACCAGTGATACAGCTGAACCCAGGTGGATAGCCTACTGGTAAAATCAATGGTGCCTGACGCAGCCCACAACCCCAAAATCTTATCTTCTTCCTCTTTCATCTGAAAAAAACATAAAACATTTGATACTGTTGGGTGTTCGAATCCCCATGACTCAAAAATCCCCTTTCTCCCCATTTACCTTAAAAGAAAAAAAAATGATATAGTTTCTAATTTTCAGATACCGCATACATGAACTTTCTTTAAATCCATACTCCATATCAGAAGTCAAGTGCCTGAATTTTTCTTGAACTTTCATGCTGGTATTCCTTGTAAAATATATTTATTTATTTGAGATGCATTCTAGCGATCTCTTGGATGATTAGCATTTTGAATAGCGAAGTGAAAATAAGTAATTATTTGGTACCACCAGGATCTTCACTAGTATCTTGCATCGGTTCATCACCTACCGCTAACGAAAAAGAGTATAAATAAAAAAACATTGCATGGGGGCATGCAAACTTTGAGAGGCTCACCTAAGACCAATGCTATGCACTATCTGCACTATTAGAGAGAGGGACAGGAAGTCAGAGACAAATTTTATTAATCATATTTCCTATGGTTGATCTGACAACTTGCATTTGCTACGGGCTATAAATACATCCAGAGAGGGAAGGGTTCGGCGTGCAAACCCACAGTTGATTTAAGCTCTAGCTACTTGCTTGCTCAGTCATTTCACGCCCTTTTCTACGCTCAACACCTCCCCTTGCCCCCTTGTCTCAATCACTGTCTTTCGAGCTTTATCAATCTCCATAGCCCAGAAAAAGTTAATCTCCACTTGTCTCCTGCTTGTTTTAATTTTTGTCCAAGCAACTCAATTTACAGAGGGAAGGCGTTTGCTTGTCGGGAAGAATAGTGAATTCCAAACTCAAGATAACATCTACGAAAAGGACACTATTAAGGACAGCGGTGAGTTACACGGTAGTTAAAAGACAAACGAAGAAAATTCTGAGTTGTCTCCTACAACACCAGCTGACGATGAGGCCAAGCCGCTTCCTCCAGGTCTCGACGTCAACGTCTTCAGACCCACAGCTCCAGGTCACAGCCCTGGGGTCGGGCATTCACTAACTAACTCGAAGAATTGAACACTGGAGAGTTGAAATATGTTGGATGATCAAGACTATTAAGAGGAAGAGCTTCGCAGCAACTTTACTTAGTATGTCGTTCAAGGCCGTATTGTATCACATTTGGAGCGAAAGGAATAGAAGAAGATTCAGCAATACAAGTCTAAAAAACTCAACTATTATTGCTAAAATCAAGAAGGATGTGAGAGGGAAGATTTCATCTACCAGAGGAGTCAAGCTTACAAATTGTAATAAATTTTTACAAGAGCTTTGAAATTTGCCAAGTGCAATATTTGAGCTTAGATGATGATATCTTGTAATCGAACAATCTTATAAATTTTTTTACGGGTGATATATAATTTGACCTTTCACCAAAAAAAAAAAAAAAAAGAAACTAGAACTACTTTCCTGCATGTTTATGTGGCATGCACGTTCTCATGCATCGTAAAGGGAAGAAGCTCAGTTCCAAGAATTAGGCTTGTTGTCTCCTAAAAAGAAAAGAAAAGAAAGACGAGAAAATAAAAGCAAGCGCTTTTGCTCATAATAAGCATTCTTGTCCTATGTTGTTGCTTTCGATTTGGGTTCATGGCAGAAAGTCTAGGAGTTTGTAATACTGCATAGTTAGGCAGTGTAATATGTCGTTCATCTATTTGTTTGATTTTCAGTGAAATGTAGTGGAATTGATTTCTTTGACCTTTTTTTTTTTTTTTTTTTTGTCTGATCTCCAAATGGTTGCAACTTCAATTCATGGGGCAGAATTCCTGATTACCCTAGCTGATGACCCCAGTGACCAAATTACGTTCCCCAATCTATGGAAAGAACTCACTTTCACCTCAGTCTCTACCTATATCCATATGACTTCTAAGTTGAAAATTACTCCCAAGGGGAAGTACCTATTGCTGGTGCACATAACGGACGTAGCGGGGGAGAAGCCCAAGATAACCATATATGCCTGTATTTCTGGGTAGTCCTTCACTCCTAAATTAGCTGGAACACCACTTAAGAAGCACCTCACCCTTAGCCAGATCACGCTTATCCCTTATCCATGACTATGTGCAGAGTTCTTACCATTATCTACCTCTGATTTTGCATTAAACTTATTTCCACCTTAACAAACGATACATACGTACGACTTTGTATCAACATTGCAATAGTTCAAATTTTTTCTCATCATTATTGACAAAGTATTAAACTGTATGACGAGCAATGTGGGAATCATGTGGTTGGCTTTATTGTGTTCTCCTGCTAGCTCCATAAAATGACATTTATGGTAACTTGATTCATAGGCTGATCTTCTCCGTCGACTTTGTTTATCTTAGGTAAGGATCTTATATTTTCCTTTACTTCTCCAAATGAAGAAGTGCAGTTTAAAAAATTACTTGCAAATTACATCTTATTAAGACCTATTTATTTCAAAATGAATATACATGGAAAATATTTTTATTAGTTCTTCAATGTTTGGGTTGAATGAAAATTTTACTCAAGTAAATTTTTTGTATATATCAATATATATATATATATGTATGTATGTATGTATGTATATACATATGTATATTAATATGATGCTTCTTCTCTTTATTTTTTATTTATTTCTAATATTACAACACATACAATTAATTTATTTACATAGGGTGTTGAATTTCAAATTTCATGATTGAACTAATTGATTAAACCATGATGCCTCTTCAAATAGTTTACAAGTGATGTTTTTGTGTTAAACTATTTTTTTTTCTTGACAAAAACAAATAGGTAAATTCTAAAACCTAAGAATAAATTCATGAGCTAATTTTCCTTATTGCTCGAGTCTACAACTATTATACCACCTTCTAAGTCAAAGTAGGCAATGATGATGTTGGAAAAGTAACTTTTGCGAGTCTTTAAATTCGAGATGATACTAGTAGATTAAAAAGCTGCATCATTCGACTGAGTGCCAAGTGCTGTACCAGATAGCAAAGTTTGAATCGAACTCTTCCTCTCTGTGAATGTTCTTTCAGCTAACAGGCAAAAGAACAAAATGTTCAAAAGAGAAGAATCTATTATACATTCCGTCACATCTTGGAATACGAACTCCGTGGCATAATTCAAATTTAGTTTTGCGTATCCATCTATATCTCGAACTCACTAATGCGAAACTGTTCCAAGAGTCAACAGCCACCTAGATCTTGTAATACATGCATCTGAGTTCTAATTTTCTTGCATCCTCCCTTGCGTAAAATGTGTATGTTCTCTGAATGGAAGAAATAATGCCGTCAAACATGCTATCCCTTTCCAGCACAGATCCCCGTAAGATTTACGGTTGAAAGTTTGATTATGAAAGAGATCCAATTTGTAACAGAACTATGAAAAAAACACGTATTAGCTTTGGCTAACTCCTGCTATTATGATAGACCTAGACAAAGGAGTCTAGGTAAAACCAATCTTGGCGTATTGAAAGACAATAGAAGATCTGAACTGTCTGGAAACGAAAGATACCACAGATATTCTCAGACCTTTTTCGGTGCTTCCCCACTCTGAGGAGCCAACCGCGCAGTCGGACCGCAAAATTCTCTGTATTTACTTCGTTTTAAGTGGGGGCAGGATTGGGCTGGAGGCATGGCACTGAGTGTCATCATTTGCTTTGAGGCAATGGGAAGTGGTCGGGTCTCCAACGGGATTATCTGCTGTGCTGAGTTTGACTGGACTTTTGTTATCGACTTAACCACGATATGCTGTTCACTAATGAATGTATGGCTGCTCAACACAAGAAAGAGGCAAAGACTTCATCGACATGTAGCAGTTGATGTATCTATAATGTTAAAGTGCGGGACTGAGCTCGTGATTTCACCCGTCAATCCAAAGCCACGGGAGTGGAAACATCATGACTCAAGGTGCTTTTTTACTATAATTGTACTTCTATTCCAAATAAATCAAAGGATTCTAGATTCGGCTAGAATTAATGGCTATCATAAGCCGAACCTATATGGACCAAAGGATCCATAGTGGGCAGAAATAATGGCATAAAAAATGAATCTAACTTGAACCTGAAATTTTGATGTACAGGAACAAAGATTTCATCACAATAGTTTATTTCTTAATAGGCCATGTAGTCGAAAAGTCTTCCACTCATATATGGTTCACGTGGATTTTGTTTTCGGTGGGACATTCCCCTTGGTGACGTTACGAACTTAAAACTAACAGCAAGGCCTAGAAACAAAAGGCAGACTATTACGGAATTTGGCTTTTACATGAACCATCCATAAACTATAACAAGATACTTTTAATTGCCATTAGAGATCGAACCATCATCTGCTTTTGTATTAGCATATTTCATTTGAATATAATGGTCAACTTGAGTATTCAAAAGTCCAGGCTTGCCACGCATCCATATAAATCCATAACAAACCACCATGCTCTGTGGCTGAATCCCTCACTAGCCTACTCCATGGCTCACACTCTAGGCAACCGTACTGTGACTTAACTTAGATATCCATTTTCAAGGTAGCCTTTTGTATAAGTTGCTTTTTTTTTTGTGGTTCGAATTTAGGAGGTAAAATTAGCTTTGATAGAATTTTTATGTGTCCTAATTATTTTGTCCAAAGACTTAAGTTTTCAATAAATTGCATTCAAATATCATCTCAACTTAGATCTTAATAAGCCCAAATTTGTTGCATAGCCGCATAAGCTTGTAACAATTATCCAAAAGCACCAACAATAGGATGTTTCTATCATTTTTTTCTTCTTTCTGAAAGTCTGTTTGTAAGGAAATTGTAATTTATTTTGATATAGATGATTATATAGCAAATTGTAAGCAATATTTGTGTATATTGATTTTTTCCTCTATTTATTACCGAACATACGCCTTATATTCAAATACAGTTGAAAGATATATTTATTACAAATTGTTGGGGAAAAGCTCGCGGAGACTAGGCGAGAATCTCGCAAAACCCGATTACTGCAGCTGCGGAATTAAATTTGACCAAGTCAAATTTGATCTGGCGCTAAGTCTGGTTACCAAGGTGACATTTTAACACTTCACTCTTGTAACCACAACAAAGTGATATTTTGGACTTTGTAAGCAATATTTTGGAGATGCTTCACACTTGAACCATGGTTTACAGTATAATTTTATTCACTAAAACCATGACTTTAGTATTATGCTAAAAATTTTATCTTCTCCGTTAAACTACTTTATAAAGAATGGGAAAATTTGCTTATATATGGACAATTTCCTATTAAATTGCAAACAATGAGAGACATTGTACATTTCCTCTACCAAGCAGCATGATGCAGGTTGCATAGTTTATGAGTGATATCATAGGGGAACCTAATCATGGGCTATAATATGATCTTTTTTTTTTTTTTTATGAAAGGTCAAATATTATATATCACCAAAGAAAATACAATTTTTTTAGTTATAACATCCTCATTTAGGCTCAAAAACTACATTAGACGCATTCCAAAGCTCTTGCAAAATTATGTTACAATTTATAGATCTCACTTTCATGATTAATGAAATCTTACCTCTCACTTCTTTTTTGATTTTAACAATAATGGTAAAATTATTTAAACTTTTATCATTAAATCATCTTTTATTACTTTCCCTTCAAATGTGATATAATGTAGTTTCCAAGGATGCATTAAGTAGGATCATTGCAAAACTTTTATATTTAATAGCCTTGATCATCCAATGTACTTTTGCTCTCTATTGTTCAACTTTTTGAGATAATCCATTCATACATAGCAGAGCTCTCTAAATGTAATTTGTGAACATGCAATTAAAGAATAAATATTCTTGTGATTGTTTTTGTTATTGGCAAAGGTTGTACTATAGGTCCATTAAGTTATTCCATACAGCCACTTTATTTATTGTGGTTAGCTTGTTTTTCAACATGATCTAATAATTAAAATTATGCTCTGGTATTCTTCTTTTCCATGCTAGTCTCACCTATTTAGTTTTCTCTTTACTCTTTCTTAACACTACATAACTTTTGGCAATATTGTATTTTGATCTAATCATTAATGTGAGAGTTCACTTCTTATAAAATATTGCTTCAACTCCAAGTTAGTAATCATTTCATCTCTACTTCTAAAATATTTTCTCTTACAATTTTCTATTATTACCTATCTAGTTGATAAAGTATTTGACTTATTGTGCACAAGAGACCATAAGAGTTTCTCAATTACCACCTTATTTTAAGTGTGAATGTCCATTAATCCCAATCCTCCATAAATTTTAGGGTAGTAAATTTTCTTCCATACCACTTTTGTTGCACATTGCCCAAGAGATTTACTTGCCTACAAAAAAAGTCGAATTTTATTTTTCCAATTTTATATAGTGTCTATTTGGACAATAGAAAAATTTACAACCAATATTGTTGCAAAGGGAATAGAACACTTTTTGCTAGTTGTAGTTTTCCTGTATAACTAATATGCTTAAACTCCCATCCTTTAATTCTCTTTAGTAATTTATCTATTAGAATTACTCTCTAATGCCATATAAGAAAGTTCATTGTTTCCTTTCTTAAAACTAATTTATAAAGAATGAGACAATTATCTCATATATAATAGATTCCACCTTTTGTTGCAAATAATTTAATACCCTTTTTCACAATCACAATGAGTAAAAAATGTTGGTTTTGTAAGTGATATCATGGGAGAAGATAATTATATTCTTGTTTTTATTCCTATCTTTATTTAATGTAAAAGAAAAGGAGGATCTCTCACTTAGATCTAGTATTCTTTCTAATCCTAAGTCATTAAGGCCATGCAAAAAAGGCTTCTACGGCTAATTAGGACGAAAAATAATAATTGGATCTATTGTATTGAGCTTTTTGGGACCATTGTTTATAGAAGTGATTTGTCTAGTAAATGCCTTAGTTATAACTTTTTTTTGGGAGCCAAAGGGAATGAGATGATTTGAATTTAGGATTTTAGGGCCATCCACCAATAGCCATGCCATTGAACTATTAGTTTGGACTCGCCTTAGCTAAAGTCGTTGATGATCGTCATTGAACTTTTAGTTTGGAATCACCTTAGAATTTTATTTATCTAAATCATAAGATATGATACTATATTAGGATGTCCATTTTTTTTTTTGTAAGACTAGCTTAGATAAAAAAAAATAGTTTATTCATATATAAAATATATTACATTCCAACAAGGGATACCGAGACTCACTTGAATAAAAAAAAGGAAAAAAATCGGTTCTCCATGATCGCCATTCTACCACAAACTATATATATAGGTTCTCCGTACTATCATGAAAAGAAGACAAGTAAAACTGCTACATGAAAATTAAGCAAAATTAATCTGCATCGATAGAAGAAAGGAAGCGCTGTAACGTCCTCCTATGAGTGACGGTTAAACATCGTATGCTCAATGTCAATGCCCTACCTTTTGTACGTGTCTAAAATACGTATTTTCAGATTCACAGCATCATATAGTGGATTCATGAAGATAAGAAAACTGAACATGAAAACAACATATTGAAACTAACTACTATTCCGCTGGGCCTAAAAATCAACATAGGTTGGATGATTCTTAGCAATGGAAATCAGAATTATGTCATGCCAAATGCCACAAATATTAGTGCACCATCAGTAGGTGTTTGAAAGTAGTGGCACTAACAATGAACTACTAAAATCCGCTGAAAGAAAGATTTTCTTTAGCAGACAGCAATCATTTAACCCACTTGGAAATACATAACATAAACAAAGAATTTTAAACTACGGAACCAGACAGCATCACCCGTTCCCCCTTTCTTTTTGGGTAATGATGCACAGATGTGATTCTATGGTTTTGTTTGAACAGGAGCTATCGCGAATATGCCAGCCATCCGCCTGTAATAGTACTCTACGTGTTGTTTGGGGTGCCGTCCCTAGCCTTTGGTGCATTTAATTTCGATGGCCGCGTAGGCCCGACTAACTGAGATTTCAAATCTTAATTCTCGAGTCCTGCTTGTTAAAGAAGAATCAACTAAAGATTGCCCCCCCCCGCAAAACATTTCGTGGTGCAGCAAACTCTTCAGCGTCATGTTGTTGTAAAGTGCCAAGCTTCAATATGCAGACGGTTTGCAATGGACTGGGAAAGAGGAAAATAGAGGAGAGTTAGTGGACAGGGAAATTTAGTATTAAGATATAGGAACACATTTATTTAGTGGATTCAAATAGTCCGTCAGAGGGCAATTAAAAATTCTACTGGCATACAAACCTTCCAAATTGCAATAATGAAGTCCGTGGAGTTTATTTAATAACTAAAGGTTAAGATTCAGATGAGGTCGACCCTCAAGCTTATAAATACCAAGGAAATCAAAGAGCTTGCCATAGTCGGGTTTGCTTCTTCCTCTTGTGTTCTTCACCTCCTACTCCCTCTTGCAACCCGAGTTCCCTCAGAGATCTCCTATTTTCTCATCCAAGAAAAATATACAAATACTTTCCTGAACTAATGGAAAATTTCCAAGCCGTCTATAAATGTGCTATTCTTCTTGCACTGGTTGCATGCCATGAAGTTTTCGTGGCCGAAGGAAGACAACTGAAATCAACAGAGCAAAAGTACCCTGCCATTAAGGGCGAATGCAGAGGAGAAACGAGTAAACGAGGCGAAGAATCTATCACCTCCTCTGACGACCCGGCACAGCTCGATGACGGGCCTCAGCCACGCAAAACTCTCGCTCAGAGTCATGATGAATACGTGGTAAGAAAGAAAGAAATCTATCCACCCATGATACCAGATAATAGCTATAGTTCACGTCATTCAGATGTTGCATACAAAGAAGATTTCCGACCTACAACACCAGCCAATAGCCCTGGTGTTGGCCACTCTTTTGCACGTCATGATGCAGAAGTTGAAGCCAACGCACTGAAAGCGAGCCCGGATATTAGCCATTCTTTTACAAGATCCATACATAATTACCCGCCCACATCACCCGGTCGCAGCCCTGGAGTTGGCCACTCCCTTCCTCGTCCTGAAGTAGAAGTTGAACCAAAGGCAACAAGCAAAAGCCCGGATGTTGGACATTCTCTGACGGGATCCACGGACGATGTACGGCCCAGAGCACCGGGACACAGCCCTGGTGTTGGTCACTCTTTAGCTAATCATAAGGCAGATGTTGTTGAAGCAAAGGCAGAAGGTAAGAGCCGAGATGTAGACTCTCTTACACCATTCAAAGATGAGACTCAGCCCACCGCAGTCGGACACAGTCCCGGTGTTGGCCATGTTCTTCATGATAAACATGCAGAACCGAACGCATAGATACCTACTGATACAACTACAATATTTAATATTGTTAAAAGCATAAGTATTATTGTTTCTCAGTTTCCTACTTTGAACTGTCTATTGACGCGGATTGGTTGTGATCCGTATTTAAAGATCTCATTGCTTGGTGTAATCTTAAGCTATGTGTCCTGGAAATTATGCATATTCCTTTTTCAAATATTTCATCTCTTCTCACTCCCCAGCACCAGTTTGCAGAGAACGAGATGATTTACGAATAAATAACTAGTTTAATTTCCGGGAAAAGTGTATAATCAATTAATAGAGAGATGAACAGATCTCTCTTTCCACGTGTGCAGATCCTTGTGCGCCGCAAGCAATAATTTAAGGGCCAATGACGCACTCGTAAAATAAGTTGGTAAAAAGAGGAAGACAACAGAATAAATTACAAAGATGAAGACAAAAAGTGAGAAAGTTGAGAAATTATAAAACAAAATCCCAGCACTTATCATGGGAGAGATATAAGAGTAATATTAAAGAAGGGATAATGAGAGAGGAAATTGATTACGTTAATTGAGCTTAATTTATAAGTTTGACTACAGGCAATTAATTATATTTTATACCTAACAAAATTTAGATGCTTTCCATTTTGACATAACGAAATAATATCTAAAATTCTCTTTCAATACGGAAATTGTGGTGGCATTGGCTGGCTTTCTTGTGTTCTCGTGCTAGCTCCATAAAATGACGTTGATGGTAACTTGATTCATAGGCTGATCTTCTCTTCGTAGACTTTGGTTATGTTAGGTAAAAATCTCATGTTTTTCTTTACTTCTCCAAATGTAGAAGTTCTATTTCAAAAATTACTTGCAAATTATATCCCATTAGGAACTATTTATTTCAACACGAATATTCTCGGAAATATTTTTATTAGTTCTTCAATGTTTGGGTTGAATGAAAAATTTTGCTCAATGGCAATTGTTTTTATGTTGACATAATTTTTTGTTGAAAATTTCAAACGTAACCTTTTTTTTTTAAGAAATTTACTTTTTTTCTCCTAACATGACTAATTAATCCCCTATCGTCATGCTGACTCTTGACACCACCCTATAGGGTGTGAGTACGCTCCCTTCACATGCCTCAATTGGTCGCAAGTTATTACGTTTGTTTTTATCCCGAAAGATTGGATGGTTTTTTAGTAGTCGTGCACATTTGGGTGATTATCATGCTAATGATTTTTGTGTATATTAAAAGCACTTTTTATGGGCATATAATTTGGAAGATCATAAAACTCATAAAGTTACTTGGCATATTATTTGCTTACCTACAAAGGAAGAGTTATGAAACCTTAGAGTGTGGAACAAAGTTCTATTCGGAGGATCATTTTGGAATCTCATCAATTATTCAAATTTATCCTTATAGAGTAGATGGATTCATAGAATTAAATGTAATAAAACTTTAGTTATGCATCTTGACTTTAAAGGAAATATGAGATGGGGTTGGTAAGATCTTCTTAAGTTATAATAGATTCTCATATTTATGTTATCCAAACTTTCTTATTATTGTAAAGAAGAATATAAGAAATTGCACCAAGTTAATACTAAGATTAAACGGCATGATTTAATAAGATTAAGTGATATTAGCAAATACAACTTCATTGGATGGCTCATATGTATAAACAAACTTTTGACAATAAAAGTGATATCTTGATAACTCCCCTTAATTGACTTGTATTGCAATTTATATGATTCTTAAGTTGAAAACAGGCTACACTTGTTTTTTTAGTGTATTTGGGTTGAACAAATTTGGTGAAGTATCCTTATACAATAAGGCCTTCATAAAATCATTAGTGATTAGAGCTCTAAACTATAATGAATGGTTAAGGAAACTAAATGAAATGATTTGGCTGCAAATCTCTTTTAACTTTCTTTTATCTTAACATATATTGGTTGTACATGATCTAAGCAAAATTGTAGATATTTCTAAAATAAGGTAGTTAAAATATCAATTTTATTGGCTAAAGTAAAAACAAATACTATACAAGAGAGAATCTCAATTTAAGAAAATTAAACTTATTAAATAAATATTTTGTTATGTCATAGTTAAAATATTTTAAATTTAATTTTTTCTTAAATGAATTATAATGTTGGGATATGTCCCTAAGCAAAATATTATTTTACTTTTAGATGAATAAACTCACATCTTCATAAAAGAAACACATATATTTATTTATTTCATCTATTGACTTTTCAAACAATCAACAAACAATGTTTTTGACAAAACAAATAGCTTAATACTAAACTTGAGAACAAATTCAGGACCAAATTTTCCTTATTGCTTAAGTGTACAAGTATTATACTTTCTTCTAAGTCAAAGTACACAATGATGATATTGGAAAAGTGATTTTTGCTTGTCTTTAGAATCAAGTCAAAGTACTAATAGATTACAACTATGCGTCGCTTGACTGAGGGCCAAGTGCAGTACCACATAGCAAAGTTTGAATCCAACTCTTCCTCTCTATGAAGATTCTTTCAACTAGCAAGCAAAAGAACAAAATGATAGGGAAAACTCTCTAGCATGCGTTCCGTCACACCTTGGGATATGAACTCCATGACATAATGCGAATTCCGTCTAGCGTATTCATTCAAATCTCTTCATGTGACGTAGTATCTTGAATTCACTAATGCAAACCTCTTCCAAGATTTAACAGCCACACAGATCTTGACTGACATGAATCTGAGTTCTAAGTTTTCTTACATCATTCCTAGCGTGAAATAAGTATGTTCTCCGAATGGAAGAAATGATGCGGTCAAAGATGTTATCCCTCTCCAGCCCATATCATCATAATACTCACAGTTGAAAGTTTGATTATGAAAGAGAGCCCGAATTGTAACAGAACTATGGAAAAAAAGTGTGTAGTAGCTTTGACTAACTCACGCTATTATGACAGACCTAGACGAAAAAGTCCAGTTGAAACCAGCCTTGACTTTGTGAAAGATTATATAAGATCCAAACTGTCAGGAATCGAAAGATCCCACAAATATTCTCAGACTCCTTTCTGCCAGAGTCATTCTCATACACAGAATGTTGCACCCTCTTGTTGCATTTTATATACCAACTACTAAGTTTCTTCCAACGTTGCTCGTGCACTACAGCCTAGCACAACAGTGAAGTACAATTCTCTTTGTTTCAAGTACAATAAATGATGTGGCCATCCTACACAAACCAAGCCCAAGCCTAAATATTGGTGATAATGTGGCCCAATCTATATAAGCCCAATCCAAAGAAGCTTGAAAAGATTGACCAAGTGGTTGGGAAGTAAGTGGTTGGTAGTTGGCAGATGAGAATAAGTGGTTGGTAATTAAGAGAGAGTAGTTGGGAAGATAGTAGTTGGGGAGATAGTAGTTGGGAAGATAGTAGTTGGCTATTTATGAGTATGGGTGACTTAGTTTCCTATAAATAGCTAGTACCATTGTGTAGTAGAGCATTGAGTTGTGAGATTTGAGTATAAGCTTTAAGTTTTTTCCTTCTAAGTTCTGTATCTCTTTGCTTGTGGCAAGAGTGGTGAGCTTCATTTGCTCTGTATCTCTTTGGAATTACTTCCAATAGAGTGGTGAGTGTTTGTCCTTGAATTCTAAGGTGGTGAGTTATCTGTATCCTTAGTTTTCGAAGATAATTGTTATTTTGTATCCTTGTATTCTAAGGTGGTGAGTTATCTGTATCCTTAGCTTACAAAGATAATTGTTATTTGTATCCTCGAATTCTAAGGTGGTGAATTATCTGTATCCTTAGTTTTCAAAGATAATTTTATCTTTTTATTTTCCTCCTCTCCGTCCGGTATCAATAAACTATCATTTTGGTTGAAGAGGTGAACTCCAAGCTCAGTGCTTCCCCAGTCTGAGGAGCCAACCGTGCAGTTGGATTGCAGGATTCTCTGCTTCATTCTAAATGGAGGCAGAATTGGGGTGGAGGCAAAGCACTTAGGAGTGTCATTATTTGCTTTGAGGCAATGGCAAGTGCTCGGTTCTTCAACGGGATTGTCTGCCGTGGTGCGTTTGACTGGAGTTTCGTTATTGACTTGGCCACTATATTCTGTTTTCTAGTGGATGTATGGCTGCTGAACACACGAAAGAGGCACTCCGTCGACATGTAGTAATCATGCATAACATTAAAGTGCTGGATTGAGCTCGTGATTTCATCTATCAATCCAAAGCTACGGGAGTTGAATATCATGACTCAAGATGCTTTTTTACTATAATTGTACTTCCATTTCAAACAAATCAATGGCTTCTAGATTCAGCTGAAATCAGTGGGTATAATGACTCGAACCTATATAGACGGAAGCATGCATAGTGGGCAGAATTAATGGCATAAACAATGAATTTAACTTGCACCTGATATTTTGATGGACAGCAGCAGATTATTTCATCGCAATATTTTTTACTTCTTAGTAGGCCCACTCGGATACGGTTGGCATATGGTTTTTGTTTTCGGTAGGTGAGAGTCCCTAGTGCAATAGAATCTTGCTTTTTGAAAGATCTTGACTCGTTTGATTCGGACATTCCCACTGGTCGCACTGCAAACTTAAGGAACAGTCAAACCTAGACACAAGAGGCGGACTATTATAGAATTTGGCTTTCACATGACCATCCATCAGCTATAAGGAACAGTCAAACCTAGACACAAGAGGCGGATACATTGAATTGCCATTAGTGATCGACCCATCATTTGGTTTTGCACTAGCCCTAGCGAATATCCATCAGAATGAAAAGAGAGACGTCAAGACCTTTGCTGCCAACCGTTCTACCAGAAAATGTAATGATCATAGTGTTCAAGCCACCTTAACAGGACTCCCTCAACCTTGGCAATCCTCAACTCCTATAAGCAGGTTGATGAATCAAAATATAGTCGATAAGACATCTAATGCTGAACTACCTTAAAATCTGGAATTGAAGGGAGGCAACACGGAAACACGAGAACAGGAAGCACATAAAAGAGAGGAGGGAGGAAGGGTGGGGGCGCGGCAAAAGACAAAGTATGTGGTACTGTTACGTTTCTCAACTACTTTAATAATCCTTTCTCAACATATTTTATTTAAATATTTTTTCTCAACATATTTTATTTAAATATTCTTTCTCCAGATATTTTAGTTAAATATTCTTTTTTAATATGGACCTCATAAGCCCAAGGTTGCTACGGCCCTCCATTACCTCATATCAAATTACCACCTTTTACAGCGGATATCCCAATGGCCTACTCCTACTCCTACTATTGTATTTACGTCTAAAATACGTAAACTGAGAGGAAAAATAAGAACAATGGAAACCGTTGGAAGAAATGCTCTGCGTTCTATTTCCTCAAATACCTTTACACAGAAACTTGGTGTCCTTTTTATAGTTTCTTACAGAAGCAGTTTCATCTAAGAATCATTTAACTAATTTACAACAGAAGTCCGTAATTCCAGCAACTAATTAACGGTTTCACAATCTGGTTTAACACAGTTGCAGTATCGCACTTGGCTGATGTGGAAAGTGAGTATCCAGACGGTGATGAATTAGCTGGCAGCGTCTTCCCTTCATGCGCATTTTCTTCTTCAAACTGAATATGAACAACATACTGAAACCCACAACTATTCGGCTGGGCCTAAAAATCAACACCACATGGATGGTTCTTACCAATGGAAATCAGAATTCTGTCATGCCAAATGGCACAAATATTAATGCACCATCAGTAGATCTTTGAAAGCATTGGTAGTAACATTGAACTACAAATATTCGCTGAAGGAAAGATTTTCTTTAGCGGCCAGCAATCATTTAACCCACTTGGAAATACATAACATAAACAAAGAATTTCAAGCAGAATGCCAAAGAGACATCTCTTTTTGGGTAGTGATACACAGATGTGATTCGGTGGTTTTGTTTGAACAAAAGAGTTGCAGCTAATACGTCAGCCATTCGCATATAATAATACTCTACGTGTGGCTGGAGCTGCGGTCCTAGCCTTTGGGGCATTTCATTTCAGTGGCCGCGTAGGCCCGACAAAGTGAGATTTCAAATCTTAATTCTTGAGTCCTACTTGTTAAAGAAGAATCAACTAGAGATTGCGGCCCTCGCATGTCACAAAGTGAAAGGGAAGAAAGGCATAAAATTGAGAAGGCTTTATATATTGCTTTCTTGAAAAAGAATGATACATAGGGTCTCTTTTTATAATGAAAAGCAACCCTATTCAAATTGTACAGGAAAACTTAGTTGAATCATACAAGGAATTAAAAGGAGAATATAACTTGTTATACATGGAAAATAACTTCCCAATTAATCTATGCTATATGAAAAATATAATTTGTCCAATCAAGTAATATAACACAATTATACACACATATCTCCAACAGTCCCCCTCAAGCTAGTGATTTTGGTGGTTTGTAAGCATCGAAAACACCAAGCTTGCTTAATAGATATGAATGTTGTCGTTGACAAAAAGCCTTGGTAAATATATATGTTGGTTGTTCTGTGGTCCTTATCTTTCCTGTCTTGATAATTCCCTCCTGAATCTTGTCTCTTGTGAAATGACAATCAACTTTAATATGTTTTGTCCTCTCATGAATAATAGGATTTTCTGCAAGTTTCAAGGCTGCATCATTGTCACAAAATAGCAAAGTAGGGTGTTTTATCCATATCCCAAGATCATGTAGCAATCCTCTTAAACAAATGACTTCACAAGTAGTCTTTGCCATGGCTTGATATTCTGCTTTAGTAAATAATAGAGAAACAATTGATTGCTTTTTCATTTTCCAAGATAGGAGAGAGAATCATCTAGTTTAATATAGTAACTTGTTATTGATGATGGCTCATAGGGCATGTGGTGTAGTTAGTGTCACAAAATGCTATCGTTTTCATGTTGCAATTTCTAAACAATAAAATTCCAAGTTCTGGACATCGTTTTAAATATTTCACAACTTTCAAGGCCTCATTCACGTGTGACTATTTCGGAGTATGCATGAACTGGCTAACAATTTGTATAATATAACAAATATATGGTCTCGTCATGGTGAGATAAATGAATTTCCCAACTAAACTTTGATAACTAGAAGAATCCTTTAGTGGGGGTTCTTTTCCAATAGTGATACCCCCACGTCATACTCAAGGGTTGTAAGGCTTAGATTTTGCTCAAAAGGAATAATTGCGGGCTTACAACCCGAGAGACCAGGATCACATATGATTTTCAAAACAAACTTATGTTAACTGAGACAAATCCCTTTATCTGAACATGTTATTTCAATGCCCAAATAATACTTGGGGGGACCCAAATCCCTTTATCTGAACGTGTTATTTCAATGCCCAAATAATACTTAAGGGGACCCAAATCCCTTTATCTGAACGTGTTATTTCAATGCCCAAATAATACTTAAGGGGACCCAAATCCTTAATATGAAACATGGAGTGTAAGTATCCTTTGAAGTGGTTAATAACATTTAGATCATTTTCCATTATCAATATATCATCCACGTATATGAGTAGATAGAAGGAGGAGGTACCATTTTTCCATGTGAACAAAGCATAGTCATGTCGGGATTGTTTGAATTGTGCGAAGATAAAGGCAGAAGTAAACTTAGCATACCACTGTCAAGAAGCTTGCTTAAGACCATAAAGGGACTTACAGAGACGACATACCCGAGACTTCCCCTATCTTCATAAGTCGGGAGGATGGTCCATGTAGATCTCTTCATCCAAATCACCATGAAAGAAAACATTGTTACCATCCATCTAGTAAAGGGACCAATCGCGAACAGTAGCAACAACTAGAAAGGAGCGAACAATGGCTTCCTTGGCCATAGGAGAGCAAGTATCCTGATAATCAAATCCTTCCTTTTGCATATAGCCCTTGGCAACCAAACAAGCCTTATAATGTTCAACAGAACCATCAGCACGGTATTTAATTTTGTAAACCCATTTACAACCGATAGGGCAGTGGTGAGGAGGCCAAGGGACAACATCCCAAGTATGCTTATTAGTGAAAGCACACAACTTAACTTCCATGGATTGTTGCCAGCAGGGATCGGTAGCAGCTTCCTGATAAGAGAAAGGCTCTATGTTTGAAGAAATTTGACTAATACAACAAAAATGAGTTGGAGAGAGGCAAGCAAAATTGACATAGGAGATAATTGGATAGTGAGAGCCAACGTCTGCTGTAGAAAAGCAAATATAATCCTTGGTCTAAGTAGCGGGTCGAGTGGCATAACTCGAGTGGTGTGGAGCAGGAGTTGAAGTCGGAGCAGTAGGGGGTGGCACATAAGGGACAAAAGCTAAAGAGCCATTAGGAGTGCTATCAACAAAAGATGGATCTATAGGGGCTAGATCAAAAGGAGTTTGTCAGAGGGATAGAACTGGGAGCCAGAGGAGTAGAGTAGAGTAGAGGGCCCACAGGAGAGTCCAAAGCCACTGGTGGGGCTAGCAAAATAGGAGCAGAGGGCTAAAAAAGAACCATAGGAGGTGGTGTCCTAGTATAATCATTAGATAAAAACTGCAGAGGGCAGGTAGGTGGTGCAGTGGATGCATCTAGAAAAGTAGTGGACTGAAAAGGAAACACATTTTCATGAAAGACAACATCATAACTAATAAAGAAGGTACTTGTAGCAGGGTCATAAACTCGGAAACCTTTTTAAAGAGGAAGGTAGCCCATGAAAACGTAGTGAGTGGCTCGAGGACCTAACTTGTCTTGGTGGCCCAAAGTAGTAGCATGGCAGAGGCATCCAAAAACCAAAAGATGGCGAATGTCAGGTTTTTTTTTTTTGAAAGCCAGCTCAAAGGGAGTTTGACCATTCAAAATCCGAGAATGCATCCTATTGATCAGGTAAGCCGCGATAACCACACAATTGCCCTAAAATTCCTTTGGAATGGAAGCCTAATACTTAAGAGCCTGAGCAACCTCAAGTAAATGGTGGTGTTTACACTCAACAACCCTATTTTGTTGGAGAATGTAAGTATTAGAACTCTCATGAAGAATGTTGTGGGTAGAGAAAAAATGGGAGCACTCATGATTAAAGAACTCACATGCATTATCAATGTGGACACGCTGGATAGATTTGTGAAATTGATTGTGAATTAAGGCAAAGAAGCTAGTAAGGTGGGAGAGAACTTGGGATTTGGATTGCATTAAGAAAACCTAAGTGCCATGAGAGTAGTCATCGGTGAGAGTGAGAAAGAAGTGGTACCCATCACAGTGAGGTGTATGATAGGCCCTCAAATGTTGATGTGAAGAAAAGAAAAAAGAGAAGTAGCTCGAGAAGAACTAGAGGGAAATAGAGAGCGAGATTGTTTCGCCAATGGGAAAATGGGACAGTGTGGGTGAAGGTAGTAGGCACTAAGGCCCAAACATTGATGAGAAAGCAAATTTTTGTTATTTGGAGTTGCATTACAAAAGGAGCTCGAATTGGGAACAGTATAAGAATTGAAATTGAAATTCGCAAGAAGTGAAAGCCAAAAATAAAGCCCATGTTGAGCACTACCCAAGGCCATCAATTTGCTAGTCGAACAGGCCTGAAAGAAAGAAAAATTAAATCCAAAATGGCCTGACAATCTTTGCTTTCATAAGCTTTGGAAACTAAAATTAGGTTAAATTGGAGTTCGAGGACATAAAGGATGTTTTTAAGAATAAATTAGGGATTGAGGTGGACATCCCCAATTTTGGAGACAGAGACAACATTTCTAGTGGGGAAACACATGGATGTGGAAGGATGGGAATTATGAATTTTTGAAAAAATGGGGTCGCAAATAATGTGGTCACTAGCACTTGAATCAATAAGCCAATCAGAAGTTGAAATCGAACTCATAAAGTAATAAAAAATACCTGTGAAATTGGCGAGTTTGTCAGGCTAGCCCATTTAGTTGAAGGCCTTAATGATCTAAGTGGGAAAAAAAAAGGAACGGAAGCTTTAAGAAAAAAAAAACTAGGCTTGTGATACCATGTCACAAAGCAAAAAGGTATAAAGGCATAAAATTGGGAAGGCTTTGTGTATTGCTTTTTTGAAAAAGAATGATACATAAGGTTTCCTTTTATAATGAGGAGCAACCCTATTCAAATCATATAAAGAAACCTAGTTGAATCATACAAGAAAAACTAATCGAATCATACAAGGAATTAAAGGGAGAATATAACTTGCTATACATGGAAAATAACTTCCTAATTAATCTATGCTATATGGAAAATATAATTTGCCCAATCAAGGAATATAACATAATTATACACACGTATCTCCAACTTCGCAAACCATTTCATGGTGCAACAGCTTTTTAATGTCGCAAGAGGTCATGATATGGTAAAGTTTCAAGCTTTAACATGTAAAGGTTTGCAATGATAAATTGTTCTGTCAGTATGCATGCCCGCCTCTAGTGGCTGTTTCACTTTGATATATTTTAATGTCAATGTTATGAAAGGACATATAGTGTAGAAAGGGAAAAAATATAAGAGTTAGTGGAAAGGGAAATTTATTGTGAAGGAAGATGTAGGACAACATTTATTTAGTGGATTAAAAAAGTACCTCAAAGGGCACCTTAAAATTCAATTAACCACAAACTGTTTGAATTGCAATTATGAAGGTCGTAGAGTTTGTATAAAAATTAACGGTTAAGGTTCAAACGAGGTAGACCCTTAAGATTATAAATACCAAGGCAAACAAAGAGCTTGTCATGGTCGAGTTTGCTTCTTCCTTCACCCTCTCCTACCTTTTGCTACCTGAGTTCCCTTATAGATATATTATTTTCTCATCTAACAAAAATATTCAATTACTTTCCTCAACTAATGAAAAAATCCAAGCCGTCTATAAATGCGCTATTCTTCTTGCAGTGGTTGTGTTCAGTAAAATTTTAACATACAAATGTATATGTTGAACAAGTAATATAATGATGAGAATGATTATCGTCCCACAGAGATTAATGTGAATAAATTGACTAATTACTGACGATGAATTGGTTCTACACTTTATCTAGCAAATGATCAAGTTTAAAAATATTGTAACAGAATATTTTACGAGAATTATCAATTTAAAGCAAGTTGATTCAATATAACAAAGATGTTAGAGCTATTGATTTCACCATAATTAATAGATATGAAATTCAATGATTGTATGCTTGCAAGAACAATAATATTCATGTGATGACGAAATTTCCTGATTTATTCACTATCCTATGTCTAGATATAGTGAAACTGCCTAGTTCATTAATTCATTATATCTCTATATATGAATTAAACAAACTAAGTGCATTAAGAGTTATGAATATTTCAATAAAGCCACATAAATAATGTGGTATATGTCTATCCACATGTCATTTATGGTTATATGATGTGAGAAGTATTTGCATATTATCGTCGTTCGAACTCAAATATGCACATCATAATAGTTAAGTGATGATTAATCACTACAACACATTGAATAATTCAACATATAACTCACATGAATATAATGTCTTGCATCACATGTCAATCAAAAAAATTCATATCAACCTAATTAGGTTACATCTTAGCTCTAACAATAGAAAATTAGCTCATAATATTAAAATAAATAACAACCATACTCTTAAATAAACAAAACATCTCAAATTGGAAAAATAATAATGCTGTCACCACGTTCCTTTTCCTTTAATGAGCTGTTTATAAATAATATAAATACTGAAAAAGCATCTAAAATTATTAGGGAAAGAAAACACGTCAGCCGTCACCGCCGGCCACCGTTCACCACCGTCGGCCACTGTCCGCCGCCGTCAGCCGCCGTCCGTCTGAACCAAAATCTCCAGAATCTTCAGAGAAGATGTCAGGAGTACCGATCTGCCAACAGATTGTGCAGATTCGTTGTCCTTCAGTGTAGATCGGGCAAAACCTCCACACGGCTTCCACTTTGTTTCCCCGGAAATCACCACACAAAACACCTCAATGCAGCTACAAATTTACCAGAAATCTCTATAGATCGTTGAATATTGTTCCTGCTAGTGGAAATGGCCTCATATCAGGCCGGAAAACATTGCTTCTTTGCCAGAAAAACACAACACTGTGATGTTGTTCAAGTCTTGACCAAAGAAAGGAGCTGGATGGCGTTCGCACGTTCCAAACACCTTGGATCTTTAGAAAAGTCTCTGAATTCTGACACTCTGAGAAAATCAGCCGGCCATCGCACGACTCTTTTCTTCTCGGTTTTGCTCTCGTTTTCCTCCCTCTCTGCTCTCCCTTTTCTCTCTCTTCTGTCCTTTGATAAAAGCCTCACGTTCCTGTTCACCTTTTTTTCTCTTTTCTTCTTTTCCTTCCGTTTTTCTTCCTTTTCTTCAATTTTTTCTTTTGTTTTGGATTTTGTTGAAGAAAACAACAAAATTTAAATATATATAAATAATTAAAGAAAAAATCATAAAATAACACTCATGAAAGAAACAAAATAACTTAAAAGAAACAAAATAACTCTATATAAAATAAAGTTATCAGGTTGCTTGCCATGAAGTTTTCATAGGAGACAGAAGGCAACTGAAGACAACATAGCAAAAATACAATGCCATTAAGTGTGAATATAGAGGAGAAATGAATAAACCAGGTGAAGAATCCTCAACCAAATTCAATACCATGTCATGTCTTACCAACATCTTCAAAATATAACTAAAGTAATTCCATAATCTTGTTGCCAACTTTCCTTGACAGAATAGATGATCTAGGGTCTCGTAATTTGATGTAGAACAACAAACACATCATGAAGCAAATGAGAAGGCTCTTCCTTGTACTCTATCATAAGTTGGAAATCCTTTATACATCACTCACCACATGAAAAAACCAATCTTTAGTGGTAGATACTTATTCCATATAAACTTACTCCATGTTTTCTTCTCACCATGCAATCTTGGGAAAGATATTAGAGTAATATTAAAGAATAGATAATAAGAGAGGATATTGATTACATTAAGTGAGCTCAATTTATTAGTTTTACTACAAGTAGCAAATTATCTTTTCATATCTAACAAAAGAATACTGAAAGTTCATATACTTTCCATTTGGACATAACCAAATAATATCCAAAATTCACCTTACATACGGAAATTAGACGACCATTTAGAGACACTATAGAAGTATATATTGATAAAGTTAAATCCAAACATAAGAGATAGAGAGAACATTAATAATGTTAAGTGAACTTAGTGCTATTGTGGCAAGGAAAAGTAATTGATTATCATATTTGCAGCTATAGTTTTAGGTACTTTTATTCTCAATATACATAATTTAATTTTTTTTAAGAGTTGTCAGCATCCATTTAATTTTTAAAAATTATTTGAACTATTATTTGTATTTTTTTTCTTCTAAAACCTATTCACTAGTTATCATTTAATCAGAAAAATAAAGCCTAAGAAAATTAATGTATTATCCAAAATAATAAAGTTTTATGAATCTAAATAATGAGGTATATTATGCTTTTTTTTCTTGCCTACCTTTTTTAATTTCAATTTATTTTTTTGTTTGCTTGCATGCAACCTATAAGCTATTTTTTCTAATTTTTATTCATCTTGGATGAACCCACTAACTTTTGTTTCTCTACAATTACTTTTTGCCCATTTATATTTCTGTATTCTTTAAAAACTTTCATGAGATTTTGCATAGATTGATTGTCACCTATTGTAAATACCAACATATCATTTGTATATAGTAGATGTGAAAACCTTTCAAATCGATTGCTAGATTTATATTTCCCAGTAGCACCACGTCTCATAGCTTTTAACTTTACACTTAATGAATCTTGTGCTAATATGAGTAGAGTAGGGGAAAAAGGATCTCCTTGTTTAAATCCTCTCAAACTTGAAAAGCCATGATTAGTTCCCTAGACTTCAATGATGGTCCAGCAATTACTGGTGGTCGACAAGGATCCAATTGCTAGATATACACCTAAATATCATGTCAATCCACATCTATAAGAAACCAAACTATTTCATTTCTTTGAGTGAAAAATCCATTCCATGTTATCATAAGCGTTGAACATATCTACCTTAATCATAATGTCACCCTTATCTATTTCCTATCTAGTTCATTAGCCATACCTTATGCAGTAGCAAAATTCCCATAAATACTTCTACCTTGCAAAAAATTGGATTGTTTAGGGAAAACCAATTGTGATAATATAGTACTAAGTCTTATCATTGAGAATCTTTGTAACAATTTTATACTTAAAGTTGCAATAACCTTATAGGCTAGAGATATTAAAACTTTTTGGATTTTTATTCTTCAAAATTAGTGCTAAAATTATAGTTATGATGCTTTTGAGGAAATTGCATCCCTTAAATAAATTAGAATTGCAGCCATTATATTCTCTTTGATCCCCTTAGCACTAGCATAATAAAAATAACCCATAAACCTATCCATCCTTAGGTTTATAGTGTTTGTAGTGGTTTGTCTCAAGCAGTTATGCCATTACACCAAGACTAAATTTATGAATATTCAAGTCATTGACTATCCTTATGATGACAACATAGTCAAGCTATCCTAAATTCCTAATGTGCATTATCCAAAACCTAAAACTTAGCAAGTGATTGATAATTTCTTCCAAAATAGTATATGGGAATTCATTCATATCTCTAATTTCTGTCCTATATTTGTAAATAGGGCTAACTGTGAACATAATCTTCTATAGTTCTTTGCCATCTTAACAATGCCAAGATCTAGAAGTGGGTAGTTTGAAATCCTACTAAATAGTCATATTAATGTAAGTTCTAATGGGTAGAATTTCTACCTTTAGGAAAGGAGGAAAAATTATTTCTTTAGTTTCATAGGCTTTAGATAAAGTTTACAACTTGGATTGGTTTAGTAGTGCTTTTAAGAATCAATGCTCTACGATAATTGGCTTCAAATGGATGCTTAATCAAGTAATGTGTGTTTGTATTTAGATCAATACATGGTTTTTATTTTTTATTTTTATGAATATGTGAGTCGATTCATCAAAGAATAAGAAAGTACAAAAGCTTAGGGGCATACCTAACATTACAATTTAGCTGAAAGAAAATTGAATGTGGAATCCTTCAACTATGACATAATAAAACATTCGTTTGAAAGAGTTTGATATTTCTAAATAGGAACGCCCTTCTACGTACCATTTTCCTAATTCTAGCCAATAAAATTAGTATTTTAACAGTCTTATTTTGAAAACGTCTACGATTATGTTCAAACCATATGCAATACATACAAGCTAAGAAAGAAAGGTTAAGAAGTTTTGTAGCTAAATCTTTACCTTTCGTTGCTTTAACCATTCATTGTAGTTCAGAATTCCAATCATCAATGTTCCTACGTATTCCTTGTTGCGCAAGTATACTCTGCCATATTTTTTCAGTCCAAGGACATTGAAAAAACAAGTGAGACCTACTTTCCAATTGAGAACCATAGAAATTACAAGATAAGTCAATTGAGGAAAACTATCGAGATACCATATCTATTGTAAGAAGTTTATCTTTACATATGAGCGATCCAATGAAATTATGTTTGCTAATTCCATTTGACCATATCAAGGCATGCCATTCAACCTCAATATTAACTTGGTGAAAATCATTATATGCCTCTTTACAACAATAAAAAAAGGTTTGGAGAGTGTAGATATGAGAATTGGTCATAATTTAAGAATACCTCTCTAACTCCATGTCATATTTCCTTTTATGTCAAGTTGCATAATTGAAACTATTTTACATTTAGTATTATAAATCTATCTACTCTATAAAGATGAGCTTCGATAATTGATGAGATTCTAAGGTGACCTCCCTAATAAAATCTTATTCCATACTTTAAAATCTAGGAGCCCAAGTCCTCCTTCCTTTTTAGGTGAAAAAATAATTTGTCAAGCAACCTTGTGAGTTTTATGATCTACAGAATTGCCCACCTATAGAAAATGTTTAATCTTCTTTTCAATTTCATAAATATTTTGCTTTGAAAGAAGGAACATTTGAATCCAAAAAGTGTAAATAGAGGTAAGAATAGCTTTTGCAACCTTCCGACATAACTTAGATGTTTCAATCCCCAACCATTAATTCTTCCTATGATTTTCTCAGTCAAAATCTTACAATCGACATAAGTAAGTCTTCTTGTAATAAGGGAAACACCGAGATACCTGATTGGGAAGGTTCCTTCAAAGAATGGAGTATGATCCAAAATCAAAAGCTTTTCTTGTTCAGTAAGACTTGAAAAAAAAAAATCTAGCATTTGCTAGGATTAAAACATAAACTTGTAAGTGCTGTAAAGTCCTCCAAGGCATCAGTGAGACATAACACTAAATTAACATCCCCATGTGCAAATAAAAATAAGTTATCAACAAAGCAAAGGTGAGTGATTTTCTACTTTTTACAACACCAATGATATTTGAAAGTAGAAATAGAAGCTTCCTCAATAATAAGCCTGTTAAGAATCTCCATAACAAAGAGAAATAAATAAGGAGACAAATGATTTCCTTGCCTTAATCCATTAATGCCCTGAAAGTAGCCAACATGCTTACGATTGAAGTTCACAGAAAAGCTAGTAGTAGTAATGCATTGGCTAATGAGATCAATAAATACTTGAGGAGTATGAATAGCTTGTAAAACTACTAATATCGCATCCCATTTAACTATGTCATAAGCTTTCATGAGATCAATTTTTATGGCGACACACTTACCTTTTCCTCCTATATGATAATTATGAAGCAACTTTTGACAAAGCATAATATTTTCAAATATCTAACGACCCTTGATAAAAGCAGTTTGGTTTTGGCTAACCACAAGAGGGATCATGAGGCTTACTCTTTCTACAAGCAGTTTAGAGATCACTGTATATAGAACATTACAACAAGCAATTGGTCTGAAATCCTTCATGCAACTAGGATGGGAGGTTTTAGGAACTAGGCACAACAAAGTAGCATTAATAGCTTTTAAAATCTTCTTAGATGAGAAAAAATCTAGCATTGCATCTTCTATGTCACAACCAATAATAGGCCAAGCTTTCTTGTAAAACGAACTATTATAGCCATCAGGACTAGGAGCTTTGAAATCATGAAATCCCCAAATAACTCTCACCATACATGAGCATTCAAAAGCAGGTAGACTCAATAAATCATTCACATTCTCATGAAAAATTCAACCTCTGGTTCATATTTTTTTTACCAATCCTTCTGAGAAGCATATCTTTTAGTGTGAATATTATTGGCATAAAAGCTACCAAGAATATTTTGATAATATGTAATGACAGCATTGTGTAAGGCCTTATCATTAGAAATAGTAGATCCATCTTCTTGTACTAAGTGAGTGATTTTGTTTTGAGCTTTTCTATGCATTAAAGATGAAAAGAACATTTGGCTATTATTATCTCCCTCTTTCAACTAAAGATTCCTTAATTTTTGTTTTAAAAAAATTTCCTCGTGTTTACTCAATGTAATTAGTTGCTCCATTTTAAGCCTTTCTTCAGAGTGCATAGCAGTATCAACTGGGTGAAGTTGTAAATTGAGTTGAGCTTGTTGTAGTTTTTCTCTAGCAACCTTTACTTTTTAGTGTAAGTCTCCAAATTAGGTAGAGTTTATATACCTAAGTTATGCCTTAAGTGCCTTTAGCTTCTTCACAACTTTAAACATTTTGGTGCCAAATAGAACTAACAATATCCATAGAATTAGGGTTATTTGTTTAAAAGTTTAAAATTTTGAAAGGTGTTTTTTTTCCTTTTATAAGTAACATCTAACTTAACCAAGATAGGAGAATGAACTGATACCAATGAAGGCAAGAACTTAATAGAAGACCTGTCAAATATAAGAATCCATTTTGCATTTGTTAATGTTCTATGAATCTTGCTAGCTCTGAGATTCTATGCTGAGCTTTTATTAGACCAAGTAAAAAAAAAAACTAATAAAGGAGGGTTCCACCAATCCCAATTTCTCGATCATATCACTGAAATCCTCCATGCCCCTTGTTCATATGACATTTGAACTAATGTGTTTATTTACATGCCGAATTTCATTAAAATCACGCATTAGTAGTCCTGGAAAATTTCTAACGTTTTGGGATGAGAAAAGCTCAATAGTTGCCCATAACTCTTTACGTTCAAATTCCAAGTTGCTTACATAAATGGCAGATAAAAAGAAAGATGACAAACTTGACTTATCAATCCGATAGTGTTGCTTGAGATAAAATGCTTTGAATTGTAAGTTGTAACTCAGACAATTTCCATAAAATCCAAATTCTTCCAATTACAAAGTGCAAGTAATTATGAAAATAATTCCAAACAGTAAACATACTATTGATGACAAAATTTCCATTTCCTTCCTTTACTCTATGTTCTATCAAAATGATAACTAGTGGAGATTGAGATAATACAAACTTAACTACTTCTCTTTGTTTGGGGCATTTATTGAGGTCCCTCACATTCCACACTAAGACATTGATTGATATGGAGGATTTTCCCCCTTTTCCACTACATCAAAGTTATCAAGAAGATTTGGAGGCTCATTATACATGAGCTGAATATCACAAGCAAGCTGAGCAAACCTATTTTCTGAGATGATTACATGATCATGGTCCTTCTTCCTTCTAGGAGTTCTCTTTTTACTAGTAAAAGGAACAAATTTTGTTGTTGTATTAGGTTTATTTCCTGGAGAAGTAACATTAGGCTTAATACTTTTGTCTCAATAGCCTGAGCAACACCATTTTCCTTAATTGCAGGAGAGTCAACTTGAGTTGTTACAACTTGACCCTTTTCTTTTTGATTGACATGAGCAATTGGAACTTGGGAAGGGACAACATTCTTCCTAGGAATCCAGATATCTTTCCTAATAGTACAATCCTTATGACCAAAGCAATTACATTTCTGACATTTAGGAGAAATCCAACCATAATCTATAGCAACTTCAAACACCTCATTATTACGTATATCAACATCAAAATTTTAAGGGAATTCACTATTAATATCCATCAAAATACAAACTTTAGCATATGATAATCGGAGCTTTTATTCAATAGCTTTATCATATATAGAGGTTTACCTAACACACTACTAACATGACTCATTCCAATCTTATTCCATAGAGCCTAAGGAACATTAAACAATTTAATCCAAATAGGAACATATATTTTGGCCTTTTCCAATCTGATACATATGTGCCAATTTTGAAGAAATAAAGGTTTACCAGCTATGTCCCATACTCTAATTTCCATTACTTCTTCCAACTTTTGTATATTAGAAAACTGAAAGGGAAAAAAAAAGCCATCCTTAGTAGTAGTAATATCTAATAAATTGTCCTTACCCCATAACTTTTCAACAATTCTTTTCACTGCATAATACGAAGTACTAACATTCAGAAAATAACCGAAAGGATAATTAGCAAAATGACTTTTACCTGGCTTAATTGCTTCTAGAGGGGATTTGACAACAAATCTCTTCCCCTTTTTAGTAAGGGGCAAGTAATCTAATTTAGTAGTTTGATTTATTGTTCCCATTGCTACTGATTTCCAAGGTGTTCCAACATTACCAACATATGCTATAGATTTTGAGCAATTCACAATGGGTACAACTTGTTGCTGATTCTTATCTATTTTGGCTACTTTACCATTGATGACCACTTGAGAGGTAATTTCATCAAAAACTACATCATATGAATTATTCAAAGAAGTATCAATGTTAGGGCTTAAGTGCATCCACATCACAAAGGTACCCAATTTCAAGACATCTAATGGTTCCAATATAGTCTCTTCATTACATGATTAGGGCTTTGCCATTCCAATTTCCACCTTAGATTTTGAAGATGTGGTTTGCAGTTGTCCACTTCTAGCACCAGACATTAAACCTAAGCCAAGGGAGCTAAGGGCTCGTCTTTGAGTAGAGATAGGTTTTGGACAAATTCGACTAAGAATTTATACCATATGCTTAGACCTTTAGGAAGTTTAACTGATGTTTGAAGGTGAGAACAATGGAACCTTCATTCACCATCTCCCACATGTAAGGCCATTAGCAAGATTAAGTTATGCTAGTACATATGTGAAAGAGAGAAAGAGAGAAAAAGAGAAAGAGAAAGACACTAATACAGAATTGTGGGACACAGGAAATCTAAGAAAAAGAAGTTAAGAAAAAGGAAGTAGAGGGAAAAAGGAAGGAAGAAGTGTGGGCTTGGGGATGGGTGGAGAAATAAAATTATGGAGGGAGTTTTCAAGAAGGTGGAGGGTGGAGAGAGAAAGAGAGAAAGAGAGAAAAATGAAGGGGGATGGGTGTGGGTTTCAATTGACGGGATGTGTGGAGTACCCCAAGCCTCCACCGAGTGATGGTGGTGAAGGCTCTGTGGTAGATTTTTGGCTTAAAGGCACTGAAAGCGAGTCTAGGGTTAGGAGTTCTGGAAGAATCAGTGGCTCTTAGGTTTTCGACATGGTCCTTTATTAGTAAATTCTCTAATATTTAGAGTGTTTGCACTTGTCTTTAAGACTTTTCATGGCAAATCCATTTCTTAAATTGATACTTTCAATTAGCTTTTTATCTAATCTCAATTTTTTAGTCATGTAAGGTTATAGTTGTGTTTCTTATATCTTTATTTAAGGGTGACTACAATTTGACTAAGAAGCTTGCAAAGAGTTACCTTTTTCCTTTGACAGTTGCTCATTAGTGTTCAAGACAAAACACTTTTCTAGAATGGTCAACTTGTTTTGCAAGAATGGAGGTTTTCTTTTTCTCTTTATGCTTTTGAACTAATGACTACTTAAAGGAAAACTCAAGTCTTTGTAAGGTATCCTAATACTTATCCACATGGAGATCTTCATTTTGCAAATTGGCTATAGCAACAACATTTCAGCCCATGTTATTTTTTGTCATGTTATTTTGGTCAAGATGCTACTAAAGTCCCATGTGGTTTACTTGTTTTCTTGGTGTTAAACACGTTGCTTCCTAGTTTTTGCTACATAGTCATATCTAGGCAATGCGTACTCATATAGGTTATTCTTAACACTTTCATGATCCATGCAGATGATGACCAAATCTCTCAAAACTCGTGGGTTGGACACATGGGTTGAAAAACTTCATAGATTAAGCTACTTTCTTTTGTGGGCTGGACTACTACTTTTGGGATGGGCTAGACCAAATCTATATGATGGATTCTTTTGGATTCCTTGTTCCACATTAAAACAAATATAAGTGCATAAGACATTACATGTTAAATGGCCTATTTAAATCATCATACAAATATTTATCTAACCATGTCAATAGATTATGGTCATAGCAGATGTAGTAAAAAACAAGTATAAGAACAATCCACTGTGGAAGGAAGGGTAAGGCACAAATAATATTTACTCCAAGGATGCTCGTTGGTGAGGAAGGGCCAGATTTGTGTACTTAACAAGTGGCAAAGGATGCTCGTTAGCCTTAAAATTAGAGGGTTTATAACAGGTGGTGTAAAAGTGGGTACTTGTATATTAGAGGAAAAGACTCAATGAGAGTCTGATGAATAAGTTGAGAAGAATCAAATGTCACTAGATTAGAAGAAAGGTAAGGTTGTGCTTCAAGATTACTCTCAATGGACACCACCAAAAGGACCTACAAGGAATAATATGAATAGGCTCCATTTCTATAAAGGAAAAAATATCCTCATGAAAACATGTATTCTCTTTCATGAAAAATTGCTTACTCTTAATGTTGAAAATTCAACATTGTATGGTCCCCAAATATCAAAATGGATTAGGTTAGAAGTCCTATGTGTGTGCTAATTATTTGTGGGAAATAGAGTATGAATTTTCTTCGCAAGTGGGCAAATGAGATAATGCATATTGTGAGAAATATTTGGAAATTTAAGTACACTAAAAACTTAAACTTGACATTGGATATATGGTTAAGTTTACAATTCTAGAGTTGTAAATTAAAATTATTATAGTCCAAATGAGAATTTATAAAAGATAGGCTACACCTAAACAAATTTTTGATGACTTTACCTTTAGGATATGTTACAAAATCATAGAGCCATTTTTCATTCTACGTTGTCCTTTAATGCCATCCATTGAAAGGTTTTGAAACACCAAAATTCATGATAAAAACATACCAAGCAATTATTTTCTATGGTAAACTTAAGGAATACAAGACATTTCACAAGATTAGGTGCTTTGAGATGGATATATGGTCAGTGTGTGTAACAAAAAAATCATTACCATTAGAAAATTTAACAACCCTAGGTATAGATATACATGAAACAAGTGATTTCAAACAATCAAAGCTAATAGTTATATGACCATTGTCATTACTATCATTTATCCAATATTTATTCATAAAGTGGATATACCTACTAATAACTCTATTTTTATAGAGTTATTTTACATATTTTAGGCAATAAATAACTTTAATAATTGTGAGAAAACATTTGAATTCCTCTTTGTTTACCTAAATTTCTCTTGTTTATGTAGCATAAAGAGGCGTGGAGAAAAAGGATGAACATGGAGAACCTAATGCTTATTGTGTGGCAAAATAATAATATCAAGATCAAGAGAGTTAAGATGAGATTGGGCTTTGGATGATTGTTATTAGATTTTTTGTTGTTGTTAGGTTTTCTAAATAAATAGAAAACCCAATCATGTTAGGAATTCAAATCCCAATTAAATTAGGAGTTCAAAACCCAATTGTTTTAGGTATCTAAAACTAACTTCCACAGGGATAAGGTCTAAATTCAAAACTCTATTTAAGAGAACAGAAGAAGCGAAAGGAGGAGGAGGAGGAAGAAATTTAGCACAACTCAAGAGAGAGACTAAGAATTCAAGGTTTTCTTGAAAAGAAGACAAAAAAGGTAACAGACTTCTTGTTCTTGGATTCAAGATATATTATTTATTTCCTATTATTATTCTTCCTTATTATTTCTTTATGTTTTAGTTTAATTTTGTTAGAGCTATCATGTAGCCTAATTATGATGGTATGAATTTTATGATTGTTATGTTTTGCAAGATATTTTATTTATGTGAAGTTATATGTTACTGTGTTTAATACTTGTAAGTCATCAGCTATCATTTGAATGATCTGATTTGCATGTTTGAGACCGACAGGAGATTATATATAGTTGCTTCTTATAATGTGTAACCATAAATTAAATATGGATAAACATACACCATATTGTTTGTATAGCTTTTGGTGTAAACTGGGAATGTTCATAGATCCTAATGCATTTAGTTTATTTTAATTCACATATAAAGATATGATGAATTAATGAACTAAGTAGGTTTGCTATACCTAAACATAGAATAGTAAATAAATTGGGAAGTACCACCATTACATAGATATTATCCCTCTTGCAAGCATAAATAATCAATATTAATACCTAGTAGTTATGATGAAATCATATGCTTTAACATATTTTGGGTATTTAGTTTTCTTAAAGTTAGTTAGTTAATCTATCATCTATCATTTGAATTTGTTAGATAAATTTTAGGAGTTATTCACTGTTAGTAATTAGTTGGTATAGTAATCACCAATCTCTGTGAGACAATATCTTTCTCATCATTATATTACTTATTCGACATGTTTACTTATATTTAAATTTTACCGAACACCTACATGTATTCCTTGACCTTGTTACCAATGTCCTCCTTGAGGAAATTCATGAATCTCTAATAATTTATCTTGGTAATGTAACAATAATCCAATTTTTTTCAATGTCAAATTTCCAATGTTTGTGACCAAATTTGCGTTAGCATTACCTTTATAATTTGTGTCCAAGTTGAAATCCATTCAACTTGTAGCAATCTTTGGACTTTTTCCCATAGCCTTTTTTTTTTCTTTTTTCTTTTCAAATAGGGGAGTGCCTTGACATATATTATTACAATGATTGGTTTAAAAGGCCATACCTTGTTGAGTTAAAATGGAAAAGTATAAGTCTAACTCAAACACAACATTATATGCCCTCAATAAGGGCAAAAACAAAAATTTATCGAATAATTTGGTTCAAAATTAGGTCTACCACATGTGAAATTTGATGATGACTCATCATAATCATGCTTTGAATCAATGACTACATTTAAAACTTTTAGGTCACCACTATCTCACTAGAGGGCTCAAGTTTAATATCAACACAAAAATTGTGAGCTTTAATGTTGCTATTGATTATTGTTATTATCAATTTGGGTTGAAATATCCATTTGTCACCTCAAGGCAATTTGGGATACTGTAAATCTCATCAATAAGTTTGTTCTTAATTTGTCTATCCTTTTTAGTATGATTAGCATTTCCTCTTCCTTTCATAGGTTTTTTTGTTGTTTCTTTGTCTTTTTGTCATGCTATCTAGGAGCTTTTTCTCTTCTACCCATATAGATTGTCTCTTTAAGTTCTTCTTAGCTCATAACTTAGCCTATTGTCTAGTGAAAACTCTTGGCAAGTTAAATAGAAATGGAAAGGGTGAAATTTTCACAAGTTGATGTTCAACTGCCTTGATCATCTTACCTTTATCATATTCTAATTGATTAATAAGTTTGCTCTTAATTGTCCTCCTCTAACTTAGTTAGAATAATAGAAGAACTCTTAATTTGAAACTGGTTGAACATTGATTGGAATCTCTCTCATCCATTAGGTGGTACTGAAAAAATCTTATATAGTAAATATCACATTATATGTCTAAAGTTTAAAGTTCAACTTTGCTTTAATTCTTGCATCAATACCCTCAGCAATTGTATTTTTGCTCTTCTTTCCATTTTGTTTATCCACTGGAATGTTCTAGTTCTGTAATGAGATCCTTTATCAATTCATCTACTTCATAATTTTTTGCTTATCATACCCATTATTATCCTTGTAAGCCTCCTAATCCTACAAGTTGGTTATCCTTAAAGTGTGCTAGTGAAAGTCATTTTCCATCCCAATTCTTTTTGATGGATTGTGTTCTTCATATTTTTTCTTAACTTTTATTTCTTCTACCTAAACTACTTTGATAGGATTCATAAAAAGTACTTTGTATCCATCTCCATCCATATATATAACATCCTCAACAATTTGTTATGGATTGAAGGACATTACAACCTAATCATTAGATACAATGAGATTAACTTCCTATGTAATGGCTACCAATTCATCAAATTATTTTGTATTTTTCTTTATTGTCTACACTTTGGATTCTTTAGCTACCTAAGTTTGTTTTCCTTTGCCATCACCTAAATGTTAGGCTTTGAATTTTTCACACTTGTGTAAGTTCTTTTTTATAAATGGACTCAACATGTCCTTGTATGTGGCAATAATTACAAAAAATAATATTGATTTCATAAAATATTATTTGCCACTTTCTCCATTCCTCAAAATTATTAAGGTGAATCCTAGGGACAAAGAATTAGAAATATCGATCTCTACATATATTGCTGCAAACATTGAGTTTTCTAAGAACAAAGTGTAATCATCTGGCCTTAAAAATGACAAAGCCTATTACCTATTCCACTTAAAGTTGAAGGATTGTAAAGGAGTAAAAGCAAACCTAGTAAGTGAATCCAAAGCACTAAATGTTCGGATTGGTTGTTTTATTTTGCACCTTTAACATTTGTAAAGGAAAAAATGATGGTTCTTAAAAACCTATGATTCATATGACCAAGCCATGAATCCGAATGGTTCGAGAGTCCATTAATCCAACTGTTGCATGGTGGGGTAAACACTAGAAATAATTAGCATGATGCTTGAAGAATTTAAGAAAAGGACAACCTAATCTAAAGTTGCTATAAGTGTGAATCTGTTAAACTCTATGGCTTGTTGATATTTAGAATGAAGTATACAAAAATTTGACTCCTCTTTATATGTTGTAGGTTCTTTTGGTGAGAAAGAAATAAGCATAATTGGTAAAGGCAATAGAAATTCGGAAGCTTTTGTTTGATTGGTAAAGATAGAAAGATAAGATTTTGTAAAAGCCATTGGCATAGGAGACATTACCCTAAAAGTGGCTTAGAAAATTCTCTTGCAACATTAGCATTGGAAGGTGCCAACTCCAAATATGCAAATTTGGCCACCAATGGTGAAAAAACATGAGAATTTGCATCCAAACACTTGATAGCACACCACCTAAAGGATTTGAAGGTATTAACAAATGATAAGGGCCTCTTAACAAAGGTGGAAGGGTGGGGGGGCAAGGGGGTGTGGGTTGGGGGTAAGGGTGCCCCCATAAGGTGGTTAGTGTTAGAGTTAGTTTAGGAGGCAAGGGTATTTTAAATTAGGTTTGCTTGGGAGAGAGAAAAGAAAGCCCTATAGACCTTGCCATGTTAGTTAACCTAAAGCAACTTTTCCTTTTACGGCTTGTTTTGCCAAAAAATCACTTTTTTTTTTTAAGCTATCTACTTTGTTCTAGACAATAAATAATTTTGGCAAGCTTTTAGTGAAAACAACTAGTCATTTTCATAACCATTTAAATGGTAAGGCCCCATCCCACTAACTCTAGTTGCTTTAACAAAACCATTGCTCATTAAAAGACTCTAGTGCCAACAAAATTTATTGCCCTAAAAATGCATTAGCTCTATTGTCTTATCCATATAGCTCTATAAATATTCTACTTTACTAACAAAAGAGAAAGCCATCGTTAAATTAAGAAAAGGCTCCATTTCCATAATTTGTTCCTAAAAACCAATGTAGTATTCATTAAGGCCTTTCAAAAACTATAACTTCATATGCTCTTGGTGTGATTTCCAAAGTTTAATATGGCCCATTTTTTAGGGGTTAAGCTCCATAAGTATGACATATTTATCTCACAAGTCTTGCAATTAGGTGAAATACAAAGAAATTGCTTCACCCTTTATGGACCAAACTCAAATCATTTAGAATGTCATATAAACATGAGGAATCCACCAAGTCAAAATGGATGTGCAATTGTTTCTAAAGTAGTGATGCATTGGTGGTGTAAATGAGGCCTTTACAACTGCTCTTAGAGTGAATTCAAGATCTAGGTGATACATAACATTGCATTGATCCCACAATGAAAACTACAATAAGCTATGATACACGTTAGGATAACAACTACTAAGGAAAATAGGTTTGCTTTTGGCTAATAGACTTGTGCGCACACTATGACTCCAAGTGGCTAAATTTACAAGTCCTTTGAGATTGAGAGAGAAGAAAGTAGTTGTATTGCTATCTTTTTTGGTAAATACAATGGGTTTAAAGAGTTGGTATTTTGTGGAATCTGTGAGATGTATTCTTCTTCATGGCTCCTTTTGAGTTTTGGCTTATGGTGGAATGTCTGAGTTCTACTACTTGATTGGTGTCTAGTTAAACCATGTCACGATGGTTGCAAATTATTTGTAACTTTTAGATGCAAATGTTTCTTATACCAAAGTAAAATATTTATGAGATTGAGAAGAAGATTAAACATTTCTATGAATAATTCAAAAGATCATAAAACTCATAAGGTTGTTTAGCAAGTTATTTGTTCACCCAAAAAAGAATGAAGACTTGGGCTACTAAATTTTAAAGTGTGGCGTTCGGTGAAATTTAAATGCAAGTGAACATGTCAAACAAGTAATATAATAATGAGTATGAGTATCGTCCCACGAAGATTGGTGAATACTAAACTAATTAAGTACTAACGATGAATTAATCCTAAAATTTATCTAGCAAATCAAAATATTGTTGATGATAAATTAAAATTTAAAATTTCTAAAATGAAAACTCAAGACTAATTTAAATTGAATCCAAGTAGAAAAATCAAGATGAGAAACATGTTAGAGCTTCCAATTTCACCATAACTACTAGATATGAATTTTCATAGTTTATGCCTGCAAGAATGGTATTACCTATGTGATGGCGGAACTTCCTAATTTATTTACTATCCTATGTCTAGGTATAGTAAACCTATTTAGTTTATTAATTCACTATATCTCTATATGTGAATTGAAACAAACCAAATGCATTAGGATCTGTGAATATTCCTGGTTACAATAAATCTTTCGATCATCTTACCACCAAAAGCCATACAAATAACATGGTATATGTCTATCCACATTTAATTCATGGTTATATATTATAAGAAGCAATTGCATATTATTAACTTTCAGTCTCAAATATGCACATCAAATCATTCAAGTGGTGGCCAATCACTTAAAAGCATTAAGCATAATAATATGTAACTTACATAAATAAAATATCTTGCAAAACATAAAAAATTATAAAATTCACATTATCATAGTTAGGCTACATCTTTGCTCTAACAAAAGAAGTTTAGAACATAATGAAATACCAAACCAAAGTAATAGTAGAAATTAAGTAAAACATCTTAAATAGAAAAACAGGAAAGTTGTCACCACACTGTCTTCTCTTTAAAAATTCTTTACAGAATTCCTACCATTCAAGAATGATAAGAAGTAGAGGGAAGCTTTCATGCCTCTATTTCTCTTTTTCTTCCTTGGTTTTCTCTTTCTTCTCTCACTTTTTCTCTTGCTTCTTTGGTTCCGGCGGCAACACACGGTTTCTCCCTTTTTTTCTTTTTTTTTTTCTCTCCTGTGCAGTGCCTCCTTCTCTTCCTTTTGTTTTCTCCTAATTCACGCTCCTTTTATGCTGTCTTTTTCTCCTCCTTGGCAACATGTCCTTGTCCTACTCAATTTGGAATTCACTTTTTTTGTCTTTTCTTTTATTTCCTTCCTTGTCCTTTTTTTGTCCTTTTCCTTTCTTCTTTTAGATTTGTACACGTTGCCTTCTTGTAGCTTTTTTTCCTTTCTTTCTTTTGCTCTTTTGGGGTTTGCTGCATAAATAACACAAATTTACATAAATATATCAAAACTTAAATATTATCTTATAAAACTTGTATTATTTATATCCTAAAATATCTAAAATAACTCTATAAAAATAGAGTTATCAAGACCCCCAAACTTGACATTTTGCTAGTCCTCGAGCAAAAATAAGAGATAATATATGTTTTGGACAAAACCCCTTCTTGAAATTCACTCAAAATTGCTCAACTTAACAATTCAAAGAAAAAAAATAGTTTTCATCCAAACACAACAATTGTTTCATAAGACAAGATAGACTCTTAACTATGTTGACCATGTGCTTATGTGTAAGTGTGAGTCCTTATCTTTTCAACTATATGCACTCTAAATAGATCCACATTAATATGCAATCTCTCAAAATCTTTAACCAAACCTCATAGGTTTTTTCATTCCTCTCTCCACTAATGTAGGCCAATCATCTAACCAAGAATCAATAGGACTTTTATAAGCTTGTAATGTAAGGCTGGGCTGGGGGTAAGATGAAAGTCATTTAGGCTTAATTCACCCATGAACACATTGCTTTCTAGGATCTAATTTGAGCTTTTGTCACTTTCTTTTTTTTTTTTTCCTTTTTTTTTTTTTTTTTTTGCCAATGATCTTTCTATCACCACTTCTCTCATTCCTTTCTTTTCAAAAATACTTGATTTCACTTAGATTTTTGATACTTATAAAAGTCATAATCATGCTTGCAATCATAAAGCAAGTAGTAGGACTAGAAATGTAATCATTATAATCTTATCTTGCTGATGACATCCAACTACTATGCAAAAGCCAATTTCTGAACCTTTAGTGGCTTGAATTTGACAATAAGCAATAAGAGAATTTCATTCTTGGACAGATGTTGCATTTTTTTTTTTTTTTGCATTAACAAAAGCAACATATTATGCTACATAATCATTGCAATCAACATTCTTCCCATATAACATTCTTCCCCTCGACTTCTCTTTCACTCAAATATACTTATATCCTAAAAATTAACATGTTCAAGGGTGCAGGATGAAAGGATAATTTGTCAAAGGCTCAAAGGTATATATATGTGGGTGTCAAAATAAAAAAAAATGGATATAAATCAAGGCTCAGCGGGGTGACTGGGGATAAATAAATAGGGTTGGCTTGAAAGGCTCAAACGATCCAAAGAATGGCCTAAATCACTTTCTCAATTAGATGCAGCCTAGGATTTCGCCTCAAGAGGAAATCAAGCAAATTCTAAGATCCAGGTGAGATCTAACAAAATCACATACTTCACATGAATGTTCTCCAGAAATACACACAATTTCAAAAATGAAGGACTTTTAGTGTTTAATAAATGGATCAACATAATCAGAATCACACTTAACTCACATCACAATTGTAGGTTTGAACAGAATCTACATCTTCCTAAGAATCGCTAAGAATTCAAAACAAAGGGTTTAATAATGACATGAGAAAAAAATTCAATTAGATTTAGCAAGAAAAGATTTATTTTCCCACCCCCAAACTTGAATGAGGCATTATCCTCAATGCAAAAAGAAATAATGCAAGAATAAAGGAAAAATAAAGGTAAAATAGGAATGAGAAAACTCCCCTGATTGTAGGTGATAGCCATAGAGAGCTCTGAGGAGATGGTGGTGACAAAACTTTCAGCAAAAGAACCAACAAAATGCTTGGGTTGCCTCCCAAGAAGCGCTTGCTTTATAGTTTTCAGCCAAACTATCTTCAATGTTGCTACTCAAGGAGGAAGAAGATCAATGGTAGTCTTCTGCATGTTGACTCCCTCAAAGTAAGGCTTCAAACGCTGACCATTCACCTTAAACGTGCCTTGGGTGTCATTTACAACTTCTATTGCTCCATATGGGAATACCTTAGTGACTATGAAAAGGCCAGACCATCGGGACCACAATTTACCTGGAAACAATTTAAGATGAGAATTATAAAGTAATACTTTCTGGCCAACCATAAACTCTCTTCTTAATATGTGTTGCCATGCCATCTTTTTGTCCACTCCTTGTATATTTTGGCATTTTCATAGGCCTCATCTTGTAATTCTTGCAATTCATTCAGCTACAACAATCGAGTTTCACCTGCAGACTGCATATCAAAGTTCAAAAATTTCAAAGCCCAATATGCTTTATGCTCTAATTCTACAGGTAGATGACAAGCCTCCCCAAACACTAGCCTAAAAGGAGACATTCCAATTGGTGTTTTGAATGCTGTTCTGTAGGCCCAAAGTGCATTATCAAGTTTCATTGACCAATCTTTCCTTGAGGCATTCACAGTTTTGTCCAAAATTCTCTTAATTGCCCTATTTGATATCTCAACTTGACCGCTAGTCTGAGGGTGATAAGGGGTAGCAATCTTATGGGTAACCCCATACTTACCCAAAAGTGCTTCAAATTGTTTGTTACAAAAATGGGTCCCTCTATCACTTATGATTGCCCTAGGAATGCCAAAGCGGGTAAAAATATTTTTCTTTAAGAATTTAAGCACAACCTTAGCATCATTTATTGGCAACGCTACTGCTTCTACCCACTTAGACACATACTCAACAGCCACCAAAATATACATATTTCCATAAGAAGGTGGAAAGGGTCCCATGAAATCAATATCCCAAACATCAAATAACTCACACACAACAACATTGTTTAGAGGCATCTCATGTTTCCTAGAAATATTCCTAGTTCTTTGACATTGATCACATGCAACTACATATGAATATGCATCTTTAAAAAGTGCGGGCCAATAAAATCTAGACTGTAAAACCTTAGCTGCAGTTCTGGTGGCATCAAAATGACCACCAGCCTCTCTAGCATGACAATGGTGTAGGATACTGGCCATCTCTTCCTCAGGAACACATCTCCTTATAACCTGGTCTACACATACTTTAAACAAGAAAGGCTCTTCCCAAAAATAATGTTTGAGGTCATAAAAGAATTTTTTTCTTTGTTGATATGACATTTCCGGAGGAAGAACATTACTTACCAAATAATTGACAAAATCAGCATACCAGGGAATTTGGATGGATTGGAGTGCAAAAATGTTTTCATCAGGAAATTCTTCCATAATCGGTTGATCTTCTTCCTTCAAATTGGGAATTCTGGACAAATGATCTGCAACTAGATTTTCGGTCCCCTTCTTATCCTTGATCTCCAAATCAAACTCTTGTAGCAATAGAATCCACCTGATTAACCTAGGTTTTGATTCTTTCTTTTCAAGTAGATTCTTAAGAGCAGAGTGGTCAGAATAAACAATAACTTTTAAATCAATTAGATAAGAACGAAATTTATCAAAAGCAAATACTACTGCCAAAAGTTCTTTTTCTATTGTTGAATAATTCAATTGTGCACCTGACAAGGTTCGACTAGCATAGTAAATGGTCTGAAAAACTCCATTCTTCCGTTATCCCAAAACAACTCCTACTGCAAAATCACTAGCATCACACATTAGCTCAAAAGGTAAGTCCCATTCTGGTGTTGCCATGATTGGTGCTGATATCAACTTTGCCTTTAAAGTGTTAAAATCCTGCAAGCATTCATTAGAAAAGTTATATTTCACATCTTTAACCAACAAACTTGAAAGGGGTCTAGCAATTTTAGAAAAATCTTTTATGAACCGCCTATAGAATCCTGCATGCCCCAAAAAGCCTCTAACAAGTTCCACTGATGTTGGTGGGGGCAGTTTTGCAATGACCTCCACTTTAGCTCGATCAACCTCTAATCCTTTTTTAGATATCTTATGCCCAAGCACTATTCCTTCCTGCACCATAAATTGACACTTCTTCCAATTCAAAACAAGGTTAGTCTCCTCACACCTTTGTAAGACCCTTGCTAAATTATCTAAACAAATGTCAAATGATGAACCAAATACAGAAAAATCATCCATGAAAATCTCAATGAATTTTTCAACCATATCAAAAAAAATGGCCATCATGCATCTCTGAAAAGTGGCTGGTGCATTACAAAGACCAAAGGGCATTCTTCTAAAAGCAAAGGTACCATAAGGACAAGTGAAAGTGGTTTTCTCTTGATCTTCTGGTGCAATGTGAATTTGATTATACCCTGAATACCCATCAAGAAAGCAATAAAATTTGTGTCCTGCAAGCCTTTCTAACATTTGATCAATAAATGGTAAAGGGAAATGATCTTTTCTAGTGGCATCATTTAGTTTTCTATAATCTATACACACACGCCATCCAGTAACTATCCTAGTTGGAATCAATTCATTATTATCATTTCTTTGAATAGTCATACCTCTCTTCTTTGGCACAACTTGCGCAGGACTTACCCAAGGACTATCTGAGATAGGATAAATGATCCCTGCATCAAGCAACTTGATTACCTTAGCCTTCACCACTTCTTGCATCTTTGGATTCAATCGCCTCTGAGGTTGAATAGTAGCTTTGTACTGCTCTTCCATCAAAATCTTGTGCATGCAAAGTGAAGGACTAATTCCCTTGATGTCAGCTATTTTCCATCCAATTGCTCCTTTATGCTCTTTCAACACATGAAGTAATTTCTCTTCCATTGATTCTGTCAAAGAAGAAGATATGATTATTGGTAGAGTAGAAACTTCATCTAAATAAACATATTTCAAATGGGAAGGTAAGGGCTTGAGTTCAAGAGTTGGGGGCTCTTTAATTGATGGCTTAGGTTTTGTCATATGTTATCCTAACTCCTCAAACTTTGTTGCCTTTTGCTGTGAATATGGTGGATTTGCCTCCATGAGATTGGCATACTCCTGTATCTCTTCACTTTCAATTTCCTCATTCTTTGGGTGAACTAAGCATGCTTCAAGTGGATCCTTGAAAACTTTTTCCTGAAAGATCTTATTCACAAACTTATCAATTGTCTCAACCCTAAAGCAGGAATTATCATTAGAGGGATGTTTCATAGCAGTAAAAACATTAAAAGTGACAGAATCATTTTGAACTCTTAATATTAACTTCCCTTGTTGTACATCAATCAAAGCTCTCCCTGTTGCTAAAAAAGGTCGACCTAAGATAAGTGATACCTCAAAGTCTTCCTCCATGTCAAGTACTATAAAATCTGCAGGAAAAATGAATTTGTCAACTTTTACCAATACATCTTCTACAATACCTTTTGGATATTTAATTGATCGATCAGCCAATTGTAGGGACACTGTGGTTGGCTTCACTTCACCCAATCCTAATTTCCTGAAAACAGAAAAAGGCATTAGATTAATACTAGCTCCTAAATCACATAATGCCTTATCAAAGTGAGAATCTCCAATAGTACAAGGAATTGTAAAACTCCCTGGATCTTTTAATTTTGGAGGCAGTTTGTTTTGTAAGATGGCTGAGCATTCTTCAGTTAGCTTCACAGTTTCATACTCTTCGAGCTTCCTTTTGTTTTTCAATATCTCCTTAAGAAATTTTGCATAACTGGGCATTTAAGCTAATGCATCTGCAAAAGGAATGTTAATATGCAATTTTTTAAATACATCAAGAAATTTAGAAAACTGCTTATTTATTTTATGTTGCTGGAGTCTCTGAGGAAATGGAACTGGAGGCACATAAGGCTTGGGATTATCAGGGAATAATGTCCTCTTGGTTGCCTCCTCAGGCTGTGTGCTAACATCATCTTCCTTATCCCTGACATTTTCCTTCTCAACGTCATCTTTTCCCACTTGTTTGCCATTTCTCAAGGTTATTACCTTTGCATCTTCTATAGGATTCTTCTCTGTGCTACTTGGCAATGAACCTTGTTGCCTTCCTGAAATCATATTAGCCAACTGACCTATTTGTACCTCTAAATTTCAAATTGAAGCTTCTTGGATTTGCAATCTTGTTTCGTTGTTCTATAACATCTTGGCGACCATTTCCTCTAAATTAGGCTTCTTTTCTTCTGGTTGCCTGAATCTTGGTGGTGGCCTCATTGCATTAGAATTACTCCATGAAAAATTTGGGTGGTTACGCCATCCCGAATTGTAAGTGTTGGAGTATGGATTATTTTGTGGCCTACTTGAATTTCCAACATAATTAGCATCTTCACTACCCTGTGCAAAGGTGTTACCTACTTGGCACTCTATGCTTGCATGTCCTCCGCCACAATGATCACATAACATGTTCTGAATCCTCATGACTGGAGCACTCAGGTTATCTATCTTCTTATTGAGTTTTTCAATTTGTGCATACATTGCAGTGAAAGCATCCACTTCATGAATTCCACTAGCTTTCCTCACTGGTGACCTCTTAGTAGGCCACTGATAACTATTATTCGCCATTTCCTCTAAAAGATCATATGCTTCTTCTGGTGTCTTATTGTTCAAAGCCCCTCCTGCAGCTGCATCAAGCATAAAGCGAAGATTTGTACTAGACCCATTATAGAAAGTTTGTACCTGTAACCATATAGGTAGTCCATGTTGTGGACATCTTCTTAAAAGCTCCTTGAATCTTTCCCAAGCTTCATATAATGATTCATTGTCCATCTGCATAAAAGTAGTAATATCGTTACGCATTTTGACAGACTTTGCTGGAGGAAAGAACTTACTAAGAAATTTCTGAGCCAAATCATCCCATGTTGTAATTGATCCTGCAGGAAGAGAAGAAAGCCAACTTTTAGCTTTTTCTCTTAAAGAAAATGAGAATAGCCTTAATCTAACAACATCATCTGTGACTCCATTGTATTTAATCATGTCACAGATTTCAAGAAAAGCATTAATGTGAGCATTTGGATCATCGTTTAGTAGCCCACTAAATTGTATAGAATTTTGAAGCATCTGAATGAGTGCTGGCTTGATTTCAAAGTTGTTTGCTTGAATTGCAGGCCTTTTGATATTTGATGTGGCACCCTGAACTGTTGGTGCAACATATTCTTTTAGAAGCTTACGTGGATCATCATTCTCCGCCATTTTTCTAGCTTCACTTCTTTGTTCTCTTAGTTCCTTTCGTTGCTTTCTGATTATGCGCTCAATTTCTGGGTCAAGATTAACAAGTTGTTCTCTTTAGCTACAGGTCATGCACGTCTATAACACTCCTGAAAAGTAGTAACTAAAAAAAATGATTAAAATTTTTTTTTAAGGAAAAATAACAATAATAAAGCAAAAGAAAAGGAAAAATAACAATAATAAAACAAAAGAAAAAAATTGATTTTTTTTAACAAAATAAAAACTAGATTAAACTTAGAATTATTCGGTATTAATATTAATTAGCAGTAAAACAACCAATCCCCAGCAACGGCGCCAAAAACTTGTTCGGTGAAATTTAAATGCAAGTGAACATGTCAAACAAGTAATATAATGATGAGTATGAGTATCGTCCCACGAAGATTGGTGAATACTAAACTAATTAAGTACTACGATGAATTAATCCTAAAATTTATCTAGCAAATCAAAATATTGTTGATGATAAATTAAAATTTAAAATTTCTAAAATGAAAACTCAAGACTAATTTAAATTGAATCCAAGTAGAAAAATCAAGATGAGAAACATGTTAGAGCTTCCGATTTCACCATAACTACTAGATATGAATTTCCATAATTTATGCCTGCAAGAATGGTATTACCTATGTGATGGCGGAACTTCCTAATTTATTTACTATCCTATGTCTAGGTATAGTAAACCTATTTAGTTTATTAATTCACTATATCTCTATATGTGAATTGAAACAAACCAAATGCATTAGGATCTGTGAATATTCCTGGTTTACAATAAATCTTTCGATCATCTTATCACCAAAAGCCACACAAATAACATGGTATATGTCTATCCACATTTAATTCATGGTTATATATTATAAGAAGCAATTGCATATTATTACCTCTCAGTCTCAAATATGCACATCAAATCATTCAAGTGGTGGCCAATCACTTAAAAGCATTAAGCATAATGATATATAACTCACGCAAATAAAATATCTTGCAAAACATAAAAACTTATAAAATTCACATCATCATAGTTAGGCTATATCTTCGCTCTAACAAAAGAAGTTTAGAACATAATGAAATACCAAACCAAAGTAATAGTAGAAATTAAGCAAAACATCTTAAATAGAAAAACAGGAAAGTTGTCACCACACTGTCTTCTCTTTAAAAATTCTTTATAGAATTCCTACCATTCAAGAATGATAAGAAGTAGAGGGAAGCTTTCGCACCTCTATTTCTCTTTTTCTTCCTTGGTTTTCTCTTTCTTCTCTCACTTTTTCTCTTCCTTCTTTGGTTCCGGCGGCAACACACGGTTTCTCCCTTTTTTTCTTTTTTCTTTTTTCTCTCCTGTGCGGCGCCTCCTTCTCTTCCTTTTGTTTTCTCCTAATTCACGCTCCTTTTATGTTGTCTTTTTCTCCTCCTTGGCAACGTGTCCTTGTCCTACTCAATTTGGAATTCACTTTTTTTGTCTTTTCTTTTATTTCCTTCCTTGTCCTTTTTTTGTCCTTTTCCTTTCTTCTTTTGGATTTGTACACGTTGCCTTCTTGTAGCTTTTTTTACTTTCTTTCTTTTGCTCTTTTAGGGTTTGTTGCATAAATAACACAAATTTACATAAATATATCAAAACTTAAATATTATCTTATAAAACTTGTATTATTTATATCCTAATATATCTAAAATAACTCTATAAAAATAGAGTTATCATGTGGAATAAGGTTTTTTTGGGAAGGTTACTCTAAAATCTTATCAGTTATCCAAGCTCATCTTTATGGAGTAGATGGATTTATAGTACTAAATGTAGGAAAGTTTCAACTATGCATCTTGACATTAAAGAAAATATGGCATGGAGTTAGAGAGGTCTTCTAAATTTATAATAGACTCTTTTATTTGTGCTTTTTGAACTTTCTTATTGCTGTAAAGATTTATGCCAAGTTAATATTGAGGTTGAATGGTATGACTTGATATAGTTAAGTGGAATTAGTAAACATAGTTTTATTGGATTGCTCATATATAAGGATAGACTTTGTACAACATAAGTGGTTTCTCAATGGCTTCTCTCAATTGATCCATATTGTAATTTTTGTGGTTTTCAATTGGAAAATAGGTCACTTGTTTTTTCAGTGTACTTGGACTATGCAAATTTGGTAAGGTATGCTTATGCAACAAGGCATTCATAAGAACATTAACGATTAAAATTCTAAACTACAATGGATGGTTAAAGCAACGAAAGGAAAATGTTTAGTTGCAAAACTTCTTAAAATTGCTTTCTTAGTTTACATGTATTGTATATGGTTTGAACATAATCATAGACATTTTCAAAATAAGATTGTTTAAATATCAATTTTTTGGTTCAAATGTCACGGTCTTAGTAAATCTATGCGGCACTTAGGTCTTAGCAAACATTTGGGTCAGCCTTTCTATGCTTTCAGTTCATTACCTAAAAGCCACAATGGGACGATTTGGTTAGTCCCAAGACAACTTGTTCGGAGGTTGGCAAAATAAAAGGCGCACACAAGCACATGTTTGAATGTACATCTTTATTGAACCAAAGAATCATCCATGTTACAAGCAACTAGGCAAACAAGCTACAAGTAATAAGACAAAGACTCTTATACACCTAACAAGGTCAAATTCTATATAAGGGGACTATTTATATTACATCACAGTGGAATTACAAACATAAAGTAACAAAGGTACAAAACATGGGCACAACCCAAGTGGGCGACCCAACATAAGGAAACTAAACAAATAGGTCCATCCAAAGTGCAAGTAGGTAGTAGTAGGTCACATCCTCAATTGGTAGATCCCTTAGCCTATACTACCAGCCCAAAAGGTTCTCTCCCATTCTATCCAACGATGTCCTCAGCGCTGCGACATAATAAGGTTTAGGCTCCTTATAACACTTTATCGTTCGACTGAGGCTATAATGTTTGACCTGTACTTGACTAGCTGACCTTCATCTTCATAGCTTCCTGGTGTAGACTCCTCGGTCCATCCAAGGCCTTCTTTAGTGTGCCAATCCATCCCACCTTTGTGTAGCACTTTAGTGAGTCTTTCTGGTTTGTTAAAGGTCCCTTATGGAATGCACTCATGCTGGTGAAGCTTCTGTAACCTCCACGTAGTCGTCGATGAGGTTTCTAAACTACCATAACTCTTCTTCAAACTCCTAAGTCGCTTCCTCGACTGGCAGGCCTTTCCATTTGACAAGTAACTGTCATCGCGAGTGGACTCGCTTCTTACTAAGGATGCAATCATCCAAGATCTCCTCAACATCCTTGTCAAAAGACTTCAACATCATCGGGGGAGCCCGTATTGACTACCTCCATCCTGCCCCTACCTTGTCTCCGTGGAAGGGCTTTAACATACTCACATGGAAGACTGGATAGATCCTAAGGCCATGCGAGAGGTCTAGTTGATAATCCACCTTGTCAATCTTAGCCACGATCTCAAACAATCCTGCATACTTTTCACACAAACCCTCTTAAAGAGGTTTATACGCCTTATACTGGTAAGGGAGGAACTTCACCAAGACTTGATCCCCTATGTTATAGATAACCGGTCTACGCCTTTTGTTGGCCCATTTCTTCATCCTCTTGATAGCCTTGTTCAAGTAGGATCTCGCCACATCTGAGTTCCTTTTCCAAGATCTCGCCATTTCATGAGCACCAGGGTATTGTCCCGATGACTTTGCTTCGATAGTGGGAAGGGTTAAAGGCTACTGCCCTACCATTAACTCAAAAGGGCTCTTATTGGTCAACTCACTTCTCTAAAGGTTGTAGGAGAATTGAGCTACATTTATCAGCTTCACCTAATTCCTCTGATTCTCACTGACAAAGTGCTGTAAGTACATCTCCACCAAGTAATTCACCCTTTCCATCTGTCCGTTTGTTTGCAGATGGAAGCAAGTAGAGAATCATAACTCTGAGCGCAAGAGGTTGAACAACTCTTGCCATAATTGGCTAGTGAATAATAGGTCACAGTCACACATGATGTCCCACGATAGCCCTTAGTATTTCACAGCATACTTTAGGAAAAAGCCTGCCATGACTTTCGCGGTACACTTCACTAAGGTTGGTATGAAAGTTCCATACTTAAAGAAGTGGTCTACTACTATTAAAATCGAGCTGCACCCATCAGACTTCGGTAGCTTCGTAATGAAATCTATGGAGATGCTTTCCCATGGTCGACTTAGGATCGGTAAAGGCTCCAGCAATCCCTTAAGAGCTCTTTTCTCTGGCTTATCTTATTGGTAGATAAGGCAAGTCTTCACAAACAATTCAATTTGGTCCCACATGTCGGGCCAATAATTCGAAGCTTCTAGGAGTGCTCTTGTCCTCCATCGTCCCAGATGCCCTGCCCACTTGCTGTCATAGTGCTCACCAATAAGTTTGTGGTAGAGGTTTTGCCACTTAGGCACATACAAGCACCTCCCTTTGGTGTAAAGCAGTCCATCCTTAACGAGTTGCACCAACTGTTTGGCCATTAGATTGTGAGCCATACCTTCTTTTATGATTGGTAGTGTGTCTCCCACCGCTACGCTTATGGTAGCCAACTCACTCTTTCTGCTAAGGGTGTTAGCCACCACGTTGCCTCTCCCAAGCTTGTACTCTATAACATAGTTAAATTCGGCCAGAAAATCCTACCACCTAGCTTGCTTTAGGGATAGTTTCTTTTGGGTCTAGAAGAAGCTCATCACTGTATTATTTGTCTGGATCAAGAACTGTGAACCTAGTAGATAGTGACACGAATTCCTTAGGCAATGAACAATTGCCGCCATTTCTTTCTCTTGTATTGTATATCTTCGCTTCGCCTCATTTAAGTTCTGGCTCTTAAATGTGATAAGATGTCCTTTTTGCATTAATACACCCCTAATGGCAAAATCAGAAGCATAGGAGTGCATTTCGAATCGTTTAGAGAAATCTGGTAGTATTAACATTGGCTCTTGTGTTACCGTAGCTTTCAAATCTTCAAAAGCTCGCTGACACGCCTCTGTCCAATCCCAAGGATTGGACTTCTTTAGCAATTCAGTTAGAGGTGTAGGCCTTGTTGAGAACCCTACAATAAAGCACCAGAAATAATTGATTAGGCCTAAGAAAGATCTTAATTCTGTAACTTTAGAAGGAGCTTCCCAATCCTAGATGGCTTTTACCTTTATAGGGTCCATTCAGAGAGTTCCTTTTTTTATCACATCGCCTAGGAAATGTACTTCTTCTTAGGTGAACGAGCATTTTTCCCTTTTAAGATACAGTTGATTCTTGCGTAACACCTTGAACAAGATCTTTAAATGTTCTGCATTTTCCTCTAGACATTGTTGTAGACCACAATATCATCCAAGTAGATGACCATAAACTTGTCCAAATAAGGATGGAGCAAGTTGTTCATTAAGGTGCAAAATGTGGCTAAGGCATTGGTTAACCCAAACGGCATCACCAACCACTCAAAAAAGCTGTAGTGAGTCATGCAAGTTGTCTTTGGCTCATCTCCTACTGCAATTTGGACTTGGTGATAGCCTGACCGCAAATCTACCTTTGTAAAGTAACAGGCATGACCCAACTGATCAAACAAGTCTCCAATCAAAGGGATAGGATACTTGTTCTTCATAGTGACCTTGTTCAACGCCCAGTAGTCAATGCAGAGTCATAATGACCCGTCTTTCTCGAATTGGAATAAGACCGGCGCGCCATACAGTGCTTTTGCTGGTCAAATGTATCTTGCATCTAATAAGGACTTTAGTTGTTTCCTAAGCTCTTCTAGCTTAGGTAGGGACATTCGATAGAGAGCTTTTGCTGGTGGTTTGGCTCCTTGTTCTAATTAAATGGCATGATCCACCTCCCAACGAGGTGGTAGCTTTTTCGGCAATTTTGGGGGCATCACATCCCCCTTTTCTTCTAGGAATTGCCAATGATCTCAGGCAAGTCATCCTCTATCACTGTCTCTATCTCCTTCAGCACGACTAAGTATATTTCTCTACCTTTCCACATGCCCTTTTTCAGCTACATGGCGGAAAGACTTTTCTGTATTGGACCTATGGCTTGAGTTGGGATGAGGCACGACATATCGCCAACAAAGATACATAGGCAGTTGTTCACGGGGAAGGGGAATGCATGGGCCACATGGAGAAAGTCTAGTCCTAGAACCAACTTGTAGTCATCCATAACCATTACAGTCAGATTTACTTTCACCTTCCACTTGCTGACATGTAAGTCCAGTCCAAAAGCTATTCCAACTATTGGCCAAGGATTATTGTTCATCATCTTGAGTGGGCCGGTATCTTTCCTCACAGTTAGGCTTAACTTCTTAATGTGATGAAGTCATTGTTCATGGTTGAATCAACCATGCCTTGGTGAGCTTGCGATTAACTGTGCATTCCACATACATCAAAGACCTCATAGTGGACATCGAGGCCTCGCCCTTCATTGAGTTAAACATTTGAAGAGTCATTGAGTGTTCTTGTTCAGTTATGGGTTCAACTGGGGTTGCCTCCTGTTCTATTGCATTGATGGATCTCCTTTTCGGGCAATTTGTCATGATGTGAGGTCCATTGTAAATAAAACATCCCTTCCTTACCTTGTCATCCTGATTGAATGTGGCCCTATTACCACTGTTTCCACCATTTTGATTCAGCAGAGGTCAATTTCCTCCATTTCTTCCCGAGTTCTCACTCTGAGGTGGTGGTCTTGTGTTCACGGCTTCATTGCCCCATCAATCCGGCAGGGATTCCACAACTAAAATGGCTTGGTTAAGTTTGCACACATCCCTTTTTTCCACTTCATCTAAGGCCCATTTTTAGAGCCCTGTTTGAATAAGAATAAGAGGGTTTCCTCAGGTAAGTTTGTGAGATATAATGTTGTATCCATGAATGCCTAGAAATACACTCGCAGCGTCATGGTATGTTTGAGATACTGAAGAGTCTCATGAATCCTCAGGCTTACGTCCATTGGGAGAAATTGTTTCTTCAAAGCCTTTTTGAAGTCGTTGAAAGCCTCAATCTTTTCCTCTCTAACTTCGGCTTCCTAACACTGTCTTTGCCACCACATGTTCGCACTGCTCGTAAGATAATAGGCCGCCATATGTACCTTGAAGTAGTCATCCAAGATGTTAGCCATCTTGAAGTATTGCTTAAGGTGCCATATGAAGTTCTCGACTTTAGTAGCATCCTGCTTACCACTGTAATATCCTGGTTTTGGAATATCAAGGTTGGAAGCAGTAGTAGAGTTAAGTCTTCTTTATAGCTAAGCAAACTTTTCTCCAAATTCAAGCATCCTTTCTTCTATGCTAGAAATGTATCCTTCGACCAAGCTGAGTCTATCGTCAAAGGATGTCAACATTAGAATTTAGTATCAAGGAGCCCAAGTTTTCTCAAACAGACCGGTAGATGGTGTCCAAGGGCACAACAGATTCACAATGCCTAAAGAAAAGGGTGAAGCGCAAAACTCCCCTGACAGACATGGGAATCTCTCTCAAAGACAAGCAAAACTTCTTAAACTTTCTTTCTTAGTTTACATATATTGTATATGGTTTGAACGTAATCATAGAAATTTTCAAAATAAGATTGTTCAAATATCAATTTTATTGGTTAAAATCAATAAAGTAGTACATGGAAGAGCATATCTATTTAGGAATATTAAATTCTCTCAAGTGAGATTTGGAGGCTTCCAACCTCTATTTTCTCTTACTCTTAGTTTTTTGGGAATTTGTTGTACTACTGGGGTATGCCCCTATACTTTTATACATTACATTTTTTAATGCAACTTACCTTAAAACCAAAAAAAAAAAAAAAATTCTCTCAAGTGAATATTTTATTATGTCATAATTGAAGGATTTCAAATTTGATTTTCTCTTAGATGAATTGTAGTACTGAGGTATATCCTTAAGTTTTTGTACTATTTTATTCTTTGATAAATAAACTCACATATTCATCCAAAAAAAAAAAAAAAAGGAAACAAAGATTGTAACTTACTTTGTTTTGAGACCATGAAGCATAGGAGTCTTGTGCGAGAAGTCTTAGTACTTGCTGCGACTTGAAGAAAGGGGCTCTTTTATGGGTTTGCTGCCATGGATGCATGACAATGAGAAAGCTCTAGTTCTATTACGTCATTGTAAAAAAGCTCTTTAACAATGAAGGATTAGGACAAGGACTGCTACGGTGATGAGTAACAGTTTCTAAGAGACAGTTTACAAGATGTTTAACCACTTAGGTACCATAAGAAGTTGTGAATATTGGCACGAATTGATCAAAGGTTACTAGATAAGTCTTGCTTTTAATAATTCAAAGCAAGCCAAGCAACAAATTAACTATGAGATGGCAATCATTCTAGTAGTGTGTTTGCAATGAGTTACAAAGAGAAGAAACCCTATACAAATTATATATACATGAACAAGATGACGAAGGAGTCTCTGTTAATCTAGGTTGCCCGTGGCTATCCAACGACTACTGAAACTCTTGCACGTAAATGGTGCTTTGGTTAACTTTGCATTACCAGAAGGTAAAGCTGGCATGCCTTGAAATGGTAGGTCAGCCTAAATGTTGTAGGGAGCGAGTTCCCCGTCTTGGAAATTGACTGGTAAATATTCATCAAGGTAGCCACGTGGCTGCCACCTCAACTCAATTTAGTTGTATGTATGTGCTAGACCCTTTTTAATGAGGAACAATAATTCTTATAGTACAAACTTAAGTAGTCCCCTCATGGTTTAATTAAACACAACATTCTTCTTGGGTAATATTTGGCCTCCTTTCTTTATACTATCTGGAATAATTTTATGCGAATAATTTAGTCCAATAATATTTTTCGTTTGGCGCTGACAACAGATCTAAGACACTATCACTATGAGTGAAGTGGAAATTGTTTGTCCTCCAAAAATAATTTGATAAATTAATTTAGGATATACAACATCCTTAGAAACTGTTGACTATTGTTACAACCACTCAAGGTAAATACAACGCATGAGATTCTAGGATGTTGTATTGACTCTTCTTCCCCTTGCACATATATATTCAACAACCAGCAGTAGATTAGTTCAACAAATGAATCTTATCTACATCTATTTCATGTGGTCTCTTTCAACTCCTACCGTGGTAATATCATTGGGAAATTATGGTTTTACGAGTAAATCTCCACATTTGTGAATGTCGAGATTTGTGTTTGTTATATTTGATTTGATGACTGTAGTGGAAAGCCAATATTTTTCTGGGTTGTTCATGCATGGATTGATGGAGCATCATAAAGAAATAGTAGATATTTTAATCGTAAGGGTGTTTCTGCAATATTTCTCTCCGGAAGAAATTATTTGCGTCCAACGGTTTCAGTGGTTGCAAATTCTAATGACCGTTATGCTAAGCCATTGAATGGAACTCACAAGTCACATGTACGTACACACAAAAAGGTCTCTCTCTCATTCATTTCACTCTCTTTCACTCTCTCTCACATTTGTGTCAACTTGAGCTTATACGCTAATTACTAATGTAGCCTAATATACTCTCAAAGTACAAGCCGCTGACAAACACCAGCTCATTGATTACTGATCTAAAGAACATGGAGGTCATAATTGCCAAAGCTTTGGAATACTTCAATGGCACTAGGCATATGATTCTCTTTTATGAGGATGTTATGGCGAACCACGCTGTAAGTACTTACACATGAATACTTTGTAATTAAATAATTATTGATGTTTCCATCTTTATCAAAATTCTGGAGTTATATTTTGGGTGCTATGAAGTTGTATTCCTATCTAAATACAATGTTTTCCCTGTAGTGGTCATTTGGCTGCATTATTACCTCAAACTGATGTTGCATCCCTAGTAGACGTCTTTGTGATTGTGGCTTTTTATTTTTATTTTTATTTTTATTTTTCCATTTTTTGAGGTCCTTATTCCCCATTTTCCTAGCAGAAACTAAAAGATGCTTAGTAGTTTCTAAGGCTTCCACAAATCGAACTGTCAAGCTGTCAAATTAAAATTCACAACGGGCCATGGTCGGATCTCTTCAGGAACTGGGAGGATGTCAACAAGACAATCACTGGAATAACTTATGAGAGTTTTCACCATTCAAACTATTAAGCAAGGTCCTCCTTAACTCCTTCACTTGTGTATACCAACTTAACTTATTCTTACACTAGGAAGCTAATAGGATACTGATCCCACCTGGAACTTTTTCACACTAGCAGTGCCTCAGGTGCTTTATACGTTGTTTCTTCCCAAAGCCTCAATCAACAACCTGATGATAGGCCTATACGTTTTCCTTCATTTTCTTGTTGTTTAAGTAGACACCATGTATATGTGAGGTAATAAATGAAAATCATCAGCAAATGTTTGGCACAATGGTTCTGAATTATTTGGTTTGAATATGCCATTCCTTGCTAGTTACAAGCTGTGGGTGTTTGGTTCTATTGGGTGTGGATTAGCGTGTGGGTTGGAGCTGTCAATCATTGAAGGGGAAAAGTACAGCAGAGGAACAGGGTAAAGGATGTAGAGCTTGTGCCCACCTAACGGAGAAGACCCTGTGAGGGGTAAAAAGCAGAAGAACAAAGTAAGGAAATAAGTCTCATGACATATTCATGGGAAAGGCCTGTAGGATCTAATCTTTACGGGCTTCGATCCTTGTTCTCCAAGAACATGTTGGCTATGGGCCAAGGCATTCAAGTGGATGTGTCTATACACTCCGTAACCAAGGAACATGGAAAAGCAGGTGGAGTTCACTGTCATGAGCTTAAAATTTTAACTCGAAAAATTAGTCTATTAGGTAGAATTACTAAGTCTTTATAAATCTAAGACCTGCCATTCATCTTTTTAATATAGAGCAATGTCTTCTATATTTTCTTTCTTAAAATATTATATCTTAAAATATAACATTTTCTAATCTTTACGGATTTCTATCTTTGTTTTGCAAGAATATGTGGGTTACGACCCAAGACATTCTAGTGGACGTGCCTATGAATTTCGTAACAAGGACAGCGAGAGAAATAAAAACCGTTCTAAAACACTTCCCCAAAGAGTTGAATCAAATATTTTCAGATGATCTTCGCTTGTGTTCCCAGAAGTCGCTTGTGGTAAGGTAGTCCACGGTCCCGTGGCCAAGCAATGATTAAAATTGTGAAAATTAAGGTCCGACAATGAGGCGGTGTGGCTGTTATGGCATGTCTACATGCACGTGAGAACCAACTTATTGGTTTACCTTTTCTTAACTTTTTTGGCCCAATTCCTTGACCACCCATTTGGGACAGTGGGAAGAATTTAAAACAAAACCACTAACGACCAAAGAAAAGGACCGCCATGATGAGAAAATCACTACCCATGGCTATTTCCAAACGTTTCCTATTGTTCAGCAGCCACCAGCCTAGGTTGGCTGTTGGAATCCAAATCAAAGACTGTAATTGAAGTGCGTTCAGGCCACTAAAACTGTTGTTATCAAAGGCTGAATGGCGGTGCGATTGAAGTTGAACTTTTTCTTCTTCCTTCCAGAGTTGAATTTGTTTCACATTTTATATTAGCTAAAGTTTATTTATCCATTCTACGGTCTTCTTCAAGGGGAATATTAGACAAAGTTTTAAAAGGCAAGAGGAATATTAGACATTTCATCAGCTGGGATTATCTAATGTTTATTTTTCTCCTAGGGCGTGCCTTTTTTTATCATTCAGTAGCTCTTTTTTATGCCTGCCCATACTTCGCTTTGTTCCTTTCTTCTCTTTCTCTCCTTTCTCTCGACTTCAGTGGATTGTGGCACCTATCACAGGCTCAGCCTATTACGGGCTACATTGGGCTTGTCTGGCTTATGTGAAAAGCAGGCCCTTGACTAGGGTAAATGGATGGACACAGAATTAGAGGCAGGTCGTCGCAGGAAGGGGAGATTCTGGATTCTGGATTTTGGATTTTGGCCGAAGGCAGCGTGGGTCTCGTGTGAAGGGAAGAAATGGTGGCAGTCTCTTGTGGAAGTTGTAGATTTCAGTGTACCAGGAGTGACAGCCTCTCATAGAAGCTGTGAATTTATCCTAATGTAGTTTATGATTTATGTTTGTAACACAGCCTAATGGGAGTAAATCAGTTGTGGGATAGAAATACATCTGAAGGGAAGATTTGTCAAGTCAATAAGTTTTTCTCTTTCGAAAGGCCTCAAATATTGTCAAAAAGAGCTAAGAAGAAATAGTGACACCTCCTTCCTAAAAATCAAGTATGAAGGTGGAATTACACATTCAATAATGTGAAGTTCAATAAAGAATTCGATTGAAGTCGGATTATTGTTCTTAAAGGGAAAGCTCATAATCAAGTGTCGGTATTGCAAGCTCCGTCCTCTTCCGCTCTTTTTGAGGTTCGTTTATTCAGCCATGTGCTGACTTAAAGTTGCCCTAGAGCCAAAGAGACTTTTTGTGCGTTGTAACTGTAGCCGCTATAAACTTTGGGGAAATAATATTAGAAAGGCTTAGAAGTACAAAATCTGGGGTTCAGCAAAATCTTTAGGAATGTGGTTGGAAGGCTGCCGTTGTCTGACTGGAAGCCTTAAACATTTTGCGTGACACCGAGTGGAGGAAAATAAGAACGAATCGTAGCAAAAAATCAAGAAAAACGGAGAACATTTGAGTGAGTGTGAGTGAATACAAAAAAGAAAGAACGAGTGGAGGAAAATAAGAACGAATCGTAGCAAAAAATCAAGAAAAACGGAGAACATTTGAGTGAGTCTGAGTGAATACAAAAAAGAAAGAAAAGAACGTCCTAAACCTACATAAATGACTACAAGTATGTACAAGGCCCAACTATGTTCATCTGTTTCCAAATACAACTAACAAACATTGTTGAAAACAAGAATGTTGGGGGCCTGGGAAATCCCTACTTGTCCTCCACATACCTTGTTGTATCGTATACAAGATACTAAATTCCGTCTGTTGTTGCGTTAGAACCAGAAACCATGCCAAAGCGCCGGTTCAAGCTAATGCACCCAATGATACAGCTGAACCCAGGTTGGTCCACAACCCGAAAATCCTCTCCCTTCCTTCTCCTTATACCTTTTAAAAAATTAAATTAAAATAAAATATATACAGTTTCGAATTTTTTGACTCTCCGTTCTTGTGTCAGAAGTCAAGTGCCTGAATTTCTTGAATTTTCATGCTGGTGTTCCTTGTAAAATATATTTATTTATTTGAGATGCATTCTAGCTATCACTTGGACGCTCAACGTTTTGAAATAGTGAGTACCCACCAGATCTCACAAGTGTTTTGCATCGGTTCATCTTCTACCGTTAATCAAAGAGAGTATAAAAAAAAATAAAAAAATAAAAAAAATTGAATGGGAACATGCAAACTTTGAGAGGCGCTCATAAAAAAAAAGTGTGTGTAAGTGAGAGAGAGAGAGAGAAATTGTATTAATCATATTTCCTATGGTTGGCTGACACTTGCATTTTCTAAGGTCTATAAATAAGTCCTCTGAGGGAAGGTTTCAGCGAGCAAACACTCAGTTGATTTAAGCTCTAGCTACTTGCTTCCTTGCTTGATTGAAACTCTGGCTGGTGACCTGCTTGCTCAGCGGTTCATTTTAAGCCGATTTACGCCCAACACCTTCCCCCTCTCCACTTCTCTCTATCGCTGCCTTTCGATCTTTCTCACCCTTTATGGCTCAGAAAAGGTTAATCCCCACTTATCTTTTCATTGTTTTAATTTTTGTCCTAGCAATTCAATTTATAGAGGGAAGGCGTTTGCTTGTGGGGAAGAATAGTGAATTCCAAACTCAAGATAAGATCTACGAAAAGGACACTATTAAGGACAGCGGGGAGTTACATGGTAATTACAAGGCGAACGAAGCAACTTCTGAATTGTCTCCTCCTGCACCACCAGCGAACCATCAGGCCGAGCCGCTACCTCCAGGTCACGACGTCAATGTCTTCAGACCCACAGATCCAGGTCACAGCCCTGGGGTCGGGCATTCACTAAGAAACTAGAGCTACTTTGCTTCATGTTTGTGGCATACACGTTCTCATGCATCGTTAAGGGAAGAAGCCCAGTTCCAAGAAATTAGGCTTGTTGTCTCCTAAAAAGAAAAGAAAAGAAAGACGAGAAAATAAAAGCAAGCGCTTATGGTCATTATAAGCATTCCTGTCCTATGTTATTGCTTTCGATTTGGGTTCATGTCAGAAAGTTTAGGGGTTTGTAATACTGCATAGCTAGGCAATGTAATATGTAGTTCATCTATTTGTTTGGTTTTCAGTGAAATCAATGTAATGGAATTGATTTCTTTGTTTGCTTTATTATTATTTTTTTGTCACTATCTAATCTCCAAATGGTCGCAACTCCAACTAGTGGGGAAGAATTCCTGATTGCCATAGGTGATTACTCCAGTGACCAAATTAAGTTCCTCAATCTATGGAAAGAACTGACTGTCACCTCCGTCTCTACTTATATCCATATGACTTCTAAGTCGCAAATTTCCTCCTAAGGGAAAGTACCTGTTGCTGGTGCACATGATGGACATAGCGGGGGAGAAGCCCAATGAGAACAATATATGCCTGTATTTCTGTGTAATCCTTCACTCCTAAAGCAGCTAGAACACCACTTAAGAAGCACCTTACTGTTGGCCAGATCACACTTATCCCCTATCCATGACTACGTGCAGAGTTGTCGCCATTATCTACCATTAATTTTGCGTTATACTTATTTCCACCTTAACAAACGATACATTACGTACAACTTTGCTTCAACATTGCAATCGTTTAAGTTTTTTCTCATCATTGTTGACAAAGCATTAAACTGTATGATGAGGAACCGCGGAAATCATGTGGCTGGCGTAATTGTGTTCTCCTGCTAGTTCCATAAATTCGCGTTGATGGTAACTCGATTCATAGCCTAATATTCTCTTTGTCAACTTTTGTTTATGTTAGGTAAAGATCTTGTACTTTCCTTTACTTCTCCAAATGAAGAACTGCAGTTTCAAAAATTACTTGCAAATTACATCTTAATAAGTACTATTCATTTCAAAATGAATATGCTTGGAAAATATTTTTATTAGTTCTTCAATGTTTGGGTTGAATGAAAATTTTGCTCAATGGAATTTTTTTTTTACAATATATGTATATATATATATACAAGTGTGCTTTTGTGTATATATATGTGTATATTAATTTGATGCCTCTTTTTTTTAGTATTATAATGCATACACTCAACTTATACACAAGGAGTGTTGCATCTTAAATTTTTTTGTTAGAGTTTGTATTAACTTAGTAGTAAACTAGCTGACTAAACAACAATGCCTTCAAATAGTTGATAAACAATATTTTTGTCTTGAACTTTTTTTTATTTTTATTTTTTGGAAAACAAATAGCTGAATCCTAAAACCTTCGAATAAATTCATGAGAAAATTTTCCTAATTGCTCAAGTGTAAAACTATGATTCCACCTTCTAAGTCAAAGCAGGCAATGATGATGTTGGAAGAGTAATTTTGGCGGCCCTTTAAATTCGAGATGATACAAGAGGATTACAAAGCTACGTCTTTCGACTGACTGCCAAGTGCTGTACCAGAATAGTAGCTTTCGACTATCCTTACAGTTAACAGGCGAAGAACAAAAGTTAAAAAGAGAACAATCTAGCGTGCATTCCATCACACCTTGGAACACGAAGTCCATGGCATAATGCGAATTTAGTTTTGCGCATTCATCTAAATCTCTTCAACTCCACGGATGTGACGTAGTATCTCAAACTCACTAATGCAAAACTGTTCCGAGAGTCAACAGCCACCCAAAACTTCTAATACATATATCTGAGTTCTAATTTTCTTATATCATCCCGTGGTGAAATGCGTATTTTCTCGAATAGAAGAAATAGAAGGAATCTGAGTTCGAATAGAAGAAATGATGCAGTCAAATATGTTATCCCTTTCCAGCCAATATCGTTATAAGATTTACTGTTGAAAGTTTGATTATGAAAGAGATCCAAGCTATAACAGAACTGTGAAAAAAACACTTATTAGATTCGGCTAACTCCCGCTATTATGGCAGAACTAGACATAGGAGTCCAGGTGAAACTAAACCTGGCGGATTGAAAGACTATAGAGTCTGAACTGTCTATAATCGAAAGATACCACAGAGGTTCACAGACCTCTTTCCGCCAGCCATTCTCATACACAGAATGTTGCACTCTCTTGTGGCGCTTTTTATGCCTACCACTATCTTCCAACCTTGCCAGTGCACTACAGCCTAGCACAACGGTGAAGTCTCATTCTCTTTGATCGCAATACATCAAACTGTCACTTTCGTTATAGAGGTCAACTTCGAGTTCGGTGCTTCCCCAGTCTGAGGAGCCAACCGCGCAGTCGGATTGCAAGATTCTCAGTATTTACTTCATTCTAAATGGAGGCAGGAGTGGGCGGGAGGCATGGCACTTAGGAGTGTCATCATTTGCTTTGAGGCAATGGGAAGTGGTCGGGTCTCCAACGGGATTGTCGGCCGTGGTGCGTTTGACTGGACTTTTGTTACTGACTTAACCACGATATTCTGTTCTCTAATGAATGTATGGCTGCTGAACACATAAAAGAGGCATAGACTCCATCGACATGTGGCAGTTGACGCATGTATAATGTTATAGTGCGGGACTGAGCTTGTGATTTCATCCGTCAATCCAAAGCTACGGGAGTGGAAATAATATGACTCAAGGTGCTTTTTTACTATAACTGTACTTCTATTTCAAATAAATCAATGGATTCTAGATTCAGCTAGAATCATTGGCTATCATGAGCCAAACCTATATAAACCATAGGATCCATAGTGGGTAGAAATAATGGCATTAAAAAAAGAATTTAACTTGCACCTGAAATTTTGATGCACAGCAAACAAAGATTTCATCACAATATTTTATTTCTTAATAGGCCATGCACTGGAAAAGTTGGCCCACGCAGATATGGTTCACATGGTTTTTGTTTTTGGTGGGTGAGAGTCCCTGGAGCAATGGAATCTTGCTTTTTGAAAGAATCTTGACTCGTTTAACTGGGGCATTCCCATTGGTGACGTTTCAAACTTAAAGAAACAGCGAGGCCTAGAAACAAGAGGGAGACTATTATAGAATTTGGCTTTCAAATGAACCATCCATAACCTATAACAATATATTTTTAATTACCGTTTGTGATCGATTCATCATTTGCTTTTGTATTAGCATATTTCATTTGAATATTATGATTAATTGGGATCCCGTAAGTTCAAGTTTGCTACAAGTTCCTATAAGTCTGTAACGAACCACCATACTTTGTGGCTGAATCTCCTACTAGCCTACTCTATGACTCACATGCTAGGCAATTGCACCTAACTTAGATATCCATTTTCAAGGCGGCCTTTTGTATAAGTTGCCTCTTTCATGGTTCAAACTTAGGATATAGAATTGGCTGTAACACCATTTGTTATGTGTCTTAATCACTTTGTCAAAAGACCTAGTTTCTTAGCATATTTTATTATAATATCATCTCAACTTAGACTTCCATTTATTCTTTGAATGAACAAGACTAGTATGGAAAGGAGGAGTATCAAAACATAATTTTATATGTTGGATCATTTTAAAAGATAAGTTAACCATAACCAATTGAGTGATAGTATAGAGCAACTTATTAGACCTATAGTGCAACCTTTACAATTAAGAAGAAGAATCACATGATTATTTATTTTTTATTTCCAAGTTCACAAATTACATTTGAGGGGCTTTGCTAGGTTTGAATAGATTATATCGAAGAATTGAATAATGAAGAGCAAAAGTATGTTGGATAATCAATGCTATTAAATGTAAAGTTTTTCCACTATCCTACTCAGTTTATTCTTTAAAGTTGCGTTGCATCACATTTGGAAGGAAAAGAATAGAAGATGATTTAATGGTAAAAGTCTAAACAATTTGACCATTATTATTAAGATAAAAAAGACATGAGAAACTATATTTTATCAATATGGAGAGTGAAATTTATAAATTGTAATGAATTTTTGCAAAAGTTTTGAAATTTTCCAAATGCAATTTTTTAGCCTAAATAAGAATATCATAATTGAACGCTTGTATTTTTTTTGATAATATATAATACTTGACCTTTCATTGAAAAAAAAAAAAAAAAAAACCTCAGACCTTGATATGTCCAAACTTGTTGCACGGCTACATAAGCTTGTAAGAGGTATCCAAAAGCACCAACAAAAGGATGTTACAGTCATTTATTTTTTCTTAAAGTCGTTTTGTAAGGAGATTGTAATTTATTTTTATATAGATGACTATATAACAAATTATAAGAAATATTTGTGTATATTTATTTTTTTCCTCTATTTATTACTGAATGTATGTGTTATATTTAAATACAATTGCAAGATATGTTTATTACAAGTTGTTGGTGAAAATCTTTGAGAGACTAGGTGAGAATCTTTGCAAAATTCGTTTGCCACTACTATGGAATTAAATTTAACATGGTCAAATTTGATGTGCACTAAGTCTAGTTACCAATGTGACATTTTAACACATCATTCTTGTAACCACAACAAAGTGATGTTGTGGACATTCTCAAATATTATGGAGATGCTCCACATTTGAACCATGATTTATTGTAGAATCTTCTTCACTAAAACCATGACTTTAGTATTATGTTGAATATTTTATTTTCTCCTTTATACTAACTTATAAAAAATGGGACAATTTGGTTATACATGGAGAATTATCCACTAAATTGTAAAAAATGACAAACATTGTAACATTTCCTCTACTAAGCAATTTGATGTAGGTTGCATAGTTTATGAGTGACATTATAGGAGGAATCTAATTATGGCTGATAAGAGGATTTTATCTAAATCATGCACTCTAATGCCATATAGGAGAGTTCATTTCTTTTCTTAAATTTTTTTTATAAAGAAAGGAAACACAAATCGCTCAACCAGGATCATCCTACTAATGTTCAACAATCTAAGATAAATCCATTTCTCTCCTTTCTCTTTCCCTCTCTCTCACGCAAACCTTACTAAAAACACCCTTGCCTACTAAACAAACACTAACACCATCCACCTTATGGTGGCTGCTGCGGCCCCCCATTTGCCATTGGTAAGGGGACCTTACCACTCATTATCACCCTCAACTATTTTGGGTGGCATCCCACCAAAGAGATTTGAGCTAATTTTTCAAGTAATGTCCTTTATGCCAATGGCTTTTACCAAATCTTATGTTTTCATCCTTACCAATAAAGCAAAAACTTCCTATTTTTCATTACCACTTTGAATTCCATCTATTCCCTTCTCTCCAAAAGAACCCACAACATATAAAGGAGAACCAAATTTTGCATACTTCCTTTGGAATATCAACAAGCCATAAAAAATTTCATAAATTCATGCTTACAACAAACTTTGGATTAAGTTGTCCCTCTGTGGAATCCTTTAAGCATCATGTCAATTCTTTTTGGGGTTTAAGGTATCTTTCTATAGTTGAATTAATGGATTCTTAGAGTATTCAAATTCATTTTTTCCAAAAGGAGGATCTCATCATGGCTTGATCATGTGGATCACAAGTTTTTGAGAACTACCATTTTCTCCTTTACAAATGGTCAAACACAATAAAGAAGAGTAACCAATCCAAATATGCAACAATGTGGCTTCGATTACCAAGTTTGCCTTTACTACTTTATAATCCTTCAACTTTGAATAGGTTATGGCTTGGTCATTTTTTAAAGGTAGATGATCACACTTTGTTTTTAGAAAACTCCATGTTTGCAATAGTATGTGTAGAGATGGATATTTTTAATCCTTTGCTTACTAGGATTCACTTTAATGCTTTCAAGAAGGGTATGAAGTGGAAAAAAATCATTTATAAGATGAATCACCTTAATGCTTTGTTTTTGTAATTATTGCCACATACAAAGACATGATAAGTCCATTTATAGAAAGAAATTGTGTCAATATGAAAAATCCAAAGCCTAGCTTTTATGTGTTGGGAAAGGAAAACAAACTTAGGTAGCTAAGGAATCCAAGGTATAGAAAATAAAGGGAAATATAAAAAAGTTTGAGGCAATGATAGCCACTACATATAAAGTTAATTCCACTATGTCTAATGATGAGGTGGTTGTATCCTCCAACCTAAAACAAATTAATGAAAATGTTATCCATGTGGATGAAGATGGAGATAAAGTGATTTTTCATGAATCCTATCAAGTGGTTTAGCTTGATGAAATAGAGGTTGAGAAAAAATATGAAGAACACAATTCATCAAATGGCAGTGTGATGGAAAATGATTTTGATCATAGTCCTTCAAAAGGAATTGAGATGGAAACTGATTCTAAAAAACTTGAAGTGGGCCTAGAATGTTCTAGTGTACAAGGAATACAAAAAGAAGAGCAACAAATACAACTGTTGAGGATATGAAGCAAAGTCTAACTTTAAACTCTAGACATACTATATGGTATTCCTTGTAGAAATTTTTTTCAATAGTGTCTAGTAGATGGAGAAAATTCCAATTGGAGTTTGATTAGTTTCAAGTTAAGAGCTCCTATCTTACTTTGATAGAGTTGGAGGGGGCCAATCAAGAGCAATCTCATCTATTTGGCAAAGGATAAAGGCAAAATAAAGGAGGATAAAAAATAAATAAAAAAAATTAAAAAAAAACCTCATGCAATAGAACATTGACTTGAGATTGATTTGTCATTTTCATTTGTATCTAACTTGCCAAGATGAGACAACAAACTAAGCTGAGAGCTAAGATGGAATTAAAGCTGTAATTTATAGAGGTAGAAGAGAAAAAGCTCTTATTTAGCAAGACAAAAAGATAAAAGAGTAAAAGGAAAACTATTAGGGATAAAGGAAATGCTAGTCTAGTTAAGAAGGATAAGTGAAGTGAAGATTGCCTTACTGAGGAGATTTATGATGTCTCTAACCACCTTAAGGTGATAAATGGATGCCTTTGATCCAAAGTTAGAAGGAAATGATAACTAGAACCATTAGGGATGGCAATTTTCATGTTCAAGCTAGAGTGGAGCCCTCTAATGAGGGCATGGAGAGTTGAAAGACTAGAGGCCAGTGCTCCATGAACACTAAATTCACTGAATCCTTAGTTCTAAAGCTTTACTATGATGAATCATTATCATATCTCTTAAGTGGTACACCTAAATCCCATTTGGATTATTCTCTATGGTTTTCTTTTAGATGAAAAAGTTAATTGTGGAGCTGAATGCATTTGGTCCTATCTTGAGGGCTTTTTTTTTTTTTCATTCTTTGTTTTTTGTTTTTTGTATTTTTTTTTTCCCTTTGTTGAGGATATGTAATGTTGGGTATGAGTTAAGTTTATACCATGCCTTAATTCCAATAAGGTGTCGTTTTCCAGCTTAGTTTTCATTAATAAAATATGTTAAGGTACTAGCCCTGTTATTTTTATTTTTTTTTTAAAAAAAGGATCGCCCTCTATTCTAAAAAGGAAACAAGTAAAACTGCTGCCTGAAAATCTAGCAAAATTAATCTGCATCGATAGAAGAACGGATGCGCTGTAGCGTCCCCGTCTGAGTGACGGCTAAACATCATATGCTCAATATCAATGCATTACTTCTGTACGTGCGTCCAAAATATGTATTTTTAGACTCACAGCACCATAGAGTGGATTCATGAAGATAGGTAAACTGAACATGAAAACAACATATTGAAACCAACAGCTATCCCGCTGGGCCTAAAAGTCAACACATGTTGGATGGTTCTTAGAAATGGAAATGAGAATTATGTCATGCCAAATGACACAAATCTTAGTGCACTATCAGTAGGTCTTTGAAAGAAGTGGTAGTAACAGCGAACTACTACTATGCGTTGAAAGAAAGATTTTCTTTAGCAGCTAGCAATCATTTAACCCACTTGGAAATACATACCATAAACAAAGAATTTCTCTTCTTTCTCCCCTCTGGTTTTGGGTAATGATGCACAGATGTGATTTGGTGGTTTTGTTTGAACAAAAGAGTTGTAGCCAATATGTCAGCCATCCGCCGATTATAATTCTCTACGTGTGGTTGGGAGTGCGATCCCTAGCCTTTGGTGCTTTTCATTTCGGAGCCAGCGTAGACCCGACTAACTGAGTTCAAATCTTAATTCTCGAGTCCTGCTTGTTACAGAAGAATCAACTATAGATCACGGCCCTCATAAAATGTTTCGTGGTGCAGCACAAGAGATCATGATTTTGTAAAGCACCAAGCTTCAATATCCAGACAGTTTGCAATGATAGATTATTCAGTCAGTGTGTATAAGAAGCGAACCTAATCTCTTTAAAAAGCCTTGTAAGTAGTAAGAATAGCATTCTTAATAAAGCTGAAGAACTTTACATCCATGACCAATGTGGTACAGTCTCAACAGTGTGTGTGCCCAACTTTAGTGGCTGTTTCACTTTGATATATTTTTATGCCTTCACTTTGGTGTGAAGGGAAATATATTGTAGAAAGGATAAAAAAGACGAGAGTTAGTGGAGAGGGAAATTTGTTATGAAGATAGAGGAACCCTTTTATCTAGTGGATTAAAATAGTCCCTCAGAGGGCACTTAAAAAGTATATTGACTAACAAACCGTCCAAATTGCAATAATGAAGTCCGTAGAGTTTATTTAATAATTCAGAGGGGGTAGACCCTCAAGCTTATAAATACCAAGGAAATCAAAGAGCTCGCCATACTCCGGTTAGTTTCTTCCTCTTGTCTTATTCACCTCCTACTCCCTCTCGCAACCCGAGTTCCCTAAGAGATCTCTTATTTTCTCATCCAAGAAAACTATTCAATTACTTTCCTGAACTAATGGAGAATTTCCAAGCCGTCTATAAATGTGCTATTCTTCTTGCACTGGTTGCATGCCATGAAGTTTTCGTGGGCGAAGGAAGACAACTGAAGTCAACAGAGCAAAAATATCATGCCATTCAGGGCGAATACAGAGGAGAAACGAGCAAACGAGGGGAAGAATCTATCACATCCTCTGACGGCCCGGCACCGCTCGACGACGGGCCCCAGCCACGCAAAAGTCAGGTTCAGAGTGTTGATGAATACGTGGTGAGAAAGGAAGAAATCTTCCCCTCCACGATACCAGGCAACAACTATAGCTTCCGTCATTCAGATGTTGCATACAAAGTCGATTTCCGACCTACAGCCCCTGGCAATAGCCCTATTGTTGGCCACTCTTTTCCACGCCATGATACAGATGTTGAACCCAAAGCACTAAAAGCGAGTCCGGAGAATAGCAATTATTTCACAAGATCCATATATGATAACTCGCCCACATCACCCGCTCACAGCCCCGGTGTTGGCCACTCCTTGCCTCGTCCTGAAGTAGAAGCTGTACCAAAGGCAATAAGCAAAAGCCCGGGTGTTGGAAATTTTCTTATGTGATCGAGGGACGATGTACGGCCCACAGCAACCGGACACAGCCCTGGTGTTGGTCACTCTTTAACCAATCATAAAGCAGATGCTGTTGAAGCAAAGGCAGAAGGTAAGAGCCGAGATGTAGACTCTCTTAGACGATTCAACGATAATACTCGGCCCACTGCATCCGGAGACAGTCCCGGTGTTGGCCATGTTCCCCAAAATAAACATGCAGAACCGAACGCATAGACATGTAAAAAAACAACTACAATATTTAATATTGTTAAAGGCATAAGTATTATTGTTTCTTAGTTTCCTATTTTGAACTGTCTTTTCACGCAGATTGGTTGTGCTCTATATTTAAAGATCCCATTGCTTGGTAATCTTAAGGTTGGTCTACTGGAAATCATGTATTTCTTTTTTCAAAAATTTCATCTCTTCTCACTCCCCAGCACCAGTTTGCAAAGAACGAGATAATTTATGAATAAATAACTAGTTTAATTTTCGGGAAAAGTGCATAATCAATTAATGGAAAGATGAATAGATCTCTCTTTCCACGTGTGCTGATGCTTGCGCGCCGCAAAGCAATAATTTGAGGGTCAATGACGCACTCGTAAAATACGTCGGTAAAACGAGGAAGACAATAGAATAAATTACAAAGATGAAGACAAAAGGCGAGAAAGATGAAAATTAAAAAAAAAAATCCACCACTTGTCGTGGGAAAGATATAAGAGTAATATTAAAGAAGAGATAATGAGAGAGGAAATTGAATAAGTTAATTGAGCTTAATTTAAAAGCTTGAATAAAGGTAATTAATTATCTTCTATACCTTAAAAAATTTTGGATGCTTTCCATTTTGACATGAAGGAATAATATCTAAAATTCTCTTTCAATACGGAAATTGGACTGCCATTTAGAGACCATATAGAAGCATATATTAATAAAGTTAAATCCAAGCATGATATAGAAGGAACATTAATTATGTTAAGTAAACTTAGTGCTATTGTAGCAAAGAAAAGTGTTTGATTATCTTATTTGAGACTATAGTTTAAGGTATTTTCCTCTTGATATGCGTAATTAAAAGAAACCTTTAATAGTTGTCATCACCCATTTAATTTTAAAAATTATATGAACCTTTTTTGTATTTTTTATAAAAACCTATTCAATATTTACCATTAGATCAGAAAAATTAAACCTATGAAAATTAAATTGTTATCCAAAATACTAAATCTCAGCCTAATAATTTTGCTGCAGTTTTCTACCTATTTTGCAGTTATAAATGAATTTTATGAATCTAAACAATAAGGTATATTATACTTTTTCACTTGCATGCAAAATTTATTTTCATTTTTAATGCATTATGTATAGGAGTAAAGTTTATTATATTATAATGTATATATTGTTATTAGGGTTTTAAGGAGCATCAATCAACACACAGACACTAATACAAGTGTGTAGAGTGGTTTGGGCCTAAAAAAGTATCCTACTTCTACTTTGGGGGAAGCTCTTTTTTTATCTCTAGTGGCTTACAAGGAAGCAAAGCTTCTCTCTGTTACAAAGCACACAACAACTTGCTCTCTCACTGTCTCACACACATATCATCCACACACCTCACACGGTGTGTTAATACATCATGGTCATTCACTTAATGAACAATGAATTGACCTATATGTCCTTGCACTATATATTACAATATAACATATATTATTTATTTTAAAGATTATTATAATTTTTAAGTACGTCTAACCTGTAAAGGAAAGTGATGTACAACAAATTGAATTATTTTCAGTTTATCATTTACAAATTTTTTATACATCATTCTAATTTTTGATTATTTCCTAATTATATTTATTCATCTCATGTCAAACCCTTTTTCTTAGGTGGGAAGACTTTTCCTCTTCTCCTTCTTTTATTTTAGTATTATTTTTCCCATATGGGAAGCCATGTCCTCCTACACCTACTACTGTCGCTTTGGGGCTTAGGAATCCTTGGTGCAGTCTTTGGCGGTTGATCCAGGGGCTTTTTGAGGGCGGGCATTTGTTGTATACTTTAGTTTTTCCATTTTCAACTGCGTTCTTAGTCATTGACCAAAAGGAAAAGTCATTAGTATGCCGGTCCTAAGTTGATATTCCACCTTTGCATTGATCTTGACTTTAGTGGAATAATATCCTTCAAAATTAGAGACAATTCTTTCCACATTTTTCCCCCCATCAGTCGGTCAAATTGACAGCGGTTATGGTGTAGTTTTTTTCTTGGAAGTTCTAATTGTAACTTCAAGTCAATTCTGATTTTTTCGTATCCGTATTTATTACATTTTTAGAAACAAAAAATTATTTTGAAGCAGGTGATGGGTCAAAATTTTAACTATTTAATTTAAAGAAAATAAGAATATAGATTTAAATTTGAATTTCTTTTCCATTTGCCCTAAAAAACAAGTTGTATAGTTTGACAACCCTTCTTGTAATCTCTCTCTAAAATTTTCTTTAACATAATTCCTTTATTTTCTTTGTTGGTCACTAGATGCCATTTTATTAAAACCTTCGAAGAAATCTCCTTTGATCTCTAGGATGGTACTTTTAGGGTTTGTAGATGTCTATGGCGTTTACGTGCACACAATCCGTCTACATCAAGACTAGAATTCTAAATATTCAAGGTGCTGGGAGTCCCTCCGTTACCCTTTTACCTTAAAAAGAAAAAGAAAAATCAAATGATACAGTTTTCAATTTTTATTTTTTATTTTTTATACTCATGACAGAAGTCAAGTACCTGACTTTCTTGAATTTTCACGGTGGTGCTCCTTTTTGTAAAATATATTTATTTATTTGAGATGCATTCTAGCTAGCACTTGGATGCTCAACGTTTTGAATGGTGAAGTAAAAATATTTAATTATTTGGTACCCAGCTGGATCTTACGAGTGTTTTGCATCGGTTCATCTTCTACCGCTAACAAAAAAGAGTATAAATTAAAATTTGGATGGGGACATGCAAACTTCGGGAGGCCCTCCTAAGACCAATGCTATACACTATCTGCACTATTATAGAGATAGAGAGAGAGAGAGAGAGAGGAAGGGAGGGGGAATTTTATTAATCGTATTTTGTATGGTTTGTCTGACACTTGCATTTTCTAAGGTCTATAAATAAGTCCTGTGAGGAAGGGAGGGGGAAATTTTATTAATCGTATTTTCTATGGTTGGTCTGACACTTGCTTTTTCTAAGGTCTATAAATAAGTCCTCTGAGGGAAGGTTTCGGCGAGCAAACACTAAGTTGATTTAAGCTCTAGCTACCTGCTTCCTTGCTTGATCGAAACTCTGGCTGGATGACCTGCTTGCTCAGCGGTTCATTTTTAGCCTATTTACGCCCAACAACTTCCCCCTCCCGATTTCTTTCTATCACTGTCTTTCAGTCTTTCTCAGCCTCTATGGCTTAGAAAGGGTTAATCCCCACTTGTCTTTTCATTGTTTTAATTTTTGTCCAAGCAATTCAATTTATAGAGGGAAGGAGTTTGCTTATGGGGAACTCAAGATAACATCTAAGAAAACGACACTGTTAAGGACAGCGGGGAGTTACATGGTAATTCAAGGCAAATGAAGCAACTTCTGAATTGTCTCCTCCTGCACCCCCAGCGAACCGTAAGTCCGAGCCGCTGCCTTCAGGTCATGACGTCAATGTCTTCAGACCCACAGATCCAGGTCACAGCCCTAGGGTCGGGCATTCACTAAGAAACTAGAGCTACTTTGCTGCATGTTTGTGGCATGCACGTTCTCATGCATCGTTAAGGGAAAAAGCTCAGTTGCGAGAAATTAGGGTTGTTGTCTCCTAAAAAGAAAAGAAAAGAAAGACGAGAAAATAAAAGCAAGTGCTTGTGGTCAATATAAGAATTCGTGTCCTATGTTATTGCTTTCGATTTGGGTTCATGTCAGAAAGTCTATGGGCTTGTAACACTGCATCCTTTGGCAGTTTAATATGTAGTTCATCTATTTGTTTGGTTTTCAGTGAAATGTAATGGAATTGATTTCTTTATTTTCTTTATTTTCTTTATTAATTTAATTATTTCTTTGTCATTATCTAGTCTCCATATCGTCGCAGCTCCAACTAATGGGGAAGAATTCCTGATTACCATAGGTGATGACCCTAGTGACCAAATTAAGTCCTCAATCTATGGAAAGAACTTACTGTCACCTCAGTCTCCACCGATATCCATATGACACCTAAGTTGAAAATTTCCTCCGAAGGGAAAGTAGTTGTTGCTGGTGCACATGACGGACATAGCGGGGGAGAAGCCCCAATAGAACCATATATGCCTGTATTTCTGTGTAGTCCTTCACTCCTAAAGCAGCTAGAACACCTCTTAAGAAGCACCTTACAGTTAGCCGGATCACACGTATCCATTGACTATGTGCAGAGTTGTCGCCATTATCTACCATTAATTTTGCGTTACACTTACTACCACCTTAAACATTGGATACATTACGTACGACTTTGTATCAACATTGCAATCGTTCAAATTTTTTCTCATCATTATTGACAAAGCATTAAACTGTATCATAAGGAATGATGGACATCATCTGGTTGGCTTTATTGTGTTCTCCTGCAAGCTCCATAAAATGACATTGATGGCAACTTGATTCATAGCCTGATCTTCTCTTTGTCGACTTTGTTTATGTTATATGAAGTTCTTATCTTTTCCTTACTTCTCCAAATGAAGAAGTGCAGTTTCGAAATTACTGGCAAATTACATCTTATTAAGAACTATTTATTTCAAAATAAATATGCTTAGAATTTTTTTTATTAGTTCTTCAATGTTTGGGTTAAATGAAAATTTTTCTCAATGGAAAATCTTCTTATTTTTTTTTTTTGATGAATATGTGAGTTTATTCATCGAAGAATAAAAATAATACATGAGCTTAGGGGCATACCCCAGCATTACAATTCATCTAGGAAAAGATAGAATTTGGAATTCTCCAACTATGGCTCAACAAAACATTTGCTTGGGAGAGTTTAAAGTTTCTAAATAAGGAAGCTCTTCCACGGACTACTCTCCTGATTTTAGCTAACAACATTGGAATATCAATAGACTTATTTTGAAAACGTCTACGATTACGTTCTAACCATATACAATAAAGACAAGCTAGGAAAGAAAGCTTGAGAAGCTTTGCGGCTAAATCTTTTCCCTTAGTTGCTTTAATCATCCATTGCAATTCAGATTCCCAATCGAAGATGACCTTGCGAATGCCTTGTTGAGCTAGAATACTTTTCCAAACCTGGTTAGTCCAAGTGCACTGAAAGAACAAGTGGGATCTATTTTCATATTGAGAGCCACAAAAATCACAATGCAAGTCAATTGAGGGAAGCCAATGAGAAACTACTGCAGCCGTAGGTAGTTTGTCTCTACATATGAGCCAACCAATGAAGTTATGCTTGCTGATTCCTCCTGACCATATCAAATTATACCATTCAACCTCAGAGCTCACTTGACGTAATTCCCTGTACGTTTCCTTACAACAATAAGAAGGTTGGGATAATGTAGAGGTTAAAGTTTGTCATAACTTTAGAAGACCTCTCCAACTCCATGCCATATTTCCTTTGATGTCAATATCCATAATTGAATTTCCCCTGCATTTAGTACTATGAATCCACTTACTCCATAAGGATGAATTAGGGCAATTAATGAGATTCCAGAGAGATCGGCCCAACAAAACTTTATTCCATACTTTAAGGTTTAGTAGTCCAAGACCTCCTTCCTTTTTTGGTGAACAAACAACTTGCCAAGCAACCTTATGAGTTTTATGATCTTCTGAGTGGCCTGCCCAGAGAAAGTGCCTTATTTTCTTCTCAATCTCATAAATGGTTTGTTTTGGGAGAAGGAACATTTGCATCCAAAAGGTACAGATAGAAGTGAGAACTGTTTTAGCCAATTGTAGTCTTCCTGCATAGCTTAGGAGTTTCATTCCCCATCCATCTATTCTTGCCATGATTTTCTCTGTCAAAACTTTGCAATCCGTGTAGGTAAGCCTTCTTGTAATAAGAGGAACACCAAGGTATCTAATAGGGAGACTTCCTTCGGAAAAGGGGGTATGGTCTAGTATCAAAAGTTTTTCTTGTTCAGTAATCCCTGAAAAAAATATCTGACTTTTGCTAGGATTATACTGCAAACCTGTGAGTGTTGCAAATTCCTAATGGAAAATCTTCTTACAATATGTGTATATATATTTATGTGTTTGTGTGCATATATATAATTTGATGCCTCTTCTCTTTGTTTTTTTTTTTTTTTTTTTTTTTTTTTTTTTTAATATTACAATACACACAAGGTATTGAACCCTAGAATTTATGATTAGAGTCTTTGTTAGTTTACTACTGAGATAACTAACTAAGTGACAATGCCTCTTCAAATAGTCAACAAACAATGTTTTTGTCTTGAACTTTTTTATTTTTTAAAGAAAACAAATAGCTAAATTCTAAAACGTCAAAATAAATTCATGAGCAAATTTTCCTAATTGCTGAAGTTTACAACTATTATACCACCTTCTAAGTCAAAGTAGGCAATGATGGTGTTGGAAAAATAGTTTTTGTGAGTATTTAAATTCGAGATGATACTAGTAGATTACAAAGCTGCGTCATTCGACTGAGTGCCAAGTGCTGTACCGGATAGCAAAGTTTGAATCGAACTCTTCCTCTCTGCGAATATTCTTTCAGCTAACAGGCAAAAGAACAAAAAGTTAAAAAGAGAACAATCTTAGCATGCATTCCGTCACACCTTGGAATAAGAACTCCATAGTATAATGCGAATTAAGTTTTGCGTGTTCATCTAAATCTCTTCCACTCCACGCATGTAACGTAGTATCTCGAACTCACTAACGCAAAACTGTTCCAAGAGTCAACAACAACCCAGGTCTTGTAATACAGGCATCTGAGTTCTAATTTTATTACCTCATCCCTTGCATGAAATGTGTATGTTCTCTGAATGGAAAAAATAGATAAATAAATGATGCGGTGAAAGATGTTATCCCTTTCCAGGCCATGTCATCATAAGATTTACTGATGAAAATCTGATTATGAAAGAGATACAAGTTGTAACAGAACTATGAAAAGAACACGTATTATCTTTGGCTAACTCCCGCTATTATGATAGACCTAGACAAAGGAGTCCAGGGAAACCAATCTTGGCCTATTGAAAGACTACAGAAGATCTGAACTGTCTGGAAACGAAAGATACCACAGATATTCTCTCCGCTAGAGTCATTCTCATACACTGAATGTTGACCCCTCTTGTGGCATTTTATACACCAACCACTAAGTATCTTCAAACGTTGCTAGTGCACTACGGCCTAGCACAACAGTGAAGTCCAATTCTCTTTGTTCGCGGTACAATAAACTGTCACTTTCGTTGTTGAGATCAACCCCGAGTTCGGTGCTTCCCCAGTCTGAGGAGCCAACCACGCAGTCGGATTGCAAAATTCTTTGTATTTACTTCCTTTTCAGTGGAGGCAGGATTGGACTGGAGGCATGGCACTTAGAAGTGTCATCATTTGCTTTGAGGCAATGGGAAGTGGTCGGGTCTCCATCCGGATTGTCTGCTGTGGTGCGTTTGACTGGACATTTGTTATTGACTTAACCACTATATGCTGTTCTCTAATGAATGTATGGCTGCTGAACACAGGAAAGAGGCAAAGACTCCATCGACATGTAGCAGTTGATGCATCTATAATGTCAAAGTGCGGGACTGAGTTCTTGATTTCATCCGTCAGTCCAAAGCTACGGGAGCAGAAATATCATGAGTCAAGATGTTTTTTTACTATAATGGTACTTCTATTTCAAATAAATCAACAGATTCTAGATTCAGCTGGAATCAATGGCTATCATGATCCGAACCTATATGGACCAAGGGATCCATAGTGGGCAGAAATAATGGCATAAAAAATATGAATTTAACTTGCACCTAAAATTTTGATGTACAGCAACAAAGATTTCGTCACAATATTTATTTCTTACGAGGCCACATACTCGAAAAGTTGGCCCACTCAAATATGGTTCACATGGTTTTTGTTTTCGTTGGGTGAGAGTCCTTGAGCAATAGAATCTTGCTTCTTGAAAGAATCTTAACTCGTTTGACTGGGACATTCTCATTGGTGACATTACAAACTTAAAAGTAAGGGCGTGGCCTAGAAACAAAAGGCAAACTATTATAGAATTTGGCTTTCACATGAACCATCCATAAGCTATACCAGGATACCTTTAATTGCCGTTAGTGATCGTTTCATCGTTTGCTTTTTTGTATTAACATATTTTATTTGAATATTATGATCAACTTGGACAGTTATAAGGCCAAGTTTGCTATAGGCCCCATAAGCCCATAAAAACAAATATGCCTTGTGTCCGAATCCCTAGCTAGCCTGCTCTATAGCTCATGCTCTAAGCAATTGCACCTAACTTAGATATCAATTTCCAAGGTAGGCTTTTGTATAAGTTATTATTAATATATTTTTTTTTTGTGGTTTGAACTTAAGACCTAGAATTGGCTTTGATACCATTTATTATTTATTTTAATCACTTTGTCAAAAGACCTAAGTTCTCAACATATTTCATTCAAATATCATCTCAAGTTAGACCTTGATATACTTAAACTTGTTGTAGGGCCGCATAAGACTGTAACATGTAACCAAAAGCACCAACTGTAGGATGTTACAGTCATTTTTTTTCTTTCTTGAAGTCGGTTTGTAAAGAGATTGTAATTTATTTTGATATAGATGATTATATAACAAATTGTAAGCAATATTTGTGTATATTGATTTTTTCCTCTATTTATTAACGAACGTATGCCTTATATTTAAATACAATTGCAAGATATATTTATTACAAATTGTTGGCGAAAATCTCTCGGAGACTAGCGAAAATCTTTCCAAAGCTCGATTATCACTGCTGCGGAATTAAATTTGACTTGGTCAAATTTGATGTGGTACCAAGTCTGGTTACCAATGTAACATTCTAACACATCACTCTTTTAACCACAATGAAGTGATGTTGTGGACGTTGTAAGCAATGTTATGGAGATACTCCACATTTGAACCATGATTTATAGTAGAATCTTATTCACTAAAACCATGACTTTAATATTACCTTAAAAATTGTAATTTCTCCTTTAAACTACCTTATAAAGAACAGAACAGTTTGGTTTTATATGGAGAATTATCTATTAAATTGCAAAAAAATAGAGACATTGTAACATTTCCTTTACCCAATAGGTTGCATAGTTTATGAGTGATATCATAGGGGGAACCTAATCATGGGCTATAATAGGTCTTATTTATCTGAATCATGTGCTCTAATGCCGTACAAGAAAGTTTATTTTTTTTTAACTTTCTTAAAACAAATTTATAAAGAATGAGCCAATTATCTCATATATAAAAGATTCCAGCTTAGGTTGCAAATATTTTAATACCCTTTTTCACAATCACATTGAGTAAAAAATGTAGCTTTTGTAGGTGATATCATGGGAGAAGCTAATTAAGTCCTTTATATTCTTGTTTTCATTCCTATCTTTCTTTTGTGGAAAAGAAAAGGAGGATCTCTTACTTAGATCAAGTGTTCTCCCTAATCCTAACTCATTTAGACCATGCAAGAAGGTCTCCTACGGCTAATTAGGATTTGAAATAATAATTGGATCTATGGTATTAAGCTTTTTGTGTTACTTATATAAATGAATTGTCTAGTAAATGCCTTAGAACTTTTTTTTTTTTGGTAGGCAAAGGAATAAGATAATTTGAATTTAGGATTTTAGGTTCATCTACCAATGGCCATGCCATTGAGCTATTAGTTTGGATTTGCCTTAGCTAAAGTTGTTGATGATTATCATTGACCTTTTAGTTTGGATTCAAGTTAGATAGAATTTATCTATCTAAATCATGAGCTATGATACTATATTAGAATATCTATTTTTTGTAAAAGTAGCTTATATAAATTAACTCATATATAGAATATTTTACAAAAGATTATAAATATTGGAAAACATTCCCTCAAAGGATACTGAGACTCACTTTAAAAAAAAAAAAAAAAAAGGGAATGATAACACAAATCGGTCCTACTACCCACCCAAAGGGGAGGAAACAAAAAAAAATAAAAAATAAAAAAATACACACACTCACACACAAGGATCGCCCCTACTATCCTAAAAAGGAAACAAGTAAAACTGCTAGATGAAAAGCAAGGAAAATTAATCTGCATCGATAGAAGAAAGGATGCGCTGTAACGTCCCCGTATGAGTGACGGCTAAACATCATATGCCCAATGTCAATGCCTTACTTTTGTACGTGCGTCTAACATACGTATTTTCAGATTCAGAGCACCATATAGTGGATTCATGAAGATAAGAAAACTGAACATGAAAACAACATATTGAAACCAACTACTATTCCGCTGGGCCTAAACATCAACAAAAGTTGGATGGTTCTTAGCAATTGAAATCAGAATTATGTCATGCCAAATGCTACAAATAATAGTGCACCATCAGTAGGTGTTTGAAAGAATTTGTAGGAACAGTGAACTACTAATATGCGCCGAAAGAAAGATTTTCTTTGGCAGCCAGCAATCATTTTCCCACTTGGAAATATATACCATAAACATATAATTTCAAACTACAGAACCAGACAACACCACCACTTTTTCCCCTTTCCCTCCTCTCTTTTTGGGTAGTGACGCGCAAATGTGATTCGGCGGTTTTCTTTGAACAAAAGAGTTATAGCTAATATGCTAGCCACCCGCCTATAATAATACCCTACGTGTTGTTTAGGGGTGCAATTCCTGACCCTTGGTGCGTTTCATTTCGGTGGCCGCGTAGGCCCGACTAACTGAGATTTCGAATCTTAATTCTGGAGTCCTGCTTGTTAAAGAAGAATCAACTGAAGATTACGGCCCATTTATTTAATGGATTAAAATCGTCCCTCAGAGGGCACTTAAAAAAGTCTATTGACTTACAAAGCATCCAAATTTCATAATGAAGTCCGTGGAGTTTATTTAATAATTAAGGGTTAAGATTCAGACGGGCTAGATCCTCAAGCTTATAAATACCAACGGAATCAAAGAGCTTGCGATAGTCGGGTTTGCTTCTTCCTCGTGTTATTCACCTCCTTAACTCCCTCTCGCAACCCAAGTTCCCTCAGAGATCTCTTATTTTCTCATCCAAGAAAACTATTTAGTTACTTTCCTGAACTAATGGAAAATTTCCAAGCCGTCTATAAATGCGCTATTCTTCTTGCACTAGTTGCATGCCACGAAGTTTTCGTGGCCGAAGGAAGACAACTAAAGTCAACAGAGCAAAAATACCATGCCATCAAGGGCGAATATAGGGGAGAAACGAGTAAACGAGGCGAAGAATCTATCTGTTATGTGCGAGGTAAGAGGATCTAGTGACCGGTTTCAAGTCGGGGAAATCATCGTCCAGCCATGGCATATGGCGACGTTTCTTGCCTATCGCAATGTTTGCAAGAGAGAGAACAACGTTGCTGGAAAGTGTTGGAGGAGAGAGAGAGTATGGCTTCGTGTATAAGAGAACGACAGCAAGAGTTTGGGAAAGAGTTTATTCTTACAGAACATACAAGAAACATTACAAGGATTGTTCAAAAGCCTACCCAAGCTTCCCCGACTGGCTTACTTATAACCCAACTGATGCTAACTACCCAGCAAGGTGATCCGATGGAGGTGACTTGGGAGAGATGGAAGTAAAGCACGCCTGGTATGGTCGTGTCAGACCCATGCTTTAAGCCTTCCCCTTTTAATGCCTCTTAACTTACGTCACGCCAAAACCCACTTTCTGACATCAAGACTCTTTCCCCACCCACGCCACGTTACAGGATGTGGTGTGCATGCCTAGGACGTGTCAATGCCTCCCCCATGGGTGAAACCTTGTCCTCAAGGTTGAAAGAGGGAAAGCGGCTTTTTATGCTAGCTTCACATTCCCACGTGGCATCCTTGACATCCAGACCTTGCCACATCATTAAGAGCTCCCGACGGTACCTTCGGTTCCTAGTTTCCAGAACATCCTCTGGCTCAGCAGTGAGGCGTCCTTCTTCATCAAGAGTCGTCGGGAGATTGGAAAAAACGCGACACATTGGACTCAGGAATTTCTTCAGTTGAGAGACATGGAATACAGGATGCAGGCGGGAATCTGGAGGAAGTTGGAGTCTATAGGCCACTGGCCCGACCTTTTGAATGATCTCAAATGGTCCGAAGAAGCGGGGCGATAACTTCAAACTTTTCCGATGTGCAACGGATGTCTGCCTGTAAGGCTGTAGCCTAAGGAAGACCTTCTCCCCTACTTCGAACGTCGCTTCTGTCCTCTTTTTGTCAGCAAAAAATTTCATTTTATTTTGTGAAATTTTGAGTTGATCACGAAGCTCCCGAATCGCATGTTCCCGAGTTTGCAATTCCTTATCCACAGCTTTTTCCTTCGCGGCTCCCGGAACATAACTCAAAAGAGTTGGAGGTGGTCGACCGAAGACTACCTCGTAAGGTGATTTTTTTAACGAGCTATGGAAGCTCGTGTTGTGGCAATATTCTGCCCATGGGATCCAGCGACACCATTCTTTCGGTCGGTCACTTGCGAAGCAACGCAGATAAAGTTCTAACGTCCGATTGGTGACTTCGGTTTGGCCGTCTGTCTGTGGATGATAGGCAGAAGAGAACCGAAAGCTTGTTCCTTGGAGCCGAAATAGTTCTGTCCAAAAATGGCTTGTGAATGTTGACCCCCGATCACACGTTATGCTTTTAGGCATCCCGAAGAGCCTAAACACTTGCTCAAAAAATAGTCCGGCAACACTCTCAGCTGAGTATGGGTGGCTGATGGGGAGAAATCGAGCAAACTTTGAGAACCTATCGACCACCACTAGGATTGAAGTTTTCCCTTGTGAAGGGGGCAACCCATCAATAAAGTCCATCCCAATTTCTTCCCACACGTTTTCTGGGATGGGCAAGGGCTCAAGGAGACCGGAGGGGAATTGGTTCTGCCATTTGTTTTGTTGACAAACTAAACACCCGTTCACCTGATCCAACACATCTTGCCGCATATGCTTCCAATAGAAAACCGAACGGACTCTCTGAAGGGTCTTATGAAAGCCTTCATGGCAACTGCCGTGGATTTCCCTGAGAATTACGGGGATAAGGGTTGAGTTTTCCCAGAGGAAGATCTTTTGCTTGAAATACAAGACTTCATTTCGGTAAGCCCAAGGACCCTTGGCTTCTCCACGGACTACTTTGGAGATTAGATCTTGTAGCATGGGGTTGGACTCATATTCTGACTTGATGGCCTCCAACCAGAGAGGAAGGGGAGCAGAGAGAGCTAGTACTTGCCCACCGGGTTCCCTAGTTGTCTCACCGTTTTCCCCTTGCCTTGACAAAGCATCCGCAACGCAATTCTTGGCTCCAGGTTGGTATTCGACAGTGAAGTCGAATCCCATGAGCTTCACTAGCCAACGTTGTTGGGCTGGACTAGTTAGTTTTTGGCTCCACAGGTACCGGAGACTTTGTTGGTCTGACTTGACAGTGAACCTTCTTCCCAAGAGATAGTGCCTCCAAGCTTGCACTGCCATTACTAGTGCCAGTAACTCACGTTCGTAAGTGGACAAGGCAAGGTTCTTACCATGCAAAGCTCGACTGAAGAATGCAATGGGCCGTCTATCTTGAGATAACACTGCACCCACCCCACTGCCAGATGCGTCACATTCTACCGTGAAGTCTTTACTGAAATCTGGAGGTGTAAGTACTGGAGCTTTTGTCATGGCTGTTTTGAGACAAATGAAGGCCTGCTCCGCTTCGTTTCCCCATCTGAACTTTCCCTTTTTTAGAAGTGCCGTCAAGGGTTGGGCAATTTTCCCGTAGTCTTTTATAAACCGCCGGTAATAACCGGTGAGGCCCAGAAACCCCCTTAAGCTTTTTACCGAGCTTGGTCGCGGCCAGCACGTCATGGCTTCAATTTTGCTCTGATCTACCGACAATCCTTGTTCATCTATCACATGGCCGAGGAAGTGGACCCTGTTTTGACCAAAACTGCACTTTTCTCTTTTAGCAAATAAATTGTGTAGTCTAAGAATAGAGAGGGTGTTTCTTACGTGTTCCAGATGCAGGGACCAACTTGAGCTGAAGATCAAGATATCGTCAAAGAAGACGAGTATAGATTTTCGGAGGTGGTCTTTGAAGATATCATTCATGAGGTTCTGAAAAGTCGAGGGAGCATTAGTGAGGCCGAACGGCATCACCAAATATTCATAGTGGCCATGGGGCGTGCGGAAAGCAGTTTTCTCCACGTCCTCTGCCTTTACCCGAATCTGGTGATAACCAGCTCTGAGGTCTAGCTTTGTGAACACTTGTGCACCTTTCAGCTCGTCTAAAAGCTCGTCAACCGTAGGGATCGGGAAACGGTCTTTAATGGTCATCTTGTTGAGCTCTCTGTAGTCAACACAGAGTCTCCAAGAGCCGTCACCTTTACGGACCAACACCACCGGAGAAGCAAAAGGACTCACGCTGGGTCGAACAACCCCATTTTGCATTAGCTCCTTTACTAGATGCTCAATTTCTGTTTTCTGGAAGAAAGGATATCGGAAGGCCTTAAGGGAGACTGGTTTAGCTCCAGGTACAAGAGGAATGGCATGGTCACAACTCCGGTTGGGCGGAAGGCCACTGGGTTTTGCGAACACGTCCGAAAACTCCTCCAACAAGGTTGAAATAGAATCCTGCCACTTCTCAACTTCAACTCTGTCACTGATTGGCAGATTCACCATTTCCGTGGCGCCAAGTGAAACACTTGACCCAACTTTCATGTTGCTTTCGTCTTCTTCCAGCTTGGTCATTTGAATGTGGAGAAGAATGGCTTGCTTCTCTCGTCTCATTTCCTTCTTCATCTTACGGTCTCCCAGTATTTCGTTTTCTGGGGATGAGATTCCGTGTAGCTCTATTTGCCGACTCCCATCAGAGAACTTCATGTAGAGTTTGGAGAAATCCATAGAAATGGGGCCCAAGGTACGCAACCATTGTATTCCAAGAACCGCATCTGAACCATAGAGGGGTAAGAGATAAAAATCTACCTTCTGTAAAGCTCCTTGTATTAAGAGGCAGACCCCTTGACAGAAGCCTTCACTTGCAATTTTTGCTCCGTTGGCCACCATAACTTCAAACCTTTTTCCTCTATTTGGAAACAGCCCGATTCGTTTTGCCAGCGTCTGACTCAAGAAGTTATGTGAGCTTCCTGAGTCGATTAAGACACTCACACTTTGGCCAAAATCCATTAACCTCCCCTACACCCTCAAGGTTTGGGGGCTATCTTCACCAGAGATGGCGTTGTAGGATATTTCAGGCAATTTCTTCGTTGGCTCTACTACCAGCTCATCCTCGTCAGTGTCACTATCGACTGTACTTGGCCCCTGGATAAAGAATAATCTTTTACATCGGTGGCCCAAGGAGTACTTCTCGTCGCAGTTGAAGCATAGGCCTTTGGTGCGCCGATCCATAAGCTCTGCGGGTGATAATTTCTTAATCGGGGTTGCTGACTTGCTGGGGGACGCTATTGGTTTGTCCCAAGTTTTCTTTGGCTGAGACCCCGTTGGATGTTTCACGAGGCTTTTGGTTTCGTAAAGCTTTGCGAGACCCAGTGCTTCTGAAACAGATAATGGCTTTTTGGCTTGTACTTCGATTCTGATGTGTTCCTTAAGACCGCTTACAAAGCCCCCAACCTGTTGGCTTATGGTAAGGGGACCTGCCTTCATGGCAAGGCGGGTGTGCTCTGCTTGGTACTCGTCCACCGACCCGGTTTGCTGCAGTTTTGTCAGCTCTCCATAAAAGTCCTTGAAGCTTGAGGGTCCGTATTTTTCATTAAGTCCGCTCACCAATTCCTCCCACTGGAGTACGCCATTTGGTGTCTGCTTCTTGAGGAATTGGAACCAAAGGTGAGCATCACCTTCAAGGTTCCATCCCGCGATATTTGCCCATTCTTCTTCAGGTGTTTGGTGGAATGCAAAGAATTGCTCAGCTCGACCAACCCAGTCGGATGGGTCTTCCCCTCCAAAGCGTGGAAATTCAAACTTCACTCCTTTTGGTTGGCTGCCTCCCGACCCTGACGGAAACATGGGGTTTTTGTCTTTCTGCTTCCTATTAAAGGAGGATTCTCCTTTTCCCTGGTGGATATCAGCACGGAGGGACTCCATTTGGAGATGGACATCGGCGAACTGCTGCTGCATGGCCTCCATCATCTCAACTAACCTTTGAATATGTACTTGTTCCCCTCCACCATGAGAACCTTCATCCTTAACCGGCTTCATCACTGGCTTTGATACCTTAATGTTATGTGCGAATTAGAGGATCTAGTGGCCGGTTTCAATTCGGGGAAATCATCGTCCAACCATGGCATATGGCGACGTTTCTTGCCTATCGCAATGTTTGCAAGAGAGAGAACAACGTTGCTGGAAAGTGTTGGAGGAGAGAGAGAGTATGGCTTCGTGTATAAGAGAACGACAGCAAGAGTTTGGGAAAGAGTTTATTCTTACAGAACATACAAGAAACATTACAAGGATTGTTCAAAAGCCTACCCAAGCTTCCCCGACTGGCTTACTTATAACCCAACTGATGCTAACTACCCAGCAAGGTGATCCCGATGGAGGTGACTTGGGAGAGATGGAAGTAAAGCACGCCTGGTATGGTCGTGTCAGACCCATGCTTTAAGCCTTCCCCTTTTAATGCCTCTTAACTTACGTCACGCCAAAACCCACTTTCTGACATCAAGACTCTTTCCCCACCCACGCCACGTTACAGGATGTGGTGTGCATGCCTAGGACGTGTCACTATCACCTCTTCTGACGAACAGGCACCTCTCGACGACGAGCCCCAGCCACGCAGAAGTCGCGCTCAGAGTGTTGATAAATACGTGGTGAGAAAGAAAGAAATCTTTCCGCCCGTGATACCAGATAACAGCTATAGCTTCCGTCATTCAGATGTTGCATACAAAGACGATTTCCGCCCTACAGCCCCAGGCAACAGCCATTCTTTCCCAAGATAGATACATAATTACCCGCCCACAGCACCCGGTCACAGCCCCGGTGTTGGCCACTACTTTCCTCCTCCTGAAGTAGGAGCTCAAACAAAGGCAATAAGCAAAAGCCCGGATGTTCGACATTCTCTTACGGGATCAACGGACGATGTACGGCCCACATCACCCGGACACAGCCCTGGTGTTGGTCACTCTTTAGCTAATCATAAAGCAGATGTTGTTGAAGCAAAGGCAAAAGGAAAGAACCGAGATGTTAGAGACTCTCTTACACGATTCAAAGATGATACTCAGCCCACCGCACCCGGACACAGCCCCGGTGTTTTTCACTCTTTGGCTAAACATAAAGCAGATGTTGTTGAAGCAAAGACGGAAGATAAGGGCCGAGATGTTAGAGACTCTCTTACACGATCCAAAGATGATACTCGGCCAACCGCACCCGGACACAGTCCCGGTGTTGGCCATGTTCTTCAAAATAAACATACAGAACTGAACGCATAGATATCTACAAATACAACTACAATATTTAATATCTGGCAACTTTTATTTCCCCAAAGATTGTTAAAAGTATAAGCGTTATTGTTTCTTAGTTTCCTACTTTGAACTGTCTATTCACGAAGATTGGTTGCTGTACGTATTTTAAGATCTCATTGCCTGCTGTCATCTTAAGGTAGGTCTAATGGAAATTATAAATATTATTTTTTTCTAATATTTCATCTCTTCTCACTTCCCGCCCTGAGTTTGCTGTGAAGGTGTTAATTTATGGATAAATAACTGGTTTAATTGCTGGGGGAATGCGCACGTATACACACATGAATAATCAATTAACAGAAAGATGTATCCATCTCTATTTCCACGTTCACGCCGCAAAGCAAATAATCAGGGGTCAATGACATACACAAAAATATGTCGGTAAAAAAAGGAAGATAACTTAATAAAATACAAACATGAAGACCAAAGGTAAGGAAGTTCAAGAAGTATATAAAAAAAAAAGAATCCCACTACTTCTCGTGGGAAAGATATTAGAGTAATATTAAAGAAGAGAAAGTGGCAGAGGAACTTGATTACATTAAGTGAGCTTAATTTATTAGTTTTACTACAAGTAATAAATTATATTCTATATCTAACAAAAAAATCCTGAAAATTTAAATACTTTTCAATTTGACATAACGAAATAATATCTAAAATTCTCTTTACATATCGAAATTAGACTATCATTTAGAGGCACTATAGAAGCATATATTGATAAAGTTAAATCCAAACGAAAGAGATAGAGAGAACATAAATTATGCTAAGCAAAGTTAGTGCTATTGTAGCAAGGAAAAGTAGTTGGTTATCATATTTGCAGCTATAGTTTTAGGTATTTTTATTCTCAAATAATTAAGAGTTGTCATTACCCATTTAATTTAAAAATTATTTGAACCATTATTTTTCTAAAATCTATTCAACAGTCACCATTAGATCATAAAAATGAAGCCTACCAAAATTAATTTCTTATTAAAAATAATAAATTTTCGACCCAATAAATTTGCTGAAGTTTTCTACCTATTTTGCAATTATAAATGACGATTATGAATCTAAATAACGAGGTATATTATACTTTTTTTCTTGCATTCAAAATTTTTATTTTTAATTTAGTATATAGGGGGATAAAATTTTTTCTTGTAGCATGTGTATATATTATTAATTTTAAAGACTATTATAATTTTAAAGTACTTCTAACTTTAGTGATTGTTCTTATCATTCCATGAAACCTTTTTATTTCAGTTGAGTCAATACCAAAAACTTCACAAACAAAATTGTTCTCCACTAATACCTTTGTACTAGTCACAGTTTCTAGGCAGAAAACAAGTCCCTTTTTGGGGTAATATGATACGAACATGCTGAACCTAGTAACTAAGCTTCTTTGGAGTTATTTTCATTAACACTTATGACACTTAAAACACTTGCCACATCGGAAGCTTCTTCTGCAATAGCTACGGTTCTATCACTTTCAACAACTCCTTTTGCATCTCTTTCTTATATGCCCCTCTTTGTGACAATGATAGCATTTAATCTTTCTATTTCTTGACTTTGATCTTGTCTTCCTTCAACCACCTTTGTGATTTCTATTACATTTCCTTCCCTTTATAGTCAGTCTAGTTCAAGTCCATGCTCTTCGGACACTTTCTTCCTTAATTTAGTGGAATTCAAGGAAGATTTTACATCCTTCATGGTTATGGTTTCTCTTCCATATAGAAGTGTAGTAACTGAGTGTTTATATGACTTCGGTAATGAGCATAAAATAATCAATGCTTGGATACCAATGGAGGCAAGAACTCAATAGAAGACGTGTCAAATATGAGAATCCATTTTGTATTTGTTAATGCTCTATCAATCTTGCTAGCTCTGAGATTCTGTGTTGAGTTTTTATTAGACTAAGTAAAGAAAGAACCAATAAAGGAGGGTTCCACTAGTCATAATTTCTTGATCATATCATTGAAATCCTCCATACCTTTTATTCATCTGACATTTGGACAATGCGTTCATTTACATGCCGAATTTCATTAAAATCACCCATTAGTAGCTAGGGAACATTTCCAACATTTTAGGATGAGAAAAGCTCAATAATTGCATATAATTCCTTACATTCAGATTTCAAGTTGCTTGCATAAATGGTAAACAAAAAGAAAGATGAAGAACTTGACTTATCAATGCAACAATGAATAGCTTAGGATGAAGTGCTTTGAATTGTAAGTTGTAACTTAAACGATTTCCATAAAATCCATACTCTTCCAATTACGAAGTGCAAGTAATTATGAGAGTAATTCTAACTAGTAAACATACTATTGATGACAAAATTTGCATTTTCTTCCTTTACTCTATGTTCTATTAAAATGATAACATGTGGAGATTGAGATAATACAAATTTAACTACTTTTCTTTATTTGGAGCATTCATTGAGGCCCCTCATGTTCCAAGCTAAGATATTAATTGATCTAGAGGTTTTTCCCCCTTTTTCGACTACATCAAAGTTATCAAGAAGATCTAGAGGCTCATTATAGGTGGGTTAAACATCACAAGCAAGCTAAGCAAACCTATTTTCTGAGATGGTTACATGATCATGGTCCGTCTTCTTTTTAAGATTTCTCCTTTTACTAGTAATAGGAGCAAATTCTGCTTTTGTATCAAGTTTATTTTCTAGAGAAGTAACATTAAGCTTAATAGTACTTGTCTTAATAGCTTGAGCAACATCATTTTTCTTAAATGCAAGAGAATCAACACGAGTCATTACAACTATAAATGAGACTTGACCCCTTTTCTTTTTTATTGACATGAGTAATTGGAACTTGGGAAAGGGCAACATTTTTCTTAGGAATCCATATATCTTTCCTAAATAGTACAATCCTTATAACCAAAGTAATTATATTTATGACATTTAGGAGGAATCCAACCATATTCTACTGTAACTTCATATACCTTATTATTACTTATGTCAACATCAAATTTTTTAGGGAATTCACTATCAATATCCATTAAAATATAAACTTTAACATATGATAACCAGAGCTTTTGTTCAGTAGCTTTATTCATATATAGAGGTTTACTTAGTATACTACTAACATGACTCATTCTAATCTTATTCCATAGAGCATGAGGAACATTAAACAATTAAACCCAAATGAGAACAACAAATATTTTGGCCTTCTCCAATATGATACATGGGTGTCATTTTTGAAGAAATAAAGGCTTACCAGCTATGTCCCATACTTCAATTTCCATTACTTCTTCCAACTTTTGTATATTAGAAAATCGAAAGAAAAATAAGTCATCCTCAATAGTAGTAACATCTAGTAAATTAAACTTACCCCACAATTTTTCAACAATTCCTTTCATTATATAATATGAGGTGCTAGTATTTAGAAAATAACCAATAAGACAATTAGCAAAATGACTTTTACCTACCTCAATTGCTTTTGGATGGGGTTTGACAACAATTCTCTTCCCCTCTTTAATGGGGGGTAAGTAATCTAATCTAGAAGTCAGATTTATTGTTCCCATTCTTTCCAATTTCCAAGATGTTCCAATGTTACGAGTAAATGCTACATATTTTGAGCAATTCACAATGGGGATCTCATCTTGGATATGATTCTTATCTAATTTGTCTACTTTACCATTTATGGTCACTTAAGAATCAATTTCATCAAAAACTACCTCATACAAATTATTCAGACAAAAATAGGTATCAAAGGGACCTTATTTCAAGACATCCAATGGTTCTAATACAATAAAAGTATTTGTAAAAAATTGATCTTGATAAGCTAGTCATCTAATAAAATTATGTTTGTTGATGTCACTAGTCCAAATTAAGTAATATCAATGATTTTCTTATTAACTAGTCAAAGTTTCTTGTAAATTTCCTTGCAATAATAGGCAAACCTATAAAAGACTTAAGTAAGAGTATGCCTTAGTTAGAGTAGATCTACTCAACTCTATGCCATAAAACCTTTTATAACAAGTTATATTATTAGAGTTTCTTTACATTTTAAACTGTAAGTCCACTTACTCAATAAAAAATAGTTTAGGAGATTAATGAGATTTTAAATCATTGCTTCCTAAAAAAACTTTATTCCAAAGTTTAATATTCAATAATCCCATAATACCTGGTAGCCTAGTAGTGAAGCTACTGGCGTATGACTCACCCCGCAATCCCGTAATCCTCCGTCCCACCCTTTTTATTTAATAATAACAAATAAATAAAGAATGATACTCAATACTTGTATCAGAAGTCAGGTGCCTGAGTTCCTTGAACTTCATGCTGATATTCCTTGTCGTAAAACAAATTTTTTTGTTTATTTATTTAAGATCCATTCTAACTATGTTTTGAATGATCAGCGTTTTGAAAGATGAGGTGGAAATATTTAATAATTTGGTGCCCTCCAGGATCTTACTAGTGCTTTGCTTCGGTTCATCTTCTACCGCTAATGAAAAAGCGTATAAATAAAAAACTTTGCATGGGGACATGCAAAGTTTAAGATGCTCTCCTAAGACCAATGCTATGCACTATCTGCACTGTTAGAGAGAGAGAGAGATAGGGAGAGTAAGTCAGAGAGAAGTTTTATTAATCATATTTCCTATGGTTGATCTGACAACTTGCATTTGCTACGGTCTATAAATACATCCAGAGAGGGAAGGGTTCGGCGTGCAAACACACAGTAGATTTAAGCTCTAGCTACTTGCTTGGTCAGTTGTTCATTTTAAGCCCATTTTTACGTCCAAAATCTTCCTCCGCCCTCTTGTCTCTATCACTCTCTTTCGATCTTTCTCAATCTCTATGGCCCAGAAAAAGTTATCCTCCACTTGTCTTCTGCTTGTTTTAATTTTTGTCCTAGAAATTCAATTTATGGAGGGAAGGCGTTTGCTTGTAGGGAAGAATAGTGAATTCCAAACTCAAGATAACATCTACGAAAAAGATTCTATTAAGGACAGCGGTGAGTTACACGGTAGCTACAAGCGAAACGAAGAAACTTCTGAGTTGTCTCCTACAACACCAGCTGACGATGAGGCCAAGCCGCTTCCTCCAGGTCTCGACGTCAATGTCTTCAGACCCACAGCTCCAGGTCATAGCCCTGGGGTCGGGCATTCGCTAAGAAACTAGAACTACTTTCCTGCACGTTTGTGGCATTCACGTTCTCATGCGTTGTAAAGGAGAAAGCTCAGTTCCAAGAAATTAGGGTCGTTGTCTCAGTTCCAATAAATTGGGGTTGTTGTCTCCTAGAGAGAAAAGCAAAGAGAGACGAGAAAATAAAAGCAAGCACTTGTGTTTTCAATAGCCATTCGCGTTTTATGTTATTGCTTTCGATTTGGTCTCATGTCAGAAATGCCCGGGGTTTGTAATGCTGGTTAGTTAGGCAGTGTAATATGCAGATCTTCAATTTCTTTGACTTTTAGTGAAATGTAATGGAATTGTTTAGTTTATTTGCTTTATTTTGTTGTCGTCATCTGATCTCCAAATGGTCACAACTCCAACTAAGGAGGGAGAGTTCCTAATTACCATGGGTCATGACCCCAGTGACCAAATTAAGTTCCTCAACCTGTGGAACGAACTGACTGTCATCCCAGTCTCTACTTATATCCATATGACTTCTAAATTGCAAATTTCCTCCAAAGGGCAAGTATCCTGTTGCTGATGCACATGAGGGACATAACGGGGGAGAAGCCCCAATGGAACCATACGCTTTCTATGTAGTCATTCGCTCCTAAAGCAGCCAAAACATCACTTAAAAGGCACCTTACAGTTAACCAGACCACGCTTATCCCTTATCCATGACCATGCGTAGAGCTGCCGCCATTGTTTACCATGAATTTAGTGTTACATTTTTTTCCACCTTAAGAAACTATACATTACGGACGACTTTGAATCAACTGTATTTAAAAACCATTTCTCAGAAGAAGGTCCAAAGATTGCAATCGTCCGAAAATTACATCTTATTAAGAACTATTTATTTGAAAATGAATATGCTTGGAAAATATTTTTCATAGTTCTTCAATGTTTGGGTTGAAGGAAAAGTTTTGCTCAATGGAAATTGCTTGTACGTTGACATAAATTTTTTTAATTACAAATTTCAAAAATAACATTTATTTTAAGAAATATACTTTTTTCCTTAACATGACAATCCTTATGAAAACTCTTGGCACTACCCTATATAGTATCAATACGCTTGCTTAACAACCCTCAATTGGCCACAATTTTTTGCGTTCTTTATCTCGAAAAATTGGATGGTTTTTCAGTAGTCTTACACGTTTGGGTGATTATCATACTAATGATTTTTATATCAACTAACCATGTGAATATATATATTAACAAACAATGTTTTTGTCTTGATTTTTTTTTTTATTGACAAAACAAATAGCTAGATTCTAAAACCTCAGAATAAATTCATTAGAAAAGTTTCCCAATTGCTTAAGTGTAAAGCTATTATACCACCTCCTAAGTCAAGGTACGCAATGATGGGAAAGTAATTTAATTGAGTCTTTGGATTAAAGATGATACTAGTAAATTACAACGATGCGTCATTTAACCGAGTGCCCAGTGCAGTACCACATAGCAAAGTTTTTGAATCCAACTCTCCCTCTCTATGAATATTCTTTCAACTAGCAAGCAAAAGAACAAAAACCAAAAATAGAGAACTATCTAGCATGCCTTCCGTCACACCTTGGAATATGAGCGCCATGGCATTATGCGAATTCCGTTTTGCGTATTCATTTAAGTCTCTTCATCGCCAAGCAGGTGACATAGTATCTCGAATTCACTAATGCAAACCTCTTCCGAGAGTCAACAGCCACCCAGATCATGAATGACATGAATCTGAGACCTAAATTTTCTTACATCGTTCCTTGAGCGAAATGAGTATGTTTTCTGAATGGAAGAAATGATACGGTCAAAGATGTTATCCTTTACAGCCAATATCGTCATAGGATTTACGATTAAAGTATAAACGTGAAAGAGATTTCAAGCTGTTACAGAACAATGAGAACAACGCGTATTGGCTTTTACTAACTCACGCTATTGTGACAGACCTAGACAAAAAAGTCCAGGTGAAACCAACCTTCATGTGGAGAAAGATTATCGAAGATCTCGAACTATCTAGAATATAAATATACCACAGATATTCTCAGACCTCTTTCCCCTAGAGTCATTCTCGTGCACAGAATGTTGCGCCCTCTTGTTGCGTTTTATATACGAACCACTAAGTATCTTCCAACGTGGCTCGTGCACTGCCGCTAGCACACAGAGAGGTTCAATTCTCTTTGTTCGCAGTACAGTAAACTATCATTTTCGTTTTAGAGGTTAACTCCGAGCACAGTGCTTCCCCAGTCTGAGGAGCCAACCACGCAGTCGGATTGCAAGATTCTCTAACGGAAGCAGGAGTGGGGGCAAAGCACTTAGGAGTTTCATCATTTGCTTTGACGCAATGGGAAGTGGTCGGTTTTCCAACAGGAGTGTCTGCTGTGGTGCGTTTGACTGGACTTTTGTTATTGACATGGCCACGGTATTCTGTTTTCTAATGAATGAATGGCTGCTGAACACAAGAACGAGCAAAAGAATACATCGACATGGAGCCATTGATGCATATAAAATGTCAAAGTGCGCAACGGGGACTGACCTCGTCATTTCATCCATCAATCCAAAGCTACGGCAGTGGAAATATCATGACTCATTATGCGTTTTTACAATAATTGTACTTCCATTTCAAACAAATCAACGGATTCTAGATTCAGCTAAAATCAACCGTTATCATGACTCGAACCTATATAGACCAAAGGATACATAGTGGGCAGAAATAATGACATAACGAATTTAACTTGCATCTGATATTTTGATGGACAGCAACAAATCATTTCATCCCGATATTTTACTATTTAATAGGCCATAATCGAAAAGTTGGCCCACTCAGATATGGGTCGCATATGGTTTTTGTTTTCGGTAGGTAAGAGTCCCTAGAGCAATAGAATCTTGCTTTTTGAAAGAATCTGGACTTGTTTGATTCGGATATTCAAATTCGCAACGCTACAAACTCCAAGGAACAGTCAAACCTAGACACAAAAGGCAGAATATTATAGAATTTGGCTTTCACGTGAACCATCCATCAGCTATAACAGGAGAATTTTAATTCCCATTAGTGATCGATCCATCATTTGGTTTTGCACTAGCTCTGGCTAATATCCATTAGAATGAAAAGAGTACATAGATGTCGAGACCCCTGTTGTCAACCGTTCCGCCAGAAAATATAATGATGATGGTGTTCAAGCCAACTTAACAGAACTACCTCAACCCAGTTAATCCTCGACTCCTCCTCAGATTGATCTCCCGCAGGACCTTTCAAGTTGACACTAGAACAGAAGCAAACTCTGGTCTAACTTTTGCATTCATAATGTTCTGGTTCATAAATTCTGATTCTTGAAGCAATTCTAATATTCGTACATCTAGAGTTTCTCATATTCTTTACACTACTTGTATAATATACCAAACCTACGTATCAAACATGGCTTTCGTAATTTATTATAAGCAGGTCGATACAAACAGATTATAGGCGATAAGACATCTACTGCTAAACTATTTTAAAATCCTGGAATTTTGTCTCCTTTATCCATTCTTATTAAACTATTTTTATAGCGTCATTCTTATACAGAACATTCATTCCAGTGAAGGCAAAAGAACCCACTCCATCGTGCAACAACGGACACTCACCAGAGGATAAAGTAATCAGCAATTGAAGGGAGGCAACACGGAAAAACGTGAACAAGAGGCACCTAAAATAAAATAAAATAAAGGAAACAAAGCGTGCGTTACTATTACATTTCTCAACGATTTCGGTAATAGATGCAAGTTTGAAACAAGTTTCAGTGTATTTCATTTGATATTATTTTCAATTTGGACCTCATTAGCCCAAACTTGCTATTGGCTCGCATTAGCCCATAATAAACAACCATACTTTGCAGTTGATGTCCCAATAGCCTACTATATGGCAACTCACACTTTTGGTGATTACACCCTAACCTAATTCAAGTAGCCCTTTTATAAGTAGTCTTTTTCATAGGTAGCCTCCCTTATGATTTAAACTTGAGCCATGTAGTGAGTTCTGATATTATTTGTCATCTATCTTAACCACTTTATCAAAAGACTTGGATTTGAAGGTAAGTCTTAGCATACTTAATTTGAATATTATCCCCAACTTTAGCCAGTATAAGCCTAAACCTACAATGGACTCTCAAAAACCCATAACAAGAACTCAACCCTCTCACAAAAGCCCAAATATTGGTACCAGAAGGAATCTCCAGCCACCCCCACAATGTAGAGTCCACCAGAAAACAATCGTTAAAGGTACCAACTAAAGGATGTTAAAAGGGTTTTTTTTTTTTTTCCTCTTAGGATCGGTTTGTGAGAAGATTGTGATCGATTCTTATATAGATGATTATATAACAATTGTAAACAATAGGTGTGCATATTGATTCTTTCCACTATTGATTACAAAATGTATGCTTTATATTTAAATACATCGCAAGAAACATTTGTTACAAATTGTTGGCAAAAATCTCTCGGAGGTTAGGCGAGAATCTCAAAAAAATCCGATTATTGTTACCGCAGAATCAAATTTGATGTGGCACTAAGTTTGGTTAACAAAGTGACGTTCTAACACATCACTGTTCCAACTACCACAAAGTGATGTCGTGGACTTTGTAAGCAATATTAGGGAGATGCTTTACACTTGAACCATGATTTACAGTAGAATTTTATTCATTAGAATCATTACTGTAGTACTATGTTAAAAATTTTAATTTCTTCTTAAACTACATTGTGAGGAATGAGATAATTTGTTCATATATGGAGAATTATCTATAAATTCCAAAAAACAAGAGACATTCAACATTTCCTCTCCCAAGCACCTTACAGTGAAGTTGCATTGATAACTTTATATTTATAGAGTAATTTTACCTATTTTAGATAATAAATAATGCATATTCATGAGAAAATATTTGAAAGGAGAAATTTTCCTATATTTACTCAAATTTTCCTTGTTTATATAGCATAAGGAAGAAGAGAGAAAAAAGATGGACATAGAGAACTAGTCCTTATTATGTAGCAAAATATGGTTAGAATATCAAGACTAGATGAGTCAAAATGGGCTTGGACTTTGGGTTGTTATTATAAGGTTTAATATTGTTGTTGGGTTTTCTAGATAATTAAGCTTTGTTGTATTGTTTCTTATAAATAAAGTCAAGGGTTTGAATTAGTCAAAACCTAGTCATGTTAAGGGTTCAAAACTTAGTCAATGTTAGAATCTAAAAGCCAATCATCTTGAAAATCTAAAACCCACTTATACTAGGGTAGGAAATAGGTCCAAACCCTAAACCTTATTCAATAGGAAAGATGAGGAAAAGGAAAATTGGGGCACACAACCTAAATGAGAGGTTATGAATTCAAGGATTTTTTTTTTGAAAAAAAAAGACAAAAGTAGTGACAACCTTCTTATTCTTTAATTCAAGATATTGATTTTCTTTTTATTTTTATTTTTAGTTTCATTATTTTCTAATTTTCTTTTTTTAGGATTAAGATGTAAGTTAATTATGATGATATGAACTTCATGTTTTTTATGTTTTGCAAAAGATCGTGATTTATATATTATTGTACTTAATACTTTTAGGTGACTAGTCATTACTTGAATGATCTAATGTGTATGTTTAAGATTGAGAAGTAATAATACACAATTACTTTTTATAATATATAACCATAAATTAAATGGGATAGAGTTATACCATGTTATGTGTGTAGCTTTTGATGATCAAAAGGTTTATTGTAAACCAAAAAGGTTCATATATTCTGATACCAATTTATTTATTTCAATTCATATAAAGATATAGAAGATTAGTAAACTTAATAAGTTTGTTATACCTAAAGATAAAATAATAAATAAATTAGGAAGTTTTGCCATTACTTAATTACTATTATTCTTGTAGGTATAGGCCCTTGAAATTTATATCTAATGGATATGATGAAATTAGATGTTCTAATATATTTCTTGAATTTATTTCACTTAATTAAATTTAGTTGCTTTTAGTTGTAAAATTTTGCTTTAAAGAATAACCCTTTTAATTCATTCTTGACCATTTTAATTTATTAGATAAACTTTAGAATTAGTTTACTGTTAATATTTTATTAGTCTAATAATCATCAATCCCTATAGGATAATATACTTTTTGGTTATTATTTTATTTGTTCGATACATTCATTTGCATTTAGAATTTTTATGAATGTTGCATATTTTACGAGTCATATCATAAAGAGACCCTAATCATGAGTTTTGATAGTATCTTATTTATTTGAATTGTATACTCTAATTCTATATAAGGGGTTCATTTTCTCTTAAAATGAATTTATAAAGTATGATAATATTTTTTTTATAGAAAGGTAAATCTACATTGATAGAATTTAATGGACAAAAGCATATGGGCAAATCTAAATATTATATGAGCTACAAAAGTTAAGAAAAGATGAAGATTGGAAGCTTTAAAATGACATTTCTTTTGGAATATTTTACAATTCAAAACAAAACAGCCCTCCCTTACACAATTTTTCATACTTTTGCCAAAATGATTGGGTTTGAGTTGTTTTGCTTTGAAAGTGTCTTCTATATACAGTGAATGCAAGGTAAAAAAGATATTTTAAAATGTTTAGTAGTCAAATCCTTCCTTTAGTTGCTCTAATTATCCATTGACTTCTTTATTCTCTTCTTCAATATAATGTTGGATTTTATTTTGAGCAAGGATAGTCTTCTAAATTATCATTGTCCATGTGTATTAAATGCAAGGATGTTAGTTGTTTTGCTTTGAAGGTGTCTTTTATATACAATAAAAGTAAGCTAAAAAAGACAGCTAGTTAAATCCTCCCTTAGTTACTCTAATTGTCTATTGTAGTTCTTTATTCTCTCTTTCAATATGATATCAAATTTTATTTTAAGTAAGGATAGTATTCCAAATCATCATTGTTCATATGTATTAAAACAAAATGACTTCTATTTTCTACATATGATTGATAGAAATTATAATATAAGTTAATTGAAGAAAGCTATCATATAATTTCTTATGTTCTAAAAAGTCTATTTTGGTAGACTAATCGAAATTAGATCATATCAATCCATCGCTTCATCAACAAGTTGAAGTCTTTATAAATTTATTTGCATTAATAGGCAGACCTAGAGAAAATTGAGATAAGAGTAGATTTTAGTTTAAGGAGACCTTTTTAACTCTATGCTATAGAACCCTTTGTATCAAGTTGCACTACTAGTGTCTTTTTTTCTTTCTTTTTTTCTTTTTTACATTTTGTACTATGAATCTATTTACTCTATCATGAGTAGTCTATGAGATTAATGAGATTTTAAAGCATACATCCCAAAAGAATTGTATTACAAAATTTGAGATTTAGTAGCCTTAAGCCTCCTTTTTTCTTTGATGAACAAACTATTTATCAAGTTATTTTGTAAGATCGGTGTGTATTTATACTACCCAGCCATAGAAAAGTCCTTATCTTTTTTTCAATCTTATAAATTATATGCTTCAGTAGTAAGAATACTTGCATGAAAAATGAGCATGTGCATTTTAGGATTGATTTTGCTAAATAAAGCCTACGTGCATACGGCAAATGTTTCATTACTTAACTTTATATTCTTCCAAATATTTTATTTGTTAAACTCTTATAATCAACATGAGTTAGCTTTATAATGATTAGGAGAACTCCAAGATATCTAATTGAGAGTGTATTCATAACGAAGGGTAAGTAGTAAAAAATAATAAGTTGTTTTTATTTTTATAATCTTGAGAAGAGTATTTTACATTTTCTTGTATTATAATGTAAAACTTATGATTTCAACAAATCTCCCCAAGGCTTATATAAGGTAGAATACTAAAGTTATACCATTAGTGAAACACAAATGAGTGATTTTTTCTTATTTGCGTCACTAGTGAAAGATAAATGTTAATGTGGATGTCTTTATAGTAATAATTCTATTAAGTATCTTTGTAACAAATACAAAGAAATATTTAGATAATGGGTCCTCTTGTTTTAGTCTATTAATACCTTCAAAGTAACTTACATGTTGTTTTATTAAAATTTACTAAGAATCTTGTTGTAGTAGTGGACTTATAAGATTAACCAAGTACCATAAAGTATTGATAGCTTTTAAGACTCCTAATACCACTTTCCATTTAACCATACCATATGCTTTCATTAGATCAATTTTTATTTGAAAAATTATTATATAGAAAACATTCCAAAATAGGATCTAGGTAATGTAAAATATTTTAATACCATTTTTCAAATGATTGTGAGAAAAATTGTGGGTTTTTTTTCTTCCAAAAAACATGGATAATGCCTTGATCATTTTTATTAATCATAAAGAGATTGGATACAATAACTACGCCTTTAAAATTACATAGGGTAGTGCATGAACCTAACTCATTTAAAATGGATCATACAGGATAGGTAAAAACATCCAAACAAACATAATAATGTTTTAACGATATAACTAGAGATTAGCTTTACATGTATCTCTTGATGCACAGCTAAAATGAAAATAAACATAGTTAAGAACCATATCAAATGTTTCACACTTATGGTGGCCTATTGTACTCTAGTCCCAATTGATCATCTATACCACCTTGCAAGCAAATACCTAGCAAAGATCCAAGTTAGTCATAGATTTGTTTTCCTTTAATAAGAAGTTTGTGATTAAGTAATCTATTGCCAAAAAAATTCCTTCCTTTTGCATATGGTACGCTTTGGTGGTATTAAGGGATATAAAAGTTTTGCATTTTTGTATGCCAAATTCAGTGGAAATGCACATTTTCCTTTGAGACATTATATGAGAAATTGTGAATCAACTTTTATTTTCTCTACTATTAGACATCTTTGTTGGCATATTTCAAGATCAAAAAGTAAAGCTCGAGTTTTTGCTATGGCACTGTGGGTTTTGTAAGTAATATAATGGGAGAAGATAATTATATTCTTTTTATGAAAAAGAAAAGTAGGATCTCCCATTTTGATCTAGTTTTTGTCCTATTTCTAAGTCATAAGGCATGGAAAAAGGGCTTCTACGGCTAATTAGGATATGAAATAATTGTATTAAGCATTTTGGGATCATTATTTATATAAATGAGTTGTCGAGTAAATGCCTTAGCTACAAGTTTTTATATTTTGAATTTGGTACTTAAGTTCATCTACTAATAGCCTTGCCATTGAATTGTTAGCTTGGATTCGCCTTAGCTAAAATTATTAATGATTGTTATTGAGTTTTTAGTTTGAATTCACCTTAGGTAGATGGAGTTTTAGTCATTTAAATCATAGGCTACAATACTATCTTAGAAAGTCTTTTTTTCTTTCTTTCTTAAAACTAGCTTATATAAAAGAAACAATTTATTCATACATAATCTATTTCACTATTGTGAAGTATTTTATTAATGTGAACTTGTATTTCTACCAAAAAATATATATATTTCACAACAGATTATAAATGTTGTAAGACACTCCCACAAGGATATTAAGAGCCACTTAAAAAAAGAAAAAGAAAAAAGAACAAAACATAAATCAATTCACTAGTATTACTCTACTACCTAAAAAGGAAATATTTAAAATTGCTTCTTGAACACCTAGCAAAATGAATCCATCATCGATAAAAGAAAGGATGTGTTGTAATGTCCTTGTATGAGAGATAGTTAAACATTATATGCTCAATGTCTTTTTTTAGCTAAGTAAAAGTTCATATATATAATACATCAATGCAAGATAGTTAGAGGCCTTACATAACATTACATCAACCCTTATGGAAAGACCTTACACAACATTACATCAAATCATAGATGGTCTTCTCAAGCCCCTAAGTATGCTGAATAAATAAGTTTTTAACAATTATGGAAATCTTTGTAACACAACAAAATCAATCTCTTACTTGTCTTTTGATAGCTAGAAGAGTTACGCATTCAAAATGGATATTGTTTATAAATATTCCTTCATTCTTTTCATTCCAAATAACATAAACAAAATATGCAAATACAAATTTAACAAAACATGCCTTAAAGCTTTTCCTAATCAATTTTGAATGTACATCTAAAATATATACGTTTAGATTTACTTCACCATATAGTGGAGTTGATGCGAATCAAGTTAAGGCCCATATCAAGGAGAAGCCTAATGATGTGAATTGACTTAAGGCCCATATCAAGAAGAAGCCCAAGCCAAACCCAAGCCTTATTAGTTCTTATATCAAAGAACTTGGGCCACCATGGGATCCAATCCATTTAATTAAGGCCCAATAGGCCCATTCAACAATGTGGGCCCACCAAGCCCATTCAACAATGGAGGCTACCAAAATAGTTAGGTTATCTACCATGTGCCTACCAAAATGGTTAGGTTTTCTACCATGTGCCTACCAAAATAGTTAGGTTATCTACCATGTGCCTACCAAAATGGTTAGGTTATCTACCATGTGCCTACCAAAATGGTTAGGTTATCTACCATGTGCCTACCAAAATGGTTAGGTTGCCCCCCCCACCTATGTTTATTGTATTGTATTTTATTTTCTTATGTTCCCTAGCTCTCCCTATAAATAGAGGGCATGAGTTCATTTGTATCACAACTTGAAGACTTGAGAAATAGAAGCTTGTTTTGAGAGAAACCTTAGTGTTTCATCTTTGTTTCCTTTAGCCAAATCTTGCCAAAGATTGGTGGTGGAGCAACTCCCTGACTGGTGGTTTAACCTTTACGTCTTGGAGGGTCACTTGGCATCTATCCTTTACTTTTTCCCAAATTTCGTTTTTCTCCACTCTCATTCCCTAAACCATCATCATCCTTCACAGAAAATACCAGAAAACACAAAAAAAAACGTTCTTCATATATTTCCTTACCATCCAGCCCTCATCTTCCTTGTTTCATCTTTTATTGTTTAAATTCTGTATCTTTACATTCTAGTATTATACTTTTCAGTCTTTATATTCTTGTTCTTAAATTCCAGTATTTATATTCCTACTTAAATTCCTTGTCATTTACCTTTCCGTTCTTTAAATTACAAGTCTTAAGATTCTACTCTTTTGTTTCCATTCGGTAATATTTCTTATCATTCTTACCTTATTCGTAATTTTGAGTTTTCGTCCTAAATCATTCATTTTTCCAGCTTTTGTTTCCTTTCTAGGTTATCCTAAACCCTTATATTTCATTATTCCTTCTTATTTCCTATTTTCAATCCTAGCTCACTCTTTATCCCATCACGATTCGCATCAGGAGTCGTGAAGATAAGTCAACTAAACAACAAATACGTTGTTTCCTTTTGCTCATCCCATCTCATTGAATGAACAAGAGGAAAATAGTTTAACCACTTATCCCAATAGATTTTTGTGTTGTCACTAACAAGGTAAAAGCTATGCCACCAAGCATAACTTCTGTGTAGAAAATGTCAAGTGACACCTTGTTGGAAAAGGTAAACAAACCTTAAGTTTGAAGCTAGTAATCCCTTTGAAACTTAATTTGGATGATTATAATAGTAATGATGAAGTTTTGAAAGAGGAGAATAGATTGACAACAACTATAGGATGTTAGGTCCCTAAGTAACCTAAGAAATGGGTGAATTAGATTTCTTCCTACTCAAGTCTAGACACAACAATGATCTTTTACACAAACCAATACTACCTAGATAAGATATTCAGTAGATGAAAAATATTCAATTTAGTTTAATAGTTTAATAGTTAAATAAGAATACAGTGTTGTGATGTAAATCAACTGTTTCCAGAAAGCATGTAATGCATTGTTCAATGAAATTTAAATGCAAGTGAACATGTTGAACAAGTAATATAATAATAAGAAAAATATTGTCCCACAGAGATTGATGATTATTAAGCTAACAATTACTAATGGTGAATAACTCCTACAATTTATCTAACAAATCCAAATGACAGATGATAGATTAACTAACTAAATTTAAGAAAATTAAATACATGAAATATATTAGAGTATATGATTTCACCATAACTACTAGATATAAATATTGATTATTTATGCTTGCAAGAGGGATAATATCTATGTGATGGTGGAACTTCCTAATTTATTTACTATCCTATGTCTAGGTATACCAAACCTACTTAGTTCATTAATTTATTATATCTCTATATGTGAATTGAAACAAACTAAATGCATTAGAATCTATGAACATTCCCAATTTACACCAAAAGCCACACAAATAATATGGTATATGTCTATCCATATTTAATTTACGGTTACACATTACAAGAAGCAACTGCATATCATCTCATGTCGGTCTCAAACATGCAAATCAGATCATTTAAGTGGTAGTTAATTACTTAAAAGCATTAAACATAGTAATATGCAACTTCACATAAACAAAATATCTTGCCAAATATAACAATCATAAGATTCATACCATCATAATTAGGTTACATCATAGTTCTAACAAAAGTAAACTAAAGCATAAAGAAATAATAATGAAGAGCAATAATAGCAGATAAAGAAGGTATCTTGAATCCAAGAACAAGAAGTTTGTCACCCTATTTGTCTTCTCTTCAAGAAAACCTTGAATTCTTGGTCTCTTTCTTGAGTTGTGCTCAATTTTCCTTCTTCTCTTGTCTTAAATAGAGTTTTGGATTTAGACCTTATCCCAGTAGAACTCGGTTTGAATACCTAAAACAATTAGGTTTTGAACTCCTAAATTAATTGGAATTTGAATTCCTAACATAATTGGATTTTCTATTTATTTAGAAAACTCAACAACAACAGAAAATCTAATAATAATCATCCAAATCCCAAGCCCATCTTGACTCTCTTGATCTTGATATTATGATTTTGCCACATAATATGCATCAGATTCTTCCTATTTATCTTTTTTTTTCCATGCCTTATTGTACTACATAAACAAGACAAATTTAGGTAAATAAAGAAGAGTTCAAATGTTTTCTCACAATTATTAAAGTTATTTATTGCCTAAAATAGGAAAAATAACTCTACAAAAATAAAATTATCATGCATAAGTTCTAACACCCTCATGCAAACATCAAGTCAATGATCATACATAGACTAGATTAACCGTGCAGTAAAATAGTTGAAGTAGTCCAGTAAGTTAGGCAAAAACTTTACAACTAAATCACACACTGTAATTTTAAGTGGTTGAACCAAAGGTCCAGCCCACCTTTTTTTACAAACCATCAAAGGGTCTCTTAAATTTCCAACTGAAAATACAGCACGTAATCTCCAGGTAATACTAGGTTTTCTTATAGATTTTTGCAAGCTTCTCACAATAAAGTGAATATATAACATGTACAAATAGCTTACAAACAACACCCCCAAATCAGATATAGATTTTAGTTCTAGGGTTTTCTGAAGTCAGATTGTCAAACAAGAGTGATAATGCTTCACAATCGAATTTGAACTTAAACCAGCAACTTAATAGTGCGTTAAATTAGATACAATGAGATATTAAAGCACCCATTTTCCAAGATCAAAGATATTAGATATAATGAGTTTTTCGATACTGAGCTCTAATTTGCCTATTTTCTTTTGTATCTTCCACAATTCGTCTGTTGAAGCTTCATATATGTGAGCATTGAAGATTTGTTAGTGTCCATTGCAAGCTTTTGCAGCTTGATAGCAATGGAGAGAGGAAAGGGGTAGGTTACGATCTGTAGAGAGGAAGAGACCATTCTCGGGTTTTTAAGAGAGACATGGCAACTGCATGATAGATCTATGCATTTTTCTTGAACTCTCCAAGGGCACTTCCTCAAATGGTGCCGTTTGGTTAAGTGATCAAAAGATCACATTCTAATTCATGCAACTTGTGTAGGATCCAGTTCTCTCTCACATTTAATTCCTCATACTTTCTTCATAATGGTTTCGCAGAAGCTTTTAAAGAAACATGCCATTTGTATTACTCTGACAGCCAGAATCCATGTTCTTCTCATTAGATTTTGACATGTTGCCTTAAGAGTTCCTCTTCTAGCAAACTTCATAGTGTACTCTGCAGGCCAGTATTTCATTCCCATAGGCTTAGGCCTCTTTTCCTTTGTGGATCTGGATCACACAAGTGAGTTTACCATAGTCCAACTCTATTAGCGCCTTTGTTAAACCTGAACCAACAAATAGCATTCTCAAGGTACTTGGTTCATTAACAAATAAAGCATAAAGGTCATATCATAAATATCCCACAAATATTTTCACGAGACCATATAATATGATAATCCTCCAAATATAATCTAATTTAGCCATAAGAAATATTTTCTTAAATAAATAGCTAATGGTCATGAAAATAATATTTTCTTTAATAAGCACACATTATCACGTTGCTAAATTTCCATATTAAACTTAAGCATGATCATCATAAAAAATTAAGATTTATATTCCAACACTCTCTCCTTTTGTTTTTTTAATAATGATGAAAAAAATATGAGTCAAGCATTTAGCGAACAAATGTTACAACATTCAACATAGACAATGTTCAGAAATATAGGTGCAACATTCAGCATAAACAAGATCAGCCCTATAGGTGCAACCTTTAGTTTAGCATAAGGCTTATATCTCCCCCTTTTTCATCATCAACACCTTAAATTGCCAAGTAGCAAGATTCCCTTTTAAAGTAAGCATATGTTTATGGAATTTCATAGCAAACTCTCCCTAATGAGGTACATTTTCTAGTATATCTATGGAAATTAGTAAAAGATTTGACATTGAGCGTTAAGCAAACATCTATGCAGTTATTATGTATGAAATACAAGAGATGCATAGAAGAATAAACTCCCCTTTAGTAAAATATAGGGAATTTTCTTAACAGTCACCACAAACAGCTTTTCCTTACTGAGAATAAGATTCAAGTGTAGGAAGGATAGTATCTTGTTGGAGTTGCAATGAGAAAAGCCGAAAAGGGTACCTTGTGTACTAAATGATCACATAGGGAGCTGCCTGGTGGAGTAATGTAGCTTTTCCTAAATTAATAAAGAAGGACAATAAAGTATGTAAGGAAGAGAATGGCTAGTATAGGCATTGTGCTTCATAGTCATGTGTTGACGAATCTTAATGAGACTAAATCACTAACTGTATGTTCAGGATAAGTGCTTTGTAAATAGATAATTGGTTCCCTTTAATTGTTAATGGTTTATCATCAAAAGTAAAGTCAATATGAGTTTAGAAAAAAGTAGATACAAAATTATACATTATGTTTTAGCAGAGATTTAGTATGACATCATAAAAGACTTGAAAAATAATAGCACACTGTCAAAGTTAAGAGCAACATCAAAAATATTGTACAAGTTATGAAACGATGTCACAACACCGTGAAGGAACTTTATAGAGAGAAATTATTGATTTGTGTGTTTTGAAGGTTTTGTAAAGGTCCCTTGTACCTTTATATGTTCAAGGAGATAGTTTTGAAGAAACTTTTATTAGGATGATCAGGATCTCTATGTGCTTAAAAAAATGTGTATGAGTTATAAAGTCCCCTTGAAGTTTTTGGTATAAGAAATTGTTGAAAAAAAAAATTAAGGGGCCATAAATAAATATGTTAAAACTTTTCCCTCAAATAGGTGAACTAGGAAAAGGTTTTAGTTGAAATGTTGTAAGGAAGATCAATATTGTTAAAGACAAATGCATAAGCATGTGAAGTAAGCAACTGAAACTTTTGCAAAGTTAATTCATTGTTTTAGGCAAGACAAAGTTTCAGAGTGAAATATAAGATGCTTAACAATCAAATTACAAAGTTGTTCAACAAATGAGCATCAAAACTAAAACTTAGTCTCTTTGAAGTTTTACCATCTCAATGTGGCTACCATTTTAGTATTCTCTAGGTGTCACCACTTTTAAGACAATCATAAAACATAAGGGAATTAAAAGTACTCAAATTATAACATGACTATTTGTTAGTTAGCATGAGAAAGCTATGGATTGAGAATAGATGATATCATTATTGTTATGATACGAACTATCAAGGTATTGATATGTATAATCATACCTTCATGCTAGTTGCACATTCCTAGTTCACTCCTAAGGGCATAAAACCTTTGTTTATCCAACAATTTGGTGAAAAAGTCAGCCAATTATTGTGTGGTGTGCACATATTCAAGAGTGATATGTTTGAGATTCACATGATCTTTATTTAAGTGATGCCTAATGTCAATGTGCTTCATCTTGGAATATTGCGTGGGGTTTTTAGTGAGATTTATAGCACTTGTATTGTCAGATTTGATAATGGCAACTTCCCTAGGTATTCCATAATATTCTAATTGGGGTTGCATCCATCATCTTTGGGAACAACAGCTCCCTAAGGCTATATATTTAGCCTCGGTTATAAAGATAGCAGACTTTGTTGCTTCTTTGATGACCAAGACACTAACATGATTCCTAGGAAATCACATGCCCCACTAGTGCTTTTTCTTTCAATATAACACCTAGCATAGGTCGCGTCATTGTTTGCATGTAATATAAAGTTTGAATCTTTGTTAAAACAAATGCCTAAGTGTGGAGTGTTCTTGACATATCTAAAGATCCATTTGACAACTATCATATATGACTCTCTCGGAGTTGATTGATATCTTACACACAAAAATAAATTAAACAAAACGTTAGTTCTGGAAGTAATAAAGTAAAGCAATGACTAAAACATACTTCTATACATCTTTGCATTACCTAATTTTCTATCCAAGTTAGCATTTATTTTTTAGGATGTGCCCATAGGTTTCAAAATAGGCTTAGTAGTACCTAGATTAAACTATACTAGCAAATCATTAATGAATTTAGATTGATTCATAAAAAATCCAAAGTTTGTTTGGTTAACTTGTAGCCTTAAGAAGGAAGTCAATTCACCAAGCATGTTGATTTCAGACTCACTTTTCATTATAGTAGTAAAATATTCAATCATTTGACTATTTATAGATCTAAAAACAATATCATTAACACATATTTGCACTATCAACAAGTCTAAATCATGGTTCTTGATGAACAAGGTTGTATCTACATGTCTTTTTATGAACCTATTTTCCAACAATAATTCACTAGGTTTATCAGACTAAGCTTTTGGAGCTTGTTTAAGACCAAACAATGCTTTGATTAATTTAAATATGTGACTTATGGATTTTTCATTTTCAAATCTGAGGGTTTGTTCTACATACACTTCCTTTTTGATATATCCATTCAAAAAAGAACTTTTCATATCCATTTGGTAAAGTTTGAAATTCTTGAAACAAGCAAATGCAAGTAATATGCAAATAGATTCTAATCTAGTAACTAGTGCATATGTTTCATCAAAGTTTATTCTTTCTTCTTGATTATCCATTTGCCACCAATTTAGCTTTGTTCATAATTATGTTTTCATGATCATCAACCTTATTTTTAAAGATTCATTTTGCTCCTACAATAGTTTGATGTTCAGGCCTTTCTACCAAAGTCCAAAACTTCATTTCTTTCAAACTAATTTGGCTCTTCTTGCATGGATATTATCTAGTTACTATTATTCATGGCTTACTCTATTTTCTTTGATTTTCATAAAGAAACAAAAACTACAAACTCAAAGATATTTTAAGCAACTAACTGTGTTTTGACTTGCTATAAGTTATTACCAATAATCTAAGCAGGATCCACTTCCCCACAAGTTCTAGGATAAGAGTGTTCCTTTTCAATTGGTGCGCTAGTCATTTCTACTTTAGCATCAACTACCTCTGTCTTTGGAATTTGGGGACAAGTGAATTTTGCATCAACAATGTCACTTTCTCTTGGAAGAGAAAAGTTAGTTTCATTAAATATCACATGTGTAGATTCTTCAACTACCAAAATCCTTTTGTTAAACACTCGATAAGCCTTGCTATGATCCAATTATCCTAGAATTAGACCATCATCACTCTTTACATCAAACTTTTCTAATGGTTCTTTTCCATTGTTGTGAATAAAACACTTGCATCTAAAAGCCCTAAGTATCCAATGTTTGGTCTCCTATTATTCATTATCTCATAGGGTGTTTTCTTGGTTATTGCTCTATTGGTGACCTCATTCAAGATATGGCATGCTATATTTATAGCTTCTTCCTAAAAATATCTAGGCAGGTTATTTTCTATTAACATTGTTCTAGCCATTTCTTGTATTAATCTATTTTTTATTTTTATTACCCCATTTTGTTATGTAGTTCTGTCTGCTAAAAATTAAAATTTAATTCCATTTTCAATACAAAAATTAACAAACAAGTGATTATTAAATTCTCCGCCATGACTGGACCTAATGTATTTCATATGCGAATTTCTTGTATTTTGAATTCTTATGCAAAAGGCTTTAGAGATTTGGAAAGTTTCATCTTTTTTTTTTTCTTTTTTTTGGTGGGAAGGTAAATTGTATTAATAAATTTTAAAATACAGATGCACAAGGGCATACCCCAGTATTACAAAAGTTACCATATCTATGAAAAGATAGAAGTTGGAAGCTTCCAACTTTCACTCAAAACAACATTTCCTTGGGTTTGAATCCGAAGGAAGCCACCATACAACTTTTGTTACTGTAGAAAGTCTGTTCTTACAAACAAGTCATCCAATGAAATTATGTTTGCTAATGCCACCAGTCCAAATTAAATCATACCAATCCACAGTTGTATCAACTTCTTGAAGATCATTATAAATCTTTTGACAACAATACGTAGAATTAAAGAGAATAAAGGCAAGTGTAGGCCTTAATTTAAGAAGACCTTGCCAACTCTAAGCCATGGTACCTTTTATGTCCAACTGCATTACTGAAGTTCTTTTACACTTTGTACTGTGAATCCATTTACTCTATAATGAAGCTTCTGGGAGATTTATGAGATTTCAAAGCGTACGTCCCAAAAGAACTTTATTCTGATTTTGAGATTCAATAAACCTAATCCCCCTTCCTTCTTTGGTGAGCAAACAGTTTGCCAAGCAACTTTATAAGACCGATGCACATCTATATTACATGCCCATAAAAATTTCCTTATCTTCTTTTCAATGTCATAAATTGTTTGCTTCAGTAGCAAAAAAACTTGCATCCAAAATGTACATATGGAAATGAGAACAGATTTTTTCAATTGTAATCTTCCTGTAGCTAAGATGTTTCATTCCCCAATCTTCTATTCTTCCAAAGATTTTATCCGTCAAACCTTTACAATCAACTTGAGTTAGCCTTTTCGTGATAAGGGGAACTCCAAGGTATCTGATAGGGAATGAACCCTTAGGGAAAAAGGTATGATCAAGGATAAGAAGTTGTTCCTGCTCTGATAACCCCGAAAAGAAAATTTGACATTTGCTTGGGTTGTACTTTAAACTTGTAAGGTCAGCAAATTCTTCCAAAGCTTTTATAAAACAAAGGATTGAGTTCACATCACCATGAGAGAAGAGAAATAAATCATCAGCAAAACATAAGTGAGTGATTTTTTCAGATTTACAATGCCAATGAAATTTAAATGCCATTGTAAAGGTCTTCGTAATAATGATTCTATTAAGTATTTCCATGACCAATACAAATAAATATGGGGATAGGGGATCACCTTGTCACAATCCATTAGTACCTTTAAAGTATCCTGCATGTTTTCCATTAAAGTTTACTGAAAATCTTGTTGTAGTGATACACTCACCTACAAGATCAACCAAGTACGAGGGAATGTTGATGGCTTACAAAACTCCTAATACTGCATCCCATTTAACCATGTCATATGCTTTCATAAGATCAATTTTTATAGCCACGCGTTTACCTTTGTCTCCCTTGTGATAGTTGTGCAAAAGTTCTTGGTAAAGCATAATATTCTCCGAAATCTGTCGTCCTTTAATGAAGATTGTTTGATTTTGGCTAACCACTGAAGGTAGAATGAGGCTTATTCTTTCAGCAAACATCTTAGAAATGATTTTATATAGAACATTACAACATGTTATTGGTTGGTAATCCTTGGTGTAACTTGGATTGGGAATTTTAGGGACTAAAGAAAGTAATGTAGAATTTATAGCTTTCAACAAATTCCTTGAGGAGAAAAACTCTAGTACAACATCTTCTATATCCCTTCCAATGATAGGTCATGCTTTCTTATATAACAGACTATTATATCCATTAGGCCCAGGAGCTTTAAAATCATGAATGCCCCAAAGTGCTTTAATAACATTAAAATGTTCAAAATTTGGCAAATTAAGTAGTACACTAATATCCTCGTGGAATAGAGAAGTGAATTTCTCATAGTAGGTGGGGATACTTCTAAAGTTGCCAAGGATGGATTGATAATAAGAAATACTAGCAAACTTTAGTTCCTCCTCATCTGTAATAATTAAGCCATCATCTAGTATCAATTTATTGATCTTGTTTTGAGCTTTCCTCCATATTAATGATGCAAAGAAAATCTTACTATTGTTATCCCTTTTTTTTTGTGGAAAGGTAAATTGTATTAAATTAAAGTACAAAAGCACAGGGGCATACCCCATCTTTTTTAGAAAGGTAAATTGTTATCCCCTTCTTTTAACCATATGTTCCTTGATTTTTGTTTGAGATGGATTTCTTCATGTTTGCTCAAAGTTTCATCTTTGCTAGTTAGGAAAAACACCAAAGTATACCTAGAAAATATAATCTACTATGACATAAACAAATGATTTACCACCTAAGCTAGTAGTTCTCAATGGTCCAAACAAATCCGTGTGCAATAGTTCTATTGAACTAGTTGTTGGGATAAAATCTATGGCCTCAAAATTGTTTCTAGTTTTTTTTCCCTTAACACGATATGCACATATAGTGTTTTCATTTATTGCTAGTTGAGGGAGTCCTCTAACAAGATTCTTTTTAGATGTTTTCTGCATTTGACAAAAATTAATGTGTCCCACTCTTTATGCCATGTTATGTTATCCACGTTCACACATGATGCTAAGCATGTTTCTATCATGGCATCAACATTCAATCACATTATATAGGCATTTCCTACTCTTTTGCAATATAGTTTAAATTTTCAGTCTTTATTGTACAATTTGTAGAAACTAGATGCAAATTTAGCTTTTAGTATCACATTTTTTGCTCAACTAATTAGATTATATTTTAATCCTTCTATATAAAATAATTTTTTGATAAAATGGGAATGACAATTACAAATGATACTTATACCTTTGATTGTTCCTTTGTAGTTGTCTTCAAATGAAACCTTACCTCCTTTTATTTCAATTAGGTTTAGAAACAAACTTTTGTCCCTAGTCATATGCCTTGAGCATCCATTATCCATGTACCATTTTGAGGGTGTCTCCTTGTTATTCTCCTACAAAAACAAAAATGGTCTTTGACTTTTCTAGTGCCTAACTATTCTTGGCTCCTTGTAAATTAGCACAATTGTTCCACTTTTGGACCCAAATCAATTTTTTTTGAAGTGTTGTTTCTTTTGTTTGATCGAAGATTTATCATTAGAGTGTCCTTGATAAGTACAACGAACGCATGCAATAACATATTTATGTTAAGGGTTTTTCAAAAGCACTAATGCATTTAGAGTTATTAGATATGTCACACATAGTTTCAAACATCTTATTGTTCTACTCAAGTATATACTCTATTATAGCTTTATCCTAAATACCTTATTATGAGCTAATTATCTTCCCTAATGGTGTTACCTTTAGTAAACTTATCCATAACACCTTTTGTTTCTTGAAGATCACTTTCTCCCTCTTTTAGTTTTTTAGCAAGTAACAAATTTTCTCCTTTTAAGTCTACAATTTCTTTCTTTGACCCCTTGCATGTCTTAACATCAACACATTTCATATTGCATTCAACATGGATTTTCAAATCATTGTTTTCCTTTCCCAAAAGGTTAGCATTCATTTTTAGATCATCGTTTTCTTTTTCAAAATCTACATTTTTTGATCATCAATAATGTTGTCCTTTTTTAATTGCAAAAAAATTATGCTTATGTTTTGAAATTCATTTAACAAATCATAAAAGGCAATTTGTAAGTCATTATCATGGTTTTCATAAAAAATGTTACCTCATCTTTAGTATTTTGACTAGCTACCATGAGACACAAACCCAATGTATCTCTTTTATCTTCATTAAATGGCACTATGCATAAATTAGGTTCCTCACAGTTCATAACAAAGCATATGTTGGCTATTTCATTCTTTTCTTCATCTTCATCAGAGGATGAGCTATCATCGCATGTTGCAATCATGGCCTTTTTTATGCTTTCCTTGTCATTTTTATCAAACTTCTTTTTCAATTTAGGATAGTTAGAATGAAAGTGTCCAAGTTTTTTTTCATTCATAGTAGATTTCCTCATTAGTTTCTTTCCTTTTCCTAAAATTATCATTGTTCCTAAATTTTTCTTTTTTATAAGCAACCCTAAATTTCTTGACAAGAATTGGAAGGTCATTTCTAAATCATCTAAGACCTCTTTTGGTTCTTTAACCTCAAAAGCCAAATTTTGGTTACTATTCTTAGAGAGCTTTTTTCCTTTTCCATTCTAAGTAGAGTCATCTCATGGGATTATAAGGAACCCAACAACTCATCTATGGATAGTTTGTCCTAATCTTATGTTTCTTCTGTAGCTATCTTAGAATCTCATGACTTTGGTAAATAGCTTAATATTTTCTTAAATAACCCATCATTTTTGTATGATTTCCCTAACAATTTGAGACTAGTACTAATGTTTGTGAATTTGCTAAACATCTCACTCATGGATTTGGTAGTTTTCATTCTAAATAGTTCATAATACTATATGAGCATCTGAATCTTAAATGCTTTTACTCTTTTGATGCCCTTATGTGTCACCTTTAATTTTTTCCAGATTTCTCTAGCTATCTCACATGTAGAGATCCCATTGTATTGTTTGAGTGAGAGTGCCAAGTATAACTATGTCATGGCCTTATAATTAAGACTCATTTGCTTGGTCTCTTGATTGGTCCACTCATCAACATTTTTTTTTTTGTGCTTCAATTCACTTAACTATAATCTTCCATGCTTCATGATCATGACCTATAACCTCGATTTTCATCATAGTTTTCCAGTGATTATAGTTAGATCCATCAAATATAAGAGTCTTTTTGTTTGGTAAAATAGTTTGAGCATTGGGAAAATAGTGATCTTAAACCTAATTTAGGTATCTAGAACTTGGCTTTAACACCACTTGTTGAGTCCTTAAGCAACCTAATAGGGAGCTGAATTAGGTTTCTTCCTAATATAGTCTGGAGACAAAGATGATCATTTTTAGAAACCAATTCTACAAAGATAAGATACTCTGTACATGTAAAATATTCAATGCAGTTTCTTAGTTAAAACAATAAACAAGAATGTAGCGTTGTCATGAAAATTAAATATTTCTAAAAAGCATGTAACAAATCAACTTTAAAATCCTCATGCAAACAATAAATCAATGATCATACATAAACTAGATTAACCATGCAATAAAATAGTGGAAGTAAACAAGTAAGTTAGGTAAAAACTTTACAGCAAAATTACACACTAGAATTTTAAGTGATTGAACTAAAGGTCTAACCCACCTCCTTTGACAAACCATCAAAGGGTCTTCTATTCGGCTTACCTCTCCTTTATTGGCCTATAATAGAAAAGGGAGAAAAAAAAACTACCACCACCAACAACAATAACAATCCAAATCTAAAGGATATGGCACCCTTGCATCCATAAAAGATTATACCATTTTCTCACACAAGATTAGGGATTTCAAGTTGCATTCATTCATCATGTTTGTCCTTTTTTACAAAAATGATAAGTAAAAGGCTAAGACACCCTTTCATCCTTCATGCTCAATGAAAGGCTAGACCAACCTAAGCTTTTTTGCAACAATGCCTACCACAACATTCTAAATAACTCAAATCTTTTAGTACTACACCAATTATAAGCAAAAACTTACAACAAAGGACCTTGCCCACAAGGTTGAATCCTAGATACCTTAAGTGAAATTGCTCATAGGGTTCTCAAGTAACATTCTTTGTGTCAGCCTTTTCCATATTACTAGTAGCTACTCTTCATTCTTCATGGTTCATGTATCTATAATGGCTTAAAATTATGGAGCCAATAAGCCTTTAGGTTTATTGAACTATGGAAGCTCTTTTTGAACCTACAATACTTGCCTTAAGCATTTCTTCAAAACTAAAACATGAAAGACAATGTGGACGTTTGACTTTTTTGGTAATCCTAACCAATTTGCTAAAGACCTTATCCTTTTGAGGACCTTAAAAGGACCATAATATTAGGGAGACAATATTCAAAGTTGCCTTATTCCCACAGTGTGTTAATGACATGGCAATAAGCCTAATTTTTGGGGGATTGGGTTTGATAGACATTCATACTTGGAATAAGGCGGCAATTGAAAAACTCTTATGGTCTCTTGTGTACCCTAACTCAAACTCTTTATGGGTTAAATGGATGATAACAGAAAATTTGAAGGGAAGGAATGTAATAGAAGTTGAGATAAAATGATCATTAGCTTGGAGTTTTAGGAATATTTTATAAGTAAGAAGTAAACTCACACAACTAGTGATAGACTCATAATACAATATCACTAAAAGTTATGTAGCACTAAGAAAGAACAGAGAAGATACTAAATAGGCAACACTTGTATGGAAAGAATGAGTACTAAAGCATAATTTTATCTACTGGATCACTTTGAAAGACAAACTATCCACAGCAGATCGGGTGGCTAAATAGAATAGTTCAGTGGATCTACAATGTAACCTCTGCCAACAAGAAGAAGAATCACAAGAACATTTATTTTTTAAATGTAGGTTCACAAACTACATCTGGAAGGCTCTGTTAGGCATGAGTGGATTAACTCAAAAAATTGAACACTGGAGAGCTGAAATATGTTGGATGATCAAGACTGTCAAGAGGAAGAGTTTTGCAACAACTTTGCTTAGTATATCTTTCAATGCCATATTGTATCACATTTAGAAAGAAAGGAATAGAAGAAGATTCAGTGATACAAGTCTAGATAACTTGACCATTATTACTAAAATTAAGAAGAATGTGAGAGGGAAGATTTCATCTACTAGAGGAGTCAAGCTTACAAATTGTAATAAATTTTTACAAGAGCTTTGGAATTTGCCAAGTGCAATGTTTGAGCTTAAATGATGATATTTTGTAACCGAATAATTTGTAAATTTTTTATGGTGATACATAATTTGACCTTTCATAAAAAATAAAAAAAACCTATAAATATTGTCTAAGAAGGCCTTTGCCATGGTGAAGGTGGTATAAAGTTGGTGATGTGGCAAAAAATATTTCATTTTCAAAAGTTGATCTATTACCACCAAAATATGACTCTTTCCCTTAGAACTAGGGAGTCCTTTCATAAAGTTCAGAAAAATAACAATCCAAATCTCTATAGGCTCTAGTAGTGGTTGTAGTAACAAAGCAAGCATAGTGTTCTCACTTTTATTCTTCTAGTAAGTAATACTTTTCTAAACCAAATCCCTTATCCCTTTTTGCATGCCTTTCTAATAAAAAACTCCCTTGGCCCTCTAGTAAGTTTTGAAAATCCCTTTATAGATAGTAACATGTATTGTTTCTACTAAAGATGTGGAAAGCTTAGGCTTTGGCCCTAAGTAAATTTTTCCCTTATAAACGTCCATACCATTCCTAAGCTATTATACAACCCCTAGTAACCTTTCTTGAATTTGTTGAATCAAGGCTTGCATCTTAGATTGCTTCCTTACCTTATATTAAATTGGTTCAATCTGATGAAGAATTGGTGCCAAATTGCTACTAGCTCTCCTTTTTCACTAAACTTAGCCTCATCCTATTCTTTACATGAAAGGGCATCTACTACTTTATTCTCCCTTCCCAACTTGTATTTGATAGTAAAGTCATACCCCATCAACTTAATTAGCTAGTGTTACTAGGACAGAGTGGTAATTTGTTACTCCCACAAATGCTTAAGACTTCTTTGATCAATCCTCACTATGAACCTCCTACCTAATAAGTAATTTCTACATCTGTTTATTGCTAATACCATAGCTAAATGCTTTTTCTTACAAATGCTTGGTTAAAGAATGCTATAAGATGTCCTTCCTCCAAAAGAAGCATTCCTAAGCCTACCTTAGATGCATCACATTGCAAGACGAAATTCTTTTCAAAGTTAGGCAAAGCAAGTATGAAAGTTGATACCATGGTTTCTTTTAATGCCATAAATGCCACCTTAGTTGTTAGGGGTACTAGCGAAAATTTTCTTTCTTGAATGGCTTAGGTAATGGTGCAACATCTTCCCATATCTTGCAATAAACCTCTAATAGTACCTTATGAGGCCTATGAAACCATTTAGCCATTTCACCTACATTGGTTTAACCTAATCTACCATGTCTTGTATCTTCTTTTCATCGACTATGACTCCTCTACTAATCTTGTGCTCAAAATACTGAACTAAACTTTGCCTAAAGGAGCAATTAATCTTCTTAACAAACAATTAATGATTCTTTAACACTTCAAAAAATTTTCCTATATGTCACCATTTATTTTTCTAACTCCTACTATATATAAAGATGTTGTATAAAAATTCTAGTATAAACTTTCTTAGGAACTTAATGAAAACTAAGTTCATTAACAATTGGAATGTGGAAAAAGCATTACATAGCGTAAATGACAAGCCTTGGTGCATTTGAAAAGTTATCTTGTACACATTATTGGGATGTAGCTTGATTTGATGGTAGCTTAATCTTAAATCATGCTTTGTAAATAATCTCACCTTATATAGCTTATCCATTAGCCTCTCAACTATAGGAATGAGAAATCTATCCTTAATTGTTTATCTACTCAAAGCTCTGTAGTTAACACACAATATTCATGATTCATTCTAGTTTTTTACTAGTAATACTAGAAAGGAGTAAAGACTAGTACTTGGTTAAATGATTTTGAAATCCAACAACTAACTCACCTTCTTCTCCAAGGCCTTAACACTATTCATTTACTTTCCTCTTTAAGGGGTATCTTATGATTAAACTCCCTAGTGGTGGAAGTCCTTCTACCTCCTTAAACATTTCCCCATAACTTCTCAATAGCTTTTTAAAGTCAATCTCTAGTTGTCCTACCTTAGTGGTTTCCATTAAGAGTACTTTCACAACATTAGAACTACCTTTTTTCAGCTTCATTACATGCAAGTCTAGTATCAATTGAATCTGCAATTGGAATCCAACATTTGCCTTAACTTCCTTACAACATTTTTCATTGTTAACTAACACATTTCCCTCTCCGTTTACCCCATATGACATGAGCACCTTGTTGTCCTTTTTTAAAGACATTTGTCCTAAGGTATAGGCCTCAAAGTTTGAAGCCACTAATCTCTAAGGATTATGTATGTTCATGGTGTGCTCCACAAGAAGAAATCTAGTTTTATAGTTACACCTTGCATAGTCATAATCAAATTCTTATGTAGGCTTACAGTGCTTAACTTATCACCATTGACCTCCATGACTTCAAAATCTTGGCGTCCACTTGGTTTGAAACCTTGTTTTAACCTTTACTTGGTTTCAAACCCTGCTTTTAAGCCAATTTAATGCTTTCAAAATTAGCTAGTCTAATTCATTGCTTGCTTAAAACCCTTCACACCCTTATAATTCATGGTCCAATCGACCCATTCATGGTCAAAACAAATATCTTAGGACCCTCTTCATTTAAATCTTTCTCATGTGTTAACATTTCAAGTACTATACTATCATAATCATCATCAATCTTTTCCATCATTAAGAATAGTTTCTTTTCACAATGGTGCCCAAGTATGAAATGCTCATCATAATTGAAACATAATCCTTTCTCTATCTTTTCTTGTATCTTTCTTGGTGTTAACCTTTTAACTCTTTGAAGGAACCTAACATTCCTATTCCAACTACTACTTTGGTGTCCTATTTTCTTATGGGATACCACTCTTTCCTTCTTACTAGGGACAAACTTATCCTCCCACAAGTATAATAGCCTAACAACATCGACTAAGTCTTAGGGTTTTTCAAACTATACTTTCTTCCTAAGATTATCTTTCAACCTCACTAAAAAAATATGTAATCTTTAACTTAAGAGTTAAATAAGAAACCTTTAATAACAATTTCATAAATTTGACCTCATATTTCTTCACCATGTTAATTTGTTATAATCTAATAAGATCCATGAAGTTACTCTTACACGCTAAGCACCCATATCATTAGATGAGCTCATTGGTCAGAAAGGGCTACATAATTAGCTACTATATGGATCCTTTCTATAACCACTCAACACACATTTAGGCTTCCTCCTCTAAGTGCCAAGCCACAAATCTAAGATATCCCTATTAGAGGTGCTATGGAAATAAAAGAATTGATTAGCTTCATTTATGCATCTTATTGGATTAGCTCTACCCACAAATTTTGTGAAATCAAAGCGCATCTTGATTTGTCTAGGCTAGTCATAGGGATTTGTATTTCCACCATCCATGTTTTGAATATTTTACTCCTAAAAACACCTAATAGTATCTTTATTTCCTTCCTCTTCCTTGTCGCTTCTCAAACCTTTGTACTTAGAACCTAAACATGATCCACCCTACTATCTTTCTATCTTCCTTAAGCTAACATCCATCACTACATTGAATCCATCATCTCTTAGAAATGCATTTCAAAACATTTCTTGCATTGCAATGCCTTTTTATCACATCGGTCAAGCTTGTCATATTGTTTATGTTCACTTTGCCTAGCATTATTCTATGTTAGCATGAAAACAAATAAAGCTTTGATCAACATGTTTGGTGTTGATACTAAATTGTCATTGTTCAAATCTTCAGTAAACCTTTTGGGTTGGAGTGCTTGAAATGGCTAATCAAGACACTTGTTTCGCTTGCCTTTCCTTCCTTGACCTATGATGAAAAAAAGGGAGCAATATCCATCAACAACAAAAATAGTTGACATTTAAAAGGATATAGTACCTCTACATCTACAAGAGATAACTTTTTATTGTGGAAAAATAAATTTTCATTAATAAATATTAGTTTACAAAAACATAAGGACATATCATAGAATTACAAGAGTTATAAAAAGTTATCAAAAGATAGAGGTTAGATGCCTTCAAATCTAACTTAAATGACATTTTCCTAGGAAGATTTTATATTTGAAATAAAAAAGCTTTGTACAATTTTCCTTACTTTTGCCAACAAGATTGGGATGCCAACTTTTTTTTTTTTAAGTCATCTTTCATTATACGTCAACCTATATACAATAACTTCAACCAAAAAAATATATCTTGAAAACTTTTGTAGCCAAATTCTTTCCTTTAGTTACTTTAATCATCTATTATAATTCTTCATTTCATCTTTCAATATAATGTTGAACTCCTTTCACTGTGAGAATGATCTTCCAAATCATCCTTGTCCATTTACATTTAAAAAAGAGATAAGAGAGCTTTCTTTTCTCTCACGCAAGATTAGGGATTCCATGCTTCATTCATTCATTGTGTTTGTCCCCTTTGACAAAAGTGATAAGTAAAAGAAAAAAAAAATGCCCCTTCATCTCCAAGCTTAAAGAAAGGTTAGACCAACCTAAACCCTTTTGCAGCAAACCCTACCACAACATTCCAAATGGTCTAAATTGTTCAATACCATAATAATTGCAAGTAAAAGATTTACATAATGGGAGGTTTGTAATAAAAATATTAAAAAAGAGATAATGAAAGAGGAAATTTATTATATTAATTAATCTTATTGCTAATATTGAGCTATAATTCCTAGCTAACATTACAAAACCAAAGTTACAAGTAATGGAGTTAGGCCTTCATCAATTGTATGGGCTGTATCTACATATTTTAATATTCCCCTAAAGTTAGTGATTTGTAGAAATCAAATAATTTGAACTTGGATAGTAAGTATAGATGCTGTCAATTCCAAAGAGCCTTCATAAAGAGATAGTAGGCTATTCTAATGTCCATTATGTGATGAAAAGTAATTATTTTATCTACACATTTCTCATGTATGTAGTGTCAATTAGTCCTAACATGCTTCGTCATTTCATGGAAAGTGGGATTGGTTGTTGTTTGTGGATGCCTCATTCTTACATTGTAAGGATACATTTAGCTAAGTCATCACGCCAAGATCTTGAAATATCAATAATTTAAACAAGCTCACAAATTATGAAAGCCATAGTCTTTGTACTTTGTTTTTGCAAAAGACCTAGAAATAGTAGGTTATGTCTTAGGTCTTCACAAAATTAGTGAATCTCCAAGTTTAATGCAATACCCTATCATTACCTTCTCATTGTTGGTCATATATACTAATCCAAGCTACGAAATAATTTCTCTCACTAGGAAAGCTAGGTCAAATGCTCATAAGAAAACAAGTGCAAATAAAAAAGGTAAAATAATTTTGCTTCATAATAAGCAAATTTTGACTTGATAAAGTTGCTGGAAACCCCTTCTACAGCCAAAGACAAATACTGAATTTACATATTCTTTCACAAAAGTACATAATCTATAAAGTAAAAATATGGCCTTCCACTTTTTATTTCTATTTTTTATGTATTATGGCAAGAAACACTTGTGAGATTTTGTCATAGTTAATCTTCCACTTTATGTTACAATTTAAGACTCTTTTTTTAACACATGTACCAAGTGTTGAACTTGGAACCTCTTGGTCTTGGGCCTTGCTAACTTACCATTGACTTAGTAGGTTATTGACTAATTTTCCACTTAATGGTATGAAAACTTTTTCTTTAATTTTTAGGGTGTAAAGGCTACGGTAGGGTAACAATTTTCTTTAGCACATCGAACTTGCAAATATTAATTATGACCATCTGTGGAAACAATTTTTGGTTTAGTCTTTCTCTAATACCAACCAGCTTCAACCTACAGGCTAAGTTCATATGTTGATAAACTCAAAACAAGGTTAAAATATATTGTAATAATCATTATGTTGTGTTAAATGTCAGGCAATTATAAGCCCTTTAAATTTACTCAAATCACAAAACTATTTTTTTGTCAAAATATTTTTTTAACTTATTCAAAAAAATTACATTTTTTCTTAAAAATATACTTCTTTCCTTCACTAATCAATCGCTTGTCTCCGACACAAACTCTTGGCACCACCTTATATGGTGTCATTACACTAATTTTACAACCCTTAATTGGCCTCACTCATTTTGTGATCTTTTTTTAATATCTATAGATAATAATGGTTTGGAAGATTATAGTTGTTCAAAATAGAATTCGACATCATATTGGAGAATGGAATGACGAATTGCATTGGATGAGCAAAACAACTAAAAGAAAAGATTTGGCTACAAAGTTTCTAAAGATATCTTTTTTAGCTTACATTTATTGTAAATGGACATAATGAAATAAAAGAAGACTTCATAATAGAAAAATTGGCATTCCAATCTTGTTGGCTAAAATAAGAAAAATCATCGGAGGAAAAACTTCTTTATTTCAAAATATAAAATTCTCATAGAAAATATAATGTTGAGTGAGATTTAGAGGCTTCTAACCTCCATTTTTTCACAGTTTTCATAATTCTTATAATACTGAGATATGAATGTTTTTGTACACTACTTTTTATTAATGCAAACTTACATTTCTACCAAAAAATTGTATTATTATCAATAGTCCTACACATAAGTGATAATGGTCATAATAATTTTTATGTCATTTAAGCATGTGAAGATTTTATTTTATTTTTGGATTCCTGATGGCCCTTCAAATAGTCGACAAACTATGATATTGTCTTGATTTTTCATTTTTATTTTTTGACAAAACAAAGGTCCTAAAATCTCAGAATAAATTCATAAGCAATTTCTCCGTAATTGTTCCAATGTACAACTGTTACATGAACTTAGAAATCAAATTAAGCAATGATTGTATTGGATATGTTACGTTTGCTGTCTCTAGATTCGGGATGATACCAGTATATTACAACGTCATTCGATTGAGTGCCAAGTGCACTACCAGATAACAAAATTTGAATCCAACTCTCTCACTCTCTGTGATTATTCTTTCAACTACCATGCAAAAGAACAAAAAGTGAAAAATAGAACTAGATAGCATACATTCCGTCCACCTTGGAATACTAACTCCATGGCATAATGCGAATTCAGTTTTGCTCGTTCATCTATATCTCTTCGTCTCCACGCACGTGACGTCGTATCTCGAACTCACTAGTATAATCCTCTTCCGAGAGTCAACGGCCACCCAGATCTCGTAAGACATGCATCAGAGTTCTAATTTCCTTACATCGTTCCTTGTTTGAAATGAGCATATTCTCTGAATGGAAGAAATGATGCCGTCAAAGATGTGATCCCTTTCCAGCCCATATGCTAATAAGATTTACGGTTGAAAGTTTGATAATGAAAGAAAGTTAAAGCTGTTAAAGAACCGTGAAAATAATGCGTTACTTTGGCTAACTCAAGCTATTATGACACACCTAGACAAAAGAGTCCAGGTGAAACCAAACTTGACGTTGGGGAAGATTATAGAAGATCTCAAACTGTCTGGAATCGACGGATACCACGGATATTCTTAGACCTTTTTGGGCCAGAGTCATTCTCATACACAGAATGTTACACCCTCTTGTTGCTTTTTATATACCAACCACTATCTTCCAACGTCGCTCGTGCACTACAGCCTAGCACACAAAAGAAGTCCAATTCTCTTTGTTTGCAATACAATAAACAATGATTTTCGTTGTAGAGGTTAGCTCCGAGATCAGTGCTTCCCCGCTCTGAGAAGCCAACTGCGCAGTCGAATCGCAAGATTCCCTCTATTTACTTCATTCTAAATCGAGGCAGGAGCGGGTGGACGCAAAGCACTTTGGCGTGTCATCATTTGCTTTGAGACAATGGGAAGTGGTCGGATCTCCAACGGGATTTGTCTCCTGTGGTGCGTTTGACTGGACTTTATCGTTTGCTTGACCACGATATTTTGTTTTCTATTGAGTGTATGGCTGCTGAACACAAGAAAGAGGCAAAGAGCACAACGACATGTAGGAGTCGATGCATATAATATGTCAAGTGCGCAACAGAGGCCGAGCTTGTGGTTTCATCCAGCAATCCAAAGGTATGGGAGTGGAAATATCATGACTCAAGACGCTTTTACTGTAATTGTACTTCTACTTCAAATAAATCAATGGATTCCTGAATCTGGTCAAATCAATGGTTATCATGACTAGAACCTATATAGACCAAAGGATGCATAGTGGACGGAAATAATTGCATAAACAACGAATTTAAATTGCACCTGATACTTTGATGGACAACAACAAATGATGCCATCGCGAAAGTTGGCCCACTCAGATATGGTTCTCATGGTTTTTCTTTTCAGTAGGCGAGCCACTAGAGCAATGGTATCTTGCTTTCGGGAAGAATCTCGACTCGTTGGATTCGGACATTCCCATCGGTGACGCTGCAAACTTCAAGGAACAGTCAAACCTAGACACGAGGTAGATTGTTATATAATTTGGCTTTTACTTGAACCATCCATCAACTATAACAGGATACTTTTAATTGCCCCTAGTGATCTATTCATCATTTGGTTTTGCACTAGCTCTAGCGAATATCCATTAGAATGATAAGCGCACATAGATGTCAAGAACGCTGTTGCTAACTGTTCTACCAGAAAATGTAATGATCACAGTGTTCAGGCCACCTTAACAGAAGCTACCTTAACCCTGGTAATCCTCGACTCTTCTACAGATGGACCTCCTGCGGGACCTTCCAAGTTCACAATAGAACATAAGCAAACTCAGGTCTAGCTTTCGCATTCATAATGTTCAGATTCATAAAGTTTGACTCTTGAAGGAATTCTAATCTTACCGTATCTAGAGTTTCTCACCTTTTTGCATTACTTGTATAATATACCTGACCTACATTACAAATATGATCTTTTTATTATAAGGCCGGCGATACAATCAAAATGTAGTCGATAACACATCTTCTACTAAACTACCTTAAAAGTCCTGGTATTTTGTCTCCCATTATTCCTTGTTATTATACTATTTTTATAACGTCATTCTTATCACAGAACATTCACTCCAGTGACGGCAAAAGAGCCAGTCAATCGTGCAACCCCGAACACTAGCCAAACTAAAAAGTATTACACAACTAAAAGGACGCAACATGGAAGAACGAGAAAAGAAACCCATTGCAAAAATAAAAGGGGAAAACAAAGAACAAACTTCTGTCCTACCCAATTGACATGAAACCCAAATGGCGGTACCAGTGGGAAGCTGATGCTCTAGCCACCCTACAATGCAGAGGCTGCCAGCAAACAACAACGAAAAGCACCAACAAGGATGTTACAAAGTCATTTTCTCTTGAGAATCGGCTTGTAAGGGGAAGATAATTTGTTATTATATAGATGATTCTATAACAAGTCGTAAGCAATATTGTGGGGAGGCTTCACACTTGAACCATGATTTATAGTAGAATTTTATTTACTAGAATCATGACTTTCGTATTATGTTAAAATTTCTTCTTTTTTTCCTCCTAAACTAACTTGTAAAGATGGGAATAACAAAGCAAATTGAAAAAATTATACATTCTAACATTTCCTCTTAAAAGCACTTGAAGGTGAAGTTGCATGCTTTATGAGTGATTATATAGGGGGCCTATACTTATCTCTTGAACTACAATAAAGTCTTATTTATTTGAGTCATGCACTCAACTACTATATTAAAAAAATCATTTTTTTCTTAGAACTAATTCATAAGAAATGAGAAAATCTTTTTCAATGTAAAAGATTCCTTCACAAGCTGTAAGTAATGTTGGATATTTTAACATCCTCTCTCACAAGTACTATGAGTGAAAATTGTGGATTTTGCAAATGATATCATGAGTGAAGATATTTTTCTTCTTTTATTGGTTTTACTACATTCTTCTTTCTTTTCCAAAAAAGAAAAGGAGGATCTCTCATTTTGATCTAGGATTCTTCCAATTCATAGGTCATCTAGCATGTAAGAAGGGCTTATGCGGCTACAGCAGGATTTGAAATAATAATAAAATCTATGATATTGAGCTTCTCGGGAGTAACCTTATAATAAATAATTGTCCTCTAAATGCCTTAGCTAAACATATTGATGATTGGTGGGAATTTATATGAATTTCAATTTATAATAAGATCTTATTTATTTAATTCATAAGCTTTTACATAACGTTAGAAAGTCTATTTTTTTTCCTCAGACTAGCTTATATAATGAAAAATAATATTTATATATAGAAAATTTGACGATAGATTATCAATAATGTTAAACGTCCCAACAAAAGATAATTAGACTCACTAAAAGGGGCGAAGAGGAACAAACTCTGTCTAGCAAGATCGCCCTGTTACCCCGGAGAAGAAACAAGAAAAATAGCCAGCTGAACACCTAGAAAAATTAATCTACCATTTATAGAAGAAAGGATGCGCTGTAACGTCGCCGAATGTTCAGTGTTGATGTCAATGTCTTACTTTTGTATGTAGTGGAGTCATGAAGATAACGAAACATAAGAGTAACATACTGAAACCTACAACTATTCTGCCAGGCCTAAAAATCAACATTAGTTCGATGGTTCTCAGCAATGGAACTTATAATTATTTCATGAAAAATGGCACAGATGTTAACGCACTATCAGCAGATCTTTGAAAGCAATTGTAGAGACGGTGAACTACTAATGTTTGCCGGAAGAAAGATTTCCTTAGCAGCCAGCAATCATCTAATCCATTTTGATGTTCCTACATACCGTAAGCAAAGAATTTGAAACTTAAGAATCAAACAGTGCCACATTTGTTTTTTCCCTTTTTCTTATTGGGTAATGAATCACAGATGTGATCCAGTAGTTTTGCTGGAACAAAAGGATTCGTGATTTTGTTTGAACAAAAGAGCTCTATCTTATATGCCAGCCGTCCGCATATAATAATACTATTTACTTGGTAAGTGGTGCGATCCCTATCCTTTGGTACATCTCATTTGGGTGGCGCCGTGGGCCCGAGTAACTGATAACAAAGAAGAACCAAGAGTCCTCACAGACCATTTACATGGTGCTGCAACTCTTCAGCGTGAAAAGAGGTCATGATATGGTCAAGCACCATGCTTCAATATGTCGACGGTTTGCAAAGATAAATTGTTCAGTCAGTGTGCGTGCTGAACTTCACTGGCTGTTTCACTTTGATAAATTTTTATGTCAATGTTATGAAAAGACATATAGTGTAGAAAGGGAGGGGGGGGGGGGGGGGGAAAGAGTTAGTGGAGAGGGAAATTTATTATGAAGGAAGATGTAGGACACCATTTATTCAGTGATTAAAATAGTTTCTCAGAGGGCACTTGAAAAGCCTATTAACTTGCAAACCGTCCAAATTTGGAATAATACAGTCCGTAAAGTTTATATAATAATTAGCGGTTAAGATTCGGACGGGGTACACCCTTAAGATTATAAATACCAAGGGAAACAAAGAGCTTTCATACACGGGTTTGCTTCTTCCTCTTGTGTCCTTCATCTCCTCCTCCCTCTTGCTACCCTAGCTCCTTCAGAGATCTCTTACTTTCTTATCCTACCAAAAAACCATTCAATTACTTGCCAGAACTCATGGAAAATTTCCAAGCCGTCTATAAATGTGCTATTCTTCTTGCACTGGTTGCTTGCCATGAAGTTTTCGTGGGCGAAGGAAGGCAACTGAAGTCAACAGAGCAACAATATGCCATTATGAGCGAATATAGAGGAGAAACGAATAAACGAGGCGAAGAATCTATCACCTCCTCCGATGAGATCGCACCGCTCCAAGATGAGCCTCAGCCTTCACGCAGAAGTCACGGTCAGAGTGTTGATGAATCCGTGGTAACAAAGAAAGAAATCTTTCCGCCGGTGATACCTGATAACAGTCCTAGCTTCCGTCACTCAGATGTTGTACACAAAGATGATTTCCGACCTACAGAACCAGGCTATAGCCCTGGTGTTGGCCACTCCTTTCCCCGTCATGATGCAGATATGGAACACAAAGCACTAAGGGCAAGCCCGGATATTAGCCCTTCTTTCACCAGATTCAAACATAATTACCCGCCGACTTCACCCGGTCACAGCCCTGGGGTTGGCCACTCCTTTCCTCTTCCTGAAGTAGAAGTCGAACCAAAGGCAATAAGCAAAAGCTCGGATGGTGGACATTCTCTTACGAGATCCATGGACGATGTACGGCCCATAGCACCCGGACACAGCCCTGGTGTTGGCCACTCTATAACTAATCATAAAGCAGATGTTGTTGAAGCAAAGGCAGTGGGTAAAATCCGAGATGTTAGAGACTCTCTTACACATTTCAAAGATGATACTCAGCCCAACGCAACAGGACACAGCCCCGGTGTTGGCCATACACTTCAAAATAAACATGCAGAACCGAACGCATAGATATGTACAGATAAAACTAGAATATCTAATATTGGGCATGTCATATTGGTCAAATGATTGTTAAAAGCATAAGTATCACTGTTTCTTAGTTTTCTACTTTGAACTGTCCACAACGCAGACTGTTTGGTGTATGTATTTTAGGATCTCATTGCTTGCTGTCGTCCTAAGGTTGGTGTCCTAGAAATTATATTATTTCTTTTTTATATATATTTCATCTCTTCTCACTCCCCACCCCCACCCCCGTTATGCAGGCGTGCAGAGAACCAGATAATTCAGGAATAAATAACAGGAGAAAATCGCACATATGCACCCATGAATAATCAATCAATAGAAAGATCTATATCTCTCATTTCCGCGTTCACGTTTGCAGAATCTTGCGCGACGCCAAAGCAAATAATTTGAGGTTCACTGACATATCGAAAGCACATCGTTAAAAGAGGAAGACAACAGACTAAATTGCAAAGGCAATTGAAAATTATAAAAAAAAAATTCCAGCCACTTATCGTTGAATAAATATTAGAGAAATATTAGAGAGAGAGAGAGAGAGAGAGAGAGAGAGAGAAGGGGGGGGGGGGGGGGGAGGGAGAGGACATTGACCTTATTAATTGAGTTTTTTTTACTTGACTATAATAAGTAATTGAGTTCAGTTTGTTACTTTTACAAATAAAAGTAGTAAATTATCTTATATCTACTAAAAATTTAGGTACTTTCATTTTTGACATACCTAAATAACATATAGATTTTATTTACAAACGGAAACTAAACCATAAATAAAGAGACATTATAGAAGTTCAAACATAAGGGAGAGAGAGAAATTAATTATGCTAATTGAACTTAGTGCTACTGTGGCGAAGAAATGTAATTGACTATCATATTAATAGCTTTAGGTACTTTATTCTTAGGATAGTTAATTCCAAAATCTCTAAGAAAAACACCAAGTTTATACTTTTTTTTTTTTCAAAATCCTGTTCAATAGTTACCATATAGGTCAGACATATAAAGACTATAAGAACTTATTTACTATCCAAATAACAAAGTAATTTGGTGAAACTTTCCACCTATTTCGAGAACATAAATGAAATTTTTAATAATGAGGGATATTATACTCCTTCTCTGGAACTCAATTTTCTATTTTAATCCTTTTAGTGTAACTATGGAACAAACATTTTACTCTTTCCCAAAAGAATTCAGGCATAAATGTTTTTCTAACATTGTGTATATGTTGTGAACTCTTAATCTAATTATATTTACTCCTTTTGTGTCAAGCTCTTTTGGGAAGAGTTTATTTACTTTTTTTTTTTCATGGGGGACAAAAATAAAATCATTAGTTTAGTTTTCCATTTTTTTAGTTGCATTTATCATTTATTGCAAAAACTAAAATCATTAGTATGCTGGTCCAAAGATGAAACTGTACCTTTGCATTGTATCTTGACTTTAGTGGATTAAGTTCCTCCAAAATTGAGACGATTCTTTCCGCATTTTTTGTCATTAGTCGGTCAAATTGATGATTGCTTATGGTGTAATATTTTTGAAAATTACTCTAATTATTATTATTAGTTAATAGAAAATAATAACTAATAATAATAAAGGTTTAGAAACATATTCTAGCATTACAATTCATCTAAAAAAATTAAGTTAAGAATCTTCTAGTTATAACACAATAAAATATTCATTTAAGAAAATTTAAGTTCGTAAATAGAGATGCTCTCTTACAAACTATTTTTTTAATTCTAGCTAATAAAATTAGTATCTCAACAATCTTATTTTGAAAATGTTTATAATTTCGTTTAAACCATAACCGATAAACACATATTAAAAAATGAAGTTTAAGAAGTTTCATGACCAAATCCTTTTCTTTAATAGCTTTAATTATCTATTGTAGTTTAGAGTTTCAATCACTAATGTTCCTATGAGGGCCTTGTTGTACAAGTTTGTTTGATAAGGTTTAATGTTTTTAAATGTCATACTTTCCTAATTTCAACCAACATGATTGGTATTTCAATAGCCTTATTATAAAAATATCTATAATTTCATTCAAACTATATATAATATATACATGCTAAAAAAGAAAGTTTAAGAACTCTATAGCCAAATCATTTCTTTTAGTTTCTTTAATCATTTATTACAATTTAAAATTTTAATTGTTGACGATACAAGGATATTTTGTTAAACTTGTCCAATCCAAATACATTAAAAAAACAAGTGTAATATACTTTCGAATTGAGACCCAAAAAAATTATAATACAAATTAAATGAAGGAAGCTATTGATATAACATTTTTATTGTAGGAAGTTAGTTCTTACATGTGAGCTATCCAATAAAATTTTGTTTACTGATTCTACCTCACTATATCAAATTATACCATTCAACCTCAATATTAACTTGGCAGAACTTTTTATATGCTTCTATAGAATAATAAGAAGGTAGTAAGAGCATAGATGTGAGATAAAAATATAAAAAATAAAAAATGAAAAATGATAGCCTCTCAAAATACAAAATGATCGGTCAAAATTTCAACCTTTTAATTTAAAAAAAAAAACACGCGCATGGTAACGCAAGCCAAATGTTTCCAGCAAAGATCCCACTCCTACAACCACACTGTTACGTGCAACTGTTGTGCACGTAACACACACAGTGCCCAACGTATTGCCTCAACCTTTTGTCGACTTATTTATGCCAATTCATTGGACGCACATGGAACAGTAGAATGGGTTTAACCGCACGGCCATAATCGATCAAAAAAGGACAGCCAAGAAACAGAAAATCGAAAGACTTCGTCATGTTTACCAAATTTTCCTTCCCGTTTTCTCAATCACCAGGCTCGTTTAACTGCTGGATCTAAATCAAAGACTGCAATTGAATTGCGTAGAAGCTACTAACACTGCGAGAAAGTTATCACATAATATTAAATCTAAACTTTATTCATCCAATCTATGGTCCCCTGCAAGGGGAATAGTAGCTGAAGTTATAAGCCAAAGGGAACCAATACATTTTCCTCTGTACATTTCATTAGCTGGAATTGTAGAATGTTCATTTTGCATCTACGGCATGGCTTTTATATTTAGGCAATACAAATAGTTCTGGAGCGTCATGTAGCAAAGCCCCTGAGCTTGCATGTAGTTTATGCTTTTATATCTCACATGGTTCCCTTCGTTGCTTTCGCTTCTTTCTCTATCCTCCAATGAAGCGCAGCGCTTTTTACAGGCTTAGCCTCACCCGTGGGATAGAAAAATCTTAAACGTACAGTAACATAAAGTATCAAGGTGAAATGACAAATGCAATGACGTAAAGTTTGAAAAAGGAATTTGAATATGATTACTATATTTAGGGGGCTAACTCATGATCAGGTGCGAGTATTCCAGTCTCTGGTCTCTTCGACTCTTTGTGAGGTTAGTTTGTTTGCGCATGTGATGACTGTACCGTTATTCCAAAAGCTAAAGAGACTTTTCTGCAGTGTAGTTCCACCAGCACTATAAATGGAAAATAACATTAAAAATGCTGGCAAGTACAAAAGATTACAGGGTTAAGCAGTATCCGCAGGCTTTGTAGTTGAAAGGCTGCCCTTGTCAGACTAGCAGTCCCAACCTACGATGTGGAGGAATATTTCAGAAGAACCATGACAAACTTTTTTTAAGACAAGAAAGGCGTGGGAGGGGTAATCGGAATCCCAGCTAGTCCTCCATATACCATAATGAGAATCTAAGGAATACTGCACCCCATTTGTTACCCAAGAGCCTGAAACCATGCCTACTATACCTACGATGTTAAAATGCCTGAGCTAAACCAGCCAATTGATGCAGTTTTGGATTCTTAGATTATCTAAATACTTGTGTTAATAAACATTCAAGTATCTAAATTTTCTTCACTTTTTTTTTTTTTTAATGGAAGGTGCTCTACGTTGTAGACAAAATACTTGAAATACATTCTGGCTATCGTTTTAATAATTTTTTTAAAAGGTGTAATGAACCCATATTTTATTTTTATCTACCAAGACTTTGACCAGATGATTTGCTTTGTGTTGAAAAATAATTATTATTTTATATTATTAATGTCTTTATATACTTAATTTACTCTTTGAATAACTGGTTTTAAATAAAGAAGTTAGTTATTTTTAACTTGGTATCGTATCCCAAATGTAATATTTAATTATTTGTGGACTAAGTTTTTATTGTTTCATCTTATGATTCAAAACCATTATTCGTGGATTGTGTCTTTGTGCTCCTTCTATGTTTGATGTGAATGTTTTAAAAAATAGTAATTGTCTTATATTGTTAATATTTTGATCTAATTTTTTTTTTTATGAATATGTGAATTTATTCATCGAATAATAAAGAAATATATAGGCTTAGGGGCATACTCAGCATTACAATTCATCTAAGAGAATATAGAATTTAGAATTCTCCAACTATGACTCAACAAAACATTAATTTGAGAGAGTTTAATGTTTCTAAATAAAAAAACTCTTCCACGGACTAATATTTTGATCTAATTATTTTATATATATATTCATGTATTGACCTTTTGTAACGATTGATTTTAAAGGAGGTTGGATTTTTTTTTTCCTAATATATTTTATCATTCTTTTTTTGTTAAAATAAAAAATGAAAAGTAATGAAGGGGGCAAGTTGGGCACATGCAAATTTTTAATAGGCCATCCTACGAACTATGTCGTGCACTATAACCCGTACTTGAGAGAGATTTTATTATTCACAAAATAAATTTTTCCTTACGTCCGATTTCCAACCTGTATTCTCCCTATAAATAGACCCGCAGGGAAGAGGGCTTAGGCGACTCAAGTACTTAGGATTTATGCACTAGCTACCCTTTGCCAAGCTGTTCTAACATTTTTACCGATTTTACTCCCTTCCCCGCCCCCGCTATCACTCTCTGCGATCTCTCTTTCAAACTCTATGGCCAAGTACGCCTTAATCTTCACTTCCCTTCTCCTTGCTTTGATTTTTTCCCGACAATTTCAGTTCATGGAAGGAAGAAGCTTGCTTGTGGGGAAGAATAACGAATTCCAGACCTACCGAACTCAAAATCAGATCAATGCTGAGGAAACTGTTAAGCAAAACGGTAAGCGGCATGGTAATGACGACGCAAACGAAAAAATAGTTGAAGTGTTTCCTCCTGCACCACCAGCTGTTAGCGCATCTGAGCCACCTCCTAAAGCTCACGATATCGATAACTTTAGACCCACAAGTCCAGGTCACAGCCCCGGCGTCGGGCATTCCCTTAAAAACTAGAGCTACTTTGTCCGTGTTTATGTGGCATGCATATTTTCATTTCGGTACATGATAGAACGTATATACGTTTGTACTCCATGGTTGTGCAATCAACAAGGCGGTTTAGTTTGTTGTTCTTCATCTACAGTGCTATTTAATTGTTTGTCTTTCTTTATCTTTTTAAACAAAGTAATTGGGTATGGGCGATGTTTTGGTGGGAGCCCCTGCTAGCTACCAACTAAGATAGCACGCGATGGATAAATCTTTCTTAAATCATCACCTGATCACTACAAAGGCCTGCATTCAACTAATAGGTGAGAATCATGATTACCATGAGCAATGAAATACATGTTAAAATCCATTTATCAAAGTTCATAAACCCAATGGAAAGAAGTACCTATCCTCTTAGTCTTCCGTCCAGCATACGTATGATTCCTAAATTGATGTATGCCGTTGCACGTCACAGGCATGGCGAGAAGAATCCGAGAGAACCATATGGCCGTGTTTGTTAGTGAATAAATCCTCAGCCAAATCAGGGCTAATCGTTTCGTGGCAGAAGTCATTTGACTTCTGAGTCACTTCCAAATCCCCTCATCTCCGTTACCTGTGACTAATGAACCTGCAATTAAAGTGGAATAGCAGGGAACAAAGCCTAAATTTGTACAGACAGATAAATCCAAGATCAAATTTCTTAATCAATTGAAATTCCAGCTACCAGGAGCACACACTAAAATAAGAGGTAAAGTTGATTGGTAGCATATTCGATCAAACGGGTGATTTTCTCGCCAACTACCGATCCCATACTACCCCCTATAAACTGAAAATCCATAATCTCAATTGCTACGGGAATACCATTTAGTTGACCTGTGCCGTTTGAACAGCTTCAGTTAATCCTGTCTTTCTTTGATAAAAATCAATATGATCTTTGTAAGGTTCTTCTACATGAAATCCAATGGGATCGAGAGAAACCATGTCTTTTGAAATTGGAACTCAAGTTCCTACTAGTAAATTTTTGTAAAAGTTTTGAAATTTGTTAAATGCAGTGTTTGAGCCAAAATAATGATGTTGTAATTGAACAATTTTATAATTTTTTACAGTGATATATAATTTTTGACCTTTCACTAAAAAAAAAAAAAAAAAAACAAGTCTTGACAGGCCTCTACTTTCACTAGACGTGGATACGTTCTCACTGTCTTAACACAATATTTGTTCGATTTCAGAGCCACATTGTGGTAATATATTCCTAGTGAGGCTTCTCGGACGAACTGACCTGGACACAATAAAAAACTGATATCTCCATTGGGTACTAAACATGTTTTCTAATATGCTGACTCAACCTGTTTCTGACCAAAGTTTAGTCAGATGTATGACGTGGACACTCAAGTTGAGCAATTTGATTCTGTTACACTTTGGGACTATTTTAGGTTCCGGGAAAGTTACACTCTAATCGTGCTATTTAACAAAATCGGTGTCTATTGTCTGCATTATATGTTTTTCTAATGTTGCAACTATTTTTGTATAACCATCATGCTACTTACTTTATTATTATTGTTATTTAAGAATTTAGGAACATTAAACTCACTTAGGCAAATGTCTTATTATGTCATAACTAAAAAATTTCAAACTAGATTTTCTTTTAAATGAATTGTAATACTCAGATATATTCTTAAAATTTTATATTCTCTTATTTTTCAATAAATAAACTTACATATTTATTGAAATAAAAAATATTATTATTGCTAGACTTTATATCTAAAGGTGCTCACTAACTATCCAGCTTCAACTGAGAGTCTTAGATAGTGCCCAAGCAATTTCTATTGACAAACATGTACGATAAAGTAAGAAAGGACACAACTAAAGGAAGGAAAATGAAAATAAGAAAAGCATAATGGACACTCACTTTTGTACTTTTTTTTTTTTTTTTTTTTTTGATGACCCAGAACCCCCACCACTTGCATGGTGGCTCAAACTGGAGGGCCCAACACTCACCCCAAAGCATTTTGCCCATTTCATGTCAAGAATGCAGTCAACTGGTTTTGAACCCAGGACCCCTACTTTGTAAAGAATCTCACACGAGCCTTTACCAGTTGAACCATACCCCTGGGGGCAACCCACGTGGGTTTGTCTCGACGTAATTACAGAAACTCCACTAGTAGACAAAGGCAAGCAATTTGAGAGACCTACCGAAACACCTAGCCCTCAGCTTCGAGAGATTAAATATGTATGAGTTTCTTGTTGTCGTTAATTTTTTTTTTTTTTTTTTTTAACGCTTCTCTTCCTTTTATATTCAACTTGCCTTGTCGTTCCCTAAAAAGTACACAGGAACCATAAAAAATGGGTAGAATATACTGGTTCTGGCCTTTAGCTAAACTAACTTAACGACCACTCTTTTTAAGTGCACGTGAGGCCAAACGACTCTCAACCGCGTTCCAGCATTAATTTAGTGCGCTACAGGTTCAGTCATGGTGGCCATTAAAAATTACACAAAATTTTATTTTAAAGCTAGTAGGTACCCCGCTTGATAGGCGGGTTTCAGGTCAACAAGTTGTGCTCTATGCCAAGAAAAGCTTAGACGCCTCAAATAACTAATCCAATCAAATTCAAATATTTGAATATGATCTATGATATTAATTGGTTGATGATATTTTCTCTAATACAATGGCCACTCACCCTATTGGTCGATCCATTTAAAATAAAGTATGTTCAATCTACATTCCTCTGCACTTCGATTAGCGTTCTCAGGTTTGATGCTAGTTAAGGTTCGTGACCTGACTCATCCCCCGTAATTTCTACAACCCCATAACTTGATCAACTACCTTTGTTGTAGTCCCAATATTTCCACAATGCATTGAGAACCTATTGCCTCAAACTTCATATGCCTTTAATTCTTCATAATACAAACACTACAAGAAAGAAAGCACAAGCACTATTGAGTGTAGTCTTTTTTTTTTTAAAAAAAAAAAACCAGGATTTATTACAGAGTACTGAACGGTATTCTCCAAGTTCTTGACAACCTATGAGAGATTACATCTATTAGTTAAGAGATAGTAACTTTTCATAAGGAAGGAGCATGAACATAACAAATGTTCATTATTTTTCGCGGCTTCCTAATATATAGCACTCGCAGTCATTGGTACTAAATTATGGTGTCTAAATTCACAAGTTCATTTTTTAGTGAAGTTGGTGTCTCGAAAAGTCTTTGAAAGAGAGTCTAAATTAACTCTCAGCACAAAATCAATACCTTACCAAAAACTAGAATAAGCTTAGCGCTGGTTTGTTAAATGTATTATCGCCTCTGCCACGCCCACATGCAACTATCATCTTAGCTTTCTTTCAATTATAATTCCTTAGATGTTTAATCACAGCCGCAATTAAATAATAGTGCAAGGTATTTCCAAGTTTATTGTACTTTTCTTTAGAATTATTCCTGGTTTTTTAATGATTCCTTTTTCTCTTTAAACAACTCAAGACTTGCAGTAGGGCAATGCAGTGAAGACATACATATCTGCCGACACTCAATATTTACCTTCCACAGGAACCACCCCGCTACCCATGACAATACCAATTTTTTATTTTCTTTAAACGGGCTTTCAAGAGTAAATGTTTGTAAACTATTGCGGGAGTTTATTCTCTTCAGATCTGATTTACAATATTGTGCCAAATTTATAGTTTAGAGTATTCACTTCTGAGACCCACATGTTTTCCGTAGGGATTCCATACATAGAAAGGTTAATTTCAAATTCCAATATTGATGCCTATTGTGTACTATAGACATTTCTTCTCCCTTCTCTTATTGATTCAGACGACCTAACTTTTCTACCAACGTTTTGCAGCTGCAAATCTCCAGTGGTTGACTCCTATGTGAATCGCCTTAGCAGGTCTCTTATCCGCCGTTAGAGAGGGTGCATGTCATCTTCAATCTCCTAAACTCCACCTTCTAGATGATATTCCGAAGTAAGTGGTCGTCTGTTAAGAAGTTCATAAAAAAGGTTCTCCCTTTAGGTTTGATTGCTGTCAAGGGCTTGAAGTTAAATCTTGACATCCGCTAAGCACTGGAAAGGGGTTTAGATGAAGGGATGAATCACAAAGAACATCTAAACTTTACGGGTAGAGACATCTATTTCTAAGAGTTCATGTTTAGAGCTACTTTCGCATAAAATTATCCCCTTACAAGAAATGAGAATCCTAGTACATGCAACACCACCTATCTTATTTTTGTTAATAAAAGTATGTCTATGGAAGTTGTTACCAAGATAAACAACTTCATCTTGTCCTCTACTGCTCGGAAGCCAGAAGTTTTGCTTCGTGTGCCAACAGGTTTCCTCTAAACTCTGTCTGTGTTATGTAGGAACTACTTGTTCTTTTATATCCACGCGGTGCTAACTTGTTCGGCTTTTAAGGAATAACCAAGGTTCACCGTCAGTATGTCTGCTTTTTGTTTTTAAATTTTTTTCTCTTCGATGACTTAACAAATAAAAAAGGAAGAATAGATGTTAAAGAGAGGCCAATAAAAAGGCCAGAGGCAATCAACCGGCGGCAAGTAAAGAGGAAGGAAGAACTAACAAGCAAAGAGTGAGTCTGGAAAGAAGGCCAACCAACGACCCAACTATTAGAATGTTTGTCAGTTAGTACCTAGGCTCGGATACTTGCACTGGGAAAATAGAAAACATAAATTTCTAACTATGAAAATCTGTAAGTTGTTAAGTATCATACTCTGGAGACTATAGTTAATGTGACAATTATACCTATCTTGATATTTAAGGATTAGTTTGCTCCATAGCAATGCAAAATGGAAAAAAGTTAGGACATATATGCTCAAACCTATATGTGTCTTTTGTCTATGCTATTTAAATTAAAAGAAATAGTAGGCACACTGCTAGTTCTGAACTTTTGACTCTTTAAATCACTAAAGACTTATAAGATATATATTTTATTGTGTAAAAAGATCTTCAAAAGGGTTGAAAACTTATTATTCAACATGTTCAGAGACTTGGAGACTATATTTGATTTAATGTGCTATTGTAAGTGATTTTATCACAAGTATATGCCCCTAATTATTCTATCCTGATGATTGTTAGATATTAATATTTTAGTTAGATTTTTCCTTTCTAAAAAAATTATCATACTAGTGTAATAAATAAGATGAAGATATACAAATGAGTATAAGGATTTCAACTATGATTTTCTTCTATTATTTTAGATGTTACCAAATAGGATAAGTCTGACTTATGGGTCATGACAAGTGGGAAAATTGGATTGACTATAAAGTGTGTATACATATGTCAAGCATTCTATATTCAATGTGACTATGCTACAAAACTATAATGAACTTCAATTTTCACTTTGATTTTATTTTTGTAAACAGTCGATGGGTTTCTTTTCTTTGTGCTTATACTATATTCCTTTGATACGGATATACACATAATATTACTAACTTAAAATAAAACAAATACATAAATAACAAAGAGACTAGCTACGTTGGCAATGATGTAAGATATAATTTCTTTTCAAAACCGAGGAAGAAAGAGAGACAATATTGTTCTGTAGATGGGAAAGCCACTATGGTATTATTTTCATCCCATTTCTACTACAATAGTTAGTATTTGAATCAAAGACCATGCTCTTATGTAGATTGTGTATTACATAAGATGAACATATACAGATGAGTGTAGGAGTTGCAGCTATGGCTTTATCCTATTATTTTGAATGTCAGTAGATAATATAAATTCGAATCATGGATCATGATAAGTTGCATTAGATATTCAATATGACTACCCCTCAAAATACTCTAATAAGCTTCGATTTTCACTTTGATTTTTTTTTAAAAAAAAAATTAAACAGCTCTCATCTGATATATACTAATTTGCGGAACTGATATGTATCCTTTGTATCATAAAGCAAAGTTTCCTGAAAAATCATCAGGTGAAGATTAGAATTAATCGTGAGGAGTTCTTAACCTGCACTTCAGCCTGCCATTCTTTTGCCACATTTGTTAATTACGGATTTTTCAATAGAAAGAAAAAGAAAAGGATCGCCTTGTGCAGTATATGGCTTCTTTATTATTGCATGGTAGTCAGCACCAGATTTAATGATATTTCCTTGGTTCACTTCTTTAATAACAGGGAAAGTTCTTAATTAAGATAACGTAGGGGTTTAGCTAACCAACTTTGAGAATGAAGGTTGTACTCTGTTAATGCCCCATAAGTTCAGGATGGTGGGTAGGTTACGGGGTTGATTTCTTTTGGATGTTTTGGAAAATGTACCAGAAAAATAAAGGCATGATTTATCGACAGAAGGGAGAGAAAGCAAGAGTGATGTGGAAAATAGAAGCAACATCGGTAACAAATTACATAAGACAACAAATATTACAGCTACCAAATTCATAAAAACACAATCTAGTTAAAACAAAACTGCAAGTAATCCAAATGGAGCATATTGATAGCTACTGGCATGTAGTAGGACAACTGTTATTACGTCCAATCTATACTTTTAGTTGCGAATGGAATGACCGACTCCCGGACTATGACCAGGGTTTGTGGGGCGGAAAGCTTTAACGTACCCATTTGCACGTATAGAAGTGCCATGGTGCAGCTGGCCTGGGCTTGCAACACTTATTCTATTCTCTGATGCAGTGCCTTCTGTACTTGGAGTATAGCATTTTACACACATCAACTTCTTCCTCGTTTTCAAGTTTCTTCCTTCAATGAAGAAGTTCATGACCGAGTATGACCATTAGAATAAATAAGCAAGTGCGGCTGGCATTGCCCATGGTTAGATGGAGAAATGCTACGGAAGAAGAAGGGTATGTGGCTTAGAACGAAGAAGTAATCGCTGAGAACCCATCACGTACTGTTGGTATTTAAGAGTTAAAAAGCTAGAGCCCCCATGTGAAGAAAGCCTGCCTATGAGATAAATTAAAAAAAGTGAATCCCAAGCATCAGGGAAGATTCCTTCCTGGGGTTGGACTTCTACAAGAAGCTACAAATATGCCTTTGACAGTGCCACTGGTAGGACTTATATAATAATGTATTACTTTTAGTGAAGGCATCGTTTATATATGAAAAAAAAAAAAAGGGCAGCTAGACAAGCACTTGGAAAAAGACAAAGAAAAAACTATTCACCAATAAACAAAGCAATATGCTTAAAGAATTGCTAATGCCCTGAACTGGATGTGCTGTTCACTTTCACTTGATACCATATTTAGAGCCAAAAAATGATATCATTCAACATGACTAAAATCAGAAAAATAGTATGTGGGAGAGTATCTCTATTTAAAGACATTAAACATTTTCAAGGGGAGTATTTTGTTGTATCATAAGTAGAAGATTCCTAACTCAATTTTCTCTTATGTAAATTGTAATCTATAAGTTTTTATATTCTTTTATTTTTCAATGAATAAGTTCACATATTTATCAAAATAATAATAATAATATCATTCAACAACTTAACAAATTCTATGTTATTGTCAACTTAAACATAACCTATGTAGAAACCTAGCAATCACAAGATAAACCTTAAAATAATTAATTTTATTTATATCTAGATTGAACTAACAAAATACAATAAGGTTGGAAAGAGAAGAAGGAGAAGGAAAATAAAATCATAAGAGTCAAACAATTTATTATTGAGGTTCTAATCCTTTATAGTATGTAACTTCCAATTTTTTACATTATTTTCTTGTAAATAAAAGAGAGGTTTTATCTCTTTTTATTCTCTAAAAGGAGTTATATATTCTTATACAAAGGCATCAAACCTCTCTTACCTTTGTACTAGTCTAGAATAACCAATTTTTCTGCTTTAATTTTTACGTGCTAAAAGCTATCCGTGTACAAATTTGTGAGTGGAGTTATAATTGGTTCAAAAGTTGTTCTAATCGTCAAAGTATTACATATTTGAATCTAAAATAACCTTAAAGTTAGCTTCTACTTTTCTATGCAAAGCCCAGTAGGAGGACTGCACATGGTACGAGTTGACCCTTTATTGTTCTCCAGCTTTTTTAGTCCGTGTTTTCCTGTCTTCTTCAACTTGAATTCACCGAAAAGCTTAAAAAGTGTCTCAGCACGCTCTTCTAGGATCTACCTATACAGGTACTGAATGGATTCTCAAGAATATCCACCCTTCCCAATTTTGCGCGTATCTGCCAGCAACACGCGCGCGCACACACATATGCCATCTTTTCTAAGCAAACAGAAATCTTCTATAAAGAAAGAGAATGATAAATATATTTCCTCAAGATGGGTGTCCCGCATATTCGGGCTACAATGATGATGATGTGTACAGGACAAAAGTAAAGTATAATCTCTTATAATAGACTTAAATAAAAGAGATATTCATTCAATTCTTGAGTCAAGAGAGACTAAAATAATTTTTTTTTTTTAATAATCAATTCTAGAATTTCTCAAATATATTCTACACTATTACCTTTTTATTTTTACAAAATATTGATGTTGCCTTCCTCTTAAACATCAATGATCTCTTTTTTTTAACCTTCCTTTTAGATACAATAGAGAATATATTTTTTCTCACCACCATATATCTCATGGAAGACTCCATGCTATCCTACATTAGGACATTCATCTCTACCAATGCTTACTCAGCCTTCACATTCTATACTAATGTCTTATCACACATAAGTTTGAAGGATATTAAAATTGAAAAAATAAAAAAATTACATGCAGGCAATTAATAAGAGATCACCACCCAAGATTCTCTACTACCAACTAGATCCATATATTAATGGCTCTGATATTAAATTAAAAACTTAAAGTTCAACTTAAAAGTTAGTTTATAAATTAGATGAACAATTTCTTTACTTAACTTTCACCTTAAGAATTTTATCTTTTAATGTGAGACTTTTGTCTTACGCACATGCATATATGGGAGTGTCATTTATCCACACACTCTTCATAATTGCCCTATGTCCAACTCACTGAGATACCAACAAAGCGTGCCTAAGTGCCATTCTGGAACCTACTCATCTAAAATGTTTTTCTACTCAGGTTTTCGAGGCTTGAGGTTGTCTACCCTTGCTTAAGGAATTTCATGGTAATTAACTTTGGAAGAATAATAACACTTCTACTTACAGCTTAGAACTTCTCCATTAACGAAAGGAAGTACTAAGATGGAGAAATGCAATATCTTGAAGAAAACTTTCAGACATGAAAAGAGGAGATGAAGGATAGGACCTAAAAGCAAATCCAACGATAGCAAGTTCTTGTTGCCTTTGGTATTTATTATATTGAAGAGATAAGCCTTTTTATCGTAGCCACGAATTAGTCTATGAACCAAAAGAATGGACTGGCTGATCTTAAATTGGACGGTTTGCAAGTGATGGACTGCCAGAGAGACTAATTTATGTAATATACAAATCTTTCTCTGTAATCAATTCTCGTCCCTTAATAACATCTTTTGTTCCGTAGCAACTATTTATTTATCTTGCAAAGAATGATAAAGTGAAACTGCCACTCACTCGCGCCAACTTTCCGAACGGTTTATCATTTGAAATAGTACCTGTTGAAGCTTAAAGCTTGGTCCTTTAACTTTATAATGACCTCTCATCAGGCTGAAGAGTTGCTAGTCAGTTCAAAGGCCTGAGAAGATGGAAATCTATTTAATCAAATCTCTTTGATAAGCAGGACTGAAGAACAAGATACTTTAATTTAGAACATGAGAACGGGTTTAGTCGGCCTCATCCCACTCTGAGATAACTGAGCAAAAAAGTTAGGGATTCTCTGCACGCTCCACTTAAAGATGTATAATATTGTAGTCGCATGTCTTTCGGTCGAGCAAAATCAAAGAAACATATCTGCCCATCATTACCCAAATAGAAAAAGAGGCTGTGCAAGCCTCTCTTTTTAGAAATTCCGTCAATGGTATCTAAGCATGTCAACTTGGTCAAGTCATTACCGGCCGCAAATTGTAAATGTTCTATGTTTGCTAAAAGATTCCTCTTTTACGAAATCCAATGAGTCATGTGAAAAAAAAATTAAATTAAATTAGTGCGTCAAAGTACAACAAGATTTTGTTAACTTTTTTTTTTCTTATATCTTATTGGAGTAAATTTTAATTGGTATTCACTAGTGCTTTTGAAACAATTTCATACTACCACACATACCTTTTCAAATATTTATGTCTCTGAGTGTATATTCACTAACTGCATTATGGCCCAAACGCCTATCAACTGTAATCAACAATTGTTGATGACCTGAACTGCGTCATCATCAACGTCAGGAAACTTTTCCTCTTTGTCCTATTATTTGTACATATATTTCCAAACGTGTTTACTAATTCATTCGTGTTACTATATTTTCTCCCAAAGGAATGCCGATATAGTCCACTGAGACCCACGACCAGTGGTATGACATAATGCTGATTTCCACTGCAACGATTACAGCCATCTTCTATTCCAAGTCCATGCAATTTTACATGTTTGCTTTCAAGTTCTTATGTTAGCACAATTCTCTCTATGTTATTGCGTAACTAAAAGGAATATATTCTAGCTAATAGTAAAACATTATCTAACCAGCTAGTGTAGATGAAGATGATTAACTGAAAAATTACTGCAATTAAAGGTATGTTGTTATTAACATGTAGCTCAATTAACAGTCCATGTTACTTGCAATAAGCTAAGTTCATGTTACATCATGCATGCTACTCTATATGGCGTGGATCAAGAATACAAAGTGATTAGCGAGGTCTGGTAGAGGAAAGTGTTGACGTTTGAGTCACAAACTTCGTGCATAGTATAAAGAAGCCCACCAACAGTCATGCAGACAGCTCAAAACTTATGAGTGCAGCCGCGTTGGTACTGTAGCAGCGTTGGAGTGGCAGGATGCAAAGGGTTGTGAGTGAACTCGTTATTATAATATGCAACCGCTTCAATTGCCAATTGAAGAAAGTGCTTCACATTGAACGAACAGCTGAATGGTTCACTCAATAAGTTGTCTTAAATGGGAGTAAGAAGCAAGAAATAAATAAGAGAATTTCTTCCCTCACCAAAGCAAGCTACAGAGTGAAAAACAGAGTTGAAGTCCAAAAGAAAACTCTGTAAGCCCAATAAAGATGTCATCCTTGTAAACATGAGAAAGGGTGTATCTGGGACTTGGGGTAGAAAGAGTGTGATTGCAACACTGTAATCTTGATTGTAATAGAAGTTCCCTCCGGTTCGCCTGTGGATGTAGACACACCGAACCACGTGGAAGCTTGTTCTATTTTTCCTTTGTCTTTCTTAGCTTGTTTGTTTTAATCTTCATACAGTGCCATCATGCAAAACTGCGTTAGCTTGTCTGTTGTTCTCAACTACAAGGTGAAACGAGCTTAAAAATGCAACGACAAATGCTGCTTCACGGATAACTTACAAATGGGTGGCCATATGATACTCTTCATGGTTCTTCAAGCTATATGCCTTATGCCTTATGGAAAACGTTCTATGAGAAAATTATCAACTTAAAGATCATGTGAAGGTGCATAATTTACTAAAATCCGATGGTTAATTCTTTCGCCTTTGGTTGATGAACTTTGATAACTTCGGGGTTGGACATCCGACTTCCACACAGTAATTTGAAATTTTCCAACAACTATTAATTGCGAGCCTTGTGTGATAAGGTTACAATTAGAGCAACTAAAGAAAATGCAGAAGATAGCATTCAAGAACAAGCAATATTGTAAAATAACAGTTTATACATCCGGATTGTGTGAAATAAACTGAAACCCAGAGCTTAGAGCTTAGAGTTTAGAAAAGTAGCCCTAGTTTCCAAAGTGAATTTCAACACTGGGACTGTAACGCTCTGGGTTTCAGTTCATTTAACTCAAATCTTTTTATACGTCCAGATTGAGTTAAATGAATTGAACCCAGAGCCTTAGAGCTTAGAGAAGTGCTCTAGTTTCCAAATGAATGTCCGACACCAGGACTGTGACCTGGAGCTGTGGGTCTGAAGTCTTCGATTTTATGACCTGGAGGGGGCGGCTGAGACATTCCTTGGGCTGGTGGTGTAGGCGGAGTCACTTCAGTAGTTGCTTCGTTTGTCGTGTCATGACCAAGCAACCTACCGTGCTCAATGGTTACCCCTCGATAGATCTTCCTTTGCGTTGAGGGGGCTTGAAATTCTTTAGTCTTCCCTACAAGCAAGCGCCTTCCCTCAATACAATGAGGTTCACCGAACGTAACCAAAATAAGTAAGGCAAGAACAAGGGTCCACATTTTCCGCGTCACCGGGATTGACAGCGAGACACTGATTGACAAAGAGAGAGAGAGGGCCATCGATGCGGGGTTGAGCTAGCTGATTAAGCAACCAAGCTGCCTGTGGTTTATATAAGATGATCGAGTAAGTTGCCTAGTTTTCTGGTAGGCAAGAAGCAGCAAGTTGCCTAGCTACCGTGGAAATCCTTAAGCAAGCAAGTTGCTTAGGTACAACGGAATTCTTAAGCAAGCAAGTCGCCTGTAGCTCAAATCAATTGAGGGTGTGAACTGCCCACACCCTATGTGGGGTATTTATAGAGGAACAGAGGATTTCTTATTAATAACTAACGAAGTCTTGACCTCCTGTCAACAGCTCTCACAAAGTACCCTTTGTAGATTGTTATATGTTAGATTCGTAGGATGGCCAGTCTTCATGCTAACCGTGCATTTGCAACTCTCTTTCTTATGTTGATATTTTAATTGTGGAACGGGGCTACAAAACAGAAAAATCCAAAGTGCATTGTGTTGGATACCAATATTGGCCAAGTGCACTAGCCCAAGTTGCGATCATGATGGCGGCAGGTAAAGTGTACCTCTAGCATATTTTACATCTTGTTAATTGTTTTGTTCCTAAGTCGTGTAATAACAATTTGGTGGTAATATTATACGTAAGTGACAAAGTCGAGGCATGTTGGGAACAACGTGGGCGTAACCAGTTCCCCACTCTTGTTGGTTTCAACCAAACTTTGGCATGGTTGCTCTGCTAGGCCCACCCATCTCTTCTTCAAAACGTGAATTTTTCAGCCAGACAATGTCAGCTTTCCAGTTCCGTTTCCCAGGGACTCTGCTAAACCGCACTACTTATGTACCGCGCTGCATTTTGAATGCTGGTTCCCACGTTCTAGCTGCCGGAATTACACTCCCGAAAAGGCTCAATGGCTCTTAGTATAACTTTACGGCCAGCACATGGGTCCAAAAATAAAAAATAAAAATAAAAAATGCAAAGACCAGAAAAAGGAATCGACCTTCTAATTCTTGCCAATGATAATGATTTCCCCTTTAAAAATGGGAGATTTGTATCTCGATTTAATCTCGTGGAACATCTCTCTCTCTCTCTCTCTCTCGTCCTCTCTCTCTCTCTCTCTCTTTCTCTCTCTCTCTCTCTCTCTCTCTCTCTCTCTCTCTCTCTCTCTCTCTCTCTTTTTGGACTTTTACGTGATTGAATTTATGATTTTGCCTTTTAAGTTGACGTCTAGGTTAAAGAAGGTGGTATTTTTATTTACATTATTTCACAACATGTGAGGTTTACTGCTACTTATGTTTTTACCTCACAAACCATTACTTCAGCCTTCTATTGCTATCTCATAATTTATCTATTGACCAGAAGCTAAGCGGTGGAAAGGACCGCCCCACAATGGAGGAGACAAAGGAAGCATGTGCACTCACGCTTAGAGGAAGCCAAGCCCGACTCACACATGACCAACTTTCCTTTGTACCTAACGCATGGAAGCCACACCCTAGGCAGCCTTATAAAAGTAGGCATCCGCTCCCTTTCAATCATAAACTTTAGTTTGTGGTATTTAAGGAGGAATGAATAAAAAAAATACGACCAGTTAACTTCAATATCGTCCCACTATAACAAAAATCATTCCTCCAGGAAAAAAGTTAATTGAACTCTAACCAAAAGGTATATTCCAAACTCTTTGGAGATTCGTCTTGTTGCGAATGTTTTAATATCATTCTCATTATTTTTATACTGGTTGTCCTTTTCCTTTTGATCACCGTGGCCGTCCATTAAGATTCTTTACACCGTCCAATACCAATAGGGGATGATTTAGGCGACAAGGGTCACATGTCATCAGGGCAGAAAAGAAAAGCATGTAGGACGGGAATATGCCGTCGAAGAAATATACATACGACAATGTCCAGAACCACATATGCTGAAGCGAAGGTCAGAATGTGTAGCACAGTTTTATGGTTGTTTGGTTCTTAAATACTAGGATTATCTACCCAAGCTTCCAGGATTGAGCTATTTATTTCCATCAGTAACGAAATGAGTGGCAAAAACCTTGGGCCACAGCCTACATGTCGTGGAACAGAAAAAAGAAGCCCATAGAGATAAACGCATGCACGCGTTTACCACTGCGTCAGCATAGGACCTGGGCACGAGTTCAAGTTTTCCTTCCTTTTTTTTTTTTTTTTTTTTTCCACCAACCTTTTTTTTCTCTTTTTTCTTTTTCCTTTCTCTCCTCCTCTTCCTTCTTCTTCTACTTTACTTTTTACTCTTAAGTCGATGAGAGGTCCTGCCCATGGGCCAATAAATATCCAGTAAAAATATTATAACCAAGTTAACAAGCTATTACAGTAGATTGCACAAAACAAACAAGAAACTCATGAACTAAGTCGGCAATATAATTATGTTCTAGACCCATGCTGTAGTCAACCCCTTGTGTGGTCTCCTTTTGGCACAGGAAAAATATATGGTTCCTTCAATTGTAGGACATTTTCTGCCATCTTTAATTACTTGGCCATGGTTATGTTGATTGCTTTGTTTGCCTACATTGGTGAATTTTTTATTTTATTTTATTTTATTTTAGTTTAGTTTTTTTGTGTGTGTGTTACATGCCTGATAATCAAAACATATAATTGAGATTTGATAGGGTTGATTTGTGCTCATGTAGAAAGGATTAGAGTTATTTTGAATAAACTCATTCCAAATAGACTTCCCCTCCTAATAATTAATCTAATTATGATCATGAGCCGTCATTACCAATTAACCAATTAAGCCAACCAGAAAATACTTGAGAGATTGTTGCATTTCGTATCTTGAATTTTTTTAATGAATTTTACATATAATCCGGTCGTTGTGTATTAGTTGGCATGGAAGGAAAGAGCAGGTCCGCAACATTGTATGTGAATGAATATATGACCAACATGAAACGCAAAAGGATAAAACAACAACATGCTACTCTAGTACTTTTCTTATATTTTTCCTTCTATAGGTTGTTGAAGTTGGATATTTTTTCCCTTTTTATTCGAATGTCTTACTTTTTTGCTCCTCTTTGTAACTTTTCCTGCTGTCCTCTTCTTTCTACCGATATGTTTTTTTACAATACCATTGATCCTACATATAACTTGCTTTTCGGCGCACTGGCATCTGCGCGCGCGAACGTGGAAAGAGAGATGCCTGGGACTTTCGTTCATAGTACTGTCATTGACTCCGTATCTTCAGTTTCTCTCGAACTATGCTGTAGTCAAAGATTTTTAATTGACTATTCATGTATGTGCATGTTTTTCCGCAGTCATGCGGTCAGTTATTTCCTCCTAACTGTCTGCTTATGCATGCCCGCACAACAGGGGGTGGCAGTAAGAACTGATGAAATATCTTTTCTTCTTTATTCCAAATTCTTATATATTACAGGACCGCCAACCTTAAGATGACAGGAAGCATAGATAACTTGAAATACATACGAAAACCAATCTTCGTGGAAAGACAGTTGAAAGTAGGAAACCAAGAAACAATAACTTGGACAAATATGAGTTGCCAAATATTTGATATTATACTTGTGTCTGTGCATGTCTATGCATTCCGTCCGGCATGTTTATTTTCAAGAACATGGCCAACACCAGGGCTGTGTCCGGGTGATGTTGGCCGAGCATCAGTGTTCCCTGAAATAGAGTGTGCAAAACCATGGCTTTTACCTACTTCCTTCCGTCCAGCATCATTTACTTTATGACGAGGAAAAGCGTGGCCGACGCCGGGGCTGTGTCCGGGTGCGGTGGGTGGGTAAGCATGTTTGAGTCCTGTAAAAGAATGTTTTGTATCGGGGCTCATGCTTAGTGCCTCTGGTTCAACCTCTGTTTCATGATGTGGGAAGGAGAAGCCAACACGGGGGCTCTCTCCTGGTGCTGCAGGTCGGAAAACATCTTTGTATACAACATCTGAGTGATGTAAGCTAAAGGTGTAATCTGGTATCATGGGAGGGAAGATTTCTTCCTTTCTTACCGGAAATTGATCAACACTCTGCGCGTGAATTTTGGTTGTAGGCTGAGGCTCATGTTGCGTGTACTGATTTTGTTGTGTGGACTTCATTTGTCTTCCTTCCCCGACAAAAACTTCATGGCAAGCAACCAGTGCAAGAAGAATAGCACACTTATATATGGCTTTGGAATATTCCATTAGTGCAGGAAAGAAGGTGCAAGTTTAGTTAATGGAAAAACAAGAAATCTCAGAGGAAACTCGAGTGGCAAGAGGGTGGAGGTGAAGGACACGGGCTGAAGCAAACCCGACGATGACAGGTTCTTTGTTTCCGTTGCTATTTATAATCTAGAGGGTATACGCCGTTCGAGTCCTAACCGCTAATTATTATATAAACTAAACGGCCTGCATTATTGCAAATATGGACGGTTTGCAAGTTAACAGTCTTAAGGTGCTCTGTGAGAGAATTCTAGTCCACTACATAAATAGGGCCCAAGATCTTCATTCATAAAATAATTTCCTTTTTCCTTGACCCTTCTTATCTTCTGTTCCATACCTGTACTATAATTATTGCCTCTCATAACACAAAAATAAATATATATCACAGTGAGACTGCTACAAATTCAGGCACTCACGCTGACTTCCTGAGCAATTTATCATGAACCGTCTACTTATTCAAGCTTGAAGCCTTGTCTCAGGCTAAGGAGTTGCTACACTATATAAGCACTGATAGCATGATGTATACTTTGCGAGGGCATCAATCTTCTATACAAGTCTTCTATGACAAACAGGGCACAAGAACTAAGATAAGTTAATTTAGGAAGACAAGAATGAGTAGGTCGGCCCACGCCTCCACCGAAATGAAATGCGCCAAAAGCCTAGGGATTCTCCGTACGCCCCACTCACTCGATGACTGGTAGTAAATGTGGACGGCTGAAATACGAGCTATAATTCTTCTGGTCAAACAAAATCAGGGAATCACATCTGTCCATCATTACCTGAAAGGAAAAGATGGAAAAAAGATGGGGCTGACTAGTTCTGTTGTTTGAAAATCTTTCTTTAATATGTGTAGGAACATGAATATGGGCTGAATGATTGCTAGCTGCAAAAGAATATCCTTCTTTCAACAAATGTTAGTAGTTCCTTATCCCTATCACTGCTCAAAGATCTGGTGATAATGCATTGATGCTGAGTTCCACTGCCAAAACCATCCAATTTAAGTTTATTTTTAGCTCAGATAGAATAGTTGTAGCTTTAAGAATATTGTTTCCATATGTTAAGAACTCTAAGTTATTATATATTACTAAAAATTTATTGAAGAATGTACTTTAAAATAAAGCTATAAAAATAAATTCTTTTTAATATAGTGTCAAAGCTAGGTTCAAGAGGCAACATTCCATGTAGGAATTTCATAGTTTGTAATGGTTTATGAAAGAATATGTTACGTTTCAATATGAAGTCTGTAACCTAACTTGTTTAAAAAAAGAGCATGTTAAAAATAAAAAATTATTCTATGTTTTCTGAATCTTATTTAAGTATTTTATTTAAAGTAAGAAAGCATGTATCCTTTGCTTTAAAAAAAATGGTTTTAAAGAGAAAATAAACTTTCTAATAAAATTGATAGTCTAGGTTTGGGAGGCGACACTTTTAAAACACGAAGCCCATAACTTATATAAGTTAGTAAGGAGATGTATTTCCACCTAACTCGAAACCCACACGCTAGCTATGAGTAGACATGTTAATAAGATTGAGAATTGCCCCATGCTTAGTAATATTATTCAAGAATCATTTTAACATAAAAAAACGTTTATACCAGTTTTTAGAAGCAAATTGACTTTCTTGGTTATCTTCGTGATATTTTCCTATATATATTAATGAAAGGACTTAGTCTTGGTTAGTTATATTGATAACACAAGTTGATTTGAATATCAAACCTATGAGGAAATACATTGGATACGGCATAAAACTTAAGTTTCCAAAGTGAACATCTCAATAGAACCTTTTCCATAGTTTGAGATCTAATGCCTAAATCCTTCTTCCCTTGTAGGTGAGTAGACTACATGTTAAATGACTTTATGAACTTTATGATCTTCTAAATTACTTACCAATAGAAAATACTTAATCTTGTTTTCAATGTCCTAAATGGTTTGCTCTAAAAGTAATATATTACTAATTTGTTGACTTGAGCACAAACATATTCATGGAAATCGATTGCTACGCCCTTGATAGCAAAGTAAATTTCAAAAAACAAAAAAAATGGAGACAACCTGTTTCAAAGACCTTCTGAATTCCATAGTCTATTAGGGAGAGTTAGAAATTTTTTGATAAAAGTTCTATTATACAAATGTACAAGAAGGTTTCCAATTTATAAGGAGGCTAAAACATCTAAACTAGGAAAACTACTTGAGGTCAACCTAATTACAAAGGAATGAGGGTTGATGTGATTGAGAAAGTCTAAAATAAACTTAATTACAAATCAATAAAGGTTGTTGTGATTGAGAAAGTTCTCCAATTCTGGTTGAAATGGAGTGACCATGTTTTGATGAATTTATTCCTTTCCTTTTTTGTTCTTGTTGACATGGCATAAGCTATTATGTTGGTGTTCAATGAATTTTAAATGCAAATGAACATGTCAAATAAGTAATATAACAATAAACAAAGTATTGTCTCACAGATCTTGGTGAATACTAAACTATAAATGCTAATAATGAACTAATTCTAAAATTTATTTAGCAAATTAAAAGAAAAATGTCGAATTAAAATTAAAGATTTTCAAAATAAAATTTTAAGACTAAATGAAATTAAAGCTAAGTAAGGAAGATTAATATGAGAAATTTGTTAGAGTATTTGATTTCACCATAATTATTATATATGAATTTTCACAGTTTATGTATGCAAGAATGATAATACCTATGTGATGGTAGAACTTCTTAATTTATTTACTATCTTATGCCTAGTTATAGTAAACCTACTCCATTTATTAATTCACCATACTTCTATGTAAATTAAAATAGATAAAGTGCATTAGGATTTATAAACATTCTTGATTTACAAAAAATATTTCAATCATCTTATCATCAAAAGTATCACAAACAACATAATATATGTCTATCTATATTTAATTTATGGTTATATAGTATAAGAAACAACTGTATATAATATTTTTTTAGTCTCAAATATGCAAATCAAATCATTCAAGTAGTAACCAATTACTTAAAAGTATTAAGCATAATAATATATAATTCACATAATTAAAATATCTTACAAAACATAGAAACTTATAAAATTCACATCATTACAGTTACGCTACATTGTTTTTCTAACAAAAGAAAATTAGAATATTATATAATAACAAATTAAAGTAATAGTAAAAATTAAGTAAAACATCTTAAATGAAGAAAAATAAGAAAGTTAACACCACATTGTCTCCTCTTCAAGAATTCTTTACAAAATTTCTACAAATCAAATCAAAATCAAGAATTGTATGAAATAGAAGTAAGCTCTTATGTCTGTCCTTTCTTTTTTTCTTGTCTTTTTCTCTCTTGGTTTCGGCGGCACCCCAACCGCACACACACCCCCTATCTCTACCTTCTCTCTCTTTTGTTTCATTCACGCCTATTGTTCTTTGTTCTTTTGATTTTCTTGCCCTTCTATTTTCTCCTTTTAAAAAAAATTAAATATAAGAAAGCTAAAATGTTGTCTCACCAAAATACATTTTATGTTCTCTAGAATTGTCTAAATAACTCTATAAAAATAGAGTTACTAGTTGGCTGACATGGTGTGAACAATGAGTTGAGATGGCATGTTGACGCGGTGTTGTAACATGGTAAACAGAAGTGGAGGAGAGAGGTAATATTTCTTCTTATAGGGAACTTACCTGAAATCACATTTGATGTTAATCAGCTTTGTCAATTTGGGTATGTTCTCTGCTTAAAGATCTGGGTATTTCGTAGTTTATAGCTATATCATTATTCTATGGCAATAATTCTAGCTTACACATGACTACAAATCTCATATTTCACAATAAAAGCAAACACCTGGAAATAGATTTACTATTTTGTTAGAGAAAGGCCTGCCCAAGGATCAATTATTACTCGGTATATACCTTCCTACCATCAATTAATTAATGTCCTATCCAAACGTTTCGAGAGGCCTCTGATTGATGTCCTAACCAAACCTTTAGGGATTACCAGAGTCAATCTAGAAGAAAATGGTAAAAGGGGCTCAAAATTTACCAAGCTTCATTTACGGGCGAATGTTGACATACAAGAGGCAACAGCTAGCAGCTCAACTTCAACTTAAACTCAAATAATCCATTGAAGACTTATGTAAATAATTCAATTTTTGTTAGTTAATCTATTATTGAGCAGTTATAATTCAGTTGTATTTCACTTGTATAACAACTATGTTTATCCCTATAAACAGGGGCTTTGAATTTATATTCAATTAAATTTTTTGAGATGAAACACACAGCTACTTTTCTCTTATTTTCTCACCCTTTAAAGGATCTTCGGGTAAAGCGGTTTCTTGGGGTCCCATACTTCTCAAACCCTTTAAAGGATCTGCGGGTAAAGCGGTTTCTTGGGGTCCCATACTTCTCAAGTGTTTTCATGAATAAAATAATATGTCGTGATATATTTATTTAAAGACATATTTTGGGTTTTCTTTTGGGGAGGTTTTGGTAGAATTTGTGTTGCTTGAATGAAAACAACTTTTAACTTTGAAGAAACTTTTTATTTTTTTTATTTTTCTTATGCGCTTTTTGAATTCTAGGTAATCTCTTACAGAATGGTGAGCTAGAGGTGGTTTTTGCGCTTCATAATGATTTACTGAGTGTTAGGGTATGTTAAACTCTTATGTCTTGAGTGGATTATCTTCTGGTAATTAGTTTTTTATTTTTATTTTTTATAATTACATATGTTTCTTTTCCTTAAGCTTTTATTTTTTGAGTGGAGTATCTTCAGTTAATTGGTTAATTTCCTTCGTTTCTTTCTTTCTTTATTTTACTTATGTTTCTTTTTCTTAACTTTGCCGGTGTCACTTCTAATATCTTCATTTCTGTGGCCCTTTTGTTAAGGAGGCCCATCACTTGGTCCGGCCTGCTACTTAGGCCCATTTGTTAATTTATTGTATTGTTTATTATTTTCTTTATTTGATCCCACGGGCCATATGTATGTTGTAGAGAAAACACTCCATTCTTGGGAATTGCGCATAGTCAAAACCGCCTGAGGCTTTCCAAACTCGTGTATTTTCCTGCCAACAGCATTGCCTTCACTTTCGTTAATTTCTTAAACTATTTTCTCTTTACCTTTACAATATTTTGGGCGTCTTCTACCATTTACTGTTATCTTCTCCACGACGTCACATGCTTGTCTGGGGCCTATGTGGGGTGGCTGGCGCAAGTGTACGTCACTAACAATCTTGATTTTTCCATACACGCCAGTGGAAGGTTATGGACGCTGGATGACCAGTCCCCATGTGGAGATGATATATAGTACGAAACTAAGTAACAATAGTACTTATGCTCTTTGCAAACTTGGGAGCAATGCCAGTGGCCTGGCGTGTCGGCGGATCTACTGGAGCACGAAGAGAGTGCATTTGACGTAGGTCCCTTCTCCGATGTGGCGATATTTGATTTGCGTAACACTATAGACTCATATCAGCATGCCTCTCGATGCTTGAAGCTTGGCCTTTAACCATATGATAAACTCCCACCTGACTTAAGAGTGCTAGCCTTGTTGAGTGGTTCGAGAAAATGGCGATCTGTTTAATCTATTCTGCTTTGACAGGCCCGAGATATGTTAGTTTAGAACAGCGAGATTGAGTTGGTGGGCCTCCTCCACTGGAGACAATCCCACCAAAAAGTTATGGATTCTCTGCACGCTCACCTTTCGGATGTATAATACTATATGCAATGGCTGGTATACAAGCTCAGAATCTTTTGGTCAAGGAAAGTCAAGGAAACACATGCCCCCATCATTACGCAAATTGAAAAAGGAAGCTGCACTAGATTATTTATTTTGAAATTCTCTGTTTACGGTATCTAAGCACGTTAAGACGGTTAAGTGATTACTGGCCGCCAAATAGCAAAGAGCTTTTTTTCTTAAAACATTTTGCGAAACCACGGGCCGTCTAATCAATCGGACTTCTCCAATAAAAGAAACAACATGCCTGCGTTCACAGATGGGCATATTCTTAATTTCAGTGGACGGTTCCTGTTTCATGCCGTTTAGTGGCCATTGTTTCTATCGTGGCCAAGGAATTGAAAAAACAGTCAAGCCAGACGCACCATCGCCACCAACCCCATTGGAGGTCCGCCCACTTCCTTTGCCACTAAACCTGTCGTCCTTAGCAATTTTTTAACTTGAATAAGTCAAAGCAATGCAAATGATTAAAGCTCCAGAAGTAGTACTTTTCGTCGACCCCCTTCCAGTCTCTCCACTTAGAATATGATCAAAACTAAGAATCTAGCAAAACGAATTTCTGAGTGATTGGCTCCCCAAAACAAGGAGCTTCACGCGCTGGCTAACAGCTACGTGAACTCGGTACTGATAATTTAACATACAACTGAGAATCCAGAGTCTGATCACCTCTTTTGCAGGCCCTTACGCATGAGCAGCGTTCAAGGATTCTTGGTGCATGGTTTGTGTTGAAATATATGATATGTTGTAGGCCTTAGTGTGTTTTTTGAACAGTTGTCTCACATTGGCCCATCATTGTCATACGGGCACATTTCTTTTTTCTTTGAGTCTATACTGAAGAGGACATTCTTTCTAAAGATTCTAGAATACACGGTATATGAGCCTGTGGGCAACATGTTTCTCAATCACACTTGCTTTTAATGTTTTCTTATGTCTTCTTTTTCTTCTTCTTCACTCTCTTCAAGATGGTATTTGAGAAGGCTTAAGTTGGAAGCTTTCTCCTTCATTTTCCTAGGACCAAATGAATGCAACTCATTTAGATTTTCTATGAAAGGTATTCTAATTTCCTGCTTTCAGGGGTCTTTTTAGTAGAAAAATATGTTGTCAGTTAAATGCTTGTATATATGCTACATTTTCACTCTCTAGCTAGTGCATTTTGACACTTCTTTGCCTTGAAAATCTGACTTGATAGACATCTAACTAACTACAAATGTTCTTTGACAGCTCTACCCATCAGTGTTCCTCCTTATTACAACACATCTATTAACCACGGCATCAACTCCTTCTAGAAACCAAACACCAAAATACGATTGCAAAGTAATCCCATAATCCATATTGTGATCCTTATTATCTCTCTACCACAAACATGCTTAGAACATCTCTAATTACCAATTTACTTAAACGTGATTTGTACTACGAACCATGGGGTAGGTAGATGAAGAATCAACTAATAGCAAAAAACAAATGGGAGGTATGTAGATGGGTTTTTCCATGGACCCATAATTGACTCAACAGAACAACAACCTTGGGATCAGTCTCACTCTACTATTTAAAGCTAGTTTGAAAAGTTTGTAAGTAGAGATTAGTGATGTTTTTATCCCAGAGGAACATCTTATAGATTATTTAGGAAGCTTTTAAAAAATGTTTTGGGACCTTTACCAAAACTCAACTTTATCACCTCTAGTGATGTCTATTTGAAAGCAAAATGTCTTCTTTCATGGTCACAAAATATTACTCAAAGATTAGTAATCTCTAGGTTAAAATCAAAACCATGGAACCTCTAATTCATTGTGATTGTAGAAATTGTTCTTGCAAAGAGAATGAAAGACTTGATGAGCAAACCAAAAAGCACAATACCATGGATTTTCTACTGAGTTTACTAGAAAATTTTCAGAAATTTTAGGACAAATGTCTTGTCCAAAGAGCCTTTACTAGTTGTTGATTCTCCCTTCAATCTGGCAAAGAAGGATAAGCACTAGCAATGAAAAGATGAAATTGACATTAGGGGTTTCAATGGAGCAATGCTTGTAGTAGCTTTTCCAACATTATTTGCATAGAATGCTATGGGGTGAAAATTGACAAAAAAGAAAGAGCAATTTGCTTTCACTATCATAAATTTGGGCACTTAAGGGATAAATGCTATTGATTGGTAGTTTCCTCTAGGATGGGTTTTGAAAGGCAAGGGAAAGCAAGCCATGGGCCAAGCTTTCCAAGTTGGGCAAGGAACTATGTGCAATGGAATAGGGGTTGCAAATGTGAAGCAGAAAACTCTCATTGGGTTAAGTGGTCTTCAAGGCTCAAGTAGGTTTCAAACTCCATTAAGCAAAGCACATGACCTTTATTTGCAAGCCTAGTAGTTCTTCAACCCATAAGTGCCCCACATTTTTTATTATGCCCTAAATGGCCTAGTGCCCATTTCACATTGCCTTATTTACAAACTCTAAAAGCCAAGTAGTTATGGGAAATTTTTCTAAGCCCATGATTAGCATACACAATTAGGCCATTAGAATCAAATTAGGGGCACCTTTCTTGGAAGTTTCATTATGCCTCCCATGGGTCCATAGATTCTAACTACCCCATTCACACTAAATCAACTTAAAAACATATTCATTATATAGTCCATGATGCCTCCACCCGAGTCACTTGAACTATAAAGGTATATAATGCACTCATCAAATTTTAATCATCCATGAACTATAGATTTAGGTGGAAGTGACCACGTCACATGTAATTTAAATTCTTTAGATTCTTATTATCTATGCACACCTTGATCATTTTGTATTAAGATACTTGATTACACATATGTTTATACCACACATATTAGACATCCACAACCCATAAAATTACTGCACCTAAATTAGGTCTTATATACACCTTAGCTAAAATTTAACTTATTTTTGGTTAAAAGAATTACCTTTAATCACAATTGCATTATGATATTTTTCAACTATTTTTATATTTTTTAACAACCTATGACTAGGTAAGTGATTAGACTAGATAAAACAAGACGATGACTTTACTTTTTGCAACCCACGCCTTTTGAATTATCTCGTTGGATTACATGTATTCTAAGTATTATCCATTCTTTTTTTGTCTTGTATGAATATGAACAATTTTTGTAATAACAATGCTAGTACTAGTTATACTTTATGGCATAAGCGTTTGGGCCATAGTCTCCAAAAATATTGTTTTACTCATGGTAAACGTATAGAATATCCTGAGTTCTTTTCATATATTATTTATCCATCTTGCAAAATAAACTCAATCTATTTTTCCATAAGGCCAGACTTTTAGTCAAGTTGCATTTCACCTTGTGTACATGGACTTGTGAAGACCCTATAAGGAATCCAATTATGACAAGTCATGTTATTTTTTAACTATTGTTGATGATTTTTCATAAGTGATTTTGACTTTCCTCTTGCATTTTAAAGATCAAATTTTTTCTACTATTTAGTCCCTTGTTTACATGATTTAGACATAATATGTTGCCCAAGTCAAACTCATTTGTTCTAACAATGACACTAAATTTTTTTCATTGCATGTTCTAGCTTTCTAGCTTTTCAATATGTATTCCATGAGAGTTCTTATGTATATGCCCTTTAACAGAATAGGGCAGTGGAGTGCAAACATCGTTATTTATTAAATGTCAAAGTTCTTTCTACTATTCAGTCCCTTGTTTGCATGATCTAGACATAATATGGTGCCCAAGTCAAACTCATTTGTTCTAACAATGACACTAACTTTTTTTCACTGCATGTTCTAGCTTTCTAGCATTTCAATAGATATTCCATAAGTGTTCTTGTGTATATGCCCTTAACAGAATGGGGCAGTCAAGTGTAAACATCGTTATTTATTAAATGTAACATGGGTATTAATGTTCTAGGCCCATATCCCTACACATTATTAGAGGGAGTGCATTGACAACCATTCATATAATTAATCAATTGCCTAGCCTTAGACTTCAAAACCAATCCCCTTATGAAATGTTACATGGAAGAAAACCCTTTTAGATCATCTATGGTTTTTAGCCATAGATCTTATGCTACCATCCTACATCCTAAAGATAATTTTTTTCTTGGGGTCATTTCATGTGTATTCCTTGGATATCCCTCCTTTTATAAGGTTTATAATCCAAATAATGGAAAAAAAATTTATTAGTCATGACATTGTTTTTTATGGATATGATTTTTCAATTTCTCTAAGTCAATCCATAGTTTTTTCTAGTGATCCTAGTCATGCAATCCACCATCTACCACATTGGAGCCACCTCTAGACTTACCCCACCGGAGCCATATCTAGAAGAATCTTAAATGCCACGTTTAGATTCACAACCTCTAACCATTAATCCTTCACAAACCACGTTACCTGATTAGTCTCTTTAGGAAACCCTAGAACCACCTTTAGAATAGTCACCTCTAGCTCTTCTGTGGTCATCACAACTTACATGTCCTCCTATTTATACCACCATTTACATATGTTTGTCCACCTTTATGGGGTTGAACAGTTGTTACCTTATTTATAACCATATTTCTCTTGACCATTTTTATCCACACCATAAGCATTTCATTACTTCCATTTCCACTATTATTCAATTTGAAACATATCATTAAATATTAAGGACAATCATTGGATTAACACTATAGATTGAGAATAGTCAACCTTCAAGGCCAATTGCATTTAAGATGTTGTGACACTTTCACCTTATAGTAAAGCTATAAAATGTAAGTGAGTATACAAAGTGAAATATCATGTGAATTAGTACTATTAAAAGGTACAAAGCATGATTGGTAGCCAAGTGATATACATAATTGGAAGGTATAGATTATGATGAAAGCTTTTTTCTTGTGGCCAAGTTAGTGACTATGAGATTGGTTATGAATATTGTAGTCATCAAACATTAATGCCTTTATTAGTTAGATTTGGTAGCTACTGTCTTACATGGAGATTAGATAAAGGAAGTTTGTATGAAGCTTCCACTTAGCTTTTCACACTAGGGAGAGGGAGATTAGTGTGTCATTTCAAAAACTCATTATACGAATTAAAACAAAAATCAAGACAATGGTATGCTAAATTCATAGAAGTGTTACTTGTAGGTGGTTTCACCAATCTCTACAAGACTATGCATTGTTTACCAAATGGAATAGAGGTTCCTTCATCATCTTTTTATTTTATATGGATGATATCTTAGTAACTAGAGATAATTTTTCTACAATGTCAAAGCTCAAGAAATATTTGCATTCAATTTTCTACATGAAGGATCTTAGGCAATGTAATTACTTCCTTGGGATATAGATAGTTTGCTCACCAAAAGGTATATACCTTAGCTAGTACAAATGCACACTAAAATGGGTCCCAAGAGCTAAACTTGTGGGGTCAAAGCCTGTCATCACTCTCATGGAACAAAATGTGAAGTTAACTCACTAAAGTATGATGAGAAAGATCTTGAGAAATGAGATGACCCACTTCTTAAGGATCATGCCCTATATCAAAGGATGATTGGAAAGTAAATATATTTGACTTGTACTAGGTCAAATATTAGTTTCACAGTTCAATACCTTAGTCAACTTACTTAACTCTCCAAAATGTTTACACATGGATGTAACTAAAAGAGTATCAAAGTATATTCAAGGGTCACTTGGACTTGGAATCATTCTTTTGTATTCATTGAGGCTCGAGCTTATTGCCTTGTATGATTAAACTATCTGACCTATCCTATATTGCGAAAGTGAATGACCAGTTATTGTGTTAAGTTGGGTAATTCCCTTGTGCCATGGTTGGCTAAGAAACAACTAACTATATCTTGATCATCAACCAAGTGACACTATATAGTCATGAGATACATAGTGAAATTATTTGGCTTCTTGAATCATTCAAGATCTTAATGTGATTATTCCTCTTTTTCTTTCATTTTTTTATGATAGTGAAGCAACAAGCCATATTGCGGGAAGCCCTATCTTCTTAGGAGACATAACTTATTAAGATAGATTGTCATTTCATATAAGAGAAGATTTAAGGAGGGACAATAAAGACTTGTTATGTCAACACACAAGAGCAGCTTACCAATTTATTTGCTAAAGCATTGTGCAGCCCACATCGTCATCTATTGTCCAAGCTTGGAGCATTACATTTGTATAAATTTCCAACTTGAGGAGAAGCGTTGAAATACATTATTTGTTGTGGGCCTTTAATGTGCTTTTTGAATAGTTGTCTTACATTGGCCCATCATTGTCATAAAAGCTCATTTCATTGTTATTTGAGTTTGTACTCGAGAACATTCTTTGTAAAGATTGTAGAATACATGGAGTATATGAGCCTTCGGGCAACTTCCCACATGTTTTAGACTCACTTGCTCTTAACGTTTTCCTATGTTTTCTTCTTCTTCTTTACTTTCTTCAAGAGTTTGAGAAACAAAAAATGCAACAAGAACATGCAAAGGTTGTCATTTCAGCTCTAACAAATGTATTAGAGGAACTCTCACATCTAGTAGAAAATTAATTCATGATAACTTAGTAATAAGAAAAGAAGTATAGAAATTTAAAATCAACAAAACCTTAGGGTTAATATGGTGCTTAGAAGTAAGGTAATCATTTTCCTGAGTTTAGGTTTCCGCACATAGCTTTTATAAGACTTGTGCCAAGTGTTTGTCTCATTCAAGCATGGGGCAATATAAGATTTTGGAAATAATATGAAATTGGGTTGTTCCTATATAGATCAAACTTAAGTAATGTGACTTCATAAAATACAATTTTAAAACTTAGGTTCAAAACTAAACTGAACTTTAACTTTATTGCTAACAATTAGAATCTAAAAGTAACTCATTTGTTGATGTTACAAGTCACCCATTCACATACAAAACCTAAAAGCCACAGATAGTCAACAAGTATCTAGTTCAGTTGAAAGCATACATTATTTGAAATCTCTTGGCCTCAACTTTGAAATTGAATAAATATGTGACTATGTGTGTTTGATATATACATGCAAACTCTATGGTGAATTATAACTGAATATTTCCATTAATAGTTTTCTTCTAGCTTCTATTGATAGATAAAAGGTTGGACCTTTAATATGCATGAGAACTTCTCCAAATTTTCATTCCTTGTGCAAATCTAGATATGTACTAGCTCCAATGGCTCAAGAGAGATTATTGCACAGTAAGACGATATATTATGTCACAGACATATAGATGAAAAACATTTAGATGCATATGAAACGTTGAACTTACATAAAGCCATGGAAAGCTATTTCAAGCATGAAGGACTAAATAATTTTTTTGTTATGTTCTTTAAGTGAAAGAATAATGAGAGAAGATGTTTTAGTTTTTTTGTTTCGTGGTGCATTCAGCACCCATTACAAAGAAATAGAGTTTTAATTAACAAATGTCATAATGTATAGACATTGGAAAAAATTTGTTTCTAAAAATTATTTAAATTAGAGAGAAGTACGGATGACATGATTTCTATGATAGTTGCACATGAAAACAGAAATTATCAAGAGGAAAATTGCGTTGCTGTTCTGAAGATTCTATAATTAATAAGCTCGTAAACATAATGCATTTAATTGCTGAAGCTGAACTCTACAATAGAGTAAAAATTGAGATTGGAAATTTTGGTATCTATATGACATATACATCCAAAAACTACTACAAGACAACCAGCATATGGAATACTTATTACTTTAAAGGTCACCATATGATTATTCCTTAGCAATATAAGACTACTCCATGCCACCTTCCATGTGCCCCCCATACAACAATGGTCTAACCCGGTCCATCCTACAATACTGCCACTTTCAAGTTTACCCACTTTTATAGGAGTGCTAAGGAGGGCTAGATTATGATAATATGTTATAGGGTCTATTATTTGACCTAAAAGTTAACTCATGGGCTAAAAGAACAATTTTTACATTTAAGCATTACTCAAAGATTATTTTTTCCTATGTGAGATTTACATCCTCAACAGCCTCTCCCCACTTCCCTTTTTTCCTTCAAAGTCTTTGGTCTTATCCTGAACAACAATCGAAGTTTTGGAAGCTTTTGAAAAATAATGCTTTGTTCTGAATTTTTTGAAATATAATAAGCTTGTAAGTTTAATGTAATTAATTGCTAAAACTGCCTCTTCACAACAGCATCAAAATAAGATTGCCAACGTGGGATACTTTTATGACATATTCATCTAAAACAACAAAGCGGCCATCAGCATATGGAAAAAATGAACCAAATTATTTTATGGAGCTAGAAGGAGAATATAATAAAACCTGACACCTAATAAGGGACAGCCCTTTCTATCACTGCACACACAATGGAACCGTTACATGTTCTCTCTATGGAAAAAAAGTTAAAATGCTAGATGAATGCAGTAGTTGACGAGCACTTCAGATGTAAAGTTTCGATTTTCAAGGAGGGAACACCTAGCCCAATGCCAAAAAGCTAAGTTTCATGGTACATCATGCATGCTACTCTATATGGCTATTAGCGTGGTCTGGTAGAGGGGAAAGTGTTGAAGTTTGATTCTCAAACTTCGTGCTTCGTATAAAGAATCCCACCAACAGTCATACAAGCAACTCAAAATTTATGAGTGCAGCAGCGTTGGAACAGTAGCAGCGTTGGTGTAGCAGGATGCAAAGCGTTGTGACTGCACCCGCTTCAATTACCAATTGAAGAGAGAGCTTCACCAAACAAAGACTGAATGGTTTACTCAATAAGTTGTCTTAAATGGAGGTGAGAATCAAGAAATAGATAAGAGAATTTCTTCCCTCAAAAAAGCAAGGTACAAAGTGAAAAACAAAGTTGAAGCCCAAAAGAAAACTCTAGAAGCCCAATAGAGATGTCATCCTTGTAAACATGAGAACGGGCGTATCTGGGACTTGGGGTAGGAAGAGTGTGAATGCAACACCGTAATCTTGATTGTAATAGAAATTTCTCTGGTTCGCCTGTAGACAAACTCCCGAACCACGTAGAAGCTGGTTCTGTTTTTCCTTTGTCTTTCTTAGCTTGTTTGTTGATTGCTTTATCATCATAGAATGCCATCATGTAAAACTACGCTGGCTTGTCTGTTGTTCTTAACTACAAGGTGAAACGAGACTAAAAATGCCAAAAAAAAAAAAAAAAGAATGCTGCTTCACGGATATCTGACAAAAGCGTGACCATATGGTACTCTTCATGGTTCTCCAAGCTATATGCGTCATGGACAACATTCTATGAGAAAATTATCAATTTACAGATCATGAGAAGGTGCATACTTTACTAAAATCTGATGGTCAATTCTTTCGCCTTTGGTTGATGAACTTTGATAACTTTGGGGTTGGACATCCGACTCCCACACGGTAATTTGAAATTTTCCACTAACTATTAATTGCGAGCCTTGTGTGATGAGGTTACAATAAGAGCAACTAAAGAAAATCCATAAGATAGCATTCAAGAACAAGCAATAATTGTAAAATAGCTGTTTATACATCCGGATGGAGTTAAATGAACTGAAACCCAGAGCTTAGAGCTTGGAGTTTACAAAAGTAGCCCTAGTTCCCAAATGAATGTCCGACACCAGGACTGTGACCTGGAGCTTTGGGTTTGAAGTCGTCGATTTTATGACCTGGAGGGGGCGGCTGAGACATTCCTTGGGCAGGTGGTGCAGGCAGAGTCACTTCAGTAGTTGCTTCCTTTGTTGTGTCATGACCAAGCAACTTACTGTGCCCAATAGTTGCCTCTCGGTAGATGTTCTTTTGAGTCGAGGGGTCTTGGAATTCTTTAGTCTTGACCACAAGCAAGCGTATTGCCTCGATACATTGAGGTTCACTGCAGGAAATCAAGGTAAGTAAAACAAAAACAAGGGCCCACATGTTCCGCGTCATCGGAATTGACAGCGATCGAAAGACACTGATTGAGGAAGAGAGACAAAGGGAGATCGAGGGGGGGCTGAGTTAGCTGATTAAGCAAGCAAGCTGCCTATGGTTTATATAAGATGATCGAGTACGTAGCTTAGTTTTCTGGTAGGCAAGAAGCAGCAAGTTGCCTAGCTAAAGTGGAAATCCTTAAGCAAGCAAGTTGCTTAGGTACAACGGAAATTCTTAAGCAAGCAAGTCGCTTGGAGCTCAAATCAATTGAGGATGTGAACTGCCCACACCCTGTGTGGGGTATCTATAAAGGAACAGAGGATTTCTTATTAATAACTAACGAAGTCTTGACCTCCTGTCAACAGCTCTCACAAAGTTCCATTTGTAGATTGTTATATGTTAGATTCGTAGGATGGCCAGTCTTCATGCTAACCGTGCATTTGCAACTCTCTTTCTCATGTTGATATTTTAGTAGTGGAACGGGGCTACAAAACAGAAAAATCCAAAGTGCATTGTGTTGGATACCAATTTTGGCCAAGTGCACTAGCCCAAGTTGCGATCATGATGGCGGCAGGTAAAGTGTACCTCTAGCATATTTTACATCTTGTTAATTGTTTTGTTCCTAAGTCGTGTAATAACAATTTGGTGGTAATATTATACGTAAGTGACAAAGTCAAGGCATGTTGGGAACAACGTGGACCTTACCAGCACTCTTGTTGGTTTCAACCAAAGCTTTGTCATGGTAGCCCTGCTAGGCCCACCCCTCTCTTCTTCCAAACGTGAATTTTTTTAGCCAGACAATGTGAGCTTTCCAGCCCCGTTTCCTAGGGACTCTGCTAAGCCGCACTAATTATGTACCGCACTGCACTTTGAATGCTGGTTCCCACGTTGTAGCGGCATGCGCCCCCTTTCAATCGTAAACTTTAATTTTTAGCATTTAAGGAGGAATGAATAAAAAAGAACACGACCAGTTAACTTTCTTTGAGGAATTAAAGGTTCCGAATTCAATGTCGTCCCCTTATAGCATTCCTCTCCAGAAAAAAGGTTAATTGAACTCCAACCAAAAGGTATATTCCAGACTCTTTGGAGATTCCTTTTTCCCAGAATATCTTAATATTATTCTCATTATTTTTATCCTGGTTGTCCTTTTCCTTTTGATCACCGTGACCGTCCATTGAGATTCTTTACACCGTCCAACATCCGTGGCGTATGATTGGGCGACAGGGGTCACATGTCATCAGGGCAGAAAAGAAAAGCAGGTAGGACGGGAATATGCTGTCGAAGAAATATACGTACGACAATGTGCAGAGCCACCTAAGCTGAAGCGAAGCTCAGAATGTGTAGCACAGTTTTATCTTAGGGCCGGCGGAATGGTTGCTTCTTTCTTAAATACTAGGATTATCTACCCAAGCTTCCAGGATTAAGCTATTTATTTCCATCAATAACGAGATGAGTGGCAAAAACCTTGGGCCATAACCTACATGTCATGTAACGGAAAAAGAAGCCCATAGAGATAAAGGCATGCACGCCTTTACCACAGCCTCAACATAGGAGTTGGGCATCAGTTCAAGTTTCCCTTCCTTTGTTCTTTTTTTTTTTTTTTTTTTTCTTGTTCCTTTCTTTCTCCTCCTCCTTCTTCTACTTCAATTTTTACTCTTTAGTGGATGAGAGCTAATATCTAGTAAAACAATTACAATCAAGCTATTACACTAGATTACACAACACAAACAAGAAACTCTTGAATTATGTCATGCTGAGTCAACCCCTTGCGTGGTCTCTCTTTTCCACCGGAAAATATATGGTCCTTCAATTGTAGGACATTTTCTCCCATCTTTAATTACTTGCCAATGGTTATGTTGTTTGTTTTGTTTGCCTATATTGGTGAAGTGTTTTGTGTTACATGCTTTGATAGGGTTGATTTATGCTCATGTAGAAAGAATTTAAGTTCTTTTTTGAATAAACTCATTCCAAATAGACTTTACCTCCTAATAATTAAAATAATTCAATTATAATTTTTTTACGATTCACAATCTACTTACAAGAGAAGGATTATCTCTTTTAAATACAATTTTGTTGACCAAAAATTGTTATAATAGATTAACCGGCTAATCTTTGTTAATCTACAGTTGTTATAACATACTAACTACTTAATTTAATAATGATCATGAGCCATTATTACCAATTAACTAATTAATCGAGTCAGAAAATACTTAAGAGACTGTTTCATTTCGTACTTCCAATATTTTTTAATGAATTTTACTTATATGACCCATGCAGTCGTTGTGTTAGTTGGCATGGAAGGAAAGTAGTTCCGCAACATTGTATATGAATGAATATATAACCAACATGAAACTCAAAAGGATAAAACAACACCATGCTACTCTAATATTTCTCTTATATTTTTTCCTTGTATAGGTTGTTGAATTTGGACTTTTTTTAGTTTTTATTTGAATGTCTTACTTTTTTGCTCATCTTTGTAATTGGTTTCTGTTGTTTTCTTCTTTCTATCGATATGTTTTTTGTAATACAGCTGATCATAGATATAACTTGCATTGGTCATAGTACTGTCCTTGACTCCGTATCTTCAGTTTCTCTCGAACTATGCTGTAGTCAAAGCTCTTTAATTGATTATTCATGTATGTGCATGTTTTTCCGCTGTCATGCGGTCAGTTATTTCCTCCTAAATGTCTGCTTCTATGCACGCCCGCACGACTGGGGCCGGGAGTAAGAACAGATGAAATATCTTTTCTTCTTTATTCCAAATTCATATATATTACAGGACCGCCAACCTTAAATGACAGTAAGCATAGATAACTTAGATAACTTAAAATACATACCGAACCAATCTTCGTGTAAAGAGGGTTGAAAGTAGGAAACCAAGAAACAATAACACTTATTCTTTTTTCAGTATTTTTGGACAAATATGATTTGCCAAATATTTGATATTATACTTGTGTCTATGCATTCGGTCCGGTACGTTTATTTTCAAGAACATGGCCAACACCAGGGCTGTGTCCGGGTGTTGTGGGCCGAGCATCAGTATAACCTGTAAGTGAGTGTGCAAAACCACGGCTTTTACCTACTTCCTTCAGTCCGTCATCATTTACTTTATGACGAGGAAAAGCGTGGCCGACGATCGGGCTGCGTCCGGCTACGGTAGGTCGGTAATCATGTTTGAGTCCTGCGAAAGAATGTTTAGTATCGGGGCTCATACTTAGTGCCTCTGGTTCAACATCTGCTTCATGATGTGGGAAAGAGTAGCCAACACCGGAGCTGGCGCCTGGTGCTGTAGGTCGGAAAACATCTTTGTATACGACATCTGATTGATGTAAGCTAAAGGTGTAATCTGGTATCATGGGGGGGAGGATTTCTTTCTTTCTTACCAGAAATTGATCAACACTCTGAGTGTGAATTTTGGGTGTAGGCTGACGCTCATCTTGCGTGTACTGATTTTGTTTTGTGGACTTCATTTGTCTGCCTTCGCCTACAAAAACTTCATGGCAAGCAACCAGTGCAAGAAGAATAGCACACTTACATATGACTTGGAAATATTCCATTGCTGCAGGAAAGAAAGTGAAAGTTGAATGAAAAACAAGAGGTTTCGGAGGAAACTTGGGTGGCAAGAGGGAGGAGGTGAAAGACACACAGGCTGAAGCAAACCCAGCTATGACAGTTTCTTTGTTTCCGTTGCTATTTATAATCTTGAGGGTATACGCCGTTCGAATCTTAACCACTAATTATTATATAAACTAAACGGCCCGCATTATTGCAAATATGGTCGGTTTGTAAGTTAATACTCTTAAGGTGCTCTCTGAAAAAATTCTAGTCCACTACATAAATGGGGCCCAAGATCTTCCTTCATGAAATAATTTCCGTTTCCCTTGATCCTCTGTATCTTCTGTTCCATCTCTACTATAATTATTTCCTCTCATAACAAAATAAATATATATCACAGTAAGACTGCCACGAATTCAGGCACTCATTCTGACTCGCTGAGCAATTTATCATGAACGGTCTACTTATTCAGGCTTGAAGCATTGTCTCAGGCTGAAGAGTTGCTACACTATAGGAGCACTGATAGCATGGTGTTTGTGAGGGCAGCAATATTCTGTACAAGTCTTCTATGACAAACAGGACACAAGAACTAAGATAAGTTAATTTAGGATGTAAAGAATGAGTAGGTCGGCCCTACGACTCCACCGAAATGAAATGCACCACAAGGCTAGGGATTCTCCTTCCGCCCCACTTACTCGATGACTAGTAGTATATGTGGATGGCTGAAATACGAGCTATTATTCTTCGGGTCAAACAAAATCAGGGAATCACATTTGTCCATCATTACCCAAAAGGAAAAGAAGCAAAAAAGATGGGGCTGACTAGTTCTGTAGTTTGGAAATCTTTGTTTAAGGTATGTAGGAACATGAATATGGGCTGAATGATTACTACCTGCAAAAGAAAATCTTTCTTTTAACAAATATTAGTAGTTCCTTATCCCTGCCAGTGCTCAAAGATCTGGTGATAGTGCATTCCGATCTCAGCATTTGGCATGATATAATGCTGAGTTCCATTTCCGTTACTATTTTTTACTTTCTGTGACAAGCAATAGGGAATGACATCGGTAATTTCTAACTATTGAACTTACTTTTCTTTTGACTTTTGACAACATGCATGCCTCATACGTGTGTATTTAAGTAGCTCCTGGTTTTCAAGGGAATGCCGTACACCATGGCTGGGACCTGAAGTTATCGACGTCGTGAGGTTGAGGAAACCGCTTAAACACATCAATACCTGGTGGTGTAGGACAATTCCCTTCACTAAGAGCTATAGAAATATCCTCTTTTTAGATGTTACTTTGAGTTTGGAGGGCTGGTTGGGTGGGAAAGGGATTAAAATCGACTAAGCAATTTGGAGCATCTGAGTAAGAAAATTAAATAGTTAAATTATTATGGGCTAAAGTTATGCATATGAAAAATATGATCCTTAAGTAATATTTAACTGTAAAAAGATATCTTTTAACTCATGAATTTTTTTTTTTAATGAATATGTGAGTTTATTTATTGAAGAATAAGAAAATACAAAAACTTAGCGACATACCCCAGTATTACAATTCATCTAAGAGAAAATAGAATTTGGAATTCTTTAGCTATGACACAATAAAACATTCACTTGAGAGAGTTTAATGTTCTTAAATAGAGATACTCTTCCACGAACTACTCTCCTGATTCTAGCTAACAAAATTGGTGTATCAACAGTCTTATTTTGAAAAAGTCTATGATTATGTTCAAACCATATACAATAAAGACATATTAAGAAAGAAAGTTTAAGAAGTTTTGCAATCAAATCCTTTTCCTTAGTTGTTTTAATCATCCATTGCAATTCAGAATTCCAAGTTGATGTCCTTATGAAGGCCTTGTTGTGTTAAAATACTTCTCCAAATCTGGCTAGTCCAAGTACACTAAAAAAACAAGTGTGATCTACTTTTATATTGAGAGCCATAGAAATTACAATACATCTAAATTAATGGGAGCCATCGAGAAATCACTTCTGCGGTAGGAAGTTTGTCCCTACATATGAGCCAACCAATGAAATTATGTTTGCTAATTCCTTCTGCACATATCAAATTATACCATTCAACCTCAGTATTCATTTGACGAAATTCCTTATATGTTTCTTTATAACAATAAGAATGTTTAGAAAGTGTAGAGGTGAGAGTTTGTCGTAACTTTAAAAGACCTCTTCAACTCCATGCCATATTTTCTTTGATGTCAAGATACATAATTAAAGTTCTCCTACATTTAGTACTATGAATCCATTTACTCCATAAGGATAAACTTGGACAATTAATGAGATTGCAAAATGACCACCCCAACAAAACCTTATTCCACACTTTAAGGTCTAATAGTCCAAGTCCTCCTTCCTTTTTAGGTAAACAAACAACCTGCCAAGCAACCTTATGAGTTTTATGATCTTCCAAATTTCCTACCCAAAGAAAGTGCTTAATCTTCTTCTCAATCTCATAAATGGTCTATTTTGGGAGAAGGAACATTTGCATCCAAAAGGTACAGATAAAAGTAAGAACTGATTTTGCCAATTGTAACTGTCCAACATAGCTTAGATGTCTCATTCCCCATCCATCAATTCTTGTCATGATTTTCTCTGTCAAAACCTTACAATCAATGTAAGTAAGCCTTTTTATAATAAGAGGAACACCAAGATACCTAATAGGGAGTTTTTCTTCGGAAAAGGGAGTATGATCTAGTATCAAAAGCTTTTCTTATTCAATGAGTTCTGAAAAAAATATCAAACATTTGCTAGGATTAAAATGTAAACCCTGTGAGTGTTGCAAAGTCCTCCAAAGCATCAATGAGACATAGTACTGAATTAATATCCTCATGTGCAAATAAAAATAAGTCATTAGCAAAGCAAAAGTGAGTGATTTTCTCTTTCGTGCAACACTAATGATATTTGAAAGTAGAAGTAGAAGCTTTCTCAATAATTATCCTATTAAGAATCTCTATGACAAGGACAAACAAATAAGAGGACAAAGGATCTCATTGCCTTAACCCATTAGTGCCCTTAAAATAACCAACATGCTTACCATTGAAGTTCATAGAGATTCTAGTAGTAATAATGCATTGGCTAATTAGATCAAATAAACTTTGAGGAGTATGAATAGCTTAGAGAACACCTAATATTGCATCCCATTTAACCGTGTCATAAGCTTTCATAAGATCAATCTTAATGGCAACATGCCTTCCTTTATCTCCTTTATGATAGTTATGAAGCAATTATTGACAAAGCATAACATTTTCAGAGATTTGACGACCCTTGATTAAAGCAGTTTGGTTTTGGCTAATCACCATAGGGAGAATGAGGCTTATCCTTTCTGCAAGTAGTTTAGAGATCATTTTATATAAAACATTACAACAAGCAATTGGTCGAAAATCCTTCATGCAACTTGGATTAGAGTAGGAACTAGGCATAACAAAGTAGCATTAATAGCTTTCAATAATTTCTTGGATGAGAAAAAATCTAGCATTACATCTTCTATGTCATGACTGATAATAGGCCAAGCTTTCTTGTAAAAGAGACTATTGTAACCATTAGGACTAAGAGCTTTGAAATCATGAAATCTCCAAATAACTCTCATCACATCTGATCATTCAAAAGCAGGTAAATTCAATAGTTCATTCAATAGTTCATTCACATTCTCATGGAATAAGGAAATGTACCTTTTAGTGAAAAAGTTATTAGCAGGAGAACTTCCAAGTACAATTTGATAATATGTAATGATAGCTTTACGCAAGGCATCATCATTAAAAATAGTAGGTCCATCTTCTTGTACTAGGTGAGTGATTTTATTTTGAGCTCTTCTACGTATCAAAGATGAAAAAAGCATTTTACTATTATTATCACCCTCTTTCAGCTAAAGATTCCTCGAATTTTCTTTTAAAAGGATTTCTTCATGTTTACTCAATGCAATTAGTTACTCCATTTTAAGTCTTTCCTTAGAACGCATATTTGTATCAAAGGGATCAAGTTGTAGATTAAGTTAAACTTGTTATAATTGTTCTCTAGCAACCTTTACCTTATGATGCAAATCACCAAATTGACCATAATTAAGCTTTCTAAGTTGCACCTTTAATGCCTTTAGCTTCCTCACAACTTTGAATATTTTGGTACCACTAACTTCTTGTTGCCAAACATAATTAACAGTTTCCATAAAATCAAGACTATCCGTCTAAAAATTAAAGAATCTAAAAGGAGTTTTTTTCCTTTTGTGAGTGGTATCTAACTTAACTAAGGAAGGAGAATAATCCAATACCAAGGGAGGCAAGAACTCAATTGAAACTTTATCAAATTCAAGAATCCCTTCTATGTTTGGTAATGCTCTATCAATCTTGCTAGCTCTGAGATTTTGGGTTGAGCCTTTATTTGACCAATTGAAAAAAGAACTAATAAAGGAGGGTTCCACCAATCCTAGTTTCCCAATCATATCATTTAAACCCTCCATGCCCCTCGTCCATCTATAATTTGGACCAATACATTCATTTACATGCTAGATTTCATTAAAATTACCCACCAATAGCCATGGAATATTTTCAATATTTTGAGAAGAGAAAAGCTCAATATTTGCTCATAACTCCCTACGTTCAGATTCCAAGTTGCTTACATAGATAGCAAACAAAAAGAAAGGTGGTAAACTTGACTTATTGATGTGGCAATGAATAACTTGAGATGAAGTTCCTTGAATTGAAAGTTGTAACTCAGACAATTTCCATAAAATCCATATTCTTCCAACACTAGAATGCAAGTAATTATGAGAGTAGTTCCAACTAGTAAACATATTATTTAGGACAAAATTTGCATTTTCTTTTTTTACTCTATGCTTTATCAAAATGATAACATGTGGAACTTGAGATAATACAAAATTAACAACTTCTCTTTGTTTGGGGCATTTATTGAGGCCCCTCTCATTCCAAGATAAGATATTCATCAACTCATGATTTTGTTTTTGAATTAGATTGTTAGATTTTCTACTATAGTCCTTTAGGTTATATTATACAGATGTTAAACCTTATTGAGAAAAAGAACTTGGTACTTATCCCTCCTAAATAACTATACACTTTCAGCACTATGGTTTACCCCTCCTAAATAAATATCTACTTTCGATACCGTGGTTTAAGACTAAGCAAGTACTTTGATCATTTAACTCTGATACACTGTTGGAAACATAGCCCACTTTGACATTTATTACTTTGTAGATGTACTTTTGAACGGTTTAAATCAGTAATAAGACTTCAGAAGATTATATCAATTGAGTTACTAGGAGATAGAGCTTTGCTATTGTAAGGGTTTTGGGAAGAGAACTGATTAATTTAGTGATGAGGTCCTTGGTTGTGATTGCGATCAAGTCCTTCTAATATTCGTAAGTCAACCAAGCTAAAATACTACAGGTTTATTGCATGTTTTAATACCATTCATAAGTGTATTTCACATGAGTACTACGGATCCATTCCATGCGTAGTAGCATTTACGAGTGTATTTGACTTGGGAGTGTTAAAGGTCAATATAAAATGTCAAAATTTAGGGCTTGAAGCTTTCGTTTGAAACATTTTGTGGTCTGCTCGAACGAAGTTCGTGGAAATTTTCCCAGATTACATTGGTGCATGGGAAGTGCATTCAAGCAAAATCAACTGTTGAAGATACAGTCAAACATCATTTAACTTGTATGCCAATCCAATGAGAATTGGTAACCCTTTGTTGACAGAAACATAAAAGATGTGAGAGCAAGCGCATCAACTTCAACTTGAAATCAATTAATCCATTGAATGGTTATGTAACTAATTCAATTTCTGTTAGTTAATATGTCATTAAGAAGTTATAATTCAGTTGTATGACAACTATGTTAAGCACTATAAATAAGGGGTTTGACTTTATATTCAATTACACTTTTTGAGATGAAATACACAACTACTTTTCTCTCATTTTATCATGGTATCGGGGCTTAGCGACATATACTTCTAAATTGTTGGAGTTATAGATTTGGCATAAAAGAGAAGTTGCTTCAACAACACACAAAGCAATCCTCCCAACACATCCATAAAAGAGTTCACACTTGGATAAGGTTTCAACGAGATATCTTTACACATCAGCCACCGTCCAAGGAACCGTCTAAGCAACCATCCAAACCACCGTCCACACTATCCACATGAACTACCGTCCACACCATCTATAATTATTATGCCACCACCTAATCATCATGTAATAAAATATATTTAGAATAGTCTATAAATAGGAGAGGGAGATAGCATTTGTTGAATATCCAACTACTCCTAAAATGTCGTAGATATGTAGCAGGGCTTAAGCCCTGCAACAATGGTTTCTAAACTATTTGATGTTATTATCTCTTCTTCATATATGTTTGTGTTGAAAGGCTTTATATTATCATTTCTCTTATTTTCTTATTTATGTTTAAATTACTTTTCAAGATGCATCCCAATTATTATTCTACCATTATCTTCTTATATTATTTTGTTATAGACTTGTTATACTTTGGTTCAACTTATTTATCAAACCAAAGTACCAAATGTTACAAATTCTGATTTTCAACTTAAACTACAGCTCTATGTCTCAAAACACTGGCTATTTTTCCTTTTTCTCTCTCGCACCACCTGCAACACTTTTAGTCTCAAAACTCTGCCAATTTTTTTTCTCTCACCGGTGGCAACGATTTCCTCCGATGTCTTTTCTAATAACCACGACAGAAAAGACTAAGTATACTTTTCCTATCCATATCAACGTGTCCAGCTTCATCAACATTAAGCTCACAGAACACAATTTCTTGCCAAGCATCAGAAACTATCTGGTTTTCTGAATGGCTCAGTTCCAGCTCCCCCAAAGTTTCTGTTTAAAGTGGAAAATAGGTCTTTAATGTGGATTATGAAGCTTGGGAACAAATGGATAGATTGGTGAAATCTTGGATGATGGGCACGTTGTCCGTTTAAGTCTTAGGCCATGTTTTTGAGCTTGAGACATTGGCAAAAGTTTGGAGTTCTTTCTCTGTTCTGTTTGCTCAGTGAACGTCAGTGATAGAATTTCAATTGCTCTCTCAACTCTCTCGACTCAAGAAAGGACCTCGTCCCTTTTTCAAATATCTCCATGATTTTAAGTCACTTCGTAACCAGATGTCTTCAATTGAAAAACCATTTTCTGATTCCAACAAAACTTTCAACTTCTCAAAGGATTGGAGCCAGAATATGACTCTAATCATGAAGCAATGTTGAGGCCTTCAATTCCAAACTTATGACTCATGGATTTGGACATACTGCTCCACTCCAAATAAAAATCAAGCTTTTTTTTTGCCAAATATCATGGAGGACGAACTTCTTGCTACAATAACAATAGGTGAGGTAAGCTCAAATTCCTCCTTTTCTTCTCAAGGCCACGAACGATCTCAAGGTACCCAAAATGGACAAAATTCACCATCTACACAGTAACGAAATGAAAACTCCTTTGATTACAATACTGGTGACAATTCTTTCGCCGCTTTGACAAAAATTATCAGCTTGACATAGTACGGAAGGCGCTAGCTGCCTTTCAACTTAATCCACCATCTGGTGGAGATTGGACCTCAGATATGGGAGCTACCTCCAATATTACTAATGACATCAGTAAACTTGATTTTTCTCTCCCTAACTCTGACACTAATATAATCATGGTTGAAAATGGGCAAAATATTCCTATTACCCATGTAGGAGCCAGTCATATCTGTAGCTCAAATGGCAACATGCCACTAACTTCTATTCTTGTAGCCCCTAAGATCAAACGTGATTTACTGTTTCTCTCCAAACTTACAAATGATTTTTTGTGGGCCTTTAAATTTGAAGGTCATGATTTTGTCATTAAAAATATATGGACCAAGATGGAATTTATGTACTGAAAACAACTCCACATTCGGCATTCTTTTCAGTAAGGCAGTGTGATGCAAACTTACGCACTTGGCACTACAGACCGGGCCATCATCTTTTCAAGATCCTGCAGTAGCTAAAGACTACAAAGCACATTTCCTATACTGCCTCTAAATCGGCCATGTGTCATAATTGTCTTCAAAGCAAAAGCAACAAGGTTCCCTTTCTTTTCGAAGATAAAATTTTTATTGCATTGGAAAAGATTCATTTTGATTTGTAAGGTCCAGCCCCTATGAATTCATTTTAAAACTTTCAATATTATGTGATCTTTATTGATGATTGTATATCTTGTTGGTTTTTTCCACATATGTGAATTTTCATCTCATGATTAAAAACAATTCAACTCTTTTGTCACAACTTTACAATCAGTTAATGGTGGTGAGTTTATGAATTTATCTTTAAAGGATTATTTAGACTCACATGGGATCATCTACCAAACCTTATGCCCATATACACCTTAGCAAAACAGAATCGCTAGACAAAAGCATAGGCATGTTATTGAATTGGTTCTTGCAATGTTATTTTGGGCCTCCATGATAAGAATTTTTTGGGCTGAAGCTTTTTCTATTATAATATACCTTATCAATTGACTTCCTAATCCTTCTCTTAAAAAGAAGTCTTCATATGAACTCTTATCCAATATTGTTCATTAGTATCACTTTCTAAGAGTTTTTGGTTGTAGTTGTTTCCCTTATTTCAAGAATTATGTTGTTGATAAACTTTCTTCTAGATCTCAAAGTTACCCATTCCAAGCATATAGCTTGCACCATAAAGGATATCATTACTTTTATATTTCTAGTGGAAAGGTATTCATTTCTAGACATGTTCTATTTGATGAAAATCATTTTTCCTTTGTAGCTACTAAGTCGCAAAACCCTATATCTATTATGAGATTATGAAGGCCCATAACATGCTTGGGCTTATAAGAGCCCAAGTTGGAGATAATATTCAAATAAAATGTATTGAGACTAACTTTTAAACTTAGATCTTTTGGTAAATATTATTTTGGGCCTCTATGATAAGAATTTTTTAGGTTGAAGCTTTTTCTATTATAGTATACCTTATCAATCAACTTCTCAATCCTTCTCTTAAAATGAAATCTCCATCTGAACTCTTACACAATATTGTTCCTCAATACCACTTTTTAAGAGTTTTTGGTTACAATTGTTTCCCTTATTTCAAGAATTATGCTACTGATAAACTTTCTTCTAGATCTCCAAGTTGCCTATTTCTGGGATATAGCTTGCAACATAAAGGATATCCTTGTTTTTATATTCCTAGTGGAAAGGTATTCATTCCTAGACATGTTCTATTTGATGAAAGTCAATTTTATTTTGTAGCTATTAACTTGCAAAACTTCATATCTATTATTGGATTATGGAGGCCCATAATATGCTTGGGCTTATAAAAGCCCAAGTTAGGGATGATATTTAAATAAAATATATTGAGACTAGTCTTCAATCCTAGTTTTTTTGGTAAAGTGGTTAAAGTACATAACAAATTAGAACCAATCCGGTGTCTCAAGTTCAAATCATAAAAGAGGTGACCTACAAAAATGGCTACAAGAAAAGGCTACATGCCATGGGTTGAAAAGGCATCTAAACACATGAGGCCAAAGTGGAACTACTATAGAATGAGTCACTAAGATGTCCACTGTGGAGCTTGGTGATTTGTTATGAACTTATGGAAGTCCATAATAGACTTGGGCTTATGAAGGCTTAAGTTGAAAATGGTATTTAAATAAAATATGTTGAGACTAATCTTTAAACTTGATTTTTTTTGCCAAATAATTGAGGCACATAATAGTATATAATTGGAATCTTTCGACTACAAGCAACGTAAATTTGGCATATTTTCCATACCAAATGCTGCTTCTCATTCATCTCCCTAGAAAGACATGACACGTGTTCTATCAAAAAGGAATCCGATCTTAAATGATACAACTACTAGTCTGCAATTAATAACTGAGGATACTTTTCACATTTTCTCTTCTCGTGGCAACTCTAAAAACTACACAATGCCACATGTCAATCAGGTCATGCCAAATAATGGTCATGTAGGGTTTCCTTTCTGTACAGAGAATTTACTGCAGACATCAATTCCACCTACTGTGATAAATACCTCGCCCACCACAGTAAATACTGAGCTACACCTTCTTTACCTGGACTCGTAATTGATTCTACACCACAAAGTATCTCAATTCCACCCACATCCTTAACTCCCATAATCCGACCCACTTCATTTCACACCACCTAACTTGATTCATCTCTCCCAACTCCCAACTAGCTTCCAGTTCTACATCTACAACCATATAACCCAGCCCACAACTCACTTTTCCCTTACATATGACATCTCCCTCGATCACCCCTTACACTTCTACCCCGCAAAACACAGCATCTCTCCACAACGCTGCAATTTCATCTTCCCGTCTTCCCGATCTTGTCATTTCCTCTACATAGTCCATCTCCTCGCTACAAAATACTTCATACCACCCATGATTACTCGATCCAAATACCGGATTAATGAACCTTACCCTCATTATACCCTTACTATCACCCCTTTGATCCCAAAAATTCCAAAAACCATCTTTGATGCTTTGTCTCACCCTAGCTAACATAATGCCATGGATGAAGAAATGTTTACCCTCCACAAGAAGTGCACTTGGGAATTAATCCCTCTATTAAGACTAAGCCCAAGCCTATCATAAACCAAAAACCCACTTCAAAAGAAAACAAAAGCCATGTTCATCTACACATGTTCAAGTCCTATCAGCCACAGTTAACCTCGTCATATCAAAGTGCCATGTCAACCAAGTCTCTGCACAGCGTGCATCTTCCTCGAGCACTATCGAGAAACCCTATGCATGCCAGAAAAATCTCCACCAACTTAGAATTGGAAATTACTCCACCAACCCAACAAATCAGATAGAAAAAGAAAAGATTTAGAAACAAAAGAAAGTCTTCTCAAGTTCAAGTTCAACCAACATAAAAAATGTTCCAGCACCAATCTCGGAAGAAGAATTTTAGTTTCAAAAAACCTTTCCTAAAACTAGAATCACAACGAATTACCACCAGCCAATCTTAATGACTAGAAATTTATTTCACAATTTTTTCCATACTTCATAAACCTTAATTCGCCTATTATCTTCCATTTCATTTGTTTCTTCTTCTTGGTTTTCTAGAAAAAAAATTTATGAATTTTCTGTTTTTATTCTAGCTTTCAATTATTTAATTGTTTCGACCTTCCGTTTGCATCATTGTAGTTTGTCGCTAATTATTTAAGGCAAAATTGGCAGCAGATGGTTCCCTGGCTAGGCTCAAATTCTGTTTGGTAGCAAGAGCATACATCATACATCAAGAAGAAGGTATCGACTATCTCAAAATATTTAGTTTGGTGGTAAGGTCTTCTATCTTTCGCATGGTTCTTTCAGTTGCTACTGTGTTACAATGGGTCTATTACAATTTGACATCAATAACGGCTTTTTACATGGCTTATTGGACATATTTGTTTATATGGAATAGGTACTCTGATTCTAAGCAAATGGATTCTATCTACGTGCTATGTAGGGCGATATACAGTCTCAAAAAAGTCCCTATGGCTTGGTTCAAATGTGTTATTAATTTTCTAATCGACTATGGAATTTTTCTTCATTAGACATGATTTGTCTCTCTTCATACGCAGTCATAGCTCTGTCGTTATTTGGATCTTATTATATGTAGATGGTCTAGTAGTTATTGGTAACTTCGAGGATGTGCTCAATCATTTTATTTCTACATTGGCTGCTGCATTTCTAATAAAATATTTGGGCAATCTTCAGTATATTTTAGGAATTGAAGTAAGTTGTCTAATGGATTATTGCTATCTCAAAAGGAATATATTGAGCAGTTATAATTTAGTTGTATTTTTGTTGTATAATAGCTTTGTTATGCTCTATAAATAGGCCTTTGACTCTGTATTCAATTACAGTTTTTGAAATAAAATACACAACTACTTTTCTCTCATTTTCTCACCCTTTAAAGGATCTTCGGGTGAAGCGGTTGCTGGGGTACTTCTCAAGTCTTCGCTATTTTCTTAAGGGTCTGCATAGGTAAACTAATATGTCTTGATATAATCTATTTAAAGACATATTTTGGGCTTTCTTTCAGGGAGGTTTTGCTATAACTTATGTTGCTTGAATGCAATCAACTCTAAACTTTGAAAAAGCTTTTTTTTTTTTTTCTTTTTCTTTTTAGTTGCGCTCTCTGAACTCTAGGTAATCTCTTACAGAATGGTGAGCTAGGGGTGGGTTTTGCGCTTCACGATGATTTACTGAGTATATTGAACTCTTTATTATTATTTTCAGGTAGTTGGTTAATGTCCTTTCTTTTTTTGTTACTTATGTTTCTTTTCCTCAGCTTTGCCAGCTTCACCGCTAATACCTTCACTTATGTGGCTTTTGTCACTTGATCCGGCCTGCTACGTCCATTTTAATTTATTGTATTGTTTATTATTTTTTTAATTTCATCCCACCCGCTATGTATAAGTTGTATAGAAAATTCTATATTCTTTGGAATTGAGCATAGTCAAAACCGCTTGCGGGCTTTCCACAATGCGTATTTTCCTTCCAACAATGGCTGCCTTCAGTTTCGTAAATTTCTTCAACTATTTTTTCTTCACCTTTATAAAATTTTGGGTGTCTTCTACCTTTTACTTTTATCTGTTCCACAACGTCATATGCTTGTTTGGGGGCTATGTGGGGTGGCTGGCGGATGTGTACGTGACTAAGAATCTTGATTTTTCCAGACATGCCAGTATAAGTTTAAGATGACAGCTCTTCATACATAGTTTATGTGCGCACGATAACCAGTCCCCATTTGGAGATGGTTTGAAGTAAGAAACTAAGAATTAGGCGTGTCGGCGGATCTGCGGGAGCGGGAAGAGAGAGCATTTGATGTAGGTCCCTTCTGCGATATTTGATTTGCGTAACACTTGTGATAAACTCCCACCTGACTTAAGAGTTACTAGCCTTGTTCAGTGGTTCGAGAAGATGGCGATCTGTTTAATCTATTCTGCTTTGACAGGCCCGAGATATGTTAGTTTAGAACAGCGAGATTGAGTTGGTGGGCCTCCCCCACTGGAGACAATCCCACCAAAAAGTTAGGGATTCTCTGCACGCTCACCTTTCGGATGTATAATGCTACGTGTAATGGCTGGTATGTAAGCTCAGAGTCTTTTGGTCAAGGAAAGTCAAGGAAACACATGCGCCCATCATTACGCAAATTGAAAAAGGATACTGCACTAGATTATTTATTTTGAAATTCTCTGTTTACGGTATCTAACCCCGTCAAGACGGTTATGTGATTACCGACCGCCAAATAGTAAAGATCTTTCTTAAAAGATTTCGCGAAACCACGCGCTTTCTAATCAATCAGACTTCTCCAGTAGGCATCTATTTCTCCAGAAAGAAACTATATGCCTGCGTTCGCAGATAGGCATCTATTCTTCATTTCAGTGGACGGTTCCTGTTTCAAGACGTTTAGTGGCCATTGTTTCTATCATGGTCAAGGAATTAAGAAAAGGTCAAGCAAGACGCACCATCGCCACCAAACCCCTCGGAGGTCCGCAACTTCCTTTGCCACTAACCTGTCGTCCTTCGCAACTTTTTTACTCGAATAAGTCAAAGCAATGCAAATGATGAAAGCTCCAGACGTAGTACTTTTCGTCGACCCCACTCCAGTCTCTCCACTGAGAATGTGATCAAAACTGAGAATCTAGCAAAAGGAACTTCTGCGTAGTTGGCTCCCCAAACCAGGGAGCTTCACGCGCTGGCTAACAGCTACGTGAACTCGATAGTGACAATTTAACATACAACAGAGAAACAAGAGTTTGATCATCTCTTGTGCAGGCTGTAACGCATAAGCAGCGTTCGAGGATTCTTGGTGCGTGGTTTGAGGGGAAACAAATGCAACAAGAGCGTGCAAAGGTTGTTCTTTGATAGCAAAGCCAGCGAAAAGACAGAATCTATGAGGAGTCTTTAAACCAAGCTCCAAGATCTTCATATACACCAAGATCTCTGATAAAAAATAATGTACATAATTTGGACAAGAAAAGTCTAAAGTTTTAACTATATTAATTAAATGACAAAGCACATGGATCCTTTATTTGATGATAATATGGAAGATAATCAATTTAGTCTTCTTTTTGGATCTATCTAGTGGACCGTATCGATCCCGAGTTAATCTCTGTCAACCAAAGATGAGTTACCTGAACAATTGATTCTATAAACCCATAATTGATGACATGTATTTAAAGTGACAAACCTACGACTAGGAATTGCCCCAAGTGCTACAAAATCTAATTTGGCAATAAAAATTGTGACTTCACTTTTCAAATCAGGTATTGATGATTCAGGTAAAATTACTTATACGTATACTTTTGATAACACTCATGAAATTGAAACTAGTAAAGAATTATCTCAAGCAAAAATTGTTAGTGTTGTTGACAAAGTTCAAGAGAATATCTCTATAGTTGCAATAGATAGTCAAAATACCAATGCACTTGTTGGTGGAGTTAGGGTGTCTTTGAAACATATTGCAATGGATAATCTTATGAAGATAGCTAAATTAGACTATCATCCTCCTTCCATGAAGGGAAATAAACTTTTTGCAATACCTCCATCAGAGGCTACTGATGAAGGTAAAAGTCACTTTGAAAATTGTCTTGTGAGTTATTTTTTAACTAAAAATATCTTTTATTATTTAGTAAAAAGACTTGTAGAAAAATTGTGAGGAAAAGAAAACTTATCTAAAGTTTTGGCTTCTCAAATATTAAGAAAATGGAGGAGATTATGGAAGTAGAAGTATGGGATATTATAGGTTGAACATTTTTCCATTAGAAATGACATCCCTTCATTAGATTCGAAAAAGAAAAAATTTCTACAATTCCCATTTGGTTGTAATTATATAATGTCCCTCATGTGTTATGGACCAATATGATAATGAGTTATGTAAGCAATGTGTTGGAAAAACCACTATACCTAGATAAAGCAATAGACCAAAAGTTTCAATTATCATATGCAAAAGTGTATATTTTGATAGACATTAGTAGTGAATTCCTAGGAAAATTTGAAATAGACATGTATTGTTGTTCAACCAAAAGAAATAGTGGGACTCTTTGACTCTTCCGTAGGTACTATAAAGTTAAAATCTTCTAGCAAGAAGAAAGGAAAGAAGCATAAGGTCATCTCTAGAAATAAGTTTGCAATACTAATGGAGGACACACCTTCCACCACCATAAGTCCTATTAGAGATATTAGTTAATGGGAGAAGAGAATAAACCTCCAAATAAATGAAAGTACTTTCTTGAAATGTAAAAGGCTTAAATAAAAGCCCTAGAACAAGGGAAGTAGCAAAATTTGTTTTTGTCTCATACCCCCCACATTATTATTTTGATTGAACATAGAGTTAAAGAAGAAAATAAAGATGGAAAATAAAGATGCACTCTTGAAGAGAATAAACCTCCCAAGTTGGAAAGCCTCAAAACTACAACTAACAATTAAAGGTTTTTCATCTAAAGTCATCCACTGCCTAATTGAAAAGTTAGGTTTGCACCTTTACTTGTTGTCTAAAATATATACAAGTAACTTAGAAGTTGCATGTAAAAAGTTATGGGCTGAACTTACAAGTTTCTCTGATCTTACTATAAACAATGTTCTTTGGTTATGAAAGATTTTAATGAAATATGGAATATCAACGAGAGAATTGGCTTAAATGTTAGACGGACAAATAGAATGGAGAATTTGAAATAAATGATTGAGAATATAATATTAATTGAACCTCCATTTTATGGTCCTCTATTCACATGGACAAATACAGGCTTAAGAATTAGCCTTTGAGCTAGCAAAATTTATAGTCCTTACCAATGCAAGATGGATGCCTAATTTTGATAGATTCACAATTGAATTTTTACTTCTTGGTGTAATGAATCACTCTTCATATTTAGTAAAATTTGAAAATCCCACAAGCAAGAAGAAATTTCCATTCAAATTCTTTCATTTTGGACTAATTGCTAAGATTTTAAATGACTTAAAAAAGAAATAGATGACTCAAAAAGTGTTTCAGGTTGTGTAAAAATTGAAAGCTTTAAAGAATCCTGTCAAGAAACTCAATGCCACTCATTTTGGAGATTTGAACTAGAAGGTGAAGGATGTAAGAAAAAAATTAAAGCAAATTCAAACTAGGTTAGAGATTAATCCCTATTGTCTATATGTACATTATGAGAAGAAATCTCAACTTAAGCAACTCTTTATTATGAGTAAATATGAAGAAATCTTTCTCAAACAAAAATCAAGGAACATATGATTAACAAAAAAAGATAACAATAGTAAGATTTTCTTAGCGTCATTGATGTGGAGGAGAGCTCAAAACAAGATCAATAAACTTAGTACTAAAGGATGGCTTAGTCATTATAGATAAGAAGGATCTGAGGTTTGTTATTATTTCCTATTATTAGTCAATCTTTGGCAACTTTGGAAGTATTCCTATCCACTCTAAGAGGTACGCTTCTCTATTATAGGAGAACATTAGTGCTCTACTTAATTTGCCAATTTTTTAATGTTCTAATGTTATTAAAGCACTTTAGGGCATTCATGATTTTAAAGCTTCTAGGCCTAATGGGTATAACAATTTGTTCTATAAGAAAGCATGACCTATTGTTGGAAGAGATATAGGAGATGTTGTACAAAATTCTTTTCCTCTAGGAATTTGCTGAAAGCTACTAATTCTATATTGCTTCCTTTAGTTCCTAAGGTTCCTAATCCAATTTACACCAAGGATTACCAACCAATAATATGTTGTAATGTCATATATTAAATCATTTCTAAGATGCTTGTTGAGAGGATAATTCTACCTTCAATGGTCAACCATAATCAAAGAACCTTCATTAAAGGACAACAAATTTTGGAGAATATTATGTTTTGCCAAGAACTTTTGCATAACTATCACAACGGAGACAAAGGTAAATGTGTGGCCATAAAATTTGATCTTTTGAAAGCATATAACATGGTCAAATATGATGTAATATTAGGAGTTCTAAAAGCCATCAACACTCCCTAATACTTGGTTGATCTTATAAATAAGTGTATTACTACAACAAGATTTTTAATAAACTTTGGCAAGTTGATGAAATGGTAGATGGCTTGTTTGTAGGGACAAACTTTTTACAACAATAGAAATTGTGTAATGGTTTCCTTCGATAAACATATATTGTAATTTATGTCAATCTCATATAGAAAATGGCAATCATCTTTTTTTTTTAATGTGCATGGACAAGGATGATTTGGAAAAGTATTCTTACTCAAAATGAAATATAACATGACATTGGAGGATGCAATGAGGAACTACAATGTGTGATCAAAGCAATTAAAGAAAAAGGTTTAGCTGCTAAACTTTTCAAGATATCTTTCTTAGTTTGTATTTATTGTATGTAAGTTGAACAAAATATAAGATATTTTCAAGAGAAAACAATTGATATCCCTATTCTCTTGACCAAAGTAAAGAAGATAATACGAGGAAGAGCTTCTTTGTTTAGAAATATAAAATCCTCCTAAGAAAATTTTATTATGAGTGAGATTTAAAGGTTTCCAACTTCTATTTTTTCATAGATATGATAACTTCTATAATGTTGGGATATGCCCCTATGCTTCTATACTTTAATATTTATTAATACAATTTACCTTTTCACCAAAAAAAAATGTGGAAGACTTCTCAAAAACCACTTGATGGGAAAACCACTTTGGTAACACTTAGTTATTAATAAATTTGATTATCTAGCAAAAATATAATAAAATATTTTGAATAATGGCCACAATCTTTATAGGTTTAGAACTTGACTTGTAGCACTACAATTGATATTATCAATTTGAGCTAAAAAATACATTCAATAAGATTGGCCTTGTTTTACATTATGTTACTAACTAGGTTGATCTTTAGCATTTCAGATCCAACAAACGTATAAGAAGAACTTCCACATCTAGTGGAAAATTATTTCATGATAACTTAGTAATAAGAAAAGAAGTATAGAAGTTTAAAATCAGCAAAAACGCTGGGGGTTCATATAATGCTTACAAGTAAGGAAATCATTTTCTTCAAACAAGGAGAAAACAAAAGAAAGAACTTTAGAGGATAGTAATTGTATGAACATGATTTCACATGAGTATCAATAAAAAATAAAAATAAAAAGAAAGAAAGAAAGAAAGAAAGAAAAGTGAAATGAAATCTTGGGTCTAAGTTTCTGCATATAACTCTCATGAAACCTGTGCTAAGTGTTTGTCTTATTCAAGCATGGTACAATAGAACTTGTTGGATTTAATATGAAATTGGTTTGTTCCTGTATGGATCAAGCTTAAGTCATGCGACTTCATAAAATACACTTTTAAATCTCAGGTTCAAAATTAAACCCAACTTTAACTTTACTGCTAACAATTAGAATCTAAAATTAACTCATTTGTTGATGTTACAAGTTGTCCATTTATATATAAAACCTAAAAGCCATAGATGGTAAACATGTGTTTGGATTAATTGGGAGTAGACATTGCCTAAAGTCTTTGGTCTCAAGTTTGACATTGAATGCAAATGTTAATGTGCATGTTATATATACATATATACATGTAAAAGCCATAGATAACACATGCTTCATGACAAATTCTATGGTGAGTTATAACTGAATATTCCTACTAATAGTTTTCTTCTAGCTTTCTATTGATAGATAAGAAGTTGGACCTTTGATATGCATGCCAAATTCTCCAAATTTTCATGCCTCATGAAAATATCACATTTATACTAGCTTAAGTGGCTCTAGAAAGATTTTGCATAGTAAGACAAGATACCATGTTACAGACATTCAAATAGAAAACATTTAGACACAAGTGAAACTTTGAACTCACATTAAGCCATGGAAAGTGATAACTCTATTTTTATAGAGTTATTTTACCTATTTTTAGGCAATAAATAATGCAATGCTTATGAGAAAATATTTGAATTCCTTTTTATTTACTTAAATTTGCCTTATTTTTATAGAATAAGGAAGCATAGAAAAAAAGAACAAGCATGGAGAACCTGATGTTTATTATATGACAAAATATGGTCAAAATATCAAGATCAAGAAAATCAAGATAGGCTTGGGCTTTGGATAATTGTTATTAGATTTTCCATTGTTGTTAGGTTTTCTAAATAATTAGAAAACCTAACTATATTAGGAGTTCAAAGCCTAATCATTATAAGAGTTCAAAACCTAATTGTCTTGGGTCTCTAAAACCCACTTCTACTAGGATAGGAGATAGGTCTAAACCTAAACCCTATTTAAGAGAAGAGAAGAGGCAAAAGAAGGGAGGAAGAAATTCACCACAACTCAAGAGAGAGGCCAAAGATTCAAGGTTTTCTTGAAAAGAAGACAAAAAGGGTAACAGACTTCTTGTTCTTTGATTTAAGATGCCTTATTTTATTCCTATTATTGTTTCTCCTTAGTATTTTATTATGTTTTAGTTTACTTTTGTTAAAGCTAAGATATAACTTAATTATGATGGTATGAATCTTATGATTGTTATGTTTTGTAAGATATTTTGTTTATGTGAAGTTACATGTTATTGTGTTTAATGCTTTTAAGTGATTAGCTACCATTTAAATGATTTGATTTGCTACATCTTATTGTGTTTAATGCTTTTAAGTAATTAGCTATCATTTAAATGATCTGATTTGCTACATCTTATTGTGTTTAATGCTTTTAAGTGACTAGCTACCATTTAAATGATCTGATTTGCATGTTTGAGATCAACAAGGGATGATATGCAATTGCTTCTTGTAATATGTATCCATAAATTAAATATGGATAGACATATACTATATTGTTTATGTGGCTTTCGGTGTAAATTGGAAATGTTCATAGATCCTAATGCATTTGGTTTATTTCAATTCACATATAGAGATACAGTGAATCAATGAACTAAGTAGGTTTACTATACCTAGACATAGGATAGTAAATAAATTAAGAATTTTCGCTATCACATAGATATTATCCATCTTGCAAGCATAAATAATCAACATTAGTACCTAGTAGTTATGGTGAAATCCAAAGCTCTAAGATATTTCTTGTATTTAGTTTTCTTAAATTTAGTTAGTTAATCTATCATTAATGCTTTGAATTTGCTAGATAAATTCTAAGAGTTGTTCATTGTTGGTAATTAGTTGGCTTAGTAAGCACTAATTTTTATGGAACGATATCTTATTCATCATTATATTACTTATTCGACATGTTCACTTGCGTCTAAATTTTACCGAACAGAAAGCTATTGCAATCATGAAGGAATAAATAACTTTTTTCTTATGTTTGCTAAGTTAAAGAATAATGAGAGAAGATGTATGAGTTTTGTTGTTTCGTGGTGCATTCAGCACCCCATTACAAAGAAATATATTTTTAGTTAACAAAGATCATAACGTATAGACATTTGAACAAAATTGTCTCTAAAAATTATTTAAATTAGAAAGAAGCATAAATGACATGATTTGTGTGATAATTGCACATGAAAACAGAAATTATCAGGAAGAAAATTACGCTGCTGTTTCTGAAGATTTTATAACTTAATAAGTTTATTAGTATAATGCAATTAATTGTTGAAGCTGAACTCTACAATAGAGTAAAATTTAAGGTCGGAAACATTTGGTATCTGTACGACATATACATCTAAAAGCTACAACGAGACGCTAGTATATGGTTGAAATGAACATTTTTGCTTTATGAAGCTAGCATGAGAACATAATAAAAGCTTCCACATGATATCCTGTAGCCCGCATTACCACACATGCGCGCACACACACATGAGAACAGTTACATATTCCTGCTAGAAAGAGTTAAAGTTTTGGATAAAAGCTAAAAGCTACAACCGAAAGGCACCTCAGAAGTATGCTTGTCATTTTCAAGGTGAGCACACCAAGCCCAGCTCATATATGCTAAGTTTCATGGTTTCCATACCGGCTACTTTATATGCCAATACATCAAGAATACCAGGTGATTAGCACGGTCTGGTTGAAAGAAAGGTGACATCAAGGTTATCCGTCGAATGTGTTGCCACAGCGTGATCTTAATGTTTCTTCAATCTGTATGCGTTATGGACAACATTGTAGGGGAAATTATCCACTAAAGCTCATGTGAAGGTGGTTATTTTACTAAAATTGAGCCAATTCTTTCGCCTTTTGTTGCTGAACTTTGATAATTTGGAGTTGGACATTGGGCACGCACTCATAGTAATTGGGAATTTTCCCCCGTCAATGAATTAGGAGCTTTGTTTTATAAGATGACAATAACAGCAAGATAAATAAACATAAAAGCTCCATAAGATTCCACTGAAAAATGAGCAACAATTGTTAAACAACTCTTTATTGCGTGCACATTCAGTAGGATAAGACCATTAGCCTTACAAATCTTAGATTCACCAATGAAATGAACACAAACTACCCCAGAACACCATCCTTGAAAATATATGGACAATTTAATTAATTTCCTGCATGATGAATGGAAACCTGTGCGTTATATTAAAAGCAGGAGTACTGAGAAGTAGTGCTAATTTCGAAGTGAATGCCCAACACCAGGACTGTGACCTGGAGCTGTGGGTCTGAAGTCATCGATGCCATGACCTGAAGGAGGCAGCTCAGACACATCTAGAACTGTTGATGTAGGAAGAGGAACTTTAGTAATTGCTTCGTTTGCTGTGTCATGGCCAAGCAACTTACCGTTCCCTATAGTTTCCTTCTCAGAGATTTTATTTTGAGTCGGGAGGTTTTGGAATTCATTAGTCGGCAAGCGTCTTCCCTGAATACATTTGACTTCAAGTGAAGAAATGAAAACAAGGAAAAGAAAAGCACGCGTTAACTTGCTCAGCGTCATCAGGATTCAGAGCGAGTGAAAACGCCGATTCAGGGAAAGAGAAAGAGATCGTAGGGGTGTTTTGAATGAGCTGATTAAGCAAGCAAGAAAGTTGCTTAGTGTTCAGTGGAAATTAGCTAAGCAACACAAGGTGCCTGGAGCTAAAATCAACTAAGCAAATGAATTACTCAAACCTTTTGCTCCGCGGGGTATTTATAGAACTTCCAGAACACAAATCGGCGAGGTTTCTTAGTCAGCACTATTGAAGTGTTGACTCTCCACTCATTTGCCTACGCAAAGTAGCGTTTGTAGTCATGGCCTTACGTTACTAGGATCTGTCAATATGGAAACCGCTCTTTATGTTATTGTTTTAACAGTAGATGGGTAGTAGGATACAGAAAATCCAAAGTGCGCAGTGTTGGATGCCAATATATTCCTGTACACAATCCAAAGTTATGAACATGATGGCGACAGCTAGAATGAGAAATTTATATCGTGATTTTGTAGGTGTAGTTTAAACAACAAGCTGGGGGTAATATCATATGTATATAAGAAAGTTGATGTATGTGAAGGACAATATGGGTATTCCATGTCCCCTACCTTTCTTGGTTTTAACCAAATTTTGTCATGGTTGCTCACTTATGGCTCCCCACTTTTCTTCTTGCAAACGGGAATATTCTCAGCCAGACAAGGTCAGCTTTCCAACCATATATCCTCCGCACTGTGCTGAAGGTCCATTACTTTTGTACTTTATGCATTTTCAATCCTATTTTCACGAACCTAGGGGCTGGAAGTACACTTCCAAAAAGTTTACATGGCTCTTCGTATAACTTTACAGCCTGCTGATGCGTTCATATAGAGAACCTTGGAGAGAGCGGAAAGAAGATATGGACCCTGGAACACTTTTCCATGATAATGATTTCGCCTTTAAATGCATAGTTGCACCTCGAGTGAATTTCATGGAATACCTATCTTCTTCTTTATTTTTTTTTTCTTTGGGACTGTACAGTATCCAATTTATGATTTCACCTTTTCAAAGTTAATGTTTTAGGAAGAGAGGGTGTCTTTTGCTTTTACTTTCTAAGAATATTTTCTTTAAAAAAAATAGAGACAATACCTTGATACATTTTATTTTAAAAAAGATAAGATTAACCATAATAATCATAACTTGTAAAATATAGAGGATAGTATCTAAAAAAAATAACCCTTAGAAATGAAATTGAATAACCTACAAACCAAATTCTCAACGTTAGCATACATATTTTGAAAAAACAAAGATACAAAAAGTCGCATATAGATGTCACCCTTGGAGGCTTATGTTCCTTAAACCAAACTAATTGTTCTTAAAAGCATTATCGCATAAGCTTGGTAGGGAGCCTAATTGATAAAAAATTTACACATCCAAAATATGATGGCCATAATTTCCCAATCTACCCACACCAACATTCCCTCCTCTAAAAATGTCTCAAATCATGGTGTGAGGGCACCAAGTTACCACATTTTTTAGGTACTATGGAAATTTCCATTTATGTAGCATGCATTGTACCAAATAAAAAGAATATATGACTTTACCAGTCGAATCGTCACTCACAGCTGTAGTTCTATCTCCCATCTTATCTATAGTCCAGAAGCCGAGTGGAAACGGCCGCCCTTCGATAGAGGAGAGAAAGGAACCGGAGGAAGCAATGCGCAGCCACAAAAAGCAGAAGCCAACGGCGCCCGATTGATACATGACGATCCAAAACAATTTTCTTTTGTTCCTAACGTAATAAGCATTAAAGCTAATGAATCTAAAGAGGAACTCTCATGCGATTACTTTCAATATATAGTACTATAGCTAGCTATATAGGATCAGTTAGTAACAAGGGATGTACTTTAGTTTTTTAAGAGTATTTGGAGATAAGAGTTAATGCCTATGTCACGCATTAAATGAATCCAGGGACCACATCTTCACAAGGCATTCAAACTCTATAACAATATGAGAATGTCTAAGACTATTCTCAATATACAATTATCTAATTTATCATAAAATGCAACAACTAGTTGACTTTTTTATCATGTCAAAGGTAAGAATTTTAAGACAAATATTTTTAAATCTATATTTCCTTCATTTGTTTGTGCTATTTGAAACAAAAACAATGATAGATAGCTAATTCAAAAATTGTTACTCTTGCAATTGTCAAGAGACTTTTTGATATAAGGAAGATATCCAAGGAAATGTCATCATGTTGGTAAAAATAAGAAAAATTATACAACAAAGAGCTTATTTGTTTTAAAATATAATTTTTTTTTAGAAAAATGTCATTTTGAGTGAAATTTGAAAGTTTACAACCTCCATCTTTTTATAACTATTGTAACTTTTGTAATATTGAAGTATGCTATTATATATATGTACAATAAGCTCTATTAATGTGATTTTACTTTTCTATCAAAAAAAGGAAAAAAAAAAGAAGAAGAAAAGAGAAAGGATACCAAAATAACTATGAAACTTATATATTGAATGTACTTGGAGATTAAATCAGAATATTTTTATTTTATGTAATATTTAATGTGGTCTTAACATAAGGGTATGTTTCTAGTCTTATCATATATAGTTATCTACTAGATATATAAATTTATTTTACTCATAAAAAAAATCTTAGCTTGAAATCTTTTGTACATGTAACAATGTCATTTTTTAAATGATCAGGTTTGAAGGAATGAGTGAAGTTTGTCTAAAAATTTTAAAGTGTATTGTCAAGTTATTATCTAACGCACCTATATATTCTTTGATTCTAATGAATATTCACTAGTGCTAGTGCAAAAGCCAATGATGAATGTTCACTGATGGTAATTAAAAGTATTTTGTGATAATTAACAATTGCTGGATGGTTCATGTGAAAGCCGAAATTTGACCAACTTTCAGCTGTCCTAAGTAAATTATATGATAATTTGACTTTTGTGTTTAGGCTTGACTCTTCATTGAAGTTTGTTGTGCTGCAAATCGGAATGTGCCGAATCACGTGTCAAGATTCTTTCAAAAGCAAGACACTATCAGTGAAAAAGCCACAAGGATTTTCACCTACCAAAATTAAAAACATGCCGACAACATCTGAGTGGAGCCAACTTTTCGTGTTCAGGCATTTTCATAAAACCAAAAAAATAAAATATGCTTTGATGAAGACATATATTGTGGTCCGTTTCCTTGTTCTTTTTTTTTTAAAAAATATATATTTCACTTGAATTCAACTAATTTATTGAAATCAAAGCCGACGCCCTAGAAGCCCTCCACTCCATATGAGAAGTATATGTAAGAATGATTTGTGGCCACCGTGTATCCTCTGGTCCATATAGGTTCGACTCACGATAACCATTGATTTATTTGAAATAGATGTACAATTATATTAAAAGCGTCTTGAATCATGATACTTCCACTCCCATAGCTTTGGATTGATGGATGAAATCACGAGCTCAATCCCTGTTGCTCAGTTTTTGACATTAACTATTGATTGACTGTATGTCGATGGCCTCTGTTGCCTATTTCTAGCGTTCAGCAGCCACACATTCATTTAGAAAACAAAGAATTGTGGTCAAAAAACTAACAAAAGTCTAGCCAAAGCACCATGGCCGACAGCACCCATTTGCCTCAATGCAAATGATGAGAACTCCGAAGTGCTTTGCTGTTTTATGAAGCAAATACAGAGAATATTGCAGAACAGCTTTCATACGGTTGGCTCCTCAAACCGCGGAATCACTGAGCTCGGAGATACCTATTCATCGAAAAAATTAATTTATTTTACTTCAGACAAAAAGAATTGGAGTTTTCAGTTTTGTTAGGGTGTGCTGCACGAACAACGGTGGACGACACTTAGTGATTAGTATTAAAATGCGACATTCATTGTCTGAGAGCAACTCTTGCTGAGACATATCAGCGAATATCCGTGGAATCTTTCGAATACAGACGGTACGAGTTCTTCTATGATCTTTCACCACGTCTAGGTTAATTTCACCTAAACTTTTTTGCCTAGGTCTGTCATAATGGGGAGAGCTAGAGAGCGCTAATACTCGTTGTTTTCATAATTCTGTAAGAGTCTCAACTATCTCATAATCAAACGTTCAACTGTCAATTTTATGATGGTATGAGCTGAAGGGGACGAAAACAGGCAATCAGAAGAAAGATTGCAAGTGTTTACAAGAAAGACAATCTTGGAAAGTATGACAGAAGAAGCAGAATGTGGAAGTAAGAGAAACAAGCAAATTAATGGATGGCCCTCCATCAAAACAATGTTGGACAACACTTACTCGGGAAAAAGGCCCAAGAGACACATAACAAGTTTCAGGTGCTCAGTGATGAGGATGGAATCGAGATTGTATTTGAAGAAGCACCATTGAATAGAATACTAGGGGAGTAGGTGGCCCTAGTAGAGGAAAAAGTTGTAAAAAAGGACAATAAACATTTGAAAGACCAAGAGCAAGAAGCATGCCATGTGCTCCTGACAATGGGAACATGCACAAAAGGAAGCAATCTAGGGGGTTATAAAGTTAGCCCTACATCAGGATGACCATGATCAAAGTCATCAAATTTGGACAATCCAATCCCAAAGACTCCTATCACAAAGGTGAAAGAAAAGAAATAACTGATACAAAATTGCCAAGAGGAAGAGTAGATGGTACATGAAGGCTTAGCTCTCACAGAAAAATAGGTATGTGGAGCAAAATGCCACTCGCATTTGTCATCTTAACAAGGAGGTTGATTTCAATTATAGCAAGACACCAGACTCTTTGCCACAGCATGACATGGCCTTTCTCATAGCCATAGCACAGCTATAATTCTAGTATCTTCAACAAAACATTTGATAACAATTAACCCTTCAAACTCAAATCAAAAAGCCTCGCATCATTCCTACTCTTGTTTAAATTCTTTCAAGTGCATGGAAAGGCGAATGCGAAATGAGTGGCTAGACCTCCAAAGGCATTACATTCGAAAGGTAGTGACTTTGAACCTCCAACCAGACCTTCATCGGATGATGATGGCAACGTAGATTCAATGAAAATTTATGAAAACTCGTTATTTGAGTTGTAGACTAAGTTGTTTATGCAATCAAACAGTGGTGTACCTTCCTGATGGGACAAACATTTTCCCACGTGGGAGGCGTCCATGGGTTTTGCTTTTGTAAAGGTGTATACGGCTTGGTAGTATAGACTTTTGTGTCTAACCTTTTCAGCCTTATGGCATTAAAAGCCGAACATTTATGGCTTTTTGATGTAAGGCCCACATGCTACTGCAGTAGATGTTTAGAGTAAGCACACTATGGGTATTGTACTATTAGGGTCGATTAGCCTTATGTTCTACCAACTTTTATCAATGAATTGTAGGGCACCATCCCTTTTGGGAAAAAAAAAAAATGGCCTAACCCTAGACTTTAAAAGCAAGATTTATATGAGAATGTTTAGTAACATGCATAAATTTTCTAAGTACCTAAATAGGATGATTAAGTCTGGCTTGGTTTGAGTGAGGTAAATGAGCTGCCAAGGAAGCTATTGATAGAGGATTATCTAATGAAGGATCATGAATTTGAATAGGTGATATAGGATTATCTAGCATTCTACTTCAGAAAAGTGATCTTCACACCTTAATCCATAAGCACTATACATGGCTTGACTATAAAAAATCTAGCCTTTAAAACTAGCACCAAAGCATACTCAAGTTAATTGAAACAAATCTCGACTTTAGAGCATGCAATCTCAATTTAAAGAAGAACTTGGTTTGTCCTAAGTCCTTTATATGAAACTTAGGATGAAGATGAGACTTCCTTTACTTGATGGGGTCCTCATTTTTCCTATAATCAATATGTTATCAACATAAAACAACAAAGTTACAAATCATAATCCCACATCTAAGTGTAAATAAGGCATAATTATGTCATAATTGTTGGAAACTAGACTAAGTGAGTACTTCTATATACTTGGCATATTACTGTTACAATGTCTTTTTAAACCATTCAATAACTTAAGGAGTTGGCAAAGTTTTGATGGACCACTAACTAGAGTATTCATCCTTAAGGAAAGCAACACATATACTTGCTCATGATGATCCCTATGTGAAAATGTGTCATGTATGTCCAAACGATAAAGTGGGCAACAAAAGATGGACCCTATAGTCAACTGCATCTAACAATAACCACCTTGGCCATGAGAGAGAAAATCTTTTGATAATTAATTCCATAATATTGGGTAAAAGCCTTTGTCTGAAGTCATGTCTTCTATCTATCAATAAAACTATATGCATGATACTTTACTTTACAAACCAATCAAAAATCAATTAGCTTATGCTTGGGAAAATATTGACCAATACCCATATCTAGATAAACTCTAACATACAATCTCATTGGTCATAGCATCCACCCATCAAAGGTCATAAATTATATTATGATAATAAGGGGTCTTTCTAAAAAAAGTAATCAAAGGAATGAAAGCGTGATATAAAATAGACAACCAACCAAGACAGACAAAGTGGGAATAAGATACTTAATGTGACCAAATATAGATAAAAGACTCCAATAGATGACAAGAGATGTGGCCACACTAGAATAATAATGATAGTCTTAGTAAATCAATAGTTAGTGGATCCATTGTAGGAGAATCCATAGTAGGTGAATCTAATTGAAGAAAAGGTGAAGGTGTATCATTTGAGAACTAAAAAAAATAAAAAATACTAAACAAGTGTGTCAACTGAGAAAGAAACATTTGAAGAAAGAAACTCAACTAGAGGGTTAGAAGTTCCACCAAACAATCTTAATGAAGGAAAATGAAAGGATTAGGATCTAAAGGAACAAAAGACTAGCTACCAACTGCAAATATGACTAATGGAATTGTTGACAAGGTCTAGAGCTATGCAAAGCGAAAGTAAGAATCATGAAACATGACATCTCAAGTAACGAAAAAGATATCTGTGATGAGATTAAGGATACAATAAACCTTTTGAGATGAAGGGTATTTCATAAATATAAAGGGTATAACTCATTGTAAACATGTTACCACAAAGAAGCATGATTTTATAACATTTAGCAACCAAATATCTCAAGATATGATATGAGAGGTAGTTTCTCAAAAAAGGATTTAAAAGTTGTCTTACCATTAAGGAAGGAAGTAAGTAAGCAATTTATTATTTGAGTGGCAAGAAGGACACACTCTCCCCTATAGTGGTCTAGAACATGAGCCTAGAATCATGATGTTATAACATTTAGCAACCAAATATCTCAAGATATGATATGAGAGGTAGTTTCTCAAAAAAGGATTTAAAAGTTGTCTTACCATTAAGGAAGGAAGTAAGTAAGCAATTTATTATTTGAGTGGCAAGAAGGACACACTCTCCCCTATAGTGGTCTAGAACATGAGCCTAGAATCACATGGCCCTCACCACATGAAAGATGTGTCAATGTTTACATTCTACTATCTTATTCTATTGAGGAGTATAAAAGCATGAGTTCTTATGGTGGATGTCATGAAGTTGAAGAAATAATGTATACAAATAACCAAAAAAATGTAGCCATATTATCAAACCTACGTTTGCAAATGTAAGTGTGAAACTTAATTTCCATCATTGCAATGAAAGATCACACGAAATGGAGTCTAACTATCATACATAATGAGATACATCCAAGTTCCATATGAAATATTGTCAACAATGATAAGAAAATATTAGGTTTCATTGTAATTGCAATTCCAATTGCAATAGATCAAAGTTGATAAGCTCAAAAATGGAGCTCACATGTGACAAGCATGACAAAGAAGGGAGATGAGTCTATTTTGCCAAAAGATAAATATGACAAAAACCTTAGGAGATGTACAACAACAAGAATGACAAAAACAAAAAACAACAATACCAAAACATTTTTTTATTACTCAATATATTGTTCATATACATGGTACTTTTACACATATTTGCCTATTTAGAGGCATTATGAATAGAATTTTTAAGGATATTAGTATAAACATATATTATAGCATCTATAGGAGATACTAAGTGGTAAAGTCAATCCTTAGCCTTGCCCAACTCCAAGTCTCTCCTAGTTGAAAGATCTTAAAATAGGCAAAGGTGGAGATAAAAAAAAGTTAAAAAAAAAAAAGTGAATTTGATGATTGATAACATTAAATTTAAAATTTGGAACATAAAGAACTTCATATTGTATGACACAAACTAAAATACAAACTATTACAATACGAATGACAGTCATTGCATTACTATTGAGTAGCTTGACCAAAATACGATCATATATGAATAATCCAAAGTTTTACATGCATATGAGATCAAGCATAATGTGAACTAGTCCATAACTTAATAGACCAATTAGATGAAGATGAATTTTACAAAGTAAAGATAGTACTTGCAAAGTTGGCCACAACCTTAGTGAGCCCAACGTAAGTGGGGTGTTTCTCAACCTACTAAGACTATTTAGGTGTTAGTATAGGCCCAAGAACAGACACCAATACAAACTATTACAATATGAGTGACAGTCATTGCATTACTCTTGAGTAGCTTGACCAAAATAGGATCATATGTGAATAATCCAATGTTTTACATGCATATGAGATCAAGCATAATGTGAACAAGCCCATAACTTAATAGGCCAATTAGATGAAGATGAATTTTACAAAGTAAAGATCATTCTTGCAAAGTTGGCCACAACCTCAGTGAGCCCAACGTAAGTGGGATGTTTCTCAACCTACTAAGACTATTTAGGTGTTAGTATAGGCCCAAGAACAGACACCAATACAAACTATTACAATATGAGTGACAGTCATTGCATTACTATTGAGTAGCTTGACCAAAATAGGATCATATGTGAATAATCCAATGTTTTACATGCATGTGAGATCAACATAATGTGAACTAGCCCATAACTTAATAGGCCAATTAGATGAAGATGAATTTTACAAAGTAAAGATCATTCTTGCAAAGTTGGCCACAACCTTAGTGAGCCCAACGTAAGTGGGATGTTTCTCAACCTACTAAGACTATTTAGGTGTTAGTATAGGCCCAAGAACAGACACCATCTACATTGCTACAACACTAGAAGAAGAATCAACCACATTGGTTGATCCACTACCACTATTTCTCTCTTTCTTCCCATTCTTAAGCTTATTAAAAAACCCAATCAACCAAAAACTCCTTTTCTCAATATGGCCAACTCTTTTATAGTGCTCGCATGTGGGCCTTGACCCACGTTGATTAAGGCCATGCTCATCAAGCCCACCCTTACATTAACTCTGTGAACTGGCAGAGTTGAGTGGAAAAATCATTCCAACACTCTACGCCAATAAAAGGAAATGGTGCTTGTCCTAGTGGCAAGCACGACCTATCTCTAGTGGGTGATTTGAGAGATTTCAGCTTGCGAGAGAAAATGGGGGACAAGGATGAAAGTCGAGGCATCACCAACTGTTACAGAGAGTGGGACCTGAGCCTCTAGGGTATTTGATCTGACTATGACTCAGTTTTGTAGCCCACGGTTGCCATGGCAAAAGGATGTGAAAGCTGCAATAGATGTATAAGCTCCCACTACAAAGAAGACATGTTTTGATTTCAGGTTGGGGTCTAAAATTGGGATCCGAAAAGCAAGCTAAACAATGCATTTTGTAAGAATGAGTGAAGTTAGGTCACTAAAAAACAGGTAGGGTGTCCAAATGAGTGATCCGAATAGCAATCGTTCTGACTGGTGGCCCTGAATATGAAAGGCCATACCTTAGGTGCAAAATAAATATTTTATAATGCCAGCTAGTGAAATGTACAAAGGAAACTGCATGGTTCCCTTCGGCTTATAAACTTTAGCTAATATTCCCCTTGCAGAGGATCATAGAATGGATGAACAAAGTTAAGCTTATATATTATTTGACAAGTATCTCGAAGGATTCAACCTTTCATAACAAAAGTCTTTGAGGTTGCGACGCAATTCAATTGCAGTATTTGATTTACAATCCAGCACCCAAATAAGCTGACTGCGAGAACGGAAAGGAAAAGTTGGTAAACACGGCAACGTCTTTTCGATTTTCTGTTTCGTGGCTGTCCTTTTCTTTTGGGTCGTTTCTGGCCGTGCGGTTAAATGCATTCGACAGTCCCAAATGTGTGACCAAGGAATTGGAACAAATAAGTCGACAAAAGGTAAGGCAATATGTTGGGCCTTATGTGGATGTAGGAATGGGATCTTAGCTGGAAACATTTCGCTTTGCCCTACCCTCCATTTGTTTTCTTTAAATTAGTTAGTTGAAATTTTGACCGACAAGTTTGTATTGGAGTTCATCATATATATTTTTTTATAAATATAATAATTATTTTCTGTTGACTAACATTAATATTTAGAATACTCTTCAAAAAGATTACACCATAACCCGTCATCAATCTGAGCGACTGATGACAAAAAAAAAAAAAAAAATGTTGAAAGAATCGTCTCTAATTTATACCTAAATTATTCTAAAAGGATTAAAGTTAAAAAAAAAAAGAAAAAAAAAGAGAGTGCCAAACAGGAGTATATTATCCCTCATTATTAAAATTTCATTTATAATTTCAAGAGGTAAAAAATTTCATAAACTCTCGAGAGTAGAAACTTTATTATTTGGATAATAAATAAATTCTCAAAGTCTTTCATATTTCTGATCTTTGCGGAAACTATAACAGGATTTTGAAAAAAAATAAAATACAAACACAGTTGATGATCTTCATGGAGATTTTTTAATTAAATATAACAAGAATAAAGTACCTAAACTATCACTATGATAATCAACTACGTTTCTTTGCAACAATAGCACTAAGTTCAATTAGCATAATTAATATTCTCTCTCTCCCTTATGTTTGAAGTTAAAGTTTATGAATATATACTTCTATATATCTCTTAATTATAATCTAGCTTCCATATGTAAATAAAATCTTAGATATTATTTAGGAATGTCAAAAAGGAAACTACCTAAACTTTTGGTAGATATAAGATAATTTATCTACCACCTTTTCTGTTTAGAACTAAAAATTAATAATGTGGGAGGACAACAAATTAGATAATAATCCGCCTTTTGAGCCTAGATTTGACTGTTCCTTGACGTTGGTAGCGTCACCAATGGGAATGTCCGAATCAAACGAGTCAAGATTCTTTCAGAAAGCAAGATTCCATTGCTTTAGGAACTCTGACCAGCCGAAACCAAAAACCACGCAAACCATATGTGACTGGGCCAACTTTTCGAGTACATGGCCTACTGAGAATAAAATATCGTAACGAAATCATTTGCTGTTGTCCATCAAAATATCAGGTGCAAGTTCATTTGTTTATGCCATTATTTCCGTTCACTATGCTTCCTTTGGTGTATGTAGGTTAATAAGCACTGATTTCAGCTATTTCAGGAACCCATTGATTTATTTAAACTAGAAGTACAAGTACAGTAAAAGCGTCTGAAGTCATGATATTTCCACTCCAATAGCTTTGGATTGATGGATGAAACCACGAGCTTAGTCCCTGTGGCGCACTTTGACATTTTATATGCATTAACTGCTACATGTAGATGTAGGCTTTGCCTTTTGCTTTTCTTCGGCAGCCTTACATTCAATAGAAAACAAAATATCGCGGTCAAGCAAATGACAAAAGTCCAGTCAAACGCACCACAGCAGACAATCTCGTTGGAGATCCAACCACTTCGCATGGCCTCAAAGCAAATGATGACACTCCATAGTGCTTTGCCTCCAGCGCACTCCTGCCTCCATCTAGAATGAGGTAAATACAGAGAATCTTACAATCCGACAGCGTGGTTGGCTCCTCAGACGGTGGAAGCACTGAGCTCGGAGTTAATCTCTACATCAAAAATGATTGTTTATTGTATTGCGAACACAGAGAATTGGACTTCTCTGTTGTGCTAGGCTGTAGTGCACGAGCAACGTGGGAAGATACTTAGTGGTCAGTGTATAAAATGCAACAAGAGGGTGCAAGATTCCGTGTATGAGAATGACTCTGGTGGAAAGATGTCTGAGAATATCTGTGGTTCAGTCAGTTCGCGATCTTCTATAATCTTTCGCTGCGTCAAGGTTGGTTTCACCTGGACTTTTCTGTCTTGGTCTGTCATAATAGCGTCAGTTAGCCAAAGCTAATACACTTTGTTTTCAGCTTGAACTCTCTTTCATAATCAAACTTTCAACCGTAAATCTACGACGATATGGGCTGGAAAGAGATAATGTCTTTCACCATATCGTTTATTCCATTCAGAGAACATACTCATTTCACGCCAGGAAAGATGTAAGAAAATTAGAACTCAGATGCATGTCATACGAGATCCGGGCGTCTGTAGACTCTTGGAATAGTTTTGCATTAGTGAGTTTGAGATACTACGTCACATACGTGGAGATGAAGAGATTTAGATGAATACGCAAAACGGAATTCGCCATTATGCCATGGAGTTCGTATTCCAAGGTGTGACGGAATGTATGCTACATAGTTCTCTTTTGTACCTTTTGTTCTTTTGCGCCGTAGTTGGAAGAATGATCACAGAGGCCGAGAGTTGGATTCAAACTTTGTTAGCGCATTTGGCACTCAATTGAATGACGTGATGTTGTAATATACTAGTATCCTCCTGAATCGAGAGACTGGAAAAGTTACATGCCCAGTGCCATCATTGCGAAAATTGACTTCGAAGGTTATGTAATTGTTGTACACTGGAGCAACTGCGAAAAATTGATTATGTATTTATTCTGAGATTTTAGAATTTAGCCATATGTTTTGTCAAAAAATAAAAAATAAAAAATTCAAGACATGACCATTTTTTTTTCAACTGTGTGAAGAGGCATCAGAAATTCAGAAGACATAAAAAATAGCTTCACATGCTTAAATGACATAAAAATTATTACGACGACCATCAGCTATCCGTGTAACACTACTGCAAATCATCCCATTTTCAAGATTTAAAAAAAAAAGAAACACAAAGCTTGCGGCCAACTAAATGTTGTAAGGTGAGTGTAATGGCACCATATAGGGTGGTGCCAAATCATCCCATTTTCAAAAAAAAAAGAAACACAAAGATTGCGGCCAACTAAATGTTGTAAGGTGAGTGTAATGGCACCATATAGGGTGGTGCCAAGACTTTGTGCCAGAGACAGGTGATTGATTAGTCAAGTTAAGGAAAAAAAGTATATTCTTAACAGAAAATGCTATTTTTTTTCAAATTGGTAATCAAAAAATTATTTCGACATAAAAATAATTTCCATTTAGCAAAACTTTGATTCAACCCAAACATTGGAGAACTAATAAAAATGGTTCTCCAAATATATTTATATTGAAATAAATAGTTCTTCACAAGCATGTAATGTGCAAGTCCCGAAACTGCACTCTAGCAATCCGAGAAGTAAAAGATGACATGAGATCTTTACATTACATAACCAGAGTCTACGAAGAGACAATCATTCTATGAATCTCGTTCCCCTCAATTTCATTTTATGTAGCTAAAATTTGAACAATTGCAATTATTAAAAAGTTTAAAATTTAACCTAAAAGTTAATTCAATCGCTAAAAAGATATATCTTATATTTAAACATTGCTCAATAATCATTTCCTTTACCCATGAAATTTTCATCCTTAATGCTCCCTGCGAACTAAATGTACCCAAGCTCAAGGTTGAATGTGAGAATGAATACTCTCATGTACCAATCAACTTTTATGTGTTCAAAGTTAAATGAGAGTTGAATAGGATCAATCAGCACTTTAATTTCATATAAAAAATGTATTTATTATCTAATCTAAAATTAGCTCAAGAATTAAAAGTATTTTTTATATTTAAACATTACTAAAAAAAAACTATTTTTTTTTCTCATATAAAACTTTTGTCCTCAATAACAATTTTGGACCTTCTTCTCAAAATTTTTGTTTTGAATATAGAAGATACAAAGTCCTCAGTAATGCGTCGTTTCTTGTGGTGGACACCGCAAGTATAGCACCAAAGTCATGATAGATAATGGCTGCAACTATGCGCACGGTGAGGAATAAGCGATAAGCGTGGTCCGGCTAACTTTGAGACGCTCAAGGGTGTTTTGGCAGCTTCAGAAGCGAAGGACTACACAGACATACATGCATATTGTTTTCTTGGGGTATCCCCCTCGTTATGTCCGTCATATGCAACAGCAACAGAATACTTTCACTATGGAGGAAATTATCAACTTAGAAATCAATTAAAAATATAGGTAGATACTGAGGTGACAGTCAATTTTTTCCGGAGGTTGAGGAACTTAGGTAACAGGATTTGACATTGGGGTGATAACTCGTAGTAATCATTAATTCTCCCCCATTAGTTCCAGTTGCGACCGTCTGGAGACTAGATGAAGACAGAAAATGGTAAAACAAAGAGAGTAAACAATTCCATTACATTTCAATGAAAAGCAAACAAATAGATGAAGAACCACAAATTACGCTGCCTTATGGACAACTATGCAGTATTACGAACAACTACGTTCTGACAGGGACCCAAATCGAAAGCATTAACATAGACAGTTGATTATAGAAAGAAATGCTTGCTTTTGTTTTCTGGCCTCCTTCTTTCTTTTTCTTTTTTTTCTTTCTTCTTTACAAGAAATAGGAGACAACAACCGTAATTCCTAGGAGCTAAGCTTCTTCCGTTTACGATGCAGGAGAGCATGCAAGACGCATAAACATGCAAGAAAGTAGTTTTAGTTTCTGAGAGAATGCCCGACCCCGGGGCTGTGACCTGGATCTGTGGGTCTGAAGTCATTGACGTCGTGACCTGGAGGAAGCGGCTTGGACACATCAACAGGTGGTGATGTAGGAGAAGATAATTCAGAAATTGCCGCGTTTGTCTTGTCATTACCGGGCAACTTACCGCTATGCTTAGTAGTGTACTTTTCGGAGACGTTATTTTGAGTTTGGAATTCACCATTCTTCCCCACAAGCAGACGCCTTCCCTCTATAAATTGAATTGCTTGGATAAAAATCAAAACAAGGAAAAGAGAAGTGCGAATTAGCTTTTTCTGGGCCATAGAGGTTGAGAACGATCAAAAAACAGTGAGAGAGACAGAGAGGTCCGGGGAGGGGCCGTGGGAGAGGGGTGTGTTCTTGGGGGATTGGCAGCCGGACGAGCGTCAAATTAGTTAAAATGAATGGCTGCGAAAGCAAGTGGCCCAGCCAGGGTTTCAATCAAGCAAGAAAGTTGGGTAGAACTCAACTAAGTGTTTGAGTCGCCGAACCCTGCCCTCAGTGGACGTATTTATAGAGAGAGAATGCAAGTTGTAGAACCTAAGCATGGGAAATAGAATTAGGAAAGGTTCTCTCTCACACACATGGGCGGAGTTCTTAGGAGCGCCACTCAAAGTTTTGCATGTGCCCATGCAAATTTTTTATTTATACTCTTTTTTATTAACGGTAAAGGATGATACGGTGCAAAACATTAGTGAATAATTAAATATTTTCACTTCGTCACCCAAAACGCTGATCATCAAAAGATGGCTAGAATGTATCTCAAATAAATAAATATATTTTACAACGACGACGACCACCAGCATGAAATAGGAGAAAGATTGTAGGCACTTGACTTATGATCCCAAAATTAAATGTCTTTCTGATGCATACACGCAATATATGAATGCTTTTATGATTAAAGTTAGATTGTAGAAATAAATCAGCACATAAAAATGAAATGCATAAATTTCATTATGCTTTACGAGACCTATTGCAATGGCTGAATGTCGCTGTTATAAAATATAATCTGTCTCCCGAAGACACTACTGTTATTGTAGCAAAGCATGTTGTCACTAAAGCCAAATGTTCTGAATTTAACCATTGGGCACTGTTATCGCAACTGGGTGCTGCTGTTATAGGATGTGCATCGTCATTGTGCTGTTTAAAATTGTGATTGCTGCTGTTGAGACAAAACTTGAGCTGCTGCAACAACATCCAAACAGACGTTTTGATAGAAGTGCACAACAACAATCGGGAATCTTTATCTCAAATCTTTTGCATTACTTCCTTCATTTGAAAAATTCTAAAGATCATGTAAATAATTATTATAATTTATAAACTTTACACTCCTAATTAATGAGATTTTATCCTTCACTTCTTTCTTGAACTTAACAACATGGTTGTGCTCTCAAGATTAACTGTTAAATCTTTTTCTACTCTTTTTATCCATACATGGTAAATCATAACTTTAAAAAACATTTCTTACAGGGTTATTGCTAAACTTATACTTTTTACAATCATGATCATATATGCATTGCCTTCCATATGCATTTAGTTCATATACTTTTGCTTGAGGACTACAGAATAAGCGTCCCTTTGACTCTTCTTGTTGTTAACATAAGTTATGTTGTTAATCTACCAACTTGTTCCATACAACTACTTTATTTGCTAGGGTTAATTAGATTTTCATAGTAATCTAATAGATTAAGTTGTACTTATGCACCTTTCTTTTTTATACTAATCTTTCAATTCCTTCTTTACTTTTTTTTTTTTTTTTTGGTTTTTAATGTAAGTTGCATTAATGAAATTAATATACAAAAGCACAGGGGCATACCCCAGTATTACAACAATTTCCAAAAGTAAACTAAGAGTAAGCAAAAATAGAGGTTGGAAGCCTCCAAATCTCACTCAAAAATACATTACCTTGAGAGGGTTTGATATTGTGAAGCAGAGAAGCTCTTCCTCGTACAATTTTCCTTACTTTAGCCAACAAGATTGGAATGTCAACTAATGTATTTTTAAATCTTCTTCTATTCCTTTCTGCCCAAATGCAATAAATACAAGCTAGAAAAGATATTTTAAGAATTTTTGCAGCCAGATCTTTACCTTTTGATGCTTTAATCATCCAGTTTAATTATTCATTCCATCCTCTGATGTGACGTCAAATTCCATTTTGAGCAAGGATATTTTTCCAAATCACCATTGTGCATGGACATTCAAAAAAGAGATGACTCCTGTTTTCTACTTGAACCTGACAAAAATCACAGTATTGGTTAATTGTAGGAAGCCATTGTACCATTCTCTCTGCTGTAGAAAGTCGATCATGGCAAACTAGCCATCCAATAAAGTTATGCTTGCAAATCCCACCAGTCCAAATTAGTTCATACCAATCTACTTTTTCATTAACTAGTTGCAGATCTTGATAAGTAGCTTTGCAACTGTAGGCAGGGCTAGAAAGAACCGAGGTAAGCATAGGCCTTAACTTGAGGAGGCCTCTCCAACTCCATGCCATTGAACCTTTGATTTGAATCTGCATTACTGAAATTCTTTTACATTTAGTGCTATGTATCCACTTACTCCATAATGATTCATCTGGCTGATTTATGAGAGTCCAAAGCATACGTCCTAGAAGGACTTTATTCCAAAGTTTAAGGTTCGGCAATCCCAATCCCCCTTTCTTCTTTGGTGAGCAGACAGTTTGCCAAGCAATTTTGTGGGAACGTTGTATATCCATACTTCCTGCCCATAAAAAGTTCCTAATCTTTTTCTCTATTTCATAAATTGTTTGTTTTGGCAGTAGGAAAACTTGCATCCAAAATGTACATGTAGAAATTAGAACTGATTTTGATAACTGCAATCTTCCAGCAAAGCTTAGATGCTTCATTCCCCAACCTTCTATTCTGCTAAATATTTTATCTGTCAAACCTTTGCAGTCAGCATGAGTAAGCCTTTTTGTAATCAACGGAACTCCAAGATATCGAATGGGGAGAGTACCCATGGGAAAAGGTGAGTGATCTAAAATGAAAAGCTGTTCTTGTTCTGATAATCCTGAGAAGAATATTTGGCATTTACTTGGATTATAATGAAGACCTGTAAGTTCACCAAACTCCTCCAAAGCTTCTATAAGACAAAGCACTGAATTTACATCTCCATGGGAAAAAAGAAACAGATCATCAGCAAAACACAAATGGGTGATTTTCTCATTCTTGCATCGCCAATGGAACTTAAAACCTGTTGTGGAGGTTTTTGCAATAATAATTCTGTTTAGTATTTCCATAACAAGTACAAATAGATAAGGGGATAATGGGTCTCCCTGTCTCAATCCATTGGTACCTTCAAAGTAACCTGCATGCTCTCCATTGAAATTTACTGAGAACCTTGTTGTAGAAATGCATTCTCCTATCAGATCAATTACATGTTGAGGAGTATTAATAACTTTTAGAACCCCTAATATAGCTTCCCACTTAACCATATCATATGCTTTCATGAGATCAATTTTGATGGCCACTCGCTTACCTTTATCATCTTTATGATAATTGTGAAGTAATTCCTGACATAGCATAATATTCTCAAAGATCTTGCGTCCTTTAATGAATGCAGTTTGGTTTTGGCTTACTACTGATGGGATAATCACATTCAACTTCCCAACTAACATCTTATATAATCTTGTAAAGAACATTGCAACATGCTATTGGTCTATAATCTTTATTGGCACAAGGATTAGGAACCTTTGGAATTAAGGATAACAATGTAGAGTTTATAACCTTCAACATCTTCCTAGATGAGAAGAACTCTAATATAGCATCTTCTATGTCTCTTCCAATGATAGGCCAAGCTTTCTTATAAAAGAAACTATTATACCCATCTGGACCAGGAGCTTTAAAATCATGAATTCCCCAAAGAGCTTTAAGAACATCGGAACGTTCAAATCTTATTGTACTAAAAAGTGTACTTACATCATCACCATGAAATAAAGATGTGTACCTTTCACAATTGGTGAAGTTCCTACTAGCATTACCAAGAATAGATTTATAATATGCAATAATAGCAGTTTTCAAGTCCTCTTCTTCTGTGATAACTGATCCATCTTCTAGAACTAGTCTGCAAATTCTATTCTGAGCTCTCCTTCTCATCAATGACGCAAAGAAAATTTTGCTATTATTATCTCCTTCTTTTAACCATAAGTTCCTTGATTTCTGTTTAAGAAGGATTTCTTCATGTTTACTCATAGCAAGTAACTTCTCTAGCTGTATCTTTTCCTCAGCACGAGTATCAGGACAATAAGGATTAAGCTCTAATCTGTATTGCAACAGCTGTAAGTTTTCTCTAGCATTCTTTATATTCTTATTCAAATCACCAAATTGTGCTGCATTCAGCTTCTTGAGAGGGATCTTCAACGCTTTTAATTTCTGTACCACCTGAAACATTTTTGAGCCTACTATTTCACGTTGCCATATTGATCCAACTGTAACCATGAAATCTGGGCTAGTAGTCCAGAAATTATAGAATCTAAATGAAGAATTCTTCCTGTGAGCAGTGTTGCCAAATTTAACTAAACATGGAGAATGATCTGATACTCCAGGGAGCAAAAATTCAATAGCAAAGTTTCCAAATTTGTGAATCCATTCCCCATTGGTAAGAGCTCTATTAATTTTACTAGCTCTAAGACTAGCTCCTGATCCTTTATTCGTCCATGTGAATAGTGGACCTGAATAAAGGGGTTCAATCAATGCCATATTCTCAATTATTTCATTCAGTTCTGTCATTCCTTGTGTCCATCTGACATTAGGCCCAATACGCTCACTTGTATTCCTTATTTCATTGAAATCACCCATAATTAACCAATGAGCATCATTTACATGAAGATTATAAAAGCTAGTAAGATTAGCCCATAAGTTCCTACGTTCAATCTCCAGGTTATTTGCATAAATAGCAGACAAGAAAAATGGGTGCATACCAGATCTTTCAATATAGCAATGGACGACTTGAGATGAAGAATCTCTAACTATAAGTTGAAAATTAGAGGCTTTCCAAAGTATCCAAATTCTACCAAGACTACTAGACCTGTAATTATGGACATAATTCCAATCTGCAAATCCTTCCTTCATAATTATATCAGCATTTCCTTCTTTGACTCTATGTTCAATCAAGATAATAATTTGGAGGCAATGGGACTTAACAAAATCAACAACCTCCTTTAATCTAAGGCTTTTGTTTAAGCCCCTAACATTCCATGATAGTACTTTCATTTATTGGATGATTATCCTTTTCCTCAATCCCCACATGCTCTATAATAGGATCAGTCATTGTATCCTCTTCCAGTAATGCAAATTTATTGTGAGATATGACATTTTGTACCTTATCCTTTTTTCCCCCAGAAGTTCCTATTTTTTTAGTGCTTGTAGTAGATTTAGTATTTGCAACTATATCCTTCCCTTTGACATTCTCCATCCCACTTGTAGTTGAATTAGGCTCAATAGTAATGATCTGGACAGGATGCTCTTTAGCCAAGTGCTGACTATCTAAAGAATTATCAGTCTGAGGGTTTTGGGTTAAAAGAGTTACATTTTTTTTAGGTACCCAAACTTCTTTCTTTGTTGCAGTACATTCTTTGTGTCCAAAGCTATTACAAACCTTGCATTTCTTAGGAATCCAACAATATTCAACATGTACTTCATAAGGTTCATCTCCTCCCATATCAATATCAAACTTTTCAGGGAATTCACTATTGATATCCATCATAATACATACTTTAGCATATGATAATCGAAGTTTTTGTTCAGTTGCCTTATCCATGTATAAAGGCTTACCCAACACACTACTCACATAGCTCATTCCTTTATTAGTCCATAGTACATGAGGCACATTATATAAACGCACCCAAATAGGAACTGCAAAGATTTTTGCCTTCTCCAATCTAATAAGGGGATGCCATTTTTGAATAAAAAGTGGCCCACCAGCAATATCCCATATTCCAACTTCCATAACCTCCTCCATTTTCTTCATATTTGAAAAACGAAAGAAGAAGAAACCTTCATTGGTAGCTAAGACTTCTGATAGATTCTCTTTTCCCCACAATTTTTCTACAATACCCTTCACTAAATAATAAGAAATATTTTCAGTCAAGAAATATCCCACAAGGCAATTTGCAAAGTGATTTTTCCCTTCCTCAATAGCTTCTGGCGGAGGTTTAACAACAAGTTTTTTCCCTTCATTGGAAGGAGGATGATAATTTAATTTTGCTGTTTTCATAAGATTATCCATTGCAATATGTTTCCAAGACAACCCAGAGTTCCCATTAGTTGAGTTGATATTTTGGCCTATTACTCCATTTAGTGAGCTATTTCCTTGAACTTTGTCTCCCACACTAACATTTTCATCCACAGTATCACAATCACCAACAATTTCATTAGAATGAGGGTTCACAGGTTTACCTGAAGTATCCAAACTTGACTTGAAGAGTGAACCTGCAATTTCAGCTGCAATCTCAGATTTTGAGGTGTTTGAGGCTTTAGGAACATTTATCATTTTTCCACTACGCGTACGTGCCATCAATTCAGATAAATTTTGTCTTCGATTGACAGAACAAGCTTCAGGTTCTACCAACTTTACCATAAGTAGGTTGTAGGAAAACTAATTGATGTTTGAGAGAAGTACTCCGCATCCACCTTTTCCCAATTCAATCCCTACGAAGGTAAAGTCCGAGTACACTGCCCTTCGCCTGTCTTCTTTGTTTTACTTCATCATACCGTGGTCACCATCACCTGCTTTACCGCTGTAGGCATGCGACCCACTCACCACCAACAACCAGACACAGCTTGATCCACTGATCCTCTCTCTTCCAGAAAGCCCAGCTATCACCAACACTAGCAAGGATTAAGCTCGTACATGAGTAAGTAAGAAGGAGGCCTTGGAAATCATCGGACAGACTCTTTTTTTTTTTTTTTTTTTTTTTTTTTTTGTGGGTGGGGGAACGGATATGGACGGGGGATCTGATCTGGGAGGCAAGAAAGTGGGGGAGTCCGGATCTGGGAGCTGGGGGGCGGGTGAGCAAGAAAGTGTTTCATTGTCTCGCCCGCCCCCAGCTCCCCGCTCCCAGATCCGACCTCAGCCGCCACCCAGCTCGCCCCTCAGCTCACAGACCTCGCCCGCTCCACCCCGTCTCGCCCGCCCCCCAGATCCCCGCTCCCCCAACTCGCCCCCCAGCTCGATCCCAGCTCGCCCCCAGCTCGCCCCCCGTCTCGCCCGCCCCCAGCTCCCCGCTCCCAGATCCGACCTCAGCCGCCACCCAGCTCGCCCCTCAGCTCACAGACCTCGCCCGCTCCACCCCGTCTCGCCCGCCCCCAGCTCGCCCGCCCCCAGCTCGCCCGCCCCCAGCTCGCCCCCTCACTGCTCGGCCCCCAGCTCGCCCCCCGTCTCGCCTGCCTCCCAACTCCCCCAGCTCGCCCCCCATTTCGCCCGCCCCCCAGATCCCCGCTCCCCCAACTCGCCCCCCAGCTCGATCCCAGCTCGCCCCCAGCTCGCCCCCCGTCTCGCCCGCCCCCAGTTCCCCGCTCCCAGATTCGACCTCAGCCGCCACCCAGCTCGCCCCCAGCTCGCCCCCAGCTCGCCCCTCTAGCTTGACCCCCAGCTCACCCGACCCCAGCTCACTCGCCGCTTGCCGCCGGCCCAGCTCTCAGACCTCGCCCGGCCCCCAGCTAGTCCCCCCTCCTTCTTTACTTTCTTTTAACTCTAAATAGCTTTTAGAGATACTATAATCTAAACTAGTGGCTAATTGTGAAAGCTCATTTCTAACCTATAAGATGCATCACCAACTCCAAGTTAATGATCCTTTCATCTAGACTTCTACTATATTCCTTCTCCCACTTTTTTATGATATCATCAATCTTTCTTGTAGAGAATTTAAGTCAATTTAGTAATTGTTGCCTTATTCCAAATGTGTATATTCATCAATCTCAATCCTCCATAAATTTATGTGGTAGACCATATGCCTACCAACAAAAAGATAAGTGATAGTGCATGTATTAGAATTATCATTTCTCATAAGGCAATAATCTTTACGTGGAAGTGGCTATAGATATGAACTATTAGTAATATATGTGTCTCCCCATAATTCTTAGATGTTCTTTGTGATTCATCCCTTCATCTGAACCCCCTTCCAAGCTTAGCATATGTCAAGATTTAACTGCAAGCCCTCGACAACAACCAAACCTAAATAGGGAACTTTTTTAATGAACAACTTCTTAATAGATGATCACTTATTTCGGAATATCGTCTAGAAGATTACTATTACTCTGTAACTTCGGTTGAGAGACTTGCTGAAACTATTAAAACAGGATTCAACCACTGGAAATATAAAGGTTATAGTAACCTATGAAATCTTCCATCAACTCCGGTACATGGCTGTTCTGAAAAAGAAAAATGATAACAAAACCAGCTCTAACTGGAATAGCACTCTGTAGGACTTAAGGCAACCGAGTCCGCTAATATTTGTCGCTCGTACTTTTATATATGTAATAAGAGGCTCGATGACAGCCCTAAGCTGGGAAAATGGACTTGCCATTAACTGCAAGGAAATAATTTCTCCTTGGCCGTTAGCGATCATATTCATTGTCTAAAAACTTAAGAAAGATTGAGCTGCAAAATGTTGATAGAAAAGTTTGTTCGTGTGAATTAATAAGAAAAGGGAGAAGAAATATCTGTAGTAGACAATAGGCGTCAGTATTGGAATTTGAAATTAATAGGCGTGGAATCCCTACGGAAAAACATGTGGGTCTCGGAAGTGAATACCCTAAACTATACATTCGGTACAATATTGTAAATCAGATTTGAAGGAAATTAGTCTCGCAATAGTTTGCAATGCGTATACTCTTGAAAGCCTGTTCTAAAAACAATTTTGGTATTGTCATGGGTAGCGGGATGTTTCCTACGGAAGCTGTATATTTTAATGTCGGCCAGTTTATATGTCTCCACGGCATTGCCCCTAATGCAAGTCTTGAGTTGTTTAAAGGGAAAAAGGAACCATTAAAGACGAGGAATAATTCTAAAGAACAGTACAATAAACTTGGAAATATCTTGTACGATTGTTTAATTGCTGATTAGATTAAACATCTAAGGAATTAAAAATGAATGAAAGCTAAGATGTATAGTTGAATGCAGTCATGGGACAAGCGAATGATACATTCAACTCACCAGAGGCAAGCTTATTCTAGTTGATTTTGACTGAGAGTAAAAGAGAGTGTCTTTCAGAGAATTGTCAAAACACCAACTTCACTTAAAATTGAACCTGTGAATTTACACACATTAATTTAGTACCAATAACCACGTGTGCCATATATCAGGAAGATGAGAAAAATAGTGAACATTAATATTGTTCATGCCCATTCTTCGAGAGAAGTTACTATCTCTTAAGTAATAGATGTAATCTCTTGTAGGTTGTCAAACACTTGTAGGATACCCTTCAGTATTCTGGAACAAATCTTGGTAGAAAACTAATCATCACAATCTCCCTTCAATCTTACAAAAGACTTCTCTCAATAGCGCTTATGCTTCTTCTTTTTTTTTCGCCATTTGTATTATGAAGTCTGAGGTGTGCAATAAGTTCTCAATGTATGGTGATAATACTTGGACTACAACAAGGGTAGGTACTCAAGTTATGCGGTCATACCAATTACTGTGGATGAGTCAGATCAAGAACCTTAAATGGTGTAGTGCATAGGGGTTTTTCATGCCGAGTTTACAATTTGGAATCAAAAGTGAAAAAAAAAAAATAATAATCGAGTTGTCTATGTTTAGTTGGAACCATACTTTAGCTAGCGTCAAACCTCAGAATGCTGATCAAAGTGCAACGGAGTTTAGGTTGAGCAGACATATTTTAAATGGAATGACCAATTGGGTGAATGGCCACGGCTTAGATCTTTAAGCCAACGGCTTTATCAACACGGAACCTGAAAATTCCAAATGTTAAGCACTTACTACAAGGAGACAAAGATGTACCGATGATATATATAGATGCTAATTAAAACGAGAAAATATTAAACAAGGGATGATACTACATCAACTGGGTACGTAGTAGACATTTAAGGTACACTACAGTTGAACAGTAACTTGTAATGGAATGTGCAAGCTTTTCATTCATACGATTCGTTTTCCATCTCAAATTTCCAAATTCTTTATTTGGCGCATCTAAGCCCTTTTCGGCATAAAGCTCAACTTTTCGAGCTGAAACCCCACCTTTAAAAATAAAATTATGTGTGATTTTCTATGGCTACCATGATTGAAGCTATAATGCACTAAATTAATACCTGAACACGGTTCAGAGGCGTTTGGCCCTACGTGCAATTACAAAATGTGGTCATATAAGCTAGTTTAGCCGAAGGATAGAATCAGTATATTCAACCCCCTTTTGGTGATTCCTATATACTTTTCAGAGAGCGATAAAGGCAATTTGAATATAAAAGGAAAAGACTAGTTAGAAAACCAATTAACGACAATCATAAACCAATGAATATTTAATCTCACAAGGATACGGGCTAAGTGCTTTGTTAGGTCTCTCAAAATATTTGCCTTTTTCTACTTACAGTGTTTTCATAAGAATGTGGAGACAAACTGTTGTGGGTGGCAACTGTTTAATAAAAAGCTATTTGGACGGCTTATGACTCGGTTAAAGACTTAAAAGAAGTACAAAGTGTACTTATAAAGAGCTTCCACTTGACCGCTCGTGCCAAAAGTGAGAGAGTCCATCGAAGCTTTACTTACTCCCGTTTTCCCTTTTTTTATTTTTGTTTTATTGTGTCCTCTTTTCTTTCCCTTTTTCTTTTACTGTCCTACATTTTTTTGAATAGAAATTGCCTGACCACTGTCTTAGATTCTCAGTTAAAAGTGGATAGTTAGTGAACACCTTTAGAGATGAACACTAGCAATAACAACAACTTAATAAGCATGATGGTTACGGAAAAATAGTACCAACTTTAGAAAACCTTGAATGCAGACAATACACGCAACTTGTAGTCAAATAGCACAATCATGGTGTAAACTTTCCCATTACCTAAAACTGTCACAATACGTAGTAGAATCAAATATTGCTCGACTTGGGAGTTTAATTCTTAAATCTGACCGAACTTTGGTCAGGACTGGGTTCCATCTGTAGATAAGAAAACTTGTTAGGTACACGATGGAGATATCAGTTTTTTTTTTTTTGGTCAGAACCGGGTCAAATCCGGTCCTGCTAGAGGCCTGTTAGACTTCTTATTTTGGTCTGTACAAGTTTAAAGTTTGTTCCATACTGTTCCACTCTCGTTTGCAGAGTATATACCATATGAATTGGAACAAAATTAGTCTTTTTTTCTTTTCTCGTTCTTACTTGACTAATTTGGCATATTCTATTCCAACCAACATGTGGCTGATAAACCAGCATATCCTTTTCCAAGCACTGTTAGCGTAACAAACTTCATCACCCATAAGCTTAGCAAAAACAATTTTCTGCCGTGGGTAACGCAAGTTAAATATCTACTTCGGACACAGCGTATGATAAGTTTCTTTCCGGAGAGATTTTTGTGCCTTGTCGCAAACTTACGATGAATGGAAAACAAAAACCGAATCCCAACTTTGAGCAATGGGAGCAAAGTGAAGCTTAGTCCGATGATGGATCCTAAGCTGCCCTTCCGAAGGGATTCTTGGCCTTGTATTCGAACTAGAACACGAAGCTTAAAAAATAGAAGTTTGTAGGTTAAAAACCCGAATTAAATTTGGTGGTTCGTAGGGCTGATTATTTTGAGCATAGAAGCCTAGTTGTTTTAGGAAAGCGAATGACGAGATTGAGACTTTCATGGTTCCTACTAAGAGGGTCTATGGCCCATTGGTTATGTTCGCCAAAAGGCTTCTCGAAGTTCTTTGATAAATACCTCGCAGAGCAAAAGTTTTAAGTGATTTGCATGCTTAGTTGTTTGAGAACTTGGCAACTTGCTTGCTTGGCTGATTTGCGCTGTAGCAGGCAGCTTGGTGCTTCTTCGGCAACTGAACAGTAAGCACCCAAATTGATCAGCTTATTTAAGCAATAGGCACCTTTCTCGTTTCATTGGCTGATTCAAAACTCCCCAACCATCTTCCTCTCTGTCTCTCGACCCCCCTCAATCAGTGTCTTTCGATTGCTCTCAATCCCGATGACGCAGAACAAGTTAACCTATGCTTTTCTCTTCCTAGTTTTGATCCTTTTCCGTGATGCTCAGTGTGTAGAGGGAAGGCACTTGCCTATGGGTAACAATAGCCAACTTCGAAACCTCTCAACTCAAAATAAAATCTATGGAAGGAAAACTATAACGCACGGTAAGATACTTGGTGATGACAAAGTCAACGAGGCGATTACTGAAGTTCCTTCCACACCCCTGGCCTTAGCTGTGTCACAGCCGCCTCCTCCAGGTCATGACATCGATGACTTCAGACCCACAGCTCCCGGTCACAGTCCTGGTGTTGGACATTCACTTCGAAACTAGGCCTACTTCTTGGTGCTCCCGCATTCAACATGACAGGTTTTCACCCATCATGAAGGAAATTAATTCAATTGCCTGTTTGTTACCAATGATGTTCTGGGCTCGTAGTTCGTCTTCATTTTTTTGTGGATGTAAGATTTGGAGGTTAAAGTTCCACCTGTGAACCAAAACGTCTGTATTTCTAGTCTACGCTCTCTATGTTACTAGCTGTCGATGTCGATTTTTTAACTCAGTTTGGATGTGCGTACAATAAAGAGCTGTTTTTCAATTATTGCTTCTTTTTCATCGAAATATTATAGAATTTTTTATTTTTCCATATTGCCCTTCTTGTCACCTGATCTCACAAAGCTCGCAATTAATTTGTGAGGGAAAATAATTGAACACCGGAATACAGTAAACTAACCACCTTCGTATGACAAGAAGGGCAACACCTAGAATATTCTCCGTGATGCATATAGCTTAAAGAACCACAAGAATAACATACGGCAACACATTTGAAACAAGTGTCAATAAGCATTTCATTCAGTTGGTGATCTATAATGTCTAAAACCAAGAGGTTTTAGTCCACAACCCCCAAGCAACTAGTTTTAACCCAACCACGCTCATGGTGGTGTGGGCTACGCTGACTGATATCATGTGGCAGGTTTTGTCATATTCTCCCATTAGCTTCATAAACTAATGATGTTTCTTTCATTCATATGCTGACCGTCACGTTGTGGCTTTTAGATGCATGTATCGCATAAATATCACATGTTTGCGATCAAATTTTAGCACTACTTTAGAAGGGCAGCTTAGCAACTAACAGCGATATTCTTACAAACTCATTAAAGTTTAAAAACTTCAGAGCAGAAAGCATCGTTTTTTTTCTTTTTTTCAATTTCTGTTTTACACAACCATTAATAAAAATGATGTCATCTATACTTCTTTCTAGTCAAATGTATAGATTAAACTAGCTAACAAATACCCACTTTTAGAAAACATTTTCCAGAAACCAAAGCCGAGGTGGTGACTGCTGGATTGCAATAAGAATCCTTGACAGTAACTATTTTGTCGAGGATGGTTTAAAGATACCATAATACGTTAGGCATATGTAAAGATATACGCACCAGAAAACAATAACATTACAGGGCAAACTAAATACTAGAACTAGGTTAATGATTTGTGATTTTTTTCTTTCTTTTTTTTTCTTTTTTTTTTTCTTGTACACACACATCCAAAGTCACACATTTGAGTGTTAAACCTAAGATCAAAAAATTCTAGTAATACTTACTCCCAACTACTATAACCTCTTATCCATCAATAGAAGTTCGGAGACACCTATTAGTAGAGTTTTCCAAAACTGATTCCCCATTGAGCGTGTCATGCAAGCTTATGTTATTCATGACCGTTAGATTTTTTATAGGTATTCACAATATCGACATCAGCAAACGGGTTGATTTGGATTCAAATTGTTCGCACTCAAGTTAAAAGTTGGTATAATCTGAAACTTAGTTTCAAGCCTCGTTTGACTTAACTTTGACTCGCGCTTAAACAAGCCAGGTTCATAGTTTAAATCCAAAACTTCCCCTAACCTATGCTTGAATGAGAAAAATACTTAGCACAGCACTCACAAGAGTAATGCAAGTCAACTAAGACTTAAGATTCCTATTTTGTTTTTCCTTATATTCAGAGAAATCATATGCTACATTTTAATTCTTTTCCAAAGTATTTTCTTGTTTAAAATGAAATTATGATCTCACTTACAAATACGAGAATCGTCAAAGCGAGATTAGGAACACCTATATTATAACTCGTGAGGTTATGGTTTGGGTCACTTGCAAATACAACGTTCTCTAAGGTCTTACTCTCTCTCTGAAGTGTTGGCTGCATAGGTCTTGGAGCATGTTAGAAGATCTTGAATCTTGGCATTCAAAGATTCTGTACAGAGATTCTCTTGCCCTGACGTCTGTATGAAACAACTACCACCGCACGTTCTTGCTGCACCTTTTTTTCTCAGACCCACCACCAAGAATCCTTCACCGTTGCTTGTGCGGCGCAGTCCTGGAAAAGAGAGAATCCCACTCTGTTGTCCATTTTATTATGATATATGATTGAGTTCAAGTATCTGTTAGCCCAGCGCACGAGCTCCCCAGTTTGAGGAGCCAACCATGCCGTTCCTTTTGCAAGATTCTGTAATAGTTTATCACTTATAAGGGGGCGGAGGGGGCTCGAGGCAAAGCACTCTGTCTTGAGTTGTCGTCATTTGCTTTACTTTTAAAAAACCCACTGAGAAAGACATAATTTATGGAAGAGGAAAGCTGTCAGGACTTCCAGTGGGTTGGTCGCTGTTGTGGTCTTGACTTGACCTTTTTTCAATTTCTTGACCATAAATTTTCTGGTTTCTGACAAAAAAATGGCCACCAAGCGGTGAAACAGGCACAGCGCATTGACTTGAAGATCTCTGGTGCATTTGTACTGACAAATTCAGAGCTTGAATTGATCTAGCGATTTCAAAAGAGTGTGGTGGGACTTTGATTTATAAGTACATGATACTATGAGGAACGATAGAATTCGTTTTCGACACGAAAACTTAGCACACTTATTGCACTAACTCACGAACTAACCCGCAGAGGGGGACCAACCAAGTCGGGCTTGTCAAAAAACCAACTCCATGAAACTTAACTCCCACGCAACCTGTCTGTGCATGGACTAAAACCAACCGTTTTTAGTTATATTTGGGTTCAGTTAGACAAACAGTGATCAGTTTTTCAGAACAACTCTTTGTTTCATTGCTAACAATGTACCTATAGTTGTCGCTAGTTTTCGTCAATTGTCATCGGTACTCGCTAGATCATAGTGACTTACTGTTGGATCGAGTACATTACAATACATAGGGACAATTTTTTGAAGATATCTCAAGGAGAAGTTGAAAGCAAACTTTTGCAAGTACATGAACTTGGGTCATAGGTTGGCTGCACGTTTTGTGAAGCCATTATGCCATAGCAAAGGTCGAGGATATCATTGTGCTACTCCCACAAATCCACGGGAGCATTTGTATCCTTAAACCTAGTTAGAAGTCCATAAGAACAAATTATTAATGTTATAAAAGTTTCATATTGTTTTGATTTTCTTTTAAAAGATTTTCTTTTTTAATGAATATGTGAATTTATCAAAGAATAAGAAAATGCAAAAGTTTAAGAACATATTCTAACATTACAATTCAGTTAAAATTTTCTTTATAAAGAAGAAAAACATCATATTATTAAATCAATTTTTAAATAAAAATAAACTTTCTAATATAAATTAAAAGTTTTAACCAAACCACACTCATGGTGGTGCACGCTAGGCTGACTGATATCATGTGGCAGGTTTTGTCATATTCTCCCATTAGCTTCATAAAGTAATGATGATGTTTCTTCAAGAAGGCCAACTTCCCATAAAATACTTGGGAGTGCCATTGATTACTAAAAGACTCTCCAACCTAGATTGTACAATCCTGACAGAAAAGATATTGAGAAGAATTGAAGGTTGGGAGTCTAAGCATATTAGTTATGGGGGGAGACTACAGCTAACAAAAAGTGTTCTGTTCTCATTGCAAACATATTGGATGCAAATTTTTCTATTGCCAAAACAGACTCTTTATGAAATTGAAAAAAGGATTAGAACTTTCCTTTAGACAGGTAAATCTAATGGACGATGTGTAGCAAAAGTGGCTTGGAAAGAAGTTTGTTGGCCTAAAAGTTCTGGAGGACTAGGTTTGATAGACATTCACACTTGGAATAAGGCGGCAATTGGAAAACTCTTATGGTCTCTTGTGCACCCCAATTTAAACTCTTTATAGGTTAAATGGATGATAACAGAAAATTTGAAGGAAATGAATGTATTAGAAGTTGAGATGAAAGGATCACTAGCTTGGAGTTTTAGGAATATTTTACAAGTAAGAAGTGAACTCACACAACTAGTGACTGACTCAGAATACAATATTGCCAAAAGTTATGTAGCATTAAGAGAGAACAGAGAAGATGCCAAATGGGCAACACTTGTGTGGAAAGAAGGAGTACCAAAGCATAATTTTATTTGTTGGATCACTTTAAGAGACAAACTATCCACAGCAGATCGGGTGGCTAAATGGAACAGTTCAGTGGATCTACAATGCAACCTCTGCCAACAAGAAGAAGAATCACAGGAACATTTGTTTTTTAAGTGCAGGTTCACAAACTACATCTGGAAGGTTTTGTTAGGCATGAATGGACTAACTCGAAGAATTGAACACTGGAGAGCTGAAATATGTTGGATGATCAAGACTGTTAAGAGGAAGAGCTTCGCAGCAACTTTACTTAGTATGTCGTTCAAGGCCGTATTGTATCACATTTGGAGCGAAAGGAATAGAAGAAGATTCAGCAATACAAGTCTAGAAAACTCAACCATTATTGCTAAAATCAAGAAGGATGTGAGAGGGAAGATTTCATCTACCAGAGGAGTCAAGCTTACAAATTGTAATAAATTTTTACAAGAGCTTTGGAATTTGCCAAGTGCAATATTTGAGCTTAGATGATGATATCTTGTAATCGAACAATCTTGTAAATTTTTTTACGGGTGATATATAATTTGACCTTTCACCAAAAAATAAAAAATAAAAAATAAATAATGATGATGTTTCTTTTATTTCACATGCTGACCGTTACGTTGTAAATTTGAGATGTATGTATCACATAAGCATCTCATGTTTGCGATCTCATTTTACCTCTACTTTAGAAGGGCAGCTCAGCGACTAACAACGATATTCTTAGATGCTCGTTAAAGTAAACTTCAGGGCAGAAAGCATCGTTTTTGAGAAACAAGCCTTAAAAATGAATAAAAAAAGAAAAAGTATCTTTTTTTTTTTTTTTTTTTCAATTTCTGTTTTACACAACCGTTAATAAAAATGATGTCATTTGTATTTCATTCTAATTAAATGTATGCTCGAAACTAGCTAACTAATACCCACTTTTAACAAATACACTTTCCAGAAACCAAAGTCGAGGTGTTTACCCCTGGGTTGCAAGAAGAATCCTAAAATTGAGCTCTATCACTTCCAAGAAAAGTATCAGGTAGAGTATAATTCTACTTTCGTATCACAATTGCCATACCATTACTCTTCCAGTGGACAGGATAATTGAAGTTTTAGGCTTAAACTAACTTGCCCTGGTTGGGGCAGTTACTACTGAATTTGAATTGGTGTAATATCCAATCCACACACTGGATAGAGATAAAACAATAAAAATGCTATCCTTGAAGACCTCAAGCCTAAGTCTAGAATATATGACAGTAGCTATTTTGTCAAGGATGGTTTAAAGAAACCATAATTGAAATTTTAGACCTAAACTAACTCGCCCTACTTGGAGCAGTTACTGCTGCATTTGAATTGATGTAATAGTCCAAACCACACATGGATGGAGATAAAAAGATAAAAATGCTATCCTTGACGGCCTCAAGCCCAAGTCTAGAACATATTACGGTAACTATTTTGTCAAGGATGGTTTGAAGATACTATAATACGTTAGGCATATTGAAAGAGATATGCACCAAAAAACAATTCTCTTAATAGCATTCTAAGACAAACTAAATACTAGAACTAGTGATTTGTGACTTTTTATTTTTAAACACATGTTCGGTGAAATTTATATGCAAGTGAACATGTCAAACAAGTAATATAATGATGAGAAAGATATCGTCCTACAGAGATTGGTGATTACTAGACCAATTAATTACTAACGGTGAACAACTCCTATAATTTATCTAGCAAATCAAATTGATAGATGATAGATTAACTAACTAAATCTAAGAAAACTAAATACAAGAAATATGTTAGAGCATATGATTTCACCATAATTACTAGGTATTAATATTGATTATTTATGCTTGCAAGAAGGATAATATCTATGTGATGGCAGAATTTCCTAATTTATTTACTATCCTATGTCTAGGTATAGCAAACCTACTTAGTTCATTAATTCACTATATCTCTATATGTAAATTGAAACAAGCCAAATGCATTAGGATCTATGAACATTCCCAGTTTACACCGAAAGCCACACAAACAATATGGTATATGTCTATCCATATTTAATCTATGGTTGCATATTACAATAAGCAACTGCATGCTATTTCCTATTGGTCTTTAACATGCAAATCAAGTCATCTAAGTGGTAGCTAATCACCTAAAAGCATTAAACTCTGTAATATGTAACTTCACATAAATAAAATATCTTGCAAAACATAATAATCATAAGATTCATACCATCATAATTAGGTTACATCGTAGCTCTAACAAAAATAAACTAAAACATAAAAAAATAATGAGGAAGAATGGTAATAAGAAATAAAGAATGCCTCTTGAATCCAAGAACAAGAAGTTTGTCACCCTTTTTGTCTTCTCTTCAAGAAAGCCTTGAATTCTTGGCCTCTTTCTTGAGTTGTGCTCAATTTCCTCCTTGTCTTCTTTTGCCTCTTCTTTTCTCTTAAATAGGGTTTAGGTTTAGACCTACCTCCTATCCTAGTAGAATTGGGTTTTAGAGATCTAAAACAATTGGGTTTTGAACTTCTAAATTAATTAGGATTTGAATTACTAACATGATTGGGTTTTCTAAATAAATAGAAAACCTAATAACAATGGAAAATCTAAAGTCCAAGCCCATCTTGACTCTCTTGATCTTGATATTATGATTTTGCCACACAATAAGTATCAGGTTCTCCCTATTCATCCTTTTTCTCCATGCCTCCTTACGCTATATAAACAAGACAAATTTAGGTAAATAAAGAGGAATTCAAATATTTTCTCATAAGCATTGCATTGTTTATTGCCTAAAAATAGGTCAAATAACTCTATAAAAATAAAGTTATCAAAACCCCCAAACTTAACATTTTGCTAGTCCTCGAGCAAAAGTAATAAATAATATATGTTTTAGACAAAACCCCTTCATGAAATTTTCTCATAATTGGTCAAACTCAACAATTCAAAGAAAAATATAACTTTCATCCAAACACCACAATTGTTTTATAAGATAAGATAGACTCTTAACTATGTTAACCATGTACGTGTGTGTGAGTCCTTATCTTTTCAACTATATGCACTCCAAATAGATTTACATTAATATGCAATCTCTCAAAATCTTTAACCAAACCTCATATGTTTGCTTTTCATTCCTCTCTCCACTAATGTAAGCCAATCATCTAATCAAAAATCAATAGGACTTTTAGAAGCTTGTAATGTAAGGCTGGGCTAGGGGTAAGATGAAAGTCATTTAGGCTTAATTCACCCATGAACACATTACTTTCTAGGATCTCATCAGAAACTGTTGTCACTTTCTATGATCACTTTTCTCATTCTTTTCTATCTAAAAATGCTTGATTTCACTTGGATTCTAACACTCACAAAGCTACAATCAGCTTGCATCAATAAAACAAGTAAAAGTACTAGATATGTAGTCACTACACTCTTTTCTTGCCAATCATTTCAATTACTATGCAATGGCCTAATTCAAAACATTGAATGGCTTAAATATGATAAGGAATGATAAGAGGATTCCATTCTTGGGCAAATGTTGTACTTCCTTTCTTATTCTTATTCTTTTTTTTTCTTTTTTTTCTTTTTTTTTGTCATAAATGAAATACTATGCCCACTTAATCATTGCAATCAATCTCTTCCCATGCTCCATCTTCCTTTCAACCTTTATTCATCTTAAACAAACTTACATCCTACAAGTTAACATGTTCATGGGCGTAGGACGATAAGATAAGTTGTTCAAGGCTTATGGCTATATATACGTGGGTGTCATTAAAAAAAATGGATAAGAATCAAGGCTCAGCAGGATTACTGGTGATAAATAAATAGGGTTGGCTTGAAAGGCTCAAACGATCCAAAGAATGGCCTAAATCATTTTCTCAATTAGATGCAGCTTAGGATTTCGCCTCAAAAGAAAATCAAACAAATTCTAAGATCCAGATGAGATTTAAGAAAATCACATACTTCACATGAATGTTTTCTAGAGGTACACACAATTTCAAAAATGAATGACTTTTAGTGCTCAATAGGTGGATCAACATAATCAGAATCACACTTAACTCACATCGCAATTACAGGTTTGAACAAAATCTATATCTTCCAAAGAATCACCAAGAATTCACAACAAGGGATGTAATCATGACATAAGAATTTTTTTTTTTTTTAATCAGATTTAGCACAAAGGTTCTTTCCCTACCCCCAAACTTGAATGAAGCATTGTCCTCAATGCAAAAACAAAAGAAAGCAATAATAAAGAAGAATTAGGAATGAGAAAACTCCCTTGATTGTAGGTTATATCCATGTAGAGCTTTGAGGAGATGGTGGTGACAAAACTTTCAATGAAAAGATGAACAAAAATGCTTGGGTTGCCTCCCAAGAAGCGCTTGCTTTATAGTTTTCAGCCAAACTATCCTAGATGTTGTTGCTCAAGGAGGATGAAATTGCAATAGTTTAGGAGACAACTTGTGTTGTAAAATAGTTGAGCACTCTTCAATCAACCTCACTGTCTCATATATTTCCAGCTTCCTTTTGTTGTCCAATATCACTTTCAACAATTCTGCACAACTAGATATTTGAACTAGAGTCTCTGCAAAAGGAATGTTAATGTGCAATTTTAAAGATATATCAAGGAATTCCAAAAACTGCTTATCTCTTTCATGTTGCTAGAATCTCGGGGGAGATAAAGCTGGAGGTATAAAGGGTATCGAATTTTCTAGAACAAGCTTGCTCTTAGGTGCCTCCTCAAGTTGTATACTGACATCCTTATCTATTCCTGTGAAAATCTCCTTGTTAGCATTATCTTCTCCTACTTGCTTGCCACATGTTAGGGTTATTGCCTCAGCAGTATCTATAGGGCTTTTCTCCACATCGCTAGGCAAAGGACCCTCATGTCTCTCTGAGATCATGCTAATCAATTGACCCATTTGTGCCTCTAATCTTTTGATTGATGCTTCTTGTCTTTGGAATCTCTCTTCATCGTTTTGCATCATCTTAGTGAACATGTCTTCTAAATTAGGCTTTGCCTCCTCTGTTTGCCTACATGTTGGTTGCGGTCTTATCTCATTTGGGTTACTCCATGAAAAGGTTTGATGGTTGTGCCATCCTAGATTGTACGTGTTGGAGTAATAATCATTTTGTGACCTGTTAGGAATCCCAACAAAATTAGCATAATCATTATAATGAGGATAAGGGTTACCTACTTGACATTCCATGCTCGCATGTCCTCCATCATAAAATTCACATTCTCTATTCTGAATTCTCATAACTGGAGTATACTTAGGTTGTCTATCTTGTTATTGAGAACTTCCAATTGTGTACACATTGTGGTAAAGATATCTACTCCATGGACTCCACTTGTTTGATGCATTGGTAGCCTCTCAGTAGACCATTGATAGCTATTGAATGCCATCTCCTCTAGAAGCTCATATGCCTCTTCTGGTGTTTTGTTGTGCAAGGACCCTCCTGCAGTTGCATCAATTATGAAACGGAGATTTGTACTAGACCCATCATAAAAAATTTGTACTTGTAACCATATGGGTAGTCCATGATGTGGACATCTCCTTAAAAGTTCCTTGAATATATCCCAAGCTTCATACAATGACTCATTATCCATATGTGCAAAAGTGATAATATCTTTGTGCATTTTTGTAGATTTTGCAAAAAGAAAGAACTTACGAAGAAATTTCTAAGCCAAATCATTCCATGTAGTAATTGATCCTGTAGGAAGAGAAAAGAGCCAACTTTTAGCTTTGTCCCTAAGAGAAAATGGAAATAGTCTTAACCTGATAACATCATCTGTGACTCCATTGTATTTGATTAGGTCACAAATTTCAAGGAAGGCTTCAATGTGAGCATTGGGATCATCATTTGGTAGCCCACTAAATTGCAAGGAGTTTTGAAGCATCTGGATGAGAGCTGACTTGATCTCAAAGTTGTTTGCCTGAATTTCAGGCCTCTTAATGCTTGATATGGCACTCCAAAATGTTGGTGCAGCATAGTCTTTTAAAAGTCTATATGTACCATCATATCTCTCCATCCTTGTTATTTAACCTTTCTACAACAACTTAACAAAGGCTTTTTTTTTCTTTTTTTTTTTCAAGAAGAAAAAATAAAGCAAAATAAAAATAAAACAAAATTTTTTTTTTTCCAGAATTAAAAGAAACGATTTTTTTTCACAAATTAAAAAAATAAGATTTCTTTTTTTAAAAAAAAAATAAAAGCTAGATTAAACCTAGAAATTATTCGGTATTAATATTAATCAGTAGTAAAACAACCAATCCCCGGCAACGGCGCTAAAAACTTGTTCGGTGAAATTTATATGCAAGTGAACATGTCAAACAAGTAATATAATGATGAGAAAGATATCATCCTATAGAGATTGGTGATTACTAGACCAATTAATTACTAACGGTGAACAACTCCTATAAGTTATCTAGCAAATCAAATTGATAGATGATAGATTAACTAACTAAATCTAAGAAAACTAAATACAAGAAATATGTTAGAGCATATGATTTCACCATAATTACTAGGTATTAATATTGATTATTTATGCTTGCAAGAGGGATAATATCTATGTGATGGCAGAATTTCCTAATTTATTTACTATCCTATGTCTAGGTATAGCAAACCTACTTAGTTCATTAATTCACTATATCTCTATATGTAAATTGAAACAAGCCAAATGCATTAGGATCTATGAACATTCCCAGTTTACACCGAAAGCCACACAAACAATATGGTATATGTCTATCCATATTTAATCTATGGTTGCATATTACAATAAGCAACTGCATGCTATTTCCTATTGGTCTTTAACATGCAAATCAAGTCATCTAAGTGGTAGCTAATCACCTAAAAGCATTAAACTCCGTAATATGTAACTTTACATAAATAAAATATCTTGCAAAACATAATAATCATAAGATTCATACCATCATAATTAGGTTACATCGTAGCTCTAACAAAAATAAACTAAAACATAAAGAAATAATGAGGAAAAATGATAATAAGAAATAAAGAATGCCTCTTGAATCTAAAAACAAGAAGTCTGTCACCCTTTTTGTGTTCTTTTCAAGAAAGCCTTGAATTCTTGGCCTCTTTCTTGAGTTGTGCTCAATTTCCTCCTTGTCTTCTTTTGCCTCTTCTTTTCTCTTAAATAGGGTTTAGGTTTAGACCTACCTCCTATCCTAGTAGAATTGGGTTTTAGAGATCTAAAACAATTGGGTTTTGAACTTCTAAATTAATTAGGATTTGAATTCCTAACATGATTGGGTTTTCTAAATAAATAGAAAACCTAATAACAATGGAAAATCTAAAGTCCAAGCCCATCTTGACTCTCTTGATCTTGATATTATGATTTTGCCACACAATAAGCATCAGGTTCTCCCTATTCATCCTTTTTCTCCATGCCTCCTTATGCTATATAAACAAGACAAATTTAGGTAAATAAAGAGGAATTCAAATATTTTCTCATAAGCATTGCATTGTTTATTGCCTAAAAATAGGTCAAATAACTCTATAAAAATAGAGTTATCAACACACATGCACCCAAATTCATACATCAAAGTGTTAAGATCAAAATATCCTAGGCAACACCTGCTCCTACTTGAACTAGATATTTATCAACTAATGATTTGTGATATTGCTTAGAAAGTTCTATATCTCAAAGGCAAAAGAATATGACCTCTTCTTCACTACTATTGTCCTCTATCTCGCCTCATTTTAGCACAATATATGACCACTGCAACCTTCTATCTATCAATAGAAGTTTGGAGACACCTATTAGTTCCGAAAGTGATTCCCTATTGAGCGTGTCATGCAACCTCGTGTTATTCATGACTATTAGATTTTGTATAGGTATTGACAATATTGACATCAACAAAGGGATTGCTTTGGATTCAAATTGTGCGCACTGAAGTTAAAAGTTGAGTATAATCTGAAACTTAGTTTCAAGCCTCGTTTGACTTAAGTTTGACTCATGCTCGAACAAGCCAGGTTCATAGTTTAAATCCAAAACGTCCCCTAACCTATGCTTGAATGAGAATAATACTTAGCACAGCACTCACAAGAGTAATGCAAGTCAACTAAGACTTAAGATTCCTATTTTGTTTTTCCTTATATTTAAGAGAAATCATATGCTATTTTTTTAAATTCTTTTTCCAAAGTATTTTCTTGTTCAAAATGAAATTATGATCTCACTTATAAATACGAGAATCGTCAAAGCGAGATTAGGAACACCTATATTATAACTCGCGAGGTTATAGTTTGGGTCACTTGCAAATACAACGTTCTCTAAGGTCTTACTCCCTCTCTAAAGTGTTTGTTGCATAGGTCTTGGTGCAAATTAGAAGATCTTGAATCTTGGCATTCAAAGATTCTTTACAGAGATTCTCTTGCCCTGACGTCTGTATGAAACAACTACCACCGCACGTTCTTGCTGCACCTTTTTTTCTCAGACCCACCACCAAGAATCCTTCACCGTTATTTGTGCGGCGCAGTCCTGGAAAAGAGAGAATCCCACTCTGTTGTCCATTTTATTATGATATATGATTGAGTTCAAGTATCTGTTAGCCCAGCTCACGAGCTCCCCAGTTTGAGGAGCCAACCATGCCGTTCCTTTTGCAAGATTCTGTAATAGTTTATCACTTATAAGGGGGCGGAGGGGGCTCGAGGCAAAGCACTCTGTCTTGAGTTGTCGTCATTTGCTTTACTTTTGAAAACCCACCAAGAACCACATAATTTACGAAAATGGAAAGCTGTCAGGCCTCCCAGTGGGTTGGGGGCTATTGTGGTCTTGACTTGACCTTTTTTCAATTTATTGACCATAAATTTTTTGGTTTCTAATGATAAACATGGCCACCAACCGGTATGAAACAGGCGCAGTGCATTAACTTGAAGTTCTAGGGTGCATTTGTACTGAAAATTCAGAGCTGGAATTGAGCTCGCGATTTGATAAGGTAAAACTGTAGAGTGGGACTTTGATTTTGGAGTAGATGATACAATGAGAAACGATAGAATTCGTATTGGAGCGAAAAACTTTAGTACATTTATTGCACTAACTCACGCACTAAGGTGTAGAAGGAGGTCAAGTCGGACTTTCCAAAAAAACAACTCACGAAACTTAACTCCAACGCAACCTGAATGCGCATGGACTAAAACCAACTGCTTTTAGTCTTTGTTGGTTCAGTTAGACAAACAATGATCAGTTTTTCAGAACAACTCTATGTTTCATTTCTAACAGCGTACCTATAATTACCGCTAGTTTTCGTCAATTGTCTGCATCTGTACTCGCTAGGTCATAGTGACTTACTGTTAGCTAGAGTGCTGCTTTTAGAATTACAGCAACATACGGACAAGTGTTTGAAGATATTTCAAGGTGAAGTTGAAAGCAAATATTTGCAAGTACATGAAATCGGATCATAAGTTGGTTGTACGTTTTGCGAAGGCATTATGTCATAACAAAGGGCGAGGATATCAATGAGCCATTCCGACATATCCACGGGAGCAATTGTATCCTTTAACTCAGTTAGAAGTCTAGAAGAACAAATTATTAATGTGATAAAAGTTTCATATTGTTTTAGTTCTACTTTAAAATTATTTTGTGAAGAATAAAAATCCTATTATTAAATCAACTTTTAAATAAAAATAAAATTTCCAATATAATATTAAAATTTAAGTTCAAAAACTAGCATCTCTATGTTCAACAATCTCATAAAGTAGTTTAGAAAACAATTTATTCATCAAAGAAGGAAGGGAGATTAAGGCTACCAAACTTTTTTTTTTTCTACGAAATGTTAGATATTATCTATCACCAAATGAAACACAAAATTTCTTAGTTACAATATCATCATTTAGACTTAAAAATTGTATTTAAAAATTTTCAAAGCTGTTGCAAAAAATTATTACAATTTATTGGTGGCACTCCTTATTGATGAAATTTTGTCTTTCACTTTGGAATAAAGTCCTCTTGAGACTCTTCATTATGAGCTTCTTTATTTTGAAATATAAAATTCTTCAAGAAAAATGTCATTTTAAGTGACATTTAGAAACTTCCAACATTTATCTTTTCTTAAATTTCATAACTTTTGTAATGTTTTGGTATACCCTGGGCTTCTATACACTAAATTCTATTAATGCAAGCTTACTTTTTCACAGAAAAAAGGAAAAAAAAATAGCATCTTTTATGCATGAAGCCAACAACCCATAATGGTTTGCTACAGAAAGAAATTGCTAATAAATTATGGTGGCTGCAAACAACATATTAAGAAGGATGTAACAAAAAACATACGTGTTTATTTGTTTAGGAATAATCTTTATAAGGAAGAAAGATACCTTACTCTCTAATTGATTTTTGGATTAATACTCTAATAAGAATATTAAGAACAAGAAAAAAGATAATATCCTAATATTAATCATAATGCACTTCATGTCATCTGGACCTGTATTAATAAAAGTAATACTTAGAGACATCGATACCGAAAAGGAAAAGCGTAGTGATGTGACAAAAATTTCAAAAACACCAGTAAAGACCGGTGAAATGTTAACAAATATCAGAATGAAAAATTGTATGCCTAAAACTTATTATAATGTGATGAACTGTAAAGAGGTTTTGAGAAAGATGAATCTTCTACAAGAACAAACAATCTTGGCATGCCTGGAATCCATAAACTAAGACTTTCAAAATAGAGGGTCCAGTACGGCCTTCTTTTTCTTTTTGGGTATGATGGGCGGGTGTGCTTTCTTTAATTTTCCGTTAAAAAGAATCTGAGCTTATACACCAGCCATCGAGATATGATATTTTACATCTGTAGGTGAAGCGTGCAGAGAATCCCTGACTTTCTGATGCAATTATATCGAATGAGGTCAACTCAGCTTACCTCATTATGGTTGTCCTAGATTAACATATCTTAGTTCTTCAATCTAGCTTGCCAAAGTAGAATCTGATTGACTAGATTTTCATCTTCACAAACCTTTAAGCAATCTAACAACTCATCAGCCTAATTTCAGGATATCATACAGTCAAAGGGCCAACCTTTAAGCTTCAAAAGGTACTATTTCAAATGATAAGCTGCTCAGCAAGTTGGTGTGAGTATATAGCTGTTTCACTCTAATTTTTATTATTTGCAGGTTAATTAATTGGTTGAGAGGTACAGAACAAAAAGTACTATCAAGAATGAAAACTGGCTATGGAGAAAGATTAATAAATTAGATTAAATTACTCTTTCAAAAGCTAATTCTTTTGGTAAAAATATAAATTTGTCTTAATAAAAAGTAGTATATAAAAGCATAAGGACATATCCCAAATTAAATAATTATAAAAATTGTGAAAAGATAAAGGTTAGAAGATTCCAAATCTCACTCAAAATAACATTTCTTTATTATGATTTTATATTTTGAAACAAAAAAACTTTTGCTCATATAATTTTTTTTATTTTAGCTAAGAAGATTGGAATATCAATTATTCTATTCTGAAATCGTCTTCTATTTTGTTCTACCTATATATAATAAATGCAAGCTAAAAAAGATAATTTTAATGTGTATAACTTATAAACCATCCAATTTAAGATTATAATCCATCTTTTTGGTTTATAGAATAACTAGAGGCTAATATTCTAATAGCACTTGGCTGTCTAATTATAACACCAACGAAAGCAAAGTGTTATGTAGGGTTTGCTTGTAGGCCCTATCCTTTCACTTCTCTCCATTGATCTAATTTTCTATGAGGCATCACATTATTTCATTCAACAAAACCATTCAATTCCGTTCCTTCGTGGAAAGCATCCGAGCTATACCCAACTGTATGAGACGTTTCTTGTTGTTGTACTAGCTGCTTGCCGATAAGTTAAGGTTAGCTTGGGAAAGGCAACCAGTGACGTTAAGGTTAGCTTGCGACAGGTGGTGGTGCAAAGATGATTGCCGACCTACACTACCAGGCAACAGTTTGGCGTTTGCGTATTTTCCATCTCATGAATCGAACGTTCAATCAAAGGCGTTAGGTTGCCTGATATTAGAAATTCTATTATAGAGTTGGAAGATGATTTCCAGCGCGCAGCTCCAAGACACAACCCTGGTGTTGGCCATGTTCTTCAAAATAACGGCTGAACCAAAAGCATAGCATGTACAGTAGAACTAGGATATTTAATATTTGGCCATTGACATTGCTATCAAGATGGCAAAGGGCAAAGACATTGTTTCTTAAATTAGTTCTTTTAGCTTCCACCACATGGAGATTGGTTATAGTAAACTTACTAAGTAGCTGTCATCTAAAAAGCGTCTCCTGCATAAATGGAATAACGAAGTAAAGTAATTGCATCTCTATCTCCCTCCCACACCCCCTTTTCTAACATGCGTGCATGCAAGCAGACACTTTCAAATTAATTAATGAGATTAGGAAAAGAAACGCGTATATGCCATTAAAATTCGATCAGTACAACGTAGTTCCAATAAACAAGAAGATTCTTAGTCAATGACGGTTCGATGATAAAATCAACCGACACATATTATAAAATCGACACATTTAATGACGGCTTCCATTGAATGTGCACGAAGCCTACACGCCCCCAAGCATACGACGTTTTCGGAGATTGTAATAATGAATGGAACAATGCAAGTAGAAAAACTTGTTTGAACATTCAAAGGGTCAGTCCAAAAGTACCATAAGGGTTAAAGAGTTCATCTTTCACTGATGCTTTACCTTTGAAATTTTATTGGGACTCCTATCTTTCACACACTTCTCCACATGCCAAACATCATTGAGCACAAAGTTGTACCAGGTAACTAGAGTCAATTTGAGCTCTGATATCATATCATAAGGCCTAAAAGCTCAAGCTAAAAGCTAACTAAAGCATTGAAAAGTTCCTATTTGATTTGAAGTTGATTTTAGAGATTTTATCTTTCTAGGTAGGACATTTGTTTTGCAAACAACAGCCATTGTATTTAAAGGTGAAACGTAAAACTAACGAAAATTCCAAAAGGGGGAGAAGTTGCCTTATACTTCCAAGTAGAAACATTATTGTTGGAAGGGCTAAGATGAATATCAAAGGTCAACTCCAAGATCTATGCTGCATAATTTAAAACTTTCTTGCAGGTATTAGTGGACAATGCCACATCACCATTTGAGTTAGCACCATCTAAGAATTACCATGTTAGTGGTAGTCTTAGCGCCTAGGGACATGTCTACCCTAGGCACACAAGTCTTCTGCACAATATAAAAAATTCCCTCCTCGAAAAATGGCAGTTGGAAAATTATATCAATTCTAATCTTAATTCAATCTTATCTTGCTTTTATTGAATCCTACCTTATTTTGATTCAAAAAAATCAAATTCAAATCTATTCATCTACAAAAACGATGTACTACAAATTAATTGATGAATAAAATGAAAATAGAAATCCCAAAGTTTTTCATACTCAAAAGAAATATTAGAATACTCAAAGCCTCAACTCAAAAGTTAATTCAAATATTGAAAAGACATTTTCTATATTTAACTTTCATTATAAGAGATTATACTTTTGATATGTGACTTTTGTACTACATACATGCCCTTGTACACTAACCAACATTGTATTCAAGGTTGCACAAGTTGAAATAAATTAAACTTGGACTCCATTACCATATTAAGGTCTGGAAGCTTGACTCATGCTTGGGAATCTTTCTTTCCTTTATCTTTTTTAATTACTTTTTATTTTATTTTGGGCTTCCATCACATGCGCGTCAGCTTTATCACCCTTTAAATACCAACGGGTACCCATTAGGTTCTTACCATTCACTTCTTCCTTCTCCTCTAAGATGGGCAAAGCTAGTCGCATTTGCTTATTTGGTTTAGTTATCATTTTTTGTCATGAACTTCTCTTCATTGAAGGAAGAAACTTAAACCCAGGGAAGAAGTCGACTTGTGTAAGCTGCTTCAGTCCAATAACAAAAGGCACTGCAACAGAGCCTAGAAAAACCGTTGCAAGCCCAAGCCAGTTGCACCATGTTCCTATAAGTGCAAATGCATACGTTGAAGCTTTCCGCCCCACCTCCCCAGGGCATAGTCCAGGAGTCGGTCATTCCGCTCGCAACTTTTAGCTCCCAAGGTTTAGATAACACGTAGTAGTGGTGTTTTGTTGCAAACAATGTGTTTCGTTTTGGATTCCTCGAATGTGTGTTTTAATTAGACTTTGTGTTGTTATGTATTGTGCTCTTTAATAGGAGGTTTGTTGGTGACATCGCTTCTGTATTCCACACCTCTTTCCTGCTTTCTCTCTCTATAAATCCAGTACATTATTTTTCTGCTACATTTTCCCACGCATCCAAAGGAATTCATACTCCTAACCTACCCGTTACCCTATACTTTTGGAGATGGAGGTCTAAAGGCCATTTGCCAAGTGACGTTAGAGTGGGTTCGTCATTCTCAAAGTTGGCTAAGGAAACCCCTAAGTCATCTTAATTCACAGCTCTGGGGTGCTACCATAACAGGGAACCCAAGGGTAAATCGTGAAACCTCTCGCACGACTACCATCCAGGATTAAAGAAGTTATAAAATGCAACAGCACGTTAGTTTTTTTCTTTCTAATGAAAATCCATGTTTAACAAATGCGCGGGCAAGTTATGCCGGGCTGAAGATGCAAGCTAAGGACTTCTCAACAGTAGTTCTAATTAACCATACCACCTGAGGAGAGTAGACACATAGTTACTTCGTATTTAAGATACCAAAGATAGGCGGTATGTATGCTCAAGGAATTAGGTCGATAATTAACCATACCACCTGAGGAGAGTAGACACATAGTTACTTTGTTATGTTTTGGAGCATTTTCTTTAGATTCTAGCACTAACTATTTTAGACGAAATGGGAGCAACGAGTACACCGTTTTGGTTTTTTTTTCCCATCTCCGCAAAAACTTGTCATGTCTTTCTTCGTATGTTTTGACAGGAAAGTTCTACTTCATATCATTGCCAACATAAAGATCATGGGCACAATCAAACCCATCACAATGAATCTGAAGCTCTATAAATTAGTATACAAACAATACCATGCTGAAAATAAGAAAATTAATTCAAATGATAATTAAAGTTCGCATGACTTGTTCACGACGATAGGGACACTTGATATATAATACTTGGAAAGTATGTATTCAAGAACCAGTACGACGATAACATTATCATGATTCATAAGACTGGTTTATTATATTTTCTCATATCTAAAATAATTAGTTGGAACCCTTTAAAATCGTCAATATATCTTCATTGTTGCCTAATTCACAATCAATACGACACCTAACACCTGGGCATTTTCAAATTCTGGCGTTTAAGACTTTATTTTTGAAATTCAAGTATGAAATCCTCGGTACTAATTTATACATATTCAGTTAGTTCGGTTGCTGGCTAGCTTTCCTTCCAGACTCACTCTTGATGCCGAGTTCTTCCTTGTCCTAGTGTTCTTGTGTTTTCCTACCAATTGATTGCTTTTCAGCCTTATTGATATTCAAAGTCGAGGATCCATCTTATTGGCTTCCTTTTATATCTATTCTTTTTCTCTGAAATCCCTCAAAATGAGAAAAAAAAATAAGAAATCTAAAACTAAAATACAGACAAACTTATGGCAAAACGTTTGCCATTCCATATAAACCTATCAAGTTAGCATTATGTGAACAAAAAAGGAAGTTGCGGTGTATTTACTAGGATTGTCATTTTTTTTTTATGAGTATGTAAGTTTATTTATCGAAGAATAAGATAGTACAAAAACTTATGAGCATACTCCAATATTAAAATTTATCTAAGAGAAAATCAAACTTGGAATCCTCCAACTATGACACAATAAAACATTTGCTTGAAAAAGTTTTTTTTTTTTCTTTTTTGTAAAGGTCAAGAATTATACATCACCATAAAAGAATTGTGATGGTCTCTGCTTGAAAAAGTTTAATATTCCAAATAAAGATGTTCTTTTATGTACTAATTTTGGCCAATAAAATTGGTATTTCAACAATCTTATTTAGAAAACATTTATAATTTCATTCAAACCATATACAATACATACAATCTAAGAAAGAAAGTTTAAGAAGCTTTGCAACCAAATATTTTCCTTTAGTTGCTTTAATTATCTGTTGTAGTTCAGAATTCTAATCGTTGATATTCTTACAAATGTCTTGTTGTACAAGAATACTTTGTCGAATTTGCCCAATCCAAGTACATTAGAAAAACAAGTGTGACCTACTTTTTAATTGAGAATCGTAGAAATTATAATATAGGTCAATTGAGAGAAGCCATTGAGATATTATCTTTTTTTTTTTAAAGTAGTATACAAAAGCAGAGGAGCATACCCCAACATTACAAATTTCAACAACTATGAAAAGATTAAGGTTGGAAGCCTCCAAATCTCACTCAAAATGACATTTCCCTATGAGGATTTTACATTTTGAAACAAAGAAGCTCTCCCTCGTATAGTTTTCCTTACTTTAGCCAAGAGGATGGGAATGTCAACTATTCTATTTTGAAATCGTCTTCTATTTCATTTTGTCCATATGCAATAAATACAAGCTAAAAAGAATATTTTAAGAAGCTTTGCAGCCAAATCATTTTCTTTAGTTGCTCTAATCATCCATTGCAGTTCTTCATTCTATACTCCAATATGACGTCAAATTCCATTCTAAGCAAGGATAGTCTTCCAAACCATCATTGTCCATGGACATTCAAAAAAGAGATGACTCCTATTTTCAACATGGGACTAACAAAAGTCACAATATAAGTTAATTAAAGGAAGCCATCGTACCATTCTTTCTGCTGTAGGGAGTCGATCTTGACAAACTAGCGATCCAATAAAATTATGTTTGCAAATACCCCCTATCCAAATTAAATCATACCAATCCACTTTTCAGTAACTAGTTGAAGGTCCTGATAAATTTCTTTGCAGCAATAGGTAGACGTATAAAGAACCTGAGTAAGTGTAGGTCTTAGTTTGAGAAGGCCTCTCCAACTCCATGCCATGGTGCCTTTGATATCAAGCTGCATTACTGAAGTTATTTTACATTTTGTACTATGGATCCACTTACTCCATAATGAAGCATCTGGAAGATTGATGAGTTTCCAAAGCAAACGTCCCAAAAGGACTTTATTCCAAAGTTTGAGATTTGGTAACCTTAATCCCTCTTCCTTCTTTAGTGAGCAAATTGTTTGCCAAACAACTTTGTGGGAGTGTTGTGTATCTGTAGTACCTGCCCATAGAAAGTTCCTAATCCTTTTCTTAATCTCATAAATTGTTCGCTTCGGCAATAAGAAAACTTGCATCCAAAATGTACATGTGGAAATTAGGACCGATTTTGCCAATTGTAACCTTCCTGCAAAGCTAAGATGTTTCAATCCCCAACCTTTTATTCTTCCAAATATTTTATCTGTTAGACCTTTGCAATAAGCATGAGTGAGTCTTTTTGTAATTAAAGGAACTCCAAGATATCAAATAGGGAATGTACCCTTAGGGAAAGGTGTGTGATCTAGGATAAAAAGTTACTTTTGTTCTGATAACCCTGAGAAGAACATTTGGCATTTACTTGGTTTGTAATATAAACTAGTGAGTTCAGCAAATTCCTCTAAAGCTTCTACAAGACAAAGCACTAACACTATATCTCCATGGCAGAAAAGGAATAAATCATCAGCAAAGCACAAATGAGTGATTCTTTCATGCTTGCATCGCCAATGAAACTTAAAAGCTGATGTAAAGGTCTTTGCAATAATAATCTTATTAAGTATCTCCATAACCAGTATAAATAAATATGGGGATAATGGGTCCCCTTGTCTTAATATGTTGGTACCTTCAACGTAATCTACATGTTCTCCATTGAAATTTATTGAAAATCTTGTTGTAGTAATACACTCACCTATAAGATCAATTAAGTACTAGAGAGTATTAATAGCTTTCAACACTCCTAATATTGCTTCCCACTTAACCATATCATATCCTTTCATAAGATCAATTTTCATAGCCACACACTTACCTTTGTCACTTTTATGATAATTATGAAGTAGTTCCTGGCAAAGCATAATATTCTCATAAATCTGGCATCCCTTAATGAAGGCAGTTTGGTTTTGGCTTACCACTGCAAGGAGAATGACACTCAACTTTCAACTAACATCTTGGATATAATTTTGTATAGAACATTGCAACATGCGATGGGTCAATAATCTTTATTACAATTAGGATTGGGCACCTTAGGGACTAAAGATAACAATGTAAATTGATAACTTTCAATAACTTTCTGGAGGAGAAAAACTCTAGTATAGCATCCTCTACATCTCTTCCAATGATAGGCTAAGCTTTCTTATAAAATAACCTATTATATCCATCTGGTCCAGGCACTTTAAAATTATGAATTCCCCAAAGAGCTTTAATGACATCTGAACGCTCAAAACTTATTGGAGTAAGAAATGCACTTACATCATCATGGAACAAGGATGTGTACCTTTCAAAGTCAGTGAAGATACTTCTAGCATTACCAAGAATAGACTTATACTATGAAATAATAGCAGTTCTCAAGTCCTCTTCTTTTGTGATAACTGATCCATCTTCCAATAATATTTTGTTGATCCTGTTTTGTGCCCTCCTTCACATTAATGATGCAAAGAAAAGTCTACTATTATTATCCCCTTTTTCAACCATAGGTTTCTAGATTTCTGTTTGAGTAGAATTTCTTCATGTTTGCTCATTGCAAGGCGTAACTCAAGTTGTGCCTTTTCCTCAAAATGTGTATCAAGACAATGAGGATTAAGTTCTAATCTGTGTTGCACTTCTATAAATTGTCTCTAGCAGTCTTTACCTTCTGATGTAGATCACTAAATTGAGTTGCATTAAGTTTCTTAAGAGGAGACTTCAAAGCTTTTAATTTCTGCACTACCTGAAACATTTTTGAGCCTACTACTTCTTGCTGCCATACTGAATTAACTGTGTCCATGAAATCTAAGCAATCAATCCAAAAGTTAAAGAATCTAAATGAAGTATTCTTTCTGCATGTAGTATTACTAAACTTAACTAGGCATGGAGAATGATCTGATACACCAGGGAGCAAAAATTCAATAGCAAAGCTTTCAAATTTGAGAATCCATTCCCCATTAGTAAGAGCTCTATCAATTTTACTAGCTCTAAGACCAATACCTGAACCTTTATTTGTCCATGTGAAAAGTGGACCTGAATAAGAAAGTTCAATCAGGGCCACAGTTTCTATCAATTCATTTAAATCCTCCATTCCTTGTGTCCATCTAACATTAGGGCCAATGCGCTTACTTGTATTCCGTATTTCATTGAAATCACCCATAATTAACCAAGGAACATCATGTACATTGAGATTAGAGAAACTATTAAGGTTAGCCCATATTTCTCTACATTCAATCTCCAATTTATTAGCATAGGCAACATACAAAAAATATAGGGCCATACCTGACTTTTCAATTAAGCAATGGATGACTCGAGAGGAAGACTCTTTGACTATAAGTTGAAGATCATAAGTTTTCCAAAGTATCCATATTCTACCAAGACTGCTAAACCTGTAATTATGGACATAGTTCCAACCTGTGAATCCATTCTTCACAATTACATTTGCATTTTCTTCTTTGACTCTATGTTCAATCAAAATAATAACTTGAGGGGCATGGGTCATAACAAAATCAGTTACCTCCCGTAATCTAGGGCTTTTATTTAAGCCCCTTACATTCCATGATAGTACTTTTATATATTAGGAGGTTTATCCTCTTCCTCCATTATCCCAATCTCTACAATAGGATCAATCAATGTGTCCTCCTCTAATAATGCAAATTTATTATGAGATACGACATTTTGCACATTATCCTTTTTTCTTTCAGCTGATTGATTCTTTTTGGTGCCCGAAGAAGATTTAGTATTTGTAACTATACCCTTAGTCAGAACAAGAACATCTTCTATCTCAATTGGATTTGGAATTGGCCCTATTGTTTAAGTATGACAAGATTTGGTTTGAAAGATCTAGACAGGAGGATCCTTTGTAGGAATCAAAATCTAACTATCTTCATCAAGCTGAGGGTTTTGGGTTAAAGGAGCTACATTCTTTTTAGTACCCAAACTTCTTTCTTTGTTACAATACATTCTTTGTGTCCAAAGCTATTACACACCTTACATTTCTTAGGAATCCAACAATATTCAACATGTACTTCATATAATTCTTCTCCTCCCATATCGATATCAAACTTCTTAGGGAATTCACTATTAATATCCATCAGAATACATACTTTAGCATATGATAACCTAAGTTTTTGTTCAGTAGCCTTATCTATGTATAGAGGTTTGCCCAACACACTACTCACATAGCTCATACCTTTCTAAAACTGATTGTTCATTGAGATATTACTTTTGATGTAGGAAGTTTATCCCTACATATGAGCCATTTAATAAATTTATGTTTGCTAATTCCATCTAATCATATCAAGTTGTGTTATTCAACCTCAACATTAACTTGGTGCAATTCTTTATATGTCTCTTTACAACAATAAGAATGTTTAGAGTGCATAAATAAGAGAACATGTCATAACTTAAGATGACCTCTTCAACTCCATGTCATATTTCCTTTGATGTCAAGATGCATAACTGAAATTCTCCTATATTTAGTATTATAAATCCATCTACTCCATAAAGATGATCTTAGATAATTTATGAGATTCCAAAGTGACCACCCCAACAAAATTTTATTCCACACTTTAAAATCTAGTAACCCATGTTCTCCTTTCTTTTAGGTGAACAAAAAACATGCCAGGCAACCTTTTGAGTTTTATAATCTTTTGAATTACCTACCTATAGAAAGTATTTAATCTTCTTCTCAATCTCATAAATAGTTTCTTTGGGGAGAGGAACATTTTCATCCAAAAGATGCAAATAGAAGTAAGAACTAATTTTTCCAATTATAACCTTCCGGCATAGCTATGTGTCTTATTCCCCAACCACTAATTCTTCCCATGATTTTCTCTATCAAAACCTTACAATCCGCATAAGTAATTCTTTTTGTAATAAAGGGAAAACTGAGATACCTAATTGGGATAGTTCCTTTAAAGAATGGAGTATGATCCAAAATCAAAAGCTTTTCTTACTTAGTAAACCCTAAAAAAACATCTAGCACTTCTTAGGATTAAAACGTAAACTTGTAAGTGTTACAAAATCCTCCAAAGCACTAGTGAGACATAACACTAAACTAACATCCCCATGTATAAATAAAAATAAATCATTAGCAAAGCAAAGGTGAGTGATTTTCTCCCTTTTACAGTACCAATGATGTTTGAAAGTAAAAGTAAAAGTTTTCTCAACAATAATCCTATTAAGAATCTCCATGATAAGGACAAATAAATAAAAAGATAAAGGATCTCCTTGCCTTAACCCATTGGTGTCCTCAAAATAGCTAACATGCTCACCATTGAACTTCACAGAGAATCTAGTAGTAGTAATGTATTTACAAATCATATCAATCAATATTTGAGGAGTATGAATAGTTTGTAAAACTCTTAATACCACATCCCATTTAACCATGTCATAAGCTTTCATGAATTCAATTTTAATAGCAACACACTTACCTTGATCTCCTTTATGATAAATATGAAGCAATCTTAACAGAGCATAAAATTTTCATATATCTAAAGACCCTGATAAAAGAAGTTTGGTTTTGGTTAACCACAATAAGAAAAATGAGGTTTATCCTTTCTACAAGTAATTTAAAGACCACTTTATATAGAACATTATAGCAAACAATTGGTTTGAAATCCTTCAAGCAGCTAGGATTGGAGGCTTTTGGAACTAAGCACAACAAAGTACCATTAATAGGTTTCAATAATTTCTTAGATGAAAACAAATCTTACACTTCATCTTCTACGTCATAACCAATAATAGGCCAAGCTTTCTTGCAAAAGAAACTATTATAGCCATTAGGATTGGGAGCACTGAAATCATGAAATCCCCAAATAACTCTTATCACATCTAAGCGTTCAAAGGTAGGTAGATTCAATAAAGCATTCACATTCTCAAAAATAAGGAAGCGTACCTTTCAATGTGAATATTATTAGCATAAAAACTATTAAGAATAATTTGATAATATGTAATGATAGTATTGCACAAGACATCATCATCAGAAGTAGTAGATCCATCTTTTTGTACTATGTGAGTGATTTTATTTTGGGCTCTTTTATGCATTAAGGATAAAAAGGAAAATTTTTCTATTATTATCTCTCTCTTTTAACCAAAGATGCCTCAATTTTTATTTTAAAAGAATTTCCTCATATTTACTCAATGTAATTAGTTGCTCCATTTTAAGCCTTTCCTTATAGCATATAACTGTGTCAAATGGGTCAAGTTGTAAATTAAGTTGAACCTGCTATAGTTGTTCTCTAGCAACCTTTACTTTTTAATGTAAATCATCAAATTGGATGAAGTTTAGATACCTAAGTTGTGCCTTAAATGCTTTTAGCTTCCTCACAACTTTGAACATTTTGGTACCATTGACTCTTGATGCCAAATAGAGCTAACAATATCCATAAAATTATGGCTATTCATTTAAAAATTGAAAATTTGAAAAATTTGAAAAATTTGAAAGGTGCTTTTTTCTTTCTATGCGTAGTATTTAACTTAAGAAAGGAAGAAGAATGGTCCAATACCAATGGAGGCAAGAATTCAATAGAAAACCTGTCAAATCTAAGAATCCATTTTATGTTTGTTAATGCTTTATCTATCTTGCTACCTCTGAGATTCTATACTGAGCTTTTATTAGACCAAGTAAAGAAAGAACCAATAAAATAGGGTTTCACCAATCCTAGGTTCTCAATCATATCATTGAAATCCTTTATGTCCTTCGTTTGTTTAACATTTAGACTAATGCATTCATTTACTTGCTAAATTTCATTAAAATCACCCATCAATAGCTAGGGATCATTTCCAACATTTGGAATGAGAAAAGCTCAATATTTTCCCATAACTCCCTATATTTAGCTTCCAAGTTACTTGTATAGATATCAACAAAAAAAAAAAAAAAGATGGCAAACCTAACTTGTCAATGTTAACATTACACTAAATGATGTTGCTCATGGTATTAAGACAAGTAATGACTTAATCCTTAATAGGATTGAAACAAGTAGCTTGAGTCATTGCTTTCATTAGCAACACCATTTTTCTAGGATTGTCATTTCTTCTAATGTCTTGTCTTTTATATGAAAATTGCACTAAATTTGAATTGTTCATAAAAGATGTCCTTTTCTCCCTTTAAATCTTAGTGGTCTTTGTGATTCAAACTTTCTTTTCTATTGAACCCCGTTAAAAAGAATGAAGCTCTTTTAATAATGCCTCTTCACTTACAATTACTTTGTTTGACATATTCCCCAGAAAGTGGAATGTAGGATATAAAAGATGATTATCTCATTGTCTAATGCGAGTCAAGTGACATGTTGGATGCGATTAAAAGTAAGCTATGAAATCCTCCACCAACCCGATATTGGGCATCTCTGAAAATAAAATTAACTAGATTTCACTATAACGCATTATAAAGGGCTTGATGCAACTAATTCTACTTACTTTTGTCTATCGTGCTTTCACATATGTAAGCCCAAACCCAATGACTTCCCCAAATTAAGGAAATGGCCTTTTGTTTCTTCAATTCAAGCTTGCCCTCAATTGCAATGGAATGATAACTTCTCCTTGTCCTTTGAAAGATTGGAATTGCAAGAGATTTTTTTTATATAAGTAAAATGCATTTATATATCTAATAGTTAATTGTACATAAAAAGATTAAGGACATATGTTAGAACATATCTGTAAGCTTGTATTTTCTTATTCTTAGATGAATAAATTCACATATTTATAAAAATAAAAATTAAAAAAAGATTAGGGGCTTACCCTTAAGTTAAGACTACATACAATATCAAATTAAATAAAATATAGCCTCATCTAACTACCAAGCACACTAAATATGCATGTTTTCAACTATTTCAAATGTCTTCCTTGCATTGAAAAATCTCTTTCTAATAAACTTCTTAATAGTTTTAAGAGCAACATTTTAGGAATTAGTAATATATCTAAAAATTCAATCATTCATTTTCTTTTGGATAACACAAACAAATGAGATAAATAAAAATTTTAAAATAGGTGCATTGTTTTGGACTGGCAGTATGGGTTGACAAAATGGTTGAGCAAGTACGAGTTGGACATCCATATGCTAGACTGACAATACGGGTCAACGGATTGAGCTATGCAATATGGGTCTAGCATATATAGTTTCCTTTTTGTTAGGTCTTCCATTTGAGTGGTGCCTAAGATATTTCCTGTTAATGTACCTTGTATTTGGATTTATTTAAAATATAACAACTCTCTTTATGATAGGAGTGTTATTAAGGGTTTGATTATAATGAATATGTTATTCAATAAGAATGTTGTTATGATACCATATTTATGTTCCATTGATATTTTAAAGTGTAATGACTCTGATATTAATAAGATCATGGCTATGATCTAATATTTATGTTGGTAATGTTTGTATTAATAAAAACCTCTACAGTTTAGAAATAGAATTGTCCCAATTCAATGCACCTGGTTTAAATCTAAGTAACATCTACACATTTATCGCTATCACTCTAAATGTGTAATCGATAATCCATTTAATTCCTACAAGAAGGCTAACACTTATATAAAGGCAATCTCCCACTCCCTTTCCCTTTGCTCAAACACTCAAACTCTCTTCTCATTCTTTATAATTTTCTTGAAACCCTAAACAATTCAATGCACCTGGTTTAAATCTAAGTAACATCTACACATTTATCACTATCACTCTAAATGTGCAATCAATAATCCATTTAATTCTTACAAAAAGGCTAACACTTTAAAGGCAATCTCCCACTCCCTTTCCTCTCACTTAAACACTCAAACTCCCTTCTCATTCTTTATAATTTTCCTTGTGTTATCTCCGGAAGTTTTCTCTTGAGAGTGATCCTAGTTAAAAGATTGACTTAATTCATTGTTGAGACCTGAGTGCTGAAAAGATTTCTCCAAGTCCATTACCAGTGGTATCAAAGCCTTAACTTTCAAGGTAGGTTGAATTCTTAAGATGGTGTCTGAAGGTGCGAGAGAATCCTAACACCAACCCCAAGTGGTAAAGTGAAAGAGAACACAAGCTGAAACGATGGTGTCCATGGAGAAAAGACTTAGTTTACTAGAAGGATATGTTTCTCGCATCAAGGAACAAGTGGAGTTGAAAGGATTTGTTGAGCAATTTCAAGAGTCAAATGAACTTGCTAAGTAGTTTCAAGAGCTAAAAGAAGTCATAGATTAACTCCAAACAAAGCTTGTTTTTGCTACCATCTCTCATGGAGATATCCTCAAGCTGAAGAGCTATGGTGGGAAACGATATGTAATAAAAGTTAAAGACTTCCTATGGCATATAAGGCAATATTTTGAGATTGTGAATATAACTGATGATCAAGTCAAGGTACAAACTGCTTCTTATTATCTCACAAATAGTGCTAATGTATGGTGGCGTAGGAAATGCTAAGAAACAGAGAATGAGGAAGAGCCGATTGACACTTATAAGGTGTTCAAGAAGGCATTGAAGAAGTAATTCCTTCCTAAGAATGTGGACTAAAGGACTCACGAAACCTTGAGGGACTTGAGGCACACCACAACTTTGCGAGACTATGTGCAATCCTTCACTATGGTAACCCTATACCTCAAGGATGTACCAGAAAAGACACTTTTGTTTTTCTTTGTGAGTGGCCTTCAAAAATGGGCAAAATTCAAAGTTGAGAAGTGTAATGTGACCAAGTTGAGTCAAGCTATCTCAATTATAGAGTCCTTTATAGATCATAGGTGGAATGAATCATCCTCCAACCCATCTCCTCAAATTGAAAGCTTAGAAAGAGAAGGAAGTCAGTCCCCACTTCATTGTAATGGAGGCATTAGACCATCTTTTCACCATGATGGTGACTGAGGTACTAGACCATCCTTCCACCAAGATGGCAACAAGAGACGAGGTGATCTTTGTTGTTTCATTTGTAAAGCCCACACTATATGAAAGATTGCCTAAGAAAAGGTTCCTCACATGTCATGCAAAAAAAGCCAATGCCATATGAAAGTCCTGAAGAATATGGACACATGGTAATGCTCCAATTACTCAACTTGATGGAAGGTAAGAATCTAAAACCATCTGAAAAATCTTTAAGATACATCAAACTCACAGTCAATGGCATAGATATGGAAGCCATGTTAGATTTGGGTGCAACTTACAACTTCAGCACACCTGGAGAAGCCAAAAGATTGGGCCTTGTGGTGAAGAAAGATGTAGGGTCATTGAAAATGGTGAACAACACCCCTTGGCCAATACGTGGGGTTGTCCATGGAGTGGGTTTGTGCATTGGGAGATGGAATGAAAAAGTGAATCACACAATAGTGTCAATGGATGACTACAACTTGATCCTCAAGTTAGATTTTCTACATGTGGCCCATGCTTTCATTTATCCTACACACAGTCGTTTGTGTATCCTTGCAAGAGATATGTCATGTATGATCACCACAAAGACCATGGGGCATACATAGAAAATACTTTCTACAATGAAAGTGAAAGGAAGTATACAAAAGAAAGGAGATCTCCTTGACAAAAAAAAGTGAATTGCCGAGGTGTAGAAACAATTACCCAACAGTAAGGGTAATATCATAGTCTGGAGTAGATCTTTAACAGATTGAACCATCTTATCTAAGTGTTTTGTGGCAATGAGATGAGTGAGTCTAAAGGAGATCTTCGACAAATTGGAAAAATCTCATCAAAGTGTTATGCGGTGATGAGGCGAGTGTTGCTTAACCAAACACAATGATGAGTTCTTGATTTTACTAATAAGTATTTGAATATGGCAAGGGTGCTATTAAGTTAGAGGTGAGTGTACATGTCATACTGATAGTACAAGCCAATGATCATGTCGTTTGAGTACAAGTTGGACTTCTATGTTCTCATATGAGCCAATGGACAATGTTGTGTGAATGGGTCTTCTAGACTAGGTTTATAGGCCAATGGATTGTGCTCAACAAGTCTAGCCTAATTACTTTGCAACGGTGAGGGCATCGTTGAATTAGGTGGGAAAGAATGTCTTGGATTAGCAATACAAGTTGACAAAATGGCTAAGCAAGTATGGGTTGGACATCCATGTGATGGACCGGCACTATGGGTCAACAGATTAACTTATGTAGTATGGGTCAACAGATTGAGTTGTGCAGTATGGATCTAGCCTACATAGTTTCCTTTGTTGTTAGGTCTTCCACTTGGGTGGTGTCAAAGATATTTCTTGTTAGTGTGCCTTGTATTTGGATTTATTTAGAATGTAATGGCTCTCTTTATAAGATAAGTGTTATTAAGGGTTTGATTGTAATGAATATGTTATTCAATAAGAATGTTGTTACGATACCATCTTTATGTTTCGCTACTATTTTTAAAGTGTAACGACTCTGATATTAAATAAGATCACAGTTATGATCTAATATTTATGTTGGTAACATTTGTCTTTATAAAGACCCCTACGGTTTAAAAATAGAAGTGTCGCAATTCAATGCACCTGGTTTGAATCTAAGTAACGTCTACACATTTATTGTTATTACTCTAAATGTGCAACCAATAATTCATTTAATTCCTACAGTAAGGCTAACACTTATATAAAGGGAATCTCCCGATCCCTTTCCCCTTACTCAAACACTCAAACTCCCCTATCATTTTTTATAATTTTCCTTGTATTATCTTTAAAAGTTCTCTCATGAGACTGGTCCTAGTTAAAAGGTTGACCCAGTTCATCGCTAAGACTTGAGTGCCAAATGGAATCCAAGGCCATTACATTGTGCCTCCTTAGTGTATGCTAAACACTTTGGATGCACCACAATCATCATGTCATGTAAGTTGTCACATCATTAGTTTAGGAATTTTCACTACTTTTTCAATAGACCAATTTACGTTGACTTGTTTTATGAAGTAGTGATTTAAGCAAAATAGAAATATCAATCACCAAGGATAAGTCTACAAGTAAATATCTTACGCCTCTATTTGATGGAAAGAATGATTTTACATTCTAGCAAGTTAATGTACTAGAGAGAAACCCGTGAGAACCCTACTGACATTATTCCAAACCCTCAAAACCCAGACCCACCATCAGTGCCCCTTTAGTTGGAGCCTTCGCTACCATCAATTAATGGAGGCTTGGGGTGTTCCCTAAATCTTGTTGGCCCAAACCCCCCCTCCTCCCCGCCCCAAAACTCCCTATACCCCTTCCTTTCTCTTTTTTTCTCTCTCTCTCTCCACTTATTCCCCATGCCTATCTCTTTTACCCTTTCTTCTCCTTAATTTCTTTTTCTTTTGCTCTAAAATTTTCTTCCCCCACCCATCCCCAACCCCACCTTCTTCCTTCCTTTTCACCTCTATCTTCCTTTTTTCTATTTTCTTTTTCCAATTCTTTTTTTTTCCCAAGCCTTCCCATGTCTCACTCTTCATAATAACGTCTTTGTCTCTCTCACACATGTACTAGCATAACTTAACAAATCCTGCTAGTGGCCTTACATGTGGGAGATTGTGAATGAAGGTTCCATTGCTTTTGCCTTTAAACATCAATTAAACTCTTTTAAGGTCCTAAGATATGGTACAAGTTGTCAGCCAAATTTATCCAAAACCTATATCTACTCAAAGATGAGCCCCTAGCTCCCTTGGCTTTAGTTTAATATCAGGTGCTGGAAGTGGAAAAATGTGAACCACATCCTCAAAATCTAAGGTGGAAATCAAAACAGCTATGCCCCAATCATGCAATGAAGGGACTATAGTAGAACCATTGGATGTCTTGAAATCAGGTCCCTTTGATACCTCTTCTTGTCTGAATAATTCATATGAGGTATTTTTTGATGAAATTGCTTCCCAAGTTGCTATAAATGATAAAGTAGACAACATAGGACAGAGTCAGAAGTAAGGAGTGATACCTAATGTTGATAGCTCAAAATTTGTTGTATCTACCAATAGTGTTGGAATGCCTTGGAAACAAGTAGCCATGGGAACAATAAATCAAACTGCTAAATTAGATTACCTACCTTTACTAAAAAGGGAAAAAGAATTGTTGTAAAACGTTCTCAAGAAACAATTGAGGAAGGTAAAATCATTTTGCTAATTGTCTTTGTAGGTTATTTTTTGAATGCTAGTACTTCATGTTATGTAATGAGAGGAATTGTTGAAAAGTTATGGGGTAAGGATAACTCACTAGATGTTATTGCTATTGAGGATGATTTTTTTTTTTTTTTTTTTTTGGTTATCTAATATTTAGAAGTTAAAAGAAGTAATGGAAATTTGAGTATGAGACATAACTGGTAAACCTTTGTTTCTCTAAAAATGGCACCCTTGTATCATATTAGATAAGGCCAAAATATCTATTGTTCCCATTTAGGTTAAATTGTTTAATGTTCCTCATGCATTATGGAATAAGTTTGTTATGAGCCATGTTAGTAGCATGCTAAAAAAACCTATATATATGAACAAAACTATTGAACAAAAGCATCGATTATCATATGTCAAAGTCTGTCTTCTAATGTATATTTGTTGGAGAATAAGGGTTTTGTTGTGACAAAATATATTTGGGAATTATCTCTTAAAATATGTTTTTCATAAGTGTAAAAGAAAATCATAGGAAGTAAAAGGTGTACAAATTATAATATCAATCAATGATATTATAAAGTGGCTAGGTTCCTGGATTTCTTAATATAATGTTATTATATAATGCCTTTGAGAAATGCCTTATTTAATATCATTATATAATGCCTTGAGAAAAGTCTTGTTTAAATGATTTTAAATATATGGTCTATTATATTTGAGAAATATGATACTTGCTCTTATTTGGATGAAGGTACAAGTTGATTAACTCTAGCAAAACTATCTTGCTAAATCAAGATTATACAAACTGATTTACTAAGAGCTTATTGGAGCAAATCATGGTTTTATGAAGAACCTATGTTCTTTGTGCTCATGGCCTGCTTGTTAAAAGTCTCACGGCCCGCTTATTAAAAGTCTCACGACCCATTTATTAAAAGTCTCACAGCATGCTTGTTAAAAGTCTCATGGCCCACTTATTAAAAGTCTCACGGCCTACTTGTTGGAAGTCTCTCGGCTTACTTGTTATCAGCCCGTATTACCTGAATGAAACTCACTGTTTCATTTAAGCAGCCTTTCTCTTAAGCCACTCGCATGGCCATGATGCCCTAACCCCCAATTTTAAGCATAAGGCAACTAAGAAAGAGAGAGAGAGAAAAGCTATGCCACTCAGGTGATCAAGTCCTCAACAGGAGGATTCTCAAGTAGACCTGTGTCAGAACGGTTGGATTTTTTATTAAAAGTGAAGATGTGAAGATGATTTGAAGGGTGATTTACTATTCTATTGGGTAGAAGGCTACATTTGAGGTTTGAATGTTTGAAACCCTAGCTCTACTTTTTCTATTTAAGAAGAGCTAATCTTTGAAAAAGAGGTTGACAATTTATGAGCATCTGAAGTTCTCTTTCTTTCAAAAACCATCCTTTGAGCTCACCTAATTAATCATTCAATCTCATTCACTTTCGGTGAAATACAAGGTTACGGTGATGTTCTAATTAAATCGTTTATTCTCTAATTTTATCATCTATTGTATCTTGTATAACCTTGTTTATGTGCTAATTACATTCAAAATATATATTGCACATAAACATTGTAAGGTATCTGAAACCCTAATTTGCTGTAATTTGGGGATTTCATGATAGAAGCTTTGAACTTTATTATTCATGCTTGAATAGCTCCTTTAATTAGCAATATCCCACAAACTATCATATTATTTGGGGATTTGCATTTGTACATGATCTTTTGATCATATCTTGTAACTATACTTGAGAATTCCTTTAAGAAAGGAATTGTTTGGATTAGGGAGAACATTTTCTCCTAATCTGGTTTAAGTAAAAGAGACTTCAATTGGTTGGATTGAAAGAGAAAAGGGTGGATGTAAAGCTCAAGGATTGAATGCCAAACCATTGTGGTAAATCTAGTGTTTCTCTTCCTTTTACTTGCTTAAAGCTAACTTGTTGATTATTGATAATTATCTAGCTATTGACTTGTTATTAATTTATTGCCTTACCCGTGAGTTTGATTTGCTATTTTGAAACAAATCAGTGTGTTATTAGCTTGCTGTTTTTCTTACTATAGTCGTGTGAATTGTATGAACTTTTAGAATCATTTTAGAGAGAAAAAATTGTAGCTTGTTTTTAGCTTAATCAATTCAACCCCCTTCTTGTTAAGCCATAAAACCCAACAATATTAATAGTGAGTTTCCTCAAAATTTTAATGTTAATATAGGTAATAATGAGGTGTTTAAGATTACTGTGGAATATGGTTCGATCCTTCCTAAATGTGAGAAATGTAATTGCTTTGATCATAAGGATTGCACTATCAAGAAAAATATATAGATTCCCAAAAAAAGTGCAGGCACTTCCTAAGTACCAATACCACAAGTAAACTAAAAAGGAGATGTTCAAGTCCCACTTACAATTATAATGAATTAAGTAAATACTCATGCAATTAAGGAAAATGGTATTGCTTAAGCTACTGTTATTAAGCCTAGTGTTGCTTCTTCTCTCTTGAGGAAATAACCCTGATACAAACTCTAAATTTATTTCTATTACTTGTAAAAAGAAAACTCTTGGAATGAAGAAGGACAATGATTATGTAATTATCTAAAAGAAATAGGTTTGCTCACTTGCTAATGACAATCAAAACACTTATAATGTGCTTTCAAATCCTCTTGATAACTTTGGTGCATTAGAGAAAGGGGAAAAGCCTCTAAATCAATGAATATCTTATCTTAGAATGTAAAAAGCCTCAATTAATGCTCCAAACAAAAAGAAGTTGTTAATTGTGTACTATCTCAAGTTCCACATGTTATCATTTTGATAAAGCATAGAATAAAAGAAGAAAATGAAATTACTCTTATAATTACTTGCATTCCAATGTTGGAAGAATCTAAATTTTATAGAAATCGTTTGAGTTACAACTTTCGATTCAAAGAACTTTATCTCAAGCTATTCATTACTACATCGATAAGTTAGGTTTGCCATCTTTCCTTTTGTCTGATATCTATGCAAGCAACTTGGAATTTGAATGTAAGGAGTTATGGACAAATAAAATCTTTCTTTACCCAAAATATTGGAAATGTTCCATGGCTATTAGTGGGTGATTTTAATGAAATTCGGCATGTAAATGAATGCATTGGTCCAAATGTAAGATGGACAAGGGGCATGGAGGATCTAAATTATATGATTGGAAAACTAGGATTGTGGAACCCTCTTTTATTGGTTCTTTTTTCACTTAGTCTAATAAAAGCTCAACCCAAAATCTCAGAGCTAGCAAGATTGAGAGAGCATTACTAAACGCAAAAAGGATTCTTAAATTTGATAAATTTTCAATCGGGTTCTTGCCTCCCTTAGTATCAAAGCATTCTCCTTCCTTAGTTAAGTTAGATACCACTTATAGGAGGAAAAAAACTATTTTCATATTCTTTGATTTTTGGCCAAATAGTCCTAATTTTATGGATATCGTTAATTCTATTTGGTAACAAGAAGTTAGTGGTACCAAAATGTTCAAAGTTGTGAGAAAGCTAAAGGCACTAAAGGTGCAACTTAGAAAGCTTAATTCTGCTCAATTTGGTGATTTGCATTATAAGGTAAAGGTTGCTAGAAAATAGTTACAACAAACTCAACTCAATCTACAACTTGACCCCTTTGATATAGATATGCGCTCTAAAGAAAGACTTAAAATAGAGCAATTAATTGAATTGAGTAAACATGAAGAAATCATTTTAAAACAAAAATTAAGGAATCTTTGGCTTAAAGAGGGTGATAATAATAGAAGAATGTCCTTTTCATCCTTGATGCATAGAAGAGCCCATAATAAAATCACTCACCTAGTACAAAAACATGGATTTACTATTTCTAATGATGATGCCTTGTGTAAATCTGTCATTACATATTATCAAGCTGTATTTGGAAGTTGTCCTACTAATAACATTTCCACTTAACAAGATCAGGGGAGTCTTCTAGCGTAGATCCACAGTACACTTCCTTATTCCATGAGAATGTGAATGAATTGTTGAATTTACCTGTTCTTAAACAATCAGATGTGGTGAGAATTATATAGGGATTTTATGATTTTAAAGCTCTCGGTCATGATGGTTACAACAATCTATTTTACAAGAACGTTTGGCCTATTATTGGTCATGACATAGAAGATGTAGTGCTAGATTTTTTCTCATGCAAGAAATTACTGAAAACTATTGATAACTCTATTTTGTATAGGATTATTTTAACTACTTTAGGCATTATATACTATAATATTTGTTAAAATATATTTGTATTTATTTGTGTTTAAGCAAGTTTTGTTTGTTTATGCAAAAAACCCCAAAATGAAGGAAATGAAGAAAAATAGAAAGAAAAAGTAGAAGAAAAAAAAGAAAGAAAATAAGCAAATATAGAACAGGAGAGAGCTAACGTGAAACTCACATGGGGGCAAAATGAAACTTAGTAATAGAGGCAATAGAGGTCTATTATCAAGCAATTGTCGGGCAAACAAGGGAGAAGTTAAGCATAAAAGAAAGCAAAATTGAGAGAGAGGAGAGAGAGTTGGCGGGGAAAAGGAGAAAATAGAGAGAGTCAACGATCGTGCATAGGCAGTAAGGGAGCTCACCAAACCTCAAAGATGATGCTTGATAGTGCGTGTCTCAAAGAGAAAGCATGGCAGTCATGCAAATGCTAACTGTCCAACACTCCTAAGAAACAACCCAAAGCTTGTGCATTTTTGACTAATTTTAGGTAGTTTCTAGCCATGATAGCATTTTTCAACTTGTTATGTGCAATTTTCAGTAGTGGAGGATCAATTTTTTGACAGAAATGGCGAACACCGTTTGGGCTAGCTTTTTCATCAAATCTACATGTTTTTATGAAGGATATGAATAGTTTCTTGGTAGATTGGCACTCCAGACATCCTCTCTAACAATTTCCAATGGTTTTTTAGTAAAGAAGCGGTAGCATATGGTGGCATATGAAAGCGCATGAAAGCATGTTTTCCAATGGTCCCATACCTTTTATTCTTTCTTTGGAGTTATCTCCAAAAGAAACCATACCTTCAATTTTTAGCTCAAGTGTTAAGAAGAGCTTCATCATCCCAGACATATGTTAGGAGCAGCCTCTATCTAGAATCCATAGATTTCTAAAATCCTTGTTTCTCACTTTTGCACTCAAAGCTTGTAGAAATAAAGATATTTGTTGAAGTGCTTAGTGCCTTTTTTTCTTTGGGTCCGTGAAAGTTAGTTGAACAAATATTATTGAAAGTTTTAGGCATCTATACTTTCTTTATCTTACATGGTCTTCTAAGCCTAATAGGACATGTATCAATTAAATAACCAATATATTTACAATATGGACATTTATCATACAATGAAGTCGTGTAACTTTTCTTTTCAAATAATTTTTTACAATATTTTGAGTTTTTGTTTAATTATTACCTATACCAGCTTTATCATACATGTCTTTTTAGGATTGCAACATCTTTTCTAACATGGTACTTCCTTTTGTGAATTTCTTTAACAATAAAGTAATGTCATCCAGCGTCAACTAAATTTGTTATTTTTCCTTTTCTAATTCATATATTCTTTTGTTTAGATTTTCTACATCAGAATTAGTGCAAACAATTTCAACAACATAAACATTCATGTCTAAAAGTGATGCAAAGTTTGTTAAAACAACTCTATCACCGCTTGTTTCACTTTTTACGGATTTATATTTTTCTTTCAATTTTCTATATTTATTTTTCATCTTGTTTGCATACTCAACCATATCAAAAAATGTAGTTTTTATACCATAACTTACATCATTTAGGAGTTCAATATCATGTATCTCAAGTTTCTCATCTTTAACGATTGCTGCTATAGTTAGACAAAGGTGTGCAATTTCTTCTTATTCCTCTTCTTTCGATGATGAGCTCTCATCATCCTAGGTAGCAATCATGGCCTTTTTCTTATTTTTATTTTTCCTTTTACGCAGAGGGCAATTAACCTTAACATGTCCCAGTTTTCTACATTCAAAACACATATTATCCTTAGAATCATATGTTTCTTTCCTCCTAGATTTTCATACATTCTTGCTTATGCCTTTCCTAGCTAACATAGCAATCTCATCATTTTCAAAATCTAGTTCATCAATTTTTTCTACTTCTACTCTTAAAGTAAGTGATTTTTTTTTTCTCTTTCTCTCTCTCTACCTCTTCTCATTAATTGCATTTTATGAATTTTTATTGATCCTAGAAAGTCGTCTAAGGTTAGCTTGTCTTAGTCATGTGCTTCCTCTATAGCCATCTTTTTAGGGTTCCAACTTTCAAGTAAAGACACTAACATTTTTCTAGTCATTTCTTTCCTAACAATTTAAGTTCAAAAACTATTTCAATAAATCTACCAAACATTTCACTAATAGTTTCAAAATCTTTCATAGTAAACAATTCATAATCATGTATAAGCATAGTAACTTTAAAGGATTTAACTTTCTAAGTACCTTCATAGATGACTTCTAACTTATCCCAAATCTCTCTACCAGTGAGGCAAGAAGATACTTTATTAAACTCATAAGCTCTTAAACCACTATATATCATATTCATAGCCTTAACATTTAACCCTATAACCTTAGCTTCATTTTCATTCCATTCATTAGTCTCGGGTAATGTAGTACCCTTTCTAATAGCTTGCCATGCTTTTGGATCTTGACCAGTGATAAACACTTGCATTAATTGTTTCCAATGTCTATAATTTATATCATCAAATAATGGTGGTTTATTAAACCTTGTTACAGCTACACCTTTTTCTAATGCCATTATAAGAATCTACTCTAGGATGTTAATCCTTTAATCAGATAACCTGGCTCTGATACTAATTGTTAGGTATAATGGCTAACTAAGAAAAAAAAAAGGGGGGGTGAATTGGTTGTTTGAATATTAATGTCTATTATTTGGTTTCTCAAACACACCAATACTTATCAGCATAAACTACAAAATCAAACAACAATAGACAACAAGAACAAGTATAAGATTTACCATGGTAGTTTGGCACTCACACCTATGTCCACCCTCCTTTTCCTTCAACTCAACTAGTTGAAGTCCACTTTACTCACTAATTAGGAGAAAACATCCTCTTAATTCTTCCAATTCTTTCTCAAATGAATTACAAAACTTTAGGATTCCAATAAAAGGTTGTCTCAACCTTGTTACAAGAGCAAATATCCAAATAATGTATATTTTGTGAGGGATATTGCTTATAAGTGAGCTTGCTAAAGATATTAAGTAGAAATCCAAGCTTTAATCATAAAACCCCCAAATTTCAACAAATTACGGTTTCAGATTTACAACCAAGTTTGTGTGAAATAATAATCAAAGTTCAATTAACACATAAACAAGAGTATACAAGAGTATACAATTACAAAAATAGAATCTTTGAAGAATGTCACCAAAGATGTTCACAAAATCGCAACACTTTGAGCAATCTTGATTTCTTAATAGTTTCATGTAAAACTATTTCTTAAGCCAAAAAATGGAAGCTTTTATATCATATTCAAATAAGAATAGCTAATTTGAAGTTTTTTCCAAACCTGACAAAGTCGAAACCTTCTTCCCGTTGGAGTAATAGAGTTCTTCCATCACTTGGGACTTTGATTCAAACTCTTAATCATCATATAGTCACCCAATTAGCCATTATGACACAACAGTTGCTTCTCTACAAATCTTCCTATTGAGAATAAACGTTTAGCTGTAGAGAGGAGTTGTCTCATTTGAAATAGGAGCTAGGAATTCTAATTAAAGCAAAGCTCAATTTAGGGCACTCGATTTCTTAGTTGAATGGTGCTTTTAGGTAAGCTTGCAGCTCTCATGCGTTGCAGGCTTGGATCAGCTTGTGTCTTGCGGGCTTGGATTAACCTACTTCGCATAAGCTCAAGTTAGCCTACTTCTCGCAAGCTCAGATCAGCTTGCATTATCATAAGTTCATCATAAGAGCTTACAATATATGTTAGACCTCTTTTGCATAAACAATTTTTCCTGCAATAACTTGAAATCTAGCATAAAATTCTCATTAATAGAAACATTATACAACTAACACTTTCTTTCTTCCTTTTTTATTTCTCAAGAAATATTCTTATAGAACTTGAATAAGGTTGCAATATATAAGGATGTAGGCAACTGTCTAATTTGTAATATCATTGATTCATATTATAATTTAAACACATTTTACTTCTTTTAATTCTATTTTGTACATAAGTATATGAAAAACATATACTTATTCGTAAGGTCATCTACGATTGGGAATCTGAATTGCAATGGATGATTAAAGCAACTAAGGGAAAGGATTTAGTCGCAAAGCTTCTCCAGCTTTCTTTCTTAGCTTGCCTTTATTGTATCTGGTTAGAACGAAATCGTAGACGTTTTCAGAATAAGTCTATTGATATTCCAATGTTATTAGCTAAAATCAGGAGAGTAGTCCGTGGAAGAGCTTCTTTATTTAGAAACATTAAACTCTCTCAAGCAAATGTTTTGTTGAGTCATAGTTGGAGAATTTCAAAGTCTATATTCTCCTAGATGATTGTAATGCTGGGGTATGCCCCTAAGCTTATGTATTTCTTTATTCTTCGATGAATCAACTCACATATTCATCAAAAAAAAAAAAAAAAGTATATAAAAAACATTTATATACATTTAACAACAAAATTTGTCACAACAAAACATATCTTTTTCTAACACCTAGTAGTTAGGTGAAACCAAATGCTCTAACATGTTTCGTTTATCAAGTTTAGATTAACTTTAGTTGTTTAATCCATGTTTTACCATTTCAATTTGTTAGATAAATTTTAGAAACTATTCACCATTAGTAATTAGTTAGCCTAGTATTCACTAATCTCTGTGGCATGATATCTTATTCACTATTATATTACTTGTTCAACATGTATAATTGCATATAGGATTTCACCGAATAACTATTAATGCTATTTTGTTATGCCTACTTCCAAAAACCTCCAATCCAAGTTGCATGAAGGATTTTTGACCAATTGCTTACTATAATGGTTTATATAAAGTGATCTCTAAACTACTCACAAAAGGATAAGCCTAGTTATCCCTATTATGATTAGCCAAAACCAAATTGCTTTTAGGGTTGTCAAATCTTTGAAAATGTTATGCTCTGTCAAAAATTGCTTCATAACTATCATAAAGAAGATAAAGGTAAGCGTGTTGCCATTAAGATTGATCTCATGAAAGCTTATGACATGGTTAAATGGGATGCAATATTAGGTGTTCTCCAAACTATTCATACTCCTTAAACTTTGTTTGATTTTATTAGCCAATCCATTACTACTACTAGATTCTCTGTGAACTTCAATGATAAATATCTTGGTTATTTTAAGGGCACCAATGAGTTAAGGCAAGAAGATCCTTTGTCCCCTTATTTATTTCTCTTTGTCATAAAGATTCTTAGTAGGATTATTATTGAGAAAACTTCTACTTTTACTTTTAAATATCATTGGCATTGCAAGAGGGAGAAAATCACTCATCTTTGCTTTGCTGATGACTTATTTTTATTTTCACATGGGGATGTTAATTCAGTATTATGTCTCACTGATGCTTTGGAGGACTTTACAACACTCACAGGTTTACATTTTAATCCTAGCAAATGTAAAATATTTTTTTAGGGTTTATTAAACAAGAAAAGCTTTTGATATTAGACCACACTCCATTTTCTAAAGGAAATCTCCCTATTAGGTATCTTGGTGTTCTTTTTATTACAAAAAGGCTTACTTACATTGATTATAAGGTTTTGACAAAGAAAATCATGACAAAAATTGATGGATGGGTTACTTCTATCTACACCTTTTGGATGCAAATGTTCCTTCTCCCAAAACATACCATTTATGAGATTAAGAAGAAGATTATGCACTTTTTATGGGTAGGTAATTTAGAAGACCATAAAACTCATAATGTTACTTAGCAGGTTGTTTGTTCACCTAAAAAAGAAGAAAGACTTAGACTAATAGACTTTAAAGTGTGGAATAAGGTTTTATTGGGGTGGTCACTCTAGAATCACATCAATTTTCCAAGTTCATCCTTATGAAGTAAATGGATTCATAGTACTAAATGCAAGAGAACTTCAATTATGTATCTTGATATCAAAGGAAATATAACATGGAGTTCAAGAGGTCTTCTAAAGCTACGACAAATTCTTACCTCTATGCTCTCTAACCTTTCTTATTGTTGTAAAGAAATATATAAGGATTTACGCCAAGTAAATACTGAGGTTGAATGGTATAATTTGATATGGTAAGGAAGAATCTTGAAACATAACTTCATTGGTTGTCTCATATATAGGGATAGACTTCCTACAGCAAAAGTAATTTCTCGATGGCTCCCCTTAATTGATATGTATTGTAATTTCTATGGTTCTCAATATAAAAGTAGGTCACACTTGTTTTTTCAGTGTACTTGGACTAGTCAAATTTGGAGAAGTATTCTAGCATAACAAGGCCTTCATAAGAACATCGACAATTGAAATTCTTAACTGTAATGGATTATTAAAGCAACTAAGGGAAAAGATTTGGCTACAAAGCTTCTTAAACTTTCTTTCTTAGCATATCTCTATTATATATGGTTTAAACATAATTATAGACGTTTAAAAAAAAAAACTGTTGAAATACCAATTTTGTTGGTTAGAATAAGGAAAGTAGTTCATGGAAGAGCATCTTTATTTAGAAACATTAAACTCTCTCAGGCAAATGTTTTGTTGTCATAGTTATAGAATTCCAAATACAATTTTCTGTTATATAAATTATAAAGTTAGGATATGCTCCTAAACTTTTGTATTATCTCATTCTTCAATGAATAAACTCATATATTCATAAATAAATAAAAAATTAGTATACAAGAGCTATTAACAAAATAAGGTCTTGATGATGCTTTGGAAAACAACATGCCACAACGATGGATGTTAAAAAGTGGATGGAGATTTTGAAAAAAGCTTTAAGCATAATTAGAATGACAATTACTTCAAGATATCAAGCATAACATGGGGAAAGAGAAGACACCTATAGCTCTATGAAAGAAGCTAAAGAGAAATCATGTGTCATGGTCTTTAATAAACAAGTATATAAAGATAGGTGTTCTTTAAGGATAGGTGAATATGCATAATCCCATAAATAATTTTAAAAGAATAAAACAACATTGTCTCAATTGTTGAAATATGGAAGAACAGATAAAGGAGGATCTACTTTAACAATCATCCTTGCCAAAATCTTAAAATTATTTTTGCTTTGAATGGGATCACTTCAATGTTTAATGGTAATTGGAGTTTAAAAGAGGAAAAAAAATGAATACCATGGCAAGAAAGCATTGGCAATGGTGAGCTCTTCTTAAGGAATGGCTTTATAAGGTTTTAATAGTTAAGAGAAAGACCTAATTGCAATCCTATAAACTAGGAAGATATAGCTATTATTATTGTAAAATAAAGGATTATATATAGAGTAACTATAAATGATTGCTGTAGGACTTAGCAATTTCCAAAAGTCTAAAACAAAATCTTAGATAAACTCAAATAAGTTTTACCAATTGATGTGGGATGACAATAATTCACCTTAATAAAGTGATAATGGATACTAGATTTTGCCACTAATACTAGATTTTTTTTTTTTTTTTGATATTTTGAATAACAGAAAAAATCTTAGTTGTGTCACTTTAAGAAGCAATAAGAATATGGAGATTGAAGATATTAGAAGTATTAGCTTCAGGCTTTATAATCATGTTATTTATAAATTAGAAAGTGGACAAAGCAACTAAAGGAAGGGATTTTGATATTAAACTTCTTAAGATATTCTTTTTAAGTTACATTTATTGTATATGGGTTAAATGAAACAAAGTATTATTCTAGGAAAAAAAAAACAACTAATATCCCAATTTTGTTGGCAAAGTAAGTAATGTTATATAAGGGGAAACTTCTTTACTTAGAAATATAGAAACCTCCTAAGGAAATTTTATTTTGAGTTTGATTTAAAGGCTTCCAACTCCCATATCTTCATAACTATAGTAACTTTTGTAATTCTAGGTGTATGTCCCTTTACTTCTATAATCTAATTTTTACAACACAATTTACCATTCCACAAAAAATTACAAAACTTAAGGTATGCACCTACATTTGGCTACAATATTATTTTCTTAGGGGAATTTGATTCACATGTGTATACATACAAAAGTGAAGTTGATTGGCTTAAGACATACAAACAAGATAAAGTAATACTTCAAGGCAAGCAAAGAGAAATAAGAATGTTAGCCTCCTAAATAGTTAAGTTGTTTGGAAGAGGCATTTAAATATGGTAGCAAAAATACCAACAAGAATTCTATCAAAACACAAGAATAACATATAAAAAAATTGTCTGAAGTTTTCTAAGGAAGTGAAGGCAATTGAAGATTTTCATCAAGTGAGAAATGTGTTAAGGGCTCCTAATTCTTAAAGTGGAAGTCCTACACAACTTTAGAAAGAAAGCTTTATAAGTTAGAAGGCCTATAAATAGGCCTTTAAATTGTGTTTTTTGAAGTAAAACCAAAAACTTGCATAATACTAATAACTATGTGCTGAATTATTTGAAAAGTTTTCTAAACAAAGATTGAGAGGGTTTTGTAGTCATATTTCATTTAAAAGATTATAATTGTGCCATTTTGTATTGGATTAGGGTAAGAAAAGGTAAAAGATGAGATGAACATAAGAGAGAGTTTTTGAGTGAGCAATGTAAAATATATTACTATCTATTTTTATACATTGTGAAGAATGCATTTATAGGCAACATGACCTAACCTATGTATAGAAGGAAGACATGTATAATCATTACAATAAATTAGGGCCTAATTATAGGACCAAATATGGAAATCTATCTTCTATACATTAACACTTCACCTTAAGGCCAAGATTTGAATCAGTCAAATACTTCAAGCTTGGAAAAAAGATGTCAATGTTGCTTATTGTAAAGGGCCTTTGTTAGTAAGTCAGTAGGTAGCTCTTTAATGGAGACATGTCACATGGCAATGATCCCTTGTTGAAGCTTTTCTCTAATATAGTGATATTCAACCTTAATGTGCTTCGTGCACACTGCGATCTTTCTATAATTCCATTGTCATAGTGTAATAATGGTAGATGTTTCATATGAAAACTAAAATCCTTAAGTAATCCGATGATCTAAACTATTTCACAAGTAGTGAATTGCATGGCTCAGTACCCTACTTCTATGGATGAAAGTGAGATAGTGGGTTGTTGACTTATCAACGTGCCTTTTACCTTCCAAGTTCTAATAAATATGTTATTTCAACCATACCTTAAGAAGTCCATATTGGAATTTTTTTAATGACATTTTAATATACAATAAAAGTGGGGAAAAGCATGTAGAGCACCTTCAAATAATTTTCTCTACATTACAAAAGCACTAGTTCTATTTCAAAAAGTCCAAGTGTGATTTTGCCAAGATAAAAATGAAGTTTTAGGCCATGTTGTACCTAAAAGAGCCGTGGAATGGATGACAAAGTGCAAGAAATTCTACAATGGAAATAATTGGGCAACACATGTCAACTTAAAGGCCTTGTCAAGTTGGTAGGGTACTATTGTAAATTGGTCCAAAAGTTTAGGAAAATACTTTGCTCGCCTACTAACATGTTAGAAAAGAATGGCTTTCAATGGTCAAATGAGTCAGAAGCAGCATTTATGCAACTTAAAAACAATAAGTCAATCTCCCATTCATGCTCTACTAGATTTCTCATAACTATTTACCATTCAACACGACAAATTAAGGGGAGGAATTAAGATTGTACTAATTGGTAAAACATTACATGGTAAGCATTTACAACATCAATTTATGGGAATGAACTAATGTCCCTTGTTATAGGCTATACAAAATGGAGGCATTATCTTTGTAGAATTCATTTTATGATGCAAATAAACCAATGCAACTTGTTAATATCTATGGAACAAATGGATATCTACACTAGCCCAACAAGAAATGGCTAGCTAAGTTAGTAGAATATGATTTTGATGTCCACTATACCCTTGGGAAAACCAACCTCATGGTGGACACCCTTTCCTGAAGAGAGGGATATTGGCCAAATGAAGAACTGGGAAAAAAATGTGGCAGTTTTAAAGTGCTTGCGAAATAAGAGCAACATGCAATATGTGAAATCATGAAGAAAAAAGACCAAGTCAAAGGAGAAACAATCAAGCAAATCCAACTAGGAAATGAGATGAGAAACAAAGGTAGGGAAGTTATAATCTCCATAAAGGAAATCTCATGCTTTATTGTCTTAAGTCCAATGCCAAATTGGTTGCAACCAATTTGAGAGTAGAAGTTAAAGGACCTGTATCTCCATGCCGTTGCTAAAAGAATTTAAAAAAAAAAAAAAAAAAAACAAATGAAGCAGTGGGACCTTAGGACTAGAAGGATGGATTATCTTCTTTAAGGAAAAGGTTTAGTTGGCATGGCACTCAACCCTCATTAACGCCTTCCTAATAGAAATTCATGGGTCAACTCATAAAGGCTTCCACAATTCCATTTACAAGGCTCACACCATGTTTTATTAAGAAGGAATGAAAAAAAGGATGCTAGAAACTATTAGAAATTATGAAATATGCCAAAAGCACATGGTTCCCCCTTCGCCTCTTGCAACCTTACCAATGCCAAAAGATGTGTGGGAAGACTTATCCATGGACTTTATTGATGGACTACCCAATTCTAAAGGTAAGAAATCCATCCTTGTAGTAGTGAACTATTCATCAAAGTTAGTCATATTATTCGACTAAGTCATCCCTATACTAACATCAACATAACCCAAGGCCTTTTTTAGAACATTTTAAAGAGTTATGGTATGTCAAGAATCATAACAAGTGAATGAGATCCCATCTCACTAGATTATTTTTTAAAGAGCTCTTTTGCTTGTAGGAAACAAATATCAACTACTCCTCTACCTATTACCCACAAACCAATGATTAAACGGAAGTGGAAAATCTCACATTGAAAATGTATCTCAAATGCTTTTTAGGTGATGACCTAATAAATTAGGTTCATTGGCTTTCATGGGTGAAGTATTACTACAATATCAACTTCCACTAAGTAATGAATAAGAAACCTTATAAAGTGGTCTTTGGCAAAGCTCTACCTACTCTTCTCTCATACATCCTAGGTGCATCAAGAATGAGAGCCATGGACAAGGTACTTAAATAATGTGACAACATGTTGCTGACATAAGGATGTACATTCAACAAGCCTAACATTACATGAATAAATATTATGATTTTGAAGATGAAGGACATCATTATAATATAAAAGATTAGGTGTTCTTTTTCACTATAGGCAAACCACCTTGGCAATCAGTAAAGCTTTCAAGCTTTCCTCCAAGTTCTACAGCCTTTATTAGATTAAAGAAAAAGTAGGCGAAATGGCATAGAAGGTCAAACTACTTGAAATAGCAATAATTCACCTAGTATTCTATATCTCCTACCCAAAAACGTTTGTGGAGACACCAACAAAAATAGAGGACTCGCTACCCATCATCACTAAAGGTGAACAAAACATGCCTTTTTTTTTTACAGCCCCTACTAGCCATTCTAAAGCATTAGATTTAAAAGAACAACCAAGAAGTTCTTGTTCACTAGCAAGGTATGTCATGTATAACAAAAAATGGGAGACCCTTGAGCAAATGTTGTTGTTTCCACACTTGAGCTTGAGGACAAGCCTAAAAAGGACGAGGAAGGATTGTCACATACCTTACAGTTGTTGCTCCTTTTGACAACTCACAAGTAAAGCTTTCCAATTTGGATAGCCTCTTTGTTAGAATATATTTTAATGATATTAGGATATATAAGCATTTTGATAATGAGAAAAATCAGAATTATAATATGAGAATATTATAATCATTTTGTTGAAATATATTGATGATTGAATGATGAGAAAAATAGAATTATAATATGAAAATATTATAATTAATTTTTTATTATTTATAAGTTTCATAAGAAAAATAATGTTGAAATTGTATATAGGAAATTGGGTTAGAATGAGCCCAATCCGTAAGTCAAACCCAGTCCAGAGAGGCGCGACCTAGTCCAAAGTGTGTGACCCAACCCAAAGCGCAACCCAGGTCCAAAACACAACCCAATGCGCCACCTAGGTCCAGAAGATGTGACCTGCAATCCAGAAGTGTCTGTGACCCGCGAACAAGCCTGAACCTAGTCCGATGCATGACCCATTTGATGCCGTGACTTCGCCGCTCCATTTGGACATCGATTTCAACTCCAATCAAGCTGCAAAATGGCTCATTGGAAAGCTAATAGAGAGGAGAACATTTCTGTGAAGAAAAATCGAAGACCCATTACTCAGAGAGAATTAATTTGAAGAAATTATGGAGTTATACGAGTTCTAGCCCTAACTGCTCAAAAATGAAATTTGAAGTAGATTAGAGGGTTTCTGAAGACGATTTCAAAGGGCTTTTGGAAGCAATGAGGTGTTCTATCAATCTGTGAAGAGCCCATGAAGAATTAATTCAAGATTGGAGAGAATTGAAGAAGATTTGAGTGAAACCTGAAATCTATGCCATTTTGGATGGGGGTTTTTGAATTAAGTGAAGGCAGAACCATAACGTCGACATTCAGTCTCTCTTAAGCTCAAAAATGGACAGAGAAGAGGGAAATAAGGAACTCCAACGAGAAGGAGACTTGATGGGGCTCAGAGGTGTTAAAACGACTCTTTGAAGTGAAAGGTTAGCTGTTCGGAAGTTATTTAAGCAAGTTTATCTTCACCATTGCAAGGTGTCCGAAAATAAGAAGGAAAGAAAGTAATCTATGAATCATCTCATACTACTCATTCTAGCTCATTCTAGCTCATCCAAACCTATGATTTTTATCTTCATTGGGTGACTAACTTTTGAGCTCATTACTTGCTTATTAGAGAATCAATTTGTGCTTCATTATACCTATTGTTGAAGTTGATTTTCTACAAGTAGACTCAACTAGGGTTTGAATGAATTTAGGGCTTTTGTTCATATTACTCTGTATTAAGTCTCTAGCAATTGTTTGAAGCTTCTGAACTTATATTGCATATCTTACAAAAGCTTAGTTCGAAATTTTTCAATTGTATTGTAATCCTTAGTGTAAGGATTGTTTAACTCCTTAAGGAGTTGGAAAGTGGAGGAGAAAGTTTTTCCTAGATTTATACTAAAGTAAACTTCAACTGTTATGTTGAAAGAGAAAAGGATGGAAGTAGGTGAGAAGGGGCAAACCATCATGTAAATTGGTGTCTCATCTTTCTTGTGTTTGATTAGCTTGTTGATTAATCCTTATATCTTTGAATGCCATATTTGATTCATAAAAAGTAATTGAACACAAATAGAAGTGACTTTTACAAGAGAAACCTAATTCACCCCCTCTCTTAGGTTGCTATAGGATCCAACAATCTCAATGCTCTAACTCAGCCACTAAGGTCAAGAAAAACAAAGGTAGAGGGTAGTTTGACGAGTGATTATAGATCAAGGTAGTTGTTATTTATTACTATCTATGCATTTGTACTTTATGTAAATGTTTTAAAATTGTTTATAAGTAAGCTACCGTAACCACACTTGTGCAGTTACCAACAACTTAAATAAGGGATAGCTAGATGTAGAAATCAAGCTTTAAATTTATTTGAAACCAAAAAGGTCTATGTTTCCCTCCGATGAAGTATTGTTCCCAATGTTTTAATAATATGTGTTCTACTATGTACATTTTCAATTATGTCCTTGCATTTCAGTTCATGACCCTCAATCTTGAAACAAATTGAGTATGGTGCATGGAATCCTAAGAAAAGAAACCAAGCAATTGATATGGTAGCTATACCTAGCATAATAACTTACATTGACTTAGGACAACCTAGGCAAAGAGACATTTAGCACACAAATGTAATCCTAAGGATGCACACATTGATCGGGGAAACTCAAGCATGCACCCACCTATGCTTAAGACGGCATAAATAGTGCAATCATACAACACAAGCCCACAATGGGCTACTATCATGTTATTGTAGTTGTTTACCTAGTCCCAATAATTTCAAAGGCAATGAAAATGATAAAGGAGATGGCAAAAATGGAAAAGGTAACGGATTCAAATTTTCAATGACCATTACCAAGGAGGTGAAAAATGGTGGCAGTGGCCATTGGAGGGATGTTTTGAAATGGAGCACTACCACCCAAGCACATGGTAACGTCTCCCAGACTAAGGAAGGAAATCAATGTATAAGAAAAGATCAAAGGCTGTGTTTTTTGATTGGCTAGAATATTGAAGGGACTCTCACTATAATTATAAAGGTCTCAAGCTGGGGGCAAGTGTCTTTGTATTTGAAAAAGGAAACAGGGTTGTGAGGAATCTACAAGAACGAGGTCAAGTTTTTGTAGGTGAACTCAAGGAACTTCTAAGGGAGAGAAAAGTCCCTTAGTATAGCTTATGGGTGATTAGAATGCTTAAATCTATTTGTTCTTTGTGGTACCCTTCCTAACTTGAATATAATGGGATGGCGACTTCCAATTATATCATGTTTTCCATTGAATAAAGTTTTGAATTATGTTGGTTAACTAGTGAAGGGCTGAGAAGGCTCTAATATAGGTGCATGTTATATCTCAAACAAGTATTATTCTATTAGGATTGGTAGAACAATTAGGTTAAAGGGTATGACTATAATTACAATCAATGGTTTCTATATAATTGTGAAACCAAAAAATATCTTCTAGATGCAATAGGTTTTCTGGCAGTATCTAGTTAGGATTCATATCCATTTGTAGGGATAGGTTTTCCTAGTAGTATTCAACTAGGATTATAAATAAGGGAAGTATAGAAAAACCTAGTGGGTTAGTAGAGGGAGTCCCCTTAAGGGCTAATTGTTGGAGAGAACACCTCTCATGGATTCAATTTGATGAGAGAATCTACGAAATACCTCTTTGAGAAGAGGAAAAGTATGAAAAAATCTAATGAAAAGAGACTATAAAGGATGTAGAACATTATGATATTTTAAACCTTTTAAATTTGTTGTGTTTGGGTATGTATATTCCTATGATTGTGTGTTTGATCTCTATATAGATGATTTGAATTCCCCTAGCAAGTGGTATCAAAGCCAGTTGGATTCCAACATGTTCCTCATATGAACTCCATTCAGTGTTAGCTTGCCTATGCAATCAAAAGTGTACAAGGGGAGTGACTAAAGAACCTCACCAAAGGGAGTCAAGGAGTTAGACGATCTCAAAGCTTGAGCCATTACACTAGGACCTTTGGACCTTTAATTATGAAACAAAGTTTTGTTAGGTCGCATGCCTTGTAATCATATAAACTATCCAACTTCCTCCCTTTGGAGCAAATGGATACACAACACAAAGTACACAGTAATGCAACTAAACATCAAAGGTAATATGGTATAGAGTTAATTTTATTTATAATTGTTTTATATTTTCTCGGGAAAGATAGTAAATGAATACAATTTGCCAGCCGCAAAATTAGGAAGTGTGGATATCCTTGGGAATCTATTCCGTAGCCATGTAACTAGATTCCTAAAAAGTGCGTTATGAGAACTTGTAGGTCTTTCCACTGAATTTGTTTAAACTCTTTTACTGCTTACGAGTTGTAGAAGACAAAGGGAATCATAGGATAGAAAATTGCGGAACAGAAAAAATGTCTATTGCCACCATGTGCAGTCCTCCCAATACGCTTTCATGAAAGTACTAAATCTTGATTTGTAAAAGTCATGTTTATGGTTATTTCTGTAGACTCATCCTTCTTTGCGTTTAATGTGCGTAATTCGGTTACATTATCTGCCCGTTCCAAGTTAGTCTTTGGGTTCAATATATTCATTCATGTCAATTGGTATATACGCTCTGTGCATCGCTTCAAGTTAATAGTTACCAGTCAAGTTAATTCTAAAAATTGATTTCCATGTATTTTTGACGATCAGAAGTCTTACTTTTGCAGTTGTATGGGAAGAAGGCCAAGACACATTCCCCAACTTCTTGGATCAGATTCTGTCCCACTAACAATTCGATGAAAAAGTAAAAGTGAAAAAGAAGAAATGTTCCATGGGGTACATGCGAATGACTCAAGTAACTAACTTAGTTTCTACTTTTTCCTTTCTTTTCTTTATTCTAGAAAAGGATGGCCCAGATAAGTAATGAGAATAAGAAGGAAAAAGGTTATATTTTGCATGCATTTTTTGACCATTGGAACAACTTTTGAGCCCTTGTCGAGGACAAAGAGGGGCAAAGACGGCTAGGCCTTGGGTAGTAGCGAAAGGGCTAAATCCACCACCCCACTTCTTGTCCGCACCCTGCAAAGAAGAAAGTAAGAATTTTTTTAATTTTTTTAATACTGTGAACTTTTTCTTTTTTGTAGTAAAAGGTCAAGCATTATATATCACCAAAGAAAATACAAATTATTCAGCTACAACATCCTTATTTAGGCTCAAAAACTACATTTGGTTAATTTTAAAACTCTTACAAAAATTTATTATAATTTATAAGCTTCACCCCCTTGATTGATAAAATATTGTTTCTCACATTCTTCTTAATTTTAGCAATAATAGTCAAAATATTTAAATTTTATAATTAAATACTTTTTTATTCCTTTTTTTTTTTTCTAAATGTGATACAATATAGCTTCTTCTATTCATTTATGTTTGTTTTCTTGTGTGACTAATGACAAGCATAAATGAACATTTTTCATTGCACAATTGAGACAAATGTAAACAAAGACATGATGTATTTATTGAAAAATGATATATAGCTAAATAGGCCTTACCTTGAGCTCCCCCATTGCATACTTGTTTCCTCTTTGTTTAAAATTTTCTGCCAATCGCTGGTGTGAAATCTTCCTTAAAGCTTGGGATCCACTTTTCTTCATTTAACTTTTTTTTTTTTAATCGTTATTTCTTATCGTTTGGGCTTTCTTCCAAATGCATGCTACAGCCTTTTTTCCTCGCAAGTACCAACGGGTTTGTGATGGATTCTCACGTTCATTTCTTCCTTTTAAACAACTCACCCCTCTTCTTCCACACATTCAAACTTGAGTTTCTTTGTATATCTCCTTTTTGGGGTAGCACTCCCCCTCTCGAATCCATCCTCTTCTTTTTTTTTTTGATGAATATGTGAGTTTATTCATCGAAGAATAAAAGGTAATACAAGAGCTTAGGGGCATACCCCAGCATTACAATTCATCTAGGAAAAGATAGAGTTTGGAATTCTCCAACTAAGACTCAACAAAACATTTGCTTGAGAGAGTTTAATATTTCTAAATAAGGAAGCTCTTCCACGGACTACTCTCCTGATTTTAGCTAACAACATTGAAATATCAATAGACTTATTCTGAAAACGTCTACGATTACGTTCTAACCATATACAATAAAGACACGCTAAGAAAGAAAGCTTGAGAAGTTTTGCGGCTAAATCCTTTCCCTTAGTTGCTTTAATCATCCATTGCAATTCAGATTCCCAATCAAGGATGACCTTACGAATACCTTGTTGAGCTAGAATTCCATCCATCCTCTTCTTGACCATGGACAATTCCAGTCGCGCTTGCCCTTTTTTTTCTAATGATCATTTTCTGTCATGAACTTCTCTTCGTTGAAGGAAGAAACTTGAGACCAGGAAAGAGGTTAATGTGCAACAACTACCTCAGTCCAAATACAGAACGAACTACAGCAGAGACTACAAAAATTGTTGCAAGCCCTTGGCAGTTGCACCATGCTACTAAAAGTGGAAACGGATTCGTTGAAGCTTTCAGCCCCGCATCCCCAGGCAACAGTCCGAGAGTTGGTCATTCCGATCGCAACTGGAAAATTGTGTTCAAGATTTAGATTGCATGTAGAAATAGTGTTCTTAGTGCATGCCATTAGCAACAATGTCTTCCATTTAGATTCAGCGCAGGGGTATTTTAATTAGGGTCTGTACTTCTATTCACTTTAGGCTTGGTAATTGTAACTTTTTCTGTTGTACGAGGCTTGTTCTCTTATGTAATTTGCTGCTGATATTTCATTGGTGTTGTCCTTCTCTCTCAATAGATCCAAAACTTTATTTCTCTCGTACATTTTCCCACACAGCAGGAGTCTATGCTTATGGGAAAAAACGGTGCAAAGGCCATTGACTAGACTGACTTACCTTAATAAAGGATATTTGCATTCTTAAAGGTGGCTACCTAAACCTCTTTCTCATGTTAAGGACAACTTTTTTCTTTTATGAAAGGTCAAGTATTATATGTTTGCAAAGAAAATATAATTTTTTAGTTACAACATTCTTATTTAAGCTTAAAAACTACATTTGGCAAATTTCAAAACTCTTGCAAAAACTTATTAGACGTTGTATGCTTCACTGTCCTAATTGATGAAATCTTACCTTTCACATTCTTCTTAATTTTAGCAATAACGGTCAACATGTCTAAAATGTTATTATTAAATTTTCTTCTATTCCTTTTTCTCCAAATATGATATAAAATAGCTTTAAATAATACACTGAGCAAGGGTATTGTAAAACTTTTACATTTAATAGCCTTGATCATCCGACATATTTGTGCTCTCCATTGTTCAATTATTTAAGATAATCTATTCATACCTAACAAAGTCCTTTAAATGGAATTTGTGAACCTACAATTAAAAAATAAATGTTCATGTGATTTTTCTTCTTATTGGCAAAAGTTACACTATAGGTCCACTAAGTTATTCCATACTGCCACTCAATCTACCAAAATGATCTAGCAAATAAAATTATGCTAGTATTCCTACTTTCCATGCTAGTCTTCACCATTTAATTTCTTCTTTACTTTCTCTAAACGTTGCATAGCTTTTGACAATACTATTAAGGACAACTTTTATTGGCTTTGTTATAAAGGTGGACCCAAGGATGTATCAAGAAACCTCCTACATGACCACCATGCATAATAAAGTAGTGACATACTGCAAAAATGAGATCTTTTTCCTTTTCTAATGAAGAATACATCATTAATAAATGTGGCAAAAGAAATTCCAAGTTGAAGATGCAAGCTAAAGGCTTCTGAGAAATGATCCTAATCTTTTCCAAGATCTCCAAGAAACTTTGCTTTTATGATGTGATAGCTAGTAGCCATTTCAGGGCATAACGTCACTAATTAAAAAGACTTGTTGAGAGAAGATAAGGATATAATATGTAACATGTAGTTAGATTGCATCACGATCTAGGATTGGAACCTAGATTGTGCAGGCTAGGGAGTGGTACCCAAGCTAGTAATGGTATTCAAGAGAAATGATTCCGACTAAGCCAATAGCCCTAGGGCTTTTGGTGTAGATGGTTTAGGATCATGACAATTGGTATCAAAGCCAGTCCCACATCCCAAGTTCAAACTATGAATGAGGTGACATGTAGAAAAGGCTACCCAAGGTGTTGCAAAGTATAGCCACCTCAGCCTCCATAGCTAGGTGAGATGGGCTACCATGGGTGTCCATGAATGGAACCACATCTAGGACTAGAACCTAAATCTAAATGGGCCTCCATGGGCATAGGCTACAAAATGTGGTGGGTTGTCATGATCTAGGATTGGAACTTGGATTGTGCGGGCTTGGGGTCTTACCCAAGTTGGTAATGGTATTCAAGAGAAATGATTCAAGCTAAGCCAACAGCTCTAAGGCTTTTGGCATGAATGGTTTGGGATCATGACAGATTGCAATGATGGGATCTTATGCTAGGTTTTCTAGTACTTGGCACTCTTGTGATTATGAGCATTTCTTCTTTTTGAAAGACTTGTTACTAAATATTTTAGAGAATAAGGAGCAATGAATCCACCATTGTGGTTTTTTCCCATCTACCTAAGCAATGTTGTATTTCTTTCTTCTTTTGTTTTGACAAGAAAGCTCTACCTCATATAATTGGCAATGCCAATGTCCATTCATTTATCTTCTTCTTCTTTTTTTTTTTCTTTTTTTCTTATTTTTCCTTTTTGTGGATAGAGTAATGGTATGGATATTAAAAATGAAAGGAGCATAAGCACAAGAAAATCCCCCAAAAGGTAAGCTCTCTAAATTAGTATATAATTCAAGTTGGTTTAAGCCCAGGCCAATAGCCAATTGGAAAAACTACTAGCACCTAATCTTCGAGTCAGGTGTTCAAACTCTAAAAATTCCTTCTCTTTTACCTAACAACAAAGAAAAAAAGATAATTAAAGTTTGTTCGAACCCAATTTAGATATATTTACATAGCATAGTTGTAGTTGATACATATAACTTTTGACTTATACACGTTTTATAGCAAGCCCAATGTTAGCATTATCATTGTTCATAATTATTATAATTGCTTATATCTAAACCAGTTAATCAATATTATTGTTTAAACCTTTTAAAATCCTCCATATATCTTCATCTTATCAAACACACAACCAGTATGATACTTGACACCTACAAAGTTTCATAATCTAGCAATTTAGAATAAAAGATTTGCCATTGAAGTATCACCTCCTACATACTAATAAGTAAAAACTCTTTGTGTAATGCAAGTCAAGACATCTGCTAATGCGACTAAAAAGGGAGCAAACCATTGGAAATTAGGAATCTCAAAGTAAGTTATGAAATCTTCCACCAACCCGAATAAATGGCATTCCTAGAAACAAAATGATTTTAAATCCACACCTCACTGGAAAAGCACTGGAAGGGCTTAAGGAAATGAATTGCGAAAGACAGATAGTTAACTAGAGCATGCAAGACAATTGTATATTGAAGAGCATATTTGTGAACAAGTTCAATCTACTCATAATACAGAAGTAGTAATTTTATTCAACTGTACGGTATTAAAACTATCAATAGGCTTGCAGGTTCTATTCTTGTGGTCTTTTTAGTTGCTGGTTTATCATTAGTGAACGGTTAGTCTGGTTAGTTATGAATGGACAACTAGGCCTCTTTGTTTTGCATAAGAACCATTTCGCTCCTTAAGGCCACTTGAGACTTCTTCCATTAATGACTCTCTTAAGCAGACCAAGTTAGTGATGTGTCTAGAGATGTAGCATACCCTCGTTTCTTGGTCTGCCTAGTCTTGGTTTTAAACATAAGGCAACTAACTCCGCTAGCTTTTGTTCATCGTACTTTTGTGTATGTAGCACAGGCCTCGAGACATCCTCAATTTGTGTCACAAAGCAAAGAGAAAGAAAGACATAAAATTGAGAATGCCTTTTGTGTATTGCTTGCTTGAAAAGGAATAATACATAAGGTCTCCTTTTATAATGAGAAATCTATTTAAATCATACAAGAAAACCTAGTTGAATCATACAAGGAATGAAAGGGAAAATATAATTTGCTATATATAGAAAATAACTTCCTAATTAATCTACATTATATAAAAAATATAATCTGCCTAATCAAGGAATATAATACAATTATACATATATATCTCCAACACTCTCCCTCAAGCTGGTGGTTTTGGTGGTTTGTAAACGTCAAAAATACCAAGCTTGCTTAATAGATATGTGTGTTGTCATTGACAAAGAGCCTTAGTAAATATGTCTGCTGGTTATTCTGTGGTCCTTATCTCTCTTGTCTTGATAATTCCCTCATGAATCTTGTCTCTTGTGAAATGACAATCTACTCCAACATGTTTTGTCCTCTTATGGACAATAGGATTTGCTACAAGTTTCAAGGCTGTATCATTGTCATAGAATAGGAAAGTAGGGCATTTTATCCAGACCCTAAGATCACGTAGTAGTCCTCTCAACCAAATGACTTCACAAGTAGTCTTTGTCATGGCTCGATATTCTGATTTAGCAGATGATAGAAAAACAATTGATTGCTTCTTCATTTTCCAAGATAGGAGAGATTCACCTAATTTAATGCAGTAACTTGTTATTGATCAACGACTCATAGGGCATGTGGCGTAGTCAGTGTCGCAAAATGTTGTCATTTTCATGTTGCAATTTCTAGACAACAAAATTCCAAGTCCTGGATATCCTTTTAAATATTTTACAACTTTCAAGGCCGCATTCATGTGTGACTATTTTGGAGCATGCATGAACTGGCTAAGAATTTGTATAACATAACAAATATCTGGTCTCGTCATGGTGAGATAAATCAATTTCCCAACTAAACATTAATAAATAGAAGGATCCTTTAATGCGGGGTCCTTTTCCAATGATGATACCCCCACATTATACTCAAGTGTCGTGAGATTTAAATTATGCTTAAAAGGAATTACAACTAACTTGCAACCTAAAAGACTAGCTTTAGAAATAATTTCTAAGACTAACTTATGTTGACTAAGGCAAATTCCTTTCTTTGAATGCATAATCTCAATACCCAAATAATATTTAAGAGGACCGAGATCCTTAATATGAAATGTGGAGTGTAAGTATGCCTTGAAATGATTAATATATCATTGTTGATGATCAATATATCATCCACATATATGAGTAAATAGATGGAGGATGTACCATGATTCCATATGAAAAGGGCATAATCATGATGAGACTGTCTGGAGTGTGCTAAAAGAAGAGCAGAAGTGAACTTAACATACAACTAGCGGGAAGCTTGCTTAAGACCATAAAGAGACTTGCAAATATAACGTACTCGAAACTCCCCCTATCTTCATAAGCCCGAAGGGAGATCCATGTAGATCTCCTCAAAAGCATTGTTAACATCCATCTGATGAAGAGACCAGTCACGAAAAGCAACAATAGCAAGAAATGACCGAACAGTGCCTTCCTTGGCCATAGGAGAAAAAGTATCCTGATAATCAAAAGCTTCTTTTTAGGTGTAACCCTTGGCAATGAGATGAGCCTTAAAACATTCAACGGAACCATCAGCTCAATATTTGATCTTATAAACCCACTTACAATCGATGGGACACCAATGAGAGGGCCAAGGAACAACATCCCATGTGTGATTCTCAGCGAAGGCACATAGTTTGACCTCCATGGCTTGTTGCCAGCACGGATCAATAGTAGCTTCCTAATAAGAAGAAGGCTTAGTGTTTAAAAAAATACAACTAATGCAAAAAATATGATCCGGAGAGAGACGAGTAAAGTTGACATAGGAGGTGATTGGATAGTAAGACCCAGCATCAGTTACAAAAGCGCATATATAGTCCTAAGTCCAAGTAAAGGGCTAAGTGGCACGACCAAAGCAATGTGGAGTAAGAGCTGGAGGCAGAGCAACAGGGGGAGCATATAAAGGACAATGGTCATAGTATCATCAGGATCAAGGACAGCAAGAGCTTGGGGATCAACAGGAGTAAGAGCATTAAAAGTATGAGCATCAAGAGCAGGATTAGGAAAAGCTGGAGGAGTTGCTAGTGGAGTATAACAGGGTAAGGCATTGGCAGGAGAAGCAGGAATAGGCAGTAATGGTCGGAAAGCAGGAATAGGTTCAAGGAGAACCATGGGTGGTGGTAAGGCAACAAAGTTGTCAGCCAAGAATGGTCGAGCACTACGAGGTGGTGCAAAAGGCCTATCCAGAGGAAAAATAGTCTAAAAAGGAAACACATCTTCATGGAAGATAACATTGCGACTAATAAAAAAGGTACTTGTAATGGATTCATATACATGATACCCTTTTTGGAAAGAAGGGTAACCCATGAAGATGTAGTGAGTGGCTCAAGGACGCAGCTTGTCTCGATGTCCCACTATAGTGGCAAAACAGAGGCAACCAAAGACCCGAAGATGATTTATGTCTAGATGTTTGCCAAAGAGGAGCTCAAAAGGAGTCTTCCTATTCAAAACTCGAGAAGGCATTCTATTGATCAAGTAAGTTGTAGTAACTACACAATTGCCCCAAAAATTTTTAAAAATAAAAGCTTGATACTTAAAGGCCCTAGCAACTTCAAGAAGGTAGCAATGTTTACATTCAACTACCCTATTTTGTTAAGGAGTGTATGTGCATAAGCTCTCATGAAGAATGCCATAAGCAGAAAAGAAAGCAGAGCAATCATGGTTAAAAAACTCACAAGCATTATTAGTGTGAACACATTGGACAAATGTGTGAAATTAAGTGTGAATAAGAGCAAAAAATAAGTGAGATAAGAAAGAACTTAAGATTTGGATTGCATTAAGAAAACGCAAGTTCCACGGGAATAGTCATTAACAAGGGTGAAAAAGAAACAGGATCCATCATGGAAAGGTGTATGATAAGGTCCCTAAATGTTAATGTGGAGGAGGGAAAAGAGGGAAGATGCACAAGAAGCACTAGTGGGAAAATGAGTGCGGGATTGTTTCGCTAATGGAAAAATAGGGCACTGAAGAAAAGGATAGGAAGCACTATGACCCAACCATTGGTAAGAAAGTAAAATTTTATTATTGAGAGAAGCATTACAAAAGGGGGCCCAAATTGGGAATAATACAAGAAGATAAATTAAAATTTGTTGGAAGGGAAAGCCAAAAGTAAAGGCTGTGTTGAACACTACCTAAGCCCATCAGTTTGCTAGTTAAACGGGCATGAAAGAAACAAAAGTTAGAATCCAAAATTGCCCGACAATTATTGCTCACACAAGCATTGGAAACGAAAATAAGGTTAAATCAGAATTTAAGGACATAAAGGACATTTTTTAGAATAAAATGAAGAGTAAGTTAGACATCATCAATGTTAGTGACAGAAGTGACATTTCCAATAGGGAGACGCATAGATATGGAAGGATGATAATTAGAAATTTTATAAAAAAAAATCTAGCACTTGAATCAATAAGCCAATCAGAGGTTGAAATTGAACTTATAAAGCAATAAGAAGTACCTACAAAACTAGCAATCTTGTAGGGTTGGCCCAGCTAGTTGAAAGCCTGGATGATCTAGTTAAGTTGGGCCTCGCTAAAGGGCTCATGGGCCAAGCCCTAAGGAGCAAGGGTCATAGCATAAGATTGGGCTTCCTGCCCATCCAAGGCTCATCAGTTGGTTTTCCATGCAATTGCCAACAGTAATTGTGATCATGATTAGGTCTTTAGCAAAACTTGCAAAATAAATCGTTAAATCGGCCACAAGATTGATTTTGGTCGTTGGATCAACGTGAAGAACCAGATCCGCAATGACCAGAAAGACCTTTGACCATAGGCACAGTGGACATGTTAGAAGAACCGTTGGATAAAGGCACATCTAATAGTGAAGCTGGGCCATGTGATCTAGAGATGCCATCTGAGCCGTTCGTTGGGGTACGAGGCTTGCAGGGTCTGTGAGCCTTTATGCATTTACGTAAAAGACACACCTACGAAAGGCACTCGTTCTCTGCGTTGGTGTCACGCGAGTAGTGAGGAAGATGTGCTCACTGACGTAGAGGTACTCGGCCAAGGCAAGCCACTAATTCTCCTCTTGAACTGCAAGATGGAACAGCTGGCAAAGAGAGGGGATTGAATCCATGGCGAGGATCTGTGATCGAAAGCCAGAGTAGGAATCGTTGAGGAAGAGGAGAAAACAGGTCATGCATTCCTCCTCCTTAATCTGCTAAAATTGCTGGAAGGTAGAATTAGGACCATAAAGGATTTCCTCCATTGAGTCGAGATCATTGCAGAGGACAGCAAAGTGATTGAAAACAACAGTGATGGAGAGACTTCCTTATTTTAACTTCAAAAAGGCCTGGTGGAGTTGCAAACAGCAAATGCGATTAGTGCGGTGGTACATCTCACCGATTGCATCCCTGAGGAGTTTGGCATCATTAGTCGGCAATAATCCAACGGCAACTTCTAGCAAGAGGCAATTCCCAATCCACGTCCAAACAAGTTAAGAGCACTTCCTCCATTAATGAGCAAGGTGGTCGTTAGTGGGAAGAGGCACCATGCAATCGATGAACCCCTCTTTGTCCTTGGTGACGAAGGCGCAATAGAGATTGTAAGCCCAGGTGGCGAACAACTTGGCCCCTGTGAGAGAGGAAGCAATCAAACGTAACTCGAGGCCATCAAATGCTGCAAGATAGAGTAGATCGCCATATTCCAACTGATTGGCAACGGTGGGAGAAAAGGGGTAAAAAATCGGGTAGGGATTTTGCTTGAGACCCAATTAACCTAATAGACCCGGTTAGGTATAGCTGATTGACTCGGCAAAACCAGGTAGGGCCAGCACGAATGGTCGAGGTCCAAAAAAAAAGCTTCGGGGGATGGCCCAATAGAAACTAGCTCAACCTGTGGTCCAACAGAGACCAAGCTATCAAGAGGAGATTGCAAGTGGGGGCCCGTAGTGGGGTGAGCAAGCCCAACCAAAAAGAGCCTATGAGGGCACCCAAAATAGATAGGTAGGGCCCAAAGAGGGCAAAAACAGGCTAGGAAAAGCCTGTAGGGCCGCCATAAGAAGGCCATGAAACCTAGGTAATGGGCTGGGTCAAGCCAAATTAGCCAAAAGAGGGCTAAACAAGGGGGTTGGAGACTGAAACAAATGGTTTGGTCTTAGAAAAAATAAGTTGCAATCTTGTAGCAAAAGAGCCCACAAATAAAGGTAAAAAAAAGGTGCTTAATGATGGACGACGAGGTTGATTCTGAGAGGTGAGTGACATCCTCAACGGAGGTAGGGGCGTCGGGGTTAGAAGGAAGAGCATGAGTAGAAGGCGGTGCCAACACTGTGGGTGAAAAAAAAAATTAGGGAGAAAAAAAGGTTAATAAAAGAAAACGAAAGCAAAAAACAAGGATGGAATGGGTCTTGATACCATGTCACAAAGTAAAGAGAAAGAAAGACATAAAATTGAGAATATCTTTTATGTATTGCTTGCTTGAAAAAGAATGATAATAGGGTCTTCTTTTATAATAAGGAGCAAATATATTCAAATCATATAAGGAAACCTAGTCGAATCATATAAGGAATTAAAGGAAGAATATAACTTGGTATATATGGAAAATAACTTTTCAATTAATCTACACTATATGGAAAATATAATCTGCTTAATTGAGGAATATAATACAATTATACACACATATCTCCAACAATTTGGAAAAACTTTCTTCTGCCTCTTCAATTCAATCTTGCCAATAATTGCAAGGGTATAATTTCTCCTTGGCTGTTAGTGATCACGTTCATTGGCTCGGAAGCTTTTGAAAGAATGGAACTACAAAAAGTTCAGGAAAGAGATGTAAAGTTAGGCCGTCCAAATTAATAAGAAAAGCAAAAGGAAATGTTCATGGGACCCAATAGGCATAATAAATAATATCTGAAGTTAACATTTGTAGGTGTGGAATCCCTACTAAAAAACATAAATGAATAATCTAAATCATACGTCTGGCACAATTGTGAGTCTTATTTGAAGAGACCAAAGTCCTGTAAAAGTTCGTGATACATGTATTCTAAAATAGCGCGTTTAAACAAAAGTGGGCTGGCTAGTGCGGACGGTGCATGTGGAACGGTGACAGATATATACGGCCCATTGTGGCCGTAATGAAAGCCGGGAGTTGTTTAAAAAGCAAAAGAAACCACTGAGCAGCGGAAGCCGATCTGAATAGAAGTCCGTATTGGAAATATAAAGTACAATTGTGTAATTGTGGCTTCGAGTGAGGCTGTAGGGAACGAAGTTGAAAGAAAATTTCAGATGATAGTTGCACAATGTAGTGGGACAAGCGAAAAATACATGCAACTAAGCAGAGATACTATTATCCTAGTTTTTGGTGGGATTTTGATTTGGGAACGTTAGGAATGAATCTTAGCGGGTGTCAATTTGAGGCTTGTCGAAACACCAACTTCACAAAAAACTTAAACTAGATAAAATAATTTTGCATCAATCACTAAGTCTCTTTACGTGATGCAAACGAGCAAAATAATGAACTCTTCTTCTGTTCATGCTCATTCTTCGAAAGAAGTTTAATACATATTAAATAATGGATAAATAATATATAATAAACAAGGTCATTCAGATAATATTTCACCTTCTGAAACTGCAAAGTTGATGATATGACACATCTAAGCTTTTCGGTGCAAAGTGTACAACTAGTCGACCTGAAAACCTGCCAGGGAAGCTGGGAACCATTAGCTTTGAGAATTTAAATCCGTATGATCCTTAATGGCTACCATGACTAAAGCTGTAATGCATTAAGAACATACTTGAGAATCGTTGGCTTCAAGTGCACTTGCAAACAGTGGTCGTCGAGTTTGTTTAAGCCAAAGGCGAAAATCGGCAAATTCATTCCCACTTTGATGCTTCGTCGATACTTTTTAGCGAACGACAAAGACATTCGAGTATAAAAGGAAAAGAAGAATAAAAAATCCAATTAACGACAACGACAAACTCATAAATAATTAATCTCAAAAGGCTGCTTTACATGTTTCGCAAGGTTTCCGGAAATCATTTGCCTCTCAACTTGTAAGCTTTCGGGTTAACATGAAGACAAAGCCTTGTGGGTGGCAACATTACTATAAATTACGCCCGTTGAAGCATGCGCTTGTCGCGCCTTGTGATTGGGTTTAAGATTTGAGCATGAAGTAAAGGTTTACTAGTAAAGAAGTTCCGGTTGAGCTCTAGAACTAAAAGTGAGAGTGTCTATTGCTGTTTTCTTTTATTTTTTTATTTTAAAAAAAGGCACATATCCACAAATGCATATATGCACCCAATATCAAACTTAGAACCAAACAATGTTTACTCCAACTAAGCCAAATGCTCGTCAATGAAAATGTTTATTGAATTTGTTCTTATACTTCTTCCCTTTTCTATTTTTTACTTTTATCTTAAAATCTCAGTTGAAGTTTTGAGTTGTAGCTGAATAGTTAGTTGACACCTTAGAAAACTGTTGTTCTTGTCCTAGACCTGTACCCGGAACGTGTGTTGCCTCTAAGTTTGCCAATCCTTGTAGTTTTAAGCGCCCTTACTTGACTAATTCTGTGTACTCTACACCAACCATAAGATTCTGTTCTCTCTTTCTGTTTTCAGAGGCATATGCTATTTTCGTGCCTCCTTTCTTTATTTTTCTGGAACGTGATGCCTTCCCAGCCAACAAGGTTGCGAACAATGTTTCTAAGGTCTTCTAGCAGTTCTGAAGATCTGCCATAGATTATTGATAACCTTATTGTGGAATGGCATTGCCTCTACTAAATCCAACCAGATCAACCTAGATTTAGCTAAAGAATCACACCTAACTTCATCAAATTCTAGTGCATGTCAACCTCAGATTCAAGGGTTTGTGGCCTTGAGTGGTTGAATCGTTTTGTTGTGTGCCTTATGGGTTGCCCGTTCCTAAACTTCTCTGCCGCATTTTACATGCTGAAGATTGCCTTCCTTCAAGCTGTTGGCCCATGATTATATGGCCCAGACAAGACTAAGATGAGACCTAAAGCAGTAACGCAATGAATGCAAAAGGTGGGCTTCCCCCACTGGACCACCCTGACCCACCGAAGATTTCCAGCTGACCCACTTCTCGCGCAGGACTAAAAAAATGAACAATTTCGGAACTCACGATGGTGCTGATATATTCAACCCGGATACGTAAGAATCTCTTAAAATACGTGTTTGGATGTGACCCAATTAAAATAAACTCCAATAATTTTTATGATGATCCCCGTTACGTAATCAACAGCAACTCCTGGAGCTGAGTTTCCAACGGGGATCCAAGATTCCGTTGACTATTATTGGAACCTTATCTTGCCACTAGGACGCTAGAATCTATTGCAATAATACAGGCACTATATGTTAATGGTCACGCGTAGCTTGAGCTCTAAACTATTTTATATGGAAGTTGATTCATGTGAAGAGAATGGTCCCATGTATACGCTTTGCAGGAGAGACTGCACCCTTATACGGGAACTGTTCCAATTATGACTTTATAGTCTGGTTCGAGTCTCTGCTCGAAATTAACTACCCAGAATACTGCGGGAGCGTGAATTACAATCAAAAGAAGCAACGAAGACAAAAACAGAAATGAGAGGGTGTTCTTCTCAATAATGGCTTCTCTTTCCGTTCCATTTTCAACTTTGTTGACTTAAACTACGTATTGACTTTGCTTTTCATTTTTTTTTTCGTATTCGTCACTCTTAAGGCTTAAGTTTTAACAATTCCGTAACATCTAGGGTCTTTACTACATGAGAGGCCAGAGTTGGAACCTCTCTTTTTCTTCTGATAAATCTCCTAATTCTCTCATTCTATTATCCAAAAAAAAAAAAGTCTATTTTAAGAGGATTGATAAATTATTTGCTTTTTGGTTCACTGATTTATTTCTTTTCTTTTTTAACCTGAAGATGTTAACTTAACAGGCTGTTTTACAAACAGGCTTCTTCCACAATAGTTTGCAAAAATGGAAAACAAGCTCTTTGAAACTAACTGGTTTCTGCTACAATATTCATATTATGTGTCGAAATGATTGAAGAAAAGTAATAAGCCTCCTTTCTTTTTTGTAGCTGATGTCCTGAGACGAAACAGCGAAAAATAACGGAGAAGCTACGACAAGACAAGAGAAAACAGTAACATCATGTGTAATGGTTCCAAGCGCGGCGCCGTCCCATGCATTTATTCGTACCTGTTGACGTAGACATGACCAACATTTGCGCAAATGGTCCCACTCGAATCTTAGCCGTCAATTTCCCTTGCCCCAGCTCACGTCCAGTCCCACCAACCGCGAGGACGGGCCCTTTGTTTGGCGGCCCACCGTGTCCCAGTAGATACGACGGCGAAAGACTCGGATCCACCCGTCAAGGACGTCGAGTCTATAAACCAACGGCTCGTATACGGACAGCCCGCCATGTTTCGCTGCAGCGTCAGCGGTTGCCGCCACAGTATGCGACCATAACCATAACCAAGAATGCCTAGATTCTCCGTCACTGTCAACAGCGCTGTGGGGACGCTCGAAGGACGTACGAGCCGGCTCCCAAGAAGTTGCCTCCCATGGGACCTGGTCAAGGTGGCATCTGGGAAAAAACAAAACAGAGGTTGTCATCAGTCTGTGTCTGAAACATTTATGGTGTGGTTCTTATCTTTGATGTCTATGTTCATTGCAGAAAAACTCCTTCAAAACACGATGCAAGAAGCATCGCGATTGCCGAAAGTTTGAGGGATATTCCAAAGATTATACCAATCCTCTTCATCGCTTTGCAAAATGATGCAAAATTTCTGGGCAACAATGGAGGAATCTTTTAAAGATTCACTGCTACATTAAATTAGCCATAAATATTATTATAATGAGAAGGAATCTTTTCTATGAATAACTCGACCACAAAATGAGTGCCTGATAAACAATAATCTTCCCTAGTCATAAAAAAACAACGAAGACGTGATATCTATCGGTTATATCTCTATATTTTAGATACTTTTTTTTAATGCGTGTGACATGCAAGTCACATCATTCTATAAAATAAATTAAAGCTTTTGATGACGTTTTGAGCGTTGGAATTTAATCAGATGAAATTGGAAATATGGTTAATTAGATATGACTTTATATAGAAATTGGGTTACTCGTATAAGGACTTTAACATATGAAGTTGTTAAGAGACACTTATTTTTTCCGATAAAATTATTAAATTCAAGGAACTTTTTAAAGCAACGCTACCGCTATGGAACACATTGGTCTGTAATTTCTGATTGATGGGATTGGGAAATCGGTCATTTCATCTTCTTCTGTCTCTCTGTCTATAGAGCCTGGTTGGTTCTCAGTGACCATTCATTCGCTGTTATCAGGTGTGCTTGATTCCTAAGCTTATACAGCCACGAGGCCACTGATATCAGGCGTAACCCTAGAAATTGCTCTGATGATTGGGTCTCTTTCTCGGACATGGACCTCGAGGCCCTAACGATCGGTGTTTCAGAGCAGCTCTCCAAGTACCACAGCAGGTTACTCTTGATACTGTGCCTCTCCACCCTCTATTTCGCTTGTTTCCGATTCTTTCTTCTCTAAAACCGCTTTCTTTTTTCTCTTCATCTCATCAACTACTCCCTTTTCTGTTTTCCTCCTTATTTTGACGCTTAGTAAAAGAAGAAATCTGCTTTTGGAACTACTACCGGAAAGCTGATTGCTTTTTCTTTTCCGTTTTTCGGGTCTGTTCGGCGTTCATTTCCTGTTTCTTCACGTTTGGTTTGGAAATCTATTCGGGTTTATCGATTTGAGCCAACTGTGTAGTTTAGCCGGTCACTTGACTTCGTTAAGTGATTCTTACGAAGAGCTTTTGGAGTTATCAATGCTACGTTCCAGCTGTTAGTAATGGATGAGAATCATGTCAACAACCGTCGGAAGAAAGGGTTAGATGGCTATTTACAGCCTGATGGTTTCTGGTTTCGTTGGGTAATTTTCAGTTCAAGTTAAAACAGAAGGAAGATAACTGGTGGTTATAATTGGGATTAGTAATTAATTTTACGGAACCATTAGAATCTGGAATTTATTTCAGTCATCGTCTGCTAATGCGACATAGTTGGGCCTATTCATTGTTTCTTTAAATGTTTCTTGGCTTTATATAGCTTTTGGTCGTAGTGCACTAAATAGTATGCCTAATTGAGTTCATATCATGGCCACTTTGACTCTGTTTGGCTGCTGAGAAAAAGAAAATGAAACTGCGGCCGACCTTACATTCATGCAAATCGTACCTTTTAGGAAAAACGAAAAAGCAAAAGAAAAGAAAAGAAAAGAAAAAAAAAAATTGTGTTGAAAGTAAAGTCAGTACAAGTAGTTAATGCAGTTACTTTATTTAGTACCATATATTTGGGGAAAACTATGAGATTGCCGCTATTAGATTCACTATTCAAATAAATGAAATTCTTTTATTCATAGATTTGTATAAATTCTTCATAGTTGGGAGAAAGTTTCTTCATTAGTGTCAATCTCTCAAAATGTTCCTAAATGAAAACCATGCTCCCATGTACTAATTATGATTCCGGCTTATTCAGGGGATTGTTTCACCCAATCAGAATATTCCAAACCATAGTGGTTTTCTCATGTATCCTTTTTTGCCGAGCTACATGTGGACCAAGCTCCACGAATGGGATGCTGAAGTCAGTGGAACATGATGCATGTGAGTCCTTGGGAGAGCAATATGATGTTACTGAAGTTGGTGACATCTGCTCAGGATATGGAGATCTGATTAGCCACTTGAGTCCTGGGATGGTTTGTACCAATTCTCATTCATTCTGCTTCCCTTCAACATTACGTGGTTTTGCTTTTGAAGAGCACGGACAAAAAGCAGCTGGTTTAGAAGTTTCTGGGGAGCATTCAAATGGTCCATTACCAGAAGAATCTACTAAGGGTAATGGGCGGGCGAGTAACAAAAGCTGGTCATCCGACTTTGGTGTGTTCAAGTTATTGAAAGGAGGGGTTGTTTCTTGTTCTTTAAACTCCAAAGAGTATGTTAACGAGTTATCATCCATTCAAGCTGACGATCCTAAACCTAATTATCTTTCTTCATCAAGAAGATCTTTACTAAATCAAAATTGCAAAAGCTTTGGACCTGAAAAGAGCTCTGAGATGACCAAAGGAGGTTATTTTGATGAGTTTTCCTCTCCTAGTATAGAAATCAACCCTACCATAATGGACTGGGGACAAAAGCATTTGTTTCTTCCTTCATTAGCATTCCTGACTGTGGAAAATACATGCAATGACAGCATTTTACATGTCTATGAACCATTCAGTACTGACTTTCAGTTCTATCCGTGCAATTTTAGTGAGGCTTCTCTTGGACCTGGTGAAGTAGCTTCAATCTGTTTTGTGTACTTACCTAGATCGTTGGGCCTGTCTTCTGCTCATTTGGTTTTGCAGACAAGCTTAGGTGGTTTCCTGATCCAGGCCAAGGGCTTTGCAGTTGAGTCACCTTATGGAATTCAGCCTATATTAGGTCTGGATGTTTCTTCCAGTGGGAGGTGGACGAAGAATTTGTCTTTCTTCAATCCCTTTGATGAAATCCTCCATGTGGAGGAAGTGACTGGATGGATGTCTATTTCTGGAGGGCATACCTCTTACTATACAGAAATGTTTTGTAGTACAGGCAACTTTTGGGGCTCAAATGAACTTGGTTTGCCAAGTTTTAAGGAGCAGTTGGTTGTGAAAAGTGGTCCAGTTGGTTCACCATATTTGGCAATAAGACCTCATGGAAACTGGGAGCTTGGACCTGGTAGCACTGAGACCATCGTAGAGATAGACTTCTCAATTGAGTCGGAGGTCAAAATATTTGGTGCACTTTGTATGCAGTTGCTAAGGTCTTCGCAAGACAAGTCTGATACAGTTATGGTTCCTCTGGAAGCTGAGCTACATGGGAAAACTGTCTATGATGATTTTTCAGGATCTATTTCAGCATTTCTTGAACCTTTAGTTGGATGTGATTCCGGTGAAACTGTTGTTGTTGCACTGTATATCAGAAATGGTGCTTCTCACTTGTTGAATATTGTTAAGATTGGTGAAGTTTCAGATACAAAAAAATTTCATGTCAAATATGTGGAAGGATTACTGCTATTTCCTGGAACTGTCACACAAGCTGCTTTGGTTACTTGCCTGTGTGTTGAAAGAGATGATTCTCCTCCTGAAGTGTCCTCTGTATACAGAGGCTCTAAGTTATTTGTGCTGACTAATGACTCAAGTACTCCTGAGGTTCATATTCCTTGCAAGGAGATAACCCATTTTTGTTCAAGACATCGGAAGGATTCTTCTATTGGATATGAGTATTGGTCTGAAAAGATCGAATCTGGCAAGACGAGGGCAGGGCCCTTGGGCAATGGCATCCATTCACAATCAAAGACCAAGGTATGCCAATTCACTTGCTGTATCTCTATTTATGCATATCCCTCACGGTTGATGGATCATGTGACACTAAATGAGCTGTGATTTTGCTTTTGAAAGTCTAGTTACTCTGCTGTGGTTCTCAATCTTTAGATCCACTTGCCAAAGAACAATGCTGTGACCACGTACTTGCCTTATCATTAATGACTAAGCAAACATTACTACAATTTGAAAATAGTGACATAATATCACACCTGTGTCCAGTATGTATAATGGAGACCGTTTAGCAGAAGACAGACTTTAGTTGTGGGCAAAAAAATTGATTTATTGGTTCATCAAAGCTTGGAAATATAATAGATACAAATTTGGATTTCAGATGTTGCTAGATGTCTTCTATGTCTAAGATCTTTGTATATTTGTTTTTATACTGTCGATATTAGTGTTAAAGTGTACTGCTGAAGAATAAGTACCTTTTTGTTGTGGCAAGAGAAGTAGCTACCTTTGTTGAGTGAGTAGGGAGTTCATATTTGGATATTGCACCATTTTTGGTCACAGTTTCTTCAGTCTGGTTGTCTTTACCGATCTTTTACTTCCTTTCTGCTGTGAGAAATCTTCTGCCTCCTTTTTGGTCCTATTCTACTTTTTTGGGAAGCAAATGTTCCTTTTGATGCGTGAAAATATAAATTGCAATGTGCACCCTCATTTCATTTGCCTTTCTAACAAGTTCTGTTATTCATTGAATCTCTAAGAATGAACCACCTCTCTTCTCAAGAGCCTCACATTGCATTTCTTTTTTGATTTTAATGCCAATGAAAAAAGAATCTGTAAAAAGGAAAAGAAGAATGAGTCAATTGAATGTGGCCTGATGTTCATTGGGAACTGGAATGGGGGTATAGAATTTGAAATTGGAAGCCCCATTATTTTTATGCATTTGGTGCCAATTTAGTGAGATGGGAGAGAATGTTAAGGTCCTGATTCCAATTATGAAGGGTATTGTCTATGTGGCTACCTAGATTTGTCTGTTACCAGATCTAGATTTTGTAATTTATTTTTGGCTGTGGAGAGTGGCTTCTTAAAACTAGAGACATTAGAGACTCTGAATTAGCACTTCGGTTATGCTGTTTGTTCTTATGTACTCTCATTTATATGATCACAATAACCAAAATGCTTCGGTGAACTTATTATCTGAAAGGCTCTGGACGCAGCAGAATCAGATGAATTGGTGCTAGAGAACTGGAAATCTCAAGGTACTCTTACTGGCATGTCTGTGCTTGATGATCACGAGGTAGCCTTCCCAGTGGTTGAGGTTGGAAGTCATTTCACCAAGTGGATCACAGTAAAGAATCCTAGCCAGCAGCCTGTCATAATGCAGCTTATCCTAAATTCAGGAGAGATTATTGATGAATGTAGGAGCCCGGATGGTTTTGTACAACCACCATCCAGTAGTTTGGTTCATGATGAATCTGTCCCACCAGCAAAATATGGGTTCTCAATAGCAGAGAATGCAGTAACCGAGGCTTATGTTCATCCTAATGGTAAAGCATCTTTTGGCCCAATTTCTTTCCAACCTTCAAATCGATGTAGGTGGAGAAGTTCAGCTCTCGTAAGGAACAATCTTTCTGGGGTGGAGTGGGTATCATTGAGGGGATTTGGAGGGTCACTTTCACTAGTCCTTCTGGAGGGGTCTGAGCCAGTACAGAATGTGGAGTTTAACCTCAACTTGCCAATTCCTTTAAACATCTCTTCCCCTAATACTTTGATTCGCATGGAAGAAACAATTTATGCCTGTTCACAGCCCTTATCAAAAGAGATTTATGCTAAGAACACCGGTGACTTGCCCTTGGAGGTGAGAAAAATTGGAGTTTCTGGAACGGAGTGCAGGAAGGATGGATTTATGGTGCATACTTGTAAAGGTTTTTTGCTTGAACCTGGAGAATCAACAAAGCTTCTGATATCATACCAGTACGATTTTTCTTCATCTATGGTACAAAGAGATCTTGAGCTGGCCATGGATACGGGTATTCTAGTGTTTCCCATCAAGGCAGGTCTGCCCATGTACATGCTCAATATATGTCAGAAATCAGTGTTCTGGATGCAAGTGAAGAAATCCTCTGTAGCAGTCCTTCTTGTTATTTCCTTAATGCTACTGGTATTCCGTCGCCTGTTTTCTCATGTTACATTGGGTTCTCTGGATGACTTGTGCAAGAGAGAAAGGAGTTCCATTGCTACTACTTTAAGGAGATCTGGGAAAAGTGCTAATACGCATCAGAAACAGAGGAATGGTAAGTTGTCTGTGCCTCGTGAGGTGGATAGGCTCCCAAAGTCTATGGGGGATGACAATGCCTCTGTGCGTACTTCAGTTCGCAGGTATCCTGATGGTCAGAGTGAGACCCCCGAACAGCCAATGACTGCTCAGCGTGTCAGCCCGTTCATGGAAAATCTTGAAGAAATTCGTGATTCATCTGATAGTCAAAAGGAAAGAGCACTCGCATCCTCTTTGCTGTCAAAATCTGTGGCATTTGAGAATTCTGATACAGCAGAAGCTTCCCAACATGATAATCTTACAGTCATAACTGGGAAAGGGGAGGGGGGGAGGAGGCGAAGGAAGAGAAAGGGTGCTGGTTCCAAATTGACAATTTTGTCCGAAGTTTCTAGTAGTCAAAGTGGAAACTCTACACCTTCATCTCCCTTGTCCCCGGTTATATCTGTAACCCGTAAACGTACATGGCCAGCGTCTCCTGATGTGGAACAAATTATTGAGGCCAGGTATCTAAATACTGGAGTAGCGGACCAACTCTGTCGACCCACTAATGAGGTGGACATATTGGAGCCACAAGTTACTGCAAAGCATTGCAATAGCAACTTGCTCTTTTCTACTGAAGAGCAGCCATCGGCTCCAAGAAAAACTACTAATAAGCCTGTACTGTTGCCTTCTGCCACTTTCCCTTGTCCTGGCAGGCCTGCCCTCGATGTGTCATACCCTTCCCCCTTTCTGACATCAAGTTCTGCAATTGCTCCGCATGCTCGAGCACCTGGATCAAAACTCTACAACCAGAAAGCAGAAGACGCTGGACTTGGGGATGAATATACCTACGATATTTGGGGTGACCATTTTTCTGGACTTCATTTAATGTCGAAGAATGTTACGTCGATGATCTCCAGTACGACAGCAGGTTATTCTGAGAGTTTCTTTGTAAGCGGTCCACAGACCTTCATGACAAACTCTCGAGCGAAATCTGTAAGTTTTGGAAAAGACGGCTAACAATAAATTAAAAAATAATCCTTAATTTAGTTGCATCTGGAAATCTCCGTTTAGCTGTGCACTTCCCGTAGCCCTTACCAGTTATATATGAGATAAAGGTTCAATTATTCAATTTTTTATAAGTGTTTAAAGCTATTCTTTTTATTTCCGTAAACTGAAAAAAGAATGCAAGCAGTTTAGTCATGGACAAACTTGCGACGTTTAAATTTGCTCCCTGAAGTGTAAAAAGTTGTTATCATGTAACTCAAATAACACGGTCAAAATGAAAGTCATTTAGTCACTTAGATGGTGGAAAATGTTGTATGAAATAAGTTGATTGATGTTGCATATGCAACGTGGATGTTAATCCAAGTGGTATGGTCATGTCGCAAAACATTTGTTTCCTTAATTGCTGGCAAATTTCTTAACAAATACTACATCAACATAACAAATCGTTACCCTTATTTGGTTAAAACCCTGAGGATGATAACAAAAGTGAATGTATTTTATCCAATAGTTTTCTTATCTGGAAGATAATCATATATTTTCTGGTAAATAATCATATCTTATTTGGTAGATAATCATATCTTATCTAAGTTAAATAATCTCATCTTATCCAAATTGGTTATTAGTAACTGCACATTGTATTTTGTATGTGTGTGACTGGCTAGCTCCCTCCTTTGTAATAACATTGGCTTTAATCCTTATCAATGCAATATTAGTCAAATATTTTGCATTACCTTTCACAGTAACCGAGCCTGGTTTGATCTTAGTTCATCTCTAATATGAATGAATTTGGCTTTATTTGCTTCCGCACATTGTTTGATACTTTTCAATAGGTTGATTCTCACTCCGGCATTTCATCAGGCGATTTGTAGGCGTCCGTAAAGGTCCATTTAATTATTTATTTTGCCTATCAATCATATACTCCGGAACTCCAATTGTTATAATTGGATTTCATAAGTTCACTTCGTTTTTATTCACAGAAAGAGAGCCTGTTTTTTTTTTTACTTTTTTGTTCATAAACGCAAAAGCAAAATCCGAGTTCTTTGGTGATCCAGACCAACCGACGACTAGCAGACTTTTATTTGTTAAGCAAAAGTTGATTCTTCTCTCAAGTCCAGAGTGGTTAAGCAAAAGTTGATTTTTTGATGATATGCCAATTTGTATGTGTTCCTAGACCTCTCAAATGGTGAGGTCATAGGGATACAAAGAATAAGAGACGGACTCTATTTTTTTCATTTCAAAACCTAGGGCATTCATGTTTAGGACATAATCTAGTGTCTAAATTTAAATCTTTGAATGATTTTAAGTATTTTGTATCACATGACTTTGATTGTTTTATTTGTCCACATGCAATGAATCTACAAAAGGATTATTTGATATAATTCATGTAGATATTTAGAGACCATGTAGCGGCTTGAATCATGATGGCTTAAGATACTTTTTAACCATAGTCAATGGTCACTTAAAGAGGATTTTGGACATTTCTTATGAAAGTCAAGACTAAAACTATGTTGTAGTTAGAAAGATTTTTCAACTTGACTAAAAAATCAATTTGACACTAAGGTCAAACACATTAGATTAGATAATATGTCATTTTTTTTAATGTTGCATGAGAAAAAACTTTTATTTATATGGTATTATGCATAAGAGCTTTAGTATATATACTCTTCAACAAAATAACATTATTAAACATAAACACTATCACATCTTAGATGTCATAAGGGCATTAAAATTTCATAATAAAATGCCCACACGATGTTGGGGAAAATGTATACTCACTACTACACACATTATAAGTAAAATACCATCTTCTGTTTTACATGGTCAAACCCTTTATGAAAGAATTAATAAAAAGGCTTTTTGATCTCTATGCCTAAAGTCTTTGGTAGTTTTTGTATGGCACATAGACAAATTTGTTTCTTGAGCTATTTCTAATACTTTTATGGATATCCTTATAAACAAAAGACATAAAAGCTATACAATATCGAAAGACAAAGGTTCTTTGTCAATAGAGATGTGCATTTTCATAAAAATATTTTTCCTCTTTCACATATAGAAATTGTGTCACATTCTTCTAAAGATATCCTTATAGTGACATTTATAGATGAGGAGCATATATCATAAGTTATCAAATCAACCATTAACCTACCTCTGTCATAGATTCCTACTCCTTATTCTCCAAGTATGAGTCTTTCTAAAATACTAGATACCTTTTTGATAGAAATGCAAAGCCAATACTAGGTCCTAATTCAGCCTTTGCACTAGAGTTCTCTTGTGATAAAGTTGATGAATGCATAGCTTCTTCTAGTTCATCACCAACACCTAATCATACTCCAATACCTAGTCATGCACCTCTTAGATGATTTACCAAAGAGACCAAGATTACATTTGTAACAATGTTACATCTCTAAACAACACTTTCAAACACTATTGATGTTTTAGTTAATTATACATGTGTTCACTTTGTATCCTCTCATAATGATGTATCTATTAACTCTTTGATATTAACTATTGTAGGCCAAGTGCTTGGAAATAAGTGAGGCAATTGCAATAAAGAAGGCGGTACAGGATAAAAGATATAAGAATAGAAAACTTCAAATAATGCACATAGTTAACCATCCTAATGTTCAACTAAGGCATTGTTACTTCTCAACTATTAAGAAAAACGAATTGTTCCTAAACTTTGTTTTGAGGTATGTAGCTGAAATTGTTTACTAAGTTTCAAAGCATTGCATTAGGATAAACTAGCATGTGTCCATCATTTATTTGATAACCAAAAGTTTTTTGGTGCTATCGGCCTTATCTTTGAAAGCTAAATAAAATTACTTTGATTTCAAATTATGGTATTCACATTTAGGACATATTCCAATGTCTAAATTTAAATATTTGAATAATTTCAAGCATTTTGCATCACATAACTTGGATTATTCCATTTCTCCAACCATGAAACAAACTCATGATCCTTTTTCCACACATAGAGAATTTGTGAAAGGATTATTTAATATAATCTATGTGAATATTTGGGGACTATATAACACCTTGAATCATGATGACTCAAGATCCTTCTTGACTACATCTAATGATTATTCATGAGAAACTTGGATGTTCCTCATGAAAGTCAAGATCGAGATTATGCTAAATTTAAAAGGATTTTTTAGTATAACTAAAAATTAGTTTGGCATTGAGGTCAAACACATTGGACCAAATAATGCATTAGATTTTTTCAATGTTGCATGTGAATTTTTTTTTTTCATCACAAGATATTATACATGAAAGCTTTTGTATACAAAATGGCATCGTTAAACGTAAACACTCACATCTTAGAAGTCAAAAGGGCATTGAAATTTCATAGTAAAATGCCCACACGATTTTGTGGAGAATGTATACTTACTATTGCACACACTATAAACATAATACCATCTTTTGTTTTGCATGGTCAAACTCCTAATGAGAGAATTAATGGAAAGACTCATAATCTTTTGTGCTTTAAAGTCTTTGGTTATCTTTGTTATGCCATGTTAGTAAAGCACAAAGACAAACTTGCTTCTTAAGCTATTCCTAGTATTTTTATAGGGTATCCTTATGAAAAAAAAGGATACAAGCTATGTGATATTGAAAGACTAAGGTTTTTTTGTCAATATGGATGTACATCTTCATGAAAATATTTTTTCTTTTTCACATATAAAGCTTGTGTCACATTCTTTTGAAGATATCCCATGATGACATTTGTGGACGAGGAGCCTACACCTTAAGTTATCAAATCAACTACTGGCTTACCTCCATCACAAATTCTTACTTCTCATTCTTCAAACATAAGTATTTCTAAAATACCATATACCATCTTGATAGATGTGCCTTTAACAATACCATATCCTCTTTTGCCCTTTACACCAGAGTTCTTTTGTGATAAAGTTGGTGAATGCATAGCTTCTTTTAGTCTGTTACCAACATCTAATCCTACTCCAACACTTGATCATGTGCACTCTAGACAATCCACCAAAGATACCAAGCCACTCATCTAGACCTACGATTACATTTGTAACAATGATACATTTCCAAACAATACTTTCATACAATATTTCATCTCTAATTATGTTTCTGGTAATCATTTTCCTATTCCCTTTCAACACTAGCATCTACCTTTCTAAACATTAAGCCTACCTTTTACCACAACCCATTTAAAGATCCTTAATAGAAAGATGCCATAGAATAGGAAATGAAAACATTAAAATCAAATGGTACATGGAATTAGTTGATTTATCACCTAGGAAAAAACCCATTAGATGTAAATAGATGTATAAGATTAGGTATCATGCAAATCATAACATTTAACAGTATAAGGCTTGATTACAAGCTAAATGATAAAATCAAAAGAAATGTATAGATTATCATGAGACATTTTAACCTAGAGTGAAATTAGTGACTATTTGGAATGAATTCATTATTTATTGCATCACAACATGTATGGACTATTCATCATGTGGATGTCCATAATGCCTTCTTGTAGGGAGATTTAGAAAAGGAGATATACATGAGACCATCACAAGGTAGTTCATTTGAGGGGGGAAATTAAGGTATACAAATTAAGGAAATCATTATATGGGCTAAAACAAGTATCAAGGCAATGGAACAAAAAATTTACTATGGCATTGGTTACCACTAGATATGTTAGTCCCTTTATGATTATTCTCTATTTACCAAGGTTCAAGATGGTCACATGATTATGATACTCATTTATATTGATGATATCTTGATTACTAGTGATGATAGAAGGGGAATTAATAATCTATGATCTTATTTGTATTCCATATTCCACATTAAGGATTTAAGAAATCTTAAGTATTTTCTTGGGATTGAGATCCTTTGTAATAATAGAAGGATGCATCATAGTAAGAGAAAATACATATCAAAGTTAGTTTCTAATATGGGACTTTCAAAGGCAAAGCTTATAAATAATCCTATGGAGACTAATATACTTTACACTAGTCCTAAATATGATAAGCAAGCGTGAAGATCCATTACTTAAAGATATTCTAAGCTATCAATAGTTAATTGGAAAGTTGAATTACCTTACTATGACAATACCTAATTTTATTTTATTTTATTTTTTGGTACATTTGCTAAGTCAATTTACACATGCATTAAAAAGATCTCACTAGGATGCTATTATTTGGATAGTTAGATACTTAAAAGGGTTAATTAGACTTAGTTTGTTTTTTCCATCTAATAATGAATATCTTTTAAAGGCTTATTATGATGCTAGTTATGCAAAATGTCTCATGACTTGACACTCCACTACTAGTTTTTGTCTCATCCTTGGTAATTCATTAATCTCTTGGAAAAGTTAAAGATAACAATGGTTATTATTTCTTCTACCAAAATAAAGTATTGAGCAATGGTGATCACCAAATGTAAGATTGTATGGCTAGTCGATTTGCTAAAGAATATGCAAGTTAATGTGCCTTTATTGGTACTTTATCATTATGACAACGAAGAAGCACAAAAGTTAGCAAAAAATTCGGTCCTTCATTAACATGCTAAACACATCAACATCTCCTACCATGTTAGAAGTAATGATCAACCTGCAAATATCTTGACCAAGGTGTTGGGAACAAATTACCTTCATCACCTTCTTGGTAAGCTTGGTATTTTAGAAATTTATCAAGTCTAAGCTTAAAGGGGAATGTTGATGATGATAACACAACTAAACATATCTTATCCAATGGTTATCTTATCTAGAAGATAATCATATCTTTTTCAAGTTGGTTGTTAGTAACCATACAAATTGTATTTTATATATATATATATATGACTCGCTTGCCTACTTCTTGTAAAATAAGTTAGGAGATAGATCTTTGGTTTTCCCTTGTAACAATATTAGGTTTAATCTTCATTAATGCAATATTAGTCAAATATTTTACCTTACCTTTATTGTTTCAAAGTTTTTCATAAAAGCATATAAATGTTCACAAGGACCTATTAGTCAAATGCCTTGTTATATAGAAAATCATCATGACAAAGCCTTAATTTTTTATAAAAGGGAAATTAAAACTTAAAATTTGTTAAAAACAACTCAAGGGGATAGATTAGAGCATTTAAGTATGTGAAAGTTGGAACTTCACTTATTAACTTGGTTCACAAACTTGCACATGCCAAGGAAGAAAAAAAAAGTTATGCATTGCAAGATTATCAGAAAAAAGATAGCATAGCATTTTTTAATTGAATATATCAATTTAACTGAAAACTTATTGGAGGTCTACTCTAACTTTTAACATGAGGTAAAATGTAACTAGACCTAATCACATGGATTTACAATCTAAGATAAACTAATAAAAAAATGATAAAGTAACTGAAATATATAAGTCATGTTTACTAGTGACATCCTTTCAAAAGTCTTTTAATTTTTTCCTCCTCTTTCACTATTGATTTATATTAATGAAAGGTTAAGTATTATATCTTATCCAAAAAATACAAATTTTTTAGTTACAATATCCTCAATTAAATTTAAAAACTACATTTGGCAAATTCCAAAGCTCTTGTAAAAACTTATTCTAATTTATAGGCTTCACTCTCCTAATCGTTGAAATCTTGCATCTTGCATCTTATCCTCTTGATTTTAACAATAATGGTCAAACTGTCTAGACTTTTACCATTGAATTTTCTTCTACTCTTTTCCTTCTAAATGTGATACAATGCAACTTTAAAGGATATACTGAATAGGATCATTGCAAAACTTTTACATTTAACAACCTTAATCATCCAATATACTTCTACTCTCCATTGTTCAATTCTTCGAGATAATACATTCATACCTAACATAGCCGTCCAAATATAATTTTTAAACTTACAATTAAAGAATAAATGTTCTTGTGATTCTTTTTGTTATTGGTAAAGGTTGCACTATAGGCCCATTAAGTTGTTCCATACTATCATTTGATATGCTATGGTTAGCTTGTTTTTCAAATGATCTAATAAACAAAACTATGCTTTGGTACTCCTCCTTCTCATACTAATCGTGTCCATTTATATTATTCTCTACTCTTTCTTAGTACTACATGGCTTTTGGCAATATTATATTTTAACCTAGTCACTAGTTATGAGAGTTTAATTCTTACTTGTAAAATATTCCTCCAATTCCAAGCTAGTGATCCTTTCATCTTTACTTTTAAAACACTTCTTCCCTTACAATTTTATGATATTATCCATCTAGCCCAAAAGGAATTTGAGTTATTTTAGATAAGTGACCATAAGTGTTTTCTAGCTATTATCTTATTCCAAGTGTGAATGTCTATTAATCCAAATCCTCTAGAAGTTTTAGGATAATAAATTTTCTTCCATGCCACTTTTGCTACACATTGCCTAATAAATTGTAAAAAATTATTACAATTTATGGGTTTCACTCCCTTAATAGTTGAAATCTTGCATTTTACCTCCTTAATTTTAGCAATAATGGTTAAACTGTCTAGACTTTTACCATTGAATCTTCTTCTATTTATTTCACTCTAAATATGATACAATGCAGCTTCAAAGATATATTGAGTGGGATCACTACAAAACTTCTACATTTAACAACCTTAATCATCTAATGTACTTTTACTCTTCATTGTTCAATTCTTTCAGATAATCCATCATATCTAGCATAACCATTCAAATATAATTTATGAACTTACAATTAAAGAATAAATGTTCTTGTGATTCTTCTTGTTATTAGCAAAGGTTGCATTGTAGGTCGACTAAGTTGTACCATACCACCCTTCAATCTATTATAGTTACCTTGTCTTTCAAAATGATCTAATATATAAAATTATGTTTTGTTACTCCTCCTTTCCATACTAGTTTTGTCCATTCAATTTTTTCTCTACTCTCTCTTAGTATTATATAATTTTTGGCAATTTTATATTTTAACCTAGTCACTAGTTATGAGAGTTCATTTTTACTTATAAAATGTTCCTCAAAATCCAAGTTAGTGATCATTTCATCTTTACTTTTAAAATACTTATTTCCTTATAATTTTTTTGATATTATCTATCTAGTTGAAAAAGAATTTAAGTTATTGTATATAAGAGACCATAAGTGTTTTCCAGTTGTTGTCTTATTTCAAGTGTGAATGTCTATTAGTCCTAATCCTTTAAAAGTTTAAGAATAACAAATTTTCTTTCATGCTGCTTTTGCTACACATCACCCAATAAATTGTAAAAACTTATTACAATTATGGGCTTCACTTCTTTAATATTTTTACCATACCGCCATTCGATTTGCTAGAGTTAGCTTGTCTTGCAAAATGATCTAATAAATAAAATTACACTTTTGGTACTCCTCATTTCTATACTAGTCTTGTCCATTCATTTTCTTCTCTATTTTCTCTTAGTACTACATAACTTTTGACAATATTGGATTTTAATCTAGTCACTAGTTGTAAGAGTTCATTTCTTACTTGTAAAATATTCCTCCAACTCCAAACTAGTGCTTTACTTTTAAAACACTTATTTCTTGACAATTTTTTGATATTAAAATCCATTCTTCATTGTTTAATTCTTCCAGATAATCCATTCATACTTAGCATAACCATCCAAATATAATTTATGAACGTATAATTAAAGAATAAATATTCCTATGATTCTTCTTGTTATTGGCAAAGGTTGCATTGTAGGTCTACTGAGTTGTTTCATACCGACATTTGATTTGCCAAAGTTAGCTTGTCTTTCAAAATGATCTAATAAATAAAATTATGCTTTGATACTCCTCCTTTACATACTAGTTTTGTTCATTCAATTTCTTCTCTATCTCTCTTAGCTTTTGGCAATATTGTATTTTAATGCAATCACTAGTTGTGAGAGTTCACTTCTTACTTATAAAATGTTCCTCTAACTCCAAGCTAGTGATCTTTTAATCTTTACTTTTAAAAAACTTCTTCCTTGAAATTGTTTTGATACTATCCATCTAGCCAAAAAGGAATTTGAGTTATTGTACATAAGAGACCATAAGTGTTTTCCAGTTGCTATCTCATTCCAAGTGTGAATGTCTATTAGTCATAATCCTTTAGAAGTTTTAGGATAACGAGTTTTCTTTTATGCCACTTTTACTACACATCACCCAACAAATTGTAAAATCTTATAATAATTTATAGGCTTCACTCCCTTGATAGCTAAAATCATTCATCTTACCTCCTCTTTAATTTTAGTAATAATTGTCAAATTGTTTAAACTTTTATCATTAAATCTTCCTTTATTTCTTTCCCTCTAAATGTGATATAATGTAGCTTTAAATGATATATTGAGTAGAATCACTACAAAAAATTTATATTTAACAACCCTAATCATTCAATATACTTTTACTCTTTATTCTTCAATTCTTTGAGATAATTCGTTCATACTTAGCATAACCATCCAAATATAATTTGTGAACCTACAATTAAAGAATAAATGTTTCCATGATTCGTCTTGTTATTGGCAAAGGTTGCATTGTAAGTCCACTAAGTTGTTCCATCTTGCCATTCGATCTATTATGGTTAGCTTGTCTTTCTAAATGATCTAACAAATAAAATTGTACCTTGATACTCCTCCTTTCCATATTAGTCTTGTCCATTCAATTTATTTTTTATTCTCTCTTAGTACCACATAGCTTTTGGCAATATTGTATTTTAACCTCATCATTGGTTGTGAGAGTTTATTTCTTACTTATAAAATGTTTCTCTAACTTTAAGCTAGTAATCCTTTCATCTTTACTTTTAAAACACTTCTTCCTTTATAATTTTCTGATATTATTCATCTAGTTTAAAAGGAATTTGAGTTATTGTACACAAAAGACTGTAAGTTTTTTCTAGCTACTATCATATTCCAAGTGTGAATCTCTATTAATCCTAATCCTCTAGAAGTTTTAAGATAAGAAATTTTCTTTCATACCACTTTTGCAACACATTTTCTTTCATATTGCCCTATTGATTTATATCTTCTTTGCAAACGGTGGGTGTGGTACACAAGTCAACTTTTTTTTTTCTTGGATTTTCTTGGAAAATTTGTATGTTTTTATCCTATGTTGAGAATAACCCAATCTTAATTATGCAAATTTGTCAATTCTAGCGATTTAAGCATTTCCAACCTAACATTATCCACTAAAGTTTGGGTTGACTGTCGATAACATTATAACTCGAGTTATATCAACCCGTAAAAGACATCTATAGCATGTAATATATTTCAAATTGAACACTAGACTCCTTGGACAACAATTTATTGGTTTTCCATATCTGTATCTGGATGACTTTTGAAAGTCTCTGCAGTTGCAGTTCATTTCGGATTAATGTAGTGCATGCTTCTAAATTTCAGAAAAACGAAAGAGAATTTTTTGATTATGCTTGGTTGGTTGCAAAATGCCACCCAAATATACCTATTGTGGCCTTACGTTATTGTGTTTGTGTTGGTTGTATTGGTCGCCCGTTCTATTTTCATGTAAATGAAACTAGCAACAACGATTCCATTCATGAACAATCATGATTTTATGATTTTCTTGTAGCGTGCTTTTAAGAGGAATGAATAAGTATGTAAATCAGATAAGCTAGTTGCCTATGCAGGAACTAACACTTCGATCTAATTACGCACTAACGGTATTAGTAGCTTTTATTGTTGTATTCTAATGCAAAAGACCAAGACTTAACTGTGTCGTTTTGATTACATGGCAGATGTATGAATAAAGTTCAATAATGGTTGTTAGGTAGTTTTTACAGCAATTAAATAGTTGTTAAGAGTTAGTTCAGCTGTAACTAAATAATTGTTAGAGTTAGTTCAGCTGTAACTGTGAAGTGTAACTAACCGAGCAGTATATAAGCTGCTGGTTAGAGAAAGAAAAGGCGGAGAGGATTTTACTAAGAATTGTATGGAGGTTTGAGTTCCCTCGAAGAACTCAGTAGTGAATGAAGTGAGGTTTGGGTTCCCTCTGAGAATCCAGAAAAGTTTCTGTGTCTAGAGAGGTTATCAAAATTGGTCGCAAAGGGAAGCAAAACAAGGAGTTAGACTGGGACTGGAGTCTAAATCCCCTTTGTCCCCGCACCAGATTGTTCGCTAAGAGTCAGAATCCTATCCAGGACTGCTGCATCTAATCATGCAAACCTTTTCTGGATTTTTGCTAGTCTAAATTTGGCTGTATGAGGGAAACACCATTGTCTCAGCTTAAACCTCTTTTTTCGACCCAATTCTGTCCGGCAAGAGTGTAAGTTTGTAATTTACCATAATCCTTGTTGTAGCTCCACAACTTGATGAGTGCACTTCCTATCCATCTCAATTGTGAAGTGAAAAATATGCTACCATAAAATTCTCTGGTACGTTTCGTCTTCTGGAGGTAGCTGCAGTAGAAATTTGGTATGTGGTCATTTTTGGCTACAATCCCCCAAGTTATTCTCTCTACCCTTACCTGCTGCCTTTGCAGTACAAATATTCCCGAGACCCCCGAGTAGGAAGAGAGTCTGTTGGGTTTCTTATTTTGTAGACAAAAATCTATGGACTACTCGGATCGCTCTGCAATAGCTCTCGGTGATCAATGGATGAGTCGAACCTTCGGCTCTTCTAGACCCAACAGCCCATAGCTTCTGGAGGCCAACACCCTTGGTTTTCTCTATTGGAAGGTCGGAAATAGTAATTAAGCAGCAGTGTCCTGTTGTAGTCGCAAGTCATTTTGAGGAACGTCTCTTTGCAGTCACTTCATAAGGAATTTGCTCTCTTGTGATTCAACGTGCCTCATTGGAAGCCCTTGTTTCTTCTGAAACGGCAAAGCTATTTTTGCAATGCATGTGCATGTCCATCTGCGGGCCATAATGATTGGGAGAAGGCAGTCATTTCCTCACTATTATGGCTTTCCGTCCTCACCGCAGTTAGTAGAATCTGAAATTGTAAACAATGAGAGGACAAATCAAGGTTGGTTCATCCGTGAAGGCTGATGTTGACGACAGAGAAGCAAGCCCATGGTTGTATGCAGGGAAGAGCCCATAACTTACCAAGTCTTTAGGGCTTAGGTCTCGTCTGATCAAGCATTGCTTGTGGGACGGAGCTGGCATGACCATATGCAACAAGTGAGTGAAAATGAAAGTCCCATAGAATCCACCCTAACAACAAAACTCTATTTTGTCCTTGAAATCCGTCCGCTAATATCTCATCTATTTTATTTTTCGCTAGGAGTTGAAGTCTGGTAGAATCCTCTAGGAATTGGACAGTCTTTTCGTTCTGTCAGTACACAGTTGGTTGCAACAGAAGTTGGACCGTAGAAGTGGTCCGTTCCATTTGGACCATATTTACAGCCGATGAGGATGATCACTGGCCTGCCTGGTGCCAAGGATCCTTAGAGCTGCCTATGTACCCCAAGAACAACGGGTTAAGTGCACTGTAATCACGTTCGCTTCGGATTACTAAAGTGAGCTAGAAACCGAGCAGACACAAAGTGAAAAATCACCCACCACCTGCACTTGCAGCTCTATATACCTGTTAAGAAATATTATGATGTTTTTAAGATAAAAGACTTAAAACTTAATCTAAAAACTAACTCTAGGACAAACTTCTTTTAATTTAAACAAATCTTCAAATTTATTTTTTGGTAATGTAGGACAATTCGCACCATTAATACAACCCTTCACTCTAATAAGGATGTTAAAGAAGAAATCTTAAGTTCTGATATCATGTTAAGAAATATTAAGATATTAAAAAGACTTTAAACCCAACTCAAAAACAAACTTGAGAATAAGAGAAATTTTTTTTAATTAAACAAACATTCAAATTCATGTTTTGACATTGTGATACAATCCACAAGGACCTGCAACAACCGCATATGCCATGTCTTCTAATTGCATCAAGTTTATATTTTGTTTTACTGCATGCTAATGGCCTCACTACTTGCTGCAGCCTGAGCCCTTTTATGTAGGGAACCGTCTCCCTCTTGTTTTGGACCACTCCAAAATAAGACTTCAGCGGTTGCTTTGGGACCATTTCATGAATTCTTCATTCTTTTTGATTTGGGGGGATCGAGGGTTGTGTGCTGTTCAGTTTCCCTCTCTTTCTTTTTTACCTGGATGTAAGAATTTATGGCCGTTCCACGATCAATCCCTATCATGACGAGCCACTTCACCATAAAGGCCTATGGTAAGCATTGGGACGCTCTCACACCTAACTAAAAGCTGCATGTAATTGATGCTTGGTCCGTATCCTACAACCCTGAACCCATGTGATGAAGTTTTTCTAGTTTAACCACGAAAAAAAAAAAGAAAAAAAAAAAAGAAAAAGAAAATACCATTCCAGTTGAACCCTCTGCTAGGTACAGATCACAAATACCAGTAAGTACAGAGCGTAGAACCAATCTGGCGCAATGTGACAAATGATCGAGTTAAAGAACTAGCTGTGTTCTACGGCAGATAGTCCTTTTCTAGGCCTCACTGGTTGTGTGTGTGTGTCTATATAGGTATATATATATGTGTGTGTAAATCGACTACAATGATTCCGGCGGACTGACGCATGGCCTGCAGTTTTAATTATGCCGACATTTACAGTGAGGAAGCTTTGTGGCCATCATGAAACTTGCGCACAAGAAGAGAACATCTATTCCAATTACTACTGTGAACTACAGCACGACGCAAAGAAATCTCTCCAAGAAGAACGTCACTAATGAAATAGTAATCTTAACCATTAGAAATGAACTCGGTGAAGGTTGCGTGAAAGAATACGGAGCAGTTATACTGGACAAGTTGAAGTCTCTAGCATACCCATTGTTTGTGTTAGTGATGATTTTTAGCAATTATCACAGCTTTAGCCCCCAGAAGGAACTGGGCGATGGCTGTCTCGCACACCATAACATCACTTCGCCCACCCCCCATCTGGAGCAGGAAGTTATGGGTTAGGGACTTGGAAGTACCCTGAAGTCAAGATGTACAATAATTTTGATGTAAAATGTTTAGTTAGATTTTTAATTTAACTTTAAAAAATATTTTTCGTTTTAAGGAAGATTCTTAAACATGATTCAAACACTATGATATCATCCACACAATTCTGATCACGTCCTAGCACAATTAACATGAATTATGAATTCTATTTTTCTCATTTTTTCCTTAAAATGAAATTATAAGGATAAAACATATATTTTTTTTAAAAATGTTATGATTTAATTTACACATTTCCTATATTATTCGTGTTTGGCGCGGGAAAGGTTTTTGGAGGCACCCTTGCTTTTCGCTCTACAGAGAAGGATAAACAATGATGTTCCAAGAGTGGGTAGAGCATGCATTCACAAGAGAGAGAGTACAACTCTAGTGGAGTTAAAACAGGAGTGGAGTGGAGTGGATAACGGGAGAGCATATGACGCTGTTGGAACCACATGTGCTTGTTTACATGAAGTGCACGCTCACGTGCTTGTGCTAATAAAAAAGTGCATAGAATCATTAAATCCATGCACCTAATCTTTTGTTCTCGATCTTCATATATTATTATCTTATATTTGATCGAATGCATCGGGAATGTCATTCAAAGTCCACTTTTAAACTGCCTTCATTAAATACTCGGGAAAAGATCATTAGTGTGAGATAAATAATCATCTTCTCTTTTCCTTTTGAGTTACTAAGGAAGCACTATTGCCCATTTTCTTTTTTATCATTTCTATGAAACGCTTTAATCTCGTGGACCTTGTGAATCTGCGTTAAGCCAATTTTATTTACGGAAAATCTGTAAAAAGTTGTCTATTGTAACACACTAAACTGGTTGCTTAGAACTCAAGGAAAAAGCAGTTAATATTACTGAAATCCAGCATCTCGTCCACATTGCTTAAAGAAGACATGCCGGGCAGACCACGAATATCTTTGATAGATTACGGGTTAAAATATGGGGACAACTAAGAAGTTTGCTGACTACGTTAATGATTATCCCCATTTCACGATCCTATGCTTTGGATGCCATCAACTATCTTTTTCATTCATAAAGGAAATGACTAGACGTGGGGATAGAACTTATCGTTTTCATTTACAGAAAGGAAAGCATGGTATGTTTGTACAACAAAAAAAGAGAAAAAGAAAAAGGAAAAGTGGCTTCTTCTTTTCTTTTCGTTTTTTCTCTAACTAGCTTTATGCTTGCTTCTAGCCCTTGCTCAAGCAATAAAGTCGCTGGCCATGATGAATACAAGAAATGAGCGTTATTCAGAATTTAGTGCCATTTGATGTGCTAGAAGAATGCGATTGGGTTAAATGGGAAGGCAGATGAAATCGTAGGCTTAATCACGATGCAAATCAAAAGACAATAAACTAGCTAGTTTTCGAAGTGACCACATTTTCAACCAATTCAAGGCAACCAAAGAGATAGCAATTGCAGGCTGCGTGGACAATGGTAATGGTAGAATAGATTCTGGAGACAGAAAAATCGGTAGGCGTGGGGTAAAAGTATGCCTCCAATCCCCAGTTCTCCCAAAAGAAGTTTCAGTTGTAAGACTACTCTCTACGAGCAGGCTTCTTTTAGGGCACGTCCCTATCCCGTTATCGTTCCTTTTATTTCCCTGCGAGGCAGTGATTGACAATAATGTTAACTTGTGATAACTGTGCGAGCGATATTATAACCCACCCATCGGATGCCGCACTAAAGAACATTGATCACATGGAAAGGCATTATGGCTGAGGCCCTTTAAACAAGCAACCAATTTCTGTAATTCAGTAGCTCAAAACATAGGACTAAGAATGCGGACAGGCGTTAACTACGTCATTAATAATCTGCTTATGATTATGGTGTTCAAGAGAATGAACTAAGATAATCATCAATGACAACATTAGTTGAACCCGGTACATGGTAAAAGTACATTCACGAGAGGTACTCAATAACTCCTCATCACGTGCTGAAAGTTCCTTGCTACTTTGTCTAAAGTGCTCACTTCTTTCACTTTGAATGTGGATGGAAAAAAAGAAAAAGAATATTGAAATGGAAAGTAGATAAAACACATTTTTTTCGTAAAACATATCAGACCAGTGTTATTGTAAGCAAAGCTCATGGCCTGATGGTTTGATTAGAAAAAGGAAAAGGTACGCCATAGAATGAGAAAATGATGTTATCGAACCGTTCGAAGGGTTAACCCGCTGCGGATTAATGGCACCTGCTTTAATGGTACACTGAAAATTGTGTTACACAGAGGCATCAGGCATTAAAAAGGTGTTAAAAAAGAGCTTTCGTGAGTCTTGTCTCGTAAATCCCGTGACAGAGACGAGTGTTTAAGAAATGTTGGTGCTCATGCAAGTGGAGCGAGAGAGAGAGAGAGAGAGAGAGATGGGAGCGCATGTTAGTTCATGATGAGAGCGGGTTGTCACACACAAAGCTAAAGTGAAGCAGACAAGAGCGTAGTTGCTCTTTCATGCCCAGTCACGCTCAGACAGACACGCACCCCTGTCTCTGTCTCTCTCTGTCTCTGTCTCTCTCTCTCTCTGTCTCTGTCTCTCTCTCTCTCGCATATTCTAATGGTTTACTGTATCGGATAAGACGGAGTGAAGCGCTACGCATGAACTGAGAAGTCATTTAAGTGTGTGTAATTCGATTTTCCCGAGTCTGTCTCCTCGCTAGAACTCAACTCCGTTTATATCAAAAGCGAGTATTTATTTTATTCAATACTTTGGAACTAAATTGGGTTTACTTTGATAGTTTAAGACGGTCGGTTCTTGTCACTCTGTCGCATCTCCTTGGATGACGCTTCGAGCTCGAAGGCTCGTCGTTTTCTTCTCCTTCTGTGGTCTTTTGTTGCTTTCTTTCGCACTGTTCGAGATATAAAGAGAACGAAAAAAATTAATGAATCTGGCATTCCTGTTTCTGGGTCTCATGACCTTCAAGTTTCCCGCTCTCTAAAAGGTATGAAAGCTCAACCTCAATCTCCCCGTATCAATTTTTATATTATTGCTTCTTAATTTGTGATGGTTATTTTTAGTTTCTTGTTATTATTCGGTACGTATTTTTCATCTTTCAGGATATATTAGCAGTGCTGTATCGTTCTCTCATTTTTCGGGAAAAAGTAGAATGATGAATGCCAGAGTGCGAACCTCTCTTAAGGCAATGAAAGCCCCTCTGAACGTTGATAAAGTAAGTGATTTCCTTTTGTGTTTGAGTTTCGTTGATCTCTTCTTGTATTTTGCTGCAAGGGAAAGGTCTTACCAATTACCATTTCGAGATAGGGGTGTCACTTTTCAGAAGAAAATGAGGCTATGGGTTTCTGGAGCTTGAAGTTGAAAGCCAATGAAAATATGAGTTACTAACGTATTTATATCTTATGGGTTACATGAGATGCCTTAATTTCAAAGCTACTTCGGATACTGTCCTGGTTGCTGTAACTTCTGATTCAGTTTCAACAGAAAGGACCAATTTGCTTAGAATTTCACCTTTTGGATATTCTTTCTAGTTGCGTACTCTCTCCTTCTGAAGTGTAAAAGTAGATGCTTTTGAGCCATATCTGAATTGGGTTCTTTCACTTCTCTCAAGAAACGAATAGTTTTTCCCTTTAGCTCCTCTCGCTCTGTTGAACAGTTTGGTTTATTAATGCCATTTGGTGTTGTATTCGCAAAAAAGGAGAAGATGGAGACTCAGGGGAGCAGAGTAATCGATGCTGGGAAACGTACGACCAATCGACGCCGATCAAATAGAGAAAGAAAAATGGCCTTACTTCAAGATGTATTGTTCTCATCAACATGGGTCTAACTTCTTTTGTTTCTTTGTTTTTTTTCCTTTTCTTTGATTTGATTAATGTGTCTTGGAACATACAGGTTGATAAGCTGAAAAAGAAGCTCAGACATGAAGAAAATGTCCACAGAGCGTTGGAGAGGGCTTTCACTAGACCTCTAGGAGCTCTACCCCGTCTTCCCCCTTATCTCCCTCCACAGGTTAGTACGACTCCACTCTCTGTCTCAAGAAACTGATTAAAAAATCGGAACTTTTATGAGTGGAGAAGGTTTAACAACGTTGATAAAATTACTTGTGAGGAGAAATAGCCCAAAGTGAAGGGGCCATACAGATCATCCTATCTGGTCGTCAACGCTGGGATTTTCTCTTTTGTACTTTTCGCATTAATTCCTAATGGATTCAGGATAATGAAGGATGTGATTTCATTCGTTTGCAGACATTAGAGCTTCTGGCTGAAGTAGCGGTTTTAGAAGAGGAGGTTGTTCGTCTAGAAGAGCAAATTGTGAATTTTAGACAAGGTCTTTATCAGGAAGCTGTCTACATATCCTCCAAGAGGAATGTGGAAAATTCAGGTGATTCAATGGACCATAACTTGATTAGAAGCTCCAAACATCAGCGGTCCAAGTCTTTACCCCAAAATGAGCTCAATTCTGCAACATCCACGGCCAGGCCCCAACCTTCTCTTACCAGGAGTACTTCAAATAGAAAGCTCTTGTCCCCTGATACTGGCCCTAATCGGAACACAAATGTTTCCGGTAGGCCAGCCGTGGGAAAGCAATCTACTAAGAGAGCCAATATCTCTCCATCCTTCATAGAAAATGGACAAGGAAAAGAGAATTGGTTGTGTACTAATTCGGTAAAGTATAAGCAATCTCCAGAAAAGAAATGTACAAAAGTTGTAAGTCCAGTGAAGAAACCTCCAATTAAACATGAATCAGTGGAGAAGTGTGCAGGTCCTTTACGGTCGCAGGTACACAAATTAGCATTATCCAATAGAAGCCAGTCTGTTCTTTGATATATTTGTATTAATCAGTGATCTTCTGTTTCACAGATAGAGAGCAGATTAGACCAGGGGAGAGCACCAGAGAACTCTGGTTCTTCGGATGATAGACTACCGGCAGCTGATAGCAACCCCAACAAAGTATCTGAGGATATAGTGAAATGCTTGTCTAGCATTTTTGTGAGAATGAGCACGATGAAGGACAAAGTAGTAGAATCAGGGACTTCTCAAACACAAGCTTCTCATGCAAGCAGCAGCGAAATAGAATTTCGAGATCCTTATTATACCTGTTCAGAATTTGGAAATAGAGATGTTGGTCCCTACAAGCATCTCTGTGCAATTGAAGCACATTCAGTTGATCTCAACCGAACAACAAATGCATTGTTTCTGATCCACAGACTAAAGTAGGTTCTTTGCTTTTTGTAGTGGTGTTTTCATGCTGGTATGTCTATTGAGAGTCTTACATCTGATGAGATGTATCCAGGGTCCTATTTGAAAAGCTTGCCACTGTGAAATTAGAGGGCCTTACGCATCAGCAGAAGCTTGCTTTTTGGATAAACACTTACAATTCCTGCATGATGAATGTAAGATATCTCCCTCCAGCCCAAGGGCCCAGGATTTTAAGGATATGCATCTTTTAATCTTAATTTCGAATGCTGAGTAGCTGAGAATGTCTTTACTCTTAGCAGCATGAAATTCTAAAGAATGTCCATACTTACGTGTTTATGTCAATTTTATAGGCAATTTTAGAGCATGGGATACCGGATACCCCTGAAATGGTTGTAGCACTGATGCAAAAGGTAAGATTTATCTGTCATTCTTGTTATTCATAGTAAAATGGTATTGTAGTTATGTTTTTTCACCTATCCTCGGCTATTAATTTACTAAGGAAATGGATATAACGTGGCAAAATGATATTACATACTTAAATATGATTTGATGTGATTTCCAATATTAGGGATTAGAAGTTTTCTGTTTCTTTCAGTTAAGATGATAACTGTCATCAACTTTAGAGAATCCTTATTATGCTTTACATCACATTCTTTTCCTGTATGTAGCACATGGTTAACAGCCATGCAGTGGATAATCATTTTTGCAATCTACTAAATTTAATGATGCTTGCCTCAGGCGACAATAATTGTGGGTGGACACTTGCTCAATGCAATTACAATTGAACATTTCATCTTGAGATTGCCTTATCATTTGAAATTTGTAAGTCATTATCTGAACTTCATTATGCTTTCAGGCAGAGCTCCTTTTCTTCTGGTTTGGCAGGGTTTGATTTTATTAGGGGCCACCCCCCCACCCATGCAGTATCTCTTAATGTCTAATTGGAATTGCATTTCTATCATTATTGTTTCTCAATAGACATGTGGGAAAACCGCAAAGAATGATGAGATGAAAGCACGAAGCATATTTGGATTGGAATGGTCTGAACCCTTGGTTACATTTGCACTCTCCTGCGGAAGCTGGTCGTCCCCTGCTGTAAGTTTATATTCAATTCTAACATATCCTTACGTTCATTTAAATCTTTGCATTCTTCATTCTGAATGAGTAAACTGCAAGCATAGACTTTTGTAAGTCACAGCTGCAATGAATCATCTCATGGTGCTGAAGTTCACATTTTGCTTAATGAAGGTGAGGATATACACAGCATCTCGAGTTGAAGAAGAGTTAGATGTCGCAAAGAGAGACTATTTGCAGGCAGCGGTCGGCATTACAAATACAAATAAATTAGTAATTCCAAAGCTACTGGATTGGTATCTCCTTGACTTTGCGAAGGATTTGGAGTCATTGCTTGATTGGGTTTGCCTGCAGCTACCTGATGAACTTCGTAGTGAAGCAGTTAGGTGCCTTGAGAGAAGAGGAAGTCAACCCCCTACACAGTTAGTTCAAGTGATGCCATATGATTTCAGTTTCAGGTTACTTATACACCCATGAGAGTTTTTTTTTTTTTTTTTTTTCTTCTCCTTTTCTTAAAGAAAATCTGTTAATCTTTCTTGTCGGTGTATCTATTTTCTTCATTCTGTCTAGTTAGACCATGGATGTGGTGGGGCGGTGTACTGGTAGACAAGTGAGTAAATATATAATGTTGCATTTGTAAGTGTGGGCAAAATTTTGTTGTGACAACACAAGGGATAGGATGCGGTTATTGGTTCTTCATTATTTGTGAAAGAATATACGAATATGGCAAGTAATTTGGTCCATTCGTGCTTTTCTTTCCATGTCTTTTCTCATCTTGATATTTTATTTTAGATCAACTCTCGTAAGTTCTTGACATAATTGTTAAGCATTTCGTGAACGTGGAAGCCATCTTAGAAGCGGAAAACCCTGATCTGGGCAAGCGTTTGACAATCTGTGTGCACTATTTTAACTGTTGATAACGATCAGCAATGAGAGTGGGTAGATTTAGACGTTGATACAGACTACCCAACTACTAGTGGACCCGGGGGTGTCCGGTTGCATCAAGAAATTACCCACTTATATACAGTTGCCAAGACATTTCTTTGAGTTGGGGCCTGAATTACTTTTAATCAAATATGACACCATTTAAACCGTTTTTGAAGATATAATATGTTCTATTCAACCATATTCCAAAGACACAATAAAAAGAATGTCTAAAGAAAAGTAGATGGACGTACCAAAAATGTGAAAGACAGCGCCCAAGAACCAGCATATAAGCCTCAAAGCACTTTAATATACTGACGACGTATCCGGATTTGAATGTCTCTGTTCTGATTGAGATGCTATAACTGTTTGTCGGCCCTACTTGTGATTGGAATGCTTACTTTTCTCGTCCCATCTTGCTACCAATGTGTGACTTAGACTGCTCTAGTTCGAGAGGCAGAGTAGGTTAACGGGGCCAGGCAAGGAAAGCGTACTTTTTCAGAATCTATGTACTATGTGAAACTGGTCAGACACTAAATTTTAGTCGGTTACTGGGAAAACAATCAAGTTTACGCACTTGGGCAACTTTTTGTTGAAGCAAGCGACTCCATTACTGCCTGAGTTTGCAGAACAAAAGGATAACCATCTGCGAACATTTTGTTTGCTTCTGACGCGACTATCTATCCTCGTTTCGAGGTTAGGGGCCCAAGAATTTCAAAAGCTTCCTGTGAAAGGCCAGCTAGACCGTTTCTCGTAGCTTTTGACTAGCTTATAGCACTCAGATCATCTGCAATTGCCCCATACACCAAAAGTGGAGGCACAGGGCTCACTGGTACGGAGAAATTGTCAGGGTGTAGGACCCCTTGACCATCATCCCGATGTTTTTCTGAACTGTAAAAACACAAAACTCCACTAACTGGATTCTAGAACAGCCCGCGTGACATACCTCAACTTTGTGAAATAATGTTAGTAGCCTATGACCTGTCTTATTAAATTGATGGACCCAAATGGAGGTAATTCGATACCCACAAGAATACTTTTTCCCATTCTAGTAGAAGACATCATATTGTGATGTTTCATCTATCGTAGGACGGAAAAGAGCATCGTTACATGATTGTCTGGTAGGATAGCACAACAAGCAATTTCATTTTGATGCCTAAACAAAGGTTATCACAAAATGCGAGGGATTGTACGGAATATTCCTACAAAACTGGAAATCAGTAATGTCCCAAATTTGATGGCAACACTAAACCGAGGTAGAATACAAGAAGAAACAATGGGGATGAAGCTAACGTAACAAAAAGAATTGATAAAGCTCAAATACAAACAAATCAATGATACATTATATACGCGCTAAGATGGGTGAACTGCCAATGGCTACGCCCAAATTCCCTAAGTTGTCTATAGTATAGAGCAACAAAATTACCGATGTTTGGACCTCAGCCAAATGGTGAAGGAACAGGCACTGCAAGTGCATCGGACCTCTTAATGCTTCCCATTCCACAAATAATGCATCCGGGTGCCGACAGAGCTGAAAATTTTGCTCCACAGAGATCACAAACATCATAACCTATGGTTGACAGACGGCTAAGAGTAGCCGAACAGAATTGCGAGGGATCCTCTAAAGGATCAATGGATTTGTTCGTCAAGCCCCTTTGATTACACATGTCAATCAGGCTCCTCAATTCATCTTGCTTATTTGAAGGTGCTTTGGACAAAAGGAGTTCAAGCATCTGCTTGGCATAAGCATAATTCTGCACCTCAATATTTCGTTTGATGGCAGTACGGATACAATTAATGCGGTGTTTTGCCTGAAGAGGCAAAGAACCTAAATGACGTGACAGTCTTGCCATCTCATCCTTTGCACTAATTGCCCTTGGGCCTTGGACTTTCTGTAACCGCCCAATCTCCTGAAGTGGGACCCATGAAATGCAATTAAAATATATTACTCTATGTGCAACAGAGGAAAAGATTACAGAGTCTAAAAGAAGGTACAACATTCTATGTACGATTTTTATTAGTCAATATTCCAGTGACATGATCTATTCGCAATAGTTCGGAAATATTTGTAGTGCCGAAGCTCAACCTTCAAAAAGAATCTACTCACTAAAAATTGCATCACAATTATCATTATATAACACAGATGATAAATAATCAGTACTTTGATAGATGAGTTAGCTACTAGGTTGATCTTAAAGTTGGAATTTTTTAGTTCGTCTGGAATAATAGGAACTGTAATATCGTGAATATTTGTATAATAACTTTGGTGATACTTCCATAACATGTTCTACTAGAAAAATAAGTCAAGAAAAGTTTCAGCAGGAAATTAGCGAATAATTTAAGAGGCAATCCTACAGTTCTTTGGTTCTTCAGCCTCAAGAAAAATAAGAGCTCAATCTACCAAATCATTTGAAAAAAGAACAGAATAATACCTGAAGAAGAGCAACGGCTATCTTGTATTGGGCGCAGATGGTAGCTTGAGCTTTAATATCAGCTCCACGAGACTGATCTTTAGCTAGAGCAAGAAAAGCTTCATCAAAACAAGACAATGAATCTGAAAGTTGATTCTGCTCAAGATGAGCAAGACCAGTCTTGAAACAAATAGGAGCAGCTGCCCCGCGGGGAACCTGTTATGAGAAATACCATTAAGTTAGAAAGAATTAGGCAACCAGGATAAAAACATGTCAACTGGGAATACAAATACTCCAAGCTAGCCCACAGATTATGACTACATAGTCTAATTAGAAAAGCCATATAAAACTAAGTCCACTGGGAACACAAATACTGCAGCAGCCAACAGATTACGACAAAGAATTCCATCCTCTTAAAACTTCCCATTTACATGTAGCAGTATGGTATAAAACACCTCTGGTTATATGTTATGTACTTTCCCAACCCATGGCACTAAAAGAATAATATCTCCACCTCTCGCAACTTTATTTTCTGCCCGTGGTAAATGTGGGAGAGCTAATGTTGTTCATACATGAGGGTGCACTCATGTAGATACATATGGATATAGATTTTCATCCTCAAAACATATATATATGCATGTACCTGCCCAGGGCGCAAAGACGATGGGGGCGAGGCAGAAGGGGGTGGAGGTTTTCCAGAATCTGCAGAACTTGGAGCTCCAAGTACGCTAAGATCCAAAGGTTGTGCAGAAAGTGGAACCTGAGCAGACTGAACCTGAGACTGAGCTAGGACAGCTGCCTGACCCAAGGATTGTGGTGGGACCCCACCATCAGGAAGTCCAACGGATTCTAATGAAACAACAGGTTGCTTTGTGGCTTGAGGAGGAACACCACCATCAGGAAGACCAACACCAGCATTAAATGGATTGACTTGGCCTGCTGTTACCTTGTTTTCAACCCCTTGAGAAGTCTGGTCCAATTTAGAAAGATAGGTTCCAGGAGGGGGCAGTGAGGCAGCAACCTGGAAGGAAGGTATTGTGTTCTGGAAAAAGTCCTCTGGAATAGGTCCAGCTGTAACTCCCAAACCCCCAACCATAGAAGCTGGCTGTGATACTGTTGCAGATTGGGTAAATGAGTCCATGCCAAACAGATCACCAGGGGAAGACACTGTAGAAGCACCCACCATTCCACTGGAAGCAGGAGAAGGTTGGGATAAAAGATGACCAAGGTCCTGTGATCCACCACTTAATGACTTAATCCTGCTCATGGGTGGACCTAACCCTTCAGCAAGTTTCAGCTGCTTTGTTGCTTCTTTAATTTTATTCACATCCACTGTCGTAGATGCAATAGGCTTGTCCCGTATTCTTATATGTATCTTTTTAGTTTTTGATACCCCCTCCTCATCACTGCTGCTACCATCAGCGGCACCACCATACATTGACTTCTTAAATTCTTCTTCAGCTTTGGCCTGTTCATCCGCAGTAGTTGAACTGGCAAATTGTTTGCCAAGGGTTTCCAGACCCATCAAGGAATCTCCCTTGGAAATACCAGCAGGTACTCCGCCAGACTTATTAGACATGGATTTAACTGAAGAAATTTGAAGCCCATTTGGCATGTTGTTGGCACCTGTAGGTGTTAAAGATTTGACCAAGCTATTATCACTTACTTCTACTATGTTGCCTCTTCCTTTAATAGAGCCCAGGTAAACACCAATGTGATCTGTAATGATGGATGGGATTGGACCATCATCAGTCTTCATGTAGGGCATCACTTCTGCGGCTAGCTCCCACTGAGGTATACTCTTCATGTTAATAGGAGTTTTGATCTCCCAGTTCCCACCACCCCATTCAGGTCCCTTGGGGACCATACTCTCAGCAGCAAAGTTTGCAAAAATGCCTTGTGTCCACCCAGTAGAGCGGACTCTCAAAATCCTTTCACAATATCTCCTCAGTTCCGAATCAGTGCCATCCTCTTCCAACTTTTGAGCAAGACGTCGCATAGCACTGGGGTTAAGGTGGCATATAAAAAGATCAAGCAGGCTTTCGTAGTCTGCTATAACTTCAAAAGTTTCTTTTGCACTGTCAAACTGTCCAAACCTGCCACAGGATTAGAAACCAAACACATTAGCTAGAAATAAAAAGGCATCACTTCACATCATTTCAATGCTCCTGCCTCTAAATCCTCCCAGAGCATACTTCATAGTTAAACCAGAGATGCTAATAGAATGTTGCTAGCATTTAACATTTACTTTACAACAAAAATGGACAAAGTTCCTCGGAGATTAAGCAACATTGATCAGAGAAAGCATACGCTTAGCATCAGCATGGTTCATAAAGAATATGCCAAAAATGAGTCCTCATTATCATTTTTCCAGAGTTAGATACATCTTTAACTGCCATTAATCGTTACTTTCTGTTCCCAAGATAAATAATTGAGTACAAGGTATTAACTAGGAAAGCTTGGGGGGGCAGGAGGAGTACAGTAAGAAAACAGTCCATAATTCTCATCAAACAAATCTCATACTTTTAATCCCCCCTTAGGCCAGAGTTCAGATAGCAAGCAAATCTACTGTGTCCAGCTCTCTTAAATTTGATTGCTCCATCCCTCAGTTCAGACACCTCTTAACTTACTAACATATATAAACTCTCCAGGCTTATTATGACACCCATTATTTATGTCTTTAACAAAATTATAGTCAACTTCACTATTCAGCAGTCTTGATTCAGTCATCTTATCATCGAAACAAATACTTCAGAGAAACCAGAAACTAGAACATCCCTCTCATTACTAAGCACATCGCAAGCTTAGCCACATCTACCCACTTAAGTAAATGCAAAAAATTACATACCAGCTAAAAATGAATTATGCAAAAATTAAAATAATAACAATATAATTCCTGCAGACAAGCCACAGATCAATATTCAATAAAAGGAAATTTGCAGGCAATCTGTGACGAACAGTAAAAGAAAAAGTGACCATCTAGATATCGTATTAGGATTTAACAGGTTTCCCAGAAGACATCCAACATTCCTTTTTCATACAAAAGTACATGAGAAGTTCGAAAGTAATGAACAATAAAAACTTCACCAGTTGTCACGTCACCAAAGACTGTTCTGGGAAAAGATTGTGCCAACTACTAGTATAACCAATATATTTCCACGAAAAAATTAGCAGCATCAGCAATAAAAATGAAAATTGAATTATCTGCATACTTGATACAGGCATAGCCCAACTGCCGGAACCGGTGGAACAAATGAGAGGTTGGAGGACATCTAGGATAATCTCTTGAACGTAGGAATTCATCTTTCAAGACAGACAAAGCAGTAGAAAAACGGAGAGCTTTGATAGCATAGATACCCCGCAAGACCTAAGTGCAATTTACAGCATCTTCAGAAACTAAAACAGACAGGTAATAAAACATCCAGAAAGAGCATATTATCTATCCCTCACCTGGGTAAACTGTGGGCCAGCTTGGGACAATGATACAGCAAGATCTCCACAAACAGGAGAACCTCTAGCAAGTATGTCAAGAGACCTTGGAGTTATACGCAAGCTATCAAACCTTCATCAGGTAACAACTTGAGTGTCAGAAATCATTTGCTTCATAGAGTGATACATGAATAAAACATATAAGGGCATTAAGGCTAATAAAAAAGATGCACACTCAGAAAGACAGCATAGGTATAGGTCAGAGAGAAAGGGAAGGGGTTGGGGTGGTGGGGAAGGAACCTTGATGTTATTTGGTACAAGATTTCTGATAGGTCAAGCTTCTGCTCAAAACTTTCTTGCATAGTGGCGAATCCAATAAGTAATGGTTCGAGAAGCCCAACAAGACAGCTCTTGACATCAACCCCCTTCTTTTGTCTGGGATTTATTTCTGTTGGGTTTGCAAGCAATAATCGATCGTTCAAAGCACCAACCAAAACTGCACAACAGAAGTTTTCCTTGATAGCTCAGAAGAATAATCGTTTACCATAGCATCAAAGTCACTTCCACATGTCAAACAAACTTTAAAAGGTGCTCTAGGCTGCAAAGTGGTCTAGCATGCTGAAAACACAACCACAGCATAAAATACGTACCAGCATTAGGCATACTGATAGAAAGAATGGTCCTCGCTTTTCCATCCCAGCCAAGAACACTAATTGCTGTGGCAGTAGAAAAGAGAAGTGCAGGCCCAACCCATAGAAGGGATCTAAAGTGCTCATAAGTTAAGTATTCAAACAAGCACTGAAACCTCAATCACACCAATATATATAGATAGACAAATATATAAATATACAAATACAAAACACAAATATGTAGACAATTACTTGACTCATAATTTGAGGATATTGAAGGAAGTCCTTTATCAAATCTTGCAGCGGTGCTTGCCAGTATGTCAAGATCTGCTGAAACTATGAGCACCCTTTTTGTAGTTAAAACTCCTGCAACATAGCCCCTGAGAGTTTCTTGCCAGTGGACCTACCACAATTGAATAAGAAGAGCTTTTCTTAAGTACACTTCCAATCTTTGGACACCTCAGAACGAGATCCACAGCATTGGTTGTTCTTAGGAACATACTCCGAAAAATAAGTTGTATGTAATCAGAGAGCTATGTGCTAAATGCACCAGCACCAAGCATAAAGCAAGAATCAACAAAACATGGATGACAAAACACGAAATACAAGAAGCATAAGAAACAAATGTTATGTTGTTATGTTTTGTTGCTATATAATAATGGCTCAAATAATTTTTTTCACTCCAAAATTGACATATCAGGAAATAATTTGATGGTTAATAGCATCATCACAATCATCACAATCATCACAATCTAAAGTGAATATCATTAGAGGGGAAGGTAGCAGTATATGCCTGTAAAGAATTATCCATATTAACTCAGAGAGAAGAAAGCACAATTCATTGGCAACAAGTAGAGATTTTAGCATGGCAAACCCCAAATATAAGTTCAAAGAGAAGGCAGAGAACATTATGCCAATATTTATCATCTTGTATTGCTTAAAATGTAGAAACAGCAAGGTGTATGCACACAAACACACACATGCATGGATTATATCCAAGCGTCATAGAAGTTAAAACTTCTCTGGCTTCAATCAATGGTTGAAGGACTGGAATGTCATACCCTAAATTACTAAGCACGAGATAAGTTTGCAACGAATGTTGAACAAGGGAGCACAAGATCAAAAAAGAAAATTGGAGTCATTTATATCAACGAATGTACATGTTTCATGTATCTTGTAGCCATAGCCAGGGCAGAGCTTGTATCTTCATTAACTGAAGGAGGTCAGATAAGAAGCTATAGGATTTCATACAGATGCTAAAAAACCATGAGGTATTAGAGAGTAGTTTGATAGAAGTATAGCAAGAAAAGTTAAACCAAATCTATTAAGAAATGCCACCCAACTTAGGTTGTAAAGCCTCATCAACATGGTAATCGAGGGTATGATTTGGAATCCATCCTTATGCTAACCCCAGTAAAATCTGTCCATCACCCAGTAAAGGAATAGCATTCCTTTATTTAAGGTATAACAGTGTTAGTAAGGAATTATAGAAGAAATTCTCAAGATTTTCATTACCGACAGACTCAGTTATTATGCAAGACAGCAATGCATAAAAAATATGATACACAAGTTATCATAACCCACCCAACCTAACTGCATAAAAGTGTCATTCGGGGTTACTAGCAAATTAATGCCTTGCCAATGCAATTAGACAACCATATTCGAAAGATCATGATGCAGGAGCCGTTGAAGATTTTGCCAAGACAAGGCAATATTCAATACAATATTCCCAAACTGATCCTACTAAATAGAAAATTCTAGTTCCAGGGGCCTCTTAAAAATTCTCAGATTCAGCTGATTTGTAGTTCAATTTGTAGTTCTTTGGTTATAAGGCTGGCTTCTTTTACTAATGTTTATGTCCAACTTGAGTTTTCTCTTGATACTAGGAAATACTTTCGTTCTCAACATAGGAGATTTTAGCCTTCTTTAGATTACCTAGTAAGCAATCGGAAAGAACTTTCATAAATAAATATCCAGCATATTATGATTTCTTCCATGTTGATAGTTCAGTGGCATTCTTGTAAGTGAGGCTCCAAGGTTTTACTCATCTTTTCTTTTATCTTTCTCACATACTTCCCTAAGATTTTCAGCCTCAAAGCCACCATTAACCGTCAAAAAATTCCAGCCTTACAAACCTTAATATAATCATCATCAATTAACATCCAAAACTCTTAAATTATCATGTCTGCTTGTAGGAACGAGGTACCTTATAAGCAAGCCCTGTCGCATTGTAAAAAATTGCAAATAAATTTAATTTTAAGAATCAGCATGTTGTGCTTTCTTCAATGGTAAGAGTTCAAAATAACATTCTTGCAGCTGAGACACTAGAAAGAATTAGTAAGATTTCAAGATTTGACTAATCTTTTACTTTCTTCCCTACTGTTTAGCCACCACTAACCATTTTAAAATCCTGCATTACCAAACCCTCTACGTCTATCATCAATTAACATTCAAGACCCAACAAATCTACCATTCCCAGTATGATTAAATTGTGCCGCTCATTGGTCCAGGACAGCACCTATTTTTAGCTGTTTTCTTGTGTTAATTAAATATGAGCCATCCATATTCATTAAGCCTTCTGCACCAAAAAATTGATACTTAAGCTAACCTATACCAATCACAGAATATGTAAACCTATACTTGGACTAGTTCTACCTTATTCCCATCTGCAGATAAAAGGAACTGACAAGTTTAGCATTCTTGCGAAACCATGCATTAAACAAATAGCATAAGGGCTTTTTGCAACACATCAACTTGATTATCACTGCAAGAAACTTCCTAGCAAACCAAACAACATAACAGTCCAACGGCAGCAATGTCAACTTGAATTAGAGTTTTTCACCAGAAACACAACCTACACATGGATTTCTCCTAACAATTCCCTCTATGATTTTGTAGGTTTCTAGCTGACCTCTATGAAGCCAGTGGGTCCTGGGTTTCCTTGAAAGTTGAAAGCTCTACCTGAAGTACAATCTCATTTACTTTCAACTTGATGAACTTTTTCCCTTCAGTTTTTGTCGAAAGGTAATGACCATCAGTGGTTGAAAGGCGGTATCCTTGAACCAACTTCACCAGGCCAATCTGATTCCCATGCAAAGCAAACATGACAGTTGACTCTACAATAGCAGAAGAATGAGATCACCATATTAGGCTATGTGCAAAAAAAATGAATATTAAAGATGAACTATTTTCTTTCCAAAGCACCTAGTGGAGTAGAGAAGATGCGATCAATTTCAGTTTCGAACATAAACTGCATGGGACCCCGAATAGAACCAACATTACTATCAGCAGAGTTGTTCTCTTCAAGTACACCATTCTTTGTGTTAGCTTCTTGTGAAGCTGATCCTGGAAGAATATATAAAGCCAGTCCACTCTTGTCATCATCAAGAACTGCAAACTGATTTTCACTGGGACCAATAAATGCAGCATCCCGACCTGGAAAATATCAGGACATATTTCGAAGTTCACATAAATGACAGGTGGAAATTTTGCTTACTTTTAAGAAACCATACAGGGAAGAAAGGAATTCAAAACCCAGACAAAAGGAATTCCAAACCCAGACAAACCTTTGACAGTGCTATATTTGCTGTTTGCTGTCTGTGAATCACTGTTTTCCCAATAAAACACAACTTCACTTGTAGCACCGCCAAACTCATAAACAACAAGAAAGAGGTGCTGTTTTTTACTGTAAAGCATGTATTTGGGATAGTAATCCACATTTCCAGGAACCTGGGCAAAGAGAGAGAAAGAGAGAGAGATATAACTTCAGCAGCAGCTCGGGAATGACATTGCAGTTACCAACAGAAAACCATGACCAAATGGTAGAGACTTTGTTAAATTTAGGATACAAAATGGTATAGAATTTCACAAAAGAACAGACCATTTTCCCCATTACCGTTGTATAAAGTTTCTTGTAGATACCATCAGTTCCAGTAGATAGATTATATGCCATAAGATTCACACCATCCACGTAAAAAGCCCTGACAGGATAATGAAGAACCCGGTTCTCTTTATTGAAGAAATTTAGCTCCAAATGTAATGGCTGTGAGTGATCATGTCACAAGTTAAGCAAGAATTTATTACATCAAAAACCAAGTTAAAATATCCACCAAGATACCTGGCAAACAGGAATATCCTTCAGATGATGTTTGGCATCTAAAACAGTGATGAGTGGCAGCCGAGATATTGGAGCATTTTTTGCATGGCCTTCCATAAAATGCTGTGAGAATCATGCATTAAGAAGGAAAAAAAGAGCAAAATTAAGATCAATGGACCATAAAGATAGGGACTTTGACAAAAACCAAAAGCATTTAACAAAAACATTAGATCAGGCAAAGTTCCAAGGAATTCGAACTTCAATGATTCAAGTTGCAGCTAAAGCCAACAACAATTTGCCATACAAAAATTCGTGGAATATTCATTACCAAGGGACATTGGTCAAAATTTTTGATTTGGTATGAAATAAATTAAAAGGCAAGCAACATACACTGTAAAGAAAAGCCTTCCGAGCAATGTCTGTTATTGTAAGCTGACTATGGCTGCCATAAGGGATACAATTGTTAATAAATTGGTATATGATAATTGGAAATAAAAATCCATTTGCAGATAAGAAATCATCAAGACAGGATTGAAGTTGCTCATATGAATACTACAAATGTTTCTAAATTTATGAATACACAAAATTTATGGTCAATGAGGTCAAATTTAAATGGCATCCACTCTCAGTAAGAACGAAGTGGAGTATGGGTCATCAGCTGTAAAAGTAGATTGTATGTGCAACTAACCAATAGAAAGGAATAAGATATACTTGCAATTATACACAACTGGGTAAGACCTTAAATCATTATTAAAATTTGAGGGTATGATTCTAGAACGTGAAAAAAAAAAAGATTTAAGGTGATAAAATCATTGACGAAAAAAGCTCTTGATTTATGATTCCAAGAATTGATCTTGCAAACTAGCACTTTAAAGCTCAATACCTTTACCATCATACGACAGAATAATGCCTCACTCCCAAAAACATCGTCATGACAACTTATGACACCTTTGACTTAACTGATACCTTGTTTTCTAAACATAAAGAATCAGAGTATGTTAAATTTATCATAGTACACAAAAGATCTTCAACAAATTTTCTCAAAGTCACCAACACTGAGTCATGTTTGAATCAGCAAAAACAATCCGCTTATCCTCAAGGCTGGGAACTGTAGCTCGTGTCCCACCTTCAATCGGACAAGAATAAATACATTATGTCTCTTTATCTAGCTTTCATCTGCAATTAAGTTACAGTGAGATAAAAGATCCCACAGGAGATTTCATTATCAGGGGCCAAGACTTGTGCACGGCTTGGAAATCAACTTTATGATGTCCCCTGCAATAGTTTGTGTGTCTTTCATATTCCAAAATAACAGGTTCTTCCACAAACTCAGTGTACAACCATAAACATGCATGTCTATACCAACTAGATTAGATGCACTGCCTGTCTAAAACCTTAGTTCCATATCATAATGCAGCATGGGTACCCAATATTAGCAAGAGCCGAAATGTGAGAGCCCTCACGAATTTGCCAAGAAATTTAAAACCTTCTTCATAGTAACCGCTATTGAGCATCCAAGATCCAGAATATGCTCACTTATGAACGTAATTTTACTTTATATGATGTGAAATTCAACATACACTTCCCATACAAATGAAAATATAGATATTCTTCCTGATTTACAATAAATGTGAACCCACCCTTTAAGATGATGTTCTTGAAGTTGTGCTTGAAGTTGGTGGTCAGCTAATATCCCAGATGCGCCCAAAGACGAAAGCTTCTCTTTCAAAACAGAAGCTGCGCAGTACCACCCAGCATTTGCAGATCAACACAAATGCCACCATTTTGCAACCAAAGTAATGACATGTAAACATGATATTAAACCCCAACAGGATATCACATCTTCCTCATAGGAACATTCATAAGAACACTCAGCAAAAGAAAGAAAAAGATTGATGACCGAGAGAAAGATGCCAGCAAAAATATCAACTAACGAAGAGCACAAAGGAGAAAAATTAATGACGGTAATTTCAGGGACGTGCAGCTTAGAATGTTCGTTCATCAGGATTGGAGGAAAGGTTTTCAGAGACACTTATTATAAATAATACATGATCAAGTACCAAGTGATATCACCAATTAAACATTCTATCATTAACAAATAAAGGAAAGAAAAAGTCCCTTAATATTCAGCATCAAAAAACTAAATCTAAACATGCTAAAAGCAATTCTTCCTGAATGCAGCAGATGACTATGCTCAACCATATAAGGAGGGTTGTGCTCTTAGCAAAAAACCAAAAAGTCATGCAGACATATATGTCACCCAAAATTGAATCTTTACGTTTTTCAGGAAAATACCTGGACTTATAGAACTTGAGCAGTTTTAGAAAAAGACAGATTTACAGTTTACATGCATATACATGCAATGAAATTAAGGGCTTATTTCAGGGTATGTAACAAATAATAAAAATCCAAATATGATCAGCAGGCATTGATGAGACTCATAACAAGTACCAAGTAGAAGAAAGAAACGGCACGTCTGTGCATTATGGGCAGCAGCACACCAAAACTAGCAACCATTATGACAGCCTCAGTTTAAAAAATTGCAAAATTAGCATAACTTTGTTTGTGTCTTAGGCTTTCCAATCCTGTTATGTGTTGATTTTGAAGACTTCATTTCAAAGCCACATAATGTTTTGCGGACAAAAAAAAAAAAAAAATCCATGGAAAAACGACCAGTGACTTTAGGAACAGACAGGATACATGTAGCTACCTTTAGTATTAAAAAGGTACTGATCAATGGTCAAATTCCTACAACTTAGTATGTTGGCGGAAGCCTTTGCTAACCAATATCATAACTTGGACCAACATTGCAAAATCAGCTATTTTTTATTTTCAAACTACATTTTTTGGGCTCTAACTATGTATTCATGGTTACCTCGAGTCCTGCAAAAAATTTCTACTTTCCCCTGAACTCAATAGTTTTTCTGATTTCTTTACTGTGAGAGACATCTACAAATAAATAAATGAATTTTAAAAAAAAAATTGGTATCTGCTCTACCAAATGTCCTTCTTAGTAACAGGGTTGAGCTTAACCTTATGTTATTAAGCTCAAACACAACTTGTATTGACAAATAAGCCATCAATTCTACTGTCACCAGTAACAAAAAATCCTTTCCCATAGATAATTGTTCACCTACCACCATCTGTTACCAAGTCCAGTTCCCTCCCACCATATCCATCAAAAAATATGACTCATGCTAACAATTCCCCCCTAGTTGAAGAGGAGATCTCTAATGCATGCATTATGTACATATTCTTGACCATCAAAACTCGGAAACCAATCTATCAACTCTGAAATGGATTTCAAGGCAGTTCAGATTGAAAATACTAAAGAGGAGGTTTGTTAGAGAGATCAAGAGTGATGGCATAGAAGAACAAATCCAGAGATCACTCTCATGAGATATGGATGAGTTTGAACTATAAGCTCCTCTGAGAAAACATCCATTGTCCACTAACAACAGTGCAATATTTAGGAGTTATCTAAGAGTCAATGGTGGAATCAAGATGAGGCGCCATGAATATGAGGAGGGCCACAACTATCCCCACTAAGCTAGACTTCCATTCTCAAAACCTACTTACAAGATTAGGAGACTCCAGCTAAAAGGAAGAAAAGCAGTCAGATCCAGAAAACAAAGCTGAGGTAATTTAAGATCACCTCTTTTTTGTAATTACATGAAATATAATATCCAAAGGCCACTCGCTAGAACATCTAGAGGAAACATAAATGTCAGTATAACAACTTCAAACAAATGCCCAAATTTGCTGAAAAATGCTAAATAACAGGTAATAGATTTCCCATCCACAGAGGAAGAAAAATCAAATCCAGACATGCATGGTGAAAAATAAGCTGTGAACAAAATTTTGTGAAAACATTTTGGCGCACACATAACCACAGGTGAAATGAAAATAACGAGATCTACATTATGTTCAAGCATATATACATCCTCAAATAGACAATCACCTGAAGATCCCCTAGCACTTTGCAAAACTGCAAAAAGTTGTTTCCTTCCTTCCCTGGTGTATGCAGCCTTATTTTTCAGACTGTCTCCACCTGTCATTTTCTGTAAATGAAAATAATCCATCACATAAATCTGTATTTCAGATAGTAACTAACAAGACAGGATGAAGTTGGCTGCACTTAACAACAAATAGCAATGCTGCTAAATTAAGTTTTGGGTGAACTTCTAAAGTTTTGATGCGTGGCAAGGGATAAACAGCTTCTCCACCCTGCTGAGAAAGGATGAGAGGGATATCAATTGATTCAATTGCTGCAGAACAAATTGTCAGAAATCCCAGTCAGTCAATATACAACATTAATAGCAAAGCAAGATAAAAGTTGTCAACTGACTGTAGTTATCAACATTTGTGTAGATGACCTCATTGTTAACTAAAACATAAACATAAGCAGTGAGTGCCATATACAACAAGAGGGAAAAGAAAGAGAGAGAGAAGGGGGAAAAAAACCAAAAAAAGACTACTGCATCTCCGATGTACAATTTCTGGAGAAAAGATCATGTAAGAGCAACTGACTGAGATTGCAACATGAAATTTGAAAACTATGGACTGTATCTCAGCATGCTTCATCATATCAAAGTCTCTATCCTTTTCATGGTAAAGGCAGCAGGAGTTAGAATGAATCTCAGCAGGAGCTAACCAGCCAGCTCGAAAAAATTTGCTTGCATAGGTGGCCTATTTGGATTAAGTATAACTCGTGTTTTCCACACTTGAAGAGTTCCATCCTTGGAAAGGGTGACAAGTAACCGCAATACTGGGAGCCAAGCAACAGATGTAATTGGTTGGGAACCCACTTGTGTACTGAAATTAAAATAGCAAAAGTAATCATTAGAATTTGATTAACAAGAATTAGAGATATCATACAAATTGGAAATCATAGTTACAAAAACCTCAACAAAACATAAAATGCTGCACAAGACTAAATGATGATCAACAGTCCCTCCAATAATGTCCATTCAACATTCTTGGATCCATCTACTTGCACTAATTCACAAGTGAACGAATATTATACAAGTTGCACCCACAGGCAGCCATTACAATTACTAGAGCCAGGACCAAAAACTTTTATTTTTGTTGGCCTAGGACCAATAACCTCTTAGCTTCCCAGGCCTCGTGGCTATCCCAAAGAAATGAAAGCCTTTTACATAGAACCATAGATTTCAAGGACCATAATGCAATTGTCTTAGCAGCCAGTTGGATGCTATAAGATTGTCAGGATCTACTTTTCTAATTAATTTGCAACAACCTAAAATTCTTGAGTTCAAGCAACCTGACATCAAGAGTAGTTAGAAAGGCAGACAAACAACTTACATTCCAATCATATTGGGTCTCTCAGTAGACACATCCCATGCCAACAATGTACCCCGTCGATCACCAACAAAAATCCACTCCAGGGTTGGATGAAAAGCAAATGCACCAGCGCCCATGAGTTTTATAGTGCTGTCAACTGAAACAGCAGTAAAAGTTCAATGAAGATATATGCCTCTTGAAAGTGGTAATATACAAAGGCCTCTAGAGGAAAGAATCAGAATTTCTTCCATCTTACGTTGCAGTGTGTAATGAACAGCATAGGTATGAATGTTGTAAGCCCGAATCAAACCATCTGTGTAAGCCACATACTGAATAGGGAGAGAAAAAAGCATCTTACCCAATGACTAACGGAAAAAAGATCAAGCAGACTAGACAAATAATCTTCCAATACATGTTCAACAACCATGAAAGAAAAATGGAACTTTCAAACACACAAAATGAAATAAGCTACCAGGACAGGGAGGCGAGGATGGCAAGCAAGATTGACAATGGGTTTCTTCAAGTCTGTCTTAATCTTCGTAGGTGCTCTTCCTCCTTCAACAGTTCCAACAACTTCATACATGCAAAACAGTTAAAAGAATTAACAACCAGTATAAATTCATCCAAGAAAAGATGGAGCAACCAACAGCCTACCTGTTACACTCATCCTTCGATGAAAACCAAAAAACACAACTGGTAGGAGAGGTGTCAAAGCAAGATGGACTTCCGTATCAGAAGAAATTTGTTCCATCTTCTTTTCAGGAGAATGCAACACGCAAGTTTGCTCCGCATCAAAATCACAAGAGCGAATTGTACAATCCTACAAAGTATGGAAAGGAACCATATAATGTTTATCACTCAATGCCAAATAAAGGTAAGTAACAAGAAACACTTGCAGCAACCACCAATTCAAGAAATGTCACACTAAATTTCTCTATTGTTGTGGCAATAAATAGCAAAAAATAATAACTTCCAAATCTTTAAATATTAACACTATCCCATCCTAAGGAGAAGAGTCTATTGGAACCAACCTCAAGCATGGCAATCACAGCATGCCCACTAGTAGGACTATAAGACATGCGAACAACAGGTGCACCAATGTCAATAGAAGAGATCTTGCTTCCAGTTAATGCATCAAATTCTGCACATCCCGAAATTGGATATCATCAGGTAAAAACCTTGTTATTAGCCTTCAGATGGTAAAGAAAACATCATGAAGATAAAAATTTATAGAATAACCGAAGAAGTTCATAGATAAGGGGATGCTCATATACCAATGTTTCAAGTTGAATAAAAGCATAACATGCTTTTAGCCCTTTATGGACATCTTCACACAAAAATAATGAGAAATACAATGTCATATCAAATGAGAGGCAAACTCTTCACACTTGAACTACAAATTCATTCCCAAAAATATACAAATGCAAAATCCATAGGACTGTGACAGCTGAAATTCTAGTATGATATAATTCTAGCTCTTAACATTTACAAACAGGCATATACTTCTCGATATAATAGTCGGAATTGTAATAAGTGACACTTTTTAAGTCATCAAGCATTTTACTGTTTATCTCAAACAAGTAATAAGCAATGTTTGCCAGGGTCAGAACCCGCATCCACGTGAACACAAGCATAGATGCGTAACAAATGCAGTAGGCGCGTGCATTCCGAGCTTTTGCAATGTAGTATCATTATATAAAGAAAGTTAAAATTAAGTTACGGATGGTACGGAGAGATCAAATTCCAAGCAATACTGTTTGTTCAAATTCCACAGAAAATCCACTCCAGAACCTCATTCCACAAACAACCGAGTACAGAGGTGGGGTAACTTGTCGACACTGCGGATACTGACGAGAGCAACAAAATCGAAAATGTGTCGACCTAGGTCTTCAGCTTACCGATGATGAAGCTTCCGATGGCGACAGCGACCAGTGCCTGATGGGGATGAAACGACACCGCGTGAGGCTGCAAGGGCTTCAGGACCCGCCCCACGTGGCGTAGATCCAGATGCTGCACCGTCGCCCACTCCATGGATCCCCGCCCTCGATTTCACCTACGACTCGAACATTAAGTCCCCCAATCAGAAAATCTATACATACACCTCTACATATGTAAACAACACATAAGTGAATCAAGAGATGGAAAATTCAATAGAAAGCGCGGGTGATAAGATCATCGTCGGGAATTATGAAACAGTAGGAAACACAGAATTATAAAGTATTACCTGGTGAGAGCTATGAGAAATGGGAGCTCATTCGGCTCTGATCCCGACGAGAGAGAGTGAGAACTAGAGACACACAGAGAGAGATCACAGAGCAGCAGAGGGTGAAGAGAGAAAATGAGAAGGTTGGAGAAATGAAGGTCGGGGACCAAGAGCACTGGACCGACCTGGGCTGCGATTAATGAAAAGTTAAAAGGGTTCGGCCCGACAAAATGTGGCCCATAATATTTCGGGCTTGAAGTTCTCAATGAATTTTCGGGACATTTTGATATGCCAACCTGATAAGTTTTTTTTACGCTGATATATCCACCAAAACTATATATCTAATATATAAACATACCTCGATGAGATCAAATATCAAGCAGAAATTTGTTTGTTTATCAAACAAAGAACTTCCAATAAATCATTACCCGCAGTCACAAATAGCTAAAACTCATGGAATCAATATTGGAATGGTGCTAAACGAGCATCAGAGTAAAACTCATCCTCATGCCATCAGATAAACGAAATTTTAGGACATCGATTGTTTAGACTCCAGAAAGCAGCATGGAAAGGTACGTAGCTGGTTCTGGTATGGCTGCCCCAGCCATCATTTTATGATTGATTTTCATTCAGGATTTGGTACAAAGGTGATCGTAAATGAAGAGAGAAATCTAAAGAAGCTCTATGAAAGCGAGAACCTGGATTCAATAAATGAAAAAGCGACTCTCTTTCACTCACTAATTGAACGTACCGTTTGCAAAATGCATGAACAAATGGAGGTTGTGAGAGCACAGAGAGTTCAAATAAGAACTCTTGGAATTTACCTAAATGTTGTTTTGGTTTTGTGTAATTGTATGTATTCAACCTCGAAATCCACCTTGGTTTATATGATTTGGCTGTGAAAACTTAGGATAACCATAAGAAGTAAAAGCAATTAAATTATGAAGCAAGGTAAGAGAACATAATAGTTGCGTTGATAATGTTGGAACCTTTCTGGACTTCCAATTATTTTGGTCGTTATCGTTTGCCGACGATCTAACCACCCTTCTATTATCCATGACAGTACATAACTGGAAGTACCAACAGCGTCGTTACCATATCTTTCATCAGATCCGGCGTGAAGCAGAGGACATGTGAGCTCATTTATGGCAGCAACCTCCTTTATTTTGTCTTCCATCTAAACCTAGCGACAAGGTTCATAAGGGGGCCATGCAACTTGAAGAGGAGATAGTAAAGCACTTTTATCTTTCCCTTTCAACGTTTCGGACTTCTTGCGTGATGCTAACGGGGGCGACATCTTTGAAGAGGAGGAATATTGACAGAATTCGATGAAAACGACAAATCAAGAGCAAAAGGATTGTGAAATTTTCTTACTCTACAATTTGGGTTTTAAGGCAATACTTGGAACAGACGAAGCCTCTGTACTCTTTTACCTAACGAAAGCGAAGGAAATATAGCAGCAGTTCAGACAGGACATTTATACAGCCTTTAGAACTTCGTTATTCCACCTGAGTTACTTTTAGTGCTGAGATTAGTGAAAATTCATAATTAATCAGCGTGTTTTCATCTGACTTTCGTGCTACGGCAAACCACCTGAACTTCTAAAACTTTTGCAAATACAGAAAATTGTGATTAATTAGCACTGCATCCACTGAACAATGCTTTAAATTTTAGACATCACTTAGATAAGCACACAAAAATCTGTTATTATCATGGGATATGCTGAATCAAAATTTGCTCTAAAGAAAAGGATTTAAGGGAAGAGAGATACTATCTTCCAGCAAATACATTCATGTATTTGGCAAACTTTGAGAAATATTACCAGAAATTCAATGAGATCCAAAAATATCTTGTTTTTGTTAACTTTTCAAAATTGAGATCTCTAAAAGTCAACTCAACCAACTTTTGATTTTTATGTTTCTTAGAAGAAATTGTATATACGATTATTACGTTCTAATGAGATGGATTGAGTCACCAGCTTGTTAAGTTACTGATCATATAGGAGAAAAGGATTGAAATGGTGTTTCTTCCTCATCTTGATTGAAAAAGATTACACTAGAATATGGAGCGAAGGGACCGATTGTTGTATTACCAAAATTAGGGTGACAAAAGATGACTAAACTATTTGCCCTGACCATCCTATAAGCGATCCTTATCCTTAGCACCATTATCATAGAGCTATTGGTTGGAGACAACCATGCCTACTTATCCTTGTCTTTATTACAATGCTACAACACGTTAACCCAACTGCTAAGGATACACATTGTCCCATGACGCTAATAGTAGAGGAGCCTAATTATGTTCATGGGATGCAAAATGCGTGGAGCCTATTGCCACCACACTAGAGATATCAATCCTTAAATAGCTTACAAAATGTTTGTGGTGGTTACCACACCAGCCACATTTTGTTTCCCCCACTCCATAAAGCTCTACATGTGCCATGATGGAAGTTTTAGCATCAACTACTACCACGGTGGATGGTTTAATTGCCACGGAAAGCTCCGTATGTCCCATGCTTGGGTTCTTTACATCATCTTTACTACTTACATAAAACAATACTTTTCCATTGATAAAGACCTTGCCCATAAGGTTGAAGAAAGGAAAGTGGGCTGCAAGGGCGGCATCAAATCCACAAGTGGCTTCCTCAAGAGCCAAGTTATGCCATTGGATAAAGGATTGAGGTTGAACCTTATGCATCTAACATTGAAGAACATGTTTAGGGAGAGAGATAAGGGTGTCTTCATCATCTAGCACTTAAAGGAGGTCAAACAAAGTAGTTGTGTCCAAGGAAATGAATCTTGTGCATCTAACATTGCAGAACATGTTTAGGGAGAGAGATAAGGGTGTTGTCATCATCTAGCACTTAAAAGGAGGTCAATCAAAGCAGTTGCATTTGAGGAAATGAATTTTTTTAGTAGTGAGATATGGAAAAGTAGATGTATTCTGGAATCCATTGGTAGCGTTAGGCAATTTGCAACAAAGCCAACCTTTTACTAGACCTCTAATGGGTCGTAGAAGCATGTTAAAAGCTTGAGGTTGCATTAGGCTACTACAAAAAGTTGACAATACACTTGGAGCTTGAAGAAGACAAGATCTCTTTTGTTAAACTAAACCTATAAATGGTGGCAATCACAGAATTTTTTTCCTATGACTTTGGGTGGCCTATAGACAAGACTTGGATTCTCTAAGAACCTTAATGTGATCATTCAAATCTTGGTCGAGCTTTGGTACTTTAAACAAATTGAAAAGGTTAGATAGCAAGTTGGGAGATGGATGCTTTTAAACTATCTCATATGAAGTTTTGATGATAGAATTATGAAGGCTTAAAATGTAGGTATACTCCACCCAAGGAAGTTAGTATGTCCATTTGCATGGTCATTCCCTAAAAAGCACTAGAGGTACCTCTCTAGGGTGTGATTAGTAATCTCCATTTGTCCATCAAACTATAGGTAGTAGGAAGATGTAAAGAAAAATGCAATCCCTTAAAGCTTGAAAAGCTCGCACTAGAATGAGCTAGTGAAAGTTGCATCATAAAAAATGGACTCTAGCATGCTGCAGAGCTTGAATATGTGTTCAGAAAAAATCTAGGCAACAAAGTAGGCTATATACAAGTGTGCAAGGGCCACAAAGTGAGCATATTTTGACAATTTATTGACAAGTACTAATACCAAAGTCTAGCTTTGGAGGGCAGCAAACCATTGTTGAAGTTAAAGGAGATGTCTTCCCATACTTGATTGAGCATGCATAATAAAGCTAATAGTCTTGGGAAAAGGAAAGCTACCACTTGGGTTTTTGGCAAATCAAATAGCTATGGATGTAGTTTGAAATGTCTTTCTATATCTATTTTCTATAGGTTTTGAGAATACCTTTACCACCACTAGTATGAAATTCATTCATCAGTGCTTGAAAGGATGACAGAGTATTTAATTATTCGAAAGTCATAACTAGGTATTCAAAACACTAAGGACACAATCAAAAGGCTATTTTGGTACATCATCTTCTTTCATATGAACATGATGGTAGAGAAGACTTGTGCCCCATTAAGCTTATCAAGCAGCTCAATCATTGTCAATGGTAATTTATTCTTCTTGGAATTTTAATTTAATGTTTGATAGTCAATACATAATCTCTAACTTCCATCATTCTTGATTAACAAAACAAGGGATGAAAATGGACTTCAACTTGGTTGAATTACACCTTTGTATAGCAAGTTAGTCATCAATTTCTCAATTGCCACTTTCTAATAATATGGATATATGTATGGATGAACCACAATTGGCTAGCTTCCAACATTTAATGGGTTGAAGTGGTCCAAATCCCTTAGAGGAAGGAGCCCATATGATATATTAAAGACTCCTTTGTATTTTTGCAAAATTTCTTCCAAGGGACCACTAAGTTGCATTGTCAACCTTTGGTGTTGCGTCTTCTCCCATTCATGCAAAGATATGGTAGCAAATATATGTAGGATATTAAGAATATTAAGAATATTAAGTGGTCCTATAATCATTCCTAAAAGGTGCCTTAGGAGGAAAAAGGGAGCTACCATTTATAAGGCCCACGTTTATATCATCTCCTTATTATGTGGAATGAATCCAAACATCCTCAACACATCCTCTACACAAGTGAAAATTAACTTCACTAGTGAACAAATGACAAATAGAGGATGCAGAGGGAATCATATCAAAAAGGGGGTCCCATAGCTCTGATACGTATTAAATGGTCCTATAATCATCCGCAAAAGGTGTCTCATGAGGAAAAAGAAAGCCACCACTTATAAGGCCTAGGTTTATATCCTTTCCTTTTGATGTGGGATGAATCCAAGCATCCTCAATAGAGAAAAAATCCACCTTTTTGTTTACTCAATTCCCTGGTGAAGCAATCGACATCTATAACTTATTTCCTCTGCTTCATTCTCCCTGTAGTTTTGTTGCCTTTCCTCCAATGTTGAATGCCATGTAGAGTCAAGAGAAGTCCTAAGCAATAGGCTTGAACATTCATAGCCATTAAGTGCCTAAAATGGCATCCACTCCCTTAAGAGGCAATAAAATAAATTGAACTTCATGGGTATTTTTTGGAAGTGCATCATTACTCCATTGCATTGACCTTTAAGGATGTTGTTATTTGCTACAAACACCTCAAATTTCAGTATTTGGTTTCATGATAATTCTTTCGGCTAAGGTATTGCTCATAAATTATGTGAACTAGCTTTATCAATCATAATTAGTATTTAAGTGTTGTGGCTTACTAGCTTACACTAGATTCACATAGGTTGCCAAGTGGTTTCCTTATACATGGTGTTAATAGATATTTTTGGAAATTAGGTTAGTACTCCCTATTATTTTTACAACTTGAGCCTTTCCTTTGCCTATTTCTTTTTCCACCAATCCTTCTTTATCTTCATTAGTAAGCCATAATCCTCATAAAAGAAACATCTTTCAATAACAATGTCTCAACAAAAATTTGTCATCACAACTAAAACAAAAGCGCTTAGTGCACCTCTTTAAAGGCTCCATAAAAGTAAGTCTCTTGACATGAAGTGATCATGATTTCTACTCTTAGTGACTAGAGTTGTTTCACCTAAGAAAGTTGGAAGTTGCACAACATGACAAAGTCCTTGACTCATACAATTAGGCAAGCCTAGTAGTAAAGAAGAGGGTTGAATGCTTGTAGGCTTGTACATCAACCTAGATGTGATCCCTAATGCCACCAATAAAATAGCCTACCTACTATTTAGGAGAGAGGCTACCAACTCTAAGTAAAAGATGAGAGAATTCCATATGATAGTCCTCCATGGATCTTGTCAACTATACCTTTTTAAGGTTGTCAAAGAAGTCTTGAAGTTGGTTGGGACCATAACAATCAAAAAGTTCCTCCATGAAGTTCTCCCACATTAAGTTTGTGATGACACCCTCTCTTTTAAATAGCTGAAACCATATTTTGGCTTCTCCATGAAGATTCCACAATGTGAGAAGTACCTTTTCTTCATCTAGAGTGGCATTGTATGCACACAAAAAAAAAAAATTGATTTACTTTACATACACACCTTGTGGGATCCTTCTACCCATTGTATTAGGAAAAAACCAACCATACAATTCCCAGGCACAAGCCTCCCACTGTCGAGCCTACATTTTTTATTTGTCTTTCACTATCATTCAATTGCTTGAAGAAACTAGCTTTTATCTTTTCTTTTCTTCCACCATCAATTTTCTCATGCACCTAACTATCATCCATTGTGTCATGTTCATCACTTCTTAAAAACAACAATATGCATCAATGGAGTGTTATGTAATGGTTATGACAACCTAAAAGGAAGGGGGGAAAGGGGGGGTTTAAATATAGTTTATATAGGGGCCTATATAAGATCACAATTAGCCTACAACGTGCTTAAGTGTTCAACCCAAATTAAGCCAACAAATGAGGAAAAAAAGAATTTATTACCAAATATCAATACATGGCATTTTTATAATATTTAATTGAAAAAATTATAAAAGGATAATAACTTGTATTTTTTTTCCTTTTTGGTACTATTTTATAATATGAAAGAACCAATTTGAAATAAAATTATTTTTGTCATCATCAAAATAACTAGAGAATGATAATATTTCCAACAAGTTGCTCATATTACAAATCAACCATAGTCGATATCATCTTCAATACTACCTTATTATGTTCTAATGACTTAGCTATTGGGCCAGTCTAGCCCATATTAGGGATTTGTTGTTTGGCCCATTTTAAGGTAATGTTGCCCTAAAGTTTAAAAAGAAAAAAGAGAGGTTTTTTCTAGTGTGTGGCTATCAAAAAGAAAAAAGAGAGAGAAAAGAGAGAAAAGAGCAGGATTTTCGTAGGAATTAGAAAGCCTTATGTAACAGTTGATCAAATGGTTGATTAAGGTTGATTTGTGGTCCGATTGAGTTGATTTTTTGTCAGTAGGTTTGCAATTAGGTGCTCTTCATTGTGAACGGTTGGATCATCATTTGAAGCTCTTTAAATCAGTAGATCTTGGTAAAAAATCTAGGTAATTTTTCTCAAACTTTTATTAGTTAAGTTGATGTCTACAACAATTTTTTTTTAGTTAAGTTGATATCTACAACAATTTTTCTTCATTAAGTTGATGTCTACAACTTATTTTTTACTATCAATTGTTGATTTTATTATTATTGTATTAATAAATCATTGTCTTGTTGCTATTGTTAAAAACTAGATTGGGTTGTAAACCTAAAGATTTATATAGTGGAGATTTTGGCGGACTCCATGATCGATTTCGTAATTTTTATCCTTCACGTTGGGAGAGTTTTCCACAAAAAAAAAAATTCTTGTGTTGATTGTAGTAATTGCATCTCTTACTTGTGATTCAAACTATATTTTGATGTTTTAGTATTTCCTCGTAGGTTCAATAAAATTGGAAAACTTTATACATTTTTCCTATAAATAGATCTAGTCATTGACCTATTAAGGGGCTGATCTATAGGAGTAAGGGGTTGAAACAATATTTCTTCCTAACCTTGAAACAATATGAAGGAATGGGCCCAATTGTTGTATTACGAAAATTAGGGTTACAAAAGATGACTAAACTCTTTGCTTTGACCATCCTTCCTTTTTGTAGTTGCTTCATGCACTACCTTGCCTTATAAGGCTTTTATGGAGTTGCGCATTGTCGTCATAAAGCTACTACTCTAAGACAACCATGCCTACTAATCCTTCCCTTTATTACAACGTTATTACACACTAACTTGAGAGTCAAGTACTCACTAATTACTCACACTATCCCACGACACCAATTACAGAGAACCCTAATCATTTTCATGGGATACAACATCGTGGGAAGCGTGTCTACTAGCACCACACTAGAGATATTAGTCCTTAAACGGCTTATGAAATGTCCGTAGGGGTTACCACACCTACCATGTTGCAAGGTTCTATTTCCTCCACTCGAGAAAGCTATACATGCGCCATGGTGGAAGTCTCAACATCAACCATTGCCACGATGGAAGGCAGAGTTGCCATGGAAAGCTTTGCATATCCCATACTTGGGTTCTTTATGTTGTCTTAACCACTAACACATAACCTTGATTTTGATGCTTCAAAACTTATCTAAAGAGGTTGATCATTTTACTATATATGATATTCATTTTTTAAATAGAAGTAATACAACTCACATAAATATATTTGCTTCAAAATTTGTGTAACGTCACAAGTGTACCAATTACGAGTGCAATTTTACAAATGATAAAAAGAAAATGCAGAGGAGAAATGACGAAGAAAGAGAAAACGATTCCTCCACTAACAATAAATTAGGGAAGAGAAATAAATCCTTTTTTTTTTTTTATAACTCAAAATCCCCCACCAAGCTTTGTTCCAAGAGAAACTTTATGGATTCTTGTTATCTTTTCCATCATGAGAATGGGAAGAATTAGATATAGAAATTAGTCTATATTGTCATCATAGTAATTCATTCCTAAGAAAAGGAAAGAGTGATACGAAGAAAGTTCAAATTTATTCATATTTGATAATAGATACCCCTTTGAAAAAAAAAAAAAAAAAACACAGAATCTGACATATTGGTTTCGGCGTGAAAAGCTTACTTGTATCACTGTTAAGAAAAGATCAAACAATGGAATGATAAGATAAACCCCGGGCTATTCAGACATAAGCTTTGAAACGTCGAGATTGATCTAAAAAATACACAGAATCTAAATCCATCGCAACATTGTTATCTTTCCCCCGAGGTCCCAAACCTCTGAGTTTCAACTAGTACCGATTAAAGCTGGTAATTTTTAGCCAAAATTAAAAACACAAAGGAAAAAGACGAACTTGTTTGTATTAGGTTACCTCTCGCAACAAAGAGATTAAGGTCATCTAAAAAGAAATACCTAAGGGACAATTATTTTTCTGAGTTTTATCTGAGTTAACGACGTCATATCATTCGACGCGAGGCTAAATAGAAAATCCTTTAATAACTGATTACTTTACTGCTTTATTGGCCCTCAAGCGAGGGATCTCCGCGTTGAATTTTGGCGTCTTCTACCACAGAATTTCGATGTTGTTTCTCGCCCTTTCGATTTCAGGTCGGCAGCGTAGCGTATAGAACAAGGGAAGGAACCAGAACTTGGCTGGGCCACGCATGACTCAACCACCGTTGCTGCTTTATTGGCCTTCAAGTGAGGGATCACTGCGTTGAAATTGTCGTGCCTTCTGCCAGACAATTTCGACGATGTTTCTCGCCCTCTCGATTTCGGGTTGGCAATCAAGCGTAAAGAACAAGGAAATGAACCAGAACTTGGCTGGGCCACGCGTGACTCAACCAGTTTGAAAGTTGAAAGGGGTCAATTGCTTCTGGTCCCCCGCTTAATGATTGAATCTTGGATACCTTCCTTTTCCTTTATCATCTATTCGATTCCAGTGTCAAGTCGTGGCCAATCGTCCTTCTCTGCCATTGACAGGAGCACGGAGATATCGTCTGAGATCCATGGGCAGGGAAAAGTCATACTGCATTCATAAAAAAATGTCCTGAGCCGAAGAAACCGGAGCCGAAGAAGGCAGCCTTGGAATCCTCACGGGACACATGAAGACGATAAGGTTGGCGCTATTATGATGGATCTCCCTACGTGGATCCAAATTTGGACGCAATATTTTCCCTATATAGAAACATGCAAGTGGAAAAACATAAAAGCCCACTTGACTCCAATCGCCTCTCTAAAAATCCTCCTTCATATTAAATGCAGCCAAGTTGCCTTTGTCCTATGCTAACTGGTCTCTTGCAGGTGGCAGAGCTCCAATTTCATGGGTCATACTCCAGCCATCAGGCCACTTCGAGGTCTGATATGTTCTTCAGTTGAGTTAAAGAAAGCTAGTTGAATATTATCGTTAACTTGCACTTTCATAGTTTAAGCTAGGTTCACAGGTCCATTGTCACTTTTAAGTATCATCCAACTCTACTGTGTTATTTATTTTCCAGACGGTATACTTTGTAGTTTAAATTTGGTATGTGAGATTAACTCTAATAGTGTTGAACCTTTTTTTTCATGTTATTAACATTACAGAAAAAAATATTTCTTTTATTAGTCTGATTAGTCTGATTTTGATCAAGAGTTCATCTACTTAAGACTTTCAAGACGTTTTATGTCCCAACCTAGAAGAAACCTGGTCAATCCTTGGCGAAGAGAAACAGCCCCGCTACAGAATCTATGCCATCCTGTTTATGATCATACTTAGTAGGCTCCGTCTCCGGCCAATTCTGGAAACTGACACTGACGAGATCTAACATCAAGACCCATTTAGGTTCTTGACAGCAGCCCAATGAAGGTCGACTTTCATGGCCTCACAAAGTGACCCAGTCGACATTCCTTTCCACTACTTCGCCGGAAGCCTAACGTGCACGTCTCTGATTTCAAAACAGGTGTATTCAACTCTTCCATTCAGTCTTCTCTACGTAGCTGTTTCCATCAATTTTTTGTCATCCACCGGAAAAACAGGGACCACACTCACGTGTAATGTTTATATCCCCTGGACAATGACTCTATCGTAGATCATGTGCATCCATTTGTTTATTTCAACCCTCAATTCATCAACAGCTAAAGTCATTTGTATTAGAAATAAATTCAAATTTAACCTAAAAACTAGTTTATAAGTTAATATTTTATACATTTAAACATTACTTACTAATTATATTATTTTAATATAAAATTTTGTTTCCAACATATAAAACATATTTTGGGATCAAAATTGAATATAGTAGAGTAAATGCTTCTTGAGATCAATCTAAGCTTTAATACCACATCTGAAAGTTTAACTTAATAGCTCATTGATGAGTTAAGAGAATATCTTTATACTTAAATACTACTTGAAAATTATACTATCAATACAAGACTACCCATCCTCTACTGTAGATATAATAATCAACAAGTCCAAGAGGTTTTGCATGTTTTGAATCTGACTTTACAACACTATTTTGATTTACGGTACTAAGATGAGAAACTTATCTAATAAGACTTGGCTTCCACTTCCCAACCTTACTTAGACATTCTACTTAAAGCTATATTCTACTGCATCTAGTTACATCCAACCAGCAATGGCAGTTATAAAAGATTCAAGAAATTGGAAATTCATAAGCTTCTATCCAGTTTTCAAGATGGTTAAATCGAACATGATTTTCAATAAGCGTGAGTTTGTTTCATACCAAAAGTGATTTTAGAAATTTTTATGTTCATAACAAGCATGATTATCTTGCCTATGATCTTATTTCTTTTTCTAACAAAAGCTTTGCATCTACCATGTTTTGTAATGATCCTAATAATTCTCAATGGGAAAACAATCATCACAAAAGTAATCAAACTAAATAATTAATCTTATTAAATAATAGGGTTGCAATGCTATAAATAGGACTAACTCAATAAACTACTAAAACAAGATACTAATCACTATTAAAGGCTAACAATCACTTTTTCTCTCTCATTACTAGAATTCTCAATATCACTGGATTTTCCAGGTATCTTTTTCTTTATTCCTAAGCCCCTTATATAGAGCCTCAATTAGAACTCCTATTTTATTACTAACTACTTAGAATTTCTATCTTCAACCATCTAGAACCCTATTTTATCTTATTGGGAAATCATCTTATCTTTGATTTTTTGAATCATAATAATCTCCTCTTCTTCACCAAACCATTGTCCTTAATGGCTAACTCTCTCTTCTTCTTTTTTTCCTGAGATGCTATCATTTGTCGCTTGAGATGGTGGTCAAATTTCTGATTTCTTGAATCTTTGCAATTCATAAGCTTCGGTGGTTGCCTAGTGAAGCACTCTCTAGTGGAAGGAATGCTAGTAGAGTCAACTAGTCATCCTTTGCGAGCATCCACACCTTGAAATCCATTCAATTCCCTCTAGTAGCGATCCACCTTGTGACTTTGTTGTGGTAGAAAGAGAGGCGGCTCGTCCTTCTCTTTGTCAAGCAATGGGTCAAAGTAGCTTTGGCTACTATCAACTTCGTTGTTTTTGATCCCCTTTAGTGGTGACTCCTTCATTTCTTTTAGCAATGGTTCATCTATCTCCTCCAACAGTGGCTCCTTCACATCTTTTAGGGTTGGCTCCTCTGTCTCCTCCAATGGTAACTCCTCTATCTCCTCTATCTCCTCCAATGGTAGCTAGATTCTAATGTTTCTATCCCACAAAGCAAATCCCCCTCCCACTACCAACAATAGCACTTCCGACAAATTTCAACAATTTCACTTGATTATTGCCCAATTATACCTAATTTTTGGTCATGAAAGATTCCAACAATTCTTCATGTCTTTTTACAAATTGCTCCAAACTCTTCTTGATATTTGGCAAAAATCTCTTTTTCTCAAAACTATAATCACAAAAAGTAATCAAACTAGATAATTATCTTATTATATAATAGGGTCTCAATGCCAAAATCACTACTAACTCAATAAATTACTAGAATAATAGATTACTAATTACTAATAAAGGCTAACAATTACCCTTTCTCTCTAATTATTAGAATTCTCAATATTACTAGATTTTTTGGATGACTTTGTTTTCTTAATCCCTAAGCCTCCTTAGTACAAATACTTCTCCATTAGTATTTCTATTTTATCTCTAACTATTTAGAATTTCTAATCCTTATCTTCAATCCTAAAGAACCTTATCTTATCTTATTGGAAAATAATATCTTATCTTGATTATCTGAATCATGACATATTTGTACTCCTCATAGTTATAGTTTACTTCTCATTACCGGTAAGATAATTTTAGAAATTATATTATTACCATTACATTCCATTTCATCAAAAGATGGTTTTGGTATGTTGTTATTAAATTATTTAATATTTTTTAAATTTAAGTATATATATTCAATTAAATTGATTGATTTGTTTATTATTTATTTATTTTATTGTCTTCTCCACATGAAAGGTTTCCGAGGAGATAAGGATGCACCGCAAAAAAGGAAACATAAAAAAGGAAGAATCAATATCCTTCTGTGTCCCACTTAAGCAAAAAGTGACTTAAATAACTACGTACGTTTCTGTTTCCAGAAGCTTTTGTTCTTCAATTTTATTCGGACTATAACGCCGCTTGAAATTTGCCGCGATAGGATGTGGATAGACTAGCTAAGCTAGACAGTAAAGCCGACGTTTTTAGTTACATCGGGACCGTCAATTCCAAAGAGCCTGAGAACGGGGTCATAAACTTAATCCGAAGGGCGTCCTCTTCCCCCACCCCCATTTGAAACAAATGAAAAAGAGAAATCGACGACTAACATTGGAGAGAGCTTGCCGTTGTTCAGGCTTCGCAGTATTCTATCGATGTGTTTGTGAGGAAGGGCGAAGTATAAAAGAGGGAGGCAGAGAATGAAAGCACCGAGCAAAATGTGTCTCGCAAAGGAGGCAACTGCGCGGACAGCGACGAAGCGGATTGCACTCTAAGTCCGATCTATCTTCTTCTCTTGAATCTTGCTTTTTCTGCAGAAAATAATACTCCTCTATCTCCCCCTCTCCGGTCATCGTCTTTTTATTCTCGAAACTAATTCACAAGATGCGCAACATGGCAAGCTCAGCCTCCGCCCGAGGCATCGCGGCCATTGTCGGCGTGGGACCGAAGCTAGGCCGATCCATAGCCCGCAAGTTCGCTCACGAAGGCTACACCGTAGCCATCCTCGCTCGTGACTTGGGTGAATATTCCCTTCTCCTACATGGAAGATAATTGAAAAGATGAAGAAAAGATTAACATGACTCTCTCTACAAACAAAGAAATGGGTCTTAATTTTTCTATATTTAATCTGAATAAAAAATCAGACAGCGTTTTTATTAACTGGGTTTTCCGTTTCTTTCTTTATTGCCGGTAATTGGCTGTGAAAATATGTACATGAATACTAATGCTTGTAGGGAGATTGTCGAGGTTTGCGGACGAGATAGCGAGGGAGGAGAAAGCCCAAGTCTTCGCAATACGAATCGACTGCTCCGAATCGAGAAGTGTGAGGGAGGCATTCGAAGGGGTTCTCTCGCTGGGATTTGTGGAGGTTTTGGTTTACAATGCATATCAGCCGGTATCTTGGCAACCTACCAGCTTCACCGACATTCGCATCGACTCTTTTCAGAAGTCCCTTGCCGTCTCTACAGTTGGTGCCTTCCACTGTGCCCAACAGGTATACTACATATAATCTAAATACCCACGAAGCCGGTTGGTTGGGAGAACTACGTTATGGAGTTCCAGGCTAAAATATCTTCCAGCCTTCGGTTTCTTTGACTGATTTTCTCCGTGATGAAGCGTTTTTTGTGCAACTTTCTGGGTTTGATTTGATTCATTTTTTATATTTTTTATTGTTTGCTTCGATAAAACTTGGAAGGTTCTTCCCGGTATGGTGGAAAGAGGAAAGGGGACAATTCTGTTCACGGGTTGCTCAGCTTCTCTCAACGGCGTTGCTGGTTTCTCTGAGCTATGTAAGCTCTTTTCATTTCATGTATTTCATCTTTCTTCAAACACGATCTATTAAAAGAGTCAGTCTAAAACCATTTGGCCAGTGGTGAAAGATTCACCTCAAAAATACTTGTGTATGCATTCTTTTCTTAACATTCCTTTTGTGCCCTATTCTTCTGGTGTACGGAATGAGGCAGGCTGTGGGAAATTTGCATTGAGAGCCCTGTCGCAGTGCCTGGCGAGGGAGTTCCAACCTTTGGGGGTACATGTCGCCCACATTCTCATTGACGGTATCGTCGGGCCCCCTAGGTTCGTTCACAGACCAATCATCTGGGCTTTACTACTTGCTGTTTGTTCACTCTCTCTCTTTCCCCCCTCTCCCTGACCCTGTCCCCCTCCCTCTCCCTCTCTCTACACCGGCAGATGGTTACCGGACTCGTGTTGATATGACGATGCTTTCATGAAGGAAATGAGTCATTTACAGTAGCTACGCTAGGTATTGATAGATGATATTACGGGAAAACTTGCAGGGGCCTATCAACTTCGTTGCAAAATGCGTTGGTTGGGGAACAGCACAGTGGAGGAGGGAATGCAGCAATGGACCCAGACGCGTTGGCTCAGACCTACTGGCACTTGCATGTTCAGGACCGAGCAGCTTGGACACAAGAGATTGATCTCCGTCCCTCCAACAGCTTCTTCTAGCACCTCCTGAAGGCCGAGGCTAGCTCTAATCTTTCATCAATTACAGCCCTGGGCATGTGACATCACCGTTTCCCTTTCTTGATATTTCCTCCTTTCAGCACTGCATGAGTCATAAGCCAATAGCTTGCCCTTTCTTGCTTCGAAACAGCTAGGAGATTCATGAATCAACAGCCAACGGGTCCCAGTTCGCGTCCCGCACTTTCCTCAAGTGGAGAGGGACAGGTTTGGACCAGATTGCGTCTTCCGTTGATCACTCGTGTTACTGTTAATATCTTCTCTTCTTTTTTTTTTTTCTTTTTCTTTTTAATTGTTCGAATGGATGTACATGTTCAAAATATATTGTTATTTGGGTGTTGTTTGCATGTATAGTTCAAGATTAGAGGTTTGATTTAGTGATGATTAAAATTTGCCTCAGTAAAAATATCTTTTAGGCCCTGTGATATGGCAGTTATCTTTTTGTTGGGGAAGGGGGGGGGGGGGGGGGGGATTGTTCGTCGGTCGAAGGTACATAAAATATATATTATTTTATGGGACAGATCCTTGTACCGACGGGCCCACACAAGGTGTTGCGGGACAGGCGTCGACGCGGGGTGGGGACAGCTTTGCATGGACAACAGGAGGACATCGTGTTCTAATTTAGGACACACAAAGTTTAACGCCACTTTGCTTTTCCTGAGCACAGAGTTGCGTATGCCTGAACTTTTTGCCCCTTTATTCCTGCACATAATAATCATGGAGAAAACATTAAGAAGAAAAAGCCCAGGAGAGGGGCAGATATTTTCACGAGGAGTCGAAATTTATAGGGACTCATCTCGAATTGGGTCATCTGGAGGACGCCGTATGGGCCACGTAGCATGAGCCGCATCCTGTCGAGTGGGGAGAACTACAAGTCCCATCTCTAAAAGTAAAATCGCAGCAAAGCATGCGGACGTCATGTTCTGATAATGCAGCTCGTAATGATGATTAGGATATTAATTGGAAAATACAATCATCTTCCAGAAGAGGACAATCATTACTCAGCTGAAGCGGAAGAGTTGGTCTGAATATTAACGCATAACGAGTTAGTATTAGTGCATAATGAGTCAGAATTTAGCTCTTACAAATTCAAAGTTTTGTACATTATAGGCAGAAATTTGGGAAAGGTTTTCCGAATTTGGGGTAACTGTTGTTGAGGTTAAGATTGGACCAGGTAAGCACTAGTTGTACTTCTTCGGCCCACTTGTCACTGCAAGCCGAACCACGACCGCCACTAGTGTCTGCACTTTTGATCACCACTGTATTCGGCAACAATGACGGACCAAATCCTAAACGACCGTCACATCTCAAACAATAGGTATTCACCACCACACAGGACTCCTAACTCTCAACTATGTCCCACATACTATGCATTTGCTTTTGGAGCAAGATAATCGGTGCAACCCATGCAATATGAGACAACTGTATTCTTGCTTATACTGTATCAACTATCCCCATGACCTGTATTGTTCACACGTCCCTCCAACGCGCACATTCTGACTACGTGTCCACTCTAGCCCGAATAGTGCATCACAATAGATGAATTCAACTCTTTAGTTTTATACCAACTACATGGTAACCAACAAAATTGTTCAAATCGATGTTGCCTTATGAAGTATAATACGGCCCATACCTTTACACGCCTAGTAGACTCAATTTGTAACCCTAATTCTTTCCCCATTCTTCCTATATGAGCCATTGTTCTTTTTTGGCTCTCTTTTCTTTTCTTGAGACTCATGTACATGATGGAATGATTATTTGTACAAGATGTTTTACAATTTTCAACTTAAAATCATTTCTTAACATAGTATCCAAAGTAAAAAAATTTCACATTCTTGTGTTTCCTTACAATTTTGCATTTTTTTTTATTTTAACTTGTTTTTTGTTTTGTCCACCAGTGGGACATTTCATCAAACACTTGGTATTCTTCATTTCCATAGCTTCATCTATGGAAGCAAGTTGAAGCCTTAATCATCACCATCATGAACGCCAACACTAGCGTTGTTCCCATACTTGCACCATTCCTATGGATGTTTGAGTAACCCAAGTGGCTCCTTTCTGGTTCAACACATCCACCCATTTTATCTTCACCCCTATGAGCAAACTAAAGTCTCTGAGAAACTAATTGGAGTGGAGAATTGTGCCAATTAGAGCCATGATACAAAGATGGCCTTGATGGGGAAGAACAAATATGGAATCATCAACCTTTCTGTGGCTCAACCTAAGATAGCTTCCCCTTTTCACCAATTCTAGAAACATTGTAATAATGTGGTTCTTTCTTGGATTATCCTAGCTTAGGCTTCATAAATCTTTCGAATGTTCACCTATGCAATAAATGCTTAGCCCATTTTGCTTCATCTCTATGACAAGTTTCAATGGATTGGGATGAAAGAAGTGTACACCGTGCAATGTGAGCTAGTGAACACTAGCTAGAATGGTGAAAGTATTGATTGATATGTTTACCAGCTTAAGTGGCTATGGAATCAATTTGATTCCTACATCACTATCTTGTATCTTAAGCTCATTGATGTTTTAGCCTTTTGGCAATTCTAAAAAGAGAGAAAAATCGTTTAGTTCTTCAGTGGGCTTGATGATGGATACTTTTCTACCTAGTCATAAATCCAACACACCTACCCCTATCTTTTCTAATCAAAAGTAATTAACATATCAAAGACAAGGATACCACTTCCTAATATGCTGAGAATGTTGGGTACTTAGAATCTTTTGCATTTGTTGTTGATTCATAGCTCACTTAGGTGTTGATAGGTAGCTTGAGCATTTTGGGGGTTTTAAGCATTTTTAGCACTACCCTAATTAGGTGTGCTATAGATCGGTTTTGGTTTTTTTCTCCTAACCCATAGGCTTACTCTCAAACTAGCCCATTTGCCTTCCTAGCTTGTGGGCTTACCAATAACTAGGTTGACTTCTTGTTTTGCCAATCCATAACTCATATCATTCCAACCTATACACCTCAAGCTCACATGAGATCTACCGACCAGACAACCTAACTAACCATTTGCAAACACTATGTGAAGAGGGGACACCTCATTGAGGACTATATTTAGCTCACCAAATGCAATTATTGTGAGGTTTTAGAAAACTCTAGATCCAAGTGCCACAAACTCTATGGTTATCCCTAAAAGAAAGGCAAAGGAAAAGTTGTTGATAATCACTAGTTTGTGAACCATGCACTTGTTATTGATGACTTCACAATGAAAGAACACTTATTAAATAGGATCATAAAAAGATAATAGCCTTTCTTAAGAAGTAGAAACAATCCACCACACATTCATTATGCACCACAGCTCATGAAATGGGTATATTTCTTAAGCTTAGATGTTTTTCTTTTTGGCTTGTAGACTCAAAAGCTAGTGACTATGTCACATGCGATTTTAAATACTTAGTTTCTCTTTAGTTATGCATCCATAAATTTAGAATTATTAACCCCTAGATGGCAAATACATACCCATCACCCACATTGGTTTTGTTATCCTACATGATAAATATTTTCTATATGATGTGCTTTATGCCCTTGTATTTACTATCAATTTATTGTCCATCAAAAGTTATACTCATGATAATAATTGTGCCATCACATGGCTTTCCAAATTCTATCTTTTTTAAGGATTTATAACCTAGGACAATGACGGGGATTGGTTGAGTGAAATATGATCCTTACAACCTTATGTTTGATTTTGACGCATGTAATTTAATTCAGTAGTGTCATATCTTGTAATAGATCGTTTTGCAATCTAGAAGACAAACAATGTTTATGCAGCTTCTTCTCCATTTACGACTTATAATGTTTTGCACCAAAGACTTGAATATCCATCTTTTAATGCAATCTATCATATTTTTTAAAATTAAAATATGTTCAATTTGTCCACTTTCCAAATATACATGGTCACCATTTTCGAATAGCACCACAACAACTCTCGCTCTATTTGAGTTAATTCACATTGATATATAAAGGCTTTATAAGGCACCTTTTCATATAGGTGCTTGCTTTATTTTACCATGGTTGATAACTCTTACTCCATTTCAATTAATTCATATTGATATCTAAGGGCCCTGTAAGGCACCTTCTCACATAGGCACTCATCATTGTTTCACCTTGGTTTATAACTATGCATGAGCCACTTAAACTTTCCTCACAAAACACAAGATTAAAACATTGTACCATGTTTAGTTCTTTTACTCTATGGTATCCATCCTATTTAAGGTATCCATTAAGCACATTTGCTCTAAAAATGTGCAGGACATTTTTAGTTCTTATATTTTATTTTTTAACTCTCAAAGGGTTATCCATGAGAATTCATGCCCTTACACTCTCCAAAAAATAAGGTGGTTGAAAGGAAACGTAAACATTTGTTTAACATCATTCGGGTACTCCATTTTTAATTTCATTGCTCTATTCATTTTTGGAGTAAATGTCTCATCATAGTAACTAATTTAATTAACCATACTCCTAGTTCAGTACTCAAATGATAGACTTCGTATGAAGGACTCTTCGAGAAACCTCTTACATGTTATGCAACCAATATAACTCAAAAGGATAAATTTGAACACAAATTCTTTTTTTCATATAATGGGTTACCCTTTTGGGTAAAAGGGACACCGTACTCATGACATAAAGAATACCTTTCATTAGTTTGTTTTCCCTTTTGGCTATGCATATAGATCTTCTCAAACTTTGACTTACCTTAATGTCCTACTACTATACATCCATTATCTTTTGATACTAACATATAGGATCCTGATTCACTCATCATTATCCCTTACACTGAACTTGCTTTGGAGTCCATTCCATGTTGCCTTTCTATGCACCCACACCACCTTTGCAACCTATGCATCAATCAATTAGAAATAAAAAACTATCCACTTGAATCTAAGATTATGTTGGCTGCCATGTAGCACTCTCTTCCACATTACATACTATATTTTGTGTCATGTCACAACATAGGTTTTTTAGTCACCATAATTACTTTATATGTTCCATTTATGCCATTGTTAAGCCCATACAATAAGGTTATTTCTAATCATAAATGGAGGGATGTCATGATTGAAAAGATTAAAGCATTAGAATCAAACAAAACATGAGAATTAATCTCTTTGCTTACAAGTCAAAAAGCTATGAAAAGTAAATATGTGTACAAGATCAAGTAAAAAGGTGATGAGACCATTGATTGCTACAAGACTTACTTGACAGCGAAGGATAAAGTTAGCACGAAGGGGTTGACTATGAGAATACTTTTGCACCATTAGGAAAGCTTATCATTCTTTACATCCTCATTGCCTTGGCAACCATTCACTAAAAGGATATGCACCAAAAGGATGTTCACAATGCTTTCTTCTAGAATGACCTTGATACATAAATTTACATGCACCTTCACAAAGGCCTTTGGCATAAAGGAGGAGCCAAGGTATGTAAAATTAAGAAATATTTATATTAGTTCAAGCAAGCTTCCAAACATTGGTACTAAAAATTTATTAATGCTTTTCTTTGAGCTAGTTTCTATCATTCATAGCATGATTATTTACTTTTCTTGCAATAAACACATAAGAGTCTTCTTATTATCTTTATACATGATGATGATATGATTATCACAAGGGATGATGAAAAAAGGATCAAATGCTTGAAAAAGTACCTTTGCTCTATGTTTCACATGGGGGATCTTAGGTTGGTAAAATATTTTTTGGAGTTGGGATGACACGTTTTAAGTCTAGACTCGTCATGAACCTATACAAATATATCATAGAGTTGATTTTTGAGTATGATCTTTCTAGGTGTAAACCAACTGACACCCTGATGGAGTAAAATGTGAAGTACACAAGCACGGATTATAATAAGTTTCTTTAGAAGAAAAGGATCCTCGCCTCAAGGACATCACAAGATATCAATAGTTAGTTGGAAGACTAACCTACCTTATAATAACCATACCTAACATTAGCTTTGTTGTGTGGATGTTAAGTTAGTTTATACATATGCCTAAGGAGTCATAGCTTGAGGCAACCCTTCAAGTCATCAAGTATGTTAAAAGATCCCCTAGTCAAGGTTTATCAATGAAGTTTGTTAATAGACTTAAGATGAATGCCTATTATAATGTTACATATGGTTTATGCCTCATAGGACAACATTCAACCACTAGTTGGTATATAATGCTTATTTCTTGAAAGAACAAGAAGCAATCAATCATTTGTAGATCCTCCACAACATTAGAGTATCAGGTTATGGCAACCATTACATGTGAAATTATATTTCTTCTCAAATTGTTCAAGAATTTATAGGTACCACTAATATGCCCTGTGAACCTATATTTGATATAATGAGTCTGTGATGAAGATGCTACTAATCCAGTGCTACATGAGAGACCAAACATATTGAAATTGATCCTCATTATTAAGGAGAAGATAAATACACGTATCATTCACATTACTCACATTTTCTCTCGACATCACCATGCAAATTTATTGACAAAATCATTAGGAATACAACATCATTTTCTTCTAAGCAAGCTGGGTGTTTACAATTTTTATCAACCACCAACTTAAAAAAGAATGTTAAATTGATGTTTCCTTATTAAGTGCAATATGGCCCATACTTGTACAAGCCCAGTGGCCCAATTTGAACCTTAATTATTTCCCCGTTTTTCCTAAATGAGTTATTGTTCCTTGACTTTCTCTTTTCTCTTCTTAAGACTTATCTACATGATGGAACGATTGTTTATATAGGCTATTTTATAGTTTTCAATTTAAAATCATTTCTTAATAAGAGCCAACACTAAAAGAAATGGAACTCACTCAAACATTGTAAGCCTTGAACTTATTCCATCATATGAAGAGCACATTTGGCAAAATGTTCTTGTTTCTCTTTCTCAATATTGTAACATCAAGCAATACAAAATCAACTATTTTTGTATCTACAAGTCCTTATAGATCATTGTAGATAGATGCAATAGCTTGTCAATATGGTAGACTCTAAAATTTTGTTGAAATTTGGGAGATTAAAAGTTTGCAATTTGTTATGATTTTAACACCTAATTTTTCAATCAAGCATAATAAATGAAGCACCATATTCCCCAAGAGCTAACAATTCGTCATGTTTTAATATCACAGTTTACCTAAACACCTAATATGTCAAGACTCCAGCATTGATGTTCTATGTAGATAGGTGAAGTTGTGAACATCATTGAAAATTAGGAATTTAATCGTCTCTATAGTCAACAAACTTCTAACACCTCCTAGATGGCCAAGAGTTTTAATGATATTATGTTTCCTTGACATTCAGTTGTCTAGGCTAGGGGCTTTTGATGTTGATCATGAATTCTAAATTTTGCATGTCCTTATTTGGTTTTTTTTTTGAAATGCTTCCCCTTTTTTGGCTTAAAGGTCCTTGATAACTCTATTTTTATAGTCATTTTGACTGTTTTAAGGAATAAATAATGTAATTTTTGTGAGACAACATTTGAATTTTCTTATATTTATTTAAAAATTATTGTTTGTGTAAGAAACCCAAGATAGCATGAAGAAGGAAGGAAACGAGGAGAAATGCACGTGAGGAAGAAAAATGAAAAAAGAAAAGACAAATAAGAAAGGGGTAGTGCACAAGAAAAAAAAAATGTGGAAGGCAAGAGGAGTAGGGTGCACAAAGGAGAAAAACAAAGGCATGCTACACAAGAGAAGAAAAAAAAGGAGAGAAAAAAGGAATGCCGGAAGGATTGTATAATTCTTTGCAAAATTCTTACAAATCAAAGCAAAATCAAGGATTGTATAAAAAGGAGAGAAAAAAGGAATGCCGGAAGGAACAAGAGAGAAAAAACAAAACCAAAAAAAAAAAAGGCATGACAGCTTATCTCTTTTTATACAATCCTTGATTTTGCTTTGATTTGTAAGAATTTTGCAAAGAATTCTTGAAGAGAAGATAGTGTGGTGACAACTTTCCTTTTTTTTATTTAGGATGCTTTGTTTAATTTATACCATTATTTTGCTTTGTTATTACATTATATTCTAATTTTCTTGTATTAGAGCTATGATGTAACCTAATTATGATAGTATGAATTTCATGATTATTATGTTTTGCAAGATATTGAATTTATATGAGTAATATATTATTGTATTTAATATTTTTAGGTGATTAGCTACTACTTAAATTATCTGATTTGCATATTTGAAACTGAAATGAGATAATATGCAATTGCTTCTTATAATATATAACCATGAATTAAATATGGATAGACATATATCATATTATTTGTATGGCTTTTGGTGAAAAATGATCAAAGATTTATTGTAAATTGGGAATGTCCATAAATCCTAATACACTTTATTTATTTCAATTCACATAGAAATATAGTGAATTAATAAATGGGGTAGGTTTGCTATATCTAGACATAGATAATAAATAAATTAGAAAGTTTCACCATTACATAAGTATTATCATTCTTATAGACATAAATTATCGAAGTTCGTATCCAATAGTTATGCTAAAATTGGATACTCTAACATATTTCTTGGATTGAGTCTACTCATTTAAATTTCGTTGTTTTTAGTTACAAATTTTTTTTTTAATCCATATCCTTGATAGAGATGGTCTTATATGATGGAATCATTTCTAATGCTTAACAATTGATTATCATTAGAAAAACAAGAATCTTTAGTTGCCCAAGAAATTGGATCTTAAGTAACTTTTCCTTCTCTATTACATGATCCCATACCTCCATTTGTATACCATTTATTTCCCTCATTCTTCATCATTATTATATATCTTGCCACTTTACCTTGTTTATGCTTCTTATGAAGCACGTTTATTCTCTTTGGTTCCTTACTTCTAATTCTAAAAAAGAATGAAGAACAGAAAACATACCAAGTAAACGAACCTCTCAAAAACCTGAAACCTAACAATATTGTCATGTTATCAAGTTAAAAGTTTTGTGTGAATGCTCTTGATCTATAGAGATTATGACCTTTCATTAGTGAGGAAAAAAGATAAGGCAATCTATTGCTCCACTTATTGCACATAACTTCAATCTTGTAATCATAAACACCTATTGGAATAGATTGCAAAATGAATAAAAACATGACTTTAATAAATATCAAACTAAAAAAAGGTTTAAGCTCTTTTTATGGATATGTACATCAACTAAGAGATGTGTAGCAAAAGAGGCTTGGAAAGAAATTTGTTACCCTAAAGCTTCCAAAAGACTAGGTTTGATAGAAGTAGACACATGGAATAAGGCAATAATTGGTAAGCTTCTTTGGACCCTAATGAACAACCAATCAAATTCTCTATTGGCTAGATGGATAACCTTAGAAAGATGTGGAAAGGAATATATTAGAAGTGGAAATGAAAGGATCACTAACTTGGAGTTGAAGAAGCATCTATCAAATTGGAAATGAGTTCTTGAATTAGTCATAAATTAGGAGTATGACATTGCTAAAAGCTATTCAAACTAAAGGAAAGTAGAAAAAAAATTAAATTAACAAGACTAATATGAAAAGGAAGGATACCTAATCACAACTTTATTTACTAGATCACTATAAAAGATATACTTACCACTACAAATAGAGTAATTATATAAAACCATTCAATGGACCTATAATGCAACCTATCTCAATAACAACAAAAATGAACGGAACACATATTCTTTAATTCCAATTTTACTAAATATATATGGAAGGCAATCTTCGGCTATGCATGGACTTCATAATTGATTAAACAATGGAGGGAGGAAGCTAGTTAGATGATTAAAGCCTTTAAAAGTAAGAGTTTTACAACAACATTGTTAATTGTGTCCTTTAAAGCTACAATCTATCATATTTAGAATGAATGAAATATAAGAAAATTCAAGAATCAATTTAGGTATTGCCATATGGTAGTAAAGCTGCCATGGTAGTGTTTGTTATTAGTGGTACTCTAGAGATTGTATTTGGACAACAAGGCATGTGCATAAATTTGGGCTTGCCAAAGGAATGCAATAGTTAGGATAAACCAAAAGACTTATTGTTACTTGGTTTAGGTTGGTTTCCAAGTTTGCAATACAAATATTACCATACTTAATGAATCTGGAGTTTAGTAGCTATATAGGTTGTTATACGCAAACCTTTTATGCCATGAAAGTTTAGGGACAGCTTGCTTGCCCCAAAATGGAAGTGAGTGCACCCTTTAAACTAATACATCCAAGGAACCTCTAACAAAATCTCAATTTGGACATGTTCAACCTCTATGGAAACTACATGACTTGTGTGGAAAAAAAAGAATTGGGTGAGCTCTTAATTTTTTAAATTTTATTTTTTAAATTTTTTAGTTTAGAATGACGAAAAAGGTGTTTAATAATTGTTTCCTTATAGTCGATCTTGAACATATGGTATAGATTAGTAATTATTAGATTATGGATCTAAGGAGCCAAGCCTTCATTTGGAATATATCCCAATTCATGGAGGTAGTCCAAAGAATTGACTTAAGAGAAAAAGTGTTAGGATTTTCTAAAGGGACTAGTAGGACTAAGTGTTTTAGGAGATTTATGAGCTAAAATGGTAGGGAGGTTATGTTTTTACTCTTTTATGGAGGATTCTTAAATTTCCACTTCATTAGTAAGGAAATTTTCAAACATATACAACGAAAGATTAGTGAGCACCACAACCTATACTCCAAGCCTTTCATCAAGGTCATATATTGCTTAGGTCTATCCCTCAAATTCTTATCAAGGTTATAAATAACCAATTTTTCCCAAAATAAAAATGAACCTCTTGGCCTTGCACTCCCAAAGGCCTTTTAAGCTTATCTATAAGCCCTTAAAGGTTAGTAAGGATGACATTTGTTTATTGCTTTCCGTTATAGGTTAGCAAGAACAAACTATAATACCCACTACTAGTTTAGACATCAAGTAGACTCGAAGTCCATTAGGAGAAAAGATTAAGAGTCATTCCAAAGTTCTAGAATGGAATGCTAAGAGGAGTTGTTATTCTATCATGGTTAAATTATGCATTATTACAATGAAGACTAAAAGGATTAGGTTAAACTAGGCTTAGGTAGGGGAAGATATCATGCTTAGTTGGGTTGTGTATGTAACGTTGTAACCATTTTCCTTTTCTACTTTTAGAAAAAGATTGAAAAGAATTAGATGTTTTAGCTTAACATTAAAGAGAAACAAATATGGAAAAGAAAAGTAATTGATAAGGAAACCATTTTGCTTTGCAAAGCATTATAGATTTTGTTGATTCTTACATAATTTGAATCCTAAACGAGAATCAATAGAGAGATACATATAGTTTGATAGTCTAGATAAAGCTAAAAATTTTGACATGATAGTAGGAAAGAAAAATTTAGAAAGGTTGACATTAAGAACCCTAAGAATTTAATATGGTTAGATCTCCAATGCTAAGAGAGCTTAACATGCAATGACCTATAACCTGGTGTTAAGGCCAACAAATACGAGATCTTAAGAAGGATTTAGATGAGTGCATCAATGTTGCTCATGGTAAAGAGATTTTTTTCAATGACAGAAACTAACCTCCAAGGAAGCTCACACCTATAAGGGAATTTCTAGATTCAACAACAAAGAACAAAGACAATAGAAGGTAATGTGATATCGCTTTCCCTCACAATCCTTATTAGGTCAAATTAAACTTGAACCCACAACCCAACAAGACCCAATACAAATAATCTAAAGCTAATAACAAAGACCAACCCAACAATGAACAAGCGAATACAAAGCCCAGTCCAATAATGAACTAACCAAACCTAACAAAATTAAACCCATGACAATCCCACCCTTTTTAAGATCAACCTTGTCCTTAAGGATGGTGCTTGCCATAGCTAAAGAAAAAGTTTGGATCTTGCTACCGAAAGAGCTTTTCAACTCCCAAATGGCCTTCAATGGTAACCAACCCTTTCATAAGCCTAAATTTCTTCTCTCCCCTAGCACTTATGGTCTCTAAAATTACTTATGTGATGTCCCCTTTTCAAAGTTTACTATAGTACCTTAGAACTCTTTTTGATTTTCTATTACCTACCCAATCACTCACTTAAGTTTTGAAACTTGGAAGACGTGATGTACCTTGGCATTGTAGGTAGGAGAAGCTTGTATGCAATAGGTCCAATTTGTTGCATTACCTTGTAGGATTCATCGAAGTGAGGAGTGAGCTTACTGGGATGGGAATGCACTAGTGAAATCTATCTATATTAGGGAAGCTTGACATAGACAAAGTCTCCTTGAAATTAATCATCTCTCCAATTCTTATCATAAAGTCTCTTCATTCTCTCCTAAGTGGCATGCCTATATAGTTCTTCTTGATCTGTAATAAAACCTTGTCCTAGTCTTTTAGAACCTTTCCACTTTGGCCACCCATGTAATGCCACAAACATAAGAAAGGAGAATAGGTTGACTCCTACCATAGACTAACTCATATGGGGTATAAAGAATATAACTATGCCAATGCAAGTTGTAATAGAACTAGGCCCAACTACGCCACCTACACCACTTATTCAAGGTGTCCCTTTAGAAACATCTTAAGTACAACTCTAGGGTTCAATCAAGTACCTTTATTTGACCATCAAATTGGGGGTGGTAAGTGGATGTGAAGTTGAAGTTTGTTCCTTGCAACTTGAATACCTTCTTCCAAGAATGACTAGTGAAAAAGGGTTTCTAGTTGCAAACAATGGATCTAGGTGTTCCATACAATTTAAATATGTTGTCGAAGAAGGCCTGAGTAATAATAAGGGTTGTATATGCATGCACTAATGAAATAAAGTTTCCAAACTTAGACAATTGATTGACCACTACTGGAATGACAAATTTTTCCCTAGATAAAGGAAGTCCCTCCATAAGGTTTATAAATATATCTTCCCAAACTTGTGGGTACAATGTCAGGGCTTCTTTACTAATAGCATGTTTGACACTTTCACATCTGCTGCTCCATTACTATTTTCTTTCCTTTCCCAAAAAAAAAAAAAAAAAGACCAAATGGAGAGTCTTATGGCAAGTCAAGTCAGTCCTTGTACAATAGTATTCCATCATTATATTCTTATAGCCCCACTGCTTCTTCTTGTAAAATTTGCTAAACTAACTCCATAGAAGCTTCATTATGCCTTATTTCATTTGGATCACATCTACCTACAAGGGATCCAAAGTTAGGATGGCCTAGCAACATTATTTGTTGATTATTATTCTTCCTAGACAACCCATCTACCACAATATTATTTTTACCCGCTTTGTATTCCATAACAAAGTCAATCAATTAGTTTGGATAGCCACTTATGTTGCATTGGTGTTATGATTTTCTAATCTTGTAAGAATTGAAAAACTTCATTGGTCTGTCCTTATCACAAATTGTCTCTACAATAAGTAATGTCTCCATTTTTGAACTGTTGTAGCAACTACCAACATTTTTTATCATAAGTAAAAATATTTGAAAGGCTATCATGAAGTACCTTACTAAAGTAGGCAATTAAATGCTTCCCTTAGGATGACAACTCCAACTCTGTTTAGTGAAATTCTACATGCAAGTGTACATGTTAAACAAGTCATATACTGATGAGTATGAGTACCGTCCAACAGAGACTGGTGATTACTAAACTAACTAATTACTAATAGTGAACAATTCCTAGAGTCTAGCAAATCGAAATGGTAAAACATGGATTAAACAACTAAATTTAACCTAAACTCGATTAACAAAACATGCTAGAGCGTCCAACTTCACCTAATTACTAGGTACGAATGTTGATTATTTATGCTAGCAAGATTAATTCTATTCATGTGATGGCAAAATTTTCTAATTTATTCACTATCCTATGTCAAGATATAATGAACCTACTTAGTTCACTAACTCATTGTATTTCTACCCATGAATTAAATGAACTAAGTGCATTAAGATAATGTGAATATTCTAGTTTACACCTAAAGTCACATAAATCATATGGTATATGTCTATCCATATTAATCTATGCATATTACAAGAAGTAACTACATGTCATTTCCCGTTGGTCTCAAACATGCAAATTAAATCATTTAAGTAGTAGTTAATCACTTGAAAGCATTCGACTCCATAATATGCAACTTCACATTCACAGAATATCTTACAAAACACACAATAATCATACATTGATACTATTATAATCAAGTTCCATCATAGCTCTAACACAATAAACTAAAATATAATATTTACATAAACAAAAATAATGCAAGAAATTGAACAAAGCATTCTGAAAATTAAAAACATCAAATCTATCACCAAAATGTCTTCAATTCAGAGAAAGTTTGGACAAATCTACACATTAAAGGGAGGAAGAAGAGCTGTCTGAAAAGCAGGAAGAAAACAAACCAACACGCGCCTTCATGCACCATTACCATGCGTTGCCACACACCAGTGCCACGCATCGCTGCAGCTCTTCACGGAAACTTCCAGAAAGTGCTGATGAAGGTGCATGGAGTGCTAATCTACCAAAAACTCACTTAAATCCACCATAAAAATGCATAGATCTGATGGAAAAAGCTCATACAACATTTGTCATTCTTCGTCAGAAACCATTGTGAAACTGTATGCCACTGCTGTAGAAAGACCATAAATCACAACTAGAGGTTGAATCCACTTCCTCCTAGTCGAAAAATGCCTAGAACTAGCTGGAAAATGGACTTAAACGGCCGGAATGGGTTTCTTGTTGGAAAAGGATGCTAGCAGTTTGCTGTCACATGACCATGCCTAAGACGCGCGCTATCATGTGTCGCCTTTAAGCACTAACGAGATCCTTGCCGCTCATCTCTCTCTTTCTCTCTCTTTTCCACTATGCTCGCACAACAATCCCTTTCTTTGGTCCTCTTTCCACTTTTTTCCTAACTTTTTTCTTTTTTCTCTTTCCGTTTGCTCGATAATTCCTTTTTCACAATAATAGCCCCTTTTTTTAGCTCACTTCCATGTGCGACAATTTCTTTCTTGTTTTCCTTCTTTTTTCTTCATTTGTTGCTTCTTTTCCTTCTATTTAGGTTTACTACATAAAACAACAAAAATTGCATAAACACAAACAAATTCAAATATAATGTAATAAATACTATGTTATATATTACCTAAAATAATTTCAATAACTCTATACAAAATAAAGTTATTAATACCCCCAAACTTAACATTTTGCTCATCCTCAAGCAAAAGCTCTACACAACATATTATGACAACACAAAATAAAAAATAAAATAAAAATTACACACAAAAAGCACTAAACAACAAATTCTAACAACATAACCAATCACTTTATGATATTCTCCCAAACAACACCCCCAAACTTAACATTTTGCTCGTCCTTAAGCAAAAAAAACTAAACAACACATACTTACAGCCAATCCTTCTATGATATTCTCCCATAATTGCTCAACTTAATAATTTAAAGAAAAATATAATTTTCATCCAAAGACTGTAATGGTTTATAAGGTAAGATAGACTCTTAACTATGTCAACCATGTGTGTGTGTGTGAATCTGCATTTTTCCTCAATTACATGCACTCCAAATATATCCACATTAGTATGTGATCTCTCAAAATCTTTAACCAAACCTCATAAGTTTGCTTTTCATTCTTTTCTCCACTAATGTAAACTACTTATCCAACCAAGAATTAATAGGACTTTCATAAGCTTGTAATGCAAGGCTGGGTTAAGGCGCCAAAAACTTGTTCGGTGAAATTCTACATACAAGTATACATGTTGAACAAGTAATATAATGATGAGTATGAGTATCGTCCCACAAATATTGGTGATTACTAACCTAACTAATTATCAAACTCCTTACCTTATATGTAGCACTCTATCACAAAAGAAGTTATGAAATCAGGAAGAGTTAATACTAAAACTATAGTTATAATCTTCTTGAGTTGCTCAAATACTTCATGAACCTCAACTAACCATTTAAAGCCATATTTCATAAGTAAACAAGTCAAAGGTTTCGCAATGTGGCCAAATCCCTTAATGAATCTTTAATAGTACCTAGCAACCTCTAAGAATCCTCATAGTCCCTTAATCATTTGTAAAAGTAGCCACTTCTTAGTTGCTTCAATTTTATCAGGGCTCTCTTTTGGCACTTATCACATGACCCAAAAACTTGACACTGGTACACCCAAACTCACACTTTTTGAACTTTACATACACCTATGTGAACTAGATCCTATTCCCAACTCTTACTAGTAACTAGAATGTCTCAATCAACATTAATATCATTTGTTGCAAGTAACCTTGAAATATCACATTCATGAATGACTAAAAAGTAAAAGGCTCGTTAGTAACCCCAAATGCATCACCAAGAACTTATAGTGTCCAAGGTGGGTTCTAAAAGCCATTTTAACTTGATAATATTCAAATCACAAATCTAGCTTAGTAAAATACTTTTCCCTATGAAGCTTATCCAATAACTCATCTATCGTGGGAATGGAAAACTTATTATTCAATTCCCTATAATTAATACATAACCTCCAAGATCCATCAAACTTCTTCATTAGTAAGATTAGGGAGGAAAATGGGCTAGTGCAAGGCTTAATTACTCCATTAGCAAACAACCTTTTAACTATCCTTTCAATTTTCCTTTTTTGCAAGTAGGGGTACCAATAAGGTCAAACTAACATTGGTTGACTATTGCCCTAAAGTAATATCTTATGGTCACAGCTATGTTTAAGGGGCAATCCCTTCAGTTCTTTAAAAACATCCCTGAACTCAACAACCACTTTTTCATTTGCTTTGAGAGTATAACCTTTTCATGTTCCTTAGTTGTTTCCTACTCAACCATTTGGATTACTAAAAAGTACCCCTCGTTATTCAATTCTTTAGCAAACTCATCCTTATAAATTAGCTACTTCCACTTAGGTCTCTTTCCTTGCAAAATAATCTATTTCCTTTCTATCTTAAAATCCATCCTCAATGTTGCTAGATTCTAAGTGATGTCCTCCAAAGTCTCCAACCATTATATACCAAGCATCACATTTGTTACCACCAAGGAAAGAACATGCAAATCTAGCATCATAGTAACCCTTTACATTCTAGTATGCACTCCCTTACCTTTCTTATTCCTTCAAATGGTGTTGCCATTCACCATTACCACTCTAAAGTTTTTGTTTCATTCACACTCAACCCCATTTTTTCACTAATTCTAGGTATATGAAGTTGTGTGTATTCCCTATACCAATTAGGAAGTTTACCTTTCTCTTACACTTGGTTAAGCTCCCCTTAACCTTAATTATTTGGGGCTTGACTAAGTCAATTCCATAAATGGCCATCTTAGAAGTATAATGCACCCTAAAATACATGTTATTGTGACTGCCAACCCCATTCAAGCCACCATCATAGCCCATGTGGCCATTTTTGAAACCTATACTACAAAAGGGGTTTGAGTTCACACCTCCTCTCAATGAACCTACACTACTAGACAAGTCACCATTTGGATCTGAACCACCTTTAGTCTAATTTAAGCCCTAACCATTCTAGTTCGAGCCCACCTAACCTCTAGTAAACCTATCTTTGTTGACATGACCTATTTTTTGCCCCACCAATAACTAGGCTAGCATTTCTTTAATTTCTCGAACATTTATCAACAATTGAGAGACAATGGCCTTCACCTAAGTCACCCTAGCATCCATCCAAGGATCATCATACTCCAATACCATATGATCTAGTTTGGTCTCCAAAACTAAGAAAGCTTGATTAACAATGACCCGCGATCTAGTGTTAAGGCCAACGAGTACAAGATCTTAAGAAAGATTTAGATAAATGCATTGATGTCACACAATGGTAAAGAGATTTCACACAATGATGGAAACTAAGCTCAAAGAGAGCTCACATCTGTAATGAAATTTCTAGATTCAACAACAAAGAATAAAGACAATAGTCGGCTGCAAGATATCATTCTCCCTAACAATTCTTATTGGGTCGAATGAGATCCAAACCCAGAACCTAACAAGACCTAATACAAATCATCCAAAGCTAATAACAAAGTCCAACCTAACATTGAACAAGCCAATACAAAGCCTAGCCCAACAATGAACCAAACCAAACCCAACAAAGTTGAACCCATAACAAAATACCTTTAGGAAGCGTATGACTTTGGTGCAGAGAGATTCATTGTCATCACCATAGCCACCATCATCTTGGTCTTCTTCCTCTTTGTCGCTTCAACAGGATCGGTATCATCATCATCTTCTTCTTCTTCTTCGTCCTCTTCATAATCAATGTCTTCTATTTCTTCCGAAGATGAAAATAGGAGTATGAAAGTGCATTTATACTTGCTTTTAGCCAATGTCACATCAAGAAAAGGATCAAACATCATTATCTTCTTTTACTTCTTCTTCTTCTTCTTCTTTGCAATTGTCTTCTACTTCTTCGAAAGACAAAGGAATATGAAGGTGTGTTTTAGCTTGCCCAACCATGTCACATCCAGAAAAGAGATTGAGCAAGTATCATTCACCGACCTACTCATCACATTCGAGTTTGTCTAACGAAGATGAATAATAAGAAAGTACAAAAGACAGTAATTACACCATCCAATCTATCAACATCCTCTTAATAAATTTAAATCATTAAGGGTTTATTTCTACGAATAATAATCATCAGAAAATATGTTATATTGATTTGTATCATCTTCATAGAGATTTACCATACTATATCTCTGTTTACAACTTACAGTACTAATACAATAGAATATTAATGATATGAAAATTTCAGGAATATCAGTTAGTTTTGTAAATCATAAATGGATCCTATTTCAAATCTTCAAAATGGACATCACAGTTAGATATATTAAGAAATGACAATAAAAAGAATTGACATTGAAATATATTGAAAATTTATAAAATAAACATAAATAAGTTAGATCTCAATTTCGTATAAAACGTGTATTATCTAGTTTGCATACAAATAGTAATGAGTAATATTTCAGGGAAAATAGAAAAGAAGGCTGCCTACACCTTTTGAAGGTCCTCAAATTGAATGAGGAAATGACGGATCGTAGAAACCCATAAGCAAGAGAATTTCTCAGAGAAGGACAAGTTGGACAAACAGCGATATTCGCTTAAGGGATGTAGGCACAATTCGTTTCGAACTAATCAAGAAACTTCAGGCTCAACAGAAACCGACTGGCATTTGCACCACAAAGACTCAGCGTATAATTCCTTCCTTACGTCCCATAAACTGACTTGCGATTGGCACGTTCGTTTATCGCAGATTATATTGCTCTATAATTACCCGCCGTCGAGGACATCATCCTTTCTGATGCGTCTTGAGTATGACATGATATCGACAGGTATATCAGGAGGTGTTCGGATTTACATCAAGGAAATAGACATCATGCCTTGAACGGGAAGAGTTGGATTAAACTGAACGGGACAGGGCTGAGCCAAATGTGGCAGTTCGTCTCCAATAAACTTGAGGCAAAGAGTCATGACACCGTTTTGTTATAATTTAAGCATGTTTGCCGTTCATGCCAGCATTGGACAGTTGAGCCAACTGAGGTACCAACTTTGGAAGGAAGTCCAAGGGTGTCCACACCGTCGACAAATTGAGTTTTCCGGCAAGTAAAAGGATTTGGTAACCATATGTAGTCTTTGGAGACGGAAGTTAAAACGTTTGATTAGAAAGAATGAAACTGTAGCCTAGGACGCAACTCTGGACATGTCAGATCAGTCAGATCAGTCAGCTGTGTCAGAAAATGAAGTGTAATGTTAAACAAATAACAAACGTGTGATAAATATTCTCACTTGAAACTAAACAGACTTAACTACAACTTTACAGAGGAAGCACAAAATTCAAGTGCTTCATGCTTGGAGAAGCGCAACAGTCAACTCCAATCCTGAACACCCTCAAGCATGGCCCATCAAGATGAAAATAATACAAAACAAACTTTACTGACCCTAATAGCAATGGCGACTATCCCCCAATATTAAAGGTCTAGAAGGTGCCTCGACCATCCATCACCAGCTCTTGCAGGTTCAGCGAAATGCATCTTGGATCTCCAACACGGGCCTCAAAACTATCATTGCGCTTTTGCAATTGTCCGGCTAGATACACCATGCAACAACTTGACAAACCCCAAGAAGCTAAGCTTTCCATCAGTATGTCGGACCCAATCGTGAAGAACAGCATGAACAGGCACAGAGGGGCCTAGGCCAAGTTCCTGAAAAAATGTGGACAAAAAATCATGGATAGGTCTGACTCATGTTTATTGGCAAGATTAACATAAAAGCTTCACTTCTTTCTGCAGCCATTACAACAACAACTAAACTAAATGAATGCAAAACAGGAGATTTCTTTTTCCCCTGTAAGAGAATTCCAGACGAAAAAAGTGAAAAGAGAAACTTAGAATGATCTTATCATAGCCCTCTCAACATTTATATATATTTTAGAAAGAGGCACAACTACGATAATGTTCCCATCACCACTCTACCAAACTAATCAATCGCATAAACGATCTTGTTAAAATCTCTATTGACGTTATCTTTCAGCTGTGATGAATTGACTGGCAGAGTATTGAATTATTTGCATTCCAACTCACAGAAAAAACACAATAAGAAAATGAACTGAATAAGCACAATTATCTCGAAGATCACCCATACTGGACCAAATCAAATGTTTCAGGAGTTGATAGATTTGATCTATAATTGGTGAACAGTTATGTTATATTGCTAGTCTACTATATTAAGCTGTCACCCGAGAAAAATCCTGTTAACAATACAATCAAAAAGTTAGGACTACTACAGATTAGGGGGAAACATAATTGTAATAATAAGAATAAGAATACTAAAGGTGCAGGATGATGAAGAAAAATAATAAAGTGGTATCAGCGGTGCATAACAGCATCAAAATCAGAAGCAGCTAGAAACGATGCTGAAGGCAAGATTCAGAAACTGGTTCACTCCTAACACTTGCTGGTGCATGTATATACATGTACATGGTTTTATGCAAAAAATAGATTCAGTAAGAAGCAACATTTGAACCGCTTTCTCAATTCCATAAATATTTCCCAACCAAGCCAAAAGAAGAGTGATCTCAGAAGCAATTAAAAATACTATCACAAGTCACGTGTGCAGTAGTAGACTGTATAAAACAAGTAAATAACACACAAAAGCTTGCATACACACAATTTTCTTATCATTCCACCACACATACCGAAGCCAACTCCTCAATGACAATAGCCCTGTTACCATCCTTCTCAAAAAGTTCATAGGCACAACGAGCATGTTGCTCCCACCTATCAAGAGCCTCAAGCTGATGCACACTTAGTGCAGCTGCACAGAACTCCTCAAAGTCCATCCTTCTGTATTGCAATGCATTAAGCTACGACCAAAGAGAAGGAACCCAATATAGCAAAAAAGTTAAAGTAAAAGAAGGAGAAAATAATTGCCAGATCCATCATAGTTGTCAAGCCACCTACCGATACTAGGTAATCAGGGACTCGTGACTCCTTCATAGCATCTGTTGCATTTTTCATCAAGGCCTGACAAGAGCAAGAAGTGAGAAAAAATTGGCAACATCCAGTTTAAAAAGCAAAACAAACAGAAAGCCTACCCCTTTGATGCTCTCTAAGCTTATGGTGCCATTTTTGTTTGGTTCCAATAGAGTAAACTGCTCCTTCAAATAAAATAGCTCATCTACAGTCAACGTTTTAGATAAAGCCTGCAACAACAATGAAAAGAGAGATGTATCGACCGCTGCCATTAAGAATTTTTGCTTTATAAAGGCCGAAAAAGAGTTTAGCGGTTCAGACTTCAATGATTAGGCTAGAAAAGGCTATTACTATTAATTGCAGGGACCTGATGTCAAGAAACTCTACATAGAACAATTCATTTTGAGATGAATAGAAATTTTAGCGGCACCAAAAGAACTACAGAAATTCAGATTTACATAGACACTACAGAGAAACATGCAAGTAATTGTCTCCATTTACAGATGGCTTCATACACACCTTTAGAGCAGCTTTTCGAAGAGATGAAGATCGCATATAAGCCTTCATGAGTTTAAATATCAGTATGTCCAGAGGCACCTTAACATCATTATAATTTCTAATCCAAGGATGACCTGCAAGAATAATGCGTGAGGAAAACTATATGCACAATAACAACAACATAACACTTCTGGCAGTGGATAAAACACTCACTTAGAGCTTGAGCAGCTGTCATTCTTTTCCGGGGGTCTTTATTCAATAAGCGCTTAACAAAATCTTTTCCCTCAGCAGACAAAGATGGCCAAGGTGGTTCATCAAAACTTGGATCAGCTTTTAGTACAGCTCGAAAGATCCCAGATTCAGTTCTGGCCCAAAATGGACGGCTACCACACAACAGGATATAGGCAATTACACCAACACTCCATACATCTGCCTCTGTAGTGTAAGATCTATGTAGAACTTCCGGAGCGACATAGTATGCACTACCAACAATGTCATTAAGCCTTTCATCTGCAAAGCAATTGAAACATTTTAAACTATTAATACATATCAAAGAGCCATTGACTTGGGAGTACTGAACCTGATGTACTGAAACCATAAGGACAAACCTGGTTTCACAAAATCTGACAAGCCAAAATCTATGGCCTTTAGTTGTGAGTTCTCATCCTTTGATGTAAACAGGAAATTCTGGTACAGGAGTTAAATAATTCAGATGCTAATAAATCAATGGAGAATCAGAGAACAAACACTAAATGCAGTAGGAAATTACGAAATCCTTCCTTTATACAAAACATTGCTTTACAAATGATTATAAAACGACTAAATCAGGTAAGCAAGTCTTCGGTTACTAAGTTTCATAACTAAAGAATCCTTAAAAACTGAAGGCTACCAGCACTGAGTACACGGTACTTCCTCTTTTTCACTTCCCACGAAAGATTCTAATTGGAGGGTTTGAAGGAGGGACTGGGACATCTTAGTCTGATCTAGAAGGAATGAAAGAAGGATAACAAAAAGATATATACAGATGAATCACACATATGTTCTGTTGAATAGAAGTGCTTTGCGACAGAACTGAAGTTCTATTTGCTTTAAATGTCAATTACGCTGCGTCTTAGTGGGAAAGAAGCTATATCTAATAAAGCTAAAGAAAATTCAGGTAGCAGTCTTCCTAGAGGGCCAAAAACCCAAAAAATTAAAAAATAAAAAAGTCGTTAAGTCCAGAGACCCAGAACGTGCTCGACTCTAGGCTGTACAGGTGCAACCAGACAGCTTGGTCCTGCTGTAATTCTCGTGGACGAAATCTAAGGTTTCAGTAGCAAAAATGGTCCAATTACCAGGTAAACTCCAGCAGAGATCAATACAATTTTCAAAAGATAATGAGACAATAAAATATACCCCACCTCAGGTTTAAGATCACGATGCACCACACCCTGGAGATGGCAAAACGCAACAACATTTAATATCTGTACTAGGACAACCTTGGCATCATCTTCTGTATACTTCCCACCCCTACAGAGGAAAAAAGAATATGTTCCTATAAGCTAAGATGCATTTGGTAACTTTATAAGCTACTAATCAGCTTTCTCTTTCATAAATTTACTTCTTTTCTCCTTTTCCATTAACTTCAATGGTCAAATATTAACCTATTGGATCTTGCATCCAAGAAGAAAATACCTTGAAAGTATTCTGTCCAAGAGCTCCCCTCCTTCACATAACCTAAGCAATGTATAAAAATTTGTCAGAGCTCCTTAAAGTATCACAAGTATGTCATGATGAGTCCCACTAATAACCAGTCCCAACAAATAGAAAGAAAAAAATAAAAAGATATATTCCAAAAGTAATGAAATTATTAACTTCAGCATCTAATTCAACAAAAGGTTGCTGTCAGAACTTACTCCATTACTATATAGACGTTATCATGGTCTTCATAAGCATCATAGAACCGTACTAGATTGTCATGGCCGGTCAATGCTCTCAATATTTTTACCTCCCTTCTCACATCCTCAATGGCAATGGCAGTGGTCATCTAAGAACAATAATGAGAAAAAGGATAAGCAAATAAGAGAGAGTAACAGAATAAGAAAAGAAGCATCATAGAGAGCCATATGCATTAAAACTTCTCCTAGCTCCATCATAAAAATAGCACGTTTGATGAAAGCAATTAAGACTGTATAACTAACAAAAATCAGATAAGCAATCGGCCAAAACAATAAAGAATGAGGGTGCAACAGTGACTGAAAGCTAATCTGCTTCTAGCACATGTGGAACTTGTAAGAGAATGGAAGAGTATATTACATCTAAGCAGTGGATTAAAAAACACTAGATTAAAAGTAGACAAAACGCTAACAATATATTGAATTAAGATCATATATACTGCATATAGAGTTACAATATTAAATTAAATGGTTAAATTTACTTATCCCTACCAGTGTAGGTTCTAAACAAAACGATAAAATAATGTCAAAACAAAAGTTTTCAGTCCAAATTCTGATTTAGTAGTTCAATACTATTTCAGTTAAAACATTCCACTAGTTAGGATTTAATTCCTGAGAAGAAATTTAACTACGCCTGTAGGCATAAATACCAGAATATGAACTCCAAAACTTAGACTAATTATGCAAATCAGCTTATAAGTAAAGATAAACGATTATCTGATATTCATTAATTCAGACATTGCAAACCGATGTGAATAAAACCACATTGCATAACTTATTAACATTTCATATTCTTGGCATAACATTCCATTAAGTTCCTTAAGTGAAATCCTCAGCATTTTTGCATAGCATAATCCCCATGCAATTCAATTCTTTTCAGAAGTTCTCAAATCATAATTGCACAACTTAAAGAAGCAGAAGATTCTTCCTAACCTCAATTACCTATTTGAAATACAGAAAAATAAAATAAAAATAAAATAAAAAAATAAAAAAATCTAAATCTAAATCTAGGTAATAAGATAAGCAGTCATCACCAAATTGAGAGGTAATACATTTGATGCTTCACATGGAATGAAGAATTTGAGTGAGCCTGACATAATTGCTAGAGCAATAAACATAAAGAAAAAGTGAAAAAGAATATCAAATGTAAAGGCACAATCTCCTATTTAATTGGCTCCATCCTCCTTAGCCAAGCCCAACATTAGTTGATCAAATATGTATACTTAACAAGAACAATAACAAATAGCATATGAAATTTCTCGCATCATATTTAGAGCACTACGGCGACTTCCGTTTAAAGAGAATGACAACTCCATGTCTCCAATTATATCAAAGCCTCCCCCATCTCACGAGAACCTTGTAATAGAGATCAAAGAACTCCACATACTTTTCCAGGAAACATATAAGCATTCACCTAAAACCATTGACCAAGACAGTTTCTCTGCGGGGCAAAACAACCTAAATCCAATGAAGAGTCATAAAACTCACCTATCGGCCTATGGATCCAGTCTCTTACCACGTAAAAAACACACAGAATTCACTGATTACATACGAAGTAACATAACACATTTCAAGCTAAGATTGAAAATCAAGCAATATCAGAAATGAAACTAAGGCGAAAACCTTGACTTTGGGTATGACTTTTACGGCGACCGATTCGCCCTTGTGCTCGCCCTTCTTGAACTTCGCTGCGCAAGTATAACCAAAATGCCCTCGCCCGATTTCGTCTCCAAGCTCGTACTTGCTCACGAAATGCTTAGAGAATCCGAAGCTTTTGTCGAGCGCGGTCACGCGCTCCGCCTCGCTCCCCTCCGGTATTGTCGCCTCGTTCGGCTTCACTGAGCCCTGCCGCCTAGCCAGCGCCGCCCGGATGTGCTTTGCCGGCGACGGAGGTGGGAACGGCCTCCGGAAGAACCGCCTCGGCGTAGAGTTCGAGCTCCCATTCGCCGGAGATCTCGCCGGAGACTTCTTCGAGAAGAGGTAGTGCGCCGGACTCGGACTGTAGAACGGGAAAAAAGGCGATTTCTTCCCGTTCTGCTCGCCGGTAGGGTTTTGACTCTCACCATTGGCGGAGCTCGAAGTCGTGATGGTGCTATCCTTGCCCTGAACATCGCTATTGCTGGTTGGAATAGAAACTTCCCCGACAGGTCCATGACCGGATTTCGGAGAGGATGGGCTCGGGGTCGTGGAGGGTTTGGAGGTGCAGATACCCATTTGATTGCCTCCCAAACGCACAGAGTTGGGATTTCAATTCGAATTCCTAGTCAAGGCATTGCAATTTTCATGGATAATTGATTGAAATCCTTCGGAAACTTAAAAAATATACGGTTTTATAAACAAGTCGGGTTTGTCTCCAAGTGATTGAAAGTGTTAACAACACCGGGAGCGAGAGAAAGCGAGAGAGATCCCAGAAGGTGATATTGAAAAAGGAAACAACGATTGGTCCAGTTTTTGTTCATTCAACACTAAAATATTATTAAAAATAGCGCATGGTGAAAAGTGCAAAAAATAAAACAACTCTTCTTACTCGGGAAGTAATTGATCACAAACGGGATCCGTGGGGGACTGTGAACGGTGGTGGCGGTAGGGTCGGAAGAAGCCGATGCGATCCACGTGGCGCATATCGAGGTTGGTCCTGGGAGCAATTGGTTGATTAGTTGCGGTTCTGTTCCTTAATTGACGCGATGGGTTGCCATAAATAAAGAAGACGAAATTCCCTTGGGTTTTTGTTTCTGTTCATTTTTGGACGTTCCGTTTTCGTAAGACAGACAAGTCAGAACCCCGCCGTTTTTGTCCGGAACCTTCGTGCCCGTACTAATATTACGCAATTTTCAGTGCTATAATCAGTTTGGAGCCTCTTCACTGTACCATTTGTCTAAGATCATATAATTCTAAAATTAACCATTACATTTAAATAGGAGAGAGATCCCAAGTTAATTAAAAAAATAATATTTATATCCATGCTTTCTATAGGCCCAGAAAAGGATGGTTCGTTGAAATGTGTCAGAGAAGGGAGCAGTCCAAAGCACATGCACTTGCCAAGAAATGTGGATTTAATGGATGTTTCAGACGAGTTTGGGACCATTCTATGTTTCTGAGATCCCAGTGCTCATTGCGTCACTCGGCCGAACAAGGGAAAGAAAGAGAGAGATACGGCAGGCCATCGGATTCAATCGCTTGAGATCTAAGTCAATTATCTGCTACTGATTCTTTATCCTAGTTTCAATCTCAAGCAAGTTATCTTTTCAGACATTGTTCTGTTCTTATTAGCTGATTCAGTTCCTTGGAAAAAGAAAAGGAGAAAGAAAAACATTTTCTTAAAGGTTGGCATGAATCCTCCGTTGTGTTATTTATTATCTTTCTTTGAGGAAGAATATACCGAGAAATTCCAAATTGCAAACATGCTTCCAGATCTGTTGACAAGTAGAACCATCTTCAAATACTATTAAACAAATATGATGTCTTTTTCTTTTTTTCTTTCTTTTAACGGAATCGACTCAGCAGGAGACAATTTCTAAGCCGACGCCGGAGATCTATTCCGGCCATGTCAGGGCTGACCGGTGCTCGAATTTTAGACCTCGAACTCCTCAAATTTCATTAGATGTTGGTGGTTACGTAAAATATACACGATCACGCGACTCATCTGCACAACCATTGGGTGTCTTTGCATGTTGATCGTGCACGTTAATTCAGAGAGATCTTGCATGGGTAAGCGTGTCATACTCTTTCATCTGGGTTGCGTCTCGTTTACTTCTAAGGGGGCTTCGCCGCTGCGGGATACAGTGAATGAACTCATTCATGACGCATAAGTGAGCCGAATCCAAATGTACCATGGAATTCCCCATTCAGTGGTCTGGGGACGCGTTGTTAATGAGAAAATGCCATGCGACGAAGCAGCTCACCGGATTTGTCTTCCTTCTGAACCAGGATTAACTTGTGGGAAAAGAAATCTTTGGCTACGACACGCTTGTCACGAAATCCTTGCCTAACCTTGTTACCGCGTTTTCTTACTTTCTTTAATCTCCCGTTACATCACAATGGGATTTAATAGTTATGGACGGAGAATTAAAATGGAAGATTGATTCAAAAGTGAATAATAAAAACAAATCATGGTTGAACAGCAAAGATCATGCATATCCATCTAGAAAGCAAAAACAAAAAAAGAATTAGTTAGCTACATTTACCGAATTGAGGGGTGGGTGGGACCCGGCCAACCTCCATTGGTAGTAAAATTCCAATACAATGAAGACGTCTGATTAGGACATACACTCGATGTTATGGTATTTTATATTTGCTGCAGTGGAGCTATGGCATTGACTTTTGTTTAATAATGACGATCATCATGATGAAGCGATGTGCCACTTTCTTCATGTTTTGGCGCCAAATATGAAGCCCTTTGCAAAGGCTCTGACGCGTTTGTCTTCTTCCTCTTCCTTTCCCGTTAAAGGAAGAAAATTATTTTTTTATGAGATAATGTGAGATTTTGTTCAGAGACTCGTCATCATTATTTTGTCCTAGAAAACTTATTTTAAGAATGAAGAAAGGAAGAAAGAAGAAGAGGGACTTTCTTTTCCATCCTTGTGTTTTCTTTTTGTTTTTTTTTTTCCTTAGTGTTGCTTGAAAGGAAATCTGATCTATTTGACCCAGATCCTCGAGCGACTGGTTGTTCGTAGAAACTGACAATATCATAAGCGCTGTTTTGATCTTAATCTCCAGGTCCACTGAACATGAACCTTGTATTTTCTCCATTGACAAGGCTTATTCAGTTTCTTCAACGACATAGTCATATGGAACATCTCAAGTAGGACCGCCCGAAGGATGATCAAAGACATAATTAAAATGTTCCCTCAAATTTTTTAGAAAGTCAAAAGGGACCCTTGTGCAAAAGTCAAAAAGATCTTCTCCTAGAAAAAGTGAAAAAGAAGACTGGCTGAACTTCACCATCGCAACAGCAAAATAAAAAGTTGTCCACGTCTCCTCAACTGCCTGCGCATTCTATTCGAAATTGCCCCACCCATGACGCGCGTGCTTACCTTGCACTGGGAACAAAATTAAGCGCACCACCGCCCCTTCCTATTTCAACACAATCCTTACGTGATAAGCCCTGTTGTTCCTGGTGCGAAAACGTCACTCTGTCGTTATCTCATTTTCTGCTAAACAAAGAACACGGGAATGTTTTTGCACCATCCCTGGAACAAATGTTCTAGAGAAGCCAAGATTTATCATATTCGGAACAAAGCCATTTGCGTAAGAACAGTGGTTGAAAACGATGTTCAAACAACTCCCGGAATATGGCCAAGGGGAAAAGCAGGAAAAAACCCAGGTCAACTTTTTTTGAGAATATATCCTGATAATGATCCCAGACACCTTGCATCAGCTCAACAATCTCACTGGCCAAGCAGCGCAAAAGCAGGGGGCAAATTATTCCTAACCGTCCGTCTAGGATATTACGATAAAAGCAGTTTTCAACTTTGAACAGGAGCATTTCCAGTTAAAAGAAATAAACCCCAGTACAAATTACAATCTCCAGTCTGATGCTCGGATCTAGCTACCCACTACTTTAATACGTCGCTTTAAAGTCTAACGTCCTACGCCTAACACCGCAATAAAAGCGTTATTTTGCCGGCTATCAGTCAATTTCACATGACTTCAACCCAGCGACATATCAAATAATTGTTCTTGCATCAGATAAACTAAAATCACCTAGTTGACTTCGAATATTGGATGTATCAACACATCAAATTCACGACCACATGAAGTTTGATATAATATTTATTCAATAAACTTTCTATTGGCTTTCGATGAATCAATAGAAAAGGAAAAATCTAAACAGCAGTCAAGAGGAAAAGTTGTGGATCAATGTAGAAAGCCAAATCCGCGTGTATTGCAATGAAAACAATTACTGTTAAGTAGTTGCTACTTCCTCTCGGGGGGTCCAGCTTGCCATTGCTTGCAATAAATAGCCCCAAAATGTAGCGCAGCATGCAGAAGCTAGCCAGAGGCTCTATTCCCACCAAATCCGGACTTGAGAAATCCTGTTTGGTTGAGATGGCTAATATCACCCCAAGATGCTATTGTCCACTCGTCCCTGTCCGACAAGTGAAATATGTTGACTGATGTATTCAGTACTTTTCCTCCAGACCTTCCGTTTGGGCAAGCCTTGTTGTAAAGTGATCGGATGACACCGCCATGAGTGACCACGACTACTCGTTCTCCTGCAACCGATTCCAGCAGTTCAAAAATGATGGTTGTCCGTTACTCGTAGAAGTTAAATCACTATAGCGGCCATGATTTTTGAAGCTTTTGACAGAGTGTCCGTCAGCCCAAATTGGGACACTGTACCGCCAGTGGGCGCTATCATTATGTGGCAACTATAGAGGTAGTTACAATGTACGTGCACAGACAAAACATTCAAAAGGACAACGCACATGCTGTCGAAATTAATGACGGTAAAAGAGAAGTCCTCAATGACATTCACCATACCTTGATGCTTTCTACCGATTCTTTCCAATGAAGATGTGCACCGTTCATAAAGTTGATCAACACTTTCTCCACCACCCTGCGTTTGTAGCACAATGGAAAGTGGTTGATGCCAATAACTTAATCAAAAGGCATTGATTCCAACAGCATAATCACAAGGCACTGTTTCCATCAGCATAATCACAAGGCATGATTCCAACAACTTTTGTTTGTATTCTAACTAAACTTTCATGCATACTAATGGTCTTCAGAACTTATTTGTTGGTCTTATTTCTCCAAGACATTGTCGTTTTCTCCTGCTCCAGCTATACGACATCAGTACTTTGGAGTAAAAAAAGAAGCGCAACCATAAGGGGTGGATCACTAACAGATAGTATGCTTGCACAATCAGACAAAAGATATGCTTTCTACTAGCACCAACACCCACTCCTACGTTTAAAAAAGTGAAAGAGGGCTGTAATAATCTGATAACGACAGCCTAGGAGAGAGGAGCGTTATGTGAGTCCCAAGTTCAATTTCTTGCATTGGCAGATTTTCATCTTCGGTCGGTTAAAATGGAAATAAAGTCGTTATAGAAAGGTACTTCAGAAGAAGACAACTCCAGCTGGCCCAATAAAGTTCCAGCTTGAGACCTAGAAGCCTTAACTACGCCCAAAATTATTTACCTTCAACAAAGTCCAAGCTGATGCTGCTGACCTGAGTCAGCCTCACAGGGTAGACAATTTATGAATTACTTCCAATTTCAAATCAATTCTTGATCACTTGTTTCCCTTACAGATCAACTTATTGAACCTGTCATGTATTACAATTCAGCAATAACCTACTTTCTAAAAACAATATTAGAGGTGCCTCCAACCCTGTGCTTTGAGATAAATCTGGCCACTTCAAATTACCACGAGCAACAATATTGTTAAAAATTGCATATTCGTTTTGCTTCTTTTATTGTCTATACTAGTTTTTGAGGCCCAAATTCAAGCTTAGATTTTTGGCTGAAAAGGCCTAGTTAAATCTAGCCTGGTCCATTATGCAGCCTTTCCATTAAGCCACATGCTTCTCCAACAGTGTAATACGATTCTAAAGCAAACTGAGTACTTACTGGAATTTCCTGATCTGACTTGTGATTTAGAAAAGCCTCATAAGCCTTAGGACTAAGCTTGGCTGCTTCACGTAGTACAAGGCCTTGAAGGTCCCCCAAGTGTCTTTCTCTTAAATCAGGTTCTTTAAGAACCTGTAATTAAAATTCAAAAAACATGATGTTCATTCTGCCAGTTCACAGAATTTAAAATATAATCAACACCAGGATTTTCAACAATTAAATCAGAAATTATCTCAAAAAGCATAATTTAGGGATGTCATCATGATAACTGCCAGACTTAACCAGGTGAAATATTTTGAACATTTACAGTGGAGTAGAAGAAAAAAAAAAAGCAAACAATATCTGAAAGAGAGAAGGAATATCACCACAAAAATTGCATACAGCGAAAAAAATTTGGAGGGGTTGGTTTAGGGGCCTTATTGATGGTTTGCAGGCCACTTAGGATCAAGCAACACAGTGGAAATATACTCTAACATTTAATATATACCTACAAAGGTGGCATTGGAACTCAGGTTGCGTTTTTATGGTGTGCATTGACTTTTATTTTTAGGGATTGGGCCCTTGGCAGGCCCTTCTCTTTCTAAACCCATCAAGTTGGCTGGTTCTAACATCAATTGTTAAGGATTGGACCCCCGGTAAACCTTCCCCGAAAGATACTTAATGAGGTGGAATGGCCCTTTTCCCTATAAACCCATCAAAATGCTTCATCATATGGGACATGCACACTACTTCACCCCTTGAGGGCAGACTACCAGGTACTTGGGTACCGCACCAACTGGCTTTATCGTGGGTAAACTGCCATGACGACATAGTGTTGCATTCCTAACATCTATCAACTAAAATAAGGGAGACTTTTAGCAACGCAAAATCACCTATTAGGCCTTATATTAGATAATTTGGCATTTCATTTTTTACATTACACTTTTGTTAAGCCTCAATCACCATTACATTCAATTTGCTATTTGTTCCTATGAAATACCAAAACTAGTCTATTTCTCAAGCTTAGTGATTCGAGGAATTGTATAAGTACCTATGGACTCATTACAATATTTTAACCTCCATTGTTTTAGAGCAAAAATTTTACAAGAAAATGTGTCAGCCAATTGAAAGTTAATAAGGCAGAATAGTAAATATACTTCCTTAGGATTATCTGCACTAAAGTCCTATTGCCATTATTATTCAGCACTAGGATAACCAAATAAGGAAAAAATGAGATGGATCAATCACAACCAACAATAACCTACTAAACTAGTTGTGTGCAGCGTGGTTCAAGTAAAAGTTGCTCAAGGTTAAAGGCCAGACAATGGGGTCACATCTAATACAATAAAGAAAACAATTACTTATAATTTAGCAAAAGACATGACCCTAGGAAGAGAATCACTTATAAAAGTAGAAAAATGATTGTGAGGCCAAACTCAAGCAATAAAAGAAAGATGTTTAGTTGCACTAATTACCAAATTCATGGCATCATGAGTGGGTGTCCTAGTTCAGTTGATTATGAAGATACAACTATTTCAAGCCCCCTTTCTCATGCCTCCATATTTGTTGCATAAAAATGAGACTTCCAAAGGAAAGATGGATTACATGAAAGAAAATAACTAGCTTCAATATGATTACTATATAAATTACTGCAATTGCAAATGAAATCAGCACGTCACCCACTCATTCTGTTCTACTTCTTGCAAGAAAACGCAACTTCAAGAAGGCAGCTTGTATATTCATACCTCTAGCCCACCACAGCTGGTTGCAATTGTCTGTGCAGTTTCAAGGGCTCTTTTCAAGTCAGAAGAGTAAACAGCAGAGATATTTGGCTCCCTGGATAGTCTATCAGCTACCTTCAGGACAAGGAAGAGCAAGTTGTTGTAAGTCTGAGGCACTAGAAATGACCTTTAGCAAGGTTGATAACCTCTTATCTTAGTTTTTTACACAAAGCTAAGGGGATGTACTATATAGTTGATAACTTACTGCAGTTGCTTGTTGCCTTCCGGCATCATTAAGTTCCACATCCAGATGTCCCTGTTGAGAAAGATTACCTTGTTTGTGAAAGAATAAATATTGGAACTTGAGGAAAGAATCAGAATCAGAGAAAAGATGAGCATGGTTTGCTGTAGCCAAAGTATGCACATCTCAAGGCAATGCAGGTGACTTTTTAAGAGGGAAAATCCAACTTCACCAAGTAGGAGGTTTCTCTCCATTGGCTTATTTATCTTTGCAGAATACTATTAGTTCATTGCCCAACTGATCATTTGCTTGAGTAGCATAGTTCGTTCCTTTCTAATGGTAAGTCACAAGCACTTCCAATAGGTCTAGCAAACAAGAATTAACCCTCAATCTATTGTATTAAAAGAGGAAGGACGAATCATTTAATCTAAAGCTTTTGCTGGCAAGTGGTTTGTCCATTTTACATCACAAGAAGATCTCCTCAAAACTATCTCCAATCTACTCTTTGAGCGAATTTTGACAAAAAAACCCCGGTTCCTACGATAGCTTGGGAGCTTATTCATGGCTTCTTAAGGTTTTAAACTATGATAGTCAATCGTTGATATACAGAGGATTGGCAAGAAACTATGTGCAGGACCATTTCATAGTACTCAACAAATACCATGATATCTGATCATTGGGCAACCACCCGATTACCTAAATCAACCACAAACACTAATTTGGAAAGACACAAGAAGAATCTTTATAAACATCGCCTCCCCGAAAAATTAGGGCATTTTCAGTTAAAGTGCTACATCTCATATGCTTTAATCTAGTCATCTAACATAGACATCGTTCATCGTGCAAAGATCAATCTCCTTATGGTTGTAGGAGAACTTCAACATATAAAAATAACAAAAAATCGAATTCAATAACCAATCTCGCTACAATCTCTCAGCAAAGGAAAAGAAAACAGACCTGAATTCTTCCGTCGACGTTCCATTCCGTTTCACCATGACGCACCACAAAAATCTCTGCGTATGGTGGGTTTACCCCGCTGTGAAAAACCGAAGCAAAAGTTAAAGCCAAAAATCGAATATAAAAGAAATGATTTCATTCAAGAAAGAGAAATGGGGATGCTCAGACCTGGAACCGGTCTCGGCCATGCACGACTCTGCCGTCCCTAGTAGCTGAGCTGGGTGAAGAGTTGCGGCTATGCTTGGCACCCCGATGAGCCCGAGAAAGGTTTTAGCGACGGGAAATGCAAAGTGCGGGCGGGAAAGGCTGGTTGGCTGTGACGCATTACGACGAGAAGAAAAGGACGACGGATTTACAGTGCCCAATATCCGCAATGCACTCATAATCATCCACCTCAGGTGAGAATATTGTCTGTTCTTTAGTTTTATGACCAACAGATTTCCCATTTCCTTATTGGGCCAGAGAAGCAGATTCCATTCCCATTTCTGTCACCAGCGGGGCCCTCCGGATTCTGCTTTATTTATGGGCTCGAAGTTTGGGCCGAATGTACTTCAAGTTGAACAAATGTTTTAGCATGATACTCAAAGCAGAAGTTTTGATTTTCATGTATCTCGCCTCTTAGTTCAATCAATATTTTACATGTTAAATACTATTTGCTATAAAAAACGAAAAGAAGGAAGAAATAGAAGACAATATTTGAATTTTAACTAAATAATTAAGTTTTATTTCATTTCAATCTAAATTAGATAGCTACACTTTCTTTTTGTAGCCCAACATTAGATAAATCATTACAAGTTGTAAACATACATGTGATTAGTTGAGGGCGAGGCCCTGAGCTCAGTAGTGTTCTTTGAATCAAACCTTAACTAACAATCCCATTAGTCGTGGGTTTGAGTCCCCTCCCTTCTCTAGGTGTATGTAATAAAAATAAAAATAAAAAATACATGTGATTAGGTAATTGAAAATGTTACTCTCTTGTCCATTTCAAGGTTTCCCTTTGCTTTCTCTGCATTCACATTTGACTCCATTTATCAACTGAAAGAATTATGGAAGTCAAACCCACACTTCATGTCATTGAAATTACATAACTATGGTTTTACTCACTTTTTTAAAATTTAACATGTGAAGTCTTATAATTGAAGTTAATATATGAATTGAGAATACATGTATTGAGTTTTGGACTCATGATCTTGAGTAGTGATATCATGTTTAATTACTATTAGTTTTAAAAGTAATAAATTTAAAATGATTAATATTCTAATATACTTCCCTCACAATTAAGGGTAACTAGTCAAGGTATTTAACTAAACTAAGATGGGCTGCTCTCTTGAACAACATAGTGGAAACTTTTACACAACTAGAGGTAGGATTGGCCTATGACCTATGTAATGAATATAACCATGTCAAACTTATGCTAAGCCTTATTATGATAATTAGTATTAGAAGAGATTCAATTAGAGAAATGAAAAAATTGTCAACAAGTAAAAGTGGAAGATTTTTTTGTCTTTATTTCTCTATCTAACTATGACCATTAGGAAACTAAGCCTATTAGTGGATGAAGAGTAGTATTAATTAAATTGGCGAAGACTTAATAAATTAGATGCATAAGTTCAGCTATGTTAACTGGGGAAAGAGGACAAAGTTTGAACAAAGCAATCTACTTCTATTATGGTTGGGTCACTGCAATAGCTTAAAAGATTTTGGTTAAATATCAAGTTGATAGCCCAAATCTAGTTTAGCCAGCACAATGTGATCAACAAAAGCATCCTTCAAATGATAAGACCCTGTTGCCTCTACTATAGCGTGTTTGGCAATCTTCATTTCAACCCAATTGACCATCTACATGCCCTTTATGCCCATTTATATCTTAATTTTCGTCCATTAACTGATCCAGCACAGAAAAGAAAAAAGAACTGTTGAATCAGAAACAGTTAATTAAGAAAAGATATGTTTACTTGAGCTACAAATTTATGCAAACTAGGTATGCGTCCTCTCATGATTAAACGTATGTGAACAGAATATAACGTCAAAAACTAGCAAACACACAGCTTTATGGCCTGAATTGTAATTTGATTCACACCTCTTCTTGTGGAGGTTTAAAACTACAACTCAGTAAGCAAGCAAAGGCTACATGTTGGCCCAAGCTGACATCCAAAATATTCATGTTCAGGAAAGTAATAGCTATAACTGTTTTTTCTAGATCATAGATATGCATACATTGATGACGAGATACAGCACTCCCGAGCTGCAAAACCCCTCATTAGGTATTCTCCTGCACCAGTAGCACAACAACCAACTACGAAGGGAGCTCCAAAAGGACCTTTCAAGGATGCCCAGTAACCTAAGCAATATGTTGCTCCCAGTCCCACATGTCCAGCAACCTAAGTTTTTATAGGATAGACTAGTTAAATACTATCAACACTACAATGAGAAGGACAATAAAGAAATACATACAAATATAAAAAGGATACTCGTAACTTTCAGTGCAATACCACCACTTGATGCCCCACTTGCTATGTGCCCTGCAGTGTCAACACAAATTACTCCTACAGTGTCCATAATGCAATCCTCTTCCAAAACACCTCTTATACACGGCTGCACTTCTAAATCCAAAAAATAATCAACATAATCCAATTAGCTCATAAAAGCTCTTTGGATTTTTTGAGTTATTGAACATAAGAGCTACCATACGCAGTGCTTTACAAAATGGGTATCACAGAAAGACATGATTAACTATCTCAGAGAATAACAGACACTTAAAAGAGAAACCACAAAGGAAAAACAAAAAAATTGTAAAAGGAAGTATATATGGAGATTTACATGAACCTATTATGGTGCAATATGCTTTTCCTGGAAACAAAAATAATGATTTTTTCGTACACATAATGAGAAGTGTAATCTAAAAACTATTCCCAAAACAGAAGCTTAGCCCCCCGCATGCAATTGTATTTACTAAGAATGCTAGAGCAAACTGGCTTAGATGAATATATGTGTATATATATATATATATATATAAGAGCCAAGGAACACCACTGGCAAGAACTGAGACAGACAAGTGGTATAGTTCATGGACCTAAGGAATATATAATGTGACTTTTTTAACTAAAATTTCAGATATTAAATCCAGTCACTTCTTTCATAGGTACTATTAAGTCCAATATACTCTTAAGAAGCACTGTTAAAGCAAGAAAGAACACACGTAAAATACCTTGAGTAAAGCAGAAGGTGGATTGCATTATCGGCAAGATTCATCTCGGATACAGTACAAATAGAGTTCGATCCATTTTTTCATTTCTTTGTCTTTTCACCCTACCAAGAAAGGCAGATGTGCGGGCAATTCTCACACTACAGATCTCAACAGTTTGAAAATGGAATGAATTGATCCGTGAAAAGTCAAATTAAGATCAACTACCTGATATTGCAGCAGTGTCCTGCATGCTGCAAGAAAGTTCTGCAGCAGGAATTTCTGTTTCAGCTTTGGCATCATCAACCTTTGCTTTATATATTTTCCATTGTGCTGTTGCCCTTTCTGTAACCAGCCACTATTTCAAAGTACACGAGATCAATTTACCCATTGTTAGAAACAACTAAAAGGTCAGAGAACTTAAAAATGTAAACTTGCAAACATAATATAGGCTCGCCACTCTCATTAGTGGTTTAGGAGGTAACAAAATGGAAGGTAGAAAAAATAAAAGAAATTAACCTTTTCAGCCTCAGCTATTGTCACCGGCAAAGCAATGCCCCTTGACCTTGCCCATTTTTGAGCTCCTTCACCAACCAAGAAGCTGTGACATATGGTTTCATTTGAGCAGCAGGGGTTAGACTTAATTAAAAGAAATAAAAAAAAATGAAAACTTGGAAGCAGCATTTTACTCCGAAGATAAAGGGACCATTTGATGGAGATTGCTAATACATGGAAGGACACATATATCTAGAAATAGGTGAAAACAAAATATTTATGAAAAACAAGAGCCGTAGTCCTCAATGGGTTACAGGAGAAACAAGGCAGGGCAATCATTACATGGGGGGTGTTGGGCCCAACAAAGAGGATTCTGTCATTCGATCCTTGGCCAATAAAGCAGCAATCTGGATGGCATTTCGAATGCCTGGTCTACAAGATACGAAATGTACATTAATAACTTCTTCTTTTTTCCCACTCTTCCAACAGCCCCAAATGTTCCAGAATCACTATCCATTATACTGGCATCACACTCCACATGACCATCTTCTTTCAAATTCGAGCCCCGACTAGCATTTGTGTTAGGATCATCCTTCAATGAAAAACCTCTACCATTAAAGATCATTAAACGTGATGCAAAGAGATCCACCCAAAAGCTTATGCAGCATCAAATGGTTCTCTAGTTGGTTTTAAAAGAAAAAGACTAGTCCTTCTAAACAAAAAGTAACAAGGCAAGATCTTACTGTCTTGAAATCCGAAATCAGCAAAACATGCTAGAAAATTGACTAGTCAGATGTAAGATAGGTCTAGATTGCTTTCCTCCTTAAACTTCATCTTACTAGCTCTATGAGGGCCACGTGCTTTGCAACTCTGAGAGAGAAAATCCCATTCTCTCTCCTAATATAGTCTGCCCAAAAAATTAAAAATCTTTTAAAATTTCATAAAGCTTGACTAAATATGCTACTTATGAACCAGTTATCCTCTCAAACTCAAATTTCACTAATAAATTCCCATACTTGGCATAAACTGCTTCATTGTGAAACTGCTTAAATAACTCTTTCCCAAAAGTGAGCACAGAGTCCCTGAAAAATAAGTTCAGCTCATACGACATAGCGAGCAGTCCAATAGATAATTGAGTTAAAATCTTTGCCTCCTAAGCACACAAAAACAGCATCATTAACAAACACACCACCAAACAGATAACCGAACGAATGGACAAACAAATACGTCTATACGCAAACTACATACAGCCTGTGTGTAGAAAGAAGAAATTATACCTCTTAACACTTGTATAGCAGCAGAAACAAATATAAACATCTGCCAGAGCCCTGAACCAAATAGACCAAAACAAATAAAAAAATTTCCCTGTTTCGTCTGCATGTGCATCCTTTACAAAAACATTCAAGAGGAAATGACTTTCAACACTCGGTAAACGAAGAGCTTCGTTGTTCCAAAGAATTAAATGCACAAAACAGATGCGTAAATTTTGAACAGCATTTTCAACCGCAGTCATCGGGAAAAAAAAAAAGAAAAAAGGAAAAGGAAAGTGAAGTGTTAAAGTTAGTGTGAGAGAGAGGAAGACCTCCCAAAGAACCGGCAGGCTCGTTTCATCGCGGACACGAGGGATTTCTCGTTCGAAGGCGTGTAATATCCCGACTCAACTTGCACTGCAACAAAGAACCTCGGGCCTTGATCATCTGCCTCTGAAGGCATTCATTTTATTCTTCTCTTAAAGCTTTTCCTTTTTGACCACTGGATCATTGGCCTGTTAACTCAGAATTTATTGCACTACTTACAATTTGGTCTTAAAATGTCTCATATTATTATTTATTGTAAAATTTATTTACAAAATGATTTTATAGAGAAGATAAATTTTTTAACAACCCCAAACCAAAGTTGATTTACTTTTCCGATCCTCCAAGAACTACCATTTCAAGTCTTCTTTGTGCATCAGAAGATTAAATGAGTCAAGATGCAACGTGATCATTGAAACGTACGTCAGCGAATGAGCAATCACATTGTGATTGTCTATTATAAAACCACAAATACATTCTTAAGCATGTATAAAGCTTAAGAATGAATGGAAGTTCTGTTCATCTATCAGGGAGGAATTGCATGCTTATCTTGGTTATTCATACATCAAAGCTACAAATGGCATAAACTCGAAATCAAAAAGTTCCCAGCTGCTCAGGGTTTTGCAAGGAAGAGAGCTGTAGACTGCGCCTTTGTGTCGTCAGGGCTGGTAACTGCCAAAGCCCAAAAAGAAAATACAGTCAAGAAGAGTATCATACCAATCGAAACAAATCAACAATCATTAAAAAGCCTGTTCTAATCCGCTGAATTTGGAGTGAATCCACTTCTATGACATTCACTATGTAAGATAATTCTTCGGACTTTGTAATGATGGTTTCTTACGTTCTCTATTGTCAATCCGGGGGTCGCAGACAATTGGGTCCTCTAATTACTCCATCATATGATGGGATTGTGTATTTAGGTATAGAGGGAAAGCAAAACCGGATGATATTTCACTTCCAAAGGAACTTCTATGTGAGTTAAATTCAGCCGTAGAACTGACCTGTGTGACCAATTGTTCGTTCTGATTCAAAAATTTCATGGTCGTTTCCTCCCTGCTCAAACAAAAAACCAAAGCTCTTCCATCAGCATGGATGAATAAAGAACAAAATGAAGCAAGTAGATAGAGAGGCCAAAATTTTAGATAGCCATGTACTCAAATTCCATAAAGAGGTGATTGACCAAAATTTCAGAGGCAGAGTCTGATTTCGAGAATGAAAAAAAACCACCAAGTTCCATAATAAAATGATGACCTGTATTACAGGATCTTTAAGTTTGATGATAAGAAATGAAGTGCATCAGCTCCTATATGATGCAGGACATATATCTACATCTCTCTTATGCGTTTCCCCTCTTTCTCTGAAGCAATCAGCTTTGCTTTTTGCCAGTCATTTCTTTCCAACACCTATGGTGCTATTATTTGGGCAAACAAATAAAAGAGATAGATGATGAGACTAAGGGTTGACCTTGTAAGTTTTGTCACCAAAAAAATGAACTTCTTGAAACTCTTCCAGGTATCTCAAGCAGTATGTCTTGTCCCAACCTTGAGGGAAAACCTGTCACAAGAATTATGCACCAAAGTTAAATCCAGGGCACTTCCGCCTGCATTCTGATTTACTGTCAAATGAGAAATAATCACAACAAAATGAAGATAAAATGTGATGATTAGGTAAAAACTCACATCGAAACTTATTTGTCCTCCTATTGAAAATGTCAGATTGAGGTGAGCAAACTTCTCCTGAAGCACAGAAACCATTTTTGGGCGAATATTGTGAACCTGAAACATCGCTTTTCACAATTATTTAGTACATTACAAATCCAGAGGCACCAAAGCTACAGTATGTTAACAGAATAATTCAGAGAGTCCTTACCTTGTCATACTTTTCAAATTCATCCCTTTCTTCCTGGCTGCAATTTCTCCCAATTGGGGAGACATTGAGCATCCCACTTCGGAACTCTATAAATGTTCCCCTAATACATATAGAACAATTTTCTTACTAAGCTAACATACACACGCATAAGTAGCTAAGTTCTCATTCCACTGACCTTTTGATAGGGATATCCAAGTCAGCAATATAATGGAGTGCAAAATTGATGAATTCCTGCAAATTTGCAATTCATTAGGACGGGAAATTGAAAATTCCAGTACATTAGATACTGTTTTGTGCATTACAAACCAAACACATTTTAACACTCAGCTATTGTTTAATAACAAATGACTAGGAGGTGACACATAATTGTCTAGAATAACAAACAGTTTGATGGGAAATGTACAGAGTGGGTTGTAAAGGACAACGACAAGCATCAATGGTTGCATGTCTAGTACGGCAAGTTAAATTAAAAACGCCTAAATAATTCTGGCCCAGGTCTTCTGTGGATATCTAGATTTTATACACATCAGTTGTCAATGGTACTGCATTCTTAGTAAGCAGGGTATATGCTGTAAAAAAGTACCTCGGTTCCAATAAGCTTCCCATCTTTATGAGGCACAAGCCCATTCTCAGAAAACACATAATCGTAGTCAGTGGTCACTGCACAAAGAAAAGAGACGCTTTATAAGAACCGCCACATAAATCTAAAAACAGTGGAGTAGAGAATTGCGTTGGCACTTATTTTGAGAACTGTTGAGAAAAATCAGATATAGAATGCAGTGAAACTAATTAGCTAAGAGAAATGACGCAAAACACTTCGCAATCAAATTGAAGAAGAAGAAAAAAATACGTATAAAGTTTGACTTGAAACTCATTTATACTGCCAAAAATATATATATATATATATATATATATAGTGCTTGGTTTCAGTTCATGATGAATGTCCATGTGAAAAATACATTTGAAACTAAGAACTTAAGCCTACTTTTATATCAAGTTGAGAATTGAAAAATCTAACAGATTTTGGTTCCTAGCTCATCTTTACTTTCTTCTTTAAGCAAAATGCTAAGAGCTGAAAGCGCAGACCTGATTTCCCAAGCTGCTCTGATATTTTGCTAAGGTCAGATCCTCCCACAACACCAACCGTCACAACCTGCAGTCAGAAGAATGCCTTCTGGGGTTTGTTAAAAGAGAAAATGATGAAGATAGTCCCATAATCCCCACTTATATAGCCCCATAAATTATAGCTGATCAATTACCTTTCGTAGTGCCCGCATGAACTCTAGCATCTCTGGAGTGGAGACCTAATAATTAAGAGAGAAACACGTTGCATCAACAACAACTTCCAGAATTAGTACCTTCCTTGGAGCAGTGAGGGTCCCATCAACATCAAACAAAGCAATTACACCAGGCTTCCTGACGGCCATTTCGTTCACTATATTTTTCTGCCACACCAAATCCGGCAAAATTTAACAAACTACTTCATCTAAACATTCCAAGAAACTAAAAATCTGCATTTCCAGCTCCAAGAAGATAAATGAAATCCAGAGTAAACTACAATCCGTTTGCAAATCATTTGAATTCCAACTCTAAGGTGTCAACACATTTGAAATCTATATGATCCAATATTTGCTTGTATGTGTCAACCTCTCTTAAAACCTACTTTTGAACTTATTACTAGAGATCTGGTTACTTTTAAATTGGATCTGAGAGATATATAAAATAAAGACTTGCTAGCAACTAACTAAATCAAATGCACAGCCGTGTTTTGCAGCAAGCGCTTAAAGCTAACACTGAATTCGTGGAATTCCAAATCCAAGATTTAGTTGCCATAACCAGGTCCTACCCATTAAACGCGCAGCAACAATTTCCACAGCAAAATTCCATAGAATTGAGTTCCAAACCAGAGAAAGAAAACACAAAATTCACCGAGTAAAAACAACTGGAAGATCAAACTCTAAGCCAAGAACCACGACATTCCAATCAAATAATCAAGTGAACAAAGAAATGGAAAGCAGTTAACTCACCTGTGCAAACCAATTGGTGAATGTCGAGAGAATGCGCAGCCAGGACTCCACAGAGACCAAGCTCTGATCATTGAATTGCGCCCGGACTCCACAGAGGCGAAGCTCTGGTCACCGAATTTGAAGCAGAACTCAAGAAGGAAGTGGGGAGTTCCCGGGGATTTTATAATTTGTCAAAGGGTGTCAGATGTAGGGAGGTCTACTCCTGGGTCGCTGACGCGGTGCACTCGGGTCCACATTTTGTTTTCTGATTTTTTCTTTTTCAATCACACGGGATATTCTGTGATCTTAGGAAGAACATGTCCTGCAAGATAGCTCCTTCTTTTAAAGGGATTGAATCCCCTAACCCCATCTGAGGCGGACGACAAGAAAGATGTCGGAATCCCCTTATTAAGGAAGGAAATCGAGTTCCCGAAGCAAGTCAATCGTCGTTCTTTCCACTGTCGCCTTGGTTTAATGTTTGGTTATAGCGGCACTGAGCTCTTGTAAAGTGCAATATGATGACTGAAAGAAGATCCTCCCTTTGAAGGCGATTGAAGGTCTCGAATGTATATCCTTAGCCAGGATTCATAATCTACCCAAAAATTCCATAATGCTTTTTTCTTACAGCATTAGGCTTGGGAGACTAGATACAATTGGGCGCAGTACAAGTAATCTCAGCAACCCCTTCATCAATGCTGAAGGTTGAGCAGTGCGAATCAGGCAGACTCTCTTCCTCTGTGTCTGTGCTTGAGTTAGTTTTTTACTTTTATCCTTCGGTCTGGAGGAGACGATCACTGACCGAGCTTCTCTACACTGCCCATTATTATTTTAATTTATGTTCTAGTTTTAATCTTTATAATTGTTATTGTATATGGGAAACATAAAAGTAATTTATAAAGAAATTAATATTTCTACTTTATGCTTTAAAATTTTAAGTTAAATATGAATTCTTTTTTAGCACATCTATAAATATGAATACTCTTTATATAGAAAGTAGTATTATGAGATGGTCTCAATTGAAACACTATAATAAGAGAGTATATTAAATAAACGAGATGAAGTTGTGTTATATTGTTAGGTAATTATTTAGAAATTTAGATTTAATGTTTTGGACCTTCACTTGTGAACAAAAATTTATATGGGAACTGTTATCTCACATTTAGGATGAGGAAGTGTATTAACTTTCATGTTGAGAACACAACAATTCTAGAAATTAATTTATAAAAAATGAATTATGCTACTTAATACATTATGGTTTTAAGTTGAATATGAGTTATTTTGTATAAAATATAACTAGTTTATAATTTGTTGTATTGAATTTTGAAAATTTTTGGTGATGTGGAAGGACATGCATCCTAGACAACACTAAGATAAATTTCTTAATAATACTTTTCCAATGTGTTCTATGAATTGAATATCTATTTTTTTTCTCAATTTTTAAATTATTCTTAGTTTGTCATATTATAGGTCTTGGTATTACTTTGTGATAGTAAGAACAAGCCTTGTTGATAGTTTCAAGAATCCTTTAATATCGTTTCTTTTACTGTGTTCCATTTTTAATTGTATAGTTTGATATTTATTATTTTAACAGTCTCCAAGTGTTTCATAGTTTTTCATATTAGAGTTTTAATTATTGTTTGTGATTAGGCGGAATATGCAGTTTAGATGGCTTTAAGATAAATTATTTAATATTATTCCTTTCATCATGTGTCATTTTCAACTTTAATAATTGAATATTTAATTTTTATTTTTAGATAACCCAACTTTGATAAGCATTTTTTTAATGAAAAATAATATCATAAAAAAGGACTAGTTTTACAAACCAAAGATAATCCACACACTCACGTCAAGAAATTCAAGGCATTCTATCTTTTATCACGAAGAGATTTTTTTATTTAATTTTTCTATTTATATTTCATTAGCAAACTATTCTTTATAAACTCTTTCTTAAAGGAAATATGAAGAACTATTAAAATTTAACTGTATATCTCATATTGTTAACATATTGATTTACTCTCTCTTTTCATGTAGAAATGTTCCTTTCTTTTATAAAATAATTGTAAGAAAAGAAGTAATCTTTTTAATATAATACCATAAGTCAAGTTTCGAATAAAGCATCTCATTATTTGTGAATTATATTCTAGTAAGATGTGTTTGGGACAACAAAATATACAATTAAATTTATTTCAAATTCATATAAAACCCAAGAATCTGATCTGAAATATGACAATTTTGCAAATAAAATATATTTATTTTGAGTCAAACATCCGATATCATAATGCTAAGAGTTTCTCCCACTCATATCATTATTCTTTATAGCTGAAACTTTATTTACCAGGTTAAGATACCAAAGTTGAATACAAAGAAGCCTTTTCTACCTCTTTTGACATCAACAATGAATGGATATGAGCTTTAAAAAAGTAGAAAAGGCTTACCTCTATGTATTTATTCATCAAGTTAAGATACTAAAGCCAAGTAGGACCAAATTACATACGAACCTTCGTGTTAATTTCAAAACCTTTTTGACAATGCAATTTCTCTCTCCTCTTGTTCTAAACAAAGCTTAGTGACCCATACACCAACACCACCCCTTAGCCATAGGGACCATCCAACCCATCCTATACCATCGATCAACAGATTGCCGACAAGGACCTTGTTTCTATTAGGAAAAAGGAAAGGAAAAAAGAACACACAACCCATAAGTGATGGCTAGAATATGCTCATTATGTACCTTTTCAAGCTCAACCTTTTCCCACCAAAGTACCTTTGTCATCGTATCAAAACCATTATCCTAAATATGTACCTTCTCAAGCTTAACCTTTTTATTTTCCATGATATCTGGTATTCAATGATATCTTATATCAATGTACTTTGATTTTTGATCAAAAGTAGAATTCTTAGAAAGATGTATAATACTTTGGCTATCATAAAATAACATATACTTTGCTTATGTGAAACCAAGTTTTTTTGTAAATTTTGTCATCCAAAGCAACTTTTTACATGCTACAATTGCTACAATTGCTACAATAATTTTTTCCTCCATTGTAAATAAAGCAATACATTTATGCAATCTTAATTGTCATACCATAGCTCCCTCTAAAAACTTAATTAAATAGTATAAATGAGATCTTCTTTCATTAATATCCCCTACCATGTTGGAATATGTATATCCAACAAGAATAAACTTTTCACTTCCAAATGAAAATTTCAAACTAGAAATGACTCAGATATAGCTTAGGATCTACTTTTCTGCATTTCAATATTCTCTTTCAAGATTTGAAATGAACATGCTAACTACTCTTAACTATATGAGCTATATTTGGCCTTGTATAAATCATTGCATACATTAAACAATCAACAATAGAAGCATAAGGAATTCTTTTTATATTTTTTACCTCTTTCTCATTTGTAGGACATTATTTCTTATTAAGCTTATAGTTTCTCGTAAGAGGCGTACTTCCAACTTTAGCGTTATCTATATAAAACCTTTAAAGCACTTTTTTTTTATGTACTCCTCTTGAGATAATCATAATATGTGGGCTTTTCTATCACAAATGACTCTCATACCAATAATTTGCTTCATTGGGCTTAAGTCTTTCATTGAGAATGACTTACTTAACTTATGTTTCAACTTTTCAATTTGTGCAATGTGCTTACCAATTATAACTATGTTATTTATATAAAGTAGTAGAATAATAAAATTATCTTCTAAGAACTTCTGTACAAATATACAATAATTAAAATTTTCCTTCTTATAGGCTTGCTCCCCCATAAAAGAATTAAATTTTTTATACTATTGTCTTGATGCCTACTTTAAGCCATATAAACTTTTCTTTAGCTTACAAACATAGTTCTCTTTATCTTAGTCTTTGAAACTCTTTAGTTGCTCCATATAAATTTCTTTATTTAAGTCACTGTGAGGGAAAGTAGTTTTAATGTCCATTTGCTCAATTTTAAAATCAAGTTTAACAATCAATCTCAAAAACACTTGGATTAAAGATATTGTCACAACATGTGAAAAGATCTCATTATAATTAATTTCCTTTTTTTTTATTGAAACCCTTAACAACTAGTTTAGCTTTGTATAAGGATTGTGAATAATTTTTATTATGCTTTAATATGAAAATCCAATGATTTTTTAAAGTCTTCTTGTCCTTAAGCAATGTCACAAATTCAAATGTTTGATTATCATGAAAAGATTTTAACTCATCTTACATTGCATCAACCTACTTTTCTTATTCACATTCTTTATTGCTTCTTTAAAGCCCTTAAGCTCACTTGCATCAATCAATAATACATACTTTTTAGTAGGGTATCTAGAGAATGGATGATGATCTCTAACAAACCTCCTCAATGGTGGAATTAGAGATGAATCCTACTGAACATCAACAATAATGTATGTTTAAGTGTTACTATTATATGCACCTTGTTGGTCATTTTGAATCTAATTTTGAACATCATGCTGAAATCACTTCTTACTTATTTTGGTGACTGTCTTTGCAAAATGGTTTAAAGGAATTGGATCAATATCAATACTAATTTTAGAACCTTCTGACATATTTTTTTCTTTTTGGCCTATATATGTTATATTTTGATTCTCAAAAAACATAGTATCACAGCTCCTCACAATTTTCTTCATAGTTAAATCATAAAACCTATAGTCAAATTCATCAGAACCATAATCAAGAAATATACATTATCACATCTTAGCATTTAACTTACACCGCTCATCCTTAAGAATATAACCAAATGCTTTGTAACCAAATACTTTCAGATAGTTATATGAAATATCCTTGTTAAACAAACATTACTATCTAAAGTAATAGTTAAAGATAAATTAATAATATGAGCTATTGTAAGTAATGTTTCACCTTAAAATATCTTTGGTAAGTTAGCATCTAAAATCATACATCTAATTCTCTCAACCAATATCATGTTCATTCTTTCTACTATACCATTCAACTAAGGTGTTTTTAGAGGTATATTTTAATGTCGAATATCATGTTGTCTACAATACTCATTAAATGGTCTAACATATTATTTCCAAAAAAAAACTGCTAGTGGAGGAAGACCTCCTAAGGATAAGAGATATAAGGCGAAAGAGAGAGACAAAAAAGGATCTTTCATGTATAATCTTGCATAATCTGGAATGTTATCAACTCTAGTATGAAAACCAAATGATACAATGCAAGCAAAAGTTCCTAGATTCATGGAGATATAGAATAACATATAAGTTATCATGCTTGCATATCCACCATTTGAGTCTCTAAAATTATTCCAATAATCACATATATGATTTGACCTATGGATGAATACGCAAGCATACATTTCATGCTTTTTTGAGTAATAGCAATGAGATTCCCAAATATCATGCTAAGAGTAGATAGTATTTCAAAAAAAAAAGGATGCCATTCATTTGATGGGAAATAAAAAAGAATATCGAAAATTTGAGTAACTGAAGCTGAAGCAACTACTTTCAAAGTAACAAAAATAAAAGGAACAATTGGAGTGGGAAAGTTAGAGTCAAAAAGAGGATTCCTCGCTTTTTTCTCTCATTCAAAACCATGCAAGAGACTTTCATCTTGCATGGCTCCTAAGTTATAAAAGAAAGAAGAACTTTTCTTCTTTCCCTTTTTTATTACCTTCCTTGTGTATGTATAAGATAAGATCAAATCCATTTGATTTCTAAAAAGGATTACTAATCCTTAACTTGTCAAGGAATCCTTTATTAGGGGTGTTGAATGACTTATTTTTTCTCAATCTTTTTGACTTTGGTTCTGTAGGAACAAGTCAGACCACCATTGTTTGATTGAATGTATTTCAACTTCTTTCTACTTTACCTCTTTATGAAAACTTAAAACTATTAGAACACATCTAACACTTGGTCTTTTGATGTCAATATATAAACCTAAATCTTTTTTGAATAGTCATTAATGAAGGTTACAAAGTAGGATGCTCCACCAAGCATCCTTAAGGTAATTGGCCACAATATATGAATGTACTAATTCCAAGAAATCTAATTTTGTTGAAAAATGGTAACTATAAAATGAAAATTTTTTTTCAGCTAAACAATATATACATTTATTAAATTTTGCACTTTTAACTCTAGATAGTAAGTTCTTCTTTACCAACACATTCATGCATTTTTCACTCATGTGACTCAATTGTTTATACCATAAAGCATTTGCATTCTCACCTACCACTACATTACAAATGTTCTTGCAAATTTTAACCTAAAACAAATACAAAAAAAAAAAACTCTTTTTTGTCTCTAGCCATAACTAATGAACCCTTAGTGAGTTTCATTGTCCATTATTGAAGATATTGCAAAAACCTTTATCATTAAGCTTCTCAGTAGAAATCAAAGTTAAGTGAATTTTTATTACATATCTAACATTCTTGAGAACCAATATTACAAGTCTTCAAGCATATATCTCCCGTACCTATAACTTTAGTCAAACAATCATTACCTATCTTTAATATGTCAAAAGCTTTTAAAGTGTAAAAGGTAAAGAACTCCATTTTGGGGGTGATATGAAGGGAAACATCATTATCAGTTACCTAACTTATCTCATTGTATGTGAAATTCACATTATTATCATATCACATAATAATAAGTTCATTGGTGGCCACTATAACTTAATCATTATCATTGTTATCCTTTCTTTCATTGCTTTCTTTAACTTTTTTTTTTCTCATTTCTACTTTTGTAATTTTTTTTTTCATTTTTTAGCTAGAAGTAATTTTTCTTGATATGACCTGTTTTGCTACAATGATGACACTTTACATTTTTGTGCCATGATCATGACATGTTTTGACTTTTGTTATTGTCTCTTCAAACCTTTACTATAACTTTCTCCCATGCTCTCAACAATCAAAGCTTTAGAGTGAGACAAAAAAACCCTCACTCTTTCTTCTCATCTCTTCATTCAAAGTGTTACTCTCACCAAAAGCCATAGTAACAATGCCATTAAGAGCAAAGTTACTCATTAACATACAAAATTTTCCTGAGAATATGGTAAAGTACCAAGTAACCAAAGCCCTTGTACTTCATTTGTAAATTTCATATTCATGGCTAAAAGTTGATCTAACACTCCTTAAAACTCATTTAAGATATTAGATATGGTGATACAAGATTGTTACCACTTCGCCAAAAGATCAGTCTAATAGCTACTCACAATACTTTAACATTTATAAGATGATAACATTTCATCATGCTTTTGATTCGATGTCCTCAATAAGCTTTACTTAGGCCCCTATAAGCCCAAGTCTCAACCTCAGAAAGCTATTGCTAGTCTAGGGACAATGAGCTAAGTTCTCCTTAAGCCTTCATAAGCCCAAGTTTCAACCTTGGCAAGCTTAACTTAAGCCCCTATAAGCCTAAGTTTATTGCCAATCCTTGGGTAGTGAACACATGGGCAAGGACTTGAACCTAGGAGGTGGGGATGCTTTGATACCATTTGATGCAAGCCCGTTATCACTTTACCAAAAGACCAATTTAATAGCTACTTATGTTACTTTAACATTTATAGGATCATAACATATGGATCGTCCATCTTTGTACTTCAAGCTGATAAGTTGCTTTATCAAATATATTTTAATGTTTCTAGTCTTTCGTACATATAATGATTCAAGCTTATTCCATAGGGTCTAAGCATGTGTTTCTTTAATGATGTGATTTAATATATGCTCATCTCTAAATTTTTGAATAAACCCGCATATAACTTTATGCTCAAGTGTCCAATTGGCCTTACTCATGTTTTCTGGTTTTGTTTTGCTAAACATTGATAAATGCTAACACTTCACATAAAGCAAATCTTCCATTTTACCTTTCCAAACATGATAATTTCTTCCATTCAAACTAATCATCCTCTTAGTGCTCAATTCCATCATTCAATCAGATCCAAAAAATAAAAGCAGCCATACTCTAAGCTCTTAATACCATTTTAATGTGAAAAAATTGTATTAAGTTTTCTAATCTAATTGAACTTGTGAGAAAATACTAAAACATAAATAGTATAGTTTGAATTATAAGTAAAAGATGCAAACACCATAATCTACATAATTAGCATAAGAGAATTTTTTACGTGGAAAACTCCTTAAATGTGAAGGATAAAGACCACGCCACCAATCATAGAATCCACCTAAATCTCTACTATACAAATCTTTGGGTTTACAACCCAATCAAGTCCTTAACAACATCAATATGACAAAGATTTACTAATTCAATAACAATGGAATTAACAATTAATGGCCAAAAACAAATTGAATACATCAACTTAACCAATAAAAGTTGGAGAAAAATTATCTAGACTTTTGACTAAGATCTGTTGACGTAAGGAGCTCTAAATGACGATCGAATTGTTTATAATGAAGAACAGCCAATTCCAAACCATTGAAAAAAAAAAGGTCAATCAAGCCACAGATCGACCTTAATCAAGCATTTGATGAACTACTGCACATGGCTTCTAATTCCTACTATAGTCTTACTCATTTCTCTCTCTCTCTTTTCTTTTTTGACATCCACCCTAGAAAAACTCACTTTGTTTTGTTTTATTTTTTCAACATTAGGGCAACATCACCTTAAGATGATCTAACATAAGTTTTGAATATGGCCTGGACTAGCTCAACAAGTAGAAATACCATATAAGGGGAAGAAAGAAAGGAGAGAAAAAGTTGTATTTGCTTTCTAGTTTTGCGATTTAATAGAAATATTTTTCTAAATTTCTTTGTTTTGATTTTGCGTAAAGATCATAGGTCATTCACATAAAGACAAGAACAAGAAAACTAGAGATGAATTTCTAGTAGTCAAACCCATTATGCACTTTGTTTCATGGGCTTGTAATAGTTTTGAAATCGCATTCCAACACCAAGATTACGCACCATTTGTTGTCAAAGTTTGGATGTTACTGGAGTAGTGAACAAGAGTAGGAAATTGGGAAGCTTATAACCTTTCATATGCTTTTTTCTTCTTTCTCCATACCGATAAAGGTTTAAAAAGTAGAATAAATAGTAAGGATCAACTCTCTTCCCTTTTAGGATCAATTCCAAGCATAAACATAAGGCCCGAATGCAAATACAGCTTGTTGGAGGCATCTTTTTTGTCTTTAGCATTCCCCTTAGGAATCATAAGTATTTAAATTTAGAAGAATTCGATGTAGATTTTGGTGTATACATGCAGTGTTTTTGTTCAATTCAGGAGTATTGAATTTGATTTCTCCTTTAGTTAGACTAATCTTTACCGATTTCTCTCTTTCACACTCTCTTTTACCTTAACTTTCAATTGTGGCAGCATGGTTTTCTTGATAGCATGAAGTAATAACTTCACCAAATGTGTTATATTGCATTTGGAATTGGTTAGTTGAGCTTTTTGGTGGGTTGCATTGTGTCGCAACATATTGTAACTTTCAAGTGAAATAACTTTTTATTAGCTTTCAATTTTAGGGTTTTTGACAAAATTGTCAAAGATTATAACATTTGGTGTTAACGTTAGTTGGGCTTTTTGGTGGGGTGCATTGTGTCATAGCATATTATAACTTTCAAGTGAAATAACTTTTTATTAGCTTTCAATTCTAGGGTTTTTGACAAAATTGTCAAAGATTGTAACATTTGGTGTTAACGTTAGTTGGGCTTTTTGGTGGGGTGCATTGTGTCAGAGCATATTATAACTTTCAAGTGAAATAATTTTTTATTAGCTTCAACTCTAGGGTTTTTGACATAATGGTCAAAGATTATAACATTTGGTATTAATGTTAGTCTCATATCCCAAATTTGAACCTTGACATGAGCAAATATATGGCCTGAGTCGCTTTGAGTGAAAGCCAACTTGTGTAGGTCCCTAAAAGGCCAAGAAGGAGGTGAGGAGGTGAGGAGTTAGGAGTGAATTGCCAACAACAAGCCGCTTAGAGAGTAAGGAAAGTTGTTTGACCAACTTGCTTAGTAATAAGTTAGTAAAGACTTAAACTATGAAGCATGTATACATGTATGTGTAAATTGGATGTGTGCATTGTAATATTAGAAAAAAAAATTAAAAAAATAGGAGAGTGAGGAGTGAACCACTTGAAGAGTGAGCTGCCATAGAGTCAACTATTATGATGCCAAAGTGTAGTGAAATTAAATGGTCTAAATAAAATGACCATTGATTAACCTTCACCTTTAAAACTTTTAGTATAATAATCAAATATTATAATACATATATCAACGTAATAAATGAAATTCCAATTAGAAAATATATAGATAGAGGACTGTATTACAATGGCGAACGGTGTTACAAACCCAAAAATCGTAATTGAAAACATTTAAAAGAGACAAAAAAAAAAAAAATTCTATTAAGCGTTTGGGCACTTTGGTTTTTTCGTTCTATTTTTTTTTTTCAACTCTCCCGCTCTCCCTGCCTTTTCTTCAATTACTTATAATCCTAGTGCCAACCTTTTCACGAAATACAAGTAGACTCCTAGAAAGCGAGATTGAAGTTTTCAACTCCCAGGCTAAAACCATTGACTCTCAAGTTATCAGCTCTCAGAAAAAGAAAAAAGAAAAAGGAGGGAGAAAAAAGGAAAAGCCATTCTGTTGGAGCTTCCTTAAGCCAAACGAGGGCAACTCATATACTTCTGTTGCGCGCTAATTGTTCAAGCGTTTTGACGTTCCGCGTAAACCCATGACAGACCTCGCGAAAACAAGTCATGGCCGGGTTCTCCATACATTCAAAAGACAGAGAGGAGCAGTACAAATCTTTAAACGTGGAAAAGATCCGGTGACTTCCCCATTTCCAGGTCATCGTCATCCAATTTAACAGTAAGTTATTCCCTCTTGTGGATCTCATAGCCAAAAAATGCACTCTTTTTGCCACGTGCTCGATCATAATAACATATTTTAAGCCCTATTTATAGTATATGTCCTTGTTTTCTTTGAAAAATAAATTATTTGTTGAAGTAAACGCTTAACGCGGTGCTGCTGTGGAGATAAAAATTCCACTTAACCACCGACAAACGGTGTGAAATTAACCACAGGACATGCTGTGGAATCCCTGGAGATCCTCGTTTAGGGCGAGTTGACATACGAGATAGAAACCTACGAGACCGATCGTAAGTCTGATAAATATTGTCACAAGCATTGATGTGCCACAATGTGGGAAACTATTCAATCCTCCAGCCATACACGATCAGATGGCTTTGTATTTGCATATGATTTTTTCTTCCGTTTATTGGTAAGCTTGATTTTAATTAAATTCTTTATTGAAATTGTCTATGATCAGACCAAAAGGTTTCAGAGAGAAGGCAACTGATGTTTGGATAATTCCGTGTTTCGCTCGACATAGGCCATGGAATGCTGACATTGTATTCTAAGTTCCTTGGTTTGGTAAGGTCTTCGCCAAAGAAATAAAAATATGCCTGCAGTTACACGAGACGAGCAAGTTGGATAGTAAACAATGTTGTATTCGCACATGCATGGGCCATGGATTGCTACATGTCTTCTTCGAGTTTTTGTCATAAATACCCGCAGTTGATCTTCACATTTGCACTACTTCATACACAGAATTAGTTGTGGAACTGACATTGATCTGCTGGGGGACGCGAGATTGAAGTTTAAGAAACTCAGTTGAGTCCAAATGGCGACTGGTCTTGGAAAGAGAGCTTCGGTGACAGTGTTAAGCATTGATGGAGGTGGCATTAGAGGGATAATTCCCGCCACCATCCTCGGCTTTCTTGAATCAAAGCTTCAGGTACTTCAGCCCCCATACCCACCTCTTTTATCATATTTTCATTTTCCTTCGTAATTTCTTGTGTCTATGGCCTCTTTAGGAGTTGGACGGGCCGAATGCACGAGTTGCAGACTATTTCGACACTGTTGCAGGCACAAGTACGGGTGGGCTTGTCTCCACCATGCTTACAGCTCCCAACAAGGACAGTCGTCCCAGGTATGCAGCAAAGGACATCACCTACTTCTATTTAGAGCATTCTCCCAAGATCTTTCCCCAGAAGAGGTAAATTCTCATGAAAAGCATAAAATCAGATGGCATTTTTCAATAAGTTCTACCATTTTTAGAAAAGGGATCAACAAAGGTTGAGTGCCACTATATTCTACTAAAGTTAGATTTTTATGAAACCAGTTCTAGAAGCCATCTGACTTCAATGACAAGGAAGTTCTGGGACTTGATGGGGCCAAGGTACAACAGTAAATACCTGCGGTCATTGCTGGAGGGGCTACTCGGCGACCTTACTATGAAGCAGACCCTAACAAACCTGATCATACCAACCTTCGATGTCAAGCTCCTTCAGCCAGTAATCTTTTCAACCAGAGAAGTATGTGGCTACCTAGGATCAATAAATAGCTTGAAAGTCTGCCCAAGTTCTTGTTATTGTTGCAACAAATGTCGGTTATATGGTCTCAACGGTGTCCTCTTTTTGAACAGGCAAAACTGCGTGATCTGAAGAACCCTAGGCTAGTAGATGTTTGCCTCGGCACCTCTGCAGCACCCACTTATCTGCCAGCACACTACTTTGCTACACGGGATGCTGAGGGAAGGACTCGCCATTTCGATCTCATTGACGGCGGAGTTGCTGCCAATAACCCTGTAAGTGGCTACTTCGTTGATGAAGGCACGTTTGCTGCCGAGGCTTTGCCTCTGTTGACCTGTTTTGGGCCAAGTTGTCAAGTTTCCTTATCCAAGGTTAATTAACTCCACAGACTATGATTGCCGTCGGCGAAATCTGGAATGAAACGGGTTTATATGACATACAACCAACGGAGCGCATCAAGGGAAAGCTAGTTCTATCATTGGGCACGGGTCATCCTAAGCGCGTCGAAGGCAAGCAGTATACGGCAGGGAAAGCCGCCGAATGGGGTAAGTGGAATTGGTTGTATGACCCTCGCACTGGTGGCACTCCGTTCGTTGACATATTTACGGATGCGAGTTCTGATATGGTTGACTGCTACACGTCTGCCTTCTTCCAGACAACCATTGTAAGGATTACAATTACCTCCGTGTTCAGGTACTAAACGACATATTTATTGAACCAATTTTGATATAATTAATGAGTATATCCTATTAATACTTTCCCAAACATATGGATCATAGGATGACAGTTTGACCGGAGATGCTAGTTCTGTTGACATTGTGACCACCGAGAAGCTACTGAAGAAGCCGTGTTGGGTTTTACATATAAGAGAGGCCCACCCACTTAAAAACTGGTTCATAAATGGGGGTTTATCTCTCCTATATATGCAGCGTTCTTTTTGTCTTTGTGCCCGATGTGGGACTTCTTCCAACACTCCTCCTGTCACACATTGGGCTTGGATCAGCCCATGTCTGACCCATTTTAGTGTTTTTGTTGACAGCTCATGTATGTCCATTTAGTTGTTGGCCCAGACATTTTTAAGTTTTTGGGCCTAGTACCCACCATTCACCACTCCCAGTTAGACCGAAACGTGACTCTGATACCACTGTTGGGTTTTATATATAAGAGAGGCCCACCCACTTAAAAACCAATTGTTGGTTTAGGTGAAAAGTTGTTTGCAGCGGAAAAGTTCGTGATAGGGAAAAGTTTGTGATAGGTTTAGGAAAGAGAAAACTTGAAAGAAGGTTTAATGTGGAGCCCTTGTGTCTCCAAAATAGTTGGAAGGAAGGGAAGCTCTTATTAAAGGATGTCCATACAAGAAGGCTAGTTTGTTTTTTTTATACATCTTTTTCATCACACACGTTAGTATTTATAGACACTACAACCGACTTACATAGCCGTCATTCTTGACTTTAAAAGCCACCATTTTTGACTTTACAAGCCACAATTGTTGACTTTGCTTACAAGCTTTTGTTATTATCTTTGGCTGGAATAATCCAAACCTGTCGGAACTCTGTAGAGTTTTTTTTCTTCTCTGCACCGACTAACTCTTTTGGCTGGTCTCCATAATGCATCTTCTGGAATTCTCTGGATCTTGATCTTGCTGGGACGTTCTTTTCAGAAAAACCGGTTCATAAATGGGGGTTTATCTCTCCTATATATGCAGCTTTCTTTTTGTCTTTGTGCCCAATGTGGGACTTCTTCCAACACTCCCCTGTCACACATCAGGCTTGGATCAGCCCATGTCTGACCCATTTTAGTGTTTTTGTTGACAGCCCATGTCTGTCCATTTAGTTGTTAGCCCATACATTTTTAAGTGTTTTGGCTCAGTACCCACCATTCACCGCTCCCAGTTAGACCAAAACGTGGCTTTGATACCACTGTTGGGTTATATATATAAGAAAGGCCCACCCACTTAAAAACTGGTTCGTAAATGGGGGTTTATCTCTCCTATATATGCAGCATTTTTTTTTGTCTTTGTGCCCGATGTGGGACTTCTTCCAACATTCCCCTGTCACACATCGGGCTTGGATCAGCCCATGTCTGACCCATTTTAGTGTTTTTGTTGACAGCCTATGTCTATCCATTTAGTTGTTGGCCCAGACATTTTTAAGTGTTTTGGCCCAGTGCCCACCATTCACCATGCCCAGTTAGATCGAAACGTGGCTCTGATACCACTGTTGGGTTTTATATATAAGAGAGGCCCACCCATTTAAAAACCAGTTCATAAATAGGGGTTTATCTCTCCTATATATGTAGCTTTCTTTTTGTCTTTGTGCCCGTTGTGGGAAGAAGACAAAATAGTTGGAAGGAAGGGAAGCTCTTATTAAAGGATGTCGATACAAGAAGGCTAGTTTGTTTTTTTTATACATCTTTTTCATCACACACGTTAGTATTTATAGACACTACAACCAACTTACATAGCCGTCATTCTTGACTTTAAAAGCCATAATTTTTTACTTTACAAGCCACTATTGTTGACTTTGCTTACAAGCTTTTGTTACTATCTTTGGCCGGAATAATCCAGACCTGTTGGAACTCTTTCCCAAACCTATCACAAACTTTTCCCTATCACGAACTTTTTCGCTGCAAACAACTTTTCACCTAAACCAAACTTTTCTCCTAAACCAACAATTGGTATCAGAGCTCAAGTTCGATTATATTGGGCGTTCTGATGGCCGAATCAAGCCAATCTATTTCACTTCCTTTTCCAGTTTTCCAAGGAGAAAACTATGACTATTGGAGTTTGAAGATGAAAATGTTTTTCTCCTTCCAAGATTTGTGGGATATTGTTGAAAAAGGCGTAGACATCCCACAAGACGTCTCTACTCTCTCAGAGGAGCAGCAGAAGAAACTAAAGGACTCAAGACTGAAGGATGCTCGAGCTCTCTTTATCATTCAACAAGCTATTGCTGAACATATCTTTCCAAGGCTCGTGGAGGCGAAGTCTGCTAAAGAAGCTTGGGAGACTTTGCAAATAGAATATCAAGGAACAGAAAAGGTATGTTCCGTTAGACTACAAACTTTGAGAAGGGAGCTTGAAAATATAAAAATGAAGGATTCTGAGACAATTTCAAATTATTATGCTAGAATAAAAGAACTTGTTAATCAAATGAGAGCCTGTGGAGAAGAAGCTTGCATTCCAACAATTCAAGAACCCATGGAGGAAGTCGCTGAACAAAGAGAAGAACCCCAAATGCCAGCAACTCCAGAAGCATCAGGTTTGTCTTCTCCAACTCCACAAGACTCTTCTTCAGAATCTTCTTTAAGAAGAGTAAGATCTTTAGGAGAAATATATGAAAGTTGCAATTTTGTTTCTTTAGAACTGTTGGGTTTTATATATAAGAGAGGCCCACCCACTTAAAAACCAGTTCATAAAATGGGGTTTATCTCTCCTATATATGCAGCTTTCTTTTTGTCTTTGTGCCCGATGTGGGACTTCTTCCAACACTCCCCCTGTCACACATCGGGCTTGGATCAGCCCATGTCTGACCCATTTTAGTGTTTTTGTTGACAGCCCATGTCTGTCCATTTAGTTGTTGGCCCAGACATTTTTAAGTGTTTTGGCCCAGTACCCACCATTCACCATGCCCAGTTAAACCGAAACGTGGCTCCGATACCACTGTTGGGTTTTATATATAAGAGAGGCCCACCCACTTAAAAACTGGTTCATAAATGGGGGTTTATCTTTCCTATATATGCAGCTTTCTTTTTGTCTTTGTGCCCGATGTGGGACTTCTTCCAACAAGCCGGTTTTAAGAGTAAATTTAGAAACGGGCAGATATGAGGAGATTAAGGACGAGGTTTCTAACAAAGAAGCTCTTGGTCACTTCGCCAAACAGCTTGTGGCGGAAAGGCAGCGTAGAGAAAATGAAGGAATCTGACTTTATTGTCTTGGTTTGATTTCGTGTTTGACAAAATAAAGGGATCTGATTTTATTGTATTAGGTCGATTCCATGTTCTCATAATGTGTTCTCGTTGCATTCCAAAAATAAGAGTGGGAAAGTCTGTAGAAGAACATATTCTCTTTGAGCCTCATTGCATGCTCTTTTGCAAAGCATATTCCCATCAAAAGATTCTTGTAGTAATTTGATTTTTCTTTTTGCTGGAATTAGTACTACCCAACCAAAAAGTGAGACCGAAAGTTGAGCTGCTATAAGCAGTGGGTAGCATTGACAGTGAAGCTGCTTACAACAATAGCAACCGAATACGGAACAGCGCTATAATTAACTGTTACTTTGTTCAAAGATATTTGGGACATCATTGTATTAAAGCTCTGGATGGCTTTATTTTGGTTTAATTGTATTGTGGATGCAAGATCAACATTGTTTTCCATTATGATACTTGTAGATCTCCAAAGGTCTAATCAACGAGGAAAAATGATCTCGAAAGAACCAAATGTGCAAAGTTATGACCTTTCAAATCTATAATCTTAATATTACATTGAAACTTTCTGCAGGGGTAGCCATCACCTTAAATGACAATAGAACAATCCTCACGAATGCTATTTGGAAGGCTTCAACAAATTCCCATTCGAAAAAATGTGTTCTTTAAGGTACATTTATCCACCTGACAGCTAGAAGAATGGTCATTACAAGTAATTTGAAGAAGCCACGTCATTTCAAGCATTTCGTTTTTAGTGGAGGCCAAATAGGAATCATCAAAGAGCCCCTGATTTCCGAACTCAAAACAAATTCAGAAACTCTAACCCTTGAAACTTAAATTCTGAGGTTGGATAAGGAGAATAAAGCTTCAAATTCTGCCCGCTTATTACGACTTTTCCTCCAGGTTTTTATTCTCTTTCCAGGGTTTTTATTCGCTTATGATGGAACATGCAAACTTCTTCAAACCCCAAGGCATCGTCGAGACTCATGGGACCTTCCCTGGGAGCTGCCGGCTATGAAAAAGAAAATATAGAAAAGACCAAGTCGCGGTTTTGATTTTCTAGTCATTATTGTCTAATTGAACCGCAAAGACGATGCTCAAGTGAAGTCGAATAAAGGCAAGGTTCCGCATTGGCAATCATTATATTATGCCCCATGCTTTTTCCACGTTACTTCACTAAATTCCGATCAAAGTCTCAATTTCAAGAAAAAACAATGACTAGATGCTGAGGGTCTATTACAAAAGTAGGGAGAGGAGAAATCTACTCATTAAGTGAATTTAGTCATTATGTGAAGTCTACAAATTAAGTGAAGTCAACAAGGGGAGTCGAATAAAGACAAGGTTAGGCACTGGCAGTCATTATATTATGCCCTATGTTGTGAGATGACTAATTGGTCTTGCTGGCATTCACGAGGTGGCTGTTGTGTGTGGATAGATGAAGGAAGATGTTGCATGATTAGAATGGCGTCGCCAGCTCAGAATGCGTTAGATCTTTGAGCAGGTTCCCAAGCTGCCTCGAGCAACCCAACGTTATAGGCAATGAGTGCAGTGAGCCGTTAGCTAGTTGCAGAGTGATTGTGTGCATGGGTGCAATGGGTTTTAGGTAGGGAAAACCATGTTTTCGATGTTTGAGAACCTGGGAAGATGAAGGTTAACGGGTATGTAACTTGTAACAAACTTTGGTAACTTATCCCTCTGTCAATAAGCTACCCGTTGTTTTCCTTCTTGACTATCACCATAGCTTGACACAAAAAAAGCAAGAATAGGAAGGATGCTAAAGATAACCGAAGGTTTGCAGAGATCATTGACAGTATCCAGTGTCTTGCAGCGTTGACGAATTCACGAAACAACAACCACCACTCACGGCATGATAGGGATAAGAGTGGTCTTGATCGAGCCGCAAGTAGTGGTTCGCATGGAGAAGGCTCTAACACTAATCAGTACAACCAATTGACGGGAGTTCTTGACTTTTCCCGCTATGAAGGGCATGACAATCCTTTAGATAACCAATGGGGCATAAAATTCCCAATCGGAGGCAAGGCAATACAGTTCCAAGAGGGAAATGCACCTTTATATCGGCTTATTGATAGCAATCAAATGGGGAAGGAGTTCACAACAACATGAACATGCAAAGAAGATAAAACCAAAAGTGACCCAAATCCAAAGGTGTAGCGTGAGCTCTGTTCTCTCCTTGGTTAGTACCAGGACATTTTCGTAGGGCCCAGAAGGCTTCTGCCCGCCAGAAACCAAGATCACAAAATTATATTGACTAAACCAGGTCGGCCTGTGTCACTTCGGCCATACAAATATTCATTGCCTAGAAGTTTTAAATCGAAAAAATAGTGGGAGAATTGTTAGAAGCCAGATTCATTTAGCATAGTACCAATCCTTTTTCTATCCTAGTCTTACTAGTGAAGAAAAAATATGGTTCTTGGGGGTTCTGTATAGATTATCATGAGCTTAACAAAATAAAATAAAATAAAATAAAATAAGAGGTAATTTTTCAATTCCTACAATAGATTAGGTGAATTGCACGGGGCTATTATATTTTCTAAGTTGGATCACAGGGCCAATTATCATCAAATTAGAATCAAACTGGAGGATGTGAATAAGATAAATTTTAGGACACACAATGAGCATTACAAATTTTCGATTATACCTTTTGGCCTAACCAGCACCCTTATCACCTTCCAATCACTAATGAACACTATTTATTGGCAATCTATGAGGAAATTTGTCTAAGTATTTTTTAATGATATAATGATTTACAGTTGCAACTAGATAGAATACGGTGAACATTTGTAAATTGTTTTCTTTGTTTTAGAAGAGCATCAACTTTATGTGAAAGAGTTTGAATGCAAATTTACTAAGAGTGAAGTCCAATTTCTAGGCCGTGTTGTCAATTGAAGGGGTGTGGTTGTTGCCAAGAAAAGGTCAAGGTATTAATTGACTAACGGTAGGAAAACGTGAGACAATTTTGATAATTTTTTAAAATTAGTTGGTTATTACCACCATTTTGTTAAAAGATTTGGGAGAATCATAGTGCCATTGATGGATTTGCTTAAAAAGGAAAAATTTATATGAAGTGAGTAGTTAGAAGGAGCATTTTTGTAGTTGAAAGAGGCTCTCTTCGAAGCAAAAGTATTAGGCCTGGTAATTCTAACGAATCACGCCAAGAGTTACACGTATTACAATGCCAAGAAGTGTTAAAAACCCAAGAATCATAATTGAAAATTTTTAAAAGAAACAAAAAAGAAGTCCTATTAGGAGTTTTGGTACTTTTATTTTTTGTGTTCTATTTTTTTTTTTCTCACTCATCCCCTCTCTCTGCCAACTTTTTCATCTAATGTAAGTAGACTCCTAGAAAGGGAGATTGAAGTTTCAACTCCCAAGCCAAAACCATTGACTCACATGTTCCAACTCTTTTTTAAAAAAAGACAAAAAAAAAAAAGAAAAACCATTAGTTGGAAGCTTCCTTAAGCCAAATGAGAGCAACTCATTGTCCTTCGTTGCGCGTTAATTGTTCAACCGTTTTGACGTTTCGCTGGCCTAACACTAATGAACCCTCTGACAGACCTCGTGAAGACTGTCATGTCCCGGTTCTTTATACCCTCTAAAGACAAAGAGGAACTGTAGATATCTTTAAAAGTGGAAAGATCTGGTGACTTCCCCATTTCTAGGTCATCGTAAATTATTCGCCCTTGTGGATCTAATAGCTAAAATGCGCTCGTTTTGGCACGTGCTCAACCAGATGAACATATTTTAAGCCCTATTTATTGTATGTCTTTTTCTAGTAAGAAAAAAAATATTTGTTGAAGTAAACGTTTGACTCGGTGCTGCTTTGGAGATGAAAATTCCACCTAACCACTGACAAACGGTGTGAAATTAACCTCAGGACATGCCGTGGAACCCTAGGACAAGTGGACACACGAGGTAGGAATCTCCGACGCCGACCATAAGTCTGAAAAATGTTGTAACAAGCATTGATGCCGCACAATGCGGGAAACTATTCCATACTCCAGCCATACATGATCAGACGGCTTTGTATTTGCATATGATTTTTCCTTCCGTTTATTGGTAAATTTGATTTTAATTAAATTTTCTATGATCAGACCAAAAAGTTTCAGGGAGAAGGAAACTATGTTTAGGCGCCATTAATTTGAATTCCGAATTTGGTATGACGTTTCTTGGCCATGGAATGCTGACATTGAATTCTAAGTTCCTTGGTTTGGTAAGGTCTTCGCCAAAGAAATAAAAATATGCCTACAGTTACTCGAGACTAGCAAGTTGAGTAGTAACAATGTTGTATTCGCACATGCATGGCCCATGGAATGCTACATGCATCCCTTGAGTTCTTGTCATAAATACCCCACACTTGACCTTCACATTTGCATAGCTTCATTCACAGAATTAAGTGTAGAACTGACATTAATTTGATGGGGGACTCGAGATTGAAGTTCAAGAAGCTCTGTTGAATCCAAATGGTGACTGGTCTTGGAAAGAGAGCGTCTTTGACAGTGTTAAGCATTGATGGAGGTGGCATTAGAGGGATAATTCCGTCCACCATCCTCGGCTTTCTTGAATCAAAGCTTCAGGTACTTCACCTACCATATCCACCTCTTTTTCATATTTTCGTTTCCCTTCGTAATTTTCGTTTGTCTATGGCCATTTTAGGAGTTGGACGGGCTGAATGCAAGAATTGCATTCTATTTCGACATAATTGCAGGAACAAGTACCGGGGGGCTAATCGCCAGCTTGCTTACAGCTCCCAACAAGGACAAGCGTCCCATGTATGCTGCAAAGGACATCGCCAACTTCTATTTAGCTTCGCGACCCGAGTCGCAGTCGTTCGAACTCATACGCACTCTCCAGCATGCTTACATCTTATTCCTGTTGTTTTGTTTTATGTGCTTTTTTCTTCTTTTTCCTACCAACGATGGTTAAAAAAGAAGAATTAATACCTTCTAAGGATCAATTCTCTACCATATCAATTCCACTCGTAAACTTAAAAGGCCCATACGCGAAAACACGCATAGCTGGAGGCATCTTTTTTGTCTTGAGCATTGCCCTTAGGAATCAGAATTCGATATACGCTTTGACGTATGCTTGCAATGCTTTTGTTGAGTTCAGAAGTATTGAGTTCGGTTTCTCTTTCAATTAAACAGATAGCGGTTCGATTTGTCTCTCTCACTCTTTTTTAAGAAGACTCCTACATAGCAAGATTGAAGTTACAACTCCCAGGCAAAAGCCATTGACTCACAGGTCCTAGGTCACAAAAAAATAAACTCTAGATTGGAATCTCCGATTAACCAAATGAGGGCAACTCATATACTTTCGTTGCACGGTAATTGTTGAAGCTTTTTGACGCTCCGCTGGCCCAACACTAACGTGAACCCCGTGACAGAACTCTAGAAGAAAAGTCATGGTCCGTTCTTCAGACCTTCTAAAGACAAAGAGGAACTGTACAAATCTTTTTACCTGGAAAAGAAGATCTTGTTGTCTTCCCCATTCCCAGGTCTTGGTCACCCAATTTAACTATAAGTTAATCGCTCTTGTGGACCTAACAACTGAAAAATGCACTCGTTTTGGCACGTGCTCGTGATGAAGGTTCCACCTAATCACTAACAAACGGTGTGAAATGAAACACAGGACATGGCGTGCAATTCTAGGAGGTAGGCATTTGGGACGACCATAATAAGCATTGATGCCTCATAATGTGGGAAACTATTCGAGAGTCCAGCCATACACGATCAGATGGCTTCGTATTTGCATATGATTTTCTTTTCTTTTCTTTTTTCCGGTTTATTGGTAAGCTTGATTTTAATTAAATTCTAACTAAAACTTTCTATGATCCGACGAAACAGTTTCAGAGAGGAGGAAACTGATGTTTAGACGCCGTTAATTTGAATTCCGCATTTGGTATGACGTAGCATGACCATGGAATGCTGACAATGTATTCTAAGTTCCTTGGCTTAAGGTCTTCGTCAAAGTAATAAAAATATGCCTTCAGTTCCTCGAGACGAGCAAGTGGAATAATAAACAATGTCCTATTTCCACACGCATGGGCCATGGGATGCTACGCGCCTTCTTTGAGCTCTTGTCATAAATACCCACAGTTGATCTTCACATTTGCATTACATCATACATTGAATTAAGTGTCGAACTGACATTGATCTGCTGGGAGAAGCGAGATTGAAGTTTAAGAAGTACTGTTGAATCCAAATGGCAGCTGGTCTTGGAAAGAGAGCGTTGGTGACTGTGTTAAGCATTGATGGAGGTGGCATTAGAGGGATAATTCCGGCCACCCTTCTCGGCTTTCTTGAATCAAAGCTTCAGGTACTTCGCCAACCACAGCCGTCTCTTTTTCATATTTTCGTTTTCCTTCGTAATTTTCGTGTGTCTGTGGCCTCTTTAGGAGTTGGACGGGCCGAATGCAAGAGTTGCAGACTATTTCGACATGGTTGCAGGAACAAGTACGGGTGGGCTAGTCTCCACCATGCTTACAGCTCCCAACAAGGAAAACCGTCCCATGTATGCTGCAAAGGACATCACCAACTTCTATTTAGAGCACTCTCCCAAGATTTTTCCCCAGAACAGGTAAACCCTAATGAAAATCATAAAATCTGAAAGCCTTTTCCAATAAGTTTTACCATTTTTGAAAGGGAATCAACAAAATTTGAGTGCCACTATATTCTCATAAATTTGGGTTTTCATGGAACCATTTCCAGAAGCCGTCTGAGTTTAGTAACAAGGAAGTTCCAGTACCTGAAGGGACCAAGGTACGACGGGATGTACCTGCGGTCATTGTTAAACGAGCTACTCGGCGACCTTACTCTGAAGCAGACCCTAACAAACCTGATCATACCAACCTTCGATATCAAGCTCCTTCAGCCAGTAATCTTTTCAACCAAAGAAGTGCGTATCCATCTAGGACTAAATACTGGCTGGAAAGTCACCAAAATTCTTGTTATTTTTGTGACAAATGACTAAGTTATATGGTCTTCAACGGGGCCCTCTTTTTGAACAGGCAAAACTGGATGATCTGAAGAATCCTAGGCTAGCAGATGTTTGCATCGGCACCTCTGCAGCACCCACTTTTCTCCCAGCACACTACTTTGCTACACGGGATGCTGAGGGAAGGACTCGCAGTTTCGATCTCATTGACGGCGGAGTTGCTGCCAATAACCCTGTAAGCATACTGGAGGCACGTTTGCTGCCGAGGCTTACTTTGTCAATCTGTTTTGACCAAATTTGTCTTCCTTATCCACTGTTATTACTCCACAGACTATGATCGCCGTCAGCGAAATTTGGAAAGAACCGGGTTTATACAACAGAGAACCAACGGAGCACATCAAGGGAAAGCTAGTTCTATCGTTGGGCACGGGTGAGGCAAAGCATGAAGTCAAGTACACGGCTGCCGGAGCCTCCAAATGGGGTAAGTTGCGTTGGGTGTATGACCGGAGCAGTGGTGGCACTCCGTTCGTTGACATTTTTGGGGACGCCAGTTCTGACATGGTTGACTGCTACGTGTCTGCCCTCTTCCAAATACACAACTGTAAGGACCGGCACTGCGAGGAAAATTACCTCCGTATTCAGGTACCAAACGACAAATTTATAGAACCATTTTTGATATAACTAATGAGTATATCTTATTAATACTTTCCGAAACATATGGATCATAGGATGACCGTCTGACAGGAGACGCGAGTTCTGTTGACATTGCGACCACCGAGAATCTGCAAAAGCTTGTGGAGATTGGGAAGGAGCTACTGAAGAAGCCAGCGTCAAGAGTAAATTTGGAAACTGGCAGATATGAGGAGATTAGGGACGAGCGTACTAACGAAGAAGCTCTTGCCCGCTTCGCCAAACAGCTTGTGGAGGAAAGGAAGCTCCGAGAAAACAAAGGAATCTGATTGTGATTGTCTTGAGTTGATTTCATGCTATCATAATATGTTCTTGTATTCCAACAAAAAGTGTGGGGAATCTGTAGAAAAGCATCATATCCTCTTTGAGCCCCATCACATGATTTTTCTCAAAGCATATTCCCATCAAAAGATTTTCATGGCAAATTAAAAGTTGACCTCGAGGGCAATTTAAGAATCTTTTATTTTGGTTTAATTGTATTGTGGATCTCGCGTACACATTGTTTTTCTACTATGATGCCTGTAGATCTCCGAAACTATAATCAGTGGAGAAAAATGATCTCAAACAGATAAAAGTGCGAAGCTATGACCTTTCAAACTTATAATCTTAATACTACAAGTTTTTAAAGATAATTCAAACTTTGCCCACTTGTTTTATAATCTTAATTCATGTGGAGAAACTTTCTGCAGGGTTTGCCATCACCTTAACAGGCAACATAATAACCTTCAGCACGAGTGTAGAGTGTGTGAGTTGAATGAATGTTTTTTTTTTAAAAAAACAAAGCCCTAAGTCTTTTCAAGCGTGTCTTTTTTTTATTCCTAAACTCGAAGCACATTCCGAGAAACTCTAACCCTTACACTTAACTTGTAAAGTTAGAAAAGAAGATTCTTGGACTGTTCACGAATTAGACTTAGATATAAGGAATAAAGCTTCAAACTTTGCCCACTTGAATAATACGAATAAAACTTCTCCTCCAAGTCTTTATTCTCTTTCCGGGGAAAAGATGACGGAACATGGAGACTTTTTTAAACCTCAAGGGTGCCTCACCGTCAAGAGTTCCGGGACCTTTCCTGGGAGCTACCGCCTACGAAAAAGAACTCATAGAAAAAGACCCAATCAAAGCCCTATGCACGATCACGTGTTCCACGTAACTTGACTAAAACACCAATCAAAGCCTCAATTTCAAGAACAGTAATAATTAGATGCCAAACGACCACTTATTTTTCAACCCATGTTAGGACTGATGTGGAACTATCGCAGCAGGTGGGTACTCGTAGGACTGGTTAAAGTTGAAACAAGGGAGCCAGAGGGATACTCTTGCCTACTTCACCAAACTGCGTTATCCAAATGGAACCTCCACGAAGACCAATTAAAGTCCCCGAGGAATAATTATAATGTGGGAAGTTATCTGCTATAGTTTTGGAGCTTTCTCATCATTTTTGTCCTATCCTACCCTCATTGACGATGTTTAGAAATAAAAATAAAAATGAGCAACGTGGTGTCAGCCCTCGAAATTGAATTTGGGAGCTTCCCATTTGCCAATGCTTTATAATCACAACGCAGGAAGATGAGACGCACTTCTACATGACTAAGTATAGTGTACTACTGCAAATTTCGTTCAAACATATCTTAAATAACTCTTTTGCTCTGCACTAAAGCTTCACAGGGATACAGCATCATGTTCTCTTGAAGTTAACCTAGAAAATGATGTTTTGCTACAGAAACCTTGCCAGCCACTGCCATAAATCATCAACTCTTGTATAAGAAGCGGGCCTAATCTCCTTAAAAGGCCTTGTAAGGGGTAGGGATAGCGCTACTAATAAAGCCAATGAACTTAGCATCTGGGACCGATGTGGGATAGTCTCCAACACTCCCCTGCACGTGCAGCCCGCCAAGGACAAACGTGAAAAGACAATCACGCGGCCTGGACAGTAATCAACGACAGGGACCAACTGGGGGGAGAGGCCATCATCGGGACCACCCGGGAGCAAATATGCTCTGATACCATATAAGAAGCGGGCATAATCTCCTTAAAAGGCCTTGTAAGGGGTAGGGATAGTACTACTAATAAAGCCAATGAACTTAGCATCTGGGACCGATGTGGGATAGTCTCCAACATCTTAGCATTGTCAAGCACCAAGATCTTAGGTTTTTAAGACCAAGGAACCATAAAACGCTTTGTCCAATTAGGGTTTCAAAATTCACCCATTAAGTTTCTTGGTACCTACATAGAGCTGAATACTGTGTCTCCTTTATGAGCAAAAGATAAAAGCGAAATTTGAGAACATTAGTCATAAATAGCACCTTGCCATTTATGTAACTACTAGCTTCCAAACTGTGCACACCAATTCCACGCAAAACCAACATATAGGACATCTCCTGAACATGAACGACCCTTCAACCAAGGACAAAGGCAAATTCGAGAACAATCTTGCAAAACCATTATACGATTAGACGGTAGATGCATATACTTCAAAACAGAGTACTCACAAAGTTTCCCCCTTCCAAAGAGAAAATGGAGTCATATGATGTAGAAAGAACAGAGAAACAATCACACAGAGGACTAAACCTAGAACAAAGTCATGGGAAAACATCAGATGCTAAGATATCTGAACTAATGAAGACAAAGGAAGAATTTACGAGCTAAAGACAGTGTCATGCAGTCATGGCTAGCCTCCAGGCCTCTCATTGTTGGTCTTGGAAGGCTAAGATCTGGCCTCGCAAGTGACAAAAACAGGTCCCAATATCAAAAGGTCACGATCTTAGAGACTACATCAAAACTTAAGAGCACCAATGCAGGCATTATGCAGGCCTTTAGCAACGGCTTGATTGATGGTCATCTCAGAGTAGCTCAAGCAGGCTATAGCGGAAGAACAGCCAAAAAGATTAGACATGTACAAGTCCTGCACCCAAGGAACCATAGCCGAAGCTCTTCGCCACATCAGCTGTTAAGAAAGGCCGATGCTATTGTCCAACTGAGTCATGAAGACTACTATTTTTTAGTAAAAAGATCTAAAGAAGGAACAACGCTTGCTAGTCGGCGTGTTTCTATGTCTCTATGTCCATGGAACAGAAGCTTGTTACCAAGGCAAGCCGTAACTTTGCTTTAACAAGACTAGAAGATTTAAACTCTGACAGCAAATTGTGGTGGCGGGCAGTTAAAGTGGAAGAGATAATCGCAGATGGATTCTCAAAAAAGGAGGAAAAAAACAAGATCCAAACATAGAAGTGGGGATTCTCAGTAAACAAAAGATGGATTTCTTTCCCTAAAGCTTGAGCCATATTCCGAAGTACATCCAATCATGGAAAACTACCATAGCAGTTCAGAAGATCAAGAAGTAAAAACAATGTATAGTTGATTAAGAAGAAGAAATCATCACTTTCACATCGAATGACAGGTTGTTTTGTATAAAAGACGAAAGGATCGCTCTGCTGATTCAGTGAATATTGTGTTAGTTGTACAGTTCCAACCAGCAGGATAGCGCTACAAGACTGTTGTCAAGTCTCAACAATAGGGTTAAGCTGAAGTTTTCTGATAGGTCTCCTGTGAAATTTGTGAATCTGTCCTTTGCCTCACAACAATTCCTGAAATAGAACAGACTTCAAAAAAGGACATTGTGCAAACAATTTCTACCAGGCAGGGTTCCTACTCTGACAAATGGCCTATCACAACCATCAAGGCCAGATACGAAAAAAAAAAAAAATCAAGGCCAGATACGAGATAAAAAACTGACAGATACAAAGAACTCTCCATAGATTATTGTTGTGTTTTAAAATAGGTCCAGACAACGATTGACAATCAAAGACTAAAGTGCAGAACTCAGTACCAGAAAGCCAAATGTTGTCTACTAATAAAAAGCCTGAACCAGCTGATTGTATAATCTGACAAATGCCCATCAAGTCGGAGTTACCAATCCATCCAGACAAAAGGCAAATTGTACTTCACAACATGAATGGAACGTTACTCTTAAACTTTAAGCTTGGGGAGCAATTCTCACCAAAATGTGTTTGGCATACAAGATTATTGCAATAACTCTACTGAAACATTCTAGAGTAAGACTTTTTTTCCCCTAATCATGTTGGTCAACAATGTGTAGAAATAGTGAGCTCTAAAGAACTCTCTCCAAATAAGAAATTATAAAGAAAAATACCTAGTGAACTATGAGAAGGTCATATCTAAACAACATAAAATGTGAAACACATAGACCTTCTTCCTTGCAATGGCAAGCTCTTTTTTTATTCCACCCACAAAAATGGAGAACATGATATACAGTCAAAATTTACCACTTTCGATGACATTTTATAACTCAAAACTTTAAGTACAATAGGGAAATATTAACCATTTTGGATGGTCATGAACACGAAAAGCTCTAACCAAAGCAACACTGGATGAGAAACTAGATATTGAATCTTGATCTTCAATGGTAACCAATGGTGATCTGCCAAGGATACAAGAATGATATGCCAAAGAAAATAAATATATAAACTTAAGATTCTTACTCAAGTATCAAATTAAACCATTAATATCAATTAGCTCATCATTTGGTAATGTCTGCCAAGCCATGCTTCAAACTATACTGGAGTCTGAAACTCAGTGAAAGGGTACAATAACAACTAAGTCCAACAGGTGTTCCTCTCAACAGCCCATTCAGTTGTTCACCCAGCAGGCCGCTTCATTTACAAACTGTGTCACTATTTACTTCAATATCTGTGCTTAAGCTCACATGCAATTGAAAGCAACAAGCTGAACCATTTTAACTTAATCCATTACAGAACTATTAGTAAATATTTCAGACTTCGTCTTCTGCAAAAATGAACTTATCTCTGCTAGTCACAAAGATAAACCCATCAAATGCATAAAAGCAAGCGGTGCGGCAGCTGCAATAACTTGTAATAAAAAAAGGAGCCACCTTAAAGTAGAAATTGTGTATTTTACCTTCGTCAATGTCCTCCTTTTCCCAGCATACATCCAAATATTGCAAAGCTTTGTGAAACTTTTCTAAGAGTAATCTTAGAAGTTGGGTAACATCAAAGCAACAGCAGAACTGTCACAAAGAGAGGATGAAGGAAAACATATAGTGGGAATCTCTGGTTTATTGCTTTCTTAACAAAGACGTACAGAGACTTGTATATTCATAATACAAGAATGAGCTAAACATGGAAATTATACAGACTAAGAATAAACAATATTCTCCTACTAATTACATAAACAATCCCTAAATAAGCTCATGCCATATGGAAAGAATAAGCTGCCAATATTGGAGAATAAATATGCCTATCTCCAACACTCCCCCTCAAGCTGGTGGTTTGGGCAGTTTGTAAACGTTAAACATACCAAGCTTGCTTAATAAGTACGCATGTTGTCTTTGACAAAGAGCTTTGGTGAAAACATCGGCAGGTTGTTCTGTGGTGTGTATTTCTCGCGTCTTGATAACTCCTTCTTGAATTTTATCCCTTGTGAAGTGACAATCGACTTCGATGTGTTTGGTACATTCATGAACCATAGGATTTGCTGCCAGTTTAAGAGCAACATCATTATCGTAGAAAAGGAGGGTAGGACCCCTTGTGTGAACTCCTAGATCCTGAAGAAGTCCTCTCAACTAAATAATTTCGCAAGTGGTTTTAGCCATGGCATGATACTCAGATTCGGCAGATGACAACGAGACAGTAGATTGTTTCTTTGTTTTCCAAGACAACAAAGAATTCTCAAATTTTATACAGAATCTCGTAGTCGATCGCCTACTCATAGGGCAAGTGGTGTAGTCTGTGTCGCAGTATGCTGTCATTTCCATGTTGCAATTTCTGGAGAGCAAGATTTCCAATCCAAGACACCCTTTCAAGTATTTAACTACTTTAAAGGCTGCATTCATGTGAGACTGTTTCGGATTATGCATGAATTGACTAAGAATCTGCACTGCATAACAAATGTCAGGCCTTGTCATGGTGAGATAAATAAACTTTTCGACTAGTCTCTGATAGCTTGAACGATCCTTGAGCGGGGGATCTGCATCCAATGGTGAAACTCCGACGTCATATTCTGGTGTGGTGAGATTTAGATTTTGTTCAAAGGGAATGACGGCAGGTTTGGATCAAGAGAGACCAATGTCAGAAATAATTTCTAAGATAAATTTCAGTTGACTGAGAGAAATCCCCTTTTCTGAACGAGTTATTTCAATGCCTAAATAATATTTGGGTGGTCCCAAATCCTTGATATGAAAGGTGGAATGCAAGAACTTTTTGAATCACTCAATTGCATGAACATCATTACCCATGATCAAGATATCATCAATATAGATCAACAAGTAGATGGAAGAGGTACCTTTCCGCCAAATGAATAAGACATAATCATGACGCGATTGTCGAAATTAGGCTGAAAGGAGAACGGAAGTAAATTTTGCATACCACTGGCAAGAAGCCTGTTTAAGGCCATATAGGGATTTCCGCAGACGATATACTTGAGACTCCCCATGTCTGTGTAATCCCGGTGGAAGCTCCATGTAGATCTTCTCATCCAAATCACCATGAAGAAAGGCATTGTGGACGTCCATATGATGGAGAGACCAATCACGGAAAGCAGCGACGGCTAAGAAGGAACGCAAAATGCTTTTTTTTGCAACTGGAGAGAAGCTATCCTGATAATCAAAACCTTCTTGTTTAGTATAACTCTTGGCCACTAATCGGGCCTTGTATCGTTCGATGGATCCATCAACCTTGTACTTGATCTTGTAAACCCATTTACAGCTAATGGATCGTCGATGAGAGGGTCAAGGGACAACATCCCAAGTATGATTATCAGCAAGAGCACGAAGTTCATCCACCATGGCCAGTTGCCATCGTGGATCTGTGGCAGCCTGATGATAATAGTCAAGTTCAACGTCCGCCGAGATATGGCTAATGCAACAAAGATGATCCGGGGAGAGTCGACCAAAACTAATAAAATCAGTAATGGGATAGACGGTGCCAAGAGAGTGCACAGAAGAGCAGAGATAGTCCTTTGTCCAAGTAGGGGGACGAGTAGGACGTCCAGAGCGACGGGGGACAACAGGAGGGGGCGGGGGTGAGGTGTGGGTGGGAGGGGTGTATGGGATAATGGCTAAGGAATTGTCAGGATCAGGGCGAGGGGAGGGTTCAGAGGGAGGGATGGGTGAAGATAGGGGGGGTTGGGGTAGGGGTAGGAGGAGGGAGATGGGGTGGAGAGGGTAATGTGGGAGGGGGGACTCTAGTGGGAGGAAGAAAAGGTGGAGGTAAGGGTTCATCATCAAATAAGAAAGGCCGAGATCTGAGGGGAACATCGGATGGGCCATCCAAAGAAGGAGATGAGGCAAAGGGAAACTCGTCCTCATGGAAAACAACATCACAGCTAATGAAGAACCGATCAGTCACGGGATCAAACACCCGATAACCCTTTTGTAAGGAAGGGTAGCCCATAAATATACAACGGGTGGCACGAGGACCCAGTTTGTCCCGAGGGCCAACCGTAGTAGCAAAGCACAAACAGCCAAAGACACGAAGATGACCAGTGTCAGGTGGCTTGCCAAAGAGAAGCTCAAAAGGATTCTTGCCATCCAGCACCCGAGAGGGCATGCGATTAATCAAGTAAGCAGCAGTGATCACACAATCGCCCCAAAAATTTCAGGAATAGAGGCTTGAAATTTGAGAGCGCGAGCAACCTCAAGAAGGTGACGATGTTTGCGCTCAAAAACCCCATTTTGTTGAGGGGTGTAGGTGCAGGAACTCTCATGGAGAATGCCGTGAGAGGAAAAAAAGGACGAACATTCGTGATTAAAGAAATCAGGGCATTATCAGTGTGGACACGTTGAACAAAGGAATGAAACTAGGTATGAACGAGCTTAAAAAAATGAGTGAGGTGGTGGAGGACTTGGGATTTGGAGTGCATAAGAAAAACCTAAGTACCACGAGAGAAGTCGTCAACAATGGTGAGAAAGAAACGAGAACCATCACGATGAGGAGTGTGATAGGGTCCCCAAATGTCAAGGTGGAGGAGAGAAAAAATGGAAGGGGCACGAGACGTGCTGGAAGGGAAGGAATCGCGGGATTGTTTGGCAAGAGGGCAGATGGAGCATTTGGGGTAAGGATAAGAAGCACTATGACCCAATCGTTGGTGAAAAAGAGAAATATTATTATTAGGAAAATTTACATTACAAAAGGTGCCCCGAGGGGGGGAATTACAATGCGATAAATCTAAATGTTTAGGAAAAAGAACCCAAAAATAAAGGCCTTGTTGAGCGCTACCCAAGCCCATCAGTCTGCCACTCGAATGGGCCTAAAAGAAACAGAGTTTGGAATCAAGAATTAGGCGACAATTATTATGTTGACAAACTTTAGAAACAGAGATGAGGTTAAAATGAAAATCAGGGACATAAAGGACATTGTGCAATGTAAGACAATGGCTAAGAATAACGTCACCAATTTCGGTGACAGAGGTGATGTTACCATTGGGAAGGCGGACAGAAATGGATGGGCGAGTGGTGTGAATTTTTGAAAAAAAAAATTTATTGCAAATTATGTGATCACTGGCACCTGAATCGATAATCCATGTAGTCGAGGAAAGGGAACTGGAAAGACAAAAAGAAGTACCTGCAAAACTGGCTACTTTGTCCAGAGTCCCAACTTGATTAAAGGCATGCATGAGTTGTTGGATTTGGGCCTCAGTGAGCAAAGAATTCGGCCCATTGGAGTAGGTAACTGCATAAGATGAAGCCTGTTTTTCAGAATCATCTTTATCAAGAGGCTTCCCATGTAATTTCCAGCATCGATCTTTGGTGTGATTAAGTCGTTTGTAATAATCACAAAAAAGAGAATTTGGGCCGTTGGATCGTCCACGGGAGGCATTCAAGCCGTTAGATCTGCGTGAATTGGAGATAGATCGGCCGTTGTTCGATTGTTTAATTGCGGGAGCAGTGGTCACGCGCTGGAAGCCGTCAAATGAAAGCACTAAGTCAAGCGCGTACGGACCGTTGGATCTAGGGTTTTGATCCGAGCCGTCCATCCTAGATAGGAGGTAGCGCGCATCTGGCTCAGAAGAGCCCAGAGTGCCTCAGCCGCGAGTCCCTCGAACAGCCAGCGCTCTCTACAAAGATGAGGCCCTAGATGCCAAAATCACCGAATCTCCTACGGGGAGATATTCAGCCGAAGCTAAACGCTGGTTTTCTTCTTGAGTGGCGAGGTGGAAGAGCCGACGAAGCGAAGGCGGAGGCTCCATGGTAAGGATCTGTGATCGAAAACCACTGTAAGTATCATTCAAAATTAATAAAAATCGTATAATACGATTTTGCTCCTTAATTTTCTGGTATTGGCGGAGGGTGGAGTCGAGGCCTTCGAGGGTTTATTCGGCTTGATCGCGTTCATTGCAGAGAGCAATGAACTGATTGAAGAGAACGGCAACAAAGAGGTTGCCTTGTTTCAGATTGCCCAAAGATTGGTCGATCTGAAACAATCGCACTCGATCGGTGCGACCGTACATCTCCCGAAGATGACCAAATGATCTGGGCTTCTTCGGTGGGAGGGAGGCCGGAGGCGACGTCGGGGGCGAGGACGTTCCCAATCCAAGTTCGGATTAACTGGGAACATTTGTTCCATTGTTGGGCGAGATGAGGATCCGGCGGGAGAGGGACGGTTCCGTCGAGGAAACCGTCCTTGTCCTTCGTCACGAGGGCGCGTCGGAAGTCACGTGCCCAAACAGAGTAGTTGTCGGCACCGGTGAGAGCCTGGGAAACGAGGCGGAGTTCCAGGCCGTCGGAGACGGCGTTGTAAAGTGGGTCTCCCGGTTCCAGGCGGCCGCTGGCGGCAGCGGAATAGGGAACGAAAAACAGGTGAGGGAACGGGTAGGGATTGCTGCCCGAACCCAAACCCGAAGAACCCAATCCATCGGGGGTACCCGATGGGGGAGTGGGGCCCAGAGGAGGCCAACCTGATCCAGGATGAGGCCCAATGCCCGTGGCTGGGTCAGGCCCAGGAGCACCGGTGGCGGACTGGGTTAGGGGAGGGTTGGTACCAGGAGGAAAAAAGTAAGGGGCCCAAGAAGCCCATGGATTGGGCTGAGAGGAGAGTGGGCTAGGTGGAGGGAGGGCCGAGAGAGGGGGAATAGAGGATCCCAAGGGAGAGCCCAGAGGTGGAGCTCTGATCGGTCCAAGGTCAGAGGAGGGGAGCTCGGTAGAGGCTGATGGAGGTATCTCGGATTGAGTGATATCCTCAATCGTAGGAGCATCAGAATCAGAGGGCTTGGAGTGTTTCGGCATGGTAAGAGAAAAGGTAAAAGGTAGTTATTTGTGTTTGGAGAGTTTTGTTGAAAGAAAAAAAAAACTGATTTCCACACCGGAGTTGCTAACGCTATGATGCAGGTAGGCAGAAACAGTGTAAAAAAAAATTCAGAGTTGGAGAGCTGCGGAAGCAAGGAAATGAGGAACGACAATGGCTCTTGATACCATGTCACAAAGAAAGGATGAAGGAAAACATATAGTGGAAATCTCTGGTTTATTGCTTTCTTAAAAAAGACATACAGAGACTTGTATATTTATAATACAAGAATGAGCTAAACATGGAAATTATACATACTAAGAATAAACAATATTCTCCTACTAATTACATAAACAATCCCTAAATAAGCTCGTGACATATGGAAAGAATAAGCTACCAATATTGGAGAATAAATATGCGTATCTCCAACAAGAACAATAATCATTTCGGCAAAAGGAAGCCAGAAGTGAAATGCATTGTCATGGAATTAATTTTATGGAACAGATTATTAAAACAAAGTAAAATTTATATTGTTGCATGATCTGTAGTATATGTTCTTCAATGTTCCTGTTCGATCAAACATATAAAACGATGTGGATATGTAAGTCAACCATAAACCCAATTCCACACCACAATGTTCATTGCCAAAACTCTTAATGTCATCTGCAGCATCCACCAAGAAACTTCATCTGGGTTGGTAACAAGGCTGCTGGCCAATCAGCATTTGTATCACCATCCTTAAAGAAATTCAATATTCCACAAGTATCGACAAGCTTACTCTCATCGGGACAAGTAACATAATCATGACGCGAAGCGACTGAGGGGTATAATTTTCTCATCTGTGGCTTCCTTCACTGTCCGATTGGAGGTAGCACTAGGGCGGCAGGACTCTGATTCTTGTGCTTTGGTAGACTAAAGGAGGGGCAGAGGACGCACTCAGCAGAAGTGATGAGTTGACTGACGGGACATTAGGTCAGAGGAGACCTGGAGCAGCTTTTTAGTCGTACCTGATCATGCGTAGTTCTGTAGATTTGTCCTTAAAACAGTGGTAGTTTTACTGTATTTTTTGAGTTGATGTGAGCGTGAGAGGGACTAAAAATAGCGTCATATTCCATGAGAATTGGTATACTGATAGCCCTATTACATTTAAGGGTTAAAAGAAAACTGAAGAAAGTGTTTTCAATTCTAAAAGTTGACAATAACTTCAAAGAGACATTAAAAAAAAAGTTTGAATTTTTTAATTTTTTAATTTAGACCAAGACCTTAAGATGATACCACATGCCCCAAACAACTAATCAACAGCAGCGAACTCATGTTAAATAATAAGTATCAATTTAGAAATAAAGAAAGAATTTGTCTTGATGCTATTCAGATTTTAATTGATGAGTAAAATATGGAAGTATTTTGACTTCGAATAATTTTGAATAAACTCTAAAATGATTTGGTTCACTTTCCTTAGTTGTAAATTCATGTTGTTTTAAATTATTCTGCAGTGATGCTTTTCTTTTGATTGGTAATAGTGAATTGAATTCTATAATACATATTTGATTTCTTTTGGTTGCAAGGTTGGTGACAACATGTGTGTGGTGCACGTGTATTGATGTGTTGTGGCTTCTCTTCTGTACACGTGGCATCATCTGTGTATTGATGTGCTGTGACTTCTCTTGTGATAAACATGGCATCATCTTAACATCTTGGTTTAGCCCCTTTCAAAGCTCCAATAAATGCTTCCTCTCAAAAAAAAAAAAAAGTCCCATTTTTTCCAACTTAATGGCATTTTAAGAAATTCCATCAATTCGTGTTCCTTTTGCAAAGGCCTAAAAAGCTCCTTGGTTAATTAGCGTGTTGATCATTAGATGTTTATATGAACTGAATCCATAGTTTATTAGACTTCAATCATCATTTATTATCGAGTAAAAAGGAAAAAAATTTATAGAATCCTTTTAATTATTAAGTATTTCCACCTCTTATGATTTTTTGAATCTCTTTTATTGGCAGGGGAAAAGTGTAGTTTTCTTCAACTTTTGATGGGATGTGTGACTAACTTTATTACTTTGATTTATGGATTTACTTTTGTCAACTATTTCATCCACCTTTCTTGCATAATGAACCAAAAAGAACCATAAATATGGATGTGTGTCTTAAAATTTATCTTATAAAAGTGCTAGGTGTTTTAATCTATTTATCCAAAGGCAGCACTCCCACCCCAAAACGATAAAAGAAAAAAGAAGATAGCTACAAGTTTATGATCTCAACGTGAGACAGGCAAGGGAGCAACACTTTGATCTTATTATGACTAAAAAATTAGCCACTGGCTTGAAAGCATGAGAAGTCAGAAGTCCACTCATGATAAAGTTGCGACTTTCATGTCGTTTTGATCTTAAGCTTTTCTAAGTGCGCGGTCAGAAATCAGAATTATTTGGAAGAAGACCAGTTTTTGACAATATGCATGATGAACATGCGAACCATTTCCCCCTATTGGTTCGTGTGTTTCTCCTATTTATAGTCCAATATGAATAACCGAGGCGAACCTGAATAATCACTGATACTTGAGATTTCTTAATTTCAACACTGATCAAGTTGGCTTAGAAAACATGCATTTTCATGCAGCTTACAGCCTTCTTACACTTACAAACGATAATCTAGAAGTACACATACACAACTTCTTAGTTCACCACCCTACAGTTCTTCCGTATCTGTCCACTTTTTCCTGTCAACACACCAATGTTGGCCATCTTCACCATTGAAACCCCAAAATCCCTGGAGAAAAGAAAAGGGAACTTGCTATAGTTAATGACCATCGAAGCAGTTGTGTTGTCCCCCATAAGAGCTTGGTCTGACTGAAGTAGGCCGGAATTTTTGACAAGGTTGCTGAAATAGTTGTTATCAAATTTGTTGGAAGTGGCTCCGTCCAGGGGAGCCAACTGGGTGTCTGAGTCAGCTTTGTTTGGGCAGATACCCTGCAACTTTTGTAGGAGGGACGCATCAAGTGTTGGATCAGGTTTACCGTCAGAAAAGTTGAAAAGCCTTGGCTTGAATGTGAAGCATTGAGCGAAGCCAATAGTGTGCGCTCCTATAATGAACAAAAAAATGGATGAGAGCTTATAACTACAATAATATTTGCATTTTACCACACAAAGCAGGCTGGTAACTCTTTCATCCTGGTTTCTAAATCCGGTTTTACATCCATCTTAAGCGAGGGAGTTTAACCTTCTTTCATCAATCATATCTGAGCCTAAGTGATCAGCCTGATGAAGAAAAAGGTTAAAAAACAAGCAAATAACATATCGGACAATTTACAACAGAATAGGAGCGAGCATGTTTAAAGTTAATCCTTCATGCACGTTAAAGGGAAAGTGTCCTGGGTTACAGCCACACTTTCACTGGAGAAAATATGCAAAAGCATGCAGACTTGATTGTTTTGCAATCAAGTAGAAGAGGGCAAGTTTTTTGGGGATGAGGAAGTCCTTTTGGCTGCTCGTTTGGTGCAAGTTAAAGTTAAATATGAGCTAGGAACGTATCGAACCTGATAACACGACTACGTCCTTTTTATCAAGCCCCTTTGAAGTAAATTTTGCAGTGATATTTTCCAATGATTCAAAAGGGCTTGGCAATTCCTTGTTAGCTGCATCCTGACTTGCTGTTGTGCCATCTCGGCGACCCAAGGGAACAGCCCAGTCTTGTCCACCAGCCTAAGGAAAAAATATGGTGAATTATTAGTATGACAAAGAAGACGACTTACAGATTATGCTTGAATGTCTATGGAGTTGTAAACAACTTGAACAAAGTGTTGGAGTTTCTTACAAGAGAAACAGCTTCTCTTGCTGCAAGAGTTAATATATCAGCACAGGAAACAGTGGATGGGCAAGCTTTCTCCAGATTAGCCTTAATCATGTCAATGACCTCATAGCCTCTAGCTGAATTTCGATTAGGTAATGCATTTTTCTCCCCCTTAACTGCGTCGGTGTCATCAAGTAACACAGAAGCATCACATCCCTAAAGAGAAAAACATACTTTTGAATCAGTTTCTGGAGAAAACAAAAAAGAAAACAAGAGGTCAAGCAATTCATATTGCTAGCCATGTAGCAGAAATAAATTCTTTCCAACAGTCGTTTTATTTTTTTTACATCTATTTGTTTGGAACACTAAGAATGAACACGTGACATCATATTTAAAATAGTGACCTTCTATTGGAAGTAGTATGAATTGAAATTCCAAGTGTGAGATAGTTATAAAGTGCCTATAATTTGTTAGAATCGACAGACCATTTTCAACTTGTGCCTTCTTTTGACCATTTAAAGGTTTTCCAAAAGATTTCAAAAGAGTCAACAACTAAAAATTGCAGGATAACATGTTTACATTAACAAAACAATCGTGGAAGTGAAGCCGCAAGAGAGAGGCTGCCATCCTTGTATCATTGGCAATGGCTGACAACACACCATACTGGACAATCTTTGTCAGGCTAGGACAAGTGGAATCATAGAACCTATAATCTAGTTGACAGGATGCACGAGGACTTAGGTACAAGAAGCAAAACAAGGCCACTAAGAACATTTTGTAGAGGCTTTGATCCATATTTTGAGAGTGACCAAAGTGTCTAAATGCTCACTAGTGTTTGTGTGACAAACTGTGTGTAGGTACAAGCATTTATATAGAAGCTAACAAAGGAGAACGCATACTATTTTCCAATTAACTTTTGTGCAAAGTGGCAGAGCCACTGGAAGCGTCCCTATCTGCTGAGTTTGGTACAACTCCACATTCTGATAATGGAGGAAGAACACAGCCCGCCCCACGTCATTGAAAATTAGAACTACTCTAAGTGGTAGAATGATGTGGTACACTATTAGAGTAGAAAAAAACACTAGTAGAGTATTGATTATACTCTAATCAGGTTGACTTAATTCCCCCATGTGAAGAAAATTTGCACTTCAAAGACTTCTTGTCACTCTCTTTATTGGGTAAACACTTCCTTTAGCATATGTTTTGGGCCCTGTCGTGGAAGTTGGAGGCTATTTCTAGTCAAAAATCAGATTTATAGGCCGAAAGTGCTACTTACATATGCTTATGTTGAAGTAGTGGATTATACACTGTAAATTGTAGTGGGGCTTGTGAACAGATCAGTCGAAGACTAAAATGGGAGAGGAAGATGGGATTAGGTGGCCTAGTTGGGAGACCTGGACTTGTATTCTTCACGAGGATACGAAACAAGTTGGATGTTGGTATTATGGGTCAACCCAGATTGAAATGAACATTAAAGAATCTTCCCTCTAGTGCTGACAGCATATAATTGCTCGTAGTGGCAGTCACTAGAGCAAGCGTGAACCATTTTAATTTTTCATTGGACTGACTTTTGTTGACTTTTCCTAATACACGACATTGATATGTTTGATTTTCACTGAACCTTGCGAATAAGTGCTACCAAATGTCTGCAAGCCGAAAGAACTATAAAGGTCCGCATGCCGTTGAGTTTTTGGTGAAAGATGAACTTGGTTAGCAAACGGCAACCAAAGGTCCCATACTTAGTTTTATGGAGAAAAATCGACTGGATGTTCTTGGCCTAGTTTTTTGGAAGGTCTTTTTTTAATTTAAACTTTATGTTATAATTATTTTTATTTAATGTAAAACTCATAATTTATAATACATCTACACGTTGAGATGTCATTTTAATACTAGCAATACCAAGATGTAATAGGGATAAAATAGAGCATAAAATAAGGTTTAATACTATACCAAAGACAAACTCTAAAAACTAGTCTAAAAATTAAGGACTCATGGCTTCCAACAAGTTCTGAGTGGTAAAATATTAATTTTGCATTCTCTTACCAAAGCTACTGAAGACTAAAGACTGAAGGGTAGAGACATGCAATTTGGCAGCCAAATTTTAAGATACATTCATTTTATAGTCTAGTAACACGAAATTTCCTAACTTCACTTTTATCGGTTGGCTTATTATTGCTTAAATTGTTTTGACTGTTTCGACTGTTGTCACCCTCTGAAAAGACAAGCCCCTTCAATCTGGATTCCCGATGCGCACTGGGAGACCACTAATCTGCATGTGCCTGAAACCACCGGACAGCCGAGCCCAGCCCAGATAGAATGTCCTTCTTTTCACCTCTTTCCTCACCCACCCTCCTCCGCTCTTTTGAGTTTCCAAATTTCTGTTCAGGGCGTTAAGCAGTAACAATCCCTGTCCGATATCTTCCTTTCTTTTTTCTGACCTCGTCGTTGGCTTGTATTTGAAGCACTACACCGTCAGGGTTGAGGGTTGACATTATCCCATCAAGTTTCAACTTGAGCACTTTGGAGTCAACAACTTTGGGGGTAAAGTAAGTTTCCTTTTAGGTCCAAGTGTTCGCAGTTCCCCTCTGCGCTGAAAATTTAACCTACCATTTGAAACTTCTATCAATCTGGTGGGTGTTAAGATCCATTGAGTGGTTTGTCCTATGAACAACAACGCCATGATGATTGTCTGTGTTAACACGTGAAACTGATGAAGCCATAAGGGGCATAGGTAGGGAGTTTAGTTTTTAGGCGATGCAGAGTGAAACCCCACTAAAAAGAAGTACGTTTAAAAACTTGAAATAGATGAAACTAAAAGGGAACAAATTTTGCTTAGCAAAAATTACCATGACTGTCACAAGAAAATATGCCACAACAAGCTGTTTCCATGTTCCCGTTTAAATAACGGTATCATAACATCCAAAGCCTGAATCATCTTTTTTGCGCTTTACTAGTCACTAAATTGTAAGAGTTGCTCTAACAGAGATTACAGAACAGGTAATCGAAGAAGCCCTGCGTGCAGTCATAACAGCAAGAGCAACTGCAACCCACCAACATGATTAGGCGATTAACTAGTAATCTTAATAAAAATCCATACTTGTCAACAACAAAAATCCAATTTGAGAGATTCAAACAGAAAAGGAAAAAGAGCAAAGACAAGATATTACCATTCATCGACGACCTTGTCTTGTTCATCTCTTTCCATCTGGAACTCAAAGTCCTTGTTAGAAGTCTCAATGGCTTGTGGAGCAGGGGGTTCCATCTCTCCCACTCTCTCTCTCTATCTGACTTGCAATTGGGATTTCTGGGGAGAGATAATTAGGAATGGAGAAGGAGACGATGTTGGGCACGCACGTGAATGCACCTGTGTCGGCTGTCCAAAATGGGTTGAAGATAAAAGGATAAAACCTTTTCGATCTGCAAAATAATTATTCTCCCTTGATTTTCGATATGGCCCATTTGTAAAAAGCAGCATCCATAAAGAATTTGATTTGACCAAACTTTAATGCTTCGACCCACAAATCACGAAGGTGGTCTCACTTAGATCCTACCCGCCCAATGGTTCTCTACCAACAATTAAGAGGGCAATCCAACGGTTGGAAACGAGCGTCTAGAAGAGGAGGAAAAGGAATAGACCTACTCGGGACAGTCTACTGTGACAAGTCTCTGTCGGATTTACAGCGTTGCGTTGTGGATACGAGAATCTCCTGTCCGAAAATCTTTCTCACGAAAAGTCGGGTTTTATTTTGTAGAAACACCTTTGCTTCTCATCAAAACTTCTAGTACAGAATATAGTAATTTGCAGAACAGTATACCTGCACAAACAAGGTCATTAAAACTGCCATTAATTTGCCCTAAGGTTCAACGTGCCGTGTACATCTGACTCAGAAAGGACAGGCTTTTCTGGGGAAGTCTAATCTGCGCAATTTAAAAAAAAAAAAAGGATTCATCGCCCTTCGCTCCGATCTTTGCTATTTTTTTGTCCTTAATTGAGGCCCCTAATCCTCTCTGATATAGAGTTCGCTTTTCCAAGAAAGACAGCGGTTGTACAACTTTATTGCCTTTCCTAACTCGGTGTCATAATTGATGGCAAGTTCTGGCCTGAAAGATAGTATCAGGTAAATATATCTCCGAAACATGACATCCATAGGACCGCATAGCGCAGTGGATTAGCGCGTCTGACTTCGGATCAGAAGGTCGTGGGTTCGACTCCCACTGTGGTCGGTTTTGTCCCGCTAATGATCAAGCAACGCATGGGAGCGTTTGTTTTTGCTCCGACATCTCACACATCCCTTGGTGCGGGAGAAGCTTGTTCTTCTACCTCTGTTGGTGGGAATTGTTGCAAGAATCAAAGTCGGTTCACTCGAGCATGAAATTTGTAAGATACTACCAACAAAACTCTCAACAATTTAAATATTTACTTGCAGAAGCCTTCGTAAAACCAGTGACTATCAAGTTCCTAGTGGAAAAGAGGAAAACAAGAGAGACAAATAATATTAACTTCTAATTTCTACACATTCACTTTTTGAATCCAAATATACATGGATGTGAAATTATTACACCCAGAGGTAGGGTTGAGAGTAGTATACAGAGATTTTTTTTTTTTCTAGAATTGTCGTGCAGAAAAGAAGCACTTGCAACCTCCGGAGACGTTGACGTCGACAACGACAATGCAAAGAACCTATATCCAAAATTTTAATGGCTGAGTCACCTACTAGAGCATCCACGAAGCCTGTAAAACAATTCTGGAGCCGTGTATCAGTGAAAACCATGACCAAAAGGCAGCAGCAGGTCTTCCTTCTTTGGGAATTATCTGAAATTGCTCCGTTTGGTCTCGCGGTTGAAACTGATGGGAGCACTTGTACAAGGGCCGGGATGACGTGTGTTGCCACTTAAGTGTGGCGGAGAAAAGCTAGACTGGGGCTCCAGGGTAGAGCGGGGAGAATGACGGGACGCAACTCCTAAGTCCGAAGTTTCATAATGAGATTGTTGGCTAGTGTCACTGGAGAAACCAAAAAAAAAAAAAAAAAAAGAAGCAATAATCTTTGAGACTGGGAGTGGCATTCATGCAAGAGAATGCATTCGATTTCATGGTCTCTTTTCCTCTTTCAATGTCAGTAATCTAAATTTTCCATGACAGTGAGGGAGAAGGTAATGCAGAAAGAAACTCTTACCTCTCATAGGCCAGCTTTTCTTTAACATTTTGTGTGATTGGAAAAAATGGAAGATGATTGCGTTTACTTTCAGATGACGCTTTTGCACTATGGGGTTTATCCTGTCAAAAGTAAGACAACCATAATACAAATGACAAAGTCTTGTAAAAGAAGAAAACTGAGTGGCGTGGATCTTTACCATCTGGTTCTTCCCGTTAAATGCCGGGTTGCAAGATGAGACTTCAAGGTGTTGCGAATTTTTCAGGAAGCGATGTTCTAGTAACTTGGCTGCAGAAGGTCTCTCTGCAGGATTTCTCCGAAAGCAGCACCATAAAAAGTCCTTCCCCTCGGGTGACAAGGTCTCAGGTATGGGAGGATTATCCCTTAAAACCTTGAACATTGCAGCAGCCTGCATCAATAAGATTGCAACTTAAACAAGAGCGAGAAGACCTAATTAAGTACAATACGCCTAATCCAAATCCAATATTCCATCCACCATGCTAAATCCAGAGGCAGCATACAAAAGCTACAGTTGAATGAAGAAACCAAAAGCTAGCCAAGTTATCCGACTGAAAAGATGCAGGTATAGAACTTGTAAGAAAGAAATAACGTGCTGTCCTAATACCACACTTCAGCATCTCTCAACTATAGACCAATTATACCACAACGCCACTGGATGCAGCATAACATACGGTACACCTGCTTATGAGGCACATTTTCTATACCATAAGCTTGCCAAGTACACGATGGAGGTTCCATAGACCATTTATAGAGCACATTTTCTATACCATAAGCAGTTTGTAAGGCAGTTGCGAGGCATAACGGACGAACAAAAAACGGATGTACTTATTCATTTCATGTGCATCAAACAACTATCCAACGTATAGACCTAGTAAATTTAATACGATAAAATGTTATTGATAAAAATAACTGCAGTTTGAAGGGTTCATGACATATCACGCAGATAAAGGAACATTAGGTGCCTACCCCTTCAAACTCACTCCAAGGGGGTTTTCCAGTTAACATTTCAATTATGGTACAGCCCAAACTCCAAATATCTACAGCAAAAGCCAGATCGGAGTTGGAATCTTTCTGCATCACAGCTTGCATAAGCTGCAAAAAGACAATGATGTCAGTCACGAGATATACAGGAATGTAATGAACTCATGTAGCAGCAGCAGTATACCTCTGGAGCCATCCAGTACGGACTTCCCTTCAGAGAAAGATTGGCTGCTTGTCCAGTAAGCTGTGCAACAATTAAGTCCAAATTAATAACCCGTATATTAATAGACAAATCACCCAGAATCCTATGACATATACTATCATATCCCATGAACCATCAACATCTTGATACATGGAAACTTCCAGAATTAGGTAATCACCACTAAGCCAAGGAAAAAACTTTTAATTGTCAAAACTATCAGCTCAGTAACATGGCCGGGGATATCTAGCTATTGGTGATATCCAAAGTATCCTACTAAAGGATTCACAAGTTTAAAGGCAAGCACCGGATCATCGGCCTAGATTTGAGAATGCATAGTATGAGATACCAAATTCTATGCAAATATTACAAACTGAAAGTACAAGAACATTCTATCGGTGGGATGCTGATTTCATGTAACAGGGCCACAATACTGCATGTTTTTTTTCATCCAAGGGAAAAAAAAAAAAATTCCCAATCATAAACCAAATTTTTAATTGAACATATCAGCACAAAAAATTCAAGTTAAATTTTTTAAATCTCTTCAACAAGTACAAGAAATATTTTATCATAAGAAAAAGAAGAAACAAGTAGGTGTAGTAAAGAAAAAATATCTCTGTAAAAGGTCAAAGGAACGAGGGACACATATTAGATAAATCTATCTTCAGTTACAGAAGAAGAAGAACAAATACCATCTCACATAGCTAAAAGGGAGATTGGCCATACTGATGACCAACTATTGCAAATACAATGGAAAAGAACCAAACTTACGTGTTTAGCCATGCCAAAATCAGCAAGCTTGACAACCCCACATGAATCAACAAGCAAATTTGCTCCTTTGATATCCCTATAGAAAACGGGAAAACAAGTTCAAGTAGACACAAAAAGAAATGAAAATGAAGGTCCATATAATGTGTCGTTAAGAGATTAGCCCCTAGACTAGTTCTTCCTCACTGAAAAATTGCATAAAAGTTTCACATTCTTAAGCATCGTGTTTGGCCTATGACACAAAGTGTATGTTAGAATGTTTCAACAACTCAAATCAAACATGAAGTGTACCTGTGAATTGTCTTCGTGCTATGCAAGTAAGCCAACCCAGAGAGAATATGGCGAGTAAAATTGCGAACAACAGATTCTGTTATGGCTCCACAATGTTCATTAACATACTTATTAATTGAACCAGGATGAACATACTCCAGATATATATAAAATCTGTCTTCAACCTGCACATGCACCATAAAAAATTCCAACATATATTCAAGGAAACTCCGGTTCTCAAGTTGAGATGGGTCTATAATCATGCCACTGGAAACACTTACTAAGTCACTGCCATAGTACTGCACAATATTTGGATGCTTGAGCTGGCTGAGAACTTTGATTTCCTGAAATTAATTATAGGAATAAGCAGAAGGTTGAGGCAAAAATACAAATAAATAATCAAGAAACATTTTTCTTTTATAAGTTTTCAAAGTGGTATCAGAGAGAAAAGGAAGAGTCATGTGCAATTATGTTTTAAAAGGTAAGAGAATTATGTAAAAGCTACAAAAGGATTTGTAGCAGTGGTGCAGGACAAATAAGATACTCAAATGACAATCTTATGAACAATGATTTCAACTTAAAAAAAAAAATGCATGTCCCACAAACCATACAAAAAATGGTGAGGATTCTGGATAATTACTCAATCTAAGATAAAAGGTATGTGTTTTATACTGCTACTGCACAGATTAAAGTGGTACTTCCTTCTAAGGAGCATTCTAGTAGACATACTAACAACACAAATTTATAAACTTGTCTTTCACATGTATCTAAGTTAAGATGTCAATAACAGCTGTAGTTGACAGGATAACAACCCCCACCCCGTAAAGAAAAAAAGAAGAAGAAGAAGAAGAAAGCAGAGAGAGCAATCCTCAATGTAAGTATCAGTATGGGATAGATTCTAAACGAAAACAGAAGAGTGAGCTATACCCAGTAGCATGGACATGGACAGATATATAATCCGGTACAGGGCAAGAAAATAGGGAGTCAAAGTTGTATAAAAACATAAAACAGGTGCCAACCTTGGGAATTTATCTTATGGAATATGTATCGAGCTAAAAGGATTCCTGGTAATGAACAAGACTGATGTACTCTGAAGAGATAAAAATTCTTTGTCGAGAAAACCAAAACCATTCTCTAGAAATTTCTTTACAAACAATGTTTGAAGGTGCAAAACCCCATAAGTATGAAAGTTTACAAAACATAGGAAGGTGATTAAAGAATAGAATACTTCATAGGACCTATGTATTGAAAGGAACAAAAAACGTGATTGAGTGGAAATGGTGAAATCACTTTTGATTCATAATCAGTTTCTATGATGCATAGTTGTTCTAAGAACAAAGACATTAGGAGAAGAACATATATAGCAAAGGCATTTGGTGTTGGGCTGTTATGAACCCGTGTGAGTGGGTATAGACTAAGTTGGGCCTAAAACATCATTTACAACACTATGCATCCATAGGCTAGAAATCTTTCTTAGCAACCTGAAAAAATCTAGACAAACAAAACTTTCTAGTGAAAACGAAAGACCTTTGATGTTATCCCTAGGAAAAGTTTCCAAGGCTGGATGGAACAGATAAACATGCACAAGTACACCACTCAGCAAAATCTTCCACTCAGAACAATGAAGAAAGCAACACGATCCACTGACATTGTCCATGCAATAGTTAATCCTTAAGTGTACTTGTTCACCTACCAGGTCAACCATCACTATTTTCACCCATCCCAAGTATCCATTGCATGCACGTCTGCCATGAGTTACTCAAAGATGGATGAGCTAAAGTTTTCCCTAATCCGAGGAACAAGACACAGAACGGAAGCTACATAGGGTACTCAAAATCTTCCACTCCAAACAATGAAGAAATCCTAAATCTTCCGCGCAATAGTTAATCCTTAACCATTAGCGATTTCACATATTCCAACCATTTATTGATGCATGTCTACCGTGGGTTGTTCATCGATTCTTTTGTTGTATACAAGGAGATAGATGAGCTAAAGTTTTTCCTATTGTGAGGAATAAGATACGGACTGCAGGATTAAGAAGAGCATGGTTCATTAGTTTGAGATTTTCTTAGAAAGACCAAGGGAGGAAAAAGAACTTGATATATTTGACTACAACACAAGTGTTTCCACTGGAAACTAGTAGCACAATAATTCTGAAAAAGAACCTGCTGTAACTGCTTCATACACTCTGCAGATTTTGGGTCATCAGGAAATAATTCAACTTCCTTCATAGCACATAAAGCTCCAGTTTCCCTGTAAGAAAAGAATTATCGTACTTAGAATTTACTGCAACAGAAGATACTAGAATAAGAAGTACATGGAATGTATATACCTATTAGTAGCAACATAAACACTTCCAAATGTACCACGCCCAATGAGCTTTCCCTTTTGCCACTGACTCTTCATTGGCATTGATTCAGGTCTAGCTGTAGCTTGGGGAATTGGAGATGAATGTGAAGGACTGGCTGCTCCAGGAGGAAGAGGTAATGGGTGGACATTTCCAGGACAATTACCTTCACGACGTGCTGTTGAAATTTCAAGGGATAACTTAGAATGCAATGGCGATGCAGGTCCACTTGGGCTTTTGGTGTTCTGTTGGGGACTTCTCACTCGGGGACTTTGAAGGGGAGAAGTATCAGAACTAAATGCAGAGGAATCAAAGAAAGCAGGGGGAGAGAGCCCTGGAATCAATTCAGAGGTAGGCATCTCAGGAGCAGACCATGCTTGGTTTCCCCCAGGATGCACATAGTAGTAGTATGGAAATGCATCAGCTGCACTCCGCCTCTGCGGGCTGAGTGCAGGACTCGAGAAAGGACTATTTGGAGCACTCCTGATGGGAACACTGATCCTGAAGTCATTTCTTGAGCTTTGTGAGCCATTATGATGCTGTTGGTCCCTCCTTGATGACATCGTATCACCATGGTCCGCACTCTTTCTACCGTCTCTTGCATCATGGCTAGCAAACACACTGAAATACGACATGTTTGCAGAGGTAAAAGGTCAGCCCAATGATGCGACTGCAACTCTGTGCACCATGGTTATCAGACCAATACGTTTCTCCAACACCTTATCTGGTTAAGTTCCACGGGCATACAGCATACATATTTGACACGACGGAATTACATAGTTGAGCAATAAGCAAAGTTACGCATGTGACTAGAATCCGCGATGTCCTAATAAAAGAACACACAACACTAGCAAACACCCGAACGCCTTTCATTCAGCTACTATTATTGAAAGACTGATCACCCCGCCATTTATCGCATCAGCCTTAAGAAAGTAAGATCTTTGCGGACCGAGACACAAACAGGAAATAGAAAAGGAAATCCGGTGAAACGAATCAGAAGGCACAGCGTATTGATCTACGGTGAAGAAAAAAAAGATTGTGACTCAACGAACTTGTATATCTTTTTGAAAAAGGAAAAGAAGGAAAAAGAATGAAAAAGAAACCCATGCAGACAACTGACACCAAAAAGTAATTGATAAGACGTTAAACAAAGAACACTACGCAATTCGGTGTAGAATCTGAACCATCGAGGATCAAAGATTTACCTCCTAATCGGATAGGTCGAGGAAATTCGGTCTCTATCTCGCTCCTCCACACCTGAGCTCGGCCCGGTCTTCGGCGAAGGTAGTGGATGGTCCACATCGTCGGAACTCGACCCCTCCTTCCGGCGAAGGATCCCGAACGCCGGCTGCGGAAGCGGCAGCGGCTTCGCCAAGGACGCCGAAGAAGAGCGCTCGGTCAAGAACTCCGAGTGGCTCGGCGATCGTACCAGCTGCGGCTGCCGGTCTTCCGCTCCGCTGGCTGGACAGCTGTGGTCGTTCAAATACCGGTGCTTCCGATGGCGGCCGATCCTACTTATCCGGCCAAAACGCCACGGACCGACGGTGACGTCACTTGACTTCCTACCAGGCGAGGAGTCTGCGCCCGGCAGTTTGAGGGCGGACGAAGACGAGGAGGAGGAGGGGGAGGAGGAGGAGTGAGAAGAGGAGAAGGAAATGTTAGGCAACCAACGCATTGTTGCGTCCGATCATACCTTATATCCGATAAACATTTCGTATCTCCAATGGAGTCACGGTGTGAACGAAAGAATTGTGTTGATTGCAGAGAAGGAACAAAAAGAGGTGGTCGAGCATAAGAGAGAAGAGGCTCCTAAGAGAAGACCCATGGAAACCGTGGATCCTCTTCGAGTGACATGGACGGTGTCCGCGTCCTGCCTTTGCTCTGTTCGTTTCTCTCCCTCCTACGCGTTTTACAACGTACTTCCACGCCAAACGGGATTGGTGTCTCCATTTTGAGAGGTCAATATGATCTCTGCTTCTAACGAAGTCAAGCCTCGGAGAGAGAGAGGACGTTGCTGTGTTATATTAAATTCCGTTGTTTCTTCTATTTTGGATTGAGGTTGTTGGGCAGTTGCTTCGCCAGATGGCCCAATCATCTCTCCTACCCACCCTCCTCCCATCCTGAACCTAATTTTGTATCTTTATTTACCATTTTTCAACCCTAAACATCCTTTAAAAAAAATCGAAATACAAAAGCCTTTTCACGTCAAAAATCCTATTATTTTATTTTATGCTCATCCTTTGCCGCGGTTCCACGTTAAGGCATTGATTAACGATTGACTGATGGAATCAATAACCTGATGATGATCAACTCACGTTACTAGATCGATGCATAATTGAGGTTTAATATCTGGAAGTTCGTGCAGTGTGAGCAAGTTGATTAAAAGTCAAATCATAACCATTCAACTCTTGCGCCACCAGCCTCCCCGGAATTGATCTAGAATATAGTAGTTATTGATAAGAGAGACCATGTGCTTTTACGGAAATAAGTGCTTTACATTAAAGAAAAAGTCAATCTGATCGAGTTGCGGGCTTGAGGAGCTGACCGGATTAGCAACATGATTATCGTTTATTATATACTAATTTTACAAGATCCTAACCGTTGAGATGGTCCCTGGTAGGATTGGAATTCTGGATCCTGGCTGCAGATTTGAAAGTGACGGAGTGTGTTTCAACCATTAAAAAATTTGAAGAGTAAGATATACAGTGTTTACTTGGTCTAAAATGAAAGTTACAAAGGTAAGCACCGCGTCAGTCTAGTTTCGCTTTCTTGTTGTAAATTCAAGACCTGGTCAACTTACCGGCGGTGGCTGAAAAGCAGGTCAATCGTCAACTGCGAAAGCCAACCCTTCGCAGAAGTTCTGACACGTTGCATGTTGAATGGTATCTAAGTAGGGGGAAAGGGCCAAAAGCATTACTGTGAATTTGGATGAGATCAAATGAAGAGAGAAGCATCTTTAAACGATATGTTAAAAAGGTTACGTCTTTTCGCAAAAGCAGCGTCCCCTCCTGTCCTTTTTAGGTTTACAGTACTTTTCTTCCTTCTACGAACTTGGAGATCAAACGCCCCATCGTGGGTTTCCAATTTGAAAAGTGCTTTATGCACTTGAAAAGTGTTTTGGGCTACAACCGAATAAAGCGAGTTCGCAAAAGTGTAGAAATTACGCCGTCAGTAGAATCTTTCAATGCAAACTGTGGAATGATGTGTCAATCCACCAAAGGTAGGAAACGACGCAGTTTCTTCCATACTGTATTTTCAGACAAGGAGGGAGACGAACTCCCATTGATCAATAATGACATCAACTAAGAACAGCTCTGTTCATAACTGCTCCGACACAAGAAGCAAGTGATTCTATTCAGAAATAGTACAGATGAGCCATTTTCTCATTAACCCCTATCTCAAGCAACAATGTTAAGTTCCTTGTCTATCTGAGATTACCAAAGCAAAGCTCCGGCATGAACCTTTTGAAAACAACATACTTATTCTTACAGTGCTTCTCGCTGCTAAGTCATGATGGCCAAACCCTAGAAGGCTCTCGAATTGTCCTTCAGTGTCTATAAACTGGCAGATTCTTGGTTTTCCAACTTTGCGGCAGCTATCTTACATACGGGCATAGTCTCGTTCTTACTTAGAAGCTTCAAAGATGGATGAACCTCGACATCACTCATCAATACCCTATCTCCAATATCTAGATGGCTCACATCCACCTCGATTTTTGCCGGGATGTTTTCAGCCGGACAGAGATATTTTAGACTAGTTCTTATCCTCTGGAGATGGCCACCTGCTTTGGCATTAAAGAGTTGTAATTAGCATAACAGTAGCAAAAGAAAAATACCTTACAAGTTAGAATGTGAGCATCTCAACAGGTTTCTATAGAGGCAGTAAAAGCCCTAAAAGCATTTGTCATCAATTGTAATCATATTGAAAATCAACCTGAATAGGCTGAAACACATTGATTAATACAAATCCCCATGTTTGACTTACAAAGTTAAAAGCAATAGCAAGTGATTGCAATCCAACAAAAAGTGACAAAGACACTAAGAGTGAGCAAGGAAAAGAGAACAAGAAAGCATGCAGCGTTGAAAAAGTTGATTGTAAAAGTTTGACTGAATTTCAAAGATACTAAGAATTTTTTTTTTTTTTTTTGGAGGGGGGTGGGGGGTAGGAGGAGGGGATAATAGACAGAAAAGTTTGACTTATTAGCAACAGGATGTATCTACCGCAGCAAATGTTTCAATGTCCGTCTATAAGTTTAAAAACACATTAATCACAACAAAACTGCACTTGTTTGTTGCATCAGAAATAGACTTAACTTATTTGCCCTAAATGTAAAGGAAAGATATCATTTATCTAGCATCAAAGTTTCCCTAGAAATTCCAATTTTTTTAAGGATTCACAATAGAGAAGTAATATACAATAAGAATATAGCAAGCAAACTAGCCACTCTCCATTTCCATTTGATTGTATATTGTTTTTGAAAAAACTTTCAAAGTTCACATCATCATCCACGGACAAGCACCATCCATGATACAAATGTAAAGAAGCAAGCAATCTTATTTTATTTAGTACTTCGCACCACAAATACACAAAACTATCTATGGACAATAACACAAAGACAGCAACAAGATATGTAGATCTACAACCCTCACCCACTCGACACATCAAAGGAACCCCCAGGGCTTACCAACATGGCACAGAGATAAAAAATAACTCATTAATCTAGAAACTTGTCAGAAAGAACACACAGGCTGCAGTAAAAAGATTAGGGAAAAGCTTAGTGCAGCTTTTTATCTTTCATGGTATAAATCATCTAATAGGGTCTCCTGAAATGACGAATCATTAACAACATGGATTTTAAAAGTATTGAGTCCATAAGTTAACAAACGACTACAAATCTCTTCTTTTGCACACCTCCTAAAAGAAGCCCGCAAGCACAGGGTGTGCTTCTCTCCCTCTTGCAATGTCAGCTAAACTTTAATGGCTAAGCTTTAGGAAACTACATGCAGCTTGCAGCATGGAAGTGTCAAAAGATGAGAATTAAGAAGAATTTCCACCCCAGCACGACAGGTATTGATAGACAACACAACCTCGTATGTAACAACTTACTGATGGGCAGAATGGTTGGAGAAATAAAAATGAATCAAAGAGATCTACAAACAGAAAACAAAAATATAAAAGAAGAAAGGCTCCTGGAGACATGAATTCTTTAAGCCCAAAAAGGAACTGACTCTGAAAAACTGTAGGACTGTGCAAAAATCCGTTAGCTAAAACCTGAACTCCTGGAGGATGGAGGTGATTAAATTAGAAAGGAAGAACCTCAAAATTGAAAATGGAGCTTTCGCATCATAACATTGGATGGAGGCAAGCATAAATTCTAAGCAATGCTATAGGAGACTTCGATGGGACACCTAGGTGCAGGCATTTTGCAACAAAGACACGTCTACATAGACCTAAGCTACAGACGCAAACTTGGAGAATGTAGCTAGCAATTAAGTCCAAATCAAAATGTATGTTTTCAATCACCTAAAAATGATAAAGAAAGGAGTCAAGAACCCAAGTAAACAAAGCAAACAAGAAATAGAGTGCGTCGTTGATTACCTTTCTTAAGACCAGGACAATCATCTTCGCCTTTGAAAGTAACGGGCACATCAACCTTCAACTCCGTACCCTTCTCGGCCCAAACAAAGACCAAATTCAATATATCCCCACTCTCTTTGTCCCTATGAATCTGTTATTCAGAAATAAATAAAAAATTAAAAAAACAGAAATTTCTCGTAAACAGAAAAGGAAGAGCTGGATTAGCCTGCCTTGATGGGGAGTACAGCTCCGGATTCAAGTAGGTGTGAGGACCCGGAACCGGCGCGGATTTGTAGCGCGAAGGTGGTGGAGCAGAAGAAGGGAAGCTCAACGGACTTGAGAATGGAGTGGATCTGCTTCCTCTCGGTGGTGACCAAGAGCTTCCTGGAGAGTGTTCCAGCGCTTTTAGAAAGAGACTCGTCGCCTGGATGGAAGAGCTGCTGTTGGGAGAGCACAACGGCAGGGATTCGGCCCTGGGCCCGGTCCCTGGCCGACACTCTGCTCCCGCTGATCTCCCTGGGAACCGCCTGGATCGTGTGGTACGAAGCTGATCGAGACAACGGTTGTGCGCTGGGTGTAGGGTGGCTCGACACCAATGCCCTGAGGTTGCCGGTAGCGGAGCGCCACAACTTCGCCATTTCTGGCTGCCCTAGCCTCGACTGTGAGAGGGTTTCTGCGACTTTCTAGGGGTTTAAGGTTTTGGGCCTCAAAGAGTTTCTAAATGCTGGTCCGAACTTGGTCTGGCACTCACTCCGAGCATGGAGGCCCAAAGCATTCGGGCCACCGAAAATGTGGTGGATCCGTCACTGCTCTATCGTTCGCGACATCCTAACCATTAAGAAAGGTATGATTTAAGGAGTCTCAATCTCTAGATGTGATTGGGATCAAGAAAATATAGTTTTGGTCTTTTTCTTTTTTCCTTTTTTGGTTCTTTCCTTTTGTTGATTCATGGAAAAAAGGTAAGTCGGAATTCAAACAAGACATACTCCGTATATAAACAAAACTTTTACGAACATTCTTTTTATGATGCAAAAACGTGATTGAAACATGACATCTCATGTTTATTCCTAAGATAAACATCGCGTTCAACAAATCCGTCTGCCAATCTAAAAACATCGCTATCCTAGTAAGCATCTAATGCCTTACGAGACCCGGAAATGAACTGAAAAACGTTTTCTTTTCTGTTGGTTCAGTTTATCTGTTCTGATCAATCCGGATACGCGCAAATGCAGAATCTTTTCAAGCACCGGCAAATCCTCCTCTTCGACTTAGTCTTTACCTAACAACCATAAAAAAAAATTGGTTTTTTGGAAGTCACCGTTTTGTCTTCTTCACAAGTTTTCTATCCCACAGCCGCACGCCCTAGCTTTAGCGGACAAAAACCAACATAAAAACTGTCTGTCCCCCAATTCCAGAAGTTGTTCATACTCATATCTAAGGGACACACGAAATGGAAATCATTTAAAACCAAGAAGAAGAAGAAAAAAAAAGAGCCAATCACGTCCACTTCTATCCATGCACGTCGTCTTGTGTAAACAACACGAACCATGGTTCTGGTTTTGCTTAATTTTTTACAGCACTTTGTAATTTTCAAACTTCGTACTGGAGGAACAGGATAAGTCCTGCCGAAACACGAAATCCTGGGTAAAAGTTAGCAATCATAAAGAAGACGAATAAAAAATTGCAACAGCAGAAGTTTGGTTGTTTCTTATTCGTCTTTGGCAAAACATCATCATGTTCTATTTCTATCTTTAAAGAAGCGAAAGTCGCGTTCAGATTCAAGTCCCTTGCGTTACCACGACCACTTTTGCCTTAAAAAGGCTAAAAGAGGAAAAGCACGAGGACAATATCAGCGGTGGGAAAGGATATGAAAAGGGGAGGCTCGAGTAGTCAGCAATTATCACAAAAGCAACGAAGAAAGATGGAAAAGGAAGAAACGCAGGCATGTTGCTGATGTATGATGGCATCAGAAGATCCATGTCATATAATAAAAGAGTAGTTCGGGCATTCCATGTCAAGCCCATGCACGTGATGAAGTTCCCACGAATCCATGAAAATTAAGTCAACAGAGAAAAAGCGGCATTGGAAGAATTGAAGATGGGACAACCAAGTATGAATAATTTAAGGAGGGGACAAAATGGGTGACGTGCATGGAGTGGGGTACCTTGCCTTCCACCACAGGTATATTCAGGTGGTCACTCCCCTTGTTAAGTCGCTTTTGGTTTGCCTCACTGGACAAAGGATTGCTGTGGACTCTGCCCTTCCAAGCAACAAGGCTACCATGATAATTATAAAAAGCAAGCACTGTTTTGACCCTAAACATTCCGTTTGGTTTGGCGTGGAAGCATGGATAACATTGGACGGAACCGATCGCTTTTTTTTTTGTCATTAAGATCTGCTAGATTACTAGAAAATGAAAGGTGCAATTATATATCACAATAAATAAGTAAAAATATCATTTTCCAACAGAGTTCCTGGAGTAAATTTCCACGCTAAGTTGCTAACAGACTTTATCTCCAGTCAATTCTGACAATATCTTTTTGTTCAATCAACCGATAATTAATGGGTTTAATCCCCGCCTGAGGATGATTGCAGTAATTGCTGGAGCCAAATATAGTGGTCAAATCCGAGGAGATCAGTACGTGTACAAATTGGTCAATAACTGTGTATAAAGAAATCCAAAGAGGACAAAAGAAGAAACGGGGTCTCTCACGCTGATTCTGACTGCAAAATGTACCTCTTACCCAGGGTTTAACATTAAATGGTATGAATCCCACTGCACGCAACGGCTCACCCTAACCCTGTGCCCTTCCCTGTGTCTTCTGGGCGCAGTCAGAACTGATTCAGTGGTCGCAACACTACATGCCTCTTCCTTCCCACCTTTTTGTCCCCCCCTCGAAGTCCCCCCACGGTCCCACCCATCCTTTTTTACCACGCACTTTCTGACTCTTCTTTCGCTTCATCCTCCCTCCCCCCGCCCCCCCCTCCTCCTCCTCCCTCGCGTCCCTCCCCCCACCCACCCCCCCTGCCTATACACGTGTGCGCTTCCTGCTACCTGGAATGCCCCTATGCTTTTTATTAAATTTCCATTCGGGAACCAAGTCCACTTGCCTTGTAAAAACCATGTGAATTCATTACGCTGACCTTTTTTAGTGGCACTAAGCTGGCTTTAAATCCTTTCTTTATATGTGAAAAAATTGAAATCCATCCCCATGCACCATTTGGTCGGTGACAAGTCTCGAAAACATAAAACATGTCTTCAATACCGTGCAGATATTAATTAATTTAGTTCTACTCTTAGTACAAATTAAACTGCAATCCATGACAGTGTAGAGTGCGTAGACCTGACAAGCTAACTAGGGTTCTCACCCATCAGTCCCTGAGGGGGATTGCTTAAGGTTTTGTCACTTCGAAATGAATGAAAAAAAGGTTTTGGCTCGTAAAACTGTCAATCAGGATGACTGTGATCCGCAGGTGTTCGGAAAAAAAAGGACGAGGGGAAGGTTATAAGGGGTTGCGTACGGATACTGACCGGGAATAGCAGGTCTCTTTAACACCCCGCCCCTCTCTTTCTGCCTCTGTCTTGTTACTCGTGCGCGCTGATGCAAGGAAGGTTGAAGAAGAAGCATTAATGAGCGAATCGAGAAACGATGTGCTGAGGATTGATAAGACGTAAATGCCCTCTTCGCCAACCCAGAAATCACAGACTCTATACAACTGTCAATTCCAACTGGTGCAGAAAATGAGAATGCAGAAATGGCAACGGGCGCCACCCAAACTATTCTCCTTCCACAATTACCTAAATACCCCTTACCACTGCTTCGGTGCCCTGTAGCATGAAATTCATTTTTGTAGACATACCATTTTGAAGAAGCCCAAGCTTAAAGTGGTTCTTGCTGAAGAAGCAAATTTAGATATAAGTGTTCATAAAACATGGTATATAAACTATTTAATGATAATTTGATCGATTAATTCTGAATGATACTTATAACTATCTAATAAGTGATCAATGTATTTAGATTTATATAAAAAATAAATTTATCAATCAATAATAATGAAGATCGATTATCTTTCATTTGTTTTACTAATTTTTTATTACTTATATCAAACATAATTATTTATCATAAAATGTAATATAATTATGGAGAGTTAAGTTGAATTATAACTAATTTTTCAAACTAACGATTGTTAATCGATAGATTATATGTTTTTATTTCAATAATTAAGAATTTGTACATATTATCAAAATGGTCAAATTATGCAAAGCACATATTGGAACAATTATTTATCACAAATGAATGTTTTAGTCTCGTATATCATTTCCAAGCCGCCTCTTGGAAGTACGAGTTAATCATGTCATTAACGTGGATTTACAATTGGTGTTAGGGAAAATGAAGAAACAGGGAGAGGAGAGTACAGGACACCTTGGTAATTTGGGCTCGATGGGAGAGGACGGTCAAAAAAGCGGGGTACTCTTGGCATTATGCGAAGACAGTACAGGGACAAAGAGGTAACTCAGTGACGCATTGAATTCTTGCTCAGAATAGGAGGTCCTTATATGGTTAATTTACGTGTTACAAAATATACCATCGAACGGTCAGTAAGGCGCTGGGTGAATCTGAACGGAGGACATGAAAACTGATATATGAAATTGACGTCGAGGCCCATGGGATCATCGCTCTTATCCATTTTTTCCCCGGCGTTCAAATCATTTCTGTTATTTCTTTTACAGCAAATTTTCTCTTGCTATTCTTTTTTCTAGACATTGGTGAAAACTCATTTTTTTCTCGGAGGGGATCGTGAAACTCAAAGATCGGATCAGGCGCTCTGTCGCACTCGAACCCTAGACTGTAAAGCGCTCTCCGTCCGCGTTTTCGAGTAGTTCGTTCAGTAGTTTCTCCCCCGCAACCGTCGACGTTTTCGGTTACCAGAGTCCTGTGTTTTCTCGCAGGTGTTTCATGGCTTCGGAGGGCGCCGGGAGCGAGAGGTAACGAGAGTAGGGCCCGAGACGTTGATCGAAGCGGAGTTCAGCGAAATCCTGAAGGTAACACGAGGTGAGATTCAAATTTTTCTTTGCGTCTTCCTCCTTTTAATTTTGGTCTTATATGCCACAGAAAATTGAACGGAGAAACAAAAATCTCATTGGTTGGAGGAACTCTCGGGCTCGAGAAGATTTTGCGTGATTCGGTGTTGAACTTCGGTTTCTCGTCAAGACGGATCAAGAAAGATCTACAGGCCAATATTTCGCGTCGTCCTGAGACGGTGTAATTGTGAATGAGAGATGAGAGCTTCTTCATGACGCCATTTCTATTGGTTCTTGCATTTCTGGTAATTTCACACCGGTTAGTTCTCGTTTCATTGTTTTCTGTTCCACTGTCGCTCTCTCTCTCTCTCTCTCTCTCTCTCTCTCTCTGTCCCTCTCTCTCTCACCCCCTCCCCCCCCCCTTCTCCCTCCTCTCTCTGTCTATCTATCTCTAGCGTAGTGGATGCCTTTCATGGACGTTGATAGAAGTCGCCGATCAGGTTCCTCAACGACTCGTTTGGATCGGTTCAATTTTTCTTTCTCGTTGCTCGATGACCAGCTTCATTTTCCTTTCTCTCCTTGTTGCTTCCGGTATAAGCCGGCTATTTGATTTATGTGCATCGGTCGTTGACTCGTCATGTTGGTCCTCTTCTCAGCTTCGATAATGGGACGCCTTTAATGAATCCTATTTACTTCGTGAGTGAAGCTTCTCTGAACCAACCCCGCTGTCCTTTGATCTCTCATTTCAATGCCTTCCCCATAATTATTAATTTGTGGTGAAAACAAAGCTTCACATAAGTACCCCGCTTCCCCTCTCGGTTTTCTTCACTCGTGAGAAGAGGGCAATTTGTCATTTTGTACAATCACATTTATGTCGATTGATTTCCTTTCTCTTTTTTCTGAATTTTGGGGGTTTTTTTAAAGATTTTTATGTGAGATTGAGGATGTCGTCATCGAGCTCACCGTGCGCGGCGTGCAAGTTCCTGCGGCGGAAATGCACACAGGAGTGCGTGTTTGCGCCGTATTTCCCACCCGACCAGCCGCAGAAGTTCGCGAACGTGCACAAGGTCTTCGGCGCCAGCAACGTCGCCAAGCTGCTCAATGAGCTAAATGCGTCGCAGCGTGAGGACGCCGTCAACTCTTTGGCCTATGAGGCTGAGGCCCGCCTGCGGGACCCCGTCTACGGCTGCGTGGGCCTCATCTCCATTCTCCAGCACAGGCTGAAGCAGGTCCAGAGCGATCTCATTACTGCCAAGAAGGAGCTCGCCACTTACATTGGCCCTCAGGCCATGCTCCCCATTATTCAACCACAGGGATTCCTCCCCCAACAACAGGTACTGCTATTTGTACGATGAATTATCAGTGTTTACAAAAGCATATTTTACGGGAAATGGTAAATTGAATTGGTTGACTGTTATTTTAGGTGCACCCGGGGAATCCTTCATCGTCAGTGATACAGTACAACATGTCTTCGATGTTGGGGATTCCCACTGGGTCCCCGGCGCATGGTGGGCAATTGATGATTCGCGAGCCACAGCTCCAGTCTCAGCATCACCAGCACCAGATATTTGAGGCTCAGCAATTGGCTGCGGCTGTGGCTGCCAGAGAGCAGCAGGAGCTTTTGAGGACATATGAGCAGCAGCAGCAGCAGCAACAGCAACAACAACATCAGCAGCCGCCGGAGCTCGTGAGATTCAACGGTGCGTTCGACACGGTGTCCCCGGCCGCGGCTGGTGGTTCGGTCACTGCGAGTGGTTTCAATCAGATGAACGTTTCCGGTGGTGGCGGTGGTAGCGGCGGCGGCGTTATGTCTCCTTCGCTGGCCTTAGGCACATATGAAAATCCTTTCCAGATTCAGACACAGCAAGCCGAGCATCATGTCCATCATCACCACCACCCTCTTCAGGCGCAGCTCTTGCTACAACCATTACAGCAGTCCCACGCACAGCAACAGGGCCAGCAAACGCAGCAAGCCCAGGGGCAGACGAAGTCAGAAAGCGAGGAGGGTAGGGGCGCCGGTCCAACTTGTTGATTTGTTTCCTGTTCTGAAGCTCTTTAGCCATCAAGCTTTTTGATCAAACAAATTCTCATTGAGCACTATTTCATAGTGAATTTCATCAAATTTATAATGTGAAATACATATCTGATGAAATGGGATCGATAATATGATAATTCTTGTTAGGATCATCTCTCTTTCAATTCAGAAAATTACGGACTTGTATATCACTTCAATACTATAAAAAGTTGTCAAATTATATGGAAAACAAATTTTAACAATTATATATCACAAATGGACGTTTCTGTCTCATATGTCATTTCCATGCAGCCTTTTGGAAGTACGATTTAATCAAGCCTTCTAATGATCATTAACGTGTATTGACACCATCTAATTAGATCATTTACTCATTTCGCTTGGAAGATGAAGAAATTGGGAGATGAAAGGGTAGCATGGTAATTTGGGCCCCAAGGGAGATGACCGTCAAACAGAAGGGTAATTTTGGCGTTATGCGGAGACTGCACAGGGACAAAGAGGTAACTCAGTGATGCATTGAATTCTTGCTCAGAATGGAGGTCCTTTTTACGGTTAATTTTACTCGTTACAAAATATACCATCGAACGGTCAGTAAGGGCCTCCGCAAATCTCAACGGCAGGCATGAAAACGCATATATGCAATTGACGTCGGGGCCCAGATTTTTTCCCCGTCATTCGAATAATTTCTTTTTGATATTTGTTTAAGCACATCTTTTTCTCTCGGAGGGTTCGTGAAACTCAAAGATCGGATCAAACGCTCTGTCGCACTCGAACCCTAGGCTGTGAAGCTTTCTCCATCTCATTTTCCCAGTAGTTCGTGAGTTGTTTCTCCCTACAACCGTCCACGTTTTCAGTTACCGGAGTATGTTTTCTCGCACGTGTTTCATGGCCCGGGAAGGTACGGAGAGAGAGAGGGAAAGAGAGAAGGGCCCGAGATGTTGATCCAGGCAGAGTTCAGAGAAATCTCAAAGGTGAACTCGAGGTGAGATTCTGGTTTTTCTTTGCTTCTTCCGCGTTTTAATTTCGGTCATATATGTCATAGAAAATTGAACGGACAAATAAAAATCTCGTTGGTTGGATACTTTCGGGCTCAAGAAGATTTGCGTGATTCGGTTTTGAACTTCGGTTTCTCGTCGAGACGAATCAGCAAAGATCAGAACGCCAGTATTTCGCTTCGTCCTGAGACGGTGTAATTGTGAATGAGAGATAAGAGCTTCTTCATGACGCCATTTATATTGGTTCTTTCATTTCTGGTAATTTCACACCGGTTAGTTCTCGTTTCGTTGTTTTCTGTTGCACTGTCGCTCTCTCTCTCTCTCTCTCTCTCTCGCTATAATGGAGTGGAAGCGTTTCTTGGAGGTTGATAGATGTCGCCGATCAGGTCGCCAAACGGCTCGTCTGGCTCGGTTCAATTTTTTCCGTCTTCTTGCACGATGAGCAGCTTCATCTTCCTTTCCATCCTTATTGCTTCCGGTATAAGCCGGCTATTTGATTTATGTGCATAGCTCTTTGACTCGTCATGTCGGTCCCCTTCTCGGCTTCGATAACGACACGCCTTTAATGATTCCTATTTACTCCGCGAGTGAAGCTTCTCTGAACCATACCCGTTCTCCTTCGATCGCTCATTTCAATGCGTTCCTCGTAATTATTAACTTGTGGTGAAAACAAGGCTTCACACACAAGTACACCGGCTCCTTTCTCGATTTTCATCATTCATGAGAAGAGGGCCATTTGTCATTTTGATAGTCACATGACTGTCGATTGATTTCCTTCTTTTTTCTGGATTTTGGCTTTTTAAAGGATTTTTATGTGAGATTGAGGATGTCGTCATCGAGCTCACCGTGCGCGGCGTGTAAGTTACAGCGGCGGAAATGCACACAGGAGTGCGTGTTTGCGCCGTATTTCCCACCCGACCAGCCGCAGAAGTTCCAGAACGTGCACAACGTCTTCGGCGCCAGCAACGTGGCCAAGCTGCTCAACGAGCTCAATGCGTCGCAGCGGCAGGACGCCGTTAACTCTTTGGCCTATGAGGCTGAGGCCCGCCTTCGGGACCCCGTGTACGGCTGCGTGGGCCTCATTTCCATTCTCCAGCACAGGCTGAAGCAGGTCCAGAGCGATCTCATTGCTGCTAAGAAGGAGCTTGCCACTTACATTGGCCCTCAGGCCATGCTCCCCATTATTCAACCACAGGGATTCCTCCCTCAACAACAGGTACTGCTATTTTTACGATGAATTATCAGTGTTTACTAAAGCATAAGTTCCGGGAAATGGTGAATTTATTTTGTTGACTGTTATTTTAGGTGCACCCGGGGAACCCTTCGTCGTCAGTGTTACAGTACAACATGTCTCCGATGCTGGGGATTCCCACTGGGACCCCAGCGCATGGCGGGCAATTGATGATTCGCGAGCCGCAGTTCCAGTCTCAGCATCACCAGCACCAGATATTTGAGGCTCAGCAATTGGCTGCGGCTGCGGCCGCAAGAGAGCAGCAGGAGCTTTTGAGGACTTATGAGCAGCAGCAGCAACAGCAACATCAGCAGCAGCCGGAGCTCGTGAGATTCAACGGTGCGTTCGACCCGGTGTCCCCGGCCGCTGCTGGTGGTTCGGTCACTGCAAGTGGTTTCAATCAGATGAACGTTTCCGGTGGCGGTGGTAGCGGCGGCGGCGTTATGTCGCCTTCGCTGGCTTTAGGCACATATGAAAATCCTTACCAGATTCAGACACAGCAATCGGAGCATCATGTCCATCCTCACCACCACCCTCTTCAGGCGCAGCTCTTGCTACAACCATTACAGCAGTCCCAAGCACAGCAACAGGGCCAGCAAACGCAGCAAGCCCATCCGCAGACTAGGTCTGAAAGCGAGGAGGGTAGGGGCGCCGGTCCAACCTGTTGATTTGCCTCTTATTATGAAGTTCTTTTACCATCCAGCTTTTTGATCAAACAAATTCTCATTCTAGGTACGCTATTCTTTCTCACTGCCGTAAAGATACGCCTGTTCAAATGAGGTTTTTATTTTTTATCTTTTCAGAGTGTTTTCTGCCTGGCACTCTGATCGGCAGATGCTGTGCAATTAATGAATGGCACGATTGACGTGTTTTCATAATTTGGGTAATCTCGATTGGTGGCAACGGAAAGTCGTGATTACTCTTTGTAGCATGCGCAGAAGTGTTGTTTAAAGGAACTATTGTCTTTTGAAAAGAAGGAACTCTCAGATTTCACCTGCTTAGTCTGTTCTCAATCTTCTTCTTCTTCTTTTTCCCTTTTTGGAAATGTATGATATGAGGTTTTCTATGGATTAACTAGACGTATCAATTGCGTGTTTCAAATTGCAATCCAGAAAACATCTTAGGCTTTACCCATCGGACAAAAATGACGTAATTACATGGGTTTAACAGGTATTCTGGTTGCGTAGTCTTTCATGAAATTGACAAACGTTCTTCCTGTCATGTGCTAAAGATAATGTTATTCCCCTATATTGCTCGGTCCTAGCTAACTGTAGCCAGTACAGCCTCCAATAGGAATAGATATCTCCTTGACCATGCCCAAACCCTAGTGTCATTTAGCTCGATTGCCTTTTCTCAGTAAGTACTCTTTTAGGACCCCGTAGAGATATGATCTGGGTTAATGATTAAGGGAATTTGGTTTATCACTTGCACTGTTTCCTGGAAGGATGTAGAAGGCATGAAATTATGTGACTTGAAGATGGAGTATATCAGATGGAATCAACTTTGTTTATTTTATTTTATTTCCTCTCCTTCTAGGCCTATTCATGACTTTTGAGCATGCTGCTTTCAGTAATAGATTTCACATATCGCAATAATGCACGAAGTTATCGTTAAATGAACTCTGGGCTCTCAAATATTTGCATATTTAGCATCTTTTAACGTTTTCATTTTCGTTTTTCTTCCTTTACAGTTAATGTGTGCTGCCTACAAGTGGAGAGAGAGAGAGAGAGAGAGAGAGAAAGAGAGAGAGGTTCAATCTGAGATCCGAATTCTGCAATTTTGTTTGGGTGAGGGGAGGGAGCGGCTTAGAAAGAGGACCATCTCGGTAGATAAATTATGTGGGATCTGCATTGATCTTGGGGTACAGTCATTTTTCTTTTTGTTAAACTTTTGGATCAGTAGTGAATTCTAGTCAGTGTGAAATGTATATCAGAATTTGGGGAACCTTTTGTTTTGTATTCAGTTCCTAGCATTTTCGAACTTGCCATAGTTTTGTCAGTACAGTTCCCATAATAAAGGTGAATAGTGTTGCTTATTGTTTTGTACGTCGATGGCAGTACGGCAAAATAATATTTAACATCAGTTTGCGGGCTCGACTTGCCAGTTCTTTAGACACTGGTACCTTTAAAGAATGCCAAGCAAGTACAACTTATAAAGATTTTGAAATTCCTGGAAAACCACGCATCGGTAAAACGCCAAATTGTATCACATGTATATTTTTCATCGTCTTCAACTGTCTCATTTTTTGGCATTCTCTCTAGAACTTAAGAGAGTCAACATCATTTTCATATCTAATAAAACACAAATAATAGATGCTTATGTGATTTTTATGTTTTTACATATATAGATATATTATTTACTCGGGGTGAATTTAGGACCCACATGACTTTTTGGTTTGGTGTAAAAAGGGTGTACCCATTTGAATGAGTTTCTTGAGAAAAAGAAAATGTTAGGTCAGGGGTCGGCGGCCTGAGGCCAGATAACCGCTGGTTGTCCCCACTTGGATTACAAACTTTGAAAAGACGGTAAGGACAAAGCTGCATTCATGGCTTTCCTTCCACCTTTCAATCCTTGTTTGGCTGCCAGAGGAGTCATTTAGAAAGGAAAAAGGAGGATACAACCAGGTCAACATATTCAACTCCAATAATGTATTCCATCCAACCTAGTTTACTATGCACGCATGTGCACACCTTTCTTTCTCGCTCGGAACCACCATTTTTTGTTTTTAAGTATTGTGGAAAGATGTAAACCCCTGCCCTAAACAATTCATACAAATTGGAGAGAAAAGACAATCACAACATATCATATTTGCTTTGTACGTCTTCTTTTTCTGACTGTTGACCAAGATTAGATTTATATATGTACACACACATAACTCATCAGGAAACCAAGTCCGCTGATTGATCCCTCATTTGGCTCATGTATATTCTTTTTTCTACTAGTTTAAAGTTTGGAATTTCGATGCCTAACTATCATGGTCCAGCTCATTCATTGATTGGATGGAATCGACTCATGACAGTTTGATTTCTTGCATGCATCATTAAATTGTGGTTAGCGATGATTTCTTTATAATTGATTGTGTGATGAACTGGGTATGCTGGCTGCTGCTTCCTTTAAGTCCACAAGTCGCAAAAATTGGGTTTGACTTCACGTTAAGGCACCAAATACAAGAATCCTGAAACTCCATGAGCCGGTGCCACCTCATGACAAGAGACAAAAGCAAGAATGTTGATGACCTTGATGAATCCTTAAAATTTTACTACTCTGCTGCCCTTTTTAATTCAATCATTGTTTTACTTGTTACAAGTTTTAAATTTAACTTTGACCACGATAAAGTTCTCCAAGTGAATAAAGAAAAAGAAATGCAAATTCGGTGAAAAGATTGTCAAAACCTAAACCTAGTCTTAAAGTCTCACCGCTACTGCCTAAAATTAGCTGCCTGAAGATGCATGATCGGCAAATAAGGTTTACTTCTTTACACCAAATCTCCGGCATTTAAGTTTGAATGTCGTGGGGTTATAGAGATTGGCACTACTGGGAAATAGCCCCAAACTATTAAGCCCAACTGTAGAAGAAACCTGAATTCCATATTGGACGTCACCGATTCCTACCTAAACCCGTTTTGATGTTTTGTGCATGACATTTTGGTTGGTTGAGTTCTCATATTCTGAATACATGGCGCCTCCACGTGAAGACTTGCAGACCTACAAAATTACCCATAGGAAAGTGAAGAAAACAGGGTATAATGGGTGGGTATACTTTTCTCACCGGAAGAAGTTTACTCAACTTTAGGTTGTGCTTTACAAACAATAGCCATATTTTGACTTTCGCTTTCAAAATTGTCAATCTTGTGCAGCTTTTTGGCCCTCGTTCATGCAAATGGCAAACCATTTTCCCCGATTCAATGAATGTCTCCGTCTGCCGACACTCGTACTTCGAAACAGCAAAGGAATAGAAAGACGAGGCCGTAGTAGGGTCAGATGCTTTTAGCTTCTCAAAAACGTACATCAATTTCAAAATGACGATTTTGTCAATCAATATTTTTCCAAATACTACCCTCATTGGCTACACTCATGTAGACAACCTCTGGATTGCATCAGTAGAGCCTCCATCCTCACTTAGTTTACATAAGATACAACCTTTAAGGAATTGATGAACCTATTTGTCCATAACATGATATGATTGTTATTTTCCAAATGAAAAATCCATAGTTGCACTAAGTAGATAAAGTAGAATGATTTTCCAATATAATCACAGTTTTTTTTTAAAAAAAAAAAAAATTTAATGAGTCAAATTATCATTTTTGAAAACTCAAGCAGTTAATTTGATAAAACTTTAAACGCGAGTATAAAATTGGATTTTCAAACAAATCCCAAAAAACATCTGCACCATTGACAAATTATGACTCTGTAATACACAAGTTAGACTTTAAGCAAGCCTACTTCATCCATTTGCTATAAGATAAGCGGTGTAGAACGCAATCTCAACTAAATCTATCTCTCTACCTACTTCCCTTAAACACCAAAACCACTGGGATTAAATATTTCCAAAAAAAAATAAAATTATATTGATTACCATTGCAGGGAGCCATTAGAGATACAATGGTCAACCATTTTCTTCTAAATAGTTTAAAGTGGAGAAAACAAAATAAAATAGAAAACAAATATTCACACGTAACAGAAACCTAATCTGAATCTGATGACATCTGAGAATAAGGATCCAATTCTACAACCATTTTAGATAGCGTCTCTCCCATGTCTTCTACGTCCTCCTTTCCAAATCCCCATCTCCTAAGTAACTCAGCCCCAGCAGCCCCGTGCTGCATTCCAAATCTACGAAGATTTCCTAGTCTTTTCTCCACGAATGGCAAGACGGCGCTGCTAGAACGAAGTCTAGCTGCCAATGGGATGGAATGGACATCAAGTGAACCCCTTGAAGGAGAGCCATCAACTGGGCTTCCCATCAGCTCACCGTGTTGGCCGACAAGGCTCCCAAATATTTTAGGAAAAGGCAATGGTATTGGAAGAGGACAAAGAGCTACTGACAGATTGCAGAACCTGGGTCTTGTCGTTGCATTCTTATAACCAGCATCCACCATGTCCTTCACCTCACAAACCGACGCACGATGGTTTTCTGTAGAACAAAACAGTAAATTAAAACAATATATGCATGGAGTCCTCATCAAGCAGCAAAATAAATATATATATCTGCGCCCCCACACCATCCCACCTCCCCTCTCTCTAAGTCTCTGCTGGAATTGAAAATAAACTGAGTGGGCTGTAATAAGTCCACATTATCTTGGCTTACTTATGTTGCAAGCAAGTTAGGATGGACTCTGCAGTGTGCCTACCTTCTTTTTTCACCGTAAAGGAAACGACAAGAAACGAGGAAGAAGAAAAAGGAACATCTTTGATGCCGATACTAGTCAAACTTCACAGACAAGTGTAAAGTCCATCACGTTCCTACTGAATAATTTAGAGATCTTGAATTGAGATAAATATGGTCCTGAGATCCACAGGTGAACCTCAGAACTCTACAAATTCAGACCTTTGATAAGCATTTTTAAGTCTCTTGCAAGTAACAAGAGATAAGCCGATATATTAGCTTAATAATCTATTTAATACTGATGGCTAGACACACCCTTTTGGGGGAAAAAAGATAAAAAGAAAAAGCTTCCAACAGAATCAGAAACTTTTTCCACTCTTCTCTAGAGCTTACTTGACATCCAGAACAATGACTAATGCAGTAATGTGTACATATGGAGATTGAACAACAAAAATGGAATGACGCAGATAAATGGAAACAGCTTTTTAAAAGCACGTTTAACATTGTCCAGCAGACTAGAACAAGAAAAATAATGATGAAGACAGATGAATAGACTCTACAACCACCTGATCCAAGGGCTCCATGGACGGTCATGGATTCCACCGACTGCAAGTCTTCTACATCTTCTGCTAACTCGGGCGTTAACGTCTGTAAGTTCTGTAGTATAGATTGCCCAACCTGTGTCCCTGCATTTCAGAAGTACAAATAAATAACCAAGCTCATTGCCTAAAAGGGAAGATTGATGAAGAACATGAGAGGCCTCTACCCTCCTCTCCTGAAAAGCAATTCTTATTTTTACCATTCAAAGACGGCGCTGGCATTGCAACATCCAAAATAGCCACCATGTTCTGCCGGGCCCCCCCTGCTAGCATTTGCACAGTGCCATTGATGTCAACAGCACCAGAAACATAACGTATATCTTCAGTGGGACCAAGCGATTGCATTCGGAATGGCAGACTGATAGAGTGCAGTGCAGCGGCATAAACAGCACTGCAGTGGTAAGGCTTCTCATCTTCAATGCAGAGGAATGTGGAAGCTTTGCCTTCACAATAACATGAACATACAAAATTTGTTACACGAGTAGACACATCACTATTGATGAGTACACAATGATTCAACATTACATAGAATAAGCTGAAATCCATAATGCCAAGGTCAATACGGTTGCCATAGACATTAACGCTTGTGTTAGTATCATAATTAGCAAGTGCATCAACAACAAAGCAATCAACAAAACCTGACCTATATGACGAGAACCAGACACAAGGGAGAGAGAAAAAAAAAGGCTTCAAATTGAACATGCGAAGAAATGGAAAATTAAAGGCAACCGCATTACTGAGGACAGGTAGAGAACCATCCGAAATGATAAATTCCACACAGCTATTTCTTACTTCTGCTCAAGGAGGGTAGACCAACTGGGACAATCAGTTTACAGAAGGATGATAGCCTTGAAAAAGAAACTGCATCATGAAGATTCTTAGAGGTTATTTGCTTCAGGCTTTTATGCTTTGTGTGAGAAATAGGATCCCTAACAGAATAGAGCAACACAGGTGTGTTTGGGTATTCATCAGCAATATTCTCCAAAAAATCTGCAGCAATAGGGGAGAAACCACCTGAATCATCGACAATGAACTGAAAACCCTGTCAAAAAGAAGCTTATTAATCAGATCAGACTTCATTGTGAATCCAGCATTAGTCAGCATACACAGAAGTACCTAGATGTTAAACTCTATACCTACAACTGGACAGTTTTCCGGGTTAAATTTAATCATACGATCCAAATGGTCATGCTTCAATGGTTTACATATCCGACCAACATTTAAGGAGGCTTTCAATAGAAATTCATGTGGAAATACCATAGAACTAATAAGACTTGGCAAACATTGCACATTGTTTTATAGCCGCAAAGATACTGATTACAGGATGAATTATATGAAGTAACATACTGGTTCCAAATTACCAAAAAAAAACAAAAAAAAGACCCCGAATAGAAATGTACACAATATTTCAACTGAATCATAATGAAAATAGGGAAATATGGTTAAATCAAAACCTAGTCCAAATAAAGAAATGTAATATTAGCTTTAAGCTCTAGCTGGTTTGATACCGGCTCATTGACATGGAATGCCAAACTTTCAAAAACTTTTACAATATTCAAAGCCATTCGTAGAGACTACCAACCCTTCTTGCAATCACAATGCTCCACTAGAGAGAAACACCAATATTGAGTTCTTGGATGAAAACTTTACCTGATGGCCAAACAATTCCTCGGTTTCATAGGTTGTACAAAACTTGATTGTGAGAAATTATAAAGCCCTCCAAGAAAGAGGTCTACTTTTCAAAGATAGCAAAAAACTTTTCAGCATTTCAACAACAATATGGCTTTCTTCATTGCCCTCTGTACTTCAATGAACTTATTAAAAGATAAATGTAAAGTAAGTTTTTTGGTACTAAACTATAAGACAATTTGGACATACAACATAGACAACTTTGCTCACAAAAAGAGATTTAAATCACAATATTCAAACAATTCCAAACTTCCAGGAGCATGCAGCAAGATAATATCAATCCTGAACTTCATACGCTGAATACATCTGACTTCTGTACATTGTATTAATCTGGGGTATAATATAAAAATGACATAGAATGATTGCTACTTTCCCCTGACACAATCATACCAAATGTGAGAAGTTTAACTCTATACCTGAATGTGGTCAGACTCCTCGACAAAAAAACGAAGCCTTTCACTAATTTCTTCTCCTCGTAAAGGCCAAGAGAAGGCATCCCTTCCAATTCCATAATTGTCAAATTCATTAATGTCCATCCATAATCCACTCACTTCATGTAAACTTTGGGGATGGTAGTGAACTTTTGAGAAGTCTGTCCAACATTGAACACCATTTTCCAAAAATTCGACTATATCCTCATCCTTAATTTCTTTCTTGGTGCTATCCTTCCCACCATTAATGCCATTCACTGGAGTCAAATTCTCCTGCTCTTCTTCATGCAATCTTTGCAAGAGCAAATTCCTTCTTTGAGGTTCAGCTGCATGAGTGGAAACATTACCAGTCCTGCACATTGGCTTACAGATGTTCAAATCATTTTAAACACCACCACCAAAAGACTACATTTATGGAAATAGTCAGATTTCTTGCTTTATTAAGAAGATACATTGTTTTAAGAAGCCTCCAGAGGTTAATAAGACTGAGCGCAGTCATGCCTTTTATTTTTTAACATGTATAGGCACTTGTCTCTTTGGAGAAAAAACCAGTGATTAAAGGGCTTATTACATAAAATGAGTGCAAGAAACTACCGCACAAAAAAAAAAAAAAAAAAAGAAGAGTAGGCAAAAGTGTAACAGCATTGCACTAGTTCAGGAACCATACATAATCTTCCTTACTCTTGATGTCATGTTAAACCTACTGTCCTTTAGGCCAGTAGGCCCAAATCATCACGCATATCTAGTAGTAAACAAAAAAACTAAAAGGCTCAGATAGTAAACCTTCAAGTGCTTGCTTGCTTGGAGATGACGATCACAGAACAAACAGATCAGATGAGACCCTGAGGTTTTCAAACTTACTTGACATGCAATTGAAGAAGACCAACTGATGTTAAAGTCAATCACACAGGAAACACACACCATTAGACGATATTTTCATGATGGAACATGTCTTTCACTGTTGAGAATGTTCTAATTTTAAATGGTACAGACTGTAAATTATTTCTGGTCCGCTTGACTATTTTAAGATGCCAAAAATCAATGTGAAATCACTAAATAAATCCCTAATTTCAAACAGACACAGAATTATGGTATTGGCATCACACTTCTTATAAACAAGATTAACTAGTCAAAAACACTGCATTGGAGTATTCCACAATACATACATAAAAAATCTCACCATGTGATAACAGCCGGTGGTGCAGATGCAACGTTGTTATATAATGAACCAAATGAACTCATAGATCCAAGGGATCCTGTGATGTCAAAAAGAATTCCCAGTGAATTTATTTTAAGAGTGGAACATAAACCCAAATTAGTGTATCATAATATTTGAAGTGAAATACCAAAATGAAACAACACATGATAGATCCTCCACTATCAACTTTACACTAACATAAGTTTCTATCAAGTGAGATCCTTTTAATAGAAGAAAAGCAAGGACTTTGATCCATCATTAATTTCTTAACAAGTTCAATGATAAAAATAGTGAGAATCATATTGATGAACCACACAGAACAGGTCACCATTAGCCAGGCTAATGCTCTCCTCAAAAGCATGTCTAGGGTGCACCATAAATCTGATGTTTATGTTCTAGTCTCGTCTATTTCCACCCAAAGTTGAAAACAGCCTGAGAGTGAAGAAGAGAAAGGACAGTGCCACACTTGAACTGGATCATGTTTCGCAGAAGACAAAAAGTCATGACTCAAATGAAAGTTCCACCCCCGATAAGAAGGGGATGGAAAGTGCAGTTGTGGGTTCACATCTCTAAGATGCATGTGTGACTTGCCAGAAGAAGACTGACACTTAGACTAGTGCAGAGATGGTCAAGCCAAGACCTTAAGCAATTTATCAAAGTCCAAAATCATACAGAATTCATAGTCAACTACAGTTTGAGAACCATCCAGTTTTACATTGAAGTAACAGAGAATGATTGCACTGCACTTCCGCAACTCAGGAATGATATATTTTCCAAAACCGCTAGTGTTTACAAGAGATGAGCTGAAAAGGTGTACGCAAGCAAATTTTGTGACCACTTATCCAGAAAATGAAAGAATCCCTGTTACCTCAAATGCTACTACCACATACAGCGACTAAGTAAACAAATAGGACAAATTAGAAGATAGATCCTATTGCCTAAAGCAAAAGGAAACTAGAGCAAGTATTCTTGTAACATGGCGTAAGAATTTAGTACCTTGGAAGCCGACTGAAACCAGACGAGGAGTATATGTAGGGGTTCCCTGCACATAATTAAGAGCGGTGATGCTGTTAGCGATGTATCTCTACAATAACCATACAACATAGAAAGGACAAAAGCAAGTCACTGGATTTATAGCAAATCAGTTCACAGCAGTCTAGCACAAGGAAAATCTTCAGGGCAAACATATCTTCGACCCAAGAAAGCATAAATATTAAATGGGAGAAATGATTCAAACAATATACGTAAAATATAATCTTATTGAATGTTTGATTCTGTTACAACTTTTCACTCATCCAAAAAGTAAAAAATAAAAAAAAAGGGAAATAAAGTTGTAGTTAAAAAGTGTGCATTTCTCCTGTATAAACCTAGAAAAACTTATCTTTTGCCATAATTTCTTTCAGTAACAATGATCAAATGATGGGCTATGTGGAATAAAATCAACACGGGTATCAGCCATGACAAGATTATTTAAGCTTCAAAGTAATAACATTTCCAGAATATCTTCTTAAATTGCAGTTCAATGTCATAGATCTCTACCTGTTGAGTCTCACCAGAACGGTAGAGCACATCCATATCTAAAGAATGATTCTTGAAGATTGGATCACTAGATGGGTCCTCAGCCAATCCAAGCAACTCATCCTTCAGCATTAAGTACACTAAGTTAATACGTCAGTTTCAGAAAACGCCTAAATAACTTAATATAAGACTAGATTCAATGAACTCCATAGTTGGAAGAAGAGGTGGTTTTAAGCTTCTGTGCAACCAATAACAATGGGAACTAGCTTTAATCACAAACTCAAGGCAGTCATAGTACAAAAATGTTTCCATCCAAGACTTCCTTTACATAATTCCCACACACAGAGCTGCTACGTGCAAATGCAAAATCTGTAACTGACTCTCAAATGGTGAAATCAACGACCTTCAATTGCAATAAGCATCGGAAACATTAAAAGATACAGCTTATACATGGCCAATCAAGCATCTTAGTCTTTCATAACATAAATAAATAAAGGATGGAAAATCATTGTTGAAGACTGTCTGATGAGTATCTCAAATTATTAATGTCTCCCTTATATCTGGAGATGCTCTCCTCCTTTAATGATTGGCTCGTGAACTAGGTCCTATGCAACACATTTTCCGAATTTTAAAAAATAAAAAACGGTATAAACAAGTAACCTACATTATTAATATATTGGTCTAAAGTTCTTATGTCTGGAGTGTTCTCTCTCTTAATGGACGTTAAGGGAGGAGCATGAAGTGAACCTTTCTTACAATCATAACATTTACCGACTACAAAACGTGGAGAACCGAAGGAAAAAAGCTACAGTATCTGCTACAAGAATCAGTACCTGGAAGTTCCAGAAATGAGAGCCGATGAAGTTCGCGAAACCTCCTACTTGGATTGTCACGATTTCTTTCATACTTCCCCCTGTCATTAGAAGCGACTAACTCACATAACTTCCTTCTTTAACTAAATTCTATGCATTGAGCAATTGTGATTGTGCAGCTAAAAAGTGTAAGCCGTAGAAGATTTTAGAACTACTCACCTAAGTGTTAGGGTTCTCAGAAATCACAGACAAGAGAAGCTTCACTAGTTTGTGCTCCTCTCCGTTTGATTAAAGCGAGGAGAGAGAAGCCGAAGCGGAGGAAGGAGTTCGAACCCGACGGGGGCGAGCAAGAGGAGCGGCGATGTTTAGCGTTTCCGAGAGACGGTGCGTTTTTAAGGGAAATGCGGAAATGGCGCGTCATTAGGACGACCTTTTTTCCGACGGTCGTTTGGGGTAGAATCCAGAATACCAAATACAAATTATCCTCCTTTTTTTTTCTTTTTTTTTTTTTCTCTCTAAAAGAGGTTATTTAAGTTTATAAAATACTTTTTTTAAAAAAATTTTTAATGTAAAATAATTTTATGTTTATTAATGAAAGAACTAATTATACCATATAAAAAGTCCTAATTCATCTCTCTTGACTCACTTCTTTCGTATAACACATTATAAATAATATTAATATTGTGTAATTAGTTTCACTCACTTCTTTGATTTTTTTTTTTTTTCAGTTCACAAAGAAGCTATGTGAATTCCCAACTTGTTAACCTAACTTCTTAACTCATATATTAGGGAAAAGAAGATGTCCTGACAAGATAAGGTCCTCTTGGCCTAAGGAAAAGTCAATTAACAAGGGATAAGCTTCCCCAATATTTTTAGTAGATTTTAAAACTTCCCCTATTGTTTAGTACATTCCAGCAGCAACCCAATTTAGCCATCAATGGAAACAAAGAAATCGTCTTCGGATAAAACCAAGTGGCAGAGTAAAGCAGGCAAATCAAACCTGAAATTATAATATTACAGCACAACGGGAGTTAAATGCTGAACATATCTCAGATAACATGATAAGAAAACTACTGTCACTTCTCTTGCTAGTATCCACTATGCATAAACCTCTTCAAAAATAGAGGGATAAGCTTCTCAATACGACTTCAAAAACCCCATCACTATTCTCTGGAGCAGGGGCTCCAGAAAAGAAAGAAAGAAAAAAAAAAAAAAAAAAAGCTCTACTTCCTGTTTATCTCTGGCAAAAATGTTAATTTACGGCCATCAGTTCATATTCCCACATTTATTTCTTTTTCATCTGAAAGAAATCATGGGGATTTCAGTGACTGACTGAAATCTTTTGATGCCTTTTCTAGCCGCCGTTACTACTGTGACCATCCGAGTTCTCATCATCTTCTGCTTCCTTGCTGTCGTCTCCCACGCTAAATAGGCCATCAGCGGATCCACAAGCAAGAAGAGTTCCCTGTGGTGAACTAGACCGAGACCTGTTTGGCTTTGCGTCTTCTCCAAATTGATCTTGGGCCAAGCGTATGCCATTTGCATTTGAAGAAGATGGAAGTTTTCGAACATGAATTCTGTATTTCTGCGAAAGCAAAGGCATTTGAATAAATGATTCAGAAAACATGAAGGAGAATTGTGCAAGGTAGGACGTGAGGCAAGGCAGACTCACTTGGAGATGGCTCTTCACCTCATCATTTGTGAGACCATCTACCTGCATGAGTTCTCTAATTTGTTTAGGAGTGGCCACTGCAAAGGGGAACGAATTAATCAGATCAAATACCACAAGGATGTGAAGGACAACTAAATTCAGGTATCCTTTTATTGCAGAAGGCCTGCAACCGGCAAGCCAGTCTTTCTGATCCGGCCATGGGCATGTCGTAAAACAATGAAATCAACCCTTATGGTTCCTGCAAGCAACTCACAAAATACTTTCCATTTCCCCCATTTATTAACTTGAAGAACAAAAGAAAATAAAAATCTGTGAAGAGCCAACATCTAACCATTTTTTGTGTTTTTGCAGCGCTATTTAAGTTACAAGGCCTAACCTTGCTCGCCCCCAAGTTGTCGAACCGCCTCGGAGAAACTCCGATGCAACTGCGGGGACCAGTACCGCCTTTGTTTTCTTGGGGGTTCGTTCAACAAAGATGACCCTGAGGAACCACCGCCACAACCAGAATAGCTTCTTCGTCGGCAAAGCAAATTACTTGGATTCAGCTCAGGAAGTAGAGGGGTCATGAGGGAAAGGTCAGTGACCTGTGACTCCTCCCTCCCTTCCTTTAACGCCTCAAATGCCCCTTCCCTGTTTCGGCAGCTGAATGGTGGAGTTGGGTTCTCTAGCACAGACCTATCGTCTTCTTCACCACGCTATAATCAAAACAAACAAAAAGGAATCGTTAGACATTTAAGCCCCAAAAATCCCAGAAAGATTTGTCTTCTTTAGATTTCGAAGATCACCAATTTTCCTTCCGAGGCCGAGTCCTCTTTCTTGTTACCGCAGGTGGTACCAGTGCTCCAAAGTTGCGCAGAGCTCATCCAATTCTTCTTGTCACCGCTTTCTCCTTCCTTACACTGCATTGCCTCCTCCTTCAACTTTCCAATAGCTGCAAACCCACCACATAAAATCCAATAAATGCCAAAAAAAAACCCCAAAAAATCAGTAACAACAGAGGAGAGAAGAACCGAAAGCCCACCTTCGGTTACGAGAAGCATGCAGAGAGGAAGCTCGCGTTTGAAAACCTCGATCTTCGTCCTCTCATCTTCCAATCTCCGCACGCAATCGTCAAGCTTCGACAGCTTATCGGAGCCGTTTCTAGAGGCTGAATTTTCACCGAGTAATACAGAAGTTTTTGGGATAGAGACCAAGCTCAAATCCAAAGTCAGTCCCATTTCTCGCGTGCTCTGTCTTTCTCTAACAAAAACTCTCTCTCTCTTGGTCTTTGACAAAGAACAGGGCAGGCCAAACATTTATAGTGGAGATACGGCAGTCAGAACAAGAAGATTCCGAAATTCGCACTCCCGTCGTCGCGTCTCCGAGTCACTTGTCGACTCGGAGGAAAACTCGTCGAGTTGGGGGAGAAGTCAGGTGTTGGAATCTTAGGATCCCGTCCCCAACGCGCTGTGGGTCAAAATTAATAACTTTCACTCCTCTTCCTTCTCTTTTTTACTTTTCTATTACTTCATTGTTTCCGTCATCCCGATTAATCCTGCTTCCGTGTCTTTTTTTGACCCATTCACAACGTAATTATTACATATCACACAGAATCCCGGGAAACTTTCCGGGAATTTCTTGATTCCAAGTCTTAAATTATCTTGTAAATTTGTTTAATCTGGTCATTTGGTCCACACTAAATCACACTTTTCATGCTTGAATTGTAAATGCAGTCAAACCAGCTGACATTTACCAGCAGATAAAACAACGCTTACGGAAGCTGATTTTTTCAGACAAGACATAGGAAGGTTCATCCGAATTAAACCTGAAACATTTGGGGTTTCGAGATGGACGTTGATATCATTGACCAGGCCGAGGCTCACGGGTTGGCAAATGGAAAGCATAGCAGTTGTCAATTTCCAATAAGACACTACCACGTGGCGAGGCGCTTTTATGGAGGCGGTAGATTCTTCCTCGTTACTTCAAGATCAGTCGCTTCGATTCCTAAGCGTACACGAGCGACGCGTGTCAAAGGTATGACATGTTGGGCATGTGAGATTAAGCTTGGGGGGATTTTCATGGGACCTAATCTGGTGGATTGAGATAAGGAATCTGTGGGACGGGCAAATGCTGGTTTTGTTTAGTTCCCGACAGAACAAAGGAATGATGCCATGGATGATGCACAATGGTAAGCAACTGGCAACCATTCTTTTTTTGGCCGCTTTATATCCTTTTGTTTATTGAACGGTTCCTCCTCGTTTTTTTGTGCCGTGCTGACACCCAAAGTGAAAAGCCAAAAATAGAAAAATAATCCACTTTCACCCTCTTTTATCCAGCAATTGCAGGTCAGACGTCACAAAACAAGGGTGGCTAGATTGTAAATGCAATTCGAGTATTTAACACGGGCCTTGAAAGCTAGAAATATTCGGTCACTACAGTTCGAGATGTTTGGTGAGTGTAATTAAGGTTTGCAATCAGCGTGCTTTCTTTCTTTTCTTTTTTCGGCTTTTGTGGTTGGTCTAGATGGTCCTACAGCCATAACTTACACACGTGCATCAGGAACGGATATGGGACACTGCATAGTTTAGTTAATTTGTCGTGATTGGAAACTTGCAATCCTCCAAAGTGTCATGATTGGACGTGGAGCAGTTGTGGTACTTTTATTTTGAACTCCCCAAACAGACATCCATTCCGTTGTCGTCCAGCGGTTAGGATATCTGGCTTTCACCCAGGAGACCCGGGTTCGATTCCCGGCAACGGAATAAGTTTTTAATTTTAATTTTTCCAAAACTACCCAATTAAAATGACTAGGTTCTTTTCATTCTAACAGCACAAAATGAAAAGGTAGTGAAAAAAGTCATAAGCTGAAGATTGATGTTGATATCGAACACCCTCAAAAGAATCTATTCACAAATCGGAATTTCTTTTTTTTTTTCAACAGCAGCACAAGACCTTAATCTTCTGGTTCTGATTTGATACGGTCGTTGCATCCCAATTTGTTGTACGAGCTCTTAGAAAGGATTTATCCGACATCCCAGTCGCATCTGCCGACCACTTATCCCTCTATTTCTTGGTTCCCCAATACGTGATGATGTTGTTCATCTATCAGAACTTAGGATATTAATAACAAAAATCTAGAGGGCCAAGTAAACCAATTTAGGCGGCTACCGCTTGGTCAAAGACTACACGCAAAGATGAGTTTAGGTGGCCACCCGCATTAATGGACAGTCACAGGAGGTCTACATGGTGGCATTGACACAATTATTTTGTCATTTTTCAGGTGGTTTGGAAACCTGATTCTCGGATGTAAATCGCCTAAAATTAGCCTTGAGATATCCACATCTTTCAGAGAAAAGAAAAATACTAAAGTGACACACGAAATGCCAGAGAAAATAATTAATTTTTTTTTTCCCTTCTCTCTTGATTCTCTATTTTCCCTGTTTGTGGGTCGTACAAAGAAAGATATGAAAGAACCACGAACCAAACAAAACAAAACACTGAAAGCTAAACTGACTTAGAAGCAAAAATCCCGTTCCTTCGGGCTTGACAAAACAAAACAAGAACTGTGCGAGTCACTGTTCTGTTTTGATGAAATGAGCAGCCAGCAGCTTTGAAACAGTGAAGCCAGTAAAGGAGTCCACGTCAAAGAGTTCTTTCAGCTTCTCATCGCATATTATTCTCCTCTTGTCAGATGGATCCTTCATGAACAAGCAACGAACACAGTTTCAGTGACACATATCAAAACAGGAGTCCATAAAGAGCCAAAACTGATACTAAAGCACCGCCGTCGCACAACTGTAGCAATTATGTGGCTCTACCGAATCGATGGGATTGCGAAAATAAAGCCTTCATAAAAGACAGACTCTACTTTAGTAGCGTGACTAATTAAAGATTCAAATTAGATTCGACAATAACATATGAAGTAGAAAACAACAAGACACTGCATTCTACTCTACAATGACGTCCACAGTTTAGCACTATGTCCACTCCTAAGTTTTTAATAATCAGAAAGAGCGCAGCTCACTGGTTTTCTGGCATCCTTTTGTATCTATAGTTCAATCATAAAGGGAGAAATAGAAATTTTAAGAGGAATAAAATGGATGAAATCAGAAAGCAAACGAGAGGGACACATCATAAACCAGCATACAAAGTCCGAGTGATATTTATTGATAGACACTACTTTTTTATTTTCTCAGTAGGCAATTATAATTTCTGAACTGTAGAATATTAATTGAGTGGAAATAATTTTTCACTTTCTCGCGAGGCAATTGAGAATGAAAAAGAGGAGACCAACTTAGTCAAGCATTAATAAACCTTGAACTGCAAAGTGCACGTAGGGTTTCATCAAGGTGAGAATCAACATACCTGGAGGTTGTTTTGTTTTATGTACTCCCACATTTTTTTAACCGTATCAGCCCTTGATAATTCAACTTCCCCAGTACCAAAGAACTTCACTAGGGCATCTGAAAGTTGAAGCGGGGCAAGAAAACCCGATTTCCCTCCCTTCTGTCTTTTTTCCTTCCGTTTTGGCTCATCCAGATCTGAAATGGAGAACAAGATGAGGTACTTAAAAGAATGCCACAAACCTGTTACAAGTAATTGACCAGTATATTCTGTTCAGAGTTAAAAGGATTCAATTAGTTAAGCCAATCAACTTTTTAGCAAGAAATCTAGCAAAGTTCAAAAGAGCTACAAACCCCAGTGGAGTTCTCGACTGGGCAAAATTAATTATTCCTCACCCTTAAGTTAAAGAGAAGGCTGTGTCAAATAACTCCCACTGCACTGAAAGACCTAAATGTGCAGAAATTGAGTTGCATGCATAAAGAACCAGAGTTCTGATGTGAAAGGGGAGAAGAAAGTACGAAGTTGAGCCAAGATAAAACATATATCACCATGAGTAACAAGCAAACGGTGAGGAGAAGGCCATCGTCACCACAAACCAATGGAAAGCAACATTACCATCATACTATCTTCTAGAAAACTGGATTTATTGATCCTACCTTCTTCTCTTTCGTGTTTCTGTTGTTTTTCCTTTGGCGTTGACTTCACTGGCACAACTATATCAAGAAACATAGAGTAAGTAACATCTCAAGATTTTCCAAGAGACCGAAACTACAAGAGACTGGAGTTTGAGTACGCAACAGGTAGAACAACGCTAGCACATTCTTTATGAAATCAAAAAAGTATCCTTTGTTTGTTGCATAAAAGTTATAGGATCCATGCAGTCGTCAAATTTTATCCTGCTCCAGGAAGGGACAGTGAAAATTGGGAACAAGGAATTTTCTAAATTCTTGCAGATCCCAACATATCAAACAATAGCAGTAAAGGATATAACTAAGAAAAATAAACTGGTGCATACCGTCATCTGAGTTCAAGGGCCATATATGCTTTGACAAGGCCTTGTTCATTTGGAACATATTGATGGAATTAACACCAAATAGGGCACGCAGTGGTTCATCACAGTTTATATTACGCCTATTGCTAGGGTCTTGCAAATCTTTCTCTCTAATGTAGGCCCACAGTTGCTTGACAACCTAGAACCAAGAACAAATAGACAGTTTAGAAACAATGATGATACCCTAGCTAACAGAGTAACTAATGACAATCAAAGAGTAATTTCCTGAAAGCTTTCCAAATATACCTCAGTCCTTGCCATTTCAGACTCCCCAAGGAATTCCTGAAGTTTGGGAGAAAGGCTACATATTTTGTTGAAACCACCACCCCCTCTTCTCTTTACCTCATTACCAAGCTTCTTAGACCTGAGTTTTAAAAAGAGCAACAATCACTTTACAATGTGATACAAAAGTTATTCCAGGTAAATACACAAGAAACATTTGAGATACAAGGAAATGAGGGAAACTTCATAAAAGTACAATAACAACATAAAATTTCTAAGACATAGAATAGCAACTTGTCTGATCGCAGGGACAGCCACTAAATTAACTCAATAAACACAGGAACTAATGTTTTGGAGAAAACTACCATAAATTAGCTGTTTTTTTTTTCGTTGTTAATAGCTGCATGCAGTTTTTGCATGTGTCAACTACTTCACCAAAAAAAAAAAAAAAAAAAAAGACAGAAAAGAGAAAAAGGAGAAAGAAAGAAAAGGCAGATATATGTAGAATTTTTTTTTGGCAAAGATCTAAGATGAGAGGAGAAAAAGTGAACCACCGATACTTAAGATGGTGTCTGCAATGCAACTCCGAGGAAAATATATGATAAAATGCATTGAAGTGGCTGCAATCCAGGGACCCTACTAGTTTATATAAGGTGAAATGTAGGCTGATAAGAACCACATTGGACACCATATTGATTATTAGAAGTGATTCTAATTGGGTGCTATATGAAAGGTCTTGCGTAATTGTACCTGCACTCCCACAACACTTTTTATGAGGGTATTCTTTCACGAAAGGTTCCTATAACACCTTGGTCATCTTACTTCCGGACCGTCAATAAATCAAAATTCAGTTTGAGGGAATTTCAAGGGAGTCCACCAAACCAAAAAGATGAAAAAAGGCAATCCATGATAAGAAAAGCTCAATGTCTCAACATGATATGACTCTGTATCAAAGCCAGGAGAGCTTTAAGTACATGATAGTAAATCCCTCACCCCCCAGGGCGTGCTTTCCTTTCTTTGCAAGGAAAAGTTCAGAAAGGTAAGGAGGTTCTGTACTAGCTTGCGCATTGCGTTAGGTCATCTTGGACTAAAATACACGGGTTACAGCAATGAAGTTTGATTTCTCCAAAAAATGAGAACAAAAATGATACAATAGCTGTCATTAAACATGTTCCAGCGAAAATTTTTCTTGAGATCTTAAGTCAAAACAGTGAGGAGATATTTCTGCCCAAGCTAGTTGAGAAAAGAAAACATGGTAAACTTATTGAAATAGAACATTCAAGAAGTTGGGAGAAAACATCCATTTCTTAAATTATTTCTTTTTTCTTTTTTAAATTAAATTTCCACTCAAAAACTGGATGGGAATTTGGGTGAAAAATTCAGTATTCGCAATTTTTTCCTTCCTACAATATCTACGGTTTATCTGTAGGAGGTGCTTCAACGGAAATGATAGCCACTAGATATTGTCGAGGACCTGTTCAAATAAAAACAGACGCCTTCAGTGTCTGTTAATCACAAGCTCCTTCCTCATTTTACCATCATCAAATACAAACAGGAAAAGATAAAGGCCAATTAAAGATCAGTCCTAGAGGTAAATAAATGCAAAACTTCACAAGCCCCGGGACTTCCCTGCAAATAATCACGTGAAGCTACACTTTCTTAACGAAAACGCATGATCCACGTAACTTTATCGATGCCTTTCAGAACACACAATGTACAGGCACGAAATTTAGTGCCATGTTCTCCCCATAATGCACAGACTAATCAAATTAAAACAGCAAAGCCAAAACCTTTAATGTGCAAATTGATAGTAATATCATGCACCCATAGATTGTAGTACCCAAAGAAAAAGTTTTTGTCAAAAGACAAGAAATAAGCTCCAACAGCAAATGCAGAATTAGCGAAAGGCTAATTTTATGTGTGCAAGCGTGAAATAAAGTTAACTGACCGTCGTTTACCCTTCCCATTATTCGTTTCTTCAACCACTTCTTCTTCATCGTCATCATCCTCATCATCCTCATCCTTGGAATCACAGCCTCCGCTTCCTTCCGGCTCGCTCCTCGCCGTCTGACCATCTTCTTCAGCTTCGCCATCCCCCTCTGCTCCCTCGAGCTCGCTCTGGAGGAACAGGTCCACCTGCTCCCTTATGAAGGCCTTCTTTTCCGTCAAATCCACGCCGAAATCTTCCTCGAGCTGCCGGCGGACGGTGCCGGTGGTGGTCGTGTTGAGGTCCGAGCTCCGGAGAAACTCCTGGAGCCGCGCGACTAGGTCCGAATCCGACACCATTTTACCCAGTTTCCAGCCGCGTTTTGGGTTTGGGTCTCGGCGAGGTTCAGGTGGGCTTTAAGAGAATGGGATTCTGAGAGAAATTGGGCGTCGAGGAGAGGACACATATGGAAATAAACCAAAACTCTCTCTCTCCCCCCTCTTCAAAGTTCATCAGTTTCTCGTTAAACTGAAAAGCGAGGTGGGCCCAAATCCTCCTCGTGCGTGTTCTCCCAGTTTTCATGTGGACGGATTTGTCCTCGTACATTTTAAGTACTTAAAAATATTACAGAATTCCCTTATTAAAATAAACAATTTTAATAAATTCAGATTGGGCCGGAAATAAAAAGGCCCAAATAACTTAAAAAGGCTCGACCTAAAAGCTGTAGCGAGAATGACTTGGTGCCGAAGTGGATTTGCCTCTTTTAGGTACTAAAGCCACACTCCACCTCCTCAGACGTGGTACCTCAAACAACATCTTTCTCAGTCGGTACTTAAAATCGGAACATATCAGAGCGCGAACATGCATGCATCTTTGTCAAAGTAGCATCCAATTAGAGAAGCATTTTAAATGTGAAATACCACCATGCGTGCAACTTAAGCAAAAGACATGGGACTTCACTTGCGAAATATCTACAAATATCATCGCCCTCTCCCTCCCTGTCGCTAGATTTGGTTATTAATTGAGGGGTGGGAGAAAAAGACATAAAAATCCAATGTCCTATTCGTCGCAATTTTCCACAATCCTTTCCCTGTCGCTGACTCACTGATTTAAGCTTTAAGCTTATTTCGAGCTGTTGGGCCCGAAAAGATGACAGAAAAGGTTGCAGTGAAGCAACGAGTGTTGAAAAGGAAAGATCGACACCTGAATAGCAGGGGAAGAAATGTTCCTTTCAGCGACTTACTCTAGCAGCAGTGACCACGTCAGGTTCTGTTTCATATCATCTATGGCAGCTTATTATATCTTTTGATGCAGTCCCTACCCGGGAAAAAAGGAAAGCAACTTGCTTTCTAGCCTATTATTGGTTAATATATATTTTATGGGTTTTTGTTTCCCAATTCAACACGGTTTAACTTGCAAGTACAATACCGCCGTTCCAACAAGCCGCCTTTGCTAAATCGGATCGAATATGCCAATAAAGATCCTTCTGCCTAGTAGGAATCGTGTGTTGCTAGGTCACTTACATCCTTTCACATCATGCCGTCTAGACCGTTTGATGAGTAATTGACGGCTAAGATCTTGAATTTCGTACAGCTGGGAGAAAAGGAGGAGTGGATCTTTTTCTTTTTGGGGGCAAAATACTGCTTGAATGTCAGAAACTTTCCTTACTCCCAAAGGCTTCGTCATGAATGGTCGATCTCTTTTATGCTAATTGACCATAACATCCCTCGCAAATAATCTTATTCCGTTTTTACTACAACTTCGTATTTGGCCCTCGGGGCGAACGTGAGCAAGCGTGTTGGATACAACGGTCATTTGGGAAATCCTCAGGGACCTGTTAGTTGGCAAAGATGGAGAGAGAAGAACGGAGGAAGGGAGCAGCGCGTGCTGACGACACAACCAGCTCGAAACGGCGCCGTTTCTTCACGAACGGGACACGAAAACGATGCCGCTCCTTGTCCGCATTCTTCTTGTACGACGCACTTATCTCCTTGGCAGCATCATTTCCCATCTCTAAAGTCTCCAACCCACACTATCTCGTCACCGATCACCGCCTCTTCTCCGAGTCCTTCCGAAACGCACTCGACGAGACCTTTAACCGTTTCCGCCGTCGACTTGCCCTGAGCTCTCTGAGTTCCGAGAGATTCTTTTCGAGCTGAGCCATGTGGTCTGCACAAATCAGGGCATAGGAAGCCTTCTCTAATGTAATCGAGCTTGGATAGTTCAGAGCCGGAGACTCGAAATGGATCGGACCGGGATAAACTTGGGGCCGAGTATGGACATGCCGATCATGCACGATAGTGACCGGTACGATTTAGTTCGAGATATCGGGTCGGGAAATTTCGGAGTCGCTAGGCTGATGAGGGACAAGCACACCAAGGAGCTCGTCGCAGTTAAGTACATCGAGCGGGGGGACAAGGCAAGTTTCAGAATTTCAAGAAATTAACTTGCTGCCATAATTGGAAACTTGTGCAATTGATTTTGTCGATTTTGCTATTTATGGTGGATTTACTAGCTTGTGTTCGTATTTTTTGTTCTTCTGGATTTCTGTTTTATCCGCTAGTTTTTGGCGTTCTATTCTTGGGAGTTGATATTTGCCGCGAAGAAATTGATTAAGTCAGTTGGATATCATAGTTGTCTGCTTAGAAGCTAGAAGATGAAGAGTGATTTGTGTGCACTATTTTCAAAAAAATTTATGTGCTATATTTTATGCAGTCAAATTATGTGTGTGACTCCTCAAGCTATTTCCTGATTGGTTCTTCAACGTTGCTAGGCTACCAATCAGAGAATTTTTTGTTTGACTTGAATGTGTTGGGGCCTTTTCAAGGCACGAAGGATCTGGCTCTTGCCTGAATTTCAATTGATCATCAAATTGGACCCAATTTTGCAACACTCAATCTAGCCACCCCATGGGTTACCGGATTGAATGAATATGGCTTGGCTGGCTTTGTATAGATAGGTTGGGAACACAAATCTCAGTTTTGTGATAATGTTAGTGGTCAACTGTTGCTTGGTTGCATGTCTCGAAAGGTGAACTAGGGATTTGAGATTGTTTCCGGGTTCAATACGTGTTTTCTCTTTTTCTCTCTCTAGCATTATTGCCGGTTAAGAATATGTTTAAGTGGATTGAGAGGAGAGAAAAGTACTGGGTAAGAGACATGGTGGAGTTTCCCTTTAACTTGGTCTGATAGTTTTTTTTCCCCATTCTCGTGGTTGGTTGGGGTGGGGAAGGAGATAATGTGAAGTGAATTGGAGGGATACGAAAGGGTGGGAGAAGAAATGGAGAAGGTGAAAATTTACATAGATTTATTTACTTTGGTATACTTATTGATATCTATTGAAATGATAAAATCTTGTGTATTTCTTCCTTGTCATTGTGTGTTTTTGCAGATAGATGAAAATGTGCAAAGAGAAATCATTAATCATAGGTCTTTGAGGCATCCCAACATTGTTAGGTTTAAAGAGGTTAGTTTATTTCTACACCTTTGAGCTTAATCAGGTATTCTCCAAAGGTATGATAGCTGGATTGATTTTGTACATTCAAATTTGCAGGTCATTTTAACCCCCACACATTTGGCAATTGTGATGGAATATGCATCTGGAGGGGAGCTTTTTGAGCGAATATGCAGTAAAGGGCGCTTTAGTGAGGACGAGGTGCTTAATAAAACATTCTTGGAGTCTTTTCTTTTTGGGTTGTAAATGTGCCATCTTTATCATTTCTTTACTCTACTTTGTGCTGCAGGCTCGCTTCTTCTTTCAACAACTGATATCTGGGGTCAGCTACTGCCATGCAATGGTATTGAAGCTTTTTCCTTTTCTTTCCTTTCCTTTCTTTGGTCTTTCCTTGCAATGGCAACTTGGTAGTTTGTTCATCTCCTTCTTATTTTGTTTCTTGCTGAAGCAAGTATGTCACCGTGACTTGAAGCTGGAAAATACTTTGTTGGATGGAAGCCCAGCTCCTCGGTTGAAGATATGTGATTTTGGGTACTCGAAGGTACCTATTGTCTTTCTTTTTCTTGTTTTCTTTGGTGTCTGCTCTCTGATTTTTTACTTAAATAGACTTAGTTTAGATGCTTCAAATAGACCTTTTTCCAATACCTATTTTTGGTAGAGGCTTTTGTTTCTCATGACAGATTAATATCAGTTTCAGATGATTTTGACTTCAATTTTTTTTTTCTTCCATTATGGGTGTTTTATCAGTCTTCAGTGCTTCATTCCCAACCAAAGTCAACTGTGGGGACTCCTGCTTACATTGCTCCAGAAGTACTACTGAGGCAAGAATATGATGGCAAGGTAAAATCTTGTCAAATTCATTCACTTTTTGTCTTCGTTCAATGCATCAGCTAATTGTGTCCCTTTTTTCACCAGTCTGGATCTGGGATTTGAAGTGGAAATATATATCATGTACATTTAACCCTCCTTGAGTATCTATTTTTCTTGCTGTTCTTCTTTCTCTTGGTGCAAATCTTGGGATCTCACTTCAGTTCTGTGATGGCTAAAGTAACGAGCTTCTTGTATATTGTGTTGCATAAAATTTCAGATCGCAGATGTGTGGTCATGTGGTGTGACCTTGTATGTAATGCTAGTTGGAGCATATCCCTTTGAGGATCCTGATGAACCAAAGGATTTCCGCAAGACTATACAAGTATATTATCTGGCTTTCGTATTGTGCAATATCTTTATTTGGCTAGAGAAAATTGCTTTATGCATAACATATTTTTATTTGTTCCATGCAGAGAATTCTCAGTGTCCAGTATTCAATTCCAGATGGCGTTCAAATATCTGCTGAATGTAGAGACCTGATCTCACGAATTTTTGTTTTTGACCCTGCAACGGTTAGTGGTTTCTTTCATTTTAAATTCTTGTCATCTTTCTGCAAATTTATAGATATCTCCTGTCCTGTGTGAAAGCTTTTTGATATGTGGCTACACATTTTTGAGTCGGGTGGTCCGGAGGGGATTGAGTTTGGTTTAATGATAATTTGTCTTTCTCGTTTCCAATTTTCTTACCTTCTTGTGTGCTAGATTGTCTGCATTTTCCAAATGGTCCTGCAACAGTGGTCAATTTGACTAAAATCATATATAGGGGGGTGATACTACTTCAAACATAATTTTCATCTTCTTGTTCTTTTTAGTAATAACCCGAAACTTGTTCTCGTATGTAAATGTTTCATGTCTTTCATGCATAATTTTGGCGGTTGAAGCTGGTGACACTGATTCTATTTTTCTGAACTTTTTCTGAAGACAAATGGAATTCAATCGTCATTTAATTGATTACTCTGTGTTTTTGTCTTCAGCATGTAGCACCTGTTAGGATATAAATATAAATGATTTTCCATCCTCTCTAGCTTTTGGGACACACTTTAAGATTTTTTGTAAGTGGTTTATGTAACATCATAGAAGACTCTGTTTGTTTGTGTCTTGTATCTATGTTAAAAATGAGAGAAATCATGATGGGAACCTTGCTTCCTCCTTCACCCTTCTTCTTTCTCCCACATACCCTAAATGGTTTGAACCGTTTTCATTATAAGATCTTGGTTTCCAATTTGATAGATTGAAGACTAGGATTTTCGTCAAGTCTAAATTTGAGACCTCCATTTGTCTTTTTGTAGAGTAGATAACATAAATTACTGAAAATAAATATGTACTTTTCAAGTAAAAAAATTGAAAAGATAAAAGAATCATTAGTTCCTCGACATGCTGCCAACGGTGGCTAGATATGCAGGGGAGGCCGTTGGTGGGCCATCCCATTAGATTGGTGGACTTGTGGCATCTTAGTCCATTTTTTCGAAGGAAACATGATTTAAGAATGGTAATTGCACTTTCAGGTTCAGTTGACCGGGATCTCAAATCTGTAATGGCTCCAAACTTGAGTTTTGAATGTTTCAAATAAAAATTGAGATTTTTAAAGTCAAAACTATGAACAATTACGTGGGATCATGATTTGATTTGTTAAGAAATTATTTGCATTATATTTCACCTATTGGTAAATTTTCTAACTTCTCACTTAAGATGTGCAAATATTGAGGACATATTTGGAAAGTGTTTTTTGTGCTTTGACTTGAATAGGTTTGTCGTATAATATATAGTCGGGAAGTATTTTTTATAGGGTCCATATCCAAAGAAAATCTATATTTACTTTTGGCCTACTTTTAAATTATTTGGTAAAGTTTTTGAAAGGTGTTTTTGTGTTAAAAACATAACTAGTGTTGAATGGTTATATTGAGAAAACTGAAATATGTTTGTGGCCAATCGACCGAAGTTCAAAAGTTTCCCTGCTTTTGAACCATGCTGTAGAAAGTAAATGAGGAGATTTCAGATATTTTAATTTTTCTTTTTGTTTGGGGTGAAACGTTTATGCAAATGTAAGATTTAGCTTGCAGTTTTGCGGACTAATCATTATAAGGAAATTTGATGCAACAGAGGATCACAATTCCTGATATCAAAAACCATGAGTGGTTTTTGAAGAATCTCCCAGCAGATTTGATGGATGAAAAGACAATGGGCAACCAGTTTGAAGAGGCAGACCAACCAGCGCAAAGCGTAGATCTGATAATGCAGATAATTGCAGAGGCCACTGTACCAGCAGCTGGGACTCATAGCCTCCACCAGTTTCCGTTAGACGATATGGATATGGACGACGACACAGATGACTTGGAATCCGACTCCGAACTTGATATTGACAGCAGTGGGGAGATAGTCTATGCGCTGTGATCTTGAAATATCTGGGAATTCAAACAAAAACTATTTGTGGGAGTGGGTTGGTTCTATGTGAAGATCTAACTAAGGGAGTGTCGAAGTGTGTCCCGTAGATTAGAATAGTAAAGACCTTAGAGAAGCGGATCATGCTAGTGTCCGTTGTGTTCATAACCTTTCGCTTTTCGATTTTCACTTTTCACCCAATGTGTGTGGAGGAATTGGATCTTAACAGCTTTATAAACGGGTGGTTGTGGATTGAAATTCTAGTGGGAGTATATAAGACGTCTCTTCTCCCTTTCTTTGGAACTTTTGGTATTTGTCATTTTCGCATTGTACTTTCTCTCGATCCTTGTGTTTTGGCCGAAGATTTATGGATGTTTATTCTGTATAGAAGTTCTTCTGCAATCCTGAATGTTTTTGTTTTTTTTGTTGCAATTTCCTATTTCGGCTCTCATGCTATATTAGCCTTCGCAATTTTTTGGTTTAATCGATAGGGCTCCTGCTCGAGTTTTCCATGGACATTTGAGTAGTCATTCATAAAAAAAATATGGTTAGCATGCTTAGTGAATAGTAGTATAATGTAGTGGATGAGAAACTAGCCTAACTTAAAGCAGCGAAGATAATACAATATCTCCACTAGGTAGGCCTGGTTCTGTTTTTGACTTGTTCAACGGAGTGTTGAAGAAGTAAGTATCTGCAAGCAACCGGCCATGTCACATCCACATTCAACCACGTCAGTAGGGTAAGATCTCCATGTCAGTTTGATAGTCCACGTTAATACATGAGGATAAGATCGAGCATTTTGTGTTTGGCCTCTTCTCTACGCAAAGGTCAGAAGACCTGCACGAAAAATCTAGCACTTGAAAATAATCAGGAAAAATTATATAAACAGAAGTAGAGTATGAAATGATAACCCCAGGAACATCATGATCTTTAAAAGGCCATTGGTGAATAATACTTGAATGTTGAATTACATACGTTAGGAAAACAGTGCTGCCTGGTAGCCGAGAAAACGAGTTGCTGGTAATTACACGGGAGAACCAGCATGGTTGCTTAAGCAAATCTATCGACCCTAAACCTGAATGTATTTAGAGCATGTCCCCGGGATCTTTCTCTTGAAGAGGATAGGAATGGCTACGCTCATATGACAACTTGCGAGTGAAGAAGGCTTGCCATGAGGCATGCAATGATCCTCCCTTTGGCTGTCTTCCTCATTCTTGTTTCTCTCTCTGTGGCCTTTCAATGGGGAAAAGTGAAACCAGAGGACAACTCTTCCCTATAACGTTGGAATAGACATATATTACTGCTTTGTGCCCATTGCTGTTGATGTATATATTGTAATGAATACATTCATAGCAAACCAACAATTGTTCCAGACTGATTTAGGGCAACACAAGATTAATTGCTGAAATACTGAATCGAAGTTAAAAACTTTTGCTAGGTCGGAAATGACATGATTTTGTCTGAAAGCTTACAGCGGAGGAAGGGGGAAAGGAGAAGCAAATAGAGGACGCAAGACAAGGTCATGTCTAGGTAGACGACAATACTTCCCAAGAAAGATAACTGTCACAAACGATTGTAAAGCCAATTTAAGCTGATATCTTTTTCGACTCCCTTTATCTCCAGACCAGGGTGTAATTCCATATGCTTCCAGAACTTGACCATCTCTACGTCACATATCACAAGCTTCAATTTCTCAAGATCCGCAGCTGATGATGGCAACAGACCACGCAATCTCAAGCACCCTTTCATGTGAAGCTGTTCCAAACAGCATAGTGCACCAATGTGTTTTGGCAACTTGGTAATGCTTGAGCAGTCAGATATGTCAAGAATGCGTAATCCATGGAGGTTTGTGATTGGTTCCGGCAATTCCCACAAATCAGTGCATGACCTAAGCCTTAGAACTATTAAATTCCTCAAATTTTCAATCCCTTGGGGCAGCACAGACAGCTTATGACAATTGGTGATGCTGAGTTTCTTAAGGCGAACAAGATCACATAACCCAGTAGGTAATTCCACCAGGTCATTGCAATAATCAATGTTAACCTCTGTTAGTTGTGGCAATGCATCAGAAACTTGGATACCACATTTTCTAAAAGCCTGACCTATGTTACACATAAATAGGGATATCTTTTTCAAGCTTCTCAACCATACTGGGGTCTTGCAAAGGGAAGGAATTGAAACCTTCTCTAATCTAATTTTCTTTAGATAGGGTGCAGACTCAAGTAGGTGAAAATTACCTATTTCAGTAGGAAAAAAACCATGATTTGTGGCAATGAGAACCTTCAATCTACCCATTTTCTCTACAAACTCAGGTAACATGTAATTTTTTGTTGAAAAATTCAGGACTAAGACCTCAACTTCCAGTGGTTGAATATTGCACCAACTTGATGAGAACCTTTCATCTGCAAACAACATCCTTCTGGTGTGATTGATTACCAAATAGTGCATAGGTCACAATCCAAGTGAGTGTGTGAGGATGCTAGAGAGCGAGAAAGATAAACTAACCAGTTGAGATAGACAAGAGCTGGGCGCCGATAGCTTGCTGCCTCCAGTTTGTCCACCACTTGGGAAGGTTGTTTCCACTTATGTCAATAATCAGTCTTTTTCTTTGTTCTATTGGCCCCTGGCTGCTCTCGTGGATGGCTAGCTCTCTAAGAAGATCATGTAGGATGACAAAGTCTTCACAGCAATAGCAGCCAATCTCACTTGCATCTTTCCTGGTAATATAGAAGAAATATATCCTTAGAAGAGACTCAAGTTCTTCACTCTTCACTTTTAAGTTTCATGATTCTCCAATAAGATAAAGCCCAATAAAATTGGTGCGTGAAGCCAACACTATAAATCTTGTATTAAAGGGAATGAAAGTCAAAGTCCAGCACCTATGAGCCAAACTGCACTAAAGTAAAGAAGGTATGGGAAATTCTCTGTTAGTTCTATTTGGTATAGCATGTCCTTTGTTCTATTTCTTTCCTGAAGTAGGCTTTATACATGGAGATCCATTGGCTAGTATGACAAATAGTAGTTGGGCTATCAAGATGTCAAATGAACCATAATATATTTTCCACTGAAATCTAAAGCTCATCCAGCTGTTAGATATGTTAAATTTTTTTGGTCCCGTTGACATTCATCCCAAATTAAAACCACCAACTAGCAGTGAACACATAAAAAAATCACATGACACAAAAACAAAGCTACAATACCTTGTGTCTATAAGATCAGCCAAATTCCGAATGGTGAGTCCATGCAGGTTGGCAATGGTTTGGATACCACCTTCATCTAGTTCGTGTAATTCTGACCACATGTCAATGAGGGCAGCAACAGGGATCCTTTGGTCCTCAGGAAATGAACCAAGGTCCATGAAACACTCCTTGAGGATGAGTTCTTCACCTTTGAAGTATAGGCTGCTTTGGAGACGGAGAAGCAGTTCATCATGAAAATCAAGAAAAGATTGCCCATTAGACAAACTCATCTCTCTACTGAGCCAGACTGCGGTTGGTTGCTGACAAAGTGACCTGCCAACAACTTTAAGGGCCAGTGGAAACCCCCCACAGCCACCCACTATCTGCAATTCAAGGCCAACAAACAAAATCAGAAATTCTGACTGTTGCAGAGACAATATTGACCAAAGGTTTATGAAAAGCACATCATATTTTGGGGACAGTTGTAATGTAGAAAAGAAAGCAAGAAGCCTAAATGCAAGCTTAGTATGCAAACATGATCTCTATAGGTAGATGGAATTTTGTACTTAGCTTACCAAGGCAAAAAAGCATATAGTCTGTTTCTTCTCTCATTAAGACGTACTGAAAAGCAAAATCATAAATAATATATTGAGGATGACAAAGTACCCTTTTGACAATATCTCCTCCGGGGATGTCAAAGCTACCGTCTTCCGAGGTTGCTGAGTGACAAAAAAGGGTCATTGCGTCGACATCATTTAAGGGCTTTAACTTGTATGTGGAGCCAAATTTTGGAAATACATTTCTTGAAGTCACTAAAACCTTGTAGTTTTTTTTACAAAAAGCAATCATCTCAAGAAGGTTTTCAGATCCAGACCAGACATCGTCCAGAATCAACAATGTAGGATATTTTCCACTCTGAATCAAGAGTTGCTGCAGCTGGTTCAATGCGTCTTCATCATTTTGAAACTCGGGCACTGGATTATCCTTATGAAGAAATAGCTTTTGTACGATGACTTTCAGGTTGGGAGTTTTTGAAACGGGGACAAACAAAATATTGTCCTTAAACATCTCTATCCAAACAAAACATATAGTTAGAAAGCTGCCACCAACAGTTCATGTCCCACAACATTTTGTGCAGAAAAATGTATAATGGCAAAATTAAATGAATGGAGTTCCGGAACACAACCCCAGGAAAGAGTAAAAGAAATGAGCAAAAGCAATTTTCAGAGACAATGACACCAATCAATTAGATACAATAAGTGCCTTTTTGACATTTTTGTTCTCTTTTGCTGCTCTCTAAGACAATATTTACAGAATAGGACATGTTGTAGGAACACAAGAATGAATATTGAAAAGAATAAAACAAAAGAGTAAACTTAAGGCAGCAATGGACTATCAAAGTCTTCAGCTACTGAGGCAGAATTCTTTCTACCAATACGAAATTCTCATGCGTAAAGCAAATCCCATTCATTTCCGATTTTCAGTTAAAACCCAAACATGCTACAAAGCATCCACACACTAGCTAATACTATTAGCTCAAGCTCTTTAGCAATAAGGAGGTGAAATTGCACAAAGAAGTTAGTGAGATGAACAACCTTGGATTTCTGGATCATGACAAAGCATTTTCGCCAGCGTCGTCTTCCCGCATCCTCCGGGAGCACTCAACACAAGCATCGACCTCTCCTGCCTCAGCAGTTGAATCTTCAGCTCCTGCAAAGGCACATCCAACCCAACAGAAAAGTCCGGGCATCCAGGAATCGCGCAGGGCAATATAGAAGTCGGCTCATCCAGCTTCATTCGGTCCCTTATATCACTCACCACCCTCAACGTCTCCATTCCATTCACCACGTCCAAAACTGGAAGGTCAACATTAAAGAAATCGTGAAGAGATGCCTCCAACTTGTGAAATTTCTTCGCATAATAGGATCTCATGAGGTAATTCCACCAGCCAAGCTTCGAGTACTTCTCCAGAATCTGTTTACCCTTCTCCATTTTTTGGATCAAGCGATTTGTTACAGCTTCAGAGCGATCGAATCCACTGTTCAACTGTTGCATTTCTCTTACCATTGGTTCCACTCTATCTAACATGGATTTGAAGCGACCGAGAACCTCGTCGGACAAGCGGGATTCTCTTATCACACGCCTAACAGCTTCATGCAACTCTGTAAATACCGGGCCAAACGCTGCTCCCACAATACCCCCAACAACAACGGATGCCATAACTTTGCCTTCGCGAACAAACCCAAAGCTCCCCTACTGGAGAAACAAACAGAGAAAGCAAATAATTTGAACCCAATTTATTTGGTACCTAACAAAATAAAGACATCTTATCTAGACAACAAGTCAACTTGAACCATCTGCAAAAGAAAAAGGAAGTGGTTACCGATTACTGTCCCAATCCTCAGTTTCGTCTCAGTTTCCTCGTGCTGGGGAAGAAACGGGACAGAAAGTCCAGAGTCAAGCAATTTGGTACGAAGAATACCATACGCAACATCGTTAATAGGAGACCTACAGTGGACGAAGTTATGATCTCATGATCACCGAAGCTTCCGAGTTACAGTGCTCGGGCTTCACTCCGTACCTCTACTATGAGTTTACGCCGTTGAATAAATCTGACAAAACAAGGACTCTTTTCTTTTCTTTTAACTTAAATTGAGCATGACGTTGAAAACATTCTAAGTAGCTTCCTCTTATGGAAAAAAGAAAGAAAGAAATGTTTTCTAACAGAATTTATAACGAAGTGTCTCCGAAGAACACTGAATTTCAGTTGGACTCACGCCAATGTAAGAGTCCTGTCTTTGTCTTCCTCTTTCATTTCGCTGATGGAAAGTTCGATACTTCTTCTAATGAATTGTGGAACAAAGCACTCGGAATGTATGTGTTAAAAATAAATAAAAAATAAAAGGATATTGTGGACAAGATACTGGTTCGATGGAGAGTTAACTTAATGGTGCTAGTAAAATTTTTGAGAAACTAAATAATCTGCTTTGAAACCGTAAAATGTTTGATACTCAACCCCTTTGTCGTGGAAGGTTCCACGAGGAGAAGGGAGCGAAATGGAAGGACATCTTGAGATGGACGTACACGTGCAACCGAAAGGGGACAATATTATATTTATCCCACTTTGTTTTATTTTTATTCTCTTTCGTTTACTCTCTCTATTTATAATACTGTGAAACTTTTTATTATTCAATTTGCCATTGATTGGGTTTTTTTTATTATTTATATTCTTAAATTTATGGTGTTCTTTAACAAAATTAACTGATAATTTGTATAACAAAACTTAAAATAATAATAATAAATCACAATTCACTCATGCAAAAACTAAGTTTCTGCAAGTAGTTGAGATGTAGATAGTATTGATTTATGCACATTGTAGCTCACTTAAATATTGAAACATATGCCTACATATCAAGCCAAAAATGCAAATAGTATTGAAATATCCAAGAATGACTTAGAGCTAAACAAAGCTAGTTTTTGGATACCAAACAAGTTTCAATTGGTGCAAAATGTTTTGAAGAATATATTTGGCATGATTGGACAAAGAAACAAAAAGTAAAAGTTAATGTTATGTTCAGGCTACTACTAAGTAGTTTGCAAGAACAAAAAATACTAAGGGGAAATATATATAAAAGCTAATCCTAGTTGCTGTCTTTTTCAACCACCTTTATCTCTAGATTAGAGAGTAACTCCTTGATGAGATCCCATAACTTGGTCTTCTCTTCATTGCATGTCATTAGCTCTAATTGTGCAAGATTCTAGGAGAATGGTGGCAATGGACCATGTAATCTCAAGCATAGTCTCATGTCGAGCTCTTTCAAATTACGTAATGCACCAATGTGTTTTGGAAACTTGGTAATGTTTGTGAAGTTAAATATGTCACGAATGCTTAACTCATGGAGAGTTCTTATAGATGTAATTCCTACAAATCAGTATAGGATCTAAGCCTCAACATTTCTAAATTTGTTAGCTTTCTAATTTTTTATCAATGTTACACATAAATAGGGATATTTTTTTCCAAACTTTTCAATTGTAGGGAGGCCTTGCAAAGAAAAGGAATTAAAACTTTTTCCAATATGATTTTCTTTAGATGGGGTATAGACTTGACTAGCTAAAAATTACCTAATTTAGCAACAAAAAGGCCATGATTTCTAACAATAAGAACCTTTAATTTATCCATTTTCTCCACAAACTTAGGTAACAAGTAATTCTTCGATTGGAAATTCAAGACTAAAACGTTAACATGCAGTAGATGAATAGTACATCGACTTGATGAGAACATTTCATCTATAAAGAATGTGTGAGTGAGCATGAACATTGTATAGGTCACAACTTGTGTAAATATGTGCATGAGGACGCTTGAGAATGAGAAAGAAGAACCAACCAGTTGAGATAGACAATAGGCAAGCATTGATGAATTGCTACCTTTATTCTATCCACATTTTGGAACATTGTTTCCTCTTATGTCTATAGCCAATCTTTTCCTTTGTTCTACTGGCTTTTGGCTACTTTCATGAATAGCTAACTGGCTACTCTTCATTATAATAACTATCAATCTTACTTACATCTTTCTTGGGAAAATGGTAGAAACATATTGTTAGTAGAGACTAGCTCTTTATTGTTCACTTAAAGTTCCATGACTTTCTAAAGAAGTGAAAACTAATATAATCTACAAGATTAGTTGACACTACGAATTTTATGTTGAGGTTATTAGAATCTAGCATCCATACATAAGAAAAAGTGCAAAAAGGTAAACATTGTGGAAATCTTCTATTCAATACTAGAAGGCATAACTAGTACTTTCCTTTTTCTTTTGAGCAAATTAATTCTAGCAACTAGTAGTATACATGCAAAAAGTAGCCTATTCCAAATGGAGATTTCATGTAGGTTGGTAATGGCATTGAGCCCATCTTTATCGCCACCGTACAATTTTGACCACGTATCAATGAGGGTAGAGGATCCTTTGTGCCTTAGGAAATGAACCTACGTTACTAAAACACTTCTTAAGGGTGATCTCATCACCTTTGAAATCTAGACTGCTTTGGAGACAAAGAAGCAGATCATCTTAAAGATCAAGAAGAGAATAACCCTTAGACAAACTCATCTCTCCACAGCACCAAATTGCTTTAGGTTGCCCATAATGATTTGGCAGCCATTTTAAAGGCCATGGGGAATCCCCTATAATTTTTCACTATATGTAATGCCCACTAAATAAAATCAATGGTTTTTTCAGAGGTTCTAGAGGCAATATTAGCTAAACTCTTTTACTTGGTGAATTGTAAATAACAAAAAGGAATAGAACACCTACATGCATATTTAGTGACAACCTCTTACAACTTTTCACTTTACAATTCAAGTATTACCAAATAATGTCGTTCATTCTAGAGGTTGCAGTCGATATTAGCCAAAGGATTATCTAAACCACATTGTGTTTAAGGGGTAATTGTTGGATAAAGACAAAGCAAGAATCATAAATGTAAATGTGATTTTGATAAGTATATGGTACTATGAATGTTTACTGAATAAGACAAGAAAGCATATTGTAAATTTCTTCACTCATTAACATGCCACCCAAAGCAAAATCATAAAGGATTTATCGTGTACAAGTACACATGCATCTCGAGACTAGAAAAGTACCATTTTGACAATGTCTCCACTGTGAACATAAGTGCTTCCATCTTGCAGATTTGCCGATTGATGAAAAAGAGTCAATGCATTTTCCTCATTTAATGCTTCTAACGTGTACTTGAAGCTAAATCTTGGAAATGCCGTTCTCGAAGCTATTAGAACTTTGTAGTTTGGAATAGGAAAAGCAAACTTATCAAGAAGGAATTCTGATCCAACCAAACATCATCCAAGATTAATAATGTTGGATTATGTTGGAGAGCTAGAGTTGGTAAACACGTACTATGCTTTTATCCATATCAACTCATCACCTGCTATAATTGGTTAATGGCATCTTCATCATTTTGAAACTTAGGCACTTCATTTTCCTTTTGAAGAAATAGCTTTTGTACAACCACCTTTAGATCAAGGGTTTTTGAAATAGGCACAAAAGAAATATTCTCTTTAAAGATGCCTATCCATACGAAGCATATAGTTAGAGTGCTACCACCAAGGGCATATTCTATGTCCTATAGTATTTAGACAGAAACATGCATGATAGTGAGATTATATGAACATAATTCTGAGATGAAATCCTGCCTAAGAATAAGAGATGAGAAAAGGCAGTTTTCTAATACAATGGCACTTAACTAAGATGTGAGAATTGGCATTAGTTATCTATATGTGTGTGTGTGTGTGTGTGTGTGTATTATATTTATGCTCCTTGGCTACTTTAAGAAACAAAGTTGAACAAGATCATTTTGATAATAGTTGCAGACAACAAAAACCTAATGAGGAAATGTGAAACGTACAAAAAAGGATCCAAGACTTGAGGAAAATCAATTTATAATGGTACAAATGAATTTTACAATAGAAATGTTTTCAATTAGATTAGGTTTACAAAAGAATTTATTCAATTATATTTTGTAGAAAAATTATATATAAACTATGCATAAAGAATTTGAAATCAAATAATCAATTTTTTCTACATTTCATTTTTCACTTAATTTTAATTTCTTTTATGGTATTACAACAAAGGATACTCTTCTAAGGCAATAATTCCACCACATGAGATGTTGTAAAAACACAACTAGTTAGTCAACTAAATTAATGAACCTAAAGCAATAATGGATACTATTAGAAGACCTAAAGATTCAATTTAAAAATTAATTCAAGAGTTGGAGAATTTTTCTTTCATTTAAATTTCACTTCAAGTTTTTTTTTTTTTTGTAAGACTTTCATCTTACATGTACTCCCTCACACGCTAAAAAACATTGGTTTCAAGGTTGCATGAGGTGGAACATATTTAACTTGAGCTCTAATACCACCTAAGAAGACTTAAAGACCCAATCCAAAAACTAGTTTAAAAGTTGAAAGTTTATTTTTTTCATTTAAGATTCACTTCTTGAATCTTTTTATACAATGCAATGCTTTCGTCATGCACACAAGTACCAATCTTGTTGCCTATAAATCTAGATTTTTTTATGAAAATATTCAATTACATACTCTTGTAGGAGTTTTAGATCCTTAAATGTGAATGTAATCTCAATTTCTAGTTAAAGCCACGCATATTAAGAAGAATCAACACACAAGCTTAAAGAATATTCAAATACTAGTTCTTAAGATAGTTAAGGAAGATAACTTTACACCAAATGTATATAATTCTTAAGTGAAGTTTAAATGAAAATTGTTCCTTTAATTTATATTTTATTTTTGGATAGGATTTTTGTCCTTCTAATATAGCATCAGAGATGTTAATAAATACTTAACTCAATTAGGAGTAAACATTGTTTGAAACCTCTTAGTCTAAGGTTTAACTTTTAGTGGATGCATAAGTTTTTTTAGGAATAAAAAGTATAAGAGATCAAATGAACTAATTTACTTTACCCATTACCTCTTAGTCATTTTTGGTATTAAGATGACTTCTTAGAGTGCATAGATGTTGAAGATCATAGTTTTACATTGAAGAGGTATAATTTTCAAGTGAAGTTTAAATGAAGAATTGTGTGCTTTACTCATGAACAATATTGTGTTAGATTTTGAATTTTCTAAGATGGTATCAAAACTTACTTAATTGCTTACTCTATCTCTATTATATCTCATTGTTACAAGTATTAGAATAAACCCCTAAGCATATAGGGAACGTTGGGGGCTGTACTCTCATATTGAAGTGGTATAATTCTAATATGAAGTTTCAATGAAATAACTATTTCATCATCTCATTTTTGCGATCAAGTCATTTGTTACCATTTTTGGTGGACCCAATTCTCTATTTGACCTTGCATCTCTTTGACCATTGGTTCTAAGTAATCTAGCTTGCATTTGAGATGGTCGTTTCTCGCATCCTCAGTAGTTTCATTCAACATCAAAAATACCCACACAAATGCTAGTTTGAAAGCACCACCTCCAACAAGAGAAACAAAGAAACGAAAGATTCAACTACTAAACAAAAGCATCCCGACAAAAGAAACAAAGAAATGAAAGATTTTGAACCTAATTTTATTGACACTAATAAATAGAAAGACTTATATCTGTCACAAAGGTACGAGTGAAGAAGGCATGAGAGATTTGAGAATTTTTGTATTGCTTTCTTAGGGTGTTACATACAGAAGTTTTCCTTTTATAATACAAGGAAAGGACCAACATAGAAAATATATAAACAACTATGGAAAATATTCTTCTACCATTTGTACAATTAATTCCTTAAATAGACTACACTGTATGGAAAGAATAATAAGCTAATATTAGGAAAATATTAAGGTGTATTGCCAACACTTTCCCTCAAGCTGGTGGTTTAGGTGGCTTGTAGATATCAAACACGCCAAGCTTGCTTAATAGATATGCATGTTGTCTTTGGCAAAGAGCTTTGGTAAAGATATTAGCAGGCTGTTCTATAGTTTAAATTTCCTTTGTTTAGATGACTCTTTTTTGAATTTTATCTCTTGTGAAATGACAATCAACTTCGATGCATCTTGTTCTTTCGTGAACCATAAGGTTCGTAATAAGTTTAAGAGTAGCATCATTGTTGCAGAAGAGGAGACTAGGTCTTCTTATACGAATTCCTAGATTTTGAATAAGTTCTCTCAACCAAATAACTTCACAAGTAGTCTTAGCCGTGGCACGATACTCAGATTTAATAGATGAGAGCGAGACAGTGGACTATTTCTTTGTTTTCCATGACAATAGGGAATTTCCAAGTTTGATACAAAATCCCGTAATGGATCTCTTACTCATAAGACATGTGGCATAATCAGTGTCATAGTAAACTGTCATTTCCATGTTACAATTTCTGGACAAAATGATTCCAATCCTGAACATCCCTTAAGGTATTTTACAACTTTCAAGGCTGCATTCATATGAAACTGTTTGGGATTATGCATGAATTGACTGAGGATCTAAACGGCATAGTAAATGTCAGGTTTTGTCATAATGAGGTAAATAAGTTTTCCAACTAAACTCTGAAAACTTGAAGGATCCTTGAGAAATGGGTCTACATCTAAAGGGGATACTCCGACATCATACTTAGGTGTTGTGAGGTTCAAATTTTGCTAAAATGGAATAATAACAAGTTTGCATCCAAACAACTCAACATTAGAAATAATTTCCAAAACGAACTTACGTTGGCTAAGAAATTTTTTTTTTTTTTTAATGAACAATCTCAATGCCCAAATAATATTTTGGTGGTTCCAAATCCTTAATGTGAAATGTAGAGTGCAGAAACTTCTTGAAACGTTCAATGGCGAGGATGTCATTCCCGATTATCAGAATATCATCAACATAGATTAATAAGTATATTAAAGAATTACCTTTTCACCATATAAATAAGGCATAATCATGCCAAGACTGTCGAAATCTAGCGGAAGTGAGAGCCGAAGTGAACTTAGCATACCATTGTCGAGAAACTTAATTAAGTTCGTAAAGGGATTTTCATAGACGACAAACCCGAGACTCCCTATGTCTGTGTAATCCCGATGAAAGCTCCATGTAGATTTCCTCATCTAAGTTGTCATAGAGAAAAGCATTATGGACATCTATTTGATGAAGAAATCAATCAAGAAGAGTGACAATGACAAGGAAAGTACGTATAGTACATTACTTGGCAATTGGAGAAAAGTTGTCCTGATAGTCAAAACCTTCCTATTGAGTGTAACCTTTAGCCATGAGTCAGGCTTTATAACGTTCAATAGAACCATTGGCTTAATCTTATAAACCCATCTGCAGCCAATGGGTTACCGATTAAAAGGTTAAGGGACAACATCCCAAGTACAGTTGTCGGTGAGGGCATGAAGTTCATTTGCCATGCCCTATTGCCACTTGGGATCTCGAGTAGCTTCATGGTAAAAGTAAGGTTTTGTCGCAGTAGAAATTTGACTAATGCAACATAAATGATTGGGAGAAAGCCGAGCAAAGTTGACATAGGAAGAAATGGGAAAACGAGTTCCCAGAAAAGTCACACCAGAGCAGATGTAGTCCTTGGTCCAAGTGGGAGGTCGAGTGGCACAACTAGAATGGCAGGGAGCCACAACATGAGGCACAAGTGGAGAAGCTGAAGTATCAGGCATGGATGAAGAAGCAATTAGAAAGGCCACATATGGAACAATGGCCAGCGAATCATCGGCAATAAGCTTGGTGAAGAGGATGGCGGTGCTAGACAAGGAGGCTCGAACCCAATAAAGGAAGGTGGCTCAACGGAAGCAACTAACGCTTGGGAGGAGGGAGCAGAGGGCATCAACAATGGGTCCACAAAAAACAGAAAAGGTGAAGCCAATGGAGATGGCCTAAGAAGCACCATTGGTGGAGAAATCACTTCATCATCCTTAAGATATAACTGGCGAGACCTACTAGGAGACTCAACAGAAGAATCAGAAGACAATGGAGTCTTAAAAGGAAAAACATCCTCATGAAAGACCTCATTGTGACTAATGAAGAACTGATCAGTGGATGAATCATAAACACGATACCTTTTTTACCAATGGGGTAATCCATGAAAATGCAGCGAGTGGCACAAGGACTCAACTTGTCTTGAGGGCCAATTGTGGTGGCAAAACAAAGACAACCAAAAACACGAAGGTGACTAGTGTTAGGACACTTGTCAAAAAGTAGCACAAAAGGTGTCTTTACACCAAGAACTCGAAATGGCATGCGATTAATCAAATAGGCAGCAATGATCACACAGTCACCCCAAAATGTATTAGGAATGGAAGCTTGGAACATAATGGCCCTAACAACATCTAAAAGATGTTGGTGTTTACATTCAACGACTCCATTTTGTTGGGGTGTATAAGTGCAAGAGCTTTCATAGAGGATGCCATGAGAAGAAAAAAAGGAAGTTGAAAAAATCACGAGCATTATTGGTGTGGACCCGTTGAATCGAAGTATGAAATTGCGTTTGGATAAGGGTAAAGAAACGAATAAGATGGGAAAGGACTTGGGATGTAGATTGCACGAGGAAAACCCAAGTGCTAGGAGAGAAATCATCAACGAGAGTGAGAAAGAACTGATATCCGTCACGATGAGGGATGTGATAGGGTCCCCAAATGTTGATGTGAAAGAGAGAGAACACAAATGATGAAAGAGAAGAGCTAGAAGGAAAGAGGTTACGAGATTGTTTCGCGATGGGGCAAATGGGGGATGTGGGATGTGGGAACGATGCACTATGGCCCAAGCATTGATACAAAAGGGTAATATTATTATGAATGTTGGCATTACAAAAAGTACCCTTAGAAAGGGAATTACATTTAGGAAAGATAATTTTTTTTGGAAAAGAAAGCAAAAAATAAAGCCATTGAGAAACACTACCCAAGCCCATCAATTTGCCAGTTGAATGGGCATGAAAAGAACAGGAATAAAAATTCATAATAACATGATAATCATTATGTGCACGAACTTTAGAGACAGAAATGAGATTAAAATGAAATTCAGGGACAAATAAGATATTTTTTAGGGTGATATGGGGATTGAGAGTGACATTACCAATGTGCGCTATAGAGGTGACATTCCCATTTGGGAGACAGACAGAAGTGGTTGGGAAGTAATTATGAATTTTTGAAAAAACATTTTTGTCATAGATAATGTGATCACTTGCTCCCGAATCGATAATCCATGCATGTGATGAAATTGAGTTCATGAGACAGAAAGAGGTACCAGATAAGCTAGCAATTTTGTCAATAGTGCCAATTTGATGGAAGGCATGCATCAACTGGTTGAGTTGGGCCTCAGTGAAAGGCTCAGTGGAGTTTTCTTCAGTCATGATAGCATTAGAAGTAGCTTCTTTGTCTCAGAAGTCCCTATCCGCAGGCCTACCATGTAATTTCCAGTAATTTTCATTAGTTTGATTGGTCTATTTGCAATGATCACAAAATAAATGGTTAGATCGGCCCCTAGAAAAGTTTGAACTGTTGGATCGGCAAGAGCATGCACTGTTGGATCCTCTGTGGGAGGGTGCAACATTTGTATAACTAGAGCCATCAATCAGGGGCGCAAGCATATGAGAGATGATGGAGTGACAACCGTCGAATGGAGGCACACTTGGGAGCAAATAAGGACCATCCTATCTAGGGTTTGAGTGAGAACCGTTAGATCTAGATCTTGGATCAATCTTAGGAAACCCTAGATAGGAGAATTGCACGGCTAGAGTATCATTGCAACGGTTGCCGCCGCCACCACCTTCGCTAGCGGTGGCAACATTGTAAGCCAAAAAGGTTTTTTGAGTTGTGGTAGCATGAGTGGAGAGAATGTTATTCTCTCCAACATGGAGATATTCCATGGAAACGATATGCTAGTTCTCCTCTTGGACAGCAAGGAAGAATAAGCAGTGGAGGGACAGGGGTAGATCCATCATGAGGATGTGAGACCAAAAATAGGTGTACGATTCGTTGAGAATTAAGAGGAACCGAGTGATTGAGTTCATTGCAGAGGGCCATGAACCGATTGTAAATGACGGTCATGGTAAGGTTGCCCTGTTTGAGATCACAGAGCGCCTGTTTGACCTAAAATCGACGAATTTGATCAAAACGGCCATATAGTTCGCAAAGATAATCCCAGATAATGCGAATGTTGTCAGACAGTGGAAGAGCGGTAGCAACCTTTAGCGAAAGGGTGTTACTGAGCTAGGCGTAGATAAGCTGCATGCACTTGTGCCACTGCCGGGCAAGGTGGTCATCGGACGGATAGGGAATGGAGCCATCCAAAACACCATCTTTGTCCTTAGTGATGAGGGCATGGTGGAAATCACTGCACTATACGGAGTAACTAGCCGTGCTGGTCAAAGATTACATGATGAGACGCAATTCTGGGCCGTCCGATACAGCAGTGTAGAGCGAATCACTGGGCTCGAGGCGGAAGGCGGCGAAATAGGGCACAAAGAAGGGATGGGAGATCGGGTAGGTATTTGGACCCGAACCTGAAGGAGTTAGGTTGGGTGCCTGACCCATGAACGGTCCCGGGTTGAGAACTGAGTAGGGATTGGAACCCAAACCCATGTAAGGCAGGTAAGGGGGCAAGCTCGAAATTGAATTGCAAAAGAAAGTCGGGTTAGGTTCACTCATTGTGGGCCAGCCTGAGTTGAGTTTAGATTGGGGCATAAAGAGGGTTGGGACATGCGGATTGGTACCGTTAGCGACTAAGAGAGGGGCCTAGGAGAGGGACTAGGTTGGTAGAAAAAGGCCCAAGGACATTGTTAGAGGGTCAACAAGCCTTGAAGAAGATGGGCCAATGAAAGGGGGTTTACCGTGTGACTTAGGAGAGGCCGTAGGAGAGGTGATTGGGGAGGTGTCCTCGATGATGGGGGCATTAGGATCAATAGGGTGAGTGGCCATGAGAGAAAATTATATGAAAAATTACAGGACAAGGGAGCCAAAAAAGAAAAGAAAGAAGCGGAAACAGAAAAAAAATTAGGAACAAAACTTGGCTTTGATACCATGTCACAAAGGTATAAGTGAAGAAGGAATGAAAGGTTTGGGAATTTCTGTATTGCTTTCATAGGGTGTTACATATAGAAGTTATCCTTTTATAATACAAGGAAATGACCAACATAGAAAATATACAAACAAATATGGAAAATATTCTTCTATCATTTGTACAATTAATTCCTTAAATAGACTATGCCATATGAAAAGAATAATAAGCTAATATTAAGAAAATATTATGGCATATTGCCAACAATATCTAGTCCACAAGTCAATTCAACCATGCCCGAACAAGAAAGTCTATATCCCGTCAACTACTCAATTCAAACATGCCCCAAACAGGAGAAACAAAGGAGGAGACCAATTCTTTTGTCAGAATTCTTGAAATTCATCCAAATTTCCTCGTGCTTATGAGGAAAAGAAACTGAAAATCGACACGTTATTTGAGATAAAAGTGGAAGCATATTTCTACTTTGTTGAAAATGAAACATGTCATAGTTAGAGAATTTTAAATTGACTTTATCTTAAATGAATTATAATACTAAGATATACTTTTAAACTTTTCTATTCTTTTATTTTTAAATAAATAAACTCACACACACACACAGATATATATATATATATATATATATATTTTTTTTTTTTTAAAAAAAAACATACAGTCATGGTCTCATGGATCACGAAGTTTCCACTTAATGACGAAGAAAACACGGATATAGAAACTATACAATATCTTCCAAAATCGTAGCGTGTTTTGAACCAGACACGTCTTTGAGATGTCGGAGAAGATTCCAAAGACAACGGCGTGTGATGTAAGACTTATAATTCCTCCGCGTACGGCAGCGTCGCTCGACTCTGGAAACTCTAGAAAGGGACGAGGCTCGACTCGGAGCTTTGAGGTTCATGACGCTATTTAAATGCTCGATTGCAGAGCAAGGTATGAATAAATAAATTGCCTAATTGACCTACTCTATCTTCTTTTAACTCTCAGTCATTACTGATATTACGATAACCTGTTAGTATGCATAGAGAAAATGAAAACCATAGTCTCACATCAAAGAGACACAATTATGAAGAAGTTTACCTAAAGAAATCATTCATCAATTCATGGAGAAGTCTAACATTTGACCGTTGCCTCTCTCTGACCATTGGGTCGAAGTAATCTAGCCAGCATTTGAGGCGGTGGAAAACATCGTCGGTAATGCGGGTTTCGTTTCTCATCCTTAACGCTTTCATACAACATCGAAAATACCCGCTCAAATGCTTGCTGCTCTGGGAAACTTCGATTTGCCTCCTAAACGAAAGCACCACTACAGGAGAAACAAAGAGACCAATGATTTTGACCCCAGTTTCATTGATACCCAGGAAAAGAAAGACATATTTCTTGTTAACAATTCAACCATGTCTCAAGAGGAAAAAACGTGGAGACCAATTTTTGGTCCAGAATTCTTGAATTTTATCTCAGTTTCCTGGAGCTGACGAGGAAACGGGGCTGAAAACGGACACGCCATTTGAGATGAAGAGGAAGCTTACACGCCACTTCGTTACAAGAAGCCGAAAATGCATGCAGTCGTAGTCTCGTGAACCCGAAGTTTTCCGAATTTGAGCTCGTGGGCCTCCGCTTAAATTACGAAGCAATCACATTATTAGGAACAACAATTACTCTGTATCCACCTTACCTTCGTTTTAACGTAAACCGCTTAGCAAAAGTGGATAAGTTTAGCACTTTTTTTAACAAATTGAGGAACGTGTTGGGAAAAAAAGTCTTTACTTTTACACTTGATTAAACTTCTCAAGAAATGCTAAAACATAAATAATAAAAGTACTTTGAATCACAAATAAAAAATTTAAACATTAAAATTACTACAATCAACATAAGAAAATTTTTTATATTAAAAACTCTCCCAAGTGTAAAGGATAAAAAACCACAATATCAATTACAAAATTCACCCAAATCTAAATTTTTAAGTATACAACTCAATTAAGTTCTCAACAACATTAACATGATAGGCATATGTCATTCCAATAATAATAAAATCTATAATTGATAATGAAGAACAAGTTAAAACATAAATTCAATAAAAAAAATTAGAGAAATATCACATTGAAATTCCATTTAAATTTGCCGGTGTATAAAGCTTCAAACAATGATTTAACCATTCAAAAAAGAAAAGAAAAAAAAAATCTAAAATCCACCAACTAATAATCAAGACAATTGGACCACTACTCGACTTTCGTCAATTTGAATGGCTGTTGCATAAGACTTTTAATTTTTTCTTTGTTCTTTTTTTTCTTACCGCTGCACTCTTCTTTTCTCTCTAATCTCTTATTGGGCAACCACTGCCTTAGAAGGACCTAACATGAGACCTAAATTTGGGCTAGAACGATCCAACGGAAACGAGGGAAACAAAAAATGGAACTTTAGTAATGGAGAATCGCATTCATACAAAAATGGAGAATCAATTTACTTTCAAGTCCCGAGTAGCGTTTGCAGAACGGACGAAAAACAGTATAATATGCTAATCCATCTGACAATTCACCCGCTGAGCGAGATAGCGTGTTTTTAAGACTTTTCTAAGGTGAAAACAAATCCCATAGATACTCGGCCAAAATTACCGCGTAACCGGACGCCGGGAATTCCTAGAAAGAACGAGGCACCAACTAGAGAACTTCTGGGTTCATCGCTCTTGCATAAATACTCGAATGCAGAGCAAGGTATGAATCGCTTGCTTTAACTTTCACAAAGACGCATATATTCATTTCTTGTTATTTCCCGCTAGCTCTGATACTCCGTGTTTATATTTCATGCTCATATTAGGTGACTAGAGCGTATTCTTGTTTTCTTAAATTCCAAAGATACTACTGAAGTAAGAGCTTTTCTTTCCCTCTGATTTTCTACCTTTGTTTCCGTCTTCTGCTCTGTTACCCATCGGCGCTTCAAAGTAGAAGAAAGGGGAAAAATTGGGGAGTTTGAAATATATATTGGTTGAGTGTTGTCATTGTTTTCTTGGCTATCGAGGATATCGAGTATAAAATCTTTGTTTCTTTTCTATTCCCAAGCCAGAGGTTTTGGGTTTGTTGGTAAAGCAAAGTAATGGCGGCAGAATTCAGTGAGGCTGCTTCAGGAGGACTTGAAGGGGCATTTTCACAGTTGTCTGAAACAGTTAATAATGTGACAAATGGCGCCCGAAAGTTCAAACCCCATCTCACCTGCCTCCAATCCACGCTAGCTTCTTTGTCCCCGTTGGTTGAACAAATAAGACAGCTAAACAGCGAAGTAGGTCACCCGGAAGAAGAAACAAAGACGTTGATTGAACAAATGAAAAAGGGAAACAAGCTCGTTTCGAAGTGCTCGAAAATCCGTTGGTGGGGCTATTGCATGAAATTACGTTACGCGAGCAGGCTCTGCCAGTTGGACGAGGACATCAAGAGTTTTTTTCGGGTTGATTTTCAACTATTTAATGCTAGGAATGGGTTGGAGGCTCTGGCGGTCGTGAAGGATATCCATGAGGATGTGAATGCGAATGCTGTCTCCAGGCATACACACTCGGTCGTGGGGAATGGTGGGTTCTCTTGCTCAGTTCCTCAGCCCCCTAAATTTGTCGTGGGGTTGGATGTGCAAATGAAGGAGTTGAAGATGCAGTTGCTCAAGGAGGAGGTCTCGGCGCTTGAAGTCACTGCTCCTGGAGGATGTGGGAAGACTACATTAGTGAAAATGCTTTGTCAGGATGAGGAAATTAAAGGTAACTAGCCAATTCTTTTTTATATAAAACTTTACTAATTAATAGCCAAGTGTTTCATGAAATATTATATGCATACGCTCTAAACTAGTATGTGGATCCTTTTAAAATGTGAACCATAAGATGTTACTAAAAGCAAATCAATTGGAACGTTATGCTTTCTACTTGAACTAAATCATGCCAAGCATTCAAATTTCTGCAAGCCTAATTGAAAGGCTGTTGGGAAAAAAATCTTAAAAGTGTCACGAAGTAAAACATTAGTATGCCATCGTTAGATTAGGTTCTTTTTTTTTTTTTTTCTAGTCATTTCAGTGTTTTTGAAAAGTAGAACATTGAATTTCTGCCTTAGAAGAGTTGCGAAAGAAAACAGAAAACATCAAATTTCAGATCCACATAATTAATGACGTTGTTTCAGAATTTGGTCATTTCTTACTCTTTCCTGGTATTGGGTTTGGGATTTGCTTTCTCATGATTTAGCCGTCGTATCTATCTGTGTATAAATGTTATCAGAAATGCTATGTGCTTTTGGTGGCAGCTTTCTAATTACATTGTGTGTGGGTAGGCAAATTTGAGGAGAATATCTTCTTCATCACCGTCTCGAGAACTCTAAATCCGAAAGATATAGTACGTAGACTATTTCACCATAAGGGTTATCAGGCCCCTGAATTTCAAAGTGATGAAGATTCAATCAACCAGTTGGAGCAACTGCTTAGTCAAATTGAAGGTTCTATATTGCTGATTTTGGATGATGTCTGGTCCGGATCGGAACTGCTTCTTGAGAAGTTTGAGTTTGACAAGCCAAATTACAAGATTTTGGTGACTTCAAGAACTGCGTTTAGAAGATTTAGCTCTATATATGCCTTGGAACCATTAAATAAGAAGGACGCAATGATGCTTTTTTGTCACTCAGCAGGCCTGCAAGGTGGGAGCTCTTTGATTTCAGATAAAGATATGAAAAAGGTACTTTGGCAACCTATGATATAGATCTTTGACATTTGTTTGATGTTATCTCTGATCTTACTTTATGGAAAGCATATGGTTATAATAAAAATACATGATATCATTACTTGTTTTTATAAGAACACAATTCTGAGCTACCTGCCAAATCATGTTTGCATGCTCATGCATGTGTTTAAGCTTGCTTGTTTTGTTCTTGTAAAACATAAGTCAATAAAGAATAGGCATAGAAACCATATTTTTATATTTACAAACAACCGGCATGGTTCACATGTCTAGAACCACGACCAATGTAATCACTTCAACCTCCAAACAACAACTAATTTTATTTGTTGCCTTTGCAGATATTGAAGGTCTGTGGGGGGTTTCCTCTGGCCCTTAAAGTGATTGGAGGATCACTTTGTGGGCAACCTTCAGAGGTCTGGCGCAGTTGGATGAATAAATGGTCTAGCAGTCGTTCTATTCTTGATTCGACCAGTGATCTGCTTGTTTGTCTCCAAAAGAGCTTTAATTGCTTGGATGATGATGTCATCAAGGAGTGTTTCCTGGACCTTGGTATGTTTCCAGAAGACCAAAGAATTCCTGTCTCTGCCCTCATTGATATGTGGGAAGAATTACACAAACCAGATGAAGATGCCACTGATGCCACTGATGCCATTGCCAATCTACATAAAATCACTGGCCGGAATCTGGCTAGTCTTGTACTCACTAGGTATGCTGGGTTTTATATTTCTGTCATGTGTTAATTTTGTGGATTGTTCTCATCATGCCTTCACTGCTACTTGCTAATTATATATGCTGTGGCAACTGTATACACACCTAAATATTCTTTTCCCTTACAACTTGATGAACTTCATATATATTCCAAATTACTCTTTTTAATACTACCCTTTGGATCTCCATTTGGATAGCTGATTTCTAGAAAGAATTAGGAGAAGGAAAGATATGCCAGCTAGCGCTAATGGAGGATTTCCACTATCTTTACCTTTGTACAGCTCGTCTCATAAATGCTTGAGTTTGATTATCCTAAACACATATTCATTGTGTTCATTTCTTTTACCACTGTTGTAATGGTCTTTTTTTTAATCCGTAATCATGAAACTTACATTTCATATGTGGAGTGAAGAATTTGGGTCTCTTCAAAGCATGTAACTTTGGCTTATTTACCAGGCAAGCCGCAAGTGATGGTGGCAACTACTACAATGAAGATTTTGTCTTACAACATGATCTTCTTAGAGAGCTAGCTATTCATCAGAGCAATCAGGAGCCACTAGAACAAAGGAAGAGACTGATTATGGACATAACTGGAAACAATCTTCCCAAGTGGTGGACAGAACAAAAGCTGCAACCTATCAATGCACACCTCTTGTCTATCTCAACTGGTCGGTTCATCTTTCTCACTCTCAAACACACCTGCACACATTCTTACACAAGTTGTGGCCTATAGACTAGTATTTGGTACCTTGTCTGACCATGCAGGTTTTCTTTTGCAGATGAAATTTTCTCGTCAAGTTGGTGCAATATTCAACCATCTAAAGTTGAGGTTCTAGTTCTAAATTTTCAAACGAAAAATTACACATTACCCCAGTTTGTAGCAAAGGCACCTAAATTAAAAGTTCTGATTGTGACAAATTATGGTTTCTTTTGTTCTGAGTTAAGGAATTTTCAGCTCCTTGAGTCAGCACCCTGTCTAAAGAAAATCAGATTTGAGAAGGTGTCAATTCCTTCATTTTGCAATACCCCGGTACGCTTGGTGAGTTTGGAGAAGATATCCTTGTTTATGTGTAATGTTGATCAAGCTTTTAGGAATTGTTCTATTCAGATTTCAGATGCATTGCCAAATTTAAAGGAGATAAACATTGATTATTGCAATGATCTGATGGAATTGCCTGAAGGGTTATGTGAAATTGTTTGCCTTAAGAAACTCCACATCACCAATTGTCATAAGTTGTCTGCATTGCCAGATGGGATTGGAAAGTTGACAAATTTGGAAGTGATAAGACTTAGGTCATGTACTGATTTGTGTGAATTGCCAGAATCAACCAAAAGCCTCCATAAGTTAAGCATTCTTGACATATCAGACTGCCTAAGCATTACTAAGTTGCCAAAACATATTGGTGAATTGCATAACTTGAAAGAGCTCCACATGCAAGGGTGCTTGAGATTGCGTAGTCAACTGCCAGACTCAATTTTGGATCTTGAGAAGTTGGAGCTTGTGACTTGTGATGAGGCGAGGGCCAAGTCATGGGAGCCTATCAAGGAGGTCCTTAGCAATGTACAAGTGAAGGTGGCTGCAAAAGATATCAACTTGAATTGGCTTCGCAACCAATGATTCGTGAGATTGCATGGTCAACTTGCTAAACTGCCAAGTCAAGTTTTTGATCAATTGTTAAGTCAAGTTCGGATCTTGAGCAGTGGGAGATTGTGACTTGTGATGAAGCAAGGGCAAAGTCATAAGCAATCTACTAGTAAGTTCAGCCTTATGCCATAGAGGAATGAACATGGTCCCAAATTTAGGTACTAGTTCGTGGATGTGGGAGGTGTGGATGAAATAAATACTTGACAGTTGTAGGATGTGGGATACTTGTTCCAAAATAGAGCCTATGGCATGGTCCTTGTTGAAATCTGGTTGAAGCTCCTGCAGTAAGAAAGTTGGTGCCAAATCGATGATGAAACCTGTTGAAGGAAAGAATTTGCCAGAATCTGAAAAGGACAATAAATTGACAACTGTTGACGCTGATATGGGACAAGCAGATATATTGCAAGTTGGAAGCGAAAGAGTCCTCTCCATTCTGTAGGAGAACCCATGATAAAATCTCTACTGCGAGACAGAAACTTTTCTGAAGACCCAGTTGGTGCCGAAATAAAGATTGGAATTGTGGAAGACAACTATCTGCAGGAATTAGACGTTGGTGCTGTTGATGTTGGATCTCAAGTTGAAATCAGACTTGCGTATACAGATTTGCAGGAACCTGAAGATCGTGCTGAGAGTGAAACCATTCAGTCTGCGGAGAATTCTAATTAAAATTGTCGTACTATATGAAGTTGGTGCTCTGCTGGAAATCAGACAAACAGAAGGCAAGAGTCTGCAAATAGAGTCTTTTGAGGACCAGTTGTCACAACCATTTTGTGAAGAGTCGGTTTAAACGTTAGTATAATTTGTATGGTTTGTAGGACAAGAGAGAACTTTCTTTGTACAAATAGCCACAGAAAGCCTGTTAGTTTAATGAAAGTAGAAATATATTAAATGCTGAAAGATTGCCTAATGACATGGCCAAGGATATTGAGTACAAAATCTTGGCATCTTTTCTTCTCCCATACTGGAGCTCCTGGGTTTGTTGGCGCAGCAAAGTAACGGAAGAAGGGTTTACTGGAAGGGCTGCTATAGCTACGGCATTTAAAGAGGCATTTTCACAGTTGTTTGGAACAGTTAAGAATGTGATAAGCAAAGCCCTTATTTTCGAATTTGTTCTCACAGACCTCGAATCCACGCTCGATTCTTTGGCGCCATTGGTTTTGCAGATAAGATGGTCAAAGAGAGTGGGTCACATACAACCGGAAACAAGGAACTTGATCAAAAAAATGAAGCAGGGCAAGTAACTCGTTCAGCAATGCTCGAAAATCGGTAGGCAGAACTACTTCCAGAAATTCAGATACGCTAGCAAACTCTGCAAGTTGGACGAGGACATTAAGAGGTTCTTTCAGGTTGATGTTCCAGTATGCAATGCAACAAAAGTATTGGAGCCTATGGCCGGGTTCCCTTGTGCAGCTCCTTAGCCCCCTGAATTTACTGTTGTGTTGGAAGTGCACGTGAAGGAGTTGAAGATGCAGCTGCTCGAGGAGGAGGTGTCGGTGCTCGTACTGACTGCTTCCGGAGGATGCGGGAAGATCACGTTGGTGGCAGCTTTGTCGGGATAAGGAAATTAAAGGTAGCTTATCATCATTTGCTTCTTTACATAATTTTACTTACTAATGTTCAAGTGCTTTATGAAATATTATTTGCACACACTCAAAACTAGTATGTGGATCCTTTTAAAGAGGAAACCTAAGCCGTTAGTTAAAGGAGATCACTTAGATTGTTGTCTTCTTGACTTGAACTAAAATGAATTAACACTTAAGGTCAAATTTTGGAAGCATAATGGAAAGATCTTTTAGGAATTTAAGATCTTACAACACCTACGTATAAATTAAACACATAATAGATATGAGCAAATACATCCTAACATCAATAGATTTAAGGACGTTTAGATAAATATAATGTCCTATATTTTCCATAAGTACTCATAAATTTTCCTTATACTCTCCATCTCTTCAAACATTGGTTGTCTCAACAATATTTACATCGTAAAAGGTTAATTCCTTTTTAAAAATTAACTTTTAAAGAAGAGATTCAATAACAATGTCAAAACAATGAGAGGACATAAATCCTTCTCAATAAGCAGACAATATTTCTTTCATTTTAAAAGGGATACAAAATAAGAGTTAAGCAATATGGAAAAGAGAATGTCCACATACAAAGATGACATGTCTCTATTAAAATCAATCCTCACAACGCAAGCAAAGCAAGGGGGAGATTTTCTGGGTCAATCGCTTCAAACAAGATGGGAACGAGACAATTGCAGTCCGCCAATAAAATAGAAAAAAAGCAAATAGTATTCGGGTTGCAGTTGTTGCAGAAACAGAGAAATGCAGAGCAATTTCAATCAAGAGGAAGAACAACAACGCATGTTCTGAACAAACTTCAACGAAACAACACCCTACTTTGAAGAGCCACAAGTAGATAAACAAATAAGACTAAGTTCAGCATGAATTCAGTACGCGGTCAAAATCGGAAACTCATACACACAATACAAGAACTATTATCATGTGCTGAACAACGTAAACTAAACCACACTAATATTTGAAGAGCTACGAATAGAGAACAAGTTAGACCAAGTTCAGCATAAATATTCCGTGCAGAGGTCCAGGCTTGAAACATTCATACGTTGAATCAAATCAGTTCCGTAATTCATCCTTTACCAGGCTTGAAACATTCATACGTTGAATCAAAGCAGGTCCGTAATTCATCCTTTACCAGGCTTGAAACATTCATACGTTGAATCAAAGCAAGTCCGTAATTCATCCTTTACCAGGCTTGAAACATTCTTACGTTGGCCTTACAGCTCAACTCATATGTACACCATTTTGCCCATATTCAATGTTTCCTTTAATGTCAAAATCTTCAGCTACCCATCATGTACACCATTGTTCACGTCTCAAAGGAAGGCCAGCCGCTGGGAAAGAAAGTGTCTCTAAGATTTTAGCTTAGATTGTGTTTGTTTGAAAGAAAAGCACCTTTTAACTTCAAACATCTAGTGGTCAAGACCTATACTCCCCGTCGTTTATAAGTAAAGTTTCTCCTAAACAAACAGCCTGGAGTTTCTCTCAGATTGATACTAATGTTGTAAAAAATTTGGTCCAACTGATTAATTCGCCAAGAATGGCGAGAGAGCCAAACATTGTGACGGTGGTGAGAGAGCCACGCTGATGTTCTCATGCTTCCTTCTTTTGTTTTCCGCTTTATTTCAATTTTGTTCTCTTCAGTTGGTGGAATCTCGGGCAGATTAAGGAAACGAGGAAACATTAAGAAGTTTCAATACATAGGTGCATTCTTCCACAAATTCATATAAAATAGAGAACCAATTTACTTCTAAATCCCAAATATTGTTTGCAGAACATACTAAAAACTAACTAATATGCTTTAAAATCCTAGGATGTCAGCACAGGGTTTTTTAGGGATTCAATAATACGTAATAATTTTAGAATAAATAATTCATAAACTTCATTCATCAACCACACTTGAGTTATATAATAAATTACAATAATCTACTCTTAAAGTCCTGCATAAAAATTAATATCTATGAGTCGTAAATCACCAATTGGCTAAATCATCCCAATGAGAGAATTTTCTCCCACGTTCCGTTCCCTACATTCACTAGACTCGTGAATCACCTGAGGAGGTCCGGCTGCTGCTTCTCCATGCAGTTCGGTGCGTTAAGGATCTCCACATCTACACGAACTGCAGGAAGGTGCGGCTCTGGAGAGAGTTCTCCACTTCACCACTGAAAGTGGTGCCGCAAGGATGGAGAGTCATCTCTTTAACAGGCTTTCCCTATTCACTTTACCATAATATTGGAGTCAGGATGAGCTTCTATTTTATAATTTTTCAGGTCTTACAATTAAACTTTTATTTACTTAAGTTAGTATATAAGAGAGTGTTGAAAATAAATATTATTTTATATTAAAAGTGTAAAAGTGAATTATTAATTTTATAAGTAACGAAAATTTTCTACTTATTATCTTAAAATTTTGAAATGATCCATCGATCGTGTAGGCGAGTTAACATCACACATGCTCATGAAAAAGACAGAGAACCCAATGCTTTGTCTCTGGTTCTTCAATTTCCTCACAGTTTCTCTTGTGCTGACAAGGAAAGCAAGTGGAGCTTAGGAAGAATAAAGAAGAGCGGAACGCGGCCACCCTAATTGCTGCAGTGCTGGCTTCTCTGCAATTGATTGGCTTTGCTTCTCCATATGTTTCCAGACATCGTGGGAACCTCGTGGGCATCAAGTTGTTGTCGCTTGAACCCCAAAGCCTCTGCTTTTCAACGCGTTGACTTATTCGCCAAGCTGTAAGCAATGCTGTTCTAGAAGAAAAAAAGAAGTTGATCGAGTCTCATCTGGTTAAAAGGGGGTGTTGTCTCAAAATATAATAACGAGTCTTTAAACTTATAAATAGAAAGATTTTTTTATTTAATATTTTAAGGTTTTGAAATAAAGATTATATTTTAATATAATATCAAAGTTAAAGATAATTTTTTATTTCATAAATTCACATGCCTTAAAATTGGGTTTTAATCTATATACAATGTTTATATCAACACACATGTTAGCGAAATATTAAAAATACGTGTTATCACTAAAAGTTTGGAGCAACTATCAAAACACCCAGAACAGTGAGAGCCTTTATGCTCCCTTCTTTTTTGTTCTTGATACAGTGTGTGGAATCGATGGCAGAAGCTGTAAAGTTGGACACTTCTAACAAATTGAGGAACCGAGGAAACGCTATGAAAATTTAGCACATTTATTCGTTAGGCCACAAGATGCATATAAAATGGAGAATCGATTTACTTCCGAATCCCGAACTGTGTTTACAGAACCTTCTGAAAACTTCAATATGCTTTGAAGTAGTCCGATGCTCATGCCTTGGTTGGTCGTCGTGAAAGATTCCAAAGGCAACTTGTGCAATTTGTCATCTTTTGAAATGAAGTCAGTCAACAAACGAGAATATTAATCCTCCACTTAATACGCGTTGCTCTTCCGCAAGAGGAATTATAAAGTGGGAGGAGGCTCGGGAACTTTGTGTTTATGACACTAACATACATTCTCAATTGTAGAGCAAGGTATGAATCGATTGCTTTAGAAAGGTATTATCCTTTTTTTTTTTTCTTTCCATTTCTTCTTTCCCTGCTTTCTCCTATTTATTTTGTTTATATTTGCTGCTACATTTCCTTATTGGCACAAGAAAAGTGAAAAGATGCAAGATCTCAGATGTTAGTTGGCTTACATTTTGGCAGTTTGTCTTTGTTTTCCTAGATTCTAAAGATAGTGCACACAAGAGCTTTTTTCTTTCCCTCTGATTCTCTATTTTTGGTTGATTTCTAGCTTGGCACCCTCATCGACGATAAAAGCTACCGAGGATATTGAACACAAAATCTTCGGTTTGTTGACGACGCAAAGTAATGGCAGAATTGGTGGGAGGGGCTGCTTTGGGAGCACCCTTTGGGTTGGCATTACAAGAGTTGTATACAGTAATTAAGGATGCCGTACAGAAAGCCCGCATGTTCAATTCCCTTCTCAAAAGCCTCGAATCCAATCTAGAAAATTTGACTGGATCGTTCGAACGGATAGAAGAGTTATCCGGAAAATTGGGTATGAAAGAAAAGGAAATAATAAGCTTCAACGAACGAAAGGAGGAGCGCAAAGAGCTCATTCGGAAGTGCTTGGAAATCAGTAAGTGGAACCTCTACCAGAAAAGCAAATATGCGAGCAAACTCTCCAAGTTGGATGAGGAGCTTAAGGAGTTCGTTCAATTTTTTCTCCAAGTGTTAAACACAGTGGTTACATTGCAGACTGCGGTCGCCATGAATGAAAGCCTTAAGGATCGAAATGGTGGGCCTTCTTGCACAGTTCCTCAACCCCCTAGCTTTATTGTTGGGTGGCATGTGCCCGTGCAGGATTTGAAGAGTTTGCTGCTCTATGAGAAAGTGTCGGTGCTTGTACTATCTGCTCTTGGAGGAAGCGGGAAGACAACGCTGGTTAAAAAGCTTTGTCAGGATGAGGAAATTAAAGGTATATATATAATTTTACCTGGCAATAGCCAAATGGTTTATGAAAAAATAAAAGTATGTGGAACCTTTTTAAGAGGATGTTGATAAAACTAAATTGTTTTCAAATCTCTAACTTGCAAGTCCAACTAATGGGTTTGACACTTTCTCCACTCCTTGTGTGAGTGCATTTAAAAAAGAAAAAGAAAAAACTTTAGGATGTTGTCTTTCGTATTGGAACTAAAACGAATGGGAATACATTCACCATAAGGGTTCATATTTTTGAAAGATGGTAAGAAAAGATTTTGTGTCACGAGGTAATTGTTAAAATTTTAGTTCATTCTTTTTATTTACTACAATCATTTTAGTGCATTTGAAATGATGCATATATTGGAGTTTAAGCTTTCCTAACTACATTGTATTTGTTACCAAACATGAAAATGTGCTTTTTGGTAGCAACATAGCTTTCTTAACTAAGTTGTATTTGTTATTAGACATGAAACATGCTTTTTGGTGGCAGCATAGCTTTTCTTAACTATATTGTATTTGGATAGGCACATATCATAAGAACATTTTCTTCGTCCAAGTCTCAAAATCTCCAAACGTTAAGGACATTGTAAGTAACCTATTTCGTCATATTGGTCGTCCGGCACCTATCTTTCAAGATGATGATGATGCAGCCAACCAGTTGCGAGTACTACTTGAAGAAATTAAAAGTTCTATACTGTTGATCCTTGATGGTGTCCAATCAGAAGCCATTCTCAAGAGATTTGTGTTTAATATCTTAGATTACCAGATTCTAGTGACCTCAAGAACCACATTTGAAGGAAATATATATATAAATTATCCTTTGCCAAAACTAAATAATGAAGATGCAAAAACACTTTTATATTACTCAGCAGGGTTGAAAGAAGGAAGCTCTCCGATTCCAAATGAAGATATGAAAAAGGTACTCTTACTCCTTATGTAAAAAGAATACATTATGACAATATTTGTTTCAATAAGTATGTAGCTCATTCATTTTTGCATAGTCATGCATGCATTTATGCCATTCAAGTTGTAGCCAATATTACCCCTACGACAGCCAAACAACGACGAACTATAATTGGTTGGCTTTGCTTTGTAGATACTAAAGGTTTGTGGGGGCTTTCCTTTGGCCCTCCAAGTGATTGGGGGATCACTTCATGGACGGCCTCCAGAGGCCTGGCAAAGTCGGGTGAACAGATGGTCTAGTGGGGATTCTGAAATTGATCCCAATAGGACGGTGCTTGGTTGTCTCAAAGGGAGCTTTGCTGACTTGGGTGATATCGTAGGCCTCCAGGAGTGTTTTCTAGACCTAGGTTTGTTTCCCGAAGGCCGAAGCATTCCTGTAACTGCCCTCATTGATATGTGGGCCGAATTATACAACCTAGATCCAGATGGATTGGATGCCATTACAAAGCTACATGAAATTACCCGCCGGAATATGGCTAGGCTCGTGCTCATGAGGTATTTTGGATTTTTACTTGCATCAATGTAATTTTCTTGAAAGTTTTTCTCTTCATGCTCTAACTGCTACTTGCTAGGACCATTGTGTATAGATTCAAAAAATTGTTGCCCTACAACATTATGTGCTTTATGTTTTGGTGACAGTATATCATAGCTTACTTGACTTGTTGAGTGACAAAGTACTATTTTTCATACTAGCCTATGAATCTCCAAATAGAAAGCCAATTGCCAAAAAGATTTACAAAGGACAAGTTATACTTGCTATTATTAATGGACCATTTTTACTATGATTTTTACTTTTATGTAGATCTGAATTCAGTGATCATAAACACATTCACATATTTATTTCATTTACCTATTTTATCCTCATTTAGATGTTATTCATAGAATTTATATTTTCTTTTTAAAGACTAAAGGATTTTGAATCTCTTCAAAGCATCTGACCTTTTGGCTCATTCACTAGGGAAGCTGGAAAAGATGTTGGTAAATACTATAGTGAAGACTTTGTTTTACAACACAATCTTCTTAGACAGCTAGCCGTCGAGCAAAGCAATGAAGATCCAATAGAACAAAGGAAAAGATTGATTGTAAACATATCTGGCAACAATCTTCCAAATTGGTGCACAACACATAAGCTAATAGGATGTTGGATAAAACAAAAGTTGCTACATATCAACGCACGCATCTTGTCTATCTCAACTGGTGAGTTCTTTTTTTCTCTCACTTTGAAACATCCCCGCACACATCCTTTATGCAAGTTGTGACTTATAGACTTGTATTTGGTACCTTTTGAGACTTGATGGATATTTTTGCAGATGTGGAGTTTCAATCAAATTGGTGCAATATTCAACCATCTAAAGTTGAGGCTTTAGTTCTAAATTTTCAAGCAGAGAATTACACATTACCCAAGTTCATAAAAAAGATGCATAAGCTTAAGGTTCTAATTGTTACAAATTATGGCCTTTCTTATGCAAAGTTAAGTAATTTTCAGTTACTTAAGTCTACACCCTACCTAAAGAAAATAAGATTAGAAAAGATATCAATTGCTTCCCTTTGTGATGCCTCAATACAATTGAAGAGTTTGGAAAAGATATCATTATTTATGTGTAATAGTGGACAGGCTTTTAAGAATTCTACTATCAAGATTTTGGATTCCCTGCCAAAGCTAATGGAAATAAACATTGATTATTGTAATGATTTGGAGGAATTACCTGATAAGTTATGTGAGCTTACTTGTCTTAAGAAACTTAGCATCACCAATTGTCATAAGTTGTCTAAACTATCTCAAAAGCTTGGGGAGTTAAGGAATTTGGAAATGCTAAGACTTAGATCTTGTACTGATTTGTTGGAATTACCAAAATCAATTAGAAAGCTCCATAAGTTAAGCATTCTTGACATTTCCAATTGCCTCTACATTACCAAATTACCAAAACACATTGGTGAGCTATGTAATTTGGAAAGCCTCCACTTAGAAGGGTGCTTGAGATTGCGTAGTGCCCTGCCACCATCAACTCTGGAACTTGGGCGGTTGAAGCTTGTGACTTGTGATGAGGCGACGGCCATGTCATGGGAGTCTGTCAAGGAGTTCCTAGACAATCTACAAGTAAAGGTGGCTGCAAGTGATGCTAACTTGAATTGGCTTGACAGTGGTGATTTTTGAGAATTATTTGTTTGGAAGATGTTGTGAGTGGATTAAGGTAATAAAGTTGTCATTCATTTGTTGTTTCCTTTTTATTTTGAATGAACAGACTGAAGTTAGTTGAAATTTGTGAGCCACTTGTTGAGCTCAAAATCTTTTTTTCTTTTTTCTTTTTTCTTTTTGCATGCTTACTGTAATGTTTGTCAACTTCTAATACGTGCAAGTCATTATTTAATGTGGTTCCATAACCTTGGTGTTGGTTGTGTGAAAAAAATAATTATGCCATAATTATGAGATACTCATTACATTGATAGGAAATGGTGCCATTCTATCTATTATTTCTTTCACATTAATGAAAATATCTATTTCTTTTTATAATTTTTGCAATGTGTTAAAGATCACGGTCACAGTAAATAACCAAAAATTGTATGTATAAAAGCAAAAAGGTTTCCGCAACGACAGTTCAAACTCTCTTCGTTTCCCGTCTTGCTTCTCTTAGCTGGGCAAATGCTTCCATCCCGGCGTATCTGTTCCTCGTTTTCATACCAAAGCAAAATACAGTGGAAAACACATATTCCGGCCAGAGGCTCCGTCGGAGAGGCTTCGTAGGGGACAACAAGAACGCTAAACTACACCAAACAGCACGGCTATAGGGGTGTTGCCCAAACGGAAAAAGTTGGGGAGTAGAAAAGCCCCCCTTCACCAATCCCAGTTTCAACTTTATTTTACTTCTGAGTATATGTGACCGTGCTCTGCTTCTGGGCCTCCTTCGGCTTCTTTCTCTCTACTATGAAGTTTCTGAATCTGAAAGTTTCTCATTCTCTGTCTCAGTTATCTTCCATGAGAGCTTTGTCTTACTCCTCTCAAAAAAACCAGCTGAGTAAACAACCGCTTCCCCACAAAACTTTCTTCAAGTCCAACGCCAAAGACTCTCTCATATCGAGGCTATGCGAAAACAAGAATTTCAAAGAAGCCATAGACATTCTGTGCGAGCAAAAGCGCCTAAGAGAAGCGGTGCAGTTGCTCGATCAAATTGACCGACCCAATGCCTTGGTATACTCAAATCTCATACAGCACTGTCTCCAGGATCGTGCGCTTGAAGAAGGTAAGAAGGTCCATGCCCATACCAAAGCCTCCGGGTTCGTGCCCGGCGTTTTTATTTGTAACCGTTTTCTGGATATGTATGTTAAATGTGGGAGTCTTGAGGATGCCCAGAGAACGTTCGATGAAATGGCTGCAAGAGATTTGTGTTCTTGGAATACAATGATCTCTGGTTACGCAAAAATGGGGAAGCTTGGGGAGGCGAGAAAGTTGTTCGATGAAATGCCCGAAAGAGACAATTTTTCTTGGACGGCCGTGATATCTGGATACGTTCGGCATGACCGGCCTAAAGAAGCTTTGGAATTATACCGGATGATGTTAAGACACGAGAATGCAAAATCGAATAAGTTCACGGTATCTAGTGCTCTTGCCGCTTCAGCAGCAATTCGAACTTTACGCACGGGCAAGGAGATTCACGGTTATATAACGAGAATTGGGTTGGACTCGGATGAGGTTGTTTGGAGTGCTCTATCGGATATGTATGGGAAGTGCGGGAGTATAGAGGAGGCTAGGCGCGTTTTCGACAAGACGGTGGGTAGAGATGTTGTTTCATGGACGGCAATGATTGACAGATACTTCGAGGATGGAAGAAGAGAAGAGGGATTTGCTTTGTTCTCGGAGTTGATGAGATCGTGGATTAGGCCTAATGAGTTTACATTTGCTGGGGTATTAAACGCTTGCGCCGACCTTGCTGCGGAGGATCTTGGCAAGCAGGTACACGGGTATATGACACGAATTGGTTTTGATCCCTTTTCATTTGCCGCAAGTGCTCTTGTTCATATGTATTCGAAGTGTGGGAACATCGAGAATGCAAAAAGAACGTTTAAAGGCATGCCCCGACCAGATTTAGTTTCGTGGACTTCCTTGATTGTTGGATATGCTCAGAATGGTCAACCTAATGAGGCACTTAAGTTCTTTGAGTTGCTTCTTAAATCAGGTACACAGCCTGATCACATTACTTTTGTTGCGGTTCTTTCTGCTTGTACCCATGCTGGACTTGTGGATAAAGGAATTGAGTATTTTTACTCAATAAAGGAAAAATATGGGTTAACACATACAGCAGATCACTATGCTTGTATCATTGATTTATTGGCTCGAGCTGGCCGATTTGGAGAAGCTGAGCATATCATTAATAAAATGCCAATTAAACCCGATAAATACCTATGGGCTTCCTTGCTTGGTGGTTGTAGAATTCATGGGAACCTTGAACTGGCAAAGCGAGCTGCAGAAGCGTTATTTGAGATAGAGCCTGAGAATCCTGTTACCTATATTACGTTGGCCAACATTTATGCTACTGCTGGCATGTGGAATGAAGTGGCAAAGGTTAGAAAAGCTATGGACGACAAAGGTGTGGTAAAGAAGCCAGGTTTGAGTTGGATTGAGGTTAAGAGGCAGGTACATGTATTCTTAGTGGGAGATAAATCCCACCCAAAATCAGATGAAATACACAGCTTTTTGGGGAAGTTGTCAAGGAGGATGAGGGAAGAAGGATATGTCCCAGACACAAATTTTGTGCTTCATGATGTGGAGGAAGAGCAGAAGGAGCAAAATCTCGTCTACCATAGTGAGAAGCTTGCGGTTGCGTTTGGAATAATCTCAACTCCTCCAGGAATGACGATCAAGGTTTTTAAGAATTTAAGAACTTGTGTAGATTGCCACACTGCCATTAAATTTATTTCGAAGATTGTCCAGAGAAAAATAATAGTAAGGGATTCAAACCGGTTCCATTCTTTTGAAAATGGAAGTTGTTCCTGCGGAGATTATTGGTAATTCAAGGGACCTACAAATTTGTGAAGACGAAAGTTGTTCTTGCGGAGACTATTGGTAATTTAAGGAACTTGCAGATCTGCGATGTTGTTCTGCATAAGATCAACAAGATAATTAGAATTGTGTTTGAGCTAAGCTTTTACCACAAGTTCCGATTTGGATTTGTATTATCCTGATCTGGATTAAGGTCAGCGTACTTAGAAGGTTAGAGAAACTTGAAATTTTCCATTAGGGCAAAAGCAACGAAGGAAGTAACACCTAAGGCATGTGTGCCCAGGAGGTTGCAGCCACAATTTTGTCATCTAGGGTCTGGTCTCTTCAAACGCACTGGTTGTCTTCAAGTTGGCTTTGATTCTTAGTGCTTTTCAGTTTTATTTAAAATGAATACCGATTCATTTTGAAAGAGAAGAGGCCAGGAACTCTTTCCCCCAAACATCATTTTGCCTCAAGCGTAGACGTTTAATATGTGCTTCCTCAATTTGTGAAAAGGTCACTACACTCTCATTAACCTGTTAATTTTCAACCTAATAAACATTCTATCAAATGAATGGAATATGTTTACCAGGCGTACTAAATTTCATATAAACTCTATCAATGTCATTGAGTGCTTGATTTTTTATTTTTTTATTTTTTGGTTTAAGTGGATTCTGAAGATTGTCTAGAAAAAATTGAATTGAGTAGTATCTACATGAAAAAAGTGGTGTTAAGTTGCACAAAAATTAGTTTGCCTTGCATCACGTGTGTTGTGGAACAGAATGGCTAACTAGTTACTTGAGAAATCAATTATACATTTACCAAATTGTAATTAGGCATAAATATCATAGGGTGTTCAATTGAGTTTGCAACACTGAGAGAAAACCTGGAGCTCTGTTTTTCAGACTAAATTAAACTGTAGGTAAGACACGTCCGGCTTTTGTAAGAAATGAGTTAGAAAATTATAAATTAAAAAAAAAAAAAAAAGCGGGAATTGAACCCGACGTGAATCGAACACGCAACCTTCTGATCTGGAGTCAGACGCGCTACCATTGCGCCACGGATCCGCTTTGGATGGAAGGGAACGTTATTAAATATAATCTTAGAAATATATGTCTACAATTTATTTACAAATACACACCTGATTTTACATAAAGGTTGGTTTCTTTGTGTTATCCAAAGAAAAAAAAAAAACCAAACTACTCTTATTTATTACCAAAATCATTGTCATTATTAATGATTGTCCCTGCAGCCAAAGCCGCTAATAACGCAAAGAAGATATCTACATACACGTCCTTGCACAGATGAAGCAGCTATTCAGCCTTCTTCTCCTTCGTTTTGACGAGCCTGTTCCTGATGTTCTTTACCACCTTCTCATCAACCATGTCATACAATCTTCGGGCTCGCCCCTTCACCCACTCCCCATGTCTCTTTATTCGATCCTCGTATTTCATATACAATACTGGAACAGTCATCCCCGTTACAATACCTGCAAGAACGCCAAATCGCACTCAAAAGAGGGGGACAAGACAGGGTGAGAACGAGAGAGGTGTCTCGTCAAAGAGCCTACCTATGTAAGCAAGTGTTAGCATATCAGTGAGAGTTCCTACATAGGAGAGTAACGCCAAACCAGCAACAGTCCCTGCAAAGACAAACCATTCTCTCTCAACACTCACGTGGAACATCCATCTGATCCCCTCCTCAATCGATGAACGAACCCTATTCGCCATTTCAATCGCTGATTCTTCGGAAATTTCCAGTCCCGACATGTCCGGCGGGTCTCTGTATCCAAAACAAGCAGCTCTCTAAATGCTAGCATGCAAAAGTTTGCCATCCAAATGAAGGGAGTTGATTGATAGTAGAGGGCACTTACTTGCCAAGAAGCCTAAGAAGATTGCCGCAAAGGAACAACGCAACAACAAGGAACATGACTGCCCATGAGCAAACAGTGATGAAGTTGAACTGGTATACTTCCATAAGCACCCATATTGCTGTTGCAATGAAGAGAACCGCCACGCTTTCTTTCTTTCTCCTCCATAGAAAAATGTCTCTCAGAACGTCTGTGCCAAAACAGCATCAGCATAAGGACACAGAAAGGTGAAAGCTCGATGCGTCTACTATGCAGCATAATTACCTGACGTGGGCAGTGAAGATTGCGAAGCAGTAGACATGTCTGAAGCTTGAACGAAGTTGAAAATGAAGATGGGACGTGTTACGCACCTTTTGAGTACCTTTTGCTGGTTTGGTTTCAGTGAAGCGTGGCCATGATATGCATAGAGTGGTTTTATGGATTACACGTGCGGACTAAAAGTAAACGTGGAAGCCTTGCAACTCTCGTGGCAGCCTGAGCTGGTTACGTATATACAGAGGACGCAACAGCATACCGTGCATGTTTATCTGATATACTATGATAAATTCACGATTAAGGAAAGGGAGGTTTCATTAAAGAGGTAGTGAGGGATCTACAAATGCACCACGTGTTTAGATCTTGTTTCCAACTTATTGACACGTAACTATGATATTGGACTGACGTGGCACACGGTTTTCATTCGCTTACAGAGATCAGATGATTCACCCAACAAGCAAAGGTCCACATGCCCCTCGTAATTGGCTCATCCTTAAAAAGAATGCCTTTTTTTGAAGGCTATGGAGGAGCTCTTGACACGTAAAAAAGATTCGGGTCCTTTGGGTATAAAGTATATTATCAAGAACAATCCGAAGTCACATTCTACTATGATGCGGTCGAAGTCCAAAGTTCAAGCTTTTGAAAATGGCAAGGCAACCTGGACTCAATAGCGTAAAAGCTTAGAGTTGTAGGCATGTGTGGCTATACCATGTTGTAGATTTGCTGAAAAGACTAGTAGTTTTTTCTTGATAGCTGCACCAGCAAGTTGATTTTGCAAATCCATGATGAGGGGGAGACCAATCCTGTGCCCCATCGACCCAAGCATTATGACTTACCTTGCAGATCCACCGCCGAGAGATGTAATTAAGAATATTGCATCTGGGCGGGCATGTTCGTGCGTCGCTATAGTTTCCCCCTATAAGATGGCATCCATATCTATACTCGCAAAAGGTATAAATGAGTTTGCTTTGGGGTCCATAACGAATTAGTAGTTGATAGATGGGTGAGGTCCAAATTTATGGTTGGAAAGAAGAAGAGATGTTGTTGTATTTTTAAGGATATAGGTTTGTAGAACAAAAATCTTATATCAAGTATGTAATTTTTTATAGTAAAGATTAAACGAAAGAAGTATGTTTCTAGCTTTTAAATAATCGTTTGGTTTAAACATTTAGACCTCTTAATATAATATTAGAATTTAAGTTGAATATGTTCCATACTATACGATCTTGATTCAATTTTTTATAATAAAGATTAAATGAAAAAATACTTTTTTAACTCTTGAGTCAATTTTTTGGTTGAATATTTGGATATTCTAATATAGTATTATAATTCAAGTTAAATATGTTCTACCATAGGTAATTTTGAGTTAAATGTCAATTGGTATGTAGAAGTACGTGTACAAGATGAAATGGTAACTTTTGAACTAATTTTTAAATTAAGCTTCTAGGCTTTATGTTACTGTGGAAGGGCTACAAAGAGGAAGTGGGGAAGAATTTTTAAGAGCAGACAGAAGAAAAGAGATCTCAAGGCGATCTTCCATGGCAGGAGTTATAGGGCATAATGGGGTCTGGCCCTTCATTGACTCTCTCGGCCGTTGTTTGGGCATAATGTCTGGGACCCTTCTTGTGCTTCCGTGATTACTATCACTCTGAATTTCCTACCGATGACTGGACCTCTTAAATTCCATCACGACCAAACACGGTACTAATGGCACCACTTATTGCTTCAACTGTTTTCTTTTAATTTACTCAATGTGCTTCATCTACGGTTTCTGCTTTTTCACCTTGGAGCTGGGATTGAAGTAACCCTCCAGGTCAAATTCCAGTCACTGAACTTGGGGCTTCTTGGTATTAAAGGAACAATGTTGAATTTTGTGCTTTCAGCTGCCATGGAACAATGTTTTACTTCTTGTCCTTGGTGGAGATGAATATGTGATTCTGATCATTTGAAGCAAAACCAGCATCCTGGAACGACAGGACTTGAAAAGGATTGGAAGGAAAGAAGTCCTTTCGTATAGCTAGTTGTTTCACCCACCTTACTGACACGGAACGTGAAATGCGTTGCAATGAAGTACTAAGGACCACCCAGCCTTTTAAACAAAGCAATAACTGGAAAAAGCAAGTCTGCAGAGTTGAAAGTAAAGCCAGTTCTAGATCCTTCTCCTTAACCACTTAATTATTCTTATCTCCACGATAACCTAAAGTTGCGATGAATAAAGACCTACGTTTTAAAGCTGAATACAGCTAAAATACGATCCCATAATCCCTATCGACCTGCCAAAATCTTAAGAGAAATACCCTGTTCTGTCACAGCATTCGTCTTCCAACTGAAGCCGGCACCGATATCATAGAGATAGAGGCATGCACGTAAGGTGGGACGCACTAGCTAATCGTTCCCGTGACGGCATCGAAGGCGACGGAGGACTGCCTTTTGCGCTCCCGTCCTTCTTGGTGTCACGTGGGTTGATTACACATCATGAGCGGTGGCGATCCGGTGTGAATAGTTGTAAGCACGTATGTCTAAGGTCAAAAGCTCAAAATGCTTTAGCCGGCATGCTATTATTAGCAGACCCCATCTCTGTCTGTGTTTTTCAGCTGCAATTGGATGCCATTTCAGCTCAACGATGAAGAAAGCAACAAAAGTAGTCCCTGAGTCCAAATCCCCTAATCCGTTTTCCTAAGCCAAAAGACTACACCTGAATAATGTTGGTTGAATTTCTTTTCGATGAATCAAAATATTAACAAAGTTTATGTCTTTTTCTCCACCAGAGCAGTGGGATCTTACGTTCATTGTAAAACTCATTATAAAACTTGTTTCTCCTCCAAATTTTGGTCTTCTCTGTTCCAGAATCAGGTGTTTGGTCCTCTGTCATTTTGCTCATATCATGATAAAAGGTTAATTGATTTTACATGGTGCAAGAGTTCTGACTCATCCGTCTATGTCCCTTCCAGAAATTTTGAAAGACTTTGTCAGACCGACCTAATCAACATGAGTATGATGCTAATTTTTCTTAAACGAAAAAAAAAGTGCAGTAAGCTTAAGAAAATAAATGTAAACAACTGGGGGTTCATATAATTAAAAAGAGAAAAAGGACGGAATATCCTCTTACTATTAGAGAATTCTGGTCCCCTGTCTCGACCACCTCGGAGAGCTGTTCCAATGTCGTACCCTGGTCATTGGTTGACTTCTTTCTTTGATTATTGCTTCTAATTGTGTTTTCTAGATTTCTAATGGCTTTGAGTGGAAAGGGATAATGAGAATATAGTAGCTGTGATCCAAGAATCTCCTTCTTTTAGGGTGTGAAGCACATGGAAGTCTTATAGTACTCGACCACCCGTTGGTCGATGCTTTGGACGGTCACAGGCATTCGGTTTGTGGGGAACCAAACTGTACTAGTATCTCCTCCATCGTCGGGCATTGACCGGAGCTGCCAAGGTAACCTAACGCCGGGGAGTAGGTGCTTAATTATTTCTAACATGCAAATTGTTTCACCGGTGTGGGCTCCTTCACAAGATATTGAATAAACAAAGCGTTTACAGGCTGTAATCCAGTAACCTCCACAGCTGGCAGGACGCGCAGAAAACAAAATGGAATTACTAACATCGCCACCGGAGTTCTGATTTGCACCTAACAATGACTTTCGTTGTTTTCTTTCTCCAGGTAGATTAAAAAAATGAAGTCTTAGATTCAATTGGGTCATCGAGAATCATCACAGTAGCATGCGCACCATGCGTATTAACAATGGTTGCCCAGAAAGACGCCTTCCAAAATTGCTCCATTGACTGTCTTGTTTAAAGCTTCTTCCGAATCATAAATCACGGGACGATAAAGGTTAAGGCTGGTGGAAGAAAAAGGAAAAGATAAAGGTGCATCGGAGAAAATTTGAAGCAATTAGGACTCGCAATCCCGGGCGAGATAGTAGGGGTGGGTTTTGAATCAAGCCGCGTCTTCCGCATTTACTGCTCATGAATGACGTTCCTTTTTTTATTAAGAAAATGGAAAAGCCGACATGAATGATAGGGGTCCATGGGAATAGCTTCTGTCTGAAGCAAAATCATCATCACGCGGAAACGCGTTAAATTGCGCCGAATCCGAGCACAGTGCAGCCTTGGAAGCAGGCAGTTTTGGATAATAAAGGTGTAACTGGTCGAAAGAAATTTAAAACTTTCCAGGAAAAGAAAAAAAGAAGAAATGCGACAGCAGTAGAAAAAATTCTCCCACGTATCTAGACAAGCCTCCTTCCCCTGCGGTTCCTATATAAAGGAGTCTGACTACTTTTCCTCTGCCACAAAGAGCAATAGAATCCCCCACATTGGGTAATGATTCCCATTGCTTCTCTTCAAGTAGTGTGATGCTGATGTTCTAGTTGTTATAGTAGCGCTGTCTTTGGGCAATGTGTAGCTAATGGTTGCTTTGTTCACCTCTGCAGATTCAATGGAAAAGGCAATCTTGCTCCGTTTGGTTTTTGGACTTTTGGTCCTTTTCAGTGTGTCTCTGGTTAAGGCAGACGACCCATACAGGTACTATACCTGGACTGTGACTTACGGGACTCGTTATCTTCTGGGGGCTCCTCAACAGGTTGGTAATTTTGCCCCTCCTGTAGTCTTAGATCTGATACTGGTTCACTGAGAAACTGGTGGGAGATTCCGGCTTCTAAAGTTTTCGTCTTTGATTTTTGAAGGTAATCCTCATCAATGATCAGTTTCCTGGTCCTCAACTTGATGTGGTGACTAATAACAATATCATCCTCAACCTTATCAACAAGTTGGACGAGCCATTTCTGCTGACATGGTGAGCTTTTCTGCGTCTATCCCCGTTCCTTTTTTGGTTTTCAGAACGCTTGGCACCTGCCTTAAGGATGTCATCCCCTTGCTATTGTCCACTTTCATAATGTAGGTTTCCTTCTTATGTCTTCTTGTTCTTTCGGAAGTGGGGAGGAAGACATCAGTTTTCTCTCTTTAACTTCCTTCCACTTTTGATGGTTTCATAGATAAAGTTGGTACTTCTTCTCTTGGTGAGTAGATGTGGACGACATAAATTGGTCTAATTCGAGAAGTTTCAATTGCTTAGCGGTAGAATTCCAGTGGCCTATTTCTTACCCCATGCTCCCCGCGTTCTCTTGGATTTCCAGTTAGTAAAATGTCCGAGTGTTTCAAAATCTTTAATTTTTTATTTTTTCACCTACTTGGAGCTATTCCATTCTGCTGCTTTGCTTCGAAAAAATTGAATTGTGCGTCACTCTGGTGCATGTGTGATGTTGTTTGAAGGACTGGTACTAGTACGATCTGAAATCTGCATTTGCTGCTTCCTTGCGTTTGTATCTGTTTACTTAATTGTGGCCTTAAAGTCGATAACGTGGTTTATTAATTGCGGTTTTACAACATGTAGGAATGGTATAAAACAAAGAAAGAACTCGTGGCAAGATGGAGTATTGGGTACCAATTGCCCCATCCCTCCAAACTCTAACTATACTTACAAGTTTCAAGCCAAGGATCAGATTGGGACTTACACATATTTTCCATCAACTTCGTTCCACAAAGCTGCTGGAGGGTATGGAGGATTTAACGTGTATCAGAGACCTGGGATACCAATCCCTTACCCATTCCGTGATGGAGATTTCACTTTACTTTTTGGTGATTGGCATAAAACCAACCATAAGGTTAGCAGGATTATTATTGTTATTTTTTTTTGGTTACTTGCAATCTTTTCTTGAGTACTGCCATCCCTGTTGGAAATGCATTCTCTTTGTGCATTTGTTTGGTAGATGATTTCTTAAGCTTTTTGTTTTATTTCTAATATTTACTTTCCAGTTAATAAAGTTCCCTACAATAATTTAGCCAGAGCAGCATTCTAAGATGTCAACATTTGTATAGGATTTGTGAATCTAATCAGGAACAGTGATTTCGGATTTTTAGCCAAATGTGACTTCATTTGATGTTCTCTCTTACTCCTTTCATGACAACACTATGCAAGAGAGCCGCTACCTAGTAAAGCCTTTTAGTTATTGTTCATTCCACTTGCCTTATGAACCAGATGGGCCTTTCTTCCTTTACTCTTTTGTTTTTCCTTGGGCAGAAAGTTGAGTGTCATTTGATAGTTCAGACCACTGGGTAGAAACTAGAAGACTTACTCTAGGTTTGGTGGGTGATATGGTTTTTTAATTGTTTCTTTTCTGCTGATATCGCGGTCAGACTGGGTTGGGCAAATGTTTTGCAACTATGAGTCTTTAGATCATTTAATGGCTGCCAGTCATTTCATTATGAAGATTGGCTTGCTGCCTTATCTACATTCGAGAAACAGTGGTTTCATGCTACATGCTAACCAAAAATGGTCGACTGTGTGCACATTTACATTCTTGTTATGCTTCTAACAGTACGAGTCTTGTTTAGACCTTTCTGATAATTTTTCATGATATTTGCAGATATTGCAGCAACGTTTGGACTCGGGAAAATCTCTCCCCTTTCCTGATGGAGTCCTTATAAATGGCCGGGATCAGGACAACTTCAGCGGTGATCAAGGTCATCCTCAATATTTGAATGACTGTGTTCTTGGGTCATTGAAGAATAGTGTAGCAACTGGCTGATTGTGGATTCTCTTTGTAAATCTTATGGAAAATGTTTCACCAATATCTACCTTCTTTTTAATTTTCAGGCAAAACGTATATGTTGAGGATCTCAAATGTTGGCTTGTCAACCTCATTGAACTTCAGGATTCAGGGTCACAAATTGAAGTTAGTTGAGGTTGAAGGATCTCATACTCTTCAGACCTTTTATGACTCTCTTGATGTACATGTTGGCCAATCTGTTGCTGTCTTAGTAACCTTGGATCAGGCTCCCAAAGACTACTACATTGTTGCATCTACACGATTCACTAAGCGTGTTCTTACAGCAACTGCAGTTTTACACTATTCAAACTCTCACACCCCCGTCTCTGGACCCTTGCCCACTGGTCCTACTTACCAAGTGCACTGGTCTGTGCGGCAAGCCAGAACCTTCAGGTATGATACGAAAAACCTTGAACAAAAAGTCTTAGAATGATTGGAGATACTAGTTTATGATTTGTGATTTTGATCCTTTTTCAACTTTGGTTTCCTTAAAGGTGGAATCTGACAGCAAATGCAGCGAGGCCCAATCCCCAGGGCTCATTCCATTACGGCATGGTACCAATAACAAAGACAATTGTGTTGGCCAATTCAGCAGCTTCAATAAATGGGAAGACACGTTATGCGATTAACAAGGTCTCTTACATTAATCCTGACACCCCTCTGAAACTTGCCGATTATTTCAACATCCCTGGAGTCTTCAGCGTAAATGCCATTCAATCACTTCCCTCTAGTGGTCCTGCATTCCTAGCCACCTCTGTTTTGCCAGCAGCCCTGCATGATTTCATTGAAGTTGTTTTCCAAAACAATGAAAACACCGTGCAGTCTTGGCATCTTGATGGCTATGATTTCTGGGTTGTAGGGTAAGACAGTTACCTTCATTTCTCTTGATTCTTGTGAGTTAAGTAGGTTCTAATCCTATATTTCAACAATGCAGTTATGGGTTCGGACAGTGGACATCGGCCAAAAGAAAAGGCTACAATCTAGTTGATGCAACCACTAGACATACTGCCCAGGTAATTAGACCAATCTTAATTGGAAAGTTGGAAAGCCTACTATCTTCTTTATGTTACCATTCAACTTAAATTCTAACTAAAATGGTAATAAGGAAAATGTTGATGAACCAAAAAGGCCCATATTTGAATTATCCTTTTTGTTGATTTTAAGTTTATCTTCCTCATGTGCCTTGCATATTGTTGCAGGTGTATCCAAACTCTTGGACCTCAATATTGGTCTCCTTGGACAACCAAGGTATGTGGAACTTGAGGTCTGCAATATGGGAAAGGCAGTACCTTGGGCAACAATTGTATCTAAGGGTCTGGACTTCAGACCGCAGCCTTGCCAACGAATACGAAATTCCTTCCAATGCTTTACGTTGTGGAAAAGCCGCTGGACGACGCAATTAGAATGATATTTTTGTTTGAAGCGTTATCGCATTCATTTTTCCTTTTCCAGTCATGAGAGGTTGACTGCAAGGCGAGAAAAGAAGGGGTTACTTCTGTATTTGGAAGCTTTGTTTCTCTGTGTCATAACTTCATTTTTTTTTTCACTTATATTATTATATAACAATCCAAAAAGCTTGGATCCATTTTATTTTGAAAGCTTGTTGTTCTTTATGATCCTGAAGTGAGAAATGTTGGCTACCTCTTCTATTTTAGTCTCTTGGGCTAGAACCAAAAATGGGATTAAATTTTGCATCCTTGATAAGCCATTTTGACTCCCCAATACAAACCTTTTCAAATCCTACTCGGGAAACTTTACTCTTTTTAACTTGCTGGTTTGTAAAGAAAAAGGAGTTTCTTAATACGATATAATAATTAAGAATAATAAGAATAATATAAAAAGTGTTTCACATTATCTAGATCTACTTTTCTTTTAGCCAACCAAGGTAATGAATTTTTTCACTAACAATAACTTATAGAGGCTACACAACTTCCACAATTTTTTTTTTTTTTGAACAATTGGAAAAACGGCACAATACTATTTTAACTATATGGTCAATAAACCAATAATGCTCACAGCACCTTACAAACACTTGTAAAACATCATTTTCACAAAGCCCTAAGCTTCCCTGATAATCAGGATACAAATTGTACCTGTGAACTTGTTCCAAATAATACAAATATTTGTGCGTTCTACTTAATGCAAGAGTCCTTACAACATATACAACCAAAATCAAAGACTGCACAAGTTGACCGGCAGTGTTGAGGTCAAAGATCCTCATGCAAACCTTTTCTAAATGGTAGAAAAATAGTTGTTACCTCCTGTTGTCAAACTATCCATTTGAATCTCTAAGAAGTTGACCCAAAATCCCTAGAAATCAACCGATAGAAACCCTTATACAATAGCTTATGGTTTGCCATTTTTGGCGAAACGTAATGCAAATTTAGTCAAACTCTCGTAACTTTTCCCCTTTTAGAAAGCGAGGTCGTCTTGCAAAGTATTATAGCAATGATATGTGTTTTGCTCATGCTGTGGAGCAATACCGTTTTCTTCAAACGTTAATGTTCTGTATCGGAAAACACACGTAGTGAACTCGCATGTTTCCTTGATAAAACCGTTTGTTAGTGGGGCAGCTAAGGCCAAAGAACCACTTTTTTTTTTTTTTTTTCTCCTCTAATATCGGCTCACAAGTTAGCATAATTTTCGCATACTCTCATGAACTTTTTGCAGAAAATAATTCCTCATTTTTTTCCCTTTTGCACAAGCTCAAGAATATTCTTTTCAGAAATTATATCACACATAATATTAATGTATCACGGGTTCATAATAAACTATTATGAGCATGTGTCATAATAAACTATTACAACAAAATCACAAATGTTATATCATGTGCGTTTGATAGAATATTGAAATGCTTGAAATGCTTGTAGTGCAAAAAGAATGTCAAATGGGTTTTTGTACACTTACTGAAAGAAAAGGATATGTGTAAAGTAAACAATTAAAAGACTCCCAAAACAATGAGCCATAGTCCTACGTGAAAAAACCAATAGCCCCCCTCAAGTTTAGGGTTGGTGAAGATCCAGAACCTAAGCTTAGAGAGTGGATATTGATGTTGATTGTTACCTAATGCTTTAGTCAACAAATATGCATATTGTTCTTAAATATAAATGTTGCATGTGCATATCAGCCCCCTTGTACCTTATTAGGAATGAAATGGTAGTGTTTCTTTATATATTTGGTTCTTGCATGGAAGATTGGCATGCTATGTTTGTCATAACTTGATATTTTGCTTTAGTAGAGGATTTGAAGATAATGGGTTGTTTCCTAGCTACTACTTGAGAATTCAATGATTTCCCAAGTAGCAAACAATAACGAGTAGTTGAATGTCACTATATAGGACACACGTCATAGCTAGTGTCATAATATGCAACAAGCTCAAGTATTAACAAAGATTAGAAGAAAATACCAAGGCCAAGACAACCTTTAATGTGCCTTAGAATCCACATAGTAGCCTCTATATGTGAGTGTTTTGGAGCATAAGTGAATTGACTTAAAAGCTAAATTGCATAAGTAAACGTTTATCCTAGTGTGTGTCAAATAAATTATTTTTCCAACAAATATCTTAGTAATTGAGAAGATGATCATATTTTTTAGTGTTAACATATTTATCAAACTCCATTGAGGTGAGTTTAGAATTCTTTTCCATAGGAATGATTAAGGGCTTAGCCAATGACAATCTTGTTTCCAAGACAAGTTCCAACACATATATTTGTGCTAATTAAGGTATATGCCATCTAGAGATCATGTGATCTCAATCCTAATAAAGTACTTGGTTTACCCTAAGTATTTCATATGAAATAAAAAATGGAGATGTTTCTTCACATCTGCTATATCAATGATGTCACTTCATGTCAACAAGATGTCATCTACATAAATTAGGGAAACAATGAACATGTTATCTTGACGGTAGGTAAATAAGGCATAGTTATGCTTAGATTGAGAGAAACCAATCGAGAGAAGGCCTTCTGTGAATTTCATGTACCACTAACTTGATGCTTATTTCAAGCCATATAATAACTTCTACAAATGACAAATTGTATGTTCCCTTTGAACCTCTAGGTTAGGCAGTGTATTCATATATACTTCTTCCAATAAGTCCTTGTGCAAAAAAGCGTTTTGAATGTATAATTGAAAAAATGGTCAATTACAAATGGTTGCTATTGCCATCATAGCTTGCATAGTGAACATAGGAGAGAAGGTCTTCAAATAATTTAAAGGTCTTTTAGTAATCTAACCCCTCACACTAATTGTAATCTTTGGCCACTAACTTAACCTTATATTTATCTATGCTTTCATCTGCCTACTTGACCTTATACACTCATCTATACCCTACAACACGTTGCCTAAGGGGTGAAGGCACAAGATCCCATGAGTGATTAGCCTAAAGGGCTACAAGCTCCCTATCCATTGTCTTAACCCAATGCTTACTAGTTTGTGCCTAATGATAAGTCTTAGGTTCATGAGTGGTGGGTATGGATGCAATGAAATCCTTATGGTGATGAGCAAAATGCTTTAAGGACATGTGAGTTGAAGTGGGATATAAATACGTGGAAGTTGTATGTGCTAGGGTAGGACAAAAATAATCTAATATCCATGTGGGTACTCTTGGAATGATTTGAACGTGGGGATTGAGCCAATGATGGCTTCCTATGCATATCTATTAGAAAAGGCTTAAGTTCAATCTATAAAAGGGTTTGTGTTAGTTCAAGGTTCATTGAAATATGAGGTGATGATGATGGTGATACATGTCCAAAAGCGTCCAATTTAAGTAAACCAGTGGGTCTTTTCTCATGCAGTACAACTAGATCAATGGGAAAATAAGGTGGTGGATGCTATTTGAGAGAATCATCAATAAGTGGAATAGAAGAAAAAAGAAACTCATACTAATAAAAGACATTTCCTATGCATATATATTAGAAAAGGCTTAAGTTTAGTCTATAAAGGGGTATGTGTTGGTTCAAGTGGAGATTGTGTTAGTTCAAGGTTCATTAAAATATAAGGTGATGATGATGGTGATACATGTCTAAAAGCATCCGATTCAAGTAAACTAGTGGGTCTTTTCTCATTTAGTATGACTAGATCAATGGGCAGATCAAGTGGTGGAGGATATCCAAGAGAATCATCAATAAATGGAGTAAAAGGAAAAAGAAACTTATACTAATAAAAGAAAACATCTTGACTCACAAAGAATTTTCTAATATCGAGATCATACATTCAATATCCTTTCTACAATGAAAAATGCCCTATGTAAACATATAAAGTTGCACTATGAGCAAACTTGTTCTCATGACCTAAACTAGTAACATAACATTGACAACCAAAGATTCAAAGGTAATCAATTATGGATACCAATCATACATCATCTCAAAAGGAGTCTTCTATCTAATAGGGTTAGTAGACAATCTATTAGTAAGGTACATCATTGTGAGAATACATTCTCTCTAAAATCGAGAAAGGATTTAGGCCTAAAACATTAAGCCCTAAGCAACATTCAGAAGATGTCGAATGCTTGTGTTCCATAACCCCATTTTGTTAGGTTATGTACACATGAGCTCTGATGGAATATGCAACATGAAAGAAGGAAAGAGGTACATTAAATGGAAAAGAATTCACCACCATTGTTGGAGTGGATACACTTAATCAAATTTTCAAATTAGTTACAGATGATTAAAAAAAAATTATATAGTGATGAAAACTTGATTTTTGAAGCAAAAGAAAAAAGTCCATGTAGCATACAAATAATCATCAACTATAGTTGAAAAATAACGCAATCCATCATGATTTAGGTTATAGTGTGAACATCACATATCCATAAGAATTAAATCAAAAATGGAAGAGGAGAAAAAACACTTATGTGAAAAAGGATAACACATTTGCTTTGCCAAAGGACAAATTTGACATGGAAAATTGGAAGACAAATTAAAATATTTTCATTGTCAAAAAACTATTTTTGTGAAGCATGTCTAAATTGAAAACGCCACAGAACATACATGTCATACATAAGAAAATTAGAAGTGTTTTCTACATTTACATTACATAAAAGATTTTTGACTAGAAATAAAAAATGTTGAAGACTCAATGGAAAAGTCTAGGTGATGCAGGAGCAACTACGTCAGCCCAAGCTCTTAGCCCAGCCCATATGTTAAGTCTTACAATTCATACTTGCTTGGGTCACAACATAATCCAATGGGTCCAAGAAGGCCAAGGTTGAAGAAGTAGCCCAAGAATATTCCATAGCATCTCTGCAGGCTTTAATATGGGGGATTTCCTAAATAATTGTTGAGTCCTTAATTTCTTAGGATTAATTTATTGTCTGAGAATATTTCCTTTTGTTTGGTTTTCCATAATTGTCTAGGTTCTTGATTTATTTAGGTTTCCATACTTGTTAGATTTCTGATTTGTTTAGGATTCCTTATTTGTCAGAATCCAGATTTGTTAAGACTTCCTTAATTATAGGGATTCTTGATTTATCAGGATCCTTCTAGAATTAGGTTTTAAGGATTCCTGATTTACTAGGATCCTTCTAGAATTAGGTTTAGCTGCCTATTTAAAGGGAGCATTGTTTCAGTTGTAAGCATACTTGTTTTTCCAGAAAATAGAAACCCCTAAGTTGTGTGATCAACTTTTGCATCCTTTATCCAATTCTTGCCAAGGATTGGTGGTGGAGCACCTCCTTGACTGGTGGGGTTGCCTTTACGTCTTGAAGCTTGTTGGCGTCTATCTTTTATTTTTATTATTCATATTTTCGTTTTTTCTCCCTTCCTCTATACCAAACACTCACTTTTCCCTAAAAAAAAAAAAAAAAACCAAAACACCAAAAAAATGATTTTTACATATTTTCTTAACCCGAGCTCGCTCAAGCCCACCATAAGATTTGCATCACTAGGATGGTGAATAAAAAAGGTATAGTCCTTGAACCTTTCTACCCAATCTAATTATTTCCCCATTTGTACGATCTTGAAACAAGCAGAATTCATGAAAGAATATAATCACACAATTATTATCATGACAAAGCTTGTAAATTGATATAAAATTATAGTGAAATCTTTGTACATAAAGAGTATGTTTGAGGCAAAAATTTGATGTAAGTATGAAAAGTTTAATATGAAAAATTAAAGTTTGGCTACCATCAAGCATACAAATAGATAAATCAAGCAAATCATATGAAAAATAAGCATGTAAATAATGCAAATCACAAAAAACATGACTAGTTGCTCCTGAATCTATTATCCATTTATGAGTAAAAGGTAAATGTTATGATGCAAGCCTCATACTTGTGAAATTCATAGTAGAATCACCCAAGTTCATCCTTTTAAAGAAGGATATCAACTTTTAAAGTTGCTTAAATTGAGTTATTGATGGTGTTGTCCTTGTAAAATTTGGGTTTGTAGGCCGAATGACAAATTTTACAGTAGTAGTAGGTTGAAAAGTCTAATTTAGAGGGCCTAGAAACATTAGTTGTTACATAAAAAGATTGAGCATAATTAGTTGTAGAAATGGGTTATACCCATGAACTTTGTAAGGCTTGTGAGGCCCAGGCTGAGCTCTAGATCCATTGCTAGATAGAGCAAAACCTAATCAACTCGGAAAAACTCCTGACATTGCACCTTGAGACTGACTCCTATTGCAAAAAGGGATTTGTAGAACCAATTGACCAACCGCATCGAAGGATGTTTGATTCATGGTGGGTGAATTCCTTTTCTTCTGGTTTTTGTTCTCTCAAATGCCCCTATTTTTTATGATGAGAACAAACAGGTCTCTCGGCATTATCAACACCTCCCTTGTTGAGTTGATTTTTTCCAAGATTGGCAACAAAAGGGGCAAAGGATACATTTTGGTAAACTAGAGAAGGAAGCCCTTGCATGACCAAAGTTATATTTTAGAAATTTTGCCAATGGATCAAATTGCATCTTTTAAGATTCATCTTGCTTTGTGATTCCCTTGCTAAGTTATTCGTTTTAAGGTTTCGAAATAAGTCTAAGCCTATCCAAATACTTCATCAATTTGCCTCTCTATCCTCTCAATGATCCTTTTGTTAACTTCACTTTTGTGTATCCTATAAGTGCATTGGATAAGAGGTTCTCGAGTATCTAATTTTCCCTACAAATCAGTCTAATGAGTATAATAATTTGTAACACTAGTATGAATTTGGTTCAAGACATATATTTCTTTTATGAGATTGTAAGAGTTAGTGTCTAAAAACTTCCTAAACCTCAACTAAAATCCTTTACTGTAACTTTTCCATTTAAGGAGATAAACCCAACGTAGATTCATGAATGGATTTCTCAAGCCAGGATATTATCACAAATGACATTCATCCTACATTTTAGATCAATGATCTTAGCTAGATGGATGTGGGAGTTTTCCATCAATGAAACCAAGTTTTTTATTTTATTTTATTTTGAGCTCATTTTTTAATTGTTAGCTCCATAAATTGTAATTGGTTTCATTCTTGAGTTGAATTGTGATGATGTACCATATTTAGAGGTCAACTAAAGTGAAAAGGAGAGGATCTGTAGCAATTGTTTGAGTTCTAGTTTCATGGATGGTGGTAGTGGTTTGGAAGTCACTCTGGGTTTCAAAGGAAGAAGACAACTTTAAGGGGGAATGACATGTTAGTTGCCCATATGGTCAACCACATGATGTGCTTGCAAAGATATTAGTAAGGGAGGAGGCTATGTTGGTACTTTTGTTTCCCAATTACCCAAACTTGAAAAAGTGAAAAACAACTTGGTATGTTGAGAAACCAACAAACAACCTTAAGGATTCCCTAAAGTGCCAGAAAAAGAATGAAACAAGTGTTTCACAAAGGAAGTTGAAAAAGCTTGCAATAAAAAAAAGCTTTCAAAGAAAAAAAAACAAGATAGTAGAAGATTTCACTAACCATTCAATGGAGGAAAAAACTTTAAATCCATAACACAGCCCTTGATGCCATCTTAGAAAACAAGTGGAAGCTTAATCATGAAAAGCAAAAGAGAGCGTTATTGGGAATTTGTTGTAATACTAGGGTATTGCCCCAATGCTTTTGTATATTACATTTTATTAATGCAACTTACATTAAAACAAAAAAAAATGTTATTTGCAACTCTCTAACTTGCAATGGAAAATAGAAAAAAAAAAAGGGAATGTTGAAATGCCTATGGTCTCCTTGCATTACCATTGTAGTACAAAAAGAATGTCAAATGACTTTTTGTACACACTGAAAAAATAGGGCACATGTAAAGCAAACAATCAAAAGGCTTTCTACACTTATCTCTTGTCTATCATCAAAATGTTATTTACATTCCCTAGAGAACCATTTCTAAAAATGAAATTCATAAACTTTCTTTACAAACTAGTTTTAATATAAAATTAAATTTTCATAACATATTATCAAAGTCCAAGTTCTAGAGCTAACATTCCCCTGCATAAAAAGGAATGTATTACCTTTATGACGACCTACAATCCTCATTAGCTACAAGGGGGACATGTTAAGAATGACTTTGTAGGATCCTATAGCAACCTAAGAGGGGGGTGAATTAGGTTTATCAAAAATCTTTTTAGTCTTTTTCATTTTTCTTATGTTAAATGATAAAGGCAGCAAGTAAAGTTATCACACAAGACAAAGACACAAATTTTTGGAAGGGGGTTCGGCCCAAGCCACCTCGGCACCTACTCCACCCCATTCTAGCAACAACCTGCTAGAGTCACTCTTCAATCAATTACACAATTGATTACAAGGGACAACCAATCCCTCAAACCTGATTACAAGGGAAAACCAATCCCTTAATCCCAGTTACAAAGGATAACCAATCCTTTAATACCAGTTACAAATTCTTTCCCCAAGAATTTAAATAATGAGTAACAATTGAATACAATTTTTGAATTAAGCTTCTGTAAGATATGAATTCAAGTTCAAAAACTTTAAACAAGTGCTAGTGACTTAATACATAATGATATGGACAAAAGTCCCAAATTCAAATACACCCTAGCACTGTTTACTCGTATGAAATCAGCTCAATTAAGATATGAATTGAAGAGCAAACTGATTTCCTAAGCTTCAAATAAGTGCATATATTTGATCTAAAGTAGTATGGATAGAAGCCCTAATTTATCAAATCGTAGCACTATTTATCCGAATCAAATTAACTCAAATATGATATCAATTGAAAATCAAACTGATTTCTTAGCAAGAATATCAAAGTAATAATGAGCTTAGAATAGAATGACCGAATGATTTCTTCAGCTTGATGAACTTGATGAGCTTGAGAGAAGATTGATGAGATTTCACTTCAAGAACACTTAGCTTCTCTTATTTTTTGGTTTTTCTAAACAATCAACCTTCTATCTCTTATATAGCATCAAGAGAACTCACTTTTCTCACTTAAAATAGCCGTTGATCCAACAATACTGTTGATTTCCCACATTCTTTTCTTCTTCCCCTTTTTTTCTTTCCGTTGGTGAATAGTACTATTTGTGTGAATAGTAATACTATTGGAACAATACTATTTGGTGAACAATATTCTTCCCGTTAGAGGCTATCATGTGGGCTAGACTGCATTAGTTTGGGCTTCCTCCGACTGAACCTACTTGAGCTTTAGGTGGCTTGAAATTCCATTTCAGTGAATAGTAATGGCCTAAGCTTTAGTAATTGTTTTGGAGAATTGTAACGGCCTAACTTCTATTTGGGTTGCATGAACTAAATTGCACGAGCTGAAGCTTTTGCAATTTTTCCTATATAAAGTTCTAATATTAATTTTCTTATTTAAACCAATAAACAATCAAACAATGATTATAATTCTATTTTTCTCATCATCAAAATGTTAATATATTCTAATTTTATTACAATATATTCCAACATTCTCCCTCTTTTTGATGATGATAAAATAAAACATTTTGATGTAATATAAATCATTTTCAGCTTTTCAACTTTCAAGTTTCCAAGTCAAGCATAAGCACTTTGAAAACACTTTTAAATATATATTGATGCATAATCAATACGAAATCCAAAGTACATCAATATAACAATCAAGAAATATATTTCTCTCCCTATATCAAGTCCAAAGTGCATATGACCAATATAATGACCAATATAACATCATGTATTTCTCCCCTTATACCAAATGATTTCTCTCCTTATATCAAGTTCCAAGTACATCAAATATATATGATCAACATAGCATTATAACATATATTTCTTCCCCTTTTTGCATTATCAACACCAAAAACAGTAAATCATGTACTATAACCATAATAATACTAAAAGCATAAAACTATGGAATTATTGCAACATTTCACAAGAGCTCATAACTCCCCCTCAAGGATAGCTTCCTTGCAAATTATTTCAACTAGCCACAAAGTAAAGGATGTAGGAGTATATGCATGAAAAGTATCCATCAGTCATGATAATAGATGTATTTAAAAACATTTTAATCATGGAGAGAGTTGTTGTTTCATGTATGCAGTGAGAGGAAATGCCTTTTCTGCATGATTATATCTCTCCTATATTCCCATAATGACAGCACAATATCATGTTCTTGTTTACATTTATCTCTTTGTATAAACCTGTAACATATATGTGAGATACGCAGAGATTTGCAGTAGAGTGGATGATAACAAAGATGTGCACACATCAACAAAATTTATCATCACAGCATCACCATATTTGCAGAATTGAGTTCCAGAAAGCAAAATTCAGATTTTACCAGCAAAAGAGAAACGATATAGATCTTACAGGGCATGTGTTGTATCAGTAAGTAACAAAAAATTGGAAAGATCATACCCGATATGATGAATCAAAAGCTCCCCCTGAGTAGTAGCGCCTACCACTGTTGTAAAGTGGAGTTTACATTCGAGTTTGGAGTGTTGCAGCAAAATATCAAGTAAACTCCCCCTCAAACTAGGAAGGGCCCCTTCTTGTTACAAGAAAGGAAATGTTGATTGACAATGAAGGCTACTTCAATCATGAGATTGATGAAGAGCACATGTATGCCAATACATTAATGTAGTGATGCAGATTTTGTAAAAACTGGACCTATAAATCACCTACATTACACATTCCTAACTCTCTTCGTAGATAACAAAACCTTTCTTTGTCGAGAGGTTTAGTAAAGATGTCTGCAAGTTGATGAAAAGTGCTAACATATTCTATGGTGACATTTCCCTTTATGTGTTTAGTGCGAGAGTGCTGAACATGATTTTTTGTGAGGATAATAGCACTTGTGTTATCACACTTCAAGGATATAAAACTTTGAAATGAATTAAAATCAGCAAGTTGATTTTTCATCCAAAGAACTTGTACACAACAACTACCCAAAGCACTATATTCAACTTCGGTAGTAGAGATAGCAACACTTTGTTGTTTCTTAGAGAACCATGAAACTAACATATTTCCTAGAAATTGACATGTTCCACTAGTACTCTTACGATCAATTTTGCAACCAGCATAATCCGCATTACTATATGCATGCAAATGAAAAGATGATTCTCTAGGATACCATATACCTAGCTTAGGTGTGTGCTTGAGATATCGAAAGATTCTCTTTACAGCAGCAAGATGACTTTCTTTAGGATCAGCTTGATATCGTGCACAAATACACACACTAAAAAGAATATCAGGTCGGGAAGCAGTAAGGTATAACAATGATCCTATCATGCTTCTGTAAGTCTTTTGATCAATGGAAGTACCTTCTGAATCAGCATGTATATGGGTAGAAGTAACCATAGAAGTATCTATCTTTTTGACTTGATCAAAGTTGAATTTCTTAAGAAGTTCATATGTAAATTTACTTTGAGAGATAAAAATACCATGTGCTGTTTGCTTGATTTGCAATCCTAGAAAATAACTAAGTTCTCTCATCATGCTCATTTCAAATTCTTTCTTCATAAGTTTAGCAAATTCAGTGCACAAAGATGAATTAGATGAACCAAAAATGATGTCATCTACATATGTTTGAACTAGAAGAATATCATAAGCATGTGACTTGATGAATAAAGTAGTGTCAACAGCACCCTTTTTGAAGTTGTTTTCCACCTAGTATGTACTCAAACGATCATACCAAGCTCTTGGAGCTTGTTTTAAACCATACAATGCCTTAGTGAGTTTAAAAACATGATTTGGAAACAAATGATCTTCAAAACCGGGAGGTTGTTCAACATATACTTCCTCATTTATGTAACCATTCAAAAATGCACTTTTGACATCCATTTGAAACAATTTGAAATTCTTATGAGATGCATAAGCTAAAAGCATGCGAATGGATTCCAATCTAGCTACCGGTGCATAAGTCTCATCATAGTCTATGCCTTCTTCTTGGTTATATCCTTGTGCAACAAGTCTAGCCTTATTTCTAACTATTGTTCCATGTTCATCCATTTTATTCCTATATATTCATTTTGTTCCAATGATGGTTTTATTTTCTAGTTTAAGAGTTAATTCCCAAACTTTACTTTTTTGAAATTGATTTAACTCTTCTTGCATGGCAATTATCCAATTACTATCAAGTAGTGCTTCTTTAATATTCCTAGGTTCTTCTTGTGATAGAAATGCAGGAAATGCACAAATATTATAGGTTGAGAAATGAGTACTGACCTTATCCAAGGAATTTCCAATGATATTAGTAGAAGTTACCTCATTTTGTACCCTTGGATAAGTGGAGTCTCTTTGCACATGTTCTGGCCACTCTTCCCTTTCATCTTGTATAATGCTAGAATCGGGAGAGTTGCTGTCTGGAGCTTCCAACAATGGTACAGATTCTGAATTTTTACTTGTACTAGAAGCATTGCTTTTGTGAAATGTCCAACAATGGTGTAAGCATTGGATTTTCATTTGCACATGTAATCAACCTTTCCCTTTCTTGGGAGTTAATAGTTTCATCAAATATTACATGGACTGATTCCTCTACCACTAATGTTCTTATGTTTAGAACTCTAAATGCTTTGCTCCTACTAGAGTATCCTAGAAAGATTCCTTCATCACTTTTGGAATCAAATTTACCCAAATTTTCCTTTACATTATTATGCACAAAACACTTACAACCAAATATGTGAAAATATGCTACATTTGGCTTTTTTTCATAAAACAATTCATATGGGGTTTTATCTAATATAGGTATGATCAAAACCCTATTTGAGACATAACATGTAGTATTTACAACTTCACCCCACAAATACATAGGCAAACTATTTTCACACAACATGGTTTTACCTAGTTCTTGTAGTGTTCTATTCTTTCTTTCTACTACACCATTTTGTTGTGGTGTTCTTGATACAGAAAAATTATGTTCAATTCCATTTTTAGTACAAAAGTCTTCAAACTCATGATTCTTAAATTTTGTCCCATTATCCATACGAATGCATTTGATTTTAGAATCTTTCTCATTTTGCACCTTTTTACAAAATTTTTCAAACGTATGAAAGGTTTGACTTTTATGTGCAATACCATATGTCCAAGTAAATCTAGAGTAATCATCAACAATTACAAACACATAATACTTACCTGCAAGGCTTGCTGTCCGCATGGGTCCAAAAAGATCCATATGTATTAACTCAATTGGTTTTGTGGTTGTAATTATATCTTTTAAATTAAAACTAGTCTTTGCATGTTTTCCTTTAATGCATGCATCACACACCACATTTTTATCACATTTCAGTTCTGGTAGCCCTCTTACTAAGTCTTTTCTATACAATTTCATAAGTTGTTTCACATTGATATGAACCAATCTTTTATGCCACAACCAACTACTATTGTCCAGATCTACTGCTAAGCATATTTCTTTGTTTTTGAAATGTGTTAGATCTAAAACATATATATTTCCTAATCTTTTTCCAAAAACAACAGTCTTTTTATTTCTACTAGATATTTTGCAGAAATTAGATCTAAACTTTACTTTATAATACTTATCACATAGTTGACTAACACTTATGAGATTATGTTTCAATTCTTCTACATACAAGACATCATCAATCACAAAAGATGAGGATGAATTACCTATTGTTCCTATACCTTTTATGATGCAAGAAGAATCATCCCCAAATGATACCATTCCCTCGTGCCTTGGGGCAATGGTTGAAAACAGCTTGGGATTTCCAGTCATGTGTTTGGAACATCCATTGTCTACAACCCATGTTTCCTTGCTATAATCTATCCCCTCCACTAATTTCAAGTCTTGCAGAACAAAAAATAATCTTTGATTTTGTTGGTACCCACTTTTCTTTGGGTCCATGAGTGTTAGTAATCATTGTGCCTTTTGGCACCCATATTCATTTAATCTTAAAGCTTTTACCAGATTTCAGTGGACATTTATCAATGGAATGACCAACATATTTATAATATGTGCATTTGTCATACAAGGTAGTCATCCAGTTTTTCTTTTCAAAGAATCTAGTAAAAGGTTTTGCATCAACATTTGATCTATAACCTATACTAGCCTTGTCATACATGCCTTGTTGTGATTGTAATATCTTTTCAAGCATGGTACTCCCGTTAGTAAACTTGTTCAGCAAGCATGTTGAGTTATCTAGTTTGTTTTCAAGCTCTTCGATTTCAAGTTTCATGCTTGAATTTTCACTAATAATTAGCTCATGTTGTTTCTTCATTTTCTCATATTCTTCTGCCACCAAACTTGATTTCTTTAGTTGACATTCAAGTTCATTATTTTCAGATTGTATGCTAGATAGATTTTCTTTTAATGTTTTATTTTCAGATTCTAACTCATGCAATCTATCAACCACTTCATTGAATGTATCATTTAGCTCATTAAATAAAGCACAATTTTGACACTTGTTAGATGTACTTACCTCATAGTTATCATAACTCTCCTTTGCCATGAAACATTTAAAGTTCCTTTCATCTTCTTCTTCATTAGAAGATGAGTTGTCTTCATCCCAAATAGGCATTGATTCACTCTTTTCAGCATGCCTTTCTATTCTCATGAAGCATACATTTGTTGTCTCCACTACTTCTTCATCTGAAGATGAGTCATCATCCCAAGTAGCCACCATCGCTTTCTTCTTAAACTTTCTATCCTTCTTTCCCTTCAAAGTTGGGCAGTTTTCTTTTATATGACCTGGTTTCTTGCACTCAAAGCAAAGATCATCAGTAGCCCTAGTTGCATTCTTACCTTTTGCTTTGTAGAACTTCCTTATTTTTCGAGCAAGTAGTGCAACCTCCTCATTAGAATCAGAATTATCATTTACAGCAGTTTTAAAAGCAATATTTTTATCTACTTTCTTTGACTCTTCTATTAATTTGAAGCTCATATGTTAATAGAGATCCTATCAATTCATCTAGCTTCATTGTATTCAGATTATTTCCTTATTCTATGGTAGTTCTTTTAGCTTCCTAACTTTTATCCAAACATGCTAAAATCTTTTTAACTAATTTCTTATTTGGATAAGTCTCTCCTAGCAATGTAAGTTTAGTAACAATATCAGAAAATCTATTATACATTTCAGAAATGCTTTCACCTGGTTTCATCACAAACAATTCATAGTTATGGTTTAATATGTCAATTTTAGAGTCTTTAACTTTTTCAGTTCCTTCATGCAAGACCTCTAATTTATCCCAAAGTTCTTTTGCCGTTTGACAAGTAGAGATTTTATTATATTCAGATGCAGTCAAAGAATAATACAACATAGTCATAGCTTTACCATTTTTCTCCATTTCTTTGGAAACTTCATTTGACCAAAGTAAAGGTGATTCTTTGGGTATTTCTATTGTTTTGTTTACAATTTTCCAAGATTCTACATCTTGTCCCATTATAAACATTTTCATTATATTTTTCCAGTGGTTATAGTTTGTACCATCAAATATTGGTGGTCTATTGAAGGTCAATAAGGCAACCATTCTAGTTACTATGCAAATCTCACTAATATCTAACTAAATCTAGTCAGAGCAGAGATAGCCTGCTCTGATACCAATTGTAGGATCCTATAGCAACCTAAGAGGAGGGGTGAATTAGGTTTATCAAAAATCTTTTTAGTCTTTTTCATTTTTCTTATGTTAAATAATAAAGGCAGCACGTAAAGTTATCACAGAAGACAAAGACATAGATTTTTGGAAGGTGGTTCAGCCCAAGCCACCTCGGCACCTACTCCACCCCACTCTAGCAACAATATACTAGAGTCACTCTTCAATCAATTATACAATTGATTACAAGGGACAAAACCAATCCCTCAATCCCAGTTACAAAGGATAACCAATCCTTTAATCCCAGTTACAAATTCTCTCCCCAAGAATTTAAACAATGAGTAACAATTGAATACAATTTTTGAATTCAGCTTCTGTAAGATATGAATTCAAGTTCAGAAGCTTTAAACAAGTTCTAGTGACTTAATACATAATGATATGGACAAAAGTCCCAAATTCAAATACACCCTAGCACTATTTACTCGTATGAAATCAGCTCAATTAAGATATGAATTAAAGAGCAAACTGATTTCCTAAGCTTCAAATAAGTGCATATATTTGATCTAAAGTAGTATGGACAGAAGCCCCAATTTATCAAATCGTAGCACTATTTATCCGAATCAAATTAACTCAAATATGATATCAATTGAAAATCAAATTGATTTCCTAACAAGAATATCAAAGCAATAATGAGCTTAGAATAGAATGACCAAATGATTTCTTTAGCTTGATGAACTTGATGAACTTGAGAGAAGATTGATGAGATTTCACTTCAAGAATACTTAGCTTCTCTTATTTTTTGGTTGTTCTAAACAATTAACCTTCTATCTCTTATATAGCATCAAGAGAACTCACTTTTCTCACTCAAAAGAGCCGTTGATTCAACAATATTGTTGATTTCCCACATTCTTTTCTTCTTCCCCTTTTTTTCTTTCTGTTGGTGAATAGTACTATTTGTGTGAATAGTAATACTATTTGAATAGTACTATTTGGTGAAATAGTATTCTTCCCGTTGGAGGCTATCATGTGGGCTGGACTGCATTAGTTCGGGCTTCCTCCAACTGGACTTGCTTGAGCTTTAGGTGGCTTGAGATTCCATTTCAATGAATAGTAATGGCCTGAGCTTTAGTAACTATTTCGGAGACTTGTAACAGCCTGAACTTCTATTTGGGTTGCGTGAACTAAATTGCACGGGCTGAAGCTTTTGCAATTTTTCCTGTATAAAGTTCTAATATTAATTTTCTTATTTAAACCAATAAACAATCAAACAATGATTATAATATTCTCATATTATAATTCTATTTTTCTCATCATCAAAATGCTAATATATTCTAATTTCATTACAATATATTCCAACAGACTTAAATAGTATCCCACATTGCTTATACATTCTCTTTTACAAGCTAGTTTGTTTAAAAAAAAATGAAATTTATGTGTAATATGACTAAAAAGAAAAATTCTAGAGTACATGCCGATTTGATTTATAGATCATAAAATCTTTGTAATTTAAACCGAAATGTTGGAAATTACTAAGAACATGGATCTTGCAAGTAAGTGTGATGTCTGCCAAAGATCTAGTTTACAGCATAACACAAGGCATACTGGGCTCCGCATGACCATTTCGTCTTTCCTGGATGAGTAACAAGGAAAACAGCTACCCTAAGAAAAGTTCAGATGTCATGCAGTACACCTTGTGGTTTTATTGTGTGTCAGCGACCGGCACATGACCAGAATTTAGTTTCACATGTTCGTAATGAAGTCGGTCTACCAGTACTGTGGCACTCACCAATTGTAATTTCATCTTCTGTTCCCCATGTGATCTGTTCTTGGGATGCATTACTATATCTAGTCCAGCAGTTGACTTGCCCATCAATAAAGCGTCTATTCTAGTTGACTTCAACACTTTTGAGGGTTTCACCTATTCCCTCCATTTTCGTCAAATAATGCTCGAAAACCAACCTCGAGATACGCGCATGCCGATTTTTAGGAAGAGGACTCTCGAATCAAATGCAAAAGAAAGTTCAATTTCCAGGCAACTTGTTTCCACCCAATTAAATCTATGCAAGTGCTTGGAAGAACCATCCCTTTGAAAGTTTTAGGGCATTTTAGTTAAGTCTTTCCAAAAAGTGGTTTAGCTGATAAAAAGTTTTAAGAAGTATAGTATGAGGCTCAATAAGTCACTTAGTATATTAAAAAAAATTATAAGGATTTTTTTTTTTTTTGCTTATCAATTGAGCCACATGAATTTCGACTAAAGATAATAATTACCAAACAAATATGAGAACGATCAAGACGCCGAATAAATATAATGGCCATGTAGGAGATACTTTGCAGCTTGCCATCCTACATATATGATGGCAATTGCAATTTAGGCAAATGGTCATTGTAGTGGTCATTAATTATCCAACAATCTTAGATAGTCGCCACACAAATTTGAAGAACCTTATTTTTGAAAGCCACCTTTTAGTTCTTTTAATAATTAGTTAACAAAATCAATATTTAAAATTGAAATAATGAACATATGTCTAAAGAACATTGTTATATAAAAGTATGAAAGCTTATCTAGTAAATATCTGGTATTATATTTAAATTTTTTTTTATGTGGTTGTTTTATACAAATTTTTCTAGTTTATTTAAGAAATTTTGTCAGTAATAAACGTCATATCTAAAATTTCGTTTTGTGATCGTCGATTTAAATATGTTTCTTCTATTTAACAAAATAAGAATGCTTTTTGAGTTTATCAAATGAACACTTAATTCTATGAGGCACGCTATCTTTTTACTGCAATTATGTTTGACTATAGATATTTATTTATTACAGAACATGCATGACAATATTAATCACAAACTACATAAGAATAGAGTTGGAGATTAATTTTAATGAAGTGTTTACAGAAGGGGTCATTCAATTATATGTTATGTCAATTGATAGAAGGTACTATGAGAAAATATTAGCTGTAGTTGAGATGTTATCAACTTTCTATCAATTGATAAGATATTAGACAACGTATTATTAGATGTTGAGATGTTGTCTAATGACATGTTGTTTTGCTGCCTGTCTGATAATACTTTGACAACATCTCAACTGCACCTTCTCGGATTGTATGAAAATTGAAGTCAGATCCGATCAAGGGCAACCCTCCGAGTTTCATTGGCTTCTGCTTTCATCATGTGACACACAGCCCACGAACGCCCTAATCAATTGGTCAGTTTCTAGCTTTTTCTTAAAAAGCAAGAACAATAATAAATAAATAAAAACAATTACATAGGTTCTCTCTTCGTCTACTCAGATTCATAAGCCTATGCATCCTCGTTAGAACCTAATTTATTGATATTAATGACGATCCACTCTCGACTGCGCTGCTTCCGCTTCCTTAGATCTTTCGTTCACTTTTCTCGCCACCGACGTTTTCACATTCAGCTTCTTAACCCACATGCCATGTATAATTTTGACTAAGGAAGCCAACTTAGCAAAGTCGAAGTTGATTTATGCAGTTGCACATGTTATACAGGCGATGAATTCAAGTGAAAATAGCAACTGGGATCCAATAATAATATTGAGCTCGAATAACCTGTGGAAGACCATGCATTTCAGCAACAGCTTGAGCATGAAGTGCGCCGCAAATGATCTTAGGGTTCCTCGGTGTTCGTATCAACGCTGGCATCTGCATGATAGTCAATTCTGCATGTGCACTCCTTTTTATATAAGGTGGCTATGTTACGTAGGGCAGTACAGTCTCGCCTCGTTCCCTCCCTGCTTCGGGCAATTCGAGTTCAGGTAAGCTTCTTTTGTCATTGGTACTCCCATGCTTAATTATCATAGTAGAGGAGTAGTTTGTTCTTATCTACCAACTATAGAATTAGTTCAGAAGCAAGTCACTCAACTACAAATTCAATGCTCTCATCGTGCTGTAGTCTACAAGTGTCAACATAATAGCAATATTGCATAGTTTTACGAAAAAGATTGTTTCCGGTCCAATCAGCATTGTTTCAGCAAAGCAAATGATTGCTTGTTTGTGTTGGGCAGAGATTTGACATTTGGAGGAGTAAGATACGAGACCATGAAGCAGGACATTTTCCTGATTTTTTTTGTTGGAATCTTGGCTTGCTTGAGTGGTTTCGGGAAAGCTGAAGATCCTTATAGATACTATACATGGACAATTACATATGGAAAAATTTATCCTCTTGGTGCTCCTCAACAGGTTAGTTTCTGGCCCTTAACAGGTTACGCATTACAAAGTTGCTGAAACAGGCTCATCTTAATCTGTTCTCGCTTTGGATAATTTTGCAGGGTATTCTTATCAATGGACAGTTTCCTGGCCCTACAATCGAATGCGTGACTAATGACAACATAGTTGTGAATGTTATTAATAAGCTGGATGAGCCTTTCCTCATTACATGGTTTGATGTTTCTTCCCTCTTTTTGTCATTCTCTAATGTTTATACTGTTAGGATATATCTAAGACATGAGAGGAAAGGATAGACAATGGGAAATTATCAAAGCTATGTTAGGCATTTACATGTAGATATAATTCTCAAGGTTCTGGAGATTATTTTTTGTTGTTGGCTTTTCTTCTACGTGATATCATGTCAAAGACGTTTAATTAAATTTTTTATTTTATTTTATGGGAAAACAGGAACGGAATTAATATGCGAAAGACATCATGGCAAGATGGAGTGCTGGGAACCAACTGCCCCATTCCTCCAAACTCAAACTGGACATACCATTTTCAGACCAAGGATCAGATTGGAACCTTCATGTACTTCCCTTCAACTCAACTGCATAGAGCTGCAGGGGCTTTTGGAGGTTTCAACATTGAACAAAGGTCCATCATACCAATTCCATATCCTAGACCGTATGGGGAATTTACACTGCTTATTGGTGATTGGTTCAAGGCTAGCCATCAGGTTTGTACCCTTGGTTCCTCTCCTTTATTTTCATGGGTACATTTTGTTGCCTTCCATGAGAACTAGCGTAGGATAATTGTTGGTCATAGACTTAATCTTGTCATCAAAATGCCCATAGCTGCCTGCTAAGTCCTTGTTTTCTCCACTTTCATCTCAGTTCGTATAATAAAATGCTCTCTGTCGTAACTCATATTTGTAGGCATTGCGGCAAAAATTGGACGCCGGCATTCCTCTTCCTCTTCCCAATGCGCTTCTCATCAATGGGCGTCCTAATGGATATGTCTTCACCGGGGTACCGGGTCTGTATCACCGCCGAATCTATTACTTTTCTGATCGCCGTATTGTTTAATCCCGGTCAACCACATTGCCCGTTTTTAAGCAAAGTTGGTTCAATCTGTAGTAAGGTTCGGTTGGACTTTCTTTCAGGAAAAACCTACAAATTCAGGGTGTCAAATGTGGGCATATCAACTTCATTTAACTTCAGGATTCAGGGCCACGTACTAAGGCTGATTGAAGTAGAGGGAGCTCATACTATACAGGACAATTACGAGTCACTTGACGTTCACCCGGGTCAATCGATAGCTGTGTTGGTTACCTTAAGTTCGTCAAAGAAGGACTATCTCATTGTTGCCTCTAGCCGTTTCACAAAGCCTATTCTCACCAACACCGCAATTCTTCGCTATGCTGGTTCCAACACCCCAGCCTCTGGGCCTCTGCCTATTGGTCCGACTTACCACATTCACTGGTCTATGAAGCAAGCCAGGACCATCAGGTATGCTTCTCAGGATTCTCCTCTTGCCCGTTCATCGGCTATGTATTTGACTTTTGAATGCTTTTCATGGAGTTCATGGTTTTCATCTTCATGTGCGAAGGTGTAATTTGACAGCCAATGCGGCCAGGCCAAACCCTCAAGGTTCATTCCATTACGGAACCATAAAGACCGTGAGGACAATTGTTTTAGGTAATTCCAAAGCCAAAATAGGTGGCAAGATAAGGTATGCCGTTAACGGGATCTCCTACGTCAATCCAGCGACCCCATTGAAGCTCGCTGACTGGTTTAACATCCCTGGTGTCTTCAACCTCAACACAATTAAGGACCTTCCAACTTCGCGCTCGGCAGTCCTTGGCACCTCTGTCGTCGGAACTACCCTTCACGACTTCATTGAAATCATCTTCCAAAACTCGGAATCCGAAATCCAATCTTATCATTTTGATGGAACGGGTTTCTTCGTTGTCGGGTATGCCTTCACTTGTGTGTGAAAATTTCTCACGTTCATGGTGAAGTATAGACAATACTAGATATCCGCAACATCATCTGCATACTACTGAACCCCATCATTCATTAATAAATTGTATCCAACTAAGCCACTCAGTAATTCAACGAGAACTCACCTCTCTTCCTTCGCTCTCAAACTTTCAGATACGGTGCTGGTCAGTGGACAACCAACATGAGGAAACGCTATAATTTGGCCGACGCCATTTTTAGATCCACTGTTCAGGTAAGTGAGAGCGAGTCTTTGTGACTGTTTAGAGTTGTGGCTCTCAATGAGAATTAAGATTTCAATTTCTACTCCAGCAGTTATATCTCTGCCATTGACTCTATGCAATCCACAGGTATATCCGAAGTCCTGGACCGCAATTTGGGTGTCTTTGGACAACAAGGGCATGTGGAACTTGAGGTCAGCAATCTGGTCAAGGAGATATTTAGGACAGGAATTATATGTGAGAGTTTGGAACAATGAAAAGAGCCTCTTCACTGAGTATGACATCCCTGCCAACGCGTTACTCTGTGGCAAGGCCAAGAAGTTATAAAAAGAAATTTAACAAAGTGTAACATTTTTTTCTTGTTTGTTGTTTAGTCTACGTTTTCAGTTACGAGGGTGTGACTGTCGAGGGGGGAAAAGAAAAGAAAAGAAAAGAAAAAGTGGAAAAAAAAATCGAAGTAGCTTAGAGTGATGGCAAGTGGAAATTCTCAACTTCTTATTATGTTAGATCACTTCCTATCTTTATTATAATAAAACTTTCCTTACCATGATCCATTCGTCGATTGATTCTTTAATGGTCTCTCTCTACTTCCGTTATAACTTTATGCCTTAGTTAGAAACAGCGTATTATATTGGCTAAATTGAAATGACTTCTAATTACCTTAAGGATATGGCTTTCGCTGGCCTTTTCTGTTTTTTGACAAAAAAGGAAAAAGAAAAGATAAGGATAGACCGATACAAAAAATGAAGAGATTAGCTTTAAGACCCTTGAAGCATGAGTTCTCTAATATAATATTGTTTTAGTCTCCTGATAACATCCCATGTTTCAAGTTGTCTTGTCTACTCCTAAAAAATCAAACGATACTTCCGCCCATTTTCCACCGACATGGTGTTCTTTAAAGATTTAGTGAGGCACTTTCTCTCTTTTCAACTTAAAGGTGAGGAGAATGGAAATTCAAAATTGGTGGAAAGCATTTAAAGTTTTGGTTCCTTAAAAGTTTCTGTTTTCAAGAGGGAGATGGATTTCCTGGACGTTGTTGTTAGGTTTGTATAGTTCTACGCTCAAATAATGACATAGTGTTTCATCATATTCCCTTTTCCTGCTGTGGAAAAGACCAAATTGCAAGTCCGACCATGATTCCTTTTAAAATCAAACAAAGGGCCGATTGCTCATCAGTAATCCTCGTCAAGACGACAATAGTATTTACTACATCATTGTCGTTGTAATTGGAAATGGGCCTGAATTGCTTGAGGGTGGATTTCGAAAGTGACGAGCCGCTAGCAAATCCCTCTAGAATACCAATCATCCATATTCATTGTGTTCGATGGTAAATGGAATGGATGTTCTCCCCTTCCTTTTTGAATCCGATCTTCCCTTGATAAAGAATTCTAGGTGCTTGTCTTTTGTTTACTTTGTCTTTTTAATTTTCTTATTGATTATCTATTTCCTAAGTTGGATTCTTACACAAGTATCCTTTTCGAGTTAGTTACAGCTATCATTTTTGTCAAACTCATTGTAATCTATATTAGCTTATTTCATATGACCTGTCGATTTCCAACCTTAAAACTCGTTAATCAGTATAAAAATGATGCTCAATTATACTTTCATTTGATACATATATTCCACCACTAAAAATCTATGTACACGACCCTATCAACATATTATCATTTGTCTACTAGCATTTTTCATGTCAATTACAACCTCGTACTCCTTCAAAAAACTTTTTTGGCTTTGCAGTTGTTTGCCATTAGAATTCAGCATGAAATCGATTCAACATGTGTCCCGAAGAAGATGGAGATGAACGAATATGATACACAACCATATAAATTAGGAACGTGCATAAGAGCGTATGAAATTTATACTATCTTATGAAGAGCATATAGACCATCATGGAATTCTAAGTGGCTATTTATTTTTATTGAAAGGAAGAAGGCATGCAAACCGTTAGCTTGAAGTCAGAATCACTGACATGAAATGGAGAATGCATAACTAGTATTTTTCTTGTAAAGAGTTATAAAAACAATTGTACAAATTTCACGGTTATTTTCAATTATCTCTCTATTTCTTTTAGCATTATTCATCATTTAGGAAAGCCATGGGCGTCGCTAAATCAAGTCTAATAATATGAATTAGAGACATTGCACAAAGAGAAAGAGAATGGTTCTCTGCTAGAAAGAATAATAAACTGTCGTTGGTTCTTCTTAACTCTCTCTGTGTCGTGGTGATCTAATGGAAGCTCCATTACTTTGTAAGTAACAGAGGAGAAACTAAACCACTGTGAAGGCCTCAATAACAAAACTGGCAGTCCTTCAAATCGTTGACTTCTATGGCAGATCAATCCGGTTGGGCTTCTTAAGTATCAGATAACCCAACTTCATTGACTTCAACAATCTTAACATCTTTCAAGAACCCTAACCAAGCTGGGGGCCTTTAGATATTTTGCTGTTGGTGTGCTTATCAATCATACGAAATGAAGCTCGGGGCAACTTCCTTTTGTGCCTGAGCTACTAGACTGACTAAAGTGCCAAGATGCATACATGTTGGGGTGTGTGTGAAAGAGAGAAGAGAGAATGAGACAGGGACAGAGATCATAGAGTACAGGAAGTGAATAAAATGCAAGCCAAGGTTAAAGAAGCTTGTACGGGGAGGCGCAGATCTAACTAAAGGGTGTAGACGGGATCCTTCTTACCAACAGTACGAATCAAATTACTGTTTATGGAAACTCTTCCCAAGACTGCTTTAGCACTGCATTTATTGGTTTCTAGCAACAAACCAGTGAACGAATCTTCATATGCCAGCCACTACACTGCCACCATCTTTGTATATCTAAAGAAAACCCTAAAGCTTTTGAGCCAATCGATGATAATCTTATCTCCGATTCTTGTTTGTACTTTGACACACACAGGAGGATTCATAAGATATAAGATACATTACTTGCCATAAAATTCTCTCTCCTAGCCTCACAACCATCCACTTAACTTGTGGATTAAGAGCAAAACCCTTTGGTGATAGGCATTCAAGAAAACTCCTGATATTCCACAAGAAAATGGATCCATTTGTTGCAACATCAACAAACATTAACACCTCAAATGTTACAATTCATATCACTTTTTGGTCCTTGCTACACTCCCATAAGTTAAGCACACTTAAAAAGCACACAACCAGAAAGATGTTTCAGAAGGAAAAAGGAAAAGAAAGAAAACGACTGATGCTACGGCCACTTTCATATACCAATATCCATATGAGCACCAGTGCGCCAAAAGGACAACCATCCTAGCATATGAATAATAAAAAAAAAAAGGTAAAAAAGGAAGAGAAGGAAGAAAAGATTTTCAAGGATATGCACCATTAGTTGTTGGAAGGTCAGACCAAGAAAATGCTGGATTCCAGTAGCCCAATTCCAACCCAGCAACTGAAGTTGACTCCAAAATGGATGCGGAAGATGAAGATGAAGCCACGTTGCCGAGAACCACTGGTGAGTTATCAGCATAGTAATTAGTTGATGTCCTGAGTCTCTGATACAGTTCTTGGATCCCGGTGTTTTGAACATCACCAATAACATAGGAACCTTGTTGTTGGGCTTGTTGATTATTTTTCCAGTAAGAACTGCACAAGCCCAGGGAAGGGACCTGACCGAGAGGATCAAAGCCCAGTGTCCTTGTATTTAGTCCACCGGTTGCGGCCGCTGCGTCGGCCATCATGCGCGATACAACTATATTTCCCTCCTCCTTCACATGGACAGAATTAGAGAAGGGATTAGGGTTAGGGTTAGGGTTTTGATTAGCTCTCAGTAAGGCCAAGAGATGAGAATTCTGCGGCGAACCCCACAGAACTGGGCTTGATGGAAGCTCGGAATCAAACCCAGTTCCAAGGCCTGACCTCCCAATCTCAGCTGATATCGTCTTCATCTTGCCTGAGCTGGTTTTTCCAACCGATGTTGACAAGGTAGGACTCTTGTTCTTTCGGCATCCACCTCCAATTGGAACATTTCGGAGTGCACCACCCTTTGTCCAATACCGGCGACAGGTCTTGCAGAAGTGCCGAGGCTGTGTAAGGTTGTAGTTGTTGTAGTAGCAGAACTTCGTGTTGGAAGAATCGCATCGTGGACACCTCAAGTTCTGGTTTTCTAAATTTGATGAAGTTGTAGTTGTAGTTGCAGTTGTTGTCGCTGTAGTAGCAGTAGGAGTTGTTGCAGTTGAACAAGAAGAAAGAGATGGTGTAGGAGATGGAGAAGAAGGTGTGGCTTGTATAACTCCCCCATTAGTGGGGATTTTCCTCTCTCCTGCTATAAGGCCTGCACCTCCCAACAGTTCTTGGATCATCTTTTCTTCTTTGTAGATCTACAACAATCCAAAAACAAGAAAAGCAGAGAAGGGTTAGTCTTTTGAGTTAGTGGAAAAGCAAAAGATAGTAGGATCTGTTGTGTTTTAATGTGCATGAGTGATCTATGTGAGAGAAAGCAAGAAAGAGAGAGTGGAGGTGGAATTACATGACTTCTCCTTCGCAAGTTCACTTGGCTTTGCTGTTGGCCGGTCTTTTTGTCGGTGTAAAACAATAGAGGACTGGAGGTGGGAAAGCTTTAATATATAGGAGAAACATGCAATGTGAAAGAAAGCAACTACTTTATACTATTCTAATAAACAAGTGGTCTTTAGGATTTTGGAAATTGGTTGTCAGTGGTTCTTGGAAGCAAGTGGTCTTCTTGTCCATTTCCCAGTCCACCCTTCTAGTCATTCATCTCCGATGAAAATCTTATTTGACAAGACCTATAATTACCCTAATGATTCCCATAACTGTTGGAGGAAAATGCTAACGAATTGGTGGTTAAGACTGCCTTTTTCTTTCATTTCTCTCTCATTGATAACAAGGAAATTTGTCGTCACAACCGCGTTTTACTTCTGTATCCTTCATCTGGGTCTCGCTGCAACATACAGCTAAACAATGCCAAAACTCGATTCTTCAAGAAGACTCTACTCTATCATGTGATGTAATGCCTCATACGTTTGAATGAGTGGATTTTACTTGAAGTAGATGGAACGGAAAATTTCTATGTGAGATTGTTGATTTAAAATTTTCTTTGTAGGGTCTTTTAAAATCTTTTACTTAGTATTATGCATACGGCTATTATATTGCGGAAAGTGGTGAGTAGGGCAGGGACTCCATAATGATATAGTCGTAATCAAGTTTTCTAAAAGAATAATCTTTGTTGTGGGGTGTTTCCTTCCTGAAGATGCTGTTAAGAACAATCATTGCGACCTCAAGTAAAGGACTAATCACATGAAAATACGTGTAAAGCCGACGTCCCTACACCAACTAAAGCCACTGTCCGAAAGTTATTGCTTGAATTTTGCTTTGCTGGTTGTCCCACGCATTGCAACCGAAGAACCAAGATACGTATATGATAGCTTTCGTGTGCTTCGCATGGAGTTAATTGCAAACTGTATGACACGTACCACGGCAGACAAACTTACACATGTGGGTTCACTTTAGACCATTGCACGGCCCTTAATCTCGTGTCCAATTTATTATCTGTCGGATGATCTGCTCGATGGGGTATCAAAAATTTGGAATAAATGTCCTCTTGAAGCATCAAAGTCTCCATTACAAGAATCGCATGTAACCACGAAAAGAGAACTTTGATCGAGGTTTTTAACTTGATAACTTCTAAGTGAAATCGCGAATCACGCCATAAATGTATAAAATCAGAATGAATACGCTTCAAAAACTGAAATATCCAATGAGGACATGACTTAAGAGAATAATTACTGATTTGATAGGTTGGTTGTTGAAATAGACTGGGTGCATACTTACCGTGAAATTTCGATGGGACGACTCTACAGGTAAGGAGAAGACTTGAGATTGGAATATGTGCTTACCCTGGCTGGCATTTACGCTGTTTTACCGAAATCAACGAAAATACAGGAAGAAACATAAGACAAGCAACAAATCAACTTGATGTGACCATTATCAGTTTGCTATTTTGACCAATTATGCAGCAATTGGTACAGGAAGCATTTTTTATTGCACGAAGGTGTGAACCGGGCGTTTTACATGAATTTCTAGGTGGAATAGAGTCCTGATTCAAACTTCTTGAGCATATGGTAAGAGAACAAGAAGAATTGCTGTGAAAAGACCTCGTAGATAGGGGATAGTGAGAGGAGGGGTCTACATGTCTCAGATTTGCGGAACCATCTGTCAATCAGTATCTTGATTCTGAGATTATTGATAATAAAGGGTAAAATCTTATCGCTTGGGTTACAAGATACTACAGCGACCCAGCGTGCAATTATTGATATCTTGGCGCTATCAACACCTTGGAATTTCGTTGAAGCCTATGCCGTGTTGCACGTCTCAGTGACTTGCTGGGTTGCATCAGTCGATTAAACTAATCTACGGCAAACCACTTGCTTTTCATATGAACCTCAACTTGGAGTTAAAGAATCTCTGCAGACGATCTGGCTTTCATGAAAATACCAAGAACCGTAGATTATAGCGAGTTGGCATAGAACTCCAGAGATTTCTGCCTCAGCTGCTTTGGTAAAGATGAAGCCACTTAGACGCACATGTATCACGATTTAAGTATTAGGGTTTAGTTTTTAATCCTCTTGAAAACTAAAAGCAGTCAGAAAAGGTAGTCATAGTTGCTGAAAGATCTGGTGCCATTCTAGCTCTTCCTAGCGAGGGAGCCAAGGGCCATTTGCAGGCAGACATAGACTGTCAAATTGGGGTTATGTGAAAACGATATGTGAATGCAAAAGGGAAAGCCGGGAGCGGCACAAGAAAGAAGAACCGTGTTCGTTTTTCTCCAGAAGTGCTCGCAAATGAAGACCAACTTTGACAACACTTGGATTGGCTTTGCTTTTACGGGGGGTTTCTTGAATCTTGTATTTCGGAGGTACTGGAGATGGTACAGCGATACCATGACTGACCGCGCGTGCCGTTCGGAGCGCGGGACTCAGTGAAGACCGACAACTACTTTAAGCCCTAGACTTTATCTGATATGGGCGGGCAGCAGAAAACGACGCAAGCTTAACCGATGGCGGGCAGTGCGGTCAGATAATCATGTCGCCGTCAAAGGTCTGCAGGGGCAGGGGTTCCCTCGATCCTCGGGCTGTCACTCTCAGCTGCTTTCTCTTTTATAGGCTCCAACGCAAGATTCGATTCGCGCTGGGTCTCTACAAAAAAGCAGACCCTCTGCGGATGTAGCAGAGGTCATCACGTTCATCCTTAGTCCACATTTCTTTTCCTAAGACTTTACACATTATTCCCTTCCTTTCGTCTCTCACAAGTTTGTAATCTTACCACTTGGTGTTTAACAAGTGAAAGAAACCGACATCTTCTACCTACTTTCGTTACAATTTACGTCCTTTTTCCCAACAAAGACGGGATTATCCTGATTGGTACGAGCCTGTGTATAAAGGAAAGGGGATTCCAAAAGCTGCTGGATGCTGGTACCCTAGAGAGCAGTGAATTGACAACAACGAAGAAGATGGGATGAGTGAGAGAATCCCACATTCTTCATGGACCCCGCTTGTTGTCTCCCCTTTTGCGGCATTGACAGCTTTCCTAGGGCTTCTCACCCAACCCTCCTTTGTTTTTCTTTCTATCTTTCCCTTCTTTTCTTTTCTTTTTAGTTTTCAAGTGAGGTGGGTTCATTTTTGGCGATGGAAACACTGTCAATAATTCATCTTCCACCTCTCCTATTTCACGACCACTCTTCCCCAGACACTGCACATCTCAGATTCTTTCCTCTACTTGGGGAAGGACCAACTCCCAGCTGGGATTCTCAAAAAGTTAATCTTTGTAAACTGATGACTAATCATCTCAATGAACCCTAACATGGGTGTTTTTACCTTATATTTTACTTGACTGGGGAAGAGGGAAGCTAAGCTCCTTGCAATTAAGTCTTATATAAGTTGTTCTCCCCAAGGGCGAACAGAACCATACCTTATTGTTATTGTTTTTTAGAGCAGTCTCTTCTTCCCAAGTAGTCTTTGTGCATTACAAATTTCGAGTCTCGAAATAAACTGGAAACTTGTGTCAAATTGGTGTTTTTGATTCCAAGAAAAGGCTGCGAGTTTGTGTTATTGATTTCCATAAAGACTACAAGTTTGTCCCCTTATTTTTCTCTAGGAAAGTGGCTGGAGTCTCATTAGAGGATTTACCTTTGAAGAGTTTGAGGTTCTTTTAAGACTTTGGATGGAGCTGTTTGAAACTTTAGGACTTGAAACCGGTTGAAATTTCACATTTTGAAAGATGATTGGAGTGAACGTACAGGTGCCGCTTTTTATGGACATCCCTACTTTCTTTTTCCTTTGAAAAAATTGAAGAGAGATCGAAATCTTCGGATTTGATTGGTAAGATGCGGAAGAACTTTTGTTTTCAATCAAGATTCGATGGAGAAAGTCCTTTTTTCCCTAGTTTTACTCAAAGCTAATCGAAAAAAATTTAAATTTTCTCTGGTGAACATTCAATAAATTTAAAAAAGAAAAAAAGAAAAAGAAAAGAGAAGTGAGGATGGAATTAGAGACACCTCTTCCTTTTAATGCATCCATTTGAACTGGAACAATCAGAAAAACCTGACATAATTTTCAGAAGTGATGATATAAGACCTTTGTTGGCTTTCAAAAAATAAAAGACAAGTTTTCTAAGTAGGTGATCTCTCTTGTATATCTATGAGATTTAGAGTGGACCCAATTCGTCACAAGGAATTGGAGAGAGTGCACATCCTTGACGCAGTCAGGACCCTTGGTCATTGCACAGTAAAGCGTTTACCCGTATTGATCACTGCACAACTTTGCATCAAAGTCACATTTTGTATAGAAGGAATGCATACTACTTGGGATCCACAGGACTCTCTTGTCCAAGCTACTGAATCCAAAGGATATTTTATATTTTCTAAGAACTCAGGGAATTACTGGGGGAGGACTTAGTTTGAAGTGCATTACTTGAAAGCAGAAACATGGATGGTTCCAAATTCCAACATTCCCTACTAGGGGCCCGCCCCTCTTGAGCAGTAGAACCAGATAGGCCGTCCGCAATGGGAAACCCAATGAAGGCTTCAATATTCCTGACAAAAGCTAAGACGGACGAGATCCTTCCTGCAGCATCATAGATCACGTCCTTGAACGGAGCTTGCATGTGGGTTGATTCTTATTGGAGTGTGCAGGAGCTTGCAAAAGGGCAATAGGGAGACAATTTTTTACTGACATTCTAAGGACCCCTCACCACTTCCAAGGTGTCCGCCAGTCCAGTTTCCCGTTACCAAGAATAAGATTTGGATTTCCACAGGAGTTAGCGCCTTTGATATCTGTTGCAGGCTTTCTTAGCAACCTAATCTCCCTTGAAGCGTAACACATACCTTAAAATATGTGATTCTACCAATCCAGTGATTTATGATCTTCATTGAAAATCCCAACCAGTGTTGGAGATTGAGATATTGAATGTTTGAGAGGGGATAGGTATCATAGACGCTTTTTATGGGGCTCAATTATTATACTACATAACTAAATAGCTCTAGGAACAGTGTTAAGAGTGCCTTATTGGGCAAAGAACCGAAGGCCCCACTTGGCTCTCCTGTTTAGAATTAAGTACCAATCGTGCCACTGACATATTCAAAGACTCGTATATCTAAAATCATCATTGTTCATAACTAATTTGAGATACGATTTGTCCTGTCTTGTGTGGTGGACGACGACATCACTAAAGCATCAAAAGTAGATGTTGATCTGTGGATGGTATTATGATTAGAGAATTAGAAAATGCTGACCTAGGAATGTATAGAGTGTTATTAAAAGTTATTTTTCCTAAAATTAATTTGTTTTGAGTATATAAAACATTTTCATGAAAACTTAATTTAATAATGATATGTATTATAGTGGAAACTTGGGTTGTAATATTATATTAAAAAGACTTTATTCCTCCCCTATTAAAAATAGATGATGTCTCCATACATGATGATACTCTAGACCTAGATATTATTAGAATTACACATTCATCTATATCTTTTCCAACACAAGAAATCATATACTAAGGGTGGCCAAAACCTTTAATCATTAAGAAATGATAAGCTAAGTATGGACGACGGAGGGAAAAAAAAGTGTACAGAGGAACATCTAAAAATTGGATTCTCGCAAAAATTGAGAAACCTGGTAAAAAAAAAAAAAGAGTGTTTTGATCTTGGTCTTTAAGCCAAAACGATTTCATAAAAATTTACTTGAATAGCACATGCTTTAAGATTATCTTACTTTCTGTGATTACCTTTCCTTTTAGCACTTCATGTTATTGTGTACTTGATGAGAATAAGTTTCCATAAACCAGCACATAATACCAGTCAGTTCTTCAAGCTAGGAAAAATTGAAGACTTTTGAGTTCCATGGAAGCTTCATGGACCAGCCCAACGAAGATGACTGCTTTACTTAGATATCTTAAGTGAATAGCATATGAAATAAGACTAAATAAGGTTTTCCTCCGCCCTCGGTCTTCTATATCTTGGATAGTTTAGAATTAGAATGTGGAGCAAAGCATCAACATATAGCATGGATTTTAGCTGTCCTTGATGTAGTAAAATGTACTGCCCATTAATCAAAATAATAATGGAAGACAGATGGGCCCAATAAGTCAGCAAATGATTGAGATGGGACAAGAGTTGGGTGGGGGAGAGGAAGGGTCTTCCGTATACTTGCCATGGCATGAACATGAGTGTGCTTTGAGATTGATGGAATTGTAGCTATGGACCTGTCACTTTAACAAAAGATGCCTCTCTTAATTATTGCAAACAAACCCAAGTGGTGTAAGCTGTGACATTATTCTCCAAATGAAATGGGAGCCCACCATAATTTTGACGGAACGAGGTGAACGAATCCCATGAAGGATATTGTTTTCCACATACAAAATCATAGAGTTCGATCATGTTGTTTCGACTGCATTGTTGACTTTATCTACGCTATTTTTGTACCCATCACAAGATACAACACAAGTAGCTTTTGTTGTCTATCATGCAATAAGAATAATGCACTGGTTGTATGAGTTTCAACAGTTGTTCATCGATTTTTTATTTCCATTAATTTTTTTTATGCACACATCCAATTTTACACACCTAAATGTTGAACATGAAACCAAAAGTTTGCACAAAACATTTACTTCCATTGAGTTAGATACTTATCGACAAATCCTAAATAATCATTCATGTCAACATTGTCCATCCTCATATCCCTTCATTTGTAAATTGATCAATGATCAAATAAAAACGAGAGTTTGAAGATCTCACTAGCTTAGGCTAGAGAATGTATGGCTTTTGTTCCACGGATGTGGCTTCGGAACTCCAGATCTGTAAAGCATGAGCTTAGACAATCGACGCCTCTTCATCTCTCCTTTCTCAAAATTTATTAAAGAATACCATCTTACCTAAACTAAGCACTATGCCTTAGGTTTTCCCATGCCTTATAACCTCAATCATGGCACCCATTAGAATAGAGGACATCATTGACCACTTGGAAAACTGTTGTGGTTTTAACTCCTAATCATTTTGACCAAGACTTGGGTGCCTCATATTTTAAGCTCATCACGAGAAGTTGGTACATGTTTTTCCTGTTTCTTTCTCTTCTTCCGAGTTAAGGGTTCATGGGTTATAATTTTATCGGATTCATCTATAATATTAAAGACAGACACTCTTATTGTCGGACATGGACATCCAAATCCAATGTGCTGTATGAAGTTTGCTTTATAAGAAGCCAGTGGGACTATTTAAAGAGACCGACAGAAATCTTGTTTGATTCTTACTTGAGTATGGAAGTAGAAGTTCACTTGAACTTCTCTTCATGATTTCTCAAGAAATGATTATGAGTTGACCGGAAAATTTACTTGGGACTCGCTTCACGATCTTTCGAGCAACATTATGATTTTTAAGGGATAAAAATTTCAGGTAATGCTTAGTACTTTTCTTTAAGAATAAGAAAATTTGTAAGTAACCCATGAGTTTAAAGCGTTATAAACCCAAAGGGTTATAAAGAATCGAAGCGCATGTCTTATCAATTCTCTTCTTCCTTTACTTCTTTTATCTCCTTGCTATACATTATAAGATCTTATTGTTGATGACAAAGAGACCGAATTATAAATTTATTAAAAGATTTATTTCTTCTTTAAAATTAGTTTATAAGAGGAGGGTATTTTAAAAAAAAATTAAAGCAAATTCCCAAAGAGAATATAGGCAATACTAGAACAAGATAAACATCATTCCTAGCACATCTTCCTACCATCAATATAAGCTATGACCTTCATTACAGGGATAATACATCTTACCGTAGACCACTTTGTACTGTAGGTTTTAGACACATGGGGTGCTCTCTTAAATTTGGATTTGATATTATATAAGATAGTTTACTCTTATTTTAAATAAACTTGTAAAGAGAAAACACATTTTCATTTTAAAGAAGATTTTTAGATATAATTTAGACGATACGGAATAGCCTACACCATTTTTAACACACTTCTTTGAAGATACGATTATTTATTTGGGATTGATTGATTTTTTCTTCATTGCTGCAAGATCTTTTCCATATCCATTTAGATATGATAAGATTTTATAAACAAGAAATATTTTTATTTTAATGCGAAAATAAATTTATTATAATAGAGCTTTGTAGACATAAAAGTTTCCTATGAGAAAGTAATATACAGTTAAACCTTTTCCAAACTTCCAAGCTTTCCCATTGTTACAATTTGTGACAACTTCCTTACAACCAACTTTGACTATAAGCTTTATAATGAGGGTATTATATACCATTTCAAATTATTTGTATGATTAAATTTGTATGTAAGACGGAAATCTTATATGGAATATCTAATTTCTTATGATAAAGCTTAAATAAAAGGGAAGAATAAAGGTAAATAAAATTTGAAATAAAAGTTTTTAAGTCAAAATAAGTTAATTTCGCATGAGCTTCAACCGCCATTATCGTTTTCCAGGGTCCTTCAAAAGTTCATTCTTCGCCTCTTCTGGACCTTGTTCGTGGAGCCCCATTTCTTTTGGGCCCAAATAGCCCAACCCAGTTAAACACATCCAGCCAAAATATGATTAGCTTGCGTTCGGAGTTCAAACAGTCCGATCAAAGGCTGATCGTTGCTCTCTCTTTGTGAATTTCAATCCAAAGACTAGGGCTGTGATCTTCGCAATTTTCCTACCGGAATACTCTTCGTCACCGGGCACCATGAACTGCGAAGTTTGCCAACTCAAAGAATTGGTTAGTATTTTCATACCGGGACGCACCCGCGGAAAAAGAAAATCCTTTGCTTGAGTTATTTAGTCAATGATTTTATACAAATTAGTCCTTACTCTTTCAATAATTCTTTTCTTGTAGGAAGTGGAGCACTTTGAGATGCGAGAAGTTCTACGCTGTAAGATACTGTTGCAAAATTTAGCATGTGTTTTTAGGGGTGTTTGTGTTTGCATATTGCTGAGCTTTTTAACTTGCTATGTAAACCTTTTGGTTCCTTAATTTTTTTAATTTAGTAGTTTATGATTAGGATGTGTTACTAGCATGTAGATATTTTTCCATTTATAATGCTGTGTTATTGGGTGGCTATAGTACTGGTATATGTAATTCGGTAGACATTTCTTCGGAGAAGGAAAAAGGTATTCAGATTTTGATAGCTTTTCCATGTCCATTAATCTAACCTGAGGTTGAGCATGTTCAGATTTTAAGACGTTTTCTTGTGGTTCAAATTACTCGGGCTTGGTACGTGTGTTAGGCATGAATCTACTCCTTTCCAGATTATTTTTTTAGGTTACTTAGGCGTTGATTGTTTCCGGATGAAATGTTTTTCAGAATATTTTCCGTATTTTCGGTTTTTGATGCAAGTAGAATATAGTATTCTACCCAGAGAATAATTTCTGAGTCAAGAATAAATTTGTTCAGAAGATTATACACACCTTGTCTCTCCCGCTCTCTCCAACTACTGTCTACCTGAACTAAAACGCCATCCATTCTGGTGAAATAACCCAATTACCTTTTCCCTTCAGCCCTGTCTGCGATCCACCTGACTTTTTGTCAACCTCTCTCACTTATGGTGACCAGCACCCCCTGCAAAGTGACCTAGCCACCCTTTTCCAATTGTTACAAACCATCCTTCTGCTCCATTTGGAGACCCTTTCGTTCCACTCCTTATAATTCTCAATATCCTCCTGCTTTGGAGCCTTTGAATGACTCGCTTCCAGGACAGGGAAAAAAAAAAAAAGCAGCTTGAATTGCAATCCTCTTCCCTGCCTCTAGGTTTTGTGGTTTTTTTTTTTTTTTTGAATTATCGTTTGTGTTAGTTGGCACTTTGAGTTATTTTGTCTTTTGATAACTTGAGTAGTTTCTGGTTGATTTTCGTGAACAAATATTTATCATTTCACTAGAAATAGAAACTTTGCTTTTCATATTACTTTAGAGTCTCAACCATCGACAACTAATCTGTTTCACAAAAGGTATTTCCAATTGAAAATAGTTTCCTTAAGAAACCATTGTACATCAAAACAAATACAACTTAGATCATCATTGAATCACTGTTGCAGCAGTAATGAGATCAGAGGATAGTGGTGGTAGAAGCATTTGTTTATGGCAGGTTGAAGGGTATTGCTCCTAAACAAATTAGATATTTTTCTTTTTGTGCTGCTGCATTTATTTTCTTATGCTTGCTGTACCATGATAAAATAATATAAAGAATGAGAGGACAACAAAGGGAAATTTATTGGAAAATTCACTTTGTTGTTTGGGGAATGGTTATCAATTGTCTCCCTAATGCCTGACTTGTGGTTATTTCTGCTTGAATATTAGGCATAGCATGCTCAAGTGATTTCTGTTTTTTTTTTTTTTTTTTTGTGAGAAGCCTTCAAAGTTTACTTCTGGAAAGTTACCTACTTCTGTTGTTTATCCCATTATGTTAGTACTGACTAAATACGCATCTCAGTTCACGTACTACTGTTTGTTTTAGTCTTGTCTGACTACTCAATAATAATGGGTGCAGGCATACTGCACACGATTGTGTTTCATCGGGCCTTAGGTCTGGTGCGGCCTAGGGACATTGATTTGGAACTCTTTGAAATTACATATGTAAGTAATTCAGGATCACTTCTGCTGATCAGTTGTTTTGGGTTGGATGCATCTTATTTTCTCCTACTTGTAGTTAAGGTTTAGTGAAGTGATCAGGAATTGCAGTCCAAGATAGTTCATTTCCATGCTTATCTATTTAGAATGGCTTAAAGGATTAGTGGTTGTGTTACATGGCCTTGCATTCTTCTTGACTGAATAAAGTTGTGCAGAAAATTTCCACTGAAATGTGCGTTGAATACCCATGCATTTACAAACATAGCTTAATGTTGTTTGGAAATCATGTGGCACTGCAATTGTAGAGGCACATACCTGCTTGTTTTGACATCTGAAAAAGAAGCATGGCGTTTTTTATTTGTTTTTTAATTATTTCAAGATAGCAATACGGCTACCTTTTTGTTGGAAATTTACAAGGTTGTCTTATAGTATCTTATACGGCTTTTTTGGGATGTTTTTTCTAACTTCATAGTGTCATCATGTATCCTATTTTTTCTTTTCCTGGTCTACGATTATTGCCTTGATTTTTGTTATCTTTTATCTTGCATAGGTGCAATGTGATGATGCAGAACTTGAAAAGAAAATTGATGAGAAAATTGAGCAGTTTGTTAATTGGGTAGAGAAACACCCAAACAAGAAAAGTCAGGTCTGTGGTTGTCCATGGTTATCTGTTACCATGTTGCAGGTTATTTTGATTATTTGTAAATGTTCTAAATGCCATTCTCTATTAGTAGAATGCTCTTAAAGATTGAAACTCCATTATTTAAAGTTGCAGTTGCCACTTGGCTAGTGTGCTCTCAGTTTTAGCTTGTATCATTGATGAATATATATCATCTGTCATGAAAACTGATGCACTGGTTTTTATGCATGATGCACATCTAATGTTTTTCTTTTAGTTGGAATTGAAAATTAACAATACGATTTGGGTTTTTGTTTTGGAAAATTCCATCTTCACGGCTATCATTCTCCATTGTCCATATTTTTGGATCTTGCCTTGTGTAGTTTATGCTGGCATATTCCAGCATGTTTTTACGTGCTCTAGGTTCTGCAGAGTACATCTTATTTGCTGTCAGTTCTTCTTTTGCATCATTCTCTCTTAAGATGTTTGCACATTGATCTTACCAAGTACTGCTGTGTTATGTTAATGAAGCAGATATGCTTATCTTTCTATGAAGTCAAAAACAGACAGCAGTCTTGGTTTTCTAGTAAAGTGGAACGCCTATATTGGGAACAATGGTATATCAATTTGAATGTGGCCCAACATGCCAAGGCACATTCAAGCAAGTCCCATCATTCCAAAGTTGTAGTTGATCCTGGAGGTACTGCTGTACCTTGAAACAAAGATTTTCAAGTGCTTCACTCTTTGCTAGGACAAACATATTGTTCTTTTCCTCATTCTACTTGACTGCAGATGGTGTAGCAGAGGGGAGAAGTGCTCACAGGGCAGCACTTGAAGCATCTCTCCGCGACGCATTGTCTCAAATAATAAAATTCGTGAATGAGAAAAAGGATCATGTACCTGCCATCCCATCGCTGGAAGGTGTCATCTGTTTTCCCTATGAAATCACTATCCCAAGGTGACTTATCGTTTCATTTCATCATATCAGTTGAGTTAGTTGTTTATGTGTTTATCTGAAAAGCCGTAATTCCCAACTTCCCTTTTGGAGTATTTTTGAGTTTGTTGGGTCTTTTTATTTATTTATTTATTATTTATTTATTTATTTATCCCGTGTAATAGAGTGGCTGTTTATCAGATGAGTTTTATGCTATTATGAGTGGAAATGTGCCTCTAGGCATGGTCATGAGCGTTAGATAACGAATTAAAATTTCAAGTTTCATTATTTGGCAGAATAGATAAGATAAAGCTTAAGATGTGCTTTAAAGGTAGGGAAAAATACGCATCTACAAAAGTACCTTAACTGTGAGCTAATAAACTGTTATTAGCAGTAGTAAAACAATCGAATTGAGCAAAGCTTTCCTTCCAAGTTAACTTAATGTATGCCTTCTTGTTCATGAACGAGTTTGTTTTAGTCAAGCAAGTTCAGATGGAATCTCTTTTAGTACATTGTGAAGTTTTACTTTTGCTTTATGATACTTGTTTTTGGGTTATCTGAGGTTGTATCTAGTTTACCAAAGTTCTATAACAGCAACAAGTGTGGTAGGCCTAAGGTTGGTGGTTTATGCGTGAGGGCATCAGGGCAGGGGTGTGAATGTGTTTAGTTATTATGGTTCAAAAGAAGAAACTGTTGCAGTGACGTTGGCTGTTTACATGTGGTTTGATGATATGAACAGAGTAATATGGATGTTGGGAAATAGTGTTATCACGATTGGCAGGTGCCAGTTCTCTCTCTCTCTCTCTCTCTCTGTTTGTCTGTCTGTGCATCAGTAAAATCAGGTCTGATATTGGGGAGCTATGGTCTAGTTAACGTGGTTAAGCTTAGAACTCCGTTAATACTCATCACTGTTCTTGTGAAAGCAAGCTGCATCTTTTTGAGGAACAAGTGCATTAAGAATTATGTACATGGGGTTGGGTTAACTTTGTTGTCCGTCTTAATGCCTTGCTTTCTTAAAAGTTGTACCGTTTCTTCTAATTATTTCAGTTAAATAGTTTGTTTAAAGCTCATGCTTAAATTGCTGGGAGTAAAATGTTCTGCCATTGCCCAGCTCATCGGATTCAGCATTTGGAATGGACATGATCAAGAGGATGCTCCAAACTGGGCATCCAACCATGCTCAGCTGATCATCAATCAACTTACACAAGCTATGCCACTTATTGCCCTCGTGTTCCCGGAGTAATAACACGTACATTGTGTCCGAAAGCATGTATATTTATGAGGTGGGTGCAGAAGGCTGTACGAATGGGCAATTCTCTGTACGAATCTCACCCTTCTAACCCACAGCCACCTTTTCTATGTATCTGATTCTTGTATAGTCTTGCTATATCCTGAATTGCCGCAAGTGTTCTCAACCAGGACCTCGGAGGTCATGTCATGTTGCATTGATGACTGAGTTTATGAATTTGGTTAACGGGTCCAAATGATGTGTATCCATTCTATCTGTATCTTGCGGGGCAACATGAGTCGTTGGTGTTGGGTGAAAGGTTCTAAAGTTTGTGAAGAAAATCCAAACAAATTAAGTCCTTTGATAGGACAGATGGCTGCAGTCAATTGGCATTCCCATCTTTAACACCTCAGCTTGAATGATTAGTCAATTTTCTCGGCAACACGTTATATGAAAGTAGTGTGTGAATGCAATAACGACATGTAGGCTGCGCCATCTCAAAAAGATTTTCTTGCCGCCGTCTGCAAGAAAAAATGATTTATCCCTCAATTTGTTTTCTAATCGGCGTGGGAACAAGCAACATCGCGATGATCATCGACACGATTTAAACGAAGTTCACGGGAGGCCATGAGAAGACAAATTCTCAGACACGCAGCGTGAAACTGACTGATGCCAAAAACTTCCGTTCATATCTACTGTCGTGGGGATGGAGTCTTCACTGTTCATTCGGTTCCGCAGTTTTGGTGTTAGGACGAGTCTCTGCAATCTCACACACTAGAATATAAGAAATTCCAAATGAAAGAATATCTCATTTATTACTTAAATTTAATAAAAAAACTCAATAATTAAGTTCTCTGATCAAAATAGTAAGAGTATTGATTATAAGGCTATTGTAAATTATTCTTAAGAAAGTAATAAGAATCTAGGGTAAGGTTAAAGAACTTAATGATAATTAAGTAATTGATTCTCTGATCCTCTTTTGAAGGTTGAGAATGTCTTTATATAAACATAATAAAAATTGTATTTTAACTCAAGTTAAACCTCTTAAAAAATTATATATTATTTTGTTTTATGTAAAAATCATATTTTATCTTTGGTCTTCTAGAAGTCCTAGAAGCTCAACCACGTTTGGATACAGTTCCTCTCTATTCTCCAACCCAGTAGAGAGAAGAATCGTATACGTTTGTACTAGTTTACTATCAAGGAGCTTTCACGTTTCTCTTCACTTCCGCACTGTACTTCATCTCTGCTTTTTCTCTATATAAACTGATCAAGTGCCACAAGCGCTAAGTGGAAGAACAGATGATGGACACTGTGAAGCACTTTGTTTTAGTTCATGGAGTTTGCTATGGGGCTTGGTGCTGGTACAAGCTTGTCGTCCAGCTCAAACAGGCTGGTCACCGTGTTACTACCTTGGACCTTGGTGCTTGTGGGATTGACCCCAAGCAGCTGACTGAGGTCATTTCTATTTGGGACTATGCACGGCTGTTGATGGAGTTCATGGCCTCTCTCCCTCAAGGTGAGAGGGTGATTTTGGTTGGTCATAGCTATGGTGGCCTCTGTATATCTATAGCCATGGAGAGCTTCCCCGAAAAGATTTCAATGGCAGTGTTTCTCTCAGCCTATATGCCAAACTGGGAGTCTCCACCGGCAACGCTCATACAAGAAGTAAAAAGTTCTTGCCCAGATCCTATGACATCATTCCTTTGCTTTAAGAAATCTATTTTTATCCATATGTTTACTTTATATTTGGTTTTGGTGTTGGAAACTAGTACTTTAAAAGGAACCCAATGGAATGCTTCTTGGATTGCCAGTTTTCAGAGGACACAATAACCTGTGGCCCGGATTATATAAGGACCAAGTTGCAATCACACTGTCAATCAGAGGTAAGCTTTTTAAGCAGATTCATGCTTTTTCTAGATGGCTAACAGTGGCACGACACTTTACCAGTTGCATTTATGTGCTTTAATTTGCATGCAGGATTTGGAATTGGCCATTATGTTGATGAGGCCAGCTAAGTTGTTCGTTGAAGACTTCTCCAAGGAGTTTATGCTAACGAAAGAGAAATATGGGTCAGTCAATCGGGCTTTTATAGTTTTCGAAGAGGACGAAGTGATGAAGGAAGATTTTCAGCGCTTAATGATTGATAACAACCCTCCTGAGGAAGTAATTTCAATTAATGGAGCTGGGCACATGGCTATGCTCTCAAAGCCCTTAGAACTATGCCAGAAACTACTGCAAGTCACTGGGCAGTGTATTCGTGAGATAGGCAATTGAAGGAATTTCAATCCTAAAATAATACGCGAGCTAGCGTTTGATGATCAAGAAGTATATGTCTCTTTTGTTTACTTTCTAGTAGAAAATAAAAGGTGTCACACATTGGATGATTAAAACATCTAAAGATAAAAATTTGGTTGTAAAACTTTTTAAAATATTATTTTTAGCTTGTATTTATTGTTTATGGGGCTGAACTGAATCAAATAAGATTTCATAATAAAATAATTAACATTTCAATCTTGTTGACTAAAGTAAGGAAAATTATACGAGGAAGAGTTTCTTTGCTTCTCAATATTAGATCCTTACAAGAAAATGTTATTGAGTGATATGCCTGAACCAGCGAATGATTGGCATTCTTTGTTTGTAGCACGTCACCTAAGTGGGTAATGCAAACTTGCCAAAAATGTGGGTGGGTGCAGAGAATCCACCCACATGGCAAGAAAGGAAACAAATGTATGGTTGAAAGGAAAGAAGAAACTCCTCCATTATTTGATCGAACAATGGAGAACTCACTTCTACAACCTTCTACATTTCTCTTTCCAATCACATCCACATGATGAGGCTATACAAGTTCATAACCTTGGAAGAGCACCTTTTTTTTTTTTGGTTGAAATATAAGTTACATTAATAAAATATAATATACAAAAGCATAAGGGCATACTCTAATATTACAATAATTTTCAAAAAACTAAGAGTAAGAAAAAATAGAGGTTGGAAAAATTAAGTAGAAATACATTTACTCGAAATAATATATTGTCTATACATATATCTTTAAACTATCATTAGCAATATTTTTAGTCCCTTGAATCATTATTTCATCATGAATTTTTTTTAACTGTCTTTAACATTAGAATTGATGAAAAATAAGATGTGATTTACAAATATATATTTTAATTTTGAACATCAATGATCATTATATGGTCAGATCATATTCACGTGACACTGCATATTAATTTTGGCAGCAGGATTTTAAGTTGCTTGATAAGACTCATTAAATTATTTATTAAGGACTACTCCAATGAATGGCTGTTAAAAATTGATTAGTGTATTAAGTTCTATATTGTGAACTTAATGGTTTAATGGTAGGCAAAACTTGTTTACTACTAACCTAAGCGCTTATTAACTATATGTATATTTTAAGAAATAACACTGTCCATCTCATCTGAATATGATCAAGTGCTGAAATCAGTTTTCAGCTTCCAGCGGGATCAATAAATCATATCACTGAGAAGTGGTCATTTCCTTTATGGGGATATTGATTTAGACTGCACACTGCGCTGGACTCATCTGAGTCTGACATGGGTTGTATAAAGATATACAAATGTATCTATTTATTGAGCTACAAAAACCATCCTTTGGTGGTACTTGGAACCAGTTTCTTGAGAGAACCCCCACGGAGTCCCTGATGTATGTAAGGCTCTCCTTCGATGATAGACCACAAAACCCGTCAACTTGGTGTTTACTTTAGCTTAATTAATTGCTAGCTAGAGTCTACAACAACTGCCCAGCTAAGTACAGCAAAAGATTTTGTTGCAGGATTTGGAATTAGCGTAATTTTTGCTAAAACCAATTAAGTTATACTTACAAGACTTGGCAATGGAATCTCTGCTCGCAGAAGAAAATGCTGGTCAGCTTGTGCGATAAAGATGACATGATGAAGGAAGACTTTTTAAGGGTGGATAATTGAGAGCAGCCTGACCACAAAACCTAAATTGCTGTGCCGACCTTATCCCGTGTCCACGATTTCAAAACCCCAATGAGCTTTGCATTCGTCTCTAAGAAATGCGGAGAAATACTGTTGAATTGATTGAGTGAATTACTGGAGGAAGCCTTTGCATTTTAATAATAAGCACGAGTCAGAGTTGGCACTCTCCTTTCGTGCAATAGAAAGCACTAATGTGAAAACATTAATTAAGCGGCCTTGACTCTTTTCAAGGCGTTTTAATGATGTCATTAACAGCTGGGGAGAGCTTAATTAAAAATTAAGTACAACCGGACAGATGGCTACCTTTGTCCTTTCCTCTATTCAAGGGTTCCACAATGGTGAAAATGTCACCTTTTTTTTTATAACTAAACACATATCTGAGTCTTGAAAATATTGGTTAATGCTGATTTGGGAAGATTTTCTAGTGTTTTAGATAATAAGAAAATTTTGCATTATCAAGAAGACACAAGACTTTTGTTTTTGAAAATCACTCGCGATGTCGTTGCCCACTCAAGCCCTTAGTCATGCACACGTAATAGAAAAACTATTAGAAAGTAACGAGATAATAGTATCAGATGATGTTTTCAATAATTCTTTTAAAATTCCAAATAATATGCTGTGTGCCTTGCTATCTCTAGTTTCTATAGTCTTGAATATGAAACGATTACAAGTACCTATATCTTTGTACAAATAAAAGTTATTGCAAAACAGAATAACGCAATTTCTATTAAACCTGTGAAGATTAATTACACAGCTCCAAAAGAAGAACAAATGAACCAAATGTTTATATATGCGACATTCACAAGCCTGATATCGAACGTGTAAAAGGACCTCATGGAGAAAGGTACTAACCATTGATCCCATGGCTATCCACTAGAGAACAAAGAAAACAACATATTTTTCTCAAAGTATGTTGCCATAGAATATAGTGGTTTGTATAAGTAATACATGCCAACTTGTTCAATAAAAAATGATGTCATAGAGAATTCAATACTTTTTCCAATGGATTTGTGTGATATTCTTGCACAGATACATATATCTTCTCTGATGTGAAATGATAATCTATTTTAATATGTTTGGACTTCTCATAAAAATTAAAGTTGGCAGCTAGCTGTAAAATGGACCTATTATCATAACAAAAAAAAAAAGGTATTAATAATGTTAGTTGTAATCATCCAAGAATCCAAAGAATCATTACTTTGCATGTAATTATTTGTCCTAACACGGTATTTTGATTCTCTGAAATTTATGCTACATGTCTCTCATACAGGTGCTCAAGGTAACAAGCTTATTGTTTCGCGTAGGATGAGTACGATGAGGAGAAAAATTTGTTGTGGTTGCTTCGTGCCCAGAGATGCCTTCCGCAGGCTGCTCAAGGCAACTCAAGAAGAAGTCACGGCGGTGGCTTGCTTTGCTTCCCCAAGTACCATACTGGCTTCTCAAAATGTCAGCAAGTCAATGGAGTCACCTACAGTGAGAAGCTAACAAATGTTTTCGTTTACTGATAAATTCATTGTATACTAATAATTAGAAATTTTACACGTAGATGGTGTTCTGCCTCCTCAAATAATTTTGTTTACATCATATTCATAGTATATGTGCCCAAGTTTTGTTGCAAGATAAATCTTTAAAGTAAAACGCTTCTGGGTTTTTAAATCCACAAGCAAAAGTTCATGGGCTAACACAGAAAATTTCTAACCAAAAAACATTGCAGAAAAAGGAATGTGAAAGTCGAAAAGAAACAAATTAGAAAAGATTAAAGCTTGAAACAGAATTAATATTCTATAAACTCTATTCTTTTTTATTTTTTTATTTTTTGGTTTTCAAAATTTGCATCACTCTCTTTGTCGGGAGGGGTGAGTTGACGTGGCAGTCCATGCCACGGTGGACAGACTGTCGACATTTTGATTTTGTACAAGAGTCTCATTGTTTTCATTCTTTTGTACTGTATTTTGTTGTGTATTAGAAGCAGCTGCAGTCCTGCAATTTTTTCTTGTAATCAGTTTTCACGTTTTCTCTGAAAGGGCTGTGGTCTTAGTAAACCAGTCGATTTGTTGCTTTTCCTTTTAGCAATCGTACACTTGGTCAATATATGCAAAAGTCGTGGATTACGAACAATTAAAACTAGAACAAGCCATGGAGAGTTTCCCAGAGAAGATCTCATTGGCAGTCTATGTCTCAACCTTCATGCCAAATTTGGTATTTCCACAAGCAACTTTGGTGCAAGAGGTAAAGTTCTTCATTGTACACCAATTCACTAAATCTAGCAAAGAAATAAACATCGCCGATACTTGTCTTCTTCAGACATTGCTTATAGGCAGGCTTTGTCTTTTTTTTTTTTTTTTTTTTTTCATTTTGGTGGTATGTTGAAACCAGTATTTTGAGAGAACCCCCAAGGAGTCCCTGCTGGACTTCCACTTCTCCTTCGATCGAGGGCCAGAAGACCCACCAACTTGTGCTGTGTTTGGACCGAATAATCTGGCAGCCAATGTCTACCAACAATGCCAAGCGCAGGTGGGTGCATTAAGCAACTTCACATGAACTGATAGCTAACAACAGCAAAGGATTGCTAATGTGTGTGTTGAATTTTGAAAGCAGGATCTGAAATTAGCCAAAATGTTGGTAAAGCCAAGTAACTTGTACTTGCAAGACTTGGCAGCGGAATCTCTGCTCACAGAAGAAAAATTTGGATCAGTGAGTCAAGTTTTCATCTTGTCAGAGAAAGATGAGCTGCTAAAGCCAGATTTTCGGCAATGGATGATTGGGAACAGCCCGCCAAAAGAAGTCAAATCACTTGCAGGAGCTGACGACATGGCCATGCTCTCAAAACACGATGAGCTTTCTCTTTGTCTCCAAGAAATTGCTGAGAAATACTGTTGAAATAATTGATTGTATTATGGGAGAAGCCCTTACATTTTACCAATAAGCACGTATTTTTCGCCGGCATTCCACTTTCTTCCAACCAAAAAAACCGATGTCAAACCATTAATGAATCTGCCTTGACTTTTATGATACCTACTTCATCATGTCATTAACAACTGTAGATAGCTTAATTAAAAATTAGGGACAACTGAGACCTGTTATTTAACATTTTAAAATTATAAATAATATCACTTGATGTCTCATATGTCTAATCACGACAGTCTCAAACACGTAATGATTACAAGTGCATACACCTTTTGTTTTTTTTTTTTCACTATGTTGGAAAAAGATTATATCCCAATTTTGGTCCTCGGGCGTAGGGGTGGCCAGGATAGAGTCTGGCACCAAAAAAATCTGAGCGAGAGAATGCACGGTCAAAAAAATCAAGGATGCTTTGAGCATGTGACGAAAACCTCTTAGAGAAGACGACGCCGTGCACCATTGACGATTGACGGAAGCGACAGAAAAAGGTAACTTTTCCCGGTGGGGTAGAAGGGGGCTTCTCCTTTTAAAGAGAAATCTTCGTAGGCCCACTTATCTAAAGGGTTGTTCAAAGCAACAATGGCTCGGCAGTATCATATCGTTGATTGATAACAAGGAGAGTTAATATTTGACATGAAAACACCAAAAGGATATTCGTGTTTGGTGGCCTGGTAGCAATTTTTCCTATATAAAAGTTAAGATTTTGACGTTTACTGGGAATTTAATTATTCTCATTAATAGGGACATTTTTTTGGGTTGAAAGCTAAGTTTGATAATATGCCTTACTTAATAATAAATAAAAGAGAAACGTATGAGACAATCATCAAATGTTAAATCTTTTGTATAAATTTAGTGATTTTACTTATTTTTTCTTTTTAGCAAAACCAATAAAGTAAGCAACATATTTAGCAAATGAGACTCTTGTTGCGTATATAATAAACTATCAAGTGTAAATGTATAGTTTAAATGTAATTTATTGTTAAAAACTATAAGTCAATCTAAAAGAAAAGAGGGAGTTGACAATCATAAAGGAAAGACAAGGCAATAGAAAAATTAGCAAAAGAAAAGAAATAAAAAATAAAAAAAGAGGTAGAAATTTGTGGTCTATAATGTGGCATAGTTTTTACCATTTATTTGTATTAAACAATCATATAGAGTTACTCTAGCATATTCAATACCTAGAAATTGAACGACATCTTGATCACTTCTGTACTCAAAGGTATGGAAGTCCCTTTGACAATTGTCCCTTGTTAACTTCTTGGATAACAAGCCCAAAAATGGGTTATTGAAACGGAGGGATTTTGCCTTCTTGGAGGTTGAACTCTGTTGGGTAAGAGAGAAGGTTTTTCTTCCTCATGGAATTAGAGATAACTACTACTGTTCTTTTTGTTAGGCTAGATAATCCCACCTAGAAAACCCAGATCAATAATTAGACGATAGAAGTCCGAATTCAAATCACTCATCCTGATAACTCTATTTTTATAGAGTTATTTTAACTATTTTAGAATATAAATAATACAAGTTTTACCAGATAATATTTAAGTTTTTATATATTTATGTAAATTTGTGTTATTTATGTAGAAAACTCCAAAAGGAGATGAAAAGCAAAGGAAACATGAAGAAAAGAAGCAATGCATGTGAGGAATAAAAGAAAAAGAAAAAAAAAAAAAAAGAAGAGAAGGAAACGTGTAAAAGAGAAGCAAAACGGCAATAAGGATAAAAAAGTAAAAGGAGAAGAGAGAGGCGTGAATTGTAAGGAGAATCTTAGGGCACGCCTCCCAAGACAGCATAAAGAGAGGAAAACGTGAATCAGAAAAGGAGGCGCCTGAGAAGAAGAGAGAGAAGAGAGAGAAAAGAAGAAGAAGCCGTGTGTTGCCGCCGGAACCAAGCAAGGAAGGAAAAAAGCTATAGAAGAAAGAGAAAATCAATTAAGAAAAAGAGAAATAGAGGCCCGAAAGCTTCCTCTCTTTCTTATCACTCTTGAATTATAGGAATTCTGTAAAGAATTCTTAAAGATAAAATAATATGGTAACAATTTTCTTGTTTTTCTATTTAAGATGTTTTGCTTAATTTCTACTATTGCTTTGGGTTGTTATTTCATTATTTTCTAAATTTCTTTTGTTAGAGCGAAGATGTAGCCTAACTATGATGATGTGAATTTTATAAGTTTTTATGTTTTGTAAGATATTTTATTTATGTGAGTTATATATTATTATGCTTAATGCTTTTAAGTGATTAGCCACCACTTGAATGATTTGATGTGTATGTTAGAGATTGAAAGGTAATAATATAAAATTGCTTCCTATAATATATAACCATGAATTAAATGTGGATAGACATATACCATGTTATTTGTGTGGCTTTTGGTGATAAGATGATCAAAAGATTTATTGTAAACCAAGAATATTCACAGATCCTAATGGATTTGGTTTGTTTCAATTCACATATAGAGATATAATGAATTAATGAACTAAATAGGTTTACTATACCTAGACATAGGATAGTAAATAAATTAGGAAATTCCGCCATCACATAGGTAATATCATTCTTGTAGGCATAAACTATGGAAATTCATATATAGTAGTTATGGTGAAATCGGAAGCTCTAACATGTGTCTCATCTTGATTTTTCTTACTTGGATCCAATTTTAATTAGTATTGAGTTTTCGTTTTAGAAATTTTAGATTTTAATTCATCATCAACAATATTTTGATTTGCTAGATAAATTTTAGGATTAATTCATTATTAGTACTTAATTAGTTTAGTATTCACCAATCTTCGTGGGACGATACTTTTTTTATCATTATATTACTTATTCGGTGAAATTTAAATGCAAGTGAACATGTCGAACAAGTAATATAATGGTAAGAAAAGTATCGTCCCACGAAGATTGGTGAATACTAAACTAATTAAGTACTAATGATGAATTAATCCTAAAATTTATCTAACAAATCAAAATATTGTTGATGATGAATTAAAATTTAAAATTTCTAAAGCAAAAACTCAATACTAATTAAAATTGGATCCAAGTAAGAAAAATCAAGATGAGACACATGTTAGAGCTTCCGATTTCACCATAACTACTAGATATGAATTTCCATAGTTTATACCTGCAAGAATGATATTACCTATGTGATGGCGGAATTTCCTAATTTATTTACTATCCTATGTCTAGGTATAGTAAACCTATTTAGTTCATTAATTCATTATATCTCTATATGTGAATTGAAACAAACCAAATGCATTAGGATCTGTGAATATTCTTGGTTTACAATAAATCTTTTGATCATCTTATCACCAAAAGCCACACAAATAACATGGTATATGTCTATCCACATTTAATTCATGGTTATATATTATAAGAAGCAATTGCATATTATTACCTTTCAGTCTCTAACATGCACATCAAATCATTCAAGTGGTGGCCAATCACTTAAAAGCATTAAGCATAATAATATATAACTCACATAAATAAAATATCTTGCAAAACATAAAAACTTATAAAATTCACATCATCATAGTTAGGCTACATCTTCGCTCTAACAAAAGAAATTTAGAACATAATGAAATAAAAATCCGAAGCAATAGTAGAAATTAAGCAAAACATCTTAAATAGAAAAACAGGAAAATTGTTACCACATTGTCTTCTCTTTAAGAATTCTTTACAAAATTCCTACAATTCAATAGTGATAAGAAGTAGAGGAAGCTTTTGCGCCTCTATTTCTCTTTTTCTTCCTTGATTTTCTCTTTCTTCTCTAGCCCTTTTTCTTCCTTGCTTGGTTCCGGTGGCAACACACGGCTTCTTCTTCTTTTCTCTCTTTTCTCTCTCTTCTCTCTCTTCTTCTCTTGTGCGGCGCCTCCTTTTCTTATTCACGTTTTCCTCTCTTTATGCTGTCTTGGGAGGCGTGCCCTAAGATTCTCCTTACAATTCACGCCCCTCTCTTCTCCTTTTACTTTTTTATCCTTATTGCCGTTTTGCTTCTCTTTTACACGTTTCCTTCTCTTCTTTTCTTTTCTTTTTTTCTTTTTCTTTTATTCCTCACGTGCCTTGCTTCTTTTCTTCATGTTTCCTTTGCTTTTCATCTCCTTTTGGGGTTTTCTACATAAATAACACAAATTTACATAAATATATAAAAACTTAAATATTATCTGGTAAAACTTGTATTATTTATATTCTAAAATAGTTAAAATAACTCTATAAAAATAGAGTTATCAAGACCTCCAAACTTGACATTTTGCTAATCCTCGAGCAAAAGTAAGAGATAATATATATTTTAGATAAAACTCTTTCTTGAAATTCACTCAAAATTGCTCAACTTAACAATTCAAAGAAAAAATATAGCTTTCATCCAAACACAACAATTGTTTTATAAGACAAGATAGACTCTTAACTATGTTGACCATGTGCTTGTATGTAAGTGTGAGTCCTTATCTTTTCAACTATATGCACTCTAAATAGATACACATTAATATGCAATCTCTCAAAATCTTTAACCAAACCTCATAGGTTTGCTTTTCATTCCTCCCATGATTGTAGGTTGTGTCAATGTAGAGTTGTGAGGAAACTGTGGTAACGAACTTCCAACCAAAGACTAAAATAAAAATGCTTGGGTTGCCTCCCAAGAAGCACTTGTTTTATAGTTTTTAGCCAAACTATCCAAGATGTTGTTGCTCAAGGAGGATGAAACTGCAATAGTTTAGGAGACAGCTTGTGTTGTAGAACGGTTGAACACTCCTTAGCTAACCTCACTGTCTCATATACTTCTAGCTTCTTTTTATTTTTCAATATCTCTCTAAAAAATTCTGCACAACTGGGTATTTGAACTAGAACATCTGCAAAAGGAATGTTAATGTGTAGTTTTGAAGATATATCAAGGAATTCCAAAAACTGCTTATCTCTTTCATGCTGTTGGAATCTATGGGGTGATGGAGCTAGAGGCATAAAGGGCATAGGATTTTCTGGAAATAATTTGCTCTTGGATGTCTCCTCAAGTTGTATGCTGACATTCTTATTTGTTTCATGGAAAATGGCTTTGTCAACATCATCTTTTCCCACTTGGTTGCCACTTGTTAAGGTTATTGCCTCAGTGGTATTTGTAGGACTTTTCTCCATATTGCTAGGCAAGGGACCCTCCTCTATCTTTGATATCATATTGATCAATTGACTCATTTGCACCTCCAAATTTCTGATTGAAGTTTCTTGTCTTTGGAATTTTTCCTCATTGTTTTGCATCATCTTGTTAATCTTGTCCTCCAAGTTAGGCTTTACCTCTTCACTTTGCTCAAATGTTGGTGGCGTTCTCATATCATTTAGGTTACTCCATGAAAAAGTTTGATGGTTGTGTCATCCTATTGTACATTCCATGCTCACATGTCCTCCGCCACAAAATTCACATTCTTGGCTTTGAATTCTCACAACTAGAGTATTTAGGTTGTCTATTTTCTCATTGAGCACTTCCAATTGTGCACACATTGTGGTAAAGATATCTACTTTATGGACTCCACTTGCTTAATGCATTGGTGGCCTCTCAGTAGACCATTGAAAGCTATTGGTTGACAAATTCTAAAAGGTTATATGCCTCTTTTGCTGTTTTGCTGTGTAAAGCCCCTTTTACAGCTGCATCCATTATAAAACGAAGATTTGTATTAGATCCATCATAAAAAGTTTGTACCTATAACCATATGGGTAGTCCATGTTGTGGACATCTCCTCAGAAGTTCCTTGAATCTTTCCCAAGCTTCATACAATGATTCGTTAACCATCTGCACAAAAATAAAAATATCGTTACGCATTTTTGCAGATCTTACGAAAGGAAAGAACTTACTAAGAAATTTCTGAGCCAAATCATCCCATGTAGTAATTAATCCTGCAGGAAGAGAAGAGAACTAATTTTTAGCTGCATCTCTAAGAGAAAATGGAAATAGCCTTAACCTGATAACATCCTCTTTAACTCCACTATCTCTAATCATGTCACAAAATTCAAGGAAAGCTTCAATGTGAGTATTTGGATCCTCATTTGGTAACCCACTAAATTGCATAGAGTTTTGAAGCATCTGGATGAGAACTGGCTTGATCTCAAAGTGGTTTGCATGATTTGCAAGCCTAATGCTTGATGTGGCATTCCAAAATATTGGTGCAACATAGTCTTTTACAAGTCTATGTGTACCATCATATCTTTCCATCATTGTTGCTTAATCTTTCTACAACAACACTTAACAAAGACTTTTTTTTCCTCTTTTTTTTTTAAGAAAAAAAATAAAGCAAAATAAAAAAAATGATTTTTTTTTCGACAACTAAAAAAAATGAATTTTATTTTTGTTTCAACAACTAAAAAAAAAAATTTTAAGAATTAAAAGAAACGATTTTTTTTCAAGAATTAAAAGAAATGATTTTTTTTCAAGAATTAAAAAAAAACGATTTTTTTAAAGACAAAATAAAAGCTAGATTAAACTTAGAAACCATTCGGTATTAATATTTATTAGCAGTAAAAAAACCAATCTCGGGCAATGGCGCCAAAAACTTGTTTACTTGCATCTAAATTTCACTGAACACATCCCCTTTACCTGATTTGGGAAAAAAAAGAAAAGCACCTGCTAAGACCCTAAATCACCCCGGGATGGGGATGGTGACTCTTTCGTCGTGCATTTGGACAAGTCAAGACCTATCGCGTCCTATGCAGGGCCACGTTCTCCAACTTGCATGTGGACCCGCAAACGCTCCAATTTTGCAATAATGAACCGAAGATTAACCAGCCTTCGCATCTTACAGGTTTTGGTACAAGCTCAAGATTGTACCAATTCGAAGGAGGGAGAGACACCCGTGAAGAACTTCAAGGCCTTCAGAAAAATGGTAGTTCCGAGACAGCAAACTCATTTTGTTCTGGTACACGGGGCATGCCATGGGGCTTGGTGTTGGTACAAGCTCAAGCCCCTGCTTGAGTCCGCTGGCCACAGGGTCACGGCGCTTGATCTTGCGGCTTCGGGCGTCAACATGATGGCGATCCAAGATGTTCATACTCTTCAGGAGTACAGTAAGCCTTTGTTGGATCTATTGGCTTCACTTCCTCCAAACGAAAAGGTGGTGCTCGTCGGGCATAGCCTGGGAGGCATGAATTTGGCACAGGCCATGGAGAAGTACCCCGAGAAGATAGCAGTCGGGGTGTTCATGGCGGCCCTCATGCCTGATACGAGACACAAGCCATCGTACGTCTTGGATGAGGTACAAGATTAATACCAGGTGCTTGTTGTTCTAGATTTGCGTTATTAGTAATATGGTCCCCACCCCGTCAGAAATCTTATGCAAAAACCATGATGCAAAGCTGTTCCCCAAGAATTTCCAGGTAACATGGTGAGAGAACATATAATATGCCTGCTTCCAACGGTATTACCAGAAATTCAACTTCGTTTCTTGTTTGCTTTTGCCCCATAAATATAAAAGACACAAAATTAAGAAGCAAGAGGTTCTTTGCTGGGTTTCGTGTTGAAGATGGTCTCCTATCATTTTGGATGTTAAAGAGTAAGCCTTTTTTGTTGCAGAAATTTAACAAATTGCATTATTGGCATATAAATCCATAACACAATTATAAAAACACACATAAAACATAATATATTTAAGAACTTCAGACCAACATAATATCATATGTTTTTTGTAATATTCTTTTATTAGATTTTTTTATACTTTTCTTCTCACCAAAGGAACATATTATAAATTTTCTCATCATTTAGAATTTATTAAAAAAAAAATTCTCCAAGAATTGACTTTAGGGCTCCCTAACTGAAACTACTTATTTATTCAGTTTTTATATACTTCTTATATTTATAGAAATAATTCTAATTTTTACAATCACATAAATACCCTTATATTGTAAAAATAGTAAAATATTATTTTTTAACCCAATTATCAATCTTAATAATTTTTTTTTTGTAAAATGTTAAAATTATATATTACCATAATAGAATTATAAATTGTATGGTTACAACATCATCATCATTTAGACTCAAACAAACAATCCTTTTCCTTCCACCCAATTCTCATTTTGTTTCGTCAGCTCCCCGCAGCTTTAGTAATGAAGCTAGAGAGCCAACACCAAGGCCTGCCTACGATCGGCAAATCAAGTAGTCGAGACTCGTGATTGCAGCGCGTCGGCTCTTTCTTCTTCCTCTCTTTTCTAATGGGGTTGGGTTTCTCCCTTTCCTCAAATACTCTTACAAATATAATCAAGAATAAATCAGAATCATTTAACCAATAAAAAGAGATTCCACTGTACAGGTCAATTGACATTCATATTACAGCCTATGTGCGTGTGTTCTCGGGTGGGTTGGGGGTCTCCAACATCCACTATTCAGGCATTTTGAAGGAAAATGCTTTTTTAAATACGTTGTTTTTTCTATGTGAATAGTGTGTTGGGAAGACTCCAGCGGAAGAATGGTTGGACACACAGTTTTCATCCTATGGTACTGTCGACGAACCACTAACGTCAGTGTTTTTTGGCACCAAGTTCTTGTCGAAGCTCTATCAACTAAGTCCTCCTGAGGTACTTTCTCAATGTTTTAAAAATGTTGTCATATCCCTCGTTTGAACATTTCGTAACAGTAATTACATTTTGAACATTTTTCAAGGATCTTGAGCTCGCCAAGAGTTTAGCAAGACCAGGATCAATGTTTGAGAACTTGTCCAAGGCAGAGAGCTTCACAAACGAGGGATATGGGTCTGTTCCTCGAGTTTATGTTGTTTTCAATGAGGACTTGGCTATACCTGGAAATTTCCAGCGATGGATGATTGAAAACAGCGGAATTAAAGAGGTGATGGAGATCGAGGGTGCTGATCATATGGCAATGTTTTCAAAACCACGGGAACTTTGTAGTTGTCTTCTCGAGATAGCATGTAAATATGTATAGAGGTGCGTACATGCTGTTATTAACGAGACGACTTTCGTGGTTTCAGGATTGCTTGTTACCTATTAATAATGTGTCGGCAAAAATAATGTATGCTGTTTATGCCTTTGTGTTTGGTCCACCTTACCGCTGTTGTTTTATAGAACATTAGATATATAATGTGAGTTTTCTGCTTTTTGTAATTCTATGTGTGAATTGTGAAGGGAATTGCTTTTTAGGTCGTCTTGTCTTATTTGATAAAAACTTGTACGTTGAATATATACGATGTTCGAATAATATCTAATATAAAATTATTTCATCTTATTCCTATTTTAGCTTTTGAGAAAGTGGCTTGGAAACAGAGACAAAAACTGCTATTTTCCTCTTCCGTGAGAGATTGTAAGAACTAAAGATAATAAATTTTACAGCTAACTGAGTTCTAATAAGTCTGGCCCCTTCTTTTACTCTAGGCCAATCAAATCCCTCAACAAGTTGGGTTTATACTGTAGCACATGTACTATTGATGGAATAAGTAATGAGATGGGCTACTATATGAAGCCCACACAACTGCAAAAGCCGCCGTGACGAGACCCCAGAATAGTTCCCAAGCTTAGATAACGTACTCGTCAACTGCAAAAGGCTGTTTGCAAACTTCAGTTCGCAACTACAAAGAGAGCACCCTAGAATTCAACTTATAAGCAAAGCCCTGCTAACAACATCAAACACAAAAACGAAAAAATGGTAGCTTCGGATGAGCAGGCTCATTTTGTTCTATTAGATGGGGCATGCCATGGAGCTTGGTGTTAGTACAAGCTCAAACCCCGGCTTAGGTCCGCTGGCCACCGGGTCACGCTGCTTGATCTCGCCGCTTCAGGCATCAACATGAAGCGAAGTCATTGTTAGGAATTTGCCGGCACAATTCCCCCACAAGGTATCAAAGCACACATACGCACACACGCCAACACAAGAGATTTTAAAGGGTTTGGACCAACAATGTCCTACTCCCTCTTCTTCCACTAAAAGATTCAACTATTACAACTTCAGTCTTTTGACAGAGAAAAGACTGAGAAACTCTCTCAACCTTAGCTTTGTAATACTCAACAAATAACCCAACACTTGGTTATTAGTATTACCACTTAGGTTCTTCTATATCTCCCTAGAGATTACATAGACTCCTTTTTATAGGCCTTCTAACTCCCACAGGTTGGTTCTCTAACCAATGTGGGACACACAATTCTTCTCTTCTAATTCCTATGGGACAGGAACTCTTTCCTTTCCTAATCCATGTAAAACATGGACTCCTAAATCATGCGAAACTCCTTTGAGAATTTGAGTCGCATCCAACAATTCCTCCCTCGACGAAGAAATCTCAAACACCTTCACATCTTCAGAAAACTTCACGCGCTTGTTTTCTTTGGTCTTCTTGTGCTTGGATAGAATTCCCGTCGGCTTCATTGCTATGTTGTCTTCACTTTTCTTCTGAATAGCTTGAGCATCAAGAAAATAAATATTCTTGCCTCTTCTCTTCCTACCTTGAAGAACAACTTTGCCGTGCTTGAATATCTTGAGCCAATCACCTCTTCCAGTGTATGAATACCCATGTGTAGCTAACTCTCCCACAGCTATAACATTGTAGCCACAAGATGGTACATACCTCACATTCTGCAAACTCTTGACATCACCATTATGAAGCTTGAATATGACAATGCCAACACCTTCAATCTTCATCTTCTCTTTGTCTCCTGCAATGATGTTGCCAAGATCCCCTCCTTTCTTCAAGATATCAAAACATGCTTCTTCCCTACATATATGAGCACTTGCAGCGGAATCCAACAACCATCTGTCATTCGTTACATGTGACCTCCCATCTTCCAAAGGTAATGGAAGAATCTCAGAATCATCTGCAGCACAGATCTGTATGTTCGAGTCCTCATCTTTCAACTTCTTAAGCTCATTTTCTTGCAATTTCCTCTTATGTGACCCTTCCTTTTGCAATAATAGCATTCTTTATCTTCATGAGGGTTTCTCTGCCTCAAATTAGACCTGTCTCTCGAGCTGCTTCTACCCCTTGGAGTCCTCCCTCGAAAAGAACTCCCTACAGCCAACACTGATGCCTCACGATCTTCATTCTTTTCTCCCATTAATCTCTCATTATCACGTAATAATGTAGTCACATCATCCATTGTCAGTGTCGTCTTGCCCACCAACAAAGACTGAACAAAGGACTTATATGATTTTGGCAAAGACGATAATAAAAGTAGAGCCTTATCTTCTTCTCTCATCTGTTCTTCACTACTTAACAAATGAGATAATTTTGCATCTACTTTTTCAAAATTATTCACGTGATCATTGAGATTCATACCTTCTTCCATCTTCAATGAGTAAAGCTCCATCTTGAGACATAGCTTGTTCGTCAGCGATCGCGATGCATAAACATTCTCCAACTTCTTCCACAAATCTGTAGGTGTCTCTTCATTCAACACCTTATGCTTGATATTTGGAGAGATCATCATTTTGATCGTACTTAAGGACTTCCTTTGTTTTTGCTTCCATATCTTCTCCCCCACACCGTCTGGCTTTTGCTCCTCCAGAGCCTTTTCAAGACCTTGTTGTACTAATAGATCTTTTATACTAACTTTCCACAAATTGAAATCACTCTTGCCATCGAACAAAGGAACACCATACTTAATCTTATCCATGATAGCAAATACTTCTACTTCTACCACAAACTACTGATCGTATAGAGCACGATCCTCCCTCAACTGTTAACGTTGCGCAATCTGCCTTGACCCGTACCTCGCCTTGCCTAGAGTCTCAACCCAGGCTCCGATGCCACCACTTGTTAGGAATTTGCCGGCACAATTCCCCCACAAGTTATCAAAGCACACATACGCACACACGCCAACACAAGAGATTTTAAAGGGTTCGGACCAACAATGTCCTACTCTCTCTTCTTCCACTAAAAGATTCAACTATTACAACTTCAGTCTTTTGACAGAGAAAAGACTGAGAAACTCTCTCAACCTTAGCTTTGTAATACTCAACAAATAACCCAACACTTGGTTATTAGTATTACCACTTAGGTTCTTCTATATCTCCCTAGAGATTACATAGACTCCTTTTTATAGGCCTTCTAACTCCCACAGGTTGGTTCTCTAACCAATGTGGGACACACAATTCTTCTCTTCTAATTCCTATGGGACAGGAACTCTTTCCTTTCCTAATCCATGTAAAACATGGACTCCTAAATCATGCGAAACTCCTTTGAGAATTCGAGTCGCATCCAACAGTCAAGATGTTCATACTTTCATGAGTACATTGAGCCTTTGTTGCATCTTTTGGCTTCGCTTCCTCCAAATGAAATGGTGGTACTTGTCGATCATAGCCTGGGAGGCTTGAATTTGGCCCTTGCAATGGAGAATTACCCAGAGTTGTCTGTAGGTCCATCAAGTGTGTCATCCTGTCTAATATAAGATACATTCAATTACCAAGCGGATATAAGTGTGTTTTTCTACCACCTATTCGATCATTGAAGGGAAAGTGTTTCTTAAATGTTCTTGTGGACTTTTTCTAAATAATCAGTTGACTGAGGCTGCTCCTGCCGATGGATGGCTGGACTCTCAGTTTTCCTCCTCCGGGAGCATCAACGAAACACTAACGTTAATGATTTTGGGCCCCCAGTTCATGGCCTTCAAGTTCTATCAATGCAGCTCAATTGAGGTATTATCTCTCCCTATCACATTACAAATAAAGATAACAATAATAATAGAATGTTACCAACTTGTTCGTGGGAACTTTGGCTTATTTAATAGATTAGTCTAGTTTTTAGTTTTGATTCGGTTTTGTTTAGTAGAGGATTAGTGATTACCTCAGTTTATTTCTAGCCTTCTTTGTAAACCTCATAATCAATAGGTCAGCCTATATTCTTGTGCCTGGAACTCGGTCGTGAAGTAAGGATTTTGAGCCATAACAGTAATTACACAGAAATTCATATATATATGAATGGAAACTCAAAGAAATGCTTTTGTGGGTTTCGTGTTGAAGATTGTTTTCTAGATTTTACGTGAAGAACTTTTTCTCTCCGCCCAAGTCTAACTTTCTCATAGCTTTTCTTGGAAAGTAATAATAAAGAAAAAGATCGAGGATGGTTTCTCTGTGTAAAATCTAGCAAGCCCCACCTTCTTCTTTCGACTCTTGAGGCCAAATAAATCATGTAAACACATCAATAACCCCCACCATTTATTAGCTGACTTATAATTACTAATTTGTACCGTCAAGACCTAACCCCGTCCTATCAGTCGCCGTTACATCTAGAGTTGCGAACTGAAGTTCTCCAAGAGCCTTCGCCATGTAAACTGCCTTGAGACCAACCTCAACGTCAAGTTCATAAATGGGGCCTTGCTAACAACATCAAACTGTTGGCTTAATTTTTATTTAAGCTTACTTAAGTGGGCTATATTATGTTGGTCCATAAGTTCTAAATATGGACTGGCTGATGTGGGCCGTGGCTAACCAAATAGGGCCGTGATGAATGGGCCTATTGGGTTGCACATAAGGTAAGGCTAGGTCTTATCTTCTAGCTCATATAAATTCGTATTATTCTTAGGGTTTCATAAGGTTGCTTTTTCACAAAAGAGACGAAACCTAGGTTCTTTCATCGAGCCAGTGATTCTTATGAGAATAGAGGATATTTACCTAAGCCCGAATTCCAAAGAGCATTATTGGGTTTACGACACCGAAAGAATGGATCGTAAGAGCGGTATGTTTCTTTCTATTCTATTTTAATTTGTTTGCTAAATCAAAATCCTATAAAGTTGTTTTAGATCTGTCTACGCAGATCCTATAAAGGTTTTCTTTTCTAACATGTGGTATCAAAGCCATCGTAGATGAGGTCTAAAATCCGATTTTGATTTTTATTTGGTTTACAAAATCGTTTTTGTTTTCTGTTCGGTTCAAAATGTGATTTGCTGAACATTTGAGTATTTTTGTGATTTGGTGAAACAATTTTTGGATTATTTGGGTTACAAACGTGATTTTCAAAACTCTCAAATTGCAAAAATCCCAAATCTCTTAATCGGGCAAAATTTGATGAAATTTTGATCCGATTGAGATGTTTTTCCCCACAATTGGCTTTTGTGCATATAGATCTATAGTTCTATACGAACTTTCCGCACAAAAATTGCATTTTTCAGTCTATTTTCATTTTTGTTCGAAACCTAAATTTTTGGGTTCTAATTTGGTGTTTTTGGTGGCCTAATCGGCCAAAAGAAGTTGTTTTTTTACTGATTTCCAATAGATTTGTGCCGGAATTGGTGTGTATTTCGTGCAAATTTGGCACGAATCAATGAATCGCTAACGAAATCGTTCGCAGTTCGTTCGGGCTCTGTTCAGGTCGCTTTCGACCCGAATAGCTGGATCGACCCGCTTTGCGGGTCATCGGGGTCCGGATCCAACTGGGCTGGACCCAGGTCAGGGTGGTTCGACCCATTTAGGTCGGGCCGGCTTGGCCCATCGGGGTCGGCCCGATCCGGCCCATCCGGATCGGGTCACCGATTCGGCCCATTCGGGTCAACCCGATCCGGCCCATTCGGGTTTGGCCCATTTGGGTCAACTCGGTCTAACCCATTCGGGTCCATGGGCTCGACCCGATCAACGGGTCAACCCAACCCAATCAACCCGACCCGGTCAACGGGTTAACAATAAACGGTAAAAAAAAAGTCAACTAAGTTGACCAAAAAATTTTGATTGGCGCATGAGAGTGCGTGGGTGGTCCAAATTGAGTGTGGTTTGAACTAGAATATGTATTTTTGAATAACGAACATTTTGATATATTATATGATATGATTTATATATCTTTGCAGTCTCTTTTGATGCTTTAAAGTTTAGAGCATGTATGTTGACATCTTGTTTTCTTTCTATCATGCTTAAGTTTGTTCATAAACATACGTTATATGTTATTATAGTATATGTATCTATAGCATGCATTTAGTTAATTGTGTTAAAATGTTAATTCATATTGTAATGAGTACATAAAGAATGTCCTATGTATGGGAATGATCCAATTAAGTTGTGACTGCCAAAGTGGCATAACTTAATTGTGTTCAAAAGAAGTTTTCTCATGTTCATGGGGACGTTTTTCATTTTAGTATATAGTTATATTCCCAAATGAGGTGATTATATATTAGAACATAAAGAGCTGCATAGTTAAAATGCATGTGTTTAGACTAATTGGATTAGTCTATACACCCAAAGGTGGTAGATTATGAAAATTAAAATATTCTTATGGCCTTTACTATACTGAGATTTTACATTGATTTGTTATGTATTCTGCCCAAAGGTGTTTACATGATAGAGTTTGTGAATCTCTAAGTATGTGATTGTATTTATATAGTACTCGTATATTACTAATCGTGTATTGGCTCACTTTCAGTTACATTTCCTATCAACAACCAAATGATAACTATTGAGACACTTACGGGTGCAAACTTTAAAAGATGGAAAGAAGATGTTATGTTTGCAATGGAGATGGCAGATGTTCATTATGCTTTCGCTACAGAACAGCTAGCTGCTCTCACTGAAGAGAGTACTGAAGAGCAAAAGAAAGCTTTTGAATCATGGATAAGGAGCAATCATATTTGTTTATTGTCCATGAAGAGGTCAATCATGGATCATCTTAAGAGTGGGTTGCTTGTGGATGGTACTGCTAAGACATTTATGGAAGTTGTAGAAAGCAGGTATCAGGTATCTTCTAATGCTGAAACAGGTCAGCTTCTTTAAGCATTATATGCCATGAGGTATGATGGTGCTGGTGATGTAAGAGATTACATCATCAAAATGGTAGATTATCAGACAAAGCTTAAGGCATTGGATGTAGCACTCCCTGATGCATGTGTTGTCCACCATGCTTTGAATTCGCTTCCTCCAAAATTTGGAATAATCAAGACCGCCTATAATAATCAGGAAGAGAGCTGGTCTTTTAATGATCTGATTGCTAAAGTAGTGACAGAAGAAGAGAAATTGAAGCGAGACAAGTCGCATATGGTAATGTATTCACCCAATTCAAATGCGGGAAAAGGAAGAAGAGCAGCTGCACCAAGTCATCTAAGTATTCCTTCAACCTCTAAGAATGTGAGTTCATCTGGTTATAAAGGTGGTGTCAAGAAAACACTCTTTATGAAAGAGAGTGACCGTTGCTTCTTCTGTAAGAAGAAGAGTCACATGAAGAAGGAGTGTAACAAATATAAATCTTGGCTTCAAAAGCCAAGCCAGCAGGTAATAGTTCTTTGGTTTTTGTTTGTGAATCTAATTTATTTGTAGCCCCATCAAGTTCTTGGTGGCTCGATACTAGTGCAACTAATCATGTTGCTTTTACCATTCAGGGGTTCATAAATAAGCATAGACCAAATAAAGATGAACTATGGCTTACAGTTGAGAATAATGCTAAGGTCCATGTAGACTTTGTGGGAGATATTGTTTTAACATTAGATTTAAGTTTTCAAATGTTATTAAAGAACACTTTTTATGTATCGTCTTTTAGAAGAAATTTAATTTAATTTTCTGTTTTAGACATGGATGGTTATGTATTTGAAATAAAGAATTCAATGATTACTTTGTTTTACAATTCAAATCAAGTTGGATCTTGTGTTTTATCATATGGTTTATATCAATTAAGATTATCTCCCTATAATGTCTATAATAGTGAAAAGGTTGTTCCCAAAAGGTCTCTACCTAAAGAGCAATCATACATGTTGTGGCATAAAAGGCTTGGTCACATTTCTAGAGAGAGGGTGGATAAATTGATAAAGTCTAACATTCTTCCTCCTCTTAAAGATGATCTAGAGACATGTGTTGATTGTTGTAGAGGCAAAATGGTCAAGATAAAGAAAAAGATTGCAAATCGCAGTTCTGATCTCTTAGAGATTATACACACTGATATCAGTGGACCCTATACATCAACCTTATGTAGAAATGTATATTTTATTACATTTATAGATGATTTTTCCTGTTATGGTTACTTGTATTTGATTAAGGAAAAGCTTGAGTCTCTTGATAAATTCAAGATTTTCAAGACTGAGGTCGAAAAACAGTTGGGAAAAATAATCAAGGTTGTTAGATCAGATAGAGGGGGAGAATATTATGGCAAACATGGCGATGCTGGACAGCTTAAAGGCTTATTTGCTCAATATTTAGAAGACTCTGGAATAGTTGCTCAATTTACAATGCCAGGGAGTCTTGAACAAAATGGTATAGCTGAAAAACGTAATAGGACTCTTATGGATATGGTGAGAAGTATGGTCAGTAGAACCAATTTACCTGGTTTCTTATGAGGAGAAGCTTTGAAAATAACTCTTTATATACTCAATCAAGTACCCACAAAAGCTGTTCCGCTTACGCCGTTTGAGTTGTGGACTGGTCGTGTACCTAGTTTAAACCATTTAAAAGTTTAGGGATGTCCTGGAGAAGTAAGATTGTATAATCCAACTCTAGATAAGTTGGATTCAAGGGCTACAAGATGTTACTTTGTATCTTATCTTGATCATCTTAAGGGATATCGTTTTTATAACCCATCTGGAGGAACTAGAGTAGAGTCTCAAATTGCAAAAATTTTGGAGCTTAATGTAACGGAAAATGTTGGAAGTACTCCACCAATTCAGGATGCAGATGAAGTAGGCACGTCTGTGACGTTTTCTTTACCTACTCAAGCAATAGAAATGCCTATAGTACCAACTGTAAGGACTTTTGAGCCTTCATCATCAGTTACAAATCCAGTTGTGGAACATCAAGAGCAGAATCAAGATCCTAAACCTATACTTCGGAGGTCAACTAGAGAAAGAAGATCTACAATTCATCCAAATTATTTAGTTTATTTGGGTGAACATGATTATGATATAGGAGTTATGAAAGATCCAATAACATATATAGAAGCAATATTGAGTTCTCAAGCAAAGTTGTGGTTAGATGCAATGCAAGATGAAATGCAATCGATGAACCATAATAATGTTTGAGATCTTGTTGAGTTACCCGAAGGTTGTAAACCTGTAGGTTGTAAATAAGTATACAAGACCAAAAGGAGTTCTATTGGACAAGTTGAAAGGTTTAAAGCTAGATTAGTAGCAAAAGGTTTTACACAGAAAGAAGGAATAGATTATAATAAAACTTTTTCTCCAGTCTCTTCTAAAGATTCCTTTAGAATTGTAATGGCTCTAGTAGCTCATTTTGATATGGAATCATACCAAATGGATGTTAAAACTGCTTTTCTGAATGGAACTCTAGATGAAGCAGTGTATATGAAATAGCCTGAAGGTTTTGAAATGAAAGAAGGAGAAAAACTTGTTTGTAGACTTAAAAAGTCTATTTATGGATTAAAGCAGGCTTCTAGATAGTAATACATAAAGTTTGATAGTTTTATCACTTCATGTGGTTTTGTGGAGAATAGAATAGATCGTTGTATATACACCAAGATCAGTGAGAGCACTTCGATCTTTCTTGTCCTTTATGTGGATGACATTTTGCTTGCGAGTAATAGTCAAGCGTTACTTCATGAGACTAAAGAATTATTGTCAACTCAGTTTGATATGAAGGATCTCGGTGAAGCAACTTATGTTTTAGGGATTGAAATTCAAAGGGACCATTCTCGGCGTTTATTGGGGCTTTCTCAAAAGGCATATATAGGTTGAATTCTTGAACGGTATAACATGAAAGATTGTAAAGGAGGCAAGGTGCCAATCTATAAGAGTGATAAATTAAATAAAGATCAATGCCTTAAAACAGAGGAAAAGAAAGCTTTAATGAGGAATATACCATATGCGAGTGCGCTTGGTAGTATTATGTATGCTCAAGTTTGTACGTGCTCTGACATAGCTTTTATAACAGGACTTCTTGGTAGATATCAATCGAATCCTGGACAAGAGCATTGGGTAGCTGTTAAGAAAGTCTTAAGGTACTTAAAGAGAACAAAAGATTGTATGATGACTTACATGCATGTAAAGGAACTAGAGCTAGTTGGGTATACAGATTCAGATTTTGCTGGATGTAAGGATGATTGGAAATCTACATTAGGATATGTGTTTATGATGGCAAGAGGAGCCATTTCATGGAAAAGCTCAAAACAGACAATGATGACATCTTCAACCATGCATTCGGAATTTATGGCATGTTATGGAGCATCGATTCGAGCTGTTTGGCTAAAGAACCTCATAAGAGAATTACAAGGCTTTGATTTTGTTAATAGACCAATCAAGTTATACTGTGATAATAGAGCTGCAATATTGTTTATTAACAATAACAAAAGTCTAAAAGGGTCTAAACATATAGACATAAAGTACTTAACCATAAAGGAAAAGGTTAAGGAAGGTGAAATTTCAGTAGAGTCGATTAGTATAGTTGATATGATAGCTGATCCGCTTACTAAAGGTTTAAGCCCTTGTGTTTATGAAAGACATGTGAATAGCATGGGCTTAGCGGCATCATGGGATGCTTTTTGTATAGTGAGAGCTTTTAATCTTTTCTTTAATGACTTAAGGTAAAAGAATACCTTAAGCATTGGCTGGAATTAGATAGCCACAAGGATATCTTGTAACATATAAAGTTTAACTCGAGTTATAAAGTGCAAGATATGTTAAAGGTTCATTGGAACCATAAAGTAAATTCTTTGATGACGTTATGTTATCGAAGGAGAGAGAATTAGACTGACAATAGTAATAACACATATAGAAATTGTTGAAGTGTTATATAGTTGCCACATCACCATATTTATCCGTTTTAAGAGATTGAAGATTTTGTGGTCATGATTGGTGCTATATCTCTTAATAGGTATAGTTACTGGTGTGATTCAGAGTTTAAGATCTCATATGGTTGGTTTCAAGTTAAGAATTGTTTCTGGATCAATGTAAAGATGTGCATAATTTTAGTTTAATATAGCCCAAGTGGGAAAATGTTAGCTTAATTTTTATTTAAGCTTACTTAAGTGGGCTATATTATGTTGGTCCATGAGTTCTAAATATGGATTGGCTGATGTGGGCCATGGCTAACCAAATAGGGCCGTGATGAGTGGGGCTATTGGGTTGCACATAAGGTAAGGCTAGGTCTTATCCTCTAGCTCATATAAATTCCTATTATTCTTAGGGTTTCATAAGGTTGCTTTTTCACAAAAGAGACGAAACCTAGGTTCTCTCATCGAGCCAGTGATTCTTATAAGAATAGAGGATATTCGCCTAAGCCCGAATTCCAAAGAGCATTATTGGGTTTACGACACCGAAAGAATGGATCGTACGAGCGGTATGTTTCTTTCTATTCTATTTCTAATTTGTTTGCTAAATCAAAATCCTATAAAGGTGTTTTAGATCTGTCTACGCAGATCCTATAAAGGTTTTCTTATCTAACACAAACATCGCAAGAAAAATGGTAGGTTCGACAGAGCAAGCTCATTTTTTGTTTTTTTGGTATACGGAGCCTGCCATGGAGTGTGGTGGTGGGACTGTCACAAGATGAAAAGGAAGAAAGACAGGATTTAGGAAACTTTTTTGTTTTGCTTTCTCTGAGAAACAATGTATAATGCTTGTCTTTTTATAAAGAAGAATTTTTTTTTTTTTTTTTACTTTGCAATGAGGACTTAGGTATACCTGAAAAATTTCAGCGATGGATGATTAAAAACGGCAGAATAAAAAAGGTGATGGATATCGAGGGTCCTGATCATATGGCAATGTTTTCAAAACCACAGGAAATTTGTAGTTGTCTCCTCGAGATAGCATGTAAATATGCATAGGGGAGCGTACATGCTGTTATTAATGAGACAACTTTCATGGTTTTAAGAGTGCTTGTTACCTATTAATAATGTGTCAGCAGAAATAATGTATGTTGTTTATGCCTTTGTGTTTGCTCCACCTTACAACTATTGTTTTATAGAACATCAGAATATAATGTGAGTTTTCTGTTTTTGTAATTATATGTGTGAATTTTGAAGGAAATTGCTCTTGAGGTCATCTTGTCTTGTTTGATGGTATTGTAGACCGAAAGAAAAGAAAACTCATGGAAGCCAATGTTGAATTTCCTCTAGGTTTTTTTAAAGACTCATGGATGCTATTTCTTATAAAAATGTCATAAAACATGGAAACTGGATTTCTCATACCATTATAAGAACTAGATTTCTCAAAGTGTCAAATCATATGGACAAGTTATGAGCGCTATATTTTCATAACTAGTTCTTATTTTGATATAAAACATTGATAAATCTAGTTCTCAAATTGACATATAACGTGGAGTAGTTATAAGAAAACCTCATGGAAGCCAATGTTGAATGTTTCAAGATAGCTCTAGTTATGAGACCTAGATTTCTCATAAAATGTGGAGGACTAAAATTCATACATATATTCTTATCAAAGAGTCAAATTACTTGGACCATTAAATTTCTCATACCATGAAAGTTGTTCACGAGTTCACCAACAGTTTTGTTTGCGACCCTTTGGATATGCTAGAGCAGGTGTAGGTGGAGAAACCTAGTTTGAGAGAGCAAAGAGGCTCTTGAATATTAAGAAACTATGGGGTTGATGTGATTTGTCCACTAATTGTCTTTAGGACATTTTATATAGGATCAAGTGTCCTTTCAAAAAATAGGCTTAGACATTCACATCATATGGATATTTATACCATCTATATGGTAAATTCAAATATTTGCTATTATAAAAGTATCTTTCTTATAATTTTCATTTGAGTTATTGTTAAAGGTGGGTAATGTCCCATATTGAAACTGTGAGGTTAAGCCCTTGAGTTCATAAGTGATGTGATTTCTCCATCTAATGCCTTAAGATTTTGGGATGAGCCTTATACTCTAATATGGTATTAAAACCAATAGTGGACCTCTGCTTTATAACCTCTTATGTCCCAAAGTTAGATTTCAGTCTATTTGTAATGCTTGTGTCAGCATGCAAGTGAGAGTGAGTATTGTCCTATATTAAAAGCGTGAGGATGGGCTTTTGAGCTTATAAATGATGAGATTTCTCCACCTATTACTTCAGGGTTTTTGTATGGACCCTCACATTTTAATATGAATGTGAAGGGAGAAAGCCCTTGAGTGAGCAGAATTATTCTATATTGTTTTAATCATTACGTATGATATTTGGTTTATATTTATGGACTACATAATTGGTTTAATCATGGAAGAGAAAAATATGCATAATAGTTAAAATAATTTTTTCTCCTAATTGTCGAACTTAATAAAGTAAGAAAGTTGGTGAATCTTTGGCATGTTAGCACTTCCCTTCAAGCTAGGGATTTGAGTAAGTTAAATATTTTAAGCTTGGAAAGAAGATGCCAATGTTGCTTGATAGGTTGTTCCTTGGTGGAAACATGTCATGTTACGATGACTCATTGTTAAAGTTTTTCCCTTACATAGTAACATTCTACTTCAATGTATTTTGTGTGCTCATGAAATATGGGATTGGTAGCAATCTTCTCTGCAACTTCATTATCACAATATAGTAATGTCAGGTGTTTCATGTGAAAACCAAAATCCTTAAGTAGCCTAATTATCCAAAGCATCTAACAAGTGGTGACCTGCATAGCTTTGTACTATACTTTTGCTAATGAAAACAAGACAATTGGTTGTTTTTTTTATTGCCATGATATCAAGGAATTACCAAGCATTATATAAAATCTTATGGTGGATCTTCTTGTCATAAGACATGTGCTATAATCAACACAATATGCTTGTAGTTCAAACTGTGATGAGGATAAAAATATAAGACCAAGTCCTGGACAACTTTTGAGATATCTAATAACCTCTAATGTTGCATCAATGTGAGATTGTTTCAGCTCATGCATGAACTAGCTAAGGAGCTAAATTGAAAAAGTGATGTTAGGCCTTGTGAGAGTCAAGTAAATTAATCGTCCAACTAATCTATGATAAACTAATGGATATGCTTGTAAAATTTTTATTATGCTCCATAGGGATTAATGATGGCTTAGAACCATCTAGATCCACTTTAGAAAGATGTCAATTGCATAAATCCTTTTAAGATGACATGATTACTATTTCTTGTAATAAAGATGTCATCAATATCGATAAGTAAAGCCATAAAAGAATTACTTCTCTTCTTGGTGAATAAGGAATAATCATGATAGGACTAAATGAATCCATGTGTAAATAATGCTCTAGTGAATTTCTCATTCCATATACAAGATGTTTGCTTCAACCCAAAAAGGGATTTATGCAATTGACAAACTAGAGGCTCCCCATTATTACAAAATTCGGGGAGAAGCTCCATATATACCTCATTAGAGAGATTGCCATGAAGGAAGACATTCTAAACATCCATCTAATGAAAAGGCCAATGATGGATTGCAACAATAGTAATGATGAGGTGAACAGTGACATGCTTGGTAGTAAGAGAGAAAGTATCATGATAATCAATTCCCTCACACTTATTGAAGCCTTTTGCCAGTAACAAGGTCTTATACCATTTCACAAAACCATTAGCATAATACCTCATCTTATATACCCACTTACATTCGATAAGACGACAATTGGGGGGCAAAGGGACTACATCCTAAGTATGATTTGCCTCGAAGGCAGTAAGTTCAGCATCCATGGCAATAATCTAATTAGGGTCATGAATGGCTTCGTGGTAGGCGGAGGGTTCAAAAATGGCAAAGATGAAAATGATGAAGTGTTGGTAAAGAGGATAACAATGGTGGAGAGAAAAGTAGTTAGATATAGGATAAAGAGAGGTGCAAGATGAGTTAGGGAGGGTTGGACATAGATAATCAAAACTCCAAATTGAAGATCATACGGTGCAGAGAGGTCCACAAGAGCAACAAAGGTGGAGCTAGGAGGGATATCAAGAGGGGAAAGTGTGGAAAAAGGAGCCAAGAAAAAAGGAGAGGGGTTTAAGTCAAGGGAAATGGAAGTAGGAGTGGGGGGTGGAGTCTAATGCTGGAAGATTTAGAAGATCAACTAGTATAGACAATAAAGTGTAGAAATTAGGATCTGGTACTATTAGAGTTTATAGGGGCACCCAGCTATCAGAGGAGAATGGAGACAAAGGACAAAAAAGAAAGATCGACTCTTGAAAAGTGACATCAAGACAAACAAAAAATTTATGAGATTGAGGGTCATACAAGTAATAACCCTTCTAAAGAGGGTATCCTATAAAAATGCAAGGAAGTGCCTGAGGATTGAACTTGTCCTAAGTAGCCTTGGTGGTGGCGTAGCAATGATATCAAAAAATGCTAAGATGATCAAGGATAGGAAGTTTACCAAAAGGTTTTTCAAAAGGACTAATGTCATTAAAGGAGGAAGAAGGGAGATGGTTAGTTATGTAAGTGGTAGTGAAAAGGCATTCCCCCCAAAAGTGAGAAGGAATGTGAGCTTGAAACATCAAGGCATGAGCCACTTCGAGCAAGTGCCAATACTTACAAGAGTGTGGACATAAGATGTCTTATGAAGGATACCTTTCGTAAAAAGAAAGGATTGACATTCCGAGTAAAAGAATTTGAAACCATTGTTAAAGTAATGCGCTGGACAATGAAACTGAATTAAACATGGACCATGGAGAGAAAATATTGGATTTTGGAAAAAAAGAATGTGACTTTTAAATTACAAGAGAAAAGTCTAAGTGATACGAGAAAAGTGATCCATAATAGTTAAAAAAATAGCAAGCACCATCATAAATGAGAGTTTGATAGGGACCTTAAACATCCATGTAAATAGCTCAAAGATGGAGAAAGTGGCACTTTTTCTAGTAAGAAAAGATTGGCGAGTTTTTTTTACTAAAGGGCAAATGAGGCATGAAAAAGTAAGAGGGCAAGAAATTAATTCCCCATGTAAGGAAAAAGATTTCAACTAAGAATGAAAATGTTGATCCAAAAGATTGTAACTGATATTATTGATAAAAATAGAATTACAACCATTAGATTGTTAGAGAGTACAAAATTTGTGCTTTAGGGCAGATAAATACTTAGAAAAGCTAGAACAAAAATTCACAAGAAAAGCATAATAGAGAAAATAAAGTCTTTGATCACCCTTGCTGAACCTTATCAAATGCCCTGTCCAACAATTCTGAAAGACACAAAAATTATCAAAGAAAATGACCACACAATTATTATCATGGGTTAGTTTTTGAATGGAGAGTAAGTTATATTGAAAGCATGGAGCATATAAAACATTGGTAAGGAATAATTTGGGATAAGGTGTATAATGGCCAATATGGGTGATAGGACTAAGAGAATGATTAGGTAATGTAATATCGATTAGTGCAGCAAATAGATAAAATGAATTCAAAATATTTAAATTACATGTTATATGGTCACTAGCCCTCGAATCAATGATCCATGCAGATGAAATAAGCGATAAAATATAATTCGTACCTAAGAAAGGCATAAAGGACCCCATCTGGTTGATAAGGGTCGTAAGTTGGTGTTATTACTCAATGGTGAGATTGAGGCCAATGGACTCACCATAGACATTTCTAAGGCTAGGGGGTTGATGGCCCAAGATACTGGAATAAGGAGGGTGAGATGGATTGCCAAAAGTAAGAGGCCTACTGGGAAAGTCCACTAAGGAGGGAGGTTATGGACTATAGCTAACTAAGTTATGCTGCACAAAATCAAATTGTAGCAACAGCCCATTGGCGGTGGCATTATAGGCCAAAGGCCCATTTCCACGATGACTAGATTTGCTGCACAAGCCCCTTGTTGCTTGGGATTCCAACAAGGTGGGTAGCCCACAAGGAGGTAGCAAGACTCCTTTAGGCAGCCTAGTCTTTTACAATGGCTGCACATGGGCTGATTGTTGTTGGAATGGCTATGCTAGGTAGGTCCACTTAGCCTAATAAAGTGGTGTGACCTAAGGGCCAAATCCTATTGCTAGCTCAACCCATGAGAGGATGTGAGTGTCTGATGTGCCTAAAAGGCACTAGAAGCCTTAGGGGTGGAGGTTTGACCATTGGTAAAAGACCGTTGATGATGGTCCTACCGCACAAGAGAGAATAGCTTCTTTAGTGTGGGAAGCTCATTGCGAGATAAGACATTTGATTGGAAAGTTTGAAACTCTTTTGGTAGCATAAGGAGGAATTTGAGCACACAAACCTCTTCCTCCCATGCACGAAGCACCTGGTTGATGCAGCAGGTACAACCATCACATAAGCAACGAATGGTGGGCTGGTGTGCCTCAAGTGAGCCTTATATTTCCTTGGGATGGAGGTAGAAGGTGGTGAGTTCTTTAAGGGAGGTGCCAGGGCACAAACAAAGATCCTCAATTGATTACAGCAAATAGTACTTTTGTGTTCTGCTTACCTTCACTAAACTATCATGGAGTAGTGTCTAGATTTCAGTAATAGTGAAAGCTTGTGAAACCAAGTTCTCCAATGATGGATGGATGGAATGGGTTAGCCATGTCTTCACAGCCGCATGACATTGATCCCAACGGTTAGTGGCACAACCTCTTCAGCCAAATTGGGCAACTTGCCAGTCAAAAAGCCCATTTTATTCTAGGCAAGGAAAACAATGTGGATTGCTCACACTCTAGATGTGCCAATTTAACTTACTAGTGAGCTTTTAGGAGATGATGCATGCCGGTTGAAGATTGGTGGCAATAAGGTGATAAGGGTTGCAAAGAGGAAAAGTGGTAGAGCTACTTGTAGTGGCCACTATGGAGGTGAACGACAGTGGCTATGGTTTTAGAGAAGTGAAGCTTAATGTGGTGCATATCAAATAGGAAAAGGGCAATTAGGTAATTGAGGAAAGGGACAATTAAGGTTACGAGAAGGAGGGGATTGGAAATTAGGAGGAAGGATAATTGGGTGAATATAAAAAAAGGACACTTGTGGAAAAGAAAAAAGAAGGCGGCTTAAAAGAAAAAGGAAAAAAAAATTGTGGAACGGAGGAGAGAAAGTGACTAGGTTTGCGTGAATAGGAAATAGGAAAAAGGATAATTTTTTGAATGGAGGAGAGAAGGTGGCTAGATTGGCGTGAATTGGGAAAGGGAATTGGAGAGAGGAAAAAAAGATAATTGTAATAGAAAGGAGGGAAATGACAAAAGAAAGGGGGAAAAGGACAAGACAAGACAAAATAACAAGCAAGGTACATGAGAAATATGTGATGGCTAGGAAAAAAAAAACAAGACAGTTGGAAACACTTGTCAAAACTTGAAGGGATGACTTGGGAACAAAGGTCTAGAAGCGAAATTGAGGTCACAAGAAGGAATGGCTTAGGTACCATGTAAGAAAAGATGAATGTGGAGGGAGAAAGCCTTCAAGTGAGCATAATAATTCTATATTGCTATAATTATTTTGTACAATATTTGGTTTATTTTTATAGACTACACAATTGGTCTAATTATGTAAGGAAAAAATATATACAATATATACAATAATTTTATCCTAATTGTCAAACTTAATAGAGTAAAAAAGTTGGTGAATCTTTGGCACATTAACAGTTACATCTTATGATTTTTCCAATCATTTTGTATAATTATTTTTATCTAATAGGAATAAAATTTCATTTTGTTTAAATAGATATAGATCTAATATTGGAAATATTCGGTTCCTTATAGATCTAAAGTCCATATTTTCAAGAACAATACTCTATTTTATCTAACTATTATTTTATTTTTATGATCTATTTCATATCTAGTTTTTAAGATCTTGCGAAGCTATCTTACATATCTCTATTTATCTCTATTTTTCATTGCATCAATTGATATCAAAATGAATGCTTTGCTTGGGTAGACAACTAACCGTAACATTGGACAAATATCTTCCCTCAACCTTAATTGTAGAAACAAAATTTCCAGAGAAGAGATTAACTAAAGCAACAAATGGCGAAGAACCACTTTATGCTCATCGTGCGTCAAAACATTTACCGCGACTTACCAAGTACTAGATCAATTTACCACCAACAACTACAAGTTTGGTTTATGAGAAACATGAAGCAGTTAACTAGAGATAAGCACATTCAAAATTAAGTTGTTTCGTGCATGTGGAGCAAGAACTCTTTATACCTGAAAACTTAACTTGTAACCAAAAATCCATTGCATGTCATTTAAGTATTTTATTTTCCTACAATATCCCATAATTACAATTATCTACAAGGTCAGTAGAGAAACTAATACTTAAATTCAAGCAGAATCTTAAGGCATAAAAAATTGTGATGAGGATAATTTCTTATAAATTCACCCTAGCTTCGCCTAATTTTGGAGTTTGCTAAGCATTGAATCATGTGGAAAATTGTTCAAACATAGACTACTTAACATGATAGGCCAACCCCAACTTGCCATTTGCCATTGTCATGTGGTGTTTCGTATTGTTCAATCCGTTGATGGAAAAAAAAAAAAAAAAAAGCTTTGGATGAGGCAAGTCCATTCAACTCAATATATGTGCCTTCTTTGGTGGTGCAAGAAACAGGATCATAAAGCATACAATTATCAAACAAGTTGCTCTATTATTTTTCCTATCAATAAAGTTTACCGAAATTCACTCTCCACGATAGAACAAACCGCGCTGAGAACTAAATTCTTGCACTTTCAGCTCTGAGGCTATCCAACTCGGCTTAATTTCTTTATCTGCTAAATCAGCATGTATTGCCTTGACCACTTTCTATTCTCAAGAAATCAAGGTATGACTTACCGTTTAGTTTTTGATCGAAAAAGCCCTTGAAGTGCTCCTCCCCAGGAACTTCTCAAAAATTGCTGGGTTATGAGGGCCTAGAAGGCTACCTGCAGGCCACAATATTTAGTCTAGCTTGGAACTATAAAATGTATCAACCGAAAGCCTCTCTTTTAATGGGTTCACCGCTAAATGTCATTGCTTACAATCTGCAAGGAAACGAGAAACTTAGAAGCACTCACCTCTTCAAATAAACTGAGAAATAACTTAACAACTTGACTCAGTTTCTGGGAATATTTCAGGTCACTGGTAAAGTCAAAAATAAAAGTTTCTTGAGTTAAAACTTAGATCTTCCAAAACAAGAGTCTGGTGCCTATTGCTGGATTTAACAGATTCCAGGCCCTTGCAGAACAAAATATGCTAGAACGAAATATTCCAAGCTATGCGTCTCATTGATATAGACATTATCTAGCTCTTGTAGTTTGGCATAAGGGATTTTGTTTGCTTACACGTTTGCTATCTTCACATAGGCTTTGGCAGTTCAGCTAAAAATTACAAGGGGAAGTTATTCTTTCCTGATTGGGGGAAAATGCAAGAAAAAATGGGTTATAATCTGGAAAAGATCAGTTTTCTTGATATCTAGGTTCAGATAAACATTATGTCGCAGGAGACAATCTTTTGTTTCAACTGTTGGAGAAGAGCAGAAATATAGCGCTGGATCACATTGTTAGATTCTACTCTGCTATTCTCTGCTATTCTAATAACTTATTTATTTACAGCCAAATCTCAGCCGTTTCATGGGTTAGTCTTCTCTTTAGCAACTGAAATTGAGCTTAAGCTACTCTGTGTTTGGGTCAAAGTGAACAAGCACCTCCATGATATCTCCAATATTGACTACAAAAGCATTTGTAAGAGGTTTAACGGGAACCCATCTCCCATCCTTTCTGTTTTGCAGGCCTTCTGTTTTATTGAGCTGATATAGAATTGTCAGGGCATCAGCATCAGAATGAGGAGTGAACCCAATGGTCTTCTTGGCCTTAGGGCATGGAGGGTAGTAATTCATTCTTATTGACTGAACTCCATCACTAAACAGCTCTTTCATTTCCTCAACATCCGTCTCCAAAGCTTTAGCCATGTGACCTAAGATTTCCGAGGCCAGCTTTTTCTCTTCAGTAGAGTAAGCTTCCAGAATATGAGCATGAGGTTGAAATCGAGTCACTGCGTTAGAGCTCAAACTAGGGCCTACAGAACCAAACTGTGGGGAGAGAGAGAAACCTGAGCTTTGGAGGAAGCTTATTAAGTAGTTCAACCTTCCTTAGATTGAGTGGAAGAGTAGTCACATATAACATGTCCGACCAGTCTAGCTTTTGGTCCTCGGAACCCACAAAGAGCTGTCCAAATCCCTCCTGATTGCCTGGTTGTTGCCAAAGCTTCTTCTTTTCTTCATAGGTAAGTTTGAAAAAGTTCTCAATTTCTGTCCTGAATTCTTCCAGCAAAGAAGTACTAAGTCCATGGTTTGTAACCTACTCTTAACAGGGGAAAAACCGTTGCACTGAATCGCTGTGCCGACATTTTAAGGATGGATAATTGAGAGCAGCCGAACAATAAAACCTAAATCGCTGTGCCGACCTTAACCCATGTCCATAATTTCAAAACCCAGTGAGCTTTGCAATTCTCTCTAAGAAATTACGGAGAAATACTGTTGAATTAATTGAGTGAGTTATTGGAGGAAGCCTTTGCATTTTAATAATAAGCACGTGTCAGAGCTGCTACTCTCCTTTCGTGCAGCCGAAAGCATTGATCTGAAAGCATTAATTAAGCCGGCTTGACTCTTTTCTTGGCGTTTCATGATGTCATTAACAGCTGTGGAGAGCTTAATTAAAAATTAAGTGCAGCCGGGGAGATGGCTACCTTTGCCCTTTCTTCTATTCAAGGGTTCTACAATGGTGAAAATGTCACATTTTTTTTTATAACTAAACACATATCCGAGTCTTGAAAATATTGGTTAATGCTGATTTGGGAAGATTTTCGAGTGTTTTAGATAATAAGAAAATTTTGCATTATCAAGAAGACACAAGATTTTGGTTTTTGAAAATCGCTCGCGTTGTCATTGCCCACTCAAGCCCTTAGTTAAAATTCCAAATAATATGTTGCGTGCCTCACTATCTCTAATTACTATAGTCTTGAATATGAAATGATTACAAGTACTTATATCTTTGTACAAATAAAAGTGATTGCAAAACAAAATAACGTAATTTCTATTAAACTTGTGAAGATTAATTATACAACTCCAAAAGAAGAACAAATGAACCAAATGTTTACATATGCAACATTCACAAGCCTGATACCGAACGTGTAAAAGGATGTCATGGAGAAAGGTACTAACCGTAGGTTCAAGGGGTTATCCATTGCAAAACAAACTAAACAACTTATTTTAGAAGAAAAACAAAATTTGGTAGGTTTTATGGTTCAGTTTGACTAAGTGAGCAAAAACATGAAAGTGTAGTAATGTAAAGCAACAAATTGGATGTTGGTAAGGTATGTAAGTGCAAGGAAAGCAAATATAAAATAAAGTACAAAGGGTAAAATAAAGATAACAAAGAAAGTAGAATGGATATCATGATCGTAGGGCCATTGGCCCTGCTGCAACTACACAAAGCCAAACATGGCTTTAGTGTTATGATTGGATTGAATTGGGATTACATAAGGCTTGCAAGAGCTTGCCATATACTTTCTCCTAGACAAGCCGTGCCATTATATAGGCATTCTAGCATGCTTGTCACTTCCAAGCAATTGCTAGGAAGTTTACATGAGGACTTTACATAAAGGTAAAGCTAATTGTCTGGTCTTCACTCCTCTTGACTTTCTTCTTTTTACGTCCTTTATATCATGACTTTCTTGTCCATTAACTTGTGAGTAGGTGCAAGGCTACATGCTTTTCCAAGTTCTGCAGCATGACTTTTCGGACTTGAGACTTGCTGTCCGGGACTAGGAGACTTTGATGTCTCATGTTGGCCTTCATACGACGTGTGTGCCAACTCACCATCTTCGTGCATGAACTTGGAGGATGCTGATTTAACTGCACTAATGGTGCAGCAATACAATGTGTTGGCTTAAGGAGGTATCCTGAACGTATGCCGAGAGTAGTGAGCTTTGTGTGGCTGCACGAGGATAGCTTGTGCTTGCTGTGGCTGGCACATAGCTTCTGATTGAGGTGGAAAGCATGGTAGACAATGCAACCACACTTAGCATGTGAGGTGGAATTCTATTGTAGCTTGTTTAAATCAATGGTTTTAACAATTTTTCTCAAAATATGTTTCCATAGAATGTAATGGTTTGTATAAGTTATACATACCAGCTTATTCAATGAAAAAAATGATGTCATAGAACATTCAATACCTTTTCCAATATATTTGTGTGATATCCTCGCATGAATATATGTGAAATACAAATACATTTATCTTCTCTGATGTGAAATAATAATCTATTTTAATATATTTGGTCTTCTCATAAAAATTAAAGTTGGCAACTAGCTGTAAAATGGAGCTATTATCACAAGAAAGAAAAATAAGTATTAATAATGTTAGTTGTAATCATCCAAGAATCCAAAGAATCATTACTTTGCATGTAATTGTTTGTCTTAATACGGTATTTTGATTCTCTAAGATTTATGCTAGATGCCTCTTATATATGTGCCCAAGGTAACAAGCTTATTATTTCGCGTAGGATGAGTACGATGAGGAGAAAAATTTGTTGTGGTTGCTTCGTGCCTAGAGATGCCTTTTGCAGGCTGCTCAAGGCAACTCGAGAAGAAGTCACCCATCCCCTTCAGGGGATTGGGGGAAAACAAAAAACAAAAACAAAAAAAAAAGGTACCTCCTAAAGATCCTAAATCCCCCCGGGTGACTCTTTCGTCGTGCATTTGGACAAGTCAAGACCTATCGTGTCCTATGCAGTGCCACGTTCTCCAACTTTGCATCTGGACCCACAAACGCTCCAATTTTGCAATAATGGAGCGAAGATTAACCAGCCTTCGCATCTTACAGTAGTATAAAATTCAAAGGAGGGAGAGAGCCCCGTGAAGAACTTCAAAGGCCTTCGAAAAATGGTAGTTCCGAGACAGCAAACTCATTTTGTTCTGGTACACGGGGCATGCCATGGGGCTTGGTGTTGGTACAAGCTCAAGCCCCTGCTTGAGTCCGCTGGCCACAGGGTCACGGCGCTTGATCTTGCGGCTTCGGGAGTCAACATGATGGCGATCCAAGATGTTCATACTCTTCAGGAGTACAGTAAGCCTTTGTTGGATCTATTGGCTTCATTTCCTCCAAACGAAAAGGTGGTGCTCGTCGGGCATAGCCTGGGAGGCATGAATTTGGCACAGGCCATGGAGAAGTACCCCGAGAAGATAGCAGCCGGGGTGTTCATGGCGGCCTTAATGCCTGATACGAGACACAAACCATCGTACGTCTTGGATGAGGTACAAGATTAATACCAGGTGCTTGTTGTTCTAGATTTGCATTATTAGTAATATGGTCCCCACCCCGTCAGAAATCTTATGCAAAAACCGTGGTGCAAAGCTGTTCCCCAGGAATTTCCAAGTAACTTGGTTAGCTGAAAAGTAGAAAATATATTCCGAACAGACTGCACAGAGAACATATAATATGCCTGCTTCCAACGGTATTACCAGAAATTCAACTTCGTTTCTTGTTTGCTTTTGCCCCATAAATATAAAAGACACAAAATTAAGAAGCAAGAGGTTCTTTGCTGGGTTTCGTGTTGAAGATGGTCTCCTATCATTTTGGAAGTTGAAGAGTAAGCCTTTTTTGTTGTAGAAATTTAACAAATTGCATTATTTGCATAAAAATCAATCACACAATTAAAAAAACGCACATAAAACATAACATATTTAAAAAGTTCAGACCAACATAATATCATATATTTTTTGTAATCTTTTTGTAATATATTTTTTTTATACTTTCCTCTCACCAAAGGAACATACTATAAATTTTCTCATCATTTAGAATTTATTAAAAAAACTTTCTCCAAAAATTAACTTTAGGGCTCCCTAATTGAAACTACTTATTTATTCATTTTTTATATACTTCTTATATTTATAGAGAAAATTCTAATTTTGTACAATTACATAGATACCCTTATACTGTCATACTAGTGCAATCTTATCTTCTAACCCAATTATCAATCTTAGCAAATCCTTTTGCTTCCACCCATTCTGATTTTGTTCCGTCAGCTCCCCGCAGCTTTAGTAATGAAGCTAGAGAGCCAACACCAAGGCCTGCCCACGATCGGCAAATCAAGGAGTCGAGACTCGTGATTGCAGCGCGTCGACTCTTTCTTCTTCCTCTCGTTTCTAATGGGGTTGGGTTTCTCCCTTTCCTCAAATACTCTTATAAATATCATCAAGAATAAATCAGAATCATTTAACCAATAAAAAGAGATTCCACTGTACAGGTCATATTACAGCCGGTGTGCGTGTGTTCTCGGGTGGGTTGGGGTCTCCGATATCCACTATTCCGGATTTTTAAGGAAATTGCTTTTTTAAATACGTTGTTTTTTCTATGTGAATAGTGTGTTGGAAAGATTCCAGCGGAAGAATGGTTGGACACACAGTTTTCATCCTATGGTACCGTCGACGAACCACTAACGTCAGTGTTTTTTGGCACCAAGTTCTTGTCGAAGCTCTATCAACGAAGTCCTCCTGAGGTACTTTCTCAATGTTTTAAAACTTTTTAACGTTATCATTGTTTGAAGAATTTTGAGCCCCCCTCGTAACAGTAATTACATTTTGAACATTTTTCAAGGATCTTGAGCTCGCCAAGAGTTTAGCAAGGCCAGGATCAATGTTTGAGAACTTGTCCAAGACAGAGAACTTCACAAACGAGGGATATGGGTCTGTTCCTCGAGTTTATGTTGCTTTCAATGAGGACTTGACTATACCTGAAAATTTCCAGCGATGGATGATTGAAAACAGCGGAATTAAAGAGTTATGGAGATCGAGGGTGCTGATCATATGGCAATGTTTTCAAAACCACGGGAACTTTGTAGTTGTCTTCTCGAGATAGCATGTAAATACACATAGAGGTGCGTACATGCTGTTATTAAAGAGACGACTTTCATGGTTTCAGGAGTGCCTATTACCTATTAATAGTGTGTCGGCAAAAATAATGTATGCTGTTTATGCCTTTGTGGTTGGTCCACCTTACCGCTGTTGTTGTATAGAACATTAAATCTATAATGTGAGTTTTCTGCTTTTTGTAATTCTATGTGTGAATTGTGAAGGGAATTGTTTTTTAGGTCGTCTTGTCTTGATAAAAACTTGTACGTTGAATATATACGATGTTCGAATAATATCTAATACAAAATTATTTCATCTTATTCCTATTTTAGCTTTTGAGAAAGTGGCTTGGAAACAGAGACAAAAACTGCTCTTTTCCTCCTCCGTGAGAGATTGTAAGAACTAAAGATAATAAATTTTACAGCTAACTGAGTCCTAATAAGTCCTGCCTCTTCTTTTACTCGAGGCCAATCAAATCCCTCGACAGGCTGGGTGTATACTGTATCATATGTACTATTGATGGAATAAGTAATGAGATGGGCTACTATATGAAGCCCACACAACTGCAAAAGCCGCCGTGACGACACCTCAGAATATTTCCCAAGCTTAGATAACGTACTCGTCAACTGCAAAAGGCTGTTTGGAAACTTCAGTTCGCAACTACAAAGAGAGCACCCAAGAATTCAACTTATAAGCGAAGTCCTGCTAACAACATTAAAAACAAAAACGAAATAATGGCAGCTTCGGATGAGCAGGCTCATTTTGTTCTGTTACACGGGGCATGCTATGGAGCTTGGTGTTGGTACAAGCTCAAACCCCGGCTTGAGTCTGCTGGCCACCGGGCACGCTGCTTGATCTCGCCGCTTCAGGCATCAACATGAAGCGTATTCAAGATGTTCATACTTTTCATGAGTACAGTGAGCCTTTGTTGCATATTTTGGCTTCGCTTCTGTTACGCTTACGCGTAACTCCCCGGGTAACTGGGCGGTTAACTGGTTGATCGACTCAGAATAAGTCAGACAAACCTTTTCCCCGATCGACCTATTGTAGACCGAAGGAGAAACCTTTTAGCTTGGCTCGAGGTAGCTAACCTCCAGATAGTTTTGGGTTTTTCAAGTATGCTTCATTCATAGTTTCCGGACTATTAATACAGCCAATCATCTCCACTCTTCTACGTAATGGTGAAGTACACGTTACAGACTTTTAATTAAACAACTACGAGGCAGAGTATGGCCCTGACTAAGCCACCTGACACGACCCTACACTAAAGACACGACCACACTTACAAGACCAACACACGTTACCCATGCAAACTGCTTGCACTCCATCTGTCAGGCGAAGGCATGAAGAGCTACCCATCGAGCTTCTCTTCCCAACAAAAGCCTTTAGCCACCCGTGACCTTGTCAGCCCATGATTTCCTTTGTGCGAGCTTCCCAAAATAGCTAAATTCTAACCAAAATATAGTTGGGTTGTAACGGCTTCCTCCAAATGAAATGGTGGTACTTGTCGGTCATAGCCTGGGAGGCTTGAATTTGGCCCTTGCAATGGAGAATTACCCAGAGTTGTCTGTAGTTCCATCAAGTGTGTCATCCTATCTAATATAAGATGCATTTAATTACCAAGCGGATATAAGTGTGTTTTTTCTACCACTTATTCGATCATTGAAGGGAAAGTGTTTCTTAAATGTTCTTGTGGACTTTTTCTAAATAATCAGTTGACTGAGGCTGCCCTTGCCGATGGATGGCTGGACTCTCAGGTTTCCTCCGGAAGCATCAACGAACCACTAACGTTAATGATTATGGGCACCCAGTTCATGGCCTTCAAGTTCTATCAATGCAGCTTAATTGAGGTATTATCTCTCCCTATCACATTACAAATGATTCATTAGACAATTTTGAAGAAGTTTGTACTCCTTTCTTGACAGACATTTCATTGTAATTTGTTCAAGGACCTTGAGCTCGCCAAGACTTCAGTAAGGCCAGGCTCAATGTTTCTAGAGGACTTGTCCAAGGCAAAAAATTTCTCAAATCAGAGATATGGGTCCATTCCGCGAGTATTTGTTGCCGGCGATGAGGATTTAGCAATAACAGAGGATTTTCGACGATGGATGATTGAAAACTCTGGGCCAAACGAGGTGATGGAGATTAAGGATGCTGATCATATGGTAATGTGTTCAAAACCACACGAACTTTGCCATTGTCTCATTGAGATAGCTCGTAAATTTACTTAAAAATATGCATATGGCAGAAGTAATAAGACCATTATCCTGTCTAAGGATGGTATTCATCTACAAACAATTTGTGTCATCTACTTATCGATGCAATGACATGCAGTAGACAAGAAGAAATATATGATTTTTCGGTACGTGTTATGTGTTCAAAGGGATAAGGTTTAGGCAGACCTTTCACTTCGTATGGTAAGGTGCTTTTCATGGTGAATTGTTGAGCCGTCTGCTCTCTAAACTCTAATTGAAAATAGAAATCAGTTGTCATCCCCTAGGACATTGGCAGCCAATTTGGAGTGTACAAGAGTTAAAACTATATTTATCAACTGTAGAAGAGGTTTATCGGTTATGTTTTAAAATACTTGAGGTCTTTCCATTGCAAAGTTAAAGATAACAATAATAGAATGGTACCAACTTGTTCATAGGAACTTTGGCTTATTTAATAGATTAGTCTAGTTTTTAGTTCTGATTCGGTTTGGTTTAGTAGAGGATTAGTGATCACCTCAGTTTATTTGCAGCCTTCTTTGCAAACCTCATAATCAATAGGTCAGCCTATATTCTTGTGCCTGGAACTCGATTGTGAAGTAAGGATTTTGAGCCATAACAGTAATTACACGGAAATTCATATATATCTGGAAACTCAAGAAATCCTTTTTTGGGTTTCGTGTTGAAGATTGTTTTTTAGATTTTACGCGAATAACTTTTTCTTTCCGCCCAAGTCTAACTTTCTTATTGCTTTTCTCAGAAAACAATAATAAAGAAAAAGATCGAGGATGGTTTCTCTGTGTAAAATCCAATAAGCCCCACCTTCTTTTCTTTTGACTCTCGAGGCCAAATAAATCACGTAAACACATCAATAATCCCCACCATTTATTAGCTGACTTATAATTACTAATTCGTACACGTCAAGACTCAACCCCGTCCTATCAGTCGCCGTTATATCTCGAGTTGCGAACTGAAGTTCTCCAGGAGCCTTCGCCATGTAAACTGCCCTGAGACCAGCCTCGACTTCAAGTTCATAAATGAGGCCATGCTAACAACATCAAACACACACGAAAAATGGCAGGTTCGACAGAGCAAGCTCATTTGTTTTTTGGTATACGGAGCCTGCCATAGGGAGTGGTGTTGGGATTGTCACAAGATGAAAAGGAAGAAAGGCAAAGGATTTAGGAAACTTTTTGTATTGCTTTCTCACAGTGTATAATGCTCTTCTTTTTATAAAGAAGAATTTTTTTTTTTTTACTTTGCAATGGGGACTTAGGTATACCTAAAAACTTTTCAGCGATGGATGATTGAAAACGGCGGAATCAAAGAGGTGATGGAGATTGAGGGTGCTGATCATATGGCAATGTTTTCAAAACCACGGAAAATATGTAGTTGCCTCCTCGAGATAGCATGTAAATATGCATAGGGGAGCGTACATGCTGTTATTAACGAGACAACTTTCATGGTTTTAAGAGTGCTTGCTACCTATTAATAATGTGTCAACAGAAATAATGTATGTTGTTTATGCCTTTGTGTTTGGTCCAACTTACAGCTATTGTTTTATAGAACATCATAATATAATGTGAGTTTTCTATTTTTGTAATTATATGTGTGAATTTTGAAGGAAATTGCTCTTGAGGTCATCTTGTCTTGTTTAATGGAATTGTAGACTGAAAGAAAACTCATGGAAGCCAATGTTGAATTTCTTCTAGGTATTTTCAAGAACTCATGGACCCTATTTCTTATAAAAATGTCATAAAACGTGGGAACTGGATTTCTCATACCATTATAAGAACTAGATTTCTCAAAGTGTCAAATCATATGGACAAGTTATGAGCGTTAGATTTTCATCACTAGTTCTCATTTTGATATAAAACACTGAGTAATCTAGTTCTTAAATTGACATATAACATGGAGTAGTTATAAGAAAACCTCATGGAAGCCAGTGTTGAACGTTTCAAGATAGCTCTAGTTATGAGACCTAGATTTCTCATAAAATGTGGAGGACTAAAATTCATGCATAATATTCTTATCAAATAGTCAAATCGCTTGGACCACTAAATTTCTCATACCTTGAAAGTTGTCCACGAGTTCACCAATAGTTTTGTTTACGACCCTTTGGATATGCTAGAGTAGGTGTAAGTGGAGAAACCTAGTTTGAGAGAGCAAATAGGCTATTGAATATTGAGAAACCATGGGGTTGATGTGATTGGTCCACAAATTGTCTTTAGGACATTTTATATAGGATTAAGTGTCCTTTTGAAAAATAGGCTTAGACATTCACATCGTATGGATATTTATACCATCTATATGGTAAATTCAAATATTCTCTATTATAAAAGTATCTTTCTTATAATTTTCATTGGAGTTATTGTTAAAGGTAGGTATTATCCCACATTGAAATTGTGAGGATAGGCCATTGAGCTCATAAGTGATGAAATTTATCCATCTAATGCCTTAGGACTTTGGAATGGGTCTTACACTCTAATATGGTATCATAGCCAAGAATGGACCTCCACTTTATAACCCCCTATATCCCAAAGTTAGGCTTCAGTCCACTTGCAATACTTATGTCAGAATGCAAGTGAAAGTGAGTATTAAATGTGAGTATTGTCCTATATTAATAGTGTGAGAATGGGCTCTTGAGCTTATAAATGATGAGATTTCTCCAGCTATTACCTTAGGATTTTTGGATAGGCCTTCATACTCTAATATGATATCAAAGCCAAGAATGGACCTTCGCTTTATAATTCCCTATGTCCCAAAGTTAGGCTTCAATCCACTTGCAATGCTTGTATCAACATGCAAGTCAAGCATTGCAAGTGAGAGTGAATGTTAACAGTGAGTATTGTCCTATATTAAAAGTGTGAGAATAGGTTGTTAAGCTTATAAATGATGAGATTTCTCCACCTACTACTTTAGGGTTTTTGGATGGGCCCTCACACTTTACTATAAATGTGAAGGAAGAAAGCCTTCGAGTGAGCAGAATTATTCTATATTTTTTTAATCATTTTGTACAATATTTGGTCTATATTTATGGACTATATAATTGTTTTAATAAAGGAAGGGAAAAATATGCATAATAATTACAATAATGTTTTCGCCTAATTGTCGAACTTAATAAAGTAAGAAAATTGGCGAATCTTTGGCATGTTAACACTCCCCTTCAAGTCGGGGATTTGAGTAAGTCAAATATTCTGAGCTTGGAAAGAAGGTGTCAATGTTGCTTGTTGCATAATGCTTTTGTGAACACATTGGTAGGTTGTTCCTTGGTGGAAACATGTCGTGTTACGATGACTCCTTGTTGAAGTTTTTCCCTTACATAGTAACATTCACTTCAATGTATTTCATGTGCTTATGAAATATGGGATTGGTAGCAATCTTCTCTGCAACTTCATTATCACAGTATAGTAATGTTGGGTGTTTTATGTGAAAACCAAAATCCTTAAGTAGCATGATTATCCAAACCATCTCACAAGTGGTAACATGTATAACTTGGTATTGTACTTCTGTTGATGAAAGCAAGACAATTGGTTTTTTTTTTTCTTCTTTTTTTTTTTATCACCATGATATCAAGGAATTACCAAGCATAATACAAAATCTTGTGGTGGATCTTATTGTCATAAAACATGTGCTATAATTATAATCGCAATATACTTGTAGTTCAAAATGTGATGAGGATAGAAATATAAGACCAAGTCCTAGACAACTTTTGAAATATCTAATAACCTCTAATGTTGCATCCATGTGAGATTGTTTTGACTCATGCATGAACTAACTAAGGAGCTGAACTGAAAAAGTGATGTTAGGCCTTGTGAGGGTCAAGTAAATCAATCATCTAGCTAATCTTTGATAGGCTAATGGATCTGCTCGTAAACTTGTTATTATGCTCCATAGGGATCAATGATGGCTTAGAACCATCTAGACCCACTTTAGAAATTAGCTCCAAGTTATACTTTTGTTGACTCAAGGAAATTCCTTTTAAAGAGTAAGCAATCTCAAGGCTTAAGAAAAATTTGGACCAACCAAGATCCTTCATGAAGAAAGTGGCATGTAGATATTGCTTGAGGTTTGAGATGACATTGTTACTATTTCTTGTAATAAAGATGTCATCAATGTCGATAAGTGAAGCCATAAAAGAATTACCTCTCTTTTTGGTGAACAAAGAATAATCATGATAAGATTGACTGAATCCATGTGTAAATAGTGCTCTAGTAAATTTCTCATTCCATATACGGGATGTTTGCTTCAACCCATAAAGGGATTTATGCAATTGACAAACTAGAGGCTTCCTATGATTGCAAAATTCGAGGAGAAGCTCCATATATACCTCATCAGAAAGATCGCCACAAAGGAAGGCATTCTGAACGTCCATCTAATAAAGAGGCCAATGATGGATTACAACAACAGTAATGATGAGATGAACATTGATATGCTTGGTAGTAAGAGAGAAAGTATCCTAATAACCAATTCCCTCACACTTATTGAAGCCCTTTGCCACTAGCAAGGCCTTATACCATTTCACAAAACCATCAGCACAATGCTTCACGTTATATACCCACTTGCATTTGATAGGACGACAATTGAGGGGCAAAAGGACTACATCCCAAGTATGATTCATCTTAAGGGCAGTAAGTTCAGCATCCATGGAAATAATCCAATTAGGGTCATGAATGGCTTCTTGGTAAGTGGAAGGTTCGAGAATGGCAGAGATGAAAGTGATGAAGTGTTAGTAAAGAGGATAGCAAAGGTGGAGAAAAAAGTAGTTGGATACGGGATAAAGCGAAGTGCAGGATGAGTTAGGGAGGGTCAAGCATAGATAATCAAAACTCCAAATTGGAGGTTGGGTAGTGCGAGTGGAACAGTGTAGAGAGAGGTCCATAGGAGCAACAAAGGTGGAGCTAGGAGGGATATCAGAAGGGAAAGGTGTGGAAGAGAGAGCCAAGAGAGAGGGAAAGGAGTTCAGGTTAAGGGAAATGGGAACATGAGCAGGGGGTGGAGTCTAGTGCTGGAAGATTTAGAAGATTAACTAGTAGGGATAATGAAGTGTATGAATCAGGATTCGATACTATTGGAGATGATGGGGGAACCTAGCTATCAGAGGAGAATGGAGACAGAGGACAAAAAGGAAAGATAGACTTTTGAAAAGTGACATCACAACTAACAAAGAATTTGTGAGATTGAGGGTCATACAAGCCGTAACCCTTTTAAGAATGAGTGTATCCTATAAAAATGCAATGAAGTGCTTAAGGATTGAACTTGTCCTAAGTAGCCAAGGTGGTGGTGTAGTAATGACATCAAAAAATGCTAAGATGATCAAGGATAAGAGGTTTACCAAAAAGTTTTTCAAAAGGACTAATGCCATTAAAGGAGAAAGAAGGGAGATGGTTAATTATGTAAATGGTAGTGAAAAGGCATTCTCCGAAAAGTGAAAGGGAATGTGAGCTTGAAACATCAAGGCACGGGCCACTTTGAGTAAGTGTCGATACTTACGTTCAACCACTCTATTTTGTTGAAAAGTGTAGATGAAGTGCAATGAAGTGCTTAAGGATTGAACTTGTCCTAAGTAGCCAAGGTGGTGGTGTAGTAATGACATCAAAAAATGCTAAGATGATCAAGGATAAGAGGTTTACCAAAAAGTTTTTCAAAAGGACTAATGCCATTAAAGGAGAAAGAAGGGAGATGGTTAATTATGTAAATGGTAGTGAAAAGGCATTCTCCGAAAAGTGAAAGGGAATGTGAGCTTGAAACATCAAGGCACGGGCCACTTCGAGTAAGTGTCGATACTTACGTTCAACCACTCTATTTTGTTGAAAAGTGTAGATGTAAGGCGTCTTATAAAGGATACCTTTCATAAAAAGAAAGGATCAACATTCCGAACAAAAGAATTCGGAACCATTGTCGGAGCAAATACACTGGACAATGAAACTAAATTGAGTGTGGACCATGGAGAGAAAATATTGGATTTTGGAAAGAAAAAAAAACCTAATTTTTAAATTACAAAAGAAAAGTCATCCTCAATAGTTAAAAAATTGCATGCACCATCATAAATGGGGGTTCAATAGAGACCCCAAACATCCATATAAACGAGCTCAAAGATGGAGAAAGTGGTAGTTTGTCTGGTTAGAAAAGATTGGCTAGTTTGTTTTGCTAAAGGGAAAATGAGGCATGAAAAAGTAAGAGGACAAGAAATTGATTGCTCATGTAAGGAAAAAGATTTCAACTAAGAATGAAAATGTTAATGCAAAAGATCGTAACTAATATTATTACTAAAAATATAATTACAACCATTAGATTGTTAAGGAGCACAAAAGTTTTGTTTTAGGGAAGATAAATACTTTAAAAAGCTAGAATGAAAATTCACAAGAAAAACATAATAGAGAAAATAAAGTCCTCGATCAGACTTGCCAAACCTTATCAAATGCCCTATCCTATAGTCTTGAAAGACACATAAATTATCAAAGAAAATGACCAAACAATTATTACCAAGGCTTAGTTTTTGAATGGAAAGTAAGTTATGTTGAAAGTGTGGAGCATATAAAACATTGGTAAGGGATAATTTGGGATATGGTGTATAATGGCCAATAAGGGTGATAGGACTAAGAGAACGATTAAGTAATATAATATTGATTGGTGTAGCAAATAGATGAAATGAATTAAGAATATTTAAATTGCATGTTATATGGTCATTAGCCCCTGAATCAATGATCCATGTAGATGAAACGAGCAATAAAATGGAATTCGTACCTAAGAAAGGTGTAAAGGACCCCATCTAGTTGATAAGGGTCATAAGTTGGTGTTATTGCTCAATGGTGAGATTGAGGCTAGTGGACCTATCATAGACATTTCCAAGGCTAGGGGGTTGATGACCAAAGATACATGCACTGGAATAATGAGGGTGAGATGGATTTCCAAAAGTAAGAGGCCTAGTGGGAGAGTCCACCAAGGAGGGAGGTTATGGACTATAGCCAACTAAGTTATGCTACACAAAATTAGATTGTAGCAACAACCCATTGGCGGTGGCATCATGGGCCAAAGGCCTATTGCCACGATGACTAGATTTACTGCACTAGCCCCCTTGTTGCTTAGGATTTGAACAAGGTGGGTAGCCCACAAGGAGATTGCAAGACTCTTTCAATGGCTTCATATGGACCGATTGTTGTTGGAATGGCTATGCTAGGTAGGCCCACCTAGCCTAATAGAGTGGTGTGGCACAAGGGCTGAATCCTGCTAATAGCTTGACCCATGAGGGAATGTGAGTGTGCAATGTGCCTAAAAAGTACTAGAATTGCTAAGGGTGGAGGTTCGGCCATTGGTAAAAGACCATTGATGATGGTCCTACCATGCAAGAAAGAATAGCTTCTCTAGTGTGGGAAGCTCGTCGCAAGATAAGACGTTTGACTAGAAATTTTGAAACTCCTCTAACAGCATAAGGAGGAATTTGAGCGCACGAACCTTTTCCTCACTCACACGAAGCACCTAGTTGATGCATCAAGTACAACCATCACATAAGCAACGAATGGGGGGTTGGTGTGCCTCAAGTGAGCCCTATAGTTCATTAAGATGGAGGTAGAAGGTGGTGAGTTCACTGAGGGAGATGCCAAGGCACAAACGAAGATCCTCAATTGATTATAGAAAATAGTACTTTTGTGTTCCGCTTACCTTTGCAAAACTATCATGGAGTAGTGTTTAGATTTCAGCAATGGTGGGAGCTTGAGAAACCAAGTTCTCCAATGATGGATGGATGGAATGGGTCAGCCATGTCTTCACGACCATATGACATTGATCCCAACGCACTTTTTTCAGTCGAATGGGGCAACTTGCTAGTCAAAAAGCCTATTTTATTCCAGGCAAGGAAAGCGGTGTGGATTGCTCACACTCTAGATGTGCCAATTTGACTTGCTAGTGAGCTTTTGGGAGATGATGCATGCCGGTTGAAGATTAGTGGCAATAAGGTGATAAGGGTTGCAAAGAGGAAAGGCGGTGGAGCTACTTGTAGTGGCCACTATGGAGGTGAACGACGGTGGCTATGGTTTTAGAGAAGTGAAGCTTAATGTGGTGCATATCAAATAGGAAAAGGGCAATTAGGTAATTGAGGAAAGGGACAATTAGGGTTACGAGAAGGAGGGGATTGGAAATTAAGAGGAAGGATAATTGGGTGAATAAAAAAAAGGACACTTGCGGAAAAGAAAAAAGAAGGCGGCTTAAAAGAAAAAGGAAAAAAAAAAAAAAAACAATTGTGGAATGGAGGAGAGAATGCGACTAGGTTTGCGTGAATAAGAAATAGGAAAAAGGATAATTTTTTGAATGGAGGAGAGAAGGTGGCTAGATTGGCGTGAATTGGGAAAGGGAATTGGAGAGAGGAAAAAAAGATAATTGTAATAGAAAGGAGGGAAATGACAAAAGAGAGGGGGAAAAGGACAAGACAAGACAAAATAACAAGCAAGGTACATGAGAAATATGTGATGGCTAGGAAAAAAAACAAGACAGTTGGAAACACTTGTCAAAACTTGAAGGGATGACTTGGGAACAAAGGTCTAGAAGCGAAATTAAGGTCACAAGAAGGAATGGCTTAGGTACCATGTAAGAAAAGATGAATGTGGAGGGAGAAAGCCTTCAAGTGAGCATAATAATTCTATATTGCTATAATTATTTTGTACAATATTTGGTTTATTTTTATAGACTACACAATTGGTCTAATTATGTAAGGAAAAAATATATACAATAATTACAATAATTTTATCCTAATTGTCAAACTTAATATAGTAAAAAAGTTGGTGAATCTTTGGCACGTTAACAGTTACATCTTATGATTTTTCCAATCATTTTGTATAATTATTTTTATCTAATAGGAATAAAATTTCATTTTGTTTAAATAGATATAGATCTAATACTGGAAATATTCGGTTCCTTATAGATCTAAAGTCCATATTTTCAAGAACAATACTCTATTTTATCTAACTATTATTTTATTTTTATGATCTATTTCATATATAGTTTTTAAGATCTTGCGAAGCTATCTTACATATCTCTATTTATCTCTATTTTTCATTGCATCAATTGATATCAAAATGAATGCTTTGCTTGGGTAGACAACTAACCGTAACATTGGACAAATATCTTCCCTCAACCTTAATTGTAGAAACAAAATTTCCAGAGAAGAGATTAACTAAAGCAACAAATGGCGAAGAACCACTTTATGCTCATCGTGCGTCAAAACATTTACCGCGACTTACCAAGTACTAGATCAATTTACCACCAACAACTACAAGTTTGGTTTATGAGAAACATGAAGCAGTTAACTCGAGATAAGCACATTCAAAATTAAGTTGTTTCGTGCATGTGGAGCAAGAACTATTTATACCTGAAAACTTAACTTGTAACCAAAAATCCATTGCATGTCATTTAAGTATTTTATTTTCCTACAATATCCCATAATTACAATTATCTACAAGGTCAGTAGAGAAACTAATACTTAAATTCAAGCAGAATCTTAAGGCATAAAAAATTGTGATGAGGATAATTTCTTATAAATTCACCCTAGCGTCGCCTAATTTTGGAGTTTGCTAAGCATTGAATCATGTGGAAAATTGTTCAAACATAGACTACTTAACATGATAGGCCAACCCCAACTTGCCATTTGCCATTGTCATGTGGTGTTTCGTATTGTTCAATCCGTTGATGGAAAAAAAAAAAAAAAAAAAGCTTTGGAAGAGGCAAGTCCATTCAACTCAATATATGTGCCTTCTTTGGTGGTGCAAGAAACAGGATCATAAAGCATACAATTATCAAACAAGTTGCTCTATTATTTTTCCTATCAATAAAGTTTACCGAAATTCACTCTCCATGATAGAACAAACCGCGCTGAGAACTAAATTCTTGCACTTTCAGCTCTGAGGCTATCCAACTCGGCTTAATTTCTTTATCTGCTAAATCAGCATGTATTGCCTTGACCACTTTCTATTCTCAAGAAATCAAGGTATGACTTACCGTTTAGTTTTTGATCGAAAAAGCCCTTGAAGTGCTCCTCCCCAGGAACTTCTCGAAAAATTGCTGGGTTATGAGGGCCAAGAAGGCTACCTGCAGGCCACAATATTTAGTCTAGCTTGGAACTATAAAATGTATCAACCGAAAGCCTCTCTTTTAATGGGTTCACCGCTAAATGTCATTGCTTACAATCTGCAAGGAAACGAGAAACTTAGAAGCACTCACCTCTTCAAATAAACTGAGAAATAACATAACAACTTGACTCAGTTTCTGGGAATATTTCAGGTTACTGGTAAAGTCAAAAATAAAAGTTTCTTGAGTTAAAACTTAGATCTTCCAAAACAAGAGTCTGGTGCCTATTGCTGGATTTAACAGATTCCAGGCCCTTGCAGAACAAAATATGCTAGAACGAAATATTCCAAGCTATGCGTCTCATTGATATAGACATTATCTAGCTCTTGTAGTTTGGCATAAGGGATTTTGTTTGCTTCGTTTGCTATCTTCACAGAGGCTTTGGCAGTTCAGCTAAAAATTACAAGGGGAAGTTATTCTTTCCTGATTGGGGGAAAATGCAAGAAAAAATGGGTAATAATCTGCAAGAAAAGATCAGTTTTCTTGATATCTAGGTTCAGATAAACATTATGTCGCAGGAGACAATCTTTTGTTTCTACTGTTGGAGAAGAGCAGAAATATAGCACTGGATCACATTGTTAGATTCTACTCTGCTATTCTCTGCTATTCTAGTAACTTATTTATTTACAGCCAAATCTCAGCCGTTTCATGGGTTAGTCTGTAGGATCGGTATCTCACTCAATACGCAGCGGAATGAAACGAAATTTGTTTCTAACATAAACTAGACAAGACAAGGAAGAGATCTGGACAAGAAACACGAAATTTCACTTAGTAGGGAGAAAGTTACAAGCTATCAAAGTTGACACAAAAACAAATACTCTGTTTTCAGTTTCTGCAGAAACTGGTTTTCTCTCTAGGAGTTCTCTCTTGCTCTCACTTACGGTTTCTAACACAAACCTCTAATATATAGACATACTAATTCATCTTCAAGAGATTTCCAGGTTGTTCCATGGTCTTTTTCGTGTAGAAAACATCAATCCAAGACAGCTAAGAGTTTGCTGTCAAAAACTGTTGGAAAAAGCAGCTGCTGCTGCCTTTGTTGACTCCAAGTTTCAATATTTGCTGCTGCAACTCCGACTTTCAATCTTCTTTTGATAAGGATGGATTACCAACATAGTCTTCTCTTTAGCAACTGAAATTGAGCTTAAGCTACTCTGTGTTTAGGTCAAAGTGAACAAGCACCTCCATGATATCTCCAATATTGACTACAAAAGCATTTGTAAGAGGTTTAACGGGAACCCATCTCCCATCCTTTCTGTTTTGCAGGCCTTCTGTTTTATTGAGCTGATATAGAATTGTCAGGGCATCAGCATCAGAATGAGGAGTGAACCCAATGGTCTTCTTGGCCTTAGGGCATGGAGGGTAGTAATTCATTCTTATTGACTGAACTCCATCACTAAACAGCTCTTTCATTTCCTCAACATCCGTCTCCAAAGCTTTAGCCATGTGACCTAAGATTTCCGAGGCCAGCTTTTTCTCTTCAGTAGAGTAAGCTTCCAGAATATGAGCATGAGGTTGAAATCGAGTCACTGCGTTAGAGCTCAAACTAGGGCCTACAGAACCAAACTGTGGGGAGAGAGAGAAACCTGAGCTTTGGAGGAAGCTTATTAAGTAGTTCAACCTTCCTTAGATTGAGTGGAAGAGTAGTCACATATAACATGTCCGACCAGTCTAGCTTTTGGTCCTCGGAACCCACAAAGAGCTGTCCAAATCCCTCCTGATTGCCTGGTTGTTGCCAAAGCTTCTTCTTTTCTTCATAGGTAAGTTTGAAAAAGTTCTCAATTTCTGTCCTGAATTCTTCCAGCAAAGAAGTACTAAGTCCATGGTTTGTAACCTACTCTTAACAGGGGAAAAACCGTTGCACTGAATCGCTGCGCCGACATTTTAAGGATGGATAATTGAGAGCAGCCGAACAATAAAACCTAAATCGCTGTGCCGACCTTAACCCATGTCCATAATTTCAAAACCCAGTGAGCTTTGCAATTCTCTCTAAGAAATTACGGAGAAATACTGTTGAATTAATTGAGTGAGTTATTGGAGGAAGCCTTTGCTCCTCAGTCTTGAAAATATTGGTTAATGCTGATTTGGGAAGATTTCGAGTTTTAGATAATAAGAAAATTTTGCATTATCAAGATGACACAAGATTCTGGTTTTTGAAAATCGCTCGCGGTGTCATTACCCACTCAAGACCTTAGTCATGCACACGTAATGGAAAAACTATTAAAAAGTAACAATATAAAAATATATGATGATGTTTTCGACAATTCTTTTAAAATTCCAAATAATATGCCGCGTGCCTCGTTATCTCTAATTACTATAGTCTTGGAATATGAAATGATTACAAGTACTTATATCTTTATACAAATAAAAGTGATTGCAAAACAGAATAACGTAATTTCTATTAAACCTGTGAAGATTAATTACACCGCTCCAAAAGAAGAACAAATGAACCAAATGTTTACATATTCAACATTCACAAGCCTGATATCGAACGTGTAAAAGGACGTCATGGAGAAAGGTACTAACCGTAGGTCCAAGGGGTTATCCACTGCAAAACAAACTAAACAACGTATTTTTCTCAAATATGTTTCCATAGAATATGGTGGTTTGTATAAGTCATACATGCCAGCTTATTCAATGAAAAAAATGATGTCATAGAACATTCAAATTTTTTTCCAATATATTTGTGATATCCTCGCACGAATACATGTGCAATACATATACATTTATCTTTTCTGATGTGAAATGATAATCTATTTTAATATATTTGGTATTCTCATAAAAATTAAAGTTGACAGCTAACAGTAAAATGGAACTATTATCACAAGAAAGAAAAATAAGTATTAATATTGTTAGTTGTAATCATCCAAGAATCCAAAGAATCATTACTTTGCATGTAATTGTTTGTCCTAACACGGTATTTTGATTCTCTAAAATTTATGCTACATGTCTCTCATACATGTGCCCAAGGTAACAAGCTTATTGTTTCGCGTAGGATGAGTACGATGAGAGAAAAAATTGTTGTGGTTGCTTCGTGCCCAGAGATGCCTTCTGCAGGCTGCTCAAGGCAACTCAAGAAGAAGTCACGGGTGGTGGCTTGCTTTGCTTCCCCAAGTACCACCATACTGGTTTCTCAAAATGTCAACGAGTCAATGAAGTCACTTATAGTGAGAAGCTAACAAATGTTTCCGTTTACTGATAAATTCATTGTATACTAATAATTAGAAATTTTACACGTAGATGGTGTGTTGCCTCCTCAAATAATTTTGTTTTACAACATATTAATAGTATATGTGCCCAAGTTTTGTTTGCAAGATAGATCTTTAAAGTAAAACGCTTACGGGTTTTTAAGTCCACAAGCAAAAGTTCATGGGCTAACACAAAAAATTTCTAACCAAAAAACATTGCATAAAAAGGAATGTGAAAGTTGAAAAGAAAAAAATTAGAAAAGATTAAAGCTTGAAACAGAATTAATATTCTATAAACTCTATTCTTTTTTATTTTTTATTTTTTGGTTTTCAAATTTGCATCACTGTCTTTGTCGGGAGGGGCGACTTGACGTGGCAGTACATGCCACAGTGGACAGACTGTCGACCTTTTGATTTTGTATAAGAGCCCCATTGTTTTCATTCTTTTGTATTGTATTTTGTTGTGTATTAGCAGCAGCTGCAATCCTGCAGTTTTTTCTTGTAATCAATTTTCACGTTTTCTCTGAAAGGGCTGCGGTCTTGGTAAACTAGTCGATTTGTGGCTTTTCTTTTTAGCAAGGGTACACTCGGTCAACATAATGCAAAAGTCATGGATTACGAACAATTAAAACCTAGAAGAATTAGATATTTAATTAATCTTTTTTCCTCTCCTAGTTTTAGTGGCCTTATTCTTCTTTTAGCTAATCTCATTATATTATCCTGTTTTATCAGAATTATACGACAAAGTTAGCTCCTTTGACTATGAGAAATAAGGTTGCTATCCCAACCTTAAAACTTACGGAATTCTCAAACTATCCTGGTGTCTTATTTCTTTTTTTTAATAGACAAAATTATATTAAATCTCGTGAAACCTATTGGGGCAATTATTGATCGTATGGTTGCCTTTTTATTTTTTTTATTCTTCTTACTATTTCAGTTCCTTGTTAAAGAAGAAAAAATGCATCTAAATAAGATAATATATTTTTGTTTAATTTATGTATCGAATGTTGCCAAGTTCCAGGAAGAATAAAATATATTAGCCACATAAAGTAAAATAATTTCTGTCAACCTATCTAGGAATAATCATATTAGCTTTATAAGTTAAAATATTGTGCTGATTGTTTTATTAATCGAACTGGCTTTGATAACGTGCGGCAGTGTTGGCTGCCATCCCGCGGCTTTGTCACTTCGTGGAAAATAGGATGGTATGAATTAAAACAGTTAAGAACCTCAAAGGTTTAACTTAAAAGATAATTCAAGGGTTAAATGGTCTTTTTAATTTATACTTAATTGCAAATATTTTAATTTCTAATGTGAAATTCTTATCTTCCACACAAAAAACGTGGAATAGATTAGAGTTTGGGGTCACTGTACATTAAAAAAGTTGAATTAGAGAAAAAGGAAATTGCAGAAGCCACATCGCTGGTTTAAAGGTAGTTGGATAGATTTGAAGAAAGCTTGATTTCTGCGTAGAGTCTATATATTCCTCCCAGTAGCCGCTGAGATAAACAGCAACAGAATTGTTGTAGTAGCAAGAACAAGTAAACAGCATCAGAAGGTATGAATTAGCGCTTTCAATCTCGTCTATGTTTATCTTATCTTAGCAGATTAATGTGTATAATAAACTTCATCAGATAAATTTTATGCATGATTAATCAAAACTATAAGCTGTTTTTGGAGGATATTTCTAATCTAGATCCATGTCGAGACTGCTTAAAAAGGACTCTCTTTTTTCCTTATGCCGGATAGCAGATTAGCGAACTGCACGGAAAAATGATGGATTCGAAACATTTTGTTCTTGTTCATGGGATCTGCCACGGAGCATGGTGCTGGTTCAAGCTTGCGACACTGCTCAAGTCTGCTGGTCACCGTGTAACAGCCCTGGATCTTGGTTCTGGTGGAATCAACTCTAAGCGGCTCGATGAGGTGGACTCCATTTCTGATTGGCTACAGCCGTTGATGGATTTCATGGCTTCTCTACCTCAGGAGGAGCAGATTATCTTGGTGGGTCACAGTTATGGGGGCATCGCCATTTCCCAAGCCATGGAGAGTTTCCCAGAGAAGATCTCAGTGGCAGTTTATGTCTCAGCCTTTATGCCAAATTTGGTATTTCCACCGGCAACTTTGGTGCAAGAGGTAAAGTTGTTCATTGTACACCAACTTACTAAATCTAGCAAAGAAACAGACATCGCCGATACTTGTCTTCTTCAAACATCTGCTTATTGGCAAGCTTTGTTTTGTTTTTTTATTTTGGTGGTATGTTGAAACCAGTTTTTTGAGAGAACCCCAAAGGAGTCCCTGTTGGATTTCCACTTCTCCTTCGATCAAGGGCCAGAAAACCCACCAACTTGGGCTTCACTTGGACCGAATTATCTGGCAGCCAATCTCTACCAACAATGCCAAGTGCAGGTGGGTGCATCAAGCAACTTCACACGAACTGATAGCTAGCAACAGCAAAGGATTGCTAATGTGTATGTTGAATTTTGAAAGCAGGATCTGGAATTAGCCAAAATGTTGGTAAAGCCAAGTAACTCGTACTTGAAAGACCTGGCAGTGGAATCTCTGCTTACAGAAGAAAAATTTGGATCAGTGAGTCGCGTTTTCATCTTGTCCGAGAAAGATGAGATGCTAAAGCCAGATCTTCAGCAATGGATGATTGAGAACGGCCCGCCCAAAGAAGTCAAATCGCTTGCAGGAGCTGACCACATGGCCATGCTTTCAAAACCCAATGAGCTTTCCCTTTGTCTCCAAGAAATTGCTGAGAAATACTGTTGAAATAATTGATTGTATTATGGGAGAAGCCCTTACATTTTAATAATAAGCACGTCCTTTTGACTGCAATTATGAAACCATTAATGAAGCTACCTTGACTTTTATGATACCTATTTCATCATGTCATTAACAACTGTAGACAGCTTAATTAAAAATTAAGGACAATCACAGAGATGATTACAAGTGCATACACCTCTTTTATTTTTCACTATCTTGGAATAAGATTATAACCCAATTTTGATCCTCGGGCGTCGGTGTAGCCAGGACAGAATTTGGTACCAAAAAAATCTGAGGGAGAGAATGCACGGTCAAAAAAATCAAGGATGCATTGAGCACGTGACGAAAACCTCTTAGAGAAGACGACGCCGTGCACCATTAATTGTCGACCGAAGCGACAGAAAAAGATTACCTTTTCTGGTGGGATAGAAAGGGGATAGAAAGCTACTTTTAAAGAGAAATCTTCGGAGAGCCACTTATCTAAATGATTATCCAAAGCAACAATAGCTTCGCAGTATCAAATCGTTGATTGATATCAAGGTGAGTCAATATTTGACATGAAGACACCAAAAAGATATCCGTGTTGGGTGGCCTAACTCAATGAAAAGGATTGGTAGAATTTTTCCTATATAAGTGAAGATTTTGCCGTTTACAGGGAACTTAATTATCCTTATTAATAGGGACAGTTTTTTGGGTTGAAACCTAAGTATGATAACATGCCTTAATAATAAATAAAAAGGAAATCAGGTGAGGCAATCATCAAATGCCAAATCTTTTGTATAAATTCAGTTATTTCGTTATTTTTTTCATTTTAGCAAGGCCAATTCCAAAAGTAAGCAACACCTTTAGCAAATGAGACTCTAGTTGCACATATAATAAAATATCACGTGTAAATGTATAGCTCAAGTGCAACTCATCGTTAAAAACTGCAAATCAGCAGGAAAGAAGGGAGGGAGTTGACAATCATAAAGGAAAGAGAATGAGGATTGTTGACTTTTAATATTTTGTTCAAATGACTGCCCAGTTTTAGTATTGTTATATTGTTTGTAATATTGTTTGCAACGAACAGTAGAATAATCATAAAAGTTGAATTGTCTTTAGTTCCATCAAGTGTGTCATTCTATCTAATATAAGATACATTCAATTAACAAGCGGATATAAATGTGTTTCTTTACCACCTATTCGATTATTGAAGGGAAAGTGTTTCATAAATGTTCTTGTGGACTTTTTCTAAATAATCAGTTGACTGAGGCCGCTCTTGCCGATGGATGGCTGGACATTAAGGTTAATGATTTTTGGCCCCCAGTTCATGGCCTCCAAGTTCTATCAACGCAGCTCCATTGAGGTATTATTTCTCCCTATCACATTACAAATGATTCATTAGACAAGTTTGAAGAAGTTTGTACTCCTTTCCTGACAGTAATTTCATTGTAATTTGTTCAAGGACCTTGAGCTCGCCAAGACTTTAGTAAGGCCAGGCTCAATGTTTCTGGAGGACTTGTCCAAGGCAAAGAATTTCTCAAATGAGAGGTATGGGTCCGTTCCGCGAGTTTTCGTTGCCGGCGATGAGGATTTATCAATAACTGAGGATTTCCGACGAAGGATGATTGAAAACTTTGGGGCAAACGAGGCGATGGAGATTAATGGTGCTAATCATATGGCAATGTGTTCAAAACCACAGGAACTTTGCCATTGTCTCCTCGAGATAGCTCGTAAATTTACTTAAAAATATGCACAAGCCAGAATTAGTAAGACCATTATCCTGTCTAAGGATGGTATTCATCTACAAACAATTTGTGTTATCTACATTTCGATGCAATGACATGCAGTAGACAAGAAGAAATATATGATTTTCCGTACGTGTTATGTGTTCAAAGGGATAAAGTGTACACAGACCTTTCACTTCGCGTAGTAACGTGCTTTTCATGGTGAAAGTCGATGCCGTGACGTTTAGCAGTAGTGATTGTTGACCCGTCTCCTCTCTAAACTTGCACGTTCTTAATTGAAAATAGAAATCAGTTGTCATCCCCTGGCACATTGGCAGCCAGTTTGGGGTCTACGAGAAGCAAAGTTCCACTTGGGTTTGCCTCCCCTATGCAAATTATTGACGCATGGAAGAAATCAGTTGTCATCCCCTGGCACATTGGCAGACAATTTGGGGTATACAAGAAGCAAAGTTCCACTTGGATTTGCCTCCCCTTTCGCAAATTATTGACGCATGTAAGAAAACCAATCAAGAGTTCAAGAGTGTTGTTAAGGCCCGTTTTCCCTTTCTCCTTTAGCTCCTGGTTGCTTCTCTCTACTTCTTCAAGCAATGAGCCCATAACTCCAACACTCCCTTGCAAGATTGGTGGGGTGACACCGATCTTGTTCCTCAATTCTTCAAATCAGTCTCTTGGCAGTGGCTTAGTCAAGATGTCAGCCAACTGCTCACTAGAAGGAGCATAAGTTGTAACGATAGTTCCTTGTGCAACCTTTTCCTTGACAAAATGAATGTGGATTTTTATGTTCTTTGATTTGTTGTGTTGAATTGGATTATCAAACATATGTAAGGCAGAGAGGTTATCACAAAACATATGTATAGGATGGTATTGACTTACCCCAAGCTCTTTTAGCTAGTTCATTAACCAAAATGCTTTAGTGATTCCCTCTACCATTGTTCTATATTCTGCTTCACCAAAGGAATGTGAGACAAAGTCTTACTTTCGAGAAGACCAAGAAATAAGATTTGTTCCCATAAACATGAAGAATCCAATGGTAGATTTTTTGGTTTGGTGATAGCCCTTATAATTTGCATCAATAAAATCATAGATGGTAATGGGACTCAATTTGTGGAACTGCAGCCCGTAGCTTGCTATTCCTTGTAAATACTGAAGGATCCGTTTAAGCTTATATAAGTCCTTTATGTGTGGAGAGCTCATATGCTAGCATAAATAGTAAATGGCTTGGCTAATATCATGCCATGTTTGTGACAGATAATGTAAGGACCCCAGGATGTATTGAAAGATGGTACATTGGAGGAAATGCTCACCATTAGCAACAGATTCATCCTTTACAGCCATAGGAGTTGAAGTAGTTCTATTGTACACTATTTCTACCTTCCAAAGAACATCCAATGTATACTGGTATTGAGACAAAAAAAAGTCCAGCTTCATTATACATCACTTGCATGCCAAGAATGTAGTGTAGTCTCCTTAGATCTTTAATAGGAAAGCCTCCACCGAGTTTATCAACAAAATCATTAATCAAACATGTAAAGTTTCCTCTAACTATAATGTCATCTATGTGCAATAACACCTAAAGCACATATGTATCTTTATGATATAAGAATAGAGAAGGATTAAAGATATAGCAATAAAAGCAACATTCCAACAGGAAACCAGAAAAGTGTTCAAATCATATAATGATCTATGGAGTAGGGTACAAGTAGATGAAGGTTGGTTTTTGCTAGGTAACACATGATGGCTTTCTTCTGCAAGGGTGATATTTAATAAGGAACTTGCACTGCATCATTAAACGCAAGTTAAGAATTTGCTTGCCTTCCTGAGTTTTCCTCATGAAATTAAGCCGAATTTTATGTTCTTTCTTTGTATCGTGAGGTGGGTATGTCAATCCCTTCATTGTACTTAGTGCTAGGTGTAGCAATTTCTTCAGTTTGAGCTGTTGTAAGGTGACGGTGAGGTTGTACCTAGTGGATATCATAATCATGTGTCACGGTTTCGTGCTATGACCAATGGTTGAAGGTTTTTTTTTTCCTAAATTTATATTTAACTTTAAATATCTTAATTTTTAACTCAGATTCTCATCTTCCACACAAAAACAATCAAGTAGATTAGAGTTGGGGTCACTTCACATCCAAAAAGTTGAATTAGAGAAAAAGAAAATTGCAGAAGGCACATTGCTGGTTTAAAGGGAGCTGGATAGATTTGAAGAAAGCTTGATTTCTGCATAGAGTCTAAATATTCCTCCAAGTATGTTACGACCTTCGGACATGGATCGTGTCACCGGCCTATGTAAAGGCTGATCGTTAAGTAAGAGTGGGTTGAAACGTGGTTTCTTCCCAATCTTGTCGGTTGGAAAAGACACAGGAGAGATAAGGAGGAAGGCTGATTTACTAGCATAAAGGTACAAAAGTACAAGGGACAACTGATTTTCTGCCTTTACCCATTTCTCACCCCCTTTTCTTTATAGGCGAAACCCCCACCGCCCAGACTTAATAGACTGGTTCGGCGTGCTCTAGCTACTGGAGCTATTACACTACAAAATGCCGCCTATTATCCTTCCCTCATTATTATCCGTTATCCTTACCGATGAGAAACTACTCTGCCCCATAACAAAACTTGTGCAGAGCTAGCATGCGCCGCACTTGCAGAGTATCTATTTTCCTTGAGCAATTCACGAAGCACAAGGCGTGGCTAATTCTGCCACGCTGTCCCGATTTCCTTTATCCTGGATGCAGAGCATTGTTTGGTCCTCTGAGGGGTTATAGGTGACAGATGTTACGTCCACTAGCTTAGGTATTTCTGCCCCCTCTTTAATTTCCATGACAGGTGTTGTGATCTCTTGCCTTTGCTGTTCCATTTGTCTTACATGACCCATGTCAACGTGTTCTCCTTCTTTTGGTTGTTCATTCGTGCCGACTTGGTTGTTGTGGTTGTCGTTCTTCATGGCCGCACATAACAAAGTAGCCGCCGAGATAAACGGCAACAGAATTGTTGTAGTAGCAAGAACAAGCAAACAGCATCAGAAGGTATGAATTAGCGCTTTCAATCTCGTCTATGTTTATCTTACCTTAGCAGATTAATGTGTATAATAAACTTCATCAGATAAATTTTATGCATGATTAATCAAAACTATAAGCTGTTTTTGGAGGATATGTCTAATCTAGATCCATGTCGAGACTGCTTAAAAAGGACTCTTTTTTTTTCCTTATGCCGGATAGCAGATTAGCGAACTGCACGGAAAAATGATGGATTCGAAACATTTTGTTCTTGTTCATGGGACCTACTACGGAGCATGGAGCTGGTTCAAGCTTGCGACACTGCTCAAGTCTGCTGGTCACCGTGTAACAGCCCTGGATCTTGGTTCTGGTGGAATCAACTCTTAGTGGCTCGATGAGGTGGACTCCATTTCTGATTGGCTACAGCCGTTGATGGATTTCATGGCTTCTCTACCTCAGGAGGAGCAGATTATCTTGGTGGGTCACAGTTATGGGGGCATCGCCATTTCCCTAGCCATGGAGAGTTTCCCAGAGAAGATCTCAGTGGCAGTTTATGTCTCAGCCTTTATGCCAAATTTGGTATTTCCACCGGCAACTTTGGTGCAAGAGGTAAAGTTGTTCATTGTACACCAACTCACTAAATCTAGCAAAGAAACAGACATCGCCGATACTTGTCTTCTTCAAACATCTGCTTATAGGCAAGCTTTGTTTTGTTTTTTTATTTTGGTGGTATGTTGAAAACCAGTTTTTTGAGAGAAACCCAAAGGAGTCCCTGTTGGATTTCCACTTCTCCTTCGATCAAGGGCCAGAAAACCCACCAACCTGGGCTTTACTTGGACCCAATTATCTGGCAGCCAATGTCTACCAACAATGCCAAGCGCAGGCGGGTGCTTCAAGCAACTTCACATGAACTGATAGCTAGCAACAGCAAAGGATATCTAATGTGTGTGTTGAATTTTGAAAGCAGGATCTGGAATTAGGCAAAATGTTGGTAAAGCCAAGTAACTCGTACTTGCAAGACTTGGCAGCGGAATCTCTGCTTACAGAAGAAAAATTTGGATCAGTGAGTCGCGTTTTCATCTTGTCCGAGAAAGATGAGATGCTAAAGCCAGATCTTCAGCAATGGATGATTGAGTACGGCCCACCCAAAGAAGTCAAATCGCTTGCAGGAGCTGACCACATGGCCATGCTTTCAAAACCCAATGAGCTTTCCCTTTGTCTCCAAGAAATTGCCAAGAAATACCGTTGAAATAATTGATTGAATTATGGGAGAAGCCCTTACACTATAATAATTAGCACCTTTTTTTGGCTGGCAATCCACTTTCGTCCAACCGAAAGAACTGATGTGAAACCATCAATGAAGCTACCTAAACTTTTATGATATCTATTTCATCATGTCATTAACAACTGTAGATAGCTTAATTAAAAATTAAGGACAATCAGAGAGATGAGACCTGTTACCTAACTTTTTTAAAATTATAAATAATATCGCTTGATGCCTCATATGTCTAATTAGGAAAGTCTCAAACATGTAATGATTACAAGTGCATACACCTTTTTATTTTTCACTATGTTGGAATAAGATTATAACCCAATTTTGATCCTCGGGAGCCGGTGTGGCCAGGATAGAATTTGGTACCAAAAATATCTGAGGGAGAGAATGCACGGTCAAAAAATTCAGGGATGCATTGAGCACGTGAAGAAAACCTCTTACAGAAGACGACACCGTGCACCATTACCTATTGACCGAAGCGACAGAAAAAGATTACCCTTTCTGGTGGGGTAGAAGGAGGCTGCCCCCTTTGAAGAGAGAGAATTTTTTTGAGGCCCACTCATCTAAAGGATTATCCAAAGCAACAATAGCTTGGCAGTATCAAGTCGTTGATTGATATCAAGGTGAGTCAATATTTGACATGAAAACACCAAAAAGATATCCGTGTTAGGTGGCGTAACTCAATGAAAAGGATTGGTAGAATTTTTCCTATATAAGTGAAGATTTTGACGTTTAGGGGGAACTTAATTATACTTATTAATAGGGACAGTTTTTTGGGTTGAAAGCTAAATATGATAACATGCCTTAATAATAAATAAAAAGGAAATCAGGTGAGGCAATCATCAAATGCCATATCTTTTGTATAAATTCAGTTATTTCGTTATTTTTTTTTTCTTTTTGGCAAGGCCAATTCCAAAAGTAAGCAACATCCTTAGCAAATGAGACTTAGTTGCACATATAATGAAATATCAAGTGTAAATGTATAGGTCAAGTGCAATTCATTGTTAAAAGCTGCGAGTCAGGAGGAAAGAAGAGAGAGAGTTGACAGTCATGAAGGAAAGACAAGGCAATGGTCAAATAAGCAAAAAGGAAAGAAATAAAAAAATAGATAAATAAATAAAGGGGATGGTGACTCTTTTGTCGTGCATTTGGACTAGACAAGACCTATCGCGTCCTATGCAGTGCCACGTTCTCCAACTTGCATCTGGACCCGCAAACGCTCCAATTTTGCAATAATGGAGCGAAGATTAGCCAGCCTTCGGATCTTACAGTAGTATAAAATTCAAAGGAGGGAGAGACACCTGGGAAGAACTTCAAAGGCCTTCTGAAAAATGGTTGTTCCGAGACAGCAAACTCATTTTGTTCTGGTACACGGGGCATGCCATGGGGCTTGGTCTTGGTACAAGCTCAAGCCCCTGCTTGAGTCCGCTGGATACAGGGTCACGGCGCCTGATCTTGCGGCTTCGGGCGTCAACATGAAGGCGATCCAAGATGTTCATACTCTTCAGGACTACAGTAAGCCTTTGTTGGATCTCTTGGCTTCACTTCCTCCAAACGAAAAGGTGGTGGTCGTCGGGCATAGCCTCGGAGGCATGAATTTGGCACAGGCCATGGAGAAGTACCCGGAGAAGGTAGCAGCTGGGGTTTTCATGGCGGCCTTCATGCCAGATACGACACACAAACCATCGTACGTCTTGGATGAGGTACGAGATTAATATCAGGTGCTTGTTGTTCTAGATTTGCTTTATTAGTAATATGGTCCCCGCCCCGTCAGAAATCTTATGCAAAAACCATGATGCAAAGCTGTTCCCCAAGAATTTCCAGGTAACTTGGTGAGCTGAAAGTAGAAAATATATTCCAAACAGACTGCATAGAGAATATATAATACGCCTGCTTCCAACGATATTACCAGCAATTCAAGCGTCGTTTCTTGTTTGCTTTTGCCCCATAGATATAAAACACACAAAAATAAGATGCAAGAGGTTCTTTGCTGGGTTTCGAGTTGAAGATGGTCTCCTATCATTTCGGATGTTGAAGAGTAAGCCTTTTTTGTTGCAGGCTGAAAGATGAATGTCAATTGGCCCATATAAACAAATATTATTTATTTGTTTATAATTATGTGTGCGTGTGTTTTTGGTTGTATTGGTGGTCTCCGACATCTACTATTCAGGCACTTCTAAGGAAATTGCTTTTTAAATGTTGTTTTTCTATGTGAATAGTATGTTGAAAAGACTCCAGCAGAAGAATGGTTGGACACACAGTTTTCATCCTATGGTACTGTCGACGGACCAGTGACGTCAATGTTTTTTGGCATCAAGTTCTTTTCGAAGCTCTACCAACTGAGCCCTCCTGAGGTACTTTCTTAATGTTTTAAAACTTTTGTAACGTTATCCGTGTTTGAAGAATTTTGAGCCCTCCTCGTAACAGTAATTACATTTTGAACATATTTCAAGGATCTTGAGCTCGCCAAGAGTCTAGGAAGGCCAGGATCACTATTTCGTGAGAACTTGTCCAAGGCAGAGAACTTCTCAAGCGAGGGATATGGGTCTGTTCCTCGAGTTTATGTTGTTTGCAAGGAGGACTTAGGTATACCTGAAAAATTTCAGCGATGGATGATTGAAAACGGCGGAATTAAAGAGGTGATGGAGATCGAGGGTGCTGATCATATGGCAATGTTTTCAAAACCACGGGAACTTTGTAGTTGTCTCCTCGAGATAGCACGTAAATATGCATAAAGTTGCGTACATGCTGTTATTGACAAGATGAATTTCATGGTAGCAGGAGTGCTTGTTATCTATTAATAATAAGAGTTGGCAGAAGTGCTGTATGCTATTTATGCCTTCGTGTTTGGTCCACCTTACCGTTTTGTTGTATAGAACATTAGATAAATAATGTGAGTTTTCTACTTTCTGTAATTATATGTGAGAATTGTGAAGGAAATTGCCCTTGAGATCGTCTTGTCTTGTGTAATGAAAACTTTTATATTGAATATATATGATCTTTGAATAATATTTAAATATAAAGTTATTTCATCTTATTTATTATTTAGCTTTTTAGGAAGTAGCTTGGAAACAGAGACAAAAACTGTTTTTTTCCTCTTCTGCGAGAGATTCTAAGAACAAAAGATAATAAATTTTACAGCTATGTAAGTTCTAATAACTCCTGCCCCTTTTTTACCTGGAGGAAAATCAAATCCCTCAACAGGCTGGGTAAATACTGTATCACATGTAACATTGATGGAATAAGCAATGAGATGGGCTATAATATGAAGCCTGCACCGCAAAAGCCGCCATGGCGACACTCCAGAATATTTCCGAAGCTTGGATAACGTACTCGTCAACTGCCAAAGGCTGTTTGCAAACTTCAGTTCTCAACTACCAAGAGACCACCCAAGAATTCAACTTCATAAGCAAAGCCCTCCTAACAACATCAAACACAAAAACGAAAAAATGGCAGCTTCGGATGAGCAAGCTCATTTTTTTCTGGTACACGGGGCATGCCATGGAGCTTGGTGTTGGTACAAGCTCAAATCCCGGCTTGAGCCCGCTGGCCACCGGGTCACGGTGCTTGATCTCGCCGCTTCAGGCATCAACATCAAGCGAATTCAAGATGTTCATACTTTTCATGAGTACAGTGAGCCTTTGTTGGATCTTTTGGCTTCGCTTCCTCCAAATGAAAAGGTGGTACTTGTCGGTCATAGCCTGGGAGGCTTGAATTTGGCCCTTGCATTGGAGAATTACCCAGAGAAGGTAGCCGTCGGCGTCTTCGTGTCGGCTTTCATGCCTGATACTACACACGAACCTTCCTATGTCTTGTCTAAGGTACGCCATCATTATCACCTACCTGATTTTCACGTTTCCAGGCACTTGTGTTTCCAAGTCCGACAATATGGTACTTACCTCTTCGAAATAACATGTGAAACATATTTTGACTCAGATTATCTCAAATTTCCTTCTCTCTTTTGAGTTTCCGAAAAATCCTTTTGTGAGTTGTGCATGAGGATTGTTCGATTCAGCTATTGACCACACAATTGAGTTTTAATATTTTGTTGAAGTGACTGCCCAGTTTTAGTATTGTTGTATTGTTTGTTATATTGTTTGAAATGACCAGACGGAACTTGAATGAAAGAATAATCATAAAATTTGAATTGTCTGTAGTTCCATCAAGTGTGTCATGCTATCTAATATAAGATACATTCAATTACCAAGCGGATACAAATGTGTTTTTCTACCACCTATTCGTTTGTTGAAGGGAAAGTGTTTCATAAATGTTCTTGTGGACTTTTTCTAAACAATCAGTTGACTGAGGCCGCTCCTGCCGATGGATGGCTGGACATTCAGTTTTCCTCCTCCGGAAGCATCAACGAACCATTAACGTTAATGATTTTGGGCCACCAGTTCATGGCCTCCAAGTTCTATCAACGCAGCTCCATTGAGGTATTATCTCTCCCTATCACATTACAAATGATTCATTAGACAAGTTTGAAGAAGTTTGTACTCCTTTCCAGACAGTAATTTCATTGTAATTTGTTCAAGGACCTCGAGCTCGCCAAGGCTTTAGTAAGGCCAGGCTCAATGTTTCTGAAGGACTTGTCCAAGGCAAAGAATTTCTCAAATGAGAGGTATGGGTCCGTTCCGCGAGTTTTCGTTGCCGGCGATGAGGATTTATCAATAACTGAGGATTTCCGACGATGGATGATTGAGAACTCTGGGACAAACGAGGTGATGGAGATTAATGGTGCTGATCATATGGCAATGTGTTCAAAACCACAGGAACTTTGCCATTGTCTCCTCGAGATAGCTTGTAAATTTACTTAAAAAAATGCACAAGCCAGAATTAGAAAGACCATTATCCTAAGGATGGTATTCATCTACAAACAATTTGTGTTATCTACATATCGATGCAATGACATGCAGTAGACAAGAAGAAATATATGATTTGCCGTACGTGTTGTGTGTTCAAAGGGATAAAGTGTACGCAGACCTTTCACTTCGCATGGTAAGGTGCTTTTTATGGTGAATTGTTGACCCGTCTCCTCTCTAAACTCTAATTGAAAATAGAAATCAGTTGTCATCCTCTGGGACATTGACAGCCAATTTGGAGTATACAAGAAGCTAAGTTCCACTTGGATTTGCTTCCTCTTCGCAAATTATTGATGCATGTAAGAAACCCAATCGATCGCCAAAACGTTGATCGACTCATCTAATTAGAGGCTTATATTGACAAGAGTTCAAACTATATTTATCAGCTGTAGAAGTGGTTTATTGGTTATGTTTTAAAATACTTAAGGTCTTTCCATTGCAAGTTAAAGATAACAATAATATAATGGTACCAACTTGTTCATGGAAACTTTGGCTTATTTAATAGATTAGTCTAGTTTTTAGTTCTGATTCGGTTTTGTTTAGTAGAGGATTAGTGATCACCTCAGTTTATTTGCAGCCTTCTTTTCAAACCTCGTAATCAATAGGTCAGCCTATATTCTTGTGCCTGGAACTCGGTCGTGAAATAAGGATTTTAAGCCGTAACAGTAATTACACAGAAATTAATATATATATATATATCTGAAAACTCAAGAAATCCTTTTGTGAGTTCCGTGTTGAAGATTGTTTTCTAGATTTTACGTGAAGAACTTTTTCTTTCCGCCCAAGTCTAACTTTCTCATATCTTTTCTCGGAAACTAATAATAAAGGAAAGATCGGGGATGGTTTCTCTCAGTAAAATCCAATAAGCCCTACCTTTTTTTCTTTTGACTCTCGAGGCCAAATAAATCAATCAAACACATCAATAATCCCCACTATTTATTAGCTGACTCATAATTACTAATTCCTATACGTCAAGACTCAACCCCGTCCTATCAGTCGCCGTTACATCTGGACTTGCGAGCTGAAGTTCTCCAAGAGCCTTCGCCATGTAAACTGCCCTGAGACCAGCCTTGACTTCAACTTAATAAATGAGGCCATGCTAACAACATCAAACACCACACGAAAATGGCAGGTTCGAGAGAGCAAACTCATTTTGTTTTGGTATACGGAGCCTGCCATGGAGCTTGGTGTTGGTACTGTTACAAGATGAAAAGGTAGAAAGACATAGGATTTGGGAAATTTTTTGTATCGCTTTCTTAGCGAAACAATGTATAGTGCTTGTCTTTTTATAAAGAGGAATATTTTTTTTACTTTACAATGAGGACTTAAGTATACCTGAAAATTTTCAGCGATGGATGATAGAAAACGGCGGAATTATAGAGGTGGTGGGGATCGAGGGTGCTGATCATATGGCAATGTTTTCAAAACCACGGGAACTTTGTAGTTGTCTCCTCGAGATAGCACGTGAATACGCATAAAATTGCGTGCATGCTGTTATTAGCGAGACGACTTTCATGGTAGCAGGAGCGCTTGTTATCTATTAATAATAGTAAGTGTTGGCAGAAATACTATATGTTGTTTATTGTGTTTGGTCAACCTTACTGCTACTGTTTTATAGAACAGAAATACTATGTGTGAATTCCAAAGAAAATTTCTCTTGAGGTTGTTTTGTCCTATTTGACGGAAACTTTTATGTTGAATATATATGATATTGGAATAATATTTAAATATATATATATATATATAAATTATCTTATTTATATTTAAACTTTTGAGAAAGTGGCTTCAAAATAGAAATAAAAACTGCTAAGTTCTAATAAGTCTTACCTTTTTTTTTACTCAAGGCCAATCAAATCCCTGAAGATTAGGTATATACTGTATTAAATGTACCATTTATGGAATAAGCAATGAGATGGGCTATTAAATGAAGCCCACACAACTGCAAAAGGTAGTCATTGGGGTCTTCGTGACAGCCTTAATGGCTGATACTGTACATAAGCCATCCTTTGTCTTGGATAAGGTATGGGATTATTAGCATTTACTAATGATTATAATTTTGCTTCAAAAATAATAAAGTCGTTTTATGGGCTATACATTGAAGAAAGACTTGAATTTGATAAGTAAACTAAATAAGTACGAAGAAGGCTAGAATATTGTATATATCAAAATGGCTCAGAAGACAACGACATTGTTTCTAAGCTAATATTAGACTTATATAGCTAGTAGACTCCTATCAAAATATAATTTCATATTACATAAGTCAAAGTTGGTTAGTCAGTTTCATCTTCATCCACCGGATTGCCAACCATCTTTGACATTTTCAAGATAGCTTCTTTAAGGATGATGCCACATTTTCTTATCTTGTTTCTCAGATGAAAGGGCAATGGAGCGCTCACCCTTTGAACGAGACTCATTGAAGATTCTTCAGGGTGGTAAGCTTCGAATGTTGAGTTGCTGCTTAGTTGGAGTCCATGTTGTTTGGTTAATTTTGGCTGGTAGAATTGTCCATAGCAGCCTTTGGTGCATGCAACATTTAAGTGGGTTCATCAGCTCCATTCAACATTAGACTTGTGTTAACTTCTTGCATGGATGTAACTAGTGCAGGGAAAGAGTTTAAGAGTATTGTTAAGGCCCGTTTTCCTTTCTCCTCTAACTCTCGATTGCTTCTCTCTACTTCTACAAGCAGTGAGCCCACGACTCCAACACACCAATCTTATTCCTCAATTCGTCAAATCGGTCTCTTGGTAGTGGCTTAGTCAAGATGTCAACCAACTACTTACTAGGAGGAACATAAGTTGTAACAATAGTTCCTTGTGCAACCTTTTCCTTGACAAAATGAATGTCAATTTCTATGTGCTTTGATTTGCTATGTTAAACTGGATTAACATACATATGTAAGGTAAAGAGGTTATCACAAAACATCTATATAGGATGGTATTGACTTACCCCAAGCTCTTTTAGCAAGTTCATTAACCAAACCACTTCAGACGTTCCCTTTACTATTGCTCTATATTTTGCTTTAGCAAAGCATTATGAGACAAAGTCTTGCTTTCAGGAAGACCAAGAAATAAGATTTGCTCCTATAAACATGAAGAATTCAATGGTAGATTTTCTAGTTTGGTGACACCCTTCATAATCTACATCAGTAAACCTATAGATGGTAATGGGACTCTGTTTGTGGAACTGTATCCCATAGTTTGTTGTTCTTTGTAAATATCGAAGGATTCATTTGAGCTTATAGAAGTCCTTTATGCGTGGAAAGCTCATTTGCTAGCATAAATGGTGAACAGCTTGGCTGATATCATGCTGTGTTTGTGACAAATAATGTAAGGACCTCAAGATGCTTTGAAAGATGGTAAGTTGAAGGAGGAAACTCTCATCATTAGCAACAAATTCATCCTTTATAGCCATAGGAGTTGAAATAGTTATGTTGTACACCATTTCTACCTTCCAAAGAACATCCAATGTATACTAATATTAAGATAAAAAAAAGTCCAACTTCATTATGTTGGGTTTTATGGCCTAACAAAAAGGGGGGGTTGAATTGTTATTGTACCGAATGCCCATTTTCTTTTTAATATCTAATAATAATAACTTTAACAACTTGTATAATAATATGCAATCAAACAGGAATATGTAATCAAGGAAAAAACAAGAAAGTAAACACCCAATTTACCACGGTGGTTTGGCACTCTATCTTAGAGTCCTACGTCCACCCTCTTCTCCTTCAATCAAACTGATTGAAGTCCCCTTTACTCAATCTGATTAGGAGAACACGTTATCCCTAATCCAACTAATCCCTTCTCCAAGGAATTACCACATCCGAATACAAATAGTGATCAAAAGATCATATACAATAGCAAATCCCTAAATAATATGTGAATGTATGGGATATTGCTGATCAAAGGAGCTACTCAAACAAATATATCAAGATACAAAGCTCCTAATACGAAATCCCCAAATTGGTGAAATTAGGGTTTTGGATTTTCCTCAAGATTTATGTGCAGAGAATGTTTATAAGTGAAATCAGCACATAAATAATGTTATACAAGCTATAATTGATGATATTATCAAAGATTGAACCAAATAATCGAATATCACCGAGAGCTCGTAAACCACGAAATGATGTATAATCTCGAATCAGATGGTAAGTAAGATGAGCAAATTATCTTCACAAAGAAAAATGCTTCAAATAGATGTTTCTCATCAATCATCACCTTCACGAACACATCTCCTTTAAATAGAAGCAAATCTAAGGTTTTCTATTTGAGTCAAACTTGAACCATAGCCTTCTATCCGTTGGGAATAGTAAATTGTCCATCAAATCAGCTTCATTTCACCCTTTTGATTCAAAATCCGACCGTTCTGACAACCTATCTCCTCCAGATTCATCCCGTTGAAGCTTCGGCGCTTGAGAGAGACGAAGGCAGCGTCGGGGTGAAAATGACGCGGCTAGGGCTTGACCCCTCGAGAGATAAGCGTCTCTTATGTGCCCTTAAGTGAGACGACGTCGTAGCCAGCAAGCGTATCAAGGAAGGTTCTGGTGTGATCGAGACGACACCGTAATGGAGACCTCTGATGATGACCAATGTGACACCATACTGGAGATGGGATCATGCGGGCTTATGTGAACTTGGGCCGCACCTATGTTCTCACAGTCCAACAGCCACAGTCCAGTCCAGTAATACTATATATTCAGCATGTATACCCGGTCCAATATCAACATGGTCCAATATCAATACATTTATAGTGTATTGCATATATTGAATTTAAGCTCATATATTGTTCTTGCAATTTCACCAAACCAAGTATCATATTCCTAAAATATATTAAAGTATACTTCATATTTCTTGAGGAAATGTTTAAGTAAACAATATATTTAAATAATTAACATATATTTGAATATATATATAACAAATACTTTAAAAGTACATTTTATGAGAGAATGTAGGAACCCGATTACTTTATAATATCATTAATTGATATTATAATTTGTACATCTTTTACTTCCTATAGTTTTGCTTTTTGCACATTTAGAAAAACATATTTAGAGAATTGATATTTTCAAGAAAATATTTTCAGTCACAACAAAAACCTATTTTCCAACACATTATACATCACTTGTAGGCCAAGAATGTAGTGCAATCTCCCTAGATCTTTACAAGGAAGCCTCCACTAAGTTCATCAACAAAATCATTAATCAAACATGTAGAGTTTCTTGTAACTATAATGTCATCTACGTACAATACTACCCAAAGCACATTCGTATCATTATGATATAAGAATAGAGAAGGATCAAAGATACAGCAATGAAAGCAACATTCTAACAGAAAACTAGAAAATTGTTCAAACCATGCTTTAGGCGAATGTTTCAAGCCATATAATGATCTATGGAGATGACAAACATGATCTAGAAATCTTGGATCAACCAAACCTTCTAGTTGAAGCATGAAAACAGGTTCGAACAAGTACCAATGCAAGAAAGCATTCTCAATGTCAAATTGTTTGATGTTCCAACCATGGATTATAGCAAGAGAAATCACTAACCTGATAGTAGTCAGACGCACAATAAGGCTATATGTTTTGAGATAGTCAATCCTGGCCTCTTGGTGATAACCATGTGCTACTAAATGTGCTTTTAGTCGATCAAGAGTCCTTTGTGGTGTGAGCTTTGTTTTGAACACCCATTTAGTTTGAATCACGTTCATGGAAGGTGAACATGGAACAAGTGACCAAGTTTCGGCTTTTTGCAGTACTTTCATTTTGTTCAACATGGTAGTCATCCACCTAGCATGTGAGAAAGGATTGGTTACACTAGAAGATGATAGGGATGTTGGAAGTTGCATGCAGGGCATAACAAGCATTAGGACACCTCATTCTAGCTTGACTTATTGTCTTCATTGGATGATTTTTGGAAGGAGTTTTGGTTGGTCTTTGACTAATGGTTTCTTGAATGGAAGTTAGGGAGGTGGTTTGATCAAAGGAACAAAGATTCATGTCAAGCTCAAAATGGAAAGAGGTCGAAGGTGAAGTGGGGTACAAGGAGATGAAGGTTGGTTTATGCTAGGTAACACGTGATGGCTTTCTTCAGCAAGGGTGATATTTAATAAAGGAACTTGTACTGCATTATTGAATGCTAGTTCAGAATTTTCTTGCCTTCCTGAGTTTTCCTTATGAAAATAAGCCAGATTTTGTGTTTTTTCTTTGTACCATGAGGTGGGTATGTTAATCCTTTCATTGCACCAAGTGCTAAGTGTAGCAATTTCTTCAGTTTGAGTTGTTGTAAGGTGATGGTGAGGTTGTACCAAGTGGATATCATAATCATATGTCATGTCTTCATGCAGTCCTTGTGAAATGGAAATTCAATTTTCTTCCTAGATTACCGTTGTGCTTCCAATATTTGTATCATCCGAAAAACAGGTTTCATGAGTGCTTTTACTCTTCTACGTGAAGTCTTCAAATGGATACACTTGTTCATTAAACACAACATGTTTGGAAATAAATAATTTACATGTTTGTATATGTAGACACCAGTATCCTTTGTAACAAGTGTTGTAACCTAAGAAAACACATGGTATTGATTTGGATGATAACTTGTCGATTAGCATTGATTTTAGGCATGGAAAACATTATGAATCAAAGATCCTAAAAGTACCATATTCTAGAATCCAATTGTAAAGTAGCTCAAAAGGTGATTTTTTGTACAATACTAAATATGGTAATTATTAATTAGGTATACTATTGTGGTAGAGGCTTCAACCCAATACTTACGTGATATTGATGCTTCTTTCAATAATCATCTTCCAAGCTCAACTATATGTATGTGCTTCTATTTGGCTATTCTGTTTTCTTCTATTGTATACGGACATGACATCTGGTGTAGGATTCTAGGTATCATAATTCCTCCTCCAGTTCTTTATCTTTCTATTAAATTGACGTTCTATCATAGATCTAAATTCAAAAAATGCATGATAAAAATCAGATTTTCTCTTCAAAGGATAAAACTAAGTATATCTTGTACATTCATCAACAAATATTACATAATATAAGAAGTTCTGGCATGACCTTTCTAGTGATGGTCCCTATTAATCACTATGTATACGTTCAAAAGGTATGTGCGATTTATATGTTGAAGTATTAAAAGACAAATGATGACTTTTTGTTTTCAAACATAAAGTACAAACTTTATGTATTTCACCTCTTAGATGAATAAGTCTTTGTTTATGTAAATCCTTCAAAATACATAAATTCGAGTTTCCAAGTCGTTTGTGCCATGTGTTACCATCTACAGCTTGTTGATGAAGTGTGAGATAGGCTTGAGTTTGTTCACTTGATAACACAGAGATATCCTCTTCTAGATCCCTTTAGTAGGCTCTGTTGTGTAGTCAAATCCTTAGCAGTAAATGAATTCTTGTCAAAGATTACCAAACAAGGATTATCATCTGTCAATTTAGAGATTGATAATAAATTTTCTTTGGTTGCTAGAGCAACTAAAACTAAATTTTATTTTATTTTCCCTTGATTGAGTCGTCTAGAGCCTATATGTGTAATTGGAATATATTCTCTGTTTCCAACAAATATTGTGTCAAAACCTGAATATTTTGAAAATGATGATAGAATACCTATTGAATCAATGATATGAGAGGATGCTCATGAGTTTGCTATCCACTTATCACTCTTAGGTTCAATAACATGTGATGTGGCTAAAGCCTTAGGTATGTTATCGACTTAGAAAGAGTGATCGAAACACCACCAACATTCAAGACCTATATAACCTTTCTTTCCACAAATTTGACAAGTGATAGGATATTGGGGAAAGAGTGAGTATCATCACCTGTAAGATCTCTTCAATTGCTTCCCATCTATTTTAAAAATGATGATAGAGTGCATGTTGAATCAATGATGTTAGAGGATGCTCCTGAGTTTGCTATCCACTCATCACTCTTAGGTTCAGTAAGAAGTAATGTGGCTAAAGCCTTAGGTATGTTATTAACTTCGAAAAAGTGATCGAAACACCGCCAACATTCAAAACTTGTATGACCTTTCTTTTCATAAATTTGACAAGTGATAGGATGTTAGGGGAAAGAATGAGTATCATCATCACCTATAAGATCTCTTGAATTACTTCCCATCAATTTGCTATGGTTGAATGATCCTTTGTTATTGTTGTAAGCTATAAGTGTAAAACTGGGTCCTTGTGAAGTAAATCTTTGTTGAATGCTTTTGTCTCAATTTCCTCTTCCTCCATGTGTGAATCGCTAAACTGAATATGCTACATTTTCAATAAGAGTTGTAGAAGTTGTTTTTGGATACATGATGATACATGATTTATATGCCTAAAGTTGTGATACCACAATACTAAAATATGATATGGAATGTCTAAACATTGTAGTTTTAAAGGATTCATAAGTTACATCGAGACTCTCTAGAAGTCTAAATGTTTTTGCAAAATCTAAAATAGGTTTTCTAATAGAGCTCAATTGATTCAAAATACCTTTGAACTCTATTAGAAAATTTGATAAAGTTTTACCTTCCTTTCATATGTTGTTGAGTTGGGAAAGTAGGTCAAACTCATGAGTTTCTATTATTTAGGCAAAATGGTTGGCCAGCTTATTCCAGACTTGTGTTGATGTCTCTAGTTCAAAAATATGACCTAGAGCTTCTTCAGATAGAGTATTGATAATCCATGATTTGACTAATGCATCACTTTGTGATTAAGAGTCATAATCACAATTTGAAGTTTCAATGTCCCCATTTGTCCAGCTAGGGCTTGGGGTTTCACCTATAATAAAACCACAAAGCTTTTAGGTTTGAAGGAATGACTTTATTTAGGTCATCCAAGATAGAAAATTCCCTTATGTGAGCTTAATTGTAATAAAGTTGCTCACATTAATGGAATTGGGAAATGGGTAAGTGTTGTTTCTGTAAGCCATTTTGGCTTTGATACCAACTTGAATTTGATAAATACACTAGATAAGTACGAAGAAGGCTAGAATATTATATATATCAAAATGGCTTAAAAAAACAATCATATTATTTCTAAGCTAATACTAAACTTATATAACCAGTAGCCTCCTATCAAAATATAGTTTTCATGTTACATAAGTCAAAGTCGGTTAGCTAGTTTCATCTTCATCCATCAAATTGCCAACCGTCTTTGACATTTTTAGGATAGCTTCTTTAAGGACAGTGTCACCTCTTCTTATCTTGTTGCTCCGATGAAAGGGCAATGGAATGCTCACCCTTTGAATAGGACTCATTGAAGATTCTCCATAGTGGTAAGCTTTGAATGCTAAGCTAGTGCTTAGTTGGAATACATGCTATCTAGTTAATTTTGGTTGGTAGACTTGTCTGTAGCAAGCCTGTGGTGCATGCAACATTTGAGTGGATTCATCAGCTCCATTCAACGTCGGAATTGTGTTAACTTCTTACATGGATGTAATTGGTGTAGGGAGATAGTTTAAGAGTGTTATTAAGGCCCATTTTCCTTTCTCCTCCAACTCCCAATTACTTCTCTCTACTTCTTCAAGTAGTGAGCCCACAACTCCAACAGAAAGAATGGTCATGTAGTTGAATTTATCACCTATTCAAGTATTCCAAGGAAAATGTTTCTAAGACATTCTTGTTGACTTTTCCTATTTGATTGGTTAAGTGAGGATGTTCCTACTGATCGATGGTCAGACACTAGGTTTTCCTCCCATGGAAGTGGCAACAAAACCATCGAAGTTAATGATTTTAAGCCCCTAATTATTGGCCTCCAAGCTCTATCAACATAACTCCATTAAGGTATTCTCTCTCCTTTTTTGAAACCCCATCACATGTAGAATTTATCCACATTTGTAAGACACCACCACATTATAAATTTTCATTAAATGCGTCTAAAGAACTTGGTACTCCTTCCATAACAATAATTTGATTGTAATTTGTTCAAGGACCTTAAACTCGTTAGGACCTTAGTAAGACCAAGAGTAGTTTTTGTTAGGACCCAAAACTGGCTCCAATACTACTTGTTGGGGAAATTCAACCAAGTCACATCATTCACAAAAAAATCAAATACACAAATATAATAACACATACACCCAAACACAGCAAATTTAAAAGGTTCAAAACATCATAATGTCCATTCTCATTAGATTTTCTTGTACATTCATTGTCCTCAAACATGTATCTCATGGATTCTTTCATCAACTAAAATCTATTAGAGGGGTTATTTCCAACAATTAGCCCCCAAAGAGACTCTCTTTACTCACCCCACTAGGTTCTTTATATTTTCTCTATTTATAGAGAAACCCTAAAGGAATCTTAGTTGAATACCATCAAGAAAGGAAATATTTCATATTCTTTTAAAATAAAATAAAAACACCTTTGCAAGAATGATGAAGCACCTTGTGTTCAAGAATTTCAAAAATATTAAAAGAAAAAGGACAAAAAAGGCACTTTTTTATTTAAAAAATAGAGACAATACCTTGACACACTTTATTAATAAAAACAAGATGAGATTAAAAAAAAACCTACTTCCACAAAATAATATGAATCCTAGCCAAATACTATCAAGAAACCCACTATAACTATAAAATATTTTATGGTTCTATAATTACATAGAAACCCCTTATTGTAATTATAATCATATTCTCTAACTTAATTGTTCCACCAATCCTAATAGTTTTTCTAGAGGATTTGTCAAAGGCAAAGAATTTCTCATATGAGGGAACAGGTCCATTCTGCGAGTTTTTGTTGCCTGCGATGAAGATTTATTCGTAAGTAGGGAACACCGAGAGTGGATGATTGACAACTTTGGGGCTAAAGAGGTGATGGAGATTAAGGATACTGACCATATGGCAATGTGTTCAAAACCACAGGAACTTTGCCATAGTCTCCTCGAGATTGCAGGTAAATACATATAAGAGTATTTCCGAGCCATTATTAATGAGACGACTATCATGGTAGCAAGAAAGCTTGCTGCCCATTCCAATCATGCATTAGGAAAAATATGGTATATTTATTATGCCTTATCGCTTGGTCTACCTTATCAATACAACAACAAAGAACATCAAGATATCCGACCTTACTGAGAAATCATATTCATTTTAGTTTAAAAGGAAAAATGTATGAGGCTTTCTCATGGTGATTGTTTTTTGGGAGTCTTCCTTGTTAATCATTTCCGTCTCCAAATAAGAAAATAACGGGCTCAACTTGTTCTTGATGTTTTAACTAGTCTCCCATTATTAAGGGTTTGTCCTTTAATTAGTTTCTTGTTGATAGATACAAGCCCACAAGCCAAATGATTGACTCAAAATCAAGGATCTAGCCAATTTGCAGAGAAGTTATTTGACAGTTTCTGACCATTCAACAATTTTGTGGAAAATGATAACTTTTCCCTTAGTTTTTAATTCTCTGAATAGGAAATAGAGTATATAATTTCATCCATTCATAATATAAACTTGAGAGTTCGGTTTCAATTTCGTTTCCGTGAAGTGTTTGATATTCTTGCAATATCAGTTGCAATCATTTACTACGAAAGATATAGAAATTACAGTTTTTTGTGATTTTGATTGAGCTTCATGTCTAATGATGAAGAAGTCTATCACTAGATTTCATATTACGTAACGAATTCCCTAATATTTTGGAATAGGAAGAAACAATTTAGAATGTCAAGATCATTAACAAAACAAAATACAAATCTATGGCATCAAACTACACGAGAAGTAGTACAAATATTAGTCTTGTTTCAAGGCTTAAAGATACAATTAACTCAACCTGCTTGGCTTTATTATGATGGCAAAGTTTATGAAAAAAATAAACACATCAACATAGACTATTTCCTTATTCAAGAGAAATTTGAAGAATGAATTATCGCAAGAAAATATGTGCACCCCAAAATTTGCTTATTGATATTCTAACTAAAGCCTTGATTAGAAAATAAAATGAAGGTTTCATTTATCATGTTCAAATTATCAACTAGAGGGACCTTAAAAGATTACAAACCCACGAGCGCAAATTATTAGACCACATCAAGGATCCAACCTATTTGTAAATAAGTTATTTGAAAAAATTTAATTGTTGATCAATTTTTGTATAAGATGAAAATTTTGCCCTTAACCATCGATTTCATAAATAGGAAATAAAGTATTGAATTTTTCCCATTCATAACTTCGACTCTTACTTTGAGAATTCTGTTTCACTCTTGTTTTTGTTAGCCAATTGAACGATATTCTTACAAGATCAATTGCAATCAATTGCAATCAATTACATCAAATTTAGATATTCTTACAAGATCAATTGCAATCAATCACTTCAAATTTAGATCATTTTTTTTTTCATTTGCTTTGATCGTCAAGTTTAGCAATTCTAATTGTAAGAAGGTTGTGGTCTAACTAGTTCTTATTATTTAGATTTATAAGTAACAACAGTATAGCTCCTCTTTTCAGACTGAAATAAATCATTCAGTCTTCACATTACATACCCAGAAGAACCCTCCATCTTTAAAAGAATCCTCTGCCTCTGAAGCAGAGTGCAGGCCTCTCCAACTCGGAGTTCCTGGAATCTTCAACTAACCTTCCTAGACCGATGTGGGTGATGGGTTCCTAGGCTGGTTCCTGTTAAATAGGCACCATGATAAATCTTCACGAGTTCACCAGCAGTTCTACTTGCGACCCCTTGGATACGCTAGAGCAGGTTAAGGTGGAGAAACCCAGTTTGAGAGAGCAAAGAGGCTCTTGAATACTGAGAAACTGTGGAGTTGATGTGATTGGTCCACCAACTATCTTTGGGACATTTGATATTGGATCAAGTGTCCTCTCAATGAACAAGCTATAAATATTTATACCATCTATATGGTAAATTTAAAGTTTCACTATCATAAAAGTATCTTTCTTATAATTTTCATTTGAATTATGTCTTATGATTTTTTTCAATCATTTTGTATAATTATTTTTATCTAATAGGAACAAAATTTGACTTGGTTAAAATAGATATAGATCTAATTCCCGAAATTTATGCTTCCTTATAGATCTAAAGTTCATATTTTCAAGAATAATACTCTATTTTATCTAACTATTACTTTATTTTTATGATTTATTTGATATATAACTTTTAAGTTCTTGCAAAGCTATCTTGCATATCTCTATTTATCTCTATTTTTCATTGCATCAATTGATTTCAAAATGAATGCTTTACTTGGCTAGACAACTAACCATAACACTTGACAAATATCTTCCCTCAACCTTAATTGTAGAAACAAAATTTCCAGAGAAGATATTAACTACAGCAACAAATGGCAAAGAATCATTTATGCTCATCATACATCAAAAAATTACCGCCACTTACTTAGTACTAGATCAATTTACCATCAACAACTAGAAGTTCGGAGTCTGAGAAACAGGAAGCAGTTAACTAGAGATAAGCACATTCAAAATTAAGTTGTTTCATGCATGTGGAGCAAGAACTATTTATACCTGAAAACTAAACTTGTAACCAAAAATCCATTGCACGTCATTTAAGCATTTTTCCTTTCCTATAATATCCCAGAATTACAATTATCTACAATATCAGTACAGAAATTAATACTTAAATTCAAGCAGAATCTTAAGGCATAAAAATTTGTGACGAAGATAATTTCTTCCAAATTCACCCTAGCGTCGCCTGATTTTGAAGTTTCCTAAGCATTGAATCATGTGGAAAATTGTTCAAACATAGACTACTTAACATGATAGGCCAACCCCACCTTGCCATTTACCATTGTCATGTGGTGATTCGTATTGTTCAATCCGTTGATGGCAAAAAAAGCTTCGGAAGAGGCAAATCCATTCAACTCAATATATGTGCCTTCTTTGGTGGTGCAAGAAACAGGATCATAAAGCATACAATTATCAAAAAAGTTGCTTTATTATTTTTCCTATCAATAAAGTTTACCGAAATTCACTCTCCATGATAGAACAAACCGCGTTGAGAACTAAATTCTTTCACTTTCAGCTCTGAGGCTATCAAACTCGGCTTAATTTCTTTATCTGCTAAATCAGCATGTGTTGCCTTGACCACTTTCTATTCTCAAGAAATCAAGGTATGACTTACCATTTAGTTTTTGATCAAAAAAGCCCTTAAAGTACTCCTCCGCAGGAACTTCTCGAAAAATTGCTGGGTTATGAGGGCCAATAAGGCTACCTGCAGGGCACAATATTGAGTCTAGCTTGGAACTATAAAATGTAGCAACCGAAAGCCTCTCTTTTAATGGGTTCACTGCTGCCCTATGCTCAATGCTCCGATAAATGCCATTGCTTACAATCTGCAAGGAAACGAGAAACTAAGAAGCACTGTCCTCTTCAAATAAACCGAGAAATTACTTAACTACTTGACTCAGTTTCTGGGAATATTTCAGGTTACTGATAAAGTCAAAAACAAAAGTTTCCTAAGTTAAAACTTAGATCTTCCAAAGCAAGAGGCTGGTGCCTATTGCTGGATTTAACAGATTCCAGGCCCTTGCAGAACAAAATATGCTAGAACGAAATATTCCAAGCTATGCGTCTCATTCATATAGACATTATCTAGCTCTTGTAGTTTGGCATAAGGGATTTTGGTTGCTTACACGCTTGCTATCTTCACAGAGGCTTTGGCAGTTCAGCTAAAAATTACAAGGGGAAGTTATTCTTTCCTGATTGGGGGAAAATGCAAGAAAAAATGGGTTATAATCTGGAAAGATCAGTTTTCTTGATATCTAGGTTCAGATAAACACCATGTCGCAGGAGACAATCTTTTGTTTCCACTGTTGGAGAAGAGCAGAAATATAGCACTGGATCACACTGTTCGATTCTACTCTGCTATTCTAGTAACTTATTTATTAATAGCCAAATCTTAGCCATTTCATGGGTTAGTCTTCTCTTTAGCAACTGAAATTGAGCTTAAGCTACGCTGTGTTTAGGCCAGAGTGAACAAGCACCTCCATGATATCTCCAATATTGACTACAAAAGCATTTGGAAGAGGTTTAACGGGAACCCATCTCCCATCCTTTCTGATTTGCAGGCCTTCTGTTTCATTGAGCTGATACAGAATTGTCAGGGCATCGGCATCAGAATGAGGAGTGAACCCAATGGTCTTCTTGGGTTCAGGGCATGGAGGATAGTAATTCATTCTTATTGACTGAACTCCATCACCAAACAGCTCGTTCATTTCCTCAACATCCATCTCCAAAGCTTTAGCCATGTGACCTAAGATTTCCATGGCCAGCTTTTTCGCTTCTAAAGAGTAAGCATCCATGGTATTTCTGCAGCACAAATATGAACACGAATTGAAATCGAGTCACTGCGTTAGAGCTCCAACTAGGGCTTATAGAACCAAACTGTGTGGGCATAGAGAAACCTGAGCTTTGGAGGAAGCTTATTAAATAGTTCACCCCTCCTTAGATTGAGTGGAAGAGTAGTCACATAGAACATGTCCGACCAGTCTAGCTTTTGGTCCTCGGAAACCACAAAGAGCTGTCCAAATCCCTCCTGATTGTCTGGTTGTTGCCAAAGCTTCTTCCTTTCTTCATAGGGAAACTTGAACAGGTTCTCAATTTCTGTCCTGAATTCTTCCAGCAAAGAATTACTAATTCCATGGTTCGTAACCTGCTCTTAACAATGGAAAAAACCGTTGTACTGACAAGCCAATATACGAGCTAGAATTCAATAATACGAAAGTTGAAGCATAGGCAAACCACTTATCGAAAATGTTACACTCATATCTTATTATGCTAGCCGTGTGGCAAGAAGTATCAAGTACTGAATCACGCAGTTTTAGAAAAGGTAATAAAACAAAAACGGATCGCAACTACCCTCTTCTTTTGTCTCTCTAAAATTTCCTGCCGGTCTGCCAACAACCATAAGTTTCTAAGTATCTATCATGTAAACAACTAACTTCACATTGAATTTGTTGCAGGGTAAAACCAGCTTGTGTACTGTGCTATGATTGTTGTAGTTCGAGGCAATAAGGTTGTTATTAGCAAGAACATTCTGGAAGTATTGCAATCTAAAGACGTAAGATATGTCACAGTAAAGAGACAAAACTAGCTCAAAGTGAAACTCGGAACTGAAACATTAGTAGACAGAGTCTTCGTCATTTTTTTGCGGGAAAAACGAAAAAAAAAAAAACAACTAGGAACTTCAAACATTTATAGATATAGATTAGTAACATGAGTAAGGTATAAATGTCATAAGTTAGGTTTCGCTGTGGCACGTTGGTCTTCTAGCTCATTTTTTCTTTTCTGCACCAATACCTCTTCTTTTTTACAATTTTTTTAGTTCGTTCTTTTAGGACAGAAAAGAAAATATAAAGCCATATTAATCCTAGAGAGAAGACTTAGGCCCCAAATATGAAACCCATTGAAGCCTAGGGCCTGCTGGTGACCTTGACCTTTTGGAGCTGCTGGTTGCTTCGGCCTGGAACATTATTAGAGTACATACCTGGAAGAATCCCCAGTCTTTACAAGCAGAGTGCAGTCTCTGCAACTCAGAGTTCATCGAATCTTCCACAAGCAATCTAGAGAGATCAATCACGGGCACAACTTGAAGCGATGATTCGTTGGAATCGATCAAAAGGTCCTGACTTTCACGCACGTATCGAGATGGGACATGGGTGATGGGTTCCTTGGCTAGTTCCTGAACACTAGGCACTATGATAGATCTTCCAAAGTTAACTTGCACATCTGTCAGTGACTCCATGGACTTCATGGATACGCTGAAGCAGGTTGAGGGGCAGAAATCCGAGCTTTTTTATCAACAAGTGATGTGAGGAACAAGGAGGGCTCTCCAAAAACCACAAACCGGAGTTTATGCTCTCTGCCTACAAATGGTGTAGGTGGGACATTTTATACTGGGGCCAGTGGAAATCGGATAACGTCCGCGGGAGAAAAGGTTCAGATACAATGTTTCGTTAAATATTCGTTAAGAAATCATGGTCGTGACTTGTCTAAATTTGTTTCTTCTATCCTCCTCGTAATGAGTTCCTAAAAGGAACAGAAGAAATTGAGAGACCAGAAAAGGGTGTGACTGCGAAAATTAGAATGTCATATCATGTTTGCTCCGGCAAGATTGTATCCAACACCGGCAACACCACAGGAGCTTTCAAGGAGACATAAATCTTGTCCGGCTAGTTATTAAATTTTCTGTTGTAATGTTGATTTGTCCTTCGGATAAAACCAATAAAGCGTAGTCGAATATTGTAAGTAGACATTTTCAAGTATTCATTTGGTTTTCTTTTATTGGTTCGGGCTCAGTTAACTATGGACAATGGGGCTTCATAGTCACGTTTCTGATCTTCTCCTTTGGAGGATGCAAAGAAATTTCAGAAATTCTGTCAACAAATTACAGAAATCGTACAAAACCTTCCTAAATGATGCCCAATCAGCCTGTTTTGTCACTCAAAAGAATTCTACCCTACCTTTTTAATTAAGAAAATAAGTCCTTTTGCCATCCCAATTCAGAGTGAATTTATATTTCCCATGTTCCCTTGACTTTCTATTCAACAAGAGTTTAGTTAGGATGCAAATTTGATGATATTGCGTTTGTTTAACTTATTTAAATTTACAGATCTTTTAGATAAATTTTTCTAAAGAGTAAATGGATTAACTTTGATTGAAAAAGTACCAATGGTACTTACGCTATCCAATTTCATTTTCTTTCTTTTTTCTCATTTTGGCTAGTGGAGTAATTAGATAACCTCAAATTATGCTATTTTTTATAAATAAATTTATTTATATAAAAAAAAAAAGCTTTTGTAAGCCTCTCACAAGGAGAGACATTTATATTTACTTCAGAAGCACTTTCGTCCACTAAAAAATTAACCATTTACAACGTCTCTTTTCCCTCCACTGTGGACGATATAAACAAGCAGAGCTGGAAAAAAGAACGAATAGAAGCCTACAGGAGACTACAGAAGCGAATATAGGAGAGTTCAACGTCATGAAAAAATCTCTCCTTCCTCACCATCTACATTCAAATTCACCTCGTAATCATCTTCCATAGACTCAACTTTGATGAATAAACCTAGCTGCTCCAACAGGGTTCGTGGGTGAGACAGAGAACAGCCAAGCAACGCATCCAGCTCCTTCTGAATCCACAGATTCTCCTCAAGATCAACAGTTTTTTCCACCTGTGTGGGCAAGAACAACATCGGATGCAATTCCCAAATAATAAAAAACATCACATTCTATAACAAACAATGTGAACAACTATTCAACGAAGCCAAACCTTATGAACCGCAGCTCGAGCAGCTTCCCTTTCTCTTTCCCGCTTCTGCTTCAGCTCAAGCTCTTCCTTCCTTCGTGATGCAACTTCAGCCACTCTAATTTGAGCTTCAATCTTAGCTTTTTCTGAAAGCAAAAAGTCATGAACGTCAACTAAAATGAAATGGTAGATGGAAATCGACAGAATCTGAAATACAAGAGGAAGAGGGAGACATTCAAAGGATAAGATTACAAGCCCCAAGAGTATCAATCTATCCGCCCCTACACACCCTCAATCCCAAATCAAACAGAATCAATTACGCACATCCCAAAATCAAAGGGAAAAAAACGTGACTGGAAAATGAAAGCCTTATACACCCCATAAATAAGAAGGTTCAGGAAGACTTCAAAATGCAGGCATAGAAAACACTAAACCTAACAAGGTCTAAGAAGTTATGAAATTGCTGGATTTCCAGCCTATAAATCCACTAATGCAGTGATAATATACCATGAAAAAATGATGGAATAAATATAATGTGTGGGATTACGCCTGCGATAGTATAAAGTCAACTGGCTCATCACAAAAATGCCAAGTCATTACAATTAACAAAACTCAAGGTTTGTTCTGACTTTACAAGTATTAAGTAGCATAACACACCTTCACGCTGTCTCTTTTCCAATCTTTCCTTTTCCTGCTGCATCTTCAAAGGGTCAGCTTTATTCCCCTGCCATAAACAAGAAAATAGCAAATATGAGCAATCATAAATGCAAACTAACACAGGATATCCAAATGTACATGCAGAGAATGTCCTAATTGACCTCTGGACTCTTTTCTTTCTTTTTCCAAAAGCAAAAATTGCCACGTCTAGAGTTTCCAAAAAACAAAAAATCTTACATGGTCAAGCAGTGTCTTCTCTTGTGCTTTCAGAATAGTTTCTGCATAACGGCTTTTCAGCATTGCCACACGGAGGGCCTTCTTTGGTGAAAGCGGTACATCAAAATCTGGACATCCTGTAACAAGCAGACAGTATAGAACCAGATTTACGAGTTATTTGGCTTGCAATGTCAAACAGTAACAGTAACACTTGAATTCAAGCATGACTGACCTCCTTGGGAAGTAACATCTGTTGAAGAAAGCATGGGCTGAGAGATAAAGCATGCAGTTTCCTCATTGAAAACACTTACAGCCCCTTCATATCATAACCAAGAGCACGCCAACATAAGATAACAAAAAAGGAAGGAAATATCACTTATATATGGTCAAATAAAATAAACCACCTACCATCAGAATCTAGATCTGTCTTGCTCGTTTGGGACACACAGATGCTTTTTGCCTGACAATCCAAAATTTGAACTGAAGTTATAACAATTCTCACTGGCCAGAAAATCTCATCCACTTCTAAAAATAATGTCAACCATACCTGTCTGGAAGCATTTACACCACAAACTCGAGAATCCCTGCCCAGTGATCTCTCTGAAGATAAATCTGAAAAAAAAAAAAAAGGATCTTCAATGAGCCAATTAAACACTAGATAACCAAAAAAGTAGCAAACAAAAGACCAGCTAACCACCTGAGGACGCATAGGTTGAATCACAAGGAACGCTGCATTGGCATTTAATGTTGCCACATTTCCCACATTTGCGAGTAATCAGGGTCAATGGAGCTTTGGCATCAGCAGAGCCACAAGCATGTCTACTGCCAATGTCATCTGCTATAGGACAAATTGCCAATTAGATCCTATAGAGATCCATAAAGCAGAAAGCACAGACTGCCACTTAATACCTTTGGGGAAGTCCTTTGCTGATGACTTATTTGCAGAGTTCCGTGATGCCTTGGCTAGCTGTGATAAGAAACAGAACATACACAACTCAGACAGATAAGAAAACACCTCTAATGATAGAAAAATAGAAAATTTTAATTTAAGCAAATAAGAGAAAAAAGAAATCTAATGTCCACAAACTACCATAAGTTACACATGCCAATTGAGTTTGGAGAACTCATGTTTGCTAAACAAGATAAGTTTCAATTCTATCTCATTCATTATTAACACTCAAATACAAAATCATACCGAATCATGAATATTATTAACATATTACTCACTTCAGCATCCCTTCCATCAGGATTCCTTGTAAGCTTCTCAACAGATGGCGTTGACCTCTTAGGCAATGGATTATTATGTGAAAGAGGTGCCTTACGAACAGAGTGTCTTGTATCATTAGTCTCTTTCACTCGAGCAATTGGAAGTCCCGCCTGCCCAACCTTTGAGCTTTCATTATTCCGCTTTTCCCCAGAAGCATTCCATCTTGTCTCAAAAATATTTTTTAATTCCACAGCCATTTTATGGACGCTATTATCAGGAGGGTTATAAAGCATGGCATTGGAAAAGGTCAGCCTGACATCAGCTGCAAACTCTTCAATGCCAGAATACATATTTTTCTCCAGTCTAGACTTTATTGTTCCCAGATCCATGGGCCTGGTTATAATGGAGAAATAATCAGGAATTTTTAAGGCCACAGGATCCACAGGTTGGTTGAAAACCCAACCAGCCGGATGAGTCATTAGTTTTTTCAAAATCGTAGTACACTGTGAAGTCATGGTACGATCCATCCTTTGCCTCTTCTCCCTTCGACTCTCTATTAACTCTGGTGGCCCACGCTTGTTTATCCCTGGCATAGACGATTTTGCCTTCAGATATGTAGGATCCAACTTCTTTCCTCCACCAGAAGGACAACTGACAGTACTGTGCATCTTTTTCATCTCAGGTAGACTACTTTCATTCACACCATCACTGAAATTCTGCTCATCACCAAAGGAGACCTGCTGTGACTGCTCACATGCTCCTGTGCCAGGAGTGGCTTCTATTCTTTTCTTGGAGAATTTAAGCATGAAGTTATTGTTTGATACAATGGTTTCAGCTGCAATCATATTGAGAATCCGATAATCTCAAATGAAGCCAGTCAACTGTAATTGACCTCTTCAGTATACCACCACTGAGCCAATAGCTTTCATGACCCAGATAAGAGGCATAACAACCACCCCTGCAAGAGATTTTGCCACAGATAAGCCGCGCCAAAAGATATTCTTGGGGTTGCATGCAACTTATAATATTGTTAAAAAAAAGGCTAAAAAGAAGAGAGATATGCAATTAAATTTAATATCTTAATATATACAAGCACAAAGTCAAGATATTAGCACTTGGACTTTTGCAACTTTCCAACAAAAGTTTGTATGCTTACACATAAGTGAATAGACACTTGTAGTGCTCTCTCATATAGTTTCTATTCATGAATGGCACATTAATTAGTTGTGAAACTACATCTCCATCCAACAACTGTTGCAAAGCACACTAATATCATAAGACAGATCTTCACAGGTTTAATGAGAATCTCCCTCTGATAGGCATTCACGCATGAAGATGCAAAAGCTAGCTAATTGGATTCCACATGGACACTTCCCATGCGTCTACTATTGCATAATAACAAGCGTACATGTGAAGCCACGAATCTTAGACACACGAAATCCACTGCAAATATTTTTCAAAGACATAACATATATAGAGATGTTTAAAATGTTATAGTAGATGACAAAAATGAAACTGAAAAATAAAATCCTTAAAACTAAGAAACAGAGTGATATGACAGTGGAATATGATAAGAATAAAGAATGAAAGAGATATCCCCAAATTCACGCACCGAAGTCTCTAAATACATGAATATCTCCCGCCGGAGCTAATCAATTATATGATAAACAAAAACATCCGGCCATCATTCATAAATCACAGGTCCCCGATTGCCTGACAAATGGATCGAAAATGTCCTGTAGGGTTGAGCAGATCCATATTTCCAAACCCAAATCCAAATGCAACACTAACCATAAACTTCAACCAAGATTCTAACCCTATGATTCCCAATTCGAACTCTAACCTTAAACCGTAAACCCAGATTCACCCCAACACCTCAGCGAAATCAAACCTTCGCTGAAACACATGTTCAAACCTCGAACCAAATTTTAAACGCTAAACCATCCAAGATTCAAACCAAAACCCGCAACCCAAATTAAACCCTAAACCACCTCGAATTCAAACCTAAACCCCAAATTCAAAACACAATCCTCCCCCTAGTCAAACCCTGGACCCGAAACCAGAAATCACAACCCCACCCTCCTCGTTTTCAAACCCTGTCCAAAACCAAACCCTCACACCCCCCGACAAACCCCAATCTAAACCAAATTCCAAATCCCAACCCAGAACACAGATACAAACGCTAACCCTAAACTAAACCTCAGCCCTAGTTCAAGTCCCGGAGATGAATATGATAATTCGGCGAAACGAAGTAACCAAACAACCACAAAATCGAAGAACGAAAAATTGAAGTTGGCTTTCGATAACTTACAATCCGTCCGGCCAACTGCAAGCACGAGGCCGAGGACTCCGAAACAACCCGGCGGCGTCGAAGAGAGAGAATTGCGGCGGAGAGAGTCCCCGAGGGACAAGCAAAGCGCGTTACGGAATAAAACTACGATTGTATCTCCTAGGTCAAACCCGAAACCAAAGTATCACTTATCCGGGTCGTCTTTCGGGTCACATCTAAATATCTGGATGCCTGACTTACTTTTTCCTTGGCGCTTAAGTCAGGGTTGAAGCCGACACGTAGCACTAATTTTATTTTTAGATCATAAAAAATTCATATCTTTGTTTAATACGAATTTAATGAAACTAATATTAACATTTCTTAATGTAGCAAGTTTTTGTCCATTATATTTTTATATGTGATGTACTATTTTTTTAAATTCCTTTTTCCTCATGTGGATAAAGTTGACGTAGGGAGTTGTTTTGTTGGTAATCTATAACTTAGACAACAACCAAAAAAAAAAAACCTCATAGAATTAAATGAATTGAAGAATTTCCTTTTTTCAATCAAGAGTGGGTGGGGATTATAGAAGATTTACTTGGGAGGGAATTATTGATAAGAACATGGGCGTGGAAAAAGTATTTTCTTTCTTCTTTTTTTTCAATTTTACCTCTTCCGAAATGAGAAGCAGCTGTATGAGAAAGCCTAACAATGCCTAAGCTTCCTCCCTCCTCCTGTCATTTTGGACATTTTTTCACTTTATAAAAGGATGCTAGTGTGACTATCTTTTGCATTTTGGTTGAAGTACTCTAGTTTAATAACATCATACTCTCTATCCTTTGGAACATATAATTAAGGAGCTTCCATTATAGAATTGTTCATCTTTGTTTGCCAGCAAGTTGGGGTGCAGCAGGCGCTTCTACTGGTTTCTGTGAGTCAAAACTCTTTTCCCATTCTGTTTTTCCTTTCTACGAGTATAACTAAGCTGCAGTCATGCATTCTCATTGCTGTGCAAGATCCCACATGCCAATAGATGAAGGAAGCAATAACTTTGTGTAACAGACCAAAAGTTCATCTTCAATATGATGAAAATTGGGTTAAAGGCTAACGGATTCGATTTTCAAGCCCTTCACTTTCAAACGGTTAGATCCATCTAGATGAAGCAGACAAAATGCGCAAATCACCAAGAATCATACAAATCACAAGATATAGAGAGAAGTAACCAGCATTTCACCAAAAATCTCCACAAGAACAATATCCATTCTTAAAATGGTGAAAGCGATTCGTATCTCGAACAATGATCTCCCTCCCTGTAAAATTTGACGTAACCTTCATGAAAGAATGGCAATCCCCACAGATTCTGAGATTTTTCATAATCCTGATAGGCATATTCTGGGGTAAGCACATCAGACCAAAAGTAAGAGCAAGCTTCTCACTATGGTGTCTCAAAAGTTGTTGTTTTTTACTCTCTTCCACAAAATGAAGGTCGTGTTCAGTCTCAGCCTTGTAATCTAGCTTGTCCAACTTTTCAATCAAATCATCCAACTTTGTGTAAATCTCAGCAATTCTAGGATGATTTATCTCTCCAACCATAAATGAATGAACTTTGTCCTTGATTTCAATCCAACTCATACCCCTCTCCTTCTTGACCTCACTTTCCTTAAGCAGCTTCCTCACCTTTGCAACTTCTTCCCACTTTCTATTTGCTGCATAAACGTTCGAAAGCAAAATATGATTTCCCGCATTCTCTGGTTCCATCTCAAACAAATGCTTAGTTGCAACCTCAGCCAATTCGAGATTTCCATGAACTCTACAAGAAGACAGAAGCGAACCCCACATTGAAGCAGTCACATCAAATGGCATCTTCTTTATCAGGTCATAAGCTTCATGAATCAACCCTGCCCGACCTAAGATATCGACCATACATGAGTAGTGAAGAACATTGGGGGACACTCCGTGTTCACTTACCATAAGATGGAAGTATTTCCGTCCTTTTTCAACCAAACCCATATGGCTACACGCAGACAAGACGGATATATATGTTACTTCATTTGGATAGCCACCCATTTGTTGCATTTTCTCAAATAGAATCATTGCTTCCAAGCAGTGAGCATGCTTGGCGAAACCAGAAATCATTGCATTCCATAAAACTATGCTCCTCTCTTCCACACCTTGAAACACAAACTTAGCTTCTTGAATGCATCCGCATTTGGCATACATGTCTATAAGAGAGGAAACAACATACACATTTGAACCAAATCCAACTTTACATAACGCAGCATGTACCTGGTTTCCTTCAATTAGAGCTGCCAAACCTGCACAAGCACATATAGCGGATGAAAACATATACTGGTCCTGCACCAAACCCAATAGTTGAGTTCTGCGAAATAGAACTAAAGCCTCCTCATGAAGACCATTTTGCACGTACCTCGCCACCATTGAACTCCACGTAACGGCACTTCTCTCTGGCATGGACTCAAAAACCAAGCTTGCATCCTTTATCAAACTACACTTGGCGTAAACATCAAGCAATGCAGTTCCCACAAACACATTAGACTCCATTGCAGCCTTAATAGCAAAAGCGTGTAACTGTTTGCACTCGAACACAGCATATTTCGCAGCACAAGCACAAAGCACACTCGAAACAGTGAATTCACTACTTGCGGTTCCTTCTCTTTGCATCTTAACAAAAAGGCCAAGAGCTTCTTGGGCCTCACCATTCTGAGTAAGCGACGCAATCAAGGTATTCCACGAAACCAAGCTCCGGTCCGGCATTTCATCAAAGACTTTGCGGGCACAGTAACCCAAGCCGCATTTAGAATACAAGTTGATAAGCATGTTCGAAGTTAAAGTGTCTGTTTGAAATCCAAAACGAATGACAAGTGCATGGCCGGCTTTCCCTTCCATTGGCGCTCTTATTCTTGCAGATAACTGCAGGAGTCCATGCAAGCTACCAACATGGGTCGTGGCACTTGTACCCACACAAACAGGGTCTTCCGGCTCTATGTTAGGGTTCTGAGAGATGTCAATGGCCAAGAACGAAAATTGTCTACAAAGGAGGTCGGAAGCAACACATAGTCTCCCATATCTCCTCAGCGTTTTCATTTCACGCTTGTTTATCCTTGGCAAAGACGATTTTGCCTTTAGATGTGAGGATCCAACTTCTTTCCTCCACCAGAAGGACAACTGACAGTACTGAGCATCTTTTTCATCTTAGGTAGATTGCTTTCATTCACACCATCACTAAAATTCTGCTCATCACCAAAGGAGACCTGCTGTGACTGCTCACATGCTCCTGTGCCAGGAGTGGCTTCTATTCGAAGAGAGAGAATTGCGGCGGAGAGAGTCCCCGAGGGACAAGCAAAGCGCGTTACGGAATAAAAAAACCAAAACCAAAATATCACTTATCCGGGTCGTCTTTCGGGTCGCATCTAAATATCTGGATGCCTGACTTACTTTTTCCTTGCCGCTTAAGTCAGGGTTGAAGCGGACACGTAGCACTAGTTTTATTTTAGATCATAAAAAATTTGTATCTTTGTTTAATACGAATTTAATGAAACTAATATTAACATTTCTTAATGTAGCAAGTTTTTGTCCATTATATTTTTATATGTGATGTACTATTTTTTAAATTTCTTTTTCCTTATGTGGATAAAGTTGACAAAGATTTGTTGATCGAGAATTTCACCTGCTATGAATTCGAATTTCTTCTCTACCTTCTTGGTTGGGTATATGTTATAATAAAAATTTAAAATTAAAAAAATCTTATAAATTAAAAGAATTGATAAATTTCCTTTTTTCTATCGAGAGTGGGTAGGGATTATAGAAGATTTACTTGGGAGGGAATGATTGATAAGAACATGGGCGTGGAAAAAGTATTTTCTTTCTTTCTTTTTTTCAATTTTACCTTTTCCGAATTTTTTTTCTTTCTTTTTGAGTTACATAATAAAACCTATAATTAAGGGTGGCTTAAAATTCAATCCTTAGCTTCCAGTTCCATGAAGCTCCACCAGGTAAATTTAAAACCGTTATAATCTAAAATCGTAACCTACGTAATATAGCATTTTAAAACTAATTTGGGTATAAAAAATCGACACGTCAATCTTTAAACGTGATTGGAGGAGGTTGGTCATTCCACAGATCCCAGGTTCTTCAATCCTTCAACCATCTTTGGCCACACATGCCGCCTTGCTGCCAGCCCAAGAAACCGATTCCGACGACCATTTCACCGAAGATCTTCAGAACCACGAAATCCAGTAGACCCTCGTATGTGTTGCCGGATCACCGACAAGCTCCTTATGATTTGACTCAAGTACCCGAAGTCACTGATCGCAGAAGCAACAACGTTCCCGGCAAGATCTGCTGGAAACCAAATTCGAGGCAAAAGGGAGGATACTTCAGCTATTTGACCGGTTTTGGAGGCAACAGAAAACGATACTTTGCCAGACGTTCCGGTTCAGGTTTTGCAATGTGGTGTTGATAAAGGGTCTTTTAGGTGATCGGAGGAGCAAAGTCTGTAAAACTTCGAAAGAAATGGATGCCAAGGGCAATGAAGCAGTGGTGCCCCATAGGAAAGCTAAGTCGGTGCAAGAGCAGATTAAGGTGGCGTCGAAGGCTCGGTGGACGCTACCATCAATGTGCAGGTCGGTATTAGTAATGTCGAGATATCGAGAAAGAAAACAGTAAAATAGTTCACGACGTTGGCTTTGAAATGCAAATACTAAAACATATAGTGATTAAGCATCATTAAGACCATTCCGCTCGTAATTCGAAACAGCCTATAGCTAGTGGATCAAGCACATAAATCTGACCGAGCAGCAAGAACGATTCAACTCTCAACGAATACCAAAGGTTTTCTTCACAACTGTCAACAAGCAAATGGGATATTGAATTGCAGAAGTATTAAGTAGATGGGCTCAAACGCAACCCTAGTATGCCATCAACCCTAAATTTTTGTCAAGTTAATTCAACTTCAAACAAGCAACAGTAACTAGCCAAAGTATTCAAATTATTTCGGGCACAAAACATAAACTCCACTAAATCATGCATTTCACTTCTAGAGACTAAGAGAGAATTTGTGTGATAATGGATCACTTTCGTAGCACCATTGAAACTAGATTCAGAACATAAAAGAACACTGACATTGCACTAAAATATACCGTGTGGCATTTCACTTCTAGAGACTAAGTTCCCCAGATCAGATTTTGACAACAAAACGCATATAAAACCAAGTTCCATAGCATCCAATTGTCTCTCAGAGCAATCCTTAACACTACTTAATCTTTCAGTTCAGTTCTATTGTTTAGGATTCAGCAAGCGTGTTCTTTAGGGCCTGGTACAGAAGAGTTAGCAAGACGACGCAAAGTTGCAAAAACTCCCAAATTACTTCTCAGGCAAACATAAACCCTACTTAATCATTCGTTTTACTTCTGGAGATTAAAAGTAACCTTGTGTGAAATGATCAACCACTTCAAGCATGCATGTTCCGCAGGGTTCAGCATTGAAACTGAATCCAGAATATATTACACCAGAGGTAGACTAACACAATCTACGCAGCATCAGGACAAGTATAAAATTCCCCAAACCAGAGAATTAACACCACGACAGACACAAACCCAAGCCAAAACATCCATATAGTGTTTCTTAGCACATACTTAATCTTCACTTTTCTTCTAGGGATTAAAACTGACTTTGTGTAAAATTATTGATCACTTAGCAAGCACGCTCTGTTGGGCCTGGTTCTCCTGCTGCTGCTGATAGTTCAGAGGCCTCCTGAAGAGCATAATATGTGGTTCGGGGCGATGGATTGCATAATGAACCCACCCTCGACTCTGCTGAACCCCAATCGCACGCCATTCATTCTATACTCATTCACAAAAGAAAAAAAGGACAAACGAAAATAAATACAGAGCATCCAAAAATCCGATTCAAATAGAATGCAGAAAAGAAAATCTATACTAAATTATTTTTTTTCTTAAAAAAGAAAAAAGAATGAATTAATGAAATGTTCTTGATCTTCATTGGAAATTTGAGTAAAGAGTAATAAACACGTCAAAGGCTTCAGAGAAAATCAAACTCAAGGTTTACGAGAACTTTAAAAGATTGCTTACTTCAGAGAGAAGGCGATTCTTGGGAAGCAGTTTCGCCGTTTCTGGAGGAAGCACCACATGCCTTGAAAGAACAATAAGGACCAGAAAAAAAAAAAAACTCATAATTTTAATAAGCGGATTAGAAAAAAAATAAAAATAAAAATAAAAATAAAGAAACTGAACACAAGAAAACAAGAAGAAAGAAAAGAGTGAATCAGTGAAGGAGAATGATGTGAATGATAACTACCGATACTCGTAGGTGTCATCAAAGTACTTCTCGGAGTACTGGATCTGACCCATTTCTCACGAAAGATCCACTAGGGTTCAGTGCTTTACTCGATCTGTGAAAAGAATTACACAGATTCGTTACAAAGGGAAATATAAACAGATATCAAACTGTTTGCGAAATTAAAGTACCCAAAAGACTCGATCAAGTCCAGAGAGAATCGGGAGGAACGTAATCTTACTGAGGGGATGAGGAATCAAATGAGAGACAGAGAGGGAGAGGAGGAAGTACAATAATAAGGGGGCAGAAGGTAAATTCGCTTCCTATAAAGGACGTTCGAGGGGGCTTCCCATGTGGGACTGCGGGATTTTGAATTTCAAAATTTTGAACTACAACGTTTTGGAGTTCGGCGATGGTTCTAGAAAATTGTTTAAAAAAATATTGAAAAGGCTCTGATCTAACGGTGCAATTGAATCGGATGAGTGTACCTCTAGAGAAATAAGCATATCCAAAATGCGGGTCAGGCCCAGTTGTGGGCTACAATGTTCGTTGTACGAAGGGCTTTTAAGGACAAACCAGGTCCATATCCAGTCGCCTTCTAGATCCACTGCAGAAAGCCGGAGGTCACTGCAATGGAGGGACTTCTCCTTTGATCTTAAGCAGCCATGCCTCCACAATTGCTCAACGTTTAAAGATGGTCCCCTTTTTCTTGTCTCTGTCAATTACCTTGAGATTTGCCTGATGATTGCTCTGATTTTTAACTTGATTTATTCCGCACTTCCTCAATTGTGAACTTAATAAGGGGCGGGATCCTGGTTCAGTGGTGTTCTATGAGCCAAATCCTAATTGATAGTGCTATTATAGATTCGACCTTTCCTCCCTTTTCAGGTGTGTATATTATAAAAAAAAATTGTGATCTTAATGTTTTAAACGCAGAAGTTCGAACACCCTTGAAAAACTTATTAAGTGAACAGTTATCACATTCTCTTGAAAACAAAGTCTAGTAGAGGCCACCCTTTGTATAATCACTTGGTAACAAAGTCTTTATTTGTATCATCCAACGTTGAAAACAAGTTAGCACTAATAGGATGATAAACAGATGGAATTGGTTAATTACAGTAAATAATACCAAATGGAAATAGTGGCTTCTCCATTTAACATGATTTCCCAGGTGCTCCCAACACCCAGGCACCAGTAAATCAACATGCACGGACTAATGTCTGCAGAATTAGTATCCTTGGAAGATCACCTGATGATAATGGTTCTGATATTCATTTAGCTGGAAGACAAACAGAAGTACATATTAATCCTAAGTCCTTTGAGTTCAAAATCAAAAGGTGAAAGAAACGCGCACCCCACCTCGGTTTAATTTGTTAAAACGACCTTTTCTGTCAGTCCACGTTGATTCAGTATCAGCAGCAACATGTAGCACTTGGTTTCTTAACATTTAAAGATCGAAGGATGCCCTCAATGCAAGAAAACAAGGACGGGAAGCATGCCTACAATGACACAAGTACACAAGTTGGGATTATATGGATAAAGAGTAATTTCGGCAGATGCAGTTTGTAGTCCTGTTGTCCAGAGAGTTGGCTTTAAAATCACATATTTAAGCTATCGACTCAAGCCCCAGCTGAATTCCCATTTCCAACCGCCAAACGGAGAAGGAAGCATGCATAAAGATGCATTTCATTCTGATTTTTCAGGAACTCAAGTCTGGTCAAAGTTTAGCAGTATCAAATACCAAATCTACCATAGCCAGCCACAATATTACAGCATACAACTGCGGGATCATGCACATAAATGTAATCATAAATGAGACATTAGAGAAAACATTAAAAAAATAAATAAAAATCCCTATAGGCAGTAGCAGCAAAAGATCAAATCATAGAATCTCTAAGAAATTTCAGCGACAAAACACATACAAAGCCAAGATCCAGAACATCCACTTCGTTTCTGAGGCACACATAAATTATAGTCAATCAGTAATTTCAATTCAAGAGATTTAGCATTTAGTAAGCATCTTTTAATGGGCCGGGTTCATTGTGCACCAGTTCAACAAAATCCGCAACATGAAAGAAATATACCAGAAGTAGAGCAATATATGTTTATGTAGCATCAACCAAAAGTATAAAATGCCAAACAGGAGAATAAACAAAACAGACACAACTAAACTTTTCTGGAAGCAAGTATATGTCGTAAATGAGAAAAAGAAAAGAAAAGTTTCATTTTCATACCACTAATGACAGAACGTACAAACTGCAGGGACACATATCACCAATGACATGTAGGATCACAACAATCTTCACATTCCCTTGAAACTAGAATTAAGTACCAAAAGGAAGTGCCATGATTCCTTATTGAAAAGGAGGGCAAAAAATCACCAAAATACGACTTGGCCATCTATTTATCTACACTTTCATCACCTAGTCGAGCAAAGCACATCAAATTTGTCTCAACTTAATTCTGCAACCAAATGAAAGCTTTTCAATCAATTACCTCGAAGTCCAGTGCTCACATCATAAGCCCTCTTCAAAACAATGAAGGTGCTTGTGTTTTATCTTGTATACTCCCCACCTAGTATCAAACGAAAATCCACAATCAACATGGTAATTTGAGAGACGATCAATTCATCCATCTTGCCTCAGTATTATTAAATATTGCAAACCCTAAACTAACTACATATGACAAAGCCTAAACACGTGATAATCCATTTGAACCTAACACCTGTCGCATCACCAATCTATGACTAAACCACCTGCACCAAGGCCCTGGACAGAACTCACTCTAGTAATTTCCAATCTGTAGTATTTGCTAATTGCTTACCAGTAGCTTCCTTTCACGAAACTAGTAGACTACGGTCATAGCAAACTTCCAAAGCTGGAAGAGAGCTAACCGGCTTAAGCTGTATTATAAAGAAATTATATTTAGAATGCCAGAACAGTCATTTGAAGTCATAAAACATGTAACCACAATGATAGGAAATAATCTCTAACAATCTGTACCCATCACTGGCGTCAATTGTTTGAGCTCGGCACATGATTTTCGCTGCAACATTGGATTCTCCTGTTGCCAGCTTCAAAAAGAAATCTGTAATTCATCAAAAGCCAAAACATCATATTTCCTTTTAAAATTATTATGCAAATCCAGATTATGACAGATCAAACACGATGTAAAAGAAAATGCAACTCAAAGAGGTGGTAAAGTTCTTCGGAAAAGGATAAATTGGTAGAATATCAGGGAAACTCTTCCACTGTCTAACAAGGCATTTACACACGCTTTCACGAAACCATGAAGAGCATTTTCCATTTTCCAGGAACATATACTTTGCTGGACATGTATTTGAACTCTGAAATGTAAGACCTCCGTTATATGGCTGGACTCAAGGTGTGACATATTAAGTTAGCAACAATCTTACTGAAGTTCAACACAACTTCTCTAGAAAAGTCCCATAAAACTCTCAAGCTTCTTGAAATTCACCAGTATTTTTAAACAACTTTCATTCAGTCTGTTTTCTTGTTTAATGACAGCTTCAATTCCTGATGAGCACCGAAATGTAAAATAGGGTCTGCTTGCCTTTTGTTTTTCCTCCACAATGATTCTTTTTTGGCTCTGAAAGTCAAAGCTGACAACTTTCAGACATAATTTTGAGTTATTTTCTCAAAACAATCTCGATAAGCCTGCTTCTACTGTCTCCCTTTTATTTTTTGGTTTAAGAATATCAACAATCCTGGAAACGCTTTTCTTTTTCGATAACAGATCCAAACAGAACTGTATGCTGCTAACATATCTTTCTCACATTGAAACAAATCACTATCTCCTTTCCCGGTCTTGTTAACTAAGAACTTCTGGACCTAAAAGTTCAGTAATCAAAGCATAATTATACCCACAGAAAATTTCAAAAATGCATATGGACGATCATTCAGGATGACTTTATCCTCTCTGCTGGGTTTGATAAAAACTACATATCTCAATATATTAATTAAAACATTAGAAATAAAAAGAATCTTGTCTCACAATGCACCAGAGCAATGCAGTCCGAATTGTCAGTATAATGTATCTTATAAACAATGCACATAAAAGAAAGGTTATAGATTTATATGGAAAAAAAAATTGCCAGTAAATCTTTCACTCCAGGTCCTCTAATTGTTTTCATGAATCAATTGAAAGCCTGAAACTAAGTTAATTATTAGTCGAAATTTTGCATATCTTTAAAAAAGTTGGCTTCTTCTATAAGCAAGCACAAACCCAAGTTTGTTGAACAGAAAAGTAATAAAGTATATTTCTAATGATCAGAATTCAGAATGTTCTTATTATATGTAGTTGATATATTACCATATTGAGGATCCAATAGATATGAAAATTTCCTCATGTGCCATAAATTCATTTCAAAGCCAATGGGTTAAAAGGCCAAAAAGATTAAAAAGCCTAGGAGAAAATTCTCTCTCAAATAGACACATGAGTGATTTTCAACTTCATAATGATACTTATCAAACCCATTGCATGTTAATCTTGTTGAACAACAATGTACATGTGTATCCCCATTACCAATATCTTGGTTTGATATCCTCCTAAAATGTGTTAAAGTCTCCTTCTCTTAACAATTGGTTTTAAAGGAGGAAGTGAGCCTTTTAATAGAGGGAGACAATTCATATATATAGCCAAACCATGTGAGACAACCCATTCCCCCTCACATGGAATGTGTGCCCCATGGGAAACTCATCCACAGGTGGGAAAGACTTACAAGGGATGGTTACCTTGATCAATGGCATTGGTACCATATTAGAAAGATCAACTTCCCCCCCTTAACCAATCATTAAGAAAGGGAGATCCCCTGATATATAAGAAAGATTTCAAACCAAGATATTGACAATGTGGGATACTTACCCACAACATTTTCAACAAATTTTTCCTTCCATGATTCCCAAATAAATAAACAATCATCTTCCCTAGCTTAGTGTGACTTGCCAAATCCCTAAAGATATGTCCTAATTAACTGGATTGATCTAGAGCTTTAAGCTTAATCTTGACTGTGATGGGTCACGCCTAAGCTAAAGCAACACTACGGTTTTTAGACGAACAAGGCTCAACAAAGAACTTAAGGCAAGAAAAGCTTGGGATGGCTGAAGCTTGATTTGAACGTTACTAGGATCAGCCAATGAAGCAAGCCATTGGGACAAGCCAAGCTTAAAGATGTACATGTGACATTAGGTCGAGAATGAGAATTTTGACATGCCATAGTCTTGCCATACAACACCCGAACTAAGCTCAACCATAGTTGAAGAACAAATTCAATAGTATAAAAACAATTTTGCCATATGCGACCAATTCATTTTTTAAGATTCAAATGGACAAAAGCTAAAAAGGGCTAGAAGCAAGAGAATTATATCTTCCATTTGTAGAAGTGACTCGTCAAACCCTGTAACCATATCCCATCTTGAGGCCCCAAATGATGCATGGCATCATCTTCGTAAGGTTCAATATAACAGGTCCCAAAGGGTTAATCTTCTTAATCACGAACTTACCACACTTCCAACATTAGCCCCAACAAACCCACATGAATTATCTTTCCATACTTAGATTCTCAACATACTCCACCATCATGTAGACTTTGAAATTGACCATAGACCCACTAAAAATATGAAAGAATTGTTCTTTGGAATTCGAAAATATCATCAAGGCTGAGCATAGCCACTTTTGACCTCCAAGCTTTCTCGAGTCCTCAAGCCCCATCATGGTCCTCCTTCCCACTCTCAAAAAAAGGAGCTCATTGCCTGGTCCCATGAGCTTGGCAATAAATTCTAAATAAATAGCATATATTTTTCAGAGAAGCAACTGGCGGGGCATAATGTTATCAGGTCAATCCTATATAAGTATGAATTATGAACAAAGAAATAAACTCTCAATACCTCTAGAAGGAAAAACGGAAGACAGCATTTTGAACAAAATGGTAAAGAGGAGTATATGGCTACCTCATAAAATTTCAAATGTACCATTAGGTTTAAATGCTGAAAGAGGAGCTAGCAGAAAGCTTGACGGTGACACCAAAGAACAAAGAAGGGCCTAACCCTTTCTTAACTTTTAAGATAAATAGGTTTCTAAGTAAAAGACAAATTATCTGCAAGTTAAAAATAATCAAATGAACAGATATATAAGCCCATGATCAACCCAAATTCTTTGTAGCCTTCGGTAGTAACTTCATTTAAGAAATGAGAAGGCATAATAACCAAGAAGCCTCCAAAATCAACAGGAGTCCAAAAAACTGACGCATTTTGTGCCTACTGAAAAAGGTTCTAGATGAGCCACAACCAAAAAGATATATTCACTTCTCCAAGTCACATGAAGAAATCCCATTCAGTGATTCTTTCCATCCAATTCTGTGATGGACGGAATAAAAGTGAAATTAAACTTATGCCAAAAGGACATCTCAATACTCCCTTGAGAAGAAACGCTACATACATGGTACACATTAAAAATGGAAGCAACATCAAAAACTGACCTGCCTTGTTTGACCAACAAATTAAGCACCATCTTCTTCTGTTTTTTTTTTTTTTTTGATAGAACAAGATGATTTAATCGTTAGACTTGTTGAGAGGATACATGGACAGGGCATTGAACCTAACCTTTTAAGATATCACCCCGATTGGTGGGTACAAAGCAAATAAGTACATAGCAAAAAATTACTAAGACATGAGTTACTAAGAAAAGGAATTAACAATACAACTTAACAAAGAGAAACTAATGAGAATCCTGTATTCAAGGGCACTTGTAGTGGTCAAGGCCTAATTGATTTTTCAAGGTCTTTTTTCTTGCAATTGCTTGGCAGTGAACCCACGTTGTCATAATTTGTGCCCTATCACTGAATGATTGGCTATTCTGCTAGAAAAAAAGCACCATCTTATACCCAGCTGCATTGGCTATTCTCAAATTGTTTGATGATTGAAGGCAACAGAAACTGCACTAGCTTCAGTTGGTGCCATGCCAGCTGGATATTAGGTACCTGATCTGTTATGATAAATTATCAGCCACCTTAAAGAGAACAAATGTAGCCACAAGAAATCACAGTTGCTATTAAATTACCTTTTCCCATGTAGCAAGCAAACTGCAGCACCTTTCAGGAGGAAATACACCGAATGCTGATTTAGAAACCCACACTTCAGAGAGAAAGGAATATCCAAATTTCCTCAAAAACCCACACTTTATGTCCCACAGGTCACAATTGCACTTCCAGTACCTATTTGTCAGAAAATAATAAAATGTCTAAATCAAAAAATAAATCACCAACACATGCATGGTAAATCGAAATGGGTAATCTAGATGTGTGCTCATCACATTATGGCGCAGTAGATAAGCCTAGCCCTAATGGGAAAAAAGAGAACATATTTCTTTAGCCAACCATGCACACCATTAAATCAACGCAAGTTCACAGAGAGCAGATGCAGATTTAAAATAAAATATTTCTAAATACCAACTAGATTTAATCATCCAGAGATACTTTTGAAACATAGAAAAGCATGCATTAAGAGCAGATGATTAAGCTTCATCTGCTACCTGGTGCCTAGTCACGGTTCATGTCAAGTAATACTATAACCATCTTCAACTTAATTTGTGCTATAGGTTATTGAACTAAACACATAAGTTTTCTTTCAACTAAAGAATCATTTAGGTATACCTTATTCAGTAAACAAATAGCTTAAATGTTTTTCAGAAGTATTATTTATCTAGCTGATGAAGGACAGCAGATCAAGATGTTTATAGGGCTAATTAGGAAGGAGCAAAATCTTGGGGAAATATTAGAGCTTTTGAAGTAACAAAATAGATGAGAGGAGGAAGCACGAATATTATTCACCAAATCAGGTTAGGAATGATTCAATTTTAAAGGGCCCGATTAAGTATGAGAAGCCATTGGACAATACAGAAGAAACCTGGAAATGCTAAGAGAAATAACTCTAGTGTTAATCAAGTAATCTGCTAGTCGTGAAACACATATGCTTAGAGAGTCGAGGCCAATCATTATTTGGCTTTGTCTCTCTGTTATAACAAAAAGTCCAGACTCAAGACGTGGAGACTTAACAGTGAAAGTCCTGCCCTAGTGACCAATTCATGAAAGGACTTTTTAAGAGAAAAAACCCCCAAAAAAACAAGAGTGAGACAATTTTAGTTCCAAGCATATGACACCGTTATTGACAGTGGAAGGTGTCATTTTAAAAGAACAAAAAGGTACTGAGGATAAACGGTGAAATAAAATCTACAGGAACACATAATTTGAGCAAACCAATCGTGTCTTTAGAGCTCCCAAGCTTTTATATTCACAACTATTCCTGGCAGTGACATGTTGGGCTCAACAGCCTTGGATTATTACGTCCAGAATGGTGACGTAAAAAGAAAGAATCAACAGGGGCAAAGACTTCTGTTTCATCAGAGATGGTCAATAAGCACTCCTAAATCAGAAATGATAAATTATATTGTAATAAGCAGGTTGAACAGATGAAGTACCTAGCTGTAGAAGTTGAATATATTGTTTACTCCATCCAGCTTTTGTGCAGATTCTATAACAGAAATAGGAACTTTTGCCATATCTTTAGCTCAAACAATCAATTCTTCATCAATCATTATGCAGTTGATGTGAGAAATCTTGTCCCATTCCTTTCCCTTTTTTCTTTGATACTGTTTCTTTAGTAAAGGACATTCATTGATCCGCAGAAAAGAAAGGGAGGTAAGCAGCCCCTTATTTGGCATGTACTTGAGTTTAGGACTGTCACTGATCCATAATTGTTCAAGAGAGGTAAGGTGTTGTAGCCCCATTGCGTCCAAAGATTTCATATTTGGAAACTGAGAGATGTGAAGAAAGGTCAAATTGGAAGGCAGCAAGCCTGCTTCTGGAAAGCACTCCACATTTTCAGATTTGCCACATATTGACAATTTTCTAACCGAGGGGAGTTTCTGCAAGCTCCATTGCATACGGCTGGCAACAAGTTTGTCACAACCAAGGATGGAAATAAGATTCAAACTGCGAGGCAAGCCCCCTTCAGGAAAAAACTCTAGTTGTGGACAACCTTCTAAACGCAAATACCTTAGAGATGGAAGTAGCATATGCATATTCTCCGGCAGTGATCGTAGACTTCTACAATTGGTGATCCAGAACCATGTAAGATTGGGAGCACGCAATCCTCCTTCCGGGAAGGATACAAAGCAAGGGCACTCGTGGATTTGTATCTGTAACGTCCTCAAATCATGTTCATCTTTTTCTAGTATTCTAAGAGATTCCAGATTTCTACATCCCCTGATTATGATATCAAAAAGCTTTGGGAACAAGTCTAATGGAAAGAATATGAGAGAATCACAACTATCTATCAAAAAAAAACTCTCAAGGGATGAATAATACAAGTGCATAGGGAGCTCTAACTTTCTACAATTTGTGATCCTAATAGTTTTCAATGTAGAAGGTAGAGCACCCTTACTTAAGCAAGCAAGTGCAGAGCAATCACATATTTCTAGCTCTTGAATGCAATTGCTGGAATCCATTATTCCCTTCGGCAGGGAATCTAATGCACCAAACCCTTCGAGTTTAAGCTTCTGCATTTTAGTAGGCAATTCCTTTAATAGTAGCTCATGGCAATGTACTAGCTGCAACTCACATATAGCTGGAGCCCTTGGGAGTGAAGCCATCAGAAGAAGACATTCAGTGATTACAAGTTTGGCTAAAGAAGGAAGATGGATTGGCAGCCCTCCTATTAACTTGGGGCAGCTATGAATATAGAGCTCTACAAGATGAGGGAAAGCTCTGTCGCTACTTGTAGCGCCAGAAAAAAGCCATTTCTCCCAATTCAGCATTTTCTCAAACCTTAGAACTTTAAGGACTCTAAATGGCTCCACTGAAGAATTACCATTTCCATAAAACTCAGGACCCACCGTAACAACTCCATCACACCCAACAATAGAGAGTTCTTGCAAAGAAGGTAGCTGACCAAGTGGTGGCAACTTATAGCAAAGCTTGCACTTGTTCAGGTGAAGAGATATTATATTAGAGAATGAATCATGTCCCACCCAATTTGGGAAACTTCTACCACCATAACATGTGAGAGTAAGACTTTTCAAGTTTGGATGTGGCTCGAGATTGTCAAGTATTGTTACACCAATTTCCGAAATATCAGTATCAGCTTTCCATTCCAACACCAATTCCTGGAGATCCTTTTTATCCTTCAAGTTCGCACCTAGTGCATCCAAAGGAGACATAACATTTTGGAGCTCCAAAATAGAAAGTGTTCCACAAAGATTTGAAAGTTTTCCCAACTCCACAATGCAAGAGCCATTATCCTTACCAATAATAAACACGGTCAAAGTATGGAGATATTTTAATCTACCCAGCTGTCTCGGCATCTCAATGATGCTAGTCCCAGTGATATCAAGATGGCGTAAGTTAATGAGTTTCCACATTTCCCTTGGCAATAGAGCAAGATATTGGCAACCTGATAACTTCAATGTTTGCAGATTGCACAACTTACATATTGTATCAGGCAGCCTTTTCACTATAGTGAAGGAAAGATCCAAGTAGCGTAAATGTTTAATTTTGCCAATTGAATCAGGCAACTCAGTCATATTACTGTAGTGAGATAGAGAGAGCACCCGTAAACATCTTAGTGCAGGCACTAAGTCATGAGATACCACTTTTGTCAAGAAGAAGTTCTCATTCATTGGTGGAGATTTTAATGGCAAGAAGGTGCGCAACCGCTTAGCCTCATAAAGAGCCTCAAACTTCTTGAAGTTATCAAATCTTGTCCTAAAATATGACAAATGGCGTGTCTTATTTACAATTTCACAAAAATAGTCATCCTCCAACCTGAAACAAAATTTTCTAGATACAGATTTTGCTAAATCATTGATAAGATCATGCATTACAAAAATAGATTTATCACTACTTGAGTGTTGGAAAAATGACCTTGATATGAGATCCTGAAAATAATCATCACCAACTTCTTCCATTGTCTTGTTTCTAGATTCTTGCAAGAAACCTTCTCCCATCCATAACAAGATCAATTGATCTTTTCCAAAATTATAATCCTTTGGAAATATTGAACAATAAGCAAAACACCGCTTTAGATGGGAGGGGAGATACTTGTAACTTAATCTTAGAGCAGGAAGTATGCTTCCCCCATCATTTGACAAATCCCATAATTCACTCTTCAAAACCTTTTCCCAGTCATTGACATCTAGTTTAGACCGCAAGAGAGCTCCAATTGTCTTGGCTGCCAAAGGTAAGCCTTTGCATTTTTTCACAATTTGCCTACCTATTAGTTGTAGCTTTGGATGTGCATCAGAGTCACCATCGTGGAAGGCATGTTTTGCAAATAGTGACCAACAATCTTCTTCTGATAATTGTTGTAATGGATAAGTAGCAACAGTGCGCAAGGCTGATGCAACACTTTTATTGCGGGTTGTTATAATGACTCTACTTCCTCGAGCCCCAGACTTTAAAGGATTCTTTAAAACCTCCCAATCAACATAATTCTCAATCCAAACATCATCTAGAACAAGTAAAAACTTTTTTCCCCTCAAATTCTCCTTAAGTGTAACTTGAAGGCGATTTAAATCCTTAATATCACAAGTTGACGAAGTTACTGCCTCTAGAATTGTTTTCATGACCTTAAACACATCAAATTCTTCTGAAACACAAACCCATGCTTCAAGGTTAAAGTTTTCCTTCGCCTTGTCATCATTGTATACAAGCTGAGCGAGGGTACTTTTTCCAATTCCCCCCATCCCCACTATAGCAATTACACACATGTCACTGCTACTTGCGTCATCTGAGAGCAGCAAATCGATTATTGCCTCTTTATCATCATCCCTACCACAAATGGCAGATTCTTCAACCAAAGAAGTAGTGGGCAATCTTTCTGATGGTTTTCCTCCCACAGCTTCTCTTAGACCTATAACATCCTTTTGTTTTGCTAGATACTCAAGTCTGTCAAGTACCTCTCTTATCCTTGGTTCTATCTTCTTAACAAAGGGTTTAAAGGAAGTAGAGATGGCATTTCGTACCTTTCTTGCAGCGCTTTGAAATTCAGCGTCTACCTTGCATCGCAAACCTTTAGTAGCAATCTCATCCAAGATGTCCTCTGCATCATAGACAGCATCTTTCAGCTCATCAAGCCAATCTTTCACATCAGACTTCACCGCTTGCTTTTCCTCCGCGTCCTCAAGCACTGAATTCACAGACAGCAGTGCTATCTTCAGCTTCCTCAAGAGTCCATCAGTGAGTCTTCGTCCCCGAATGATGTCAACAACCTCGCGAGAGGCCATTCTATCGAACAACACTTGGAGAAAAGCAGAGAGAAACGCTCCTCCAACCAAGGCGCCAGCCATGTTCTCTACTTTGCAATCGAAGAAACGAAAGAAGATGAAGAACGTTGCCAGTCAACTGCCGAGCAAAATCCGCTTTCAAACTTCTCTTCTGCCTTTGGACGAAGAATCACACGGGATTAGACGTTAAGAGATCCAGACATCGTTGACTTTGAAGTACATCTTTACAACATAAATATCAAGAATAAAGACAAAAATCAAAAGAGTCAAAAAGTATTAAATGAAAATAATTTCTCTTTTATTTTATTTCATTATGTAAGGCTTACACATGGATAAATTGAACGTTGTTTACCATGTAATGTAAGTGAGCCTTTGTAAAGCATTTCAACATGATGTTGCTGTCTGGCCCTGCGATCTTGGTCTCTCAAATCAAACTATGATGTGTTTACTTTGGCGTAACGTAGATGTTTTTTGTTTAGCTTTTGCTTGTATTTTATCTTCATAACAAAATAAGACCCTCAAAAAATTACTGTTAAGTAGTGAAAAAAAGCTGTTCTTCAAGGGAGTTGCAGTTATTTGCTTGGCTTTGTTGTTAGTTGGGCCTAGTTAATCTCTGGTCCTCTTTTCTCAACGCTAGGGAACGTTATTGGCACCTCTTGATGCCTGGTGACAGCACGACGAAAGACAAGGCGCAAAGAATCAATGTAAGCACTATGGTTGCAATAACGCGAAGCTTGTAAACAAACTGCTCCTCAAAGTTATTTTTCTCTTCATTCTGCTTCATCCCCTAAGCAGATAGCCGATCATGAAGGATTCATTATAGTAGACGGTGAAAAGATAAAGTAGGCATAAGATAGCAAAATATTACCATGTAAGCACATGCCCCATACCAAGATCATTGCTATCATGAAATCATAGGTCAATGATGAATTTACATACGAAACAGGTTGAAGACCATGATTATCTTAACGCGTTATCAAAGCTTGTAAGACTTGACACAAACAACGTCAATTGATATATATCTCACTGGCACTCCAAATCGCAAACATCTTTTACTTAATTAGAGTATAGACAGAAAGACTGGAAGAACATAGGAAAACGCCCACTAGGTAAGATACAGAGACCCCCAATAATGATGCCAAAGATGAGTCAAATTTTAATCAAGTCAGCTTCGCAATTTTGTGCCCTCAGGGCAAATTTACAATTAGGAAAGCAAAATTGCTGCTTAACCAAAAGAAGCTATTTCGTCGAAAGGGTCAAAAGATGCAGCCACCCCACACCCATCGCATTCATTTCATTGAAAAAGTCGAGCAAGATAAAATCTCATGAACAAAGAGAAGGTTCAAGAGACAAAACAGGTGCAGTAGACAACTCCACTCAGCTCCATTCAACCTTGATAGCTTTCTCCACAAATTACGTAGACCTAAATGTGACTTTTGACAATTGTTGTCTATAGATTAGTGCCATTGAATATTAAATGAGTGAGGAATGGTTAAAAAAGCCAACTAATTCTCACTGCATGCAAAAACACCAATTGAATTGCAATGATAATATCCGAACACACATCCCCATAGTGAACTCAGTACTAGAAACAATAAAATTTCCTGTAAATAAACGAGGGGACCTTCGAAGGTCAAAACATCTGAACAACAATTTATAAGCAAAACTAACAAGACTAGTTAACCTTGTCCATAGTACGGAACATTAAAATCAAAAACCAAAAAGAACTCAGTTCTCCCATACCGGCTACAATATTGGTTCTTAAAAACCCAAAAAGACTGAATTGCTTCAGTACCTCCTAGCTCCACCAGCACCACCTGGACCACGACCAAATGCCTGGGTAGGAACAACAGGCTGTAGCTCTACTTCAACAAGCCCAGGAATTTCAGACATGCCAAGGGCAGCAAGCATGTCAATGGTCTCCTTGTCAACCTTAATTTCGTCAGTCTTAATGGCAGACTCATCTGGCACAAAGTCCATACGACGCTCACGCTCCTCTTCTTGCAGCTTCAATGAGATGCCCCTCACTGGTCCCTTCTGGATCCGCTTCATCAGGTGGGTGGAGAACCCAGCAATCTTATTACGCAGCCGCTTTGAGGGGATGATGGCAACCTCCTCCAAGACCTTCTTGTTGGTGTGGAAGTCCAAGGTCATCCGAGAGTAGTACCGCTCTATGACCTGGCGAGAGGACTTCTTAACAGTCTTGGTTCGTACACGACCCATTTCAGAGAATTAGCAGTTCCTGAAAGGATAGAGACAATAATTCATGATACAATCACCTCCCATCAACTGTTTCAGTAGTGCAAGCTAACAACAAAATGACTATCCAAAACAATAAAAACCAGAAATAATTCCAGACAGTAGATTGCCCAAAGAAAGCTAAAATTCCTAATTACAGAACCTAAACTCACATTTTGGCTTGGCAAAGGAAAACGTTTTCAATCTTCCATCAAGCATAAACAGCCAAAAAAAAAGAGAGAAGGATATTGGAAGTCACCATTAATGAGAAACTTGCAACTCTATTACTTCAATTCAATTCAAAATCTTTCAAATAATCAATAGGTCACCGACATGTTCTCAATAATCAAACAAATAAACTTATACAACACGATTCTCTTTTTCCTTTTCAGAGCTAACATTTCTACGCGGACCCTATAATTAGGAAGCACGACACAAAGTACCCTGTTTATATTCCTTAAATATAAAGAACGAAGGACTGAAAATTCAAGGATCTTACATCGATCACCAACGACCCAAATCAGCCGAGGCTTATAATTCTTAGGCGTAATATAGAACGTATTATCGAGCGCTAAGACAACACAAGACATAACGGAAAAATAAAAGATTAAAAAATCACATTCTGAATTGTTTGGCTAATGAAAAACCATTATACAAGACACGAAAAACCAAAAACCTTCGACAAGTAGAGCCTTTTCCTTCTTTCCTTCCCTGTCAATCAGGGGCCAACGAAGACCAAAACCAAAAGGCACAACAGCGACACTATGTTTGGTATAAGAAAAAGCATGAGAAGGAAATTACAAATCAAAGGATCTAAAACCTTTACCTATTTTTGCGATCTGGGCATGTCGAAAATAAATCTAGAATATCATTCCACTTACTATATGTTTCATATTGGGTAAACAAGCACAAAACGTAATTAAGCATAATATCAGGAACCCAACTTTCTGGGAAACGAAACACACCAATGTAAGCGCAAACATTAAGGTTAACTTACAGGCACAAAGGAGCTGACAAGACTCGGAGAGAGCACAGGGCGGCTGGCAAGAGAGACGAGATCTGTGAGAAGGCGGAGGTAAAGATATAGGCTAGGGTTTTTGGGGTTTTTATTCGGTGTGGACATGGATACAGAGGAACCAAACACATCTTACGCTTATTAATATGGGTTGGGCCCTAAAGCGATTCGAAAGTTCACATAGCCCTACATTGTGACATTGTAGCATTAAAATTAATAAGATAAAAAAATCAAAATTACCTCTTTCTCTTTGACAAGGTTGACAGCATCTCTTTTTTATTTTTCTCTTATTTCCACCTTTTTCCTGCACATCTTAATTCTTGACTCACTCTCTTAATTTTCTTTCTCTTTTTTTTTTTAATATTATAATTTTTATCTTTTATGTTCACTTCTTTTTACCAATCTTCTCTCTTTTTCCCCTTTTTCCCCTCTCCCTCTCTTACTACTCGTAAGTTAAATGATATTTACATCCTTATTTTCATTCAAGGCTTAAATTTTTCCTTATACTTGTTTTTTTTTTATCATATTCACTTTATTTATGAGATTCACTTCACTTGATCTTATTAACGTAATAAATGAGTAAACACGGTTTTATCATAACCTATATTCGAAATGAAGCTACAAGTCTAGCACTTTTTGATATTATGTGTATGATACCTTTAATATAACTAACAATTGATCTTGTCGTTATTGATCTCTATAGACAATGAGCCCAATATCTCTAGAAATATTCTTAACAATGTATATATGTAATTTGTTAGTAACAGTTATTAGAGATGACTATCAAATGCAATTGCTAATGAAACTCATTACAAGGATTAGTTAGTCTTGTTGCTAATAAGACTTGTCAATAAGGACTACTAAAAGTCAATAAATAGTTTTGCTCTATGTCTTAACCTTTGTGTCGTTGACAAAATTATGAACATTTTCCTAAGGACGGAATACATAAATAATATTACAAAGAATAAATGTTAGATATAGCACAACTAAAGTTTCAAGTGAGTTTTTCATAAATTGATATTCTTTTATCAACAATAATCAGCCTATTTTTGACGTTGAAAAAATTTTAAATATGAGAAAAAGAAAAAGATAATGAAAATCCAAAAGTTGTCATATCTTTATATGTTTCAATTTTGTGAGAGTAGCACATAATCTAACATGTTAAATCCATTAAAACTCCATGTATTAAAAATATCTACCATTTCTAGTTGTCATTCTCCTCATAATTCTCATTATAATGACATAATGATTGACATAATAACAACTTAAAACTTAGATAAGTTTAGTATTATTGTAAACAAAAATGTTGGATATCAAGAACATTATTACTCTTCATAGCATGTACCAATAGATGAGTTTTCTATCACAATCCAAATAGGTTGATCCCCTAACAACAAGTCTTGACCTTTTAGTATAATGGTCAGGGAGCATGACAATTTGGTATCAAAGATAGCTTCTATCCTAAATTTGAACCTCTATACAAAAACAAATCCTAATGTACATCCTTCTAGGTGTATGTCAAAAACAAAGGCCAAAGAAGGCGAGAATGGGCTATTAGTAATTGGGGCTGCTATAGGTGGGTCACTAAGGTGCTGAATTTAGAGCATGATGAAGTTATCATGGTCCAAATAGATTAACTCTTTGCTAGCTAACAAGTCTAGGCCTTTTAACATGATGGTTGGGAATCATCACACTTCCACTACAAAACCAACTAACAATTGAAGTATTTAACTGAAAACCAAAAAATTGAAGAGTGAAGGAGCTTTCAATTTCACATTTACAAGGTAACAAAAAATCTTATGACACTGCAACTAAAGTGACATCAAATGCCTACCATATTGTTCAAAGGTTCCTTTTATAACTAGCTAACAGGGTATTAGTGTCAGTATATGCAAAAAGTGTCATCCTATGAAAAAAGGGCATTCAAAAGCACATATATGGATGGATAGTGGATACCCCAAAAGCTTAAACATGATAAAAAGATATAGTGCAATAGACGGTGTTATATAAGAAATCTTTCCCTTTCCTAGAATCATGGCTCTACTAACATCCAAAATAAAATATCTTTGATAGAAAAAATGATTTACTTTTACTAGTAACTCTTTCTATGCGAGCATCGATACTGTCCTCAAGTCTTATTTCCTTCCCCAAACTTTAAATAACCTAAAACAAGAATGGAAAAGAGTAAGAATTAGATGAGTTATATGTTTAAATTTGAACTTTTAGATTGCATATTTTTATCGCCTTTTTTCGGTGATAGACAAATATAACCTCACCTATAGGGCATTGAACTTGTATCTCAACCTTCAAACTTATGGAAGGAGGAAATGCCATTTGATCCCTAATGAACATAGAAATATATATATGCCATTACATACACACTAAATACATAATGGAAATCTACAATGCATTCATTTGAATGAATTTGTGCATATTGGATGGACAAAATGTATTTTTTTTAAAAAATGTTTCTCAACAATTCCTCAGTACTTGGCCAATATCATCAATCACATTGCATAATCAACCACTAATTGCCAATACAAACTTCTTTTAGAGCCTTAACAGTGTCATGATTCATATTCCTCCTAAATGAGTTACTAACAGTATAATGGAGAGTTTTTGCTCAAACCAACATGAACTATACCAAGTGCAAACAACATTCATTTGAATATACTTATCAGTCTAAATAAAATAGACAAGAAATATAGCTCGTCAAAAAAATATAGAAAAAAACCTTTTCCAATAATGTCCTAAATCGACCTGCATTATTGTCGCTCATAATCCCCAAAAAAAAAACCATAGAGGTAAATCTAAAACTATTTGTCACCTTTATTATAAACTTACATAAGAACAACCTTTCTTACTAATGGCATAGGCCCACTATAATAGGACCTCAGCTGTGTAAAATGAGTGTATTCTCTTAAATACCTTCCATTTTCCCTTTTTAAGTCCAATCACAACAATTAACTAAAAACTAAGGATTTGAATAGAATTTCAATTTCCATTGAGTGTAAAAAGAGTGAAATTGTAGGTAATATGAAGAATATAAGAGATATGTGTACTTGGTCTTCAATGGACAAAAGGTGAAAATACCTGCCCCTTACTGGATCCAATGTTCGAGATGTGTCAAGTGTTGCAACCAAAAAGATTTACTAGATATATGCCACAAGACCTGCTTCCTCCACTAAGAAACTATCAGAAGAGCTTTTAACAAGAAAATCATCCATGTGTCTCAGTATTAAACAACCTCTTAAGCATGACCCTCCCATCCTTCTCACAAAGAGAGAGCTCTCATGAATTTTTGGCTTAAAGAGAATCTTAAAGGGTCACAGAGGCAAAAGCTTTCACTTAGAAGGCTAACTAACAGAATAACAATGTGAGATTTGTAAATGCAAACAACAAATACATTCAGTCTTCCGCCAGGAATTGCTTCTTTTATACTAAAAGCCCTGCACCTGTAACAGAACACGCGTAATAGGAATTAGAATTTGATTGCAGTATTGGGTTAAATAGATATGAAGAAACCTATAATCAATAATTGTTGGAAAATAAGGGTTTTGTGTGTGACAAAATATATTTTTGAAGATATTTAATAAAATATGTTTTTCATAAGTGCAAAAGAAAATTATAGGAAGTAAAAGGTGTACAAATTATAATATCAATTAATGATATTATAAAGTAACCAGGTTCCTACATTTCTTAATATAATGTTACTATATAGTGATATTTGAGAAGATATTTATCTAAGTTGCATTAGTCAAAATGTCTTGAGTATAATGTTTATTAAATTGAAATTAAATATGACATACATTGTGATTAAGAAAATGATGCTTGCTTATGTCTTGATGAAGGTTGAAATATATGGCCTTGCCATGTGGAATAAATCTTTCTATCAAGGACATGTATTATACTATTCTCGGATTAATACAATGTTCTAGGGTTGTATACTGTGTTCCTGGCCTGATTAATATTCTCGGGCTGGATATTGAGTTCTCGGGTCTGTAGTACTCGGACCTTTTAAGCTCTTGGTCCATATAAGCTCATCAGGCTTGCTCTCGGTCCATATCAGCTCATGTTATCAGGCTTGCTCTCGGTCCATATTAGCTCGTGTTATTAGGCTTGCTCTTGGTCCATATTAGCTCGTGTTATCAGGCTTGCTCTCGGTCCACATTAGCTCGCGCTGTCAGGCTTGCTCCCAGTCCAAATCAGCTTGCAGGCATTGAGAATGAAACTCATCGTTTCATTAACATGCTCTCACTTATCTACCTGATGCCCTAAGCAGAAGAGTATCAAAAAGAGGCTGATATGAGAGAGAGCAAGAGAAAGAGGAGAACGGCGCCGCTGGTGACCGAATCCTCAACGGGAGGATTTCTGATGAGACCGGTGTCAGAACAGTCTGATTCGAAATGGAGAAGGAAGATCTGAAGGCTAATCTACTGTTCCAACGAGAAGATAGCTCATGATTGAGGTTTGATGTGCTTGAAACCCTAGCCTTAACTTTTCTATTTAAGAGAAGTTGTTCTACGAAGAAGGGTTAGAAAAACTAACAAGATTCTGAAGTCTTTACTGAGAATAGATTCTATTATTGAGCTCATTCCTTGATCTTGCAATCTACTTGAGAATCCGTGATATTCAAGGCTACGGTGATATTGTGATTAAATACTTATATGTTTGCTTATATCATCGATTCAACCTTGTATAGCTCTGTTTATGTGCTGATTTCATTAAAATACAATTATTACACATAAGCATTGAGAGGAACCCGAAACCCTAATTTACTCCATTTTAGGGTTTTTGTGATAGGAGTTGAGAACTGTTATATCTACATCATATTAGCTCTTATTAATTACAAAATCCCACTATTTGTCATACTATTTGGAATTTGTAATTAATTGATGATCTTTTGATCATATTGTAATATCTTGTACAAGAGATTCCTTGAAGAGGAATTGTTTAAGTTAGGGAGAACGTTTTCTCCTAACTTAGTTAAGTAAAGGAGACTTCAATCGGTTTGATTGAAGGAGAAGAGGGTGGACGTAGGACTCAAGGTGTGAGTGCTGAACCACTGTGGTAAATCTGGTGTGAATCTGTGTGCTTATTATTGCATTAATCTCCTTAGAACACTTGCTGTGTTATTATTAGTCTTTGAATTTATAAGAATATTTGAAGTGCCAAATTGTGATACTATCGTCATTGACTTGAGAGAAGAGTATTGAAGCTTTGAATTCTGATTGTGCCATACTGCACTTGTTTCTGTGTTTATGTTAATATTACAAACTATTTCAAGCTTTAGTTTTATTTTCAAATAGCCTATAAAACAATTCAACCCCTCTTCTTGTTAAGCCATAAAAACCAACAATAACAACATAAAGTGATGGCATAATATGAGAAATTAGGAACATAAGTAGTCATAACAGTAGGTTGCCATAGAATAGAAAGGAGGAAGCGCACAAGCTTAAAAATCATAACAAAAGAATCATTTGATGGTAGATTTCTCAACTAAATTGGAAAAGTAACCACTAACAGTTCAATCATTTTCACAAAACAGACCTCCAAAGGAGAGTGCTAAACCAACACATATAAAACCTACAAAGATGTACTCTTTCTACCAAGCCAAGAGACAAAATGGCAAATCAGAGAGATAAAGAATAAGCATCTTACCAAAAGAAGTAAAACATTATATATAGACCAAAGCAACGGTGGTGAAGCTTACATTGCTAAGCTTCAAACAGCCATATGGAGAATAATGTCCACACTCTGGTGCAGATCTTGAAAATGCTAGACTACTGACAATATCACTGAGGCCTCCATCCTGCAATAGATATTAGCCATGACATCAAAAACAAAAATATACCAAGGACATGAATTTTGATCTTTAAGGTACAACAGGTGGATGGCCTCATTTTTAAGTGTAAGTAGTAAGCACAAAAAATTCATCCATTAGAAATGAGAAGCAGCTGTATGAGAAAGCCTAACAATGCCTAAGCTTCCTCCCTTCTTCTATCATTTTGGACATTTTTTCACTTTACAAAAGGATGCTAGTGTGACTATCTTTTGCATTTCCATTGAAGTACTCTAGCTTAATAACGTCATACTCTCTATCCTTTGGAACATATAATTAAGGAGCTTCCATTATAGAATTGTTCATCTTTGTTTGCCAGCAAGTTGGGGTGCATCAAGCACTTCTAATGGTTTCTGTGAGTCAAACTCTTTTCCCATTCGATTTTTCCTTTCTACAAGTATAACTAAGCTGCAATCATGCATGCCCATTGCTGTGCAAGATCCCACATGCCAATAGATGAAGGAAGCAATAACTTTGTGTAACAGACCAAAAGTTCATCTTCAATATGATGAAAATTGGGTTAAAGGCTAATGGATTCGATTTTCAGGCCCTTCACTTTCAAACGGTTAGATCCATCTAGAGGAAGCAGACAAAATGCGCAAACCACCGAGAGTCATATAGATCACAAGATATAAAGAGAAATGACCAGCATTTCACCAAAAATCTCCACAAGAATAATATCCATTCTTAAAATGGTGAAAGGGATTCGTATCTCGAACAATAATCTCCCTCCCTGTAAAATTTGACATAACCTTCATGAAAGAATGGCAATCCCACAGATTCTGAGATTTTTCATAATCCTGATAGGCACATTCTGGGGTAAGCACATCAGACCAAAAGTAAGAGCAAGCTTCTCACTGTGGTGTTTAAAAGTTGCTGTTTTTTACTCTCTTCAACAAAATGAAGGTCATGTTCAATCTCAGCCTTGTAATCTAGCTTGTCCAACTTTTCAATCAAATCATCCAACTTTGTGTCAATCTCAGCAATTCTAGGATGATTTATCTCTCCAACCATAAATGAATGAACTTTGTCCTTGATTTCAATCCAACTCATACCCCTCTCCTTCTTGACCTCACTTTCCTTAAGCAGCTTCCTCACCTTTGCAACTTCTTCTCACTTTCTATTTGCTGCATAAATGTTCGAAAGCAAAATATGATTTCCCGCATTCTCTGGTTCCATCTCAAACAAATGCTTAGCTACAACCTCATCCAATTCAAGATTTCCATGAACTCTACAAGAAGACAGAAGCGAACCCTACATTGAAGCAGTCACATCAAATGGCATCTCCTTTATCAGGTCATAAGCTTCACGAATCAGCCTTACCCAACCTAAGATATCGACCATGCATGAGTAGTGAAGAACATTGGGGGACACTCCGTGTTCACTTACCATAGGATGGAAGTATTTCCGTCCGTTTTCAACCAAACCCATATGGCTGCACGCAGACAAGACGGATATATATGTTACTTCATTTGGATAGCTACCCATCTGTTGCATTTTCTCAAATAGAATCATTGCTTCCAAGCAGTGAGCATGCCTGGCGAAACCAGAAATCATTGCATTCCATAAAACTATGCTCCTCTCTTCCACACCTTGAAACACAAACTTAGCTTCTTGAATGCATCTGCATTTGGCATACATGTCTATAAGAGAGGAAACAACATACACATTTGAACCAAATCTAGCTTTACATAACGCAGCATGTACCTGGTTTCCTTCAATTAGAGCTGCCAGACCCGCATAAGCACATATAGCGGATGAAAACATATACTGGTCCTGCACCAAACCCAGTAGTTGAGTTCTGCGAAATAGAACTAAAGCCTCCTCATGAAGACCATTTTGCACATACCTCGCCACCATTGAACTCCACGTAACGGCACTTCTCTCTGGCATGGACTCAAAAACCAAGCTTGCATCCTTTATCAAACTGCACTTGCCATAAACATCAAGCAATGCAATTCCCACAAACACATTAGACTCCATTGCAGCCTTAATAGCAAAAGCGTGTAACTGTTTACACTCTAACACAGCATATTTCGCAGCACAAGCACAAAGCACACTCGAAACAGTGAATTCACTACTTGCGGTTCCTTCTCTTTGCATCTAAACAAAAAGGCCAAGAGCTTCCTGGGCCTCACCATTCTGAGTAAGCGACGCAATCATGGTCTTCCATGAAACCAAGCTCCGGTCCGACATTTCATCAAAGAATTTGTGGGCACAGTCACCCAGGCCTCATTTAGAATACAAGTTGATAAGCATGTTCGAAGTTAAAGTGTCAGTTTGAAATCCAAAACGAATGACAAGTGCATGGCCGGCTTTCCCTTCCATTAGCACTCTTATTCTCGCAGATAACTGCAGGAGTCCACGCAAGCTACCAACATGGGTCGTGGCACTTGTACCCACACAAACAGGGTCTTCCGGCTTTATGTTTGGGTTCTGAGATATGTCAATGGCCAAGAACGAAAATTGTCTACAAAGGAGGTCGGAACCAACACATAGTCTCCCATATCTCCTCAACGTTTTCATTTCATGCTTCACGACACCTCAAAAAGAGGTGGTTTCTCTTTTGCGCTTCTTTTTTTACCACTACTTGTTTCTAAAATCAAATTTATCTCCTTATGAAACGATGAAATTTGAAACAAAGAACTCGGATCAAAGTTTTAACTGAAATCTCTCTGAATTCTTATAAATTCTACTAATCTGATAAAACTTTAATAATGTGATATAGTGTAATTATGCATGCCAATACCATCTAAGCATATATAGCTGCATATGAAGATGTCTATGGAGGATATGCCCCTTGTCACTCTAGTTGGAGTCCTGCTTGACTACAAAAATGATCGTATCCATTACATGTCTGATAATCTAACACATATAGGAAGGATTTGGATTATTTTGAATAAATCTTGACAAAAACTCCATCTCATAAGCCTTATTAGGAGAGAAACTCCACTTCCAATTCAATTATATTTTTTAAGATTCAAAAACTGCTTATAATTCATTGACCCAAAACTGTTATAGCAAACGAACCACCTCATCTAACCATGGTCTCAAGCTATTACAATCAACTAACTACATAATCAAATTAAGTAAGTTATTATAATCACCTAATAAAAGAAAAATACTTAAAATCGTTACATTTTACACCCTTTACAGAAAAACTGTCTTTAAGGTTGAGAAAACTTTACTTTATAGAAGCAAAAACAAAAAATAGTAATTAATTAATTATAAGGGATACAAGATTTTTCTCGTCCCTTCAAAATTGATAGTTGGGAAAATTTTTGATTGCCATTTCCAATGGGTGAGGTGTGTTAGAAATATGAATAGTCCTTTAAGTTGTTTTGACGGTGACAAAAAAATTATAAAATGAATTTACATATAGAAAATTGCCAAAAAGAAAACTAATACAAGTTATTTTAAATATAATATTTGTCCATCAAATATTGTATAAATGCAATGTATTAACATTTGAAAATTTATCTTATTCCCTCATTTGCCTTGTTGGGTCACAAGCTTAGTAGATTAATACAACCAGGTTCCTTCCTTTAAAGTAGGATGCATTGTAATACACCCAGGTCCGAAATGAGAGCCCAGCCCCAAAACAAGAAATTCAGACCCCAAACACAAAAACCCAGCCCACATATTGTGCTAGTAAAACGCCCGTTTCATCCCTTTGCTTGGTAAAAACTACTGCTCTTCTGTTTGCTTTGACACTTCTGATTGAGATTAGAGCTGTCTTGTTGTGAATATTGTGGAAAACTTTCTGATTTAGAGTTATTGTTTACGCGGCTAGTGGCAGGTTATTTCCTCTGAATATACAGCACATATTTGGCCTTGATTCTATATCTCTTGGTGCCTATTTTTTGGTCTTAAAACACTATATGATATATCTTTGATTAAGACCATTCAGCGAGCCTAAATTTGATAACCCTATAACATCTATTAGGACTTTTATGTGCTTAGCTCTCAAGGTTAATTTATAGACACATATTATGCTAAGGTGTTGTGTTTGAGCATAAGTACTGATTGAAAAGTTATATATTCCATTCTTAATGTTCACGGCTTGAAGAGAATTGAACATTTTCATCCTTTGTGAGTGCTGGCTATTTTTGTATTTACAGACACTTTAAGTTGCCAAAATATATGTTTCAATGTTTCCTACTAATTCTTCTTTAAAAATATATTGATTGGTTATGGTGTAAAATTTATATTTGAAATATCATCTTTGGCTGTTGAAGAATATTGAAAGCAATACTTATAGATTCTTGTGAAATATTTATATGCTTGATAGCCAAACAATTACTCAATTATATATCTTTGTTGTCTAGTTTGTAAACTAAGAGATTTGAATTGATTTTGTAACTATTTGTAATCTATTGTATTAGAACTAATTTTTCTCTCGTTGAATAGAAAAACTCTATAGTGTTGATTGTGTTTAAAATAAAACCTAATTATCTAAAAAATCCCAACAATAAAACTTAATTATATTAGAAATTCCATACCTAGTTATACTAACCTAGAAATAAAGAACTTAGCCATGTTAAGAATTTGATACTTAATTGAACTAAGTTATGAATTAAGTCTATTTAATAGAAAATAAGGATAAGGAAAAAATTATAAATTGTTTTATGATTGACATCTTGTATAAGTTTCCATTTGAGAGAAAAAAAATTCATTAACTTTCCTATCGTTATAAGGAATTTTTTTTTTAAATCAACTCCTAACCTAGATGCTTTTGCCTGTGATATTTGCTTTGATTCTAAGATTACACCTCTAATTTTGGGTTGTTACAATTTGTATTAGAGGCAAAATGGTGGCTTGTGGGGGTATAAACCTCATCAACAAGCTATGGTAGAATCAATTCAAGAATTAGAGATTCATTTTTCAAAGATAAAGGAGGCGACGAACATGAATAAAAAGGATTTCAATGACAAATTTGCCAGAATTGACAACAAATTTGATAACATTAAAAGCTAATCTTGGGAATGCAAAGCCAAATCCATGGAAAGGGAAGGAACAAGGAAAAGGAAAGGTCAACTTTCAAGCAACCGTTGGTGACAAAGAATGACATCATGGTGGATGGTATGGGTGTTTTGCCAAGAGATAATGTTGCAGTAGGAGACAACATTGCAGTGGGAGCCTCCTCACAGTAAAAGACAATGTCGTGGTGGAAGTCGGTGTCGTGGCAAACAACATTGTAGCAAAAGATGCGAAACAATCCTTTTGACTGAATCACCAACCGAATCACTTATTTCGGCATTGGGGAACTTACAACAAGCCAAAGAATTTGATCGTCAATCTTCTTGTTTGTTATGATCAAGGAAAAGTCATTGTCGAAAGAAAGAATGGTTCATCCAATCCCTGATTGTCTTTTTGACTTCTTGCATGAGACAAAGGAGTTAGTTTTTGTCAAGGTGGAACTGGACAGGTTCCAAATGCTAGACTTCACTCAATGGGGACGACCAGTGAAAATTCATCAGCTTTCAATTCTTTATCAATCCTTGAAGACAAGGATTTGAAAATATGTCTTCTTAAGCCCTAAGAGAGACAAAATGGGAAAGTTGTTTGTTTAACTTGTTTCTTTTATTTAATTTTTATTAAAAATTGGTAGTGGAATACCTCCTTGATTGGCGACTTAATCTTTAATTAAGTCTTGGAATTGTTTTTCTTCATCTATCTTTCAGTTTTTATCTTAATCCATATTAACTTTTTCTTTCCTACCAACCCCATCCTTTCTCACAAAATACTCAAATTACTATCAAACATTAATCCTAAACTTAGCTCATTCAATCCGACCACCTAATTTGCATCAAGTGGTATTACAAACACGGTTAGGTTGATGAGAGTGAGAGAACTCACTCTAATAACCTAGAGCCCATGAGCCAAGATTTTGCCTCTGTGATACCAATTGTCATGCCTTGAGGATAAGAGGTGTGCTCTTAGAACCAAAATGAACACTAGAGACAAAAACAATTAGAGTAAGAGTCAACTCTAAAAGGAATTCTTTACAACGATAAAAAAATTAATGAAAAAATTTATAAGACTAATACCAAGTTTCATTCACAAAACAATTCACTATGCTTTTTCTCATCCTACTTATTATTAAATAGACTTAACTCTTAAACCAATACAACTAAGTTTGGGACTCCTAAAGTTATTAGGTTTGACTAAAACCTAATAATAAAATCAAATCAAATTATCTAAAAATTCTAACAATAATATAAAATCCACTAATAAGTAGCTAAAACCCAAGTCCAAGCCCATCTTATCTAAACTACCCATGCTAAAAATGTCCTCTTGGAAGTTATTGTGAAACAGACCGCTCCATGCTGCGGCGACTAACGCTCGGGAGGTCCATCAACAAGGATTGGTAGAAGTCTCCGGAGAAGGGACATCCCTGCCCAAAGAATGTCCCTTGAATCAACAAGAGTGCTTTAGCTCCACCTCGCCACCCAAATCAGAAAGAACAGGCGGAGAAGACATGCCTAGTATTAAGCCAACTCAAACCCACCACGGACCAGAAAAATAAAATTCTTCATTTCTCTTCAACCCCAGGGTCTACGCAAGCAGCAGCGAGGCTAAACAGACTGAAGGACGCCCAAAAGGCTAAAGGTAAGCAGCCTGCGCAGTCTCTAGTTGAGGAGGAGGAGATTTTTGCTGCGCCATGCTGCCATGCGAAGATGACAAAGGAATCAGAAAGATGCAAAAGATCGACGGTGAGAAGGAACCTTCCTTCTCAGTAAAACAAGAGGAAGAAGGTGGAAAGAGGAAGCCAAGAAGATGCCTCCTAGCGATCATGAAGAGCATGCATGAGACAAAGGAGCGGATCACCTTGCCATGGAGGCTTCCTACGGTCCTTGACTAAGTACTGGGCTTGAGCCAGGCTGTTGCTCAAGTCTGTCATAGCCCATACAATTTGGACTACAATAGATCACAGATCGAAAGGCCCGAAAAGAGGAACTAATTTGTCGATTGGATGGATAGATCCCATGTCATGATAGTTGAGTCACATCAAAATAACAGATTGATATTACGAGATCCAACAAAATGGAAAAAGAGATGATGTAGGTCTAGCTGACTGATTTGACATAACACTTATCGGAAAAACTTTCTGAGGTCGAAATTAGTCAATATCTTTAATGCCTAGCCTTTACTACGATGTGCATTTGGCGAATTTTTCCGCAGGTCAATTTCCAATTACTCCAGCTTTTTGGTTGGGGTCCTCAGAACCACATATTCTAACCCCAGTTTTTATCCAGAAAGTAGAACATAAACATCGGAGTTGCGTAGGTCGTTTCATACAGAAATCCCGTGAGTTCGTGAATCATACGAAAACGTTTGTCTATGTTGATACCCAGAAATGTTTTTTGAAGACAAAATCAACCAACCCACGTTTGAGGATGAAAATAGAATGTCAGGCCGACATGGCCAATCGAGATGAGACGGCAGAGAGAAAGGACAGAAATCGAGACAAAAGATCTTGCAGTGCAGAAGCCTCCAATTTTAGCATGGTCCTCACACTCTGGTTTTGTGATTTTTTTTTTTCGTTTAAATCTTGTTTTTTCTGGTGGAGTTGTTCTCCAATTGAAACGAGGGGGCGACAAAGGAGATCAGAAAATGATAAGGCAGGCAGCAGGCAATTGCAATTTGTTCACTTAAAATGTGGAAGTGGACCTCACAGTCGGCTTTTGGATAGGGAGAAATATAATTGGCTTGAACTCCTTGGAAGTCATTTCCATTTCCATTAGATGAAGCATATGTGAAGCAACCGAAAGCCCGGAATAAAGAGCCAAAAAATGAGATAACCAACCGAGTCCCCAAAACATGATATCCTTCTCATCTCATGCCTCTTTGTATCTGCCTTTCTAGGATGAATTTGTCACACCCATTATCAATAGGTCAACTCACAAGTTGCGGTGCAAAAGTATCGACCGACTTTTTGGGGTTGGGTTTGATGATAAGACCACTTGCTCCGGCCCTACTCTCGACTTGACACATTTGCTTTCACTGCCCACCCATTCTACTTATATAAAACCCTACGCTTTACCAGAAGAAATATCGTAAAAAGGAAAAAGGGGAAGAAAAAAATATCACTTGGGTTATCGAGTTAGAGTGCCATTCATGTCCAATCATACAACGCCGACGGAACTTCAGAAAGAGGGGTCGTCGTCAGATTGCTCAAATCTCCTTCTTCCTCTACTTTGTCCAAAAAGTTATTAGGTATAAGACATCCAAGTGTGCTACAGCTCTACTTTTAATGGCTTGTGGGTCGTAGAAAACGTCCTCAGCTTGAAGAAAAATGCTCTCTGTTGTCTATTCTTTCAGTATTCAGTCCCCAAACAATAATGTCTACTATAAAGTGGAAGCTCGACCGTCCAACTCTTCATCTAGGGAATCTAAGTAAAGGGGGAATTGATCTCAGGTCACTAGCATGAGGAAGATTTACAACGTGCTATGAACTTTTACGATATCACATATCCAAAGGTGGAAGAAAAATTTCTGTAAATCATGGCATAGACTAGGTATCATCATCATTGTTTGCAGTTTTCCAAAAAGTTGCAAGTTGTTCGATCGCTTCATCAACCAATGTTGGTGGGGATTTGTAGAACATGGTTTTGGCTGTTCCAAAGTGAAAGCTTAGTTTATCATACAGTAGCTAATAACAACCAAAAAGATTGATAATAAAGAACTAAGTAATAAAAAGGAAAGAAACAAGCTAGACATATATTCAACGCGATATGATTTATATCCGGTCAGCCCGTGAGTCCTGAAGGGACCGATTGGTTTGTCACTTCACAAAAGCATCCATTGATCAAGTTGGAGGCTTTGGAATATCTTTCCCCCAATAACTCATAAAACTGTGATCGCACTGAAACAAATGGAAGCAAGAAATACACAAGTAAAGCACAGAAGCATGATTTTATCGTTGAATAGATATTCCGAATTGATCTCCACAAAGTCTTTGCCCCTTTGACATAGAATCGAAGTGGTGGAACCACTTATTGCAACTTGTGGAGAATCTACATCCTTTTTATTTTCTCTCCACAAGATGCTTTTGAAGCATCACCTTGTCCAATTGAGCGAAATCCAAGTATGGAGCTTTTTTCTTCCCCTTTTTTCATGTGTAAAGTTTTGATTTCTGAAATTCCGATAGGGATGCTCATTGACATAGAACTCGGGATATATATATAAAGAAGAGAACAAATACTAGATCATTTTCAAGTTCAACATCTCAAAATCCTTTTACCGAAAGCATGCGAAACTGGTCAAGATTCCCCAGGACTAGAAGATAAGATTTTTTTCCCTTTTGGCTCAAGTTTGATCGAAAAGCAGTAGGGGAAGCGGAATACTTACATCTTCATGATTCTCAATGGATGGATGAAGTAGACATGTGATAGAAGGAGATAGTGATTTTGCTACACGTAGGAGCGTCCCCACCCCATAAATGGGACGAAAAATTGGTTAGCACCTTGCGAAATTAATAGGGCCGAATGACCAATTGAGTATGAAGCAGACAAAAAAGTGATTCAATTGGGATATGAAAGCAAACACGGTACCAACATGATGGCCCCTTCTCTTTTGTCTCTATATTTATTTTGTCAAGAAAGGATCACTATCTTTAAAACTAGGGAAGATAGATACGCCATGGTTGCGTTGGTCGTTTGTCTTCGATTTCTTTATCCTTTCTTCTCTGTTCACTAAACCATGGCATTATCTTTGAGAAATCCCGGCGTTGGGACTTTATGCTGACCGCACTGGCAAAAAGAGAAGGGCTTGCTTTCATACGTACCAGTGGTTGTGAGTTCCTGACCAGTAATTATGTTAGAGCCTAGCCTACAGGGATTTAAAAATCAATAATAGGCCACAGATCCTCTTTTATGACATGTAGCCCTGTTTTTTAAGGGAAGAGCTTTCACTTCCTTTTAGTAGAATACAGAACTGTGGAAGATGGGGGGGAATTATTTAAGTAATTACAGACCATCATGCCATACGAAAATAGATGTCTTTACTTTCCACTGACCAACGCCAAACAAAAGAAATTACATCGGCACAGGAAGTTGGTTCACTAGAGCTGTCCACTGAACATAGAAAAAGAACCAGAAGAGGTGTCCAATGACATAATTTCCTCTCTGATACTCCATGGATTTACCTTTCTCTGTGTTATTATTCCTGCAAACTTAACCCCCCATTTTTTATTATTTATAAATTGCATTATTTAGATTCCAAACGGCCACATAAATTTGGAATAGCTTTATGGCTTTTGTTTTACATAATCCTTTCTTACATAAACTTTCGAGGTCAAACATCCAACATTTAAAGTCGATGGATGATATGACCTAATTGTACCAAGAGCAGTCTTCCTTCTACTATACAATTCCTATTGGTGCAAAATTGCAGCGAAGCTATTAGATTATATTCTATTCTTCTCTTTTCCTTTTAGTACCTTTTTCAAGTACCCACCGACCCACAACAAGGTTTAAGTCCTGAGAAGAAAGAAAGTGATCAATTTTCACACTCAAACGCCGAGGCACTCACTTTCTCTGGATTCCATACCAACTTCGCTATTCTTTGGACCAAGACACCCTTCTTTTTCCGCATCAAAGCTAGAATGGACACTGTAGAAGATATATACAACCACAGCAAGAGCCGAAAAGAATCCAAACCGCACGAAGGATGGACCACCAAGAGAACCAAGCAAAAAAATGTTCAGGAATATTGACAGGGAAGGTATCCATGGCATCAAAGGAACACCCCAAAACTCAGGCTTCCTTGCTTGAGGGACCATGCAGTGGAAAATATGTGACATTGCAAGTGCAATTGCAGCACATGCACCAAGCATGAAGACTCTAAGCTTCCCTGGTGGCGCAAGGTGCCAAATAAGGGTGAATATGATGGAGGTGAAGCTTAATGAGCACAGGAATGATAAGGTTGGGTGTGGATTTGTCATCCCCAGCACAACGTAGCGTCTATAGATCACAGCGTTCGCCACCATGTAGAAGACGAAAAGGGTGCCGATGGTTACAAGGTTGAGGAGAATATTTAGGTCAGTGAAAAGGGCAATCGCCGCCGTAAAGATTCCTGAAAAGGAAACAACATACATGTGAGAAAATATGATTCGAAGTAAGTTTGCATTGTTTCTTTAAAGCACGGTGGACTTTCCAAGACCAGGAACAATATGATGCTGCAAGTCAGAAGGTCCCACTCGGCACAAGTGAGTCCCTTTGAACATTAAGGAAGAACTGTTTCAGTTACTTCCACAGTTACTTTTGGGGACTCTCTCACTGGTGACCTTATGAGCACCATTTCTTTTAGTCAATACGAATTTTCCATCAGAACTAGAGATGTTTGGAGGAATATAAAACATTCAATGGGGATCTCAAAACCATACACGACAGAAGTGAAAAGACACTTAAAATCAGCAGACCATGCGCCTAATTGGTGAACATCTTACGACTTTCGTTTCACATGCCAAACCACTTCTTCATAGCAGGCCCTCTTTGCATCTTTGCAAGAAGTACGATCCTATTGTAATCAATTCAAAGTAAAATGACACTGAAGCACTTCCTAATAAACAAAAGAAAGAGGCCGTCAAGGAAATATTCTAACACATGCCGTCACAATTGCTGATAGCACCATCACAAACTTTTCATAACAACAAATCTCGAGTGATTATGACTGCTATTATTTACACCCGGACATCATTAAACCCTCTCTAAAGCTCCAAACTCAGGGTCCCGGTCCCTCACAGTCAGTTATGAGAGGTGAAGGGACTGTGAATTAAAGGTTGCATTTTGAAGGAGTTCTATACTGGAATATGTCTCCCACTTGCATTAAACATAAAATTATTAGATCTGATAAAGTCTATTGATACTACAGAACAAAAACTCTACGGTATTTCTAGTGCATAACCGGTATGTCCTACTGCCAATACCATATTATGTATTTTTTTATTTCACTTGGACCCTAAAAGTACCTGCACCTGACTAAAATAAAATATGATAAAGCATCAAACACAGAAAATAAATACTTTGAGTCTCCCCAAAACCCTCCAGTGACCTATGGATTGTCCCTGGTACATGCCAAGCCAAGCTAGGCTTACCAAAATAATGAATCCCATCTGACGGAAGATGGAGCCTACCAATGACAAGAATACCAAACACCATCATGGTCTCATTTCCAAACCAGCAAAGAGAATCAGTATACTAAACTAGGAGCCAAGGGACTACGCTCCTCGTCCCCTCGGAATCCAAACGGTTCATGACCGGGTCCCGTTCCACAACTCCAAGAATCAACAAGAGACAACCGACCAGCAACAAGCCAACTTGTTTGCCCCTCCAATAATGCGCTCCACACGCACCACAATACTCAGAACGACAACACCAACACCATCTCGCACATGAGCCGCATTGAGCCCAACAATCAGAAAGGACCCCTTTTCCTTTTTTTAACAACAAAAGAAACTTGTACGCAGGGTTAACCCCGAAAAACTGGCACTGTTTTCTTAGACACTCCCATGTGTTTCTGCTTCAATGGATTTTAATTTTAATTAAAAGAGAAAGAGGCACACCAATTAGATCACAAAATTAAGCCTGGTCCAGTTATCATTGTCAACGAGGATGGAGAACCGTACCAAGAAAAGCGGAGGCGTTGACAGGAGTAGATGTCTTTGGATGGACCTGAGCGAACCAGGCCGGGACCACACGGGACCGTCCGATCACGCACATGTACCGAGCCTGCCCAAGCATCGCCACCAACAACGACGTCAGGATACCGAAGCTGGCCCCCGCGCCGATCACGTTCGACGCCCATCCCCACCCGTTCGAATTCCCTTTGAACGCCGCTGAAAACGGCGCTTCCACATCGATCTGCGTGAGCAAGCAACACATCCACACACGCGATCAGCAGTAAATTCAACCAAACGTCAAGGACTTTCCCGTCATCTCACTAGACCCTCGCCCGAGATAGGACCACACTTGGACGAAGAAAGCTCCCAAACTCAATGTAAAAAAGAAAGAAAATAAGTTAAAAATCAAATCTTCCATACCATGTCGTATGGGAGGAGCTTGGACATCGAAGCGGCCATGAGGCAAAAGAGAACGGTGACAATGACGACGGAGCCCGACACACCGATAGGGATATCCTTGACTGGATCACGGACTTCCTCGGCCATGGTGGAAACGGCGTCATAACCGATATAGCTAAGGTAAACCATGGCCGCCCCATTGATCACACCCGAAGCCCCGTAGGGGAAAAACCCCGATGGGTGGTATTTCGGGTCACCCGGCTCCGTGAAGTTCTTCCAATCCCCTTTCCAAAACCCAATCGCTATCACAAACACTATGAACAGGATGTGCAGTCCCGTCAGCACCATGTTCACCACCGAGCTCTCCCTCGTACTGCACAAAGAAAAGGTCAAGAATTCAAGTGAGAACGAAAAACAGGGGAACTGAAAAAGCAGTTTGTATGATATTCATCGAGGGATTCAATCCACTCTCTCCTATCAGCGTAAGTCCTTAGAAAAATTGACGTGAGTTCGACCAAAGTACTCCATATTATCTTCCGTTTTCCCTTCCTCTCGACTGACCATTCTGGTTCGCGAGATGAGTATCAGTATATCGTTTATCAGATTGCCGATTCTTAGTTGAACAAAATCTATAATGTACTTTTTATTTCGCATTTTCTATTAGTTTAGGCTCAGGTAAGCAATAACTTATGAGAATGTGGTGGTAGGTGTTGGACCTGTAGCAGATAACGAGAGTGACTATCAGAACAACGATTACAGCGACAATATCGATTTGGTTGAAGCCTTCGGGAAGTGAATGGACAGTGAAACGCCATTTATCGGTTGAGACTCCGATGGCCGTACCCAGATAGGCAGTGAAGCTTCTCGCTACGGCGGCGTTCGACATCACGTAGTCCATCACGAGATTCGCGCCGGTCAGAAACGCCGCAAACTCACCTGCGCAAAGAGATAAAGTCACCGAGTGTCAGTATCCACTGATACGTATAATGGCTGGATCGTAGCGGTGGATGGGGCGGTGAACGGACCAAACGTGACGCGGAGATAGCTGAAGGCGCCGCCGGCTACGGGCAGGTCCACAGCAAACTCGGTGTAGCAGAAGGCTGAGAGTAGGGCGCAGAGCCCCGCAATGGCGTAGGAAAGTATGATGGCAGGGCCAGCGTAGTCGTGAGCGGCACGACCAGTAGTGATGAAGACGCCGGCGCCGACCATTCCACCGACCCCGAGTCCGACGAGATCGAACCACCGCAGCGTTCTCCGCATGTCGGGGCCGGATCGGGCTTTGAACCGGCTCATTTCCTCGAAGGACGTGGAGACAGAGCCTGCTCGGCGTGCCAGACGGGCCGGCGTCTGAGCCAGCGCTTTAAGGTAGGCCCGGACGCTAGAGAAGGAGGAGCCATGGCTGTCCATTGGGTGACAATTCCTGCTTCTCCCTCCTGCGCTCACTGGGTTGTCTAGTCTATGTTGCAGAGCGAACGGAGAGATGGAGTGCAGAGGGAAGGTGGGTGTGGGAGTTATAAAGAAAGGGCTGGACACTGTGACGATGAACGGTGGGTGATGAGACACCTCATTGGGAGGCCCTTAAAAAGGGTATGCCACTGAGTAATGGGTTTTACATTTATACATTTTTGGAATGTGAAGAGTTACAGTGGTTATTTTGTTTTAAACCGAATTTGTGGTTAAAATCCTATTATATGTAACTTTTATGAGTATGTTTGAGAATATTATGGGGGTTATCTTTCTATTCTTTCTAAAGTGGGAATGGTATATGAATTCCATAATCCTTCAACTAGGCTATATTATAAATCAAATAGGATTGTGTAATGTAATTTTATTCATTAAAATCATGTCAGATACATATGATATGTTTAGTTTAATAGTTCAACGTCAAAGTACGAAAAGTAAGAACAATTAAATATATAATCTCTTAAAAGTAAGAGTTTACTATGCCTGTTAGCATTGAAATTATTATCATTATCTAAATAAATAATGATTGGTTTAATAATTTGTTATCAATTTTGCTAGATTAAATTTTACAATCATTTTAAGTATATGTGGAAACAACTATCGATCATAAACTTTAACGAGGGGTTTCATTTAATGGTCCATTAGGACCATTATAAGAAAGAAGAAGGAAAGAAAAGAAAAGAAAATCGCTTGTAAAGGTAAATAAAAAGTAAGATATGGACCACTTTGATCGGATCATTGGGTTTAAATTGAACAAGGAGCGGCAGGAGCCAGTGGTAGTGGTGGCCAGTTGGTCAGTGACAGTCAGGCAGGGTACGGCTTCTGCAACAAAATGAAAGTTACTAATCGAAGGGTGGCTCAACACGTGTGTCCCATGACGACACGTGGGAGGAAATTGACTGGTTTCCAAAAGATAAAGCACAACCGATTAGAACGGAGAACAGGAAACGCATGACACGTTGTCCAGAAAAAATAGGGAGGGGTTTTGCTAGCGTGAACATTTTATTTAACGGAAAGAACCAGAAACACCCAAAACCCTCCCTTTTCCTCCGCAAACATTGTAACTGTCCTCATTTAGTAGTGCCGCTTCCGTTTTTTTCCGAGCAGAACTTCCGGAAAATATTTCAGTCAATGATTTAGTTTAGTTGTGTATTGAGACATCAACAACTCAATGCATCTTCTTTACTCCACCACCGAGTCTGTGACGGAGAGAGGGAACGACTTGTCCCTTTCGGATGCTCATCTGCCACGGCATGCAACATGGACCTCCATGGCCTTTTTGACTGGCACCTTGGACAACCAAGTCGAACCCGACGTCCTTCCTCTCTATTATTTGTTCTGTTTCTTCTTTTTATATCTCAGTCAACAAAGTTGAAGGAGTCCGGAACCCGTCAGTACCGGCTTATTTTGATTTGATTCTTAAGCTAACGTCGAAAGGCTATTTTCATTCGTCCCCGCTATCGGATGGTCCCCTGGTCAGAGTACACAAAGGAATGGAGTTTTCTGGCAGCTTGTCTGAAAATGGAAGGTAAAACCTTTCATGGTTAGGTAAGCAGATATTGTTCGGTTACATTTCAATGATTTAGTCGCGTTGAGTGCAAGGTTCGGCACCTGGATTCCGTTCTAATTTAAAAGGCTGGATACCTTGTTTGTCGATTCACTGGTATTTTAGTTTTCTACTACTATTTTAGTTTTTAAGAAGCCCTTCTTCGCCGTGCCTGTTTTCGTATGAACTAGAATTGTTGAAGCCCATCTTTCTTTGTTCTTATTTTAGTTTTTGGGTACCGAGGTAAGGTTGGTTTCTTTATGTGGGCACATCTAAGCTTGAAGCCCAGTTGTGACCGATTGACAAAACTAGATGGGACATGTACTGGCCCAAGCACAAAGATTTGTTTAGCCTTTAGCCCCTTGCGCAGCCCCAAGCACGTAAATTGTGTAAAGCCCCCAACTCATGATGGGCAGGCCGAAGTCTGGGTACGAGAAGTGTCATTTTCTAATCAGAACTCTACAAAATAAGCTCGACCAAGCCCTTCTTTTGGATTCTCAACTTTACAACTCCACTTTGTTAATTTCTCCGGTGAACATTTGTTAAAAGTATATGTTATCTCATATTGAAAGTGAGAAAATGTGCCACTAAATTTATAAATAATAATAATTTTTTATTTAATATATTAAAATTTTAAAATAAACTATCATATTTTAATATGATATCAGAGTGAGTGATAAATCTCTATTTTATAATTCGTTATACCTAAAATTAGATATTAATTCACTCAGCATACAAGTAAAAGAAGTATTAAAAATAAGTATTGTCCCATATTAAAAATATGAAAATAAATCATTGTTATAAGTGATGAGATTTTCTCACTTAATTTAACCTCTTAAAATTTTAGAAATAATTCTCAAACTCTGATACCATCCAATCTTTAAGACTAGTCTAGTCTTTAACGACGAACGATGATTTCAACTTAAAGCTGCTGGATATTTGTCTTTACGAAGATATTTGAGTCACCCTCCACGATCACGAGTCAAACAAGGTAGCTTTTCCAAGTAATCACAGTCTAAGCCACCCAATTTCTTTAGTTGTTTCATGTCCCTGGTACCTACTTTGTCCTTTCCGATATGGACCATGTGTGGAAGAAAACACAGACCTACGTGGCAGTAAAAAATCTTATCCGAAACATTTCTAGGACGGTTGGAAGTGGGTTACACGTGTAGTCCAAAAAGTCTGACACGTAGATAAAGTATCATGGATGGAGGCTCCTTCCGAGGGCTTCTCACCAGTTTCTAGACTAAGCAATTGGCATAGGCGGCTTTTCAGAGTGACAGCTGTGTACCAAAAGCTGTCCCAACACGTAAACGGCCGACCGGCGGTTGCCGACACAACAAGGCTTTCTCGCGCGACCATATCTCGTCGACGAGTATTAGCGTCACCTGAATAATGTGACCATATTTTGCCGGTAGCCGGTAAAATAGATGAAAACTAATCGTCCTGGCAACAACATCCAAAGAATTCCCGGAAATTTTATTTTCAGATGAAAATAATTAATTTCAGGGTCCAACTTCTACCTATTAAATGCAATACACTATGTATAGTCGCTGCATTAAAATCTAATTTAAAACGGGTGATGGCGTCCGTCCCATCAAGACTCCCAAGGTTAATTCGACTCAACTACCCACCCGGCCTTTGTGACCTCTCAAGAGTCACCTTCAACAATGTCGCCATCAACTTAATGCAAACTACACAAAAGACAAAAGCTGTAACCATGCCACATGTAAGTGCCTATCATCACTGATTGACATGATTATCCTTAACTTTAAGGAGATCATGGTGAATTTAGAATCCAAGAATCAGTTTTGTCCTTAATAATGATTCTAGTTTGGCATGCTATGGATACATTTCAACACCTACCTTTTCCACGTACCCACTTAGGAAGCTTCGAAGGAAGGTGTCAGAATATCATGGGTTTTATATAATATGTAACAAAATTTAAGAGATAGTTGGTTCTATACTCGAGAGTAATTGATCATATTCCAAATTTTAAGAGAATCTTAAGTTATTTTTTAGGATATAACTTATGGTCATTTGATTACTCATTGAGGATAATTGAAGAACCAGTAGCTAATCACTAAATACTGCATGTTGGTGTCTATATTAATCACGCCATGCCTGGGACGCATACCTAGGCACGCTGTTACAGAGAGAGGGAGATGGATAACGCAAGTCAGCTTCGCCAAACTTTCTGATCCTTCGGAATGGGAACCCATCTTCCATCCCAGATCATCAATTTACTCCCCCAAACTTTTGCAGATTTCGAAAGATTTGCTTTCAGAACTAATGCCACCGCAGTTTACTGCGTAAATTTTTCTAGATTTTGAAAGTTTTAATTTGAAGCTATTGCCATTTTCACTTTGTAGGGCATATCGTGACATTCACATGGGGATGCTATTAAGAAAAGAAAATAACTTTTCGTTAAAGGACTAAGTAACTTTTTCAATGTCGGTACTGAATACATAGCTTCTATTTGGATAAGCAATAAGACACTTTTTTAGAGGTGATTGTGCAGTCAAAAGGAATTACGTAATATTTTATCCAAGTTAGTCTTAAAAATTCAAAATTTGTTTTGAGTTTAGGATAAGCCTACTAGTATCAGGAACTTTCGGAATTAGATTCTCTGGACCACAAAGAGAGGTATTTGCTGCACTGCAGTTTTTGCTGAGGATCTTGGTCGGTTTGACGAGCTTTACCTTAAACTCGATACTATTGGTGGTTTCGGAGACTTCAAACTGGATAAGATAATCTACAGAGCAACAAGCCTCGTTAAAAGCCAGAAAAATAGAAGGTTTTATCCAATTCATATAATGTGGGTCAAAAGAATCAAAACACTAGCCTCAAACATAGGTGGCGTCCTACGATGAACACGCGGCCTTTTCTGAGCCATGCCACGTTGTCTTGCAGGGTTGACGAAGACCCAATAGCAATTAGGTTTATTTTGTTTGTCTTTTCTGTATAGAAAAACGGTGGCTTTAGTCACCTGAAAGCTGCATGTATCATGGAGGGCATCCGATGAGTCTTTGTGCTGTAGGTTTGCTTGTCGATTTGGGTTGCTTTTACTAAACAGGAGTAGTTCCGGCATGAAAACCGAGTATAGTCTTGTCTAATACTACTGAAACAACTAGAATAAATAATGACTCTCCTTTCATACAACGTAGGGATACGTGTTCCACTCAACCGACATCTCTTTCCCCCATTAAAAATACCATCCTCTTCAATTTCTTACCCAGATTTAAAATCAGTAATCACCAATCATCAACTACACTGACCTACTAAAATAATTTAGTCTTCATTGGTTGGTTTGGTTTGGTCTATTTGATCTCTCAGCGTGTGTCACATCTATGAGTACGTGCAGGTGAAAAATATTAATTTTTGAGATGTTCTTTCATGTTTTGTATTAAAGTTAATGAGAAGAGGAAAAAATTGATTTAAATTTGAACTGTGTTTTCTTTCATGTGCTGAAACAAAGAGACGTAGAGCCATGGAAGACCGATGCAAAGAACTATTTTAAAAGTCAAATATAGTAACTAAGAAATAGAATAGTAAAACCAGCTCAGCAATGGCACTGAGCTGAGATTGTGCAGTTTCAACGACACAGCAATCAAATAAAATAACGTAAAAACATCCAATAAAAGCAAAGGCTTCTTGCTTTGGGAACTCTGAGTTGGTGCCGAGGACAAACAAAACTAGCTCTTAATCCCGAAAGCCCCCAGGCACATATCCGATTCATAGGCCTCCCTGAACGCCTTATATCTCTGACTCTTTATCTCTCTGTGTCCATATTTACACACACCTATATATAGCGAGGTTTTGCTAATTCTCCTACCAAACCCTTTGCGAAATCTCCAAGAAAGTGAGAGTCTTTGGACGCCTTGAGAAAACCAACAAGAAACCCAGAGGAGGTATGATGATGACGGGTTTGTCTCAGCCGCCGATGACGCAGTGGACAAGGTCGGAGGACAAGCAGTTCGAGCGGGCGCTGGTGATGGTGCCAGAGAACCTGCCCGACCGGTGGCATAGGATCGCCGAACACCTGCCGGGGAAGTCCCCAATAGCGGTGAAGGAGCACTACGAGGATCTTGTGCACGACTTGATCGAGATCGATTGCGACCGGGTCAAGCTGCCGACTTACGCCGACGAATCTGATGGGTGGGATTCGACGAGTCAGATCTCCTTTGGGTCGAAGCCCAAGCACGCTGACGCCGAGAGAAAGAAGGGGACTCCTTGGACCGAAGAAGAGCACAAGTAATTCTCTCTTTTAACTCCGTCTTTATCTTTTCGTACTATATTTTTTAACCGAAATGGTTGCTTGGCCCCTGTTTGGGTAGCTGTATAAATGGAGGAAACTAAAAAGCTCAGAAATTTGGGTTTTGTCTCTTAGAGATGAGTTGAGCTAATTCTGGCAACTTTTCAAGAAAAAATTTTGATCTCTGTTTTTGTTTTTGAAGAAAATTTCTTTCCTTTACTGTCTTTTGCATGACTGAGGAAGGGAAGGATATGAAACAAAGGAAAATGTTGTTTTCTTCCGATGATAATCTGATGACCCCCTAAACCAATCCGGGTATTGAGAAAGATTTTCTTTTTGGTCTTCTGAGAAAGAGAAAATTTTCTTCATGGTAGAAGGAGACTCAAAGAGAGAATTCTTGCGTCATCAAGACGCATAAACGGCAGAGTTTTGAGATAGAATTTGTTTTTGCTCTCCTTTGAGATATCCTGGTTTTGATTGTACAGAAAATTCGGTTAAACCGTTGAACAGATCAGGGACTGGGAAATATTTTTTCTTTTTTCCCCCTTTTTTTCTCTCAAGTCTTCGGAGCTTCAACTGACTCCCTTTAATGCATATTTTGGCTGCGGGAAATATGGAGAGTTAAAACAGAGTTGAAAATCTGTTGTTGGTTGATTTTGATGACGTGGTTGTAAGGTTTAACCCCAACTAAGCCTATTAGTGGAACTCTGTTTTCTTTTTTTCTTTTTATCTGGTTTTGAGGTAAATAGCTTATGATTCAGAGTTGTCAAGATTTTCCCGTCCTTTTTTCCTTTACTTTCCTAGTGAGTTGCTGTAAATTGATTTTTAGTGATACATGGGGAAAGTTTGAACAATTTCTTGGCAGACAAACAGTGGTTGTCTTCAGTTCTCTCCTTTTATTTTAATCTCTTCTTATGTTGGAATCGTTGAAACTTGTGTTCAATTTCCTATTTAGCTGGAGGGAGGAAGTCATATTGGGATATTATTGGCTTGGCCTTGTTTGTGCTAAACCAGGTGGATAAAGTAATGCTTTGTACTTTAGATTGTGGACTGGGATTAGGGGGTTACCATCATTACCATTGATCCCAAAACTTGGGTTGGCCATGGTACCTTAATATGAGACTGATATTGCAACAGCGTGCTTATGAGTTGTGAACATCTTTTCTGGGTAACGAGGTTGCTGTCTGTTCTGGATGAATCTGATTTGTAGTTGTGGGATGATGGCAGGTTATTTCTGATTGGCCTACGTAAATTCGGGAAGGGTGATTGGAGGAGCATCTCAAGGAACGTGGTGGTGACAAGGACGCCAACCCAAGTGGCTAGCCATGCTCAGAAGTACTTCCTTCGTCAGACCTCCGTAAAGAAAGAGAGGAAGAGGTCGAGTATCCATGACATCACCACGGTGGATAACAACTCTATGGCTGCGCCTGTTGATCAGAACTGGGTTCCTCCACCAGGTGGTGCAGTTCAGCAGCATGCGCCGCCATCCTTGCCACAGATGAACATGCAGTTGCCTGATCAGTCGGGCTCATTTGGGTATCCGAACTTTGGCTTTCAAATGTAAAGATGCACCGTCGCTGCAACGCTCTCTTTGTAAATCTCTAGTCTTGGTTTAGCAAATCCAATTTGTAAAGTAATGCGGTTGGTGACGAGGACCGTTTGGAAGTAAATTGGGTCCTGTAATTAGTAATTAGTGTCCTGAAGTGTAGTAGTGAATTAAAAAGAAAATGTCAATTGGTGGAGATCACAGTGGGTTAAGGTACCAAACTTTTAGGAACTTTTGAATCGGGTATAGAAATTCTTTTTTGGGATCGGATTGTTAACTGCCTTTGGTCAACATCATCAGAATCCAAGTTTTAGAGAAGTTTCTGTTAGAACAGCGCCAATATAGTCATTGCTCCTTTGACTTTTGGTTTATCTGGAAGTATATTTCGTCGGAATTTTTGAGTTCGAATTAATATCTGTCTTACGTTTCTGTTTTTATTTTTGGCCAATTTCTTTAGAAAAAGGCTACTTAAACTTTACAAAAATTAATGTTATATTTCAGCATCAACTATTAAGCGCGTCTTATAGACAACGAGCTTGTGTTAAAAAAATGAGCTTCTAAATGATACAATGATATCTAGCTCTCAATTTTATTTATTGCTAGTTCTTTGAGTTCTTTCTCCTCATTTAGATTGATTTTGGGTATGACTCATGTAATTTTGTTTTGAGGGTATTAATTTGTGATACATAGTGTTTATTTACACTGGGACTAAAACCATTTCTTTCTTTAAAATTTTCTCATCATGATGCTGAAAAATAATCCAAAAACTATGAAGTCTGATGGTAGATGAGCTTCTATAAGCTAGGTCAATATGGTAAATGAAATAAGTTTTTGTTCAAATTTAGTATGCTAAAACCAGGTGAATCATGTTAAGCTTATGCATTTCGGATGTAAGTGAAATCACAAACAATTTGTTTTCCTTGTAGCTACAATACTAGATAACCAAACAATAAAGATAGCTCCTGTTTCGTTGAGTTCTATATACATAGAGAAAAAGATTCTCGTGTGTTCATGTGACACACACCTTTGATATTTTGGGTTATTCTATTAGTACTTAATGGCAAAAAAACAAGAAAATGAAACCCATTAAAAAATATAAACAAAAATGCAGAATTAAATATTATTCTATAACAAATAACTTATTGAAAAAAAAAAGATATAAAAATACATGAAATTTCTTGTCTTGATATGAAAAAAAATGAAGAAGAAAGTTTATTGTCTCATTTATTAGAGTTAGGGTTTTGCTTATATTTATATATTTTTTTTGGGATGTATCCCACGTACTTATCTTCCTCAAGTTTCAAGGAAGATCTTTGTCCTTTAGAGGGAAAAAAAAAGGAAGAAGGAAAAGTTGTGCTTATACTATAAGCACTATATTCAAATTTACAATGATTTAAATAATTAAATGACCAAGGTTCAAACATCAAAATGTTTGCAATGCTTATAGTTAAAATGCATCTCCTTTTTTTCTTTCTTCCTTTTTGTCTAAACTTAGGAGAAAAACATATATCTGTTGAGGGTGTAAAAACTGTCCAAAATATCTTGATTGTGTTCTCATAAGACAATTGATATGAACATCTTTTGACATATGAAAGTGTTTTGAGTGTTTTCCTCAAATTTCACAATTAATGTGATGACGTCTCTTTGTACTTTTCTTTTTCGGTTTGGTATTCATTTTGTAAGTCATGGCTATAGTTCAAATTCTTGGTTAGTGCCTTCGCAAGATAGAGAAGAAGAAAAGTATATAAAAAGTTACTTCATTCAAGAAAAGCAATTGAAATCTCTCATTATTGCTTGAAAATCCAACGAACTATCAACTCTGAATTTCAAATTGGTTGAACCGGTCATCACCAATCCCGGTAAAGATCTACTTGTTCTGCTCGACCGAAGGGAAAATTATTGCGGATATGTCGGCATGGTCCAAGAAGCTTCTCTCCCTTTCCGCTTCCCCTGACGCTCTGATCAAACCATTATTCAGGCCCCTCTGTTCCTACCAGTCTCCTTACATGGAGAAATGTAAAGTATAAATTGATAATTTGGCTTTTAACTGTAAAAACTATTTGTAATTCACTTCGTTGTTTCATGCTAATGATGGTGCTTGTTTCTGATAATATAATTCACTTCGTTGTTTACTCTGATATGCCCGGTCTGCTGTCAAAGGCTTTGAACAAAGGCAAATGCAGAACTCCTCATCTAACCCAGTTGAAGTTTTTTATAATCCATAAACTTGACTTCGGTTGGAAAACTGAACTTAGTAAATCTATAGTTGTTTTCTTTTGTTTCTACCTGATTTAGATTCAACTTTTGATGAGTAAGTGGGGTGGATATGACTGTCTGACTATTTGCTGTTTAAGATATTTGGGCTTAGTAGGTGGAGATAGGCTGCTAATAGATTGTTGTTGATTGTTTTTCATTCAACACGTGGTTTTGATAAATAATGCCCTTTTTTTGGGTGTTCAAAACCCATTTATTTGCTTCATCAAACTGGATTCTTTTATAATATAGTGTCTTTTGTCGTTTCCCGTTGAACTAATCCTGTCCCTGTGACTTCAATCCCAAGTAGATTACGCATATTTGAATAGTAGACCATGACTACTCAAATGAATGGCATTTGCGTATCATTTTTTTGTTTGTGGGGTAGTGCACATTTATGCCTACCATTAGTTATATAGAGCTACAGAAATATCCGTACAAAACTTCTATACTAAAATATAAGATTAGCTCGTCTATTATTTCGGTTGTCCTCCATCAAACCTGATAAAATTAATGCCGACATCTCCTTCACTGTTCTTTCCCACTTCCAAGAAAGAAAAGATTTTAATCCATACACAAAGAAATTTCTTGTCCACTTGCACAATTATTCATTGCCTCTGCATTTCTTGGTCGTCAGCTCTCTTTTTCTTTCTTCTTCTTCTTTTTTGTAAAAAAGCAGTGTACAAGAAATTTCTCTTTCTGTCATCTTTGGTGGTCGGCCATGGTCGGCCTTATTGTGATGTGAATATGCTGCTTTGTAGTAATAGTATAAGATGTGGTCCTTTCAAATTTTCCTTTCATTGTTTTAAAAGTGGATATAAACAAATCAACCAATTAGGTTCCAAAGAATGAAGCTGTCATATTCCGTCTCAACGTTGCATGTCGACTACAGGGCACAGTCTCTCATTAATTTATCAACGTAATTTCTTTTACGCCTCCTCCAGGGGTTCCACACTCACAGCAAACTATTTCCGTAATGATTTGTAAGTCCCAGTTCTAACTTGCAATCTTACTTTGCCCCGCTCTTTGCCATCACTTTTCTTCATTTCCTTTGATTTGCAAGCAAGAACATAGCTGAAGTTGCAACCATATTTCTCTTTTCCTTGCTCAAATTGTATTCTGAGAAAAGTAACCAAGACAAATTTGTTTTTCTTCTTCCAATGACGAAAGCTTTCTGATAGACTGCTATTAGTGGTCCATAGACAAGTGACTTATACTTAAAGACTCTGGAGGTGAGCCATGAATGCTTCTGATTGTTTATTGGCAGAGAGATGGGAATGCGATCAATGAGTGTATCTTCATCAGGGGAATCCGCAGGTTCACCACTGGTGGGATGAGGCAGTGGGATTGGGTGGTAAGGTGGTAGGCGGACTGGTGAAGTAGTTTGAAGAAGGTAGGTCGATGGGATGAAGAGTTTCCGATATAAAGGATTAGGCAAATGGAAAGTTAGCTTCATCAAATAAGGTATCAGCAACAAGAAAAATTTTTTGATGTTGGGAAGAGTAGCAACAATAAACCTTGTAACTAGGTGGATAAACAATGAAGATCCATTGCTCAGATCATAGTGCCAACTTGGATAAGGTCCACAGGGACAGAGATATTAAAATAATATGCAACCAAGTTCCATAGATGAGTAGTGTCAAGGGGAGCGATTATTGAGGATTGAAGCGGAAAGGCAGTTTTCAAGTGGACCATAGTCTTGAAACCAAAGTCGCACTAAGGTATGATGCATGAGCGATAGATTAGTTTTGTGTGGCGATGTTTCTTTTTGAAATGGTGATTGCGGATAGGATAGGCATTGACGAATACTACACTCTTTCAGTTGGGTGTGAAACAATCATGAAGTGAATTCCTCCACACTATTGCGTTAGATAGGCGTTGATTCTTCACATAAGTGTGAAATGTTTTAATGATAGCTAGGAAATGATTATGTGTGCACGTTTAATAAAATTAGAAAAATTTCAAAAATTATTAGTGAAGTAAATATAATATCAATGACCATGGGAAGAGGTTATAGGTAATGTGTTCCAACTATCAAAATGAACTAGCTAAAGGGCAGCCATAGACTTAGAATTGGTTGGAGGGTTGTTACAGCAGTGATGATGACTTTTACAAATGAGACATGCTATACAAGAAAGGATTTTACTTGTGTTGTAATTGCTAGGCTTAATGGCTACCCAAGAATGAGGGTTGAATTGGATATTTAATTTTCCTTTTGTCCTTTATTGTTTTGGCTTACTTTTGTGACCTCTTAGGGTATATATTGATGTGCAAATGTACAAGAGAGAGTGTATACACAAGCAATCCAATTTAATTTCTAACGCAACAAGCATACGAATTGCAGTAAGTAAAGGAGAGTGAGAGAAGAGTTAGAGACAATTGTACACAAGAAATTATGTAGTTTACAAGAAAATGTTTTTCCTTCCAACGTGCAAGAGTAGTTGGTTTGTACATGGGATAGCTGAAGGTTGCTCTAGAGCAATAGGGAATCTCCACAGTAGACTTCGCATATTTTTGGATAGATAGATTTCAAAATGGGGGAACGGTTGCCGCTCTCTTTCCTTTTCATCGATCGTTTATCTACATGGCATCATATTAGTTAGGAAAAGTCTTTTGACCTAGAAATGATGTTGTGTAGTTTAAGTAAAACTATCGATAAGCTCAAATGACGTTGTGCAATCACAGTGCGTTTTTATTATGTGTTTTCTTGATCTTTCAAGATGAGAGATCAAACCTCAAACGTTAACTTTGAAATATACGTTTCTTCGACTAGTCATTGTTCAACGTGAAGTAGCTTAAAAGTAGCATGTAAGGTCTAGCGATCGAGGCATCACAACGAGGAGAGGACGAAATACTTGAGGCTATAGAAGACTCAAGAAGGCATAATGAAAAAAATCAAGTCACATGGTAGAGATTTTCAATTTTGTCTTGTCACTTGAATTTGCATGATGGTAGGAATATTTTTCCTTCATTTTTCATGCGGGATGCTACTGCCATGCAAGTGAAGGTTACCACCATTTTGAATATCCACAGCATAAATACATTACAATGTCAATGCACATGCATGTGCATTGAAAATGCACACATGTGGGGGATTTGACTGACCTATAATATCATTATGAGATATTATTATCTTTATAACAATTTTTCTCTTTCTTTATGGCACATTTCTTGAGTTCATATATACATACACAAAGTGTTGAATAAGGTTCTGTTAGGGCAATCATTCTAGAATCTTATCGATTATTCAAGTATTTATTGTATTAAACTCAAGAAAACTTCAATTATGCATCTTGACATTTGAGAAAATATAGCATGGAGTTGGAAAAGTCTTTTCAAGTCACAACAGATTCTTACATCTACACTCTTTAAACTTTCGTATTATTGTAAAAAGACATACAAGAAATTGCACAAAGTTAAAGTTGATGTTGAATGACATTACTTGATATGATCAAATGGAATAAACAAACACAGCTTGGTTGGATAGTTCATATGTAAGGACAAGCGTCCTACAACATAAGTATTATCTCAATGGCTCTTGTCAATTAACCTATATTATAATTTATGTAGGTTTCAATTTGAAAGTAGGTCATACTTATTTTTTCAGTATACTTGTATTGGAAAGATTTGATGAAGTATCCTCGCACAATAAGGCCTCATAGGATCATCAGTGATTGAAATTTTGAATTGCAACAAGTAACTAAAAGAAATGAAAGCATAAATGTATCTATGATTGCAAAGTTTTTTAAAAAAATTTCTTAGTATGTATCTATTGTATATTGTTTGAATGAAATTATAAATGTTTCCAAAATAAAGTTGTTGAAATATCAATCTTACTGCCTAGAATAAAAAAAAGTATTACATGAGATAACATTTTTATTTAAGAATATTAAATCCTCTTAGGCAAATGTTTATTGTGTTATAATTGGAGGATTTCAAATTTGATTTTCTATTAAATGAATTGTAATGCTAATGTATGGTCCCAAGTCTTTGTATTTTCCTATTCCTAGATGAATAAACTTATATATTTATTAAAAAAATACATTAGGACAATTAGACATTGTTACTAGATCAAAAACTATAGTTCATAGTTAAAGCATATACTTTATTCTTTAACAACTTTGACTTACTTGTGCCTATAATCTTTTTGGTACATATCTCACGTAAATCACTCGAGCTAGTTCACTTGGGCCTTTCTAAACCAGGCCCACCATGGGCCCTTCTTTGTAACCTTTTGCAAGCAATAGGTCGAGCCCACCTTCAGGTCACTTAAGCTAGGCCCCATAAGGCCTTTTTTTGGCAATCACATATACCAATAATCCCTTCCCCTAATAGAGAACTTGTAATGAAGTTTGAACTTGCGACTAGGCTCTCTTACAATTGTAAATACCATTAGAAATTTTAACTCTTAAATATGGATTGAAACATCAATAGTCATATGTTTAATACCATAAGCATGAAAACAATACAAATGAGATTGTGGCTCATGATTAATGAACTCAAGGAAGTGTTGAGTTAATAAACTAGAAGATTTAATTTAGATGAGAAACAAGGTTGTAAAGGATTAAGAATGGATTTAATGAATAAGATCCTTAACATTAGCTATAGTAAGACATGGTGAATGAGATCTTTCAAATACATTTGCTAGAGGTTACACCATCTCAAAGTGTAATAATGCATCATTAGTGCCAATAGAAACTTTGAAAGAAGCCTTGGGATAGAGGGAAAAGATGCATAAATAACTAGAAAATACCTTTGCATTGTATGCTTTTCCAATCATTGTGATTGGCAACATAGGCTTTTATTGGTCCTTGAGCTTTTATAGGTTTTAATATTACACTAGTAACATATATTATAATGTCAAACCAATAATGATAATAGACATCTCTATTTAAAAGCTTTTGAGATTGAAGTGGTAGAGAACAATTTGGATCAAAGCCAAAAAAATGTGATAATTAGGTGCATGCAAATAACTCTAACCCATTACATTGTATTTTTAGAACAAATCCATACCAATAGTTTGAAATGCTAGATAATTGCAATTATTAGACGTGACTTCTTAAGCTTTGCAAGAATGACATATTCCTACCATGTGTTAAGAAACGTTCAAAGACAATAGAGTGGAAATGCCTATAGTAAAGTTTTACTTAGTCACCTTGTTTATACTATTAGGATGCCTTAGGAGAACATTTTATTAACATTAGTTGGCTCTTTTCAAATGTTAACCATTATACGGTTCCATGTTATTTTAAATTTTTTTAGGCAAAACTAGTTTGTGAAAAAAAAAATGTTTTTCCATCTTAAAAACTTATGCTGCATTGTGGAGGTGATTTGCACAAGAAGATAAAAGCCAGATCTTTTTACCCTTTCACTGATTGAGGAAATGATGATGATGAAGCGAGGAAGCTTCATTTCTATTTGGCCTATCATCTCATGAACTAACCATATGGATCTTGGCTAATTTTAACAAGTTTTATATATGATGATAATGGGTTTTAGGTTCATTGTGGCATATTTAATGGCTTCCTAATTTTGTATCAAAGGAATAGAAACAAAATATGCAAAGGAGTTACAATAATCAGAAGAAGTTTTTAAATAGTTCCATGATCATCTGTTAGCTTAGATTTCTTCCAACTTCCTAATCTTTGTCTCTCTTTTTTATGCTTTTTATTTTTTAATTTCATGTATAAGAAGGCCTAAAGGCCTAATCCAAAAGCTAGCTCAAGTACCAAAGGATCATTTGAATTTTGATCTGTTAGTAGTGAGTATATTGAAATAAAGGCCTTTGATAGAGGAAAGGCAGAACTTTGTTAGTCTTTGAGGATGTCTCTAATGTGTTGTAATGTCTCTACTTTATAGGGTGAAAGCTTCCCTATCCAAACTTTTAAGACACTTGTGGACACAATGCACAAAGCATAAATAACAAACCTTGGAGCATTGAATCCCTAAGTGGCACAAAAGTAATTTGCTCACTAACATTTGAAGCATTAACACTTTCTTCTCATCTTCAATATCACACGTCTCTTATGTTTGTACATAAACAACAGTAGTATCAACAAAGATGAAGCAACCAAAATTAGTTTCTGCAACCAATGAAATTACATAGCTAGGTGAATTTTCAACTTATGGTCTAGCTTTGTTAATGAGTTAGAATGCTTAAAGCTTAACCCAAAAGTTAGCTTACATGGTATTGCAAAGACTATAACCAAAACCTTTAACAAATAATTTTGTCACAGTGATGCAATTGCTTGTTATGTCATTTGACCAGTTTTTACCATCTTTTCATAGACATTTATGTTTTTTCTTATAAATACTTAATAAGGTGTTATGCCTTTTGAATTCTTGGATTTGACATATGAAGGTGGAATAAAATTTTTACTTTCCTTAAACTATAAAAATTCCCATTGCATTTGAAATGCTACTCCTAATATAATATTTTATTGATTTTCAAAGAGTATCAATACAACTAGATGTAGTAAGTTGTTTTATCTTTAAGAACCCAACTTGGAAATGTTTTCTTTAACATGGTATCCTCTTGTACACAATGGAATACTTTCTCTTGCCAATATGAAACACCTATGTGAAGTATACTATATGCTTTCCTTCTATCTAATCTAATAACCTTCTCTTCTACATCAAGATAAGAATGCCTTTGTATAGATAAAAACTCAGCATTTTCTAATTTTGCAACATTAACTAATAAAGATGAATGCCTCTCAAGTAGGGTGAAGAATTCATTTCTTGATAATATTTGAATACTTTCCCAAAAGTGATGAGCTAATTGATTGGCTAATGTTTGCATAAAAACTTTGTTACAAATTTCATTACAACTTGTGAAAGGTCACACTTGAAATGATGAAATATGCTTGAAATGATGAAATTCTAAGTAGAAGACAAACTAATAGGAGTTAAAAAGCTTTCCCTAAACTAATAATTAACTTTAGGCTCCAATCTATGAAGTTTTTCTTGAGAAAAGTTGTATTGCTATCCATCTATTTATGTTTGTGCAAGTGCTAATGTTGGATTCTCTTAAAGAATCTCCAATGTTATATCATATAGATCATCGTAGATAGTCTCTAAAAAGATATTAATACATCGATTATGTTCCAAATCTTCAAAAGAAGGCTTATAAAATAAGTACAATGGCATTTCTTGGTTTCCCTAAAAAACAACAATCTTAAGAGGTATTAGTCTAGGGTACTATGCATCAACAATGAATTTCTATCCATCATCATAACTTTTCAGCAATTTTGATTGTGCCAAATTTAGAAGCAAGATATAATGCCTTTTGGATTTATTTATTTGAAAAGTTCTTTAGTGAAAATGGTTTGGCATGTTGAAATTGCAATGCAAAGAATAATATCATTTGATTCTCTCATAGGAAGTCAAATTGGACCTTTATTTATAGCAATATGAATCTTATAACTCACCATCCACCTTTCATGGCAACTTAATAGAAAGGAATACTACTTGTGTTAAGAAACTCATTTTTTCTTCTTAACTTAACATTTAATTTTATATCATTAATAATTAAAAATGAAAGCCTTTCAAGTAGGAATAAGAATACATTTTTCAACATATCCGAACATCTTTCATGGCAAGTTGATAGAGAGGTATATTGTGTTAAGAAACTCATTTCTTATTCTCAACTTAGCATTTCCTAATTTTACACAAATCAATGAATAAAGATGAATGCCTATCAAGTAGGATAAAGAATTAATTTCTCAACAATATTCAAATACTTTTTCAAAGAAAATGAACTAATTGATTAGCTGATATTTGCATCAAAGCTTTGTTATAAATTCTATTACAATTTGTGAATTGTTACACTAGAAATGATGAAAGTCTAAGTTCAAAATAAAATAAAATGACGTTAAGAGCTTTTCTCAAACTGATAGTTAACTTTGGGCTCCAATTCATGAAGTTTTTCAAGACAAAAGTTATAGTGTCATCTACCTATTTGCATTTTTTGCAAGTGCTAATGTTGGATTCTTTTTTCGAATCTCCTCTACTATATCATATAGATCATTACTAAGAAAAGATAAATGTGTTGGTTATGTTCCAAATCTTCAAAAGGAGTCTTATAGAATAGGTTCAATGTCAATTCTCAATTTCCACCAAAAGCAATAGTTTAAAAAGGTATTAATCTAGAGGCATTATGCATTAATAGCAAATTTCTATCCACCCTCCCTAACTCTTTAGCAATTTAGATTGTGCCAAATGTAGTGGTAGGATGTCAGGCTATGCATCCATCATGGTTTCTCATCTCTAAGTCTTCTAGATTCATCCATTCTAATAATTCTCCAATGAAGATGGTTTCATCTATTGAAATTGCAATACAAAGAGCAATATCATTAATTTTATCATAGGAAGTCAAGCATGAATCTCGAATCCCACCAATCGCCTTTCATGGCTAGTTGATAAATAAGAATACCCATGTTATGAAACTCATTTATTTTTTTATCAACTCAATATTTTTTAATTTTATAACATCAATGAGTAAAGATAATGCCTATCAAGTAAGATAAAGAATTCATGCATCAAGAATATCCAAACACCTTACATGGCAGCTTGATAGAAAGGTATATCCATGATAAGAAACTCATTACTTCTTTTATCAACTTAGTATTTCTTAATTTTACAACATTAGTAAGTAAAGATGAATGCCTCTCAAGTAGGAGAAAGAATTCATTTCTCGACAATATTTGAACTCTTTCCCAAATAATATGAACTAATTGAGTGGTTATCTACCCACTTGCACTTTTTGCAAGTACTGATGTTGGTTGCACTTTTTGCAAGTGCTGATGTTGGCTTCTTTTTCTAAATCTCCATTATTATCATATAAATCACTGAAAATAGTCACTAAGAAAATATAAATGTGTTAATTATGTTCCAAATCTTCAAAATGAGTCTCATAGAATAGCTTTAATGTCATTTCTCGATTTCCCCCAAAAGTAACAATTTGAAAAGATATCGATCTAGGGGTATTTTGCATCAATAACATATTTCTATTCACCTTCTCTAACTTTTCAGCAATTTCTATCATGCTAAATGTAATAGTAAGGTTTAAGGCTATGCATCCATCATGGTTTCTTATCTCCAAGTCTTCTCGTTCATCCATTCCAATAGTTCTCTAGTGAAGATGATTTAGTTTATTGAAATTGCAATGCAAAGAGAAATATCATTAATCCTATTACAAGAAGTCAAATTGCACCTCCATTTATGACAAGTATGAATTTAAAAGCTCATCGATCACCTTTCATGTTTACTTAATAGAAAAGAATACCCATCTTAAGAAACTCATTTATTTTCTTATCAACTTAACATTTCTTAATTTTATAGCATCAACAAGTAAAGATGAATGTCTATCAAGTAAGATAAAGAATTCATATCTTAAGAATATTCTAACACCTTTCATGCCAACCTGATTGAGAGTTATATCCTTGTTAAGAAACTCATTTCTTCTTTTATCAACTTAACATTTCTTAATTTTATAGCATCAATAAGTAAAGATGAATGCCTATAAAGTAAGATAAAGAATTCATTTCTTGGGAATATTTGAACACTTTTCATGTAGATTGATAGAGAGGTGTACATGTGTTAAGAAACTCATTTTTTCTTCTCAACTTAACATTTCCTAATTTTACAACATTGGTAAGTAAAGATGAATGCCTTTCAAGTAGGAGAAATTTTTTTTGCTTGACAACATTTGAACACTTTCCCAAAGAGGATGAGCTAATTGATTAGCCAATGTTTGCATCAAAGCTTTGTTACAAATTCCATTACAACTTGTAAAATGCCACACTAGAAATAATGGAAGTCTTAGTTGAATACAAACTAACAAGAGCTTAAGAGCTTTTCCTAAATTTATAATTGACTTTAGGCTCCAATTCATGAAGTTTTTCTTAACAAAATTACTATGCCATCCACTCGTTTGCACCTTCAACAAGTGCTAATTTTAAGTTCTTTTCTTGATTTTCTAATGCTATATCATATAGATCATTGTAAATATTCTCTAAAAAGAGACTAATGTGTTCAATTATGTTTCAAATCTTCAAAAAGAGTTTCACAGAATAGGTACAATGTCGTTTCTTGATTTTTTTTTAAAAAATGACAATCTAAAGAGGTGCTAGTATACATGTAACATAAATAGAAAATTTCTATCAACCTTTACCAAATCTTTAACAATTTTATCCGTGCCAAATATAGTAGTAACATGTAAGGCTATGCGTATGTCATGGTTTCTTATCTCTAAAACTTATGGATTCATCCATTCCAATAGTTCTCAAGTGAAGATGGTTTGGTTTGTTGAAATTATAATGCAAAAAGTGGTATTATTTGACTTTATCATAATAAGTCAAATTGTACCTTCATTTGTGGCAAGTATGGATCTTATAGCAACCAATCACCTTCCATGGTAGCTAGATAGAGAGGAATACTCGTGTTAAGAACTTCATTTCTTCTTCTTAACCCATCATTCTTATTGGTCATCTCTCCCATTTTCTGTAAACCCACAAATTTGTATGAAGCACTTACACCTAAACTGGTTTATTTAAATATGGCTAAGTTAATATCCTTCAAACTAGTTCAATCAATTTCTTTTGATCTTTGTCTATTTTCTGAGACTCTTAATGTGATGTCTTCATTTCTTTTGAAAGCTAGGTACACATTTAAGTTTCTATTTTTCTTAGATGTGTAACTTGATATCAAAGACTATGTTGAATCTATTCCAACTTATACAATCTTGAGCCCAATAAAAATTGGTGTGCGGGGAATGTTGTAAGATGAGAGTTCTACACCATTAGAAAAGATCCATGAAGTGAAGTTTAAATGAAAAAAAAAAATTCTATCCAACCTTTAAACTAACTTTTGGGGTGAGTTTTTGGGCCTTTTAACGTGATATTAAAGTCCAAATTAAATTTTTTTCCACCCTATTTAAGCTTGAGCTTAATGTCACTTGGCATATGGTTGAATATGTGTATGACAAAATCTTCATATCAAGTACGCAATCTTTTGTTGTGAAGCTTAAATGAAGGAACTTCTAACTCTTAGGTTAGCTTTTGAGTTGGGCTTAGTTCAAGTCAAGTTACGAGAACTCTAGTTATTAGTGTATTGGGTATTTTGGGTAGCATAAGAAATGAAATGATAGGCAAAGTTGTAGGAAAGGCTTGGTTTTAGAGGTCTAGGATGACCTTACTAGTAGGAGGTATGCACCAATAAGGTCTTCACCAAATTAGCTAAAGACATGTTGAATATCATGGAGGGTGGTTTATAAAGAATTTAGGGCAATTGAGTTCTTTGGCATTTATCAAGGAAGTTTCCACCATGGCCTATGCATATCCATGCAAGCTGGAAAAAGGTGATAGGAACAACTAGGCAAGTGCTTTAGTCATGCATGCACCTCTGTGAGCTACTAAAGACCCATCACTTTGAAAAAGTGTGGCACATACACACTGCACAAGTTTTGGTATTCTTTAAAAATAATTATGGATCTCTATAATCAAGTTAGGGATACAATAAGGGTTAAAATAGTCAATTAATGTGTAGGAATGACAATAATAAGAGGAAAGACATGTAGGCATAATTTTGGCTAACTGCTTGCTTCACGCAAGTCACACCCAAGTAGCCTTATAGGACAAGGTGGTCGATGTTTTTGCCCACAAAAAAGGGGCACATTGAGAAAGAATGCAGAGTCTTTTATAAATTTTCTTTATTTGAATTCAATTCTCCCGTCTTTCTCTTGCTAACTTTTATATAGTAAAAAATTAGGAAGAAAAACTATTTTAGCTTGCTAATTTTACTTGATTAACTTCTAAATAGATCAATAACACAATCCATCTCAAAAGCTCGTAATAGAAACCTCAAAGATCTTCCTTGCTCATCATCATGTTCCTTGTGTGGACTAAGATCGTTGTTGTAAGGGTAGTGTATTGGGTGCCAAGACCACATTATTTAAGATGGGTTTATTAGTCCGTTCACCTCTTAAAGGTATTTGAGTGTTGTTTAGTCACAAATATGCCAGTTGGTGTAGGTTGGATTGGTAATTCTCACAATTGACTTGTCATTGTTAATGGTAGTGGTAAATTTTTCCGAACATGGGTATGGACCATCAAAGAGGTGAAGCATAGCAATCACTCAAAGGTAAGGAATGACCTTTGCCTTCCAAACAAGGAAATTGGGCCTTCCAGATAGACTTTAAGGGCAAGAACTGAAATGGTGCTGGGTGAAGGAGTAAAGACATCGACAAGAATGAAAGGGCTTAATTAAACAACCATTTGTGCAAATTAAGATTGATTATGAAAGGGCTTTTATCGAATGATGCAAGTAATTTGAAGAAAGTCGAAGAAATTGTGGGAACTTATTTGATTTCTAAAGAATCCTAAAAAGCCTTTTATGAACATAGAAGGAAAAATTGCAAAATTGATACAAATACTAGCTTTATTGCTCTACAATTATCCTTGTTGCTCCTTATTGAAGTTGCAATGAAGATTCCTTGACAATAGGGGTTCAATGATGGCACCTAAGAGGATCAATAGAGAGTTAAACGAACTTTAGAAGAACCTTCCCACTTCATTGGCAAGCCATAACAATGGGCCATACAAATAGCCCATTTGTTGGGGGTGTGTTTCTTTTATCCATTTAGTTTAATCCATTACCCATTCAAGACACCCAAGGTTTCCTTCTAGACAAAAGTTTTCCACCCTAACATTAATAACAAGGGTGGTATCTTAAAAACATGAATGAAAGCATGAGGATGGGAAGAGAGAGGGAGAGAAAGGCTAAGGTGTAGTACACGGTAGAACAACTAGTGGCTATGAATCATACAATTCAGGATATCTTTCTTGATCGAGAACTATGTGAACTAGCATGTATTATCTCAAACATACAGTCTTGATACGAATCTTTGCCCTTTTCATCTTTATCAATTTAAGCCGAAGAAAATGAGCAACCAAATTGTGTCACTTACCTTGGTTAAGGCACGGATGGCTATTTATGCCTACTCCAGATTTTAGTTTGTCTTTTTTTTTTTTTTTTTTTTCTAATTCCAAAAAGAGTGCAAATGGAGGAGCAATTCAAAATGTTACTTGGAGAGGCAAAGATTCCATCAACTTTGGGATGAAGTGGCAAAGAGTCATCACATAGTTGAAGCTATGTAAAGTTTTGAGCAAGCAATCCAAACCTATGTGATACATGTCCTTTCCTTAACTCAATAAAAGGTCCTTAGACTTGTGCTTGTTGAGGCTATCAACATTCAAGATTTGTCCTTGGATAAATTCCTTGAACACCAAGGAGCAATTTATGGTTGGACTCTTGAGAAAGGTCATGGTAGGGGCCAACCCCTTTTCTTATCTTGCATGAATTTAACCCTCCTAAGCTAAAGAAAAATGCTACTAAGAGCATCTCATTTAAGCATGTAACCCATATCTTTCCCCTTCTTGGGTAACCTTTTTGCTGGACACTAGGAATGATTCATTTATGTTGTATATTCTTAAGGAAAGCTTTGGGGTTCTAAAATTAGCTTTAATACTATGTTAAAAGACTTATTGTTTAATCTAAACATTAGCTTAAGAGTTGAATGAGTACTTATTTATTTATTTATTCAAAATTTATTACAAGAGGTTGCAATGTTAGATTTTCGTCTTGCACACATCATGGAATTGGGATATTAATTGTTCTTTACTCTTTATTCTTTTTCTTTTAAATAGTTTATGGATCATCTTTTTTTCCTTTTTTTTTCCTATCTTGTACATGCTTTTTGTTGTTGAACCATTTGCTATTGTGCTATATAATTTAATGTGATAGATAGTTTACATAATAAATAATAAAGAAATGTTTAATTCTTGAATCAAAAGTTTTAGAATTAAATTATAAAAAATTATTACAATTCTTTCAAGAATGACAATTCATTTAAAGAAGTTAGTCCACTAAATCATCCAAGCAAGATGGCCAACCTTGTGTCGGAAAATAGTACATGCATTTATTACTCCTCCATTGGCTTCTTAAGTTATTGCCTATCTTTTCCTTAATCTCGGGCGAAATATGATGGGGGGTGCTAATATGCTGGACCGCCACTGCGGCTGGGACGAAGGCATGAAAAGAAAATGATAAATTTATATTAGTTTTATATCTTTTCAAAAGAAAGAAAAGAAGGAAGTCTTTTTCTTGTACATATCATTCTACTTCGACTGATTCCATGTGCAGCTCAATTAAATACGATTAAAAAAAATACTTGTTCTGTACTCCAATGGCCACCTTCACGCATCTTTCATGGCATCTGTATCTCGTAATTTGCAAAATGACGAAGTTGCAAGCTAAAGGATTTATGACCCGAAAGAACACGTGAAATTTCCGATTCCTCTGAAACTTGTAATGCGTTTGATAGCTTTTATAGTTCTCTAAGTAACTTACGGATGCTTCTCTGCACCGTCTTTTTGCCTTCCTAGAGATGCATTAAGAATACCCTATTCCGTTTACAAAATAGTCTACAGCTCTCACCCGCTTTTACTCATCGGAATTTCAATACCGGCGTTCAAAGAAATGCAGAAGCCAACTTTTGTAAGTCTTTCTCTCTTCTTCCGTTTCTTGTTTATGATATTCAGGTCTTTCATGTTCCTTGAAATTTTTGCTCCAGTCAATGCTATCTGTTTACAAGCTTTTCATGTTCTTTCTTCGCCGAGACTTCTTCAAAGTCAGTTTGCAGATCATGAATAAAATAGAGAACAAACGACCGGAAATTTATGCAAGTTGTGTAGAAAGAAAAAGGCCATACTGTAGACGCTATTTGAGCGAGAAAGCTACCTTTGCCAGCGTCGTTACTGTGAGGAACGGTAGTGGCTTCCCATGGTTTTAGTTGAGTCTCGATTTGAAACCTCTGTGCTTTACTTCCATGGTTGCGGCTGGGCTTTGAAAATCTTGCATTTTCCTGATCAGACTTTCTAGAAAGAGACTATGAAAAGACAGGATGGGTTAAGTGCCCGGCATCTCGGTCTCGTAAGGCGGAGCTTGACATCGTAAACAGAGAAAAGAGAAAGAAAAAGAAAAAAATTGGTAAAAAAATGGAGAAGAAAATAAGTTGCTGAGGTGGAAGCCTCGTGAAGGACCATCTCTCCTAGTTGTCATGCGTCCGGCCACTTTAGTCTTGTTACGTGCCACGTCAGCTACCTGTTGGCTTCCATGTGTTTTAGTGTCTTGTCAACTCTTCGTTACAATCAAATCCAAATCTTTCAAATTAAAATTTTTTAGAATGTTGTTGATTATCTTCAAATTGAATTATTGTTCCTTTACTATATCAGTAGTTATCAATTTTATCAACTTGGTTTTCATTATCTTATTGTTGACTAAATTCTAGTGATTGTTGAAATGATAAGGAATAATATAATAAATCATTTAACTATTTTATTTAATAAACTTGAAATTTAGTGAAACAATAACATTAAAGTGTCTTCGGGATTTTATAAGTTCTTGTATTCGACAATATCTTTATATTAAGTTGCTTAAAATATGAAATTTTGATTTTTTTGAATATAAGAAACAAACTTATAAACTTAAGACTAGCTTTCATGTATTTCCATGTTATGAGTTCAATAAATTCTTTAATCAATAAATTCTTTAATACCCAATTTTCGAAATATCTCTCTTCTAGGAATCTTTTTTTTTTTTTAAAAAAAAAAAGAAGACAATTCAAAAAAAAAAGAAGACAATTCAAAACAAAGTCCTCCAAATTGATAACACTTGAATGTATTCATATGCACTTGCTTTGTATCCCATAGGTTTTAAAATTAGCATTTCTTAAACCTCAAATTGTGTTGGATGTACAAAAATTTAAAGTAGATTTAATGGTTGTTACTATTCTAAAGATGTTATAATTGATGCTTTATCAGTTCAATCTTTACAAAATAAAGTAGAATAAAATAACATGTTTAATTATATGTCCTATTAGACTAACCTATTCATCGCTTTTTTGCTTTTAGATACCCTTGAAGGTGGAGGCTAAGAAGTGTAGATCACTCAAATGCGTCTTCTATACCCTTTCTCTGTTTTTCGCAGCTTTATTTATAGGGACTACATTTATAGTTACAGATTATAAAGAGGTAAGATATACTTTTTACTCCCTTATTACTATAGAGAAACTTGACACTTTCTAGAGTTAAAAACAGTATTGATTATCTAGTGCTTTCTTGGGTGAGAGTTTTGAGGTACTATATTCTTACCTATACTTTACTATCTTCTTTCAAGGTTTTATATTAGTACAATGTTAAGAAAAATGAATGCTTAGGCTCTATTTGCAGATATATCCGGTGCATAATTTTCTTTTAGCATAAACAAATAACATCAATCTAATGGAATAACTAGGCCATACTGGCACAGAGATTCTTGCCTTGGGGATCAGTTGATGCTCTGCAGAATTCAAGCTTGAAGCTGTGTAAGGTATATTGCCACCACTCAAAAAGCCATTTAGTTGCAAAATTTGTTCCTTATGAAATGATTGGCTTTTATGCGTCTGTTTGAATTTAGAATCGATGCATGCCGCAAGGAAGTGAATCACTTCCTAAGGGAATTGTTTCCAAGACTTCGGACCTGAAAATGCGACGATTATGGGGTCCCATAGATAAAAAGGTACGTGGACTTACAGGTGAAAATTCCCATGGGGGATTTTCTTTGTGATTCTTTTACTAGATTTTGGTGTAACCCATCGACTCATCAGAAAGAGTTAATCCCTATACGGTGTTAAGAGAATAACTTTCAACTCGTGATTGCTGTAACCCCGTAATTTCAGACATAATTTGTACTTATATCACCAGGCTTGAATTCTTAAAGCATTCAAACTTTCATGACTTTGTTCAGGTTTGAGTTGGTTGGGACTTGATTATTCATGTTATAATGTATCTCTAACTGGACTCTGAATATGAACTGTTCTTATGGTCGTGTAGTGCCCAACCTTGTAAAGAACTTTTTTTATTTTTTATTTTATTTGATGTCTCACATAAGAACTATGGCAGATTCCTTGGTCGTCAGTTGATAAAAACATGATTCCTTGTTTGTTTGGTTGATACTGGATAAGATGAATGAGACTGGGAAATGCAGTTTCTATTTTCCCACTGCTTCCCCAATTCTTTGTATTAATTTGCTAAACCTGCTCCTGTCCAGAAATCGAAGTCATTCACAAACTTATTGGCAATTGCAGCTGGCATAAATCAAAAAGGAAGTGTGAATGAAATTGTGAAGAAGGTGAGAAGTTAAATTTCTTTCCCTCCTTACATTCATTGTCTTTGATTTCATTGGATCTAATTTCTCTTTTCACTTACAAATTGCAGTTTCTGCTAAGTGATTTTGTCGTGATGCTTTTCCATTATGATGGTGTTGTGGATGAATGGAGAGATTTAGATTGGAGTGACCATGCCATACATGTTTCTGCTATTAATCAAACCAAGTGGTAATGTTAACCTAACATTAAAAGTAAGGAAAAAGTTATACTTGTCCATTCTCAGTAACTGCTATAGCATAACTTTTGTCATGATTTAGGTGGTTCGCCAAGCGTTTCTTACATCCTGATATCGTGTCTGGATATGCCTACATCTTCCTCTGGGATGAAGATCTTGGAGTAGAGAATTTTCATGTTGGAAGGTAAATTTATGGGCATACGTATTTGGCCATGTGCTTCTATGACTATGATATATTTATGTTTGTTCATATGCATGTATTGACATGAATACATAAACGGATCATGCCAGAAGTATTAGATTTTTTGGATGGTCATACCTTCTCTGTCTTTCATTATTATTTAGTGTGAACATAGACATTTGAGCATGTTGGGGAGTGTGCCAAAGCATGAATCTCCGGCATTACATCATAAGATATCGATATTTGGTCAAATACGAAGCATTCCTTCCATATATTTCTCCAACCTTTTTTTTTAAAATAAGTTTAGGGTTTAATAGATTGGGTAACCATTGGAATCCTGCCAGTTGTGATAGGAAAAATAAGGATATATTATGATGGATATGCATAATATGGTCACCTTAAAAAATTTCCATCATGTAATTTTCGGGCTGGTTTTTCCTTTTAGCTGGGGGATCAGGAAGAGGAGGCTTGATAAGTTCCAGGCTATTGTAGTCATTATCAATGTGGTGTTTAGTACATATGGCTGGATAGGAGACAGACATGACATGATGGTAACTTGGGAAAAGGGATAGAAATTGTGGATGGCCAAAAAGGGGTAGCAAAAGTGTTTGGCTTTCCAGTAGACATAGAATGATTAAGTTTCTATGTTATAACGTCCTCCATGCAGATACCTAAGAATTATTGAGGAGGAAGGGCTCGAGATATCACAGCCAGCGCTTGATCCCAATATCTCCGAGGTTCATCATCCTCTTACAGCAAGGGACAGCAGATCAAAAGTACACAGGTCCTCTATCATTTCAAAGCGTATACTGCCTCAAAATAGGAAATCTAAAGTTTGAGCTGGATTAGAGGGCAACTGCCATCTATATATGTGAAATTTCCACGGAGTTTGATGGAAGTACACTTATGATTCATATGTTTACCCTGAGTAGCATGTCATGAACATCAGGTTTTCATTAAATTAAACTTTTAAGTACAGTTATTTCTAATTTGAGTTCCATGTTGTGGTTGCTATGCATTGGTTGATAGGAGGACTTTCGAGAAGATTGGTGTAACGAGGTGCAATGAAAACAGCACAGATCCTCCATGTACAGGGTAGAAATTTTGCATGCAGATACCCTTCAGTTTAACAGTTGGCACACACAAAAAAAAAAAAAAGAATATAATCTCGTACATGCCAACACATAAAAACACAGACATAACTTTTTAAAAGGTAGGTATTTTTCTGTCAATTTTTCTTAATGAAAGTGCATGTTGAGTTATTAATGTGTATGACAGGTGGGTGGAAATGATGGCCCCAGTTTTCTCAAGAGCATCCTGGGGTTGTGCATGGCACATGATTCAGGTAGGCATCTGTTCAAAAAAATTTCATGATCCATTATAAAGCTAAATGGATTTAGGATTTTGATAATTAGACATTGAAGTAGGTTATGAAGAGAAATGTCCTAATTACTAGTTCATCAACTCTCTGCCAATGGCTGAAGCCCAAAGACAGTTCTACCCCCTTCAACTCCTGTGGGATGCAACAGGAAGAAGAAGAAAAAAAGCAAAAATTATTTCGTTTCACAGCCACAACAGCTGGTTAGAAGATTAATTATTCCTTACTATTAGTTTGGGTGACCAACGTAGCCCAAATTCAAGTCGTCAATCATCCAATTTGGACCAAACGTATAAAAGTAAAATGCTTTGAGTAGTTTCTCTATGATGGATAAAATTAGGGCTTCTTAAGGCTTTACCAAACTTCCCTTTCATTTAATACTTTATCTGACCAATTTAGTCTGAATTCCGGCCATCAATAATCCAACTTTGATCCAATTTTCTTAAGGTATACTGATATTTATAGCTTCCCTAAGATGTAGAGAGTTGGGATTCACTGAGGCTGTGCCACTAATTTATGTGTTTCATTCTTCTTTTTCCCCTCAATGTCTTGACAGAATGACTTAGTTCATGCATGGGGCTTGGATTTTCAACTCGGTTACTGTGTACAGGCAATTCCCATATCCGAGTATATTCATGTTTTCTGATTTAAGACATCGGCAAACATATGTCATATCTGCAAAGAATTTTTTAACAGGGTAACCGGACTAAAAAGATCGGAATTGTTGATTCTGAATACATTGTCCATCGTGGTCTTCCTACACTGGGGTCGTCAGTGACAAAAAAGGTTAGAATTCTTTTCTTGCTAAAGTTAACTAAGCAACAATCTACTTGGGTTTGGCTGCAAGAGTCCTTTCCAGGTACTTAACCTGTCCTCAGTCAGAATTATTTTACATATTTAACAATCATGTTGTTGGCTACAACTTCACATAGGCCATCTTCACCTTCCTTCATTCCCTTTCAATCCAGCTTCAATGAACTCACTCTTCTGTTCTGGTGTTTCAATGGCAGTGATTTTGCCTTATATCATACTCTGAAATGTCTGGAAAATTTGATCACTTAGTTTGAAACGTTTATATAATTATCTACTTTACTTTGTATTACCTCAGCCTAATGTCTTACTGTGCTACCTGTGTCTAACATTTGCTCAAGGCTACGATTTGATTAAATGATCTTCCACTTAGACTTTATGCATCATAATGACCAAACTGTCCAAATGTCCTCTTCCCCCTCCCCTCCCTCAACTTAAAAGAATTATGTTTTATAGAAAAACGTGGACTGCAGATCCTGTTTTCATCACATGCTCTTTTTCTCTTTCATACACACCTACTTGTGCAATTTCTACGTGCTTCTAATTTGTAATGATCGTCATCAATGAAGGAAGCTGCCAGTACACCTACTCAAGCCGCCCAAGATATGAGCTTGGATCCAGGACTGGTATTTAATCAAATTCCATATGTCACAGCATATTCCTTAGTTGTCAGGACTTATATTCATCACCTGCTTTGAATTTGCAGGGAGCATCACTGTCGCATCAATCCGATGGTAGATCTGGGGTAAGCTTTTAAAAATAGTTCTCTATTTACAGAAGCTCATTACATTGAAATGAATGTTCACCCAAGGCATTACTAACTCTTCTGTAGCAGATTTTTGTCAAAAGTTAGATATTTGATGCTTTATTTGTTCAAAAGGGTTTTGTACCTTGACCAAGCCAGTTTATCCACTTTAAGTCGTGACATCCTGATATGATTCTGGCTAATCAAGAGTAAACTGGCATCCCTTGACCATTGTTCCTATGCAGGTGAGAAAGCGGTCGTATGTTGAATTAGAGATCTTCAAGAATAGATGGAAAAAGGCAGTTATGGAGGATAATTGCTGGATTGATCCATATCAGAAACCACTGCAGTAAAGCACACAGTAAAATACACTTATAGAACCTTGCCGGCTTTCTTATATTTCACAAATTTGATTGCTGAAGAGATACAATGACACAGGGGTTGACTAAACAAGGGAGGACAATGGAGGCCTTGCAGAGATCAAATAGTTACATACGTTTTCTTTTTCACTGGAAAAATATAGAACATTGCTTATATAGTACGTAATGTAGGATACGCCATGAGTATTTATCTTATACTTAATTTCCCATTGTTTATCAGAATTTTCCATGTACCCATTTTCTTTTTTTCAACTTTGAAGATAGCAAGAATGAGAACCAAATCAGTTTTCATTTTCCGACCTTGATGGCCTTTAATCATTTCTTGATTATGAGTCCTCGAAGCAGATTAGATGGCCTGTGATTGAATGGTGTTTCTGTTTCTGTTGAAGTTAGAATAAATGAAAGTTGGAAAATGAGTGCTATGACTGGAGGATAGAGAAATGAAAGTGCTATGACTGGAGGCTTACATGCATAGCCAGGTTGAAACTTTTTTACAATACACGAATATGTGAATGTATAATGCATAGGTACAAGAAATCTAACAACGTATCAGTATGCAATATCAGCTTGATCTATAAATGAACATCATGAGACGTAAGCCACCCAAAAGCAAAAGGCAAATTTGAAAAGTCAAAAGAAGCTTCTCCCAGCTTCTCCCTCTTCTCTCTCCAGTTCCTCGCCTGAACGTCAAAACAGAGCACGCAGACCCAGGCCAAACCCAGGCAAGCAACCGTTGGCGTTTAAACTCCGATTGTACAGTTTGGCGTTACCTCCATTAATGCACTGCTAGCCGCTGAGCTGAGCTAGCCGTTCCCTCTTTACACTGTATAAATACACAATCGTGTATCACCATTATCAAGCTACTCTGATTTACTTTGCTTTTCTTGAATAAACGCATTTTTTCTAAAACTCTCTCTCTCCTTGTTCTTGTTTTCCAACTTTCATTTATTCTAACTTCAACAGATGGCCTCCAGTCATAAATGGAAAATGAACCTGGCTATGCATGCTAAGTTAGAATAAATGAAACTTTCACCTGTGTTAGTTTGTAACAATGATGTTAAAAATTTCATGTCCAAGTGCGAATGCGAACTACAGAGAAGACATTTCATGGTGCTATTTTGATGACTCCAGGATAGAGATCACGTTCTTCAAGCCTAGATGTGAAAAGTTAACAGGCATCATACAACATACCTAAGAAATTTAAGCTTCTTGAAACCCTCTTCATCAAAGTTTCTTTCTCAGATCTTCTTCAAACCTTTTTCGTGCTCCTCACAACATTTGAAATTATTATTTTTTCATTCTTATCATTATCACTCCTAGAATTCTCACTTTATTATCATAAAATTATAGAAATTATTTATTTATTTATTCATTCATTCATTGTTGGCTCTTATTTTCAAAGATCATCTCGGTAAGATTCCTCTCCTTCAATTTTTTTTTTTTTTTTTTTTTTTAACTCATACATGCACTGAAGCATCTTCATTATCGATATTGAAAAAAAGAATTCCAAACAGTAGATATTCCCGCTGAGCTATCGCTTACCGACCCACTTTCAGCTTACCCAACTATTGCGGTCCGCCACCTAACTCTATAAGCGCGGCTGAACGCCGCCACTTTCCTCATACCGCGAAGAAGGTGAAATGGCTGAAGTTGCAACCCTTGTTCTCTCTCCCTTGCTCGACTTGTTTTTTGAACAAATGGCGTCTGGCAAGTTCCTCAACCTCTTTCGGCGACGAAAGCTCTCCGACGGGCTCCTGAAGAAGTTGAAGACAGCATTCCTCACTCTCGATGCAGTGCTCCAGGACGCGGAGGAATTAGACGATTTAAAGCCTGCTGTGAAAGTCTGGCTTGATGAGCTGAAAGATGCGGTCTATGATGCCGAAGACGTGTTGGATGAGATCTCTACTGAAGCCTTGCTAAGCGAGTTGGGCGCTAAACGTCGAACCACGGCAGGTAAGGTGCAAAATTTTATCTCTGCTTTTGGTAATTCTTTTGTCAAAGAGATAGAGCACAAGATAGAAGAGATACTCCAAAGGCTAGAAACTCTGATAGATCAAGGGAATGTTATTGGCCTAAGAGAAGGTTTGGAGGGTAGACGATTAGCAAGGCAGGCTTCAACTTGTTTGGTTGATGAATCCAGTATATTTGGCAGGGATGAGGACAAGGAGGCAGTAATTAATATGTTGCTTTCAGACGATGCCCATGGCACTGTGATGGGCGTGATTGCCATAGTTGGCATGGGTGGAATCGGGAAGACGACCCTTGCTCAGTGCGTATACAATGACGACAGAGTGAAGCAGTACTTTGACTTTTGTGCGTGGGTTTGTGTTTCAGAACAATTCGATTTGTTCATGATAACGAAAATAATTCTGGAGAGACTTACTTCAACTGGTTGTAATACCAAGGACCTGGATCTTCTTCAATGTACACTACAAAAGAAGCTAATGGGAAAAAGGTTTCTATTTGTTTTGGATGATATTTGGAATAAGAATTATGCTGATTGGGAGAACTTAAGCAAACCCTTTACCTCCGGGGTAGTAGGAAGTAAAGTCATCATTACAGCACGCGACTCTGGTGTTGCATCAGCTATGCGAGCTAGCTCAACTTATTCTCTGAAGAATTTGTCGGTTGAAGATTCTTGGTCACTATTTGCAAAACATGCATTTCGTGACAATAATCCAAAGCTATATCCACAACTGGAACAATTGGGTAGACAAATTCTGAAAAAGTGTGATGGTCTTCCTTTAGCCGTTAAAACAATTGGAGCTTTGTTGGGGTCTGAGTTAGATATTGATCGATGGAATTCAGTGTTGAAGTGTGAATTCTGGGATTTGCCAAGCGATGAGATAAAAGTTCTCCCATCTCTTAGATTAAGTTACAAATATCTTCCACCACTTCAAAAACGATGTTTTGCTTATTGTTCAATATTTCCAAAGAATTATGTCTTTGAAAAGAATCAAATAATCTTATTATGGATGGCAGAAGGATTCTTACGACAATCTAAGAATAAAACAATGGAAGAAGTTGGTGAAGACTACTTCGATGCTCTAGCATCAAGATTGTTCTTTCTTAAATCAAGTGATAGCAGTTTGTATTTTGTAATGCACGATCTTGTGAATGATTTGGCAACATCTGTGGCTGGACAATTTACCTTCAGGTTGGAGGGGGATTATTCCCCAAAGCATGTGAACAAAGTTCGTCATTTCTCATATGGCATGGAAGAATTTGATGGTTTAAAGAAGTTTGAGTTTCTCTGTGAAGCATATAAGTCGCGCACTTTCTTGCCTTTAAACACATCAGGAAGAGCTACGTCCTACTTGACAAAAAGGATACCACATCAATTATTGTGGATGCTAAAATGCTTACGTGTAGTCTCTTTGGCAAATTATGTTAACGTTATTGAATTGCCAGATTCTATCCGCAAACTTAAGCACCTACGGTACTTGAATTTCTCTTCCACTAATATTAAAAGATTGCCTGATTCTATATGTAGGTTGTGCAATTTGCAAACCTTAAATTTATCATGTTGTGGAGAACTTGCTGCTTTACCAAAAGAGACGCAGAATCTTGTAAATTTGCGTCATCTTGATATTACTGGAACTGGCATAAGAGAGATGCCAAAGCAATTTGGTGCATTAAAACATCTCCAAACGTTGACAGAATTCATCATCGGCAATGGTAGTGGGTCTTGCATTGGAGAGTTGGGTAAACTAACAAATCTTCAGGGATCGATTCGTATCGTAGGCTTACAAAATGTTGTATCTGCTACTGATTCTCCGAGTGCAAGCATAATAGATAAAAAGTATCTCTACGAGTTGGAATTGGTATGGGATGTTGAGATTAATACTTCAGAAGATCATGGAACCATACTTGACACTCTCAAGCCCCATAGAAACCTGAGAAGGCTAGCCATTTACGGTTACAAGGGTAAAAGTTTTTCAAATTGGGTAGGGCATCCTTTGTTCTCTGATCTAACATCTGTTAATCTACAGAATTGTAAACATTGTACGAGCTTGCCACCCCTTGGACAGCTACCCTCTCTGCAGAAGCTCTCTATTTCTAAGTTTGATGAAGTTGTCACAGTGGGTCAGGAGTTCTGTGGTAGCGTTTCTTCTCCAACTACACCATTCGGAGTCCTGAAAGTTCTAAGGTTTGAGAAGATGGCAAAGTGGGAGCAATGGTTTTTTTATGAAGCTGAAAATGGAGGCGGTGTTTTTCCTCAACTTACTGAGCTTTATATTGGGAGCTGCCCTCAATTAGTAGGAGGGTTGCCTATCCATCTTCCTTCTTTGACCAAATTTGTGATTGATCAATGTCCTCTATTGGTGGCTTCGCAATTTAGAGCTTCTACTATAGGCAAATTAAAGGAATTGTCAAATGCAAATACTCAAGACTCCAAAGGAGAGGAGCTTGGAATTCAAGAATTAGATGCAGTGAAGTGCCTTCCAAAGGATGGCATGTCAAATTGTGAAAAGTTAGTGTTCCTTCTTGAAGGAACGAAGGGCTCCAACGATTGTCTTCAAGTCCTAGAAATCAGTGACTGTTCCTCGCTTATATCCCTTCCCAGGGGTAGTCTTTCCTCTACATTAAAAACACTCCGCATCATTAGGTGTACGAACTTAGAGTCCCTTCCCGAGGGAATGGTGGACTCCAACAACTGTCTTCAAGTGCTAGAAATCAATGATTGTTCCTCACTTATATCCCTTCCCAGGGGTAGTCTTTCCTCTACACTAAGAACACTCCGCATCATTAGGTGTACGAAGTTAGAGTCCCTTCCCGAGGGAATGATCGACTCCAACAACTGTCTTCAAGAGTTGCAGATCAGTGAATGTTCCTCACTTATGTCCCTCCCGAAGGATGGTCTTCCCACTTCACTAAAATACCTTAATATTGATGAGTGCGTGAAGTTAGAGCTCGCAACTCATCTGGGCTATCCATCCCTTACAACTTTATTCTTGAACAATTGTGATTCTCTTAAATGTCTTCCATTAGAGTTTTTCCCAAAGCTTTATCAAATCCAAATCTCACATTGCAGCAATCTGGAATCTCTTGCACTTCCAGGGGATTATAAACCTGAGTTAGCCGCATTATCGTTGCTAATCACCTATTGTCCTAAGCTCGTATGTTTCCCAAAAGAAGGCTTGCGTGCCCCAAACCTAACATTTTTGGCGGTTGTCAAATGTCGGAGTCTAAGTTCATTGCCTAACAAGATGCATGTTTTCCTTCCATCTCTTGAGAAACTCACTATCAGCGATTGCCCCAAAGTTGAGTCATTTCTTGAAGGGGACTTGCCTTCCAATTTGAAATCCATTTGTGTTGACTACAAGCTTGTTGCAAGTTGTATTGGATGGGGTCTACAGAACCTTCCTTTTCTTAGACATTTGGAGATTTCTGGTAGATCTGAAGATGTGGAGTCCTTCCCTGAGACTCAGTTGCTGCCAGCCGGTCTGACCTCTTTAGAGATCGTTGAATTTCCAAATTTGAAGTTTTTAGATGAAAAGTGGCTTCAACCCCTCAGGTCTCTTAAAAGCTTGGATATCTGGTACTGCCCTAAGCTCCGAGACATTCCAAAACAGGGGCTGCCTGAATCCCTGTCTATTATACGGATCCACGAGTGTCCTTTGTTTAAGAAACATTTGCAAAGCAAAGGAAAAGGATGGCGCAAGAGTGCTCATGTTGAACAGATATGGATTGATGGCAAACTGATAGAATGAACTAAAAGTCTAGCTTTTAAGTTAGGTACTTATTTTTCAACCCACTAGTTCCTCCATGTTTTTTTCTTGCTTGATTGTCATCTTTAATAAAAAAGAATGCACTGCCCATTCGTAAGCAACATTTACTCCACTATGCTAGACTTGAGCAATTGAGTCTTTCTCATTCATTTTCAAGCTTATTGACTCCATAACGATATATGTTCTAGATTTGTGTTTCTTTGAATCTTCTTGTTGCTGTGTGCATGAAATTAACTTCTTTAAGAAAGTATAGTTTAAGCCTTGCCATGTACAAAAATATTGGAAACGTGGGTATTGGAAACATTTTGAATTTGGAAAAGTCAGTCTTACTATCTGTATCATGAAAAAAGTGTGAAAACAGCTTCTAAGGTCAGAGAACTTCTTATTTGTCCTTTAAGATGGTGGACCAAAACAATCTGTTATGTTGATTTTTTGAAACATTTTTATGCTTGGTCGAGATTTAAATGTGTTTTTCATTTTATTTTATATTTTATCTGCAAGTAATTGAGTGTATGTTTCTTTTTGTTACTCTTGCATGTATCAGTCTTTCTTTTAGCTATTGAAATTTGCCAGCAGAATAGGTATGTTAAAACCAGGATTGAATAATTGGTTATGCTAAGAACTTTTATTTTTTGGCCATTGTTAGTTGATAATTCACTCATGGTTGGAGGCGCTAGCACCATTTTTTATCTTCAACTGGGAAAGATACTCTTAGTATCCAATTGCTTCTTGCAGGACTATATTTATTAAAATGTCGGTGCCATAACAATTTGTTGATTAATCATATATCTTCAAAACTTATTATATATGAAGGTTTTACTCTTTTTTTTTTGTTTCAGGTCGTGTAAGCAAGTTGATCAATTGAACAAATCTGTATGGAATGTGAATTCCATTTCGTCAACCACTCTGTTGGAAAGTGCACATACGCTGCCTACCATGGTATAAGCTCGGAACTTTCATATATAGTCCCTGTTCTTTCTTTTGTTCACTATCCCCATCATACTGTGGCCCCTTCCACCTGGCTTGTCCACATGCTTGAGAGGGCTTGGATGGGGAGAATAATTAAGGTAGCTATGGTTGGAAAATATCATTGCTCAAGGTTTTGCTATGTGCGGGAATACGGACCTAATAACAAGCACCTCATATACTGAACAGGATGGTACCTTAAGTACCTAATGGATTCAGCTCCAAGCTCCATGTAAAGGATGTATCTGGTGGGACAGCTCCTTTATCTATGGTCTCTGGATAGAGGGAGACACCATTTGTCATTAGGAGAGCTAAGGATTATGTGGGAAGAATCTAATCTGTATTTTGCTTCTAGACCTATTGTATTTTACGTTTATCCCATTTCCTCTATTGGTGGCTTCAACATCTAGAGCTTCTACTATAGGCAAATTAAAGGAATTGTCAAATGCAACTGCTCAAGACTCCAAAGGAGAGGAGCTTGGAATTCAAGAATTAGATGCAGTGAAGTGCCTTCCAAAGGATGGGATGTCAAATTGTGAAAAGTTAGTGTTCCTTCTTGAAGGAATGAAGGGCTCCAAGTGCTAGAAATCAGTGATTGTTCCTCGCTTATATCCCTTCCCAGGGGTAGTCTTTCCTCTACATTAAAAACACTCCGCATCATTAGGTGTACGAACTTAGAGTCCCTTCCCGAGGGAATGAAGGGCTCCAACAATTGTCTTCAAGTGCTAGAAATCAGTGATTGTTCCTCGCTTATATCCCTTCCCAGGGGTAGTCTTTCCTCTACATTAAAAACACTCCGCATCATTAGGTGTACGAACTTAGAGTCCTTTCCCGAGGGAATGATGAACTCCAACAACTGTCTTCAAGTGCTAGAAATCAATGATTGTTCCTCACTTATATCCCTTCCCAGGGGTAGTCTTTCCTCTACACTAAGAACACTCCGCATCATTAGGTGTACGAAGTTAGAGCCCCTTCCCGAGGGAATGATCGACTTCAACAACTGCCTTCAAGAGTTGCAGATCAGTGAATGTTCCTCACTTATGTCCCTCCCTAAGGATGGTCTTCCCACTTCATGAGTGCGTGAAGTTAGATCTCGCAACTCATCTGGTCTATCCATTATCCATCCCTTACAACTTTGTTCTTGAACAATTGTGATTCTCTTAAATTTCTTCCACTAGAGTTGTTCCCAAAGCTTTATCAAATCCAAATCTCACATTGCAGCAATCTGGAATCTCTTGCACTTCCAGGGGATTATAAACCTGAGTTAGCCGCATTATCGTTGCTAATCACCTATTGTCCTAAGCTCGTATGTTTCCCAAAAGAAGGCTTGCGTGCCCCAAACCTAACATTTTTGGCGGTTGTCAAATGTCGGAGTCTAAGTTCATGGCCTAACAAGATGCATGTTTTCCTTCCATCTCTTGAGAAACTCACTGTCAGCGATTGCCCCAAAGTTGAGTCATTTCCTGAAGGGGACTTGCCTTCCAATTTGAAATCCATTTGTGTTGACTACAAGCTTGTTGCAAGTTGTATTGGATGGGGTCTACAGAGCCTTCCTTTTCTTAGACATTTGGAGATTTCTGGTAGATCTGAAGATGTGGGGTCCTTCCCTGAGACTCAGTTGCTGCCAGCCGGTCTGACCTCTTTAGAGATCGTTGAATTTCCAAATTTGAAGTTGTTAGATGAAAAGTGGCTTCAACCCCTCAGGTCTCTTAAAAGCTTGGATATCTGGTACTGCCCTAAGCTCCGAGACATTCCAAAACAGGGGCTGCCTGAATCCCTTTCTATTATACGGATCCACGAGTGTCCTTTGTTTAAGAAACATTTGCAAAGCAAAGGAAAAGGATGGCGCAAGAGTGCTCATGTTGAACAGATATGGATTGATGGCAAACTAATAGAATGAACTAAAAGTCTAGCTTTTAAGTTAGGTACTTATTTTTCAACCCACTAGTTCCTCCATGTTTTTTTCTTGCTTGATTGTCATCTTTAATAAAAAAGAATGCACTGCCCATTCGTTAGCAACATTTACTCCACTATGCTAGACTTGAGCAATTGAGTCTTTCTCATGTCATTTTCAAGCTTATTGACTCCATAACGATATATGTTCTAGATTTGTGTTTCTTTGATTCTTCTTGTTGCTGTGTTTCGTCGATTTTGTAAGGATTCTTTTACTGGAGCACTTTTTTTAAAAAAAAAAAAAATAACAAGTTTCATATGCTTGGAATCCAGTCATATAATATGCTTCTAGCATTCTAACTAAAGTTTTTCACTTAAAAATTCTTTGAATTTGTCATGAGAGCACGGGGACTTGCATTGCAAGAGTCCCCACATTATTGTGATTTTAAGATGGTTCAAATTAGACGGAGACAAGTGAAAAATTGGCCTACTGCATCCAGTTTTCTTGCATGTGTTTGATGAGTAACATGTCATTTTTCAATACTTAGGTTGATTTTTGTGGTACGACTTCTTCGTTTGCTATGTGTTTTGCTATGTTTTGATCGTAGATATTTAAACCCTTCAAAGTTCAATATTTCGTAAATTTGGAGTTTAGGCCCACGACACTTTTCATCTCTCACTACTTCAATGCTAGTCTTTCCTCTAAACTTTGTTATTTTGTTTATATGTTTAATGTCATCTACATAACCTTTTCGGCTTTGCTGGGTGGAATTTGTTAACGTATAAAGTTAGAGACCTCAACACACTTGGACTATTTATACTTTGAATGGCTGCGAAATTGTTTTCCCCTCAAATCCTTTCACTTAGATTTATTCCTAAGCTTTATCACATCAAAATCTGAGATTTTAGTGATCTGCAATTTCTTACAGTTCTAGAATTTACGAACATGACTTAGTCAGCTTGAAGATAGATATCACTTATGGCCTCAATTCAGCAGAAGATCAAATATTCCTTTCTTATAATCAAAGTTGGTCTAATAAATGGGAGTACAATGCGATAAATAGTTGATTCCAGCCATCAATCGTCCACTTTTCGTGATCTTTGTTCCTCAATTAATCATAAGTCCAAACCAAGTAGGTTGGCTGTCCCATGGAAACTCGGTGCTTCAATGGAAGTTATACTCATCTCATCGGGGCCTAATTTCTATGAACCAAACTTATATTGCATATGTACCAATCATTAAATTCAGTTTTACTCTAGGGATTTGAATGTTTGTGTATTTAGATGACTTGGTTGTATTTATGCATGTGCATATACTAATGTTTACTGCACATATACTATGAAGAAATCTTCATCTTATGTGTCCATATAAACCGTCTGCGTTAGTAGTTTTTGGCTCACGTTTGTATTTGCCAATGAGGCATTTTTCAGGTGTAAGTTTGTGTTGAAGCCCGTCGTGCAAGTGCGATTTAGATCAACAAAGAAGACATTTCATGAAAGCACCGGATTATTCAGGGGATAAATCACATTCTACGAGCCTAGATATGGAAAGAAAGCAAGCATTGCAAGACATAATGCAAGAAATCGGGCATGTTGAAAGCTTTTTCAGCCAATTTCTCGCATTTTTCTCCATTGGCAAATTACCCATGCATCTAACAACATTTGAACCTTAAGCTCTCACCTATTGCACCATAGTTAAGGCTTGATAGAGATCAAAAATGTTATTGGAAAGTCAACTCTTGATATTTACCTAACGATAGATTTTTCCCCATGGTTTTTGCTCCATAGAAACTGTTAGGTAAGAAATTCAGTTTTGATAAACCTCCATTAACTAGGTATCTGAAGAAATACCTCAAAAATCATGTATATATTTGCTTTGAATATTGGTTTCTGTATATTAATTATTATGATATTTTTCAGGTGTAAGTTGCGGCGACACAGAAGGTGACATAATAAGCTGTCTGATTGCAGCAAACGGCGTCGTTCTGAAGCCAAACCAGAGTGAAATGGCTACCCTACACCAAAAAATTTCCTATATTTTTATCTGTTTTTCTTTTCTCTACACTTCCTTTCTGAAAAGTAATTTGTCAACACCCAAGACGTGTAGTTTTTTTCTCTCGTGCTCCTGAAGTTTCATCGGCTGTTTATGTTTCATTTAAAAATTCTCATCTCATAATTTATTTAGTTTCAAAGCTCACTAGTTTTTTTAGGGAATTGATCTTAATGATATACCAACTCTAGAAAACTGAATTTAATTCCTATAAAATTCTACTTGGGTGAATAATGTTCATAAGAAAAATATGCACAATGTAACTCTAGTAAAGACAAATAAAAAAAGGAGAAAGAAATCTATTAGATATTGTTCCCATAAGTTTACTGTAGTTAGATAATTATTTAAAAGTAGTCATCATATGGTGCGAATTTACACTTGAAGCTTTATATAGTTAATTATGTATTAGTTCAATGATAAATTAGTAAGGTCTAAGATTTTTTAGTCATAAATTCAATACTTAAGCATGTAAGCTTAAGTATGTGAATAAAATAAAATAAAAAAGCATAATAAGGTTCAAAATTTTGATCTGAAATTTCTTTCTATAAGAAAGCTAAGATTGTTTCTTCTCTCAAGTAAAGTATGTGGTGGGTATACAATATTTGAAACCATAGACCATTTCACTTAAAACGATTCAGTCAAAATCAAGGGGGGGTTAATGTTTGTCAATTGCCAATGTGTAAGTGTTATTGATTTTGTTCAAATATTATGGACTTGACAATATCCGCTTCCATAGAATATACCTTGAACCAACAAGAGGATAAAAAGGAAGATACATTGGATGACATACAACCAATGTCACATTGTTATTCAATAAAAATTTAAGAAACACTATTCACATAAGCAGCTGGTTTCTGCAAAATTTGCTTTAAATGGCACATATTTCTTCTACACTTAAATCTTGATCTTTTCATTCAAAACATAAGAAGGGTTGGGGGGTTGTAAAGCAAAACTTAGTGAAAAAATTTAGTTATGAAATATTTACATATTCTCATTCTCTTCTATTGATGACTCTGAAGCGGAGTCATCTATTGTAGAATTTGAAATTGTCTTTGATTGACTTATAGTTTCATTATCTGAGGTTCCAGACGGCCTATCTTCGACTAGTTGTCTCAGGAACCAATACATAATACTTGCTGTTAATGTAAGAATCATCTTTTGATTTACCTGATAAAATGGAACATGATGGCAAAGTTTAGTTTCTAATGCATGATGACAAAATGAAAAGGGAAAGGAAAAAGTTTCACGTCATATGCTTGTTTGGTGTTTCTAATTATGCTATGCTTAAATGACAATCCCTCAATAACAAAGCGATTTAACAGAAAAGGCAATTTGCACATAGCAATTTAGGAAGAGAAAAAGAATTGAAGAAAAAAAATAAGGGTTTTTCATCACTAAAGTTTCCTATTCAACCTTAATGATGGGGTGTCCAATATTTCCCAAGAAGTAAGTGAACATAATTCAAAAGGTACCTTAGTTATGTGTTCAAGTAGCAAAAAAATTGAACACCCCAACTTCCTTGCAATGCTAATGATGTAGGTAGCATTTATCTTTTTCTACTCCTCTGCATTTAACCCATGGTTTAGATAGGAATAATTAGTGAAAAAATATCCACCACACAATAAAAACATGTTTAGTTCATTATTGTTTTAGTAGAACCCAAGATGAAAGTGAAGAGAAGTCAAGAGCAAAAAGAGCTCAAATTTGTATCATCCCAAGCAACAAAAAATGGATGTGCATACTTAAATATGCTAGTATAAGTTAATTCGATATTAAATACTAAAAGAAGTTTCTATTTAATTGAAGATAGTTTTCACATTCCCAATTAGATTATGCTTTCATTTATTGTCAAATATTTAGAATAATTTAATTATTAATTCTTTCATTTGCTCTTATTGTGAATACGTTCCTCTTTATACCATTGCATTATATATGCATATGTTATGTTTATTCAAAACTTCATGGGCTCCTTTTGACATTTCATTTATTTTATGTCGTAATTTATAGTTGAATATTAGTCAAACAATTTAGAGTCATTACCCAATATATAATATGAAGTACTTGGACTAAAAAACTAACCAATGCCATCAAATCCAAGCCATTCCTATTGCTGTTACATTAGTACTGTTACTAGGCATCCCACTCATTAGATAGAGACTACAGAAACTGGGATCATAATATAACAGTTTTAGTAATAAAAAAAAATCCATCATAAAATATTGATACCATGAAGTTAGGATGCTTAAAAGAATTCGAACTGGCAACCACATCTACCCCTGTTTGAGTCTTCAAGCAACCATTTCATGCAAAAATTCTAAATGACGGAACTATGCCCAAGCGACTCTTGAACCCACATGAGTGTAACTGTCACTAGGTATTGATCCATTCAAATAAGTTACAAGTAGTTTCACAACAGTGGAACTGTTTGCTAAAATCTTGGCCGCATTATCCCTTCAAAGGACATTTTAGTGTTTTCCGGATTATTATAATAATGCCACTTCTGAACCATTCCAAAGCCTCGAAATTGTCAACTTATTATATAGAATATTCCTTCTAAATGGACCTTTCTGTTTTCCGAATATTATATAGCTGTTTTCTTTTCTTTGTTCTTTGCCTTTCCTTCAATTTCACCAGAATGCTTAAATTTAGATAGTTAAATGAATATTAGATGAATGGCTTCTTCAATTTAAACCTAAAAGTTTCACAAATTCAACAAAATATGTCCATGCCCCATCTATCCTCATTTTGATTCAGGTACCTTATCCAAATCCACATTCAGCTTCGAGCAATTAATTTTTGTCTTAATACAGTGGTAGGCTATACTCGAAATCGTAAGAAGATTATATTCCAAGTTGGAAGAGTATAAATATTTACTAAAACTTTTCATCCAATAAGGTCATGGGTCGTCTTTTGATAAGCATGCACCACGTATGTAGAGCACTTTCTATCCGTGCATTATGGTCCAATACGTAACACAAAATCTCAAGCAAATGAAAGATGCCCCTGATTCCGAGAAAAAATTCCATCGATCTCAGAAATCAACTCCAACACTTCAAAGGATAAAATCAATTTTTCGTGTGGTCAAAATGGAGAATTTCTACATCTCCTATACAGTTGAAGCGGGTGAAGATTACAAGAAACCTCAATCATGTGTAATTAAAAGCATACCTGTGACCCCTTTGGTGACGAGGCTCCAATTTACAGCCCTGGGCTGTACAGAGCTAAGCAGCTCAAGGAAGAAGATGCCATCTGACAAGCTTTTGTCCTAAAAGTTAAAATAGTTACAATCAACCAATCAGACCATGCACAGTTAAGCACTATAAATCAGAAATATACATCAATTCATCTCTGCATTTTCTGTGGAAAGGAGAACAAATATAGCAGAATTTCATTCCTAAGGGGATATACTCTTATACTTATTGTATCTATTTAGTAGCTGTTCGTTTCACATTCCTCGTCAAAGAAATATGGGGATCAGAGTTTGTGAGAAAAAATGAAGACAGCAAATAAACACCTGTAAAATATATAGAAGAAATTGTAGTTTTTTAAATTCCTCAGTATCCCCGATCATGATTCTGAGGAACAAGAAGTGGGGATCTGTCATTTCACAGAGGGATTGGCGAATGATTGTCCACTGAGCTGGTTTTGAATCTAAAAACCTACTCAGATTGAAATCAACCAATTAAATTCAGGAGTATCTTTATGAAGATGGTTTCCGAATCTGTCGGTGCTAGAATTTCATTTGAATGATTCAGAGAGCCAATTTTTTAAGCTTCAAGAATACGTAAACGATAACAGAAAAACGGAAATTCTACATGTCCCGAATGGTTAACACAGTATGCATCCACTGTAGAAGGTAAGTCTATCCCGCAGGTCTAATCATAGCAGTAGAGTGCCAAAACAAAAATTAAAGCAGAACGATTGTGATTCCTATTTAGTTCATTCTTCCAAGTAATTCAGTAACCTAGGGGTTCTGGATTGTAGTGTCATCTGATCATATAAATAGGAAATACTCAAAAGAAACAGCGGACCACTTTTAATGTGTAACGATCTCAATAAGCCCTTACCCACGTCAGCTGGAGAGTCCATGTCAGCTATTATAAGATAAATAAGTGGCGGGAGTTAGTTGATGAGCTGTTGAGGTGGTTAAACCTGTTGAGTCTGTTAGTCGATTCTGTTAAAACTGTTAAGATCGTTAATCACCCAAGTGGTAGTATAAATATGACATAAGGGTGTGTAGAGAGGCATTGAAGTCATTTGTAATATTCAGTTCAAGACTGGATTAGGAGGTCTGGGGTTCCCTTATAAGAAATCCCGTGAGTTGTACTCTTGGTTTGTCAAGATTGGTCGAAAGGCCAAGTTACCGAAATATAGTTCCACAAAAGCTTTCCATTCGGTGAGGAATTTTTCTCAAATTCCTATCAATTCTCGTGTTAAAGTGTCTTTAAAATATCTGAACCGTTGCAAATTGGTATCCAGAGCCATGACCGCCGGTGATCTTGAAAAGGTTTCCAATGAGAGCCTTCAGCTTCAGCTCAAGGAGCTTACTGACACCGTGCACCAAATAGTTGATGCTCTCAATGCAAAGATTGATAGTGTCGCAGATTGTGTAGATTCTGAAAAAAATCTCGATGAAGGCTCTTCTCATCAAAATGGTCGAACACGCTCTCGCACCGATAGACACTCTTCGGCGGGGCAAATTCAGACCAGAACTGTGCGTCTGGAGTTTCCTAAATTTGAAGGAAGTTCCGATCCAACCTGGTGGATCGATAGAGCAGTTCAATTCTTTGAGTTTCATGAAACTCCCGAAGAGGACCAGGTTCGAATAGCTTCTTGGCATATGGACGGAGAAGCTCAGTTAGTCTATCAACTCTTGAAAAAGGAGTATGGAGACAGACAACTGACTTGGACTATTCTCACTGCTGAATTAATGAAGCAATTTGGTCCAACTATGTTTGTTGATCATTTCGGCGAACTCACCAAACTAAAACAGATTGGATCTGTTCACGAATACCAGTTGCAGTTTGGTAAGTTACTCCTCCGCTCTGGTCATTTGGATGTTTCACAATCTATTAGCTGTTTTATCAATGGCTTAAAGGATAAAATTTGGTTGGATGTAATTGCTCACAATCCTCCCACACTTTCTGTTGCCATTGGATTTGCTAAGTTGTTTGAAGCTAAAGAAATGAGTAATAGGCAGAGCACTTCACATTCCTTAAAAGGTCCAACTACGGGTAACATGCTTGTTCCTAAAGCCATTGCTAATCATCCTCATATGCTTGTTAAGAAACTTACTCAACTAGAAATTATGGATAGAAGGGCCCGTGGTTTATGTTTCAACTATGATGAAAGGTTCACTCCCGGTCACAGATGTAAAAAGCTGTTCTTGTTAGAAGGATTAGATCCTAGAGAATTACGGGAAGACATTGATATTGTGGAAGAAGAAGAGGAACAAGAAGGGGAATTAAAGGTTATGTCCATGGCTGCTCTGTGTGGTACCAAATGTCCTCGAACAATGAGGATTCATGGAGATATGGGGATTAATAAAGTGAGAGTTGGAGTTCTTATTAACTCCGGTAGTACTCACAACTTTGTGAGTGCTCAGTTGGCCAGAAAAATGCAACTGGAACCGGTTAAGGGCAGGACCTTTACAGTAGAAATAGCCAGTGGAGAAAGGCTCCGAGGAGAAGGATTCTGTTCTCAAGTAGAATTAGTTCTACAAGGGAATCGAATGCATGCTGATTTCTTTATTTTGCCTATTCCTAATGTGGGCGTTATTCTTGGCATTCAGTGGCTACAAACCTTAGGGGAAGTTAGGTGGGAATTCTCTACCATGAAAATGTCTTTCATGCATGCAGGAAGACTTGTAGAGCTGCAAGGAGATACTGATCTCCGGAATAGATTGGTGGACAATGCTGAACTTGATAAACTGTTACAAAAGCAGAAACAAGGTGTGATGCTGCACATGGCGTCTGTGGAGAACCAGAATATGATGAGTTACCACTGGCCAAAACAGTTTGAACATTTGCTGTTAGAATATGAGGTTCTCTTTCAAAAACCTCATAGCCTACCCCCTCACCGGTCACATGAGCATCAAATCCTACTCAAGAATGAAACAAAAGTCATTACTAGTAGGCCTTATCGATATCCTTATATGCAAAAAAAGGAAATAGAACAGTTAGTTCAAGAGATGCTAGATGAAGGCATTATCAGGGAAAGTACCAGTCCTTTCTCTTCTCCTGTGATCTTAGTGAGAAAGAAAGATGGTACTTGGAGAATGTGTGTAGATTACCGAGCATTGAACAAAGAAACTATTAAAGATGGGTTCCCAATCCCTGCTGTGGAGGAGCTATTAGACGAAATTCATGGATCCAAGGTATTTACCAAGTTGGATTTGCATTCTGGTTATCACCAAATACGCATGCAGCCAGCTGATATTGGTAAGACAGCTTTTCAAACTCCTACTGGGCATTATGAATTCTTAGTTATGCCGTTTGGTTTATGCAATGCCCCTTCCACATTCCAAAGTTTGATGAACAAGGTGTTTAAAGAATATTTGAGCAATTTTGTGCTGGTTTTTTTTTATGATATACTGGTATATAGTCAAAACTGGACTGAACATGTGCAGCATGTGAAACTTGTGTTTGAAAAATTGAAGCAAGCCCAGTTATTTGTTAAACGTGAGAAGTGTGCTTTTGGGGTTACAACTGTCCAGTATCTGGGGCATGTTATATCTGCCAAAGGGGTTGCTGTGGAAAAGGATAAGATAAAAGCTATGTTGGAATGGCCATGTCCACGGTCAGTAAAATCCTTACGGGGCTTTTTAGGATTGACTGGCTATTACCGGAAATTCATACAGAACTATGGCATCTTGGCGGCACCACTCATAAAACTTCTAAGAAAGGATTCCTTCTTCTGGAATACGGAGGCTGAGGCTGCATTTCAGAAACTCAAACAGGTTATGACCATAGCTCCTATCTTGCGGCTTCCAAATTTTTCTATTCCTTTCTTTGTAGAATGTGATGCATGTGGTATTGGAGTTGGTGCAGTTCTATCTCAGGAACACAAGCCTATTGCTTATTACAGTCAAGCTCTTCAAGGTAGGAACCTACTCCTATCTACTTATGAGAAAGAATTACTAGCCTTTATTCTAGCTGTTAAAAGATGGATGCAGTATTTGTTAGAAGTAAAATTCATTGTGCTAACTGATCAAAAAAGTTTGCAAAATCTTTGGAATCAGAATATCACAACTCCTGCACAACAGAAATGGCTAATCAAATTGGTTGGCTATGATTTTGAGGTTAGATATAGACCTGGAAAAGATAACCCTGTCGCAGATGCTCTATCTAGGCGGGATGAAGAATTACCTCAGGATTTTGATCGGGAAGCACAGAATGGAAAAAAATCAGCAGCAATATCCAATGCTGAACATGATGATAAGTTGACAGAAGCTAAAAAATTGCTCACCCGTGTAACAGATCCTACTGATGAAGCAAACTGGCAAAGGCATTCTCTGCACTAGATACAGATAGGGGAGGAAAAAAGACACAAACAGATGCACCAAGTGCAAAACGGTTTTGATAAGGGCAAAGGCATATTGGAAAGATTCTCTGAGCCTTGGTCGAGCTGTTGGGAAAAAGGTGAAACTAGTAATATGACCACCAGAGATGAAAGAGAATTAAGAGCCATTTCTATGCCTAGTCCCGCGTGGCTTACTACTATTCAAGAAGAAGTATGCCATGATCAAGAAATGCAAAAAATACTGAATAAGCTTTGTACTGGAGAAGCTGACTCTAAATGGAAATATAGGAATGGCGTCCTATTCTACAAAGACAGAATTTTCTTGAGCAATTCTTCTACATTGATTCCGATCATACTTCAAGAAATTCATGGTTCCACTCATGAGGGGTACTTCAAGACATTACAAAGGGTCAAAGCAGTATTTTTTTGGCCTAAAATGAAGAAGGCAGTGCAGCAATTTGTGAAGGAATGCATCATTTGTCAAAAGGTTAAATGGCAAAATCTAAAACCTAGTGGGTTGCTGCAATCTCTCCCTATTTTGGCACAAATTTGGGAAGATTTGGCAATGGATTTTATAGAAGGACTGCCAAACTCCAAGGGGAAACAGGTTATCTGGGTAGTTGTCGACAGGTTATCTGGGTAGTTGTCGACAGATTATCAAAGGCAACTCATTTCTTGGCCCTGGCTCACCCTTATACTGCAGTAAGTGTGGCTCAACAATTCTTTGAACATATTTTTAAACATCATGGCATGCCTAGGAGCATCGTCTGTGATAGAGATGTTGTGTTTACTAGCAACTTTTGGCAACAATTGTTCAAGCTACATGGAACAAAATTCAACTTCTCCACTGCTTATCATCCATAAACAGATGGGCAGTCTGAAGTGGTAAATAAGACCCTTGAAGTCTACTTAAGATGCTTTAGTGGAGATCATCCGAAGGAATGGGTGAAGTGGCTACCTTGGGCTGAATTCTGCTACAATACCAGTGTACACGAATCCACTCAAAAGACACCATTTGAAGTAGTATATGGCAGACCACCTCCTAGCCTCCTCACTTACATCCCTGGTTCCACTAATATAGCTGCGGTTGATCAAGAGTTGACTGCTAGAGAAGCTGTATTGAAGAACATTAAGGAAAGATTACGTGGAGCTCAAAACATGATGCAAAAATATTACAATTTGGGGTGAAGAGAAGAGAACTTCGAGGTAGGAGACCTTGTTTTCCTTAAACTGCAACCATACAGAGGAAATTCTGTCATGGTCCGCAAGAACCAGAAACTATCTCCCAGATACTTCGGGCCTTTTGAAGTATTACAAAGAATTGGTGAATTAGCATATCGACTGAAGTTGCCTCAAGGATCCAGAATTCACAATGTTTTTCACGTTTCCATGCTTAAGAGGTTTGTTGGTAAGGATGTTTCTGTCCAAACTGAACTTCCTACTTATTTGGTGGACGAAGATGTGATTAGCCCTAATCCTCAAGCTATATTGGAACAGAGAGTTAGAAAGAAGCGCTCTGAATTCTTAGTTCATTGGCAGGGACTTCCCGTGCAAGAAGCAACATGGATCGATGCAGAATTGTTTGAACAGCGTTATCCCTTCTTCAACCTTGGGGACAAGGTTTCTGTTAACCGTGGAGGGATGCAACGATCTCAATAAGCCCTTAGCCATGTCAGCTGGAGAGTCCATGTCAGCTATTATAAGATAAATAAATGGCGGGAGTTAGTTGATGAGCTATTGAGGTGGTTAAACTTGTTGAGTTTGTTAGTCGATTCTATTAAAACTATTAAGATCGTTAATCACCCAAGTGGTAGTATAAATATGACATAAGGGTGTGTAGAGAGGCATTGAAGTCATTTGTAATATTCAGTTCAAGACTGGATTAGGAGGTCTGGGGTTCCCTTATAAGAAATCCCGTGAGTTGTACTCTTGGTTTGTCAAGATTGGTCGAAAGGCCAAGTTACCGAAATATAGTTCCATAGAAGCTTTCCATTCTGTGAGGAATTTTTCTCAAATTCCTATCAATTCTCGTGTTAAAGTGTCTTTAGAATATCTGAACCGCTGCATAATGGTACGCACTTGATACCAAACACTTGCGTGAAAGAAGAAGAGCTATAAAAATGGGTTACCTTAAAACTAATCATGCGACTCTGGCTGCCTGAGTTATTAACTTTGGCGTTAGCCCATTGTAGAATATCAGCATCTGTGATTTCCTTCCCATGAGAATGAAATCTCAGGTTTTTTAAGAGTTGGAGGATGGTGTATCGCATCAATTGCCACAAATAAGCTGAAGAGCAATCAATATTCCCAGATTCAGTCAAATAATTTAACCTCGTCAAACATCTGATAAAAAAAATCCTTAAAAACTTTGATGCAAACAGATACGGATAAAATCAATTTATTCTAGTATATTGAGAAGTTCAACAATAACATTTAATTTACAAGTTAAACAGATGTGGTAGAAGCATACCTAATATCAACTTTTTATTTCCCTGTACAATATCATTTCCAGCAATATTAACCAAGGAAAACTTCAATTGTTTCCCTATTTTCACCACTTGATTGCAGTTCTCTACTTTTTTAAACGGCATCTTAATTGGTGGCTTATTTGCAATCTTCCAATTGACAATCCCCAGTGACACCTTTTCTAGGGTCTCCAGAAGTACCCACCTGCAAGGAGTCGTTAAGTTCAACATTGGTGGTATTATGATATTTGATTGGGACATGTGACATGAAAACACTAAGGTTTAAGGTTTTGAACATGAACAAGTGTAATGATATATAACTTATTTGCAATAAGGCCAGGGAAAGAGATAACAATTTAAGAGCATTAATTGCAAAATGTACTCCACCCATTTCTAAGGTCTTCAAAAACATTGTTGATATATGTTGAGTTTCCAAGACTATTCATCCAAAGGCGAAATGCTTTCTCTTCTCTTGATACTTGTAAGTCATCCGGCAAAGCTTCAAGGAAATATATCTGTTTTGTTTGGGTTGACAGTCCATTCCTACAAGGAAAAATTAAATTAGTTTCAGCTCTCATTCTTTATGGACAAGAAATGGTAAAAAAAAAAAAAGGAACATAATCATCATCAATTCATCTCGACAAACAACATGAAAAATTGGGAGAAAAATAACAATTCATTAAGAAAAATTACAAGAATAGCTAAACGGTATGTGCGAACCATCCATTTTAATAACTTTATTAAGGAAAAAAAATATGGCAAAGCATAACTCATTAATTTCACAAAGCAACCACTTTTTCCCATATCACCAAGTGGTTCATAATCTCCTCAACAGAACATGCAAAGCAACCATCAATGCAATTTTTCCTCAGGAATGACCACTCTCACCTGTGCTGGAAAATATGTGCAACAAAAGCCAGGTTCAGATTAGGGGAACCTGTTAGGTTCTTGTTAAAAGCTCTGGGAGCTAGGATCCAAGCAAGCACACCAACAAGAACCACCATCACACGATTTCATGCAGAAATAAGAGATCTAGGCGCACACACACACACACAAGAGGAAGACATTGTTTTTAGAGTGGTTCAGCCAAAGCATGCCTACGTCCACTGTCACCGTTGCCGGCCCCTTCTCCTTCTCATTAAGAACACGCTGCTGCGCAATCTCACTCTCTCGACACAATCTCATGGCTCAAACTCACTTTTCTCTCTCCTGCTCCTACCCATTAAATGACCTAAGAAAGGTATTTACAATATTGCCCTTCTTCACCTATTCTAATCCAAATATCCCTAGGGTTAGAAAGGTCATTTCACCTTCACTAAATATTGCAAATTCCTAATAGAACCTTCCACAATATCTTTTGCAATTAAGTATCTCTTGGAACACATCCTGTCTGCATGTTCCAGAACTAACTTTGCTCTCTCCATAGGATCCTTTGCAGCCAAAGTAGATGGATCATTGTGCTCTGGCGCAAGAACATTCAGGGGGTGAGCATAAGCTTCTCCATCCTGCAGGTCAATCATCTGGCTGGTCAGAGACCAGACAAATAATAGCTATAGATACTAAAACGTTTAACTGGAAAATTTAGTTGTAGCACCGGTCAAATCATGAGTTTACTTGATTCTGGCTTACATAGAGGAAAAAATTGACTAATTCCGTTCTCATAAGCAAATGGAAGTAAGCATTTATTAATAGTGAATTAAAAAACCCAAATAGTAATTTGACAATAACAGCAACAGCTAGTGGCATTAATCTTTGAACCACATGGATTCTTACTCCAATTGTAAGTGACCAATTACATGTATCAGCTTACAAATTTACTATTCTACAAATGCAAGTTGAATTTACCTATAAAAAATAAACAAAGCAGATAGTACAATTAAAAACAATTACATGTATCAACCCCTAAAGACAACAAATTATGTGCAACCTTTCTTCTTTTTTCATTTATATATTAAGTCTAGTTGAAAACCATCAAGGAAACCACAATAAAAATATAGCTACTTGCAAGGTGATTCAACGAAGTTGAATAGTTAATAACTCATAAACAACAAATATATAGAAGACTAAAACATGGCTAATTAAGTGCAAATGGTACACGACATCCAATCAATGAGGCTGGGATGCAAAAAATCAAAGAGAAGAGAAAATAGCAATTACTAATTGAGAGATGAACTTGAGCATCTAATTCGAGTAGAAATAATGGTTTCAAACCAATGGAAGCATTAAACATATGAAATCAGAAATAAACTGTTGTCAGTTAAAATTTTCCTATGAAAACTTTAGTGATGCTGTCAAAGTATGAAGAGGAGACTCAAAGTAGTCAATTAGTTTTTAGAAGCCAAACCTGCTGGTTTTCTGAATCAAAGGTCACCAACAAAGAGAGGAATATGTTTCTATTGTTATGTATACCTTTGTGAAAAGATCTTTATGAAAACAAGTAGGCTACACAAGTCAACAAGCTAGGCATTGTAGAAACTTTAATTGTCAATTAAGTGAGGCTGACAAAAACAGATCACAAATAGGACGTATAGAGAGATGCAAGCCCTTTTTTATAAATAGATCCGTTTATGGCAAAATGAAGACAGATCAAGCAAATAAAAAGGATGGATTTTTCAACCCAGGTAGCAATCATGAGGTAAATTTGTAAGAATGAGTTAATGGGCATCTTGACCTTTCAAGTATTTGAATACATTTTACTCTTGGAGGTTGTAAATTTTTATTTATTTTTTCATTTTGATCATTAGAACCCAAAACTCCTAGAATTCTCACTTCATTATCACAAAATTCATAGAAATTACTTATTTATTCATTCATTGTTGGCTCTTATTTTCAAAGATCATCTCGGTAAGATTCCTCTCCTTCCAATTTTTTTTTTTTTTTTTTTTTAACTTACACATCCATTCATGCATCTTTAACATAGGTTTTATTTTTTTTAACTTATACATCCATATCCACTAAAGCATCTTCTTTAACGATATCGAAAAAAAGAATTCCAAACAGTAGATATACCCCACTGAGCTGGCTTACGTCAGCTTTATGTACAAACGAGTAATTAAAGCAAAAAGCTGCCTATTGCGGTCCCCCACCTAACGCCGTAGGCGCAGCTCCCAACGAAGCCCTTCCTTTGGCTACAGTGGATGCTGCCCCTTTCCTCTTACCGGCGCAAGAGGTGAAATGGCTGAAGTTGCAACCCTTGTTGTTTCTCCCTTGCTTGAATTGTTTTTTGAACGAATGGCATCTGGCGAGTTCCTCAACCTCTTTCGGCGACGAAAGCTCTCCGACGGGCTCCTGAAGAAGTTGAAGATAGCATTCCTGACTCTCGATGCAGTGCTCCAGGAGGCGGAGGAATTAGACGATGTAAAGCCTGCTGTGAAGGTCTGGCTTGATGAGCTGAAAGATGAGGTCTATGATGCCGAAGATGTGTTGGATAAGATCTCTACGGAAGCCTTGCTAAGCGAGTTGGGCGCTAAAGGTCGAACAACGGCAGGTAAGGTACAAAATTTTATCTCTGCTCTTGGTAATCCTTTTGTCAAAGAGATAGAGCACAAGATAGAAGAGGTACTCCAAAGGCTAGAAACTCTGATAGATCAAGGGAATGTTATTGGCCTAAGAGAAGGTTTGGAGGGTAGACGATTAGCAAGGCAGGCTTCAACTTGTTTGGTTGACGAATCTAGTATATTTGGCAGGGATGAGGACAAGGAGGCAGTAATTAATACGGTGCTTTCAGACGATGCCCATGGCACTGCGATGGGCATGATTGCCATAGTTGGCATGGGTGGAATCGGGAAGACGACCCTTGCTCAGTGCGTATACAATGACGACAGAGTAAAGCAGTACTTTGACTTTTGTGTGTGGGTTTGTGTTTCAGAACAATTCGATTTGTTCATGATAACGAAAATAATTCTGGAGAGACTTACTTCAACTGGTTGTAATACCAAGGATCTGGATCTTCTTCAATGTACACTAAAAGAGAAGCTAATGGGAAAAAGGTTTCTATTTGTTTTGGATGATATTTGGAATAAGAATTATGCTGATTGGGAGAACTTAAGCAAACCCTTTACCTCTGGCGTAGTAGGAAGTAAAGTCATCATTACAGCACGCGACTCTAGTGTTACATCAGCTATGCGAGCTAGCTCAACTTATTCTCTGAAGAATTTGTCGGTTGAAGATTCTTGGTCACTATTTGCAGAACATGCATTTCGTGACAATGATCCAAAGCTATATCCACAACTGGAAGAATTGGGTAGACAAATCCTGAAAAAGTGTGATGGTCTTCCTTTAGTGATTAAAACAATTGGAGCTTTGTTGGGGTCCAAGTTAGATATTGATTGATGGAATTCAGTGTTGAAGTGTGAACTATGGGATTTGCCAAGTGATGAAATAAAAGTTCTCCCAGCTCTTAGATTGAGTTACAAATATCTTCCACCACTTCAAAAACAGTATTTTGCTTATTGTTCAATATTTCCAAAAGATTATCTCTTTGAAAAGAATCAAATAATCTTATTATGGATGGCAGAAGAGTTCTTACATCAATCTAAGAATAAAACAATGGAAGAAGTTGGTAAAGATTACTTCGATGCTCTAGTATCAAGATCATTCTTTCTAAAATCAAGTGATTTCAGTTTGCATTTTGTAATGCACGATCTTGTGAATGATTTGGCAGCATCTGTGGCTAGACAATTTACATTCAGGTTGGAGGGGGATTATTCTCCAAAACATGTGAACAAAGTTCGTCATTTGTCATATGGCATGGAAGAATTTGATGGTTTAAAGAAGTATGAGTTTCTCTGTGAAGCATCTAAGTTGCGCACTTTCTTGCCTTTAAACACACCAGGAAAAGCTACGTTCTACTTGACAAAAAAGATACCACATCAATTATTTTGTATGCTAGAATGCTTACAAGTAGTCTCTTTGGCAAATTATGTTAATATGATTGAATTGCCAGATTCAATCAGCAAACTAAAGCACCTACGTTACTTGAATTTTTCTTCCACTAATATTAAAAGATTGCATGATTCTATATGTTGGTTGTGCAATTTGCAAACCTTAAATTTATCATGTTGTGGAGACCTTGCTGCTTTACCAAAGAGACACGGAAACTCGTAAATTTGTGTCATCTTGATATATTTAGAACTGGCATAAGAGAGATGCCAATGCAACTTGGTGCATTAAAATATCTCTAGACGTTGACAGATTCATCATCGGCAATGGTAGTGGGTCTTGCATTGGAGAGTTGGGAAAACTAACAAATTTTCAGGGATCGATTCGTCTCGTAGGCTTACAAAATGTTGTATCTGCTTCTGATTCTCTGAGTGGAAGCATAATAGATAAAAAGTATCTCGACGAGTTGGAGTTGGTATGGGATGTTGAGATTAATACTTCAGAAGATCAGAGAACCATACTTCACACTCTCCTGCCCCATAGAAACCTGAGAAGGCTCGGCATCGACTATTACAGTGGGAAAAGTTTTTCAAATTGGGTAGGGCATCCCTCGTTCTCTGATCTAACTTCTATTAATCTACAGGATTGTAAACATTGTAGGAGCTTGCCACCCCTTGGACAGCTACCCTCTCTGCAGAAGCTCTCTATTTCTAAGTTTGATGAAGTTGTCACAATGGGTCAGGAGTTCTGTGGTAGCGTTTCTTCTCCAACTACACCATTCGGAGTCCTGAAAGTTCTAAGGTTTGAGAAGATGGCAAAGTGGGAGCAATGGTTTTTTTATGAGGCTGAAAATGGAGGCAGTGTTTTTACTCTAACTTACTGAGCTTTATATTGGGAGCTGCCCTAAGTTAATAGGAGGGTTGCCTGTCCATCTTCCTTCTTTGACCAAATTTGTGATTGATCAATGTCCTTTATTGGTGGCTTCACCATCTAGAGCTCCTACTATAGGCAAATTAAAGGAATTGTCAAATGCAAATACTCATGACTCCAAAGGAGAGGAGCTTGGAATTCAAGAATTAGATGCAGTGAAGTGCCTTCCAAAGGATGGCATTCCCTTCACCTTACAAATCCTTTGCATATCAAATTGTGAAAAGTTAGTGACTCCTTCTTGAAGGAATGAAGGGCTCCAACAATTGTCTTCAAGTGCTAGAAATCAGTGATTGTCCCTCGCTTATATCCCTTCCCAGGGGTAGTCTTTCCTCTACATTAAAAACACTCCGCATCATTAGGTGTACGAAATTAGAGTCCCTTCCCGAGGGAATGATCGACTCCAACAGCTGTCTTCAAGTGCTAGAAATCAGTGATTGTTCCTCGCTTATATCCCTTCCCAGGGGTAGTCTTTCCTTTACACTAAGAACACTCCGTATCATTAGGTGTACGAAGTTAGAGTCCCTTCCCGAGGGAATGATCGACTCCAACAACTGTCTTCAAGAGTTGCAGATCAGTGAATGTTCCTTACTTATGTCCCTCCCTAAGGGTGGTCTTCCCACTTCACTAAAATACCTTAAGATTGATGAGTGTGTGAAGTTAGAGCTTGCAACTCAACTGGTCTATCCATCCCTTACGACTTTGTTCTTAGGCAATTGTGATTCTCTTAACCGTCTTCGATTAGAGTTGTTCCCAAAGCTTTATCAAATCCAAATCTCACATTGCAGCAATTTGGAATTTCTTACACTTCCAGAGGATTACGAACCTGAGTTAGTCGCATTATCGTTGCTAATCACCAATTGTCCTAAGCTCGTGTATTTCCCAAAAGAAGGCTTGCATGCCCCCAACCTAACATTTTTGGCGGTTGTCAAATGTTGGAGTCTAAGATCATTGCCTAACAAGATGCATGTTTTCCTTTCGTCTCTTGAGAAACTCACTGTCAACGATTGTCCCAATGTTGAGTCATTTCCTGAAAGGGGGTTGCCCTCCAATTTGAAATCTATTTGTGTTGACTACAAGCTTGTTGCAAGTCATATTGGATGGGTCTACAGAATCTTCCTTTTCTTAGACATTTGGAGATTTCTGGTAGATCTGAAGATGTGGAGTCCGTCCCTAAGACTCAGTTGTTGCCAGCCGGTCTGACTTCTTTAAAGATCGCTGAATTTCCAAATTTGAAGTTGTTGGACAAAAAGTGGCTTCAACCCCTCAGGTCTCTTAAAAGCTTGGATATCTGGTACGGCCCTAAGCTCCGATACATTCCAAAACAGGGGCTGCCTGAATCCCTTTCTATTATACGGATCCACGAGTGTCCTTTGTTTAAGAAGCATTTGCAAAGCAAAGGAAAAGGATGGCACAAGAGTGCTTATGTTGAACATATATGGATTGACGGCAAACTGATATAATGAACTTTGTTAGGTACTTATTTTTCAACCCACTAGTTCCTCCATGTTGTTTTTTCTCTTGCTTGATTGTCATCTTTAATAAAAAAGAATGCACTTCCCATTCGTGAGCAACATTTACTCCACCATGCTAGACTTGAGCAATTGAGTCTTTCTCATGTCATTGCCAAGCTTATTGACTCCATAATGATATATGTTCTAGATTTGTGTTTCTTTGAATCTTGTTGTTTCTGTGTATCGTCAATTTTTTAAGGATTCTTTTACTGGAGCACTTTTTTTCTTGAAAAAAAAAAAAAAAAAACAAGTTTCATATGCTTGGAATCCAGTCATATAATATGCTTCTAGCATTCTAACTGAAGTTTTTCACTTAAAAATTCTTTGAATTTGTCATGAGAGCACGGGGACTTGCACTGCAAGAGTCCCCACATTATTGTGATTTTAAATTGGTTCAAATTAGACAAAGAAAGCAAGTGAAAAATTGGCCCAGTGCATCCAGTTTTTCTGCATCTGTTTGATGAGTAACATGTCATTTTTCAATATTTCGGTTGATTTTTGTGGTACAAATTCTTCGTTTGCTATGTGTTTTGCTGTGTTTTGATTGTAGATATTTAAACCCTTCAAAGTTCAATATTTCGTAAATTTGGAGTTTAGGCCCACGACATTTTTCCATCTCTCACTACTTCAATACTAGTCTTTCGTCTAAACTTTGTTATTTTGTTTATATGTTTAATGTCATCTACATAACCTTTCCGGCGTTTGCTGGGTGGAATTTGTTAACGTATACAAAGCTAGAGACCTTAACACACTTGGACTATTTATACTTTGAATGGCTGCGAAATTGTTATCCCCTCAAATCCTTTCAATTAGATTTATTTGTAAAGCTTTATCTGTTGGCTCATTGTATAAGTCCATGTAATGTGGGCTTATATCAATGATGCATAAACAATCATTTCCTACTGTGGCAATGCTATGTGATTTTATTAGTCCATTTAATTGTACACGTGTTGTACATATATTCCCCTTTTGCATATATGGTACTGGCTAGTGTGGGCCTTTGTCCATCTTATAGACTTTGATGAGTGAGGCTATTTGTATGGACATTTTATTGATTGGCTAAGTCCCCCTCTAGCTCTCCATTTATATATATATATATTTAATATATTTAATGTTGCTTTAGAGAGAAATTTTTGGAGACAATAATGTAATTTATTTGATTGCGTTTAGTCGTGGGAAATCACCTCTTAGGTGGTTTCGCCACATCATCCATCATGCCCTTCTTTCCCATAAAACACTAAGCACACTAACTCACAAATAACCCACTACTCACACACACTAAATAACTGCTTATTCACATGGGTAGATAAAAAGGGCTTTTACGCAGTCATTGTTGTCGTCTTCTCCCTAATTTTCACACAGCAACTTTTGGGCTATCTCATCAAGCCAGTATCGGAGAGAATAGAGGGGAAGACTTAGTTGCAATTTGCAGCTCAGAAACAAAAATACGGTATGTTTTTCGGATATATTCTATGTTGCATATAGAAACATATTTATCTCTTCATGATCAATGCTCAGATTTTGTAAAAGAGTCTCATTGGAGACCAAATTTTCTAACAATTGGTATCAGAGCCCTGTATAGCATTGATTTGGTGAGTAAAATCAAACCAAAATTGCATTTTTTTATCAAACTCAAACCAAAACTGCGTTTTGGTCCCGAACTCAAAATGGGTTTCGTATTTTCTATAGAGCAAAAATTTCAAATTTAGATCTGAGCTGAACTAGTGGCCCTTTGGACCAGACGAGGCCATATTCGGAACCAGCACGACGTGAGCTTTCCGCCGATGCCAAGAACCACTGGAAACGGTGGTTTTCCGATCGGGTCTCACGTGACCCGACCTGACTCGACCCGAATCGGGTCAGGCTGCCAGCCACCGACTAGGTCGTCGAAGATAAATTGTCCACCGAGGATCTCAAAGGTGTCTCGATCTGCCGGAGAACTGGTCGGCCGAACGCTGAACCGGCCAAATCAGGCTACCCGATTTCGACCGGCTTTGGTTTAATCCAGATTTGGCCGCCGATGGGCACCGAAGTGATGCTGTCTGTGGTGTTGGACGTCGGCCATGTGCCGACGATTCCGACTACACCTTGATCGGCCGGAGAACCGGCCTATCTAACGGCGAACCAGCCATATCGGCCGGAATCGGCCGAGTTGCCCGAATCGGCCGAGTCGGCCTGAACCGGCCGAGTTGACTCAGCCAAACCGGTGGACCGGCCGTACCGGCCGACAGTCGCTTCTGGCGGCGCGTGGAGGCGCGTCTGATAACCCTTTTTACGTCAAAATTTTTATTATTTTATTTTTAATATTATGATGCAATTTATTTAAAATAATTGTCTCTGTTTGATGATTATTTAAATTAAAATTGCTTAATTTATCGTTTAATTAATTTTATATGCCATAATTGTGTGCTAGCATGTGATAATTAATTGTTTGAAAATTATTTATGGCCTTTTGAATGTTATATATTTGTTTGAATATTATATTGGGCCATTTTAGTCTAGCATACAATTATGTAACACTTGAAGTATTAATTAAGTGCAATTTACAGACAAGTGTCCGTCTTTTAAAATTAAGTTGCACTTTTGGATTGTGAGTAGTGTATGTTGTATCCCGCAGCACAAACTGAGCTCATAGCTTGATTGAGTTGTGACCACCACAGTGGCACACCTTGGTTAGGTCGTGGGTTTGTGTTTTGTGCATTTAAGGGATTTCTCCAAGTACGCGGGGTCATGTGATTCAATTGGATTGCGACCACCATAGTGGCGTAGTTTGATTGAGTTATGAGACTTCGTTCTTGTACTGTGGATAAGTCCAATCCTAGTACGTTATCATTCTCCCACAGGAGGTGACTGCGTGTCAAGAATTGGATGTTGCACAACTAGCATGTCTGGATTTGGACCAATCTTTGCGGTCCATACACCCATAGGTGGTGGATTGTGAGGGTTGGTTCTCTCTTATGACAGCTGTTGTGCAGAGAGTTTCTGGATGGCATGTCATGTTAACTGCCCATAGGTGTTTATGTGACTTTGCTTGTGAGACTCTTTTCTAATCTACTCACATTGTGCTTCTATTATTAATTACTGCAACTATGTTGAGGGCATTTTAATAGTACATTATACATTTGCCCACATGTGTTTGTATGACAGTTTGATTAACCCACATTATGTTAATAATTGTCATTTGTTTCTTAGTCACCTTTTATGTCAACTCATTACTGCCATTGTGTTGAGAGTTTCTAGATAGCACGTCATACTTTCTGCCCACAGGTGTTTGTATGACGATGCTTGTGAGCTCTCTTCATTTTACCTATCATATGTTAATGGTCTTAATTGGCTCATTTGTTATTTTTACGCTAATTATAACATATTTTAAAGAAAAGCTATATAATAGTTATGCCTCAATTGATGATTGGCCAATAGATCTTACTAATTATAGCACTTGGGATATTGAGTTGCTTCATAAAGCACATTTTGAAGTGCAGTCATTTAAGTTTACTACTCATTAAAGTCAACTTAGAATCACTTTATATGTAATTCCTCTGCTAAGTGCACAATTGAGAATTTACTGGATACAACGACACTAAGGCATTATACCCCATCAGATTTTATAATAATGAATTTTATAGAAGTTTTCATCTGAGGCATGATGATTATAAAGTTATTTATGATCATATTTGGAAGGATGGTCATTGGGATGATGATTGTAATAATTGTGAATCTTGTTTATCCCATAGTAAACCCAAGTATAATAGTTTTAATATTAATAGTAAATCCACTTGATTGGTAGCCCCATTTAATTCTTGGTGACTAAATAGTCTTATGATTTATAATATATTACTATTTGGATTCACGTATAAAGGAAAGCCAAATTAGCATGAGCTTCCAATTGAATATAATATGAAAGCCTATGTGGTGTTTATTAAATATGTTATACTATTTTAGGATGACTTTATATTGTACCTTTATGTACAGTTTTCTGAGGAGATTTGGTTCAAATATGAACTTATATAGTTATTGTTTTGAGATGACGAGTTGTATTGTTAATATGTTTTCCATCTCAAATGATATCAGTTACTGCACCACATTTCATGGTTTATACAAAGTGTATTTGGCTTTCCGTGATATTTGTGATCATAGGAAATTATATATGGAACATTAAAGATGAACTAGAGATATATATGAAGTATTTTGGAGATATAATGGCCAAGATGGAAAGAGACTTGTAGTTGATAATTTTGGCCCATTAAGGTTGTAAGTATTGATTTTAATAGCTATGTTCGATGTTGTTATTATAATATTTTATTGAACATAATTGATTTTCTCACTATAGTGATTTATGGTTGGTTGAGGAACATGGTTGAATCATGTGAGATATTTGGAGACATTAAGACTGATGTTGAGAGATAGAAAAGCAAAAGATCGATGTTGTTTGATTAGTGTGAAGAATATTATGGAGTGTCAATTCTGAATATTTTAAAGACTCATTTGTCTATATTAGATAGTTTTGAGATAGATAATAAGTTCGCTATGTTTGGGAACCATGAGCATCACAATGTAGCTAATATGTGCTACTGATCTCACAAGTATAATGAGTTGTATGAATCCTATGATATATTTTGGGATGTTTTATAAAAGTGAAATTGAATGGTTCATTTTAAGTACAGGAGACCATAGATTTGTTTAATGTCTTGTATTTTGCATAGATCATTAATAATTGGTATTAGTTTATAACCCTTTAAGAAGTGCTAGAATTGTGAAATTATAAATAACAGAGTATTTGGAACATAATGGGACAAAGAAGTGTAATTGTTCTCTGATCATTCAAAAGTAATAGTGCTTATGTGACTATGTCATTTACATCACCTATACATATGGTGAATTAAAGCCGGAGGAGCTATAATTAAGACCTATTAAAATAAATGAACCATTTGATGAAACGACCTTGGCTAAGGTTCTGCAGGTCTTGGATCCACTTATAAAGGCTTTATTCATGGATTTAGTGACTATATTTAGAATTTTCACTAGAGAAAGCTTATAAGCTTCATTTTATACTACTTGATCCTTTAGGAGAACTTGATTGTAACTTTGATCATGGATCTGATTACTTGTATGAATGTTATTTCTAGCCTTTGCTAGATTTGGGCTTTTGTGCATTTAAAGACACAACATTGTTGATAAGATATAGTCTGATTTGGAGCTTACTAAATTTCCTCAAGGTTGCAAAATTATTGTTTGTGAATATATAAAATCAAGAGAGTTTTCATAAAGAAAGTTTCAGAGGTCTTATTTGTTTGGTAGCTGAAAAGCTTATTTTATAGTGACTATCATATTGGTCACTCATTTTAATTTATTGCCGCAATAGTTGGCTATCAAGACCGTCTTTTTGAATGAAACTCTAGACAATGACATTTATATGATGCAACCTAAATGCTTTGAGGCATTTAATGTAAACTTAATTGTATAGGAATTTATGGTTTTGAGTAAGCTCCTAATCTTAGCACCTGAAGTTTTGTAGTTTTATAACTTCAGAAAGTTTTGTTGTAATGATGACAAATCAAATTATATATGTTGATCTACAAAGATCAGTGGGAGAAGAGTAAGTTTTTCTTGATTCATTATGAGGATGATATATTGTTTATATGCATTTTTGAAATTTACTCTTTGACATAAACATTATGAGGATGATATATTGTTTATATACAATTTTGAAGTTTACTCCTTGACATAAATCATTTGATGTTGAAGTAATTGACGTATAGACTCTTATGAGAGTGTATCATCAGAGTAAAGATTTATAGGACAAGTTTGGAATATTTTATTGGTCACCACTATTACTACCTATTATTAATCATTTCTCATAAGGGCACATGATGATTATATTCTAAAATATGTTTGGTATTTGAGGTTATAAACCTATAAATATTTTAATCGTTGTGGGTGATAAACCGAACTTGTTAAAGTGTCTTAAGGCTGAGCTGAGAAAGTGATATTGGATGATAATGTCATGAAATTCTCATAAGGGCACATGATGATTATATTCTAAAATATGTTTGGTATTTGAGGTTATAAACCTATAAATATTTTAATCGTTGTGGGTGATAAACCGAACTTGTTAAAGTGTCTTGAGGCTGAGCTGAGAAAGTGATATTGGATGATAATGTCATGAAATAGTATACTTGAAAATTCCATTTATGTGTATGAGTACTAAGTTGACGTTGCTCTTGGAGTAAAGTCTTTTAGCATACACTAGTCAAACATTAGTTATAACCATTGGATTGTAATCAAAATATTTGAGGGTTATTGTAATCAAAATATTTGAGAACCTTAAAATGGATATGAAGGTTTAAGAGTTGCCTTGTACACACGTAACTGAATTGACTTGCGACTTGTAAGACATAGTCCTATATTTATAAACTACATGGATATTCACATATTTGTATCTTTTGATGAAAGTAAGGACTATGTTATAAGATTATTAGTGGCAGTATTGTAGCATGCTATAGTGCAGCTACTTAATTGATTTGATTGATGAACCTCGTAAGATAATTTACAAACTCATAGAGCCTTTAGGCTTAAAAGAAGGTTGACAACGTTTGTTTTGAGTGCTAGACCTGTTTAGCAATGTTTTGTTATTAAAGATGTAATGTTATTTGTTGATTACAATGTTTGTATAACAAGGTCTAAGCATAAGTAAATTTAATTCTTAACCATTAATGAAGGGTAAAGATAGGTGACAATGCAATATAACATATTGACGCAAATGCTAATGGTTTTACCCTTATTTTTTTACAACTATTATGGCTATTTGTCCCACTGTTAGGGTCTTTACCTTTGTATCCTTGAATAACATGTCATAAGTTTAAGCCTAATAGCATCTTTGATGTTGCTATTCAGTGGGAGCTCTTTTTTGATGTCTCTATTTTGAAGTAAAAGAGCATCTGTATTGTTTGATAGTTTTGATTGTTACAAAGAAAAATAAAGAATGGTGGTGTTGCAGAGAAGCACAATTAGTATTGGTGTCATGTTGACTGACCCATTTATTAAAAGGTTAAACCCTTTTATGTTGCAAAAGCATATAGACCGTATAGGTCTTGAAGTTTCATTTGTTTCCTTTGCTTAGTGGGAGCTATTGCTCTTTATTTGATGCTTTTGCTCAGTGGGAAATATTACTCCTTGTTAGATGCTTTTGTTTAGTGGGACCTTTCGCTCACCCAACTGTCATGTATTATTATAGCATTTATTCTGCTTATTTACTATTAAGTAAACTTTGGTTGATGTATATACATCCTAGTTACCTGTCCATTGTTTGATTTTAACGAGCTTATGAGACACGTACGTGCTTGTTTAAGACAGATGTGCAACTTAAGCATTTGGCTAGGGCACATTATTATTGGCCATATTGTAATGTCTTGTAACACACAAATATTTATGTACTTGAGTACCCTATACAAGACATTTTATATTTTCCTGGGACAGTTTGTCGATGACGTCTTGTCACCTTGGGGATGTCCTTCTAGGATGGTTTGTCGATGATGTTTGTCATTTGAAGTGATATTCCCCTATGACGGTTTTGTTGGTGACGCTGGTCATTAGGAGAATGGGACTGATAGGAGGGTAACACTACATTTCTTTTGTGGTGTTACTTGTCCACCACACTACCATATAATATCTATGTTCATAAAGTAGAGGACTCTTGTGACTATCTTGGGAGTTGTGTCTCTAAATGGCATAATTACCACTATTATCCATGAGTATGAAACTTTATGTGACAAGATCGGCAATAAGGGATGTTTCTGAATTTTCTGGACTAGCACAAAATGTTTTTAAAAATTATTTTCATATATATAAAATCTACTAGTAGTATTATTTGTTTTTATGATTATTGCTATAGCCCAAGTAGGAGATTGTTGGCTTATTTGTATGAGTCCATGTAATGTGGGCTTATATCAATGACGCATAAATAATCATTCCCTACCGTGGCAATGCAATGTGATTTTATTGGTCAATTTAATTGTACACGTGTTGTACATATATTCTCCTTTTGCATATATGGTACTGGCTAGTGTGGACCTTTGTCCATCTTATAGACTTTGATGAGTGAGGCTATTTGTATGGACATTTTATTGATTGGCTAAGTCCCCCCTCTAGCTCTCCATTTATATATATATTTAATATATTTAATGTTGCTTTAGAGAGAAATTTTTGGAGACAATAATGTAATTTATTTGATTGCGTTTAGTCGTGGGAAATCATCTCTTAGGTGGTTTCGCCACGTCATCCATCATGCCCCTCTCTCCCGTAAAACACTAAGCAGTCTAACTCACAAATAACCCACTACTCACACACACCAAATAACTGTTTATTCACACGGGTAGATAAAAAGGGCTTTTATGCAATCATTGTTGTCACCTTCTCCCTAATTTTCACACAGCAACTTTTGGGATATCTCATCAAGCTAGTATCGGAGAGAATAAAGGGGAAGACTTAGTTGTAATTTGCAGCTCAAAAACAAAAATACGGTATGTTTTTCGAATATATTCTATGTTGCATATAGAAACCTCTTTATCTATTCATGATCAATTATCAGATCTTGTAAAAGAGTCTCATTGGAGACCAAATTTTCTAACATTATCACATCAAAGTCTGAGATTTTAGTGATATGCAATTTCTTACAGTTCTAGAATTTACGGACATGACTTAGTCAGCTTGAAGATAGATATCACTTATGGCCTCAATTCAGCAGAAGATCAACTATTCCTTTCTTATAATCAAAGTTGGTCCAATAAATGGGAGTACAATGCGATAAATAGTTGATTCCAGCCATCAATAGTCCACTCTTCGTGATCTTTAATCCTCACTTAATCATAAGTCCAAACCAAGTAGGTTGGCTGTCCCATGGAAGCTCGGTGCTTCAATGGAAGTTATACTCATCTCATCGGGGCTTAATTTCTATGAATCAAACTCATATTGCATATGTATCAATCATTAAATTCAGTTTTACTCTAGGGATTTGTATGTCTGTGTATTTAGATGACTTGCTTGTATTTATGCATGTGCATATACTAATGTTTACTGCACATATACTATGAAGAAATCTTCATCTATGTATGCATATATACCGTCTACGTTAGTAGTTTTTGGCTCACCTTTGTATTTGCCAATATGGCATTTTTCAGGTGTATGTTTGTGTTGAAGTCAGTCGTACAAGCGGGATTTAGATCAACAAAGAAGACATTCATGAAAGCACTGAATAATTCAGGGGATAAATCACATTGTACGAGCCTAGATATAGAAAGAAGCCAAGCATTGCAAGACATAATGCAAGAAATCAGGCATGTTAAAAGCTTTTTCAGCCAATTTCTCACAGTTTTCTCCATTCGAAAATTACCCATGCATCTAACAACATTTGAACCTCAAGCATTCACCTATTGCCTCTTAGTTAAGGCTCGATGGAAATCAGATAAGTATTGGAAAGTTAACTCTTGATTACCTAACGATCGGTTTTTCCCCATGGTTTTTGCTCATAGAAACTTTTAGGTAAGGAATTCAGTTTTGATAAACCTCCATTAACTAGGTATCTGAAGAAATACCTCAAAAATCATGTATATATTCGTCTCTGTATATTAATTATTATGATATTTTTCAGGTGTAAGTTGCGGCGACACAGAAGGTGACATAATAAGCTGTCTGATGGCAGCAAACGGCGTCGTTCTGAAGCCAGAGGATCTACCTGAGAGTGAAATGGCTACCCTGCACCAAAGAATTTCCTATATTTATATCAGTTTTTCTTTTCTCTACACTTCCTTTCTGAAAAGTAATTTGTCAACGCTCAAGACGTGTGTAGTTTTTTTCTTTCGTGCTCCTTAAGTTTCATCGGCTGTTTATGTTTCATTTTAAAATTCTCATCTCATAATTTATTTGGTTTCAAGCTCACTAGTTTTCTTAGGGAATTGATCTTAATGATATACCAACTCTAGAAAACTGAATTTAATTCCTATAATGTTCATAAGAAAAATATGCACAATGTAACTCTAGTAAAGACAAATAAAAATAGGAGAAAGAAATTAGATATTGTTCCCATAAGTTTACTGTAGTTAGATAATTATTTAAAAGTGGTCATCATATGGTGTGAATTTACATTTGAAGCTTTATATAGTTAATTATGTATTAGTTCAATGATAAATTAGTAGGGTCTAAGATTTTTTATTCATAAATTCAATACTTAAGCATGTAAGTTTAAGTATGTGAATAAAATAAAATAAAAAAGCATAATAAGGTTCAAAATTTTGATCTGAAATTTCTTTCTATAAGAAAGTATGTGGTGGGTATACAAATATTTGAAACCATAGACCATTTCACTTAAAACGATTCAGTCAAAATCAAGGGGGGGTTAATGTTTGTCGATCGCCAATAGGTAAGTGTTATTGATTTTGTTCAAATATTATGGACTTGATAGTATTAGCTTCCATAGAATATACCATGAACCAACAAGAGGATAAAAAGGAAGATACACTGGATGACATAACCAATGTCACATTGTTATTCAATAAAAATTTAAGAAATACTATTCACATAAGCAGCAGGTTTCTGCAAAATTTACTTTAAATGACACATACTTCTTCTACACTCAAATCCTGATCTTTTCATTCAAAACAGAAGAGGGGGTTTGGGGTTTGTAAAGCAAAACTTTAGTGAAAAATTTCAATTATAAAATATTTACATATTCCCATTCTCCTCTATTGATGACTCTGAAGCTGAGTCATCTATTGTAGAATTTGAAATTGTCTCTGATTGACTTCCAGTTTCATTATCTGAGGTTCCAGATGGCCTATCTTCGATTGGTTGTTTCAAGAACCAATACATAATACTTGCTGTTAATGTAAGAATCATCTTTTGATTTACCTATAAAATGGAACACAATGGCAAAGTTTAGTTTCTAGTGCATGATGACAAAATAAAAAAGGAAAGGAAAAAGTTTCACGTCATATGCTTGTTTGGTGTTTCTAATTATGCTATGCTTAAATGACAATCCCTCAACAACAAAGGGATTTAAAAGAAAATGCAATTTGCACATAGCAATTTAGGAAGAGAAAAAGAATTGAAGAAAAAAAGTAAGTGTTTTTCATCACTAAAGTTTCCTATGCAACCTCAATGATGGGGTGTCCAATATTTCCCAAGTGAACATAATTCAAAAGGTACCTCAGTTATGTCTTCAGGCAGCAAAAAAATTGAACACCCCAACTTCCTTGCAATGCTAATGATGTAGGTAGCATTCATCTTTTTCTCCTCCTCTGCATTTAACCCATGGTTTAGATAGGAATAATTAGTGAAAAAATATCCAACACACAATAAAAATGTGTTTAGCTCATTACTATTTTAGTAGAACCCAAGATGAAAGTGAAGAGAAGTCAAGAGCAAAAAGAGCTCAAATTTGTATCTCAAGAAACAAAAAATGGATGTGCATACTTAAATATGCTAGTATAAGTTAATTAGATATTAAATACTAAAAGAAGTTTCTATTTAATTGAAGATAGATTTCACATTCCCAATTAGATTATGCTTTCATTTACTGTCAAATATTTAGAATAATTTAATTATTAAGTCTTTCATTTGCTCTTATTGTGAATACATTCCTCTTTATACCATTGCATTATTTAATATTTGATCATCTAAGGATTATATATGCATATGTTATGTTTAGAGAAAACTTCATGGGCTCCTTTTGACATTTCATTTATTTTATGTCATAATTTATAGTTGAATATTAGTCACAAACAATTTAGAGTCATTACCCAATATATAATATGAAGTACTTGGACTAAAAATCTAACCCATGCCATCAAATCCAAGCCACTATTGCTGTTACATTAGTACTGTTACTAGGCATCCCACTCATTAGATAGAGACTATAGAAACTGGGCATCATAATATAACAGTTTTAGTAATAAAAAAAATCCATCATAAAATATTGATACCATGAAGTTAGGATGTTTGAGTCTTCAAGCAACAATTTCATGCAAAAATTCTAAATGACGTAACTATGCCCAAGCGACTCTTGAACCCACGAGTGTGACTGTCACTAGGTAATTGATCCATTCAAATAAGTTACAAGTAGTTTCACAACAGTGGAACTGTTTGCTAAAATCTTGGCCGCATTATCCCTTCAAAGGACATTTTAGTGTTTTCCGGTTTATTATAATAATGCCACTCCTGAACCATTCCAAAGCCTCGAAATTGTCAACTTATTATATAGAATATTCCTTCTAAATGGACCTTTCTGTTTACCGAATATTATAGCTGTTTTCTTTTCTTTGTTCTTCTTTGCCTTTCCTTCAATTTCACCAGAATGCTTAAATGTAGATAGTTAAATGAATATTAGATGAATGGCTTCTTCAATTTAAACCTAAAAGTTTCACAAATTCAACAAATATGTCCATGCCCCATCTATCCTCATTTTGATTCAGGTACCTTATCCAAATCCACATTCAGCTTCGAGCAATTAATTTTTGTCTTAATACAGTGATAGGCTATACTCGAAATCATAAGAAGACTATATTCCAAGTTGGACGAGTATAAATATTTACTAAACTTTTCATCCAAGAAGGTCATGGGTCGTCTTTTGATAAGCATGCATCATGTATGTAGAGCACTTTCTATCCGTGCATTATGGTGCAATATGTCAAACAAAATCTCAAGCAAATGAAAGTTGCCCCTGATTCCGAGAAAAAATTCCATCGATCTCAGAAATAAACTCCAACACTTTAAAGGATAAAATCAATTTTTCTTGTGGTCAAAACGGAGAATTTCTACGTCTCCCATACAGTTGAAGCAGGTGAAGATTAGAAGAAACCTCAATCATGTATAATTAAAAGCATACCTGTGATCCCTTTGGTGACAAGGCTCCAATTTACAGCCCTGGGCTGTACAGAGCTGAGCAGCTCAAGGAAGAAACTGCCATCTGACAAGCTTTTGTCCTAAAAGTTAAAATAGTTACAGTCAACCAATCAGACCATGCACAGTTAAGCACTGTAAATCAGAAATATACATCAATTCATCTCTGCATTTTCTGTGGAAAGGAGAACAAATTTAGCAGAATTTCATTCCTAAGGGGATCAGAATTTGTGAGAAAAAAATGAAGACAGCAAATAAACACCAGTAAAATTTATATAAGCAATTGTAGTTTTTCAAATTCTTCTGTATCCCCCTCCCCCCCCCCCCCCCCCCCCCCCCCCGCGATCATGATTCTGGGGAACAAGAAGTGGGGATCTGTCATTTTACGGAGGGATTGGCGAATTATTGCCCACTGAGCTGGTTTTGAATCTAAAACCCAACTCAGATTGAAATCAACCAATTAAATCCAAAAGTATCATGTCCCGAGTGGTTAACACAGTATGCATCCACTGTAGAAGGTAAGACTATCCCACATGTCTAATCATAGCAGTAGAGTGCCAAAACAAAAATTAAAGCAGAACGATTGTGATTCCAATTTAGTTCATTCTTCCAAGTCAGTAACCTAGGGGTTCTAGATTGTAGTGTCATCTAATCATATAAATACGAAATACTCAAAAGAAACAGCGAACCACGTTCGTACTTGATGCTTGCGTGAAAGGAGAACAGCTATAAAAATGGTTTACCTTAAAACTAATCATGCGACTCCGGCTGCCTGAGTTATTAACTTTCTCGTTAGCCCATTGTAGAATATCAGCATCTGTGATTTCCTTCCCATGAGAATGAAATCTCAGGTTTTTTAAGAGTTGAAGGATGGTGTATCGCATCAATTGCCACAAATACGCTGAAGAGCAATCAATATTCCCAGATTCAGACAATAATTTAACCTCGTCAAACATCTGATAAAAAAATCCCTAAAAACTTTGATGCAAACAGATACGGATAAAATCAATTTATTCTAGTATATTGAAAAATTCAACAATAACATTTAATTTACAAGTTAAACAGATGTGGTAGAAGCATACCTAATATCAACTTTTTATTTCCCTGTACAATATCATTTCCAGCAATATTAACCAAGGAAAACTTCAGTTGTTTCCCTATTTTCACCCCTTGATTGCAGTTCTCTACTTTTTTAAACGGCATCTTAATTGGTGGCTTATTTGCAATCTTCCAATTGACAATCCCCGGTGACACCTTTTCTAGGGTCTCCAGAAGTACCCACCTGCAAGGAGTTGTTAAGTTCAACATTGGTGGTATTATGATATTTGATTGGGACATCTGACATGAAAACACTAACGTTTAAGGTTTTGAACATGAACAAATGGAACGATATATAACTTATTTACAATAAGGCCAGAGAAAGAGATAACAATTTAAGAGAATTAATTGCAAAATATACTCCACCCATTTCTAAGGTCTTCAAAAACATTGTTGATATATGTTGAGTTTCCAAGACTATTCATCCAAAGGCGAAATGCTTTCTCTTCTCTTGATACTTGTGTGTCATCCGGCAAAGTTTCAAGGAAAGATATTTGTTTTGTTTGGGTTGACAGTCCATTCCTACAAGGAAAAATTAAATTAGTTTCAGCTCTCATTCTTTATGGACAAGAAATGGTAAAAAAGAGAGGAACATAATCATCATTAATTCATCTCGACAAACAACATGAAAAACTGGGAGAAAAATAACAGCTCATTAAGAAAAATTACGAGAACTACTAAACGGTAATGTGCGAACCATCCATTTCAATAACTTTATTAAGGAAAAAAATATGGCAATGCATAACTCATTAATTTCGTAATGCAACCACTTTTTCCCATATCACCAAGTGGTTCATAATCTCCTCAACAGAACATGCAAAGCAACCATCAATGCAATTGTTTCTCAGGAATGACCACTCTCACCTATGCTGGAAAATATGCGCAACAAAAGCCAGGTTCAGATTAGGTGAACCTTCCACAATATCTTTTGCAGTTAGGTATCTCTTGCAACCCATCCTGTCTGCATGTTCCAGAACTAACTTTGCTCTCTGCATAGGATCCTTTGCAGCCAAAGTAGATGGATCACTGTGCTCTGGCGCAAGAACATTCAGGAGGTGAGCATAAGCTTCTCCGTCCTGCAGGTCAATCATCTGCCCGCTTAAAGACCAGACAAATAACAGCTACAGATACTAAAACGCTTAACTGGAAAATTTAGTTGTAGCACCGGTCAAATCATGAGTTTACTTGATTCTGGCTTACATAGAGGAAAAATTGACTGATTCCGTTCTCATAAGAAAATGGAAGTAAGCATTTATTAAGAGTGAATCAAAAAACCCAAATAGTAATTTGACAATAACAGCAACAGCTAGTGGCATTAATCTTTGAACCAAATGGATTCTTACTCCAATTGTAAGTGAGGAGTGGAGGACCAGCCTACAAATTTACTATTCTACAAATGCAAGTTGAATTTACCTATAAAACATAAACAAAGCAGATAGTACAATTAAAAACAATTCCATGTATCAACCCCTAAAGACAACAAATTATGTGCAACCTTTCTTCTTTTTTCATTTATATATTAAGTCTAGTTGAAAACCATCAAGAAAACTGCAATAAAAATGTAGCTACTAGCAAGGTGATTCAACGAAGTTGAATGGTTAATAACTCATAAACAACAAATATATAGAAGACTAAAACATGGCTAATTAAGTGCAAATGGTACACTACATCCAATCAATGAGGCTGGGATGCAAAAAATCAAAGAGAAGAGAAAATAGCAATTACTAATTGAGAGATGAACTTGTTAGGTTGGGTAGAAATAATGGTTTCAAACCAATGGAAGCATTAAACATATGAAATCAGAAATAAACTGTTGTCAGTTAAAATTTTCCTATGGAAACTTTAGTGATGCTGTCAAAGTATGAAGAGGAGACTCAAAGTAGTCAATTAGTTTTTAGAAGCCAAACCTGTTGGTTTTCTGAATCAAAGGTCACCAACAAAGAGAGGAATATGTTTCTATTGTTATGTATACCTTTGTGAAAAGATCTCTATGAAAACAAGTAGGCTACACAAGTCAACAAGCTAGGCATTGTAGAAACTTTAATTGTCAATTAAGTGAGGCTGACAAAAACAGATCACAAATAGGACGTATAGAGAGATGCAAGCCTTTTTTTATAAATAGATCCGTTTATGGCAAAATGAAGACAGATCAAGCAAATAAAAAGGATGGATTTTTCAACCCAGGTAGCAATCATGAGGTAACCTAAAAAATAAGATAACGTAGCTGTAGATAGAATGAAAGTTCACTTCGGCTATTTGCTTTGATATGATATTCTACATGACTAAATCTGCTTGGGATCCGTCACATCAGAACAAAATGCTAACTTATTCAGAGTGAAGTATTAACCTTTCAAGAATGGTCTCAACAATACTTTCCTCACTCGTGTAAATCAAATTTGTTTTCAACTATAGTTCTAATAGAAGATATCGTTAATGTTCCTAATGGATGATCATCCATAATGCTTAAAAAAGTTCAACTTACAAATTGTGCTCTATATATACCCTTCAAAAGAAATGCTATGCAGATTTTTAACAAAAGTGAATACTTGACAAACATATGTCAGCCACTGAGATACAAAAAGTAATATTTTACACTAACTTTTGCTCATCTACCTTTACATCAGAGGAGAAGTTTGTGACTATCTTTCTGTATTCAGTTTTCTTCAATTGAAAATTCATCCACCTCAGTAAGATCTTCTCCGGTGGTAGACTCATCAACTCTTCTACATCCTGTTGGTTTTGTATATCAGAAGGTAATTTATCAGAGGATTTATTGATGTAAATCCCCGTTAAACAATTCTTCAATGAACCATATCTTCTGATGTCAAACAACATTTACCTTACTGTCGTCTACCAACTCCACTAGCTGAGGTGTCTTCTTCAAGTTGAGATCTGCTAATAATTGTATCTGGTCATAGCATAGCCATTGGAAAAGTCAAAATTTAATTTACTCAGTATCCACCCCCACCAATTCAATGGATCCAAAGCCTCAAAAGATCTCATTAGATAATCATAGTTCAGGTTGTATCCTTATTATTTTATGAATTTTAGTTTCATGACTGAATCTTGGCCTTACCAGTAATACATACATACTTGAATTTTACCATCATGAATCTCATCTTTCCAAAAATTACATTAAGAAGATGACTTCTTACCTTAATGATCTGAGAAATCAATCCAAGCATAAGATGACGCTGGAAACAAAACAGAGAGAATATTATTCACAATAGATTAGAGACATTAAATTACAGAGATTTGTTAATTTTTGAATAAAACAATATGTTGGTATTGGAGGAAGACATAATAATAATCCAAAACGGAGCTGACCAAGAATTCAACTCAGTGAATAAACCCATCCTGATATGAATAATTTCAGGTTATGTTCCAGCAAATATAACCATATTCTGTCTGATGGTCATAAGAAGAATCAGATTAGAAGTATTGGTCTCCACCAAAAATTAATAAATGAGCAGCTCTTCACAATGTAACAAACTTATAGAACAATAAAGCACATTTTAACCAGTCGACTATTAGACTCACTAGACTAGAAGACTCGAGTGCAGCATAACCTTTTAAGACAGGCACCATATCACCAATCATTTGATTAATCGGAAGCTTTTAAGCGCTGGGACAGACGTGTAACTTGGTAGGCTACTTAAACGTCTGTAATTTAACTAGTATAGCATTGACATTGAGATGACTCATAAATAGAGTGGAAAATTTAATATTTCACGCATTCAATCAATGTATACATACCCTTCCTTCAATGAAATCCTGAGTCCCTATATTGACCACCGTACATCCAATAGCCTTGGCAGAGTTGAGGCAAAGTGTATGATTCTCATTCCTTTCCCATGGGTTGAGCACTTTCTTAGTGTTAATAGCACGTTCATCAATGGTTCCTGGGACTGCGACATTAATTAGCTTACTGCACAGAAAGAAATGTTCCTTTCCAAATGAGAAACTCAAGAAGACTACGCATAACACTCAACCAAACACAAAAAATAATGTCATCACCAGAGAAGAACTCCGTCTTTTGCAATCTCAAAGAGGTCGTTAGTTGAAGGATCAATAGGAAGGTATCGCTCCAGAAACTCATCTTGTGCAAGGTAATTATTGATGTGTGCAACGTAGGACGCCTTCTCAGATTCACTAATTGTGTGAAGCAATGTGGTAGTGGCAGCCTTGAGGAACGCAGATGAATTCTTTGCATTACTTCCAGTTCTAGCACTTGCATGGCCTTGGAGTGTCAAATAAACCTGCCATGAATTTCAGAGTACACCATCAAGGCTCAATACTGACAATTTCTTCCAACATTCTTTTGTACGCCAACTTCTTTGAAAATTTACATGTGAAAGGATTACTAGCTGTGCCAATGATGGGAAAAATAAAAGGTAGAATAAAAACTCAGGTCTCAAATACAACCATCAATAAACAGAAGAAAAATGCCAACAAGATTCACATTTCTTTCGCGCTTACATTCCATCAACAGCTAAACCGAAAATTTATCAGCTTTTATACGATCTTTTCAGGAAAAAAAGTAATTAGAAATTCAAACATCAGAAAAGGTTACTGGGCTAAACCAAATAGCTATGCCAAACAATTCCGAAGTTGTAGCTGAAGCTTTAATTTGTATTATTTCTTAAACTTTCTAGGAAAACAAACGAAGCACTAATCGGTTCATATTTCTAAACTAGGAATCAGAAGAATCGAGAACTAAATTATCCAACTCAAACTTTAACAAGCCAAAAGAAAAAAAGAAGGAAAAGCCGACAAGATTTACGTTTCTTTTCGCTTTTGCTTACCTCTTCCTAATATATCAACTTTTTAAAGATTTTTCCACACAAAAGTAGAAGAAAATTCAAACATCAAAAACAGTTAACGAGTGGAACCGAGTAGTGGTGCCACACCAATTCAAGAGGTGAGGCTAGAGTTTTAATTTTCCGTTACATTTTGGGAAACAAACGGAGCAATCCTCTTCCTCGACTAGAGTCATAAGAATCGAGAACCCAGGATATGTTCAAAAGTTAAGAAACGGGAAAAGTAAAAGCTGAAGAGATTTTTTTATTTCTCTTTGCTTATCTTTTCTCGACAACAAAACAGATAACTCATTCACTTTATAAGATCTTCCAGGCATATGTGGGTGAATTAGAAATTCAAACGTCCAAAAAAAAAAAAATCTACTAGCGGAACAGAGCAACTGTGCCAGACAATCTGAAAAAGCGGAAAAGAAGTTTTAACTTCCTTTCTTTCTTAAAGTTTCATGTAAACCAAACAGAGCAGTACCAGTTCACGTTCATAACTAAAAATCAGAAGAATCGTAAAGTCAGAGTCCAATACAACTGTTCAAAAAATAAAGCTAACAACAAAAAAGAAAAGAGAAGAAGATCGACAGCATGAGTGACGTGATAGTAAGTTAACCGGAAAAAGAACCCGACTGAAAACAGAGATTTGCTTTTATTCTTAGATTTTGTCAACAAGCAAAACAGAAGAGTAACCAATTTTTCAGAAGAATCAAAACTCAGATTTCAGACACAACAAACCAAGGGAAAAAATATAGATAAACAAAAAACAAGATCGACGACAAGGTTTTGGAGAAGCAGTGGTGACTGACTCTGAGAAAGGACTCGAAATCGACGTCGTCGTCCAAGTTGCGGTACAAATCATGAATAAACGACGCTCTCTCCTCTTCTGTCAGATTCTCTCCCACCACCTTCAACCGTGACATCTTGGACGCCAGCTCTCCCACCGTAAGCTTCCCACTCTCCCTCCTCATGGTCATGAACTGCACCACATCCGGACAGTTCAACACCGTTCACATCATTCATAAACAACTAAACTCACCAAAACCATACATCGGAAAATGAAAAGTAAAAAGCAAGGGAGTCAGATCAGAATTACGTGAGATTTTAAGCTGCGAAGCTCCACTTGAGTGAACTGGTTTTGCAGCCATGGATCGGAGACGAGAATGCCTACGAAGCCGGACATCTCTTTTGCTTGTTTGCTGAAGAACTGAATGAGAAAAATATAGTAGAAAATGGAGATCGATTGATTCAAAGACTCTCCACCACCGCTGTGCTTTACTCCTCTTTTTTTAAGTAGTTGGGCAGTACGGACGAGAGTAGCGACCCGGTTAGGACGGGGTAGAGCTGTCAAGAGAGTTCTTTGTTAGAGGGAGAGACTGTAAGGGAGAATGAATTCAAATAATGGCAACTGTGTCCCTCCCTTCTCTTGCTTCTCTTCCTATAATACCACTGGGTATGGGCCATGCTGTTGTTTCAAGATTCTTCCATTATGACGAATTTGTCCCTCCCCTTCATTTTTGAGTTACATTAATGGTTCGTAATTAAACAATCCAGAGCTCTTTAATTGTTTTCCTTACAAAGGATGGTTATAGTATGTTTTCAAATTAAATGAATTAGATCTTAATTTTCATTGGTTTTGACCGTTTTAAATTGAATTAATCTGGGGAAAAAAATCATAAAGGAATCGTGTTCGAAAGTTATTTCTCAAGGGTAGTTCAGTAAATGCAAGAAAAGGGGGAATGATTTGGCCATTTTCGAATTTGTGAGGGTCCCCCACCGGATAGGAAAGTAGGATGCTTTTTTTAAAAGGAGAAGGAACGGTCGTTTTTGCCGTTTCCTCCAAGTTGAATGAACGATTTGAACCACCGAATTAGACAACACTCCAACGGTGAGAACAAAGATTTTAAGTCTTCAAAAGTAGGTGCCCCTCGGTTGAACTCCCTTCATGAACATATCCCAAGAAAAATAAATGTTATATGCAATATAAATAGGACATAGTACATCATAGTCATACACATAAACATCTTTTTTGTACTCTTTTTCTGTGTTTGGTTTTGACGTAGACCCATTACTACTTTACCAAAAGACTGGTCTAGTAGCTACTCACGGTAGCTTAACATTTATAGGATCATAATAGGTTTTGTGTTGTGTGTGTTTGGGTTAATGATGCAATAATTCTATTAGTTTGTGCTTTTTTGTACTGAAATTTGAAACATCTCAAACATTTTGGGAAGAAAAAGAGAAGGAATAGGAAGATAGTTAGACAAAGCACATGTGAGATGAGCACAAAAGTTCAATGATTAATTGTTGTTATAAAGCAAAGCGATGATAGAAGTAGCAATTTCTTTCAATATAGTATATGTCGATTTGGTTTGGGATGAAGAGCTTTACCTGCCTTTCTTCCAATACCTTTGCTTCATTGAATTCTATCGACCAACTTTACCAACCAACATTATTTCGACAAAAGATCCTATTGCAAAGCAAGTTTTTGATTGGGATTATGCCGAGGACCAAATTAGCATTGAATCTTGTGAACACATGGTATGGAATGATATGATACTAGTACAAGGCACGTGCACCCATGATATACAAATGGGTCTTCCTGTTTCCTTTCGGATTAGTAAAGAACTGAATCATATGGAGATTGATTTGAGGCTCCATCAAGATCACCATTAGCTTGAGGAAGTGCAAGCGTGCGAAGAGAGTCTCGAACCATCTCCCTTTTCTCAAACGAAAAAAGGTTGTCACATGGAAAGTTGCCCTGTGATGGTATGCCATGAGGAAGAGAGATTAGGTAGCAGAGAAGGGTGGCGTTTATGATAATGATGTGAGAGAGAGAGAGGTCGAAAATCTTAAGAATAGGGAAAGTCAGGAAAATAGTGCAAACTTGCTTCTTCCGGGATCCAAAGTTCACATATATTTTAAGCAAAACTACCAGAGTAATCATACTTAGTAGTCCTATCACTTTTTCAGCAAATGATGTTAAAGATTATCCAGCCAATTTCACATCATACCTTTGTCTACATTGTTAAGATAGACTCGGAAAAGATTGTCTCCTAGCTTTGTTCACATGAATGACGGGCAAAGTTTCTCTGAATGTTTCTCGATGTTATTCTCCAAATCTAACATCGAGTTCTGAGAAGGTTTCCGAAGCTCTACTTTTTGACAAGATCCACCACCCTTAATGAACATTATACCAAGCAAAAGCAAGTTCAAACCATTGGAATGCAGATGGAAATCATAACTTGTCGAGTAAAGTGAATTTACCTGAAATCTCTCCTCGTTTAGGAAAAGATGTGGGTTCAGTTTCCACCATCCACTAAGGATAACCCTTCATGTTTCAATAGGATAAAGGATCAAGCATAGTTGATGGTGATAAGATATCGGTTCACTTTAATAACTATTTCACTTTTTAATTTTGTTCAATGAAACTCACTTGAACTAGTTGACCATATTAAAGAACAACATGAAAAGGTATCCCATCTTTAACATGTGGACTTTCCTTTTAGTGGGGGAGGTAATGCACACAATATTGCATCATAAAAGATGAAGAAAAGAAGTGTCCTGAAAAAGACACGGGGTGGTTTCACGTTCCACTAAAGAAGATTAGATGGTTGAAATTATAGGTAATTTTGGGCCCAAGCTCTCCTTTGAGGTGTCCTTAGAACAAGATGTCATTCATTTCATATCATCTATAGTTGTAAGGCACTAGCTTCGAGCTCTCCTTTGAGGTGTCCTTAGAGCAAGGTGTCATTCATTCCATATCATGTATAGTTGTGAGGCACTAGCTTCAGGAGACGACACATGAGGGGACTCAACTTTACGAATTGGTTTATTTGTAGTTAAAGGGGCTCATCTCAACAGATACAGAGATCGTGGGGAGCATGGTAGGACATAGATCGACCAAATAAAGATCGCGTGGTGCCAAGTCCTAGTCAGTGAGAGTTTTAAGTACGATATCTAAATATGCTTTACAGAAAAGGCAAACAGAAAGAGGGATATAGGAGGGGACGTGGGGAAAAAGGCTTGGAGAAAAATGGGAAATGGCCAGCCATTCCTGCTTAGTTTGCTTCTACTATTAACAACACTCGAAATCATTCCCAGGGTCCACTGACGTGTATGCCAATGCTAGCATCAACATGACTTCTAAACTGGGGCCTTTCCACACATGGTGTTCCACTGTTGTTAATTGTATCCTGCATCTTTAATTATTGCCAGCTGATTCGGGACGTAAAGAAAAGCACTGCTTTGGGGTGTACTAGGACTTGATTTGTTCTATCATTAGAGGTTTAATTCATGATTCTAATTATGATTAACATTACACTTAGATGTCAGTTCGAATCACAGTGGAACGGGGTGAGAGGGTTCGAATCACAGTGGAACGGGGTGAGAGGTGTTCCATTCTATATTTCACGGATGTAAGTTTCACAGTACAAAGACTCAACCTACATTCTCTCTTGTCAGACAGCACATGAGACGATCAAAAATGGATTTTCTTCTGTAAGGAAGCACTTGGCACCTATCACAACGAGACTAGAATGCCATTTCCTCGAGAACTTGAAGTGTCTTCTGATGAACCTGGAGACAGGACAATGTGAACAAAAGATGAGCCACTTCAAGAATGATGGAGGAGATGGATGATAAAAATAAGGAGTCTAACAATATGTAAAGTTCTATTGTTGAGGTGGGGTTTGCTGTGAAGGAAATATATGTTGTAAAAGTTCACTTTCTTTACAGATTCAAGAAACCAAAACTATGCAAAACCAATTAGAATATAAACAGGATGCATTATTATCTGAACATAGAGTGCAAGTTTGCACTAAACCAAAAGGAGAAAAAGCCAAGTTTGCCAACAGCCTTCCCTCAATATGGGATGGTGGGTGAGGTCTCAGTTCAAATCATATAGTGTAGGTGGGAGACCAATTAATAAAAAGGACACCAAGAAAATAAAATTGAATGATATTCACCATATTAGCTGTAAATTTAAAAGTATATGATGGGAATCTTGGGGGTGGTGCGTAGGGGCGAAGAAAAAGAAAGAGGTGACCGGAGAAAGGATATTTACCCATTCTAGATGTTGTGCTGTGATGCCAGAGTCATTGCCAGCATATATGCCACCTAAGACCTAGAATGTACAAATGTCAAGAGTAATCAGTACATCCCCACATAATTGCTACTCTGGGTGTTACATACATATCAATAAGAAGTAATTGAGCTATTTGAGCCCACATGACATAGAGGATATGAAAAGGAATAATCAGCTTGGGGATATTTGTCCCTACATTGCAATGCCTTCTCGAACATCCTCAGACTCGGGACTCAAAACAATGCAATAGCATCTGAATAAACTGATAGCAACATTAAGTGACGTACCTTGGAGACGGTCTCAAGAAACATGCCTGGCCGAACAGGAAGTGGCTTCTTTCCAGTAACACTTTTCTGGGAACCGGGACATGTGTATCAGTATACTTCAGTACAATGACACTTACACGCATATGATATCACAACCAAACAACCCAAAGGGCATGAGAGGAGTGTAGTAAAACCTACCCTCCCTGCAATCCCACGTGAAACCCTTCCACCTGTACTATGTTCTTCTTCGCTCTCAGAGTTATCAGCACCTTCATCTTTTCCTTGCATTACATTTTTTATCATTTCCTGGACAGTTTTCCCTGGTTTCAAAGCTACAAGTTTGGTTAAGAAGTTCACCTGCGCCAACAAGATTCTCAATCATGCCAAGATGATATTAAGATAGTGAGAATAGTATTAATTTGAAGCAATGACAATAACATGTTGTTTAAGAATAAGAATTCTTTTCATCTTTTCCATGCACAGGAAATACAATTCATACACCAGGATCGGATTGAAACCGTTATCTCAGCTTCCGCCCTTGTTTATAGGGGGAAGAGATGCCATCTTGTCCAGCAAGTATTGGCTAAAATCTTAGTTAGCATGTTCTAGGAAAATAATTATTGCCAAATAATAATCCTCCTAGTATCTCATGAATTTGTTCGAATTTTAAAATGCATACATACAGACCTCTGCTTCAGGAAGCGTTTTTAAACCACGGTCATTTCTCTCATCCAGTATGCCACCTCCCATCATATTCCGAGCTTCCTCTCTAATTAAAACAAGCCTTGCAAGTAGTTTTCTATCTGGAACAAGAGGCCGCGTTTCCATTGTCTGCACAGTCAAGAGCTCCATTAAGGTGGGGGGAAAGTACAGACTTCATCCTCAATCCATTCGTTCCATCACATACAGGCTAAGCAGGTCTAGCATATAAAGAATTTCAAAAATTGAACTCAAATAGATGACCTTACTATCACAATAATAAAAAATTAGAAAAACCAAAAAAATGCATAAGCTATATTAAGTAAGATCATAATATGAAATTAATTATTCTTGAATTTGAGAAAAGTAAGTTACAAACTGGAATAAACAAACTAGATCACTAAGGAGAATACAGAAATTCATGCGCCATATCAATATGTTGGAACCTTTAGCCAAAGATATAAGGGAACGCCAAATTAGGACAGAGAGAGTCCAAGCTGTTCGATCAGAGTAATTATAAATATGACAGTATTGCTTGCCAGGGAAACATAAGTCGATACACATCAAATAACATAATAATAAACAACAAACATTATAACAAGAGAAAAGTACAGATAAGTTGCAGTCTCCTTAGATTGCTGAGAGAAAAAGAGTACAGATTCATGCTCCACATAATATGATGGAATTCCCCCCCCCCCCCCCCCCCCCCCCTTTTTCTTGGTTTGAGAGCTCTATTACCAGGGAAAACAATTGTTACTAAATATACTTTTTCCCCAACTTCAATAGTCTACTGGAATATCTACACCATATTCACAAAGTTTTTATGGTGAATCCCAGATGACGCTTAAGAGATGTAAAAACCTTCATGTTGACAATTAGTTCCAATCAAAACACAGAATGCTACGAAGAGAAACTTGAGAAACTTTGTATTTAGATCTACTTTGTAATCCACCAGACACAGGAAGATGAGATAGAGAAAAAGAGCATCTGTGTATGAGAGCAAGACACAGAGAGTAGACCGCACTAATGTCACTATTCTAAACAATATTTGAGATTTAAATGAAACTTAAAGCATATTTTCTACTAAACATAGAACATGAACTTCTGAGAAAAAGAGAAGGCAACCGCCGGCTGAAATATTAGTCAGTTTTAATAGCCCCACAACTTTAAATCAAATGTTATTTTCAATCTAAAACAGCTCTCACACTAGACAAGCATTCATTATAAAGTAAATAGGTGATTTTGATTCCAATTGAGAAATTTCTAGCTAGATACACTATTATTTGGAAATTTTTTACCCACTTAAATTTGGAATCAACTGATTGTTGCTACGAGGCAAGTCTTCTCATCCTATGCCTAGGAACCTTTGCAAGCCAAATAATGACACTAGGCTCTACACAGCCATGCCATTAACGAGTTTTGCGCACAGGTTTCTCAACCTTAATAGTCTCAAATCACACTGAATTAGGTTTATCTTCTTTATTCACAGGCTCCAAGGTAATCCACCAACAAGTTCGTATAAATTTTTCAATGGGGAGAGAGAGGCAGAGGTAACACACACACACGCAGAGATACCATACATACACATGCATACACATACATGAAAATGGTGTATTCCCTGGACCCAAACTGCTTCAATCACAGAAGAAAAGATGATAGCATCAGCTTCTTTCAAGGGATTACCTCTAGTAAATCATCAGCCTGGTTAGCTATATCATTTAGATTTGCCCCAGGAATATGAACTTCAGTGCCATTCTTACTTTTAAAGACACCACCACCAGCTGCTACTCGACGTAATAGTTCATGTCTGCTATCTTTGTCAGGAGTTCTACATAGTAGCCCAATCACTTGTACCTATAAGAGGAAAGAATAGAAGTAATAAGGAATTAGCTGGCAGCACACGAACTAACGTTTGAATAGAAATAGTATCAGGCATTTGGCTTAAGGAATAGCTTTACATGTGGTGGACACTTCCTCGTTAGATGGGATAATACTGTCTCCTTGATCACCTCCAATAATGCTTTGCGCTGTACAGAAAGAAAATGCACATAGATAACACTGATTGCTAATAACATGGACAACAGTATCACATCAACAGAAGATATGATGCTTAGTTTGCTCTGGACAGAAGGAATAGGCACACGGATAACACTTATGAGAAGCAACTAGTATTAGGTTGGTTTGCCAAATGCCAAACCAACATTACATGTAAATAAGCATATGCAACCAAAGCAATTACAAAAGGAGAAACACCACAATACTCAAGCAAAACACAACTTCAGCCATCAAAGTGCAACAACTGCTAGTACCAGTGAAATCTATAGGAGTTGAGATCACATCATACTATGGCAGTTCTAAACAACCATTATTAAGGCACAGAACGCAATACTAAATCTCATGTGTACTGAGGCCATTTCAGCAAGAAGTAAATAGATTATTTCCGCCCAACCTGTTTTTGTATGGCATCCTCAACAAGAAAGTCAAAAGCAGTTATGAGTTAAGCACACAAATAATAAGCATGCAAAAGAGGATTGTAAATGAGCCTTTGTTTGAGGGGACCTGGACAAGACTTCAGCTAGAGACATGCCCTCACAATTGCATGACTAGGCATGGCCAGCACTATGTTGTTTGCTTGGTTAGGCTGATCTTGGTTACTTATATGACCATCCAGTTCAGAGATAATAAACAGTGAGAGATGTCTTCTACATCAATTATCAAAGGTATTCAACACCATTGTTGAATGGAAGCAGTTTATTAGTAAAAAGCAACCAACCAAAGATTAACCCAGAACCCCAAAAAAAAAAAAAAAAAAAGTTGAAATAGTACCTTGTCGTCTTGGTCCTTTTCAGCAAGTTGGATCATATAATCTAGGGCCATCATAAAACCTGATTCCATCTCATCAACTCTCTTCCCTATAACTCCTTGTGCAGCCAGCTCCACAGCCACTGCTTCAGATGCTTCATCCATGTTCATATCTTCCAACTGTACCCACAGTACATGATAGTCCGCAAAGATTATCAGTTGAGATCAAAGATTCTGAAAATAGGCATGAAAGGAGAAGAAAGATGTGTAATATTGGGAATTCAATCAAAAAGCCTTAAACCAAGCCTTAAACCTGAGAGTGGTTACACTGTTGTGTGATTAGAAACAGTACTACTCTAGAGCCACTTTACGATGGAAAACCAAAAATATTAGGAAGATTTAACGATAAACTTCCTTAGAGCCTGACACTAGACATATGTTACATACCCCGTAATCCCTTATCACATTCCAAGCAACTACCACTTAAGAGTCATCATTAAGTACTCAAAAGAACCCAAAAAAGAAAAAAAGAAGAAAATCCCCACAATCAAGTGCACAACTAATCAGATAACCGTCACATTCACTTTAAATTGCCGAGGTCCCTAGTAATTAACCACCGGACTTTTGAGTTAAAATCTGACGTCTATCTCCTAATTTAGTTAAAAAGCAACAACTGCACAATAGATCTCCACAGGATTTTTGTGATGCCTGCAAATCTTGGACTGTAGTTGAAAATGCTGACATGCTGAAAAATGTTACCATGGTAAACTTTGCTACATTTGGAGTTCACACTTGGTGACCAAACAATTCCATTTGATACTAACATCATACTCCTTGCTACTTCTGTGTCAGTTCAAAAATTATTCACTCCATTGTTCTTGCAACTGACAATATTTAAGGCCATCATCCTTCCAAGCCAGAGGACAAAATCTGATTATTATTTGCCCTGTCTCCTAGCAGTTGACAAGGGCACCAAGCTGAGAATTTTCTAAACAGACTCTAGTCATGGTGAACATTTAAAGTTAGGAGGAACATTCTATAACTAGGCATCACGTGAATTAAAGAGGTACAGAGTTTTAAACACTATAACTTTTGGCTGAATTAACCAAATGAAAATAAAAATATTATTGGCCTCCCAAGGCACTCACAAGCAACTCTCTGCAAGCCAGTTGACAATGCTCATGAAAACCTCACTTCAGTGATGATTATTAAAATAAGAATATGCTCATGAAAACCTCACTTCACTAGGTGAGGCAAGCTTCTCAAACCGTGAAATTCCCCTCATAGACCACAAACTCAACTCTCCCTAGAAGCCTATCACAAGCCTCACAAGTATGGCACCAGAGAACTCAGGAAACGGACTCTCTCTATGTACTACTTTGAAGGTCCCTAAAAACTCTTGGTGGAACCATTTCCACCAGGGACAAAAAGAAAAAGGAAGAAACTCATAACCCTATTCTCACCATTACAGAAACACCGAGGATGGCTGACCAGAACAACAACCCCTTTTAACCATTTCAGGACAAAAAGGAAAGAGAACAATCCACAAAAAGAGTAACTTCTTGAATGAAAAATTACCGCCAAAAGTAACTAGGACCCCCTCATAGCAAGTTTGTAGACCTAAAAGTCCGAATTTTTAAAAATATTTAGCACATTTATTCCCACCAACGTATAGAAGTAGCACCAAACCCAAGCATACCAATTCACACAACCGAGATTAGGACAAAATACACGATTACAAAACACATTGAAAATCCAGGTCAAGGTTAACTGTTCAGTCCATGACCAAAACAACATCTGGGCAAACGGAACAGCACGCTATCCAGGCAACAACTTCCAACTTCCGGAACGTAATTAAGAAACAGTTACAACCTAAAAAATACCAGAAAATTCAGTCTTTTGGATAATATGCTGAAGCTTTGTCAAAGGATTGATTATCAGAACCTCGAGTCTTAAATTCCTTTTCTCTGAATGTAATAGCTTAGTTGAGAAAAACACACCATATGCATGATTAAAATGTTCTTCCCCATGCTCTTCCTCCATTTCTCTCAGCGACGAAAGAGGAAAATTCAAGAATACAAGAACGGAAAAATGCTTACTAGGGTGATCATTTCTTGAAGAACAGAGGTGACCTGATCACCTCCTTTGAGAAGAGCTTCATACTCAGCAGCACTCAGCTTTTCTTGGGTGCTTCCACCTGCACCTTGAACGTTCAATTCTGCTTCTGGGTAGCCCCCACCAACCTCATAGCTTACACACGAGACCAAAAGCTGCCTTCTTTTTTCGGGTCGCTTTGGTTGCCATTGCTGGTGGTGGAAAGAGGAAGGAACTGTGAAGTTAAATGAAGGTATAGTTAGACTTGCAATGGATGGAGATGCGCGAGAGCAATTGGGAACAAGCATGAAGCTGTACATTTTTTCAGTTTCTTTTGGGTTTTCTGAGGTTCTTTACTTCGGGGTTTTGGTTGCAGGTTTTAGAGAGGAACGAACAGGATGAGAATGAAAACTATGTAGCCCAGGAAAAATCAAAAAGGAATAAAAGGAGAAATTATCTAAAACTTCAAGTGAGTAAGAAGACTGGTAAAAGCAAACGTCGCCGTCTGTGGGAATCGAACCCACGACCACATGGTTAAAAGCCATGCGCTCTACCGGCTGAGCTAAGACGGCTTTGAATTCAAGCATACGTAATTAAATATATAAAACCAACTACAACCCGCTCCAGGGTTTCTTCTAAAGATCTTGCCGCCCACTTTACCTTTACCTGATTCTCACGAGACTAGAGATTGTCATATTAGCCACTTTTTGACAGCCATGAAAACAAGGCCATGGGTAGTGGTTGAGCTTCCCTTTTCCTACTCCTCTGACTATCTTCTCTGGGTCACCCCAAGCATTTATTAGGAAGGAGGATTCCTCAATCACAGTCACTAGAATTCGTACAATAACCCTTCCAGAGATCAAATCCATTGCTAGTGATATCTTGCACCCTCTCCCTAATGCCATCGTTTCACAACCTTCTAATGCAGGGTAGGTCTTCATTTAAGGAACCAAGCCTAGCCATTGTCATTGCATGTTTACCAAGCAAAAGACCTTTTGAAAAAGTTAAAAACATTGTCTCGTATTACCTTATTAACTTAATGATGAGTCAATAAGATTTAAGACCTTTTGACCTCAAATTTAATTTGTAAATTTGGATGCGTGTATCAATAATTTTTTAAATATCTTTTTCTCGGTTAATGCAAGTTAGTTTAAAGTACAGAATTAGGCATGCCCAAAATTTTAAAATCAAAACTAGGTAAAGGGCAGGTTCTGAATCCTAATGCTGCCAAAAGTTTAAAATCCGCTGGAAAATCTTGATTGGACTTTCTTGATACTGCGTGTTCGACGGGTCAATATGGATAACATATTCTATTGCCAAATACCCTTTACTCTCTTTAGATTTTCAATGTTGCACCTTGTCCCTACTCGCCATAAAGATTCCTTCTGCCAGTAAATGAGAACCACGTTTTCGACCGTAAATATAGAAAAACAAATGGTTGAACATTTAATATCATAAGTTTAGGACCCTAACTAGAAAAGTAAGGATGTTTGTTGGAGCGATTAGGTTCAAAATTATAGGGATTTTCCTGTAAAGCTTCTGTCGCACTGTCAGTTTAAATACTATGATGCTTTGTCTTGAGATTTGCAAATAGTATAGGAAAGTGGGACACTAGCAGAGCAAGGGCACTATTCGTAATTTCAAGGGCAGACCACGGGCAATAGCACAGCAAGAAGGATCTCAGTGGACGACTAGACTTGGTCCAAAGGAGATCTCAGACAGGTTGAACATCGTACGGCCAGATAGTGGCACCACTCGAAAATAAGATAGAACATAAGGGGATTATTATACCTTAAAAAGAACTTTTTATTCCAGTTTTGTCCTCTAACGGCATGGTGGTAATTCAGCTTCTATAAATACCCTGCCCCACCTGCTCTTCCAACCCCACGCTCTTTTCATTTTATCCATTTTTTTCTCTGTTTTTCTTTCTCTGGTGTAGGGTTTCTCACTCTGGTCTCTGTGTTTACCTTTCTTGGGCTCTCCGACGAAGGCTTGGCTTGATTCAATGGCGCAGCAGGAGGTGCAGAACGGTTGTGGAGTGGAGAAAGCGGCGGAGAACGACGCCGTTGTGTCTTTTACGGCTGTGAAGCCACGTCTGCTGGTGGAGGCCCCGAAGGCGAACGACGCCGTGCAGTTCTACAAGTCCGCGTTTGGCGCCGAGGAGATCGGCCGAACCTTGTACCCCAAGCGTAAGGCTGAGCAGGAGCTCCCTCTCGTTCTCTCTGCTCAGCTCAAGCTCGGTGGCTCCACCATTCTGGTCTCGGACGCTGCTGAGGGCTCCGTCACACCGTAAGCTGCTTTCTCTCGCCTTCACTCTCCCTTACGTACTTGGTTTCGACTTAGAGAGTATATGTTTTGCTTAGATCTGCAGGGTATAAAAGCTGTTCTGGCTGTTTCATGAACTTTGATGCGGGTTTTAGCGTACTTTTGTGATATAGGCTTTGGATTATGCTGGACAGGAGCGGTGTCGTTATTGATTTTATGTCTCTTCTGATCTGATCCATTTGACTGCTACTATTTAATGTTCATGTCTTACTACTTGTTAAGTTATTTTCTCGCCTAAATACCGTCATTTTCTCTGGTTGCGTTCTTTAAGCATGTGTTCTTGAGGGTTATTCTTTAATCTACGTGGATATCTTCTTCTTTTTCGCTTATTCGGTTCTGGTTCCGCCTTGGCTTTAATTATTTCCTTTATACCCCATAATCGCTGGGTTGTACGCTTCTTTCCTTATCTGTGTGCTTTCATTTGTAGCAAGCGATGGTGCTTAATTTGTGTGTTACGCATAGCTAGTCTGTTTTGTGATGGATATGGCAATTGTTCACAACCTCTGATGGCATCTTGGGTCGAGTGTGAACGAAACGATATGGATATAGCAGTAGATTACAGATCTGCACAATAACAAAACAGGAGAGAGTGACATTTTTTCGACATTTACGCCTCGGTAGATGTGGTAATGAGAATATGAAAAGTTGTGAACTTTTTTGAACAGGGCCAAGACTGAGGGGACCGGGATCGTGCTTTGCCTGGAGACCGAGAGCGTCGACGCTGCCATCACCAAGGCCGTGAGCGCCGGAGCTGTTGCTGTGGGCGAGATCGAGGAGGGTGAAGGAGCGTACTGCGGCGGGCGCGTGGGCAAGGTCAAGGACCCTTATGGCCTGGTCTGGTCCATCTGCTCCCCGGGCAAGACGTGCGCTGAGGTGGACGCCTGAAGTCCGTTGATCTTAACATTGCTCCTTCGTGGCTTAGTCTCAACTGTGTGGGACCCTTACTGGAACAACGTTTTTAGCTGGTAGGATTAGGTGATGATAGGGTTTAAGGCCTAGACGCAATAGCTTTGATGCGGCCATGATGGTGGATCCGTCATTTTGAAAAAAGAAAACAATATATCTGGACACCTGGCGGATAACTTCCTTTGCTTACTACTGCCCTCGGATGGTTTAATGGTTTAATATTTGACAGTATCTGTTCTTCTGTTCTTCCTCCGCTTGCGTGCTCTCGCTAACCATATTCCGGTATTTATTTGTTCGTACTATGTGCGACGTGGTTGGAAGCTCTGCACTGCCTTGTATGGTGGTTGAGCAGCGTGATTGCCTGAAAGGGTATTTCAGGCAGGTACGGGATATATCTGGATGTGTTTCTTTGCATTTCACTTATTTATTTATCTTGTTTAGTGATTACTCCTGTTGCGTGTTCCAATGGTTGAATAAATAAATTGCACCGAGGTCGAGGCAAATGAGGAGCCTCGTGGAAAGGATGGGGAGGGGTTCTAACTGGGGACGGCTGGTAAAACAAACAAAAGCAAACACGCGGCGCTTCGGTAGTAGCCATGTTCTGAGGATTCGAGACTTGTACGCGCGTCGCAGTTGGGCGAGAGTGGTCCCAAAAGGTTTGAGGGAAAGGAGGATATGGGGAATCTCGTGACTCGTTTCAAGGACTCTTGAGGTTTAAAGTCTATGATGACGGTCTTTTCTTGCCTTTAATATTGTAGTGGAATGCTATTGTTAGGATCAAGGGTTCTAATGCAATGTTCAGTCCTTGGTGTATCTTTCGTAGGCACTATTTTGTCTTGTCTAGATTTATATTTTAGTCCAAAACTTATTAAATTGGCACGACATCAAAGTCTCTCTCTTAACAAACACTCTGACGACTTTGCCGACATCAAAGTCACTGTTGGAGACCTGGTCTCTCCGGCTGGCCAGTTTGTTCTACTGCTGTGATTCCAACAGGAGTTTGGATTTAGATTGATGTGATTCTTCCATATCTCAGGCCTGCATTTACGGTAGCCTTCTGCAAAGATGGTTTTGGTTTTTATATTCATTCATTTATGACATTACCCATACGCCCTTTTTCACCCTGTCGCCCTCGATGTTAGGATGATATCTGAACATTCACCGAGGAAAGCCTGTGGCATTAGCTATTGGTCTACAGTTTGAAACTGTTCAGAACTTTCCTGGTGCAGGAACGACTACTTTTAAGTGCGTCCCTCGATTAAATTTAAAAACCAGAAGGGTACGGACAGAACATTTCGGTTGGATTCTCTTCGCCAAGTTGGGGGCTCGGTGGAAGAGGGAAATGCCAGGCAAATAAGAGATCCGGATAGTGATTGTAGTTTGGAGCCATTACATGAAATATGTATAAAATGGCTAGTAAAATATATACAGATTTTGGTTGATCAAATTAGGAGTTTAAGATTTGTAATGGCTTTCGCAACCCTCAACTTTTCTTCCTTTTTTTTTTTTCTCTTTTTTAATCTTTCTCAAGAATCTGGGGGCAAAAATTAGTCTTTAAATTTTATTGAAAACATGAACTTACTTCCTATTATTTAAAAATTGGAACTAAGTATCTAATTTAGTTAATTGCCGCAATCAGAAAGGAAGAAAAGTAAAAATAGAAGAAGAGAAATAGATGAAGGAAGAGTTTCTTAAATTGAGGAGTAAAAAGAGTTCCATATAGGCTGTATGGTGTTACAAATAAATTTGAATAAATCCCTTGCCCCTTTTGAGATTAATAACTATGCATTTAACTCTTTCGTCTCCAACTTTTTCACACCACATGGATGACGTATCATGGGGTTTCATCCCACAAGATCAATCCAATAAGAAGACCAAGTGGGCTTTTTTATATGATAAAATGATCTTGTTTATTTTTTTCCATAAAAGAATGAAATCTATTATATTTTTCCTCCACCTAATTCACATTGCTCTTTACATAAATGAAGCTTCTACCTATCATACATTAAGGGATAACAATTGCAAGTGCCATTAGGTGAGCTTACTGTTCATCTCATATTAGAGAATAATAGTTACAAACTTATTAAGTCATATTGTTTTAGTTATATTCCACAAGGTTAACCTAATGAAAAAAGTAACAAAATAACTTTGTATGAAAGAATGAAGTTGACTTCACATCTTCCTCCTAAGCCCAAACATTTTAACCTATTCATGGTTACCATGATGTTTTCATGTTTACATGACTATTATCGTGTGGCAACATAATCTGTCAACCAATGATTACACGCCCATGGATATATCACCAGATCATCTTCATCCCCATGTCACTCAGTTGGAAAACTGTCTAGGATGATAACCGTAAAATTTTTTTGTCTCATCACATAATCTAAAGGTTAAGATGTCTCATAGAACTCACATATCTTGTAATCGGCTTCGTTGAGGGATTTACAATAATATGATTGATAGAAATGTGTTTGAGGACCACCTCTGGTGCAACCATGTCAATGTATTTGGTTTTTCTTTGATACTTGGGTACCTAGATTTGGAAAGAGTTGTTGTATTATCAAAATGAATCACCATAGGATCTGGAGCATCCATCATGACTTCATGATACTAGAGAACCTCGTCAACCCAATTGCTTTCTAAACAAGCTACATACTCTACTCTAAGATTGAAAAGACTGTACAACGTTGTTTCCTGCTTCTCTATTAACGATGTCAGTATTGAACAAAGATAACGTCTTTAGCTATCACTTTGCCCTTGTTTAACTCGGTACCCAAAACAGCAGGAAATCTCTCCAGTGAGCGAGTCTACTGACTAGGCCAACATCCTAGCTTTTTACCGTGTTAGAAGGAACAGGAACTACTTTATCCACGTGAATTAGAGGCTTAAGCCACATCTTGTGGTTCAAGTTCTCCCTTAGAAATAATGATAGTCGATAGGCCTATAATTATACATCTGACGAAAGTGTTCAAGAACCTTCTAAATATGAGCTCGTTTGAAAGTCTTTAACTTTTAGAAGGTAATCCATTTTGCCCATTTCCTTCACCTCGAAATTCCAGGCCAACAGTCTTTTGGGGAAAATAATCATATCCTTATCAGATTCTGGCCAACAAAATGGCATCGACATGTGACTACATAATGATGATTTCCCATGGATCATTTGACATAAGACAAAAAGGCTCTTCCTTGATCATCATTAACCCCTACAAAAAAATGGCAGGTCGAATCTAAGATATCCAGAAGATTGCTTGGTCCTCATACATCACTTCTTCTGCTTCTTTACGGGGAAAAGCCGTCTCAGAGGGTGTTTGGCACAGTCCGAATTCCAATAAGCAACAGTGCTTCAGAATCAGTCGCCTGGGGATTAACCTCGTAGTCAGTGGTAATGCATCCCATAGTCTATTCCCTACTTGTTGGTTTGGGTGTTCTTGTTTGCTCTGAAAAACCGCCAGGGACAGATCTCAGATTTGCTGCAGATCTGCTCTGTTGTAGTACGAAGCCCGTGTTGTGCACGCGGCTCTATGGAGCAGGCAATGCAGGCGGTTGTGTACCGTTCGCCGTCGAAAAGTTCATGGCTGCGACAAGCATGCAAGGGCCACTGTTGGAAGCAACTCCCAGATCGAAAGCAACGCACTGTGGTTCCAAAACCAATGCAGTAAAATAAGAACCTTAAAAAAAATTGAATTTTAGAACCTTTTCTGGTACCTGATGATGATGCTCCGCGTGCCTTATTTTCTTTTGGTTTTTACCGGTAGTGGAGCACCCAACAAAAGCAATACTCCAACATAAATGAAGTTTTAACATTGCTCAGATACCCTAATCCTAACACTTACTTTTGGGATACCTTCACTCGGCACATAGGGAGGAAAAAACTTACTGAGAATCATTGGATACCCGTTGAGTATGCCATGAAATAAGTCATAGATTACGCTCACTATTGGATCTGACAAGCCCTTGTCTAATCATTTGCCTTTTGTTTGTGGTCTTTTCTCGTTTTCTTTTGCTTTTGTATTTAGGATATGAAATTGTATGTCCTTCCAGGGGTCTAATTTTGTTCTGTTTCTTAAGATACATACTGTTATCACAAAAAAAAAAAAAGTAGATTATAGCACAATTTGAGGATTACATCCCACAATGCAAATCGCTTACTGTGAATACATCCAATACCAGCTACTAAAGATACAACAGAGTTGTATCATTCGAGACCTAAGCTGCAATTATTACCTATGCAACCTTGATCCTTTACAACACAATTCAAACAATACATGACATGATCCAAATCATTATTCAAGGTACATCAAGAATAAAAACAGTCACTGGTGACAACCTGATAAATGTAGCGCGGGTAACTTCAAGGACCTGGAAGAAGGAAAAGAGACAACAAGATTAAACCCCAATTGATCTACTTTCTTTTCCGTAATTTCAGAATACTGACACTACTACGGCTATATATACTCCATGTGGTAACTTGTGGACTCGAATTCTTCGAACCAATATACATGTTGTGAACATCTTATGAATTCTGTTTAAGTTGGTGCTCTAAAATGGTGTGAATCAGGTTTGTGTTGATCAATTTCGTGCTAACTACATGTGTGTCCGTGTTTAAGAGGGAGAAAGAGAGAGACCTTGGCATTCGGGAGGAGAGTTGAGGTTGCACTTCGCTGGTAGTTTCATGGCAAGTCCAGGATCAATCCCAAGCATAGGCAAGAACGGGGACTCCTTATACGCACATAGGCATGTCAAATCAGCCCCAGAGAGGGCCTGGCAGCACTCGGGCGTTGGGTCAACCGGGTTGGGCTGGCTCACTGAGGGCTTGCACGCCGCTAGGCCCTCGTCATTCATGTCACACAAGGTCGTAGCCCTTGATCCTTCAAGCAACGCAACCATCAAAAACACCAATACCACCAACTTCTTTGCCGTCTCCATGCTGCCTACAAGAAGCTGGGTTCTCTAGCTCGGTCTCATGGTGATGGAGATGTGTGGACAGATATATAGAGGATGGTCAAGGTTATGAGGGACACACATTCGAGACCCGTGAAGGAAAATTGGCAGGATTCGAGTTCACGGGAGCTTCCGGCTGGACTTTAGTTTATTCTACTGTAAGAGTAGCTGGCCACTATTGGCTGTGTTGTAGGTTTACGTGTGTCCAGGAGTGAACTATCTAATCCGTTCAACTCTAAAAGGGTATCTCGGTTTGTCTTTTATGTGTTTATTGTTGAGTGAAGCAGGATTCTCTAGCTAGTTTGGAAGTTGAACCATCACCAGAGTAGTTTCTTTGTTATCCTTGCCTTGAGCACTCCCTTTAGTTAATATTTTTGGGGAGATCAGCCTTGTGAAACTGGGGGAAGTAATGTACAGCTATTGAATTCATTCTAAGGTTAAAAATAACATTTCCATTTATTTGTTATGAAACTTGAAAAATCCTCACCTAATCTTAATTTCGTAATAAAATATCTTTAATATTTTTAAGTTCTTTCTCATCAAATGGGAATAATATATTTCTAACTATTAGAGTGTGAGAGTATATTATAAAATTTTAAGATATTAGGTGAATAAATATCATCATTTGTAAGGTGAAAGATTCGCTCTTTTGCTTTTAATGTGGGATAATGTTCATTTTTAATATTTTTCAATTACGTGCATGCTAATACAAGTACTTTACATGGACAAAAGCTCACCTCTAAGGCACATGTAATTACAAAGTGAAGACTCATTTATAATTTTGATGCTACCTTAGAATATAAAAGATCTATATCAAAACTTTAAGACATTATATGAAAAAATCTTACCACTTATAAGGTTTAAAGGTTTATTATCATGCTTCTAACATGGAATAACACATTTTTAACATTAACCATTACATAATAAGAACACGGTAACATAACCTATTATTATAATTGCATGTCAAAAATTTGTGCGGACAGGAGTTTTTAACAATGTCTTGTGGTTCTGTTTTATGCAATATATTTCATATGAAGATGGTGACAGCTCACAAAGTTGTGGCTCTGGATGGACCTCTCTTCTAGGTCCTAAGGAATAAGCAAAAGGTAAAGGTGGAGACTGTTTAAACTAAAGTCCCTTTCTTTCTATTCCTTTGTTTTTCCTTTCATTCTATTCACTTTGTTTTTTACCCTATTTGCGTTATGAGTTTTCTTTGTTCTATGGGGAATAGAGAAAGGGTCATGGAATATTGGAAGGGCACATGCATGTAGAGTACCTAGAGTCCAAAGCACTCTGCCACTGCATTTCCTTTTTCCCTCTTTTCCCTCTTTTCCTCTTTGGGGAAGAAGAGCATTTTGTTTTATCCATGTCACCAGAGATTGGAAGTGTTAAAAAACAATTTTGATTTGGGTAATGCTCTTCTAGTTTCTTGATTTGATGTAGCGAGTTCATTGTCCAGGGAGATTAGTTGGACCTAGCAAGGTAATGGCAATAGATTATATTTAATCCAGAAGTGCTTTGGATCATTGCTGTCTGACTTAGACTTCTTCTAAAAAATTGAGGCATTCTGAATGATTCTGTTGACTGCAATGCCTCACTTTCATGATTGCTTACACCTACCAATTTCTTTTATTTGATTTCTTGTTTTCTTCCAAGACAATCAATCGTTCCATTGTTTTACATACGGGCATGCCATAGACAAAGGTCCAATACTAATCATCGTGGAACACTTCCCACAATGGATGACATTAAAATAAATCACTATAGAGTATCTCATTATTGGTACAGTAACATTCAAGACATTTCCCGCAATACTTGTCACCACTGAGGCATAAATAATTCATATAGTGCTCCAAGGCAAGGACTGTTATTGCTTGTCTCTCTTCTCTGTCTTTCTCTCAAACACATGAAAGTCATTTTTAATAACAGTAGCAGCCATTCATCTTACAAAGAATACAGTGAATGGTTTAGGGAGTCCAAGACTAAATTCTGAATCCTCATATCCAAGCAGGTCACTAGCTAATTTTTGCAGCATGGGCTTTCTCAAAGCGGCATGGCTGCAGCATCAAACCTGGCTCCTTCTGCTGATAACCCGAGAAATGAGTTGCCCAAGTTCTTCACCACAATCTTCTTGTACATGATGCCCTGCCTGCAATGCATAACAATTTAACTCGACTATTATGTAGGAACGTTCATGTAGTATTAAGTTGCAGTGATGATGTATTCAATCTATCATAACAACAAAGGTCAGAAAGAGATGGCCATAAGTTTGTTTGTTAGCACGGAAGCAAAACTCATAAATTATTTTCAGAAAGAAATAAGAAAATTCAAAACACTTCCAAAAGTATGAGTTACCTGCTCTACTTTGTTTTTTTTTTTTTTTTTTTGGGACAATAACAAAAGAAAAAGTTAGACTAATTTCCCACCCTAAGCAATGAGTTCAATTAGGTTATCCCTCCTAAAATTCAGATTTGTGTCAATCCCCTAACCTATTGGGGTTTCCATGTCAAGCTTAGGATTTTTCTGATTTCAGTTGAACTTAATTGTCAAATTTATGTACTTTGTCATGATCACATTAAAAAGATGAAACACAGTCAAAAAGAAAATTAAGAGAACAATAAAAGAAAAAGAGAAAAAGAAAAGAAAAGAAAAGAAACGAGAATAATGCTTCTAGAATCTCACTGACAAAGAGGGGCCCAAAAGTTTTTCTGGTGAACTAATTAGGACTGACAAGGACATTGATTCTAAGTTTGATAGGAACTTTGGAACTGAGAGATGTCCACATGAAAGGTTACAATTGTGCAATTATTTACCCATCTATGCAGAACTTCTGCTTTATTTTGCATGGGTCCATTTTGGTCTGATTAGATTTTGTTTCAAATGCTAGGAATGGTAAAGTTAAGATTCCGGATGCATGCATATGCATAAAGGAGAACATTTGGAAGAGTACCAGTGGCAGTTCTACAAGCTTATGATCTAAATCCTTGCAGAAATCTTCAACTCCATCATAGCTCAACCAGCGGTCCCTTTGGCCCCAGAAAACTGTAGTTTGAACTTTCCAGTTCTTATCCGCTAGTATCTTCCTCATATCTTCCACATAGGTCTGCCAATAACCACAACCAGACAAAATCAGAGACAGGATAAGTTTTCCCACCACAAATACAGACTCATCTCTCTCTCCCTCTCTGTGTCTCACCCACTCACACCTGAAATGGGTCGTCATTATCTACCGCGGCGGCGGAGAATCTATAACAATCATGATTTCTCATCCAACGGCAGTATTTTTACGTGGTCATATCAACATGTTCCGTCATTACAGAATGTAAAGTGGCTTTTATTCAGCCGCCAAGCGACTGAGCTTAATACAGTTAACTCGTGAAGAGGTGCTTTTATTTCTGTCCTCATTGCATGCTTCAAGGTAATGACAATGAAAGCTGAAGAAAGCTTTTTCGATGCTTGAGAAGGAAGACCAAAAACACAAAGCCTAAAAACAACTGAAAGAGCATTCAACAAAAAGCCCAACCAAATAAAGAGGACCAGAATCCAGGGGCTATTATCTTGCTCAGTTTCTCCATTGGCGTAGGACATTAGATAGCAAAATCAATTGGATCCAATAGAAGAAACTTGTATCATCCCGGAGTTTGGATGGTTCAGTGAGAAGCTTGTTTTATTTTACTTTGCAAGGAAAGAAATCAACAATTACTCCTCTGGCAGCAAGAAACCTTACGTTGGAAGTTATAGATAGCATGGGGAGATAGGACTATTTTTACCTCTTTTCCTGACAATCTTAATCTGTTGTAGCAGATATAAAAACCAACGTCTACAACATAGGGGATTCAATGTAATGAAGCTGCAGAGGGAAAGAAAATATGAAGAATTTCACCTTGAGCTCTTTTCTCATGGCCCTGCTAATTGCATTTAATGCAAAACCCGACGAACCAGATGTGAGATAAGGTCTTCTATAAACCATCGCATCATTCTCTTTCATTTTATAAGGACCACAGCTGGTCAAGGCTTTATCACTAGCCCTTAGAGGATCCTAGTTGCACAAGAAGCAATAAGTGTGTCATGCGACTGTGCTCCTTCAAACAACCTCTCTACCCTTTAAAAAAAAAATATTCTTAAAACTATGTTACCTGAGAAAAGATTTCACCAAGCAAAAAGTTGCTGAATATGGATAAAGTTGACGGAAGGTTGGCATGCTGGGCAGTTAGCTTTAAAATCCAAAGGAAAGAACAATCTCATTAGTTATTTTCATCTCATGATAACCAAAACAGCAATAATGCTAACATATGTGCATGAAAAAAACGTGGTCATATATTCACATACAGCCTAATATATACAGTAAAAAATCTCCCATGTTTCCACAAATAAGACCAACCTTCTTTGAGATTTCTCCTTTTGCATCGAAACTCACACCAAGAATTTGCAGCTTTTCACTGGCTGATTTCAATGTTTTACTTGCTATGTGACAGAACGCCCAAATGATAGAGTTACTTATTTCAATCCTATATGCAATTAGTTTCATTTAATTTCATTTATCAGGGAAGCCAGAACGATATCCCCAAACCATGAGGACACTTCTGTACGTTATAAATCTATGGCAGGGTCTATAATGAGTATCATAGCATAAGCATCATAGCAAAGAAAGTCCAAACTAAATGGTAAGGTAGAAGAAATACTTACAGGAGGATTGAGCAGTATTAGGTGATTAAGCTTCTCCTGATGTCTCATAGCGTATTTAACAACAACAGGGGAAAAGTAGCCCTGAGAAGTACACCGAAGATCAATAGCACTCTTTAGTCACATGATATGAAACAAAAAGTCGGTACATTTGTGCTTTAACAATCAAGGGAGAGAGAGACACCTGAACGACAACTGAGAACTTCTTGTTGGCGAGTTCATTCGTAAGAGACTCCAAGGAAGACACATATTCTGCATTCAAAGACCAAATCTTACTATGAAGATGGTAAGCAAGAAACATATGAACGACCCTTCTTTGGGCTTTGAAAGAAATTACCATCCAGAGTGTAGTCGAATCCATATCGTGGTTGAGGCTTATCCGAGAAACCAAAACCTATAGCAAAGAGGAAAAAAATGAAGAAAGAAACTTTGTAATTAGCCATGATGAACATGTATTTCTTCGTGAGATGCAAATCTGACAACATTTATTTTCAAGATGAAACGACATATCAATGAATATTTAATAAGCATACTTCCAATGTATAAAACCAAATTAAAATCCTCAGAAATCTTTTTCTTTTCTGGCCAAACTCAGAAACTTTTGACCTAAGACAGTAATGACTAAAATATTCTTCCATCCGAAGCCAACCCTAAAGATCAGCTGATGATCAGCATCAATTGAAGTATATGACAGAACAAAAAACCGAATTATGATGTGATTTAATAGTTTCTACTGTAGTTCACTATTAAACAAAACTTATAAACTCACCTAGCCAGTCAAAAGCGATAGCATGATAGTCCTTAGAGAGTGTAGGAAGAACTTTACGATAAGAGTATGCCTGTCGATGGTAAAAAGTTTGGCCAATAAAATTTCTAGTCTCAATGACAGTTAGTTTTACTGCAACAGCTATAAACCTACGCTAAAGAGGTAATAAGCAAATGGAAGGGCAACGCAATTAGATGACAAAGAATTATATCCAGCATCCAAGAACAGAACAGGTAGATAATCCAATGGTTATGAATATCCATCTATGTCCATAGATCCGGATGTCTAGACATGGGTGATCTTTGCAAAGACGTGTTCTGAGTAGATCTTTCAAAGAGAGACACTATTACAGATCTTGCTTTGCAAGGATGGGCATCTTATATGAAAATCATAGCCTTGAAGCCCTCAAAAACATGTAAGAGTTAAGGCCTTGTGTAAAGATTAAGTTTTTACATATGAAATTGTCTGCCTATTACACAAGAAATGAAACGTGATCACTACGTCACCCTGAAAAACGAAAACAGAACGTTTAACGACTGAAAAATGAATGTAGAAAAACACTCACCTGGGATGGAAAACCATGAATCAATATGACTGGAGGACTATCAGCACTCCCACTTTCAACGCAAAACCATCTATTGCACAAAATCATATATACAGAGCATGTTTCAATCGGAAACCCTGCAAATAATCCAATCTTAAACTTTGCATTTCGTGGAGACCTAAAACCACTTAAGAATCATAGCTGAAGCATTCTGGCATGACGAATATGACTACAAATAAGGATATATTTTCTCCAAGGTACTTCAAAATTTACCTAAAAAGATCAACTGAGGCCTGAGAAGCAGCACCCATTTTAAGCCCAAAAATGGGGTCCTTGGCCGTCTCACCAGAACCACGAACACGATGAGCTCTCACCTAGGAAGAGTATATGATCAACAATAGGTTAAACAAACAACCATGTTTAACCGCCCACCCAACTCCACCAAATGCATATATCTATCAATACACGAAGAATTAGTAAATTAGCCACAATTAAGGAACAATAATACTCACTATCTTGCCTTGCTTAAACCATTCATCTGATGGGCTCTTGCCGTCTGAATATTTTCCTGTCAAAAACACCCATCCACATTTTTCAGTTCAAATACACAAAACAACACGAGCGCTGAAATGTTTTTGAAATGATCAACATCAAATCACCCGCAATAATAATGGTCAAATTTCCACTTATTTCAACAATCTAAACTGATATTCATTTGAGATTATCCTAGCACTTGCTTCTTCTGCGAGTCCAAACCCTTCCCAAGTGAGTTTAGAATCAATTTTTTAACTCAGAAATACTTCTTATTGCGATATGTAAGCAGTGCAGATGAAAGGCACCTCCGCTGAAGGAAAAGCCATCGCCAACTGAAACAGGAGCATCTATCAGATTATCCTGCCACGATATTGTAAACAAATGCTCGAATCAGTCCTTAGATGGCAGGTCATATGTCATTAGCATAATATGAAAGATGTACACGATGAATTGCACGGATCCTATGCCTTAAGTGGCTTTTACATATGGTGACAAGGCTACAGTGCATCTCTACTGTAACCCTGCAACATGGAACACTTGAAAAATAAGCGGAAAATATATCAAATGAGAAGCATACTTGCTCGTCATCATCGCAGTTGGATTTGCAGCTGAGTTTAAGGAACTTTCTTCTTTGAGTTAAAGAAGCCGTTGATCTGAATCGCCATGGCAGATGTGTAGGCATTGGAGAGAGAAGATTAGAAGACAAGTAAATACAAGGAGTAGCTTGAATTGCCATGGCAGTGTCAGGGGGTGAACGGTGGACTTTTTGGTTTCAATGCAGGGAGGGTTTTGTTTTGTAACGGATATGAATTCCTTGGTTCTCGTGCGTTACATCGTGTGTTATGGATTCGCATGCTTTTGTTATACCAATTCCTTTTGTTCAATAAAATATTAAAAAATGCCACATATTATCCACAGTTTTGTGAGCATATATTAAATTAGGCTCAACTTATGTCTAAGATTCTCAGTTACAAAATATTAAGAATATTAGAGGTAGAAAGATTAAATAAAGTTAGAAAACTCAAAAACTAACTCAAGGGTTGAATGGTCATTTTTTAATTTATACTTAATTTCATGAATTTTACTTTCTAACGTGAGACTCTTGTTTTCTACACATGCCCTTGCACACCATGGACTCAAAGTTGCATGAAATGGAATAGATTCAACTTACGCTTTGATACTACGTTAAAAGGTTCAAAGGTCCAATCTAAAAACTAATTTAAGGATTAGAGGGTTTTCTTTCAATTTATATTTAACCTTAAAGATCTTACTGTTTAATGTGAAACTCTCGTCTTCCACACAAATAACACAAAATCACATAAAAATGGAAAAGTAAACGAAATAATAAAATCAAGACTCAAAGAATTATTTTTTAAAAAAAGAAAAAAAAGTTGAGTATATATGTCAATTTCACAGTTTAAATGAGAAAACTTCTATTAGAGCTTGAGAAAGATAATTCACAAATAATTAGAGAGAAGAATATTTCTCTAGAAAGGATGAGAGATCACAATGGAAGGACTTGATTTTTGTGTAACGAGGTAAGCAAATAAAACTAGAATATTTGATTTTAGAAAATAAAATATAAGACCTGGGCCTTTAGAATGAGCAACATTAATGGGCTTATGGGCTATTCTCTGCGTCTTTTATCATCAATGGTTTGGGAAGGTGTCAAGCTCTGCCCTGCTTTGGGGTGAAAAGAGAACGAAGTAGCAAATTCGGCCAACCATGGCACAGCAGCTTCTAAAACTTCCAATTCACTTCATGTCATTCTGTTTCAATGGCAACCCAAGCTTGTCTTTCATATCTCACCCCAACTCTCAAAAGCTTTCAGGTATCCTTTCTGCTCTCTTTGTTTGTGGATTATTGTGTATGTTGCTGTTGAGTGTTTTTGGTTTTTTCAAGGACCCATCTTTTCATTTTATGTCTTGATAACCGGTTTTCATGAAAAAACGCAATTTTCAGTGAGATGGGTCAGAGCCCAGATTCAGTGTCCCTTTAGAAGCTATGCTGTTGCAAAGTCCGAAAAGATTCAACCACCAAAGAAGTAAGCATTTCTCGTTTCGATATCATTAGGTTAACTTGTTACTAATTTTCGTTGGATTTCAGCGCCAGTTTCTCTTTGTAATGTTTCGCGTTGTAAATAACATTGCCAATGTGGTCAGTAGTTATCATTACTGTAAAACTTGTGTGAATTTGACTAGTTGGGATAGCCATTTAGTAGGCTTAGACTGATTCCAAAGAAGGTAATACTTGCACTTGTTGCAATTTAATGTTGATACTTGGTCTTAAAATCTTGTCTTTAACATTTAGTCTTTTACATATTATCTCTTTGAGTTTTCAGGAGAAGGAGGCTGGATGAGATATGTCTTGAAAGGTTTCAGCAATACAGCCGAACATTTATTCAATCATGGATCTTACAAGGTAAGCAATATTCTTTAACATAATAAAATGTATTGTGATGGGCAAGGAGCAGTTGAAACGATTTGCATTCACCAAATAATTCCTTGTTGCTGTGAAAGTTCTATTTGTGCGCTTGCGGGTATTTATCTTGCAGATTCTTAGAATGCGCTATTATTCAGGTAGAAAAAGTTTGATTGTGGTTCACAGCGTATGCTCTTTTCATTCTCAGTCATTATGGGGAGAAACATATTTGACATAGAAGTTAGCCAAGGTCGTTTCGTTTGGTTTTGGAACTTCTACTCTCTTTCTACCTCTGATACATATCTGTTGCAGGAAAAGTTTTTGTTGACGGAAAGGTGGTGAACAAGGCTGGAACACCTGTCTCTGACAAAGCAACTGTGCAGATAATGGCTGAAGTTCCAAAATATGTATGTAGGTGATTACTCCACTGAAGCACCCATCCTGCATTTTAATACAAAACATTACTGCAGTTGCTTTACTGAGGTTATGCTAATTTGAGAATCCCATTTTTCTGTTCCAGAGCAGGACATAAGTTAGAAGCTGCTATTGAACAGCTAGGTGTTGATGTTTCTGGTAAAGTGGCTCTTGATTCAGGTTTGTCCACTGGAGGGTTTACCGACTGCTTGCTTCAGTATGGTGCATCATTTGTATATGGAGTTGACGTAGGTTATGGACAGGTAATATATAGTTTTATTAGTTTCATCTATGTTGCTTGGGAATTTGTACTGGACATCATCTGGTCATGGAGTCCCATTTCTTTTAAGTTTTGGATTGTTATGTCGTAATGGTTATTTCTCATTGAAATGTGATAGGGAAATACTTGTTACTGTGTTTGTTAAAAATGACTTGTAAGTGCTTTCTAAGTATCAAGCTCCAGTTGGTGCTTTTGCTAGTTATTTGTAAATCAAAGAACTAGAAAGTTAAATGCAGTATTGGATTTTAATTTCAAGTTTCAGCTACTCAAGAATGAAAAATAAACAAAAAAAGGAAGAAATACTCTTAACTTTTAGGTGTGTTGGTTTTTTATATTAATTTTGAAAAGGATGAGTAAGTAGTTTGAAAATCCAATAAAGGAGCGAAAATTTGAAGAGGAGTATCTGGAATTTTTTTAAAAATTTTAATTTAACGAAATCTGCTCCTGAGATAAGATCATTATAACCCCTGTGGATCTTGGGATTTAAATGCCAAAAGATGGGCTATTTCCTTAATTTGCTAGCTTCATTCAGCTCACTTTTGGGTCTTGGATGTGAAAACTGGTGGTAATTTTTATTATTCTAGAATGGGTTGTTTGAGAATCAAATTGCTGGGTTAAAGCATTAAGTGGGACCAAGATTTTCTTTTGCTTTGGACTAGTCTGTTTTAGCATGTTAACTTTTTTTTTTTTTTTTTTCCTTTTTCATCATCAATCAAGTCCTGCAAAAGAAACTCTGTCTAACCTGTGGTTTTTTATGCAAGATTTGCTTTGTTTATTTATTGTGAAACCCTTAGAGAAGTTACTTTCAATACAGTGCTGGAGCAGCCTGTCTTTATCTTTAATTTTAAGCCTGAGTTTTTATGTGAAGATGTAATTTACCTGCTTTTAGTGATGTGATACTCCCATGTACACTTGTCTTTCTTTCTTTTTTCCCTTTAAGTATAATTTTAAGCACTGTTGGGTCCTTGATGGTTTCTGAATTGTAATTTATGCTGAGTTTGTAGGTGGCTGAAAAAATTCGTCGAGATGATCGCGTCTCTGTAATAGAAAGAACAAATTTGAGATACCTACCTGGACTCCCTCAAAAAGTTGATTTGGTCACTCTGGACCTCTCATTCATCTCAATTCTCTTGGTAAGCTTTCGAACCTAGTAAAAATAGGGAGTTTCTTTGCGTTAAAGAGCTTTGTGACTAGTTGCTTTCATTGTCACCTTTATCTACTGGTAATGGGGAGAATCCGAAGTATGGTGTGTGATTATGATTGTTATCCTTTGCTTTGTAATTTTTCAGTTCCAATATTGAACTCTAGATGCCTTTTATTTGTTAGCCAACAAAGTGCTCTACTTATATGCTAATTTAGTTCATTTGTCTCCTAGGAACTATAGTAGTTACCATTTACTTGCGCTGCCTCCAACAAAATATAAGATATTGATGGTTGTATACATCACAGTTCATAATCATCTGAGGGATAATATTCAACTTTACTTTTGACCCGAGGGCTTCTTACTAAGCCTGTAAATTGAGCGATATGCATTCTTTTGTCTTCATTCTTATTCTGTCTTAGAATCTTTGTTTATTAATGTACTTTTTAATCAGGTCATGCCTGCTGTAGTCAATGTGATGAAGGAAGAGGCAAGCTTAGTCACCCTAGTTAAGCCTCAATTTGAAGCTCGAAGATCGCAAGTAAGACAATCTTTTTCCTACCTTGCAAGTTTATGTTTATGGTTAATCTCTCTGGCACTTCTGTGCAGGTTTTTAGTTCCTGCAGTAATATGAAGATAGTATTGTCTATTTTTTATTATGTTCATGAATATGTGAGCGACAAGCACCCGGGGCAAAAAGTTTTTATTTTTATTTTTATTTATTTTTAAACCTTTGTTGTCATTTGAGCTAAAGAGTAGTCCAATGGCTCACCATCTATTACCACCTTAGCCATGGGCTAAGTACTTCAAAATTTTAAGGATTTGAAGGAAAAGAAAAACAGCCCAAAGAAAGAGAAATGAGAAGTGAGAAGAGAAATAACCCTCTACACAAGTGAAAAACGTAACCACGGCTGTAATGTCACAACTTGTGCATTTTACTCATTCAAGAACTAGGCTCTTGTATCGCATCACCGCAATCCAAAATGAAAATAGAGGGCTGCTCTCCAAACACTAAGGTCCTATCATTTCATTTTTGCCTACAGTAGGAAGTGTTTAATAGCAAAGATGCACTTGATTAAAGGATATTTAGAGTCTTTTCTGTTTCTATTTCGAGGGAACACATTTGCCATGGTAAAAATCAATTATTGTTCAACAACTTTTCTAAACTCAACTTATGAGTTTAAAATTTCTTTGCAGGTAGGAGGTGGTGGGATTGTGAGAGATCCTGCAGTCCATCAAGAGGTATGTACTTATCAAAAAATCATGTTTCCAACATGATTTGTTTTGCACTCTTTCAGATTTATTAACTGCTAGTTAGATTTGGAAAACAAATTCATGGAGAATACATTTTATGTTGTCTACATTTATGGACATGGAAAGAGGAAGCTAGCACAGATGCATTATGCACGGCTTTCTTGTTTCCAAATGCTCTTGGGTGGAATGAGCTGAAGAAGTCTTGGGAATTGTAAATGTACTGCTAAAGAAAAGGATGAATGAAAAGGAGAAACAAAGGAGGTTAACTTCTAGAGCCAAATACTTGAATTGTTTTACTACTGCATTAATACCTCAAGTCCTAATCAAGACAAACGCACACTTTCTCCTGAGGTTGTAATCAATAATACTAAACCTTGCCACTGGAAGAGATAAAATGTAATACTTGAAAATTTTCTGATGCTGCTGACATTTAGAGTTTCCTCCCATTTCTCTGTTTTCATATACTCGTAAAACAGTTAACTTTGACTCTGAAAATTGGAAGAATTGCTTTACCAGTAGGGGGATTATGTAATGCAGGTTCTCGACAAGATCATAAAGGGCGTAGAGAATATTGGATTCTGCAGCAAAGGGTGGATTGAGTCCCCGCTGAAGGGTGCCGAGGGTAATACGGAATTTCTAGTTTACTTTACTCGAACAGCTAAGAAAGATGCAACTTGATTCTGCATCTACTGTTGTACGTGGGTAAGCCTGCTGAATATTGCATGATTCTGGGGAAGAAATTCTTCTCCCATGCCAGTTTGAAGGGATGTCCTCCATACTGCTAAGCGGCAGATCTTTTGAATTGCCACCTACTGGGTTGGGAAAATTCTTGCAGACGAGCGGTGGAAAACTTTGTTAATACCCCATTTTATTTATTATGAATCCACCATAGAAGAAGTTGCCCTGTAAAATTTCAGGATCTCATAATCTGGGGTACGTATTTCAATAGCATTTCTCATCCTGTTTTGGCATGTAATACTTAACCATCGTATTGCATGCTTCGTGTTGGAAGAGAATTCGTGAAGAGATGCTGTACTTGTATTTAATGATGAAGAATCATTACGCATGTGCCATCTTACTTGTACTATCGCTTTGGATAGTGTTTATCAACGGATCTAATACAAGAAAAAATAAAAACAGCGAAAGGAAAAGTGAATCAAATTGAAGTTAATTCTTGGAATAACAGTAATTTGACAGTTTATCTCAAATTTTAGCGAGATGTTATAGAAGAGACATATCTTCCACCACCTGGATGACTTTGTTTATCATTTAATTACTCAAACACAAGCTGAAAAGAAGTAATGGAACTACTAGCAATACATAAAAAGATGGGGTTGTAAAACTCATGCAAGAACGTTATTGGACTCCTGTTTTGATTTGGTCTTGTAAGTTTGAAATAAGTTTCAATAAGACATCATTTCTCAGCATCACCATACGAACGAAGCTATATCCATGTGCTGTCTTACCGTCTCACAATAACACTACTTTGCCGACGAGATATATATATATATATATATATATATATATATATTGTTTACTTACTTTTTTACTGCAGATGCTTTTTACATCGGAGAGAGAGCCGCTTATTGCCAAAATTGGGAATTTATGAGATAAATTAACCATAATACACAGACACTATTGAAAAGAAAAAGATACGTTTATGTAAGCAGAAGCCGCCTCAAGTAAATAAGATCATTTTCTACACAACAGGAATTGCCGCCTGAGCCTGCACCGGCTGTTTTAAGCCTCTGAGGGATTTGGAGAAGAAGGGTTTCTAAGGTCTGGATACTGCATACACATACAAAAATGTAAATAAGTATACACAGAGACTGGCTACATGCTTGGAAAATGATCATTGTATTATTTTCGTGGATGAAGCCTAACGATATGCATGCTTCAGAAACATAGATAACCGTTATGACTACATGCAACCCTTTCTCCAGGCAAAAAGTAGCTTTAATAACATGTAGAGCTTCATAGGGAACTCATAAACTGTGAACTATTTACTTGAATTTACCACAATTAAAGCATCATTATCATATAAAGCCTGTATCTTTTCACTCTATCCCCGGATACTGAAGGCTCAGAGGACAAACAAGAATTGCCAATAAAGCACGCATAAACAAAACAACCACAAAAAACACAATACAAGTGAAAGATAGTTCCCTATAATATCCATTCCCTGAACAAGCCGACAAGTCGAACTTTCACCTTCACATAGAGATGCAATATTCATGGATTCTTCAGTCAGTGAGTAAAGCACTCATCCATAACAAACTCCGCAGGAGAACCCATAATAAAATTGCCATCTATAGCCTTACAGATTCACCTAATGATTATTATCTCTTACAACCTCAATCTAAACTACAATCCCGTTGCTATGCTAAAACATTTACTACCAAGCCGAGAGCCTTACACATTCTTCTTAAGTTGCAGCCAGGTGAGGCTCACTTCAAACTTTCAACAGAAATTCTTGTTCTTGAAGGTAGCAACTAAAACCATTTATGGAAAGCAAAAGGCAGAATTTATCCTTGCTGATATAAATGAATTTACACTTCTATAACTTATTATGTTTAGTTTGTGCATATTACATCCAAAGACAAAACAGTAAGCACACAACAGAGAGAGAAAGAGAAGCTGGATATACATTACTGTCCGGGATAATAATCAAGAACCACTTTTGATGTCAGGTATGGATTCTGTCGACTTGCTTAGATGATCATCACTTTTCCATTTGTCTTCCTTAGGGCTAAAGGCAGAAGAGGTAGCAATATTCCTATCTTCAGTGTGCTGGATAACTCCTCCATCCATCTTAAGTTTCTTAGAATTTTTAGCTCTCTTCTTGGGACGGATGTGCACGGATGGTGGCAAAAGAGAATCTTGTATTGCCTGCAAAAACACAACCATAAACAATTTACTGGATGCCCACCATATATGATGGAAGAAACAAGACAAATAACTGTGAATACAGAGAAAAATGATGATTGTAAAGGTATCAAAGATGCACATATCCTAAAATTTGAAAGAGGGACAAATATCCTTTCTTTTGAGGTCTAGGGGTATTATTAATTGGAACATAAAAAATGAAGTATATGAAAAGAAACTAAGATCATTAATATCACCATGAGCAAAAAAATGGCACATTGAAAAAGAAGGAAAGAAGAATACCATCCAGCCCTTTTCACCACTGACCCCACCCCTGATTGCATAGGCCTCTTTGAAACCATTCTTGAATAGTAACTCCGCCACTTTGATGGAATTACCATCAAAACTTCCTTACAAAAAGAGAAACAAGTGATGAAATTAAGGAAACGCTTTATGAAAAGGGTAAATAAAATGAGAAAATTTTGAGTTCCATATGCATACTTTACATCCTAGACAAATATTTTATCGAGCATTATTGTTAAGAAAGAGATGTGAAATAATAGGACAGTATCATGCTTCCCAGGAAAACCCGGCAGTCAACCAACTACAAAATGCTGTTGGTAAGTCATTAAGACAACATAAATTTCAGTAGGATATCTGATAATTAAAATTAGCCATTCAACAAGAACAACCACAAAGAAGAAAAAGAAAAGAAAAGAAATGAAATCAACTAAGCTTATGCTACACAAGAATTCTTCCGCCAAAGTAAATCAGGAGAGATGGCCCTATCTACTAGCTTCCCGTGCACAGGTTGTTTCACTACAACGATGAAAAACAAGGTCACGGAAGTGGAACATGTAAGGGATCCACTTAGGTGAAGTTATGTGACAATAATGGGGATTTCTCATCAATTATTTGCACATGATCCTCTTTTGCAATGCAGTTTTAACCAAAGTAGAGATATTAGATGCATTTTAGGTTAAAAAAGAATTTGATTAAGAGTGAGCCATACATAGATGATGCCATAGGAGCATCTCACTTGGCTATAACAATGAGGTTGCAAGGTGAACCTATCCTCAATCATTCGTATAAGATTGACTCAGGAAGCTTGTGGGAACTGGAATTCTATCATTGAGAATAATGGTGTCATTTGCAAGCTGCAAAAAGTTGTATTGTCAACAGGAGGAAGACTCACTCTTGTCAAAAAAGCTTACCACCCTTCATTCTTTCCCTGCTGCTAATTCATTGTACCTAACATGCTACGGAAGTTGCAGAGAGATTTCCTTTGGAAGAGGCAAGGGTGTAAATTTAAATTTCGTCAAGTAGACTAGGATAGTAAACGATATTCAGAATATAGAAGATGTATCATTGCGCTGAGATATTGGAAGGATTGGGTTCTTAACGTTCTACAATAATAGGGATTTACATGGATCAAGCATTTGGAAAGGTATTAGATATGGTTGTGATCTTTTTTCATAATTTGTCAAGTTTATGGCAGAGGGAGGTTCCCAGATGCAATTTGGCATTAGAGATGTAGAGATATCTTTTTCTTTTTATGGGACCAATTTCCATATCGGCTCCCAGGTTGTGGACAAGGATACCTGAAAGACAGTATATCACTCTTAATTCAATGTTAAGAAGCAAGAGAGTTTCTATTGTTCTTTTTGAGTTCAGATAAGTGATGCCAAGGATGGTTGTTGATTTAGTTGCTTATTGGCAAGATAATGGTGTGGTAAAATTCAGATTTTGCTTCATAGTGCCTAATGTCCATAAATTGGAGAGAAACGAGTAGTCAGTGATTAGTAATTGTTTTAGCCTTTCATAATAGTCCAATATCTCTTTAAAATCCCAGAGGAACCTGAATTTAGAGAGAGCCGATGTTCTAAATCTGGTAATATGAATTGTAAAGAAAACTAATACCCCTTACTACATTTCTATAGCCTTTTTCCGAAGTTGAACTGGCCCAAAAAGGACCAAAAAAAAGGCATTACATTTTTTTCTTTTCTATTAAACATATTCTCTCACAGATGATATGAGCTTCTAACAGTATTAGCGAACTTCTTAAAACCAACACTTTTTTGCACTTACCTGTCTAGAATACAGACCGCAGTGCTTGCCGCATCCCCAAAGTTCTGCAAGACCTCCTTCAGAAATCCATCTTCCTCTCCCTCAGAGAACTGAACCCGAACCACACTCTTATTCAGAAGCTTTAAATTGGGAGACCCAAAGTACTTCAAACTCTTCTTGTCCCTAATATCCAGGAGCTGCATGCTGGGGTCATTCCGGAGTTTCTTAAATGCGTCAATGGCAGAGATGTATTTGTATTTTCTCAAGTACTCTTCAGTGAGGGGTATGACAACAAGCCAAATGAAGGTACACCCAGCCACAAAAAATGGGTACCTGTTAAAGAAATCATCGATTGCAACTAATATCGACTCGAGATTAATTTTGTCAGAAACTTGGTCAGAGGAAGAGACAATGGCTTCGGAAGCAAAGCAAGGAAAAGAAGTTAGGAGGTTGAGGAAAGTGAAAGACAAATGGGTTTTGGCTGGGTTTTGCAGATGTTTATGAAATGGCGTTCCGCTGGAGGAAGGGAATTGGGTTTGGCGAGAACAAGAAATGGTGGTGGGAGTGGAGCTTGTGAGGGGAGGAGGAGAAGGAGGCTTGGAGATGGCGGGTTTCTGGGTTTTGAGGTGCGTATGGAGGACTGGTGAACAAGAAGAGAGGATCATGGGAAGGGACTCCATCCAAACCATTTGGAGCGAAGGAGAGACAGAGGATAAAAGAACTGCCCAAGGATAACGATTATACGACTTAATCCAAAAACTCAACGCTTAGAAAGAGTAAAACAAAAAAATTGAAAAAATAAAAGAATTGAAAACAACCAGAAAGATTATTTAGCAGATCGAAAAGTAAATAATAGTGGTCAGTTCATTTAATGGGGCAGGTAGGAGGGGTGACCTTTTTTCACGAAAATATAGGATAGAATACGTGGAAAATACTCGTGACAGAAGTTTGAGAAAAGCTTGTGTACTCCTAATAGATGTAGACCTACCATAAAAAAGTGGTAATTTCATTTAAAGAAAGTTGCCTTACCGCTCCTGCTTAGTAATGTTTTCCTAAAAAGGTAGCAAATTTAGAGTAAAAGATGAAGATAATAATGATAATGGCCCGAAAATTTACCCCTATTTTATCGCATTAGCTCCATACATGATACAGGGACCATAAGCTTATAATGCCCCAGGAGATAGTTGATATACAAGTAAGAAGGATAGCCTGATTCGCCTAAAGAACCTAATTGAATTGGAGAGGGGGAGTGGTTAAAGTTGTATAAATCCAAGAACATCCGGGTAAAGCAGATGTACGGACAACATGTCCAGTCATACCACTTGCTGAGGCCTGCTGCCACTATCATTTTGCACTTGATTCTTCTTTCTGAAGCCGTCGACAAAGTCCTCCATGCATGCTCTGTAAGTATCCATTCCTGGAACGCGCTTTGCAAGTTCCAGACCAACATCCATCCACTTTTTGGCCACTTCAATCTGCTCCATCCGCACGGGGAGTGCTGCGCGATTCCACGCTGTAATGGCAAGCCATTTTCCCTCTTCAGTAGGATATTCCCCCTCCTTCAATCCCACCATTATCTGGTAAGCTTGCTTGTACATTGCATACACGGCATCGTCATCCGTAGCACCTCTGTGAATACTTGCGACTGCAATAAGCTTGCGCACAACAATAGCAACATTTTGATAATCTGGTGATGGAGAAGAAAGGAAGGCTGAGAGGCACTCATTCAGAGCAAAAGTGGCTACTTCATGATTGGATCGTGGACCTTGGGAGGCATTAAGACCTATCTGAAGGAGGTGTTTGGGATTGCAATCTTTTGAGCTGGCAAAGCTCTTCACAAGGAGTAGCTGCGCTTCTGAATCATTTAGCCTTCCTTTTACGTCGTAGGCACTGTAGGTGTATATGAACAAGAGATCAGGTTCAAGGGTGGTGGTTTGACCATCAATGAGCTGAATCCCAGTTGAGATTGACTTCAGTATCTGCATACATAATCCGGAGATATGAACAAGAAGCGGATAATAAGGCATAAAAAAGAATGCCTTATCTTTCCAGTAGGAAATCTAATGATGGAGTAAAATTTGAGGCAAGTGCTCTATGAATCAAGCAAATAAATAGTAAGCGTACCTTCCCAGCTCTATCTAGCAGTTCTACAGCTTGCTTCACTTCAATGTTAGATAATGTAGCCTTCCTTTGATTTTCTGAAGCTATTATGGCGGATACAGCCAATATTAAGGACTTAAAAACCAAAACATTATTTGTCTCCACTTTCCCCTCAACAGGAACGCAATAGAATTCGGAAGCTAATCTAAAAAATTCAGCACATAGTTCATAGTTTTTCTCCTTTCCAGTTTTTGTTCCGAAATTCCATGATGTCACAGCAAACCAATTCCGTTCCCGTCTTCCAACCTCTTCTTTACCAAAGAAAAGGTCTGTACCAAGCTCGGACGCTCGGTTATAAGCACGTTGCATAAATTTCAGAACTTCCAGATAGTTACCAGGTTCTTGAGAAAGGATTGTGACCAGGGTGCGTAGAACTACTACCTCCGTTGTTGGCATGGGTTTTCCTGAGGCATAGAAATTTAGTGAATTCGATAAAGCCGCCACAGCCACAGGAAAAGCATGGCAAGCAACAGCTTCATGAGCTGAGAGCGAGAGAAAGTCCGTTGAAAAGTCGAGGCAGGTTGTCATGGCTTGGATTTGAGCGATAGCTGCTTCGTGGTCGTTCTTTTGCAGGCATATCTTGAACTGTGTTAAATAGCCATGTTAAGTTTGCAGATTGTCAAACTAAATAACCTCCGGACATCTGAGAGAGGTGCATTTGTTATCATCTTAGCATTTAGTGTAACAGTGGCAAGATGTTTCTGGTCTGATACAAGCACGTGCACATGTGAGTGTGTCCCTACAGATTGGTGTTTGACACAGAGAGAGAGAGAGAGAGAGAGAGCACCTTAAGGAAAGCACAGGCTATGTTGGGCTCCAGCTGCGGAAATTTAACAGGATTACAACGTTGAAATTGCTCAAAAAAAAAAAAAACTATTTCTAACAATTCTAAGATCTCAATTATCTCGGAGAATACAGGTCCCAACTAGAAATTGATATTTCGGATACCTTTTCAGCCTCGTTGATGTACTCCTGAGCTCGATCAAGCTGAGAGAGACCAAGGTGGCAAAGACACAAAACTCTAAAGCCCTTGGCTCGGAGACTCTTGCTCTCTATGTCATATGGAATATAAAGCATTGATTTTTCAAACATTTCTGCGCTCGTTCCATAATCTTTTGATTGGAAGAAGTCAGCAGCACTGTATAATGAAGACAGAAAATGGTCTAAATAAATGGACTTGAATTGAAAAGGAGTTCTTTGAACTAACATTTACGTTCTTTATTTTAACCAGCATTTCCATAAAGCTAGTTCCTTCCAGTTGTCACGAGGCCGAGGTCAATGATACGTTTTTCTACATGTAACATAAAGCCTCGCACAGCCAAGTCAAGAGTCAACTTTCTTATTCTCACATGATAATATATACATGACCTCTACCATGCTAGATTTATTTGGCATGCGCATAATAAATGAACAGTACCCCAATATGCACACAACTACGGTTTTCTAATATCTAGTAAATAGACATTTCTTCTGTCAAGCAGGATTGTATAGCATATTGCTTTCTTGTAATGTACCGTTCAAGCCACACTATAACGTACTCACTACGAGTAGCATAAAACATGACTAAGGTTCATGTTTGGAATATCCAAACAAGAACACCTGAGTGCACAAAGATTGCCTTTGTTAACTTTTCGAGGGCCGAAGAAGACAGATGTACTTAACAATTGAAAAACTAGAAAGCGAAGAAGAATCAAAAGGCAAAGACCAATAAAGGAAAGAGCTAAATCCAGGGGTAATACTTGAGCACTAAAATATTAAGAACAGGAGAACCCAAGAGGAGCCATTAAGCCAAAAAAAGGTTAAATAAGTGACGTCCATCTCCAGGGACCATTACAATCGAGTCTACAACTTTAGACAGCTTCAAATGTTTTTTTATGAGACAAAAAGATGGTGCTAATTGAGTCCAAGTATTTAAAAATAAAAAAGGAATAAAAGTCTCGTACTCACAATCTGTCCTACGTCACTCTGCAATCAAGAGCTGCTTGGCATGATACAGCGATGGAAACGAAATATTAGAGCCCAAAAGATATGCATGATATAAAGACATGAATGGCGACTTGAAAATGTCACTAGAAAAAGAATGTAGTTTGTTTCTCTTTCCCCGAGAAGAAGGACGACTTCCACGGCCAAATATTCTAAAACACGAAATTTTATGTAAATTGTCTTCAAACTACGGCCTCCAGCAACAGTGAACAATTTCTGATATTTGGCTGTTAAAAGCAACACACCTATCCAATTCGCTAGGATCGTTGTAATATATTCGCATGAGTTCCAATTCAATAAAGATAGTTGTCCTTTTCAATGTGACTTTGAACCGACGGATTCATTGGAACGTACGTAATTATTGGACTTACCAATTCCACAGCACAGTGTGCATGGCCGTCCTCTCCTTGGCGGCGGCCTCGCCGGCGAACAGGGCCACCACTCTCTCATCGGAGACCAGCTCCGCTACCATTTTAGCCCTCACCTTAGAATCAGACCCGCCATTACCAACCAACCGGTGGGCCAGCCTCACGGCGGCTCCGGCGCTGACGTGGCAGCGGCCCAACAATCCCAAGAACACGTCCTTGGCTGTCTCGGAACCCGCGCTCCCGGCCGCCTGAAAGTACGTCTCCACGGCGGACGCCCAAACGCTCTCCGGAATGCCCTTATTTTGAGCCATCCCCCTCAGCTCCTTCTCTGCCTCTCCGTACCTCCCTAGCCCCACCCAGGCCTTTACGGCCAGCACTGGCAGGCTGGGATGGCTGTGGTCCCCACACTGATCTCTCAGAACCTTCACGCACTTGATCACGCTCTCGTACTCCCCCTTTTGCAAATGGACGGCCGAGATGAACCGCAGCGTTTTCGCTCTCAGTTCCTTGAGATCCACCGGGCTTGCTCCCAGTCCGAGTCCTTCCTCACACAGATCCAACGCTTCGTTCATGAGCTTCAGAGCTTCGCTATTACTAGTCTGATCGTCCTTTGATAGCAAACCCTTACCAAACACCAGGCATTGGTTCGCGAGAGCCCAGTAGTGCTCGGCGGACCCGAAGAGCAAGCTCTTGGATCGGTTCAGGAGCACTAAGGCTAGATTCCTGTCAGAGACTTCCCAGGCGGTCCGACATCTCGCAAGGTTGATGTCTAGGAGGAGTTTCCTCTCTCCGACACCGCAGACCTCGGCGGGTTTGATGGCGGAGACGAGGTCCGTGGCACGGACAAAGCAAGCGGAGGCGAGGTCGAGCTTCCTGAGATCGTGCCAGAGGAGGCCGGTCCTGTGATAGAAAGCAGCGGATTTGAGCGCCGGAGAAGGAATACCGGGGACGTCGCCGGCGAGAGAGAGCATATCCGCGGCGATGTGGCGGAGTTCGGCGTGACGCTCGGCGACGGTAGAGGATCGGTGAAAGGATGCAGCATTGGAGAGGTCGACGCAGGCGTTCCAGAGGCGGAAGCTGAGCTTCCATAGGCAGAGCTTGATGTCGTTATCGAAGGGGGCCAGATGAGTGAGTTGAGAGAGGGATCGTCGAAGATCGGTGGAGAGAGTGTGAAGCGAGGAAGAGTTATCATCGCCGGAGGCAGCAGGGGAGAGAAGCTCGAGCTGTTTGATCGACGATTCGATTTGGGAGAAGGTTTCCGCGCGTGTTACCCCCGTGGTTGAGATCTCTGCGATTCTCATTTTCTTTTGGCGCCAACAGACTGATTCGAATGACAGGTTTTTGAAATATTGAGATATAAATACTGTTTTGGCAAAATAATTAGACATAAAAAAATCTTAACTACTTAATTTGAAGATAATAATAATATTTAAGAAACTAAATTATACAAAACTTGAAATCTTAATCTTGGTTTGTTTATAGAAACTTCTTAAGTACTTAATATCTAACTTGGAATTAAAAAGTCCAAAACAAAACTTACTCCCAATTGAGCCACGTGCCTGCCAACCTTAATGCTTTGCATTTACAAAATATTACGCTGGATTGTAATCTAAATGAAGACGATATGATAATAAACACCTTTAAAATATGAAAGCACAATTGAGAAAACAAAATTAGAAAGAATCGAAGACAAAATCTTCCTCCAAGAGCCTGCCTTGATTGTATTAATTACCATATTGCGTTCGACTTCAAGGAAACCAAGACCTTTATTCTTACAGTCTCTTCTTCAGCAGCTGAACGAGAAGAATGGATTCTGCTAAGGCTTTTTCCCTGCCTTCTCTTTTCTTAGTCGTCTTCCTTGCTATCGAGCCTGCAATGACTGGTACTGGTACACTACGCACCCGAGACCTGATCGAAAACATCTGTCGTTCAGTGGAGGATTACGGTTTCTGTAGACAAACCTTCCTCCAGAACCTGCTGTCCCCGACGGCGGACCTTGCCGATTTGACCCGTATAACAATACTGCAGGCCAGCACCAATGCGACCAACACGCATGATTTCATTCGCCATCTCCTGGAAAACACGACGGACGAAGCACAGAAGAGAGCTCTTACTGAATGTGAAAACGCCTACAGACTAGTGACGGCGTCTTTCCAGAAGGCTTATGTGTGCTTCGTCGGCGAAGATTATGACGGTGTGCTGTCGAACGAGAGGGGTACACCGAGAGCACAGGCCGGTTGCGAGGATACTTTCCACACGCCGTGGGAACCTGTCAACCCACTTGCTGAGAGGAATCGGGAGATGAGGATACTGATCACCATGGCTGTGGCTGCTGCAAATATGCTCCTCTCTTGATGTCCGAATCGAAAAGAAATCGGTGGCCATATCTTTTCTTTTCATTGCAGCTACCGATCATTAGCATAGTTTTAAAATTACTAATAGTTATAACATTTAAGTTATTAGCTAATTATGTCTTACACTTGTAAAGCATGTTTTTGTAGAGCATATTACGAAGATTTACCATAGCATATTTTATATGTAGTTATTTTTCTAACACTAATCTGCGGCTTTTTATACAAATAATAGATTTTAAGTTGTTCGCATACTTTCCCTTTTTCGTAAATTTATAATGTAATTTTAAGAAAACTTCACTTTTTGAACAGATTAATTTGCACTTGTAGCCCCAAAGCTCCTGAAATTTCGTCATAACATTTTTTAAGAGAAAAAAGAGTCCGACGACACGTAGTATCTAAGGATTGTATAAAATATTCTTGTTCGACGTTAAAAATGATTTCCTCCCCTTGGTTAAACTATTTTATAAAAAATGGAAACCAATGAGTTTATCCTTGATCTGCTCTCTTGTACGTGATGTTTGTGTTGTAGAAGTGGTAAGGCAAACCCAAAAGAAAAAAGAAGAAAAAAAAAAAAAAAAGAGTGAAAGAACTACAAATGAGATAAGATAGATAGACAGAATGCATATTTACAAAATGAAAACATTGTGCATATATTAGAGAAGCAAAATATCTTCTTGTACACCAACTAAAAATTAACAGGACATTTTTTTTTTCTTTTTTTCGGGTTTTTTTTGGTTTTTTAGATACTAAAGTCATTAATACAGTACAACATACAAAGAGCTCCAGGGTTAACACTAACAGTTAAACGAAAGGATGAGAGTCACCTTTGTTGCCATTTTTGCGTTAACTAGTGAAGATAAGGGGCTTGATACTGGTAGCCATTTCCGAAGTAGTTGGCATGACCGGTGGACATGTTGTAAGTAGCAGAACCCAGCATCGGGGGGCAGTGGTTGTCAGCTGGTCCAGTGTAAACATATGGCCTATCATACACGTACTGAGGATACCTATCAGTCACTCTGGGATAGAAAGTCTTGTCAGTAGCAATGTTAGTGACACGAGGCCCATATCCTACACCGTTAGCTCGAGGTCTCTTTGGTTGTGGCTTTGCAGCTTCTGTTGCTCTCTTCTTGTCTGCCTTTGCCTTTTCCAGCTGGACCATGCGTTTTTGGAGTGGGTCAACTGGATACTGCTGCTCCAGTTTATGCTCTTCAATGCTCTTGATCACAGCCTTTAGGGCAGTCAGCTCCCGTTCGTTAACGTCATTCTGAGAAAAAGCACAGTTTTTTCCAACAGAATTAGAAAACCCATTCAGACCCTCTCATAATGAATACTCAGACTACTAATGTTATAGATGTCATGCACATGAAAACAAGAATGCTAAAGACAATAAAAGTGGTCCACAACTGCATGGGCATCAATAACTCAAGGGATCCTGTCTTCCATGGTAAGCAAGTATATTTACTGGTCCAAGCACTTGAGCCACAAGAGATCATTGTATAAGCAATACAAATAACCGCGACTTGAGACATAACATATCTCCATCGATTTGTTACTGCCCATTTAAAATTACCGAAAAGAATCTCTTCAAAACAAGTTCGTTTAATATAGTGCAGACTGAGGTACATACCTGTGCTGTGGGAGATGAGTTGCCAGTTTTGACCGGTGAAGAAGCTTTTCTTGCCTCCTTCAAGTAGGATTTCAGTAAAGGCACAGGGGAGAACTGCTCAGTAAGCCCAAATGCAAAAGCCAGGTTAACAGCATCAATTTGCCTTCCACTGTTTACCAATACTTCAATTACACCTGTAAAACCCCAGGAGAAACACAATTAACTTTGAGAATACAATAAAACAATGGATAGACAAAAAAAAAAAAAAAAAAGTTGACTTGAAACTTCTATACTCTCCGAGTTGGTCCATCCAAGGCATAGAAGCGCCTCATTTTAAACCGTCTGGCTGAGGCTACAAAATACCTCACTTCATGTTGCTTGACCTTTCTACGTGATTGAATGTGAGATCGATATATGTATCTCTGTGTGTGTGTGTCCCAAAAGTTACCTAGGATGAATGCAAGGGGTGGTCCTTTAAAAAAATCAAGGTGTTTCTCGCTCTCCTCCACGGGCCTCCTTCAGGCAATCTTAGAATTTGGTCCACTTAACATAAGTTTGGAGCAGTCCAAGCAACTCATTTTACATTTTGTAAAATTAGTTGGGAAAGTTAGCCGCTTCTATGGTTCAACTATTCTCCATTATCCCAGCATTTTAACAATATACAACTCAAAAAAGCTTTGATCTCAATTGATCAAGGCCAGTTACATGGCTCCTTTTACACCATCAGGATCTGTTTTCACAGGACATTAAAAATAAGTTTTACCCCAACTGTCAAATCATCACAACCCTCTACCCAGCTTAATACTGTGTAGGCAAAAGAGTATGAAACAGGCCATGGCCCATGCTAATGAAACGACCACCACCCAAAGCAGCATTTACAACATGATGTCATTTTAGACATGGTGGAGCTTCCGAAGAATGTCCCTTATTCGAACAGGTTGATGGCAAAACAAAATATAGTAACATTCATGAAAGATAATCAGTTTAAGTCTTTCACATTAAAGGACAGGTTACTTAAGTGCTCTTACTGATTAAAAAAATGTTGAGAAATAACAGAAACAAAATAAGAAAATCAAGACACAAACCCCCATACACCAAAAGTATATAGGCTGATATGTACAAAGGGAAAAAAAGTACTTCATTTAAGAAATCAGGAGAATAAGTCATAAAACTTCATCTAGGAAATCTGATGAGCTTTACTAATGTTTTCATCCAAAATGAAATATACACATAAAAGACAGACCTAGCTTTTTCTCTCATAAACCAAGGTAGAACACATGTTAAGGAAACAATGCACTCTTTATTCTACTTATCCTTATTGAGGTATTAGATTTCAGTGTAGTTCATTTAACAAATCCAACATTGTGCTAGATGTCATAAAGTAGGTTTTCATACATGGTCCTATGGACAAAATCAGACAAACCTGGCATTTTCTCGGATAGGCCAAGGGAACGACACAGGTCAGCTGTTTGGCGACGACGTGAAACCATTGGTATCAACCTAGACAATTCTTCTTCATTGAAATCCGAGGCAATACCAAACGTTTCCAGAAGTTGCAGAAATGCATGAGCCTCTAATGAGTTCCCATTGCTTGCATCCATGTCAAGAACATCTAACTTGGGCTTCCAATCTTCAGCAATTGCCTTTGCCAGCCTCTTGACATCTTCTGAAATTATATCAGGGACAGAGACTAGAGCTGCGCTTGTCAGCAAAATACTCAGGCACTCCATCAACATTATACAGGTTCGACGGAGACCCAACAAGCTTGAGTCCTTCTTTCCATCTGGATTGGATACTTCGATATGATAAAACCCTTCCAAAGAGTCCAAAACCAAACGGGCAGGGTTAGCTGCAGCCTTCAATGCTAGTGGAATTTCCTCCCTTATGGCAGCAAGATTCTTTCGGTTGTCTGATATAAAGGCATGGAGCCCTTTCGAGTCCATCTCTTCACAAAGTGTTACAAGCTCAGGATAAGAAGTTACCTCTACATCTCTGCTTTCAGGAGGGAGTTGTTTTATGTCTTCCAAGTTTCTTTCAGCAGCAGTGGTATCTGGTGGTTTCTCTTCCATGCTTGGTGCTCCAATGTAGCCCTCACTGGCAACCACAGCAGGCTTCTCTCGAGCATTAACAATTGCAGATATAGCAGCATCTCTCTTCTCTTGAAGCCTCTCCAGCGAAGCTTGTTCCTTGGCTACAACCGCTGCTGCCCGCTTCTCCAACATCTTTTGGGCTTCCATTGTTTTGGTCTCATACTCCTTTTCTTGGTCTTCCAGCTCATGAAAACGCCTCTTCAAGGATTTCTCAAGCCCATGGAAATGTTCTTCAAGTTCTTTCCATTTCAAGTTAAGAGTTATGGCACGGTGACTTTCAAGTTCAGCAAATGCTTTCTGGAGCTGTTGAATCTTAGAGGTCGTAGTGTCAATTAACGTAGCAACTGACGAGGTATCTTCCATGGCAAAGGGTCTGGAGATAATAAAATGGCAAGGGAAGAAGACAATAAAGAGGAAGTGTCAAACTACAAGCCACGAAACATGAGAGAACCATAAGACAAAAAGCTTCCTATCTTATAGTGTCAGTGCCAAAAATGATCTACAGCATAAATTTCAGTGAAGATGATAAATGCAAGGGCCATAAAAGGGAAGAACAAGTTTATGGGGTCTTCCACCATGTACATGGACCAGATACGGATCTCTTGATGTTGCATGACTATTAGCAGAGATGAACATATTGGGAAGTCTTTTCTGCTATGAAGTATTCAAGCAAATCATTTAATTCATTGACTGAAGAAACAAGATTGCGCAGATCTATTCATTGATGGCATGAATTGCCCTTACATATCCAAAACTTGAAAGACCATACACCAAATTAAAATTTAAGGATGGTTTTCAATGATGATGATCAGTGGTACTAAGCAATAGCTAAATTCAGCACCCACCTAAGACCTAATCACGAATTAACTCATGGATGGCAAATGAAAGTTCTTGGATGGCCAAAATGGACAAGGATCAGTTAGCATCACGTATTTGCTGAATGTCAGCTTCTACTAGGCATGTGCTTATCAGGCACTGGGTAAGCCTGCCAAAAAAATGCCAAGAGCATGAGCTAACCCTCACAAATCTCCAACAAATTCAAACACATTGGTAGCAGTACCAAGAGCATTTCGAGTTCCATATCTACCTAAACCACCACCCTAAACTTCAGAAACCCCAACGGATATCAAGTGCTGGATCTGGCAAAAATAGCTAGAATCTCACTCATGTCTCCATTCATTAATTGCTTCTTACATACAAGTGCAAAAGGAGGATCAGAAGATTTATCCAGAGAGCCATGTACTTTTGCCTACCAATAAAAAAACACACAGGGAAAATTACTGGATAACACTAAACAAAGAAACAAACAGACAGCAAAGGCTGCTCCCACTTCTGAAATTTCCCGCCAAGCACTGCACATCTCAGCTTCGAATGTTGAGATTAGTTTTTCTCTGAAGCCTTTCTATACGTGGCATAGAGATGGAGTAAAGGCACTCAAAACAACTACTCCAATGACCTTCCAGTAACCCAAGAACAATTCTGGTACTACAATGACAAAAACTGACCCTTAGGAGTATTATCACAGAAACTACACCCCAAGAAGACACAAATAAGACTCCACACGGTCCCAACCATTCTTCATCTTCCATCAGTGAAAAAATTCACATAACTTTACAATAGTAACGCCCCCCAATACTACACACCAAAATAAGTCATGACCATCATCAACATACAACAAACTTCCCACTTTAAAGATTACTCGACTAACACATGCTCTAAAAATCTCTCAAGTCTATAAGAATCTGAATATGTAACCTAAATTAAGAGGGGGAGAACATGCCTCCAAAAGGCTTAAACAACTCCAGAAAAGGTCAGGATTCCCTCATAAGCTCTTATAACTTTGTTGTGAAAACTTTTCATGTGGCATCTTTTCAACTTGATAGCATCACATTCAGTCCCAGACCCTGAAGGAGTCAATCCACTCCTATTTTCAAGCATACTCCTACTGCCTGCTACCCCAATCTAATATGGGGATCTGATTCCTTTGGAGTCATCTCACTCTATTATGACAGAGACAGTATAACTCCTAAATATATACGCCAGACTTAATATAAACTTAATGTCAAAGAAACCACATGGAAAAACAAAGTAAACTGAATGTTAGATTAAAAATTAAAAAGATAATTGTTTAATAATTTCCCTGTTAGCATAAGTTAGTTGAACCAATAAAAAATCCTTGGTAGCCTTCATGTACACATTTGGATAATTCAAAATGATGCAATCTGTACACTTTTTTCCCCATATTCGTCATGACATTCTTCTATAAAACTGAATAATTGTCAATGATTCTTGAGAAGTATACTAACGATTCCATAGATAATTTTAGAATTCCAGGAAAATTAGCAGTAAAACAGCTAGACAACCTCCGGTGAACAAGTCTGAGCACCACTATTCACCTAAAAGCAAACGCATTGGAAAGGTTACATAGTCCATTTCCAATATACATGTTTAACACAAAGAAGAATTTATTACTACCACCGATAACAAACAACAACAGTTTTTTTCAAATAAATTATCACGGAATAATTAGAGTAAAATTTCAACTTAACTAATTGAACTACATGTATAATGTCTCCAAATTATTTAGGAACAACTGAAGTAATAGTTGTTAAAATACGAGGAGGATTTTAACTACTATAACTAATAATAAAAAACAACAGTTTTGTTTTAACCAACTTAACTCCTTGAACTACATGGGTAACGTTTCCAAAATAACAACACAAAACTCAAGCAACTAGAACTAGTACCTCAAGAAAAAGGAGGCTTAAGTTATTCACGTGTAAAGAAGAATCAAAAACCAAAACCTGGTCCCAAAACCCAACTTTCCCAAATTCTGTTACCAACCAAACAAAGAAAATTTCGGGCTAGTGCAGAGGAAAACAACAACTACCAACCAAAAACCCCAAATCAAACACTAAAACAACCAAACAAGTAATCCAAGCTCAAGACGCAAAAATTGATCTTCCTCGCGAGGATGATATAAGAGAAAACTTAGCCCGTATTCTTCGCAACCAATCAGAAAAATTTGGGGCAAAATGCAGGAAAAAAATCTAACTATCAAAAAAATAAAAATGCCGTAAACAACTAAATGCCAAAAAAACCCACGAGCACATTGTCAAATTCCAAACCCAAGACCCCAAACCCAATCCATCACAAAAGATTGATACGATGATAAAACTAAACGCATATTCTCCTCGCAACAAATCGGAGAAATTTGGGGCCAAAAGCAAGAAAGACAACAACTACCAACCAAAAAACCCCAAAAATTAAACACCAAGCAACCCCCACAAGTTCGTTTGCCAAAATCCACACCCTATACCAAAAACCCGATCCGTCTCAAAAGATTGACACAAGAGTAAAACAACTCCCAAATACCTTTGCCAACAACCACCGAAGTTTAGGGAAAAGTGCGTAGTAAACAACAACAGCTCAGAAAACCCTAAATTTAAACAAACAAAAAAAAAAGAAATAAAGCCCCCGCAAGTTCATTTGCCCCCATCCAAAGACAAGACTTGGAACCCGATCCGTCCTAATTCTATTCCTAACGAATCAGCGAAAAAGTTACGAAAAATCCGCAGATAAACAAGAACTACCAGCCAAAAACCCAGTAAGACAAGTCCCACAAGCTCAGACAACTAAGTGGGAAATTGGGCAAGATCTGATCATCGCATTAAATGCAAACCACCAATTAGAGGAAACAAAGAAAACGGACTACAAAAATAGCTACCAAGTGATGAATTACTTGCCTCTCAGATCATGGAGATTACAGAGTTTGGTCCGTGACTAAAAAGCTAAAGTGATTAGCGCGAGCGAAAGAGAGAGAGAAAGAGAGAGAGAGAGGGGTAGGCGAGTGAGGTCTACGAAATGCCCCTGACGGCAAAGCAGCCTAAGAAAAAGGGTTTGGTAATAAGAGTTGGTGCTTATATAGAGTAGCCATCTATTTGCATGTGCTAGTGGGTGTGAAGGTAAATTAACCACCACTCGTTTCAGTATCATTGTCCGAGGTAAATTAACAGAACAACGGGAAAACATATCCTAGTAAATGTGTTGAACAGTAAATTGATGATTATGGTATTTCAAATACTGAATTCAGAAAATCTCCATTATTTTGTTATAAATAATTCTGTTTTTTTTTTAAAGATTTCATAATGACAAATTATTTTGACTAAATAAGCACTTTTCTATAGTGATAATTAATTTTTTTAAGTGAAACTTAAATAAAAAAATAACCTTTTAACTTTAGACTAACTTTTAAATTTGGTCTTTGAACTTTTTGATATAAAACGTTGAATTTATTTAATATATCTTATAAGTCTAAGAAATTTCTAAAATGAAAATTAAATAAATGAAAGACCTTTTAACTTTAAACTAACTTCTAAAATTGGCCTATGAACTTTTTGACAGAAAAGGATGAATTTATTTTAACTCTAACTTCATGATCTTTTTCTTTAAATGTTGAAACTCTTATCTGCACATAAATTTGACAAATATTTACCTCCTAAGACTCCACTTATCATAATATATATTTGTTCCTACATACTTGCAATAGTATTTTCAACTAGCAATTATTCATTGGGAACAAGTACGCAGGTTCCAACAAAGCAAGCCCCACTAAAGGGAATAAATATAGAAGTTAATAAAAGAAAACCGTACTGAAGTCTACGCATTGCAACTTCACGGGTTAGCTTTTTGCTGCTCTAGCTAGTCACGAAGCATTTCCCTAATCACTCTTTGTTTATTTGTTGGATTGGGTGTCACAACCAAATAGGCTTTGTTAAAAAAACAATGTCTACGACCCGAAATATGAGGCTGCTGAGTGTTGGGCACTCACCTTGGGATGGCTGATCGTTTTTGGGAGGGTACTAGGTGCCTGAAGCCTGTAGATTTTATGATGAACAACTGTGGACTCAAAGCCTCTTGGGTACAGAAATGTTGACGTCTTGATCAAGCTGAAAGTGTCATACCGAGGCCACCAATCCCAGCAATCGATGACTTCATTGTCCAGCTCTAGTTTTGAAACCTTCAGTTGGATGCCAAGGTCCCCCAAGCAATCACTTCTGCAGAAAGCCAGTTCTATATTAATCTGATTTGCTCTTGTTTTACCTTCTAAGAGTACCACAACTAACTCTGAAATATTACCCAACTATATGAGGAGTTCCTGATTCTCATGATCAAGTTGAAAGATTTTGGTTAAACTTTGATCATTCAGGGTCCGAGCAATGGTGCTGAGTCTGATTATTCCATTTTTACAAGATCAACCTCTTGCTTGTGTCGATTGTGACTTCTGCTTTCACATGATCATTAGGATCTGCCAAAGATGGTTTACATTACGAAAGAGCCTAAGTTATGGGTTCGTTGGCATGGATTCCATGATAGAAACGAACAAGGTTACAATAAACTGATCCACTTAGTAAGTTCAACCCCGGAATTGCAGAGCATATTGACATCATCAATGACTTCACTAACACCATATAAAAGTAGAAGCGTAGCATCATTCTCTTCTCCAATATCCTGTATGTTTCAAGACCTCTTCTTATCATTATAGAAGCAAGTCAAAGATCAAATGATCTCTGGATTTAACAGTAATCTCACATCAAGTTTTATGATTGTTGTCTAAATTAATTAGCATATACCATAGGCAGCAGTCAAACGATGTTAAGTTCGTTTGGGAAAATACTCACCTGCAACAATAAATCAAATCCACGCAAGAGATTCAAAACCGTGTGGCGATTACTTTGGACTGAAGCTTGCAGACTCTGCAAGATCATAAAATAAATTGAGAAAATTAGCATCTCATTATAGGAATACCGAATTGATAGATAACTTATTCAAAGAAGTATGCAAACAAAGATGAAAGAAGCCAAGAGCAACTGCGTTGCTACTGCTGTTACAAGAAGTCAGGCAATTTGGCTGAGAAGTATGTTTGGAGAACTGGGTTCTCATCAAGATCAAGCTAAAATCGTTCATTGTGATAACAAATCCGTTATTGATATGGCAAAGAATATTGGTCAGCATGTCAGAATAAAGAATATAGACCTTAAACATCACTTTGTAAGAGATGTTATGGAAACATGAGAGATAGAACTGAAACATTACAGCACGGAAGAGTAGGCAATGGACGGGTTTGAGCAACTGAGACATATGATTGGAGTTATTTTCAACCACATCAAGGAGGAGTGTTGATTAATGTGGCTGAAGTCAAGGGTTTAGAACAGGCCACCTCAACCAGTTTTTGGACGGTCAAGATTTGGACGAAGTGGGCTTTGTCTTTTGTACTTTTGTTATGTGTGCTTTTGGAGAAAGAGAGGCTAAGGCTGTAGCTCTCTATCGTCTGGTCAAAGCAGTGCCAGATACACAGATCTACAGCTCTCTGGATTTGATGATGAAGATGAAATTGTGGGGGCAAAATCAGCAGGCGTGCTCTCTTGTATACGTGCTTAAGCTAAGTACTTTTCTATTTGTCTTTAAATAACTTTCAGATGGTGTGATCTTTTTTTTTTTTTTTTTGTGCTGTCTTTGTATTTTCAAACTCTTGGTCTTGTTAAATGTCGAATGAAGAACATTTCATCTGCTGTACTTTGTTTACATACTTTTCCTTGATTAAGGGACTGTCAATCAGACCAAAGGGTCCTTTGTCATCAATTCAACAATGATCTTCCATTATAAAACTGCTGGTTTTAGTATTTTGCTGCAGAAATGCAAACAGAGAAAGTTTTGACTTGAAGTGGACGCTCCCTTCAACCACCTGGCTAACCCGAATCTCACTCAACATAAGAGCCCCATTCTAGCCCATAGCCACAAATACTAGCCTTGATAAATTTTTCCCATTTTAATCAGAAATTAAAACTAGCAACAAGACAAGTGGTTTCAGAGAACATTACCCAATAGGAATAATTAAGAAACTAGGTTTCTTGCATGCAAAACCCATTGGTGCGAGAGGGATCACTCTGGGGGGTTGGAGGCCCCGATTCCCAGGGTGCAAATGCAAGGCATGAGGGGACTAAACCCTGAGAATCGCAAAGGAAAACAAAGGGTCTGAGAAGTATAGACAAATCTCGAGGTCCAAGAAAAAGACAGAAAACCGAGCTTGAGTTCTGACTTGTAATGAAAACACATTAGGCACTCAGAAAGAGCACCATGGATAGGCTGGCTCCGCTGATAAAGTCAAGAGTGGCTTTTTTGGCCAAAAGTTTCCATTCTGTGTCCTTCTCTTTATCTTAAACTTCTTCATCTTAGCCACTACTTAACGACCCAAGTTTCTGCTTTTGTTTATGGAGTATTCATTGGAGATAAAATGGAAAACTTTTTCATAACTACTTAAACAAAGAAAAATCTTTCCAACGTTCTGCCCCCAAAAAGAAAAAAAGAAAGAGCAAGACAAAGGACAAATAGGAGTTTATAATCTATCCTTGACAATTTTGGTTCCGCTCGAGGGAACTGTCGGCCCAAGACATTCAAGAGTCCACGTTTAAGAGGCCATATCTTCTTGCATGGATTTCCCAAGCAAGGCCACCAATGAGAAGATTCTTTAAACATGTATTCCTAAGTGGAAAACTAGAGATTTAAAACAAGAAAACATGTGTTTTCATTTATTTGAATTCATATATTACCCTTGTAAAGTGGCATCATATACCTTGATTATCAACTCAACGTGACAAATGGGGATATAACAATATAAGCATGTAATTAAATAAAAATAAATTTCACGTGGACAAAATATCAACTTTGAGACTCGAAAAATTATAAAGCAAACATACATATCTAGTTTTAATACCATATTAGAGTATGAAAGTTAGTTTCAAAATGTCAAAATATTAAATAAAAAAAATCCCATCCTTTGTAAGACACTAAAAGAATCCCCATTGACGATGAGACAGCACCTTTGTCTTCTATGCATCGGGAAGACGATCGGAGGTCCAAGATGAGTACACACCATGGGGAATTCAGTGTCAAAAACTACTAGCAGTTGCCCTCTAGCAACCCACATGGCCCATGAGAAGTGTTGGGCTGGGGAGCTGATGCTCCATGAATTTGTAGCAGTATAAAAGATACTTTTTATTCCATTAATCCTTTGTACCAGTTGAATCATGGGGCGTGAATCGATTCTATTGATATAGATTGAGTGCGAATTTTTCTCTGTTCACCTGGGAGCCAAATCAAAGAATCCTAATCGATGACCGAGCATGATTAATGGCTGGGATCTTGTGCACAATTTCTTTGGTGGAAAGTTGCCTGTTTTTCCTGTCATCCACTGCCCAAGGCTCGTCAAAATAAAGTTTGATTTTGCGACTTTTCACTGAGTGCTCTGGCATTTGACTATCGTTACCACTTTTATCCAATAAAATCTTAGTTTTCAGAGCCTCGTCAATGTCATTGATCCTTGAATCATGAATGACATCGGGTGTGTAATGCTTCCTCTTAATGTCGCAAAGCCCCCACCAGGAAATTACATCTATATTATTGGTTAGGATTGCCATTCACACCAATAACGCACCAAATAACCAGCAGCTAAGGATTACCGCAGTTATAATGAAACAGGATTTTTCAAATAAATTATATATATAGATAGATATTATGCATACATACACACAAACAAATATATCCATACAATATAATAGAAAATAGAACACAAAACAACACAATATCTGAATCGTTATTTTATAGGATTTCAACACTTCAAGAGTAGAATCCAAACATTAGATTATCACATTAAAATACAAAATTGTAAAAGGTTAAGTCCACTTCTCCTAAAAGATGATATTAAGGAAAATAGTTATTCAAACTTATAAAACATATTACAAATACTTTTCCCTTTGATGTGGAATTTTGTTGTCTAATACTCTGTGGGTAATCCAAGTTTGGTTTTTTGTTGCGAAGAACTGGCTCAAGACCACTTCTCCCAAAAGACCTTAAGAATTATTTGAGTTTATAAGATATATCACAAGTAGTTTTCTTTCTAATATAAGACTTTATTATCTAATAAAAACAATATGATTGGTTGTTTTAAGCTCATGGTTTACTCCCACCAAGCAATCTATTGGCACTTTATTTTATCGTTGAAAGTTGAATCTTCTTATAATAACAATTACCTCGATTGTTCTACATGACTTGTAAAGGAACGGAAAGGCATGAGGGCGGTGGACTTGCACAGAAGTCTTTGGCACGCAATGGGGGTCGCTATGGTCAATATTTATTGTTGTCTAAAGTTGGATTTACACTTATGGCCTCCAAGTGTAAAGTAGGTAAAGATGGACTAACTTGTTATGATAAAGTGATTCTCGACAAAAAGAAAATGACTAAAATAAACGAGGTGGATCTACTTTGATAAAGTGATATTGGAAATATTGGTAATGCAACATTATCTTGAAATGGTTAGTTTACCCACTAAAAAACCAAAGTCTGCAGGTTTTTGAAAAAATATTGGAGACCCATTGGTCTCTCAGAGATAGATTTTGTCATTCTTCCCTTATATAGCACATTAGTGTTTGAGCATTCATGCAACCAAAACATGATACGGTGATTCCCACTGACATTCAAATTATTCGTTGTTCCTGACACTGCTGCATTATACAGAAGCCTGTAGCATTAGGTGTTCTAAATGCAATTTGTCTCCGACATTACTTATCCTTGTGTATTCGTGCGTGATCCTGTGTGTAACTCGGCAGGTGGATGTCCGCGGATGATAGTCTATTAGTGAACGCCGGCAGACATGTCAGTGTGGAATATTTCAAATCACATTTAGTGCTCTTCCCGTGTGTCTAATTGTTGTCAGAGTTTGTCTCCTTAGAGAGCACTCCGGTCTGCAGAATTTCCCCTCCGATTTTAAACCAGTGCAAGTCCATGGGATGAATCCCAATAGCAGCAAGATTACACTCTTTCTACTTCCGGCGACTTTGTTGAGATTTCAAGTAACCCTGAAAATGTTCCTTTGTTTCTTTTCATTTCGAAGACTGGTCAGTGGGTACCGTGCAGGCTAAACCAAAGGCAGAAGAAAGACTGCATCCAAAGAACGATCTAAAAGAAGGAAACAAGAGGGCCAGAACAAGCGCAGTTGACTGGAAGGGTTCAAGTGGAGCTGCCAATTAAAACCTGTGATCTCTGTCGGCAGGCACCACCTGTTTTTCATATGGAGAAAGGATATCTTATGCAAATCTGGAAGAAGATTATGTTACCCACTTCTAGGAAAACGTAAGAAGATTTGCAAGTTTTGAGTGTGCACCCCCACATGCACTCTGTTCCTCAAACCGTACACTTACTATAATTGTACTCGAGAGTATTGCGACGCAGCTCTTGACAACGGTTGCCTCTCCTCTCGATAGACACTACAGAGATTCGTTGTGTTTCACGTTGAATATTTATCCTCTGTTCATTGAATGAATTCCCCAATAAAGCTAGCTTATTTTGGCAGTACTGACTTTGTCTGCACTTTCCCTTTCCCGACATGCTTTAGCAAGACGTGAAGTTGTTCAAGAAACTCCGGTAATTGTTCCTTACTCAACGAATCACAACAAAAGAAGAGTAAACTTAGGTGTCGGACTAGGTTGGAGTGCTACACGACCTCATTTGAACAAACCTTGTAAGATCTCCAATCCTTTGAGTATTCCTCAGAGAGGTCGGCAGAACTCCTTCATGTGGGCTTCAAGACCAAAAAGCTCTGGTTAAAGGTCTGAGCATCCGCAACCAATTGTCACGATGGTTGTGAGGATGAAATCTTTTGAATGTTTCAATGGACAAAAATAAAAAAGATCACTTGCTTGGTAAGATGTTAAGAAAAAAGATATCTTTGGACCAACCAAATCCAAGGGAAGAAAAGACTAAAGCTTCAATTTAGTAATACGATATTGACTGAGATGTGAAAGTCTGACATATACTTTTGTCGGGTAATGAGCCACTATTTGCTAATAATCCACACAATTTTCACAAATTCGACCATGAAATTCGGCTACCTTAGTAAGCTAAGCATGAAACTCGACTCCATGGGAAAGCGAAGTGGTTCAGGTTTAAGTTGCAGTGTTTGGATTGAAAAATCTCCTTAATAAACAAGTGCTGCCCGTGGAATGTGGGCGGCAGTGATATGATGTCCTTTCTGTTTGCAGGGCCAAGGACGGCCATTAAGTTTGAAGTTTGAAGATTTTGATCGACGCAAATTACCCTTTCGCATATTCGGAATTTCTTTTTTTCTTTTTCGCAAAAGCCGAGTCAAGCAAACACTCAGGTCGTCGTCTATGGAGTTTTGACAAAGTGGCCTCCCTTCTTTGACCCGATGAACCTCTCTCCTCCTCGACTCGCTTCTTGGAAACTAAAATTCCTAGCTTTTGTGCCCCACAGTTTACACTCGCTAGATTGAGTTCAAAGTGGGAACTTACCTCTTTTTCCTCTTAGAAATTTCCGAGCTGCTTCGGGCTTTGAATATTCAAACCGTGTTCTTGGGAAGAGAACGATGTTTCGTTGTTGTCTCGAGAACCATTTGTGGGTTTCATCCACCTTTCTGAGTCAGTTCTCCTGAATTATCAATCTCTGGTTGGTATTTTAATCTCTAACAAATTTCCTTCTGTTTACCTGTTTATTTGTCTTTTACCTTTTCGCTTCGGTAGACTTCTTTTGATCAGTATGCAAGTGAAGTCAACTGGGTTTCTCAGTTTTCTGGATTTCATACTATATCTGATGCACGGTGTGAATTTCGATATGAGTTTCTCCAATATGTATTTTCTCAACTGGGTGTGCTTGAATCTCTGTGGAAAGCTGACTTGGGTTTTTATTTTCCTCTGTTTGTGTTGAATTTTGTCTCAGGTTATGATGGTAGGAGGGCGATGGTGCTGCGGTCTCAGTATTTGGAGTCTTTTGTACATACAATGTTGTAATCTCTTGACCAATTTTCTTTAGTCTGTAGCTCTTGTTGTTTATCAGGGAATCTTGATGAAGATGGTTATGAATTACCAACCTCTTGCTGTCGTCCTTATCAGTGTTTCTCTCTGGATTCTCCTTAGTTCTAGTTTGTGCTACGGAACTGCGACTGATATTTATTGCTTGAAAAGAATAAAAGCTTCACTCGAAGATCCTTATAGTTACTTGAAATCTTCATGGGATTTCAAAAACACAACTGAAGGCTTCATCTGCCAATTTATCGGGATCGATTGCTGGCACCCCAACGAGAACAAGGTTTTGAATATTCGCCTTTCGGATATGGGATTGAAGGGCGAGTTTCCTCGCGGTATTGAGAATTGCTCAAGCTTAACAGGCTTAGATCTTTCAAACAACAAACTGTTTGGAAATATTCCGAAAGATATCTCTCAGCTTCTACAGTATGTGACATCTCTTGATCTCTCATCTAACAATTTTTCGGGGGAGATCCCAGGGAGCCTTGGAAATTGCACTTATTTGAATGTACTGAAACTCGACCATAACAAGTTGAGCGGCCAGATTCCTCCCCAACTGGCTCTGCTTAGTCGGCTTAAAACGCTTACTTTGGCTAACAATCTTTTGACTGGTCAAGTCCCCAGCTTTGCTGGGGGTTTATCTCAAGCCGAAGTTTATGCCAACAATCCAGGACTATGTGGGGGTCCTCTGGGAGATTGCCCGTCGACTCCAAAGAAGTCTCACACTGCAGTCATCGTGGGAGCAGCAATTGGTGGGATGCTCCTTGCAGCTGTATTTGTGGCTATATTTATGCTCTTCTTTTTGCGTAGAGTGGTTGTGAAGAAGAAGGAAGATGACCCTGAAGGAAACAAATGGGCTAAGAGTTTAAAGGGAGTTAAAGGCATCAAGGCAAGCTAACTTAATGGTCCTTTTTCTATTGCATACTTGAGATGAAGAGTGTGGTTATTCATTTTCTTTTTCTTTTTTGCTTTCTATCTCTCTTTCTTTATACACACGCGCCAACTTACACATATTTTTCTGAGTTTCTATGCTTACTCTTTCAAACTGTATTGTGCTGAAATGAAGTTATTTTGCCTCAGGTATCAATGTTTGAAAAGTCAGTTTCAAAAATGAAATTCAATGATCTCATGAAGGCTACTAACAACTTTAACAAAGACAATATTATTGGGAAGGGAGGAACAGGAACCGTGTACAAAGCAGTCCTGGATGATGGCACTTCACTTATGGTCAAGAGGTTGCAGGAATCTCAGCACTCTGAGAACGAATTTCGGTCTGAAATGGCCACTCTTGGCAGTGTAAAGCACCAAAACTTGGTTCCTCTCCTAGGTTTTTGCCTCGCAAAGAAGGAGAGGCTTCTGGTTTATAGGCACATGTCAAATGGCACCCTCCATGATCAGCTACATATGGTTGGTGATGGTGGCAAGCTTATGGAGTGGACTTTAAGGCTGAAGATTGGGATAGGGGCAGCTAGAGGATTAGCATGGCTTCATCATACCTGCAATCCCCGTATTATACACCGGAACATAAGCTCCAAATGCATCTTACTGGATGCAGATTTTGAGCCTAAAATATCTGATTTTGGCCTTGCCAGGCTCATGAATCCTGTTGACACACATCTGAGTACTTTTGTGAATGGGGAATTTGGGGATCTGGGTTATGTTGCTCCTGAGTATGCAAGAACTCTGGTGGCCACTCCAAAGGGTGATGTTTACAGCTTTGGAACTGTGCTTCTTGAGTTGGTGACTGGAGAGACACCAACACATGTCAGTAAGGCTCCTGAAAACTTCAAGGGGAATTTGGTAGAATGGGTTACGCAGCTATCAAGCAACTCAGAACTCCAGGACGCCATTGATAAATCCTTGGTTGGGACAGGAGTTGACGATGAGCTTTTTAAGTTTCTCAAAATTGCACGTAATTGTGTAGCATCAAATCCCAAGGACAGGCCTACTATGTTTGAAGTGTACCAACTTCTAAGAGCTATTGGGGAGCGATACAATTTCACAATCGAAGATGAGTTGCTTTTGCCTTCTGATACTGGCGATGCTGATCGCTTAGAGGAGCTTATCGTTGCTCGTTAGGTAAAGCAGAGTAATTGTTAAGTTATGGAAGAGGTATAGGGATGTGTGTCACCATAGCCCATATTTAGTTATCTGCTATATGGTTTTTAATGAAAACTAATATTCTAGAAACTAGGTTGTTTTTACACATCCAAGTGCAGATATATTGTAATGTTATCGTTTTGCAATGTCCCCATTTGTAATATATTTCAATCAGTTGTGATAGTCCTTCATCATGTATAATTTGTTCATGTCAAAATTTCTTTTGTTCTGCAGGTTGTTTCATATTCACGGTCGTTTACTCATTATTCATTATAATTTTTTTTTCTTTTGTTTTAAAGTTTGTTTTCCATTCATTAGAGATAACAGTAATTGGAAATGCTGTTTGCATAATTAATAAATAATTTATCTTGGAATTGTTGCCAAACCATTGTTTTTGGTAGCAACTAGTAGCTTTGTGTGTGGGCGGTTATTTACTTCCTATGAGGCAGGATCATTTGTGTGGTGTTAGTAGATTGGTGTTTGTGATTGATGATTTTCTTCCGACTTGTTTTACATATGAAGGATGCATACTACATTAAGTTCATGAAACATAAATAAGCTTGTATATATTTGTGAATGTTAGACAGACATCCAAAGAATTTTGTTAAGTAAATAACCTGTGTACGGCCCTTAAGTGGTTCTGGAGAAATAGGACAAGATGGGTGCAGTTTTGCCTAATTCCAGATAAAGTATATTTATGGAAGATTTTCCCCCTCGTTGTTGATTAGTCTTATCAGTAGTAGGTAGCCTTTAGAACCTAACATATCCAATCGACTGCTGTTTAGCATCTACCTTCAGGCTATTACAGGTGCATTCTCATTCTATTTATTTCCTCCCAATAAAACAGTAATGGTGAAAATAACCTAAGTTTGCAGTTGAACTCTGTTGAGGGTCTGGATGGCCTTTCTGTTCTATTTCTTTTGTTGAAAACAAAAAATAAAGTGAAAAAGGGTGAGAAGAATTTCTCTTTTTGGAGGCCTGGTTGCTATGTACCCTTCCTGATTTTTATGATCATATAGTTTAAATGAAGTGATATTTCTTGGTTAACTAGTAAAGTGATGCCACACCATAATCTTTTTGACATTGTAATTTTGCATCTTTTCCCCCTCCCTTCGTCTTTTTGCTGTGTAGGGGACTGTTTGTTGGTTAAAGACTCACTGAATGCATGTGGGACCTATCAATAAGGGAAAAAAAGTGGTGTGTGATTCAGCTTCTAGCATCTTTAAGCAGGGGATAGAGCATGCTCACAGCAATAGTTCCACTGGCCGTGGGTATTTTGAGAGAGGAAACATAGATTATATTATCTTAAGTGATGGTTGGATGAAATGTTACTATAGCTCCTTTTTCTCATCCTTTTCAAAAAGCAAAAAGCCAAAAGCCAAAAGAAGAAGAAGAAGAGGAGAGAAGGAAAACCACTTCTAAGAGAAAATGGTAATAGCTAATTTTGATAAGGAATGATTATATGTGCAAACTTTTCTTTCTAGTGCTTGATTTTTTATTTTATTTTTGGATAATGTAAAAACTTTTGCGGCAATGTTTTTGGAGTATGAAAAATCCTCGTAATGTCTGTTTCTAGTAATAGATTATTTTGGGATTCTGAAGAAACCTTCATAGCAATATTCAGAAGTTACATCAATTTTGATTTACTGGAGAGCTCACTCTATAGGTGTCAGTATAATTAGTTGTTTTTTTTTTTCCCTCTATCTTTTGTTTTGTTTCATGAATGTCTCTTATATTTACCATGTGCTAGGGTTGCATCCTTTCCTCTTTTTCAATAAAGTGTTAGTTTATGACTGATAAAGCTTCAGATGATTTTGTCCCTTGAAAGCTGCTAACGCGTTGGATTTGACATAATCTTCGTAGGCATGAGGCTTTTTATTGAATAAAAGAAACAAGCACCATTTGACACTTCTTTATGTAAATTCTGTCAAAACTTGTGTGCTTCTGGTTCATTATTAGAAGTCATATAATCCTCTGCAAGCTTGCTCTTATTTGCGTGCTCATATAAGATTGTTCTTTGCTATTCTTTGTAGACCATGAAATAAGATAATTTACATCCTTCATGTAAATGATTTTTTTCATAGGGATCCAGACTTGGTAGTATTACTCATTACAGAATGTATTACAGCACATTGGTTGTGTACCATAGTGATATTTTATATTATGTCAAGTCCTATATATTCACTGTTAACGTTTTGGTTTTTGGTCAAGGTTTTTTGAAGGCTATGTTTCACATCCTGCAGTCCAACCATAAATTAAATATAGATAAGGTTTTATCTAGTTCCATAGGCATTATAGGTGCTGACTTGCTGCCTCTTGATTCGTTTCGAGCCAATTAAAAGTTGGTTCCCAGCTTTTAAGCATTTACATGGATTTGTCTGTTTTTCACATGTTGAATTGCTTATCCCAGGTTATTCACGCATCTCTGTTTCCGTGTGAATATTTTTAACTTTTGCAGCTCTTACATTTCTCTCAAATGCAATTTTCTTGTTTCTTTGCTAGCAATATTCCGATGCTTCAATACACATGAACTTTAAGCACGTATAAATTTCTTTTTTCATTTAATTTTTTAAACCTGTAATTAAAAGGGAACTGTGCCTTTGGGAAGCATACACGACAGTATTATTTCATGGCCATTTGATTTCTCAATTGATCCAGGGCTGAGGGAACTGTCAATAGAACTATGAATGTGAAAATGAAACCATAGTTATAAATAGTATCTGTGTGTATGTGTGTGTGTGTGTGTGTGATAAATCGAATTGTCACGGTTTTGCATGGAGGTCGTAGCTTCAAATGATGAAATTTGTGTTTGTGTGAGAAAGTGATAGGATTTGCTTCATTATATGCCATCATTTTTCTCTCCCTCCTAAGTGGTGGTGTACTGAACAGTACGATTTTTGCAGCATTTAGTTGTCTGCAACTTTTCCTGGTATCATAGATCTTTTAACTACTGACAGAAAAGTTAAGTAGGGAGGACCAACATTAGTTTAACGGGATTAAGGGTGAGTTAAATTGAGTTCAGGGTACATCTTTTCACAGCCTTTAGTGCAGTTCGAGTGTAATCTACACCGACAGTCTTCTGGACATTGTCGAAACAGGGCATTTGCACGTCTACACAAGGGAATAACATGCCCTGTATATTTAACTTTGCCAAACATCCTATTCTGCTACACTAAGGATACCTGATACTTGTAGCTAGCTCCCCTTGCTAAGTCATTGTTTCCTGAAACCAAGATGTGGCTGCCAGTTTAAGATACAGAACTTGCTGCTATTTTATTCAGGGGAATTCTGCAGCCATTTGGTTCGACATCTTTGCTTGACTTCCTTTGTCCTTGAGAAATATGAATTTTATGATTTAATTCGTCAATACTTGTTTTCTTTTTCCTTTTTCTTTATTGGGTTTCACTTTGGAGATTTCTTTAGTAAAAATTCTATAATGGTATTTCTTAGCCGTGATTTCAAGATATAGCAGCTTTGATAAAATGTTAAAATTGGACAAACTTTAAATGTGGGCTATTTATTTCCATATATTAAGATGGGGTGGCAAATTCCACAATGAATAATTTTTCTTTTCTTTCAAAAAAATACTTTTCTTGAACTCAAATTCGTGATATTTTACTTATGTGGGAGTGAAATTGTTATGTAGCATCAAAAAATGTGTTGGTCAACTATTGTTAATGTTGAATATTGTTACTACCAAAGTAACATGTCATATAGAAAAATTGTGTTAGTCAACTATTGTCAAGTTTTAATGTGTGGTATGGAAGTACCATGTTTGTGAATGTGTTGTTATAGAGAGAAATAGTAAAAATTTAGTACAATTTGTTATGTTTTAACGACATTCTTACAATGTAGCATACTAGGAGATCTAAGGTTGCCAATTGGAAGAATATGAGATGTAATGTGCTTTAATCAGTATTTGTTTAAATTTTTCATTACTTATGTTTGATAATATTAAAATAACTACGTGAAATAGAGATGGAGTTGGAAACTTTCATTTATTAGTCTATTTTAATTGAAAAATAAATGAATTTTGAGCTTACCATGAAGAGTTTCTAAGTCACATAGATAGATGATAGGAATCATTATAAATTTCACGAGCAACTATTAAATTGAGACATGACAACAAATTGTAAACCAATATGGTATGGCCGAAGTCATTAGTCTAACAACTCTTGTACTTTTAACTAGAGGAGAGACTATTTGGTTGATTAGATCCAGACTAGTGTTAAGGTTTGGTTGTGAAGCATGTAAAATGCACTTGTCTTATGTTATAAAAAATGATTGGATGATGGAGGCCTTAAAAGCAAATGGATGATTCTATCTTTAGCCTATCTTTGGGGAAAGGAAGCAGTTTGTGATAATGAAATTTGAGTGAAATTTGAGCCAATTTAGTCCATTGGCTTAAGAGCGGCTTTTGGTGCGCCCGGGCCCATGGTGAGGGCGCTCTGGATTTAGGTGATCATACAATCGTACCACCCATTTATTGAGAGCATCAGAAGAAAACAAGAACCTCAAAAGGGGGCTCTCATGTTCATCAACGAGAAAAAGCTTTATCAATTGGGGAAACAAAAGGGATTCTTGTGGGCGTCAAAAGGGGTCATCATTGGATCCGAAAGATCATATGGTGGCCACCATAATCAAGTGGTTGACCGCCCAAATCTTCATCTTGAATGGTTACATCAATAAAGTAGTGGAAATGTCCAAGCTGGTTCCCTTATGGAAGGGGAAAGATATTAACCAGAAGATTTGAACACCAAGTTCAGCATAGTTAGAACGATCAAAGATTACCTAAAAGTTAACTTAAGAATTAGAATGTACTCTTTTAATTTATGCTTCATCTTAAGAATCTTATCTTTTAATGTAAAACTCTCATTTTGTACACAAATATAAACAAGTTTATCACAATCTTCACATGTAAATGTATTTTCTTTCTTCATAACATTAGAAAATTCAACACATGTTGAAGCTGTGTAAGTTGATTTCCGACATCAAACCCTGTTGTGTGACGCCCATAGAGCAATGCATGTGATTCCTGCTGTCCAACTTGGTGGGAACCCTCTTTAACACAAGTATCACGAGTCTCTGAGATATTGACAGGGTGCTTTTGTAGTATCAGGTCCAAAAACCTCGCACGTTTGTGAAAGTTAAAACACACAGAACACGCTCGCACTAACCTGCATTATTATTATTGTTCGATCACACCAAAGAACGTTGGCCATGGGTTTATTCCAACCTAATCACTACACAGTAAGCTCCCGTTTCATTTTTTGCTTGACTGGTAGTTCTCATGCACCTGACGAGAGCGCCTGACATATGGCTTTTTCTTCCCTTTTTCCATCTCCCTTGCCGTCCTTTCATGGCAGAGCTGTTTAAAGATTCTGCGAGCTTCATAGCTTTTTCAAATTATAACTAATGGATTGTATACTTGACTTTGCTTAGTATCACTAAATGCAAATCATATCAAAACGATCTGCATATCAGCACCTGTACCCATCGACGCCCATTCAGATAGCATTTGGTAATTGTGCTTTGCTTAAAGTCTTTGAATCAATTAAGTGAGAGCTTCTGATTCCAACCTCCCCCACTTCCTATTACTGGACCAAAAGATTGAAGTTTTTTTTGCTGCATCTAAATTGGCAGAACACATATGCAGAGGTACTGCATTGGCAGTCATGGCGAGCTGATGAAACATAATGATACTCAAACACAACTTTGGGTGAATGAGCTAGGCGAAGTGAAGGATCTCCGGGATTATAACTTTGGGTGTTACTATTTTGTATACCCCTAGACGAAGGGCTTATAGTTTAGTTAAAATATGAAAAAAAAATAAATATATTAACAGTGAAATTATGGATGATGAGTATTATATTATTAAAGAATATATTAAGAATTGTATTTATAAGCTAATGGATTTTACCAAATTTAGAGTCAACTTTTGGGTAAATATTAGTTCTATTAATATCTTAATATGTTATATCACCAGATAAAATAATAGCAGAGTAAGATATTTGATAACTCTGAATTATCTGTTTTTGTGGTCTTGGTGGAAAATGTGTTTTTGTCCATATGTAATCTTGAAAAACAGTGACCCTTTTTTCCTTGGACTTTTGGAACCTTTCTTCTGGGAAGGATTCGTCTTACAAGTTCTGAATCATCCAAAAGGACAAATATCAGAGTTTGATGCTGCTTTCATCTCTGACCAGCCTCATATGGAAGTTTATTGAAGAACAGATAACATATACATTACATGGAATAATTAAACAAGTGAGAAATTGGAGATGGTTTCGTAACCATTCCAAAGTCATCACACAAAAGCATCTCATACAAGCCGAAATTATAAATTAAAACATAAGAATGGAGAAGGTAACACCTGCAGCTTAGGAAATTGATGTGAAGTTCCAGAAGGACTTAGGAGTTGACCAAATTGGCCACAAACTCTTCAATGTTTTTATCAGAACTTCCACCTTGGTCGACAGCCTCTGTGGCCAGTTTCCTCCACTGGGAGGCATTTTTCTTAATCTCTTTCCCCTTCTCCCCCTCCATTATTTCCCTTATGCAATGTTCTAGTGCCTCTCGCCTGACTAACCCTTTCTCATCAACGGGAGCTTTTAGTCCCATCTTCCAAATATCACGGATATACTTTGCGTTCGTGCTTTGGTCTGACCATTGTGGCACTCCAATGATCGGCACACCAAAGCTAAGGGCCTCCAAAGTAGAGTTCCACCCACAATGTGTCACAAAGCATCCCACTGCCTCGTGGTCTAAGACCTCCAACTGCGGACACCAATGAACCATCAATCCCTTCTCAGATGTCTCCGCCACGAAGTTTTGGGGGAGCTTTGCTTCTTCTGAGGCTCTGACCACCCACAAGAAGTAGCTGTTGCTCATTTTCAAAGCCCAAGCTACTTCTTGCATTTGCTCAGCTTCAAGAACGGCTAAACTCCCAAAAGAAACATAAACAACCGACCCTTTTGAACGATCCTTCAGCCATTCCATGCAAGCATCCGTGTTTGGTTTGAAGATGCTGAAACCGTAGAATTTGTCATTTTCAAGTCGCTTATCTAAGAACATAGACGGTATAGTTGGTCCTATTGTCCCCAGTCGCCACATCTTCGCCATCCACTTCGCCTCCTACAAAGAAATTTATCACACCAATAAATTATCACAAGCGCATATTCATGTAAAAGAACAGGAAATTAGTAGTTTACAGACTCCGGTTTACTTGCTTACCTCTTTCTCTAACTCATAAAACGTGTTGCAAAGCACCCAATCAGCTTCGTCAATATTGGCAAATTGATCCACAACCATGTCAAAGAAAGCTGGATAGGATCCAAAATCATAAATCAAGGACGGCGTGTCCTGAGGTTCAAGTGGCGGCAACCCAGGAAGCAAAATTTCTGGCCCTGAAAGAGGGAGCTTAAGAACTCCTTTGTAGACATGGTACAATATATTATCAACAGCACAAGATTGAGTGAAAAAAACAGCGCTGACTAAGCCTAACTTTTTGGCTATGTTTAAAGCCCAAGGCAAGAAAGCATCATATACAATACAATCAACAGGGAAGCCTGAAGTGGAAAGTTTCCCAAGGAGCTTAGTCAGAGTTTGAGCCCCCACTCGCCAAAAGCTCTCCAAATAGGCTTGAATGCTCTCAGCTTGCTCTATTCCGCCTTCATCATAACCATCGGAGATGGTCTCCAGCGCAATGGAGCTCACCTCTTTATGTATGTTCTTGGCGATGGAATAGGTGGTGACAAGTGTAACTCTTACTCCCTTTTGCTCCAAACGCTTGGAGAATTGGAGCATAGGATTGATGTGGCCTTGGCTTGGATAGGATAAGACCAAGCAGTGAGCTCTGTAGGCATTCTTATCTTTCTCCATTTCTGCTAACAGAACGTTTGTGGTCTCTTCTTAATCTTTCTCTCATTGTGTTAGATAGCTGCATGTTTAAGTACAGATATGAACGCGTTAAGTGCAAAAATTTGTCAAAAGGGAGGGGCGAGTTGCAATTTGGTACTTTTGTGGTTTGAGTCTTTACAGAATTCGTGGTTGTGATGCTAGTCAGAATTAATAATATATTGACAAGTTAACATCTAACTTAATTAAAAAAATTGCAAGCAAAATAGTAGATAAAAAAGTGGACTTTTTGGCCACCTTTCTAATCATATTAATTAGAGGTTGTTAGGTGTGATCAGTGCTTAGAAGAAAGAGAAAATCATTTTCTAACTACGCTCATCTAGTTGCATCTGTTTAAAGAATGGCTAACCTGCAGTTACCTTAGAACACGAGTAGCTCGAGATGGAGGACAACTGGTTATCCCTCTTTGATAAATAGGAGCTTTTGTTCAAATTCTATTTCTAGTCTCTGCTTAACAACTTAGTTTTGATTGTTGTTTATCATAATTGCTTATACTTCAAATGTGAAGAATCAAAAATCATGTTTTGTGATAGGTAGGTCAACATTTTTTCTCCCTTACATATATGATTTTATAGAATTATAGTATAGGCTATGATCTTATGTGCAGTTCATAATTATTACTGATAGAATAATCATTTTCACTCGTAAGTAACGCCACTAGGGCCCAAGCAGCTCGAAAAGTTGTCCTTGTTAGCACTCCTTATTGCTGGTTGGCCCGATCTGGGTTTGCTTAAACCAGTAGTCAGCGCCTCGATCTGATTGAACAAGTGCAATCTTCATTTTTTTTGTCTTCCTAACTCACTTTGACGTGTGCCAAAAACTTCCAAAAAAACATCAGGATGCTTATAAACGAGGCCAGCCAAACACTCATTTCAGCCAGGTTCTTCAATTGGACAACACAAACCAGAATTATATGATACAATTCTTTTGGGACTGGCAGCTGGGAACTTTCTTTGCTTAGCCAAAAAATTATATTAACCAAAGTTATGCACGCAGTCGAATTTGGAAAAGCTAAATTTAAGATAAGAGTTCTTCTTTAACTGGAACATAATCCTCGTTTGAGAAACGTAACCCAGTCTTTGATGCTAAAAGTTTTGAAATCCTTTGCCAAAAACGGTGTTTATACCTATTCAGGAGTAGCAATGAGTAGATCATAATTTAAAGACGATGTCAGTATCTATAATTTCATCTCATACTAGTGGAGTTCCATTTTTGGGATCTTATATAAAGGGGTGTCTCAATATTTTTGGAAGAATATTACTGGGCCCACTTAATATGATATTGGAACAAACTTTTCTTTTCCCTTCCGGCCGACAACCATATTTTCGTAGAGAGGCAAAACATATGCAGAACCCAACAACAATTTGCAAAGCCTTTTTTTGAATGCATAGTTTTCTTTGCAGTTATTTAAGTTTTGCACAAGTAATTATTTTTCTATAAGAGGATGGATGTTTTCTTTTGTCTTCAAAGCCATAAGGATACTTTTTAAAGACTATACTCTTATTGTTAAAGGTTGGAAGATTCATCTTAAAACTTGTAGGCAAGAGGTGATAAACTTCAACCATCAATGAGTCCAAAAACTTTAAATGTTGAACCAAATCCCAACAGACCTCAATGTTGAGGTCTGGTTGAAGAGGGGATTAGCCTAACTTCTACAAGTTCCGAGAAATTCAATTTTACCCATACGAGTAATCAAGAGTATTAACTTTTATGAAGCTATTTTCTCGTAATTATTAATTCTCGTGTAGTAGGTTTGTGCAAAGATCTGTCTAAATGATGGTACTTATCTGAAGTGATGGGTCATAAATTTACAAGTATAGTGGATTGGCGCAATGATCTTATCAACTTTGTCCTTGTGGACCTTCTCTTTTCATTTTCAAATATCACAAGCCACTTGGCGCTGCCAAACGGATCGGAGGACTAATAGCGGCAAAAACAAAAGGTAATTGTCATCATGTCGTTTCCACGCGAAACACTCGGAAGGTTAGCCGAGCAAAATGGGTGACATACGACATTTCACGAATGACTGAAGCGTTATCAGAAACATCAACATAAAAAGAAATGAAATCCAAAGCAAAATTTTAATGGACGAGAGGACGCATCCGAAGTCGGTCGAGGCCATAAATCGATGAACATTACCCCAATGAGGTAGCGTTGACAAGAGAATGGCTGAACCGTGTGAGTTCTTTTATGTTGAGAAAGCTGATGAACATAGAAGGAAGGAGCAAAAAACTCTATGAACAGTAATAGACATAGCCTAAATAAGGGAGTGAACGGGAACTCTCCACGTCATCCTTTTAATTTCTGTTGGCTTCTCAACAGTCGATGATGTGAGGACGGAGCTAAATCTTCTTCCAAATCCCATGTGTTATGCGGGTCTAAAAGTGATGTTACACACGCCGAATCTGGGTTGGTGAGGGAAGTATGTAAAAGATGATGTCCCAAAAGAAAAACCAGCAACAGAAAGTTTGAAGCGTTTCCGTAGAAGAAGACACTTAGACCTTTATGAAACTCTGTTATGGAACACGGGATATTCACTAATGCAATATTAGGTTGAATTGATATATCACAACTAGTGTAAATATTTTTATTATTGTTGGCTTATGTATTTCCCATGTATGGTTTTATCATAGGTCTATATAAAGACCAGTATAAGAATTACAACATTATCAATAGAAAGAGAAATTCCCGTCTTATTTTGTGATATGGTATCTGAGACCAGGTAGGTCTTACGTGCTTCCCCTCCTTTTTCATCCCACCCGAGTGTCTCGGTCTCTTTCCTCACTGCCGTTTTTTCCCAGTCCCACCTTTCTTACCTCTTTCCTCACTGCCGTTTTTCTTCCCGAAGTCCCCACCTTTCTTATCTCTTTCCTCACTGCCCTTTTTTTTTTTTTTACCCGAAGTCCCCACCTTTCTTACCCTTTGTCAGCTTTTCTTTTTTGCCTCCACATTAGCCTTTCTTCCTTCAAGAATTCCTTCACGTTTTTCCGAAATCTCGACTTTCTTACCCCTTGTCGGCTTTTCCACTGAAGTCTTTCCCTTTTCGGCTTTTCCTTTCCACATTAGCCTTTACTGCTTTCCAAATTTTTCTTTTGCCACCGCCACCCTAGCCGCACTTTCTTTTCCAAATTCCTTACAATCTATCGCCACAAAACCCTAGCCATTTTTTTCTTTTCCGCAATTACCCTTGCTTCTTTCCCATATTTACAATTTTGCCATCCTAACCCTAGACTGTGCCCAATATATTTTTTTTTTTATCATTTCCTTAATTCACCTTAAAACCTTTTTTATTTACTCAATTGCCATCCTAACCCAAGCCGCCGTCACTTTTTCAATTTCCAATTTGCCCTCGGCCCCTTTTCGCATTATCACTTTACCACTCAAATCCTAGCCACCACAATTCTCTTTCGATCACCGTCCACCGCCACTCCTATGATTGAATCTGTCCTAAATTCTTCTACTACACAACCTATCGTGCCCTTCGCGGCCATCACCTGCGACCCTCACCACCTCACCGCGGTGGATTTGCAATCAGGTAGCATCGTTCCACGTCACCTTGTCAGAGAATCCAATTATCGACTCTAGGCAGACCAAGTTTGAAGTGTTTTTCTTGCTTGGAACAAACGAAGTTTTCTTATCAGGAGCCTTCCTCGCCTAATCGAACCTGATATGGCGGCACTTTGGGACTAGGTTCATACTATCGTGTGTACTTGGTTAATCAATTCTGTTGAACCTGACCTTGAGCCGCTTGTTTCCCATCCCAAACTAGTCACTGAAATTTGGGAATTACTATGAGAATCTTTTGACAAAGTAAGCGGACCGTAAATTTATGGTCTTCGCCAATATATCAGCAATCTCCACCTCACCTTTAGCTGCACAAAGAAAGAACTCACTATGTTCTTTGTCCGACTCAAAGCCCTCTGGGGTGATCTTCACACCTAGCATCCCCTTGTTCATTGTGAATGCGGTCATTGCATTTGCAAAGTTAACGAACGTTTTTGTTCTCATGAGTAGGAGGAACAATCCATGAAATTCCTCATGGGGTTGCCGGATGAATTTCAGGACCTACGAGCATAGGTGCTTTCCTATGAAGTTTTCCTGTTCTTGGAGGGGACCTATTCCCTTGCGAAGTAGGAGCTTCACCAGCGGAACGACTGTTTTTCCAGCGATCTTGCCGCTTTCGTTGACCTTCAATATGGCGTTAGGGATCATCTCCCTTCCTCGTGGCAAGACTAGTCCCGCACGGGCTTGGCTGGACCATGCCAAAATTCGCGTTCTGGTCGGGGCTCGGGATAGGCTCATAGGACGACCCAATCCTCTGCAGTTGGGTCCTCTCGTGGCAACTCAGGCTCCTCAGCTTGCTAGTAATCTGGGTCTAGGCCCACTTGCATGCATTGTAAGTGGCCTAGTCACATGAAGGATTCTTGCTTCCTTTTTGTGGGCTACCCACTTGGTTGGCTCAGATAGCAAGGGGGAGCCTCCCTCCGCAAGCCCAATGGACTTATGGCCCACCAAGCCTCCACAGAGGCTGCACTTTATTCATCTTTTATGGATTAGACTTCTCCCAATTGGCCTTTCACTAAGCCCTCTTCCTTCCATGGGCCCTATAGTATGGGCTTACTTAGGCCAGCCTCTTCGAGCCCATGCACCAACTTTGGTGGATCTAGTAGGCTTTCACTCTCTGCCGATTAACAACAAAAGATCATCACCTTACTGAATTAGATGAGGCCTTATGAACCTAGTGCCAATTTCACAAGTATTTCTCCATCATTAACTCATTTTTCCACTAAATGGATTATCGACTCTAGGGCTAGTGACCATGTTACATGCAATTTGAATTTATTAAATTTCCATTTTAAATGTGTCTCACCTTTCTCTATCCAATTGCCTAATCAATCCCGCAGTCCCGTTACCCATATTGGCCATTTTTGACCTAATCCCAATTTAATTTTAAAAAATGTCTTATTTGCTCCTAGCTTTTGGCACAATCTTTTGTCCATTTGTAAGCTAACTTGTGATAACCACTGTGTGGCTATTTTTTTTGCTGAATTTTGTGTCTTTCAGGACTATACAACTGGGGTGCTAATCGAGCTCGGCAAGGATGAAGGGAGTATATTTTCATTGTTCTATCATTCCTAAGGATTTCACTAATGTTTTTTCCAATTATTTATCTTCCATTTCAACTTTGTCATCTGCTCCAAACAACTATCATGTTTGCAACTTTGTTTTAAATAATGATTATTTTCTTTGGCATAAATGTCTTGGTCATTCTTCCTTTAAGTCTTTTTTTGCTCACAACAAGATGATCTCTTGCCCTAATCAATTTTCCTGTGATATTTGCTCCCTTGCTAAACAAGCTCGTACCCCTTTTCCTTCATGCATATATGCAACCACCTAATTTTTTAACTCATTCACATGGATGTCTGGGGCCCTCATCATCATCCTAACCATGATAGGGCTTATTACTTCTTAACCATTGTTGATGATTTTTTTTGTGCCACTTGGACCTTTTTACTCAAATTCAAGAGCCAAGTTTTCTCTAACATTCAAACTTTCATCTTAGTGGTCCACACTTAGTTCAATACCATCGTCAAACATATTCGTTCAGATAATGGGACTAAATTTTTTTCTTTTGATTATTCTTTATTCCTTCCTTCTTTCCTAAGGCATCTTTTATGAGAGTTCTTATGTCCACACTCCTCAACAAAATGGCTTCATGGAATGCAAATATTGTCATCTTCTAGATGTGTCCCATACTTTGCTTTTTCAAGCCCATCTCCTACCTTGTTTTTGGGGCGAATGCATTTTGACCGCCACCTACCTCATTAATCGTCTCCCCTCTTCATGCCTTATGAGCGTCTCTGTGGTGTTCCTTCCTTACTTGATCACTTGCGTGTCTTTGGATGCCAATGTTACACCACCGTTTTGGGTGTACCTGATAAGTTTAATTCTTGGGCCATCTCTTGTATTTTCATAGGTTATCCTTCCTATCAAAAGGGCTACAAACTTTTTGACCTTTACTTTAGGCAAATTCTTTGTTAGTTGTGATGTTATATTTCAAGAAAATATTTTCCCTTTTGCGTCTCCTTTTTTGTTTATGTCCCTCGATAGCCAAGCCGCCTCATCAGCTCCCATCATGCCGCCTTTGGAAGACTACTCACGCTCTTCTTTACCAGTTGATGAACCTACCTTCCCTGATAATGATCACGTTAACCCTATACTCTTTGCTCCTTCTTCACCTACACCTCCCATCCCTCCTTCACTTACCCTGCCCATTCCCCACACTCGATACACCTCCACCTTTTGTACCTATCCCTTCACCCTCAAATACTACTTTGACTGATGTTGTCCGCCGTTCTAGTTGCCTTACCAAACCCCCCATTTAGACCACTAACTTTCTTTGTCCCACCTTGCCATCTACTTCTTCCATTTCCCTTTACACGATTTCCAACTACCCTTCCCTTGATCATTGTACCCATTATTACCAATATTTTGTTGCCTCCATTTCTGCTATCCCTGAACCCTATTTTTTCCATAAGGCCATTTGTGACCCCTACTAGGTCACTACCATGGATACTGAACTTGTTACACTTGAGGCCAATCATGCTTGGGACGTGGTTCCTTTGCCCCTAGGTTAGAATTGGCCAAGGGGGCACGTCTTAGTCCCCACATCTCACTGGCCATGGCGTCTTCTTTGCTATATTCAGTATCCTGCACTTGTTGTTATCTAGCCCCATACTTATTCTCATTCCATTAAACCTTTTTCTTCATGAGGTCAAAGCCTTGAGGTGAGTTTTATTGACACGACAAACAGAATTTATGCTAAAATGCTTCAGCTTGTAAATACTTATGTTCTTCCTAAGGGATCATTGTACTATCATCCCGATGCTCGTATTGAAGATCCTGTCACGGCTTTCTCCTCCTTTTGTCTCGCAAATGCTAGGACTATGTTTATATCTTTATTTGTTTTCTCCACTAATACCTATGGTGGCATTATGTCCTAGTCTTTTCAAATCCTAAGTTAAATTTTTCATTCTTCTTTGGTTCGTAAACACATCAGGGGTGTTCCCGGATTTATATGCTCAAGTCTCAATTCTATGCAATGGTGAATAATTGTGTTGGTGGAATTGGTTGTTGATAATATTGGTTGATGCCTTTATGGCATGCTGTAAGGCTGATCTATCCGATAAAATAAATTCATTTCATTTACAAATGGGAAAACAAAAATCCTAATGCTAGTGCTTGCATTCCTTATAGAAATTGCGAGAACTTTTTTATTGTGTGAGCTGACAGCAGCTTCGCGAAAAGCCATTGGGACACCGAGAGACTTTTTTCTTTCTACATTCAGTTATCCAATAAAAAGCCAATGGAGTTCTGGACAATAAGAAATATATTCATGGAAAAAAGGCTGTACATGAGATCGGGCTCCCAAATTTGGCCCAATAGATAAAGATAACAAAAGCCTAACAGATAATGAGTGTTGGTGCTTTTTTTGCTACATAGGGCCTTTGTTTGTGGGTCTATTGGCTACTTTGTGGTTATGAATTAAGCTCTCTTATACTTCTTTTCTTTGTTTTTTGTTTTTTTTTTTGTTTTTTTTTGTTTTTTGTTTTTTGTTTTTTGTTTTTGCTTGTATGGTGACGGTCAATCTTAATGTACTTCATCATCTCATGAAATATAGACTTGCCTGCTCCATGTAACGCCATCTCGATATCGCAATAGAAGGAGATAATTATAGAATTACCACACCAAGGTCTCCAGCAACCCAAGGATCCAGAGTATCTCACACTTTGTAAAGGTCATGGCTGTGTGCTCAACCTTAGTAAAAGAATTAGAGACATTAGATTGGTTTTTAGTCTTCCATGATATGAGCGAACTCCTAACTTAATACAATAACCGATGGCCAAATGCCTTGACACGAGACATGTTCCATTGTTACAATGGCATAAATCTCATTGCAAAGATCTAGCCTCGTCGTTAGGTCTGGCCAAAGAACTATCAAGGAAGCCAGGCTTATATTGTGTCCTAAGGGCATTTGGCATTTGGTGACTCCGTCTCTGGGGCGTAGACCCATTACATGTTCCCGTCTTTCATAAGTAGAGGGCTAAAGTCTTCCTCTAATATCGGGTACTGATTGATGTAGAAGTTGTTTGGTTATGCATTCCGTGATGCTTTTCTGTTTAATAGATTATTGGGCATCTTCCTGAAGATGACAAGGTTAAGTTTATTATCTATCCAATGATCGAAAAGGATTTAAGAATATATCGCCAATATATTGCCGGTACTCATGACGTTGAGCCCCACGCTCAAGCTGAACAGGTGTTGTAACTCCCCTGAAACTTCAGTACGTATTGCAGTATCTCTACTGAAAGATAGTTTTATTGCTTTTAGGACCGGGGAATCGTTTACTTGTTGCAAACCACATACACGGACACCTTTACCGAATGTGGTTTTACTAATTCTTGCATCTAGCTGACCATATCCCAACCTTGAAAAGGATGGCCAACATCAGCGATGTTGTTTCTAGGGCCAGTAAAGTTTTAACAGCATCAAACGTCTTTTTCATGATTTATATGATTGGACCTTAATCAAATCTCTGTTACCCATTACTAACCGAGAAAAGGATAACAACAACAACTATCAACTACTAACTTACTTATCATAGCTTCTTGCGTACGGTAATCTGTCAAACATTTTCAATTACAACAAGCGTACAAAAAAGACACGTTAACTGTATTTAAAGGACATCAAAGAGATCACAACCTTTGACCTGTTCTTAGGTTTCACGCCTTTGATTGTGGCCATTTGTATTCCCATGTGCATAATAAGCTCTCTTGAAGCCAGTCTATAGGGGATGGTATTTTCATGTATAACCAACACAAAAGTTCTCATAATATGGGGATACGTACCAAATTCCTAATATGTCTTTTCATCTTGAGTATGAAGCAATATTTCTTATGATAATATGCTCAATTTATGAGAGAATGAGTATTTCACTTGGAACTTAAATTTTAATCATGAGAGTATTTATATAAAAATCACAACATACTAATATATTAAACATGCTAATAGTTAACCACACTTATTGACATACATATATGTCGTCTTTGATTTCTTTTTTTTTCCCAGATAAGTTATACTTTTTGTTGTTGCTTTTTTTCTTTCTTCATTTTCATAGCTAACCAGGGAAATACTTTCGGGTCCAAACGCCTATAGATTGGCAAAAGTAGAATTCGCTGCCAAAAGTAAGGTAGCATCACAAAGAGCATATACTTTGTAATCGTGCTTTGAAAAATGCCTCACAGGCGTTGGTTTGCTGGAGCACCATAAGGGAGATGATGTACAATACCAAGCAAATAACTTAAGTCGGCCCGTCTCGCTATTTGGTCGGGCAAACCAAGTATGGGAGATGTAAAAACTAAGTAAATAACCTATGAGATGTAACGTGTTTTAATCAGTATTGTTTAAATTTTTCATTACATATGTTTGATAATATTAAAATAACTCTGTGCAAAAGAGATGGGATTGAAAATTTTCATATATTAGTATGTTTTAATTGAAAAATAAATGAATTTTGAGCATACCATGAAGAGTTTCTAAGTCAAATAGATAGATGATAGGAGTCATTATAAAATTTCACTAGCTACTATTAAATTGAGACATGACAACAAATTGTAAAGTAATGTGTTATGGCCGAAGTCATTAGTCTAACAACTCCTATACTTTTAACTAGAGGAGAGACTATTTGGTTGATCAGATCCAGACTAGTGTTAAGATTTGGTTGTGAAGCATGTCCAATGCACTTGTCTTACATTATAAAAAATGATAGGACAATGGAGGCCTTAAAAGCAAATGGATGATTCATTCCATCTTTAGGCTAATCTTTTGGGAAAGGAAGCATAGTTTGTGACAATGGAATTAGAGCCAACTTAGTCCATCGGCCTAAGAGCGGCTTTTGGTGCGCCCGGGCCCATGGTGAGGGCGTTGTGGATTTAGGTGATCAGACAATCGTACCACCCATTTATTGAGAGCATCAGAAGAAAACAAGAACCTCAAAAGGAGGCACTCATGTTCAACAACGAGAAAAAGCTTTATCAATTGGGGAAACAAAAGGGATGCTATTGGGCGTCAAAAAGGGTCATCATTGGATCCGAAAGATCGTATGGTGGCCACCATAATCAAGTGGTTGCCCGCCCAAATCTTCATCTTGAATGGTTACATCAATAAAGTAGTGGAAATGTCCAAGCTCGTCCCTTATGGAAAGGGAAAGATAATAATCAGAACATTTGAACATGTAGTTCAATATAGTTAGAATGATTAAGAATTAGAGTGTATTATTTTAATTTATACTTCATCTTAAGAATTTTATTTTTTAATATAAAACTCTCATTCTGTACACAAATATAAACGTTTATCACAATCTTCACGTGTAAATGTATTTTCTTTCTTCGTAACACTAGAAAATTCAACAGCTGTTGAAGCTGTGTAAGTTGATTTCCGACATCGTACTCTGTTGTGTGAGGGCCATAGAGCAATAAATGTGATTCCTGCAGTCCAACTCGTAGGTGGGAGCCTCTTGACACGAGTATCAGGAGTCTCTGAGATATTGACAGGGTGCTTTTGTAGTATCAGGTCCAAAAACCTCGCACGTTTGTGAAAGTTAAAACACACAGAACACGCTCACACTAACCGGCATTATTATTATTGTTCGATCACACCAAAGAACGTCGGCCATGGGTTTATTCCAACCTAATCACCACAAAGTAAGCTCCCGTTCTCATTTTTTGCTTGACTGGTAGTTCTCATGCACCTGAGATATGGCTTTTTCTTTCCTTTTTCCATCTCCCTTGCCGTCCTTGCCGTCCTTTTATGGCAGAGCTGTTCAAAGATTCTGCGAGCTTCATAGCTTTTTCAAATTATAACTAATGGATTGTATACTTGACTTTGCTTAGTATCACTAAGTGCAAATAATATCAAAACGATCTGCATATCCACACCTGTACCCATCTATGCCCATTCAGATAGCGTTTGGTAATTGTGCTTTGCTTGAAGTCTTTGAATCAATTAAGGGAGAGCTTCTGATTTCAACCTCCCCCGTTTTCTATTACTGGACCAAAAGATTGAAGTTTTTTTGGGTGCATCTAAATTGGCAGGACGCATATGCAGTGGTACTGCAATGGTAATCATGGCGAGCTGATGAAACACAAGTTGTGATTATGTCTAAGGTGAATGAGCTAGGCGAAGTGAAGGATCTCCGGGATGATAACCTTGGGTGTTACTATTTTGTATACCCCCGGAAGAAGGGCTTATAGTTTAGTTAAAATATGAAAAAAAAAAAATTAACAGTGGAATTATGGATGATAAGTCTTACATTACTAAAATATATATTAAGAATTATATTTATAAGATAATGGATTTTACTAAATTCAGAGTTGACTTTTAGGTAAATATTAGGTCTATTAATATCTTAATATGTTATATCACCGGATAAAATAATAGCAGAGTAGGATATTTGAGAACTGTGAGTCATCTGTTTTCGTGGTCCTGGTGGAAAATATATTTTTGTCCAGATGTAATCTTGAAAAACAGTGACTCTTTTTCCTTGGACTTTTAGAACCTTTCTTCTTCTGGGAATAATTCTTCTTACAAGTTGTGAAGTATCCAAAAGGACAAAATATCAGAGTTCGATGCTGCTTTCATCTCTGATCAACCTCATATGGAAGTTTATTGAAGAACAGATAACATATGCATTACTTGGAATACTTAAACAAGTAAGAAATTGGAGATGGTTTCGTAACCATTCCAAAGTCATCACACAAAAGCATCTCATACAAGCCGAAATTATAAATTAAACATCAGAATGGAGAAGGAAACAGCTGCAGCTTAGGAAATTGATGTGAAGTTCCAGAAGGACTTAGGAGTTAACCAAATTGGCCACAAACTCTTCAATGTTTTTATCAGAACTTCCACCTTGGTCGACAGCCTCTGTGGACAATTTCCTCCACTTGGAGGCATTTTTCTTAATCTCTTTCCCCTTCTCCCCCTCCATTATTTCCCTTATGCAATGTTCTAGTGCCTCTCGCCTGACTAACCCTTTCTCATCAACGGGAGCTTTCAGTCCCATCTTCCAAATATCACGGATATACTTTGCGTTCGTGCTTTGGTCTGTCCATTGTGGTACTCCAACCATCGGCACACCAAAGCTAAGGGCCTCCAAAGTAGAGTTCCACCCACAATGTGTCACAAAGCATCCCACTGCCTCGTGGTCTAAGACCTCCAACTGCGGACACCAATGAACCATCAATCCCTTCTCAGATGTCTCCGGCACGAAGTTTGGGGGGGAGCTTTGCTTCTTTTGAGGCTCTGACCACCCACAAGAAGTATCTGTTGCTCATTTTCAAAGCCCAAGCTACTTCTTGCATTTGCTCAGCTCCAAGAACGGCTAAACTCCCAAAAGAAACATAAACAACCGACCCTTTTGAACGATCCTTCAGCCATTCCACGCAAGCATCCGTGTTTGGTTTGAAGATGCTGAAACCGTAGAATTTGTCATTTTCAAGTTGCTTATCTAAGAACATAGACGGTATCGTTGGTCCTATTGTCCCCAATCGCCACATCTTCGCCATCCAATTCGCCTCCTACAAAGAAATTTATCACACCAATAAATTATCACAAGCATATATTCATGTAAAAGAACAGGAAATTAGTAGTTTACAGACCCCGGTTTACTTGCTTACCTCTTTCTCTAACTCATAAAACGTGTTGCAAAGGACCCAATCAGCTTCGTCAATATTGGCAAATTGATCCACAACCATGTCAAAGAAAGCTGGATAGGATCCAAAATCATAAATAAAGGACGGCGTGTCCTGAGGTTCAAGTGGCGGCAACCCAGGAAGCAAAATTTCTGGCCTTGAAAGAGGGAGCTTAAGAACTCCTTTGTAGACATGGTATAATATATTATCAACAGCACAAGATTGAGTGAAAAATGCAGCACTGACTAAGCCTAACTTTTTGGCTATGTTTAGAGCCCAAGGCAAGAAAGCATCATATACAATACAATCAACATGGAAGCCTGAAGTGGAAAGTTTCCCAAGGAGCTCAGTCAGAGTTTGAGCCCCCACTCGCCAAAAGCTCTCCAAATAGGCCTGAATGCTCTCAGCTTGCTGTTTTCCGCCTTCATCATAACCATCGGAGATGGTCTCTAGCGCAATGGAGCTCACCTCTTTATGTATGTTCTTGGTGATGGAATAGGTGGTGACAAGTGTAACTCTTACGCCCTTCTGCTCCAAACGCTTGGAGAATTGGAGCATAGGATTGATGTGGCCTTGGCTTGGATAGGATAAGACCAAGCAGTGAGCTCTGTAGGCATTCTTATCTTTCTCCATTTCTGCTAACAGAACGTTTGTGGTCTCTTCTTTATCTTTCTCTCATTGTGTTAGATTGCTGCATGTTTAGGTACAAATATGAACATGTTAAGTGCAAAATTGTCAAAAGGGAGGGGCGAGTTGCAATTTGGTACTTTGTGGTTTGAATCTTTACAGTATTGGTGGTTGTGATGCTAGTCGGAATTAGTGATATATTGACAAGTTAACATCTAACTTAACCTAAATAAAAAAAATTGCAAGCAAAATAGTAGAAAAAAAAAGTGGACTTTTTGGCTACCTTTCTAATCATATTCATTAGAGGTTGTTAGGTGTGATCAGTGATTAGAAGAAAGAGAAAATCATTTTCTAACCCCTCTCATCTAGTTCCATCTGTTTAAAGAATGGCTAACCTGCAGTTACCCTAGAACACGAGTAGCTTGAGATGGAGGACAACTGGTTATCCTTCTTTGATAAATAGGAGCTGTTGTTCAAATTCTATTTCCAGTCTTTGCTTAATCACTTAGTTTTGATTGTTGTTTATCATAATTGCTTTTCAAATGGGAAGAATCATCAATCATGTTTTGTGATAGGCAGGTCAACATTTTTTCTCCCTTACATATATGATTTTATAGAATTATAGTATAGACTATGATCTTAAGTGTAGTTCATAATTATTACTGATAGAATAATCATTTTCACTCGTAAGTAACGCCACTAGGGCCCAAGCAGCTCGAAAAGTTGTCCTTGTTAGCACTCCTTATTGCTGGTTGGCCCGATCTGGGTTTGCTTAAACCAGTAGTCAGCGCCTCGATCTGATTGAACAAGTGCAATCTTCATTTTTTTGTCTTCCTAACTCACCTTGACGAGTGCCAAAAACTTCCAAAAAAACATCAGGATGCTTATAAACAAAGCCAGTAAAAAACCCATTTCAGCCAGGTTCTTCAATTGGACAACGCATACCAGAATTATATCATACAATTCTATTAGGACTAGCAGCTGGAAACTTTCTTTGCTTAGCCAAAAAATTATATTAACCAAAGTTATGCACACAGTCGAATTTGGAAAAGCTAAATTTAAGATAAGAGTTCTTCTTTAACTGAAACATAATCCTCATTTGAGAAACGTAACCTAGTCCCCGATTCTAAAAGTTTTGAAATCGTTTGCCAAAAACAGTGTTTATACCTATTCAGGAGTGGCAATGAGTATATCAGAATTTAAAGACAATGTCAGTATATGTAATTTCCACCAAACAAGATTAATAAATCAATGTCTTTAAAGTAAATTGGTTGGGATTTCATCTCATATTTTTTAGGTCTTATATGATAGGGTGTCTCAATATTTTTGGAAGAATATTATTGGGTCCACTTAATATGATATTGGAACAAAATTTTATTTCCCCTTCCGGTCGACAACCATATTTTCGTAGAGAGGCAAAACATATGCAGAACCCAACACCAATGTGCAATGCCTTATTTTGAATGCATAGTTTTCTTTACAGTTATTTAAGTTTTGCACAAGTAATTATTTTTCTATAAGAGGATGGATGTTTTCTTTTGTCTTCAGAGCCATAAGGATAGTTTTTAAAGAATATACTCTTATTGTTAAAGGTTGGGAGATTCATCTTAAAACTTGTAGGCAAAAGGTGATAAACCTCAACCATCAATAAGTCCAAACACTTTCAATGTTGAACGATATCCCAAAAGACCTCAATGTTGAGGTCTAATTGAAGAGGGGATTAGCCTAACTTCTACAAGTTCCTAGAAATTAAATTTTACCCATACGAGTAATCAAGAGTTTTAACTTTTATGAAGCTATTTTCTTGTAATTATTAATTCTCGTGTAGTACGTTTGTGCAAAGATCTGTCTAAATGATGGTACTTATCTGAAGTGTTGGGTCATAAACTTACAAGTATAGTCGATTAGCACAATGATCTTATCAACTTTGTCCTTGTGGACCTTCTCTTTTCATTTTCAAATATCACAAGCCACTTGGTGCTGCCAAACGGATTGGAGGACTAATAGTGGCAAAAACAAAAAGTAATTGACATCATGTCGTTTCCACACGAAACACACGGAAGGGTAGTTGGGCAAAATGGGTGACATATGCCATTTCACGAATGACTGAAGCATTATCAGGAACAGTTGAAGTGAAGAAGATAGCCGAAAAGTAATGACCAGAACAATAAAAGATATTGAGCAAGGAAAATATAAAATATTGTATTATAATCTCTTTCTCAATCATGTACAATGGACAAATCGTGTATAATATAGAGCATGTACAAGATTCGGGTACCCCTATATGAGTGCCCTTACACTAGATACTCAAGTATGTACAGTGTGACAAGAAAGTGTGTCAGAAGGTCGGTCCAACATCCCACCGCAAGCTGACTGATCCGATAGGACAGTGAGCTTGGATCGCAAGGAACGAAAACGTGCTGTGGAGAGGCCTTTGGTGAAGATGTCCGCAGGTTGATCAGCAGAGGCTATGAACTGAATGTAAAGCTGACCACGGAGAAAGCGTTCTCGAATAAAGTGATAATCATTCTCGATATGCTTAGTACGTGCATGAAAAACTGGATTTGCCGCAAGGTAGAGAGCGGAGAGATTATCACACCAAAGAGTGGGAGGATGGGGAGGAACAATGCGGAGATCCCGGAGAAGATACTCAATCCAAATAATCTCGGCGGCGGTGTCAGCAAGGCACTTGTATTGAGCCTCAGTATTGGAGCGGGCAACGGTACGCTGTTTGCGGGAGCACCATGAGATGAGGTTCTGACCAAGAAAAATGCAAAAGTCGCCCACAGAACGCCGATCATCACGATCACCAGCCTAGCTAGCATCAAAAAAAGCATGAAGAGCTGTGGAAGAGCTGGGAGTGAAGTGGAGGCCATGACGAGGGGTATCTGCAAGATAGCGCAAAATGCGCTTCACTGCTTGCCAATGAGAAGTGGTGGGAGCATGGAGAAATTGGCAGGCGGTGTTAACCGCATAGGCAATGTCCGGACGGGTGAGAGTGAGATACTGAAGTGCCCCAATAATGCTCTTGTAGAGCAGCGGATCAAGAAGAGGATCACTAGTCCACTAAGAGAGGGGGTCAGAGGTAGTGGAGGGGGTGTAGACTCCACGGGCATTAGTCATGTGAGCACGAGCAAGGATCTCATAAGTAAATTTGCCCTGATGAAGGAAGAGGCCCTGAGAAGAATGGTGAGCCTCGACATCAAGAAAATAATGAAGCGGGCCAAGATCCTTGATAGCAAACTTCTGGTGTAAAGCTGCAAGTAAGTCAGAAAGAGGGGCCTGGGGGGAGCCCGTGAGAAGTATATCATCCACATAAACAAGAAGAATAAGATTGTAGTGGGGTGTGTGGAGTAAAAATAAGGAGGTATATGCAGCGGAAACATAAAAACCAAGAGAGGTAAGGAAGGTGCTAAGCCTCTGGTACCAAGCACGAGGAGCCTGTCTAAGGCCGTAGAGAGACCGACGAAGACGACATACATGATGAGGCCGGGAGGCATCAAGAAAGCCAGGAGTCTGGAGCATGTAAACCTCCTTAGTGAGGGTGCCATGAAGAAAGGCGTTGGAGACATCAAGCTGACGAAGGCTCTAACCACAAGAATAGGCCATGGCAATGAGAGTCCAAATAGTGACCGGTTTGGCCACGGGACTGAAGGTCTCGGTGTAGTCGATGCTGGGCTGCTGGTGAAAGCCTTTCGCCACAAGGCGGGCTTTGTAGCGCTCAAGTGTGCCATCTGAATGAAGCTTCACTTTATAAACCCATTTGCAGCCGATGGGGCGAGCATGAGGTGGGAGAGGAACAAGATCCCACGTGTGGTTCTGAAGGAGAGCCGTGTACTCAGCTGCCATCGTAGAGCGCCAATGAGGGTCACGGGAGGCTTGGGTGTAGGTGGTGGGCTCAGTGTATGGGTGAAAGGTAGCGGTGAGGGCAAAGGTATGTTGTCGGGTGAGGCGGCGGCGGGTAAGGGTGCCGTCTTTCAGACGGGTAATCATAGGGTGACAAGGAGGAGGGGATGGAAGGGAAGAGATGGGAGAGGGGATGGAAGAGGAAGGGGGAGAAGAAGGAGAAGGAGCGCTAGGGGTGGGAGGAGAAGAAAGAGAGGAAGGGGGAGAAGAAGAAGCGCTAGGAGGGGTAGAGGAAGAGAAAGGAGAAAGAGGAGGTAAGGGAAGAGGAATAGGAGAAGGGGGAGAGACAGAATGAGGTGGAGTAGGAGAGTGAGTATAAGGAAAATGAGTCTCATCAAAAAGGGCATCAGCGGCGATATAAAAATGGCAAGTCTGGGGACAAAAACAGCGATAACACAGTAACCAGGGGGATAACCAAGGAAGACACACTGACGAGAACGAGGAGCGAGCTTATGGGAAGCATAAGCGCATAGGTGAGGAAAGACAGCGCAACCAAAGACACGAAGATGAGTAAGGTCAGGAGGAGTATGAAAGAGGACATGCCAAGGAGACAGATGACCAAGAATAGGAGTGGGAAGATGGTTGATGAGAGAAACGGCAGTCTCGAAAGCAAATTCCCAAAAAGGGAGGGGAACGGAGGAGTGAGTGAGCAGAGTAAGGCCAGTCTCAACAATGTGACGATGTTTCCGTTTAGCAGTGCCATTATAAAACGAAGAGTAAGGACAAGAGATGCGTTGATGAATGCCATGAGAAGTGAGAACGGCACGAACAGTGGTGGATAAAAACTCAAGGGCACCATCGCACTGAATGGCGCGAAGGGGGTGCTGAAGCTGAGTAGTGACAAATGCGTGGAAGGCAATGAAGATAGAATAGAACTGATCACGAGTAGTAAAAGGATACAACCATGTAAAACGAGAGTAATCATCCACAAAGCATACATAATATTTATAACCATGATAAGAAGTAATAGGGGCAGGACCCCATACATAAAAATGAACCAGTTCAAGGGGAGTAGTGGCCCGAGACTGGGTGGGGGGGTGGGGATGGCGATGGCTCTTACTAAGAGCACACGCAGTACATAGGGATGGAGATGAACGAGCAAAAGTAGTGTTTGTGGACTGTAGAAGATGAACAACAGTGTCATGGGAGGCATGACCGAGGCGGTGATGCCACAGGGTGAGAGAGCAGGCAGAGGAAGCAGAAAGAGCCGAAGGAGGAAAGGAGCTGCCAGGGGGCGAAACACGATAAAGGCCGCGGTCAAGGGTGCCGCGGAGTAGAATCTGACCAGAGTGAATAGACCAAGCAAGAAAGTGAGTATCGAAGAAAATAAACATGCAATGATTGTCACGGGAAAATTGAGAGATAGAAAGTAAATTTTTAGTGATACTAGGGACAACAAGAACATTCGTCAAGCGAACAAATGGAAAAGAAGGGGACTGAAAAATACCTATGTGGGTGATGGGGAGAGAGACTCCATTGCCCACAGTGAGCTGCTGGGAGCCCGTGTAGGGTGTGGCTGTGGTGAGAGGGGCAGTGTTGTCTGTAACATGATGGGTGGCGCTAGAACAGAAAACTAGGATGAGGTATCAAGGGTGGAGGGGGAGGGGGAAAGGGGAAGAGGAGCTAAGGGAGGAGGGAGGGCCGTATATGGAGCTTAGGCTGAAAGGCCTACAGAAGGAAGGGCCATGTATGGGGTTTGGGCCGAAAGGCCTGCAGAGGGAAGGGCCTGGGCTGAAGGGCCTGGTGAGGAGAGGAAGGTCGTATATGATTGAGGGGGATAAAGGGCTGGGTTGGGTTGAGTATTGGGATGGGTGTGAAAGGGCCCGAGTGAAGGATTCAGAGCTGGGCTAGGAGGGACTGGGTTAGAGGCCGGACTGGGTAGGGATAAGAATGGGCCTAAGGTGGGTTGGGTTAGATGGGCTTAAGGGTTAAGTGAGGAGGGGGAGGGGGTCGGTGGTGGGCCGGGGGCATAGCGCTCATGACAGGTCGTGGCATAATGCCCACGGCGGCGACATATCTGATAGTAGGGAACGCAGCCGTGCCGACTAGTGACCGGCCGACAAAAAAGGGGGGTTTAGGAGCAGGGGAGGAGAGGGTGCGGGTGAAGCGGCTCATGATGGCGACGGCTGAGCAAAAACGGCCCGATTTAGAGCGACAAAAAGGAGCCCTTGATATGCTGCGAAGGCCGCCGAAGGAGGAGCTGACGCCTCATCGCGAGCGGAGACATCGACCATGGATTCGTGGGATAAAAGAAGCTCGTGAGGATCTTCGCGAGACAATGGAGCGATGCGCGACGAGACAGAGATGGCGACCGCGAGCTGGTGATATTCCGGCCCCAACCCACGGAAAACGTGGGTGTGATAATCGCTGTTGTGGAGGGGCTCGCCGATGAATGCAAGCTGATCCGCGATATGAGTGGCTTGTTGAAGGTACTCGGCCACCATGCGACCACCCTGCCGCATGGATTGAAGCTCTATGTGAAGAGAAGCAGCCCGCACGGTGGATTGAGCCGCGAACATGGTGGCGAGGTACCCCCAAATCGTGGCAGAGGAGCCGAGAGTAGTAAGCTGAGCCACGACCGGTGGGGTAGAGGTGGTGAGGAGCCACCCCATGGCGGTCCGATCATGGACGCGCCACTGGGCGTGAGCTGGGTTGGGAACTCGGGTCGGGGGGGCGAGGAGGGAGGGTCGGGTTTGGGTCGGGAATGAGGAGATGGGTGGGAGGCTCGGGTTCCGACCCGTCGACGACGGGCAGAAGTTGGGCCACGTCTAAAAACGGCTTGATCATGGTGCACCAAATGATATAATTGCTGCCATTGAGGCGTTCCGGCAGCGATGGTGACGGAAAAAGGGTCTGTTGCTGAGTCACGGGGGAAGCGGTGGGCAGGTCGGATGTGTGGGTAGAGAAAGGTGATTCTGGGCTAGTGTGGGAGGAACTGGAAGACATCAGGCTTGGTCCAGAAGGAAGAAGGGCCTGGGCTGGTGGAAAAGAAAGAAAAGGAGGGAAGAAAGGAAAATCGGATAGGAAAAAGGGTGGGAAAGGGAGGAAAAAGAGGGATGAAAAATAGCCAGGGAGCAAGAGGTTTTCACCGGACTGGCTCGATACCAAGTTGAAGTGAAGAAGATAGCCAGAAAGTAATGATCGGAACAGTAAAAGATATTGAGCAAGGAAAATATAAAATATTGTATTATAATCTCTCTCTCAATCATGTACAATGGACAAACTGTGTATAATATAGAGCATGTACTAGATTCGGGTACCCCTATACGGGTGCCCCTACACTAGATACTCAAGTATGTATAGTGTGACAAGAAAGTGTGTCAGAAGGTCGGTCCAACAGGAACAACAACATAAAAATAAATGAAATCCAAAGCAAAATTTTAATGGACCAGACGACGCATCCGAATTCAGTCAAGGCCATAAATCGATGAACATTACCCCAACGAGGTAGCGTTGACAAGAAAATGGCTGAACCGTGTGAGTTCTTTTATGTTAAGAAAGCTGATGAACATAGAAGGAAAGAGCAAAAAACTCTATGAACAGTAAGAGACATAGCCTAAATAATGGAGTGAACGGGAACTCTCCACGTCATCCTTTTAATTTCTATTAGCTTCTCAACAGTCGATGATGTAAGGACGGAGGTAAATCTTCTTCCAAATCCCATGTGTTATGCGGTTCTAAAAGTGATGTTAGACATGCCGAATCTGGTTTGGTGAGGGAAGTGTGTAAAAGATGATGTCCCAAGAGAAAAACTAGCAACAAAAAGTTTGAAGCGTTTCCTTAGAAGAAGACACTTCGACCCTTATGAAACTCGTTGCTTAAAATTTTCTCCTTTTACTAAATGTATCTTTTTGTCAATCCTGTAGTTTGTAGACCCTATCTCTCATTTTTTGTTCCTAAAGCATAATTTACCATTTATACAATAAAGGAGCTAGAAGGCTTGCTGTTTGGTAGATGTATCGCACTAATAATACATTTAAAAATAGGTTAGAGGATATTGTGAAATGAAAACGTCTTAAGGCTTTTTTTTATCTATCACTGTCAAGGATAAGCTCTTGAAGAGGGAAGACGAGAATGGGAATGCCTCTTGAGTGCATGACTGAAGTCTTTTGCTTAACTAGATTGTGAGAACAAAGCCTTCCAAAGGACTTCGGCAAAACTTGGGAGGTGGGAATTGAAACCATTGTGTCTGAGATAATTTTTGTGGGGTCTTCTTTTGGAGAACCAAACCAAGTCCTTGGGGAGTAATGTGAAATTACACAAGAGAAATGAGAAGTGATGAATACAATTGCACCATTATGTACTATACTTTTTATTAATATAATTTACCATTTCAAAAAAAAAAAAAAAAAAATCACGACCCCAACATTGTTCAGGTGACGCAAATTATCTAGGTAAGCGAAACAAAGATAACTTTGGGATAGCCTACCTCTAATTGGAAGGATATTCGAGATTGATTTCCAAAGCACCAGTTTCAGCCTATAATGGGGATTGACCTGCCATGGTTTTCTTCTCTTGGAGAGAAAGCGCCTGGCACACCAGAATAAAAGGTGAAGGCATAAGTTGGGCTAGTACCAAAGGCCTCGGATTTGCTTAAGAATCCAAATCATCATAAGAGATGAGGTATTTCTAGCTGTGAATATTATGAATTTGTTTTGAATTGGGGATGTCTCAATATTCTTGTTCTTATTTATTGCCATATCAAAGGAAAATGAATAAACCTCGCAGCAAGTCCTAGCTCATCACCCAATCTAAACATTGAGCCTACCTCGGATTTGTTCAACACTTTATAAACGCATGGAAGGGAAGGACTAGAGGATTAAAATGCATCACAACACTTGCATAATTACTTATTAACCGTAAAACTTGGCCTTCCAAATCCTCAACCAGCTCTTATTTTTCTCCTCTTTGTTATCATCACAACAAGTGATCCCATACATCCTCACAACTTCCTAAACAAAACATTCCAATTCCCATAATGGGAGCTTCTTCAACTTGATGCTTTCTGTGGAGTATTTGATGCTGATTACCTATAAGAGCACTATATGGAGCCCATGTAACCCCTGCAACACCTTTTGAAGTAGATGAATTCTCTAATGGAGAGTTATCCTCCACGGGTAGTTGCTCCCTCAAAATTCTCATGCTTGTGGCTTAAAAGAGAGATTTCTCTCTCTTCTAGCAAATGCAAGTTGATGATGCCATTTTTACAAATAATTCACATGAAGACTTAATCTATTCACAACTAGGTGGATTTCCTCTATGTTCAAGTGAGTAAATGGTGGCCCCTTGTATGATCTCTCTACTCATAATGATCATGTTGCAAGTTCGTCAATCAATGACGTTCTCCTTTTTGAAGCTTCTATCTCTCCATTTATGATTACTAATGATGAGATATGGCATATGCAAGATGCATATTTGATAGCTAGGGGATAACAAGGTGTATTTTCCTCATTGTTGGATTAATGTTGATTGGTTACTGGATGGCAAGCACAAAATGGGTGTTAGGAATAGCTTCTATTAGTTTTAGCACTGATTCATGTATTGGAAATTTTATACATAGTGTGTTTGTTTTAAGTGTTAGCATTAAGTAAGACAATAAGTGTTGAGTAGTTCCAAATGTTTCAACATGTTTTGTATTAGCTCTATAAATAAAGGACATGGTTAAATGAGATGGAATATTAAGAGTTCTGAAAGCCATCAACACTCCCCATACTTGATTGATCTTATAGGTGAGTGTATCATTACAATAAGTTTTTAATAAACTTCAATGGAGAACATATAGGATACTTTAAATGTACTAATGGATTGCGACAAAGTAATCAATTATCCCAATATTTATTTATATTGGTCATAGATATACTCAACATAATCATTATTACAAAGACCTCCATAGCGGCATTTAAATTTCATTGGTGTTACAAATTTGGAAAAATCACTCACTTATGTTTTGTTGATTTATTTCTCTTTTCTCATGGTGATATGAATTTAGTCCTCTATTTTATAGAAGCTTTGGAGGAATTTGCTGACATTACAAATTTAAAGTACAACCCAAGTAAATGTTAAATTTTCTTTTTAGGGTAATTGGAATAGGAACAACTTCTTATCCTTGATCATACTCCTTTCCCTAAGGGTTCAGTCCCCATCATATACTTTGAAGTTCCCTTCATCATGAAAAGACTCACTCAAGTTGATTGTAAAGGTTTAACAGATAAAATCTTTAGAAGAATAGAAGGTTAGGGAATGAAATATCTTAGCTATGTAAAAAGATTACAATTTGTGAAATTTATTCTCATTTCCATATGTACATTTTGGATGTAAGTATTCCTACTATCGAAGCACACAATTTATGAGATTGAGAAAAAGATAAGGAAATTCTTATGAGCATGTAATATAGATGTGCTTTAGTCTCATAAAGTAACTTGACAAATTGTTTGCTTATCAAAGAAGGAAGGGGGGTTAGGTTTACCGAACCTCAAAATCTGGAATAAAATTATTTTGGGACATATGCTTTGGAATCTTATAAAGCTCCTAGAAGCTTTATTATGGAGTAAAAGGATTCATAGTATAAAGTATAAAAGAACTTCAGTAATACAGTTTAACATAAAAGGTACCATGACTTGGAGTTGATGGGGTCTCCTCAAATTAAGGCCTATACTTGCCTATGTTCTCTCTAGTTTTACATATTGTTGCCAAAAGATTTATAATGATCTTCGGCAAGTTGATGCAATTATTGATTGATATGATTTAATTTGGACTGTTGATATTAGTAAACATAATTTCATTGGATGACTTATTTGTAGAGATAAACTTTCTATAGTAGCAAAAATTGAATGGTGGCTTCCTTCAATAAACATAAATTGTGCACACGATCCTATTAAAATTTGGCTTCATCTATTATGCACATGATCCATTCTTATAAGTATAATGAGGGTGATGTTCAACTTTGGTTATTATTATATATTGATGATCTAGTCATTACGAATGAATGGATTGGATCAAAATGGAAAATGGAAAGATTTGTACAAGTTATACCTTTTGTCACAAATTTTTGGAAAATCATTAGATATGAATATGTTAGATACCTATAATTCAATTGGTGAAATAACTCTCTTCAAAAAAGCATGTTTCTCTAACCGCCACACAAAGAAAATATTTTGATATGAATGAATAAGATATTGAGGAATTTTCCATTCTCATTATCGAAACTTTTTCACTTATCAACTTAGTGGCATGTTTCCTATTAAGGAACTTGGTGCCTTACATAATTTCTTGACTGTAGAAGTTTTACGAGGTGATGATGGCTTATTTTTGAACCAATGACAGCATGCACTGCACATTCTTTATCGTGCTGGGATGGCTGAGTATCGTTCTTTTTGTGCTTCTATGGGAGTTAAAACCAATTCCACAAGTAATGGTGATGCTTGTTTGCTCATCCCGTGTTGTATTGCAATCTTCTGGGGGTACTTTAGTACCTAACTTTTACTCGCTCAGATCTCAGTTTTCCTATAAATCATCTATGTTGTCATAATTCAACTCCCATTATTCAACATTTCTTTAAGCTAAAGTGATTGCTACATTATTTGCATGGGATAGTTGACCTTGGTCTGTACTTACATTGCAATAGTTCTTTTAATCTCTATAAATAACACACGTGAAGACTTAATCTATTCACAACTAGGTGGATTTCCTCTTTGTTCAAGTGAGTTAATGGTGGGGCCCTTTACCTATGGTCTCCTGACTCATAATGATCACTCTGTAAGTTCATTAAGCAATCACGTTCTCCCTGCTGAAGTTTCTACCTCTCCACTTGCAATCACTAATGATGAAATATGGCATATGCAGGATGCATTTTTGGTAGGATGGTAATGTGAATTTCCCTCACTGTTGGATTAATGTGGATTGGTTATTGGATGACAGGCACAAGTTGGTATTAGGAGCAAATTGTGTTGGTTTTAGCAACGATGCATGTATTGGAGGTTCTATATGTATATAGCATGTATGTTTGAGGGTTTGGTATCAAGCAAGGCAACCATCCAACAAGTGTTGAGTAGTTTCGAGGGTTCTAAAGTATTTTATATTAGGTCCATAAATAAAGGCGATCTTTTCCAAGCCTTTTGTATTTTTTCTGTTTTGAAAATTTCTTCTTTACCCACCAACCTTTAGAATTGGCCAAGGGGGCATGTCTTAGTCCCCACATCTCACTGGCCACGGCGTCTTCTTTGCTGTATTCGGTATCCTGCAAGTGTTGTTATCTAGCCCCATAGTTATTCTCACTCCATTAAACCTTTTTCTTCATGAGGTGGAAGCCTCGAGGTGAGTTTTATTGACACGACAAACAGAATTTATACTAAAATGCTTCAGCTTGTAAATACTTATGTTCTTCTTAAGGGATCATTGTACTATCATCCCGAAAATCCTGCCACAGCTTTCTCCTCTTTTTGTCTCGCACATGCTAGGACTATGTTTATATCTTTATCTGTTTTCTCCACTAATACTGACGGTGGCATTATGTCCCAGTCTTTTCAAAGCCTAGGTTAAATTTTTCATTCTTCTTTGGTTCGTAATAACACATCAGGGGTGTTCCCAGATTTATATGCTCAAGTATCAATTTTATGCAATGTGAATAATTGTGTTGGTGGAATTGGTTTCCGATAATATTGGTTGATGCCTTTATGGCATGCTGTAAAGCTGATCCATCCGATAAAATAAATTGATTTCATTTACTAATGGGAAAACAAAAAACCTAATGCTAGTGCTTGCATTCCTTATAGAAATTGCGAGAACTTTTTTATTGTGTGAGCTGACAGCAGCTTCGCGAAAAGCCATTGGGACACCGAGAGACTTTTCTCTTTCTACATTCAGTTATCCAACAAAAAGCTAAGAGGCCAATGGAGTTCTGGACAACAAGAAATGTATTCATGGAAAAAAGGCTGTACATGAGATCGGGCTCCCAAATTTGGCCCAATAGATAAAGATAACAAAAGCCTAACAGATAATGAGTGTTGGTGTTTTTTTTTTTGCTACATAGGGCCTTTGTTTGTGGGTCTATTGGCTACTTTGTGGTTCGGATGTAGCAAGTATGAATTAAGCTCTCTTATACTTCCCTTTTTTTTTGTTTTTTGCTTTTGCTTGTGTGGTGACGGTCAATCTTAATGTACTTCATCATCTCATGAAATATAGACTTGCCTGCTCCATGTAACGCCATCTCGATATCGCAATATAAGGAGATGATTATAGAATTATCACACAAAGGTCTCCAGCAACGGGATCTCACACTTTGTAAAGGTCATGGCTGTGTGCTCAACCTTAGTAAAAGAATTAGAGACATTAGATTGGTTTTTAGTCTTCCATGATATGAGCGAACTCCTAACTTAATACAATAACCGATGGCCAAATGCCTTGACACGAGACATGTTCCATAGTTAGAATGGCATAAATCTCATTGCAAAGATCTAGCCTCGTCGTTAGGTCTGGCCAAAGAACTATCAAGGAAGCCAGGCTTATATTGTGTCCTAAGGGCATTTGGCATTTGGTGGCTCCGTCTCTGGGGCGTAGACCCATTACATGTTCCCGTCTTTCATAAGTAGAGGGCTAAAGTCTTCCTCTAATATCGGGTACTGATTGATGTAGACGTTGTTTGGTTATGCATTCCGTGATGCTCTTCTGTTTAATAGATTATTGGCATCTTCCTGAAGATGACAAGATTAAGTTTATTATCTACCCAATGATCGAAAAGGATTTAAGAATATATCGCCAATATATTGCCGGTACTCATGACGTTGAGCCCCACACTCAACCTGAACAGGTGTTGTAACTCCCCTGAAACTTCAGTACGTATTGCAGTATCTCTACTGAAAGATAGTTTTATTGTTTTTAGGACCGGGGAATCGTTTACTTGTTGCAAACCACATACACGGATACCTTTACTGAATGTGGTTTTACTAATTCTTGCATCTAGCTGACCATATCCCAACTTTGAAAAGGATGGCCAACATCAGGGATGTCGTTTCTAGGGCCAATAAAATTTTAACAGCATCAAACGTCTTTTTCATGATTTGTATGATTGGACCTTAATCAAATCTCTGTTACCCATTACTAACCGAGAAAAGGATAACAACAACAACTATCAACTATTAACTTACTGATCGTAGCTTCTTGCGTCCGGTAATCTGTCAAACATTTTCAATTACAACAAGCGTACAAAAAAGACACGTTAACTTTATTTAAAGGACATCAAAGAGATCACAACCTTTGACCTGTTCTTAGGTTTCACGCCTTTGATTGTGGCCATTTGTATTCCCATGTGCATAATAAGCTCTCTTGAAGCCAGTCTATAGGGGATGATATTTTCATGTATAACCAACACAAAAGTTCTCATAATATGGGGACATGTACAAAATTCCTAATATGTCTTTTCATCTTGAGTGTGAAGTAATATTTCTTATGATAATATGCTCAATTTATGAGAGAATGAGTATTTCACTTAGAACTAAAATTTTGATCATATGGGAAATATATATAAAAATCACAACATACTAATATATTAAACATGCTAATACTTAACCACACTGATTGACATACATATATCTCGTCTTTGATTTCTTTTCTTTTCCCCAGATAAGTTATACTTTTTGTTGTTGCTTTTTTTCTTTCTTCATTTTCATAGCTAACCAGGGAAATACTTTCTGGTCCAAACGCATATAGATTGGCAAAAGTAGAATTCGCTGCCAAAAGTAAGTTAGCATCACAAAGAGCATATACTTTGTAATCGTGCTTAGAAAAATGCCTCACAGGCATTGGTTTGCTGGAGCACCATACGGGAGATGATGTACAATACCAAGCAAATGACTTAAAAGTCAGCCCGTCTCGCAATTTGGTCGCTTGACTGGTTTGTTTACTGGAGCAACGTATGGGAGATGTAAAAACCAAGTAAATAACCTAAAAGTCAGCTTGCGTCTCTGTCTGGTCGGACGACTAGTTGGTTTGCTGAAGCAACATGTAGGAGATGATGTACAGTACAGAGGAAGATCGGAATCCGACAAACAAACTCACATCAGCACCCACCGAGTACACCTGCTCCTTTTAATACATTTACACTAAAGGTTTTCCCAACTTTTGGTAAATGGTCTTGGCTTAAAGTCGTTAAGAGACCTAAGATGCAAAGCATGTATACATGTATTCGCTTCTGTGTTTCCACCACTAAACGTTTTATTTAGTCCTCTTCTTCGCCCTATTCTCCTCTTTTCCCTGTTTTCCTGCATTAGTTCTTTGTTGTGGACATAAAGTCAAAATTAAAAATTCCTTGTTGGATAAGTCTAAGTAGCAAAACGGATTTGTTCTACCTCAAAGGTAGTCAGTGATGGATTTTCAAATTAAAACTTCTGGTAAAAATTTGCAGTCAAATGAGAACCTGAGGAACAATAATAAACTCCAGGAATTCTCATTTGCTTTGAGTCATTAAGAAACCACCTCAGACAAAAGATAAAGTTCCCACAGCTCAATAATTGCTCCTATTATCCAAAGATGATCAAGTGTTTATAGGAAAAAAGAAGATACAAAGAACCTTTCCAAACATATTTAATGGGATCATACGTGGATCTTATCACACTTAACAATGACACATTTGGATCTAGGCTAAAGAAATTATGGTATTTAATTGGACCATCTGTGGGTTGAGGTTTGGTTCCCTTTTAGTCTTTTTGTCTATAGAAAATGAAATCCAACTACAAGTTTCTTGATGAATGCTAGATACGTGGAGAGTTTGCTCTTATTTTATTTTATTTTATTTTATCTATTTTCTTCACTTCCATTGTTTACTATAACACACCCCACTTGTTTGCTGAAGAAAATCTCAGTTAAATGCACTCAATTATTTACATGGGGGGGCTTTGTAATGCTCCGTGATTGCACAGTGGTATGTTCAACACCCATCCAATGAAGTTGAAAACTTTGCTTTAGCAACTCTTTCTTCGGGATGAATGGGGTCGCTGCCCGGGTTGATGCTGATGTTCATTTCAACTTCACTGATGTCTGCTGAAGAAGCTTAAGCGAAGATGCCCCGCAAATTCGTTTCAATATATGTCCGAGTGGAAGTTTATGGGTAATATTTCTTTCATTTGAAACCAATATAAAACCGGATTTTTGTGGAGAATTTTGGAAACTTCACACGATAAAAGCAAATTCTCTCACCGCACATACATACACACCCATATAATCCCTTCCACTCCTCCCCTTTCATTTCCTGTTTTAGCTTAGACTAGTTTTCTCTTTTTGTTCTTGTGCTTCCCCTTTTGTAGTGCAACTGTACTATAAAAAATTGGAGCAAATAACCTAAAAGTCAGCTCGTTTTCCAATTTCGTCGTTTTGACTGGTTGGTTTCCTGAAGAAACACGTGGGAGGTGATGTCAGAATGCAACATCATTTTAACGCTGTCCCATGTCAGATGCGTTGAAGTGCCTGCATGGGTTAATAAGGAATATCCTTTCTTGCTCCTCACGGATCATCTTCTGGGAGGGCTTTCCAAGAATCAAATTCTTTACAGCTAACGTCACAACCAGTGTAAGTACCTGGGAACATGGTTGCCTCTCCCTAGGGGTGGAAATAAAACATCACAAGGCTTCCTTTAGAGAGAAACTCATAAAGGCCTAATTTCCTGCATTAAATCCATGAGGTAACATTGAGAATACAATTTTATGTACGATGGAACCAAGACAATATACCCTTCAGCCAGGCACCAGAATGAGGGTTGGCAACGTGTAACTTTTATGCTTAGTTGAATAAATCAATGACCACAATTGTAATGATCTTAACCATCATTCTTCATAGCCCTATTGAGTATTTGATTAAATTGGTTTATAAGTTTAAAGAGAAAGTAGTTAAGAGAATACAAACCAGTTTATCATGAAAAAGACGACCTTATCTCATTCATAAAGTGGAGATTGGTGATTGCCTTTTATCTATTTATTTTATTTTTTATGAAATAAAGATAGTGCTCTTGTTATTTATATTGATTATACAAGTTAACTAAAATGTAAAACAAAGTTAGAAAGATATATATGACAAAACGTAACACTTAACCCCTAACAATATAAACTCCATGAACAGGTGCAAAACTTTAAAGGAATAAAAACATAATTGACTAGCATAGATTGCTGATTGCTTACTATGCCTAATGCCTTAATACAAGATTCCAAAGAAGGCATAACAATACTTGTATAAGTTTGAACCTCTCCACATTTATTAATGACAGCTTATTTTACAAGCAGAAATCAGTAAGCATTCAAAAGGGACGAAGAAACGGCTGCTACATACTACATCGACGAGAAGTCCCGGTGAGGAATTTTTAGGAATTGACCAATTTAGCAACAAATTCCTCTATGTTTTTGTCAGAGCTTCCACCCTCGTCAACAGCCTCTTTGGCCAGCTTCCTCCATTTCCAGGCGTTACTTTTAATCTCTTTCCCCTTCTCCCGCTCCATTATTTCCTTTATGCAATGTTCTACGGCCTCTCGCTTCACTAATCCTTTCTTGTCAACCGGAGCCGTAAGTCCCATCTTCCAAACATCCATAACATACTTTGCGTTTGTGCTTTGGTCAGTCCACTGTGGTAATGCCACCATGGGGACTCCGAAACTTAGGGCCTCCAAGGTAGAGTTCCATCCACAGTGTGTCACAAAGCATCCCACCGATTCATGAGACAAGACCTCCAACTGAGGACACCACTGAACCACCAATCCCTTCTCTGACATCTCCTCCACAAAGTTTTTGGGGAGCTTTTCCTCCTCTGTAGCCCTGACCACCCACAAGAAGTAGTTGTTGCTCATCCTCAAACCCCAAGCTAGTTCTTCCATTTGCTCAACTTCGAGAACAGCCATACTCCCGAACGAAAGATAAACAACCGATCCCTTTGGACGATCATTTAACCATTTCATGCTAGCAATGTTTGTTTTGAAGATGTTGAAACCGTATTCTTTGTCATCTTCAAGTCGCTTGTCCAAGAACATGGATGGTATAGTTGGTCCTATAGTCCTCAATGGCCAAATCTTTTTCATCCAATCCACCACCTAAAAAACATTTATCGCTAATCAATTGTCACAAGCATAAAGTCACTTGAAATCCAAATGAAACAACATTATTCAGCTTTTCAGTATCATCCCTCTTCACCAAAATAAAACGTTGAAAAATAAAATAAAATAAATCAAGCAATATTACAAGCGCTCACCACTTGCTCCAACTCATAAAACGTGTTAACAAGGATCCAGTCAGCTTCATCAACATTGGAGAATTGACTCACGACCGTGGCAAAGATAGCAGGGTAGGATCCCGTCTTATAAATGAAGGACGGCATATCCTGATGTCCGAGTGGTGGCATGCCAGGAAGTAGAATCTTTGTCTCTGAAAGAGGGACTTTCAATGCTCCTTTGTGGACATGGTAGTATATGTTATCAACAGCACAAGATTGAGTGAAAAACACAGCGCTGACTAAGCCTAACTTTTTGGCTATGTCTAAAGCCCAAGGCAAGAAAGCATCATATACAATACAATCAACAGGGTAGGCTGAGCTAGAAAGTTTCTCGACAAGCTCAGTCAAGGTTTGCGACCCGACTTCTCGGAATCGCTCAGAGTAGACCCAAAGGTTCTCGGCTTGGTCCATCCCCCCTTCATCATGGCCATCGGAGATGGTCTCGAGCCCTATGGAGCTGGCTTCTTTGTTCAAGGTCTTGGAGATGAAGTAGGTAGTAACCAATGTAACTTTCACTCCTTTGTGTTCCAAACGCTTGGAAAATTCTGCCATGGGATTAATATGACCTTGGGCTGGAAAAGCCAAGACCAAACAATGAGCTCCGCGGACATTCCTTTCCCCCTCCATTTCTGCTTACACAACTTCTAGGGATCTCCCGCTCTCTTCTACTTTTCCCTGCTTCTACGAGTACGAATAGGATGATGAACTAACCTTAGCTTAATATATGATTGAAGAAATCTAGTTGTCATGCTTATTTAAATAAATTTCACATCCACCAACTGCAACCCTCCAAACAGCGACTCATACATAGTTAATTTCGAACAATACCAGCCTCGCACGTCTTTCTGTAACTCTTTTATTCTTTTGAGGTGATGGGACTCTTAGTTTCATCTCACCCTCACAAAATTGGAAGTGGTTCTAGATAATATCCCTATCTTTGATTTCTAATCTTCTTAAAATATTAAATATCAAGGAACATGATCATACAATTTACGAGACGTATAGAAGCTAATAGAAAAGATAATCACGTATCTCTCTCTTATGTGTGATATTCATAAGGAAGAAGAGTAGGGACAGTCTTCCTTTGTTAAAATAACTCAAGAACCACTCTAATGATCTCAATACAAGTTTTTGTACGTGCTAGGAATACTCGTGCTGAGGCTATCATGAATTTATCATGAGAGCATGCGAATTTGCATTGTAAGAGTTACCATATACTTTATTTTCATTTTAATTTTCGTCAAGTGAATGATTGGTCTGACGCATCTAGTTTTTCTCAGGCGTGTGTTTCATGAGTAAAATATGACACGATTGATATTGATTTTTGTTGTACAGCTTCTTGGTATGCTTTGTATCTGGCTATGGTTGCTCATAAATCAACAATAATGTTTAATCCTTGTGGTTGTCTGTCGTTAACTTGTTACTTATATTATAATTCACTTTTTAGTTTCTACTGATGTCCTTGTTCAGCTCAAGGCTTTGGACAGTGGCGATTTCAGCACTACTCTCGTGATCAAGGTAAAGTTATTTCTACTTCATAACTTGATTTAGGTTGCAAAAGTCAATACAGGTTGTTTACCATATGAACATTAGAAAATGTCTGAAAATGTTTGCTTGCATAAACCTACCATTTGTGTTAGACGATCGGTCATGAGGTTGCTTGGCCTGGATTTCTGAAATAGACGAACAAGACCAACAACCCTGGTCTTAGGAAACTTCGTTCAGCATGGTGGAGCGCATTTTCGGCGTCCGCTTATGAATTGGTCGTGGTTGTTGGATTGGTGGGCCGTAGCTTGGGGAGTCGGAAAAAAGTTTGTCTCAGAAGACGTTGTTGGAAGAATGCAAAAGAGGCTGGAGTGCTTTCCTCCGCCGGGTTATGATTACGGGTGGAGACAAAAATAACATTTATTGTCAAGTTGGTTTTCCGGTAGAAATAAATTTTCTAACAATGACGAATTCACAAAACTCCAGTAAAATAAAACATATTTTATTTCCAGAGAATTCCTTCCCTTATACATCTCTCTTCTCTGGATTAGTCTTTTTTATTGTCATTGTGTTATGAAAAACGCCTCATATGTCGAGGTCTTTCCGAGGAGATAGCCTAAAAGTCAGCGCGTGCTCCTATTTGATCGATTGACCGTATGGTTTACCGGAGATGATCTAGAAAGGTCATCAAGGTCGAAAGCCGCCAAACAATCCACGGCTACACTGAAGAGTTCACCTACTCCTTAATACAAATACAGAAAACTTTTTCACTGCTTTTGGCAAAGGCTCTTGGGTTCAAACAAAATTATGTCCTTGAGAGATGTAAGAAGGAAAGCCATCATACATTTATCTGCTTGCTTATTTCTACTACTATACCCCTTGATCCCAACCTTCTAGTTCCTTTTTTATCTTCTCCATTTCTTTTCTTTTCTGCATTACATTTTGCGTACATTACTTTCTGTAATGGACTTTCAGAGCCTTCTTCGTTTAGATGATTCCTTGTCACCAGTTTCTTGAGAATCCAAAAATGATAAAGAGTTTAATATTGCTTTCATAGTTTCTCAAAATATCAAATGGAAGTTTATAGAAGAACCGATGCATATTTTCATATATGTAAAATAATATTATTAACCGTTCATCGGATTTATATAATAAATGGTTATGTATTATACCATGTCTTATAACATGTCTGACATCTCAGTCTACTTGTGTTATTAATATAAATGACAAAGATCTTGTCCCTATTTATTAAATAAATGAAAAAAAGTAAGAACCAACTACTCCTACGGTTGAAAACATTCCACCGTTATTAAATGACAGCATCTCTTAAAAGCAAACATTACCAATCATTCGGACATGACAAAGAAACATCTGCACCTTACTAAGTATACAGGTTCCGGCTACTTACGGATTGATCAATTTAGTGACGAATTCTTCCACATTTCTATCAGAGCTTCCACTCTCGTCAACAGCCTCTTTAGCCAAGTTACTCCATTTCAAGGCGTTTTTCTTAATATCTTTCCCTCTCTCCCCCTCCATTATTTCCCTTATGCACTGTGCTACTGCTTCTCGCCTGACTAATCCTTTCTCATCAATTGGAGCCTTAAGTCCCATCTTCCAAACATCCATAACATACTTTGCATTTGTGCTTTGGTCAGTCCATTGTGGCACTGCCACCATCGGAACACCGAAGCTTAGAGCCTCCAAAGTAGAGTTCCATCCACAATGTGTCACAAAGCATCCCACCGATTCATGAGACAAGACCTCCAACTGAGGACACCACTGAACCACTAATCCCTTCTCCGACGTCTCCTCCACAAAGTTTTTGGGGAGCTTTGCCTCTTCTGAAGCCCTGACCACCCACAAGAAGTAGCTGTTGCTCATCTTCAAACCCCAAGCTAGTTCTTCCATTTGCTCCACTTCGAGAACAGCCATGCTACCGAACGAAACATAAACAACCGACCCTTTTGGACGATCTTTTAGCCATGTAATGCATGCGGTGTTTGAGTTGAATACGCTGAAACCATATTCTTTATCATCTTCAAGTCGCTTGTCCATGAACATAGATGGTATAGTTGGTCCTATAGTCCTCAATGGCCAAATCTTTTTCATCCAATCCACAACCTAGAAAACATTTATCACTAATCAACTATCACAAGCATAAAATTACTTGGAATCTAAATCAAACAATATTATTCAGCCTTTCAGTATCATCCCTCCTCATCAAAATAAAAAATTGAATAATGGGAATCAGGGTGAATAAGTTCAAGCGCTTACCTCTTGCTCCAATTCATAAAACGTGTTAACAAGGATCCAGTCAGCTTCATCAACATTGGAGACTTGACCCAACACCAAGCCAAACACAGAAGGGTAGGATCCCGTCTCATAAACGAAGGACGGCATGTCCTGATGTCCGAGTGGTGGCATACCTGGAAGCACAATCTCTGTTTCTGAAAGAGGGACTTTCAGTATTCCTTTGTGGACATGGTAGTATATGTTATCAACAGCACAAGATTGCGTGAAAAACGCTGCCCCCACAAGCTCAAATTTCTTGGCTATGTCTAAAGCCCATGGCAAGAAAGCATCATACACGATACAATCAACAGGGAAGGCTGAACTAGAAAGTTTCTTAACGAGCTCAGCTAAAGTTTGTGACCCGACTCGCCGTAACCCCTCGAAATAGGCCTCATAGCTCTCTGCTTGTTGTATTCCGCCTTCATCATAGCCATCGGAGATGCTCTCGAGCGCAATAGAGCTGGCTTCTTTATTCAAGGTCTTGGAGAAGAAGTAGGTAGTAACCAGTGTAACTTTTACTCCTTTGTGTCCCAAACGCTTGGAGAATTGGATCATGGGATTAATATGTCCTTGGGCTGGATATGCTAGCACCAAACAATGAGCTCTACAGGTATTCTTTTCCTCGCCCATTTCTGCTAACACAACTATCTCTCTTTCTCTCTCTGTCTCTCTCTAGTCGAGGAAGTGCGTGTTATCTGTGGCTAGGAAGTTCAGGGGTTAGAGGTCTTTATCTGGTCGCAGTATTGGAGTTTAAGTCCTAGTTGTCTACGACCTCTTATTTTTCTTCGAGGAAGATATGATGAGACACGTAACTTCGTAGATGAATGGGTTTTCTGAATAAATTTGTTATCTTGGTTGTTCAAACACTGTGCCGACAAGTCGATGTGGAGCTCTTTTGTTGACTGGATGGTAAGCAGCTCCACAAGTATCCTGAGAAGTATGGAACACGTGCCTGACGACCTTAATCTCCGTAACTCGAAAAGAAAAAGAAAAATCCTGCGGAGCCACAAGAAGAGGAGAAGAGCACAAACAGTGATGGAGAAGCAGAACAGAGCCATACCAGGGATGGGCGATAGAAGAAGGTAGCGTGGTTTCCAGTAGTAGCAGTTTGTGGGCTATATAAACACACAATCGTCTATGTTACGGTGAATCCCCACAAGCTGGGCTTTCCCGTTGGGAGGGGGACCAAGTCCAGAAGACATAGAACAAACTACATCAGGCAGGCAAGACCCAAAGCTCTGATATCAGAGTTAGAAACGTAGGCCCATGAAAAAACCTTAAACAACGCAATTTTAGAGGGGCCAGCGCACACTAATAAGGTGCAGTTTACCCAGGCACCTTACCGATGTGAGACTGGTACTCATAACACAATTGTTATGTACTCACAACACAATTGTTATAGGGTTTTTTACATCATCAATTATTACGTATTTAACATGCACTAACTGCGCACCCCACTTACCCTACCCAATAAATCTCACTCTTCTAAGACATTAATGGCCTCGAACAGGACGCTTACATTTTTCATTTACTCCAAACTGCATTTGCAATTTTAGGTAAAGTCCATCAAGTTAATGTCAACGAAATGGATAGTTTAAGAACTTATAGATTAATACCAACAACTTGATATTTAGCATCAACTCAGGCATACAGGCGTTGAATCCTAAACTTCATAATAAAGATCTCTACTAATTCAGTACTAAACTAACATGGTAGATGACTATAGTCTAAGTATGGTACTTCTCTCACATGAATTCTCTGCATTCATGAGGGACAAGAGCGGATAAAAGTAAAAAATAAAAGAGATTTATTGTGTACGATTCAACACGGCACGGTTACAATTGGAAGGGAAGTTCCGGCTACGATTTACGATTAATCAATTTAGCTGCAAATTCTCCTATGTTCTTATCAGAGCTTCCACTCTCGTCAACAGCCTCTTTGGCCAACTTCCTCCATTTGAGGGAGTTCTTTTGAATCTCTTACCCCCTTTCTCCCTCCATTATTTCCCTCACGCAATATTCTACAGCCTTACGCCTCACGAATCCTTTCTCATCAATCGGAGCCTTGAGTCCCATCTTCCAAACATCCGTAATATACTTGGCGTTTGTGCTTTGGTCACTCAATTGTGGTACAGCCACCACCGGAACACCGAAGCTAAGGGCCTCCAAAGTAGAGTTCCATCCACAATGTGTCACAAAGCATCCCACTGATTCATGAGATAAGACCTCCAACTGAGGACACCATTGAACCACCAATCCCTTCTCCGACGTCTCCTCCACAAAGTTTTTGGGAAGCTTTGCCTCCTTTGAAGCCCTGACCACCCACAAAAAGTAGCTATTGCTCATCCTCAAGCCCCAAGCTACTTCTTCCATTTGCTCCACTTCGAGAGCAGCCAAACTCCCGAACGAAACATAAACAACCGACCCCTTTGGACGATCATTTAACCATTTCAAGCAAGTGGTGTTTGTATTGAAGATGCTGAAACCATATTCTTTGTCACCTTCAAGTCGCTTGTCTAAGAACATAGATGGTACGGTTGGTCCTATTGTCCTCACTGGCCATAGCTTGGCCATCCGATCCACCAACTGCAAAACAATTATCAACAGTCAAATGGTACAAGTAAAAATACTCATTTTTAGCAAATGGATATACCCCCTCGCAAAACAAAAGGTGGAGGATGTTAAGAGTAACAATCACTTACCTCTTGCTCCAATTCATAAAAGGAGTTAATGAGGACCCAGTCAGCTTCATGAACATTTGAGAATTGTCGCACTGCTATGTCGATGAGATCCGGGAAGGATCCCGAATTACAAATGAAGGACGGCAATTCCTGAGGTCTGAGTGGTGGCATCCCAGGAAACGAAATTTCACTCTCTGAAAGTGGGACTTCCACTACTCCTTTGTGCACATGGTAGTATATATTATCAACAGCACAAGACTGAGTGAAAAACAAAGTCCCTATTAACCCAAATTTCTTGGCTACATCTAAAACCCAAGGCAAGAAAAGCATCATATACAATACAATCAACAGGATAGTCTGAGGTAGAAAGTTTCTCAACGAGCTTAGTCAAAGTTTGTGATCCGACTAGCCGAAACCGCTCAAAATAGGCCTGCCGGCTCTCTCTTTGTGTTCTTCCCGCCTTCGTCATAGCCATCAGAAATGGTCTCGAGCCGAATGCTGCAGGCCTCCTTATTCATGGTCTTGGAGATGAAGTAGGTAGTAACCAATGTAACCTTCACACCTTTGTGCTCCAAACGCTTGGAGAACTCTACCATGGGATTAATATGACCTTGGCGGGGACACGCTAAGACCAAACAATGAGGTCTGCGGGCATTCTTTTCTCCCTCCATTTCTGCTTACACAACTTCCGGGGACCTCCCGTTTCTCTCTCCCTCTCTCTCTCTCTCTTTGGATATGTAATTTGAAAAATACAAACATGGAAGTGCAAAATTGGAACATGAAGACCAGTAACAGTCCCGGAGCCAAACCAAGTAATGAAGGTAAGCAATTACGTCATTATTAGGAAGGGCCGTGGAAGAAGTCAATTTATGTCCTTTTCATTTTATGATATTAAACCTCGGTCCTCAATCCTTTAGTCGACAAAGCAAGGCATCCTTGTCATGATGAAGTATTTTAATGTGCAAATGATCAAGAATTAGATTGCCATCTCACGCTGGGATTAGAAGTGTCGTTAGTGCGTAGTGTTCTAACTTAACAGGCATCACCAATGTTGAACCTCATGCACAAATTTAACTTGATGAAGTAGGCCTTGAGAAATTTATTCTTCAATACCAAGGAAGTAATAGAGTAGTCCAAGAGTTCTAATGGAAAATTCTAATTGAAAACCAATCAAGGGATTAGGGATCATTGTTGTGAGAAAGCATGTGAGAATAATATCATTGACATTCACCAAGATATAGATTATACAAGTCCTAGTGTGACTTAAGAAAAGAGAAAAATCCATCACTAAGATGACAAATGCAAAAGAGGTTAAATATAAGAGAGAAAAGAGTAAGAAAAAGAAAATGTTAGATCCTGAAGATAATATATGTTTTGAGTGTAGGAAACATGATTATACTAGAATCCAATGCTCTAACATAAGGAATATAAAGAAAAATTAGCAAGAAGAAAGTTACAATGGTTACTTGAGAAAATGAGTCATCATCATCATTTGAAGAAGAATCTACTATGAGGCAAATTTGTGCTTGCTGGTATCCAAGAGAATTGAGGTAAATACTTCACATCAAAATAATATTGAAAATTGTAATTTAAAAGTAATATTTTTTGACTTACTTGCATACGCTAGAAAGATAAAAGACAAATGTGATAAGTTGGAGTTGGAAAACAAAAGTGTGAAGAATATTTCAAGAAAGAAAATGAATCACTTAGACTAAATGTAAATAAATTGAAAGAAAACATTAAAAGTTTTTACGTATGGAAATAAAACGTAGGAAACCAATTTGATATCTCAATAGCGAATTTATGGCAAGACTGGAGTTGGTTACAAAAAGGAAACAAAACTAAAGTTTTTCAAATTTGTTGTAAAAGGCAGCATGAACGTAGAAAATAAAATTGTTTACAGGTTCAGTAAACATCATGGACATACTATTGTTAAATGTCCAATTAGATTGAACAAACTGTATGAGATAACAATGAAATGGTTTCTTAAGCATATATTTAACACTAACCATGAAGGCCCCAAAGCAAAATGGTACCTAAAACTCCAACTATCTCATTTGTGTCTGCAGGCTACCATTAAGGAACTAAAAATGCAGTAAGGAGAAAAAGTTTCTGTTGAAGATGACTCCAAAAAAAAAAAAAAAATTATTTAAGGATGTGGCATAACTTATTGAGTATTAGTCAACTATGTGATAAAGGTTTTGGTGTGAAGCTCAAATCATTTGGCTACATAATAAAAAAATAAAATAAATAATGTTAGGCTAGTTGAAAAAAGGCTAGGAAACATCTAAGTAATTAACTTGTATGAAATATTTGACAGTGAAACTTGTCTTTGCTGTGAAAAAATTTGATGATGGATGGTTTTGGCATAAAAGGCTAGGACATACAGATATTAGAATCATAGAAAAATTGTCTAGAAATTGACTTGTCGTAGGACCATCACACATCAGATTTAGTGAAAACAAAATTTGTAAGGCTTGTGTCAAAGGGAAAGACCATGGAACTAGCTTTAAATCCAAAGAAGGTGTAACTATTACACATCCCTCACAGCTCATATACATGGATCTATTTGGTCCAATGAGGACAGCAAGTCCAAAAAACAAAGATTATGCCTTAATGACTATTCTAGATATACTTGGACAATCTATTTAGTTAGAGAATAGGAAACATATACTTTTGTAAGAATATCCAAAGTGAAAAGGGGCTTATCATTTTTATAGTTTGAAAATAAGTATTTTGAAAACTATTGAGTATAAAAGGGGTTTTTTTTTTTTTTAACCTACAAAAAAGGGAAAGGTGTCAAACCCTTCCTATTAGCTTGATGGGTTAGGGCCTCCTTGGCTTAGCCAAGGGAAAGCTAGCTGCAAAATGGTGTTAGTCATAATTTCTCATCTCCTAAAACACAACAACAAAATATGGTGGTGAAAAAGAAAAATAAAACAATTTAAAAAATGAGTAGAATCATGTTGTGTGATTGAAATTTACTCAAACACTTTTGGAGTGAGATAGTTCAAACAGTCTACTATATTTCAAACAAGGTTTCATTATACATATTTTAAACTGATCCTTTTGGACTAGTTTATAGAAAGAAACCGAAAATTTTCTATTTTGTTAATTTAGTTATAAATGTTTTGTCTTGAACAATGAAAAAAAATTCTATGGTAAAATTTGATTCTAAAAGTAATGAGACAATTTTCTTAAGATATTCTTACTCTAGTAAAGCTTATAAAGTCTACCCCATCCCCATGGCTAGTTGTTTGATGGCCTCTAATATTTCTCAAAATCTACGATTAACCTCAGTCTCCATTCCATCAATCCTCTGCTCCATGGTTGCAGGATTGGAATGCTTTGACACCACTAGAAAGATAACACTAGAAATTACTAAGTAACCTGGCTTAGACGTTTGTCCTTATTTTTTAATATGCAGTGGCAGTATTAGACAATGCTCAGTGTGTGTAGATAGTAAACTTTTATACAACGGTAACTAGGCTATAAATTCATGGATTGAGAACCATTTCTGTTAGGTTTGGGTGTAAGAACTCATATAGGAACTTGTTACGAGTGGATCCATTGGATCGGTTCGTCAATAGCGTTAGGTTAGAATCCCATTTTGACTCTGCACCTCTGATTCAAATATTCTGTAATTCCTTCATATTCATAGAGATAGGGGACATGATTCACATGGATATAGTAAGTCTCGCTTGGGTGGGCTGCTTTAAAGATTGTAGCATGGGGAAGAAGTGCACTAAAGTGTACTATTACTTCAGCAATTGGATTGTATCAGTTGTTATTAGATCGTTCAGCAAATGCTTCAAAAAAAAAAAAAAAAAAAAATCTCCATTGGAAAACTCGACAGAACCAGTAATTCTTTACAATAAACCTTGGATCAATCAAATCTTGAAATTATTGCGGTGTTCGCATTTCGAAATGTGGATACATATGGTAGGAAATTTCGTTACCGTACTGTTCAAAGAGGGAGTCGTTCTGCTATTACTATGATAGGATATCCACTTTACTTTATACATAGTGGTTGTCAAAAGACGTATATGTGTAGGGTGGTTGTCAAAAGACGTATATGTGTAGGGTGGTTGTCAAAAGACGTATATGTGTAGGGTGGTTGTCAAAAGATTTTCTCTGCTTGCTTGTTTCCGCCATCATTCCTTTTGACCCGAGCACCTATCTTTTTTTCTTTTTACTCTTCTCCTCTTCTTTTTGTCCCATATTGAATTTCCTTTTTGCTATTCCTTAGTAGCAAAATGCATATTAAGTATGGAAGTGGCAGTTAGCAACATGAAATTTGAAATGGGGGCCTTCTTTGTTAAACATTCGGTTTCAAAATGAATAGGAGTTAGTCAGAAATAGGACAAAATTCATGCAATCAATGAAAAGAGAAAAACTAGAAATTAAGTGACAATTCATAACCAGAATGAGAACCTGAGGTTACCGCCACATCTGTCTTTGTGGCTCCAGTAATTAACTTAAGGGAAGGTGGAGGCTCTCGAGGATCATTGTGTTGGGGATTTCCATTTTATATACGACGGAACCAAAGACATTTACTTGCTAAGCACTAGTCCATCAGTTTTCGTAGATCTAGACGGTATAATAAATTGTTATATGCAAATAGGAATCCAAAGAGAGCTGTATCGTTCACTCTGCCTACTGTAATTGACTATTCAGAGGATTCTTCATCATCAGCTTTTTTGAGAATGGAGATTTAATTTTATCTGTTCCCCCAGAATAACAGATTAATATTTATATAAACCTTGAATTGACTAACAGAGTAATACAAGCAGAAACTCCACACTTATTAAATGACAATATATCATGGAAGCAGACAAGCCTAAGCATTCACACGCGACGAACAAACAGCTGCAGCTTATTACGTGGATAGGAAGTTCCAGCTACAGCTTACGATTAATCAATTTAGCTGCAAATTCTTCAATGTTTCTATCAGAGCTTCCACCCTCGTCAACAGCCTTTTTGGCAATCCTCCCCCATTGAAAGGAGTTCTTTTGAATCTCTTTCCCCCTCTCTCCCTCCATTATTCCCCTTATGCAATGTTCTAAGGCCTCACGCCTCACTAATCCTTTCTCATCCACCGGAGCCTTAAGTCCCATCTTCCAAACATCCGTAATATACTTTGCGTTTGTGCTTTGGTCACTCCATTGTGGTATTGTCACCATAGGAACACCGAAGCTAAGGGCCTCCAAAGTAGAGTTCCATCCACAATGTGTCACAAAGCATCCCACTGACTCATGAGACAATACCTCCAACTGAGGACACCACTGAACCACCAATCCCTTCTCCGACGTCTCCTCCACAAGCTTTTTGGGGAGCTTTGCCTCCTCTGAAGCCCTGACCACCCACAAGAAGTAGCTGTCGCTCATCCTCAAACCCCAAGCTACTTCTTCCATTTGCTCTGCTTCGGGAGCAGCCAAACTTCCGAACGAAACGTAAACAACCGACCCCTTTGGACGATCATTTAACCATTTCAAGCAAGTGGTGTTTGTATTGAAGATGCTGAAACCATATTCTTTGTCATCTTCAAGTCGCTTGTCCAAGAACATAGATGGTATGGTTGGTCCTATTGTCCTCACTGGCCATAGCTTTGCCATCCAATCCACCAACTGCAAAGCAAGTATCAATAGTCAAATGTCACAAGTACAAAATCACTCAATTTTAGCAAACGGATATGCCCCCTCGACAAACCAAAATGGAGGATGTTAAGAGTTACAAGCACTTACCTCTTGCTCCAATTCATAAATAGAGTTAATGAGGATCCAGTCGGCTTCATCAACATTTAAGAATTGTCCCACAAGCATGTCGAAGACATCCGGTAAGGCTCCCGCATTATAAACAAATGTTGGCAATTCCTGAGGTCTGAGTATTGGCATCCCAGGTAGTAAAATTTCTGTCTCTGAAACTGGGACTTTCAGTACTCCTTTATGGACATGGTAGTATACATTATCCACAGCGCAAGACTGAGTGAAAAACACAGCTCCGACTAACCCCAATTTCTTGGCAACGTCTAAAACCCAAGGCAAGAAAGCATCATATATAATACAATCAACAGGATAGTCTGAGGTAGAAAGTTTCTCAACGAGCTCAGTCAAAGTTCGTGACCCGACTAGCCGAAATCGCTCGAAATAGGCCCCCGCAGTCTTGGCTTGTGCTCTCCCACCTTCATCATAGCCATCGGAGATGGTCTCGATTGGAATGGGGCTGGCCTCCTTATTCAGGGTCTTAGAGATGAAGTGGGTGGCAACCAATGTAACTTTTACTCCTTTGTGCTCCAATCGCTTGGAGAACTCTACCATGGGATTAATATGGCCTTGGGTAGGAAACGGGAAGACCAAACAATGAGCTCTGCGACCATTCCTTTCCCCCTTCATTTCTTCTTTCACAAATTTCAGAGATCTCCCGTTCTCTCTTTCTCTCTCTCTCTCTCTCTCTCTCTCTCTAAACCTCCTTTTCTGTCGGCGCTGCTGTGCAGGTATGCAGACGTCTTATTGAAAAATTCAAACATGTAGATGCAAAATTTGAACAGGAAAACCGTGACGGTGACGGGGACAAACAAAGTAATGAAGGTCAGCAATTACGTCATTAGAGACAGGGCCACGAAAGAAGTCACTTTACGTCCTGCTCATTTCTTGATATGAAGCCTCCGTTCTCAGCCCTGAAGATGACAAAGTAAGGCGGCAACCATTGGATGGAAAATGTTCCAGCGTGACAGTTCCAGCTTTTTAAGAAAAAAAGACTTTAAGTGCGGGGCAATTCTCTGGAATTTCTAGTTCTCGTTATAAACATTGGAATTTGAGTCCCAGTTGCCTTCTACTTCTTTCGCTAACTCTTTTTTTTTTGCTGAATGAGGAGCCTATTAAATATATTTCACTCTTTGATGTCTAATGTTTTTTAAAATCTTAAAGATCAAAGAACGTGATCATACCATCGAAGAGACGTAAAGAAGGAGATAGAGAAGATAATGACACATAATGTCTTTTGAATATGAAATTCATAAGGAACAAGAGGTAAGAACACTCTTCCTCTATTAAAATAACCCAACAACCAGTATAAACAACCAGTCTAAGGATCCCAATACGTGTTTCTTACCTGCCACAAATGCTCATGCTAAGGTTATCAGACAAAAGGACTATAAAAATCTTGTTCTTTTAAGGAAAAACAAAGAAAGAGGTAGAAATTGTTAGAAAGGCCAAAAAGTAAGAACCCTTAATATTGCTGATAAAAGTGGAAGAAAGAAAATAAATAGCACATTTTACTTTACTCTCAACTAAATATAGTGATCCAAACTAAAGACTTAAAGCAACAACAGCCGAACTTCACAAATCCTAGACCTAAATTTTATCCCTTGTGTTATAACTAACATAGGACTAACTTGTTGAATATTAATACCACTCCATAATGGCACTAGGCAGGTATAAATGAAAAGAATGACGCCAATTATCGGCATGTTTTTGATGGTTCATTTGCGAGTTCTCACAATGCAACAGGAAAGCATTAATTATGGGTAAAAGAGACTAAAAGGGGAAAGGTAGTATCAGAATGCCAAAAAAATCTCAAATTGTCCTAAACGAGGCTGACAAGATGATCTAGGCTAATCCATCGGGCAAGTTTGATCTCTAACCTAGGCAAAGTCTACAGCCCACATCAAATCGTTCTCTAAAAGCCCCCATCAAGCTACCGCCTGGTCCTACGAAGTGGGACACTCGATTCCATCTTAGCCTGATCGATTTCTCTACCTCCTGTATATAGATGGGCCAAGTCATTGGTGAAGAAAGTCAATTTCAAGATGTAAGAGAGGACAACAGTCAGGATGCGAGTTCAGTTTGGAACATTTTAAGTGAGGAAGATGGTGGCTTCCAAATCCATTTGGAACATCAAGAATCTTCGACTAGGAAAATTTTCTGATGTGAAGTTGTTTAACATACACACATGTGAAAATGTCAGAAAATGTTGTTTGCATAGATGTATCTTTTATTTTAGATAATCTGTCATGTGGTTGTTTGGGCCGAATTTCAGAAATAGACAGCTTGCGTCCTATCTTTGTTAAACAATATTAATCATCTTTACCATTACCCTCCCCATTACCTATTCCCTATTTCATCCACAAACGGTTTTGTTATTATCAGTTTCATCATCACTTATAATAAACCACCTTTCGTCAAAAGCATGGAAACGAAATTATTTTCTGATTGGTGAACATCCTCATCATACATCTTTAAGATCCATATCACTAGACACACTGAAGTCTCGCAAACCCTGCTTACTTTGTTTCCTTCTTTACTGTAATACTATGATAAGATATCCACTTTACTTTATACTGAAGGCGACATAGGCATAGTGGTGGTCAAAAGACCTATATGACTAAGGTAGTTCATATTATCATTCTTAAGGTTCAACTCAGCTACTACCAGAACAAGGAGATTACCCAAAAATCAGATCGTATTGCTTTTTGGTCAATTGATTTTGTAGGTTTACTGGAGCAGCATATTGGAGATCATCGTAAAATAGAAAATAAGATCAAAGACGACAGAACCCACTCACAGCTGCAGACACTGACTCCGCCTAGTCCTTTTGCTCCACGTATACCGAGGGTTCGGTCCTTGGCTTTCAGTCTTAAGCATTATAAGGTCGCCAGCAGAGATTTTGTCTGCTTGCTTGTTTCCGCTGTCATTCCTTTTAATCCCAATCTCTTATCTTTTCTTCTTTACTCTTATCCACCCTCCTTTTCTTTTTGTCCCATATTAGATTTGCTTTTTGCTACACCTTAGTAGCAAAATGCGTATGGATATCGGATTGGCAGTCTTTCATATGAAATTTGAACAGAGTGACTTCTTTGTTTAATATTCGGTTTCAAAATGAATGAGAGTTAGTCAAAAATGGGATGCAATTCATGCAATGAGTAAAAAATGGGACAAAATCAGTAAAAAGGAAAGTACTAGAAACTAGGTGGCAATTCTTAAGTAGAGTGAAAACTTGAGGTTAGTCTTACAAAGGCTTTGTTGAAGAGAGTTATTATTTAGGTTTGTAAGATATATTATAAGTATCCTTTTCTTTAATATGAATTTTATTTTTTGAAATTCTTTTGTAGACAAGCTTAATTTTTTATCAACCAAGAATTAGTTTACATTTTAAATAGAAAAACTAGCTTGAATATTATTTTTAAGTTTTAAATTTGCTTCTCTTAGAAAAAATCTTATTATAAGATATATTACAAGTGTTCTTTTTAAAAACTTGGGATTCTATGCTCCAATCCTTACAACCATTTTATATCATCGTCGCTCCATTAATTAACTCAGGGGGAAGGTGGAGGCTTTCGAGGATCATTGTCTTGAGGATTACCATTTTATGTATTGAAGACTCCATGCCATCCACTTCAGCAGGCACGTTCCCACAGCATCAAGCCACATCACCACCTTCACGGGTCACGTTGCGAGCTGGAGACGTTCCTATGACCCAGGCAAAATTTTTAATTGTCTTCTTCTTTTCTTCTATTCTTCTCTGTTTGTACCCTGTCGGAAATTTGCTTTCGAGCCACAAACTGGTACATCTAGTTATTTCATCATACGCGACAGAACCAAAGGACATGTACTAGCTAAGCACCTTAGCTATCAGTTCTCCTAGCTCTGGTCTGTATCTATTAAATTGTTATATGCAACTAGGAAATCCAAAGAGGGCTGCATCGTTCACTCTGCCTACTCTAATTGACTGTTCAGAGGATTCTTCATCATCAGCTTTTTTGAGAATGGATTTAATTTTATCTGTCCCCCCAGACTAACAGATTAATATTTATATAAACCTCAAATTGAATAACAGATTAATACAAGCAGAAAGTCCACGGTTATTAAATGACAATATCTCATGGAAGCAGACAAGCCTAAGCATTCACACGCGACGAACAAACAGCTGCAGCTTATTACGTGGATGGGAAGTTCCCGCTACAACTTACGATTAATCAATTTAGCTGCAAATTCTTCAATGTTTCTATCAGAGCTTCCACCCTCGTCAACAGCCTTTTTGGCAATCCTCCCCCATTGAAAGGAGTTCTTTTGAATCTCTTTCCCCCTCTCTCCCTCCATTATTTCCCTTATGCAATGTTCTAAGGCCTCACGCCTCACTAATCCTTTCTCATCAACCGGAGCCTTAAGTCCCATCTTCCAAACATCCGTAATATACTTTGCGTTTGTGCTTTGGTCACTCCATTGTGGTATTGCCACCATAGGAACACCGAAGCTAAGGGCCTCCAAAGTAGAGTTCCATCCACAATGCGTCACAAAGCATCCCACTGACTCATGAGACAAGACCTCCAATTGAGGACACCACTGAACCACCAATCCCTTCTCCGACGTCTCCTCCACAAGCTTTTTGGGAAGCTTTGCCTCCTCTGAAGCCCTGACCACCCACAAGAAGTAGCTGTTGCTATTCCTCAAACCCCAAGCTACTTCTTCCATTTGCTCTGCTTCGGGAGCAGCCAAACTCCCGAACGAAACGTAAACAACCGACCCCTTTGGACGATCATTTAACCATTTCAAGCAAGTGGTGTTTGTATTGAAGATGCTGAAACCATATTCTTTGTCATCTTCAAGTCGCTTGTCCAAGAACATAGATGGTATGGTTGGTCCTATTGTCCTCACTGGCCATAGCTTTGCCATCCAATCTACCAACTGCAAAACAACTATCAACAGTCAAATGTCACAAGTACAAAATCACTCAATTTTAGCAAATGGATATCACCCCTCGCCAAACCAAAATGGAGGATGTTAAGAGTTACAAGCACTTACGTCTTGCTCCAATTCATAAATAGAGTTAATGAGGATCCAGTCGGCTTCATCAACATTTGAGAATTGTCCCACAACCATGTCGAAGATATGCGGGAAGGAACCCAAATTATAAATGAAGGATGGAAATTCCTGAGGTCTGAGTGGTGGCATCCCCGGTAGTAAAATTTCTGTCTCTGAAACCGGGACTTTCAGTACTCCTTTATGGACATGGTAGTATACATTATCCACAGCACAAGACTGAGTGAAAAACACAGCTCCGACTAACCCCAATTTCTTGGCAACGTCTAAAACCCAAGGCAAGAAAGCATCATATATAATACAAGCAACAGGATAGTCTGAGGTAGAAAGTTTCTCAACGAGCTCAGTCAAAGTTTGCGACCCGACTAACCGAAATCGCTCGAAATAGGCCCCCGCAGTCTTGGCTTGTGCTCTCCCGCCTTCATCATAGCCATCGGAGATGGTCTCGAGCGGAATGGGACTGGCGTCCTTATTCAGGGTTTTGGAGATGAAGTTAGTGATAACCAATGTAACTTTTACTCCTTTGTGCTCCAAACGCTTGGAGAACTCTACCATGGGATTAATATGGCCTTGGATGGGATACGGTAACACCAGACAATGAGCTCTGCGACCATTCCTTTCCCCCTTCATTTCTTCTTTCACAAATTTCAGAGATCCCCCGTTATCTCTCTCTCTCTCAACCTACTTTTTCTGTCGGCGCTGCTATACTGGTGTGCGGACGTCTTATTGAAAAAATCAAACACGTAAGTGCAAAATTTGAACAGGAAAACCGTGACGGGGACGGGGACAAACAAAGTAATGAAGGAAGGTCAGCAATTACATTATTATAGACATGGCCACGAAAGAAGTCACTTTACGTCCTGCTCATTTCTTGGTATCAAGCCTCCGTCCTCAACCCTCAAGATGACAAATGTTCCAGCGTGACAGTTCCAGCTTTTTAAGAAAAAAAGACGAAGTGTGGGGCAATTCTCTGGAATTTCTAGTTTTCGTCATAAACATTGGAATTTGAGTCCCAGTTGCCTTCTACTTCTTTTGTTTTTCCCCTCCTTTGGGAATACGAATGCGATGGTGAACTGGCCTTCGTAATATGTTAGGGAAGAAGTCTAGTTGTCTTGCTTATTCATACACATTCCATATCCATTGACAGCAACCCCCAAACGTGAAGTCATGCGCCGTTAACATCCACCAACACCGGTCCCAAACGTCTTTCGCTAACTCTTTTATTTTTGCTGAATGAGGAGCCTATTAAATATATTTCACTCTTTGATGTCTAATTTTTTTTAAAACCTTAAAGATCAAAGAACATGAACATACCATCGAAGAGACGTAAAGAAGGAGATAGAGAAGAAAACGACACATAATCTCTTTTGAATATGAAATTCATATGGAACAAGAGGTAACGACACTCTTCCTCTATTAAAATAACTCAACAACCAGTATAAACAACTAGTATAAACAACCAGTCCACGGATCCCAATCCGTGTTTCTCTACCTGCCACAAATACTCGTGCTAAGGCTATCAGACAAAAGGATAACAAAAATCTAGTTCTTTTAAGGAAAAACAAAGAAAGAGGTAGAAATTATTAGAAAGACCAAAAAGTAAGAACCTTTAATATTGCTAATAAAAGTCTAAGAAAGAAAATAAATAGCACATTTTACTTTACTTTCAACTAAATATAGTAATCCAAACTAAAGACTTAAAGCAACAACCAACTTCACAAATCTTTGACCTAAATTTTATCCCCCGTGTTATAATTAACATAGGACTAACTTGTTGAATATTAATACCACTCCATAATGGCACTAGGCAGGTATAGATGAAAAGAATGATGCCAATTATCGGCATGTTTTTGATGGTTCATTAGCGAGTTTTCACAATGCAACAGGAAAGCATTAATTATGGGTAAAAGAGACTAAAAGGAAAAAGGTAGTATCAGAATGCCAAAAAAAATCTCAAATTGTCCTAAATGGGGCTGACAAGATGATCTAGGCTAATCCATCGGGCAAGTTTGATCTCTAACCTAGGCAAAGTCTACAGCCCACATCAAATCGTTCTCTCAAATCCCCCATCAAGCTACCGCCTGGTCCTACGAAGTGGGACACTCGATTCCATCTTAGCCTGATCGATTTCTCTACCTCCTGTATATGGATGGGCCAAGTCATTGATGAAGAAAGTCAATTTCAAGATGTAAGAGAGGACAACAGTCAGGACGCGAGTTTAGTTTGGAACATTTAAAGTAAGGAAGAAGGTGGCTTCCAAATCCATTTGGAACATTAAGAATCTTCGACGAGGAAAAATTTCTGACATGAAGTTTTTTAACATACACGCATGTGAAAATGTCAGAAAATGTTGTTTGCATAGATCTATCTTTTATTTTAGACATTCGGTCATATGTTTGTTTGGCCCGAATTTCAGAAATAGACAGCTTGCGTCCTATCTTCGTTAAACAATATCAATCATCTCTACCATTACCCTCCCCATTACCTATTCCCTATTTCATCCACAAACGGTTTTGTTATTATCAGTTTCATCATCACTTATAATAAACCACCTTTCGTCAAAAGCATGGAAACGAGATTATTTTCTGATTGGTGAACATCCTCATCATACATCTTTAAGATCCATATCACTAGACACACTGGAGTTTCGCAAACCCTGCTTTCTTTGTTTCCTTCTTTGCTGTAATACTATGATAAGATATCCACTTTACTTTATACTGAAGGCGACACAGGCATAGTGGTTGTCAAAAGACCTATATGACTAAGGTAGTTCATATTATCATTCTTAAGGTTCAACTCAGCTACTACCAGAACAAGGGGATTACCCAAAAGTCAGATCGTATTCCTTTTTGGTCAATTGATTGGTGGGTTTACTGGAGCGACATTTTGGAGATCATCGTAAAATAGAAAACAAGATCAAAGACGACAGAACCCACTCACAGCTGCAGACACTGACTCCTCCTAGTCCTTTTGCTCCACCTATACCAAGGGTTCGGTCTTTGGCTTTAAGTCTTGAGCATTATAAGGTAGAACGCCAGCAGAGATTTTCTCTGCTCTCTTGTTTCCGCGGTCATTCCTTTTAATCCCAATCACTTATCTTTTCTTCTTCACTCTTATCGGCCCTCCTTTTCTTTTTGTCCCATAATAAATTTGCTTTTTGTTATACCTTAGTAGCAAAATGCATATGAGGTATCGGATTGGCAGTCATTCACATGAAATTTGAAAAGGGGGACTTCTTTGTTTAATATTCGATTTCAAAATGAATAGGAGTTAGTCAAAAAGAGGATATAATTAATGCAATGAGTAAAAAATGGGACAAAATCAGTGAAAAGGAAAGTACCAGAAATTAGGTGGCAATTCTTAAGTAGAGTGAAAACTTGAGGTTAGTCTTACAAAGGCTTTGTTAAAAAGAATTATTATTGAAGTTTATAAGATATATTATAAGTATTCTTCTCTTTTTAATAAAAAATTTATTTTTTGACATTCTTTTGTAGACAAACTTAATTTTTTTATTGACAAAGAATTAGTTTATGTTTAGAATTGGACTAAATCTCGTAGAGTAAGAATTAGCTTGAATATTATGTAAAAGGTTTAAATTCACTTTTTTTTTTTAAAAAAAAAAAATCTCATTATAAGACATATTACAAGGTGTTCTTTGTAAAATGATTCTATTCTCCAATCCTTACAACCATATTACATCATCGTGGCTCCATTAATTAACTTAGGGGAAGGTGGAGGCTTTCAAGGATCATTGTTTTGAGGATTACCATTTTATGTATTGAAGACTCCATGCCTCAGGCCACATCACCACCTTCACGGGTCACGTTGCGAGCTGGAGACGTTCCAATCACCCAGGCAAAATTTTCAGTTGTCTTCTTCTCTTCTTCTATTCTTCTCTGTTTGTACCCTGTCGGAAATTTGCTTTCGGGCCACAAACTGGTACATCTAGTTATTTCATCATACGCGACAGAACCAAAGGATATGTACTAGCTAAGCACCTTAACTATCAGTTCACCTAGCTCTGCTCTGTATCTGTTAAATTGTTATATGCAAATAGGAAATCCAAAGAGAGCTGCATCGTTCACTCTGCCTACCGTAATGGACTGTTGGAGCTTTCTTCGTTTAGAGAATTGCTCGTCGTCAGCATTTTTGAGAATGGATTTAATTCTTTCTATTTTTCCCAGAATAACTTATTAATATTTTATATACGTTAAAAGTAATGGGGTTTCTGTCAACCAACCATTGTGTCTGGCTGGTAGTGAGAACAGTTCAATCAAGTGGTAGACACGGCACTAGACAGTGAGGTAAGTGTTCAACTCTTATCTGTAGCAGTTCATTGAGAAGTTGTTGACCAACTTAAGAGTGTCCTTTTGGCCAATCTGTCATAGGCGTGTTGCTGTCCATACTTCTTTCCAATAATTTAAAGAAGGTAGCGTGTAGTTGCTGTTCTGTTTTTCTATGTATTCTGTTGTATGTATTTAAGTTAGAAGTTGTCTTGGTTACTCTTTTGAACGTTGAGAACCACTTTTTTATGTAAGCTTTCTGATACTACAACTTTTCTATAAAATATAGAACCATTGAGTTCAATTGCTCCGTGTGTTTCCTTTCACAAATTTTTCTGCACTCTGCCTGGTTTCAGTTTTCTGTGTGTGCAAAACAGAGTTAGAGTTTTTACAATATACAGCTCGAACTCTTTCCACAGTTGTTAACTAACAGTATCTCACAGAAACAAACAATACTGAGCATTTAAACGTGACGAACCCATGAACTTCTGGCTACGACTTATGATTAATCAATTTACCAGCAAATTCTTCAATGTTTTCATCGGAGCTTCCACCCTCGTCAACAGCCTCTTTGGCCATCTTCCCCCATTTAAAGGAGTTCTTTTGAATCTCTTTCCCCCTCTCTCCTTCCATTATTTCCCTTATGCAATGTTCTACAGCCTCTCGCTTCACTAATCCTTTCTCATCAACCTGAGCCTTAATTCCCATCTTCCAAACATCCGTAATATACTTTGCGTTTGTGCTTTGGTCACTCCATAGTGGTACTGCCACCATAGGAATACCGAAGCTTAGGGCCTCCAAAGTAGAGTTCCATCCACAATGTGTCACAAAGCATCCCACTGATTCATGAGATAGGACCTTCAATTGAGGACACCACTGAATCACCAATCCCTTCTCCGACGTCTCCTCCACATAGTTTTTGGGAAGCTTTGCCTCTTTTGAAGCCCTAACCACCCACAAGAAGTAGCTATTACTCATCCTCAAACCCCAAGCTACTTCTTCCATTTGCTCCGCTTCGAGAGTAGCCAAACTCCCGAACGAAACATAAACAACCGACCCCTTTGGACGATCAATTAACCATTTCACGCAAGTAGTGTTTGTATTGAAGATGCTGAACCCATATTCTTTGTCATCTTCAAGTCGCTTATCTAAGAACATAGATGGTATAGTTAGTCCTATTGTCCTCACTGGCCATAGCTTTGTCATCCAATCCACCAGCTGCAAAACAACTATCAACAGTCAAATGTAACAAGTACAAAATAACTCAATTTTAGCAAGTGGATATCCTCCCTTGCGAAACAAAAGGGGGAGGATGTTGAGTTACAAGCACTTACCTCTTGCTCCAATTCATAAAAGGAGTTAAAGAGGACCCAGTCAGCTTCATCAACATTTGAGAATTGTCCCACAACCATGTCGAAGATATGCGGGAAGGAACCCAAATTATAAACGAAGGATGGAAATTCCTGAGGTCTGAGTGGTGGCATCCCAGGTAGCAAAATTTCTGTCTCTGAAAGTGGGACTTTCAATACTCCTCTGTGGACATGGTAGTATATATTATCAACAGCACAAGATTGAGTGAAAAACACAGCCCCGACTATCCCAAATTTTTTGGCTACGTCTAGAACCCAAGGCAAGAAAGCATCATAAACAATACAATCAACATGATAGTCCAAGGTTGAAAGTTTCTCAACAAGACCAGTCAAAGTTTGCGACCCGACTTGCCGAAATCGCTCCAAATAAGCCCGTGGGCTCTCGGCTTGTGTTCCTCCTTCTTCATCGTAGCCATCGGAGATGGTCTCCAGTGGAATGGGGTTTGCCTCCTTATTCATGGTCTTGGAGATGAAGTAGGTGGTAACCAATGTAACCTTCACTCTTTTGTGCTCCAAACGCTTGGAGAACTCTATCATGGGATTAATATGACCTAGAGCGGGATACGGTAAGACCAAAAGATGAGGTCTGCGAGCATTCCTTTGCCTCTCCATTTCTGCCTTCACAAATTCCAGAGATCTCCCGTTCTCTCTCTCAACTTCCACTTCTATCTCCTCCGTTGTATGGAGTACGTAAACGTTTTGCTGAAAAATATAAACATGTAAGTGCAAAATTTGAACACGAAGACCGTGACAGTCACGGAGACAAACAAAGTAATCAAGGTCAGCAATTACGGCCGGGGAAAGATGTTACTTTATGTCTTGCTCATTTCTTTATATAAAACGTCCGTCCTCAACCCCTAAGTTGACAAAGCAAGGCAGCAACCATGAATGGAAAATGTTCCCGCGTGACAGTTCCAGCTTTTTAAGTAAAACAACGAAAGTGCGGAGCAAGCCTCCGGAATTTCCAGTTCTCGTCATAAACATTGGATTTTATTTTGAATCCCAGTTGCCTTCAACCTCTTTTTTTTCCCCTCCTTTAGGAATACGAATGCGATGATGAACTAGCTTTCGACTAATATGCTAGTGAAGAAGTATAGTTGTCTTGCTTATTCATATAAATTTTGTTTGAGCTTGAGACGGGATGGCTTACCTCGGCCTCTCTCTCTCCTCAAGATGTGACTACAAGGGCGAGTGAGAAATGAGGGCTTATCTTTGCTCTCCCTTCTATGATAGGATTCCAAGGGCGGCAAGATGAGGAAAAATAATGGCTATCTTAAAGCCATTAAATTCTTCAATCCAGTGGGTACAACTTGTGGGAAGCCATTAATATTCTTCTGTTCCGTTGGCACAACTAGTGGGAAGCCGCTAAATTCTTCAGTCCGGTGGGTACAACTTGCGGGAAGCCATTAACAATCGTCGGTTCTGGGGGTACAACCTGTGGGCGGTAGCATTAAATCAAGCTGTTTTACTTGTTTTTGCTTTTTTATAAATAAGGGTTTTCTTGTACAGAATCTAAGAATGTCGGAGTAAAGGTGTATTGCCGTTGGTCTATATATTTGATTTTTTTTTTAATTATTGTAAGAGTTTTTCACCACAGTCAATACAAATAAGAGAAAATACTTGTTAAATTTAAATTTTTATCTTTGTGCAAAATTTTACATGGTATCAAAACCATGTCCATAGTTTTTTGTATCTTGTTTTAAGTGATTAGCTTCTACGACATTAAGAAAGTTGTTTTGTTTTTTTAACAAAACACTAACTAACTTCTCTGACTTTTTGTTGAAGTTCCTTTATGGACTTTCACATTTTTTCAACCTGTATTCTCTCCATTCTCATTCAATACCTTTTAAGTAGCCAAAAATGCAGTAACATAGCAGAGACCATCTCGAGCCTTTGACAAAACTCCATGTTTCTCTAACAAATGGAAACCAACAACATCTAGGCATACACCATTAAGACTAATCCAAGTTGGAGGAACTATTTAGTTGAAGGGTGGCTCTAGATTTGGTAACTAGACCATGGAGCACGAAACCCCCTAAAGGATTTGAATAGGAGTGTCTCTATCAAAGAATTGTGGATCTGAATTCTCAAAAAAGGAAATAGGACTCAAAACGAGAATTTTTAACTATGTAAAGAACATACAAGCAAAGTCTACCACCTTCTCTCCAAAAAGGAACCCTAAAACACATAAACACCCTCGCTTTTATAGGTTAGGTCAAGTCCTTAATACATCACTTTGGCTCAACCTAACATCCAAATTAAACACAAGTATCTACAAAGTCCACAACAAAATAGTTCACATAAAAAACTAACATAAACATCTACGTACTACACTCTAAATCTTAAACCAGTAACATATTGTCCCCCTTAAAGCACCCTTGTCCTCAAGGTTGGAGATAAGCTGCACCCATTACAAAATGAGGGTATTGCTATTTGAAATATTTCTCATCTTCCCAAGTGGCCCCGGATGGATGTTTTCCCTACCAAAGAATAAGGATTTCCTCCTTCCCATGCCTTTGGAGTCTCTCGAGCATCACTTTTGGATCCTTTTCATTCTCAAACTCTTCCCCTACATTATGAAATTCCTTTATCTTTGGCTTAGCCACACCAATGCATCTTTTTAACCTAGAAACATGAAAGACTGGATGTACCTTTACCCCTTGTTAAAGATCAAGCTTGTAGGTCACAGTTCCAATCTTCTCTAATACTCGATAAGGACCTTGGAAATAGTTAGCTAACTTATGCGTTCTATCTACAAGTAAAACTTGGTAGTACTAGGGAAGCCTCACATAACCAAATCCCCTTCTTGAAATTGTATCTCTCTTCCTTTTCTATCATATACTCTTTTCATTCACTCCTAGGCCACATGGAGGTTCTTTTTAACCTTACTCAACATCTAGACTCACTCCACCAAAACTTGCTCAACTTCAACAACCTTCACAGTACTGTACACATAAAAAAGTAAAGTAAGTGGACTACAACCATATACCACTTCAAATGGAGTATGCATGGTTGCTCCATGCCAATTGGTATTATAACAAAATTGTGCCCATGTCAACCATTTAACCTAAGTCTTCAGATAGTCCCCAATAAAACAATGAAAATACATTTCCATTAAACATTTTTGTCCGGCCATCAAACTACAAATGATAAGCAGACATGAAGTTGAAGTTACTACCTTGTAACTGAAATATTTCTTTCCAAAATTGGCTCATGAAAAGTAGGTCCTATCATAAACAATGGATTTTGGCATGCCATACAGTTTTAAAACATTATCAAAGAAAGCTTAGGCCACTATCACAACAATATAAAAATAGGAAAAGGGTATAAAATGGCTAAATTTCAAAAAATTTGTCCACTATTAAAATAACCGAGTTTCCCCCAAACACAGGAAGGCCCATAATAAATAAGATCCATGATAATATCACCCTAAATTTGATTAAGAATAAAATGAGGCTAAGTTTACTTCTTAGTAAGGCATTTTCCACCATTAAAATAACCGACTTTCCCCTAAATATAGGAAGGCTCATAATAAATAAAATCCATGATAATATCATCTCAAATTTGATTAAGAATAGAACGAGGCTAAGTTTACTTCCTAGTAAGGCATTTTCACCTTTGTGTTGTTAGCATACTTTGCATTCCTTCACTAACTGGTCCACATTAGTACACATATTCTTTAAAAAAAAAAAAAAAAAACAGATATGACCTGTTACAACATCTTTTACATTCCTTCATAGGTATTGGAATGCATTTCCCAAACTATAGGGGTGATTAGTTGGGATTCCACTGGTAAATAAATTCAACCTTTAAAGAAAACAACCCTCTCCTTATACTCTTAAGGCCTTATTGCTTTTCCTTGCTATATTCTTTTTGCCAACACCTTTGTTTTATCATTTCTAGCAATTTTCTATCTAACAACTTCTAACCATAATGGCATCAAAGTAGAAATAGCCCCCCATTTCATGTTCTGCTTGTTCTCCTCATCCATTTCCCATTCTCACCTAGACAACTTGTCAACCAATACATTTTCCCTACCAACTTTGTATTTCACCACAAAGTCGTGACCTAAGAATTTGGACAACCACTTTTGTTAAATGAGTATAACAAATTTCTAATCTCACATAAACTTTAGGTTTTGTTAATCTATCCTAATTATAAATTTGCTGCCTAAGAGATAATGGCTCCATTTTTACACTACCATCACTATTGCAAGTATTTTCTTCTCATATATAGATAACTGTAAATGTCTCCTATGTAATGTGTTGCTATAAAAAGCAATAGGGTTCTTACCATGGGACAATACTACACTAATGCCTTTTCCAAATGCATCACATTTTATTACAAATGGCTTAGTAAAATCTAGAAAAGAAACCATCACCTCTTTTACCTTCTTAAAAGTAGCTTGCATTTTTTATGTCAACACAAATGCATTCTTCTTCAACAAGTTTATAAGAGGCTCTATAATTTTTCCATATCCTTGAATAAAATGCCTATAGTATCTTGCAACACCTAAGAAATCCTAAAGTGCCTTAATTGTTTATGGAATTGGCTATTGTAAGATGGCCTCTACTTTTCCAACATCCATTCCTACCCCTTGAGAGCTAAGCATATAGCCATAAAATTTCAAATCAATTCACCCCAACTCACACTTTGATAGCTTAACATATAATTGTTTTTTTCTCAGTACTTCAAAAACCATTTTCACATGTAGTAAATGTTCTTCCCATGTTTTGTTGTACACTAAATGTCATTAAGAAAAACAATGACTATCTTCCTTAAACATTCTTGAAATAAAACATTCATCAATGATTGGAAAGTGAAAGACTCATTTGTCAACCCAAATGGCATAACTAGGAACTCATAATGACCATGGTGCATTTGAAAATCTATCTTCTCTGTATCTTCATCTCACATTCTAACTTGATAATATCTGAATCCCAAATCTAATTTTGAAAAGTATCTTGCTCTTTGCAACTCATCCAATAACTTGTCAATTATGGGAATAGAAAATTTATCCTTCACATTTTTCTTATTCAACTCTCTATAATTCATGCACAATCACCATGACCTATCTGCCTTCTTTACTAATAATACAGGTGAAAAGAATGGACTGGTGCTCAACCTAATTACCCTATCTTCCAACAATCCCTTAACAATTCTATGTATTTCCCTTTTTTGTAAGTAAGGATACTAGTAAGGCCTACTAGAAACCGGCTATTCATCCTTTTATAACACAATCTTATGATCATGGCTTCTCTTAAGTGGTGATCCCCATGGTTCCTGAAATACATCCTCAAATTTTGTTAATAATTGCTCCACTTCTAGTTTCAATGGCACCTAATCTTCCTTATTGCATGTTCCTCTCATTTGCACCACTAAGAGTTACCTTTTTTTCTAAGCTCTTTAACAAAATTTGGCCTTTTAAGTAGACTTTGCTTTTTGCTTCTCATTTTGCAAATGTAATCACTTACCTTTCATCTTAAATTCCATTCTCATCTCTCCAAAGTTCCAAGTAATATCTCCAAAGGTTTCTAACCATTTAATTTTCAACACTACATTGATGGCAACTAAGGGCAAGACAAAAAATTCTAGCCTTCATGCTAATCTTTTAGATTCAACTCTCCACATCCACACATCTCCCATTTCCCGAAACCTCATCCCTATTAGCTATTATCACCTTAAAGGCTACACCTCCCTGTACTTTTAAACCCATTTTCTCCATAATCCTAGGATGAATGAAATTGTGAGTACTTCACATATTTATCAAAAACATTATGTGCCTTTTGGAGTTAACTAGTTAACCATGCACTCTCATAGTTTGGGGCTTTGTTGACTTTATTCCAAAAAAAATAATATTGGAAATTTATGTCTAGCCATCACTAATATAATTGTCCTCCCCTTCCTCTCTCTCTCTCTCTTTCTTTCTTAGTCTCATCTGATCTTATGCTCCTCCCATTTGTTAAGCTATTCTACCTCAAACATAAATAATTTCTTTTTACATTGTTGCCCTACTGTATACCAAACATTACAATGGAAACACAATCCCTTTTTCCACATTTCCTTTATCTCTACATATGTAAACTTTCTTGTAGGTAACAAAGGCTTTTCAACATGAGTCTCTCCCCTCACTTTCCAAGTAAGCCTCTTGGGAATCTCCACTCCCATCTTCTAAATATTGACAATAATCTTTTTTTTTTTTTTCCATTCTATCATCCTACCTTCATAATCAAAGCCAATTTCATGGCTTCATTTACTATTCGAGGAGATTTAACTTTTACATTCTCCCTCACATTTAATCTTAACTTAATAATAAAACCATCCACCACTTGTCAAGCCATTAATGGCCTTGCCCATGCTAGCAAACTCATGTACTATTTATAATATTTTTTTAATGGTGCTAGTTTGTGTAAGTTTAATGAGTTTGGCATATGAACTTTTGGCACAATTAGGGTCATACCTTTCGAGTAATCTGTGTTGCAATATTTTTACACTAATGCCCTATTGTATACCGATCATTACAATTGAAATACAACCTTTTTTTCTACATTTCCTCTATCTTTGTGAATGTAAACTTTCTTGTAGGTAATGAAGTCTTTTCAATGTGGGTTTCTCCCACCATTCTCCAAGCAGGCCTCCTAGGAAGCTCCACTCCTATCTTCCGAATATTGGTAATAATCTTTTTTTTTTTCATTTTGTCATCTTACCTTCATAAATCAAGGCCAATTTCATGGCTTCATTTATTGTCCAAGGAGATTTAGCTTTTCCATCTACCTTCACATCTAATTTTAAGCCATTATCAAAACCATCGCTGCTTACCTAACCATTAACAACCCTACCCTCACTAGTAAACTCATAAACTCTTCATAATATTTTTCTATGGTGCTAGTTTGTGTGAGTTTAGTGAGTTTGGAATATGAAATTTTGGCTTGGTTAAGGTCATACCTTTCAAGTAATCCACATTACAATCTTTCCCATGTCAACACCTCCCCTAACCATTCCAACTCCATTTTGTAGGCTTGTAACCATTTTACAACAATTCCTTCCATATTCCAAGCAACTACTCAGACTTTTTCAACATTGGAAAGCCCGTGCCTTAAAGATCTAGGATGTGGGATCTTTTTCTTTGTTGAATTTTGGAAAGTCAAATTAGCAATCCAACTTAAATTAGCTCCTTCCAAATCAAAAGAACCTCAATCATGCCTCAAAGAGTTGTCCTTATGCATTGATCCATTCAACCCTTTCCCATGTTAAGTACCTGAGACTTATGAGTCATTGGCATTGTTCTACTGTTGCTTGAGCAGATCTACACCTAGTCATTAATGGCCCTGCCTTAACCAGCAAACTCATGTACTTTTCATAATATTTTTTTATGGTACTAGTTTTTGTGAGTTTAATGAGTTTAGCATATGAACTTTTGGCTCAATTAGGCCATTCCTTTCGAGTAATTCATGTTGCAATCTTTCCCATGCTAGTACCTCTCTTAATCATTCCAACTCCACTTTGTAGGCCTATAACCATTTTACCACAATTCTTTCCACATTCCAAAGCAACCACTCAAACCTTCTCAACATTAGAAAGCCCATGAAACTTAAAAAAAATCCTCAACCTTAAAGATCCAAAATGTGGGATCTTCTTCCTCGTTGAATTTTGGAAAGCTAAACTGAGCATTTCGGCTCAAATTATCTCTTTCCCAACCAAAAGAACCCTAATCACACCCTAAAGAGCTATTGTCCTTGTGCACTAATCCATTTGGCCCCTTCCCATGCCAAGCACCCAAGCCTTGTGAGTCACCTACATTGTTTTGCTGTTGCTAGTTCAAATCTACACCTCTCACACCCAAAAACCCATCAGAATTAGTCAAACTTGGAATGATCAGCACCTCCGTATGGCCTCTCACGCCTATGGAGAGAGTAGTATAAAGGTGATAAGATTGTGGTAACTGCTAATGATGACGAACTTCTGATTACTCATATTGGTCAAGCCAAATGCAAGTCACGAGCTAAATCACAAGAAATGAGGTTTGATAATGTGTACCATGTGCCAAGTATGAAAAAGAATTTATTATCTGTGATTCAATTGGCTGATGCAGGAAATTATATATTGTTTGGTCCAGATGGTGTAAAAGTTTATGAGCACATAAAGGTAGAGGGGACTCCTATAATGGGGGGACGAAGATTGAAGTCTGTATATGTGTTATCTGAAGTTCATCATCATTAGCAGTTACCACAATCTTATCACCTTTATACACTGACTTGCTCACAAAGAGATCTTCATTACCAGTCATATGATTAGTACACCCAGAGTCAATAATCCAATCCCTTTTATAGTTGATCAAATCATCATCTAATAAACCTGTTAAAGCAAACTCATCCATTGTCCTTCTAGATTCATCACTTTTCTTTATTGCACAACATAAAGCTGTCTCTTTTACATTCCAGTCTTCTTCACTTTCTGGTTCTTCTCTCCGATTTGATTGTATCACTGAGTTACTGCTTTGACAACTTGAAGTCAGTGTATAAAGGTGATAAGATTGTGGTAACTGCTAATGATGACGAACTTCCGATTACTCATATTGGTCAAGCCAAATGCAAGTCACGAGCTAAATCACAAGAAATGAGGTTTGATAATGTGTACCATGTGCCAAGTATGAAAAAGAATTTATTATCTGTGATTCAATTGGCTGATGTAGGAAATTATATATTGTTTGGTCCAGATGGTGTAAAAGTTTATGAGCACATAAAGGTAGAGGGGACTCCTATAATGGAGGGACGAAGATTGAAGTCTGTATATGTGTTATCTGCTGAAGAAGCATATGTTGATAAGACTCGGAGGAACGAGACAGCAAGCATATGGCATGCACGTTTGGGTCATGTTGGGTATAATAAGTTAAAGACAATTATGGATAGAATGATGGTGAAAGGAATACCTAAGTTGGAGGTAAGAACTAACTCCATTTGTGCTGGTTGTCAATTTGGGAAAGCTCATTAGTTGCCATTTAGTGAATCAAAATTCCAAGCTCAAAAACCATTAGAGCTAGTTCATTCTGATGTATTTGGAAGAGTAAAGCAAAAATCAATTGGAGGAAAGCAATATATGGTGACCTTTATTGATGATTTTTCGAGGTTTACTTGGGTTTATTTTTTGAAAGAAAAATCAGAAGTTTTTTGTGCATTTATTGAATTTAGAGAAAAGGTAGAAAATGAGCTTGGGCACAAAATTCAGTGTTTGCATACAGATAATGGTGGAGAATATACTTCAGGTGAATTCTCATCATATCTTAAGTTGAATGGAATTCGAAGACAACTTACATGTCCAAACACGCCACAACAAAATGGAATTGCTGAGAGAAAGAATAGGCATTTGGCAGAGATATGTAGAAGTATGATACATAGTAAGAATGTACCTGCACGTTTCTGGGCAGAAAGTATGCGGACAGCTGCTTACATCATCAATCGATTGCCTCAGGAAGGACTTGGAAATGTTTCCCCTTTTGAGAGATTGCTGAATCGCAAGCCAACTGTAAGTTACTTTCGAGTATTTGGATGTGTATGCTATGTATTTGTTCCAAGTCAGTTACGTGGAAAATTGGATAAAAAGGCAATTCGTTGTATCTTTGTTGGATGTGATGAAGAAAGAAAAGGGTGGAGGTGTTGTGATCCAGTTTCCAATCAATGCTATGTTTCCCGTCATGTAGTGTTTGATGAAGCATCATCATGGTGGCCTATAGAGTCCAAGGATTCAAAAGATAACTATAGAAGCAAAGAGAATGAAGAACTAAGTAAAGACATTGTAATGAAAGATGATGATCATGCGGATGGCCTTAAAAAGATTGATTTTATTGTTGCATCTAAAAGATCTACAAACCCGTGGCGTAATGGAATTCCCTTGGTTAGAATGCGAGAAGAAGATAGACCAAGCCAGTTGGAGGAGGCTGAACAAGAAACACCTGTTATGTTAAGAAGATCTACTAGAGTTAAGCGACCAAACTCTAAATTTGTCGATGCTAGTTTTGCTACTGAGGATCTTGAGTCTGAGCCTGAAACATTTGAAGAAGCATATAGTCAAGAGAAGTGGCGAAAAGCAATGGAGGAAGAGTTCATGGCTTTGAAAGAGAATCAAACATGGGAGTTGATTCCAAAACCAAATGATGTGAAGCCTATCTCGTGCCGTTGGGTTTTTAAGTTAAAAAGGAGAAATGATGGTTCTATCGAAAGATACAAGGCACGCTTGGTAGCTCGAGGTTTTTCTCAAAAATATGGCTTGAATTATGAAAAGACATTTAGTCCTGTTGCAAAGATTACAAGCATACGGACACTATTGGCGATTGCCGCAAACAAAGGATGGAAATTATGGCAAATGGATGTTAAAAATGCTTTTCTACATGGAGAGTTAGATAGAGAAATATTCATGGAGCAACCAAAGGGGTTTGAAGAAGATGGAGGGGAGAATTATGTTTGTAAATTAAAGAAAGCCTTGTATGGCTTGAAACAAGCCCCTAGAGCCTGGTATGGAAAGATATCAGAGTTTCTTTTACATATTGGATATTCAGTCACACATGCAGAGTCAAGTCTCTTTGTGAGAGTTCAAGGTAATAGAATTTCTATCATTCTAGTTTATGTTGATGATCTTATAATAACTGGGAATGATGATTCGGGAAATCAACAAGCCAAAGAAAATTTGCTTACTCGTTTTCAAATGAAGGAGCTTGGGGAGTTGAATTATTTTTTGGGACTAGAGCTTGTACGAACTATGGATGGCCTTCTCTTGAGTCAGCAAAAATATGCAGAAGATTTGTTGGAGAAGTATGGAATGAAAGATTGTGTTCTAGTTGATACACCAGTTGAGCCTAAAATTAAGTTGTTGGATGAAGGTGAAAGATTGCAGGAGCCTACCATGTATAGGCAACTAATTGGCAGCTTGAATTACTTAATGTTGACAAGACCAGATATTGCATTTGCAGTTGGACTATTAAGTCGTTTTATGCACAATCCAAGGAGACCTCACTTGCAAGTTGCGCGGAGAGTATTACAATACGTTAAAGGAACGGTGGATCTGGGGCTATTATATAAAAAGGGTGAATGTAATTTAGTTGGCTATTGTGATGCTGATTATGCTGGAAATGAAGACAATCGAAGATCAACAACTGGATATTCATTTAATTTTGGTTCAGCCGCTATTTCATGGTGTAGTAAAAGACAACCAACTGTTTCTTTATCCACAACAGAAGCTGAATACAAGTCAGAAGCTATGGCAGCACAAGAATGTACGTGGTTAGTGCAATTGTTGGAAGATATTGGTGTACTTGAAAGTGAAACAATACAATTATTTTGTGACAATTTGTTTGCTATTAAGATAGCTGAAAATCCAAAGTTTCATGCAAGAACAAAACATATAGAAGTTCATTATCACTTTATTCGAGAGAAGTTTCTTCAAGGGGAAGTTGATTTGCATCCAGTGAGAACAAGTGAGCAGGTTGCTGATCTTCACTAAGGGGTTGAGTTCTCCTACATTCAGAAAGCATAGAAGTATACTTGGATTGGTAAGCAAAAGCTCATTGACTAGAGTTGATGTTGAGGGGGAGAATTGAAGAGTCCAACATCAGTACCAGGCCCGTTACTCTTTATTTATGTTAGCCCAGGCCCACTTTATGTTAGCCTTTCTCATTTAAGAGGTGTATTAGGGTTTGTTTTGTTGTGTGTGCGTGTGCTGCCGTCAGTGTGTAGAACCCAGTCCGTGCATATGTATGTTGTTTGTGTGAGAGAATTTTTCTGTATTTTGTGAACAGATCTCCTCATTTAACGCCACTTGAGGTTAGTCACTACTACTCCTCTCTCATTTGATTTCGTGATGCTATATTTGTGGTGGAATGTGTGAAACAAATACGGTTCAGAAGATACCAGGGAAGGCTTCCGAATTATAAACGAAGGACGGCAATTCCTGAGGTTTGAGTGGTGGCATCTCAGGTAGCAGAACTTCTTTCCCTGAAAGTGGGACTTTCAACACCCCTTTGTGAACATGGTAATATATATTACCAACGGCACAAGACTGAGTGAAAAACACAGCCCCAACTAACCCAAATTTCTTGGCTACGTCTAAAACCCAAGTCAAGCAACCGTCATATACGATACAATCAACGGGATAGTTTGAAGTAGAAAGTTTCTCAACAAGCTTACTCAAAGTTTGCGACCCCACTTGCCGAAATCGCTCAAAATAAGCTGGCCAGCTCTCGACTTGTATTTTCCCTCCTTCGTCATTGCCATCTGAGATGGTCTCGAGTGGAATGGGACTGGCCTCCTTATTCATGGTCTTGGAGATGAAGTGGGTAGTAACCAATGTAACTTTCACTCCTTTATGTTCCAAACGCTTGGAAAATTCTATCATAGGATTGATATGACCTTGGGCTGGATACGCTAAGACCAAACAATGAGCTCTGCGGCCATTCCTTTCTTCCTCCATTTCTGCTTAGACAACTTCGAGAGATCTCCCGTTCTCTCTCTCCTTTTCTATGTGCGCTGCTGTATGGTAATGTGGGCGTTTTATTGAAAAGTACAAACATATAAATGCATATTTTGAACACGAAGACCCGATCATCGCGGTGTGTCAAAGTAATGAAGGTCAGCAATTACGTCATAATCGGAAAGAAACGTGAAGGATGTTACTTCATGTCCTCCTCATTTTTAACGCTAAACCTCCGTCCTCGGTCCCCAAGTCAAAAAGCAAGGCGGCAACAATACAATAGAGTTGTTCCGATGTGACAGTTTCAGGTTTTTAAGGAAAAAGACGAGAAGTAGGTGGGAAAATGTTTGGAACATCTGGTTTTGGTCAGAACAAGTTAATTTAAATCCCAATTGCCTTCAATCTCTTCTGTTTTCCCTTCTTTTAATAACAGCAATATGAGCGAGGAACCAAACTTCGATGAAAAATGTTATCTCAGAAGACATTGTTGGAAGAATTCAAAAGTGGCCAGAGTGCATTTCTAAATGCCAGCTGTCGATCTCAGGTGGGGACATTCTCTGTTGGAAAGGTCATGCCAGTACTGTTCCTCATTCTATCAGTCCAGGAAACCCACCTTGGATGTTTGTCGATTGCGGGCTTGGTGACAATCTCTCAAAACCATTTCTTAACAGCACGCTAGCATACTTTCGAAATCGTAAGAGTTCTTAGCAACTAGAGCATTTCCCACGAATCACTTCTTAAAATATACAAAATATACAGAACGCATGTTCATCTTCCGAGACAAGTTTTTAGGTGTGAACAGTTCTTTTTCTCTATTGAAAAAAACTAAGATGCTAAAAATGCCTGCCTATTAGAGTAGTAGGTTAGAATATTGGGCTTGATGTATTATATTGGACTGGTTCATATTGTATATTCTTGTAGCCCATGCGTGATACTCATTTGTATATAAATAGCTCTTTCTTGTAGACATTTGGTGGGAAAACTGTAATAATAGTTCAGTGTGTATGTTGGTTGCCTTCAACAACGCAACTTTTATCACTGCCTAAGGGAAGTAGCTACTAATTATCTAGTAATGCTGTGGTGGTCTCCAAACCCATCTAGTAGCCCCATGGTGATTATTTACTTTTCAATCTTGTTTTTGTTTTCTATAAACACTTGTCAAATGTCAAAAACAAACTATCTTTTATTTATTTAAGATAGAGTAATTTTCTCAGTGATGACCCCTATGAAAACAATTCTGGATTTTTATCTTTTTTAAAGTTTGGATCCAAAATTCTTCTCAAATTTCAGCCCCAAAAAAACCCTAAGATTTTGCCATTATATCATACTAATTTGGCATGTTAATTTTAGTGGAAAATGTAAGTACTTTTTAGGAACTAACCCAAAATTTGACTCTATATAGTTTGAATTGAGTTGGTTGTTTTTCTTCAATTTTTGACACTGTGTAGTTTTTACTTCTAATGAGTCTGTTTGATTTGAATTGATCATGTTCAATTTGGTTACTTAACAACATATGCAGCAAGCATATAAAGAGATATTCGGCATGTACCACAATCAAACATAGAGTTAAGTAGTTCAATTTGAGCTATCTCCTGACGTCTACACCCATCGTCCACTAACCAATAAGTGAAGGATTCACTAAAGTTTAGATATTGCAAGCTCTCTATAACACTTATACAAATTTTTCCAAACCTAGGAAAAACTCACTTCTTACACATGCATACAACACGTAACCAAGACCACACAAAGTCTTCTCTATACACCAATTTCATAGTATAACAACAATAGGACGCTTTCTCCAATTTTCTGTTTGGGATTTACACACAAAAGACCCTAATTTTACAGTTAAGCCACTTGAAGTATAATAGTTGCACAACAAGCTTGATTACAACAAATAGAGTAATAAAACAACTCAATACAAGATCAAAACAATTGCTCAAGCTGAATGATGATTATCAATTTTCTGTGCACATCACGCGACACAAATACACCACTATTCCTCTATTTGTTCATTTTGCAATAAAACCATTACCTTTGGAGTTCAAATTCTTTTCATTGCTTTGTCAAATTCTTTACATCTCTCCCATATAAACTATAAATGACTAGAAAGTCATTTATAAAAAAATGAATTTATTCAATTAATGCTTTAAGACTTTAAGTTGGATATGAACTATTATTTATAACATAGTATCAACATTCAATTCTCTTTTCGCACCCACATGAATATGAGTAAGTAAGAACCTACATAAAAAGTGACACCACAAAATGAATTGGGTTGAACTATTAGTTAAGAGAAGTGTTAGATATAAATAATATGGAGTTATTGTCCCACTTTACCAAGAAACCCATTAGAAATCCAATTATAATCTCTCCAAGCCTTTGCTTATAGGCAAAGATTCTCATAGAAAATGTTGTCTCGCACTTACATCTAGAGGGCATGTTAAGTTTCCCATGGAAAATATAAAAGCCTATAAAGTAGGTTATAAAAATATGAGTTCCTCCACTTAATATTTTAGGATTTTAAGTTAGATATAAATCATTCTCTATACAATATGACAGAATTACATTAGAAAATCCAATAAATTGTCCTAAGATGTTTGGCTTTTTCACATTGGCTCATCCCCAATTGTGGGTTAGGACACAAAGTGCGCAAAAATGGCTAAAGAATCAACTCCTTTTGACTTTTGTTTGGGACTAATCAAAATAGCAACATATTGAGCTATCACTTTAAATAAAATGTATATTTTGTCACTCAAACAAAAACAACACAATTTTATGCTTGAAGAGTAGCTGAGATAACTTGCACTTTGCAAGTAGAACTATAATTTTAGGTTTAGGTTTCTTTAGTTTGATCTTGGAAAACTGTAAGTCTAATTCACTACTTGTATAGCAATATTTCAACTCTAATCAAATCCCTGAACATGTTTGGTCCATCATATAATGAGTAAGATAAAGATTAAATTTGAGACTTTATTTCTTATTTCGAATACCCAACTTTGCAAAATATTATCATATTAACCATTGTGCTAAATATATTAAATATCTTTTGTCTTTTGGCACAAATATACTTAAAACATAAATTTGTAGATCAATTACTTTTCAACCATTCTCAAAATATTGATCATCATTGAAAGACTATTTAACTAGTCTTCACTCAATATGTTATGGGCTGATGGGTTTATAGGGTTGAGTTATTAATAATATTTGAACAAGATATATTAAAATTAAAACACATAACAAATAATATATGAGTTAACATTATATTCCATGTCTAAATCATAAAGGAGGCAACTTAGCACATAAAAGTCATATTGACCGAAGGTACACCCAAATGCCATAGTGGGGCCAAAGTGGGCCACTAAGGCATCCAAAGAGACTCACCTTTTGTATGCATTTAGAACTGTAATCCAGTTAAATATTTGATTATTTGAGTTCAGTTTGACAAAACATACATTAACTTAAGTTACATGGCCCCTTTTTTGGTAATGTCTTAGTTTTTTATTATAACGTAATTTTTTAATCTATTTCTGTTATTTATGGGACAAAAACCTAAGTGAGGAATCTAATTTCGGATAAACTTATTCAAATCTTAAATTTATTAAATTGAAAGCCAGGATAAATATATATATATATATATATATATAAATATAATAAATAAAGGAGCCCAAAATTGATGATATTTTCTTCTGAATTGACAAGCAGGACAGTTGAGAGATTTCGTTGGTTGGTTGAGGAAGCACAAGACACTCCGCATTGACTTCTCATTTCCAAGAAGTTGTGAAGCCTCTCTTTCTTTCTATTACTGGACTCGCTTTCACAACCCATTTCGTTCTTCTCTCACAATTGTACTACCACTTTCAAGAACCCAATTCCTCTGATCAAAGTTCCAGTCCGCCATGGATTTGAATTCCTCTCCTTCTCATACCATACCTGTCGTCTCAACGTTTGCTTCTCCTTTCGATAGTTATCCTCCTCTCAACAACGATGCCGATTCGTCTTCTGGACGAAAGCCCATTAGCCTTTGGCCAGGAATGTACCATTCACCGGTCACAATTGCCCTGTGGGAAGCAAGGGCCAGCATCTTCGAGAGGCTGCTTGACCCCCCAAAGGACGCGCCTCCGCAGAGTGAGTTGCTCACCAAAAATCCCTCCCAGAGTCGCACCACAATTCTCTATGGTTTCTCATCTGACTATATCTTGAGGGAGCAGTATAGGGATCCGTGGAATGAGGTCAGGATTGGGAAATTGCTCGAAGACCTTGATGCCTTAGCCGGTACCATCTCTGTCAAGGTCAGTAGGCGTAACCCCCTGTTGATTTTTCCTTTTTTCTGCTGGATTTTCTGACTATTTGAGCAGTTTACTATAATTGGACAAGTGGGTAATGCTTATTGTTTAGTTGGTCAGGCTGGGTTGTGATTAACATGCTGCCATATTAATTTGCTATGTTTCTGTAGTCGATGAATTGTTATATCCGCTCTGAAAACTTGTACGGATAATTCTGGAAACATTTGGAAGGGTCTTACTTGGCTTTCTGATTTGGGTGAAGATTTGTCATAAGTGAGAAAACGTGTCCAGAGATTAACGAATATCTGTTTGTTTTTGTGGATTAGCATTGTTCTGATGACGATAGCACGACAAGGCCACTCTTGCTGGTTACTGCTTCTGTTGACAGGATTGTGCTGAAGAAGCCGATTCGTGTTGACACTGATCTGAAAATAGTTGGTTCTGTCATTTGGGTTGGCAACTCGTCAATTGAGATTCATCTGGAAGTCACTCAGTCGACTGAAGGTAACATTAAGTATAATCTCGCTATAACCATATTTCTGAAATGTGGCAGCCTTCACAGCTAAAAACCATAATTTCATGCCCGAATTTGGCTCTAGTGAGATTCAACTTTAGACATTCTATTTAAGGTGAACTTTGAAAAAAATGATTGAACTTCAGTTATCTTAAACCTAATCCTGTGTCATTCATACCTTCCTGATATCCAAAAACAAGCATGGAAGAACTGGATCATAGGAAAAGGTTTATTTACAGTATTTGGAAACCAAGGAAGTTTTACATCCTTCTGAACAACTAAAGGTTTTCATGTTACTGTAGTAAATCAACAAGTTAGTTGTACTTCTCTTCTTTCTTTTCATTTTTTTAATGTCCCAGGTGTGCATTGGGTAAATCATTACAACTGATAGATCATATATTCCTTCTACAACATTCACCTTGCTGTGTAGCTCTTGATTACTGCTTTGAGTTTATTATTTATACAATGTTAATTTATTTTACTGCTTTCCCAATTCCAACATCATGGAGTTGATTGTAAACCATGGCTAGATTTTAAGCATGGACCTTAAATTTTTATTTCCAATTCTCGCTTAACCCTCGGTTTTCTTCTTCAAATTAGCTCTGTCAGACACCTTTAAATTCTTCTATTCAGATTACTGCCAATGTTTTTGCCAGTGTTGTTTCTTCTTTAATATTTCAACAATACCAATACTTTAAAGCACATCTCAAAATCAGCCTATTTCAATATTTCATCCGAAAATTCCCCTGTTCTGCCTCTAATTATAATTGTAAACCCAAAATATCAGATAGCAATCATTTCAAAGTATCAGTCAGTTCTTGTTATTTCAAGATATGCAATTTTTACTTTGATTGGTTTATGTTCTTTTGTCCAATACATCAGCCAGCATTATGATATATGCAAATTGAATAATCCAGGAGTACAGGTGGGAAATGTGGGAGTAAATTAACTTTGAACTTCTGCATAAGAATAGTACTCAGAAGTTTTTTCACTCGGAGACTGGCCTTACCTAGGTCTTAATGGAAAAAAATAATGATGACCTGAATGTAATGGGATTAAGGATTTCTTGAATCTAGTTGTTATAAACAATCTATTATATATACTAAATCATTCCAGAGAAGTCATGATTTGCTTTTCATTTCGAGTAATTTTGGGACTGATCTTCTAAACATACTAAAATTATTTTCTGAGGGAGCATTTAGCATAATTCTTCAAGTTAAAAAAAAGCATTATACAGATTGGAATTCTGCCAAGCTAATCTTATAATTTCTTTATGCCTCCGTTCAATTGTTGTCTATCATACTTTAAATGCCATTTGATACTGTAAGTTGTTAGCAGAGGACTCTGATGTTTCGGACTCAGTAGCTTTGGCTGCCAACTTCATATTCGTGGCTCGTGACTCCAAGACTGGAAAAGGTGCTCCAGTCAACCGGCTCTCACCTGAAACTGAACGAGAAAAGGTCCTTTTTGAAAAAGCTGAAGCAAGAAATAAGTTGAGGAAAAGGAAGAGAGAAGGGGAGAGAAAGGACTTCCAGAATGAAGAAGTAAATAGACTTGAAATCCTGTTGGCCGAGGGCAGGATTTTCTGTGACATGCCTGCCTTGGCTGACAGAAACAGCATTCTTCTAAGAGACACTCGCCTTGAAAACTCATTGATTTGCCAACCACAACAGAGGAACATCCATGGCCGAATCTTTGGAGGGTTCTTGATGCACCGAGCATTTGAATTGGCATTCTCTACCGCTTATGTCTTTGCTGGATTAGTTCCATGCTTTCTAGAAGTTGATCATGTTGATTTCTTGAGGCCGGTGAGTGTTAACAACATACTTTCTTTCCGCAGCATTCCCCCACACCAAAGAAGAAAAAATTGTGTAATCTTTAGCATGAACAGGAACACTTATTAGAAAAGCATAAGGGGACAACCTAGTACATAGGAAGAATAATATGAGATTTGATTTTAAAATTGAAATAAAAACAAAGATGCTTTCACATGTAGACATTAGCCCCTGTAATCCATTTGCAAGTTATTGTTTAGGTCATGCTCCTTTTTTCTCTTTGCTCATTCATGCAAGGTTTTGCACACTGAAAAATCATTATTCCAATTGTCTGCCAGATTTGACACTTTCACATTATTGTTTCTAGTGCTTTCAAAAGAAGAGTGCCAGATTCTCCCCCTTTCCTGTTTTCGAAAAGGAAATCAATACAGATTGGTCATTTACTAATTCAATTTTTTGATTTTGATTGCTGCATGCTGAAGACTATAATCACTTTGTTGAAAGCTGGTTTGACCTTGGGCATGATGTAGTCACACTACCATATTGATTTTGTTGGGGCTAGCCAGTATGTGAGGTCGAAAACATTGTGCATATCCTTGAGGCAATTTACTGTACTGTAATTTATTGAAAAAAGATGTGCGTGTCGAGCAGGTGGATGTTGGAGATTTCCTTCGTTTGAAATCATGTGTCCTGTTCACGGAGCTTGAGAATCCAGATCAGCCTCTAATTAATGTGGAAGTTGTTGCTCATGTTACAAGGCCTGAAATGAGGTCTAGTGAGGTAAACACCTGCAAACTATACCACCAGAAGTTAGTTTTAGAAGCCTTATGATACCCAGTTTGGCAATCCATGTAAATTGAGGAACTCAATCTCATAATGACTTTAGTTTCCCGTTTATCTAATCGTATATCTTTTTTGTCTGTTTGCATTCATCTAAACCCAGGTGTCAAATACTTTCTATTTCACTTTCACCGTACGTCCAGAGGCAAAAGCCACGAACAATGGATTCAGAGTCAGGAACGTGGTTCCAGCAACAGAGGAAGAAGCCCGCCGTGTTCTAGAGCGCATGGATGCTGAGGCTTTGCAGAGGCATGAGCAAGTAAACGGACAGTAAACCCGATGAGGCAACTGGGCAGTGGCTATGCGGATTATCGTAGAAATCTGGCCTAACTCCTACTACATTACAGAAAGACCAGAAATAAAATGTAACTTATTATTCCTATGTCGTCCTGCATACTTCTAGCATACTTCTTCTACTCTTTTCCTCCTAAATTGTTGAGGAAAAGAAAAGAGCATAGAAAAATAAAGCTCTTTATGTTATGAACTCCTAGACTGAGTTTTCCTCGTGAAGGAATCAGCACTTTGAATAAAGTTTTATACAATTAAAGTGACAACATTATCATTGTTCTGCTCGGTGTACGAAAGTTATTTTGATTTTCTTCAGGTGGACGAAATCCTTGCGTCTAATGGTATGACTAGAATTTGGTGCCCACATTCCTTCTTCATTGATAACTCAGGCGGCAGAGACCATTTTTGTGAAGAAAGAGTGTAATTCAAATAGAAAGTCTCAAAAGAAGTACTTTTTCTTGAAAAAGCAAAGCTGAGCAGATGATATTATGCTCAAGTTGCCAGTGATTTTATTCTTCACGACCTTAATGCTCACGACACCGATACGTTCAAAAGTTACATAATGCCTAAACATTTTAGGCAGATTTGAAGGAATCGTAGAGATTAAAAGCCTTCTTAAAGTTGGAAATGGATGGTGAGTAAAAAGTTGTTGAAAGTGGTGAACAGCACTTTGTACCCCTATATTTAACATACATTCGAAGGTTTACAATACATAACCAAAAATTTCAGCTTAAAAGGCTTATTCCTCGTGGAAGAATTCTTCTTTGTATACTATCTATAGGATAAACTCAAAACCTTTTACATGGATTTATACAGATTATATGAAGTATAAATAAAATTACACGATTCTGGACCGGGCAAGCTGTGCAACCTATCGTAAGCACCGTCTGTTCCCAGCAGTTATCTGGCCAGACGCTGCTAGAAGGTTTGCACTGAGGCACAATCCTAAGAAGATGCACTCTCATCATCTGAGAAACTAGAGTGCCTCCTTACATGGAATCCAGGAAGAGCCTGGGGCAGCATTGGGTTGACTGGAACCGGAAATTTATGGGCAGAACTAACAATTGTTCGCTCATTTATCATACCAACTTCCTTGCAGACGCGATCAAGAACATTAAGAAAGTCCCTCACTACCATGAAGATTCTGAAAGGGTGAGCTTCTTCCTTGGCTGAGTTCCCATGGAAATACTCTGTGATCTCCTTCACTAGAGCTAAAGCTACATTTTCTTGGGCTTGAATCCTCGTAATCTCCGCCTCTGCCATCTTCATGAACCTGTTCATTGAATCTGAAAATTTCTGGATGCTTTCATTCAATCCCGTTGTCTCATTTAGTCTTACAACCTCAATGATGTTTCCAATCCCAGTAGAAAGCTTGGAGACTTCACTGCTAAGCACATCGGAGTCCATTGCAGCAGCTTTCTTCACATTGGTGAGCTCCGAACTAAGACTGGCAACAACCTGCAGGCCAAGCTTCCTACACTTAGCATCTTCAACCGATTTAGAGTTCGACGGTTTGTTGGTATCTGAGAGGCGAGCCCCCTCTGTTCGTATAATTTCTTGTACAACAAAATGCAACAAAGTGGTTTTCCCATCTGCACCCTTGACATCAACAAGCTTCAGAAGTGTATCAAGCTTGAAGGCATGGGCATCACCACGGTTTGTCCCAACATTCATACGGTTCCCAGTCTTTAACACAGCATCTAGAAGCTTCAAAAACATCCTACTGTTTCTCAGCTCTTCGCAAGCTACCTGCAAAAGGGAAGCCAATAAGACATAGGTTAAAATTGCAGATTCAGCATAAATTCGTAAAACTAGAGCCTATCTCCATCCAACAATAAACAATGACCCAGGCATAAACTTCACATGTGGATGATGAAACATTTTCGCCCAGGATATGCTATAGTACAACACTCACGCAAGAGAGGTCTCTGGAGACTAATGTCTTCCATGCACCTTGGTCACCAGGTGACTCAATTAGTGAAGAACATGGATAATACGAGCATGAATAGATAAGTTAAAGAAAATAGTAGGGACACAGATTTTTCTTTTGGAATGAGATACAGAATGAGAGAGAGAGTTGGGCTGACTCACCTCTAGGGTTTCAAAAGATTTTTTCAGGTACTCAACCTCAGACTCGAAATTAGCCATGTAAAGCATTGCATTCACCCTTTTGAATGCAAAAGGTACATCAAGCAGTGCCTTCAGAAATTTCTCAGCTGGACCAAGCTTGATTGGTGAATCATCTCTATACTCCTTCAGTTTACGCTCTTCTTCCTTCGTGGGAGCCATCTTCAATAAACTTTCCAGTAGTTCAGCACCAAGTGTATCAGCATTACCTGCATTTATGAAAAACATAAGCAAATTGGACGAATCGGGCTATTTGGAAGTCATAACAGTGACAAACACCTCTCAGTAATGGGTAACGTCATGCAAAAGAACATCTATGGCTATATTTGCTTCAATAAAAGAAAAATGGTGATGGTTATAGGAAGATATAAAATATACTTGACACGGTACACCAACTTTGTAGTTATCTTCTTCAGGAACAAAGAAAATTGTCTAGTTCTGAAAAGAAACTTCTGAGGCATACTTTTATGGTATAATAATAGAATTTAGGCAACATTTCTAACAAGCATTCAATTTTTCATGCCAGAAAGGAGAAGATTTGATTTCATCGTAGCAGTAGGTCATGAAAGCGTTCAGATAAAAACTCGTAAAATTTAATATGGTGAAAATCTTCATGCTTTATTTAACTGATTTTAAATGTACAATAAACACAATCTCGAAAATCTCTCACAATTTCTGTTTGTAATTCGAAATTTTCCAAGCAGAAAAAAGGGTTATAAACAGAGTTACAGAGTCACACAGCATAATAATCTAAGAGAAAAGCTCAAAACGAAAAACTTAACATCAAAGCGGCCATCTTATATTGAAGCACATATCAATTAGTAAGTCTGTATCATAACATTTGCACAAGAGAAGTCATACAAGCCAACCAAATCAACCATTTCTCATAATTCAGTAATTAAAAATCAACATCAAAATTAAATACCTTCTAAAAGAGCATCACAGACTTCCTCTATGGTCACATTAAGTGCCTTGAGTGAAATTGCTATATTCTGTGACTTTTTGGGATCAAGCACTCTATTCTCTGAATTTGACAAGGGAAGAACCGGACGTGGGGTCGTTTCTTTGGGCTTTGAGTTCGGTGTGTTCACCACGAACAATGTTTCAATCATTTCCTCATTCAATCTGCAAGCAACCAATTCTACATACTCAATCCAGTAACACGGTATAAACAAGTAGAGCACCGAAAGGTTGGATAACGGAACGATAACAAGAAAAAACAAGAGAAAGAAAGCCAGTATCTTACTTGAAAGAGCTAGATCGGAGGTGATCCCACACCATTTCACGATCAGAGCTGGCTCTTACTTTATCCCAATGCAACGGCTTTAACTTGGGTTTGGGGGTCTCCTCCTCACTCTTCTCTGCGGATATAGAAGCGGCTGGCAACTCAATTGGAGAAATCACTGCTGGGTTTTGCACCACAAAAGGCCTCGAAGGGGGAAAGACTGCAGGCCGCACGCCTACAGGCGGCCTGTTGATGGGTTGAGCAACTGGTGTTGAAGGACTTGGAGTTTCCCGTTGTCTCGGAGTAGATAGCGTAGGAGGACGTGGTGGGGGTGGTGGAGGTGGAGGTGGAACACAACGAGGCGGTGATGAAGCACCGACAGTTCTCTCCGGAGACCGATCAACATCGGATCTCCTTGGACACCGTGGCGAAGAAGGTGGAGATGGCGATGGAGATGGGGATGACGAAGATGGTGATGAAGGTGGTTGAATGCGATGAAGCGGTGATGAAGCAGTCGTCGTTCTCTCCGGAGAGTGCGCTGCATTGGATCTTCTTGGCGTGTTTCCCTCCAAATCACGTTTAGGAGAAGGAGATAGTGATGAAGCACTGATAGTTCTTTTTGGAGAAGGCTCAAAATTAAATCTACTGGGTCCATTGTCCAGACCACGCTCTGGAGAAGCTGGAGAGAGTGGTGGTGATGAAGAAGCACCGATGGTTCTCTGTGGAGACTGCTCCACACTGGATCTTGCGGGTGCATTTTCCTCTAAGTCACGCCCCGGAGAAGAAGCCCGGGATGGTGACGAAGAAGATAGCCGCGAAGGAGGTGCAGGAGACATCCCATGATTTCGATCGGAAGCATTGGAAGGCGAGGAACAAACATGAAGCGAGGGCGAAGAAATTTGCTTCCAAACATCAGAAGTGTCCACGTTCTCATTCCCCGCTATCAATGACACATCTGCGTTCCTCTCCGGCGACGAAGACGTGGAAGTCGAAGACGGAGACAGCAAAATAGCAACAAATTCTGGTTGAGGCTTGGGTTGACATTTTTTGGGGCTTAAGCTCACCGGTGGAGAGAGGCTTACTGAATGAGACCGTACGGGCGAACTCGAAGTCGAAGACGAATCTGAACACGAACTGGACTTCTTCCCCTCTACTCCCACAAAAGTTCTTCGTGACCCCGAATCCGTGCCTCCCAATGACACTCTGGGCGAGTAAAACTCCTCCTCCTCCTCCTCCTCTTCCGGTCCATCCTTGCCACAGTTCGAACGCAGCCGAGCCAGCGGCGGAAGAGGCTGGAGGTCCGGAGAGTCCAGCTTACGAATACTCGAGCCAGTCCCCTCAACTATCCTCCTCCCGGATGGACGATGATCTTCATCGACCCCTCGTGAGTTAACCAAAGTGCCGAGGTACAGAAACTCAGGGTCGTGCGGCGTTGTGTTGGTCTTGCTGCGTCCCACATTGCTGTTGTTAGATCTCGAAGTCTTGTCATCGTAGAAATCACGGCTCCGCCGGCGCCGAATGTAGAGGAATACGGCGAGACCAACAAGCACGGCAGAGGAGGCGGTGACAGCGGCTGCAACGACTTTGGGGGACGTGCGTTTGGAGGAGTTGGAATGAGGGAGGACGAGGGAAGTGATATTGGCCGGGAAGGAGGCAAAAGAGGCCGGGGAGGGAGGGGGAGGTGCAGGTGGGGTAGGGAAGGAAGGAAAAAAGGGGGAGTGGTTGGTGCTAGCGGTAGTGGGAGTTGCAGGGGGAGCAGGGGAGGGCTGTTGAGAAGGAGGAACCGAACCAAGAGGGAAAAAGGGCTGGTGAAGAATCCTACGACCAAAAACAGGGGTGGCAAAGATCCGATGAGAAGCACAGGAGAGAAGCAAAAAGACGATGGTGAGAGTGAAGAAGAAGAAAGAGATGTGCATTGCGTCTCTGTGATGCAATCAATGCCGGAAACCAAAGAGTCGTCGGAACTGGGTTTTCAGAGAGTGGAAAAGCAGGCGTCTCATTGGCTCGCTGCAGTCCCTACGTGTGAAACCAGATGCAGAGGGAGAGTGGAAGGTGGGGGAAGTGGTAATGGGTGTGAAAAGGCTGAATCCAGGGGAAGGAAAAAGGTAGGAGTAAATTAAGCATTGTGATGCATCCAGCTAAGATTCCGCTGGGACTCAGTCATCTCCACTTTTTTATCGTTTTCGTTTTTAATCCGTTGAAAAATTGAATTTGGTGTCGGATGTTCTGTGAATTGCGAGACAACGTACTCCTACGGGCTGCAACTTCTACTACAAGTGCCGCTGATGTCGCAAGCAGATAACCTGTCTTCGCATCGCCATTGGCCGGATTTCCTGGTCGCCGATGTCGCCGTCCAGACGTAGGCGATGGTGCATACTATAACAGTTCTTGAGAGGTAAAGCCCCCGGAATTACGGCGGTATAACCTGGGTTTTATCTCGGGTCAATCTTAATTAAAAGGAGTTAATTTTCTTATATAATCATATCCTTAGATTGGTTCTCAAATCAGAACTTAACGATGAAAGTATGAAAAAAAAGACAATAAGATAGAGACAAACAAATACATTGCTTTTGGGAGAAATAAATATGATTCTAACCCTGAATGAATATAATGGAGGAAATTGTCGACCTATTGATAGGGTTTGGTCCTATTTCCAACCCTAGTGTTTGTACTTTTGATACGCAGAATAATCCTATGGAATGAAAAGCCATAACCCACAAAATTAAAAGTTCTGAAATGTAAAAGGGAAGTGGGTTCGTATTCCCTTGCTTAATTGGAAACACATATTTGTGTAGGTAAAGGTTCAAGTGTTAGAAAACAATAAAGATAAAAGTGGTAAAGTGCATTTCACCGTGCAGAAAGGGTTTCTTTTCCGGTAAGTAAATGCAGATGAGATACTTTTGCATATGCATTTCTTCTTTGCTGGTAACTTTTTGGCTTAAAACCTTACATGCCACGTTTGTTTTAGATATCGTCTTTGTCTGCTTTTCTAGGAAAACTTAAATAAATGGAGACAGTACGATCATCAATAATATTCTTTATAAAATCATGACTTAAAAAGACTTTTGCTATAAGAAAAAAAAAAGGGGGGGTGATTATCGTAAGAATATATTATTCCTCAAATCCCCCTTCTACTACTTGAATGTGTATGATTTTAATCCCCCTTCTACTACTTGAATGTGTATGATTTTTTGTGAAACATCTTGGGGTATCTTTATGTACGTGTATGTCTTTAAATAAATTAATCATGCGTTAAATATCACCTAAACATTTTTGTTTTTGTGTTTTTGGTATTTTAAGTATGGTATTTGTTATTTCATGATTACTTAATCATTGAGAAAAAAAAAAAAAAAAGGTGAAAGAAAGGGGAAGAAGGAGAGTATAAACCAACTTTTCAAGCTACTTTCATGATTTGTAAAATTAAGACATTATTTGTCTCCCTCTCGTCTCGCCTGATGATAAAGCTTACCTTTTTCAAACTAAATATTCATAATTTTTTAACAATCATTAGATGGATGAAAGCGTATAAAAATGACCTAGTGGATGGTTTGATCAAATCAAATACTCTTGAATCCTACCAATACTTTTAGCTACTATGGCTAAATCTCAAAATATATATTTTTTCTTGTAGATTATTGCGTTATCGGCTTAAACTAATCTATCGTTTGGCTTCGATTAAAAGATTTCAAGTTAAAATGTGAATATTTTGTCTACCCTTAATTTAAGTTTAATTTTGAGAATCTATGTATCACTAGAAATAAATAATATATCGAGATAAATATATAACCCTTCTATGGAGATTTAGGATTTTAGTTTGTCATCATTGAAGATTTATGACATCACAAATATATATTACTAACTAGAATTTAAATAAAACCTTACATATTCCAATAATTACCTTGAATGTGGTTTAGAGTGTCCATAAATTGACACCTACACCCAAAAAAAAAAAAATTGAAAGGAAATAACTATTATTATTGTTAAATAAGCTGTGTAAAGTTGTTTCACAATTAAAGATTTCCTTAACACTTTATGAGTTCTTGTTAATTTAAGTATATGCATTATTCACATAATGCAAACCATGATGACCCAATAATTTGACTATTATAATAAAAGAGTATATTAAAATGTGAGCAATGAATTTCACATTGTTAAAGAATAAATTAATAATTCTGTTAATAAAATGTTGAGAATGAATTTTATATTATTAAAAAATATATTAATAATTTTTTTAATAATAATAAGTTTTATTACTTAATACTTTTGGGTTTTAAATTAGATATATATAATTTTCTATGAAATTTAGTAAATATGATTAACAAATAGTTTTTTCTTTTAACTCACACGTAAAATATTAACAGCAATATAGTAGTTGTTCCCAAGAGCTAGATCATGTATATTTAGACTCTTTTGGTCATCTACAAAATCTGCATATTCTTAAAATATGTATGGGACCGAAGCCTCTCGGAGACTGCACACCTATCTCTTGGTGCGACGACTACGTTGCACCGACACTCGCATTTAAATCTCAATTATTATTTCGCACAAGTACAGAGACATTGTACCAAATCCATGAATGGGGACGACCCACCTTGAAACTTGGACACTTGAGAGTTTTCTCTTCATTGGGCAAGGGACCTAAACCCTATTATTTTATTTAGAATAAGTTATTGTTAACTATTTTGTAAAATAAGATGGCAATGATATGCGTGTGTAATGAACCATAGATTTGAAGCATAATTATTTTTGTAAATTTGCAATAGTGTCTATATTTTGAAAACTATGTTATTACTTTAAATATAAATTATTAAAAGTAAATGTTGTCTCACATTAGAAACATAAGATGAATCTTTGAACTTATAAATGATGAAATTTTTTCACTTATTATCTTAAGGTTTTGAGATAGATTATCATACTCTAATATAGTATCAAAGTTATGGCCTTAAAGTTTTAAGATAAGTCATCATACTCTAATATGGTATCAGGATTATAGATGAGACTTCGCTTCATAAACCTCCATGTTTTAGAGTTGAATTTCAGTCCACTTGTAATACTTGTGTTAACATGCATATAAGGAAAGTGTTGAAAATGGATGTTGTCTCACGTTGAAAGCATGAGGATGTGCCTTTGAGCTTATAAATGAAATTTTTTTTTTCACTTATTGTCTTAAGATTTTGGAATGGGTTCTGATACTCTAATAAAATATATATATTATAAAATTAAAATAATAAAAATAACAATAATAAATAAACAAATAAATAAGCTCCCCTTTGTTTATTCTCAGCCAACCGTAAGCATTGTGCATGATGAAGAAGGAGAACATGCATATTATATTCATCCAAAATTATAAAATGAACCAAGGTTGTTTTGTGCGCTTCAGTCTGCAGAGCCGACATGAATTAGAAATTCAAAGCATGTGCGTCGATTCAACAACTCCCTCGTGGTTACGCTATGATTGATCAATGCAGTCAATCTTTACGGTTTTTCTTTCTTTTGGACAGTCAATTTTACGTTGACTCATGCACAGCGTACTGTGCACTAGGCATGCCTAAGAAACCGACAACGTCGTTTGAAAGTTGCCCATATCAAAAAGAGATGAAGGATTCCCCGGTTTCAACCTTCCTAGAATGAGCGTGTTGCATTGAGACAGGCATTAGACAACAAAATCTTACACAAGAGTAAAGATGTGTCTCGTATTTTATAAGTTTGGATGATTTATAAATTTGTTGGCAAAACCTAAGAATAAAGCTAACTTTAGGTTAGAGAATTTTCTCTTAATTTAACTTTAATTTGATAAATCTTATTTTGTGAAACTTTATTTTGTACACACCTTTTACATACTAAATATTATTAGGTTTAAGATTGTAGAAAGTAACCTAGATTCTGATACTGAATTAGAAGACTCGAAAACTTAACTTGAAAGCTAGTTTGACGGTTGGAGAATTTTCTTTTAATATGAAACTCTTGTCTTGCACACACTTACTTTTTTTAAAAAAGAATCCACTAAAAACAAGATTGGCTTGAAATGTCTAAAGTATTTTGATCAAATTTCGAGTTTGAAGCTAGAAATTTCAACTATCCCAAGGGGGCTTTATAGTTCCCCGTGACTAAACAACAGGGACGCTATTAAATTATCATGTGATTATTTTTCGATTTGACAACTCACTTTGTGTCCATGCTTTGTCCCAACCGAGTCTTGAAGTGGTGGAATCACAAGAACATTCAGCTACAGCCAAAAGTAAAGTTCAATGACATTTATCCATTCCTTTTAATATAGCTTTTGTTTGCTGGACTTTTATGTTATTTTACCCATCCTGCAAGACTTCCTTGTTATTTTACCCATCCTTGCAAGACTTTTACTTGTCCTCCAGGAACAACGGCTCTGAGCATAGTTTCAAAACGCCATTTGATGATTCTAGAAAGCACCATTCTAGAGTAAGAAAATCTTCACAAAACAAAAGATAAAGAGATTGATTAAATGAGGCAGAAGCCAAGGATGGGACAGGCCATGATCTGTGATCCCTTGTTTATTGGGTAAAGAAATAAGAAAAATCACAATAATTTGAAGCATGCATACATGATCTAGGGAGGGGCCACGTTATAGAAACATCCCTACCATTCACCAAACTTTTATTTTTATTTTATTGAATGAGAGGATAGTTTAATAGCAGGAAAGCACCGACAACACAGCACAGATAGAAGCAAACAAAAATGGTGAGAAAGCAGCAGGGAGGAAGTGAGAAGTGTAGTTGGATATGCTCATGCGATGTGCTTGGAATCTTGTGGCCTGCACCATCATTGCAACATTGTTGCACCTTTCTTTCTTTTCCAATGGTAGCATCTTGGATTTTCCGATGCACAACAACCGCTTTTGAAAGACACACTTTTTAGGATACCCAGAAAGGAGAAAAGGGTTAAAAAAAAAAGAGAAAAAATTGAAAAGAAAAGTACGATTTTGTTGCTCAAGGATTGCAATCAATGGCGTTTGATAATGTCTTCCCAGATGATGATTGTTCTGCTCGATAAATGTAAAGCAGATTGGATACCCATTTTTTGATCATCATCTTTTGGCAGATTTACTTACCAATACTAAATGATAATTATGACAAGGCAGGTTCTGTGGCTCTTCTTTCTGGGCCAAATTCCCTCCACATGCATAACAGCTCAACAACCAGTCTCTCCCAAGGAAATCCTATGCTTCCGCTTTGTCATGGCATGCATCCATGCCCTTGTATTGGTTGGTTTGCCTGCTATAAAGGAAGCACATCCAAAATGGGTACCATTTTTTTGGAAGCGGTGGATCTGAGAAGTTTCATGCATGCTGTACATTTTTTGTGTACCATGCTGTAGGTTCAGAAATTCAAAAAAGAAAGGAAAAAGTTCATTTTTTAATACTAATAATTTCTTATTTCATGGGTTACAAATGCCTGAGATTTCATCATGTGACTTGCAAATATTCCTTCTTGCTTTATTTTATTTTGCTGTTACACCTTTTGTGTTCCACGTAATAAAAACACAAACAATTCCTAATGTCAACAATATGCATCATGCTTTTACTTCCAGTATGTACTGAACTGACAGAAATCTTAATGATTCCTATTTTTTTTTTTTTTTTGGGGGGGGGGGGGGGGGGGGTATTATTGCATTAGGAATCTTAATGATTTTCCAAGTACTAGTGACATTATGCTTAAGAATAAATGTTTAATCTAAATGATAGATTTTGCGGATCATGAGCGCTTTTCATATAACATGGCTTTAAACCTTACTCGTGCTCAGCAACAATCCCAACTTGTGCTCGGCAACAATCTTTGGGAATTCATCAAGAGTTGTTCCTTTTTTGCTTTTTCTTTTTCTTTTTCCCAAGCTCATGCACCCACTCATGCACTTTCAAACGGAGGTCCCAGAAAACATCTGCTCACCATTACACTTATTGACAATCCATTGGGAGTATGGGTCACAAAATTCGCGATAGTATCCTTAATTTTAGGAAGAGAATATTGGAGAATAAGAAATAGCATGCATGTTAAATTTGACAAATCACGTCTACCCATAACACATTAATTACTAGAAATTGAGGTATTGAAGATTAGGTCCTCTGATCTCATAAGCAAATTTGAGTCTCTAATGGGCTGGACTTATTCCAGAGTTTCAACTATCTGAGTAATACATTTATTTTTCTCTGATGAATACAATCAAAAGCAGCCAAAACTTGATAAATACAATCTTTGTCAAGAGTGCCATCAAAGCCATTAGTAGATCCCTACAGTTCACAACCATGCAGCATATTGCCTCAAGACTATTTTAAAGAATAAATTAGGTGAATATACGCAATAATCAATGGAAATAAATAGATATACGTCACCTATCTCTTCTTCAAGACTTCATCGGCACCTTAAAGACAAGAAGAAGAAAAAGGAGATAAAGCTATAAGCATATCTAATTTTGGGAGAACTGTGGTTTACTTCATTAAAAGAATACTAATTAGTGAAAGAAAAAGGAATGATTTCAATAAGAAGGCTGAATTTATGATAAAAGATCTTTGCCAATGGAGAGGCAGAGAAGGTAATAGAAGTGCAATGAGTGGTTTACATGAAGCACTAGAAAGCTTTACCTTTTACCAGGCACGTATAAAATTCCACACTGCAATGTTTATGAGTCAGCCTAGTGATATGACCTGCCCACATGCCCTGGCATCTTTGGCGAGCCGAAAAGGATGGTCCCCAACATGGGTAGCCGAACAATCCAGTGGAATAGAGAGTAGCCAAAATATCATGAGGACCACCTAGTTTTGGAAGGAAGAATAATCATATCCATTTAATCTATGAGGACCCAAATATAAGTTTAAGCAAAGACTTGGGGGGCTTGTTTTCGTTAATTCTATTAAGAACAACTAGCAAGACCCAAACCTTAAAGACTGACTGTTCAGGAGAACATTCAATTATGTTTTACATAGCCTAGGAACGTGCCAACTACATGCCGCTACCAACCCTCTGGGACCAGCGCAAACCTACTCTTTCAGTGGCAAAAGCAGTAGTCCCTTTTTTCTCATAGTAAGTTTTTGAACAAAGAAAGTCAGAGAACCACCAACTGCAGCAAGTTCCTTTTCATTAACCAATCTTGTTAACCTTAAACACGAGTAGATATTCTACGTATACCTAACAGGAATTTGCCCCATACCTTAGACAGCAGAAGGTTAATGGCCTTAATAATGATGGACTCTTGATAAGTGCTGTACCAGTCAGACTTGTCCATCATTCCGTCATGTTCTTGCAACCACCTCCAAGAAAGTCAATCCAAAAACATCAAGAACTCATTAATTAGATAATTTTCGTAACATCAAATGGGAAAAGAAAAAAATGAAAGTAATTCAATTTACAACATCAAGATGCCAGCAACTCAGGAAGTCGGTACTTTTCACTGTTACTCTTCCAAAAAACCAGCCATGGGGATAAGACACAGCAGAAAATATCTCTACGCCTCTTTATATTCTCCTTCAATGGAGTGGGAAGGCGGCTAAATTGTTTGAACCCTGCGCTTGTAGAATGGTACCGATTTGAAGATGAAGAAAATCGGAACCTAGTCAGTGATTGAGGACGTCAGCTATATCATTGGGCTTTTGCCTGTGTACAAAAGACCAAGATCAAAAACCATCCGCACCGGGAAATAAGCGTTTTAAGGGGAAGAAATGGACAAAGCCCCACTGTCTAGACCTCCTTTTTTCCCACATTTTACTGTCTATACTCCTCCGTCTGGGATGTCATGACAATAACTTCCTCATACAGTATTAGTTCAGTGGTCTCGTCTGCCAAGTTCATTCAGATTCACAAAGGAGTGCTATTGAAGTTGATTGACCTGCCACCACCCAGATATAAATCCTGGATTTGCATTCAGATACAAACAACTGATATAATTGTAAACCACCAACATACCTCTACGCGTTAAATGGAGTCCATACCATCCAAATCCTAGAGGTCAAATGAGCTGTGATACAAGACCATAAATTAGTTTCAGGCAAAGTTATATGTAGAAGAAACCTAAAGATTAACGCTACAAATAGCACCCTGGAACAGAGCAGTACTCAAACACTTTGCAGATATAAGGAAAAGATCCCCCATCTTCTCCTCTTGAAGAGTCTGGGAATGGAAGACATCAAGTAATCCTCCTTTTCCTCTATTTGTGGGCAAGAAAGAGAGCCTTGATCTCTAACTCATCTAAGCTAAACATATAAAATGTTTGCCAGGTTAAACTCCAAGATATTTACGGAGGGACCAAAAGACAGTTAATGTAAGATTAAAAACTCATATAATCAAGTTGCAGAACAGAAGGTCAATCCTCTTTATTTCGTTTAAGTCAAATGACTTACAATCCATCCTTTTCTTTAGAAAGACCATAGCTCACTGGCAAAAAGGCTCGTCCTATCTTTTTTATTTTCATCATCCTCCTTGTCTACTGAGAGCTGTACTATTGAAGGCATATTAAAACCTCAAATGCACCTTTCCTTATTTGGGGATTTTGAATACATAACTCATACATCTAAAGAAAAAAATAAAAGAGAGATAGGACTTCAGTAAAAGATGACAGTTACCTTTACTTCTGAATAGAACTTCAGGTCTACGTTCCAAAAAGACCAGGACAAGGTCAGAGAGGCCATTTTCACCAACATCAGTAGACCCTTTATCCAGGTTGTTAAAAGATATTTTCTGAAGAGCAGGAGTCGAGGGATAGTTGGAGTTGGGAAGACATGCAACTGAATATCGGCATGCACTCAACAACAGATGCCAAAATTCACAACTTTCTGAATTATTGTCAAAATTTTATTATGATGTTGTACATGAAGTGCACCGCTAAGAATTTGAATTACTCAGGAATATGGTACTGAACCATAAGAAATGATGAAATTCGTATCTTCTAAATACAAATAGAATCCCAGGACACGCAAAAACCTTTTCACAAGAAAAGGAAGATGTATCAACCTGTAAGTTGCCGGCATAAACACGGGCTACTCTTCTATACTGTCCAATGAATGATCCTCAACATTTCTGGTAGAGTTGTTTACTCGACTGGAAAAACGGCAAATTGGTGCTAAAAATTACCGCTTCGTTCTGCATGCTAGCAAAAAGGGGGGTCATTGCACTCCTTTTAGCACAAAACTCGCCCATTCAAGAGAAAATAAAAGATTTTTTTGGCACAATGCCTTGGTATACTTTCAACACAAATCCAACATTACGGGTCAGGAATAGATCCATATTCTTGTAGACGAGCATTCAGTGAATTTAATGCCGCATAAATAAAGTCAGCTTCAGGATGTGTCATGTCACGTGTAATAAAAGTATGCACTCCATTCTTGAGCTCAATCCAGCTACATCCTGGTGTCTTCTTCACATTCTGTTGCCTCATTGCATGTCTAATATCCAATACCTCTTCATATCTACCAATTACTCCATATATATTTGACATCAATACATAATTTCCACAGTGCCCTGACTCGAGTTTAAATATCTGTCTAACAACAATGTCAGCCAGGTCAGCATTACCATGAAGATGACACGATGCTAACAAAGCCCTCCATACCACAGGATTTGCCTCAACGGGCATTGTTTGTGCCAATTCATAAGCTTCCTCCAGCTGCCCTGCTCGACCAAGCATGTCAATCACACAGGTATAATGCTCAATGGTTGGATCTACATCATATTTTGATTTCATGAGTGTCAAGAACTCACGCCCTTGTTTCACAAATCCTGCATGGTTGCAAGCTGACAATACCCCAATGAATGTGATCACATCAGGCTTCATTTGTGCCTTACACATACGTGAAAACACATCTAATGCCTCATCACCATAACCTTGCATGCCATGGCCCATGATCATGATGTTCCATGATGCTACATCCTTATTGCTCATCGTATAGAAAACTGCACAAGCATCTCTCATGCTCCCACATTTTGCATACATGTCCATAATAGCATTATTCACGAGCAGATCATCAGCATCTTTATTATTCCCTTCCTTTCCCAACCCATTGACTATCATATACCCATGAATCTGTCGTCCATGCATTAGCGCAACCAGATTAGAGCAAGCTGGAAGGACTGCCGTGATAGTGACCAAATCAGGCTGAACTCCAGCACCTAACATCCTATCAAAAAGTCTTAAAGTACCATCATAATCACCACATTGTCCATGAACAGCTATGAGGGAGTTCCAAGAGAATATATCTTTCTCAGCCATCATCTCAAAAATTTTCAAAGCGTCTCCAATACACTTGCATTTCCCATACATGTCAATCAAGGCATTGGAAACCGCAACACCAGAGACATACCCCATTTTCATTGCAAATCCATGAATTGCTCTCCCATTGTTAAGCTCCTCCATGAAAGCTAAAACCGATAGCACGCCAGTAACTGTATATCTGCTAGGCACAATGCCTTCTTCACCCATTCTCCTAAAGATCCCTAAAGCCTCATCGAATCTCCCAATTTGTGCATAACCGTTAACCATTGCATTCCAAAGCACAACATCCTTTATCGGCAATTCCTCAAACGCCTCCTGTGCGTCTTCCATTAACCAAAACTTCAGGTAAGTATTAACCAACGCACTTCCAACAAACATATCCAGCTCCAACCCATGTTTAAACAACAAGCCATGAATCTTCCTAACCTCCACAGCATCCAAACAAGCTCTGATCACACATGGAAAAGTAAACTTGTCCGGCATAACACCCGCCATCCTCATACGCTTGTAAGACTCAAGCCCATCATCGGCAAGACCGTTTAAAACAAACCCAGAAATGATTGCATTATAAGCAAACACATTAGAATCAAAAGTTTGGTGGTTGAAGACCAAAACAGCATCTTCCATTCGATTGCACTTGGAGTACATGTTGATCAGGCTAGTGATGGATAGAGGGGAAGTAAGGAAGCCATTAGTGAGCATGAAGGAGTGGAGTTGTCTGCCATTGGTGAGATTCTTGCGGTGGGCGCAGTCTTGTAGGGAGGCAATGCAGCTGGCCAAGCCACATTGAGAGTCGGATGGTTTGAGTTGGACCGTGAATAATGAGAACTGCAGAAACATACAAGAAACTTTCTGCAGTAAATTTCCAGCTGAAAACGGTCGTTCTAGCTTGCTCCATATCCATGCGCCTCTTGCGAGCAGCATCAGCCAAGGAACGCACAGAGGTTACAATCAATTTGCGTGTTTGAATTTAATCTTTCTGTTTAGGGGGGCTTTTATCTTTTCAAATTACAAGAAAAAGAGAAAAGGTTTCGAACCTCACCTTCAATCTTTGTATTATAACTATATTCATCTTTTTACCCATAAGAAAGAAGGAAAGAGATAACACAAAGTTCTTAAAAAGGAGAATAAGATAATTTTATTTGAATCCTGCACAAGAGAAAAATGAAATAATTTTCACGATACGATCATCTGATTTCCGCGTAGATATTCGTCAAACCCTAGTTATAGAAAGACAACAAGAAATCGACATTCTTCATGTGTTAAGAGATCGGACGACGTCGTTTCACCTAAACTCGCCGCTAGTACAGGAGAAAAATGAAAGAATTTTCGTGATGTAATCATCTGATTTCCATGTAGGCATTTTTCAAACCCTAGTAATAGAAAGAAGACAAGTAATCAACATTCTTCGTGCATTAGCTACCGGACGACGTCGTTTCACCTAAACGCCCCGCTTGCTTTAGGCAGTGATCATGGAACCTTTGGCCTCAGCATTTGGGAATATTCCCTCCTCTCCCTCCCATATCCATGGACATTGCTCGTTGAATTTTTGCAAATTTACCTCGATTTCTTATTCTCTATTTATTATTTTCTCAAAATTTTGGGGTTGAAAGTGGAGCGATTTGGAGAAACGTAAATGTTGGGATTTCTGCAAGAAACACGCCTGTGTAGGACTGAGCAGCGGCCAGCTGCTCCGCCCCCAAGTGAAGCCGAAAACCGAAAATGCCCATTACCCACAAGGAAGCAACCAACTAGTTTTTCCAAAAATAGAAAATAAAAAATACATTCTTGGCCTCAAAATATCAACCAACAGCAATAGCAATTCTCCCTGAATGACCCAATCATTACTGTCTGCTACTGTATATACAGAGAATTGACTATAAAAATTGAATTGGGAACTCATGTGAGAACATAGTCCTAGTCCCTACACTCATTTTGGACAACTAGAGGTGCTAGTCACTGCTACAAAAAGGAAGAAATTGGAACCAATTTACACAAATCCCTTCTTCCTACGCCCAATGCTAGATGATCTAATCCAAGCTAATCATTATTTAAAACTTTAAAACTCTAAAACAAAGGACAAAGATTATAGCAAGTGTACATGCTTAGAAAATGCAATGCGCCATGGAAAGTGGGAAACAAAGTATCAGAGTCTTGCACATTACTAACAATTATATTAGACCACTGTTATGATACAAGCATCAAACGTCCATCCCCAGACATATCACCTTCACAATCTTCAGTCACCAGAAGCTACTCTGCATAACACAAAAAACATCTTGTAACTACCAATATAGACAGGATAACGCCAAAGTTTGGGTTACCATTAACAGAAGATTACACAATTAAAGGTAGCAGCTACTAGGCAACATAATGCCATTAAGACCCAAGTAGTCTTCACACCAATAAAGAAAACGAAACTTCATGCAAAGCCACCCTAAAAAGGAGGGGAAAAAAAAAAGGAAATTTACATTCTGACTTTAACTAAAAGGAAAGAAAAGTAACGGCCAATGGATATGCCAGAGAAAGAAGCCAAAAAAGTGCAAGAGTTAGAAAAGTTGCTTAGTGGGACCAAATAAAAAAATAAAATAAAATAAAATAAAATAAAATAAAATAAAATAAAATAAAATAATATATATATATAATACTGCATATAAATGAATGGCTATTGCAATCCTAGGAAGAAGAGTATTCTATGTACTTGATACCAATTTTCTTTCTATTCAAAATAATATTTTGCTAGTTCATTTACTGGAAGTTAGTATCTTGAAAAGACATGTTCAAAATAAGGAAACTTCACAAAACCTAGAGGAAGTTCGGTATGACTTTCTCAAAAGAATAAATAACTATATTAAGGACGGAAGAACATCTCACATAGGGATGAATAGGGATGACGATGCTTTCAACTCAAGCTATATTCTAAATGGCTATTGGAGATCATCCGCAGAAAAGAGCTGAGACTACAGCCAGGTGTGATGGGAAAGGCTAGGGAGTAACATCAATCCAAAGAATTCTTAAAGAGAGCAGAAAGTAGGTTGCTTAGCAGGGCTCATCATCCATCAGACATGAAGTTGAGATCTAGTCTCCACTGTGAGGAATGATGTGTGTGATACTGAAATATCACTCTAAATAAGGACCATCGAAATAAATATTAAGTACAAAGACAAAGAATTTACCTCAAGAAATTTCACTACGTTAAATACGGGACCCCTCCACTCTAACAACAAACATTTGAGAACAAGAACTCAACTACAATGTGCCACCTTCTCAGCCAGCTACCTTTATTGCACCCATTTCATCAATTTTTGAGCTCTTATGCTGCAACAAATTAGTGGTAATACGGAAAGCTTTCAGATATAGATGAAGAAATAATTCAAAAACTTACACAATTCAGATAAGAAACAATTGCGGGTGTTGAACCAAACAATATCATCAAAATTGCTAACGCTTCTTTTTTATGTATTACCTTACTTTTTTTGTGTCGGTGAATGTCACTAAGATCTTCGTCTCCATCATGCTTTCTTTTCTGAAAATATATCAAGTAAACGACTCATGTATCAGAACGAAATTTAACTTAATTACACTAAACAGTGGTGTTAATTGCTCACCCCACTTTTGTAATCAATACCTAGTTTAAGATAAGTTTACAAGATCCGCCACTTCATCCAAATTTTGTCCCATAAATTATACACGAGAAGCAGGTGGGATACACTTATCTGTCAAAAATATTACATTACTGCACACATTCCTTAGCAATGTCCACCCCACCCTACCTCACCCTATTGATTGTGCTGATTGCAGACATTACTAATTTAAGAGATCAAGTCAATGATCCCATAGGTTAAGGAGGGTAGTTCCAATTAGCACTAATTATATAGAGTCCTAAACAAGCAAAAAAGTATCACAAGTTAAATTTATCACGGATCAAAAAGATGTCCATAGAACTCAATGGACAGCACCAGTCTATACCTCACCAAATCCAATCACCAACTTTTTTAATGGTTCAAGAAAAAAGAAAAATGCCATTTCAAAGCTATAGCAAAATCATTACCATTATTTTACAGGTAAAAAGACAATGAGAATGTTCATCTAGGATTTTCACAAAATAACACAACTTCACAAGTGCTCCAGAAGATAAAGTGGCTGTAAGAAGTATGCCAACCTTTTCATGGTGTTTCTTTGAGTGATCAGCACTAGAATCATGATGGCCACTTCTATCCTTCTTCTTCTCCTTGTCTTTATCTTTACTTCGGTCTTTATGCTTGTGCTTGTGCTTTTTATGCTCTTTATCCTTATCCTTATCCTTATCCTTATCTCTCTCTTTGTGCTTTTTATGCTTCCTCTCCTTGTCCTTGGACTCACTTTTTGATTTCCCTACAACTGTAGGGATGCCCTTCTCCGCCTAAAAGATTAAAACAAGTATGATGAGCACTTGGGACAGAGAGAGGAATAACTACTTGCAGTACCATTACCTACATGTACACAACAGGGATTCTCATCCAAGAATAAGATACTATCTAAAAGCAACATAAAAATTTCAATGCTTTAGATGTTCTTACAAGAGGCAATTCAACAGGAGCAGTTTCCTTCAATTGAAAGGCTTCCCTTAGAACATCAAGGTCAAATGGTTGTATTCTTGCATTAGTATCGCGGGAGTAAGATGTGTTCTGAATAAGCTGATCCAATTGCATCCCTTCGCCTTTCCTGATTTCTGTGTCTCCAACAACATTGTGAAGATAATGTGTGTCCGAAATTGATAAAGGAAGTGATCTCTTGCAGAAAAAATCATGATGTGGTAACAACTTGTAGTGACTTATGAGATCTACAGCACCCGTCAGCTCCCTTGGACCTAAGGCACAAAAGGACCACATGCAATTAATTGAAAAAGAAAAAGAAAAGGATACTATGCCAAAACTAAGTAGCACAAAGGGCCAAGAAATTACCAGAAAAGTGACAAGCAAGTGGAGGAGAATTAGATTATACAAAATTAAAAGGATAGATTATACAGCAGGAATATTCAAAATTAAGAAGCCCACTCAAAGGCAAGGTACAGAGCATAAAAGGATGAGCGGATAATATCTTATATGAAGCTTTCCGGCAATATCACACTCATCTTTTCCATCCAAGTTAAAGAAAAGAAAGTAAATCCAACTCTCCCGAACCTAACCAACTATTTACAGGATTCCAGGCAGCAGCAACTTTCTATCTAGTTATCTTCTGTTACAAGTCTCTCAAACTTTAAAGACAATGTTTTGAAAAAAAAAAGTTGATATCACCTTGAAATGATAACCCATTGATCTGGTGTTTGCCATAATACATATAAACACATAATTTCTCTAACTGGCACGCAAATAATGATATAAGCATCTGGTTATGGAACTGATAGATAATCATATCCATCCATAACACTACTGAGATATCAGTCACACTCAAATTAGCTAGTTTTAGATTATTAACATGCCATATATCTGTATTGATGTGTTTCAGGATTACTGATGTCCTGGTCAGACTGATATTGTCTGTTGGAGAGTATCACACAGTAGGAAGTTTCAAATAAAAAAAAATTCTTTAATTGCATGACTCTGGGTGCAATTAAACATGAGGGGTCTTGTGTAGGGAAATAATTGCTACTACAGCCACGCTCAAAAAACCCTGCCACAGAATGTTTTAGTCTATACAAGGTAACAATAACAACTAGCAGATCCGGATTCAGCTGGACAAGTGATGAAGAAAAATTGACAAATAGAGACACACACCAGAAGAAAGATATACGATAACTTCTTACCTCTTCCAAACTTCTTGCCTTCAGAATCCATGTGTCATCGTTTCACAAACCAGTGGACCATTATACACTGCAGTTTCCACAACCATAAAAAACCGATAAAATATAAATTATATAAAGAGAAGAAATAAAATAAATCTCTCTCACAGAAGCCGAACATTCACATCAGTTGATCTTAATTGCAATAAAAGGGATCTATAAAGGTTAGCATTTATTATGTGTTGGACATGAGTTTTCAGCATACATGTCCACATCATTAATAACGGCATATGACTAGACATTCAACAGACATGTTCCTACAGATCACTTTTGTTCACTGTTCCCTGAAAATAACCATGTTCCATGCATGCCATTAGATGATTTTCCAAACCAGAATAATTTGAAAGCAAGCTCACACTTCCTAGGTTCACGGAAAAGACAGATGAACTTCAATAACGCACTCTAAACTTGCCCTCTGGACCATATTCAGCATTAAGGTCAAGGCAATATGTGATCGCACGTGCACCTCATCAAACTAATCCCATTCTTATTAAAGGTACTGAAAAGCAATCCTCCATCCCAATTAACTATGCCACTCTCAACAAGTAATAACTAGCAATATCTCTGCTGGCTAGCACTTCAGACCACTATGGATCTTCTACCTTCAGTGTACTTCACTGTTGTCCACAAAAACGTCCTAAAAAGTCATGAAAATTCCAATGCGGGTGATTCTATTTAATCTATTTTTCTGTTTCGTTTACGCGTAACAATGTATTGTTTTAATTCAATAAAACAAGGAAAGACAAGTGAATGGTCTTCAATATCATTTTTGCCTCTACCTGATATCTTAATATCTAGACTTGTTTGACTTTTCTTTGGGTGGGCAACCTAAGGAGAGGGGGTGGCTGTATTGTGGATGCATCTGCTTTAAACATCAGGAAACAAACAACGAACAACCTCAACTTTTAGGAAAACACGAGCATAAATAGATAAAGAAACCACTTAGTAGCTTAGTACTAGCATTGGCACATGGGGTTGAAAATCGACAAAGAACCAGTGAAAACGATCCAAAAGAAAATATTATTAGCCATCACCCCCTGTTTGAATTGATCTGTCCCCTTCCGAGACATCTCATTACATCTATACTTCCCATCATAATCCTAGCTTCTTGATACTGACAAACAGGGAGCTCACTGTATATTTGAACCTTTCATGTTAGTTATATAGCATAACTCTCCATTGACTCCAAAAGTCAACTAAACACAGTTACCATGGAGAATAACTAAATCCAACAAGTTTCCCAACCTTACTTATAAAAGCAGAGAAATCAATTTTGCTTGCTTCCAGGGGGAAAAAAAAGGAAGGTGCTACACCGCCTTTGTATTTTCATCCATGTCAGGCTTACAACATTTTAAGTCACTTGCTCTTACATGGCTCCTAGAAGTTAATATTTTTCAGTAACAAAGTAACATTTTGGTTTCTTAAGGTTTGGTTTCCAGTTATTCTAAGGAACATAAAGAAATAACTAAAAATAGACCCCAACTTCTACATGATACTCTATTAAGCTACAAGGCTTGCATTAACATACGCAGTTGCCCAACGACTATTATTGTGTTTCAACTCCAATATCTAATTCTAGCTGATACCAACAATTCCGCACGGTCTTTCTCATAAAAAACACATGAGTAAAAATTGAAAGTGTAACGGAAAAAGAGAACCAGAATAAGAATGCAAGAATCATGTTTCCTAACTATTCATGTGGCAAACAAAGAATACCACACCCCAAAACCTGCTAGTGCACACACAAAAATGTCCATAATTACGGGCCAACCTTCCAAAACGACTAGGTTATGTTTCTTTCAAACATACTAATCACTGAAACACGGTTTTCCAAACGAGAAATTGCCTCGTTTAATTGTGTATTAAGACTTCCCGAGCTCAAAAAACAGCTTCCCAAGAACCAGTTAATACTAACGAGCCCTAAGTATCATTAGTCTGCAAAGCAAATCCGAATTGACCGATAAAAAGCTTTACTAAATCAAATTCCTAGCTTAATGCTCCCAGTCTACGCCTTGAGGACCTATTTTAGAGCCTATAATCGATATTAATCCAACGCCGAAGTTAAGCCCCCAACAAGGTTTACAATTTTCAAATCATCACAAACCCATGAAAAAACAATCTCGTAATCAACGGGTTCATGATAAAATTGGACATTGCTTTCGTCAAAAGCAGCTCCGAACAGTGGAATCCCTTCCAAAATTAGAAACCGGTATTTCAAACGGGGGCCTTTCTGCACAACCAATTATTACACATGCTCTGTTTACACATTTTCACAAAGAAAGCTCCATGCTTTTCCCATATAGATCAAGGATAATCATAGCCAAGTATTCTAAATGAAGAAACTAAAGAGAGCTGAAACTTCTACCTCGGTTTCCAACGGACGCAAAGTCTCCAATTTTCCGGCGAGCTGACCCAAGAAGGCGGCCGGGGAGAGGTTTCCGGTTGCTGGAAAAGACGGCCGAGCAAGTGGGTGAGACTTCCGTTCAAGGGAGTAAAGAGGGCAAACAGTGAGATCGGGCGAGGAAGAGAAACGGAGAGAGAGGGGAAGAAAAAATGAAAGAGGAAGAGCAATTAATAAAAGAAGAGGCCCCTTCGGATCTCGCTAATTTTTAATTGCCCAAAAACCTGGGATTGCTTTTTACCCCAAACATATTCCAACACTTTTTCTTTAATTTTTTAAGCTTCCAGTAAGAAGGCTCTTAAACAATTAATCCACCCTAATATTTTTCCAACTCGAACAAATTTTAATTAATGGACTTATTTAATATAATTACTCTCTAACACGGTTTAGCCTTCTTATTAAATTTCTTGACCTTGTTCTTGTTTTTTTTTTTTTTCTTCAATTAATCATTGTACAATGTAATTTAAAGGATCAAAAAGTTCATTGACTAAAAATATAATTTTTTACTTCAAGTTTGAAAAATTATAAGGAGGCCTAGTAGTGTTCTCTAAGTCAAATTTTAATGGATAGTCCTATTGGTCGTGGATTCGATTTTTCTATCGTTTTGTGGGTGTGTGAATAAACTAAAAAATTAGGTTTAAAATATTTTTGACTAATTTGAACATGTTTCAAGATAAGTTGTGATTTTTTAATTTAAGCCATACACAGTTATGTACAAATATGAGTTGTAAAGAAGATAAAAAAATAAAAGTAAGTTTGAGAATAATTTATGTGTTATAAGTTATAAAATTTTAGTAATATTAATAATTTTTTTCATTATTTTTAACTAATTAATGATTTTTTTAACAGAACCTGGCCACTTGTGTAGAAATCCCTCTAAGTACAACTGAACTACTAGGGATTAAAGGGATTAAAGGAGTGGAAAAAACGATGCCGTTCTAATTCAAATGCCTAACAACCACATTCTTGTAGTTAAGGGATATAAGTCAAAGGGTTGTTATTTTGACAACCATGAGATTATATAATTAAAAACTAAATTATAATAAAAGATGCTGAAGACATTTAGTAGAAGGAAAAAAAAATAAAAATCTTCGAGCCCTTCCATGAATAGTTTCCTCAAATATCAACATTGTGAAAATTAAGAATATTAAGATTTCTACTTATAGGGATTTTGATTTATACCCATGATTTATAGAGTATGATGGACTTGATTGGTACTAGACACGGATTCGGAAAAAAGAAAGAAAAAGACTCCAACCGTGACCCGACCCGAATAGACGCGACTCTCCTGTAGCGCAAAAGGGAAATGCCAATGGTATCATCCTTTACCTCCGGGGTTTCTGCGTCTCTCTCTCCGTTTCTTCGACCCTGACCTGTTTGATTCCAACTGATAGAGAGAGAGAGAGAGAGAGAGAGAGAGAGAGAGAGAGAGAGAGAGATGCTGGAAAACCCCACACCAAACCTACCAGCATCAGATGCATCCAGCAAGCGCTATGCTCCTCCCAATCAAAGGTACCTATCTTCCTATGTGTTATTACTACAACCGTCTTCGCCTTTCTGTTGAATCAATGGTTCTTTTTCTGAAATATGAATGAGCGAAAATGTCCCATTGCAGGAATCGGCCTCTCCACAGGCGCAAGTCCTCAGGTCACGCTTTTGTCTTCCTTTTCATATTTTGACGAATTGCAGTCTTATGAATTGTTTCGTTTCTTGGCGTTTGGGAACCAAAAGTACGCAACTTGACGACCAAATGCAATACCCATGATTAACTTTTTTTTTTTTTTTTTGGGTCTCGGATCCTTTAAAAATCCGACCGTATGCTGTATAATTATTAAAAAATTAACTAGTATTATAGAAATAAATGGTTCGGATCTTGCCAAGTCCATGTTTACCACTTTTAACAATCCAGCAGTATTTACTACTTTTAGTGTTTCTCATACTGTTTCTCAGTTTATCAACGATAATTATTAAAATGAAAGGATCTAAACGTTTTAATTAGAAGCTTCATTAGTGGGATTGGAAAGTTTGTGCACGTCATAACGCCCTAGGAATTTGTAGAGGCTCTTCCTATATTTACGTGTGCGATATATATATTTTTTTTCCATATTCATACTTTGTATAGTAATGGAAGTTTCCATCCCTTAAATGTAAATGAGTGCTTCGTGTGTACACAGTGTTCTGGATTTCTAGGCTTAAGTTTGTCTCTAACTTCCATTTTGAGTGATCTGCTTTGCCTGCAATTATGAAAAGGAATTTGTGCTTCGTTTCTCTTTTATATTGTTTTTTCCAGAAACTTCTGTTCTTCCAGTTCAGTAATGATGTAGGGGATAACAATAATATTTATTTCAGTTATGTATTTCTCTGTTGGTTATTTGATCAACTGAATGACCTTGGGACGTCATCATGGATGTCAATACAGTTAATGCACTATCAGTGGACGCATGTTGCAGAAGCTTTGTATTTTATTCTTGCCATTTTACGTATTCTTTCATTCCCCGATGTTATCTTACTTTCTTTTACATAACACGAGACGTATCTAAGATACACGGACTTTATGTGTCATATTTCTTGCTAACTTTTGTCAAGGATTTGGCGATTATTTTTGTCAGTTTTTTATTTTTTATTTTTGCTTGAGAAAGCTCAACACTTTTAAAGTGGAGATTAAAGCTTGGAGTTTTAAATGAGGATCATTTGGAACCTACATACTTCTCAATACAGCAATGCTGATATGAGATGGTCTAGAACTTAATAGTCACAGACCAATGAGCCTTATACCATGCAAGACTGATTTTTTTTCACCTGTATTCTTTAACTTTTACTGGTATGTGTCATGCGTGTGTGGTTGGTTTTGTATCCACAGCCTTCCCTTTCATATTGTTGTTAAATTTAGAGGTCGTACATTGTAGCTATAGGTCTCTGAAATTAGAGCCAACGCTAGCGATCCATTTTAAAGAGATGTATCTGTCATAGATTGATAGATAGGGTAGATTTAAAATTAAACAGACAGAAGACAAGAGTTTTGCCTCCGAAAACTTGTATTTAGAAACTGGAGTACTGGCTTGGGCTTGGATGCAGGAGGTGAATGTGAACAACACATGGAAGGGAAAGATTAAAGGACGCTGGCATTATACTTGGGTCCCTAAGCATTATACCTTGGCATCATACACCTAAAAAAGATGCATTACAGTAGAATCCACTAATTGCTTATATTCTTTCCATCGATTTTCTTAGACATTGCATTCAATGAAGACAAGAGTGTGGTGACTAAGTAAAACCTTTGGAGGCCAAGCTAAGACTTGGATCAATCAAGACCACTTGAATGACCAAGAGTTGTAAGTAAATCCCTTCTATAGAATTGTAGAGTCAATTAAGTAGCTGCATGTCTTTGCTGAAAATTATCAGATAGCCTTTTGGCTAATGACCTGTAGTTTCCTTCTTAGTGTAAGACATTAAAAATCCTAACTAATGTAAAGTTCGTAGAGAATTTTTAGGCACTCAACCTGGCATTTAGCTGATTTTCAGTTAGAAAGACTTATCCTTTATGTTTTGCCTCTTGAAAGTCTTTGCATACTGCATTCTCTCCCAGTTGTAGAAAACTTGGTCCCTAGTTCTAAAGCACTAACCAATTAGAATCCCCAAGTTCCAATATTCAATCTGTGACAGCAGATAAAATGTATGAATATGAGACCCCTCTTTATTTGCTGGGGTCCACAATATAGTTTCTTTTTCTGGAATGGGTCCACTGAATCTCTTAGGTGTTGAACTGTCAATTATACGACTGCTTGGTTTAGTGGCTGAACTCTTTGTTTGCATGATGATTTGGACAATGCTTCATTTTTGTTTTCTTCATTGCTGCCTTGCAGTCTCTTCTTGAACGTTTTGTAGAGTATGTAGAGTATGTAGAGTATGTAGAGTATGTGAACATTATTTTCAAATCTTTTTTCTTTCTCTATTAGTTCATGATAGGCTGGATTGCGTTCTGTGAAATTGTAGTTTAATACTGATATGGCTTCAGTCAGTTTTGTGGTGGCTGGATTTGGATACAAAGTGCAATAACTGAATGACAGCTAAAACAGAAGAGGAAAAGAGAAATAGGAACCTCGGAATCTAGCCATGCATTCCTAGGAGTCTCACCCTTAGGAGTGCAGAATACACTGAGAATTCTATCAATCAGTATTGTGCTAAATTTAATAACAAGCCTTTCATAAATCGAGGCATAACTCCAACACGGTAAGAAACAACTAGCTAGTACCAAAAAAAAAATATAACAAACTAGGCAGTAAACCAAGTTGTGGATTACCAGAATATCACTAAACATAAAAATTTGAATTTCTTGCAAATCCAAGACTTGAACTGGTTTTCTATCTTCTTCTTTTCCTTATGTGCTTTGAAGATCTGGCTTCCACCAATATCTTGTTGGAGAATCACCATCTGATCATTAGAATTGTCTTGAAGAATCTTCTCTTTGTGAAGAATTTTGAAGGCCTACCGATGCTTGATTCTAGGCATGTGGCGATCTCCCTAGATGTAGAAACATTGTTTTGAATCTCAGAGCTTAGACACCAAATAGGGCCAAGTTGTTTGGAGCTTCTATGTGTCCTAAGGAGAGCTATTTATAGTTATCAAACAAAACACAAAAGGTTTAAAGTGAAATCGTTCAAGATCTTCTGCTTCAGCTCCAAAATTCTGGTTTAATAAGCATCTTTAATGCAGAACCAGCACAGTTTTAGGATGAGGCTAGTGAAAATAAGTGGGCTTTGGTTTCTACTTAGAGTCTGGAAAAGCTAGAATTCAGCATTGGAAGGTTGAGGAAAACCATTAAGGTCTGGCTTAGATAGCACTTCCTTCCCCAATAAGAACAGATGGAAAGTGAGGTTGTGTGTTCAAAACTGATTGGGGCGTGTAAATTGCAATAAATAGTGGGAAAAATGAAAGATAATAAAAGGACCAAAGATCATAGCATAGGGTACTTAATGAAAGATGCATTCCACTTCAGGCAAAAGTGATCTGTAGTGGGTGCAGAAAGATCACGCGTTGGTATGTTCTTTCTAATTTTAAAACTTAAAACAGAGCTGCCGATAGGGTCAAATAAATACTTGTTTTTGAGAAACAGAACCTGCCTTACTGGTTTTTGGTTGTCCATCCAGCAAGGCTGGCCCTCTGGATCACTTTAGTAATGTGCCTCATTTCTTCTTGTTTGTCTTATTTTTAATACAAAGACTTAAACTTCCACAAAAGAGAAAGTTTATGCCAACGTTTTCGTGATGTCATGGGATTCAATTTTTTCCTTTCAAGGTACAAGTGGCAGTATGAATCTTTCAACCTAGCTGAGGGAATAGAAGAAAAAGGAGCTGCATGTTTTTTTATTTTGAGGATAAGCAATAAGAGCAACTAAAAAAAGTTAATTGGCATGGATTTTTTTCCTTGATGTCTTTTATTTCTATAACTCATATTACTCAAACTCCTATTGAGGAAGAAAAATAAATTAAAATTGAAGCTTAAGGAAAAAATTTCATTAGCTAACATGCAGTTGTTATCTGGTATCTTTTTTTGTTTCTTTTTTTATTTGAGGATTAAGCTCCAATCTTAATGAACTAATCATGTGTTTTTGTGATCACAAACATGTAGACAACCTTTCATTTTCGTTAGCCAGTGACTTAAAAAAGGGGCCGTTATTCTTTTACTTCTTGAGGAAGGTCGGCTTGCTTTTCTGCTAACACAATTTTATATGTTGATTTGGTTTCATTAAATGTGGCAGATCGGTTTGATCGACCAAACAATGCTTATGGGAATGATGTAGAGAAGAATCATGTTCCTGCTTTGAGAAATGCTCCTATAATAGATCATGGGGATCCGGGAAGCAGCAATCTTCTGAATGAAAACCCTCGGTTAAGATTAATAGCTTTAGAGGGGTGTTCTAGCAGTGAAGCTTCACAACTCTTGAATGATCGTAAGTTTATGATACTCTTGGGAAGGATTTGTTTGTGTATGCTGATTTTTTTTTTTTTTTTTTGTGTTCTTCTGTTTCAATCCTTAATCAACTTTATCACAGCTCAGTGCGTGGTGGCTATAGTTTACCTGAGCATAATAGATTCACTAGTCTTGTGGCATTATGACACTTTTATGCCCCTAGTATGGAGTAGTGGGTGAGGCTGTGGGAAGAATGCTACATGCATTAGTTGCTTAGCAAGCAAAAAGAACAAAGTTTACCCAAACATAATAGGAAGTGTTGACCTGATCAGCCAAAATATCTACCAGTTATTTGGTGCATTAAAGGTTTCCAGCAAGCCGAGTTGAGTTGAGTTTTGTTCTGCTTATGCATGCCTTATTTGAGATTATATGTCTCATGCTTAGATCAATTTTTTTTTGGACTGTAAAACCCTAAGCTTTGGTTTGGTTTTACAGAAAGTTGCCGAGCTCATCAACCTCTAGAAAAGTGACAACCTGCAATTTAGAGTATGATGCTTTTGTATGGGCTTGTTTTAAGCCTTAGTATGAATCAACTCTGGAGCTCTGTTTTGGAGCCTAAACTAGTGAACTTATCTGCTCAAAAGCTTGGCTTGTATATCAGGCGGGCCTGAGGATTGCTATTGAATTTCTTGCTTAGCAAGAAAACAGCGGGCAAGCTTGGTTGAGCAAAGTTTTGAGTTGCTCTTATATGGTTTTTGTCATTTATAGTGCTGGTAGATCACACAAATAGATAAGATACATATTGTCAACCCAGTTTCTTGGATGAAGGCTGACTTTTATCCATTAAAATGGGGTCACCCTTATTATGAATCTCATATGATTGTGTTTCTTTGGTAGATATGTATTGAGATTTTGGTAAAAGCCCTTGGCTGCTTTGATAATATAATGAGCATGGGAACTATTAGTTACATTTATTGTTGAAAGGGAAGCTTAAACTATTTTTCTCAGCCAGCAGTTCCAGATTTGTGATGATTGATGTTGTCCGACCATTTGGATTTAATTTCATTTTTTGTGATCTCCGGCATTCATGTATCTCTGAGTGCAGGTTGGGCAGCTGCATTGCATTGCCACAGTAATCCATCTATAGATTTATCTGGTAAGTGGACATTTCTCTTGTAGTCCAATGTAACATAACCTAGGTTAAACTTATGAAATTTGAGGGTTTCTAGACCTTGGTTAATCATGTTATGGAGTTTAATATAATGTAGGAACACTGTGATTAAAAGAAGTTATCAACAGTTTGCGATCATATTTTTTTTCTACAATCAGTTATTGTCTAACAAAAGCCTGGAAAGGATTAGAAATGTTAATAGAGTAATGAGATGCCATGAGCTGACTTCTTCATAATTATGTAATCACTTTATGACATCATGATTATTAGCCAATGGCTTTCCTTCACTCTCACTTTATTACCTCTTTTATCCTCTCCTTTTGTGTTTTTTCTTCCCTCCTTTTCAGGAGAGCCTCTTTGCAAACAGATAGACCAGTATGTGTAGGGGGGTAAGAGCTTTGCTCTATCCAGACCTCGTGCACTGCATCTATAACAGTGTATCCGTATAGGTCCGCAATTAAAGGGGATCTATGTTCCACTACATCAAAATCTACCTGCAATTTCTCTTCAATTAGCTCAAACTAGTGTGTGTTATTCTATATGTGTTTCTATGTATATTTGCATGAGTCCAGAAAAGAATTTGTTTTATGGTGAAAAAGAAGCTGTCAAATGCAAGAAAGATTGCTAGCATAAGGAAAAAACGGTTTTTGCTTTACTAAATTCTATATAAAGGGCCCTCATGTATCAAATAACCTGAATACTTACAAATTTCACTATTGCATGTGAAAAAGGAGGTGCCTTCAAACATGATGGGCTGCAGCTTATATATTTATACACATTCACATATCCACATATGCATACATATGATTTTTTTTTTTTTTAATTTGCAATTCACCTTATAATAACATATAAAGAATGGACGAAAGAAGAGCTAGATATTCAGTTTTATGAATTTTGCTGGAGTCTGTTTGATTCATCCAAGTTTGAAAACAAGTTATGTTTAATCTCTTACCAAATTGTAGTGAGTGCTGTGAAACCATCCAGACAAATAATGGTTTAGATTGCTTGTTGGCGACTCTAAAGACAGAGTTTGGTGTCTGATATGTCATTTTCAAAAAGATGATTTTGATTTCCACTTTTGATGATCTGGTGATATGTCTGGGCTGATTATGAGTCATGTTATTATGTTTCTGAGTGGAGTACAAAAGTTGTTGATAAGGCCATATTAGTCCTCTTCTCTTTGGGATGCTTCTCATTTTGGAGCAGCCTTGTAAGTGGTAGGTATAATAATTCTTTGTTGGCGCATTGTGCATTTGCATCATTGAGCTCTCTCTATTTTCGGTTCTGTATTTTCTTTATCCCATTTATATTGCTGAGATCTCTTGTTCCTCTTATATAGGCCTATATTTGTGAGCTAAAAAGAAGATATTAGTGTTAAAAATACGAGACAGAAAACTTGAGCATGTATCTGTATATCACTACTGATTGCTTACTTCCATGTTGTTATTAGACTAGTTGGTTTATGGACATTTGGGTGTTCTTATATTTCAGAGAAACCAGTTATGTATACGAGTTCTGGATCAGCATGGGGTCAATTTAGAGCTCCTCCTCAGGTGAGAGTAGGAAAAATCTCATTCCCGTTTATGCTTCTCCTCCCTCCCCTATCTGTTTGTCTCTCATATTTTCGCTGTCTGCTTTTGGTTCACAGATGGACTTCTTGAGTGAACTTCGCCGTGAGATGCGCAATGCAAGTGCGAATTTTGGCACCTGACCACCGAATAACTTGCGAAAAGTATGGACTGGATTCGTATCATACATTTGGAGCCCTCTTTCAGGGACGCTTTATGCCAAAAAAGAAAAAGAACAGAACTGTGTTGTTTGTGCTCGTCAGATGGAAACCTCTGTTTGAAAATTGTGATTATGGGACAAAAGGCATGGGTCTGTTTATCAGAACTGAGAATGCTGTACTCGTATTGGTCATGTTGCTATGGCATATGTGTGCATGTAATGAGCCTCCTCTCTCTCTCCCTCTCTCTCTCTCATTTACGTATGAATGAATGTGATGGATGTGTAATGTCTTTTCTGCGGCCTTTTAGAAGTGATCTTTTCAAAGCCAGAGGTGATCTTACCTTTTAGCTAATTTGTTAGAGTAGGGTAAAAATTTCATAAATGAAAAGTACTATAGAAAAAGGCCCAAGAGATAAACACTGCAATTTAGTTACTCCAGTACTCGAAAATGACATAGTCTAGTCTAATAATTATCTTAAGCTAGTACTTTTTGGCCTGATGGCCAATAAAAGAGGTGGTTGGTTCATTTATAATGATTCTCAAACATGAGAAGACCTTCATTTCTTGCTACTCGGCAATTTACTCCCTCAAATGCGTGATGGAAAAGACTGATTCAGGCACACAAGGGAAGAGTGTGGTAGGTGAAATGTGGCCCGGAGGAGTCAGAAGGAAACAAATCAAATTTCATAGTGTGATTAGATGACTGTCGACAAATCTGTACCTTTAATTAACAGGATGCTTTATTGCTATATTGTAATCATTAAGCGGAAGTGCAATACAAAGGGTGAGTATCTTTCATCATTATGAAATGAAAATAAAAATCTGTAAGAGGTCAATCTTTCCAAACAGGAATGATTCCTTGAGCTGCCAAACGTTTTTCGACCCAAAAGACAACGTGTTTTGAGGTAATTTTCTTTTCATCAATGAGAAAGGGCTCAACCGTGCTTGCTTCTGAGCCATAGGAGGACAGAGAAAACCCTTTCGGACCTGTGCATTTGCCCAGAGCAGAGAGTAAATGATTGTGGGTTTTTGTATGTGCAACTGCATAACAATTAGCATTATAGGATTTTGCCATGATAAGTACCTGTGAGGACTCCATCGGGGAAGAAGGCCCAAAAGAAGTAAGGATTGCCCTTCTTTAGAAAGGAGCCTTCCAACTGTCAGATTTAGCCACTCAATAAACATCACTTTGGGCAATCATGTGCAACTTTGGCAAAATGCATTAAGCACAAGTGGAAAACTCACCCTGTTGTCTTGGAAAGATAGTTCAATTTCAGAGAGATCATCTTGAGCCTCAAGTATTCCTTTCAGTGAAGGAATGACATCCTCCTGCATCATTTCAGGCAGTGGCTTTGCTGGAGCTTTAGCTGGGGGTTTGGCCTTTGCTGGGGCTGCCTTCTGGGCTTTCTTCACCTCCTTTGTCTCGGCAGCCACTAGTACAAACATTTGTGGATTCAATTTTGTAACTTCAGGAATTTTAGCTTACGTTCACTTTTACCATTGTCACAAGAGCATCAATATTAGCTTTAATAGATGAGAATGCAACAACTTACCTGTAGAAGAAGAAGATTCTTGCACAGTAGAGCAGGGGACGATCATGTTTCTGCGAAAGGACACCAATTTACATACCTTCTGCTGCAAAAGCCAAAAACTTCCAAAACTATACTCAACCTCCATCTTGCAGCCACAAAAATATATCCCAACATATATTTTGAAAGCCTAAACTTTACTGGAGGGCAATTAGCGAACTGGTCTATGATGTATAGCTGCTTATTTTAATTGCCTCAAATTCGAACAAAGCAGGAGTTCTGTGGAGCCAAGTTTTCAGAGAAAGAAAAAAGAAAAGGGTCGTGCAGGATACATACCAAAGGAAGTGTGGATAGCGAGGTGGGTTTGGCATTTTGTGCGAAATAAGAAGAGGAAGAAGAAGATGACGACGTGGAAGAAGGAAAGCTTGAACCCCCGACTGCTCCTCTTCGTAGCATCATTGCCATCTCCATTTTCTCGGAGAGAGGAAGAGAGGGTGGTTGAGAGGGAAATATGAACTATTTTCACTGATTTTTTTTTCTTTTTCTTACGAATCTCTTTTTGTTTAATCACTTATCATTTTTTCCCATTCTTTCTTTATTTATTAAATGCTTTATCTGAAAGTGAATGGAAAGTGTTGTATTGCTGAACATACAATGGAGAGGAGAGGGTATTGAAGGAGAGTGCAAAGAAAGAAGGCTTGTGATCCACAAGGCGCTTGGAACAACATGTACCACTGAATTTCTTTTGTCTTCCTCCTACTTACGTTAATAAAAAAGAAATATAGGCTACTGTCCAAAGCACACTAGTAATCTTCGTCCCTGTATGCATTTTGGGTAGACTTTCAGCCACATACACATGCTAGTGTCTTTATCTGATGAAATGGAGTCTGTGGACCAGAACTACGCAAAATTTAACCACTACCACTATCTCTCCTGTTTTCTGTCACATCTTTGGTATATAGGAGGTATACCTTTTTAATCTAGGAGCATAAGTAGCTCACCACCATATAGTTTTTTCATTATATGCTGCTACTTAAGCCATTTTCATCTCTTAAGCAAGTTGGTTGCATTTCATTATAATATTATAACTATGATCACCTATTGGGCTTTCATAGCTGTTGGTTAATTAATGAAATAGTGCATGAAGATTAAAACTAAAAGAATTAATTATGGCTTGTGAGATGATGCAACGTTTTTCTGTTCACAGTAACAGGAGAGAGAGAGAGAGAGAGAGAGAGAGAGAGAGAGAGAGAGAGAGTTGTTAAGTAATGCAACGCATCAGTTCCTTTATAAGAAATGTCTTCAAATGTGTTCGTCAACATAGGGCGACAATGTCCCAATATTTGTTCCATTCAGAGGCACATCATAATCTAATCACTTCCCGGGAGCCCCACCAGAAAAAGAAAAAAAAAGAAAAAAAATCCCATATTTTCCTTTCCGGCCGAAGCTAAGCAACAGTAATTATGAGCCAAAAATTTAAAACTTGTTTTTATACCAACATGAAGAAAAGTTCCTTGTATATTAAGGGCAACGCAGTGGTTTACAAGCAAAATCTTGGGATTTTTTGTTTTCGTTGTTCTCAATAATCGCAACGAAGAGATTTATCTACCTAATTGACCCACTGGAGATGGATGAAACCTTGCAAACGCCAGCTGACGTGGTGAATGGAATATCTTTGAAGCAGGCCACTAGTTCTGCGTTAGTTTGCAGATCTACTTGCAATGTTTCCCACACCTTCTTTTTAGGGTTTAGGACATCGTCAGGCTCACCCTCGAACCCAGGAAACGTCACTCTTTCTCCAACAAGTGCAGATTGCGGGGGTTCAACCAATTCAACCTGATATTTCAATCACACCAGTGATCATGTAACTCTTCATAAGGTAACCATCTAAACCAGAATTTATGATCCACAAAACGTCTTAAATTTTCATGAATAAATAGCAGGTCAATATTTTGCCAAGAAAATGTTGGCCATTGCAATGAACAATTAAGTTGAAAGGCATAACTTGTTCAAATTGAAATTTGAACAACTTGGCTGTATTACACCTTGCCAAACATCGTTTTTTAACCATGACGCAGAGTCACAGTAACCCACGTTTTGTCAAGTTAATAACCAGTCAAAATGTCTTAACTAAATACCCAACACCACAACAGACATCCTAAAATGTGCCAAATCCATGAAGTGTCAAAATGTCTTCAACCAAGTACCCGAAACTAAAACAGACATCCAAAAATTGGCCACAACTGTAAGTGGTGAAAGGCCAAAGTAAAACTCATCTAGCACATCTAAAGTGATCCCGTTTTTAAAGCCATGGGTGTTGCCAATGGGTAATATTGCCTGACAAAAGAACCACCAACCACTGGTCTAAAGAGTTGAGGAACCAAAGACCAAATTAATTGATCCACATCATAAACATATTGGCAGGCAGTGCTGCTTTCTATATCAGTAATAATAGATTCTATCCTCATAGACTGACAAAGGATATCATCGCCAATGAAAATGGCCAGAAAAATAAATTAGATAAAATGAAGATAATGCTGAAAAGGTATAAAGGGTTCTAACCTTGGTGTGATCACTGTTGGAAGCAGCAAGAACCATAGCTTGTGATTTTATACCCCTCATGGTTGCTGGCTTCAGGTTACAAAGAACGCACACCTTCCGTTGCTGCCAAAGGCATAAAAAATGTGAACTACTAGACTTGAAGGTGATTTATCAACAGAAAAAAATACAAAGATGTCCATTCTGGTATTCTGATCTGTAACAGCAGTAAACGCAAACCTGCATTTCTTCAAGTGGTATATACTTAACGAGTCCACTGACAACAGTTCGGGGCTGTTCTTCACCCACATCAATCTCTTCCACATACAGTGAATCAGCATCAGGATGCTTCTTAGCACTTGCAATAAGGCCAACACGGATGTCAAGTCTTGTAATGGAAATTTCCGGCTCAGCAGTGGCCTTGGCCTTAGCCTTGGCTTCATTTGCAGATTTTGCAGGCCGTTGCTTTTTGCTGCTGCTATCTGCAACATAAATGACTTACTGTCAGAAAAAAAAGAATAGTAACAAGAATATGATCCATATATACTAAACATAACCAAGAAATGCCAGCAAAGAGGCATAAAAAAACTAACTAATCATAGCATTCATGTAATATCAACAATTTGTCGACCAAAATGGGCAACCATTATTGTGAAAAATTAAATAGCATTTAAAGATAGAAGACCTGTGGAGAACCTATATTGAAGGATATGTGGTGCTTTCATAAAAACGTTGGTTTGGAAATGTAGCATTTACATGGAATCCAATTTATGCAACAAGCAGTAATTGAATTGCCAACTGTTAGATACAACTACAAACTAGAGAAAGTAAATAAAATGCAACCTGAAACTTTTGTTTTCTTCAGTTGCTCGGCAATCTTCTCTGCTTCAGCTTCTGCCCTCAGAATCCTATCAGCTTGACTTCCTGCAAACTTCGTTCTGAAAAATTCTACTTCTTCATCTTTCTGAATACCGATTGATTTTTGGTAAATTAGTAATTATGTGACAGAACTAGGTTAATCCCATCAAAATTTACACAACTCATAGACAAAGCAGAGACATACCAATTCCTTGAACAGTGGCTCTGGTGTTCCAATTTTATGGCCAGCTGGCAGTATCTCCCAAGGTCTGCTTGCCCTATCAATGTCTCCTTTTTCAAGTGACAGTGGGGTTTCAGAGGAGATATTGAGCTGCTTTAGAACCTTCAGAACCAATATTTTTTTTTTTTTTAAAAAGGTCAAAAAAAAAAAAAAAAGTCAGTATGCAGAATAGCATAGCAACTTATGATTATCAATGGAACATATTTCCAGAAGTGTCATGGAGATATCCCCTGGCATATCAAATTACCTCAAGAGAGAAAGATGGCATGAAAGGTTCTAACAAACATGCAAGTAGATACACTAGCCCCGCTGAAGTTCTTATGACGAGAGAACATAAAGGTTGGTCTTCCTTGTAAAGCTTCCAGAATTGACTTTCCTACACGGAGTTAATAAATAGGTACCTTAGGCAGCAACAAAATGTTCCCCTCTGGAATTTAGCAAGTGCCACATCCAACCAATACATCCATTTTGTTTAAACAAGCCATAGTGTAAAACAAGTATCCAAATCAAAGCGACCCATTCATTTTGTTGAAACAAGCATCCAAATTAGAGCTAAAAAAGGACTTACTTGCAAATATGCATTACCCTCACCAGAAACGCTCATTGCAGTTTTCAGTCCTTGCTTTAATTTAACCTACACACATTCCAAATACAAATGTCATTTTGAAAAATAAAGGACATGGAAGAGCTTCTAATGCATTCAATAAAATCAATAATTTCGACCACCTTCTCCATGGCTTCAACATATTGCTCCAAATACTCAACAATGTAACCGACCAATTTCTTTGTAGGTTCATGTTTCAATGGATCTGGGTCAGCACCTGAAGGCCCGGGAATAATGGAACCATATCCTTGACCTGAGAACAGAAACTCAGTTCATACACTTGCAATTTCTCCTTTTACCAGTCCTCGAGCAAAAAATGTAAGGGTCGCTTGAATTTGACAAACACCAAAGGTCTTAAAGAGTGACATGATAGGGTTGATTAGCACTGTGGGTTCTTTAAATAGAGAAAAAAACAATATGCATTATGCACATACTCTTCTCATTCAGTGAGACATGAATAAAAGATCCTAATTCAAAATACTGCAATATGCTACTCGACCAATCCAGAAGTACCATAAACTAATCCAACAATCACAGGAATCAAATAAAAAACATTAACTGAACAGACAAAAAAGGTAACCAGTTAACCAACCTGAAGGTTTGGCAATGAAACTCAAAACTCGATTTATAAAGTTGCCCAAGTTACTTAGCAACTCGCTGTTTAATTTTGCTTGCAAGTCTGTCCATGTAAATAATGTGTCTGATACCTACTTGACAGAACCCAGTCATAAATTCAGAGAGGAAATTAGTAGAACCTACAAATAGATTTCGAAACAAACTTAAAATATAATTGCAAAACAAGAATTACCTCGGGCCTATTATTAAGCAAGTAATACCTCCATACTTCCACAGGAATGTTGGTATCTTTTGCATCATTGCCAAAAACTCCAATACCTTTACTCTTAGAAAACTTTCCTGTAAACACCATCAAAATGAACAACCATCTAGATCAAGATGCCTGAATGAGAAACATCATTGGTAATGGAGTTATTGATCAATCATCCATCTAACTGCCGAATCATTTGCCTGCTATTACATATTAGCTAAGCCACCACCAACCTGCTTCATAATTCAAGTATTCAGTGACACTGATGGTCTTCATTAAAGTCCAGTTTTCACCAGTTCCAATAAGTGTTGATGGAAACATCACCTGTAACAAGAATAAAATTACAGTAAAAAATAAAAATAAAAGAGTATTTTGATGACAACAGTGGCAAGAAAAAACACTTATAGGTTCACTAAGGTGAAAACATCTGCCACAATGACCACTGTGACCTCTTTATTAGTTTTAGGGCTCTATCAATTGCAGCATCATGCTTGGTTCAAGATTTACTTAGACATATAAGAGATTAATGATCATCTTGTCTGCAGTACCTATGAAGCCAATTAAGTTAAACAATCAAACTCCCATGGTGCTTTCCAATCCATGATACTACACTTGTATTAACTGTGTAAAACTGATTAATGAAATTGATTTTGTTTTCAATTACTATAAGAATTAATAACTGGCAAGTCAAAAGAATTTCATTGTAGAAGATTGGCAACTTGTTGCATTAGAAGAACAGCTTGACTGGTTCTAGCACAACGGTAAAACATGCCAATCCTTTCAAGAGTTGGTAAATGACCAGACCAACAGATATCCTGCAATAACTTAATACTAACCTAATGGCATGCATAACCTTTTAAAAATATAACATGCAGCAACAATTACATGCTATTGACAAGGTTCAATGCAACCTATATTCGGAATTACTGACCTAAAAGTTAGAAGGAGAACCAAAAATGGTTACAAGTAGCAAGAAAGGGCTGCAAATGTCTAAAACTGTGACAGGCTATATTTGTTAAAATTCTCTAAAATAAAATGTACTTTTCTCCAAATATTTAACAAACGATTCAGTGTTGCAGAACCAAGAAAAAAAAAAAACTCTACAAACAACATATAATATACTTAAAGGAAAAGATAGCACACCATAAAAACTTTACACATATTAAAGGAATATTGAAAAAAACATATGTTTTTTTTTCTTTTGGTTGTGGAGACTGATTATTAACCAAGAAAAATAAAAAAAATCAAAAATAAAAAAGAGAGATAGGTGGCTGCACAGCCACTTCAACCAAGTAGAGACTCCAATAAGCTAGGGTGGCTGTGTCACCAACTTAACCACATAGGGGTGATAGTCCGGCCACCCTTCTCCATTGAGGATGGCTGCCTTCTTTCTAGTTTTTCATTATAATTTGTTGCTCAAAAAACAGCTTCTATATCTAAGAAAATAAAATTTTTGTCTGTTTAGGATTTATTGAAACTTTTCAAAAATTTAACATAAATTTTCATGGACAAATCTCAACACAACACTACTCGAATTTGAAACCCTAAAAAAATGTGTCATCAATCACTCAAAAGAATTAAAATCAGTTTTCAAAATGATTGGCACAACCTAGCCATAGGTTCCATCCAATGGTGATTTTTTTAAATAAACATTAACTTCAGTCCTTATGTAAGGATGAATATTGACATACATAAATCTAACGAACAGAACCTACAATATACTTACAGTGTGGAAGGGCACATTATCCTTGCCCATAAACTGGTACAGCTCCACATTTTCAGGATTCTTCCACCATTTCTCCCACTCAGGTGTGTAGCAATTAGTGATAGAGACATATCCTATAGGTGCATCAAACCAGACATAGAAAACCTATCCAGTGCAGACAAATTAAAAAAAATAAAAATCAATTTGCTAAAATATATTTAAAAGATAAATCTGAACACTGCAGCATCAAGTTCAGATGCTTTTCTATCAAAACTAATAACCTTATCACTAAATTTCTCGTGTGGAACTGGAACCCCCCACTTCAGATCCCTGGTAATACATCGTGATTTCAGTCCTTCTTTAAGCCACGCATATGTCGTATGAATAGCATTCTGGCTCCAAGATCCAGCCACAGACATTTCATTGATATATTCCTCCAATTTGTCTTTTAACAAAGGTAGTTCAAGAAACAAGTGGTTTGTGTCACGAATACGTGGTGATGTCTGGCAGACCTGTTTTCAGAAAGAGCATAGGTATCAACTAGAAGAAATGTAACACAATATCACCAAAGTTCCATGTAACTAATAACGGTAGCCTCTTTCCTATTATTTACCTTCTTCCGTAAAGATCATGGGGATGAAGATCATTTTAATGACTCTCAAGGATAATGTCAACCAAAGTGATGTTCTAGAGACCAAATCAGGACTCAACACTGATGTTTGTCTAACTGGAAAGTCATAATTTAGTCAGAAAAAGAGACTTAACAAGCATTTGTTCTTTTACATTGAATGATTAATTGGAAAGCTCCTTAGTTGAAAGAATTGAAACAGGTTTATAGCTTTAAAACCACAATAGCCAAAAGGTTCCAGGCTGCAAAATAAAGTTATATGGAAGGGAAAACAATAAGTGGCTTAAATATAACGTGCTTCTAGGATGAACTACTTATTTTTCAAGCACCAAAGCATGCTATGCCTACCCTGACAAAGGATTGGTCATTCTAGCACAAAGTACCCCACACATTTAAGTGCAGACCCCATGAACCTCAGGCAAGAACCAAAGGGCTTAAGCACATCCCTAATCAAAGTCAAACCGTCATTGTAAAATAAATAGAAACTAATTTCTGTTCTTCACATGTGCTCGGCAGCAAAACCACCATGCAAGATCTTTATTTTTTTACTAATGGCACAACTTTCTGTTTCCATAAATATATTCGACTCTATGTGGCAAATATAGTTGCTTTAATAACATACACTTCACTTTTAGGATAAGTTTCTCTCACTTCATGCTTTGCACATTAGGCATGCCAGAGCAAGCTTTCAATAACTCTGCTAGGGATAATATTACCTTGGACCTAAAGACAACCAAAGTTAAGGATACAGATGATATGCTATTCCATCAGATTCTATTCACAATTCGATAAACAGAAAAAGAAGTTAATGTTAGAAAAAAGTACTGTACCTTGCACCTAGGATCTTTTAATTCTGTTGGATTCAAAAGCTTGCCACATTTTTCACATTGATCTCCTCGAGCAGACTGGTAATTACACCCCTCATGTGGGCAGGTACCCTCTACAAGCCGGTCAGCTAAGAATCTTTCGCATGTGTCACAGTAAAGCTAAATTTTGCACATAGCGTATTAGTAACAAGACACTTAATGCATTTATCACTATCAAAGATCATAATTGACCACTATGTAAAGAGCTGGAGAGCAAATAGGATGCAAAAGAGCCAACAAGGGACAGCTAAACAAGAATGTAGAATTCAATAAAGTGCAGAATCAAATAAACTATAAACAAGAACTAACACATACCTGTTGCATTGTGTTTTCAGTAAGCCAATTATTCTCTAAAAGTTTCTTGAAAATTGCTTGGCAAACTTCAGTCTGCTGTGGGGTTGACGTTCGCCCAAATTTATCAAAACTTATATTGAACCAGTCATAGACTTGCTTATGAATCGCATGGTATCTATATGCAAAACAAACTAGATGGATTAAGGTTTATCTAGCGGAACAGATTATTTTATAGGCATTCAAAAGGCTTTGGAAGAAGAAGCAGCAAATAATTTAAAAAGAGAAAACAACTTTCAACATTATGCTTAACTTAGTAAAACAAGACTGTTTATTTTAACGTTATTTGACATTTGGATACATTTGAAAAACTTATCAGCCATAAAACATAATCTCATTCTCTCTAAAATGGGTTACATTTGGTTAGGGCGTAAAATTTTTTCTATCAACAGCTGTTTCCTTCAAAGTATATCCTATACCTATACCAAAGTACACCCATATGCCCACCCAGGTGAAAAGTCGGTAGTTTCAGCAAAAGTTTTCAGTTGATCCAGCTGGAAAAGCTTAACCTATGCTAAACATTTTACATTAAAACAAACAGAATCCAAAATGGAATCTATAAATAAATCGAAAAAAAAAACAAATCAAGTGCATGTAGAAACAAGAGACTGAAAATTTGAATCAGCTAATAAACTTAGGCAGAATATATTACTTGTCGCATATCTCTTTAGGGCTGCAATTCTCTTCCACTGCTTTAGTTTCTGTGGCCGTCCCGTACTCATCCGTTCCACATATGTATATCGCATTGTAGCCTCGAAGCCGGCAGTATCGAGCAAACACATCGGCACTCAGCACACCTGCAAAACCAAAAAAACATGCTTCAATAAGAAGGCATAAAACGACCAACCGAAAAAATGAATGGAAATCTTTTCTTTATAATGATTTCATGTGGATTCTCAGGAGCCAAATGCAGGACAAAACAATAGAAGCTGGCAGAGAGTATAGATAGAGAGAATTACAGCCGATGATGTTCCCGAGATGGGGAACGTTGTTGACGTAAGGCAAGGCGCTGGTGATGAGGATGTTCCGCTTGCCTTCCACCGGAAGCTTCGGGGCCGTCCCCCCCACTGATACGTCATTCTTGGTATCTCCCATATCCTACCCACTCCTTGAGCTAATAGGTATAGAAGGGAGACAGAAAGAAAGAAAAACACTGAACACTTAAAACAAACTAGGAAATTTGAGAATCAGGAGAGCTTTCTGGAAGTTCAAGATATTACAGGGTTTAAGACACAGAGCGTGAATTGGGAAGGTGCGGCGGGGAAGATATAGGAAAGTGAATAAACCTGGGGTCTTGCTTCAAACGGCACCGTTTTGGTCTAGACTCGGTCCACCCAATGTTTTCATTTTTCTTTCTTTTATAATTTAGTGATTTCAAAAGTAAGTATGATTTTACTCTCAATGTAAATCCCTTATAATTAAAAAAAACCCTTATAATTAAATAAAAAAAAAGAAGTGGTTTTGTTCCAAATACATAAATATTATATAGAATTAATTCTTATTAAAAAAAAAAGTAAAAGTTTTAAAAGTTAAGAACAATGGGTGAGCTTTTTAGATATTGGTAAAGTATAAAGGGGAAGCCCTGACATTTAGCACACCAAAACTGAGATAGGACCGGAAATTGGAGGATTGGGTGTTGGTGCAGGCGAAATATGGCTTGGTTTCTCTCTGCCCAAATGCTTGTCCTCCATCTCTCTCTGCTGTTGGCTGGTATGATTATGGGCGCGATGGCTTTGAACGTGCTACCCATAACTGTGAATGAACAGAGAGAGTTCGATTACTTCGCGTTGGCCTTGCAATGGCCCGGTACAGTCTGTCATCGCACTCGCCATTGCTGTTCCTCCAATGCCTGCTGCCGCGGGTAATTTCGGCTTTCCTTTTTTCTTTTGTCTTTTAAAATATTGTTATCGCCCATTGGGTCAAACTAACCCCACGTTATCCAAATTATTCTGTTCCTATATTGTCATTACTGTGTTTAATTACCCTTTTTTAATTTCTACTTTTAGAATTTTTTGGTACTTGTATTAGTTTGTCTCCACTTTCCTTTTGGGGTATGAAAGTAATGGAAGAACTGAGTCCAAATGAAACTAGTTGTTGCTGCTTTTCATTGTATTTTGGTATTTATTAATTTTGTTTATGATGAAGTGGGATGTCTGGCAGCTCCATTGTTTAGACGAGAGAATTAAAAGTTATTATTTTTCACCAATGAACTGCATCAATTCCGGTGAAATGTCTCTCTTTATTTTTCATGGTTTATTATTTTGTTAACTAAAAGATCTCGTATAATTAATGTGAATATGAATCCTAACAGAACACTTTCCGGGTATCTAATCTGGCTCTTTAGCTGTTGTTTATCATTTAATTAAATCACTTATACACTACAATTGAAGTTATTAATTACTTCCGTTGTGGTCGAGAGACCAGAGTTGATTGTCAACAGTGGCTCGAGCAATTGGTTGCTAACCATTTGATGACAATACTCAGTGATTAGAGGTGGATTCTAGTTTTTTCTGCCGAAATAAATAAGATGTTAACTAAAATAAGGAGATCAGTTAACTTTTATGTTGATTTCATTATAGTTTGTCCCCACTCACGCACTTTGCTTCCCCAGGTTTTGGTGGGTTTGCATGTTCCATCTGATATTAATATTTTTTCTTCTGGTGTGTGAGTTTCATTTATATAGCACAACATACACCTATCATACTTGGATATATACTTATCTGTTTATTATGTATTTCCTCTTTTTTCAGCTCAAATGCTCCAACTGAATTTACAATCCGTGAGTATCAACTATAATCATTAGCTCTTTATATTGAGGTTCAAATGTTGCTTAGTTTGCATGAAATACTGTTTTCGAAGTTGGTTTAGCTTCTAGAAATTGTAGCATATTAGGAATGCGTTTTAGGACACCTTTTCTTGGGGGAACTTCATGAGAGTATCCCCTTAAAGGAAGTGTGGCTATAATTCATGCCTTGGCCTGTGTTTACCAAGTAAAATTAAGCATTAGATGGACCAATTGTGTATTCCTTTTAAAACTAATTTTCAGTTCTAACTTGAGCCTGTATTCCCAACTCTCAAGTGTACTGCAAGAAATAAACTGATGTGCTTAATATATTTGAGCAACAGATGGACTATGGCCTGACTATAATGATGGGAGCTGGCCTGCCTGTTGCACCCGAACCAATTTTGATGACAAGGAGGTACATTTTTGCTTTTCTGATTTCCACCTCTTTTCTGTGGTGTAACCAACATGAATAAGCTTGGGGCTAATTAAATAATGTTTGATAACTACATGCAGAAGAATGTTATTAGGTAGTTGGGTCTGATTAAGCTAGGCAATATGTTCGAGTAGATGATGAATTTGCTGAGGATTGCCACATTGTTAGTTGATAAATGGATACTCTGAAGCATCAAGTGCTTGTGGAACATGACTTGCTTGGATTTACTTATCAGAAGTTTTTATAATCATTAGTTTTGATAGGTGAGATTTGTAAAAGAAAGGGAGACATCAAAAGGATGTGGCTTATGTATTATCTGGTACTTCTCTCCGAAAAGTAGGATTATGCATTCATCCTTTAGCTATGCCAAGATATGATGCAAAAGTGATGTCTGTATTAGCAGTACAGAGGAAAGTTCTGGGAATAAATATATAAATGGATCATTTGTTCGTCATTCATCATGCTAGAAAGAGGGTACATCTAGCATGACTAATTTTTAATGGTCCACCCATGAAAAAAGTTGCCGTTTGGTTCTGATTCCTTTCGGTAAGTCCATGTCAGCATTACCTTTAATTGTAGATGATTCCCAATTGCCTTAATTTTCCCTATATTTGGTACCCACTCAAAATCTTCACAACTGATCTCTCTCGTGTGTGTAGTACCATCACTATTTTTTGTAAAAATTCTATCTTTCTCTTACTTCCAAATACCCTATTTGGATTAGAAAGGAAGAAACTTCCAATCCAGTAGATAATGTTTTTGCTTATTTCCTGAAATTTTCATTTTAGTGTTTCTCATCTATGTGCATACAAACAGGTATGGAGAAAAGAGATGAAAAATAGGCTGGAAAGTAGAAATTCTATTAGAATTGTAATTCTATGCTTTTGGATGGATATAAATTTTTCCACCCACCTAACCTTCTCATTGATCTCTCTAAAACCTCATTCCACACTGCTCATTCCTCATTCAATGCCTACTTATTTGGGAGAAAGTCAAAAGTCTAATTAAAGGTTTGGGTGAGACATTTAATTCCTCATCATTATCTGCTTCCTTGATCTGAATGTGGTTTGTGTTCGTAACTTTCCATGGTTTGCAATAGATTGAATTCTGTTGGTCCATACCTTGTTAAAGTCATGATCTAAGAAATGAAGGTAATAAATCTACTCAGCTACCATAGTACTTGTTGACTTTTGCCCCCAGGCATTGCTCTCTTTTTAACTTGGACTTGTAGTTCAGCAGTTAAATTTCCTTTTGGAACCACTGCGGATATGGAAGACAGAGTTTTTACCACATCTTCTTACACTTGCACTTAATGATATCTATAATGCCACACATAAATGTAGGAGATTCTCAAGACATAGCGGGTTTTTACTGAAATGCTCGTACCTAGTACAAGCAAATAGAAATTTATTTGCATAAGTGAAAAAATAACTTATACTTAAACAAGAAAAATATTCACTCGAAATATTGTTGGAGGTAGTGTTTAAATTGAGGATTGTACTCGTTACTTGCTTGTATAAAAGATAAATAATTGATTAAAAGAGACTGTACGTATCAAAGAAGTAGAAGTGTGGTTTCATAGAATTTAGTGTCCTACCTATTGTTCTTTTCCCCTTCCAATCTGGGTTAGTGTACTTTTACTAACCCTAGCGAGTGTATGTTAACTTTCAGAGATCTGTTGCAAATTCTACCATCATTTCCAGTTGCTCCATAGAACTTCTACTATCATACCCCATTGCTTTTAATTTTTAGTTTCTTAAAACCATAATCTGTACAAATGCATTTAATTGTAGATCTCAACATTGCGGGATGCTCTGGAGAAGTATTGGCCATCTTTAAGTTGTGGTTCAGCATCAACCTGCAGTGGTGGAAGAGGATCATTTTGGGCGCATGAGGTGCTCATAATATGTCTGAATTTGTTCTTTGCAAATCTTCCCTGAGCGTGATACTGACTAACAATTCCTTTTTCGTTTGTGCTATGATGACTAAACTGGGTGATACACAATGCCAGTGGGGTAATGATCTTCAACCTCCTCTTAATTACGTGATTTAACTAAACTGTAGTCAGTTGTCTTTCCTCTTAGATTTTTGTAGGAGAGTTATCTCCTTAAAGGATAGAAGTTGTGCTGTATGTGTGCAACCTATGTAATTGTTCTTCGTGAACACTGGAGTTTTATAAATCCTACCTTCCTGTTAGTCCTAGAAAGTTGTTTAAATTCTTAGATTATGAAACTTTTACGTTTATGGTTCTTCTCTTTACTTGTGCTTTTTGCTTTTCTTTGGCTGTTAAGACAAAGAAATAAAAGGTTCTTTTTTTTAAAAAAAAAAAGAAATAAGTTTTGAGTAGATCCCTACCTACTAGAAATGACAGCTGGGGTGTTATAATTCTTTAGCAATGACGTGTTGTTGTGTCATGTTTAACTGCTTTATGATAACAATCACTTTTTTCTCTGTCATCATGATACTTTAGAAGTCACTTGATATTACAAATACGGTTTCAAGTTGTTTCTGAAACGATTGTACGGTCCAAAAAGGAAAAAGAAAAGAAAGAATTGATATTTCACTAGAAGATTGTTGTTTGGAGAGATTGACTTGATTGAGATCAACAAGATTATGGTGGTCTTTGCATATGTGAGAAGTTTTATATTACATGTTTGTCATTGATTAATTTGATTCCACTTTTAATCTGTGCTCATTACGTCAGCCACCTTAATTGCGAATGTGGCAGTTCATCTGCTCGTGGAAGAAAGACTGTATTTTGGTTATCTATCCTGTTGAAGTCTTCTCATTTTTTTTTTTTTTTTTTCACATTGCTATTTGCAGAGAAACACGGGACATGTTCGTTTCCAGTAATCAAAGATGAATACAGTTATTTTTTAACAGTCCTCAATGTCTATTTCAAATATAATGTCACGGTAAGTTTTCTGTTTTACATCAATCCAAAGCCTCTCATGCTTTTTAAAGTGACCCATGTTCTCGTGAAAGAAGTAAAATTTTGATAGAAAATCATTTTCTGAGTATGAAAACTGTTTGATTAAATAATTGAGGATCCTTCTGGAAAATATGCTTCCTAAAGTTTCTATACGTACTGATCAATTACTCTATCGTAATCAAATTCAGTTGGTTAACATTTATTTTTATTAGCACAACTGGCATGAAGATATGGGAAAACACTAAAGGTTATGTAAGTTGAAGGTTGTGAGGTCGAGTGGGCTGCTTTTAGATTGCAGCCCTGGTGATATTGTGTGTAGTAAGATGAATTGCAGATATCCTGCACCTTAGAAATGATGCTTCTTGTCTAAAAATGAGATGAACAAACATACTGTGGACATCGAACTTTTTGTGGTGAGAAAAAACGTTTTTAATGAAGTTACTCGTATCATTATCTGAAAGGATTCACAACATTATTACGATTGTGTGGTATGCCAGAGCTGTGTTCTGGATGCGCAGTCTGCAACCTGGCAGTTTTGCTCCTGTAAAATGCCTGCATAGACAGAAGATGGTTACTTTATAAATGTTCACGATCTCTGTATCAAACAAAGGAAATTGCATTGAAACTTTCCGCTGTTCTATAAATGGGCTGAGTTACCTGACAATCCATTTTCTGGTAGCAAGTAATGGTCACTAGAACCCGTCTGGGCCAAGTCACATGCTGCTAGTTTGTCTACGAGATGCACAGCCAGGGCACCTGTCTTGACACTTCACACCCTGCCAATAGAAGTGACTCATTTATGGCAGAGTAGAGAGCAGTATCCTGTACGGATAGGAGCTAGTTAGTCGTCTACATAATGAGCTAATATATGGATAGAGTTGGAAATGTTTTCAAGCTTCTCTTGGCATGGATTACTTTAGCCAACTGGGCCCTGTTCTGGTGCTGAAGTTACTTCACCCATAGGAACTATCTGTACCTTGTGGTATAAATCTAGAATTGGTCTTTGTTTCATTCCTTGAGGCCTATGCATACTCAACTTACATAAAGTTTTGGATTGAATTTAGGAAAAGCACAACCATAGTTTAGTGAGCTAGAGATATAATGCAAGCATGGTATAGGGAAATTTGCTTAAATCCTTGTTTTTTTCACTTATATTATAGTTATAATTTCTCGATTGTCTTCATGGGCACCTGGTTTTAGGTTTTGGCTTAACTAAGGACTTTAATCACTGTGACTGTTGCCAACATGTCATGGCTCTCCACTGTTGTTGAATTATTAACCAATAATTTCTTTTTTTTTTTTTTTAATTTGTGACATTTTCTGTGTAAATTGTTCTGCTTAAGTTCTCCATTTGTATTACGTAGGTTCATTCATTAGTTGTATTTCCTACATTCAGCAAGTTCTGATCGAAGCCGGATACATTCCTTCTAATAGTGAAATGTATCCTCTTGGAGGCATTGTTTCTGCAATTGAGAATGCTTTCCAAACAACTCCGTTACTGGTTTGCTCAAAAGGCTCTGTAGAGGAACTTCGTTTGTGCTTCTATAAGGACTTCAAGGTTAGCTTCTTAGATGCCACTAAAGTTACTGTGTTGAACTGAATTATACCAATGAAGAATTAATCTTGTTAGTTGAAATTTAATGGCCCATTATCTTGATGTTCCTCGCCATACAATGGACTGATGGAATCTTGCTAGCAAATCTTCCTTAACTTGTTCAAATTTGTTCTACTTCTGTATACTTAAAAAATCAACAGACTGGATAGTTGGTATTATCTCGATTTGTGCTTCAAGAGAACTCGGGTCTATCACTAGTATTTCAGTTATCAGACCATCCTTTCTGTTGAAAAAGAATTTTTGACTCGGACTTCCATATTTGGATGGGAGATCTTATATATTCTTAAAATTTGTTCTTGTTGCAGCCAAGGGACTGTGTTGTTGGATCTACTATTCACAATGACTTGATCTCTTCAAAAGGCTCTTGTCCTCGTTATGTCAAATTGCCAACATATATCTCACGTGGTACGATCCATTTTTCTTTTTGGTTATTAGGACTCAGCACTACTATGGTACTATCTGTTTGCTGATTTTGGGGTTTAGCAATCTTAATACGCTCTATTCCCCTTCTAAGTTTGTGATATGTGCCCATGCAATCTTAATGCAAGACTATGCTTTCAACACGTATTTTGGTCCAAATTTGGAACTTCCTTTTGTCCACGTTATTCATACTTCATACAGGATGAGCGTTATTTTGCATTTTCAGAAGCAGTTTGTGGTTGACCACCAATATGGAGATTTCTCTAAGGCATGTCATATGTTTGTCCTCCTAATCAGGCCGCAAGGGCAGGTCACACTAATAGGCTTCTAGGATAGTTAGGCAAATACAGGCCTTGAATTTTTTGCCTTTAAACTTGACATCTTTTTTTTCTCTTTCTGTGCTTTTAGTCTCCGTTTGTCTAATTTCTGTCCAAGTTCACTAGAATCTTGTTTCCAATTTTCTATGACCTTTTCACCATGAAACTTAATTTTTTTGGGCCATTCGTTTACAAGCCATGTATTCCCTTGCCATGGATAGGAATCCAGAACCTTCCATAGGGAGAGGGAATCGACTTGGCATCTGAGTCATTGCAAGACTTTGCAGGCCCTAAACTCACAACCTTACTTTATTCTTACCGCAACACATAAGGAAACATATCTCAGTTAGAAGATATCTATAATGGCATATGTCCATCTTGCGTTGAAAGAGAAATATAGAATCAATGACTTGTCAGTTTGTAAGGTTTTAATGGAGTTGTGAGGAAAGCATTCTCAGTTTCTCTTTAATGGAGTTTGTCAGTGAGTCAGTTTGTAAGGTTTTCATCAATTTCAGTGCGTTAATAAGTCATCACAGGATGGTTTTATCTTGTAGATTAGCGTCACTTTTGATGATGGGTAAATGGGTTTTATCTTGGTAGTTTGACCTCAATTTGTATTTTGGGTAAATGAAACTAATATAAGTTGAAAAGAAGATACAAGCACAACCCGTAGGCACCTAATCCGTCCCTAAAATGATAGCAACTGAATTCATTTTTTGCTGTTGCTATCATTTTTTGCTTTGATCGACTGCATGAAGAATAGAACTGACAATTTTTCAACTCCATTTATTTTTGTAGTTCCTAATTGATTAGGAGAATTTTGATTTGCACTGATATATCCTATTTGACCCGCCATAGTCGTTACCAATGATGCAAATCAATTGTTCGGAAAATGACTTGGTGCAATGTGACGCCTAAGAAATGCTGTGCTTATTTTTATCCTTTTTGCTTTTACTAGTTCTGATGCTACTTGTATATTTTCAGATTTTAAGATGATATTCCATCGTTCTGGAATGCGTGAAACTTATACTCTGTCAAAGCTTCCATAAAGGAATATTTACTTTAGAATTTCTATGAGCTAACTTAAATCTACTCGTCCAATGGTTGCAACTTTAACCAAATAGAAGCACAGTAAGGATGTTGGAAATTCATAAAGAGCTCTGAAGTTTGACCTCTTTTTTCTCTTTTTGGTATTTATAGATCATGACCATCTTGAAACCGCTCTTCCATCGGTGCTGGATAATGAAGTTCTTTGAGATCGTGCTGTAAGTATTTGTTGTAACTTTTACTTTTTTATTTTATTTAATTCCTGGGACAATGATGATGTAAGTGCTTATGTATCCTGTCCTAGACGGAAACGAAGATCAAGTCAAAACTGTAAAGTAAACGAAAATAAATCTGTAACACGTTTACATCAGACATGACAAATGATCTGAATTATCATTCAGTGACCCTGCTTAGTTACGGAGTTATGCAAGACTTGCTTGGTTCAATATGTGGGTACATCCCGGTTCTAACTTAAATCTACTCGTCCAATGGTTGCAACTTTAACCAAATAGAAGCACAGTAAGGATGTTGGAAATTCATAAAGAGCTCTGAAGTTTGACCTCTTTTTTCTCTTTTTGGTATTTATAGATCATGACCATCTTGAAACCGCTCTTCCATCGGTGCTGGATAATGAAGTTCTTTGAGATCGTGCTGTAAGTATTTGTTGTAACTTTTACTTTTTTATTTTATTTAATTCCTGGGACAATGATGATGTAAGTGCTTATGTATCCTGTCCTAGACGGAAACGAAGATCAAGTCAAAACTGTAAAGTAAACGAAAATAAATCTGTAACACGTTTACATCAGACATGACAAATGATCTGAATTATCATTCAGTGACCCTGCTTAGTTACGGAGTTATGCAAGACTTGCTTGGTTCAATATGTGGGTACATCCCGGTTCTATTGTCTCCCATATAAGGATTGCTAGGAACCTTGAAGCCAAATATATATATTATCAATAGTTGTTATCTCCTTTTCCTTTGGCACAGTAGTACAATTATGATTTTGACTACGTGCATGGCCCTGATTATAAACAATTCTAGCTTGCTGCGCTTTGAAGTTGTGTGGACAATATTAAGATCTAATTGAAAATTCGTTAGGCCTCTTTTCTGCTCTTGTTTTTTACTTATTCCTAATGGCTTTTCCTTTAGTATTAGTCAACTATGTTGCCTACATATTCTTTCTCGTGGAGTGAAAAATGTGGACAGTTGATGAGAAAAAGAATTGGAAAAGCAACACGCTATACACGGAAGAAGTAAAAAGGACCCGTCCATTTTCTGAAACACAAGAAATAGCTGCTGAAGATGTCAAACGGACTACCATCCGTTCTAGAAACAGCTGATAACACCCATGAGTTCTGATTTCAATGGCACTTTATTTTCTTATTAGAAGAACAAATGCAAGTGAAATACGGCTCACCAAAAGAAAAGAATGTGGGAACAACTAGTTTTCTTTACTAACAAGTTACTTCAAAACATTCGCTAGTGTGGATGAGTTTTAAGGTCCCATCTGCGGAATTCTCTAAGCTACTTGTTTATCATAATGTTATGGTTCTAAAAGTAATCGAACCCGTTATGTCGACATATTTAGGCTTTTTGGTTCAATGGTTAGTTTCGTTACACATAAATTGATATATTGGTTTAAAAGCTTTCCTCATGATGATCAAATCAGTGCCGTAAGGCTGCCTAGATAGAGCTAGTACACAGCTCACTTCGTCTTTTCTTAAATCAAAATCCAGCCTGAACTTTCTTCTATTGCCAAGTCACATGAGCTCAAATATCAGATGGGAATAATTAAGTATATTGCAGAAAGGAGGGAATAAAATAGGAAGGTTTGTAAGTGGGGGTGGATGGGAGCTGCATGAGCTCAACAATGGCATCATGGTTTTGTAGACCCACCTTTCAGCGTCACAAGAATGAACTGTCTTCACGTGGTTGGCCGGCTTGCAACCCCTACCTACTCCATTTTTGTGCATAGTTTTTTGATTGCTTTTGACGTTGTGCCATCTTGTAACCATCGCGTCGATCATTCATCATCAATACTTTATAAGGAAAAAGTTGGAAATGTCGAACTTCTTCCCTCGCCAAGATCGCCCAGGATTTTGCTTCTCTGTATAACTAATACATCTTAGGAGAACTGAGAGACAGAGAGGTTGGAACTCAGAGAGAGTGCAGAATGAAGACATCTTTGCTTTTCATTGTCTTCATCATCAGCGTTGATATCTGTGGTTTATCATCATCCTTAGTGAATTCGCAAACAGACTCCTGCAGCTCCAATCTAGACCTCTCTGGTTCTGTGCCTTTCAATACAACGGCCCTCCGTTGTCAATCAGTTTGGGCTTCTCAAGGTTTCATCCTCAGAGTAAGTGCATCTTTCATCAATATCACGATTTCTAGTTCCTTCTGTGAGTGAAACTTTGATTAACAACACTAATCTATGAACGGAAAATCTGTACAGTATTCGCAGGCCGCGTCAAACATATGGAGTTTTGTTCTCTCCACACCAGTTAACAACTCGTATATAGCCATAGGTTTCTCAACCGACGGCGCCATGGTGGGTTCCAGTGCAGTGGTGGGTTGGATCCCATCAGGCGGAACTGGAGTGGTTAAGCAGTATCATCTGGGCGGAACTTCGCCAAACCTTGTGTTGCCTGATCAGGGCGACTTACAACTCGTGAACGGCTCAACCGCTATCATATCCCAGTCCTCGCGTTCATACCTGGCCTTCCAGTTGGAAACGACTCAGCCACGGTCTCAGCTGCTGTACTCGATCGGACCCGCTGACTGGTTCCCCACTTCGACAAATGCCTTGATCCAGCACCGATTAATGGTCTCTACTTCCATAAACTATGCAACAGGTAGGTGTAACCCATGTCATCTTTTTTGTTTCTCTTCCCTTCATCTATAGGTTAAGTATCTCACAAGATAATCCATTTGAATAGCTACGAATTCCGATAGACAAAAAACTGAAAGTCAAAACAGCTATGAGCAGTTAGGCGAAATGGACAACAATTACCTCACAAGGAAGATGAAAGAATATATTATAAAAAGAAAGTTATAAAAAGTGGGCTTCATCCCTAATCGTGTAGAGAACATTTCCTTCTTCTTCTTCTTCTTCCACCAACCGTTGAATCTTTGGCATCAACCAATAAGCAAAAGGAGGTTGGTTGGCCGAAGTCTACATGTTAAGAGACGTAAAGAGTTTGCAGATGCGGCTCAGGTCATTGTCTTCAAATTGTTCCGGACTATGAGAAATCAATTCACCTCTTTCACTAGATCTACTGACCACCATAGTTTTAGATCCTTATTTCCCATTCTAAAGGGTCTATTGCAAACAAGTTTATTTGGCTGTAGCTTCTCAAGAGTCTTCTTTTCAGGCTTGATGAATCTTACTTAATTCAGGGTTTACTTTCTTTAAAAAAACCACTAAAATATAGTTTCTGGTATGGTTATTTAAATAACATGACACGATCGGATGGAGTTTTTTAAGGATTTTTTTTTCTCTCCTTTCTCTAATGCAACAGGTCAAAGTGCATCAACCGGAACCCCATATCAAAGCTTAAGAAGAGGCCATGGAATTCTGAACATGCTTGGATGGGGAATTCTGCTGATAGTTGGAGCAATTGCCGCTCGTTACTTCAAGGAAAAAGATCCAACTTGGTTTTATTTCCATGCCGGGATCCAATCACTCGGATTTATACTTGGAGTAATCGGAGTAATTACTGGATTCGTCTTATATGGTCATCTCAAGGCTGATGTCGGAACCCACAGGGGCATCGGGATCTTCATCCTTGTGCTTGGCGTCCTGCAGGTTTGTGTCATATATTATATTATCGGATTATATTTAGGTATAGAGCTGGCATGATTGACATTATAAATGAATTATGGTCCAAAGTTTTAAATGTTAAATGAAATATGCATATAAAAATAGAATTAAACCAAATTAGGTGTTTACCAGTTTCGTTATTGTTATTATTTTTCTTGGTGGATTCCTTATAATCTTTCACTTTGAATTATCATATTGATTTCTTTTTACAGGTAATGGCCCTTTTGGCTCGACCAAACAAGACATCAAAAGTACGAAAGTACTGGAATTGGTACCATCAAAACGGGGGAAGAATTTTGGTTATCTTTGCGATTGCAAACATCTTCTATGGAATTCATTTGGGTGGAGAAGGACGCGGGTGGAGTGCTGGCTATGGTGTTGTTCTTGCCATCTTGTTCATTATTGCTATTGTGCTAGAGGTAAGAATTTGGATTAGAAAATAAGAATAATCGATATATAGCTTAGGGGTAGTGATATTTTGTTAATCCAACAGCCTTTTGATGTTCCCTTCGACTATTTTGATTTTGTTCAATATTCCCCAAATTTGTTCCTTTTTTTTTTTTTTTCCTTTTTCCTTGGGGAATGTATCGGGAGCCATTTCCTATGATGGTATTGCGTTTATATGATGCATATTTTTATTTTCATATTTTTCGTTTATATATGTGTATCTCTACTTATGAATAGTCATTTGAAGAAAGGTCACCATATAATAAAAAGGATCATCATCGATTGATTATCTCTTCTTTTTTCAAATGATAGTTTTCTGTAATTATTTAATCCTATTATTATATATAATTTTAATAATAACTCTTATCTTTTCCTTTTTTTATTAAGACATAATTTAAATCAATGCTATCCTTATGCTTCTAATATATTTGCTATTACTGTGTCACAGGCATGGATTCCATTCCTAAAAAATAGGCAACTTCCCTTACATAGTTAGGATTCGCCGCTCATCTTTTCTTATGTGTGAGGAAGCAGTTTGTGACACTATGTTTATCTATTACGAAGCATTAACTTTTATCATAGATGGTAATTAAAGGATAATCCCTCTGTAAAGGCAAACCAAGAGCAGCTGTCTTATAAAATTTAAACCACGGGAACTAATTCAAAAAGGTGCAAACTACAATAATTAATACTTATTGCTTCCAACAAGTTTTCATCCATTAAATATACGACTTTTTGTAGTGTTACTATAGTAAAAACAAAGGAACAAGGGAAAATAAAAGCAAGCAAACTCCCGACCCTCCAAACAAAGGTAAAACAACATACGAGGACGTGGGACCTAAACCTAGCATTTCACACGTTAAAGCTTGACAGAAGCGTAATGACTAAAAGTACCATGAGAGAGTTCTCAAGAGCTAGCAACCCAAAGTTTATACTACAATGAATGAATTTATTAAAAAAGAGGTAATACCAGAGCCATATAAGCAAGTATCATACTAAGTACGAACCTCCTTTATTTTCGTTAGCCATTTAAAGAAGGATGCAACTCTTAGATAGAGAGTTTCTAGAAAAAGGAAATCTTGGGACTTCTTTTATTTTATTTTATTTTATTTATAAGCAAAGAAGGTGAGAGATTTTGGTGTCTTGAACGTGAGACCTCTTTATTTTAGACTATTTTGATCATAATTTAGTCAAGAAATTAGTCCAGGCTGCCATGGTTCTAGATGGGCCAATTCTTCTTGACTTGAGACTCCTTTATTAGCCACTAATTGTACAATAAATGTTTTTAGAAATCCAATAGGACAACCAACGGGGGCCCAACTATAACCGAGAAACTTGGTTTTCACCAGAAAATTTGTTCGAATGGGACATTGGCCAGCCAACTCTGTCGGAAACGCTGCCATTATTAGGCAATGCAAAAAGTTATTTTAAACAACCATCGAGAGTTTAAAACCTTTCTCAGAGGTTTGGAGTAATTTCTTGAATGCTGAAACTTCTAAAAATTCCTACATTTCACAAACAATTTTCATTACTAAATATCTTAGGTTTGATGTCATAAAAGATAACAAATATGCGTAAGTTTAGCATAAAAATGGGGATAATACATAAAGCTGATGGATCACTGACAGATACAGAGTCTAAATTACGTTTCCAAGACTTGACAGTCTATACTTAGAATGGAAACTGTGTCCCCAGTTAGATCATAGCCAAAGTTATAGTTCTGCTGAGCCAGTACCCCAATGATACTCAATCCATAATTCATGGTAGGGGACACTGCCAAGCAAAATCTATTTGGACCATTCTCCAAAAACATGGATCCTGTGTCCAAGACAAGGTCAACCGAATTTGCAAGGTGAAAGGTTACCGTTGGAAATACATTAAGGTCACGGGTTATATCACCCCTCCAGCACGGAGCTTCAAGGCCACGGATGTCCGAACGTTGTAGCAGGCCATCCGTCAACTGTAATACTTCAGCAACAATAGCGTCGAACGCAGCTCTTGCTAGAAAGTTAATCACTGTGCCCGAGTCCATTACGGTTCCACCACGGTTCTGTGGATTCCTTCTAAGCACTTGGACATCGAAGTCAAGCCGTTTTGCACCTACACTGATGCCATCTACCGTGACATAGTAGAGGCCATTTGCAACTTCAATTGGAGTTTTAGTGCCTTCCATTATCGCACCATCTCCCAAGATCAACTGATTATAAGGATACTGAGGATCCCTTATATTGCCAAGGCAATATGAAAATTTAGGACCAATTTCACTTAACAAAGATGTCGAACCATAGTAAAGACCCATAACTCCGCTCACTTGGCCATTCAAATCCTTATTCACGTTATTTGCGCAACCAAAAGTAATGGTGGGAACCGTTGCTATTCCTTCGTCGGAGGTCACAAATGTCAGCGTTTCAGTTGCATAAGCTCCGGTTGAAAGGGTGCCGTCGAGGTATCTTTGGGAGAACATGCATTTGTCAGTCGAGGCACACGGTGAGGGATAATTCGGGCAAGAAGCAGAGATGCAAGATATGCTGGCATATGTAGAAGACTTGGAAGGATCAAAAGTTGGAACACTTTGGGGAACGCACTTGGTGCAAGGGAGGCACTGGATCCACAACGTTGCGCTACCGGTATCCACAATTAGGAGCTGTGGAGCAGGAGGCGTACCGAAGGATACGTTTGCCATGAACCCATGCATAGATTTGCTATCCGGAATAACCTCGGACCGGATATCATCGGTGGTAAGAGGAGCGCCAAGAGCCCTTGACTGTAAGTAGGCAAAACGTGCAGCTGAAATTTCTGTGGCACATTCAACTCGGCCTGATACATTGCCGTCATTATTCGCGTTGCAGAGAAGAGATTCATGTTGAATGAGTTTGGCGACAATCCGCCGAGGCTTTGTGATGGTGGCATTAGGGGTTAAGGCGGTGGTAGTAAGGGACAACAAAGCAACAGAAGAGAAGCAAAGCAGAAAGAGAGTTACGGATGATGCAGAGAAGGCTGCCATGGCAACAGAGTTATTGCTGGAGATCAATGAATTTGCTCTTCAGGCAGGCTTCTGGTGCCTACCTGGTTTTTCCTTCAAATGATTCTTTGTAATCTATTGGGCCTAATTTAAGATGTCGTTACTGTAAAGAGGCCATTAGATGGAATTTTGTAAGTTAATATAGGTTAGTTAGAGCTTATTTAGTTAGGATTTAATTAGGTTGTAATTATAAGCCTGATTTAGGTGTTGAGATAAGCAGTGACATTATCAATGATCCCATCACGATGTAAACCCTATTTCCTTGCCTTAAATCTCTTGATCAACCGCACAATGGGGTTGAAATTGGTCAATCGCCAGAGTCTGTAGAGAAGGAAAACAAGGAAAGGACAAATATATGCGGGAAAACTACTTGTTTACTGAAACATTAAACAGATATGTTTTGATACAAGTAGTAGTGAGATACAAAAGGCTTGTCATTCTTAGGACAAGTCCGCTTATTCTTCCCTATTGTTTCCTAGAAGCTTGCTTCAAGAGTCCGACACACGCACTCAGAGTGCATTTTTAGTTTCTTTCTTCTTTCTCCTTCCTTTATGTCAGGAACCTCAAGATCAGTGACTTGCTCCATGGAGCGGGGTAAACTTTCAGTGGATTCAGACAAGGTGTTCTCCAGATCAACGGCTGTTTGCTTGTACCTCATGAACGCAGTTCTGACAGCTCCAGTGGTATACCAGCAGGTGGGAGCTTCATTCTTTGTTTCATACGACGGGGGCAGAGTCCTGTGTGCAGGGTGTGGAACTACACGAAGGGGTTGTGCCTTCGTGTGCTGAACTCGATTGACTGCTGGAGAACTCAAGCATAGATCAGTGTTAGTGTCTGCCACGATGCTGGGATTACATCCACGCATGACAGTGTCCAAGATACTGGGTGGTAGTCCGTTGTACAGCCAACGATCCCCACGTTGCATGATAGGCCGTCGAGCTCCTAGAGTGTCTGCATTCAAGGCTTGTGAGCTCAATTCTCTAAGCTGATACTGGGTGCCATCATAGCCTTTCCGAGATAGCTCCAGGGTCTGACATGGTTGGGTGTAGTGGCACCATTCGGAAAGCATTCTTTTACACAGACATAATGAGTGATGCCGGGACTTCTAATGACGCATCATTCTTTTACTCTTTTGAACTTTATTTTTTTTTGATATTGCTACGTGGTTTATTTGTTGTAAGTAATCTTCATGGGGTTGAAACTGGTCAACCGACACAGGTTGAATCTACTACAAGCGACAGGGTTCAAGTTAGCCAACCGCCATAATCGACAGACACACCAAATAATGCAAGTGCAATTGCCGTCGCATGGCTCTTTTATTCTCTTGAACTTTGTTTTGCTTTGATATTATTATGTGGTTTGCTTTTGTCGTAAGTAATCTTAACAATTTTGGAAGGAATGGTTGGACTACAATGGATGAGGAATCAGGTAACCTCATTAATTCTGTTATTCCTTCACATTTCATAACTTAAATATTTTGGACTTATTTTCTTGTTTATTTTTTTGGCAATGTATGCATTGTATTCTTTATTAGGATTCTTGCTTAGGAGTTTTAACTTATTGGTTTGTCATTATGTTCTTCTTCTAGAGTCTCCTAATCTTTCTTGAAAAATGACTTTTCTTTTAAGTGGGATGTTGATGACTAATTGACATATGCCTAAGGTTCCATACCTACAAATGCATACTATGGAAGCTTATAAATGTCATAAGGGGTTGCTATAGGTGCTAAAAATTTTGTTTCTTTTTTGGGTATAAATGTAAGTTTGCATTAATAAAAAATAGTGTACTAAAGTATAAGTGTATACTTTAGTATTACATGAATTATGAAAACTACAAAAAAAGAAGAAGTTTAAAGCTTCTAAATCTCACTTAAAATGATAGTTTCCTATGAGAATTTTATATTTTGAAATAAAGAAACTCTCTCTTGTACAATTTTTCTTATTTTAGCTAATAAGATTAGAATATCAACCATTTTATTATGAGTTCACTTTTATTTCGTTATACTCATATACAATAAATGTAAACTAAAAAAGATATCTTAAGAAATTTTGTAACCAAATCATTTTCTTTAGTTACTCTTATAATCCATTGTAGTTCTTCATTCTATCCTTCAATATGATATCGAATTCCATTTTGAGTAAGGATAGTTTTCCAAATCATCCTTACCTATGTATATTAAAAAAAAAAAAAAATGACTTCTGTTTTTAACCTAGGATTAACAAATATTATAATATAAGTTAACTGAAGGAAGTCATCGTATCATTTCTTCTATTGTAGAAAGTCAATCTTGACAAATTAGTCATTCAATAACATTATGTTTATTGATGCCACTAGTTCAAATTAAGTCATACCAAAACTTTAAAACAAAGGAACTCAAAATCATGCTTTCTTTTGTATGATTGCCGAGATTGCTCTTGTGAAAGAATGCCTTGGTTAGAATGAGAGCTAAATATTGGAAGAAGAGCGTTTTAAGCTAAGAAAAAAAGAAAACTATCTTATAAGAATGAGCTGATAGATAGAATGGCGTAGATTTTGCCCTATCATATTTTATTTGGCCCCCCTTTATTGCCCTATCTTTTATTCTTTTGCATTTCAATAGTCTTCTACTTGTCAATTGGTATTGTTTCATATCTTTTTTAATAGTTAAATCAGTTTATTTTGTTTGGCATTTCAAGTGTTGCTATTGTATCTCTCACTATCCCCACTTATGATCATTGCAGTAGAAGGAACCCACGACAACCGCCGCTAGCAGAGGAGAAAGACTTGAAAACATCTATTGCTATTGGTGCATTCCTTCATTTGACAGGCGGTAACAGTTACTACAAACATTTCCTATGGAGTTTGAACTAGCGGAGACAGGTTGAACACTCTGTGGTGTCTCCAAAAACATAAACCACAGAATCTGTGTATGAATTTGATTTTTGGTATACTGCACATGCATATGGACATGCACATTTTTTATCTTTACTTTATAGATGATCTTAGAAGAAAAGTGAATTTAAAGAACATCAAAAGCTTAGCTCACAACTAGGCTGAATATATCTACAGCATAAACACCACAAAAAGACTCGATAGAGTCATTGTTCACATAGGTTACATATATATAGCAAAATATCAATCCTACTTTAGTCATTACACCATTTAACTTAGCTACTAAGGTTTAGGCGTCATTAATTACGAAAGTCATGCCCTTGACTGCTGGTGGAGTAACGAACACACACGGTTTCTTGGAATTTGCCTGTGTTTCTTCGTCGTGCTCTACGTTATCTGCTGCGTAGGATGAGTTACTTCCAGTTTCCATCATTCCTTGCATCCAACGTGGACTGGTGGCTTCCATCATGATTTCTTTCCCTTTCTCTGCTTCAGTGATCAGTTCATGCAGGTTCTTCTTTGCTTCATCTAACAGTGTAGGTCCCGAGTTAATCCTCAGTGTAGTACTTGGTTGTGCAATCCTCTAGTTTCCTTCATGCTGTGAGTACCTCCAGCAGCCTTCATCCGGTTTTCCATTGTGCCCCATGCCGTGCATAGAAAGTGTGAGCAGACAGTGCATAGTCGGCCATGCGCTTAAGCTGGCTAGAGGAGGATCCTTCATCATTTCTGTGAGAACTGAGTGAAGGACCTCCCTCATTATCAATCTTCTTATCTTTTAGAGTGAGTACCATTGTCCTGTCCAAGTTTCTTCTCTTGTGGCATTGACAATCCTACTTCCGAATCGTTACTAAATATCCAAGTTTGATGTCCTAAAAGATAATAAATATGCCTAAAATTTCAACGCACAAAAATGGGGATAATACATAAAACTAAAACTCCTAAACACAAAAAAAAGTCCGAACTACGTTTCCAGGAGTTGACAGTCTATACTTAGAAAGGAAACATTTTTCGCAAGGAGATCATAGCCAACGTTATAGTTCTGCTGAGCCAGTATTCCAATGATACTTACTCCATGATTGTCGGTAGGGGACACAGCCAAGCAAAATTTATTTGGACCATTCTCCAAAAACATGGACTGTATGTCCAAGACTAGGTCAACCGAATTTGCAAGGTGAAAGGTTACCGTTGGAAATCCATGAAGGTCACGGTTAATAATACCCGTCCAGCACGGAGCTTCAAAGCCAGGGGTGTCCGAACGTTGTAGCAGGCCATCCGTCAACCGCAATACTTCAGCGACAAGAGCGTCGAACGCAGCTCTTGCTAGAACAGTAAGCACTGTGCCCGAGTCAACTACGGTTCCACCACGGTCCGGTGGATTCCTTCTAAGCACTTGGACATCGAAGTCAAGCTTTTTGTCAGCTAAGCTGATTCCATCTATTGTGAGATAATATACACCATTTTCAATTTCAATCGGAGTTGGAGTGCCTTCTATTATCGCACCATCTCCCAAGATCAACTGATTATAGGGATACTGAGGATCCCTTATATTGCCAAGGCAATATGAAAATTTAGAACCCATTTGACTTAACAAAGAAATTGGACTAACGAAAAGACCCAGAATTCCGCTCATTTGGCCATTCAAATTCCGATTCACCTTACTTACGCAACCGAATTTACAGTTGGAAACCGATGTTATTCCTTCATCGGAGGTCACAAATGTCAGCTTTTCAGTTGCATAAACTCCAGTTGCAACGGTGTCGTCGGCATATGCTTGGAAGAACTTGCAATTGCCCGATGAGTCACAAGTGCCAGAGGGATTCGAGGGGCAAGAGCTGGAGATGCAAGACATGGTGGCATATGTAGAAGACTTGGAAGGATCAAAACGTGGAACACTTTGGGGAACGCACTTGGTGCAAGGGAAGCACTGGGTCCACGACGGTGAGCTACCTGTATCCACAAGTAGGAGCTGTGGAACAGGAGGCGTACCAATGGATATGTTTGCCATGAACCCATGCATTAATTTGGAATCCGGAATAACTTCGGAGCGGATATCATCGGTGACAAAAGGAGTACCTAGAGCCTTTGACTGTAAGTAGGCTAAACGTGCAGTTGAGCTTTCTGCGGCACATTCAACTCGGCGTGGTACGTTGCCGCCGTCATTGTTCGGTTTGCAGAGAAGAGATTCATGTTGAACGAGTCTGGTGACAATCCGCCGAGGCTTTGTGATGATGGCATTATGGGTGAGGGCGGTGGTAGTAAGGGACAACAAAGCAAAAGAAGAGAAGCAAACGAATAGAAAGAGAGTTATAGATGATGCAGAGAAGGCTGCCATAGCAACAGCGTTATTGCTGAATATCAATGTATTTGCTTTCCAGGCAGACTCCTATTGCCATTCGGGGTTTTCCTTCAAATGATTCTTTGTAATAGGACGTCGTTACTGTAAAGAGGCCATTAGATGGAATTTTGTAAGTTAATTTAGGTTTAGTTAAAGCTTATTTAGTTAGGATTAAATTAGATTGTAATTATAAGGCTGATTTAGGTGCCATCGCGATGTAAGCCCTATTTCCTTGCCTTAAATCTCTTATAAGCGTTAACCGAGGCAGCTATGGAGAAAAATATGAACTTTTTACTCAGATGCGTGTGTTTCTCCTTGGTCTCTGCCAGCTCCGCGAGCGAATCATGTCCAAGCAAGCTGCGATGAAGCCGATGAATCCAAATGTAACCCAAAATATCCAAAGTGTTTCATCCTACCACGCAGATTTAATGGCCAGCGAACGTTCCTGTGAGCAAGAGAGTTTCATTTTTGTAGGGTGTGATTACCATAAAATGTAGGTGATTGTCGAACCTTCTTTTTCAGTGCAAAGACAATGGCATGTACAAAACACAATGATAATCTGATTTTCCTATTGAATTTTCTCTTAGAACAACAGAAGTCTGCATAATTAAATTCATGATTTTCTTGAGTTAAACTTTATAATTTCATTGTGAGTTTTAACCGCAAGTCCAGGAAAGATAGTTAAATTAAAAATAGTTTCCTTGGTTATTTTTCTTGATACACTTATTTCTTTCTCGTCAAATGCCTAGAAAACTACAATAAGCACGAGTATTGTAATAAAGCGAAAGTAGGAATTTCCTTCCAGTTTTACTCCCCATTGAAGGAGTATACCATTGCAAAATAGATAGCTAGTCAAAAGATAATATTTACCATGAAAAGAAATTCAAACAGGTGAAATGAAAGGAAAAAAAAACATACTAGGATGCCGGACCTAAACCAAGTACTTCATTCGTTAAAGCTTGATAGAAGCGTAATTGTAAAAGCATCATGAGAGAGGTCTCAACGGATAGCAAGCCGAAAATTATACTAAAAAAGAGGTAATAGTAGAGCCATATAATCACGAGAGTGAGTATCACACTAAGTATGAACCTCCTTTAGTTTCATTTTCATGTAAAGAAGGATGCAACTCCGAGATAGAGACTTTCTAGAAAAAAATTTCTTTATCACACAAAGAATTCATAGCGAAGAGAAGAAGGTGATCTTGGGACTTCTTTTATTCTTTTATTTATTTTTTGACAAGCAAAGAAGGTGAGAGATTTTGGTGGGACATCTTTGGTCGAGGTTGTCTTGATTACTACTAAGTCAAGAAACCGGTCGCTTGGTTCTAAATGAGCGAAGGCCTCTTGACTTGGGACTCTTTTATTAGCTACTAATTGCAGAATGAATGTTTTTAGAAACGCCAATAGACTTAAGAAAGGTCTAAAGTACGTTTCAACTATCAACCAAAGGATAAAAGGGCTAAACTATGGGGCATAATTATGGGCGCATTGACCATAATTATGAATTTGGTGCACATTGACCAAAAGGCAATAAAACTATGGGGCCAACAAAATTCGAGTAACTTTATCAGAAAATTTGTTTGAATGAGACGTTGGCCACACGATTTTGTCAGAAACGCTACCATTATTAGGCAAAGAAAAAAAAATCTTTCAAATCGCCGTCGAGAGTTTAAAAACTTTCTTATGGGTTTCGAGCAATCTCTTGAAGGCTTAAGCTACTAGAAATTCCTACATTTCATAAGGAATAGTAAACAAAATTAGGCATAGAGCACATGACTTTCGTCCGAGAAAATATGTCAAAGATCCTTAAAAATTTACTTGGTTATAGAATCAATCTTTTTAGTTCCAAACTTACCTTCCTTTTAAGAGTTTTTTAGAAAGCACCACTAAGTCAGGGGTCCCCCTTTCCTTTTAAGAGATCGAAAAAGTACGAGAATTTGTTAAGAAGCATTGCCAAACCCCCTAGCAGGCCTACAAAAGTTACTTAAACCCCTTTAAACCATTTTTTTAATTACTTTTATCTTAACACTTGTGCTTGAGTCAATTATGGTTTCGCCACCGACCTGGTGGATTCCTTCTAACCACTTGGACATCGAAGTCAAGTTGTTTGTCAGCTACACTAATGCCATTTATTGTGTGATAGTAAGCACCATTTCAATTTTAAATCAGAGTTGAAGAGCCTTCTATTATCGCACCATCTCCCAAAATCAACTAATTATAAGGATACTGAGGATCCCTTATATTGCCAAGGCAATATGAAAATTTAGAACCCACTTGACTTAACAAAGAAATTGAACTAACGTTAAGACCTAGAATTTTGCTCATTGGGCCATTCGAATTCTTTTTCACGTTACTTGCCCAACTGAATTTATAGTTAGGAAACCGATGTTTTTCCTTCATCAGAGGTCTCAAATGTTAGTGTTTTGTTGCATAAACTCTAGTTGCGACAATGTTGTCAACATATTCTTGGAAGAACTTGCAATTGTCCAATGAGTCACAATTGCAAGAGGGATTTGAGGGGCAAGATCTGGGGATGAAAGACATGCTGGCATATGTAGAATACTTGGAAGGATAAAAAAGTGGAACATTTTTAGGGAATGCACTTGGTGCAACGAAGGCACTATGTCCACAATGGTAAGTTACCTATATCTAAAAGTAGGAGTTGTGGGATAGAAGGCATACTGATGGATATGTTTGCCATGAATCCTTGCATTAATTTGGAGTCCAAAATAACATCGAACTATGATAGACCAAATCATAGTCCAAATGGATTCCATGCCTCTGGAAATGCATGTAGCACGTGCATGCAACACGTCAGCCCTACCAACCCAACTGTAACTTAAGTTGCAACTTGTAACTCACAAGCAACCCGTGTAGTGGCTTAAATCATAGTTTTTCTCTCTTGTGAAACCCTAGCCAACATTGATAAAAAATTCTTGCCAAATCTTCATTGGATCTTTGTAATTACATGATTTTCCCATTTTGTGTTGGTTGTAATTCTTATCTGTAAAATTTATGCATTAAATTATAGTTGCATTAGGAAATTATTAATAGAAATTGAACAATTTTATCCTCCATCGTTCTTCCCCTTTTCTTGAGTTTTTTAACAATCATAAGGTTCTAATGATCCTAGATTTCCCTTTTCTTTCATGGTATCATCAAAGCCATTGGCCAATGCCCTTTAATTGAAAGCCAAGGTCGGTGAATCCAAGTCTCTCTCCTTTGTTTCTACCCTTCCAATATCTCCTTCTTGTTCATGGGCAGTCCATTTGCCAACCTCATTCAACCATTTCAATAGCTTGAACTATGTCATATGAAAAACCTATCTCTTCCTTTTTCTTGTGCCTTTAAAATTCCTCTTAATTCTCGATGAATCCAAAAAAGCCTTACTTGAAACCCTAAAACTTACTAATGGCTCAACTCGACCTAACCTTGACTACACCATTTGGCTCACCTATGACCAAGTAGTGCTTAGCTGACTTTTGGTGATGTCGACCAACTATGTGGTCACCTAGTTCACCCATAAGCAAACCTTCATATGTGATGGAATTTTTTTCTTAGCTCAAAGATCTTTTAGACCAACTTGATGCAATCGGAGAGAAGCTTTATGATGTCGAGCATTGGACATAGATTTTTTATGGCCTAGGGGAGGAATTTGATGGATTGACCACCTCGGTCTTTGTTGTCGAGTTTGTCGCCGATTTGCTTGGCCTTGAAGCATTTCATAGCCTATTGCTTGCCTATAAGGGTCATCATGACTGATGATGCAACTCAGTCATTCTAGTTGTTGCCCTTGTTATCGACTTTATGTAGCCCTATGGAGCTCCATCTGTATAGGTTGTACCAACCCAACTTGTGTAGCATTAGCCTAATCAATGATCTAGCCCATTCTCACTTGTCTAGCTTGCAAGTGATGGGCTTCTGTCCTTTCCCAAGGCCTAAGCTTGGCCCACCTATAAGAAAAACTATAGGCCATAGCATAATAGGCCTTATTGTCATCTTTGTTGTCACTCAAGCCATCATGTTGCCAATTGTATGGAGTGATTCAACCTATCCTTTAATCCCTCTGCAAATTTAACTCCCCTCTATTTTTTTGCCATGTAACTCACTATAGGCTCATTATATATTTTCCTCCCCTTAACCCTATTATCCTTACTCTCCTAACCTAACCTACTACCACCCACAAGTTAAGTATGCTACACTTCCCCCTCCTATGTCTCACTACAATCCACCTTACCTTATCCTTCTTCTCTTAATCTAGCCTTTTATCACCCTAACTCTAATGCCTCCCACCACATCACTGACTCCACCTCTACTATTTCTAGCATTTGCCCTGCTCTTTGTAAGCAATGATGTTTCTCTTCTTATCACTCACACATGTACTCTTGACACTCCCTCCTTTCAACTCAACAATGTCTTAGTTATTCCTTCAATTATTAGAATTTATTATCAATTTTCCAGTTTTTCTTTTGATAATTGGTGTTATTTTCTATTTTTAGCTACCTACTTTTGGGCTATCTCATATTGTATGGGGCAAATCATTCTTCATGGCACCTTTGATCTTAGTCTCTATCGAGTCTTTTTTCTTAATGTTGTGCTTTCACCTCATGCTTTCATTTTTGTTTGCTCCTGTTCCCTCCTCTTGTGGCATCATTGGCTTGGTCATCCTCCATTTGATGTTATTGTCCATCTTTTAAAGTTTACTAATATTAGTTTTGTGTCATCATCTTTCTCTTCTTGTATGATTTGTACTCTTAGTAAGAGTCACCACTAACTTCATTTTGCTATTGCATCTCGGTTGTCTGCTCCCTTTCAATTAATTCATTTTAATGTATGGAAATTATCTCCTATTGAGTTTTTGAATGCTAATAAATATTTTATTTATTTTATTAATGATTTCTCCTGATTTTCTTAGCTTTATCACTTTTCCTCTTGCTTACAGTTTTTAGATATCTTCATTACATTTCATAAATTTGTTAAGACATTTATAATATAGGTTATAGGCTTTAAAATGTGGCAAGGCTCCAAAGCTTCTCTCATCCACTTTCCGTCCCTACCTTCAAGAACATGACATTCACCAACAAATTTCTTGCCCTTAGTCCCCACTCTAGAATGGTATTGTAGAATGCAAACATTGACACATCAATGAATCTAGCCCTCATCCTTCTTACCCAAGTGGTTGTCCTTTTTTTTGGGACTTTGCCTTTGAGATGGCTATCATTATGATCAACTAGCTATCGTATTTAGTCCTTGACAACCTTTCTCCATGGCAAGTTCTATTGTGCCAACTTCCTAGTGTTTCCTACTTAAGCCTTTTTTGTTGTGCAACATTCCTATACCTTTGATTGGATGCTCCTCATAAGCTTACCCCACACTTTCATACCTATATTTTCTTAAGTTACCATTTTGGCTATTATGGCTATCGGTACTATTGTCTTGCCACTTAATGGTTCCTCACTATTTCTAATGTGGTGTTTGATAGGGTTGTTTTTTTCCTTTATACTTTATCCTTCCCTTCTCCCTCCCACCCTTCGTTTATGGCACTGCTTATAGCCTCTCCCTTATCGCTTACCATTCCCACCCTTTTACCTTCACCACCTACACCCCCACTAAAGGTGCCTTCATCTCCTACTCCACTACCTTGAGAGCTCTTTACCCTTGGCTCTCTTACCTTATCCTTATTCCCCTCCAACCCACCCCATTGCCCAACGATCTGACTTTAAGATGGCACAATTCATACTCTAACCCGGGATCATATCTTTGCCCTTATAGCCTCCTTTTAGCTCCTTCTTAAACCCACATACTTTACCTAACTTGTTCATGATCCTCACTAGGAAGAAGCTATAATTATTGAGTATATTACCTTGATTCATAATGGCACTTGGGCCTTAGTCCTTCTCCTAGTTGTTGCTTATCCCATTATCTGTAAATGAATTTATAAGGTCAAATTGCATGCTGATGATTCCTTCAAATGCTATAAGGCTTTCCTTATTGCAAAAAGTTTTCATTAACAAGAAGGCATTGATTTCTCTGAAACCTTAAATCTAATTACTAAACTTGTCATGGTTTGCATAGTTATCATTTTTGCTTACTCCCAAAGCTAGCCTATCCAACAACTTGATGTTTCTTATGCCTCTCCATAGTTTTCACTTTACGGTCATCTACATGGTGAAACCACTTGGGTTTGTTGATCCTACTCATCCCTCTCATGTCTGTTAACTCTATTGCTCTCTCTATGGGTTAAAGTAAGCATTGTATGCCTAGTACCAATGTCTTAGCATGATCTTCACCTCTTTTGGCTTCATGATCATTGTTGCTAACACCTTGTTCCTATTTTGTACTTCTCAGTACAACATATGTTTACTTGTTTATGTGGATGATATTATTCTTATTAGAATCTCATAGGCTCCATTCTCCAACCTTTTTCAGGTGCTTCAGCACGAGTTTGCCCTAAAGGATCTTGGATCCCTCCATTACTTCTTTGACGTTAAAGTTCAACTCACCTTAGCTAGTCTTCTCCTTTACTAGGCCAAGTTCACATAGGATATTTTAGCTCGAGCTAAGATGACTAATGCTAAGGTTGTTTATGCTCCTTGCACCACCAATGAACCCTTTTATCTGGAGTGGTGACTTGTTAAAGGATTTTGGACTCTACCATGGCATTATGGGTTCTCCATATTATCTCACCTTTACCCCGCCCAACATTGCTTATGTTGTCAACATTACCTGCCAATTTTTTCATTGTCTATCAATTGCCCTATGCCATCTAGCTATTCACTAAAGCCCTTTGTAATAGGCATCATTGGCACATTCTCTCCAAGTTTGGAGTATTTGACTTGTTTAAATCTCCAACTTGAGCGAGAGTGTTAAGAAATATTATGTGGTGTTATATTTGGCTAAATCTTTGTATCACAATTAATGTAAATATTTCTCTATATCACAATTATTAGGCTTTGCTTGTAGCACATGCCATAGAGTTGTACATAAAGACCTCATATTGTACAGTTTGTGCATTGCAATATTAAGAGAAATTAATTCCCACTCGTTGGCATCATCACTTTGTGATGTTCCAAACGTGGCACCCAAATTGTCTTATATGCCCAAAACCATCCAGAATCACATCCAATTATCTTCAAAGAAGTGACACTCAGGACTTATATCTAGTTAAGTTAGTTATGCACATCTACGTTTCTACCAACTAGAAGTATTGAAAAGATGCTCTCCCATTATATCTTATCAATCTGTCTATCCAAACATGCAACTACTGCTGGCAAAGCAAAGAAATTAAAAAAGGAAGAGTAGCTCTGTATTCACCTTGTTGTTCTACTGACGACTTGACGGGTAACACAATCCTTGATTTCCAAATTACGTTTCTTTCCAATCCTTCCATCCTCTTGGCACCAAGTTTCGATTTCAACTACATCAATTCTGTCCCCCACACCCATCTTTCCAGAATAAGTCTCATCACGCAAAAAATTTGAAACCAGATTACAGTTCAAAGAACTTTACCAAGCCAGGTATTTGTAGATCTCAATATGCAAGTGAGCGATCACCCATGTGCGATGCAATTTCCTTACAGTGGGGGTTGTTGCATTTTTTGATCTTTGCTTTATAGATGATCTTCTCATCTTTTTAGAGAGAGTACCATTGTTCGCTCCAAGCTTGTTCTCTTGTGGCATTGACAATCCTACTAAATATCCAGGTTTGATTCATAAAAGATGATAAACAAGCGTAGATTTAAAAGCACAAAATGGGGATAAACAGTCCGAACTACGTTTCCAGGAGTTGACAATCTATACTTAGAAAGGAAATTGTTTTTGCGGAGAGATCATAGCCAACGTTATAGTTCTGCTGAGCCAGTATTCCAATGATACTCAATCCATAATTCTCGGTGGGGGACACAGCCAAGCAAAATTGATTTGGACCATTCTCCAAAAACATGGACTGTATGTCCAAGACTAGGTCAACCGAATTTGCAAGGTGAAAGGTTACCGTAGGAAATCCATGAAGGTCACGGCCTATAACACCCTTCCAGCACGGAGCTTCAAAGCCACGGATGTCCGAACGCTGTAGCCGGCCATCGGTCAACCGCAATACTTCAGCTTTAAGAGCGTCGAACGCAGCTCTTGCTAGAACAGTAAGCATTGTGCCCGAGTCAATTGTGGTTCCACCACGGCCCCGCGGCTTCTTTCTAAGCACTTGGAGATCGAAGTCAAGCTGTTTGTCACCTACGCTGACGCCATCTACTGTGAGATAGTAGACGCCATCCTGAATTTCAACCGCAGTTATAGAGCCTTCTATTTTCGAATCATCTCCCAAAATCAACTGATTATAAGGATACTGAGGATCCCTTAAACGGCCAAGGCAATATGAAAATCTAGAACCCACTTGACTCGCCAAAGACTTTGGATTATCGTTAAGACCCAGAATTCCGCTCATTTGGCCATTCAAATTCATATTCACGTTACTTGCGCAACCAAAAGTAATGTTAGGAACCGATTTTATTCCTTCATCGGATGTCTCAAATGTGAACGTTTCAGTTGCATAAACTCCAGCTGCAACGGTGCCGTCGAGGTATGCTTGGGAGAACTTGCAATTGTTCGATGAATCACACCTGCCTGAAGGATTCGTGCGACAAGAACTGGACCCGCAAGACATACTTGCATATGTAGAAGACTTAGAAGGATCAAAAAGAGGAACACTTTGGCGAACGCACTTGGTGCAAGGAAGGCACTGCGTCCACAATAACGAGCTACCTGTATCTAGAAGCAGAAGTTGTGGAACGGGAGGCTCACCAATGGATACGTTTGCCATGAACCCTTGCATATATTTGGTATCCGGAGAAACACCGGACCGGATGTCATCGTTGGTAGTAGAAGCACCTAGAGCCCTTGACTGTAAGTAGGCTAAACGTGCTGTTGTGCTTTCTACGGCACATCCAACTCGGCCTGATAAGTTGCCGTCATTGTAGGTTTTGCAGAGATGAGATTCATGTTGATTGAGTTTGGTGAAAATCCGCCGAGGCTTTGTGATGGTGGCAGTACGGGTGAAGGTGATGGTAGTAAGGAACAACAGAGCAAAAGAAGTGAAACAAACAAGTAGAAAGAGAGTTATGGATGATGCAGAGAAGGCTACCATGACAACAGCGTTATTGCTGGAGATCAATGAATCTGCTTTTCTCAAGCAGACTCTTGGTGCCTGTCAAACTAATTAGAGTTCTATTTGGTGAATTCTGGAGACCAGGAGACACCGGAAACAACCAATTGAAATATTGGCTTTCAAGAAAGTGTTCTTGTATTGGATGATTTTAAAATTGATCTGGGAAACACTGGTTAGTGTTTTTCCTTATGCAGTCGATTGTTCACGGAGATATGGCTTCAGTTTGGGAAGCCTTGAAGAGTTTCCCTGAAAAACCAGGATTCTTTCCTGGTTTAGCAGATGCTGTGCGCGCAGAAGATCCAGAAGCCATGCTGTCACGAAAGGAAGGGTTGACATGGCAGCTTGAAGACTGGGCTCTTGCAGAATGGGCTTCATATAAAAATTATTCTCCATAATATTTACCAGGAAAAATGATTTCTATAATTATGACCAACAAAGTAATTTCCATAATTGTAAGGTTTGCATAATATCCTCTTCGTGTAGGTCATCGTCAAATCTACCTTCTTGATAGAAAGTGAACTGCACGTACAAAAGACACTGATAATTTATTTTTCTGATTGAATTTTCTCTTGGAATAACAAAACCATGCACAATTCAAATCCATGATTTTCTTAAGTTAAACCTTATAATTTCATTGTGAGTTTTAAGTTTAAATCTAGGAAAGACGATTAAGTTACAAATAGTTTACTTTGTTATTTTTCTTGATATACTCATTTCTTTCTCTCTAAATACCTAGATAACTACAATAATCACGAGTATTATAATCACGGGAAACTAGGAATTTCCTTTGAGTTTTGGTAGCCATTTAAGGAAGAAAACCGTTGCAAAATGGATAGATAGTTGAAAGATTATATTTTCCATGTAAAGAAATTCAAACAGGTGAAGAGCATGGACAAGAAAAAAAAAAAGCATGACTTGGGCAAGTTTGCCACCCAATACCAGACTTATCGAAAGCTCTTCTAACTGTGGACAACGTGGCTAAGAATGCGCATACTCGGCTTAGGAGTGGAGACACCTCAGCTCACACGTCAAGCCAAATTTTTAGTATAAAAGCCCTTCTTGGGTGGTATTATATATATATAAACTCACACAACCACACACTCACTCAATATTTAACTTGAGAGCAAAAGGTCCTTGGCAATATTCACTTCTAATTGAGTCAGGCACCCATCAACTCTTAAGGTGGTATTGTGTTTCAATAATGCATATTCTTATTTTTGTTTTTGTTGTATATATAGGTGTAACACTCATTGATAGAAATTGAAGGTAGAGAGGATCGGTCGGAAAAGCTCAAAAAACCTAGATTGATCTTGTGTAAAAATTCTCCGATGAAATTTCATTGATTTAATCACAGACATATATAATCGTTTTACAAGAGTTAAATTAGGAATGATTTACACAATAAAAACCGAATCATGATCTTTACAAATTTACAGATTCGAACGGAAAAGGAAACCGGTGACGACGGCGGCAGTTGCGGCTTCGCACGATCGCGCACAAACGCGACTGCGGGTCGGGTCGTGGATCCGGGTCAGCTAGGGCTGACGTGGCAGAGCCTTCTAACATCCCCCCGCAAGCTGAAGGGGCAGACTGGACCATCAGCTTGGATCGAAGAAGCTTGAAGCGAGCGGAGGAGAGGCCTTTGGTGAAGATATCGGCGGGTTGGTCAATAGTGGAGATAAACTGGAGAAATAGTTGACCACGAGCTAAACGTTCACGAACAAAGTGAAAGTCGATCTCGATGTGCTTGGTGCGAGCATGGAAGACCGGATTGGCGGTGAGATAGAGCGCCGACATGTTGTCACACCAGAGCGTGGGAGGTTGAGGAGGAAGAGCACGAAGATCTCTGAGAAGATACTCAATCCACATGATTTCGGCTGTGGTGTCAGCTAACGATTTGTATTTTGCTTCAGTGCTGGAGCGAGCAACGGTGCGCTGTTTACGTGAACTCCAAGAGATCAGATTGCGACCAAGGAAGATGCAGAACCCACCGACGGAGCGACGATCATCACGATCACCAGCCCAACCAGCATCTGAGAAGGCATGAAGGGAGATGGTAGGGCCCCGAGTAAGGAGAAGGCCAAGTCGGGGAGTGTCGGTTAAGTAGCGAAGTATGCGTTTCACAGCTTGCCAATGGGCGGTGGTAGGATTGTGAAGGAACTGGCAGGCGGTGTTGACGGAGTAGGCAATATCTGGGCGAGTGAGGGTAAGATATTGGAGGGCACCAACAATGCTACGGTAAAGGATGGGATCGGGGAGGGGATCTCCAGAATGGATAGAAAGAGGTTCATCAGTGGAGCAGGGTGTGGAGATGGCCTTGGCGTCAGTCATTTTAGCTCGAGCAAGAATGTCGAGGGTGAACTTGGCTTGATGCAGGAGGAGACCATCAGAGGTAGGTTGAACTTCGACGCCGAGGAAATAGTGGATAGGCCCCAAGTCCTTGAGGGCAAACTCATGGTGTAGTGCCTGAAGAAGAGTAGCAAAAGGAGCCTGCGGGGAACCAATCAAAATAATATCATCCACATAAACAAGGAGAATGAGGCTGTACCGGGGAGTGTGGAGAGTAAACAGAGAGGTGTCCGCCTGTGAGATAATGAAGCCCAGAGAGACCAAAAAGGTGCTCAGGCGCTGGTACCAAGCACGAGGGGCTTGCTTGAGGCCATATAGAGAGCGATACAAGCGACAGACATGCTGGGGGCGTTCAGGGTTAACGAAACCCTGGGGTTGCTCCATATAGACCACTTTCGAGAGATGACCATGTAAGAAGGCATTGGGACATCCAGTTGTCGAATCGACCAGCCACGAGAATAGGCAATGGTGAGAACAGTGCGAACAGTGACATGCTTGGCTACTGGGCTGAAAGTCTCAGTGAAATCAATGCCTTCCTTCTGATGAAAGCCCTTCGCAACTAGGCGGGCTTTGTAGCGTTCCAGGGAGCCATCGGACTTGAGTTTGACTTTATAGATCCATTTGCAACCAATGGGTTTAACACCAGAGGGTAGGGGAACCAGAGCCCATGTACCATTCCGGAGAAGGGCAGTATACTTAGCAGCCATAGCCTTGCGCCAATGTGGCTCCCGAACAGCCTGAGAGAAGCAGGTAGGTTCAGGGTGGGCTTGGGTAGTGGTGGTGAGGGCAAAGGTTTGATGTCTGGTGAGATGGCGGTGGGAAATGGTGCTATCCTGGAGACGGGTCACAGGCCTAGTAGGGGGTTGGGGAACTGATGCGAGTGGGGCGTCAGGAGAAGGATCAATGGTAGGGGAAGTGGAGTCCAGTGGGGACTCATGGGAAGGGGAAACTGGAGGAGAAGGAGAGCTTGGCAAGGGTGCAGGTGGTGGAGAGGGTGGAGAGGGAGCGGGAGAGACCGGAACTATGTGAAGGGGGGTGCTCGGTGAGGAGGGAGGGGGAGGAGGGATATTATGATAGGGAAAGGTTTCTTCGTGAAAAACCGCATCAGCAATGATATAGGTGCGATGGGTAACGGGGCAGTAGTAGCGATAGCCATGGTACCCGGCAGGGTAGCCGAGGAAGACACACGCACGGGAGCGGGGAGCAAGTTTGTGAGGGGCATAGGGGCGTAGGTAGGGAAAGACTGCACACCCAAAGACACGAAGAGAGCTGATGTCGGGAGGTTGATGAAAGAGGGTTTGCCAAGGAGAAAGATTCCGGAGCCCCGGGGTTGGAAGGCGGTTGATGAGGAAGACAGCCGTCTCAAACGCATAATCCCAGAAGTGAGGAGGGACAGCAGCTTGAGACATCAGAGTGAGACCGGTCTCGACGATGTGACGGTGTTTGCGTTCGGCAACACCGTTCTGAAAGGGAGAGTATGGACAGGAGACACGTTGATGAATCCCTGCGGATTGGAGATATTGACGAAACATGACGGAGAGAAATTCTGGAGCGCCATCACATTGGATGGCTTGAAGACGACACTGAAGTTGGTTCTCGACAAATTTGTGGAAGGTGGTAAAAATGGTGAAAAATTGAGAGCGAGTTTGAAAAGTGTAAAGCCAAGTAAAGTGGGAAAAATCGTCAATAAAACAAACATAAAATTTATTTTTATTAAAGGATTGAATTGGAGATGGTCCCCATACATCAAAGTGAACGAGTTGGAGAGGTCGGGTTGACCTAGAGGGGGAAGGGGGGTGGGGATGGCGGTGACTTTTACTGAGGGCACACGCCGTACATGGGGGATAAGATGGGGAAGAATATGGGGTGTTGGTAGTCTTCAAAAGATTAATTAAAACGGGTGGGGACGGATGACCAAGACGATGATGCCACAGCAGGAGAGGACTGGTACGAGAAGCCAAGTACGCACGAGGACGGACGTCAGACGAGTCGATATGGTAGAGTCCACGATCATGGGTGCCGTGGAGGATGATCTGGCTCGTGAGACAAGAAATTGCCCAAAAATGAGTGGCAGAAAATATGAAATAACAATTATTGTCCGACGTGAATTGAGAAACAGATAAAAGATTTTTAGTAATGGATGGAACAACTAAGACATGATTTAAACGAAAATGAGGAGTGCAAAGGGTACCTGTGTGAGTGATAGGTAAAGATACTCCATCACCCACGGTGAGTTGCTGAGAGCCCGTGTAGGGAGTGACTCCGGATAGGGCAGAGGTGGAGTCAGTGACATGATGGGAGGCTCCTGAATCGGGGTGCCAGGAGGAGGCATCTAGGGCGGAAGGTGGGGGGTTGGGTGGTCCATAGTGGGAGAGAGGAGGGGGAAGTTAGGTATAATTAATTTGAGGAGGGTAGTAGGTGGGGTAGGTTATATGGGCCTGGGGAGAGGATTGGGCCTGGTAATTGGTTGGAGGGCTAAAATTGGGGTTAAATCTTTCACGGCAGTTTGAGACATAATGGTCGGGTTTTCGACATAGGTGGCAGTAGGGCCTGTTGGATCTGCGGGCTCGGGAGGAGTTTCTGTTGGGCCAGTTGTGGGCTGGCGGGTTGGGCAGCAGCCCATCTGGCGTGGGTTGGGCTATAGTGGGCGCGAAAGGCGCGGGCCGCTCGCGCGAAATGACAGGCCCGAGTCAATGTGGGCTGCGGGCGCGTTCGCGTGACCCGCGAACTGACCCGAGTGGTTGTTCGCAGGACCCGCGAAGGGACCTGAATGAGTATTCGCGTGACCCGCGAACTGACCCGGGTACGCAGCGAACGCTGCCGGAGAAACTGGCGCAGTACGGCCGTTGGTGCGGCCTTCCTGGGCAAGAATGAGGCTGTGGACAGTGTCGCGGCTGAGGGGGTTCGTCTGATTTTGAACCGAGATCGACGTCGCAAGACTGTCGAATTCATCACCGAGGCCGCGAAAAACGTGAGTCAGATACTCATCGTCGGAGATTTTGCTTCCGATCGCGGCCAGTTGATCCAGAATCGCTTTGACATCGTGAAGAAATTCTGTGACGGTGTGAGAGCCTCGATTGAGGGTCTGAAGTTGCATCCGAAGAGCTGAAGATCGGGCGTTGGACTACGCGGTGTAGGTGCGCGTCAGGTGAGCCCAGGCGGCGGCGGACGAACGAATATCCGTCAATTGAGTCACCACAGTGTTGGTTGAAGTGGCGAGGATCCATCCCAAAGCCGCCTGATCACGGATTAACCACGATTGATGAGCGGGATTAGGAGATTGAGAACCGTCGGGCCCGATTAGGGATTCGGGTGGCGCGGTTTCACGGCCGTCGAGAATGGGGAGCAAATTTTGGGAAATCAGGAAGGGTAGGATTCGCGTTCGCCAGACGACGAAGTTCATGCCGTCGAAACGCTCATAGGTGGTGGGTGCGGGCATCGTCGGCGTCGGAGAAGTCGCCGGAATTGTGGGAAGAGGTGGGGTAGGGTTCGAATCAAGAGAAGGGGTTTCCGACGTGGCGGCGTTAGCCATCGGCTCCGATGATACCATGATAGAAATTGAAGGTAGAGAGGATCGGTCGGAAAAGCTCAAGAAACCTAGATTGATCTTGTGTAAAAATTCTCCGATGAAATTTCATTGATTTAATCACAGACATATATAATCGTTTTACAAGAGTTAAATTAGGAATGATTTACACAATAAAAACCGAATCATGATCTTTACAAATTTACAGATTCGAACGGAAAAGGAAACCGGTGACGACGGCGGTAGTTGCGGCTTCGCACGATCGCGCACAAACGCGACTGCGGGTCGGGTCGTGGATCCGGGTCAGCTAGGGCTGACGTGGCCTAGGGCTGACGTGGCAGAGCCTTCTAACACTCATGAGTTGTGTTCTTACTATTTCAATCTCTATAACAATAGTCATTTGAGGGGAGGTCATCTATGATCATTCTAAATAATGAGTGAATATTCGAATATCAGAAAAGTAATACAAAAGGTCATCATCCATTCATTATCCTTCTTTTTCAAATAGTAGTTTTCTGGATTTATTTAATCATATTATTAAAGGTTATTTGATAATAACTATTATCTTGTGCTATTCCCATGTTTCTAATATATTTGCTATTACTATTTCTATATATTACAAAGCATTAACTTCTATTACAGATGGTAATAAAAGGATAATCCCTTTATAAAAGGCAAATCAAGTGCAGCTGTCTTATAAAATTTAAACCACGGAAACTAATTCATAAAGATGCAAACTACAATAATTGATTTTTAACTTTTTTCTAAGATAAAAACGTCGGAAGTCCATTAGTGAGACAATTAATACTTACTGCCTCCAACAAGTTTTCATCTATTAAATATATGACTTTTTTACATTTTTACCAAAGAGAAAACAAAGAAATAAGGGAAGCAAACAACCTCCTGACCTTCCAACCAAAGTGAAAACAGCATAATAGGACACGGGACCTAAGCCTAGTACTTCATACGTTAAATCTTGATAGAAGTGTAATGAGCATCATGAGAGAGGTCACAAGAGCTAGCAAGCCAAAGGTTATACTAAAAGGGAGGAAGTTACCAAAAAAGAGGTAATACAAGAGCCATAAAAGCATGAGTGCAAGTATCACAGTAAGTACGAACCTCCTTTAGTTTCATTAGCCATTCAAAGAAGGATGCAACTCCGAGATAGAGTTTCTAGAAAGAAAAAAAATTATCACACAAAGAATTCAACTAGTGAAGAGAAGAAGATGATCTTTGGATTTCTTTTTTCTTTTCTTTTTTTCTCTTTTTTTTTCTTTTTTTTTTAATACGCAAAGGAGGTGAAAGAATTTTTTTGAAGATGGGCCATTAAATTTATAAGTGATAAAATTTTCTCACCTAATACTTTAAGATTTTAAAATGAGTTTTCACACTTTAATACTTTTGGTGTCTTTTCATTTTAGGCTGTCTTGATCATAACTTAGTCAAGAAACTCGTCCAGGCTGCCTTGGTTTTAGATGAGTCAAGGCTTAAGACTCCTTTATTAGCCACTCATTGTACAACGTATGTCTTTAGAAATGCCAATAGGCTTAAGAAAGTTCTAAAGTACGCTTTAAAAAGGATGACAACCAATGGTGCTCATTTACCCAAAGGCAATAAAACTACAGGCCCAACTATAACCGAGTAACTTCACCAGAAAATTTGTTCGCATGGACATTGGCCATGCGACTCTGTCGGAAATGCTACCATTTTTGCTATCTTTGCTTTATAGATGCTCTTCTCATCTTTTAAGGAGAATATCATTCTTCTCTTGTGGCATCGACAATCATACTTACGAATCGTTACTAAATATCATAGGTTTGATGTTGTAAAAGATAATAACTATGCGTAAATTTAAAAGCGCAAAAACGGGGATAATACATAAAGCTGATGACTCCCATACACATAAAGAGTCCTAATTACGTTTCCAAGAGTTGACAGTCTATACTTTGAAATGAAATTTTTTTGCCGGGGAGATCATAGCCAATGTTATAGTTCTGTTGAAACAGTATTCCGATGACACTCAATCCATTATTCTCGGTAGCGGCCACAGCCATGCAAAACCCAGTTGGACCATTATCCAAAAACAACCCCTCTTTGTCCACGACGAGGTCAGCCGAATTTGCAAAGTGAAAGGTTACCGCCGGAAATCCCTGAAGGTCGCGGCTGACAGAACCCAGAAAGCACGGAGCTTCAAGGCCACGGACGTCCGAACGTTGTACCAGGCCGTCCGTCAACCGCAATACTTCAGCGACAAGAGCGTCGAACGCAGCTCTTGCTAGATGAGTAAACGCAGAACCCGCGTCAATTATGGTTCCACCGTTGCTCAATCGTTTCTTTCTAAGCACTTGGATATCGAAGTCCAGCTGTTTGTCACCTACGTCGATGCTATCTACCGTGAGATAGTAGGCCTCATCCTCAATATCAAGCGGAGTTGAATCGCCTTGTATTATCGCACCATCTCCCAAAATCAACTGATTATAAGCATACTTAGGATCCCTTATACGGCCAAGGCAGTATGAAAATTTAGAACCCACTTGCCTCACTAAAGTATTCGGATCATCAGCAAGACCCAGAATTCCACTCATTTGGCGATTCAAATCCCTATTCACGTTATTTGCGCAACCAAAATTAATGTTGGGAACCGTTGATATTCCTTCATCGGAGGTCTCAAATGTGAACGTTTCTGTTGCATAAATTCCAGTTGTAAGGGTGCCGTCAACGTATTCTTGGGAGAACTTGCAATTGTTCGATGGGTCACACCTGCCAGAGGGATTCGTGGGGCAAGATTTGGAGTTGCAAGATATGCTGCCATATGTCGAAGACTTGGTAGGATCATAAAAAGGAACATTTTGGAGAAAGCACTTGGTGCAAGGGAGGCACTGCGTCCACAACATTGAGCTACCTGTATCCAGGAGTAGGAGCTGTTGAATAGGAGGCGTACCGATGGATACGTTCGCCATGAACCCTGTCCAAAATTTGGAGTCCGCAAGAACATCGGACCGGATATCATCGGTGGAAAAAGGAACGCCAAGAGTCCTTGCACGTAAGTAGGCTAAACGTGCATTCGAGCTTTCTGCGGCACATTCAACTAGGCTTGATACGTTGCCATTGTTGTTCGCTTTGCAGAGAAGAGATTCATGTTGAATGAGTTTGGTGACAAACCGCCGAGGCTTTGTGATGGTAGCATTAGGGGTTAAGGCAGTGGTAGTAAGGGACAACAAAACAAAAGAAGAGAAGCAAACAAGCAGAAAGAGAGTTACGGATGATGCAGAGAAGGCTGCCATGGCAACAGCAATATTGCTGGAGATGAATCAATGAATCTGCTTTTCAGGCAGCCTCTTGGTGCCTGGTTTTCCTTTAAATGTTTCTTTGTAACTAATACAAATCCAGTGGGCCTAATTTAGGATGTCTTACTGTAAAGAAGCCATTAGATAGAATTTTGTAAGCTAATTTAGGTTCAGTTAGAGCTTATTTAGTTAGGATTTAATTAGATTGTAATTATAGGACTGATTTAGGTACTGGGATAAACAGTCACGTCATCATGATGTAAAGCCCTATTTCCTTGTCTTAAATCTCCTTTAAGCGTTAACCACAACAGCTAATGACATAAATATCAGCTTTTAACTACGATCCTACTACTTCTCCGTCATCTCTGCAAGCTTGAATGAGTCACGTCCGAGCTTGGCTGATTTAGGAATCGTTTCACGTCAAAATCAAGGGATCATTTCTTTTTCATTGTTCTTCTCTGACGCAAAACTTATATAGTTAATCTAGTTTCTAAAGACAATGCACTGCAAAATGTAAACTCACACATATCACGTTCATTTTGAAAAAAAGTTAGACATGTTTAGTTTGAAAACTAGTTACTTGTTGGAAGGTTAAACATCTAATGTCCAGTATTCAATGCAAATGGAACACATAATTTGGCCATGGTATCAAAAGCTGAGTACGATAATTGCACGAAGACAGTGCCTTGTATACTAACTTCAATGATTTAGGAATCATATATTTCTTCACTTACCTCTAAATCTTCCTTGAATGTATCGGATTGTTATCAACCAGTTAATATCTCTCACTGTTCTTTCACCGGAGGCCATCATCATTTTCCTAAAGCTGGCTCCTCTATTTCAACCGATGTCTTCCACCTCAAAGCTATCGAATTTGACCGACCACCTTATGTTGACACCGTTAATCTAAGGTGGAGTCTGACGTGGCCTTCATCGGTAACCAAAGGTATTGGTGGAAAAGCCTTCCACAGCTATTAACCAAAGGATCGACTATAAAAGCCTTTAAAACTTATTTGAACACCTTTAATCCAGTTTTTTTGGTTGATTATTTTTATGTTTTTACTAATAGGGAGATTAATGACAAAGTTCCAATAAAAGAATAAAAGAATAAGATAAATTAAGAGAAGTAATGTAAAGGTATACTAAGTCAGCAAGATAAAATGAGATTTGTTTAGCCAAGCAATGTCACAAATAAAATATTAAGGCAACATTTTAAAGAGGTAAGTTGGAAAGTATTCATTAGGCCTTGAAGCCCCCATTATTGTCTCTATTATTAAGAGAATTATTATTTAACTCAAAAGCTAATTTAAGAACTAATTAAACTTATAATCATTTTAGCAATGTGAAACTCATTAGTTATGTCTTAATATGCCTTCTAACCATGGTGCCACATTATATGGATAATGCATAGACTCAAATCAATCTAAACTCATCATGGTGAATGGTGTTTAGGGGATCCTAACTTCGATATCATATTAAAAAGGTTATTATCTAATTCAAAAATCATGTTAAGGTTGATAGATCCAATTATCATTTAAATATGAATTCTTATATATTTTTTAGTAATGTAAGACTCATTAATTATATCTTAACATTCATTTTGATATTGTGGAAGAGGAAGCATCATTTGGAATTCAGTTTATTGATTAGTGGAAATAAATATGAGCATAAAAATTCTTAAACTGTCTCTAAATTAGATGTGGAAAAAAGTAGATTACAAATGCAACTAATATCACAAAATTGATGGCACGTTGCCTCAGTATAACGAAGCATAACAGGTTATATATTTTGGCATTCATATTTAAACACCATAAATAAACCTATTGAGATGTTAAACCTCCATTGATCTTTTGAAGGCTATAGATAGAAAAACTACAATATAATAGAGATCTAAATCATGAAGTATTTTTCTCTATCGATATTTGTAGCTACTTATGTGATTAATGATTAAAATATTTCGTAATGATGTTTTATAACAACATATTCAAAGACAATTTATGGTTTATTTAACACACAAATTTAAATCATACCAATTGCTTCATGTATTGTCATTGAGGGCATTTCAAGAGGAAACAAAAACCAAAGCTTAAGCTTAAGCTTATTGCATTCCATATGTTTCGCCATATAAGATGTTGCTCAAAGTGGTGAAGTCCTACCAACCGTTCAAAAAGATTTGCCACCTCCAAAGTTCCAATCTTTGCCAATTGGACTTGCACTTTATGGGTCCATCAGGTGACTTTGGCTTCAAGTGTCGGTGAAAACACGGTGGCCGTGGCTCGAATCTCCATGAATGGCGACAAGTGGGTTCTGGAACGCATCAGAGCAGCCATCTCAGACGCTCTTACCACTCCCACGTGAGAATCTTCCTCTCTCTGTCGAGTTGTTCTGCAGTTGCCATTGTTTACATTATTAGCAGATCCTACCCACTCTCCCAATTCTCTATCTTTTCCTCTGGGGTTCGAGAAGGAGAAGAACGGAGACAAAGATACGCAAAGAAGAAAAAAGGCCGAACTTGGACATAGAAATCTGTACTAGATGTCACCCTCGTCCTTCTTCCTTTTTATCCTTCTCTTCTGCTTCTCAACTGCTGCTTTGGCGGGTGACCCTTTTGTGTTCTATGATTGGACTGTCTCCTACATCACTGCCTCCCCACTTGGAGTTAAAGAACGGGTTATCTATCTCACTTACATTCACTTCGATTCTCTGTTTACTCGTTGATTTTGTGTTTAAGCTTCAATTTTTTCTCTGATTCTTAGCACTAGATGGACTCTGTTCAATTGTAGTTCAGCTTAGATCGTGCAATGCTCGTAATTAGTTTGCTGCACTAGTTTCTTACTAGACTAATAAGCTTCGAGACTCGGGGATATCATTTTTACGAGTTGTATCGTGAAATTCTACAGTAATTTAACTTGAAGAAGTTCCTATTGGTAAATCTTGATAGACTACTCCATCAGTGAACTAAAGATAGAAATTTGCTCGCTGGTAATTGCATTACCAATGACTTAGGAGAAGACAACTTTTCTAAACTGCCCAAAATTCTACCTCATTTTCTAACTTCTAGAATTATACCGCTGAAGTCTGTGCCACCATAACAACTACAATAGCTTCTGATTGCTAATGCCATTGTGAACCATACCACGCTGTGAGCTCAATTTACTGGTAATAAAGATTATGTTTTGTGCCCAAAGCATATTCACACATAATTTCACTAGTGTGGCATTGGATGTTTTTCTTGTTATACACGTGAAATTACTCATGTATTAGTTATCATCCCCTTTTTCTTTTTTTTCTTTTCTTTTTTTTTTGGTTTATTGCTCTTCATAGCTCGCTGCCTAGAATCTGACGCTGAACCAAGTAACATTTTACTTTAGAAATTGTGAACCACATGTTTCCTGTGCTTCTGCTTCATATATATGAGATTTTTAAAATCCGTACTAGACAGAACAACTTTGACGTTGTTTCATTTCAAAACTGCCTTGATCTATGTAAGCCAATTTGTAGGCTTAGATGCCAGTACAAAGTTTTAAACTCAATTATTGAACAAGTTTCCCTATTTATCTCAATCCATTAACTTTCTTGTTTTAGAAGATTTGTGGTATTAGTTCCACAAAGTCCTGTAATAGTTCATTGTACTAAAAGTTAGAAATTTATACTTTGTGATAATAAATACTTGTTTTTTGCACTGTGTAAATCCCTAAAATCTGTTTCATATCTGGAGATTGAATCTTGTAGTGCGCACCTTCTCTTAATCCATCATTTGGTACTACTCATCCTCCCATGTTTTCGCTACAGTTTTATCTCAGTGCTAGAGATTTATTACCGTTCTAGCCATTAGCTCTCAGTTTCGTACTGATTTGTGTTACCCACTTGTGCTGCCTCCAATATGCTGTGACATGAAAATTGTGTCCAATGATCTGAACTTCCTGTTTCACCTGGGCATTAGTTATGAATGATCTGCTAGAGTTTGCAAGAAATGAGATTTTACCTGCTGGCTGCTTAAGCATGGCCAACATTTGTTATTTTTTTTGGCCCACATCTTTTTCTCATACTGATTTTAGATTTTGGAATTGAACTTTTTGGTTTATCTTGCTTTTTTCTGTGTTGTTGTACACATTTATTTCGTATTTCTATAAGTTGGTGGTTTATTTAACAGAAAGTGCTGAAATATCTTGCCTGCTTTGTCTCTACCAATTAACTTGTATATACTTTAGGTTATCGCAGTTAATGGGAAATTTCCAGGACCGATTCTCAATGTCACTACAAATTGGAATGTCGTTGTTAATGTCAAGAATGACCTGGATGAACCATTGCTTATCACATGGTATAAAAATTTCTACCATCTAGACTAGGAAATTGGCATGTTTGGTTTATTATTTCTAACATTGCTCAGTTTAATGCAGGAATGGCATACAACATAGGAAGAACTCTTGGCAAGATGGTGTCTTAGGGACCAATTGTCCAATTCCTGCTGGTTGGAATTGGACATATCAGTTTCAAGTCAAAGATCAGATTGGAAGCTTCTTTTATTTCCCTTCCCTGGGCTTCCAAAGAGCTGCAGGTGGATATGGTGGAATCATAGTTAACAATAGGGAAGTGATTCCATTACCCTTTGGAATGCCAGATGGAGATATTACGATCTTCATTAGTGACTGGTATTCAAAGAGTCATAAGGTTGGTGTAAATCTTGTTGGCTCACTGGCTGTTGACTGAAAACTAGTTACCTCTAGTTGTTGCCTTGGAATTGAATAATGCCTTTGTGTAACCAGGTGCTAAGGGAGGCTGTTGAAAAAGGAACGGACCTTGGAGTTCCTGATGGTATCCTCATTAATGGACTGGGTCCATATCGCTTTGATGAGGCAATTGTTCCAAATGGTATTAGTTACCAGATAATAAACGTGGAACCAGGTAATTTCTGCAATATGTATGCTGATTAAGTAGCATTGACATGCTCGCGTGAACCAGTTTTGGAGCAGTTCAAAACTTAGATTAACTTTTATTCCAAGAGTATACTGATTTAGAATCCTATGTGGGAAATATCTAGCTGTGCCACATTTAAACGACTCCATTTTGTGTTAGTGGCTGGCAAAGGTTACGTGACATCCATGTGTATGATTTATGTTATTATGGAAAAAGGTACCTCTCATAATGATGGTTGAATGCTGGAAGTGCTAGTTTGACCTCATTCCTTTTGATGCGGCGAGAGTGAACAGCACAAAATCAGTATTGTTCTCCTTATTCATCTCCCACACTTGCATAGCCCAAAAAAATTGGAAAGAAATTACGGCAAACAATTAAGGAGAGACAAGTAGCTAAAGCAATAAGAAGGTTAAGCTATGTAGACAGCTTGAAAAGCTCAATAACTTGAAACAACCAGAGAATTTATGTAATCCTTTTCTGTTCTTCTCACTTTACAAACTATCGTTTGACTTATAGAAGTACTTAAACTATTTCATAACCACTTGAGTAGAAGCACTAAGTGTATGGGTGACTTCAGAACAAAGAATTATAATGAAGTAGCATAGGAATTTGGACATATCGCCCTCCTCTTCTTCCTGCAATGATAGAACTGAATTGCAAGATGTTCTATAGGTGCATCACCTCCATTATGTATTTGGACTCGTTCTAAAATATGCCTTTCCTTTTTGAGTGCTTTTCTAAAAGACAATGCATTTATTTGAATTTTGTACTATATTTGAATAATACTTTTCAGATCTGTTTATAGCTTGTGAAGGCAAGCTTAAATCATTCTTTTGCAGAGAATAGAATTTGAAAAATTTCCATATACCTTCTAGTGCCTTTGAAATTACACTTGAATATTTTTTTTTTCCTTTCTTGTTCATTTTCTGTCTTGTCAAGCTTGTTTGCGAACCCTTTGAGGAGATTTTGTGGTGCCTTAAAATACTTTCAGAGCAAATGGAAGTGATCTGATTTATGAGGTTCCCATGTATGCTAAAACGAAATTATTGAGGATTCCTGCCTCTCTATACAGTTGGTGAGGTATTGAAACCTGCAATAGCTTTCTTCTGTCGTAGTTCTAAATTTTATCTCATAGATTTTCTTCCAAGGGGCATCCCAGCTGCAACAAATTGTAATTGATGATCCCGCTATGGTGGTTTCTACATGCACAACGTCCTGCTAACATGAACATTTATGCACTTTCTTTTTTGTTATGGTTTTACTCATTGCTGGACGTTTCTATTTCATTTGATACAGGAAAAACATACCGCTTCCGGGTGCATAATGTTGGTATTTCAACTAGCTTGAATTTCAGAATACAAGATCATAACTTGGTCCTTGCTGAGACTGAAGGATCTTACACGGTTCAGCAGAACTACACAAACATGGATATTCATGTGGGTCAGTCATACTCATTCTTGGTCACAATGGACCAAAATGCTAGCCATGACTACTACATTGTTGCAAGTCCTCGATTTGTCAATTCATCTGCTTGGACTAGAGCTACTGGAGCTGCCATCTTGCACTACTCCAATTCTCTAGGACCTGCTTCAGGTCCTCTTCCTGATCTTCCTAATGAATACGACAGTTATTTCTCAATGAATCAAGCAAGATCCATAAGGTTGTAGCTAAATATAGATCTCCTTTTGTGATTATTGGCATAATTATATTGAAAGATCATATTCTATACCTCAGGCAAGGTCCACAGTGTGGCATGCACTATGCAAGAATATCAGTGGTTGAAAGAATGGCTTAATCCCTATTGTGGATATTAATATTTATATGATGTGGGATAAATCTGTCCTTTCAACTACTTATGATTAACAGTTTGATCTGAAGGGAAGCAACCAAAAAAAACAAACAAAAAAAAAGGAAAAAGAACTACAGTTGAAACTGAAGAATGGTTTTATTATTTTGCTCTGTTTCTTGGTGATTCACCTTGAAGTCTAATATTTGGGAAATTTTTGTTCTGTTAGTGGGTTTTTTTAGTGATCATGGGTGTTGCCCTGACTATTGCTACATTCTTATCTTGGTGGTGCATTTTCAGATGGAACACGTCTGCTAGTGCTGCTCGCCCAAACCCGCAGGGGTCTTTCAGATATGGTCAAATCACTGTCACAGATGTATATGTAATTCTCAATAGACCTCCAGAGCTTATCGATGGAAAATGGCGTACTACCCTCAATGGTATTTCATACTTACCACCTTCAACACCCCTGAAGCTTGCGCAGCAGTTCAACGTTCCAGGGGTATACAAGTTAGATTTTCCAAACAGATTGATGAACAGACCTCCCAAAGTTGATACTTCTCTGATAAATGGTACTTTCAAAGGATTTATGGAAATCATCTTTCAAAACAATGACACCAGCGTACAGACTTACCACTTGGATGGCTATGCATTTTTCGTTGTGGGGTGAGACTATAGCTATTACGTTGTCTACTGACGAATTCAAATATATTGTTTCAATACTTTATTTGAACAATTTTCTATATGCTCTGTAGTATGGATTTTGGAGTGTGGACTGAGAGTAGCAGAGGCACTTATAACAAATGGGATGGCGTTGCTCGCTCCACCGTACAGGTATACCTGTCTAATAGTCTTGACCCTAATGCTTTTGTATGATCAATTGGTTGAGCATTTTTCGCATTGGGAAGCTACAAGGGACAGGATAGAGAAGGTAAGAAAGGCAACAAAATCCCTTTTAGGAAAACGAAAACTAGAGATTATCTAAAATGCAAGGAGTCCTATAATCTGTATAGATACTTATTTTCTTTGAATATATGTCTAGAAGAACTGGAGACTGGTTCTAAGCGCTTGTAGATTTGTGATGCTCCCATCTTCTCACTATATCAGTACCCTTTGCTGGGCATGCTGTCAGAATGAAATGCTAGGCATGACGATTTTTCTAATTCTAGGAAGATAGGTGTAACTTCTATCTAAGATAGGTGTTACTTTCATTTGGCCTATTGTCACTTTAAGCCATCATGAGGATAACTAAAGTTGCATAATGGAAGAAGAAGTGATCAATCTGTAACAGTATGCATTTTAATAAAAAAAATTTCTAGATCATATAAATGATTTGACACATGAACAGGGATGTTCATATCTTTGATCTGTTGCAAATTTGAAGCTTATTTTAGTTCTAGAACTCCCTTTAGCAGCTTTCAAGCTTATACCACGTTTTAGCTCCTTTCTTAATGGCTGTTGTTGAAGTACTTGTACTACATCCACAGAATGAAAAAGGAATTAAAAAATTACTATATGTATAGGTTTGATTCTTTGTTAATTGATGGAATGTTAGAAAAAGAAAAAGAAAAAGAAAGAAATTATAGGAGATCATGTTAATAACTACAAAATCTCTCACCTGAGTACAGGTCTTTCCTGGAGCTTGGACAGCCATTTTAATTTCTCTCGACAATGCTGGCATTTGGAACCTTCGCGCGGAGAATCTCAACTCATGGTATCTGGGACAAGAAGTTTACTTGAGCATAGTAAACCAAGAGAACGACAACACTGAGATTCCTTTGCCTGGGAACACAATATACTGTGGCTTACTTTCTTCCTTACAAACGTAAGCATTCAAACACAACTATGCCCCGTCTAATATACTGTCTTTGGCCCAAATGCTCAAAATTTTGCCAGATTTACTCTTGCTATTGAAGTGACTTTTGCTAAAAAGTTATGTTGGGGCTATTGTGCTATACGTCTTCTAGATATCCTGACATACATATACCATTCAACGAACACCTTTTGTCATCTTTACTAATAATTATACTTGCTTCCTTTCCTCTGCAGTGATCAGGCTCAGAGAGTCAACTTCTCTGGTGCATGGTCGTTATCCGATTCACGAAGAAGAATATTGGTTATGTTTTTGATAGCATTAGTTGGAATTTGGATCAGGTAATCAAGCTGTGACTGTATGATAGCAAGCTTTATATTTCAAGTAATTCAAAAAATATTTTCTTGGTAGTTTGAGGAAATGGTGGAAAGTAAAAGGAGTTCCCAACATTCCTCGATGGAAGCATGTAACAGAGTACAAAAAACGTGTATCATTGTAATTTTTAAGCCAATGTTTTGTTAATGAAATATTATATTTGATTGCATAAGAGCAAGGACATTGCGATAGCGTTGTGTTGCACAAAGAAACCGGCTAACCTTTTGTGCTGACTCCTAAACGGATACATATGACCTCCATAACTTCCATCAAACAGAGCTTCGGGTTCTTCTTGTGAGAGACATACAGCAGGCGGTCCCTCAGACTCAGCAGTGATCAACAGCAAATACAGAAAAGTGCGCAGGCTGCCTGCATCATGGGTGCACTGGGTCGACAATAAGCTCAGGCTTGGCAGCGGCAAGCACAGAAGCAACATGAAGGAGGGCAGCAACGTGCATGAACCTCTTCCTCCGAGCTTGCAACCGTTTTGCTTGATACTAGTGTCTCGACGAAGTATAATTTTTGTCACACTTTCAAAAATTCTAAATTTTAAGTTTTTTCTCATAATTTATCAATAAGTGTTTGGTTTAATTAGAAGCAGGTATTGTTTGAAACTAAAAAATTTCAAATTCAATACTTGAGTGTGTGAGTTTAGGTATGTATATAAAAAATTATTCGTTGCTTAGTAGAGATATATTTTTATAGAATTTTGAAATGATTGTGAATCAATCTAACATAATTTGAGAACAAAAATTTCTGTTATGTTCTAAATACTAATTTTTTACAAAAAAAACAAAGAATTTAAGAAATGTTCAACAAAACTGACGATGAGATTATGGGAGCGTTAACAATTTAATTTTGACTTATTCAAAGTGAAAGCAACAACTCTCAATTTAATAGTGTTTCCACTTTTTGACCAGCAAACGGCTTCAGCAATGGAAGTAGAGCTAAATTTAATGACTATTGAACCTAAAAAACCTAGGAACTCTGCCGCCGTCTACTCAATCATTCTCCGCTACCTCAACACCATTACTCTCCCTCTAATTACTTTCCAGCAAAGAAAATGACCCCATCCATCAGTATTCATTAAGACCTCCAATGCTCTCATGATGGAATTCCACTTGTGTAAGCTTTTTCTCCAATCAGCATTGATTTCCTTTCAGGGTTTTCCAATAACTTTAGGATTTCCGTCTATCTTGGACCTTGTTACTTGTAGGAAAACTTGTACAAAACGTTATTTCATCGATAAGATCAATGAAGTTCATTATTGATTTGTTTTTAGTAAAGGATGAGGTTCTTTTCTCCTTCTTGTTCTCTTATTTATATTTTTTGCTACTCGAAGTCACCTTCAACTGATCTTATTATAATTGAAATTCTAGTCTTTTATATGAAAATATAACATTTGATACTTCATTACAACTTTCTTCACAACTTATATTACATGTCTCAATTATTGAGCTAAAAGACTTAAATTTGTTGATCAGTTTCATATATTTTATTTAAATATCATTACTAACTCAGACCCTAATAAGTATGAGCCTATCACAAACCCCTATAAGCTTGTGACAACTTAGATCACTACATTAGATTAAGAATTAAATGTTTTCAACATCAAAGGCATTCCTTAATTCGTTACGTTATCACATCTATCAGTTTATTTCCTTTTTCTAATAGAGAAGTCCGGATTCTCAGGATATTAAAAGCAATACGACTTGTGTTAGTTTGCAAGTCACATATATGATACAGCAAGATAACCAGACTGGGTTCCTCTGATGTCGATCTCCATCCAATTATACTAGTAAACTTGTGGTCTTTGACACGTTATGTTCACCATTCAGACGTCGCTAACAGGATTGCTTGGGCGACTTACAAAGTGTACTTGCATCCACAGCAAATGCAAAAGGCAGTTGCTTGATGAGTGCTGTACATTGCGTAGCTTCGTCTCTTGGATGGTTCTCCCTCTCCAACGCCATCGAACTTTGCATGTCCGTATGCTCCTTTCCTCCACCACTCTCGCTCTTGCTCTCTCAGAGCATCATCCAAAGGGTCCTGTTCTCTTCTTTTTCTTTCTTTCTTTTTAACTTTAAGATGCAGCAATGTCAAGTTGATCAAAGCACGTGGTGTCATCTTTGTTTTGAGCATTGGTCCTGCTACAAACCGACAAGGGAAACTCAAAAACGTGATCCTCGACGTCTGTCTAAACCTGTAAATTAACCTTCAATCTCAACAGTCAGTATTACTTTTGACAATGGATGTGGATGGTGTCATCATATCCAAAGAAAAGTTTCAAACAAAATCATTGACAAATGCACATGCTTTGTACATTGTCATTCTTCTGTATCACTTTAATTTTTCATATATCAAATATACAAAAAGAAGAAGAAAACTTCTTGTAAGAAGATTCCTATCTGATAGACCCAACGAATAAAAGAAGAATTTTATAGATAAAAAAAATCCTATTATAAATTTATATTCATCTTAAAATCTCAAAGTAATAAGAGATCATTCAACTTGATTTTCAAGAACTACTTTATTCATGACTCCTTTGACATGTAGGGACAAAGAAAGTGGACCAAAATAGGAGGAGCATGCGCATCAGACATTAGAGACAACAGAAAAGATAAGTGTTAAGAAATATTAAGATATTTTAAGATAAAAGACCTAAAGTTTAACTCAAAAATTAATTTAATAATTAAAAAAATAAAAAAATCCTCTAGTGCATGTTTTAGTAATGAAAGGTGCAGTAAGAGTGTTAGACTCCAAATTTAGAGGGTTGAGGAAGGAAATAGAGTTTGAGATAGTCAGTGCTAAGAAAAATGTGCGATTGAAATTGATTGTTTCTATGGAAGGTTGAAACTTGGGAGGATATGAATAGGATCCGCCATAAATATCTTACCTAGTTTAGGTGATTAAAAAAAAAAGTTTGCCTCATCAACAAGCTCACGAGTGTCTTGAAATATGTTCTGCAAAAACCACATGGTAAAGAAGAGCCTATAAATAGTACGATGTAAACGCCTTCACAATAGCCCCCTCATTTTGCATTTCCCTTTTAGTCTAAGACTGTACAGGCATCGCGTGAACAACGTTTGATGCCACAACTAGGCCTCCACGTCCTGGGCACTTTTTTCCAGCGTCTTCTAGTCAATTAAGATTGTTTACACTTTTCTCTCTCTCTTCTCTCTCTCTCTCTCTCTCTCTCTCTCTCTCTCTCTCCCCGATCGTGGCTTGTAAGCAACCACTATTGTTGTTAGCGACAGAGAACCACAAGGCACAAGTTGCACACTTTCCAGTCTCACTAGGCACGCCCGTCGATAAATAGCGTAAAAAAATCCATCTTCTTTCACCACCAATCCAGTTAGCTATGTCATGCTTGTGCCATTGACGTCTCTCTCGAGTCTCCCCCCAAGAGATTCCATCCCATTCACTGCTCGACACTTACAGGCCGGGAAATGGCAGCAACCTATCTTATCATCTACAAGGTCTTAGTGTACATCTTCTTGACCTTCGTACTCGCTCAGTCAGCTCCTCAGACAGCTCTTGTCACAGAGATTCCTGGCTTCACAGGCACTCTTCCTTCCAAGCACTACGCTGGGTATGCCTTCACAGTTCCCATTTCTCTTTGCTGTTTCAACAATTCTCAAACTTTTGTCTTACTCAATTTGGTTTCCCATATTGTTGGAATCCTCTCTATTGGGCTTCTTTCTGGGAAAACATAATTTCTTTCATATTAACACGCTCCGGATTCTTTGTTTTGTTTCTTTTGCTATGTGGCTATTCTGAAGATATGTGACTATCGACGAGAATCATGGGAAGAAGCTGTTTTACTATTTCGTGTCATCCGAAAGGAACCCATCAACGGATCCAGTAGTTCTCTGGCTCAACGGTGGACCAGGCTGCTCCAGCTTCGACGGTTTTGTATATGAGCACGGTATCATCTCAAGTCTATCGTAAAGTTTCTTCCTTTCTTTGTTAGCTTTGGAGGAATTATGGGGCGATCTTCAGATTGCTTTGTATATCCATATCACATTCAACTGCTCATACATATTATCCTCTCAGAAATTTGGTCTTTCATTTCAGAAGAGATTAGATTAGAGCTTCAACATGTATAAGAATGATTTTGGGGATTTTAAAGTCTAAGGAGATGATAAGGTTCGACCAAATTGGAGTTGCGTATTCGGTCCGTGTTCATCAAGGTGCACGTGGGACCATAAGATAATGATGTCTTTCAATGACCATGGAAAGGCAACATTTGACTCTTATTATGTTTTGTTTGATTATAGTTTGTTCTATGAGTATCATCTAAGATAACTTCACCTCCAAGAGTTCCTATAACTGTGTTCTGTTTATTATTATTGGTATCGTTTACTATTGTTATTGTTGAATTGTGCTGGTTACCTTCTATACATGTACTTGGTTGTCGGTTACTAGGCAGTCTATTTGGGTAGGCCTTTGAATACTCATGAATCCAAAACAAATAGGAGCTGCTTAAATCTTATAATAATAACATGTTCTGTTTTTGCAGGCCCATTCAATTTTGAAGCAGCAAAGACCAAGAGGGGCCTTCCCACATTGCACCTCAATCCATACAGCTGGTCAAAGGTTGAAATGGAACTAATTATGAGATAAAAAAAAAATAATAATGGGAATTATTTTTTGTGTAGACATTACGAAATGAGTTTGATTATTGTTCTGTTTCTTTTCTTTTTCTTTTTTTACTTGTTAATATGCAGGTTTAAGGACCCGTTTATGGTTGTGTTTCTCATTTCAGGTCTCCAGCATTATATATTTGGATTCTCCCGCTGGTGTTGGATTTTCATACTCAAATAACAAAACAGATTACATAACTGGCGACCTAAAGACTGCCTCTGATTCACACACATTTCTCCTTAAGGTGAACACGAAATAAAAGCGCTTCATAGTGGATGAATGCAATTGTTGAAGTACTAATTGTCCTCAGTTTTTTGGTTCTGTTCAACCAGTGGTTTGAGTTGTACCCAGAGTTCCTCGCCAACCCATTTTTTATTGCCGGAGAGTCATATGCTGGAATATATGTGCCCACTCTAGCAAATGAAGTTGTGAAAGGTATTCTTTCTGATACTTCAACTTGCATGCACTGAAATCAAAACTAAAGGGCGGTTTTAACATTTTCATAGGAATCGATGCGGGTGTAAAGCCCATTCTGAACTTGAAGGTGAGTAGCTTTAATCCCTTCTTTCTCTTGTTTGTTTTCAAATTTGTGAGTGCAATCTGATTTCATTGCATGCAGGGTTACTTGGTGGGAAACGGAGTTACAGATAATGAATTTGATGGCAATGCTCTTGTACCATTTGCTCACGGGATGGGCCTGATCTCAGATGACCTATTTGAGGTTGGTGGAACCTATAGATTGTGATATGCATTGTGATGTTTATTTCATCAGTCTCCCTCTCAGCCCCCACCCCCTCAAAAAAAAAAAAAAAAGAATTGCACTGACTTGGGTATTAGACTCTGATGAAATATTCAACTTCCAATTTTCAATTTGAAATCTTTATGTTGTCATTTCCACCTATTTCAGTCCGTTAATTCACATGGTCCTGCAAACCATACTTGTTAACGGGTATAATTTCAATACTGTTACTTCCTTAGACAATAGAAGTTCATCTTTGCACAATGGCAGTTTTTCTTTTCTTCCTTTTTATTTTTTATTTATTTTTTTGGTTACCCAGTGTTTAATGTCAGCTGTTTTGTGTTCTGTCTTAACATAGTTGAAAATATTTACTATTGGAAGTGGTTGGAACATTTAAAATATTGTTGACTTCTGTATATTTCTGGGATATAATTCCGTAACAAAATGTAAAACAAAAAATTGATCATTTCAAATTCAATTTTATCTTTTGAAACTAGCCAATTTCTTACCAAATTTGGCTAAGATTGTTATATATTCCCCTTCCCACAAACATAGCGCGAATCATCTATGCTACACATTGCAGGAGGTTAACAAGGAGTGTCAAGGAAACTACTATAATCCACTTGGTGAAAGCTGCGAAAGCAAGCTTGCAAAAGTTGACGAGGTAATAAATTATCTCATATGATGGTGTATAGAAGAAACTGAAATGTGAATAATATGCTCATTCACATACTATAACATTGAAATTGATCCACAGGACATAGGTGGTTTAAACATATACGACATTCTAGAACCATGCTATCACGGTGAAGGTATAAGGGAGGTTACAACTGATAACATCAAGTTACCTCTCAGCTTCCGTCAACTAGGTGAGACTGAGAGGCCTCTTGCGGTGAGGAAGAGGATTTTTGGTCGTGCTTGGCCTTTTAGAGCTCCTGTCAGAGATGGAATTGTTCGGACTTGGCCAGAGCTAATCAATAGCAACAATGTTCCATGCACGGTAAGTTACTTATATTCCTGAACCTCTTCGCTGCTGGTGGCACTTCAGTACTTAATTTGCTCAAGCATGAGTGTTAGTATTGAGGTTTCTAAGAAGGCTAAAAGAAATTACTTGGAAATACTGTAACAGTCCTAAATTTCAAACTTGTAATTACTTTTTTTTTCAATCTTGTGGCCGGTTTATACTGCCCTTGCTCCTTTTAGTTACATAAGATGCATCAGTTGAAATTACGAATTTGCAGCATGTTCTTCAATTTCTTCATTAATGAAATGGTGCTTTTCTTTTAGTTTCACTGTTTAAGACATGACTCTGTCTTCTTCTATAGATGATGTGAATTCTTGATCTTTCTTTTCTTACTATAGAGTCTGTGATGAGATTGATGCCAAAATTGGATGGTACATCTTATTGTAGCAAATAAGCTGAGCTTTTATGCGGAAACTCTGGCAGGAAGATGTTTTTGGAGTCTGAAGAGAGCAATGCTTACTGATCGAATTATAGGGGAAATTGAAAAAGAGGCAACAGTATAATCTTTGCTGCGTTATACTGATAAATTTCAGGATTGAGTAGCATGTTAATGGGCATTTTGTTATGGCTGAGATGAAACGGTTGAGATGCATGATTGGAAAGATATAGTTTGGGTCAACATGAAGTCAAATGCAGCAAGAGGAAGTTAATTCCAGTTTATGAAAGAAGAGGTAAAAGGTGACCAAGTTTTGTCACGTGGAGCAAATCATGAGCTCACCAAAAGCTTGATTCAAATTAGGGTTAGGGTTGGAAACCAAATTAAGATTTGTAGAAGTCCAAGCCTTTTTTGACCATGCTCCTACGGAATAAGGAGATAATTTAATAAAAAATTAAGTTTGTATACCCGCTTTTCAGACCTATTTAAGAGGAATAAGCATGTGACGTTGTGAAAGGCTAAAAGCTCTATTTTCAGATAGTTTCTCCCATCGCATATCAGGTTCACATTTTTTTTTTTTTTTTTTCTTTCATTATTGAGCTTCCTATGTGCAGCCAATAACAAAAAATACTTGTAATTTTGCATATATAGAAGGTTTCTTTTTCGCTCATTTATGTCAACAAGTGATAAATTTGGGTGCTCTAAGGAAAGCCCTGGTTCATTTACAATCTTATTTGTGATACAGTGGTTGCTTCTGTCTTTTCTGGACTACTTTTGCCAATATATGCGACTGGCTTTGAGTAACTTACTTCTCTTGCCTGGCAAAAGATTTTTCTCTCATAAAAATTATTCTGCAGGATGATGAGGTTGCAACATCATGGTTGAATAATGAAGCTGTCAGGAAAGCTATTCACGCTGGAGAGGTATAGTTCTCTAAATATTACCCATTCCCATAGGCTTTGAAAGTTGTAAACATTATGATCCATTTTATGTAATAGGAAAGCGTGGTGGGTAGTTGGGATTTATGTACAGACAAAATCAGTTTTAGTCATGATGCTGGAAGCATGATCAACTACCACAAGAACCTTACTTCCAGGGGATATCCAGCACTTATTTACAGGTAGGTCTCCAACTTTAATAGTTGTTGATAACTTAATGCACGCGTAGGAAATTTCCCTTCCTTTGTATTTTTTCAGTGTACTGTTTGGTTGCTGATAAAATGAGAGGAGATAAAGTTATTTGAGTCTATGCTTGTTATGGCAAAAAATTTATCATTTGCCCTTTCTCTATCTTGCAGTAGATAGATCAATCAATAGTTATTGCAGGAATTGTGACTGCTTAAATGGTGTTTCAATCTATATCTTCTTCAAGTTCATCTGAATGCTCAGAAAACCTAGGAAAAACAAGAATCTCAGAGTGAAAATGTGGCTCTAGAAAAATGTTGACTGCAATCATTATTTTGTCATTTTTGCATTCTAGACTGCCACCCAACTGACATAAGATAATTTACTTTCTTTTAGCCACTTTATAACTTTCTGGAATGTGGCGTCCAATAACGAGATATGCATTTTTATTCACTTTTCTACAGTGGTGATCATGATATGTGTGTTCCATACACTGGGAGTGAATCATGGACGAGATCAGTTGGATATGCAATTGTGGACGAGTGGAGGGCTTGGACTTCCAATGGACAAGTTGCTGGGTACTTCATTTCTCCTCTTATATTTTCATTTGCCTTTCACCCACCAAGAACTTTGGATTATTTTGTTAACATGAAGGAACTATGTTTCAATAATCATTAAATGGACCGTTTTCTTTCCAACTTCTACAAATGTTAAAAGACCGACACAATCGAGTTACTGATAAACTACATTGTTTTTTGTCACAGGTATACACAAGGTTATGCTAACAATCTCACCTTTCTAACCATAAAGGTCAGTGCATGGAGATCTTCTGGTTATATAAAAAATTACGTTGGAGTTGCACTTCGATTTAAAGTACTCAGTTATTTGTGGCTTTCATTTCTGAAGACCATATGTTCAACTGATTGTGTTGGTGCAGGGAGCTGGACATACTGTTCCTGAATACAAACCCAGAGAGGCGTTAGATTTTTATAGTCGGTTTCTGGCTGGACAAAAAATATGAAAGAAATATGCGAGTTATAAAGGAGTGCTTGCAGCATATTAGGTTTGGTGTGTGTATGTTCGTGGGAGAGACAGGGAGGAGATTTTCCATTCTGATTCTTCCCCCACCTCATCATCTGTAGTGCAGAACAACCTCCTTGATATGAATAATTATCTGGTCCTTTACCTATGAGTTGTGAAACATTAACTTGTCTTGTTTCCAAGTTTAGAAGTCGGTTTTCACATAACAATTTGTCAATGGTAAAATGGAGGGCCTGTTTGATGATTTCTAAAGTGTTCTGGAAATTAGCATCTCCACTGCTCCAAAAAAAATGAGTGACTGAGTGAAAGGAGTGTGTGGAACCTGCAGATACCTTCAACTACTCAAGGGGAGAAGCAGTTCTAGCCAAGGTTCTGAGCTTGGCCTGTCTTCAGATCCCAAATTGAAGAAGTGATTAAAAACCAGAGATGCAACCTGTCTTTCCAAAATATCTTCTTAGATCTCTGGTTCAAAATGATCTAGCAAGTGGTCTAACATCAACCAAACTAAACGCTTTCTCTTGAGAATATTAGACAGAAAACTATTATAAAGAACAGAAATAATTAGATACACCAGTTAAGCTCTGTTCCAATGACAGAACACTGGGGGAGTCTAGCAACCAGCTTCTTCGAATTAGAGATAGAAAAAGAGCAACTCCATCAGAAACTACCTGTTAAAAGTAAAAACATGAGAGTTGGTTAATGTCACGGCCATGTGAGTTCATCAACTCTTCTGGAATAACCAAAAAAATCCAAAATCCAAAATCTAAATTCATAATTCATTTAGTACTCTATTTCTTTTAAATTTCAATTATATATTCATTATATGAAATCGATATTGTGTATATTTTGGTATAATGGTGTTTTTTTTTAATTCATATTATTTCTTATAAAATGAGTAACATCCATGCAGTTTTTAATATACATAAAAAAATTATTTCTGTGTTACTTATAGTGATTGGATCTAATCTAGCATAACTGATCTCAATTTGACCTAAATTCTAGTTTTAAAATAATAAAATTTGATTTAAAAATACTAATTAATAAAATAATGAATTTAAGAAAGTTATTAGCGTACTTAAAAAATTCAAGAGGTATTGATGGGGGCCGAGTCATTAAAAATGCAACTCTTGCTCTGAGTCAAAGAGAGTTTCTCGACCGGCAATGGCGGCTCTGCATTCTCTGCTGCTGGTGCATAAACGCCGCTTCTGCACAAAAGCCCACAAGATATGGAGTGTGAAGCAAGTGATGAAGTCGAACTTCAACGACTCTCGGTTGGATATCAGGGCCCACTGTTAGAAAATAATTGTCTCAAATGAGACTATAAGCCAGGATCTAACTCAATCATACATTGAAAACAGGTTTAGGTATGAAAATAAAATGAGAATAGCGTACCTAAAAACAGCTGCATTTTTAGTATGATCTTTTGACTAAGATCTTACTCTCTATTACTCAAGTTATGTTCTTTTAGCTAAAATCTCATCCTTTATTACTCAAGTTGTGCTAGCCGATGAAAAGCAAGAAATCTACAATGAAATCATATTTAGGAATGCTTAGTGGTAGAGAGAAAATATGTAAAAAGGTATCTTTATTTAACAAACATATATGTGAAATGTAATTCTATTTCATTAAATAGAGAAAAATAAATATCATCATGAAAGGACCATTATGCCCTTACCATAAGCATGATTCCATATATAGATCCCAATGCACATATAACAAGCTAGAGGGGAGACTACTAATAGCGTGCTAACCAAGTAGCCCCGACTCATCATAGTTCTATAAGTTGCACTAATGTTCTGGACTAGTAGTATGGGCCAACGGGCTGACCAAGCGAGTACGAGCCAAACTTCTGTGTAGTGGACTAGTAGTACGAGCCAATGGATTAAGCTGGCAAGTATGAGTATGGCCTGCCTAGTTTCCTTGTTATTTAGTCATCTACTTAGGTGGTGCCCTATTGTAATATTTCCTTTTTATTTTCGCTACTATTATTCATAAGAATGTAACTGACTTATTTAATAGGGAAAACGTTACTTATCAATTTGAAAGTGTAACAATTCTAATATTTAATAAGACGATGGTTATGATTCATTATTTATTACTATAACATTAACTCTTTATGAGTATCTCAATAGTTTAGAATTATAGAGTGTCCTAATTCGACGAACCAATTTGAATATTACATAAGATTTACACATTTATTGCGATGCTCTAAATGTAACCAATAATCCATTTAATTCCTATGAGAAGGCTAACTTTTATACAAAAGGAACCTCTTGGTTCTTTTTCTCCTCACTTAAACACTTAAGCTTTCCTTTTGTTCTATAGAATTCTCCTTGTGTTCTCTCCAGAAGTTTTCTTGTGAGAGTGATCCTGGTTAGAAGGCTAACTTAATTCATCACTAAGACTTGAGTGCCGAACGAATTTCTACCAATCTGTTACAAGTGATATTAGAGCCTAACTCTTAAGGTAGACATGATTTTTAAGATGGCATCCAAAGGTGCAGGTGAATCTCAACATCAACCCTAGGGGGCAAAAAGAGGACGTAAGTTGAAATGATGGCATCCATGGAGGAAAGGCTTGGTTTGCTGGAAGGTTATGTTTCTCACATTGAGGAACAAAGGTGGAGTTGAAAGGATCTATTGAGAAAGTCCAGAAGTTGGAAGGAGTGATAAAACAACTCCAAACAAGGGTTGCTTTTACTGTTGCTTATGTGCAAGCTTTTTTTGAGGCAACTCTATACCTTAGGGATGTGTCGAAGAAGACTCTCTTATTCATCTTCATAAGTGGGCTCTAGAAATGGGTAAAGGATGAAATAGAGAAACGAGTCGTAAGCAAGCTAAATCAAGCTATCTCTATTATGGAATCCTTGCTAGACTAGAGACAGATTGAAGTTTTGTCTAAACCACCTACCCAAAGTGATAATTCAGGAAGAGATGGAGGGAGTCGACCTTCATTCAATTAGAATGAAGCTTCATTTAATAGGAATGGAGGTGGCAAGCTATTTTGTAGTAATGATGTTGACAAAAAGAAAGGTAATCTTTCCTATTTCATTTGTAGAGGCCTTTATTTTATAAGAGATTGCTTGAAGAAAGGATCATTGAATGCAAAGGAGCAAGATACGATTCTAAAGGAGACCCCAACAGAGGAAAGGTATATGGTGGCCCTTTAGATGTTTAACTTGATGAAAGGGAAGGCCTCAAGATCTGCTGCAAGATCTTTAATATATGTGGAGTGTGTAGTTAACAACAAGAATGCCAAAGTAATAGTGGATTCAACTGTAACTCATAATTTCATTACACCTGAAAAAGCCAAGAAGTTAGGTCTCTCAGTGAAGAAAGATATCAGCTCACTGAAGATGGTGAACAACACTCCATGGCTAATGGCTGGAATTACCCTAGGAGTGGACTTGCATGTTGGCAAATGAAGGGGGAAGGTGGATCGAATAATGGTGGTTATGGATGACTACAAGCTAGTCCTCGAGTTAGATTTCCTCCACAAAGCTAATGCTTTCCTTTACCCCATACATAGTTGTTTATGTATCTTTGCAGGGGAGATGTTGTGTATAGTTCTTACTAAAGTAATGGGTCCTACATAAAGGAGTCTTTCTGCAATGCAATTGAAGAAAGGCATCCAAAAAGGCAAGGAGACTTATCTTTCTATATTGAAGGAAAAGAAAGAGATTGCAAAGGAAGACAACCTTCCTCAAGTTGTTTATGATCTTCTCAACAAAAATGAGGATGTGATTCCTCTAAAAATGCTAAAGCAACTACCTCTAAGGAGGGAAGTTGATCATGTGATCGAGTTAGAGTTGGGGACAAAGCCTTCAGTGAAGACTCCTTATAGGATGTCCCCACTTGAGTTGGAGGAACTTAAGAAATAATTAAAAATGCTCCTTGATGTGGGGTACATCCGGCCTTTAAAGGCTCCATATGGTGCTTCGGTGCTTTTCCATGCAAAGAAGGATGGAACAATGTAGTTGTGCATTGATTATTAAGCACTGAATAAGGTAACCATAAAAAACAAATACTCTATTACATTGACAACAGATTTGTTTGATATGTTAGCTAATACCTGTTACTTTACCAAGATGGATATGAGATCAGGATACCATCAAATTTGAATTGCTACTGGTGATAAGCCAAAGACAACTTGTGTGACAAGATATGACTTTTATAAGTGGTTAATCATGCTCTTTGGCCTAACCAATGCTCCAACGACATTTTGTATGCTAATAAACAACTTACTCCATCCCTACTTGAACAAATTTATGATGGTGTACTTGGATGATATAGTTGTGTACAACAATTCTTTGGAAAAGCATGTTGAGCACTTGAAGGTACTATTTAAGGTGTTGCGAGAGAACAAGTTGTACTTGAAGAAAGAAAAATGTTCCTTTGCACAAGAAGAAGTGGAGTTTCTCAAGTATGTTATCACTAAATGAACTTTATGGATGGACAAGGCCAAGGTGAAGGCAATTCAGGGATGGGAAGCTCCCTCGAAAGTAACAGAATTGAGATCCTTGGCCTAATTAATTATTATAGATTATTCATTATAAGGTTCTTAGCAAGAACTACACCCTTAACAGAATTGTTGAAGAAGTCTAAGACTTGGGATTGGATGAAGGCGTGTTAGAAAGCCCTTTGAAGACTTCAAGGCTAGTGTGACCAAGGAACCGGTGCTAGCATTATCAGATTTTTCCAAACAATTCGAGGTACATTAAGATGTTTTTGATTTTGCTATTATGGTGTACTCATGTAGGAAGGACATCCCATTGCTTTTGAAAGTCAGAAGTTAAATGAGGTGAAGAGTAAGTATATGGTATAGGAGAAGGAGATGACAGCTATAGTCCATTACTTGAGGACAAGGCATCACTATCTTCTTGGCTTGAGGTTTTTGATCCAGACAAATAATATGGCCATGAGTTATTTCCAAACTCATAAGAAGTTGTCCCCAAAGCAAGCTAAGTGACAGGACTTCCTTGCTGAGTTTGACTACATAATGGAGTACAAGATAGGGAGAAGCAATGTGGTTGTTGATGCTCTCAGTCGAAAAGCCAAGTTGGCTACTATTAGCGTAGTTGTGGGAGACACATTACAACTCATAAGAGAAGGAATGGCTTAAGATTCTATAGCCAAACAATTGGTGTAACTTGTAAAAGAGGGCAAGACAAAGTAGTTCTGGATGGAAGACAAACTACTCTATACTAAGAAAAAGCGCTTGTACGTACCTAAGTGGGAGAACCTCCAATGAAAGCTCATTAAGGAATGTCATGATAACAAGTGGGTTAGGCATCCTGTACAACGGAGGATGAGGAATTTTGTAAAAGCCTCATATTTTTGGCTTGGTATACGTGATGAGATTGAGCTTTTAGTTAAAACTTGTCTTGTTTACCAACAGGATAAGCCAAAGTAGAGAGCTCCTGGGGGATTGTTGGAGCCCTTATTGAGACCAAGACATCCATAGGAGAACATCTCCATGGATTTTATCATTAGACTACCAAAGGTCAATGGGTGCAGATCGATCCTTGTAGTGGTGGACCAATTTTCTAAGTATGTTACCTTCGTACTACCCTTAGTAGAGTGTCCAACGGAAGTCACAACTTGGTTCTTCTTCAAACATATGGTAAAGTATTTGGGACTACCTCGAAGCATTATTAGCGACAGAGATCTACGCTTCATGAGCCGACTATGGAGGAAACTATTCATGTTGTTGGGCTTGGAGTTACAATTCTCTATGAGTTTCCACCTTTAGATAGATGGGTAGACGGAAAGGGTGAACAACCTTGTGGAGTTATACTTAAGGCATTTCGTGAGCGAGACTTAGAAAGATTTGGTGAAGTTGATGGATGTAGCACAATTCTTTTACAACTTGTAGAGGAGTGAGTCCACGAAGAAAAGTTCATTCGAGTTGGTGATAGGGCAATAACTATTAACCCTTCCAACTTTGGAGACCAAACCATCATGTTAGTGTCCTGGTGCTTATGAAATGGCTAAATCTTAGAAAAAGAATGCAGATGTGGCAAAATCCTATATGAATAAAGTTGACAAGAAGAAAAGGCCAACTGATTATAACGTTGGGGATTAAGTTTTGGTAAAGTTTCTTCCAAGGCTTACTATCCCCTTTATAAGAGATTGGTTTGCAAGTATGGGGGACCATTTAAGATTGTGGGAAAAATTGGGAAGATAGCCTATTGGCTAGATCTCCCAGTTAACCTTAAGATCCATCTAATCTTCCATGTGAGCATGTTAAAGCCTTTCCATAAGGATTAGGTGGATGCAAAACGGAGCAAGCCGAAGAAGGCTCCTCCAACAAAGATTATGTCCTTTGAGAAGGACACAGAGGCAATCTTAGCTAATCACATCTTCCGAAAGAATAAAGTTTATTTGCGGTGATAGCTCTTCATTAAGTGGAAAGGATTGCCTAAGAGTGAAGCAACATAGGAGTTCGAAGATGATCTCTGGTAGTTTAGAAGTCTTATCGACAACTATTTAGAGGCGACAAGGGTGTTGTTGAATTAGGTGGGGGAGAATGTTCCAGATTGGCAATACGGGCCGACAGGCTGGCCGAGCGAGTACGAGTTAGACTTTTGTGTATTAGACTAGTTGTACGAGCTGATGGACTGAGTTGGCGAGTACAAGTCCAATCCACCTAGTTTCCTTGTTGTTAGGTCATCCACTTAGGTGGTGCCCCGTTGTAATATTTCCTTTTTATTTCCACTATTATTATGTACGAGAATGTAACTAACCTCTTTAATATAAGAAACGTTACTTATCAATTTGAATGTATAACGATTCTGATATTAAATAAGATAATGGTTATGATTTATTATTTATTATTAAACATTAACTCTTTTTAAGTATCTCAACAGTTTAGAATTAAAAAGTGTCCTAATTTGATGAACTAATTTGAATATTATATAACGTTTACACATTTATTGCAATGCTCTAAATGTATAACCGATAATCCATTTAATTCCTTTGAGAAGGCTAACTCCTCTATAAAGGGAACCTTTTAGTCCACTTTCTCCTCACTTTTTAAATACTCAAGCTTTCTTTTCATTCTATAGAATTCCCCTTGTGTTCTCTCCAAAAATTCTCTTGTGAGAGTGATCCTAGTTAGAAGGCTAACTTAGTTCATCACTTAGACCTGAGTACCAAATAGATTTTTATCAGTCCATTACACTAAGGCCCACACTAGCTAGCACCATATTTGCAATTAAGGTCAAAATCTGTCTTAGATAATTAGACTAATATTATTTAGATTAATATTCCTTTACAAGAGAATTAGTTTATGCTTATTGATAAAGCCCATATTACATGAGCTTATAAAATAAGCTAACAATCTTCCACTTAGGCAAATCAATGTTCATAAATACAAATATAATACTAATAATAAGTTATATATGAAAATAATTTCAAAAGAGTTTTTATATTGGTCTAACGACAGTTCCTTATTGCTAATCTAGTCCCATAAAGCTTCAAAACCCTCAAATCATAACAATAACTATGCTAATTAAAGACACATCACCAACTATAGTAAAAAAAGCTATCCATTCTACTAATATGGATTTAATATGATAATGTGGCAAATAGATAACACTAGGTAAATAACCTTATATGTTACCCTATCTTGTTAGTTCTAGTCCTCCCAATAACATAAACAATTATTGACAAAACAATCATTGTAGAACTATATTAAGGTTCTAACAAACTAATATGTCTTGTTTGTAATACTCGAGTATAAATTTAAAATGCTACAAGACATCAAAATATGACCTATCAATAAAAGCCCCTGGCTAAATGCTTAAGGTTGCACTTCCCTTAAGTCTTTAATACTTATCTCATACAAACATTCTCATGTTCTATAAAATCAACATGCAATAGGTAATATGAGTAAAAACAAAGTTTACTACATAACAAAATATCAAAAATTCTGTTTTACAAATAGAATAGAGAAAATACAACAATAGCTCCTACTAAACAAAAGAATCCAAAGACGCTACTAAACCCATGTTTACAACATGTCTATCAAACACCACAAGACTAAGTCTTTTAATAAAGGGGTCAACTAACATAGCATCTGTGCCAATAAGTTCTCCTACAATGTCGCCATTCTTAACTTGCTCTTTAAGAGTCGGATACTTGGTCTCAATGTACTTGGCTTTTTTAATACTTTTATTGTTATTAATAAACAACACTATTGGACTAATATCACAGTATAACATAATCAACCTATTAATGAAATCAAGTGAAATCAACTGTCTTATGAAGTTCTTCATCCAGACAGCTTATATGGATGCTCCATAACAAGTTATAAACTCTGCATGCATAGTAGAAGACGTTATCATAGTCTGCTTTAAACTTCTCGATGAAATTGCACCACTAGCCATCATGAAAACATAACCAGATGTAGACTTCAAATCATTAGAACAACTTACGAAATTTGAATTTGAATAACCCATTAATTGTAAGTTGTCTACATGTTTGTAAGTTAGCATATAATCTCTTGTCTTTTTCAAGTACCTCATAACCTTCTTAGTAGTAACCCAATGATCGTGACATGGGTTTGACTAAAATATGCCAAGAAGTCCTGTAGAAAAGGTAATATCATGTCTTGTATAAACTTGTGCATACATAAAGTTGTTAATTGTAGAAGCATACAATACATTTTTCATAAATTTTTTCTTAACTTCATTCTTAGGACATTGCATCAAGTTTAACTTTTTACCCTTAAAAATAAGGGCAATACCAGGTTTGCAATCTTGTACATTAAATCTGGCTAACACACGATCTATACATGTCCTTGGAGAAAGACACAAAATACGGCATAAATGATTTTTAAAGATCTCAATGCCTAGGACAAAAGATTCTTCACCAAGGTCCTTTATATCAAACTCTAAAGACAAGAGTCTCTTAGTCTTTTAAGGTAACATCATATCTTTGCATGCAAACAAGATATCATCCACATAAAGGATTAAGAAATTTGGCATATTCCCACTGACTTTAGTTTATATGCAACAATCAACAAGGTTTTCAACAAAACCAAAAAATATAATAAAAGCATTAAACTTCAAATACCACTGTCAAGAAGTCTATTTAAGATCATAAATTGACTTCTTAAGTTTACAAACAAGTTTATCATAATCACCTTCTGTAAAATCCTCTAGTTAAAGCATATAGACCTTTTAATTAAGATCCCTATTTAGAAAAGCTGTCTTGACATCCATGTGGAATAATTCCATATCAAAATGTACTACTAAAGCCATTATCATCCTAAAAGAATCCTTAGATGAAACTGGTGATAATGTCTCATTATAATCAATTTCGTCTCTTTGGGTGAATCTTTTGGTTACTAGTTTGGCCTTAAACATTTATATTTTTCCTTTAGAATCTTTCCTAGTCTTGAACATCTACTTACAACTAATGAGTTTGCATTTCTTTGGCAACTCAACTAGACTCTAAACATGATTGTGCTTCATAAACTGCATCTTATCTCTCATGGCTTCTTTCCAAAATTTTGATTGAAGACTAAAAATAGCTTGAGTATAAGTCACTGGATCCTCAACAACACCAATGTCATAGTCATGCTTTCCAAGGTAAATAAGATAATCAGGATGAATAGTAGGTCTTTTTTTCCTATTAGATCTCATAAGTAGAGGAATCTTTGTATCTTGATTCTGAGCCTATGAAACATCTACAAAAGCTGTAGCAATAGTACGTTCTTGCACGATTGCATCCAACTGAATAAATAGAGGAAACTATATACTTATGTCAACATCATTACTATTCTATATAACTAGTATTACTTTTTGCAACATCAAGTTCTAGAAACTTAGTGGTTAATGAATCAATAATTCTAGTACCTTTAGTAGGGTTATAAAAATGATATCCTTTAGAATTTTCTGGATAAGACATAAAATAACATCTAAAAGTTCTTGAATCCAACTTGCCTAAGGTTGGATTATAAAATTGAACCTTTACAGGGTATCCACAAACCTTTAGATGATTCAAGCTAGATTTTCATCCCTTAAATAATTCAAAAAGAGTCAATGACACAACCTTAATAAGAACACGATTGAGATCATACATAGCAGTCTTCAAAGCTTCTCCCCATAGAAAAATAGGTTGGTTAGTTCTACTTATCATACATCTAACCATCTCCATGAAGGTATAGCTTTGCCTTTTAGCTACACTGTTATGTTTAGGGCTTCCAAGCATAGTAAACTAACCAATTATCCCAGAATTCTGTAAGTATTGAGCAATTGAACTCATAATCTGACCTACATCACTATGTCTACCATAATACTCTCCACCCCGATCAGATCTAACAATTTTTATGTTTTTTCTTGATTGCTTTTCAACCTCAATTTTGAACACTTTGAATTTCTCAAGTGACTCAAATTTTTTCTTAATTAGATAAACATACTTAAAATGAGAAAAATCATCAATAAACGTAATGAAATAAGCATTACCACACAAAGTTACTCAATAGGGACCATTGATGTCAGTGTAAATCACTTCTAACAACTCGAAACTATGAACTATCATTTTCTTCTTAATCTTAGTCAACTTACCTCTACTATAGTCTACTCATGTCTTTAGATCATCATTAAGAGCATGTAATATATTGGTCTTGATCAATTTGTCTATTCTATCTCTAGATATATAGTCAAGTCTCTTGTGTCACAAAGTGTAAGACAACTTCTTAATCCAAGGCCTTTTGGAAACAATTTTATCAACAAGAGAAGTAACATAAATCTCATATGGAGATAAAACCAATCTGTAGGAGCCATTCAACATAACATAATTTCCAACCATATTTGTATTATAAAACATCACAACAATTGTGTTCTTAAACTTAAAGACATATCCACAACTGTCAAGGACAGAAAGAGAAACCAATTATGCCTAAATGATGGTACATAAAAGGTTTGACTTCTTCCTATTTATGAAGCCCTGAATAGTAAATGCAACATAATTAGTTGCTCCACAATCTAACCACCAAAAGCTAGATGATATCTCAAATAAATTAGATTCACAAACAGTAAAACTATTACCTTTAAAAAACCAGCAAGTATAAGTTCAGAGAGAGAGAAGGCAAACTGCCGAAGGAAGAATATTTATTGATCTAGCCCATAAAAGTGTGTGTGAGATAATGTTGCGAGCATCGCTTGTCCGACTTAGGTCCAGAATTTCTTGCTCACCAAGCAGCATAAACAACCCTAAGCGCAACGTAGCACCTAAGCATTAAAGGGAGTTCTCTTGGAATTTTCTTATTCTCTTAGCTTCTAATAGCCTATGAGATATTATTTTTTTATAACCATTAACGGAATGATTATAGCTAAACCCTTTTATTTATTTATTACATAAATAGATGTGGGTGAGTTGGCCGTTGAACTTGAGACCATTTAATGGAAAAATGAAAACTAGAGTAAAACGAGAACTGCTTGTGAAACTCTGCTTTGATTACTGAGTATGATCACAGTTACTTGAAGATTATGAGGATTACAATGGTCTATATATAGGTTGTTGTTAATGACTAAAAGAGTAAATTACAACCATAACTACAACCATAACTACTTCCATATATCTCGGAACTGCTTTAACAAAAACTGTTTGCAAAACTATAGTTGGTTTATGCTAACATGGCTTCAGTTATGTTGATGTGGTACCTCTATTCTGCATCGTTGATTATCTTGAGAGGAGCTGTTTGTTGTGATGCTTCTTCACTTTTGAGCTCAAGCTGCATGGATTACCAATTGAACCAGACAACTAAACCTTCTTAATCAAAGTTGACCAGAAAACAACCAATGTGCAATATCCAAAGTTCAAGTATTTTAGATATTTCTTTTATTTCACCAAAGAGCGCCATAGTAAACTCAAAGAAGTCTTACAAATATTATAGAGTAAGAAAAATAATAACTATGTCACAAAAAGGCAAATCGTTTTGATGAAGAGTTATACAAATATACAAAAAAGATTAAGGAGGTGGGTTCCCATATTAATCTTCAAGATGCAGCTGGGATGAGGACGAGGCAGCACTTGAAGCATTCATGGATTCAAGTACATTCCAGACATCTGGCTTAAGTTCTGGGCGTCTTTTTCGCTTCTTGTCACAGCAACTTAAACCCAGTCGAGCTAACTCCAAAGCACAAGTAATAGGCCAGTCTCCAGCCAAGGGATCTAAAATGGATTCCAAATTACCATTATCTAAGTAACCTTTCACTTTGTTCGCTATCAAGAAGGGTGCCTTCCTAGTCAACAATTGTAGTAAAATGACTCCAAGTGAATAGACATCTGACTTTAAAGTAAGCACTCTTGTTTCTAGAAATTCAGGATCTATGTAAGCAACAGTACCCTTTGGATTTGTTACATGACATAGTGTTTTGTCGGTTAAATCTTTATCATTCCCTAACAAACGGGAGATTCCAAAGTCACTAAGCTTACTCTCAAAGTTGGCACCAAGAAGGATATTAGAGGGTTTCAAATCACCATGTACTATGCTATGAGGTTTTGAATGAAGATAAATAAGGACAGCACACAATTCTGTGGCAATGCGTATTCGAGTTTGCCAAGACAATGGGGGACTGTTGTTCTTACAGTATAGTCGATCTTCAAGGCTACCATTGGGGATATATTCATAGATGAGGGCAAATGCTTCTGGACAAGATCCAATGAGATTCACTAGATTGGGATGCCTTAGTTGACTCAATACATGAACCTGATATAAAACCCACTGATTAGATAAAGTATCATACTTTTGATCTAACTTGTTTCATTCTTCATGTATAACTTTGTATAATTGCTTGTTACTTTCTGAATAGAAAAAAATAGCAATTGTGAATTATGAAAGTTCAATTTACAATACGGAAGTCTAGTAATTTATAAAAGTTGAATCCACCTCAACTTGCTACCTAAAGTGATATAAATTCTCAAACAAATAAATGGCTCATCATCACACTTGATAGAAAATGAAACTATTTTTGTTTATGTGAATGAGATTAACATAACTGTATTTTACTATCTATTTTAGAAAAAAAAATTGAGAAATAATCCCTAAATTAAATATCCCAAACATGGGCGTGAAATTTATGAAACCAATATTTTGGTTTGAATTTCAAAGTGTGGTTTCCCTAGCACCTAACTTGAAATTGTAGAAATAAACGGAACAAATAAATAAATACAATTATAAAAGTATTTAATTTTCAAATGACTCTCAAACCTCCGTCTGAAACTCCGAGGGACCTTGTACGCCATCAGAATACACCCGCTGTGGATGTAGCCTTTTGATGGCAACCTGGGTTTGATGCAGGATGCCTTTGTAGATACTCCCATATCCTCCTTCTCCAATTTTCCTGTTTTCATTAAAGCCTTGAGTAGCCTCCTCAATATCCGAGAGCGAGAACTCAAAAAATTGAGGAATATCTCCCGTTGATCCTTCTCGTTTTCTCCTCAGCCCGTCGGCTTCTTTCCGCGCATTATCACGCTCCTCTCGCAGTTCATCATTGACCTTTTTTAAATCTGCAATTTGGCTCTTCAACGATATTTCTTGTTCTCTAGAAAACCAGAGAACTTCCATTAGCTGATCACTCTGAATCTTCATCTCCTCCAATTCTGTCGCTTTTGCCGATGCTTCCTCGGTTTTTCTTTGTATTAGCTCGTCTTGGGCCTGTCAAATGGATTGTCCGCGGCTTGCATAAAATGTTGGCAAGGTGTGCAACAAAAGAAATTCATTTTTTTTCATAGACGTTTGAAAAAAGTACGAAAGAAAATCTCCAGGAAGGGATATTGATCTGCAGTATTTAGGAAGATTCAAAAGGCTGTAAATAACTAAAATCTCTACCCTGTATAGAGCCTCAATTAGATCTCTTTTTGCTTTCTGATGCCGAAGCATCTCTTGCTCAGCTTCTTGGAGTTTTGCATGAAGTGTGTTAACATCTAGACTTCCATCCTGCTAAGATCCACCAAACGTTTAGATTTCAAATCCTTGTCCTATCGTTTTTTCATTATCAGTCTAAGCGAATAATGCAAAAGGAAACGTGAAAGTGTTTCTCGTACGTAAATGCTAAACCTTAGACTTGTAGCTACATGTGTACACTTGATGCTTCAATGTTTTGCACATACCACAGAATTGAGAGCTCCATTGGAGGAACTTGCAGATAGGGAACTTGCACCAGAAGTCAATGTGGGACTTGGTTGCATGAATGGCGATGAAGTCTTCACAGTCCAAGGGCTTCTTGCATACCCTAAAGCGGGAGAATGTATGGAAAACGTTAACTCATTCTCCTCATCCTTCAATGGAGCCATAGTTATATCAAACCCTCTACTGGGAGAGCATGTTGAACCGTGCAAATTTGAAGGACTCCCTGGTAACCCACCTCGTTCATCAGAACTGCCTACTATCTCCAACGTGCTCTTCGGAAACGGAGAACTTTCACTGCCTTCTGGGAAAGGAGTGTTCAACTTGCTCGTTCCGCTGCTGCTCCTAGTTTTATCCACTGTGTCAGATTTTGATCTCCAATAATTTGATGGTCCGATTCCAAATATGTTCCTACTAGGCCTCACAGCAACAGACCGTGATCTCTTGTTGTTGAATTCCCCGGTTTCATTATCTGCACTCGCTTCCCTAATTTAATATGGCAGCCATATTTGTTGTGGGATCAAGACACATAAGATTTTGAGTCCAGTTTACAAGTAGTAGAAATCACTATCATCACTGAATTTCTTATTTGCTTTTTCAAATGTGTCTATGCTCATCATTCATGCTATACGTAATCGACAAAAGAGGTCTAACGAACCTGGTGAAGATGAGAAAGCCTTTGCAGATAAATTGTACTTGACAGGAGACAGGTGCATGTTGGCGTACATATTTAGCTTTACCAGACTTGAGGTCCATCATTTTTCTAAAATTTCAAGCAGTAGGAAACAATTTGAGTCCAGACCTAAATGTACAAGTTTTACTCCAGTAATACAGATTCGAGTGACATTGATTTTGTAACATTTTGAGCAACTCTAAAATCGTCTAGAAATTAGTGACTAGTAACGCTTAGGGTACTTAATCATCACCAGCTTCGAAAATTAAACCATGATTTCAACAAACCATGTAGCAGATTGGAACAAACCGAATTAGTACCAACAATATTAAAGCCTAAGTTTAGAAAGGAGTTTAACTCAATAAGCATAATTAAGGCACTTAATCATCACTACAACGATTTTTTCTATTATGTCCATCCATGACTTACCTTTTTATTTATTTGTCACCCCACATGTCTAAACTTTTTTTTTTAATTTTAACTTACTTTTCAATGTAGTACCTATAGGTGTTCTAATAAGAAATACTCTTGCTTAGATTCCCCACTTCTATTATCCATTTGTATTTGAACGAACAACGGATTGATTGTAGAAAGAAAGAACCATGGTAAGGAAAAGAGATTTTTATGTGGTTTGTACCTATTATAGTGCTTCTCTGCTGCTGCTCCCATAACAAGCTTTCTGATCCCTTGCTGGGAGACGAGTTCTACAATTCCCTTCTCAATACAGTCCATCTCAATCACTATTTTTGAAGCCTCTACCTTCATTTATAAAGCCACGACACTAAAATAATTAGGACACTCATCAATTGCTCAAATCCAGTATCTTAAAAATAACTTATACTTCATTATCTGGAACCACTAAATAGTTTGATCTACCAACATTGCTTCTTCTAGGCTTCAACAAGTAAGTTGGTTGTTCCTTTTATCAAAGTTTGGAGTTTGACAAACCCACTTCTTTCTTTTAACTTAAATTGACATGTGGTACACCATGTAAAGTTCGTGCTTTGTGCATCGTTAAACTTGTTATTTCAGCAGCTAAACACCTTCTAGGTGCCAAGAAAAAGGAAAGAGTAAGAGATCAGAACAAATATGAATAATTTAATAGAAATGGACAAAGAAGAAATTATACCCCCGTTTGGCGACAAATGAGAAGGTAGTCATCCAGGGTCTTATATATGCTTTGTCTTTCTGTTTCCCAGTATTCCCTCACTATCATTTCCTGCAATGAGCTTGCGGGAGCTCTTGCACCCACTATAACCCAAGATGAAACTTGCATAAGTTTCGCTTTAAAATATTGATAATTAAGCTAGAAAAGCCAAATTGTTGAAGCAAAACCGGTGTAGTTAAATCATCTTGGTAAATTTCACTGCATAGTGTGTACTTAGGAATAAGTAATTTGATCAATTTCTCCTAAATGACTACACATCCTGAACTTAGTTCTCCTAAACAGTGGCTGATTAATTTTGAAAAGTTTCTTCTCAAGCTGTGGAAACATGCATTCAGATAGAGATGCGTTTGGATACTTGCGTTATGCGAGTGTGATGACATGCTTGCCTATACAGGTATACATGTTATTGAGACTTACTAAAGGGGATTAATTGCGCAGGCTGGTGAACGTGAAGGATGCAAATTCTCCTTCCTCCTGAGTTCTGCAAAGCCCATACCAGGATTGCTTTACACCCTTTCATGTCATTCCCCACAGCAACGTAGATCATGTCTTCAACCGCACATGTTATTGGAGCCTCTGAAATCTCGATTTTACGTGCCATGCTTCCCGAACCTATCCTCTACGAGGTTGATACCACAACTGGTGGCGTAAATTCCAGGCGCAAGAGAAAAGTCACAAGTCCTGAAACACGGTTAAACCTTCCCTTCCGTTTGGAAACTTATTTATTAGAACGCCCTTTGCCTTAGTTTAAAAAGTCTTGCAAATACGCCACTATAAGAATCAAATTTCCCGCAAAGAGAGAGAGAGAGAGAGAAAGCAATTTAAAAAAGAAGATTAGGTAAAAGTCTTTGTTAACTCCATAAAATTCCTGAGTGTGATTGAGAGTAAAAGGACCTGCCTGTTGTTTTCCACCTGCATGCATCTACTAAATTTTAATCCGTGATTTTCTATGATAGGAATCCGCAAGTTTTCAAGCGTGTCACTGATGACCTAACGGTTAAAAAATTCAAGGAACATCTCAAGCTGTCAAGATTCTTAATAGAGTTGCTTAAGATCCAAGCTTTCTATTGGTAAGAAACTGTCAAGATGTCATGTTCAATCAACTAATAAAGCCCTAAAACAATGTTTTAAACGACCCCAACATGTAGTCTGGTCAAGCAATCAAGCCACACACGTTAACCTCTTAGTCCTAAAGAAAGGTCATCCACCTCGCAAGACGACGTGGAAAGATGATCACGGGCAACATTCCACAGGGAAAGAGATATACGCCGGGGCTGAAGAGAAGAAGACGTTGAAGCCAAGCTTGATAATTTATGCCAATAATGTTGTTGCGTTCAGCTCTTTGGATGATTTAGACGAATATTAATTGGTTCTAAGTTTAAGAAATTATAGTTGATGACATCCCACTATTCATTTTAGTGGTTATACAGATTTTGAGTTTCTTAAACGTTATAATTTGAGAAGGTCCATACTCTTTTGCAACGAGCGATTTGTGTCGCATTTGATGCTAAAATATTTTGACAGTAACTTAAAACTTGTTTCTGGTATGTCCAACCAGTATCTTTTCACCACCATTTTGGTTGCTCCTGACTGTTAGAGGACCATATAGTGCAAGCATCTCATGTAATCTGCAATCTTTGATTGATTAGATGTGTTAGTTGACCCATGTCATTAATGATCCTATAATAACATCAGTATGAGAAAAATAAGTTGTAAAAAATTGGTTTTATCATCTCAAATGGTGACAAGGGAAAGGAACATTTTGACAAAGCAATCGCTTGGTGAGCAAGTATCCAAAACGCGTAAAACTAGTATATTAAAATTTTGACGAAGTAGTCGCTTGATTAGATGTGTTAGTTGACCCATGTCATTAATGATCCTATAATAACATCAGTATGAGAAAAATAAGTTGTAGAAAATTGGTTTTATCATCTCAAATGGTGACAAGGGAAAGGAACATTTTGACGAAGCAGTTGCTTGGTGAGCAAGTATCCAAAACGTGTAAAACTAGTATATTAAAATTAACAATTAATCACATATTATACTATAAATTGATTGAGGCCGACTAATCATAATATTGAGTCATTTTCTTAGATAGTTAGGCATACACCAGACAAAATTCCTATTCATAAACTTCATAAAAGGATGACATCAATGTAGGGGTTGTCGAGTCAACAAACCACCTCCTTACTAAAGAATTTTTTTTCTTTTTTGTTAAGTAAACGAACTTTACATATAAGACATCATTGCAAGATGATTAGGGACATAAGCTTATAATGGGATCATATGCAATATTACATTACATCAAAGATGGTCTCCTTAAGTTTCTAAGGATGTTGAATAAATAAGTTTTTAACAATTCCAAGGATCTTTCTAACATGTTAAAATCTATATGTTTTAAGCCTTTTGATGACCACCCGGAAGATCATCATTACCTAACTTGCAATGCTTAGTAGATTTTGAAGACACCAAATTTAAGGGAATCTTAACTACAGCAACAAAAATCTTCTTAGATTTATATATTTGCCAATAGAAAGATCAATTACTTAGGAAACATATGTACTGAAGTTAAAGATCAGAAAGATACCAACAAAAACAAGAGGTCTAGGAGAAAGCCGTCCTTTGGTCAACACAAGCAGATCTCAAATCATGACATACTTTGTTAGGCAGGCCACCCCAGAAAAAGCCTAATCGCTAAGGACAACAATGTTCTTTCCAGTCCATTGCCCTAACTTCGTTGGTAGTCAACAGAGGCAGACCAAATGGCTCGGGTTCCAGTCATCCCACACTCTCTCTCCCCAATTACCTATGAAAAATACAGTATTCTTGTCATTACAGTATGTTTATTTGGCTGAAACCCCCCATTTTAAGTTTAAACATCAGCAAGAACATTCAGAATTTCATTTTTACTAAAAATGGAAACCGTTCTATCTACCTTGTTAGATTAAGGCAGATGAAACTAATTCTTTTTTATTTCAATTGGGAGGTTGGAAATTCAAAATTCCGTCGCCAACCAGGATGAGACTTGTATCAGTGAATTGATTAATAAAAAGGTATGAAGATGTGCTGTTGAATTAAAAACAAATAAGAAAAGACTAAGAAATAAAACAAAACCTTTGACCTTGATATGGTTGTCGGGCTAGCGCACTAGAAGCATTTAGAAAAGGGAATAGCTTTTTGCGGAACATATGACTAAGCTCGAATGCATCAAATGACAGAATCATACGACCTCGATGCTGTTTTCCTCCATCGTTTGTCAATTCATAGAACAACTCGACCCACCGAGGACCTTTCAGATCATGGAATCAAGCCTATGAAATTCTTGAAAAACTAAGCTTCCGTCCTTCCCCAGGGTTAGAATTTTCCGGGAGACAATTCTGGATAGTTTCGATGGAATGGAAATTTCAAAATCAATTTTCTGTAATCTTGTGGAAATCCTCATGGCTTAGTCAACCTTAAGTTAGTCTTCCAAACTTGTTTAAGAAGTAAAACAAAACCTTTGACCTTGATATGGTTGTCGGGCTAACGCACTAGAAGCATTTAGAAAAGGGAATAGCTTTTTGCATAACATATGTGTTAAAGGACTCCACGCCACCTGTCCGTGCCACGTCAACCGGAGCTGCCACGTCACCAGTCGCGCCACGTCAGCCCTAGACTCTCCAGACCCGGACGCCCGACTGGATCACTCGACCCGCGCCGCGACCCGCTTCCCTGCGATCGCGTTCGTCGTTCGTCCGAAATCTTCTCCGACGCCATCTGCGATTTCTTTCCAGATTTAACAGATTTGATTTGTATCTAATTGTAAATGTTTTTCGATTCTGTAAATGATGCAAAGCATCGTATATATTGTAATTGTTTTGTGAATAAATGAATCATCGGGAAATTTCACAAAATCACATATCTAGGGTTCTTCCTCTGTCGCCGGAATTTAATCAATTCCGGTCATCTTCTCCGTTGTGTCCTTTCTTTCATGGTATCACGAGCCCACGGCTAACCCCACATTCCGATCCCATCGACCATGTCTTCTCTAGAATCTCCCCAGCCTATCGAACCCTCCACCCCCAATTCCTCCTCTGAAATCCCGACCATGCCGGCAACCACAAACCCCTCTTCGCAGCCCGCCGCCCCTTCCCCCTCCTTCCAGGAGCGCTTTGATGGCTCCAATTTCATCAGTTGGCGCACCCGCCTCCTCCCTTTTCTGATTTCTCACCGCCTCCTTCCGATTCTCGAAGGAACTGAGCCCGCTCCTCCCCGTATCCTTCCCTCCCCGACCGGATCCGAGAGCCCGAATCCCGCCTACGCCGAGTGGCTCACTCGCGACCAAACGGCGTTGAGCTGGATTCTCGCGACTTCGACGAATTCCATCGTCACCCAGCTCTCGGATCTCCGTTCTTCTGCGGCGGCGTGGGCCTTTCTCACCAAATCCTACGCCGCCCAATCGTCCGCCCGTGCCAATGCCCTCCGCCTTCAACTCCATACCATCACCAAGGGCTCCCGTTCCGTCACCGAGTTCTTCCATGACCTCAAAGCCCTCCTCGACCAACTCGGTGCCATCGGCGTCAAAATTGACGACGCGGAGTACACCGGCCAACTCTTCCGCGGCCTGGGCGACGACTACGACACCCTCGCGACCTCCGTCTCCGTCCAGAACGAGACCAATCCCCTCACTCGTGAGGCGATTCATGGTCTGATTCTGGCTCAGGAGGGCCGTTTACGCGGTCGCGGGGTTGCCGCCGTCACTCCGGCGGCCTTCGCTGGCTATCCGGGCGCCTTCCACGGCCAACCCCCTCCCGACCCACTTGTCGCTAACCCTAAGCCCGACCCGGCCTTCTCACCCGCTCACCCGACTCACCCGCACCCCAACCCGCCCACCCGAGCAGGCCTGCTTCCTACTCCCCCCACCCAGGCCTGGTCCAATCGCGGGAATAATCGGGGCCGACGTCGCTCTGGGCCGTTCTGCGGGTTGTGCAAACGGGCCGGGCACCACGTCAGCAGCTGCCCGGAGCGGTTCAACCCGCAGTTCAACCCGCCCCGTTATTCTCCCGCCCCGGCCCACTCCTCCCCGCGTGCCCATATTACCTACCCTGGACCACCCCCCACTGGATCCCCGACTCCACTGCCTCCCTACTATACGTACCATACACCCTCCCCCACCGAATCATCGCCTCCTCTACCGCCCCACTATAATTACCCTGTACCCTACCCCACCGAATCCTACCCCTCACCGCATGCCCACTATACTTATCATGCACCCTACCCCACCGAATCCCACCCTTCCCCGCATGCCCACTATAGCTACCATGCACCCTACCACACCCAATCTTTTCCCTCAGCTCATTTTTCCTCGCTTCCCCCTCCGGTCTCTCACTATGGCCCTCCCAACCCCCCTCCCTCCGCCCTTGACCTCGCCTCTTGGCTTCCTGATTCTGGGGCTTCCCATCATGTCACTGATTCCACCGCCGGTCTCTCTCATGTGACACCCTACACCGGCTCTCAACAACTCACCGTGGGTGACGGAGTCTCCCTTCCCATCACCCACACAGGTACTCTCCGCACTCCTTCTTTTACTTTATCCCATGTCCTTGTTGTTCCCTCCATTACCAAAAATCTACTCTCTGTCTCTCAATTTACGTCCGATAATTCCTGTTATTTTCTCTTCTCCTCTACTCATTTTTGGGCTGTCTCTTATCTCACTGGTCAGGTCCTGCTCCACGGAATCCTTGATCGTGGTCTCTATCGTCTGACCCCCCCGGGTGCCCCCTCCTCCCCTCATGCCTATGTCGTTGCCAACCCCAGCACTCTCTCCTTGTGGCATCGTCGTCTCGGGCATCCCTCGTCTCCTGTTCTTCTCCAATTTTTGAAGTCCTCAGCCATAAAGTACACCACCCCTCCCTCCCCTCCTTGTACGGCGTGTGCCCTTAGTAAGAGCCACCGCCACCCCCACCCTCCCTCACCATCTAGGTCGTCCTTTCCGTTACAGTTGGTCCATTTTGATGTATGGGGCCCGTCCCCTATTGACTCCTTTAGTGGTAATAAATATTATGTGTGTTTTGTTGATGATTTCTCCCGATTCACTTGGCTATACACTTTCTCTTCTCGTTCTCAATTTCTCCATATTTTTACTGCCTTTCACACGTTTGTTGAAAATCAACTCCGGTGTCGCCTTCAAGCCATTCAATGTGATGGGGCTCCTGAGTTTCTCTCCTCCGCGCTCCAGACGTACCTCCAGCAACATGGCATTCACCAACGCCTCTCCTGCCCCTACTCTCCGTTTCAAAATGGCACCGCTGAGCGCAAGCATCGTCACATAGTTGAGATGGGTCTTGCTCTCCTCACTCAAGCCTCTGTTCCGTCGCACTTTTGGGACTTTGCTTTTGAGACTGCCGTGTTTCTCATCAACCGCCTCCCGACCCCGCTTCTGGACCACCGCTCTCCCTGGCAGGTACTTTTTCACCAGCCCCCTGATTGCTCACAACTTCGAGTCTTTGGCTGTGCAGTTTTCCCCTACCTTCGTCCCTATGCTCCCCATAAACTTGCGCCTCGCTCCCAGGCCTGTGTCTTTTTGGGCTACCCGCCGAGTTTCCGAGGCTACCGTTGCTACAACCCTCAGACACATCGCATCTTCATTGCTGCCGATGCTATCTTTCATGAGGATGTCTACCCTTACCACCGTCCCTCATCCCCTACCCCCTCTCCCGCCCCCTCCCCTCTCCCCACATTGGTTCCTATTCCCGTCCCTCTCCCAGAGATTGCCTCTCCCTCGTCCCCTACTCCCACAGATTCCCCAGATTCCCTCGCTTCCCCCTCCTCTCCACCACCTTCCCCACCTTCCCCACCCGCTCCTCCACCCGCTCCCCGCCCTGTCACCCGTCTTCAGGATGGCACCATTGCCCGCCGCACCCTCACTTGCCACCAGACCTATGCCCTCACTGCCTCTGCTCACCCGTATCCAGAACCCACCTGCTTCACTCAGGCTGTTCGTGATCCTCACTGGCGGGAGGCCATGGCTGCGGAGTACACTGCCCTCATCCGCAATGGAACGTGGGTCCTCGTTCCTCCTCCTCCCGATGCTCGTCCCATTGGCTGCAAATGGATCTTCAAAGTCAAGCTTCGCTCTGATGGATCTCTTGAACGCTACAAGGCTCGCCTCGTGGCGAAAGGTTTTCACCAGCAAGAAGGCATTGATTTCACTGAAACCTTCAGTCCAGTTGCCAAGCCAGTCACTGTTCGCACTGTCCTCTCCTTAGCCTATTCTCGTGGGTGGACCATCCGCCAGCTCGATGTCTCCAACGCCTTTCTTCATGGCCATCTCAATGAAGTCGTCTACATGGAGCAACCACCCGGCTTTGTGGACTCTTCTTGTCCAACCCATGTCTGCCGTCTCCACCGCTCCCTCTATGGACTCAAGCAAGCACCCCGTGCTTGGTACCAACGGTTGAGCTCGTTTCTCCTATCTATTGGTTTTCTCATCTCCGCTGCTGACACCTCCCTGTTCACCCGCCATACACAGCGGTACAGCATCATCCTCCTTGTCTATGTTGATGATATTATTTTGACCGGGTCCCCCCAGGCCCCCATTGCTGCTCTTCTGCAGATACTTCAGCAGGAATTTGCTCTTAAAGACTTGGGTCCCATTCACTACTTTCTTGGGGTTGAGGTGCAACCGACTGTGGATGGTCTTCTTCTTCACCAGGCGAAATTCACTCATGACATCCTCGCTCGTGCCAAGATGACCGATGCCAAGGCTGTGTCCACCCCGTGCACTACTGACGATCCCCTCTCCCTGTGGAGTGGCGACCCCCTCCCTGATCCTGCTCTTTACCGCAGCATTGTTGGTGCCTTGCAGTATCTCACTCTCACTCGTCCTGACATTGCCTATGCTGTTAACACTGCATGCCAGTTTCTTCACTGCCCCACCACCGAACATTGGCAAGCTGTTAAGCGCATCCTGCGTTACTTGGCTGATACTCCTCGCCTTGGTCTTCGCCTCACTCGAAGCACCTCTACGTCTCTTCATGCCTTCTCTGATGCAGGTTGGGCCGGTGACCGTGACGATCGTCGCTCTGTTGGTGGCTTTTGCATTTTCTTAGGCACCAACCTTATCTCTTGGAGCTCCCGCAAACAACGCACTGTTGCCCGCTCTAGTACTGAGGCTGAGTACAAGTCCCTTGCCGACACCACTGCTGAACTCATGTGGCTTGAGTATCTCCTCAGAGATCTTCGTGCCCTGCCTCCTCACCCCCCCACCTTGTGGTGTGACAACCTCTCTGCCCTCTACCTGACTGCCAACCCCGTGTTTCATGCTCGCACCAAACACATTGAGATTGACTTCCACTTTGTTCGTGAACGCCTTGCCCGTGGTCAACTCTACTTGCAGTTCATTTCCTCTGTGGATCAACCTGCTGACATCTTCACCAAAGGTCTCTCCTCTGCTCGGTTTCGTCTTCTCCGTTCCAAGCTGACGGTGCAATCTGCCCCATCAGCTTGCGGGGGGATGTTAAAGGACTCCACGCCACCTGTCCGTGCCACGTCAACCGGAGCTGCCACGTCACCAGTCGCGCCACGTCAGCCCTAGACTCTCCAGACCCGAACGCCCGACTGGATCACTCGACCCGCGCCGCGACCCGCTTCCCTGCGATCGCGTTCGTCGTTCGTCCGAAATCTTCTCCGACGCCATCTGCGATTTCTTTCCAGATTTAACAGATTTGATTTGTATCTAATTGTAAATGTTTTTCGATTCTGTAAATGATGCAAAGCATCGTATATATTGTAATTGTTTTGTGAATAAATGAATCATCGGGAAATTTCACAAAATCACATATCTAGGGTTCTTCCTCTGTCGCCGGAATTTAATCAATTCCGGTCATCTTCTCCGTTGTGTCCTTTCTTTCAATATGACTAAGCTCGAATGCATCGAATGACAGAATCATACGACCTCGATGCTGTTTTCCTCCATCGTCTGTCAATTCATAGAACAACTCGACCCACAGAGGACCTTTCAGATCGTAGAATCAAGCCTATGAAATTCCTGATAAACTAAGCTTCCGTCCATCCCCAGGGTTAGAATTTTCCGGGAGACAATTCTGGACAGTTTCGATGGAATGGAAATTTCAAAATCAATTTTCTGTAATCTTGTGGAAATCCTCATGGCTTAGTCAACCTTAAGTTGGTCGTCCAAACTTGTTTAATGACCACACCATGAGACTAGTATATATCCATTTATACTTTCATAGGATTCATCTTCGATACATTTCTTTTTCAACTCTCATGCACATCTCTTGATGGCCATCCAAGCCCTTAATTTCTTGGTAGAAATAAGTGTAGGATTGTAACCTTCCTGCGTATCATATCAAATTCTTTAAAGATTATCCAATTTGTTAGTTCTTTAACTCTCACCATCCTCAGGTAACTAAGAATATGAAATAATAATTGAAGACCTTTAATAGTACAAATAACACCATCTAGAAATAGGAAAAAGTAATTGTGAGTTGCTTCTTACATTGAAAACCAAAAAAAAAAACTTGAATTTTCCTTCCCAGTTCTTTTTCTAAGTTGAGCTTTAGAAGGGAAAGAGATCTTGTAGAGAAACTCTATACGAAAGATATTATACATCAAGAGGAACTATACAAATACTTCTAACATTTGCTTTTGTACACCACAGGTAGAAAATACCATAACTAAGCTAAAAGAAGTCGTATCACCATTGGAAGTAAGAAATAAGAAAGATCAACAAAGAGACAAACAAATCTAGAAAACTAATAGAAGATAGTAGCAGAATCACGCGACTGGGAAATGGGACAAATGCGACGAAGACTAAGTAGGAGCTTCTCCATAATGATATCTTGAGGGGACCGTTGGGATGAAGATGGTGCTGCAAATGAAGCCTTCATGGGTTCAAGAACCGTCCAGACATGTGACTGAAGTTCTGGCCGTTTCTTCCTATCCTTCTCACAGCACTTCAATGCCAATCGAGCCAACTTCTGAGCAAGATCAATTGGCCAGTCTCCAGCTGAAGCATCCAAGAGGGATTTCAAATTTCTTGCTTTTAGAGAATGTTTCACTTTGTTCGCTATTGAGCCGGGTTTGCTTCCAGTCAACAACTGTAGTAAAATGACTCCAAACGCATAAACATCTGACTTCAATGTTAGCTCTCCAGTTTCAACAAACTCAGGATCTATGTAACAAAGAGTGCCTTTTAGATTAGTTATACAACAGAGTGTTCTAGTGTCCCGCGAGCTTGCTTCAGGGCGTAACATGCGGCAGGTTCCAAAGTCCCCCAGTTTACTGACGAAGTTGGCATCAAGGAAAATGTTGGAGGGTTTTAAATCGCCATGTACTATTGCGTGTGGTTTATTAGAGTGAAGATACATAATAACAGAGCATAACTCTATGGCAATCCGCACTCGAATCTGCCATGATAATGGAGGAGTATTATCCTTACAATTGAGTCGATCTTCAAGGTTTCCATTGGGAACATACTCATAGACCAATGCATAGATTTCTGTACAACATCCAAAGAGTTTCACTAGATTGGGATGCCTCAGTTTTCTCAATACACCAACCTGAGACAAAATAAACTTGTCAAAAGGAATGCCACAATTTTGATCCTACCTTTTCAATTCTTCAAGTGCAACTTTTATTGCTGCAGTTCCTTTTCTAAAAATAAAATAATTGCAACTGTGAATAAGGAAAGTTTATTTCATGAAAAAGAAGTGTAGTAATTTGTAGTCTTCGATCATGTTACGTTCTATCGAGTAAAACATACACATTACTATAGAAATGTAAGCATGAATAACATACTCATAGTTTGTATATATAAGCAGCATAGTCATTGATCCTAATGATAATAATGTGGGCAACTTTTAAAATGCACGAGATTAGAAAACCAAACAATCGATCCTCGATACCAAAGCTAGAAACCCAATAACATAAAACTAAATTAAGATTTCACTTTATTTTCCAATGAGTGAACAAACCTCCATTTGAAATTCTAGGGGGCCTTGTGGGCAATGAGCAGTTTCCCTTTGGGGATTTAGCCTCTTTATAGCGACCTCCGTTTGTCGTAGGTTACCTCTATATACCTTCCCATATCCTCCCTCTCCAATTTTTGAGGCTTCACTGAAGTTTTCAGTAGCTTCTTCAATATCAGGGAGTGTGAACTCAATGAATTCAATCATGTTTTCCGTTGAGCTCCTTTGGTTTGCTCCCACCGAATTCACGCTATCCTCTTGCAGCTCATCCATCCTTTTCTGTAGCTCTACAATTTGGCTCTGCAATAGCGTTTCTTGCCTTTTAGAAAACATGAGATCTTTCATTAGTTGATCTCTCTGACTCTTCACTTCTTCTAGTTCTTTGTCTTTTGCTAATGTTTCCTCCGTTTTTCCTTGTGTCAACTCTTCTTGAGCCTGTTGAACAGATTATTGGCAACTTGAATAAAATTTCAGACCATTTAAAGTCCATGTTATTGTATATTTTTCAATCATAAGGCCTGCGACAGCCACGTTTAGGGCGTGCAATATCTTGAACTCTCTCTTTTCTAGCAAGTAGAAATACACTTTGGCATAGAAGTTTGAGAGAGAAAAAAACTATCTCCACAAATGGATATAGATCTATTGTTTATGTTAGTTTGCAGAAGTTCTAAATAGCCAGAAGCTTTACCGTGCCTAGAGCCTCAACTTCCCTTTTAGGGGTCTCCTCGTTGGGCCTGCAAGGAAGATACAATGGTTTTCTGTCGTTAATTTTCCAGTTTCGATTTCTGCTCTTTTGGAAAGTTTGAAAGCCTCTCCTTCAAGAGCATTATAAAGGAATTTATGCTTTGTATGTAATGGATCTAAGCATAAGCATAATTGGCTATACATAGAACAAACCTGTTGAAGATGAAAAGGCCTTTGCAGACAAATTGTATGTGACACGAGATAGCTGCTCGTTCGCACACATATTTAGCTTTATCAGACTTGGGTTCCAGTGTATTTCTGCCATTTCAGGAAGTGGTTAAGCAATCTGAACTCAAATGTGAGTATTGAGTGACATCGATTTACTTAACGCTAATTTGAGTTCTCCAAAATTGTGTGAAAATCTGTGATTATTCAAGCATAGAGTGCATCATCACCAGCAACATAATAAAATAAAAAGTAATAATTCAACAAATCTAGGAGTCAGATTTGAAAAGACTATAGCAACAATAATAAACACTTACTCTAATAAGGGATTTGGTTAACTACGTATGTCAACCTATTACTCAATATCCTTTGGATAAGGATATCCCTAAGCCAAAGTGAACAAGCAATGTGAAATTTTTTGTTTATTCCATCCCTGATTTACTTCTTTATTTACTTTTTAACCTTTTTTTTCTCTCTTAATTCCCTATTCACAAATTGTCTCAATCATCCTACTTCTCTTATAGTTTAATCATTGTTCTCTCAAAAATTGGCAATAGATATAGCACTATGGTGGGAATCATGCCATTATCTTACCAAGTTTGACAATAAATGTGTAACTTAGATGCAAGTATTAATATATATATATATATATATATATATACCACTGTCTTATCATGAGATAATCAAAATATATAATTATTGAACAAAAATAAACAAGATGAAATGAAAAAACCACTTTTGTGGTTCATACCTTCTACGGTTCTTCTTTACTACTGCTCCCATAACAAGCTTCTTGATACCATGCTGACAGATGGATTCTACAATCCCTTTCTTGATACAATCCATTTCAATTACTAGTTTTTGAGCTGGTACCTGTATTTATAAAACCACAAGGCTAAGAAACATTATAAAGCTCACCAACTGCTGAAAGCAAAACATCTAAAAAAGTATCTTATTGGATGGATGCTTACAACTGATATGTTGAACTATTATATTAGTAGATCAAACAAGTTTATAATTTCAAGTAGCCTTTAACATGTGAATTGTTTCTAACTTTTGTCTATTTTTTTCCTTTGAACCTTCTCGTTTCTATCATCTTCGTTCGACATGTGATCTATCATGTGAAGTTAGTGATTCCTAAAATCTTAAATTTATTGTGGTAAACCCGTTTTTTGGCGATCACAAAAGAACAAGAAAAGAGAATAGAAGTAGTAAATGGGAACGAGAAAAAATGCCCAGATATAAATAGAAGAACAAGATTCATACCCCTAATTTGCGACAGATAAGAACGTATGCGTCCATGATCTTGTTCATATGCTGTCTTTCAGTTTCATGGTACTCCCTTACAATCTTTTCTTCCATTGAGCTTATTGGGGCTTGTGTACCCACTGCAAACCAAAAAAAAAAAAAAAAACTCATAAATCTCACATCGAAACATTGAAAATTAAGCTAGAAAACCAAGCTCCTGGAGAAAAAACTGAGTTAAATGCAAGTCGTGTGATTAGATCTCTGCCAAAGAACAGAAAAAAAGATTGAGCAATTTCACCTATGCAAGCCTATATACATGTAATTGTACTTGGGACTTACTAAAGGGAATCACTTGTGCAGGCCGATGAACGTGAAGGATGCAAATTCCCTTTCTTCCAGAGTTCTGCGCAGTACTTAACAGGATTGGCTTGTACTTTTTCACATCTATCCCCAGAGCAACGTATGTCATATCCTGTATAACAGGAGATATTGGCTCCTCGGAAATCTCGGGTTCAAGTGCCATGCTTCCCCGAACCCAAGTAATATCACAGCTGGTAGCACTGATTGCAAGGACAAGAGAAACCTCAGGGGAAACAACAGGAACAAGTACTGCAAAACTTAATCATCGTATTCCTCGTCCTGAAAAAGGGATTTGACCATTCCTTCCATTTCGAAACTGATTTATTTGAGCACTCTCTTGCTTCTTCAGACCTGCCATTCTAAACTCAAGTTTAGAATCTTTGCTAATAATCGACGTTAGCAAATTTCTGGAGAGGAGAGAGGAAGAGAGAGAGAGAGAGAGAGAGAGAGAGAGAGTTTTATGAAGATGAATCGGAAAAAGTTTTTGTGGATTCTGTGATGTTTGTGAGCTCCGATGGGCATCATTTAAGATAAAGGTAATGTTTGCCTGGATTCGTCATGCAATTCGTCATGCTATACCAGTATATACCCAGGAGAAGCGTGAAGTTCAACAACTCAATTTTAAATTAAAAAAAGAATAACCATTTTACTTTCCTTTATCAACAAAAAAAAATAAAAAACTATCAAGTACTGCTATAGAAATTATGCTTACGGGAGACGTCATTATAGAACGAAATGAGTAAAAGAGAGAATTCTCAAAACTGCAAAAAAAAAAAAAAAGGAATGATTAAGGATCAAATTAATTCTTAAATGCAAGGATAGATACCACCTATGTTGATACAAGTAATTAAATATTCGGTGGTCTAATTTTGTTTCCCTTGCATTTTGAATTTGGAAAAGTTGTCTCTTCTCAGTTGAAAGGACTCGAAGAGCGGCCATATGACCAAGACAAATCAGCTGACCAATTCCAACCTAGTATCATGGGTTTATGTTTTAAAAGGTCATTAAATTTTTAATCCATGATTTGCGGTGATTAAAAATCTGCAAGTCTTCAACTGTTTCGCTTATGACTTAATGGGTTAACGATTTCAAGCCATATCCCAAGTTAGTCAAGATTCTTTTAGATTTCTCAAGTTTCTAGAATTCCTTAAGGTCGAAGCTTTCTTTGTGTTAATGGCCGTGAAGAAGATATCACATCAACAATCAACTGACAAAATCCTAAAACAAATGTTTTAAAGAGCTCCACCCTGTAATTTGGTCAAGTAATCAAGGTCTTCACGGCAACCTCTCTATAATAAAGATAGCATGACCGCCGCGAAAATGGGCCCCATTTCGAGAAGATGTTGGCGGATATCCGAGGAATCTCCATTTATCCTTTTTGAAGTCGGCGAACTTGTTAATTTCTACAAATAACGCTGTTAGTATTGGGAATCTGGATGGTGATGTTCCAACTAATTCGTCAAGTTTACTGGCTATACAGAGTTTGAGCTTCCTAAACGGTAAAAGTTGAAGACGTAGATGTTCTTCCCTTGATGTGATGATCTTCATTTGACATTGATAAAGGTAAGTGTTATTCTAAATCAGACATAAGGGTGGGCCCTAACTTTATACGTAACGAAGTTTTTTCACCTATTGTCTTAAGGTTTTAAAATGAATAATCATACTTTAATATAATATTAGCGTTAAGGATGAGTTTTCGTTTTATAATTTTTAGATTTTAAAATTAGACTTTTATCCACATATAATATTTGTGTCAACATGAAGTCAATGAAGGGAAAAGTCAACCTCTGTCAACATGGGCCGAGCTGATGAAATGGCATATGTTATAAAGCAGGCCACCTCAGAAGAAACCCAAGAGTGCTGACAACAATATTCTTGCGATTGAAGTCCTGTTTTTGGCTGGAACTTCCATATTGAATCTAAACCCTTGAGTAAGGACATTAAGAATTTCTTGTTTATCAACATAAAAGCGTGTCCTATCCAGCTTGTTAAACGAAAACAGACGGAAGCAATTTTTCTATTTGTTCCAATTGAGGAGGTTGGAATTTGAAAATTCCTTGTCAAGCCAGGATGACACTTGTTGGGTGCATTGGTTAATTACGAGGCACGAAGATTTGCTATTAAATAAAGAACAAACAAGAAAAGACTAAGAAGTAAAACAAGGAAACAAAACCTTTGACTTAATGGGTTGAGAAATCCTAGAAATTTCCTTTTAAACCTCCGTGCTTTGCACGCAAAGCCTTGAAAAACTTTCGGAAAGAGGTAAAGAGAAAGGACCGGCGAGAGGAATGACAATATAAATTTAAGGAAACGGTTCTTTCACTTCACTTCCAAATAGCAATTGCGGGAAGAACTGAATATTTCAATTTTCAATAATGAACTTTTTAATTATGTTGAAAATGGATATTGTCCTATATTAAAAGCAAGAAAATGAGTCATAAATTTATAAGTGATGAGATTTTTTCACTTAATACTTTAAGATTTTAGGATAGACATTTATACTCTAATATGATATCAAAGTCAGGAATAGGCCTCTACTTCATAATCTTCTATATGTTAAAGTTGGGTTTCAGTCCACTTGCAATACTTATATAAGTATGCAAGTGAGGGGTAGTGTTAAAAATAGATGCTATCCCACATTGAAAGCAAGAAAATGGGTCTATGGTCTTATAAGTAATGAGAAATTTTCACCTAATCTCTTAAGATTTTAGATGTGCTTTCATACTTTAAACTAGCTCCTATAAATCAAAGACAAGATATTATATTTGAGGTTTACTTGGAAATCCCATGGCATAAATTTTCTTATGATTATTTGAATGCCCTTCGCTGTAGCGGCTATTTTCATTCTGCATGCTTGGTTTGGTTCCTGGGCATATGCTGAGAAAATTTACGAATTCAAATGGTAAAGATTTGAAAAGAATAAAGTATGATTGTTCTAGTTGTTCTCCTCACCGCGTATCTAAGTCATACCTTCAATAACTACCAACCCCGCCAGAAAGATCTCCCATTGAGACTTTGACAAATGTGTATCCTTTAGGTTTAGCTCCCTAGAAAATTTTGGTTCGTTTCTGGCACAAAAGGGATGGGTTAGTAGAACGGCTGACACGAAGAGGTCAGAGTCGAAGGCTTTATGTGAGGTCGGAGCAGCTACTGGTAGACAAATATCACGACAAGTACAGGCGGCGACTTTCTTGACAACGTCAGCGTTTCTGCAGTATATGGAACATGCACTGAAAATGAAAATGAAAATGAAAACATCTTATGTATAGTTCTACATTTAGTTCGTCTTCCACACGTGTTTAACAACTTTACCATAAGACTAATGTATGCATATATGTGACTATCATATATTGTATATTCTTTGATTTTCCAATAAAGCAACGTCAGAAAATTTAACACTACTACTTTTTTTTCTGTCATCTCAGATGCTCATCCCAAAAATGGCTTTCCAAATTCGATTTCTTGGTAAAAATAAGCGTGGGCTTTTGAAACAAGTTTTGTGATTCTTGAACTCAAGGATTAGATAGCAAGCTACTCTTAGCATTGGGATGCTTAGGGATACAAAGGTGGCAACAACAATTTGGAATGGTAAGATGAATTTACCTTAGAATATGAGATTTTCATGACATATACTTACAAGTAATATCAATATTTGCCCAAGCCTAATAATATGATAGAAGATAAGCTTGTGTGGATTGTTTCAGTTAATACAAGGTACTCAATTAATTTTTCTTGGAAAACTATTACTCCTCAAGGTTCTAAAGTGAATTGGCATGCAATCGTATGGTTCAAGTATGCAATTCTTTGCCTGTGTATATTACTATGACTTGGTATAAAGAAATGGCTAGCAACCAAGGATAAACTTCAGTTTCTTTAAATGTCTAAAGATAAGACTATGCCACACATTAGAAGAGTCCAAGAACCACATCTTTACAGGGTGCTCATACTCAATAGCAATATGGGAATGTTTGTAGACTATGCTCAGTGAATGGTATCCTATCTTTCATGGGGTATAAGAATTACTTGACTTCTTCGACATGCAAAATGGAAGAGTTTCAAAATAAATATCTTTAAATCCTTTTTTGCTTTATTTGTTTGTGCTATCTAAAACAAAATGAATAATGGAATTTATAGATACATTGTTGGTTCAAAAGTTATGACTCTTGAGGCTATTAAAAGGCTTGTTAGAAATAAATTTGTCAAAATAATGAAAATACTCAATATAACTGAGAATTTGTATATCAATATACTTTGAGGTTAGATTATGCTATTTTTATTTGACTTGATGCTATATGTGGTCTTTACCTAGGGATATGTCTCCTGTCTCATCATGTACATTTACAAATTAGATATATAATTCATTTAGTTACCCACAAAAAAAAAGTATGCCAGATAATGAAGGACTATTATCCTTGTGTTGATCAAATTTGAGCTTACATGGTGAAGGTTTCCGTAGACAAGCACAAAAGCTTTCAAAGAAGATTCAATGGGTTTCAATAGACTAGGATGCCTTAATTGTATCTAATGCCTCCATCCTAATCAATGGGTTTCAGTAAACTTAATTGTATCTATTCAATATGATCCATCGGGAATATCCTCATAGACAAGTTCAAGAACTTGTGGACAACATCTAATGAGTTTCACTAGATTGGGATGTCTCAATCGACTCAATATAACAACCTAAAACAAAATCAGTGGAGTTGGATGGAATTTCATGCTTTTGATTTAACCTTTTCTATTTTGGAAGTACAACTTTGTATTCTTGACATTTTGAATTGTGAACAATAAAAGTTTAGCTCACGATAATTCACCAATCAAAATAGTCTACAATCCCACCATGTGAATATAAAATAATGATTTATAATCAATATACTCAAAAGAACATTTTTATCAAAGGTGTAGTTTGTGGGCACCTCTATAGAAGAAAGTGGCTTATTCTCACTCCTAATAAATGATATAATCCTCTTAAGTTCTTGTACAAATAAATTATAAAATGACAAAAAATTTAAAAAATTTCTACTTGTTTTAAGGAAAAAAGTAATTGCATGTCTTAGATTTAAAGTTTTTATAAACTTATGTATCCAAAATATAAAATAAAAGAATTCAGTTTAGGATTGAAAATCGTATGATCCACATGTAGATGGTGAAAAAACCTGCAACTTATCAAACGCACGGAACTAGAAAACCGAGCAATCTTGTCTTGGTACTGTAGCCAAAATCCCAATAATTATGACTAAATAAAGGTTTCAACTGATTTTCAAGGATTCGACAAACCTCCATTTGGAATTGTTGGGGGACTTGTGCATCATGAGAATGCGTCCCTTGTAGATGTGGCATCTTTATAGCGACCTCAATTTGATGCAGGTTACCTCTATATATTTCCCCAAAACGTCCATGTCCGATTTTCAAGGCTCTGCTGAAGTTTAGAGTAGCCTCTTCAATATCACAGAGCGAGAACACAGAATTCAGTCATGTTTTCTGTTGACCCTTTTTGCTTTCTTCTCAATTCTTCGGCTTCTATCAGCAAATTATCACGCTCCACTTTCAACTGATTCACCCCATTCTGTAGCTCTGCAATCTCTTTAATAATGTCTCTTTTTTTTTGTGAAAATGTAAATTTAATTAATAAATATTAAAATACAAAAGTACAAGGACATATTCCATCATTACAAAAGCATCATATTTATAAAAGGATGGAGGCTGAAAGCCTCCAAATTTCATTCAAAATTACATTTTCTTGGGAGGGTTTTATATTTCTAAACAAAGAAGTTCTTCCTCATATTGTCCTCTTTATTTTTGTTAAGAGAATAAAAATATCAATTGTTTTTCCTTAAAAACTTCTTTTATTTCATTTAGTTATATACAATAAATACAAGCTAAAAAATATATCTTAAGAAATTTAATAGTTAAATCCTTACTTTAAATAGTTTTGATCATCCATTATAGTTTTTCACTTCAGCCTCCAATGTCATGTCTATTCCACTTCGTGCAATAATACTTTTGCAAATAATCCTTGTCCATGTGCATTCGAAAAAAAGATAACTCTTATTTTCTATATGAAACTAACAAAAATCACAATAAATGTTTATCAAAGAAAGTCACTATACAATTTTTGTTGTTATAGAAAGCTTATCTTTACACACAAGCCATCCAATGAAATTATGTTTGCTAATGCCACCCATCTAAATTAAGTCATACAAATCCACTACTTCATTAGTTTGCTAAAGATCATTATATATCTATTTGCAACAATATGTAGAACTTGAAAAAATAGAGGTAAGTGTATACCTTAACTTGAGAAGACTCTGTCAACTCTAAACCATGACACCTTTTATGTCCAACTACATTACTAAAGTTCTTTTACACTTTGTACTATGAATCCATTTACTTTATAATAAATTTTTTGGGAGATTTATGAGATTCCAAAGCATACATCCTAGAATGATTTTATTCCAAATTTTAAGATTCAGTAAACCTAATCTCCCTTCCTTATTCAATGAGCAAACAGTCCGCCAAGCTACTTTGTGAGGATAATACGCATCTATATTTCCTACCCGTAAATGTTTAATAGTGTCTCTTAATCCTTAGAAGATTGAAGACTGTCCCTTAGTTGATTTCTTTGAATCTTTATTATCTCTTCTAGTTCCCTCTCTTTTGCCAATGCTGCCCCAGTTATTTTTTGTATCAACTCTTTATAGGCCTATTGGATGGATTATTGAAAAATTGATAAAATTTTGCACCTTTAAACGTTTCACGGTGTGCAATACGTTTGAACTCTCTATAATCTCACTTTTAACCCGTGGATATGAAAAATTTAGAATAAAAGAAAAATATTTTATTTATGTAAGAGAGTAAAAGGAAATGTATCTGCAATGATTGTCTCAGTATCCAATCTACTAAGAAACCAAAAGATTTACCCTATATAGAACTTCAATTTCTACTTCCGCTATCTGAAGTTCCCCACAAAGAGTACTGATTTCCATACTTCCATCCTGAGAGGAACCGTTAAATGATTAAACTTCATGGCCTTCTCATATTGTTTAGTCATTTGTCAATTTAGAGGAATAAAGCAAAAGAGAAAGAGAAGAAAGTTTCTTTTACATAAATCCATAATGGTCAAACTTGTAATGATGATGAGATTCTCACAATAGAGGAGCTTCTCACAGCTTAATAGTGTCCGCTAAACAGTAAGCCATTCTGACCACCTTCAATGGAGTCATAATTAAACCGCAGCCTCCTCTGGGAGAGCATGTTGAGCAACCCAAATCCGGAGGATTCCTTGATAAGTCATCAGAAAAGCCTTCTATGTCCATAATGCTCTTTGGAGATGAAGGCTCTTCAGTTTCGTCGAACTCGCTCCTGTTGTGCCTTGATTGACCAGACCCTGGTCTCTCATGGTTAGAGTTTCCAATTTCGGTTTCTGCACTTGCTTCCCTATTTTGATTGGTATTTGCATTAATAGTAAGATTAAGAAACAAAAGAGTTTAAGTTGAATTTAAACTTGGTAGAAGTTACAATCGTCAGAATTAAATTGAAAGGGAAAGCATTTCAACGTTTTCAAGCATTCTATAGCTATACGCTTAGGATGAAATGTGCATTAAATATCAGTGTATACCCCAACTTATTAATATAAAAGCATGTTGTATTCATTATATTTAAAAGTTTTTTTCCTTTTAGAAACTAGTTTAAGGAAAGAATTAATGCCTCTGATAATACATATGTACCACTTTAGGAAAGGCGTAATTGACAAAAAGATGTAACAAACCTGGTGATGACGATAAAACCTTTGCAAACAAACTGTATGTGGCATGAGAAAGGTGCTCGTTCACGCACATATCTAGCTTTCAGAGACTTAAGGTCGATTCTGTAGTTTTACAATCTGAATCAAATGTAAATATCGAGTGACATTTAACTACTCTTTTACCAAGAGATATTTAGAATGGATACATATTGAACGAAAGTGAATGTAATGAGATGGAAAAAGCTCTTATGTGGTTTGTACCCAATGCAGGACCTCCTTACTACTGCTCCCATAACAAGATTCCTAATCCCATGCGAACAGGTAAGTTCTACAATTTTCTTGTGAATACAGTCTGCTTCTCTTACTAGTTCCTGAGCTTCTACCTGAATTTATAAAACCACAATGCTGGCATAAATTATAGAACTTATCAACTACTCCAATCCGCCATCTTAATAAGAACTAAAAACTTTAGGTGCAGAAAAATGAAAAAGAAAAGAGAGTAGAACAAGCAGGAAAAAGTAAGAAAGAAATTTTTTGAGATAGACAGAAAAAGAATTCATACCGCCATTTGGCGACAGAAGAATGTATTCATCCACAATCTCACGCGCATGTTGTTTTTCTGTTTCGTGGTAAGCTCTTACCATGTATTCCCGAGCTGAGCTTAATGGGGCTTTTGCACCCACTGCAAGCAAACGAAGAAAACAATAGAAAAGCCGAACTCTCGAAGAAAAATTTATGCTTATTTTTGGAAGTTTAACTGCATATCGTGAGCTGCGTATTGAGTTTTTAGACCCCTACCAAAGATCAAAAATAAGTAAGATTGACCAATTTTCCCTAAACGACTACATTATCTTAATTGAATTCTCCTCAATTGCATTTTGATTATTTTTTAGAATTTTTTTCTGAAGTTGCTTCATGAGAGTAGTTGGATCTTCTCTTTTTCTCCAACAGTTAGATGACATGGTAAATTTCAAAACAGTGACCATAAAGACAAAAATCACTATCTAATTTGTCACTTCGAGTTCAAGAAAAAAAACAAACGAACCAAGAAAAAGTCCTAAGAAGTGATATAGAACCAAATAATGTATCACATTCATATCAAAGACTGAGTTCCCAGGAAACCACCAAGTTTTGGAAACATGCATTCTGACAGACAGACAGATAGACAGAGACATTGGGATACTTGTATTTTGTGTGCGCGATGCCATGAACGCCTTGTTGTGATGTGTCCAATAGTGTTAACAGTATGCTTGATGGTTGCCACGTGGAGTCATCTTAGAAGGGCTACAAAAGTTGGTGAGAAGTAAATGTGCTGCCCGTGACCTTTCCCTTTCCCTTTCCCGTAAAGAATGCACTATTCTATGAAACCAGAGGCATGCCGAAGCTTGAAGAACGAAATGGCAGAAAATCTTGAAGAGCTCAAGGATATCATCGGCTTTAGAAGATAAGTTTTATGAAGGGTCATTATTATCAACTGTTTTTGAAATTAGTATAAGTATGGGTGTTGCTTAGCTTTCGTTTTGTATGGGTTTGGGTTCAATCTACTTTGTTTTGCTTTAATCTTGGTGTATTAGACATTGTTCTGTTGAAATCAGGATTGAGATTGTTCCATTGTTCTTCCTTGCTTTGATATTCCGACAGTTTACTCTTATTTAGATTGAAACCGTAGGGAAATCTTTTTTCTATTAGTGGTATCAAAGAGCCAGTTTTCTGATCATATCTGGGTTCTATCAAACGATGGCTTCGTCATCTGGGTCCTCGAGTTCTTCAGGGGTTTCTTCAATCCCCAGTTCTCAGTTACCTTTACCACCATTTGATGGTGATAACTATCGTTTTTGGTCAATAAAAATGACTACGTATTTTAAATGGCAAGGTCTCTGGGAAGTAGTAGAAGATGGTGTGACAAAGATGACAAATGATGAGGAGCTTTCCTCTGCCGAGAAAGAGAAACACAAAAAGAACCAAGAAAAGGAGTTGAAGGCATTGCTGGTCATGCAGTTAGCTATGGCAGACACAGTGTTTGAGAAGATTGCTCATGCTACAACTGCACATGAGGCATGGACATCCTTGAAGAATGAATACCTAAGTATTCCAAAGGTACGACAAGTTAAGATTCAAGCTTTGAAAAAAGAGTTAGAATTGTTGAAAATGGGTGATAATGAGTCTGTAGTAGATTATTATGCCCGTGTTAGTCATGTTCTTAGTCAAATGAGGAGTCTTGGGGAGGATTTTCCTAAAAGGCGTGTTGTGGAAAAACTATTGATAAGTTTGAATGAGAAGTTTGATTCCACTGTTACAACCCTACAAGAGACTAAGGATTTTACCAATATGACAACAACTGAGTTGATGGGGTCCTTAGAAGCATTTGAGAAAAGAACTACTAGGAAAAAAGAAAAATGATCTTTAGAGACAGCCTTTGAAACTAGGCTTGCCATAGAACCTTCAAAACCTAGTGAATGAGAGAAAAAGGCAAGGTATCCACCATGCAAGGTTTGTAAAAAAACCAATCATCTTGAAAAATATTGTTGGCAGAAAGGTAAGCCGCAGTGCAGAAATTGTTCCAAGTTCGGGCATGTAGAAAAGGAGTGCAGGTTTAAGAAAAATCAAGTAGTTAATTATTCTGATGAGAAAGAGGATGAGGATACACTATTTTATGTTTGTCATTCTACTGTAAGGAGTGATCTGGATGTTTGGTATGTTGATAGTGGGTGCAGCAATCATATGGGTAGAAATGCTAGGATGTTTAGTAGCTTGGATAGGTCTGCTAAGTCTCATGTCAGGTTGGGCAATGATGTGCTGCTAGAGGTTGAGGGAAAAGGTGATATTACCATACAAACAAAGGTAGGTCCAAAGATCTTAAGGGATGTGTTGCTGGTTCCTAGTCTTACATTAAATTTGTTAAGTGTAGGGCAGATGATGGAAAATGGATATACTATACTATTTAAGAATAGGAGTTGCCACATCTTTGATCAAAGTGACTGTACAAATGAATTAGTGAAAATTGAAATGGTAAGTCATAGGAGTTTTCCTCTTAGATTGCAGCTTGATTCTCCGAGAGCATTGAGGGTGGTAGAAGATAGGACTTAGCTTTGGCACAGGCGGTTTGGGCATTTAAATTTTAAGGCTTTGAAGGATTTGCATGAAAAGAAAATGGTAGTTGGATTGCCAACAATAGAAATTACAGAAAGTATATGTGGTGGTTGTGTGTTAGGAAAAAGTCATAGGAAGTCATTTCCTGTGGGTAGTGGTAGAAATAGTCCAAATCTTTTAGATCTAGTGCATTCTGATGTATGTGGCCCTATGAGGACTGAAACTTGTGAAGGAAAAAAATATTTTTTAACATTCATTGATGACTGCACTAGGATGGGATGGGTCTATTTCTTGAGAGAGAAATCTGAGGTATTTGGTATTTTTAGAATATTTAAAGCATTGGTGGAAAAAGAATCAGGAAAAAGTATAAAAGTATTGAGGAGTGATCAAGGAGGTGAGTATACATCCAAGGAATGGGAGAGTTTATGTGCTGAGGAGGGGATAATTCATCAATTTTCTGTTAGTTTCAGTCCTGAACAAAATGGTGTTAGTGAGAGAAGAAATAGGACAATCATGGAGATGGCTAGGTGCATGATAGAAGAAAAGAAAATGCCCAAAAATTCTGGGGGGAAGCAGTATACACTACAGTTTATATATTGAATAGAAGTCCAACAAAATCATTGAATGGTATGACTCCTTATGAAGCTTGGACTGAAAAAAAAACCTTCAATGGAGCATTTTAGGGTATTTGGATCAATTTTTTATATTCATGTACCAGATCATTTGAGAGGTAAACTTGAGAAAAAGGCTGAAAATGGTGTATTGTTGGGATATAGTGCACTGTCTAAAGGGTATAGAGTTTTTAATTTGGAACAACAAAAATTGGTGATTTGTAGAGATGTTGTTTTTGATGAGAAAGCTGCCTGGGATTGGGAAGAAAATAAAATTGTGTATCAAAATTCTAGTGTACCAAGTGTATGGGAAGGAGAAGAGATGGGTGATGCTGAAGTAGCAGAATCATCTTCTCTGCTAGAAGAAAACATTCCCCCAGCTACTCCAGAATCTCCAAACTTGGTCAAACCAACAAGTAGAGAAGCAACAGAAGAAGAATCCTTGGAGGTTTCACCAAAATCTGATCAGCAGATGAGCACTCCAATAAAGATGAGGTCCCTGGAAGACTTGTATGAAAGTTGCAATTTCATAGCATCTGAACCTACTCGGTTTGAAGATGCAATATTGGTTGAAGAATGGAGGAAAGCAATAAAGGAAGAGATCGACACTATTAGAAGAAATAACACTTGGGAATTGGTAGAATTACCAAAGAACAAGGAAGCAGTGGGAGTCAAGTGGGTTTACAAAGTAAAGACTGATGCTGCTGGAAATATTGTAAAGTATAAAGCTAGATTGGTTGTGAAGGGATATTCTCAAAAGGCTGGAGTGGACTATTCAGAAACATTTGCACCTGTTGCTCGGATGGAAACAATAAGGTTGATTGTTGCTATTGCTGCACAGCACCAATGGAGGATCTTTCAATTGGATGTAAAGTCAGCTTTTCTCAATGGAGAGATAAAAGAAGAGATCTACATTGAACAACCTGAAGGGTTTGAAGAAGTTGGAAAGGAAGACAAGGTGTTAAGGCTAAAGAAAGCACTATATGGGTTAAAACAGGCCCCACGAGCTTGGTATAGCAAAATCAATCAGTATTTTACTCAACAGGGGTTTAACAGAAGCCTTAGTGAACCTACTCTGTTTACCAAAGGCAAAGGTAATTCACTTCTGATTGTTTGTTTGTATGTGGATGATCTGTTATTTATTGGTGGTTGTGAAGTTGATTTGATGAAGTTTAAAGAAGACATGATGAAGGCCTTTGAGATGAATGACATGGGTGAGATGCACTATTTTCTTGGCATAGAAGTACAACAAAGTTCTCAAGGAATTTTTTTGTCACAAGGCAAGTTTGCAAAAGTTTTGCTGCAAAGGTTCAATATGCTCTCAAGTAAACCGGTTAGTACTCCTCTTGTACCTAATGACAAGGTAAAAATGACTGATGAATCTCCACCAGTAAGTGGAAGGCTTTTTAGAAGTTTGATTGGAGGGCTTATGTATTTAACTGCTACAAGACCGGATATTTTGTTTGGAGTAAGCTTGCTGTCTAGGTACATGCAGAATCCCACTCAAATCCACTACAGCAAGGGAAAAAGAATATTGAGGTATGTTCAAGGGACGTTGAATTTTGGATTATTGTATAAGCCTAACCAAGACTTCCAATTAATTGGTTACTCAGATACTGATCTGGGTGGTTGTTTAGAGGATGCAAAAAGCACTACTGGATATGTGTTCTCTTTGGGTTCTGCTGCATTTGCATGGACAAGCAAGAAACAAGACTCAGTGGCTCTTTCAACAGCAGAATCTGAGTATGTTGCCGCCTCTGCAGCAGCTAGTGAGTGTGTTTGGATAAGAAGAATGCTTGGAGAGCTTGGTATTCCTCAAGGAAATGGAACTGAAATTAGGATTGACAACAAGTCAGCAATAAGCATGGGGAAGAATCCTGTTTATCATTCTCGGACAAAGCACATAGCAATCAAGGTTCACTTTATAAGGGAAGTTGTTAAACAAGGAGAGATAAAACTGGAGCATTGTAGAAGTGAAGAGCAACTTGCTGATCTGCTTACCAAGGGACTAGGAAGGCAGCAACACGAGAAGTTAAGAGAAAAAATAGGAGTCACTGTTAACACTATTGAGGAGGGGTGTTGCGATGTGTCTAATAGTGTTAACAGTATGCTTGATGGTTGCCACGTGGAGTCATCTTAGAAGGGCTACAAAAGTTGGTGAGAAGTAAATGTGCTGCCCGTGACCTTTCCCTTTCCCTTTCCCGTAAAGAATGCACTATTCTATGAAACCAGAGGCATGCCGAAGCTTAAAGAACGAAATGGCAGAAAATCTTGAAGAGCTCAAGGATATCATCGGCTCTAGAAGATAAGTTTTATGAAGGGTCATTATTATCAACTGTTTTTGAAATTAGTATAAGTATGGGTGTTGCTTAGCTTTCGTTTTGTATGGGTTTGGGTTCAATCTACTTTGTTTTGCTTTAATCTTGGTGTATTAGACATTGTTCTGTTGAAATCAAGATTGAGATTGTTCCATTGTTCCTCCTTGCTTTGATATTCCCACAGTTTACTCTTATTTAGATTGAAACCATAGGGAAATCTTTTTTCTATTACGCATGTGTATGTATTCATGCACTTTAGACTTACTGATAGGGATCTGCTGTGCAGGCTGATGAACGTGAAGGATGCAAATTCCTTGGACTCCAAAGTTCTGCAAAGCCCACAACAGGACTGGCGTACACCTCTTCACACATCTTCCCAGAGCAACGAATATCGTATTATCAACCACAATAGGATCCTCCAAAATGTCGGTTCCATTTGCCATTCTTCCCGGCCCCAAATATTGTTCTACCACGTTAATATCGCAACATGCAGCACAATTGCAGGCAGGAAGGAAGACTTACAAACACTACAAGTACTTAGGACTCCTCTTTATAAAATAAAAAAAAAAAAAGATTCCTCAAAACTCTTGAATATACCCTCACGTCAAAACTTGATGATAGGAATTGAGTTGTGCTCTTGTAATCATCAGCTATAAACAAGGACTAAATGCAAATAACAAGGAATCAAAAGCCCACAACAATGCTAAACCCTTGTATATAGTTTTGGAAATTCCGATGGCTGAACGTTACACGCACATATGGGATACCTTATTCTTCGAGTATTATGTTTCAGACAGAAAGATAGGACAGAACAAGCCAGTGTTATGGGAACATTGAACCCTTAAGTGTCGTTTCCAGCAACTTCTAGCAACCAATGACTACACAATCCTAATTTCCTTCTTCCCCCATTGCATGACCCGACCCAACAGAACAAATAAGACCACAAAATAAGCCCGTAATAAAATCTAGCCATCACAAGAGATATAATAATTGGATTATGGTAGATCGAATTGAAAGATAAAGCATCTTCTTAAATCTTTGATAAACAACAAACAAAAAGCATGCACTATCTATTCTATCTTTCTCCAGCAAAGCAATAAACAAAAAAGGCATTCCTTCTCATACTTTGCAATAGAATACCAAAGTAAATGAGCCAAGTTATGGGGAGATTCCCGTGGTTAGACCTACAAATGAAGATGATAGTAACAAAGTTACTTAGAACCAAATATGTGCTAGTAAAGTTGAAGGTAGACTTGGCACTTAGAATGTCAAGAAATGGAATAGAATTACACAAGCAAAATACATATAGAATTTACTAACCTCTAAGTCTATATGATCACAGTGGGTGACCTCTTACCTTATCCAAAATCAATTTTTTGAAGTGAACAAACAAGAAATGGTACTTGAACATTGAGAAAGATTCTTAAAGTTAAGTCTTTGGTTGCAAACCAAAGAAATGCATAGTAGGGAATGGGAAAACAATCTCTCTCTTTGATGAATTTTGACTATTTGAAGGACCTAGCATTAGTAGGATTGAAAAGCAAGTAATTCTCTTTTCTAAAATCCCAAGAGATGTCAAGGTTTCAGTGATAGTAAGCAATTAGGTGTAGAACTTGCCTACCAACAAAAAATACTCATGGCCTATGCTCATAGATAACATCAATTCTATTCCAAAACCTAATAATATGAGAAAAGATAAGTTTATATGAACTATAGCTATGGATGAAAAGTTCTTAATCAATCCAATAGGAAAAGCTCTCATTCCCTAACAACCCAAAGTTGATTGATATGAAATTATGTGGTTCAAGTATACAATCCATTGGCATTTAATAATAGTATAGTTGGCAATCCAAAATTAATTAACCACAAGAAATAGATTTCACTTTCTTGAAGATCATAAAGATAAAAATTACTATTTGTGTAATATTTCTATTGAATCTTGATAACACATCTTCTAAAAATGCCAATAACCAACTACAATCTAGGCATAGTTGAAAATTGCACTTAATGTGACACCCTCATGCTTATAAGGGCATTCAAGGATTAGGTGGCTTATTCATCATGCAAAAGCTTTAAAACATGCTATTTGAAATGAAAAGAATAATAGAATTTTTATGAGCAATGTGAAGTTGAAAATGGATAACTCTCAAAACCATCAAAAGCTTGTAAGAAATAAGCTTTATTGTGTTAGAAAGATCTCCAAAATTAATGAAAACCTATTTATTTAGCTTGTTGGGAAACTAAAGGATTAAATGTCCCTAATTTCTTAAGAAGGGGGTTGAATTTGGTAATTTACTCATTTAAAATTTTCTAGCATACGATATGTCTAATATTAATTTTTCTTTTCTTATCTAATCACAATCAATAAAGGCTAAAGCAAAAAAACTTAAAGCAATCATAAAATCAAGAGAAAAATGCAACACAAGAATTTAGAAGGTAGTTCAGCCCTCAATTTAACACCTACTCTACCCTATTTTAGTTTTCTCATCAAAACTCTCTTTTGAAAAGTGTAATGAACAAGCCAAATTACACAAGATTCTTAATCCCTTTAAACTTGCAATTGCATAGAATTTCTCACCCTAAAATTCTGCACTAATTGTACACAAACAAAGTCACACAATCAAGCAATAACTCCAATTACAATTTATCAAAAAATGATCAATTAATCCCCAAATAATCTATGAAAAATTAACCCTAAGATTAATTCTATACTTCAAAATAATAGAATCATTGAAGGATGGTATAGAATCAATATTGAGAAATCAAACACAATCAAAATGGAATAGATTTACCAAAAAATTTGAGCGAAGAACTTCTGGAGTTTAAAAGCTTTCTTTTTCTCTCTCGACCGTTTTCTGTGTGTTTAACAATACTAGTAAGAGCTTCACTGGATATAGAGTAGTTGGTTTTCTTTTCCTTATCTTCTCGTTGAGAACTACGGTTATATTGCTTGATTGAAGCATGATTTTCCTTAGCTTTTGCTTCTTATGACTTTTTGTTTGGAAGAGAAGATAATAGAGCAAATTTGTTTCCTTTTCTAAAAACCAGCACAACATTCTTTGGCTTATGAGGATTTTTGTGGTACGCATTTTCTTCTTCAAACGTCATTGTTGGATGTTGTATGGACATGCTGCGCATTAAGTGAAGCTCCTACTAATTTAAGAACAAAAGCATTGTCATTGAGTTCTAGGATGAGCACGCTGCTTCAAACTTGTTATGACAACATGTTTCGGTCATAATCAGTCATAGACAAATTATCACCTGAATTTCTGCATATTTAAATAGTTATGGTTTTCCTTACAATACAGCCAGTAACAGGGACAAGTACTCCACCCCCATATCCTTTCCATTGTTTGCTTTCATCCTAGCTGTCTCGTTAGGGAAGCCACAGAAGAGGCAATGAGAGGTGCTAAACTTATTTTGAGGACTGCGTGGGAGAAGAAAGAAAAAGTTTTGTAATTCAATGGTTATTCCTGTATTTAAAATACATACATTACTCAGAATAATGTAGATCCCAAAGGTTTCTGTCATTAACGCTACACACAAATTCTTGTTAAGTCTTAAGACTTCTTCGATGAAATTAAGCATGTCACCATCTTCGCACTAATTAAAAGGGTTGCAATTTGTTCATTGTATCATCTGAGACGAGGTTGATTCCTTAAAACATAATTGTCAGGACAGGGTTTACAACCTTAAATTTCAAGTAACGCTCTTGTCTAGACATTGGTTCGTGCTTTAGCCATTTTGCTTGATAGCTCTGCTTACAGAAAGAGATTCCGGCAGAATTTTGCCTTTGCAGGTTCTTCAGATGCACGACATCTCTTGAGGAATTTGGTTTCACAATTTCTTTGTAGCCATGTTAATAACTTTCTCGAATGTGGCGTCCAATAACGAGATATGCATTTTTATTCACTTTTCTACAGTGTTGACCATGATATGTGTGTTCCATACACTGGGAGTGAATCATGGACGAGATCAGTTGGACATGCAATTGTGGATGAGTGGAGGGCTTGGACTTCCAATGGACAAGTTGCTGGGTACTTCATTTCTCCTCTTATATTTTCATTTGCCTTTCACCCACCAAGAACTTTGGAATATTTTGTTAACATGAAGGAACTATGTTTCAATAATCATTGGATGGACCGTTTTCTTTCCAACTTCTACACATGTTAAAAGACCCACATATTTTTTGTCACAGGTATACACAAGGTTATGCTAACAATCTCACCTTTGGAGATCTTCTGGCTATATAAAAAATTACGTTGGAGTTGCACTTCGATTTAAAGCACTCAGTTATTTGTGGCTTTCATTTCTGAAGACCATATGTTCAACTGATTGTGTTGGTGCAGGGAGCTGGACATACTGTTCCTGAATACAAACCCAGAGAGGCGTTAGATTTTTATAGCCGGTTTCTGGCTGGACAAAAAATATGAAAGAAATATGTGAGTTATAAAGGAGCGCTTCCAGCATATTAGGTTTGGTGTGTGTATGTTCGTGGGAAAGACAGGGAGGAGATTTTCCATTCTGATTCTTCCCCCACCTCATCATCTGTAGTGCAGAACAACCTTCTTGATATGAATAATTATCTGGTTCTTTACCTATAAGTTGTGAAACATTGACTTGTCTTGTTTCCGAGTTTAGAAGTCGGTTTTCACATAACAATCTGTCAATGGTAAAATGGAGGGCCTGTTTGATGATTTCTAAAGTGTTCTGGAAATTAGCATCTCCACTGCTCCAAAAAAAATGAGTGATTAAGTGAAAGGAGTGGGTGGAACCTGCAGATACCTTCAACTTCTCAAGGTGAGAAGCAGTTCTAGTCAAGGTTCTGAGCTTGGCCTGTCTTCAGGTCCCAATTTGAAACTTAAAGTGATTCAAAACCAGAGATGCAATCTGTCTTTCCAAAATATCATCTTCTTAGATCTCTGGTTCAGAATGATCTAGCAAGTGGCCTAACATCAACCAAACCAAACGCTTTCTCTTGAGAAGAATAGACAGAAAACTATTATAAAGAACAGAAATTATTAGATACACCAGTTAAGCTCTGTTCCAATGACAGAACACTGGGGGAGTCTAGCAACCAGCTTCTTCGATTTAGAGACAGAAAAAAAAAAGCAACTCCATCAGAAACTACCAGTTAAAAGTTAAAACATGAGAGTTGGTTAATGTCACGGACATGGAAGTTCATCAACTCTTATGGAGTAACCAAAAAGATCCAAAATCTAAATCTAAAATCATAATTTATTTATTACTTTATTTCTTTTAGATTTCAATTATAGTTTCATTATATGATATGTGTTGAGAGTGTTAGTCTCATATTGGAACAAAGACCTAACATGTTGCGTCTTATATAAAGCGTGGGTTTACCTATCATTACTCATAAGTTTTGGTAGGCCTAAATTCATTCTTAAATGGTATTAGAATAGGTTCTTTCGTTATTGATGGTAGAGCAGGCCCCTCTCCTCTATACTGGAAACCCAAAACGTGAGATTGTGGGAGAGTATTAATCCCACAGCGAAATGGAGACCCAACACTCTAGATCTTATAAGTTATGGGCTTATCTATCATTGTTCATCAGTCTTGGTAGGCCTTAACTCATTCTTACGATATGGATATTGTGTATATTTTGGTATAATGATGTTTCTTTGTTATTTCATATTATTTCTTATAAAATGAGTAACATCCATGCAGTTTTTAATATACATAAACAATTTATTTTTTGTGTTACTTATAGTCATTGGATTTAATCTAGTATAACTGATCTCAATTTGAGCTATATTATAGTTTTAAAATAATAAAATTTGATTTAAAAATACTAATTAATAAAATAATGAATTTAAGAAAGTTATTAGCGTACTTAAAAAATTCAAGAGGTATTGATGGGGGCCGGGTCATTATGCGACTCGAGCTGAGTCGAAAAGAGTTTCTCGACTGGCAATGGCGGCTCTGCGTTCTCTGCTGCTGGTGCATAAACGCCGCTTCAGCGCAAAAGCCCACAAGAAATGGAGTGTGAAGCAAGTGACGAAGTCGAACTTCAACGACTCTCTGTCGGATATCAGGGCCCACATCGCGCAGTCCGACTTTATCGCCGTGTCGTTGCAGAGGACCGGCTCCGTGACCGCGCCTTGGCACCGCGCCCTCCCCTTCGACACGCTCCACACCGCTTACTACAAGGCCAAGCGCGCTGCCGAGCGCTTTCAGCTTCTCCAGTTCACCGTCTGCCCTTTCTCCCTTCGGGCCTCCAAGGTCCTCGCTCACCCGTGAGTGTACATGCTCCTATTCTCTGTTTCCTTTGCCAGAAAATGTGGGAATATAAGTACGAAGATAACTAAACGAACTGCAGAGTGTTAAGCTTGATAACTGCTTGCCATATCTTCATTTCTCTCCTTTCTGTTTGGTTACCTGGAGAATTTGGGTAAAGAAAATCAATTTATAGGTGCGGAGAGATTGCCACTAAGAAAGTTAATGAGAACTTGTAATTAATGATGTTTGAGACGTAAGGGAACAGTTGGACTTATATCAGAGAAAATTGATAACTAATAAAGTTCATATTACAGTCAAGTGGACGGCCGTAGTAGCTGTTTGAATGACTGCATTTCACGAAGGTTTTCTTGAGAACTCTTTCCATATTTTTGAATATGCCATTTTACTTAGGGAATTACAAATTAGAAGTTACAAATTACTAATTAAACAGGCTTCGTATATATAAGGGCTTGATTGATGATCGTGTTTTGGATGCTTTTGGTGCAGATATAACTTCCATTTGTTCCCTAGGGATGAGCTGAAGATAGGGATGCCATCTTACAGCTTTTCATGTCAAACGTCATATTTGACATCCATGGCTCGAGAAGGTTTTAATTTTAATGCCTGTATATATGATGGTGAGTATTATATTAATAGCAGACATGTTATTCGAACTGCAAACTGTTAGAATATTTACAAAGAGACTCTAATTATGTCTAATAATGTTATCTCAACTAAAGAGGAGCTTGGTTTTAAGGATAAGTGCGAGTGGCAAAATGCTGGTGTATATACAGGAATATGGTCCCAAACACAGATAGTATACTTTTAATGATATGGGACTTATATTTCATGGTTTTTCCTTTTGGAAACCAGATCTCATGTTGGTAAAATATCCTACATTAACAGTGACAAGGGTTAATTTTCTTGTGGCAGGCATATCATACTTATCTAGGGCACAGGAGTCTGCAGCTAGGCTGCTGATGATGAATCCAATGCCCGTCACTCATATGGTGAAATCTTCTTCTAAACCTAGTGTTGCTGATTCATTATTTATTGAGCGGGTTAAATCACGGGTTAAATATTGGAGAAACACATGCAAAGACTCCTCAAGTGCAAAAAAAGATGGTAAGGATAATGTTTCCTTGTTGATTTTGTAGTTCTGCTCCTAGGTTTGTTCAATTGTGTTCCTTGGTTCATTTACTTTTGCTTTGTAGAGCCTCTATTGGGATCCCTAAGGACATTGCTCCTAAGGAATGAAGTATATGGATCAAGACCATGCATGAATATAGATGTTTGCAGTGACCGTCAAGTGGAGCTTGTGCTAGAGGTAGATTCATCTAATAAAGTTTTATATCCGGTTGGTTGAAGTGATGCTGAGGTTTTCTCTCCCTTAGTGCTGGTATATTAGTGTTTATTTTAGTTTCCATTTTGGCAGCATGTGGAATATCAATAATTTTTATGGGTTGGCTACAGATGTTGGAAGAGATCTCTGATGACCTTGTTCCTTTAATTATCCCTGCAAAGGGTGGAGCAACAGAGGCAGTTCGTGTTATTTTGACAAGTTCAGAAGAGGACAAAGTTTTATTTCAGGTCGCAAGTGAATTCAATTTTTTTGTTATTAAATAGGTGTGAAATTCTACTAAGCTAAATGAGATTCTGCTTGGCAGAGTGAGCTTCAAAATCTTCAAGAAGAACAAAGCAAGAAAGTCCGTGGGTTTCGAGAGGTGATCGACTTGATTTCTGCTTCACAGAGACCTGTTGTCTCCCACAATTCCCTTAATGGTGTATCTCTACATAAATGATTCTCAAAATATTCAAGCACTTCTACGCATGGCGCTCTTTCTTTAATTTCCATCTTACTGTATTTTGTTGCTTTATGCAGATTTTACATTCATCCACTCAAATTTCGTTACTCCTTTACCTCCTAATGTTGATGAATTTGTGAGCTCCTTGCGCTTGGTTTTCCCATGTGTACTTGATGTCCACCAACTGATGAAGGAGATTGGCCCTTTGAGAAAAGTTACCAATATACCTACAGCTATTTCCTACTTAGAGGATCATTTTTTTGCACCCATTGATATGGAAACTTCTCACCAAGGTCTGCACTCTTTCTCAAGCATAAAGCACAATCATGTACCTACCTATACTAAATACTCACAGGTAGACAATTATGTGCACATATCAGTGCTCTCTAGGATAATTTAGCTTGAGGTCAGGTAGTATGACCTATTTGTTTTCACTTTAATGTTAAAACAAGCACCACAAGATAGAAAAGGAAAAAGTTTAGACATGCTTCTATTCTGGATAGGGGGCATGATATGTATTTAACAGATTGTATCCTAAAAAGGAAAAAAGCTTACCTTATTACATCCATCCTCAATGTAAGTAATATTGTAGAAACAAGAAACATTTCTGGGAGTGAGAGATTTGACTGTTGAAATAGATGTTAAGGTGGATTGATGGTGGAGAGGAGGCAATAGTTGAAAAAAGAATGAGTTTAGTTGTTGATTGAGGTTTCTCTGGCATGTAGATCGCCATACGCAATTTTTTATTTCTTTTTCCTTTCTCAGTTTTCTGGCTTATTGTAGGCTGCTTAGGCTATTGCTGCAATATTGCTAACACTCAATTTTTCACTGCTGATCATTCACTCTTTTTGCTAATTGAATACCCTCAAAATCTCAAATGTTGATGAGATGGATGTCAAACATGGAATACGTCTATCTCATGTTCGGATTTTGTACATATATTACCCCTTTTGGTATTTGTTATTTCTCTCTTAAACTAAATAGTAATCATATTCACTCATATTTCATTCTCATATCAATTAGGTGATTTTAACAAATTGGTTCATTTTCATTTCTGTATCTTTTTGAATCTGCGGCCAATATCAACATTGGTACTTCATAAAAAGCAAACTCAGAGTTACATGCCTAATTTGAACTTCTTTTGTGGTGAATCATTTATTATTAACCACTTGACCTTCATCCCATGCTTTTGAGAACGCAACTCACCTCATCATGGTCATTTAATTCAGAGCAGACATGAATTCTATATACCATTTTTGTGTATGTCAGATACTACGAGTGAAGGCAAGGTTCATGGGCATAATGTTTTACACATTATTCATTTGTTCGCGAAGCTCTGCTCCATTCTGCAAATTGCTCCTATGAAACCTGATGTCAAAAACTTGGATCCAGACCTTGAGAGGTATGCAAACATTTTAAATCCATGCTCCACAAGCCCACAAGAATCTGCTGATGAGGATATTAGTATATGGACAAGCAATGCAAGAAAGGTAAGCTGTGTGCATTTGGTTTTCTTGTGGGGATTTAAGCGTAGGATGACTGCTGGAACACTGAAAAGGTTGCTGCAAGGGTCACATGATGTTTTCTGTGAAGAATTTGATGTTCGATTAGTGGATAAGAGCTGCGCCATTGTTGTTTTCTGGAAACATGGATTATCGGAAACTTTTCTCAATGTAATGAATAGTGAAGAGATTGGTGGATCTTTGAGGGAGATGGTCTCAGAAGGCCTAACAGCAGCGGGTTATGCTACCTACAAGAAAGTTTGTGAGTTAGGTATATGGGAGGCAGATTTAGCGGAGTCCCTAGAAAAAGCTTTGGAAGAACCCGATTCACATCAGAAAATTGAATCCAATTCAAATCAATTGGATGTTCACTGGTTTAGCGACTCAATTATTAACTTGGATGACCTTTGATATATTTTCTTTCCTGGACAACGTACATTAACATGAGGCTGATGCTGCTTTAACCTTCGCGAAAGGCAACAGGAACTGAATGGGAAATGAGTTCCTCGATTTAGAGGCTTTGAACTGTTGGGAACATCAACAGCAGATGAAGATAATGGTTTTGAAGGAGTTTTCGTAAGATCTTGCTGTTTTATGTAATCTTCTTGTAAGATACGGGATTTGCAGGAGTTTCTCATGTACGTCCTGCCTCATTCCCCATTCCAAAATTTTGATGTACACTGTTAACGTTTTTTTGGAAGCTCTTTTTTGTTTTGTTCTTTTTTAATAATTTTTCAGATGCCCTACGGTCATGTTCTTTCCTGTCCTTATGCTCAGCTTCCAATCACAACATAATATCTGCATACAGTCTAGGGCTCCTATCCAGCTCTCAGCTGGAATTGGAGCTTCAAATTTTCGCCAAGTTTGGTCTGACCCGATGTCAATACTCCCCAAAACTTGGCTACTGCTCAAGCTTTTAACCAATTCGTTCAACAAGCATCAATCTCGAAAACCATGGCTGCTTTTCACGTCCCCGGCTTCGTTCGTACAACTTTTTGAGAGTCAAGCAACGAAAGGATTTAGAGGCTGAGGATGGGCATATGTGGAGGACATATGTCATTTTCAGAGCTCCTCTCCATTTTTCTTCCCTGCCCCTCCTTGTGTCGCAGCGGCTATTAAGTTTTTATATTGCATGCATCTCCTTGTCCTAAAGAAAGAACCTCTTCTACTATCACGATCTCCATTCTCGCTCAACACCATCTTAGCTTGAAATAACATTAATGTAATGAAAATGAAAGGTACGGCTGCCTCGATCTGCAGTACCTTTGAAAATGGAGTTTGTCGCCTACCGGAAGCACGTGTCTTCAGATAAGTCCAACTTTTAGTTCCTCAGTGCGTTACATGCTCCTGAGCAGAGCAGCAAACTGAGAACCGGAAAAATGGCTTCGGCCTCAACGTTTCACCCAGACTTCAACCCTTGCACAAAAGGCATCGTCTCATTGTCAAGGAGACGGTTTGGTGCTCTTGCCTTTGAGTCTAGGACAAGCTTCTTTGGCTTCAGATTACTCGGCCGGAAATCGCTTTCACTGTCCACCCGTGTCAACCGAGCTGAACCGGTGATATCCGCCTCTTCTCAAACTTTTGACGTCGTGATTATTGGAGCCGGGATCGTCGGGTTGACTATAGCCCGGCAGTTCCTGATCGGGTCGGACCTGTCCGTCGCCGTGGTCGACAAGGCCGTTCCTTGTTCCGGTGCCACTGGCGCAGGTAAAGTTTTCTCTGTATGCTCTACTTGTTCCTCGGGAAAATGTAGAAAAGATAAAAGAACAAGACATCCACTTTGTTTTTGAGTGCGAACTCTTTCGTTTTAATAGGTCTATGAGGAAAACTTTCAACTGTCATTTGATGGAAATGTCATTTGCAATACATTAAGGAACTATAGCTCCTTTTAACTTCAGTTTAGCGTCTAATGAGTTCTCAAGTACAATACTGTCAAGCCTACTGGATTCATTTCGTTACTCATTTTTCAAAAGCTCAATTGACAGAGAGGGAAAAAGAAGGTTCTGCTCTGGAAATCGTCTGCTTCAGTATGATATTTGTAGAAGTGCTCCGAGCATACAATAGAAACTTGGTGATCTCCATAGTTATTCTTCTAGCATTACGATAAAGGAAGTTTTCTTGGATGAATGGCGTGGTCTCGTCTTCAAGGAGAAACAGTTTGGTTGGTTTATCTTCAAATCAACTAGGAGTCGGAATGGCTCCAAATTTCCAAAATTTGTTGAACTCTTAACCCGAATAAGTTGGCCAGAAGTCAGAAACTTCTCTTACACAAGCCCCATATAGGCGTCTTGTTGTGCGCTTGATGTCAATTGTCAAGAAGTAATCAATTTTAGCTCGAATTGGCTATAGAGGAATCCTACCTTCTGATCCATTTGACATGAGCAATTTCTCTTTCGTCGATATGTCCCTATTTTGGGTTAGACTGGTGTTTTAAGAAGGTCATAGCTTGTGTTGGTGCTATTGATGCCACATGGCTATAAGTTCTTTGGAATCCACTCTGTCCGGGTCTCTCTCCTTGGCTTCATTTGTTGGTGAGAAATATGTGGGCAAAGGAAACAGCAAGAAAGCCTCGGGGGAGGACTAAGTCTTCCTCTTCCTTCCTTACCCACAGAGTACTTGCTCTCATTGATTCCAATTCCCCATGTTTGAGTCCCATAGTCCCTTCCACTCTTGAAATTGGAAAGCTCTTTGGAAACAGATCTGCAAGACTGTCTAAATTGCTTCTTTGGAGAATAGGTTGGAATATTTTTCCATGCAGTCCAAGCTGATCATTCCACATGTTACAGTATTTTTTGATACTTGTGACCTTTGGGCTTCAGGCCAAGAAAACTAAGGAGTACCTTGTTCTTGCTGATCCCTTTGCATGTACTAACTCTACCTCAAGGAACTCGAGTGATCAGTTCTGATATAACTATAACAAAAAGGATTTTCAGTGGCGGTGGCCTCATGCAGAAATTAATGTTGGACTACTCTTTATGCTAGTTAAGTGGTGCCACTTGTTGAATCCTATGGTGCCTGAGGCTACTACAGCTCTCCTAGCTTTAGAAGAGGCCTCTAAATCAAATTTTGGAGCTGTTTTGTTCAAACACGACTACTTGTGTACCTGTAGGGATCCCTAAAACGCCTCTTTTTCTGGATTGGACCCGGGACCTGATAAGTTGAGACGCTTATCTTATCCTTACTGAAAATTGGGAAAAGTCAGTTCACCACAGGAAAGCAAACCACCATTCCCATCCTTTGGCTTAGGCCTCCCTTGAGTTTCTCTCTCCTCTTGTTTATTGTTTCTTTTACTCTATAAAGATCCTCTTCATCTGTCTCTTGTAGTCTAGTTTCTCTTTGGCTCAGAAAAAGAGAGAAATAGAGGAAAACTGCTTCCTTGCACTGGCACTGACTCTTTGGTTTTTATGTGTTTGTATGTGCGTACTTATTCATTATAGGCACATGCAACTGAATTGTGAATGCATGTAGATGTGAGTGTGAATGAGTAAGTAGCGATTTTAATGAATAGATTTAAGATTGGAATATAATGTAATTGGTAGGTTATGCTTAAAAAGAGAATAAGCAAGTTTCATTATTGTCAAATCAAAAAGAGTAGGAACTCTGAAAACTTGAGAAAGTTAAGTTGAAAATATGTATTGAGCATTTCAAAAATTTTCCTTTGGTAACTTCAAAAATTTATCTTTGGTATTGCTTAGAAAAGTAAGCATAAGGTCATTGATGTCAGTCATGTGGTTACTGTGTTTCTAACTTTTGTTTAGGCTCGTTCTCATGTTCCACTACTTTCATTTGGATCAGGAAAATTTCAAACACTCGTGTCATTGTATGACAAATGTTAAGTGCTTAAGGGGCTTATTCTATTATTGCACGTTTTTTCCTTTTGTTCCCTTCCACCCCCGCCCGCCACCCCCCCCCTCCCCTCCCCTCCCCTCCCCTCCCCTTCCTCCTCCTCCTTCTCCTCTCCCCCTCCTCTTCTTATCCTCTCTTCCTGATATCTTACTGGTAGTGAATGTCTCCATCTTTGGTTTGGCAATTGGGTTGGTTCTAGGGCAGGGATATATATGGATGACAAGCAAAACACTTGGAAATGAGAAATGGGAGCTACCAATGAGAAGTAAGAAGATGTGGGAGATGTTCGCTGAGAGCATCCGTGATCAAGGGTTGAATCCTCTAGAAGAGTTGGGTTGGAAGAAGACAGGTACTCAAAAACTCTGAACTTTTCACAGTATACATATCTATACACACACACACACACACACATTCATTTCCTTAGTACTTTCTTTAAAAAATGAGTGTAGGTTGTTGTATTCAATTCTTATCACCATGACATTCAATAAGTCCATCTATGTAAAGGCTTTTGAACTTTTTACTATGTTTGACCTATTTTCTAGAAATAGATCATGGTCACCTATAAAACAAATTAATAGCTAGACGTTGTTTTTATTTGACTTTTTTCCTTCCTATAATGATATTTGATTTTAGTAATTCTTTACCTCAACATCATCCGTGATGCAGACTTTACCTACCACAATCCTAAAACAGATAAGGAATGGATCAGAAAATGACCCAACAACCTTACTTTTTCTGTTGGTTACTGGACGCAACAGGAATTCTCAAGCAGAAATCACGTTCCTGCTGTAGGAATCAGAAACTTAGAAAATTATGAATAATGTTGCTGCTGCCACTCTGATTTGAACATTTAAAATCATTAATGTTTACTATCACAGAACAAGGTCATGCTTCGCTCATAAACCTTTGGTTGCATAATGGAAGTAAGCTTTGGAGTTTATGTTTTTTTGTTTAGTGATGCCACTCACCGGATTAGTTTGCTTTCAGCCTTCATGAAAAGGCACAGAGGCAAACATATGTTTATTGTAAATGAAACTAGGTGTTCCTTGTCAGACAAAGCAGATGAGCATATCAAGAGAAAAACGGGGAGTATATGCAGAAAACTGTGACTATATTTCATCATTGTTGAGTGGTTTCAACTGTTTAGCGGTGAATAGATATTAGGAATACATGGGTGAGAGAGATTCAATATGTGAATCATGAGGCATCCTGATCACTTGGATGTGATTTTGGCAAAGTAAAGCGAGGACTGGTTCTAATGAGGTTGATCATCCTTCATTGGCAGATGATGCTCCCCTCATTTTCTTAAACCTGCGTCATAGATGCTGGTAAAGTGCCCTTTTGTGAAATATTGTTAATCTCTACTCACTTTAGTTTTCTCGTTTACCTCTTTGCCTTGTGCTACCATATTCTGATTTTCAATCAGCCTTATTTGGGCAGTAATGGAAACTGTAATCTTGAAATACATATGTCTACTCCCCTCCCTGCTAAGACATTTACCTCTACATATGGATAAGAGGAATTGGCACCCTTGAATGCCATTGATAGAATTTGGTTCTGATGGAGTTTTCAGCACTCTCGGACTTAAAGAATAATGCTATTCCCAGTGGTAAGGCTTAGGCTCTAAAAGTGTTCAGCAGAGGCTAGCAACTTTTGTGACTTCCTGCAAAGCTAGGGAAAAATTTACCATGTTCATATCCCATTACGTGCTGTTTGTGTAAAACTAAGGTTAAGATTACAAACCATCTCATTCTACATTGTTTGTTACTTTCCACACATTATCTTCTCTCATGAGCATGCCATATCCTCCTGTGCTCTGTTTGAGAGTTCACTTCCCTATTGTTAATCTTGTTTCTTTGTTTTGGTGTTTCTTTGGACAATTGGACATCCACAATGTTGGTTCTGAGTTGATCTAGTGGGTTGAAAGACCTCAATGAGTTAAGCAGGTTAACAAAACTTGTGTGCAATATAACTAATTGTCTTGCAGATCTGGCGTAATGAATTTTAGATTCTTGTTCATTGCTGTGACATCTTTTTGAACTCATAGATAGCCCTAACTATTGTGGGTTGTTAGATAACATTCAGTCAGTAATCGTGATGTTGGCTGTTATGTCGCAGACATCAATCAGAAATTACAGATGTGATGTTACTATTACCTGCCAATGTTAGGTGAAATCAGTTTTTGAGTACCTCAAAATCAGATAAAATGTAATAGCTAAGATTCAATTATGAAAGAATCATGAAGGTTTATGGAGTTACTTGTACATGTCTTGGAACCTTTAAGAGGAATTCCCTTCTTGATCAGGAGTCCTTCTAGTTGTATCCATGGGTAAGCCTGAAGGATCTTCTTATAGCTATCTACTCTAGCAGATATGCTCCTGGAAGAATGTTAACTTCTTGCTATCTTGTCATGCTCATTTTAGTGCTTCATTTAAAATATCTCCCGGATTGACTTTCTTCTAGTTAGATTGCTGGTTGACCTGAAGACTTCTGGATTAGCACAAACACAAGCTTCTGAACTAGGTTTTCAGGACACTATTCACATTCTCACTGTTCATTTTCATTCTGGTGCTCTGTTTGTTCCTTTTTTTTTTTTAATTTGGTATATATTGAGTTTCTGCTTCTTGAGTTATATTGAGACTGATTACCTTGATTTCTTTGCATGCTTGTTCTATACTGTATTTCTTTGTCACCGTTCCGGTTTGAGGGAGTTACTCAATTTTTGGTATGCCTTAGAAAGAACTTCTTGCTTCTCATTAGAAATTTCAGAAGGTGATGGACAAACTTTGATGTTGGTTGAGTGTGTTGCATCCTCCCATATATTCAAGTGCTGTTACTGTTGTGTGTGCACGTGTGTTCCCTCCTTCCCTCCATACACCCCCCCCCCCCCCCCCCCCCCCCCGAGGGGGTCCTCTTCCTTTCTTTTCTCTTTCTATGAGCTTGATACACATCCACAGCAGATGCCAACTAGCTTTAACGACAAATCTTCTCCCGATAGAATGGTGGACCTGGTGGGTGTAACTTACCAATCACACACATGCACACACACCGGAGACAGATAGACATATATGTATGGGTAGATATCGGTATTTGAAGCTAAATCCTGTTGCATATTTATGAGATACATACTATAAAAGGAGAAAGATGAGGAAAATCTTAGTCTGTTGTGCATATATTGTCATGCCAATCTATAGGGAAATCTGTATGTCCAAAAAGCTGTTAAATTTTCTGAATTGTCTAGTAAGGCATATATCTCAATTTTGGAGGTCATTGCTTTAGGATCATCCAAAGAAGAAAACCAGTAGTGATCAAATAAAAGCACGCAGGCACAACAGAATTAAAGAAATGAGTTCAATGTTTATTTGCTTGAGCAGTTGATATTCACTTTCAAGAAATGCTTAAAATTAATGTTCTGTGAAGAACTTTTATAATATTGTAGAAGCTTCAAGATGCAAAAGTGCAAAATATTTAGAAACTATGGGATGATATGGTCCTTAAATATGTAGGAAGCCTATTAGTTGGTAGGAGTCCTAGAGATTCGGATTTATTGAAAAAGAGGGTGCAGAAATTATCTGAAGCTGGATTGAAGGCAGAGTACCTCTCTGGCCCTGATTTGCTTCAAGAAGAACCTGCACTTATGGTTGGAGAAGATGGTAGTGCTGCCTTTCTACCTGATGACTGCCAAATCGATGCTCGTCGTACTGTTGCATTTATTGAAAAGGTTTGTCGTTTTGTATTTGTAATTGTCTTGCAGAACCTTCCTTGTTCCTTTTACCAAGATAAATTATCTACTATTCTGGCAGAGTGTAATTTATCAATAGACATGGTTAATGTGTAGGCCAACAGACGCTTTGCATTGAAAGGCAGATATGCGGAGTTCTATAATGATCCAGTGAAATGTTTGTTAAGGTTTGTTACCTGTAGAAGAATAATTTTATATAGTTTGCGTTTGAAACCAAGTGAGAGGAGTGGAAAATGCAGAATGGAGGTCATAATGATTGTAACTACATATTCTTGGATTGTCAGGTCTAGCTCTGGGGAGGTTGAAGCTGTTCAGACCTCCAAAAGTACCTTGTACAGTAAGAAGGCTATTATAGTTGCAGCCGGTTGTTGGAGTGGGTCTTTGATGCATGAATTGCTTAGAGCGTCAGAGATCCTGCTGGATGTCCCTGTAAAGCCACGAAAGGTAAGAGTCAAATACCTGATTTGTTCCTTTACAGCTCTAGTTTCCTTAATTTGTTTGGATAGGTTCTGTCATCAACATTGCACTTGGTCTGGAAGAAGTGAGATTAAGACTTTTCCTCCAATCTACCCATTTGGGTTGTGGGTGAGATAATAAGGAGTGGAAAATCCAGAAACTTCTTTCATGGACCCACAAAAAATTGCTTGTTGAAATAGATGATTTTGAGGGGTGAAACTTCTGAGATAGGTAAATTACTATGATTTTCGTCTTGGACACTGGACAGTGCTCATCTCACCCATCACATGACACATCATGAGTATGGGTATTAGATGCAGTTTTACTATTCCCAGGTTCAAACATGTAATATTGACTACGAACTTTGCACTTTAAGATATTCCTCTGCTCCATTTTTGACAAAGTTCTTATGTAGAACGTGTGGTAGTTGCTGTAAACAGTTTCTCCATTTGGAATCTTATGAAGATTTGACGTTGTAGGGTTTTGAAGATTAACATTTTTGGGAAAAGAGTTCATAAGAAAGCATAGATGGGAAGAAAGGAAACCTAAACATCACAATTAGGATTCCTTGGTGTTGCTTGTTTGGGATAGTTGCATCACACAATCCATATGGTAACTGATAGTGAAATGTGTAGTTGTCTTGCTTTATCGAATCATCATGTGAAGAACTATTAGATCCATATGTACAAGTGTCTAATGCCTAATCCTAATGGAATTAGACTGCTTGAGCTTTAAAGAAGCAGCACTGAATAACTGGTGAAATTACAAAATAAGCCCATTAGAGTAAAATAGCGAAAACTAAAAGTTGATGTACCAAAATGTCAGCCTACACCTAGGTCTCTGGATATTATTGAATTATCCAAAGTCCTAAAATTAGATGAAACTAAAATCAAACAGTTAGTTTATTGCTCTCTACATCATACTCCCTTGGTTGGGGAAAACTAATTCTCGTGTTTTAAAAGGTTGAAGTGGAATGATTCATAGTTTCTTTGAGTGCACCATTGGTTGTTTCTCTTCTTGTTTCATGTAGCATTGCTGATAGTGATACATTTATCATTTCATTTTGACCAATAAAAATTTGTGGAATGCTAAAAATATCAGTGTTTTAGAAATTCAGTGTTGATGGTCCGGCCTTATCTTGATATGCTGCTTAGACCAAGGAATGGGGGCTCCTTATCCCTCATACTCTTTGCTTCTATTATGCATCTTTTCCACTTAATTCATTCAATTTCAATTAGTTCCTATCTTTTTGAAGCTTTCTTTTGGCTCAAATTCTTCTTTTATTTTAACGTTAACTTCATTCAAAATGGTAGCCAAGGCTACTTTTCCCACTTCTAATTCATGACTGAAACTAATAAGCACATTTGTCACTTGTCCTATCTTGCGTTGGTTCTGACTCCTAGCTTTTCTTAAATTCTTCTATTAATATCTCATCTTCTTACACCTTGAACAGTGGATTCAATGGATTATTTAATCCCTACTGTAGGCAGTTTTGAAGGCTGATCAACAAATGATTTGGTGGTGTTTATCAATACAACAGGATATGTCATATGCCTTTCTTTGCATTTCTTTTGAAACTTCTGTTTGTCAAGAAAAACCCTATTAACAACGATGCCTTATTGCTTTTTAATTTTCAAACTTACTGTATTCGCTAACACATTGAGGCTTTTTTCATGTTCGTCACATCCCGAAACCTTTACGGATGTTTCCAACACAGTAGCTGGATCAGTTACTTATTCCAGATCTTCGAGGCTCAGAGGACTTCTTTTATTTAATGTCATAATTCGTATGTTTACTTTCAACTATTCCACACTTCAGAAGTAACTCAGCATATTTTGTTGTGTAATCAATTATTATATAAATTACCTTATTGAAGAATATCAGAACTGACCAAGAAAATTATGTTGATGATTTGGAAGATACATCTTTTGTTTTTAGGAATTGATACCCTCTTGCCAAGTCAATCCACTCTTTTAGGATCTTTGGATGTGAAAATATTGCGTGGCTCCTCAATCTGATACCAATTGATGTAGAACCAGTACCTTATGAACAATATGAATCAAGAATGCCATGAGGAGTATCTGTTTAGAACCATATCAAAGCAAGATGGTTTAAAATTTTGAGGTTTGGAATTTTATGGAAAAGAGTAAATCTAGTTTTTCAGGATTTGGTGGAAATACTGAGAATCCCAGTGGAAAAACATAGAAAAGAAAAAAACACACTGAATGAGGCCCACAAAGAAAACCCTATAGCGAAGTAAAATGTACTACACCAGTGCTTCAGCCCATAAATAAAAATCTGAAACCATAAAACTATTTTAACTCCTAAAAGTGAATAAAACTATGATCAAACTTCTTTTACGTAAAATGACTGATTTATTTGAAGAATATAAAGTGTGCATTGTCATCGGAGTTTTAAAGGATTGGTAAAAGTTTGACACTTTGCTAGTACAAATGGTTTTGTACTCCCAGGATTTTGTGCACACGTGTACCTGAGAGCGTCTGCACTTGAAACGTCCCAGCTCCAGTGAAATGGGAACAAAGTGCTGTTTCCAGAAGGACAAATAATTATTTAGATGTCGCATCTGATGTCAATAACTCATGCGGGAGGTTCAGATGAATTACAATGTTGTTTAGTGAATTTTGGGTGGTTGTTGAAGTGAAGTTACCATTCGTTTGATATGCCTTTTATGAAATCTTTCTCCTGAATGAGTTAAATTGCTAGGTTGTGTTTTTATGTGAGACCCACCTTTTCTTTGATCTGGATGTTAGGGCCACCTCCTTGTGCTTGAAAATTTCAATGCCCTTCAACTGAATCATGGTCTAATGGAGGTCGGCTATGTTGATCATAAAACCATTTCTACTTCTCAATCCCTCGATCATGAGCAAGCTCTGTCTATTTCAATGACAGCCACCATGGATGCTGCAGGCAACCTTGTTCTCGGTAGGACTTTTACATTACAATGGATAGAAATTTCAGTTGTGTTTTCTTTTTCTTGTTTCTTTCCTGTGCAATTAATTCTTCTTTCTGCTTCAATGGTTCTGTGTCCGGTCTTCGCTTTAACACTATGAAGTTCTGTTTTTTAGGCTTTAATATGTTTCCTGAGTATCCTTTTCTTTTCCCTAGAACTTCTGTACACAGAAAGTATTTCCTCTGACTTGATTTTAAATTCGTAATTTGGATTATGTGGTGTATATTTTTATGGTTCTGGACATACTACTGCATTCGAGTATAATCTTCTAACATTTACCTTTAGCTTCTGCCAAATTTCTTCTCTTTTTGTTCTGCTTTTTATTCTTTGTAGGATCATTTCTCGTTTGTTCTGCGCTTTAAGCTTGATTTGACTAGAAATCCCATATACTATGACTGGATTGAGAAGTCAGGAGTCTAGTAGTTGCAGGAACATCAACTCTAAGTTGCTTAAACCGCATTTTGTTGACCTATAGTTGGAGTATTTTTTCCTGGATAAATTCTGTCCCTTTTCGTCCTACTGATCTTCCTTCAGAAACATATGGCTGCGCAATAGATCATATTTGTTGTTGGTGTAATTCCAGTCTCAGCTTCAAGCTCTACTTATTTCTCTGGCTGTTGATTATTATATATGGAAATAACACCAATCTTTCACTACCCATCTGACACCTTTGTTTTCAGGGAGCAGTCGCCAGTTTGCAGGGTTCAGCTCTGAAGTAGATGAGCACATCATCACTCATATATGGAAGCGGGCTGGGGAATTTTTCCCCAAGCTAAATGAATTGATCCTTTCAGATTTCATTAAGAGCAGAAAAGTGAGAGTAGGGTTACGTCCATATAGTGAGTCCCAAAATTTTTTTAATCTCTCGTGGAACATAAAATCTTCTTTGATAACTGAATTTTGAATATTTAAGATGACAATTTCATTTCCTTGCGTAGTGCCTGATGGAAAGCCACTTATCGGGCCTGTACCTGGTTTGTCTAATGTGTTCCTTGCAACTGGGCATGAAGGAGAAGGACTATTTCTGGTAATCTTCGTCCTCTCTTAGGCATGAAGTTCAAAAGACTTGCACAACTATAATTGCACTGTATGCATTCAGGTTATTAATGCTCTAGCACATTATATTGCTGAATAATCTAAATTGCCCAGTCATGCCTAATAAATGCACCTCTCCATGGAAAATGTCATCATGTTTCAGGCTCCACTCTCTGTCGTGAAGTAGTATGTCATAATTGTCGGACTGATTCATCACTTTGATCAATTTGCAGGCTCTGGGAACTGCTGAGATGGTAACTGATTTGGTGCTGGGCAATCCAGGGAAAGTTGATAATGCACCTTTTGCTGTCCAGGGTCGATGTTGTTGATAAAACGAGTGTATTGAAGGTAAATCTTGAAGTTATCCTTGAGTGAGGCAGCATATTTAAATGCTGCTTAGGAATGAACCTTCGAGAAATTTTGTGGGATGATTCAGATGGTAACCAGTATTAGTCTTGAGCAAGTTGGCATTCCCTTACTGATACTTTTAATTTGAACAAATTTATCTCATGGACTTTCAAGTTGTACTGGAACTTTAACAATTACAGAAGTTCTCAATAAAAGCCATTCGAGGACATCAAAAATGCTATTGAACAAGGTTGCGTGATTCATTCGAGAAAAAAAACCATGGAAAATTTTAAAAACAAAGAAAGATCCATGTAAAAAGATTTCGGTAAAGTAGTTGAGCGGGACAAGTGATGCTATTGTAGAAACCAGTTGCATTGTAGTAGCTTGCTGAACAAATAAATATCACAATTTTGTATGATGTTGTTTTGAACGTATAAGGTTTAAGTTCCTGCACATATACATGATACGTTTCATAACAGGTCAAATAGATATGCTGTTAGGAATTCCCCTTGCTGTGATTCCGCCCTTGAATCCAATATTAGTGGTGTCCGGGAATAAGGAATTGTATGGAATTTTGGCAGGGCCTCTTCTGTTCTTGAGCTGAGTATCTCTATTCCTTTCCCTTATTTTTTCCTGAATCGTTCGTAGTTCGTTAATGAACTTCTGAAATTTAAGCTGAACCTCTTTATTGTCTGTCCACTCTGATGGCCTCTGACCCAAATACTCTTCATCTGAGGTATGCCGTGAGAGGACCTCTGCTAATGCAACGCCAATGCTCATCTCAAATCTTTCAGGCAACATATTAAGGTAATACCTGTCTGGATCCTTGAGAAACTCCGCAAATTCAAGTGTTCCTTCTTCTGGAACGAACTTCCGGCATAGTGCAGGACGATTTGGAGGGTAGCCGGCATATGCGTATTGCCCGAAATTCACTGCGGCATGGGAGGCAGAGGAGAGCCATATGAGAGTCGTCAGAGCCTGTATTAGGCCTGCGGAATGTGTTATATTAAACCACCCTTTCCGCGCATCACCGTGTCCCACTTTTTGAATTTCTGACCACCATGCTTGGAGCTCTGGATCAGACCTGACAGAATCATCATCTCCGTAGAAGATAGAGCAAAAATCTGTGACCCATGTGTTGATGGCAGTCCATATGTCGAGTCCATCTGCCGCATAGGGATAGTCATTGAAGAGAAGCCGAACTCTACTGGGATTTTCTGGATCTGGGATGGCCATACCTCTGGAGGACATATGCCATGAAGTTTTGATGTCAGAGTATTGTAGTATTATGACGCACCCATTGCTTGTGCAACTATTACCTTAAGACACACAAAAAATCGGTGTTAATATCTATGAAGTACCTATTGAGTAGATCATCAGGAAGGGCCTGCTCATTAAATTTCCACTTCTTGTAAAGCTTAGAAGACAACTCCATGGAGATTTCGCCAGAAAACAATATTTTTTCAAGGATTCCTCCAGAGTTGATGAGGATGCTCCGAGCCAGTGCATTTACGTGCATGGTGTTTTTGAAATGAGGATCCAGCAAACGATGGACAGGATGCATCTCGCTCAACTGCCTTCTGGTGGCAATGATGAATGGTTCGACTACTGCGTGGGTTTGCAACCTGAAAATATGTGTGGTAAAAAGATATACCATAGGAAATAGGTAATGCCCTAAAATGCCTTCGACTTTGGATTTCCATGACTGCTTATAGAATGTTCAACTCACCAATGGCTGATTAGTTGATGATAAACAGTGTCATTGGCCGCAACATGAGCTTTAGCAAGCTGCCACAATGCTGCTTCAGTACCTTCATTCGCTGGATAAAACACCCTTCCCTTCTCGACGCCAGGAGAGGAGGCCGGCAAGGTAAGTTCTATGGCTATTGGCTTTAGCGTCATATCCCTCCTCAAGAAGAGTAGTGTTCGAGATGCATAAACGCAGACACCCTTCGTGTTGATTCTCGATAAAAACGGCATTAAGTAGTCATGGTGATCCAAGATGAAAATCTTCCACTCTTCCATTGCCTGCGCCATTTATAGGGAATCAAAAAGGCAAGAAGTCAATGCCTGAAAGCTGACATGAAACCTTCACCACCATTACCCCTATGCTATAATCTTTACTTTCAAATGGCATCGGTGGATTCTCTAGACTTAGCCCTATTCTTTGAGGTTTAAGCCTTGGCTCAAAGAACAGCTGCTTCAAACTGTCTGCCTTCGTTTAAAAACATGGACGATATGCCACCCTAGAGGGCAATTTAGTAGGTCCATAATATAATTAGGCCCCTTCGGTCCATTACATTGATGGGCAGAGTGATCATACTTTATTGGTTGATTTTACTCTCTCCCTGGAAGCAGCGTGAAAGGGAGCTGCGACTGGGAGAAGGTGAAGAAAGAGAGCAAAAGCAATATTGTTTACCACATCAATAGCCATGCCTTCTAGGTTCTGCTCTATGCGCGATCTCTCGATTTCACTCCACTTTCCACTTTTGCTTTGTGGTGGAAACATCTGCAAGGTCAAGTCATATAAGATATTTCAAAACAGTTTGATATATTGATATGTAGCCTACTGTACCTGGGAGTGGTAAAATTCCCAACCATCGAGCATGAAAGATTATTATCTTGGTAATTAGAAGTTGGGAATTCATAGCAAGGAAGTTTCAGTGTAGGCCACCGGTTTAGAGTTATATTAAACATACCATAAGATGTTTGAATATCTGTACATTGTTTGTCAAATTATATTTGCATTCGTTGATTCAAAAGAAAACTAGTTGTTTCGAGAAAGCTACAATTGAAAAAACTTTGAATAGATGTTTGATTGCTAATTTTGCCATTTCGGAGCTCCAGTCACACCCTAAAATTTTCAGAGTACCCTGCCTAATCAATTGTACATATCAAAATCAGTTTTGAGATCTGATGAAACTTAACCTCATCTCTTTATTCTTTATGGTTCCTTTCCGCATTTAATAGTTCTGTTGTTGTGCCTCACATTTCTTATCTATGGTTAACCCTTTTTTCACTCGAGTCTTTCAGCAAGATTAGTTTGGCAATGTCATTGGTGGTTCTTGTCTTGGCCACGACCTGGCGTGACAGTATGCTTAAAATCTGGCCCGAGAGATAGTAGTTACCTCCAAGCCTCGGATTCGTGTTGGATTAACTCCAGCAAGCATTTGGCGCCCAAACTCCCGATCATCCAGCCATGCCATTTTATTTTCTGAAAATAGAAAACAGAACTGAAAATGAGAAAATATTCTGCTGTACTGTCCGTATTAATTGCTGATGTGTACTTCACCTGCTATAATTTGAGGCAATGGAAACTTCAAAGGCCTTTTCTTGCTTTCATTAATAACTTGTTTGTAAAGTTTATCCGGTACCAATTTCTTTAATCGCTTTTCGACCCATTTTTCCACTGCTTGGCTTTTGTTCCTAGAAAAGATGATGTTTGTCTCTTCAAATGAATGGAAACTCTGACAATCCTCTTGCAAGGTGGATGGTTTCTGGGGGATGATGAAAAATTTAGTAGCCCGGATTGCATTGGATATCAACTCACAGAGTTTCTTGGGGCTTAACCTCTCGTCCGGAGGAACATATATGTCCAACTTGTTCTCTTGACAGCTCTCGACTAGAGGATCTGGAAAGTAGTCATGAAAAAGTTGCAATACAATTTTGCAATTTTGCATTAGAGGCATATCATTTATTTCAATAACCGAAATGGGTAAAAGAAAAATGGTTTGGAGCCTTGTTAGAGATGGGACATCAATCCAAAAAAGAAGTTAACTCTGCAATGCTCCCCATCCAAGTGAGGGAAGCTGTGTACCTGTAGTGCTGGGGGGTCGGCCTGTTCTTCCCCTGCGAGGATACGGAAGTCCTCCATATCCTCCCAAGATAGGTCGTACATGTTCTCGACCTTTATCAGGATTGCCAAGATCATTGTAGTAGTCATAGTCGTAGATTCGATCCCATTCCTTCCTCTCCCCAGTTCCATCTCCTCTCAAGCTTTCAAGTTCTTCCTTCCTCAGTTCCTTTAAACCATTTGGCGTTTGATTTGGAAGATAACTCTGAAATAGCAACAGTATTCTGGTTGTATGATTGCATCTACGAGTATAAAGAAGTCTGCTAAGTTCTTTCTGGACTTACTGTATTAGAGAAAAAAATTCGATCAGCTTTGGTCTTTACAAAAGGGTATATCCAAGAGTTGCAGTTGAAGTGGATAGCATGGTTGAACATTTGCAGCGACGCAGACTGAAGGAATAATTTATTCTTATGTTGGCTCTTAAAGACCAGAGCTCCTGGAATTCCAAATTCTTCCTCGACCTCAAACTGCACCTTGTAAGTTGTGGTTCTCTCGCCATCAGTGTCCTCGCTTTTCCCACCTTCAAGGTATGCCTGCTTACTCAACTTCCCTTTGCCAGAACCTGTTGAATGCCATGCAAATGAGATATGGTATATTTGGTTCTGTCCAGTGCAAGAATCATGCCTGAGTTGCTTGAGGAAACAAATAAGATAGGAGAAGAAAAAAGGCATACAGCTCCAAGAAGAACCAAGTCATGAAATTCAATTTGAGTCGAAGTTCATTGCCTTTTGACGCGACATCTAGGAATATTTCTTCAACATTGTGAATTTTCCTTTTATCATATTCCATGCATCTAGATTTCAGGTTATAGGTTATACAGCTAAGCTCTCACTGACCCAAAAAAGAGAAAGTGAAATACGAAGAAACAGATGCAGTCATTTGTGATTCGGTGTAATGAACAAAACGAACATACCTGGCCTGTCTTCGGTGCAACTATAGATGCGAACCGAAACTGATTTTCCAGGACCTGATTGTCCATAAAGGAGGAAGACAACCTGCCCCTTGATAATGCATCGTTTAGCCGAAGAACCATTGCGTCGAATGGTCGCAGCACTAGTTTTTCTGCGTCGGGCAGCTTGCGAGCTAGAAGGAGAGTCTTGGTGTTGTTCCATGCCCGCCTACTTCTCTTTCCAGTCCTCGAAAATTTTCTTGTGGAAAATGTTTTGGCAACTCAGCCATGGTTTTACCTTTTCTTATTGGTTATGCATCTGATACCTTTCGCCCATGTCAGGTTTCTTGTTTTGTGAACAATGCTAACAGCGAGGTGTAGGTGCATGTGGACATAAATCACAAAGAAAAACAGAAACAAATTGTAGATTCTGATATGGATTTGCGTTATCCTTAAAGTTTGCTACGCAAGGATAGCATCATTCTTGGCTTACTTCTATAGAATTTGTTTTTTGGGGTGGGTCACACTGCAAGAATATAATAATACGTAGTGATGTGGGATCAACTTGTCAGATCCAAATCTTCTCCGTGAACAACTAAGATCAACAAGAAAACTCTGTTCAAGAATATATAACTCCATGCTAAAAGGAAGTGCTTTTAGATTAAAACAAGAGTGCCGCCTAGAGAATAAGTACTTCGCACAACATGCAATGTCGTAAGAAGCACTTCAGCTCCAAAGCAATGTGGTGGTTCTCCAGAGAAAGTAAGAAGCAAAGCTGATTCCCAGCTCGATATTGATACTGAAGCACGAGGGACAAATTATCCCACAAAGCCACTCAACAAGCAAAGCAGTTCCAACCCATTGTACTTAGATGGATCAATGATAGCTAAGTATGATGTCAAAAGAGAGCTGGTTGAAGAAGAGGGCTTTATTTTATCAGTAATTTAACAAGAGCGGAGTGAGGATCATATTTGATGACTGCCGCTTTTTCCAAGTCCTTGGAAATCAAGACAAGCCTCCTTCAAGGTTTCAGCTCTTTCAAACTCCTCAAGCATGTTCACGCCCGCCTTCTACGCCTTGGCCTCGACCAAGACAACTACTTCCTCACGATGGTCTTGCGTCATGCCTTGCATTTTGGTGATACGCATTACTCGAGGCTCGTCTTTGAGCAAGCCAGGGAACCCAACATTTTTCTTTGGAACACAATGATCCAGGGCTTGGTTTCCAATGAGTGCTTCCATGAAGCAATTGAATACTATCGTTTCATGCGGAGGAAGGGATTCTTGCCCAACTCTTTTACTTTTCCTGTTGTTCTTAAGGCGTCCGCTAGGCTTTTGGATTTTCAAGAGGGTCTCAAGATTCATGCCCTTGTGGTAAAAGAGGGGTTTGACGATGATGTTTACGTGAAGACTAGTTTGCTTTGCGTGTATGCAAATTGCTGCTATTTGGGACATGCACGAAAGATTTTCGATGATATTCCTGAGAAGAATGTCGTTGCTTGGACTGCAATCATTAGTGGATATATTGGTGTTGGTCAGTACAGCGAAGCTATTGACATGTTTCGGGTTTTCCTGGAGATGGGAATGAGGCCTGATAGTGTTACTATTGTTAAGGTCTTGTCTGCTTGTTCTCAATTAGGGGACTTAAGAAGTGGGGAGTGGATAGATAGATACATGGCAGAGATTGGAATGGGGAGGAACGTGTTTGTGGCTACTTCTTTGGTGGACATGTATGCCAAGTGTGGAAATATGGACAAAGCCCGGTGTGTCTTTGACGGAATGGTTGAGAAGGACATAGTTACTTGGAGTTCCATGATTCAGAATTATGCCTTGAATGGACTCCCTAAAGAAGCTCTAGACCTTTTCTTTCAGATGCAGAGAGAAAATTTGAGACCTGATCATTATGCAATGGTTGGAGTGCTTTCTGCTTGTGCAACTTTAGGAGCGCTTGACCTAGGGAACTGGGCTAGTGGGAAGATTGACAGAAATAAGTTTTTGTCAAACCCTGTTCTAGGTACAGCATTAATCGATATGTATGCAAAATGTGGGTGCATGGCTCAAGGCTGGGAAGTCTTCAAAGAGATGAAGGAAAAAGACCTAGTTGTCTGGAATGCCACCATGTCCGGGCTAGCTATGAATGGACATGTCAAAGCCGCATTTGGACTATTAGGGCAAATGGAGCAGATTGGGATTCAACCTGATGGAAAGACTTTCGTTGGCCTTCTCTGTGGTTGTACCCATGCTGGTCTAGTTGACGAGGGTCGTCGATTTTTCAATAGCATGCAAAGGGTTTTCTCCCTGTCTCCTACAATTGAGCATTATGGATGCATGGTGGATCTTCTTGGGCGTGCAGGTTTACTTGATGAAGCTCATCAGTTGATAAAAAGTATGCCGATGAAAGCCAATGTTGTTGTTTGGGGAGCCTTGTTAAGTGGATGTAGGTTACATCGAGACACCATGTTAGCTGAACACGTATTGAAGAAACTCATTGAATTAGAGCCATGGAACTCAGGAAATTATGTTCTCTTATCGAATATTTTTTCAGCAAGCCATAGATGGGACGAAGCAGCAAAGCTAAGATCAAGCATGAATAATAAGGGCATCCAAAAGATACCCGGGTGTAGTTGGATTGAAGTGGATGGAGTTGTGCATGAATTTCTTGTAGGAGATAAGTCTCACCCCTTATCCGAAAAGATATATGCAAAACTGGAAGAATTAGCCATGAAACTCAAAGCTGCTGGCCACGTTCCAAGTACAGATTTTGTTCTGTTCGACATTGAAGAGGAAGAAAAGGAACATTTCCTCGGTTGTCATAGTGAGAAGCTTGCCATTGCCTTTGGTCTAATCAGTACTTCCCCAAAAGACGTGATTCGAGTTGTCAAAAACCTTCGTGTCTGCGGTGATTGTCATGAGGCCATCAAGCTGATTTCGAGATTTACACAAAGAGAGATTATTGTTCGGGATAATAACCGATTTCACAGTTTTATTGACGGTTCATGTTCATGTGGGGATTATTGGTGACACTAGTTTTTTTTTTCCCCCAAAGACGCAAATTTTTTAATCTCTCCAATGAAGAGGGATAGCTTCTTGTTGGATTGCTTTGTGCAAAGATTCCTAATCTTGAACTTCCAAGCTAAGCTTGACTAGATGGAGCATAGCTAGCAATGGTTAAGTAGCACATCCAAATTTGAGAAAACACAGCAATTCAGAATTCCTAGCAAGTTTTCCCTCTGGTTGTTCTGTACTACTTGCCTAGAAGCAAGAATATGACCACCATCCTCCCAGCTCGGTAGTATTTCTGCTCATGATAGTCAAGAATCTCTAATGTATAATCTATGTATATTGTGGGAAATACAAATATATGGGCCTATGGATTAAGACCCATATTCTTGATCAAACCCAAAAGAGGTTGATTGCATATGATTCAATATTTATTGGTTAGGTATGCAAACGAGGGGAAAGCAAAGGATGCGATTCGGGAATTTGTTAGGTCATGTTACATTGTCATAGTGATTACCATAGTTCTTTTAAAAAATTTCAACTAATCTTTTTCTTTTTTATAAGGGGGGATTCAAGGTATCTTAAACCTTACTATATAGGTAGAAATCTCCCAATAATTCTACTTAAACTATAAGTAGGTGACAATTATAACTCAAGAGGTATGGAAATACAAAGCCAAACGTGTTATACCCAAAATGCTTATTGTCATAAAGTTAAACAATTCTAAGATTTCATGGCTAATTCAGCATGACTCTCACTTACTGAAAATAAGGGTAGAAAGGAAAAGATAAAAGTTCTATGAAAAGAGAGGAGTATTGCATGTACAAGAACTATTGCTCTTTCTACACACTCTAAATTCACAAGAAGGGACTATAACTATTTACAGAGGTGGAGGGTACAAATGAATTATTAGAATTCATTTAATTCCACGGTCTTAAAATTAAGTTCTAAAATTCTATACTAAAATACCTTCTAACTAATCCTTAGAAAGTTCTAGATAATAGCTTTTCAAGTTTTTCTAAAATCTTCTTTAAGGGTTTCTAAGTTTCTCTTTTTGCCTAGTGCTAACATAAAACATCACTAACTTAGTTAGCTTTTTCAATGTGGAATAATTTAGAAAACTTAGTGCTAGACATGTCAATCTTATTTTGTGAAAGTGAAGCTTCACAAAGCGTTCCGTTTTTTATACATAAGAAATGAAGTTCACTAATGAGAATTATGGAAGAAGAGTTATAGCATGAGCCATATGCAATAGCTTTTCACTCTTCCCCCCTTCCATTTGAAACAAGATCTCATGAAGAAACATTGGGAATGGGTATCATCTCTCCTTTCTCTTGGTTCTCTTCCCTTCTCTCTCCTTCGTCCTTCGTATATCACAGTTACCACAGCACGTAAAAAGAAACACCACAACTTCCAATTGGAAGACCGACCCTCACCCGGTTATACGCCCAGGTTCTTAACAGGAACAAACGTGGATGGACCAAACATCGTGGCTATCATCAATGACGTCTCCCATTGGAAATGGTAAAACTAGTTGAGCAAGACGCTTTCTGCCGCCTTATTGAGTAGTGTTTTATTTCAGAACAAATAAAGGATACAAAAGAACAAGACAAAAGGACTGCATCAGAAGCAGATATAGCAACCAAGGATCAATGTCAAACAGCTAAAAATATTATCCTAAAAGTTCGTCACAACATGACATCAAGACGAAGGATTTCGGCCCTACTTTTGTCTTTGTTAAGAGGTAAGGAGATACCCATATCACCTTGATAATCTTATAATGTTTGGGTACTTTTAATTCTTTTTTTTTTAATATTATAATCCTTTTTTTTTTATTGGCCAGAGATCACCTGTTCTTCGGAATCTTAGAACGTGGCTTTGCACTTTGACCACGATTAGTTGGCCAGCACACGCCAACCAACCAACCTTCATCTTTTAACCAGAATTCGCCGCCGGGTGTGTGCCAACCAAATCTCTTTTCCGGTTTTTATAAGCACTTTTACCTGTTTGGCATACCTTTTACCAAACTTTGCAGGAAAAGTGAATAGCCTTTCTCGAGATTAGGCAACGTTGTTTTTTTTTAATTTACTTTATTTTGTATAATAATAAGTTTGCTTTTTGGTGTATTTTATATGGACTGCCTTATGAACTTAATCCAGTGCTTTGGTAGCTCAGTAGCATATGGAGGCTAGTTTTTTTTTAATAAATCCTCTAAATTTCCTCACCTTCATCCCCAATTAAGGACAAAAAAGATCCCTTGCTCTATTGTTGTTATCCATTGATGTTAAGTTAGTGAGTTGGGAGATATTTATCATGCTTAGCCTCGAATACCCACCAGGAGATCTTGGCCTATAAAAAGAAAAAAAAAAAAGGCGAGAAGCTGCAGAGCGGAATGATGTGGAAGTTTGTGGTCTGCTGCTCGTCGATTACAGGGAAAGGCACTCCACCTGTTGTCTTGTTGGTGGATGGAACAGGCGTTGAAGATGCCTGTACTCCTCCTCGGTACTGGAAGGAACAGGCGTTGGAAGATAAGCCTGTACTCCTCCTCGGTACTGCCATCCATTTGTACTACTAGAACAAAAAGACGATGTTGTACTGCTGAAATTCTGGTGGAGCACCAAATTCCATATCTGCTTTTGGGATGCCTGAAAGACTGTTTGGAATTGCCCCATTTGCTTGAAAATGGAATTTTAGTTAATCCTTCTCACGCCTGCAGATAAAGCAATAAGCTTTTTAGTTCGTCTCTTTTACAGTAAGGCTTTGGGGCCTGAACCTGCAAAAGACGCAAGCATGCAGAGAGTTACCCGAGAAACTTTCAAATAATCCCTTTCGAGAAGGAGAAAAATATTCAGTATTTAGCGTAAAGACGACGTCTTTATTGGGTCAACATCAAATGGTCATAATACACCTTCGTCATTACCAAACCGACACAACAAACCTATCGCTTTATTTTTGCTTCACAACTCGGCCTATATAAATCGACCCCTGGCGTTTACCCTTCCTTGCAAGCAAAAATCAACCAATTCATTCTTCTCTCGCTCTTTTCGTTCCCTTGCAGAGCCCAGCTTCTTCCAAAACCCCTAGCCATGTCGCAGGTAATACCAACAGGTCCTTTTCTCAGTTTCCAAGTTCGACTATCACTTAATTTTTTGTTGGTTCTCTCGAACAGCATTGACTTACATATTCCGCTAATTCAACCTGCAAATTTAGTCTTTTCGTGTTTTGTGGTGTGTGATGTGGTTTCCTTTCTGATGATGAACGAATATAGAGCCAAGGATCTATTGTTTCTATTTGATTGAATCAAGTTTAGAATTTTGGCTGATTTGGCTTGCCTGTGAAGATTGAGATCCTATGTATTGTCGTTTTTCTTTTGTTGGAGGGTCAACTATGTTTGTTGATTCTTTGGGACATAAGTATGGTAAAAAGAGATTTATCAAAGTATATGTGGAAGTCGTGTACATGGGATTGGTTGGATGCTCGATTCCTTGGGAAGGATCGACTTATTTTCGTGGGTTCCACCGTTGTGTTACCTGGTATTTTCTCAAAAGAGGGGAATCGTATGGTTCACACCTCAGAGCATGAGTAAGAAAAAGGTCCCCACGAGTAATGTTGTTCGATTGATGGCACTCTTGACATAATGCTGTAATTTTACTAGGGAAAACTACGGTTCAATGCTTTGATCAAAGAATGTTACTTTTCTCCAATTGTTTTTTTTTTTATCTGAAGTCTCTGTTTCTGTTTGGTGCAGACTGTTGTCCTCAAGGTTGGTATGTCATGTGAAGGATGTGTTGGAGCCGTGAAAAGGGTTCTGGGGAAAATGGAAGGTTCGTTGTCTGCCTTTCGTGTTAGCTTTTGCCAAGTTTTCTGCTTTCTCTTCTCTGGTGTCACTAGTTTATCAGTAATGAACTCCACAACGTTTTTGTCCCATTTATTTTTCTTTTCTGTAATTTTTTTATCTCAAGCATGGTATTTTTCCTTCAGCTTAATGGTCTGAAGATGCTTTTCTATTTTGTCTCTTTCATGTCCATCGAGTAGTTTTGGGTTCCATCGCAAAGATTGGGTTTCTCTGTTCATGTTTTTGTGTGTTTACTTTAGATACTGTGGACCTCTTGTGGCATGTACATACACACAAGGCATGGATATACCACATCAGAAGCAAGTAGCAAGAAATAAAATTCAATTAAATGATTTACTAGCTGACAACTTTGGTGCAAAGAACCCCTTTGATAGACCAGGAACAGTGTTTGAAATTAAGCCTACTTCACTCCTCATCCTAATTATCTTTACAACAGTAAGCATTCTTGGTTGATTATAAATTGAGTGTAGGTCGATGATTTCTTTCTATGGAGCTGTTGGTTTTGATGGTATTTATTTATTTATTTTTAAATCTCTTTTTAACCCATAGATTAATCTGGTATAGAAGATGGTCAACTAAAGAATTTCACTAATTGTTCTGTTCACAAAATGTTGTTTCTATGGATCATGAATTTTACTTGCTTTGGAATAAATCATGCACACACACACTACTTCGAAAATTTGTGGCAGACATCGATTTGTTGTATAACAATACCCGCTGTCCTTTTTAACCATCTGTAGGTGTAGAATCATACGACATCGATCTGAAGGAACAGAAGGTGACAGTGAAAGGCAATTTGCAGCCTGAGGCAGTTCTGCAGACTGTTTCAAAAACTGGGAAAAAGACTAGCTTCTGGGAAGCAGAGGCATCAGCAGCATCTGAAGAGAAGCCTGCTGAAGCCGTGGCAACTGCTTAAAAGTCTTCACTCTCTTTGCTTTGTGGAAGTGTAACCTATAAACCGATTATAGCTAGTTGAACTTATATAGTTTCATCTTATATGAACTATGGAGTATGTGGTAAGTGTACGTTGAAAATAACTTCTTGGGGGGGGCTTGGCTTATGATCCTCTGTTCAAGCATTTATATACACAGCGAGTTCTTGTGTTGTGCCTCTTACTGGTCCCTATCGTCTGCTTTATCTGACTGCTTGAAAAGTGAGATGTCTGTATATTTGGGTTTCATCCGACTATTCTGAAAATGGTGGATATATAAATAGATGGATTAGAGCTGCAAATGCAAACTGTGAATAAGAAACTTTTGAATGTCAAAGTTCCTCTTTGGCTGGCTTTTGAATTCAGGAAGGGGATGATGTCTCGTGAAACTTTAGCAACTAGAGATAAAGATCAGGAGATTAAAAGTTAAACTGAATACTACTGAGATTTTTTGTAGAAATAGTGCAACATTCCATTGGTCAAAATCATGGACTTGAGCGTAGAGTGGTGCTCAGGGCAGCTGGACTTTATAGTTACTGCTTTGCCCTGGATCAAGGATTTTTGTGGATTACATCACAGACTTCTGTCAGCATATGTAAGCCTGTTCTATGTATGTAAATTCTTGAAATGGCCTTAATAATGCTGTCGTGAATTCGCAATCGATTAAGATTATTCCCCACGAGATCTCCATCCACAAATCCTATATTTATCCTTAGCTCACGATTCATATCTGTGCAAGCTAGTCCATTAAACTCAAGAGAATCAGATACGGTGGGAAGATATGGTGGAAGCTTTATTTTTTATCAAATGTTCTTTTCTCTTCTCCCCATAAGAAAGCTGGTGTCACATAACACTTCGTCCTCCTCTTTTTCTCTCCCCTGCTAGAGTGACACTTTCTTCCTACACATGAAGGGGCTAGTCCGTGCCTTCAAGGATGAAGGGAAATCACTAGAGATCATCACGGAGATAAATGGAAAGAGAGAGGAAGAAGTAACTTGGGTTAGGTTTTTTTTCGCTACATGATCGAAGTTATCAAGTAACTGATTGGTTTCTACCAAAAGTAACTCTGTTCCTACCAGTTTTTGTAAATTGTTTGTGTTTTACATTTAAAGAGTTTTCGTTGCAGTACATAAACATAACAAAAATTGAATGATTAATGACTATCATATTTAGCAATGAGCTATTATCCAAAAAATCTTAATAATCATAAGTAAATCTGGTCAGCTTTGACTAATGTCTAAAAGAATGTGGGGACAATTATAAAGTCTAAACCATAGATAATTGTCGAAAGGCAAGGGAAGGAAGCAGCAGAAGTTATCTAAGGAGGCAACAGCAGATGTCAAGAAAACAAAGTCTTGAAAATAGCACTACCAGCAGTGGCACCACTTTTTATGAGGCAATCATGCTTCTTCTGAGGAGTTGGAGGCATAGACGGGGAACTCAATTGCTCCTTAACCCTTTTTGATATCGAACAGAAGGAACTCGGTTGCTTCAGAACTCTTTTTAGTGTAGGAGACAAGGCAGAGAACATCTTCAAGCAAGTTCCTCCGGGCTTTCTATGTCGGAGTCTTAACGCTTGTGTTTTTCGTAATCTCCATTGGCAGCTGTACTTCTCCTAAGGAGTTAGAGGCAGAGAAGGGAAACTCAATTGCTCCAGAACCCTTTTTGGTGTCCGAAAGAAGAGAAGGAAGTTGGTTCTTGTAAAATCTTCATGCAAGTGGAATTGGTTCCTCTCAACATTTTGAGTCGGAGTCTTAATGCTTCTTTGTAATTTCCATTGGAAAGCAAAGATGATGAGTTATCGGAAATCTTGGAACTTTGCTACTGTGCACACAACAGTGGGATTTGCCTAATATTTATAAACAAACTAGACTCCTATCCTTTTTTTCCATAGACAACTGATTAGTCTCGTTTGCGTGAGATGGTGTAGATGAACCTCGCCGACACGGTCACGGAGGAGTGATAGTACTGCTCCTTAGCCGGGGTTTTAACTACCAACGGTTGTCACCTTTGAACGTCCAGGGATTCCCATTGAGAACTTTGAGTAGTTTGTAGCCTCAAAGAACATTTACTGAAATGTTGTCGCAAACCAAGTTAATCAGTCCTACAAGATTGTCGGAATCTCTGAAGATACTACCTCGCCGACCTGCTTATCTTATTTTCTTACCACTTCCAGAACCCTACTTTTCTCAACCAAGCACGGTTTTGTTTATGCTACAGGATATTGCTTCTTATTAGTCTTTGAAACATGCCCTTGAATTCTTTCATCTTTAACCTGCTCAGAGTTCTCAAAGTCCTTCAGAATGTCGTTGGCTCGCCTCCTACGTCTCTTTGGTGACACCCAATGCATCCCCAAAGGCAGAGCAGTCCACGCCAAGATGATAACATCTGGTCGGCAACCAGATATCTATGTAAACACCCTTTTGCTCTCAATGTATATAAAACTCAATTGTATACGCGATGCTCGTAAAGTGTTTGATGCAATGTCCGAAAGAGATGTTGTTTCGTGGACTGCTTTGATATCTGCGTATTCGAAGATGGGTATGGCAGAAGAAGCCTTGAATTGTTTCAGACTAATGGTTGACGATGGTTTTGGTCCGAATAATTATACATATGTTAGTCTCTTATCTTCTTGTGCTAGTATAGGTGCTGCGCGTGCTGGTAAGGAGATTCATGGAAGGATTTATAGACACGAGCAAGAGTTGAGTTGTAAAGTTAGCAATTGCTTGGTGAATTTGTATGGAAAATGTGGTTTGCTTGAATATGCACGGCTTGTGTTTGATGCAATTGTCAAGCCCGATTTGGTTTCTTGGACTTCAATACTTTCATGTTATTGTCAATATGGGGACAATCTCGAGGGTTTAAAGATTTTCCTGCAATCGCGGAAGGAAGGAATGGTGCTTAATGAATTTTCTATTGCCAGTGTGTTGGGAGCTTGTGCTGCTCTTGAGAAGTTGAAGGTTGGAATGCAAGTACAATCACTTGTCATCAAGTGTGGACTTGGATTTGACAACTTTGTTGTGACAGCATTGATACATCTTTATGCAAAGTGTGGGGAACTGGACTCCGCTGATCAGGCATTTTCGGAGGTGGAGAGGCCACAGTTGCAGGCTTGGACTGCATTAATGGGAGGCCTTGCTCAACAAGGAAGAGGAAGAGAAGCCGTTTATCTTTTCCACAAGTTCCATTCTTTGGGTGTCAAACCTAGTGAAAGGACATTCTCATCTGTGCTCGGAGCAGTTGCAGATACAGCAGATGTTGCAGTTGGAAAACAATTCCATTGCTTGATCATTAAAATGGGATTCATTTCGTTTATATTTGTTGCCAATGCAATTCTTGATTTTTACTCAAAATGTGGGCTTCTCAAGGAATCAACAAAGACCTTTGAGGAAATGTGTGAACATGATATTGTCTCATGGAATGCGCTAATCTCTGGTCATGTTAGTTTAGGTCATCTTGGAGAAGCTATTGAGCTTCTAAAAGTTATGTTGATTAAAGGGATTGAACCTAATCTTTACACATATTCTATGATTTTGAGCATCTGTAGTGATGTTCCGGCAATCGAGTGGGGCAAACAAACACATTGCTGTGTTATGAAACCTGGATTTGTGTCCAATGTGGTTCTCGGAAGTGCTCTTGTAGACATGTATGCTAAGTGTGGAAGATTAAATGAAGCTCGGAAAGTTTTTGATAAACTTACAACCAAAAACTTGGTCTCTTGGAATACTATGCTTTTGGGATATGCTCAACATGGTTTTGGGAGAGAAGCCTTAGAGATCTATTACATAATGCAGAGAAATGGGATTGAGCCTAATGATATTACATTTCTTGGAGTACTATCTGCTTGTGGCCATGTGGGAATTGTAGAGGAAGGATGGCACTACTTCAATTCTATGATCAGAGACCATGGTATTTCCCCAGGGACAGATCATTTAGCTTCTTTGGTCAGCCTTTTTGCCCGGAAAGGACAGACCAAAAGGGCTTTTGAGTTCATGAGGAGTTTGCCCATGGACCCTGGTAAGGTGGTTTGGCGGTGTCTCTTGTCCGGCTGCAAAATTCACAAGGATTTAGCTCGGGGAAGATATGCTGCTGAGAGGATTTTGAGCATTGATCCAGAAGATACCTCGGCTCATATCATGCTGTCAAATATATATGCTGAGGCTAAGATGTGGAGTGAAGCAGCACAGGTGAGAAAAATAATGAAGGAAAAGGAGTTAAAGAAAGATACGGGATATAGCTGGATTGAATTGAAGAACACAATATTTTACTTCTCTTCAAGTCATTCCACACAATTCCCAGAAAGCAATCTCCGTGAGGTTTTAGATGGGTTGACAGAGCAGTTGTTTGATGCAGGATATATACCTGCTGCGATGTTATTATTGCACTCTGGCGATTAAGCTGTAGATATCAGATGTAAACAAGTTTTTCATAGCGCATTGATAAGCATACCGAAGTCCTTTATTTGTGAGAAAATAACAAACATGAAAGAAGACTTACATTTACAGAAACAAATGAAAATTCAAAAGTGATGCTGACTCATTATTTTACGTTGTGAGATACAGTCGATCTTAGTTCACATTACCACACAGGAAGTTGTGATTGAAGAGAGTGTGAGGGGAAGTTCAGAGACTGCTGGTATGGAAGGATCCCTTGGTGAGAGATTAACAAACTCAAGGGCCTGTAGCCTTAGTTTTGGAGGATAGTCTGTGACACACCCGATTCTTGGGCCTGCTCCTGTTGACCATTTCAAAGATAGTTGATACCCCAGTTGATAAGAACTCACTTCCTTTCTTGACTTGATCCTCTGCAATATCTCCTTTTTTGGAACAACGCCCTTGGGGCTTTGGCGATTAATAGAAAAGGTTCTCTTATAATTGCTTGTTCTTCCTGCTTGAGTAAGTATGCAGGTTTCAGAGGTTCCATCATTCTCAATATCACTAAGAGCTTCATAATTTGTTGGTTCTTCAAGTTTACTACCTCCTTGAACTGATTTTCTTGTATCACATCTCTCATGGTCTTCAATAGGGGAAAGTACCTAATTAAGAGAGGAAAAGCAAAATGTATTAGAAGCAATATGTAAAGCAAGTATTGGTTACATTATACTGGTTATGCATTTCAAAAGAAATAAAAAAAGTGAGCAGCGGCAAGAAAAAGTTCATACGGGTCAAATTGCGACCAACAGTATCTTAAAATCTTGACAAGCTGCTTTTATTCGTCAAATCTTCTACTAATAGCAATTTTATCAATGTAGAAGTCACACCAGGAGTTGTCAAATGACCTGATGTATGAGTGATGTACCTGAACTTTATCAAGGTTAATCCCATTCTCCCCGAGGAAAGCTAAGAAGCTGTCAAGGTTGTCATCAGTTGGGTGGTAATGTCCGCTGTATGCCGACACAGACTGCAAGTCATAAGGACATTAAGAATTTTAAGAGGCAAAAGGAGGTACGCAAAGTAGGTTGAAAAACCATCTTCTCATAAAGTAAAATTAAAAGAAATTTCTCTACAAACCGGATTTTTATTCTTATTTTTTTAGCATTTGGATTCTTTTCTTCATTTGACCACAATTGACCTCATGTATGCTAATTGTTGTCGAATATCAGATAAAATCAAATGAATGAGTCTTAGTTCTTAAAAACTAATAAAAGAATGAAATCTGAAATCTTTTTGATCTGCATAAAGTATCCAACTTAGGCCAAATTAGCAGATCGAGGGCTAGTGGAATTTATGAGGTCTACCAGCAAGAACCTCCCTTTCATGTAAGAGTTTAGGATTCTTAAGCATGCGCTTACAGAATTTATAAACATATATCATAAAGTAATTACGTATATCTTGCAGTTCTTGAACATTTATTATCAAAGTGATGCTCAGAGCTAATAGTTCATCCTGTTTAAAATTATTTTTTAAATAGATAAGGTTGGCTTGTTACAGGCAAGGCAAATTAGAAATTCAAAATCATGACTACCTTTTCAGCTACTATTCTTGTTAGGATTCTTTTATCAGTTTTAAAATGTGTCAATTGGTATGCTTCACAGCAGGATAAAAAATCTTTGGGTACAAAGAAACCATTTACCCTTTTTTCTTTCTACCGCTTCCAATCCGTATTACATTGTTAAATGTGAAAGCAAATCTTGTTCCCTTTACCTTGAGCTTGCCACCTTCTGCCTTCAGCCTTCCAGCAGCCAAAGTGGCCCCTCCAGCTAGGAAGCTGGAATGATGAAATAATCCCTTTCTTTTCTGGATGAAAGAATGAGATAGAGGTCACTCTTCAGATGATGAAAACTCTTCTGCATCTCAGATAGGGGAATCAAAAATGGTCAACAAGTGATTTGGTGTTTGTATCACTATTTACCTCACCAGCATAAAGTTTTTTGGAGGTACTCAGAACGAAAATCCATCTTGAGCCCTGCAATCCTTGATTTGTGTCCAGGAATCTTCCAGTTTGTTTATGCTTCACCATCTCTTCAGCAATTATGTATTCATAGGATTCCCTCTCTTGCTTAATATTCATCATCCATTTTCACAGGAAGTATAAGATGAAGTTAGAGAACTTAACGCAGAGCATGTGGCATTCATTTGAAGTCAAATCATCCTTTTTCAGAGGGTGGAGCTATATTTTAATAGAGAATTGAACAAAAGCTTTGCTTGTTCAATTCTAATAAAATTGTGACATGGAGTATATTTATCTTAATGAACATGAAAAGGGGTGGACATTCATAAATGCTGTTAAGACTTTGTTGACATAAATTTATTTCAAAGTTCATATGCCAACAAATGTGGTAACCTGATACTAGTCTTGGGTTATGAACTTTGACACTAGCCTACATGTTCAAGAGGAGTATACCGGTCCAAGATATTTAAGGCATTCTTGTCGAAGCCTTGATCGTGGGCAATCTTTGAGATCAACCTCTTTGCCATCTCCAATATCCAGCCTGCACAAGTTGTGCGTATCAAACTTTTGATGACTATTTTGCTTAACACTGGAGATTCGTACTGTTAGAATTTAGAGAATACTGTAGACTCTATTGGCATTTCCACGACTGACATGGGCCATTAAATTGGAACCCCTTTAAATCTTGTTTTTCTCTCTTAATAATATGATTTACCACGCCTAATTTTTTTCTTATTTTATTTGTTTTAACACTGCTATTTGCAGAACAAAAAGCTATGAGAAATTATAGGCTCCAGAAATCTGGTAACCTTCTTGGGACTATTCCTTTCATAAAATCATTCTAGCATGCCTTACATTGCCCTTTCGTGCTTCTTTTCTTGCCATGTCTTTCAAAATTTATCCTCAACGAACTGCAAGGTTCTTCAAAAATTAGCAAGCAGTCCTGATGAACGTGTTTTCAGAGAAGAAAGCTATAATTATTCTTCTAATACGCGTTCACATATTGTCTCTGCTACTTTCTTACACTTCTGCATGGACTTTCCTTGTGCCTAACGCTGACATTTTTGGTGTCAAATACTTGGCCAAAAATAGAAACTCACAAAAATATGCCTACCAGAAGAAAAATGGCTGCTGCCCATCACCTTTGTACCACTCCTGATAGTAAAAATTCAGGTTACGACCATAACGATGTCTTGGATCAATCTGAGCCACACAAAAGAACCCTTCCAGTCATGAACAAAAACCAAATGGCTAGTATTAGAAGAAAGAAGGAAACTGTAGCTTAATTTTAAGGCTTACCGCTTCGATCCAATGTTGGAAAGCTAATTTTTGCGCCTTAGCGTCTTTAAATAATCCTTTTCCGACCTGCCAAATTCATGGAAATGTATGATCCCATAGCTTCTACTTGTTTAATACTACTTCTATCCATTTAGTTAATTTGTGTGAATGGTAACACCAGAAGATACAAGACAAGTAGAATGGTCAAGACTTTGGGAGATCATTGGAATCATAACTAGAGTATGTGCAAATACAACGATGATGATGATATCTGCGGATGCTACTTACCTTGGACGCAATCAAGCTGATCCTACTCCACCGGGAGGCAGCCGTTTCTGCTTTGTGAAAACTGAAGAAGGAAACCGTGCTGTGATTAAGCCTTGCATATTCTATAGCTTGCCACCTGCAAGTTCTCCCATCGTTTGGTAGAAGTTAGAGAGAGTTGCAATCTTGCGGAACATATATTTAGAAAAAAACATGGTGAAACTCGCCAGAGCTCTTCAGCAACAACCACGGAGTCTGCTAGCTTGCGCCTGGTGCGGTAGCTCCTGTAAACTTTCTGCAATTTCACTGCTGCTGTTGACTCAGAGTTCCCTGTTCTCTTATGAGAATCCATTGCATCATGCCAATCCACAGAAAATGGCAATCAGATAGAAATAGTATGGCCTTGCACTTGAAAGAGATTGGAAGGGACATCTTAAAGCTTGATGTCTTATTCCACCGTCGGTACTTCATGCATCAAAGTTTTAACGTTTGTGCTTTTGATCATCAATGAGCTGTTGGAATTATGTGTTTCCATTTAAACTTCAAGATTACCATTAATGGATGGTAGTACTGTAGGGACAACTAACTGCATCTGGTTGGACGTTTGGGGAAGAAGATCCAAGAAAGTGGTCTCCACTCTTCCACTACTGTCTCATCTGCCGACACCGCACTCTTTGAAGTGCTCTTTCCCTCGAGCTCATGCCCAGGAAGATATGATTGACAGGATTGAGGTGCACTGAGATATTCATCAAAACCAGGCTAAGCATGGAGAAATCATGGGTTAAAGCTCAAATCAGCCCACTATTAGAGTTGCGTCCTGATTTTAGTGTATTGTCTGTACGCATACAGAGTTTGGCATTATTTGCAGTATGAGTTGCCCATCTCACATGCTTCAGATTCTGTGCGAGTGGGAATGGTGAACTATTAGTTCATAAGAATTAAAACCCAGCTGATATTGGAAACACAATCATAACATCTAACAACAATATCTGGAACAGATACGCTGTTTGTTGCAAGTCTGGATAAGCCCAACAGTGACCTTTTGATAAGACCTTAATACATACTGACTGTGCATGGTAACAGTGACTTAACATGTAAGCAGAACTAGGCGTGGTTTTGGCTTGTGCGCGCGGTGAAAGTTTAAATGAAGGCCTCACAGTCAAAGGGATTAAGTACGGGGATGGAAGAGAGAAGAGGTGGCCATTTTTTGAAAAACCAAGTTTGGCTTCCCTCTAAGAGACCTAAGAGGTCTTGTTTTGCCTATCACTATTTGTTCTAATCTATAAAGTGCTTAATCTGTTTCGGCCCTTTATTTTGAAGGGAATTTCCTATTTTTAGGCTAGTTACATGCTTAAGAAATTATGCTTGTAACTATGCTCAATTAGTTCCATGGATGACATCTAAAACTCATAAGCCCAAAGCCTTGACCAATATGATAGGAATTCATCCATCATGCCAAAAAGTTCTAGAGTTAAAAGATTAATTCATATATATTTTACTTTGACTATAATCAATATCTAGGTCTTATAAAATTAGACTCCTATCACAATCTCGGATTATGATAAACCATCACACTTTGTGGCTTTTATCAATAAAAATTGAATCCATGGTAACTTTACTTTGACCCCACTTGTGGCATTTAGGTACCCAATTTGGTTCCACTTATGGCATTTATGTGAGATTAATACTAATACTAAATGTCAAGAAATTCAATCATCATGCTAAAAGCCGAAATACTAAAGGCTGACTGAATAGCACATGTGTTATTCCATAAACCAGAACCAACGTCTAAATCCATAGACCTAGTTCCTTGTCACATAACTAAATCCCGACACTATATTGGTTTAGGTCCCTACTAAATTCCTTTATAGTTTTTCATCCTAGAATAGCCCATTTCAGGATTACAGCATTTGCAATTGGTTTTAAAGTCTTGAAATCTTAACTAAATTGGATTTAAGGTCTTAAAAAACATACCAGAAGATTGGCACCGATTGAAGGAAGAGCTATACATCTACAAGTAAAAATGTTTCTATGACATTCCAATTTCATTTGGACTGTAATTCAATTTATCAAGTACACCCTTCTCAAATTCTTATTTGCTTTTCAATGCAAACTAAAGGTAGAAAAAGAGAAAATCTGATAAGCTCAAGCCACACCCTCGAAACCTCACCTTCAAGGATCTGGTGCTATACCCAACAAGGTCATTGTAGGCAGCATCTCCAATGGGTTGTTGGTAGGAGCTTCTCAGTCTTTGTTTTGCCCTGTTGTTTTTACTCTTAGCCTCACAATTAAAAAACCCATTACCTTTCATCGAGCCTTCGTGCACAACATAAGCCGTCTAAATGTTTGTCCTGGCATTCCCTTTTTTTCGATGGCATAAGGACGAGAAAATAGACTTAACGTGAACTTGAATTATTTATAACCATATCTTTCAAAAGGCTTCATTGGAAAAAGAGATATTTAAAATTTATAAGCCACCACACAACTCAATCTTATTTGCTAACGAAAAAATGACCTAATCATAAAATTAAATTAACATACACAAAAAAAAGATTTAGTTCTAATATTGTAAGAATGAATCTCTTGTCCTATTAAAACTCATGAGCAGTAGTAGAAAGAAGATCATGTCATGTAACGCATAAATACTTGACTTTCTATTTCATGTAAAACTATTTCTCAACAAATATCATGTTAAATGTCTAAATTCATATTTTTTTCAAAAAATCTTATTGAAAAGAGGAATGTTTTAAGGTTTATAAGACACTTCACAAGTATCAAATTGAATGTTCAACAATATTTCTATTTATATGTACACAAACGAAATTTTAAAATTATCTGAATTTTCATCTAGTCTAAAAATAAAGTCTTATTTTTGGGAATATCGACCAAAATGTAATTTGACATTCCCGTAACCACAAAGCCCGTGTAAAGGGAAAGCCCACATAAGGACTGCCTTGTACCCAAAACAACCAGCATTTAAGAAATAAAATAAACAACGGAGGGAACCCTAACCTAGCTCTATAAAAGGCGTTTCTAAAACCCTAACGGCCCTGCTGCTGTTGTGATTTGCTCCTCTGAAAGTCACCGGCCGCCAAAGTACTCTCTCCCTTCCTCTCTTCCCTCTTTTTCTGTTTTAGGGTATTGATGGAAGCTAATCTAGATGCGTTCGTTTGCAGGAAGAAGGAAAAATGAAGCTGATTGCTGCATATTTGTTGGCCGTGTTGGGAGGGAACACCTGCCCTTCGGCAGAGGATTTGAAGGGTATTCTCGGATCTGGTACGGTCTCTTCGTTTCTTTTTCTTTTTTTTTTCCTTAAACTAAGTTCAGAAGATATTGCACTCGCTGCTCCACTCAGAAAAAGAACTCTTATTGCTGTGTTTTGTTTTCCCTCACTTTAAAAGGATTCAGTTGATTGCTTTTGTTGCTTCCAAATTTCACGAATCTTGCGGGGTCTGATTCCTTTTGTGGTTCTAGATTTATTGCCTCTGTTTGTTATGTAGCATACGGTAATGGTTCAAAAATATTTCAAGAATTAGTGGGCTGAAATTTGTTTTACTTGTTAGTGCGCTATGAACCGCATTTTCCTATAGCTTCCATTGGTTTGCTTGAACTGAATGTGGCATTTTGTGGCTTTTGATGTTGGCAGATTTTTGCTCCAGTTTACGTAGTATGTACTAAGAAAATCTGACTTTTGATTAGTCCCCACTAGCTCTATGTTGGCTGTAGTCTGCAACTTCAGCATCCCGCCTGATCTAAGCACGTAATGTAGATGGATTAGTATGGGTTAATGCAGGATATGGATTAGATGATCTACTATTCAAAGAAGACATTTTAGAAACAGTGAATGAAATATTCTCCTATACTTGTGATTATTAAACCTTTCGTTCGGAGTAAACAAATATTGTAGTCAAGTGGATTGCTTAACTTAGACGAGCTTCATTTTTGATGAACGGGAGCTTCTTGCATAATATTTGGACAAAGTCCTCAGCTTTGGGTTCTGTACGAATGGCAATTGGGATTAGGAGTTTGAGCAAAGAGTGAGAGATTTTCTCTGTTCCTGGGGTACACATAATGGCCAAACCATTCCGGTTCTTTTAGATAATAATAGTTAAGAATTGCATACAGTATCTGGAATGAACATGGTTTCTAGTGTTTTGTATCATCAGGTTGGAAATGGACTTATAGTAGTTTGTTAATGTGTTTCTGTTTTGTTGAGCTTAGTTAATTCAATATCACATCAAAAAAACATTGGCCATGCCAAAGCATAATTTTGTTATTGGAGTAGTTTATTGCATAATTGTGCATTGGTTGAATTGTGAAGGATTCTACAGATGTTTATATAGTCAGGTAATGTGTTTCTGTTTTGTTGAGCTTAGTTAATTCAATATCACATCAAAAAAACATTGGCCATGCCAAGCATAATTTTGTTATTGGAGTAGTTTATTGCATAATTGTGCATTGGTTGAATTGTGGAGGATTCTACAGATGTTTATATACTCAGGCCATCTTAGATCAGTAGGTAACCTGGCATCTTGTCTTCTTCTATCATCCTCTGACCATCAATAAAATGTACTATGAAATTAAAAGAAAAAAGAGATGTATTTGTTTGTTGGTTATTATTTAAAAGTTGTTACTTTAATCTGCAGTGGGTGCTGAAGCTGATGATGATAAGATTGAGCTGCTCTTGTCGGAAGTCAAGGGTAAGGATATAACTGAGCTCGTTGCAGCTGGGAGGGAGAAGTTGGCATCTGTACCATCCGGTGGTGGTGGTGCTGTTGCAGTTGCGGCAACAGGAGGTGCTGCCGCTGCCGCTGCCCCTGCTGCAGCCGAGCCTAAGAAAGAGGAAAAGGTGGAAGAGAAAGAAGAATCAGATGATGTAAGTATTCTGCCCCGGAGTTTCAGTAAACTAGTTTTGTGAACATATAACATTCCGAAATTGTCTAAGCTAGAGTCTTCTTGCACTTCATTATTTCAGTATCTTAACCTTGGAAACAGGACCACATTCTACCCCCCCACACCTTTCTACTACTCCATGCCCCACTGCTTTCTGGACCATTCCTCATTGAGGCCCCCCATCTATAGTTATTGCCTTTGCAAATTAAGTGTGCAATTTAACCCTCGTTTATCTGATGTTTCTTTTTTCCTGTTACCTTTTGCAGGATATGGGCTTCAGTCTCTTTGATTAAGCAATTAGGGTATCGTTTAATGTCTCATATTTCACCAAATCGGGACTTGGTAGGACTTGAAGAGAGTTCTTGATTTACATGTTCTTTTTTTTGTGGTTTCTCTGTTAAGGCAAGCAAGTGTTGATTACTATGCTAAGATCTTACAGATTAATTTTGTTTTTTCGTTGAGTGTTAGAAAGTGGATTTTCATATCTTTAATTGTGTCTTGTGAGATATGCTGGTGGTTTACCGCCACCCCTTCGCTATCAAATTCATTTTGAAGCTACCTTTCTCTAGCAAATCCGAACTACTCTCAGTCGTGCTACAAATCGTGGTACTTGCATCTGAACAGGATTGTTCAATGCATTAGAACACGATTATGAGAGGCAATTACCATTACCCAATGGTCGTTTATCCTTAGTTGTTTATAGGGTAATGCGAAACAATGATATCCGAGTACTTCAAAAAATTCCTAAAGTGAAACACGCTCAAAGTTCACCAATGGGTTAGTGTCAATGAAACGAATCAGCCAATGAGAACAATAATCGAACCGAATTTTGCACCTCCTCTATTTGATTAACTGCCCAAGTGAAAGAGTGATATGTATAGATAAAGTGACACTGCCTACAGCGGGAGGAGCGGGGCAGAAGCCGACAGGTCTTTATGGATTTCACTAACTTATAAACGCAGCATTGTGATGGTCCATTCCCTACTTCCACTTATCCGAACACAAGGGGCCTTACGTTATTAATACAACTTTTCCAAGTTGAAAGCTCCTCTTTTATGGATCAACCATGCCAAAATTATCTGTATTTGTTTACGAAGATTTATGTGAAAGGTGGTAAAGTTATGAAATATGAATCATTCCTAAAATGTAAGAAAAAGGGGGCCCTTTAATGTTGTTATTTTAAAAATATCGGCAATTGGGCTATCTTAGACGAATGATTTTGAAGCAAAAATTACGTGACAATTCATCTATAACTCAAAGGTATGATTTTGATTTTGTTGTATGGTTCATCATTAATGTTTCTTTATTTATTAAATCAAGGTAACACTCCACTCACACAAATATCAAGATCATTTTTGTAAATAAAGCTCACTTTTACAAGTATAATACTATAACGAAATAATGATTTGCCTTATTTTGATCTCTTCATTAGTTTGCAACTTCTTGTGACGAGTTATATAACATATGATATAGTGAGTGAATGATCCTCATCTGATGTTTGATTAACATATGTATTTTTTTATCTTATAACTTTATCATTATTATTGATATTTTCACCATAATTATAAGCTTTATTTCAACTAAGCTTTTGATTCCATAGTTCTCAAGATGAGATTGAACATGAGAAAAATATGTATATACCGTTTAGATTTTGAAGATCCTTTCCATGAAGACCTAGATCATCCTTCCCTCAAATTGGCCTCTCAACCTTAGGTAATTATGTGCCCCCATGAGACCTTGAGGAAACTTCATCATTAAGTCAACTTTAACTTTTAGGGAATGATAAGACCAAAGAAAAAGACTAAGCTTTGGATTAAGTTTTTGTGCGTGCCTCGTGTTCGATATAGGTTGGACGTCAATTAAAGTGGGGTTTGGTGTCTTCTTTATTACTTAATATGTTGTAAGCAAACTTAGAAGATAAGATTTATTACAAAATTAGCTTAGAGAGAAAAATATAATCAAAATACAATGTTTACGTAATAGATGAAGCTTTAAATTACACTTTCTCTCCACATATGTGTATATATATATACCTACACATACAAATTAAAGAAAGTCAATATAACCCCAATTATAAATTACTAGTGTTTCATTATTGATTTCTCCCCAATGATCATGAAAGCTTACAATCGAAATTTCGATATTAAAATTATGGAGTAACAAACTAACATAAGAAATAGACATAATTCTTATACAACCAAAAATTTCATTATATATTCTTTTTCCATAATATTTGCAAAAGCTTATGATAGCATTCAATGATCTTTTTATAATAACATTGTTGAGATAGTAAACTAACAAAAGAATTAAACATAATTTTGATATGAACAAATATAACCTGCTACCCTTTTTTTTAAAAAAAGTGTGCTATATGTGCTTGAGAATTACTTGGGCAGATTGGTTTGAAGGTGAAATGGTCAAAAAAAATTGTTTAAAGATAACACACAAAAGCAATAAGTGATTGATGGAGAAACAAAACGAGAAAAAAGTGGATTAGCCCTCAAATGTGGTATCCAAGGCATGCCTTTGGTTGTAAAGAGCTTAGATTTCATCATCATGTGCATCAACGGAGTGTGTCTGCTAATCAAAGCCTGACAATTATGTCGAAAGCTTTCATTATTATTGTTATTTTTTTTCTCTCTCTAGTAGAACTCTACCGGAGCCTCCGTTCCATCATCAGCTCGGGCAAAGTCCCGGGAAGCACCTGGACGTGGAATGTAGGGTGGCTTTGTGCATCTTAGTAAAGCCCAATTCACCCCATCAAAAAATGGATGGTGCTTGATTGCTGTTGCTCCCATTGTGGACCCCATTCGCCTTGTGGGGTCCTTGATCAGAAGTTGTAACATCAAGTCCTTCGCCGGTGCCGGCACGGTTGGTTCCTTGGGGAACTGTAGGGCTCGAGCCACAATGTTGGTCAGGGTTAGCTCATGGCTAACACCTTTGAATGGTGTTACACCATAGAATAACTCAAATATGAAGACCCCAAGTGTCCACCAATCCACTGCATTCCCATGCCCTTCCCCTGATACAATCTCCGGCGCCAAGTACTCGTGGGTCCCCACAAACGACATCGACCGGACATCGATCGGCTCCGCCACTATCTGGAGGGCCCCCCGGAGGTCCGACCTCTTTTTACGCTTGTGTTTCGGGTGGAAGCACGAGACAGCTGGGGCAATGCAATTGGGCATAATGCATGATGAGTTAGCAAATGGAGGTGCGTCGTTGGGGTACTCGTTAGAGGGGTCCGCCGCCGTTGGTGGGTTCTCGTCAGACACAAGCTGCGCCATTGATGTCGTCCCATCACCCTTCAACGATAGATCAAAATCTGTCAGCATTATGTGACCGTCGGTTCTAACGAGCACGTTTTCCGGCTTGAGATCACGGTAGACAATCCCCATCATGTGCAGGTACTCTAGGGCAACCACAACTTCTGATGCATAGAACCTGAGACACCGAACACAAACTCCACTCAAATAAAAAAGAGAAAAAGAAGTACACAATGGTCCACAATGGATGCAACATTTGACCTAAAAGAAGTGGATAGAGCTTCACGGGAGGTGGAACGGCGTAGAATCCGACCCTAGACTATATTCTTCCACAAAAGGGTCCACCGGCTTCTGTGCACTGTGATCATAAACAGAGAAATTCTCTTGCACAGTGTCTACCTACCGTCACCTACATCTTGCAGGCTTGTAAATGTTACAATCTTCGCTCAAAGCTGAACAGCATTGCCAGGACAAGGCTTTCTTTTCATTCATGTACGCTTTAACGTGAAACTCAAGGTATGGAACAGGATGATACAGAAAAAAAGAAAAAAGAAAGGTGTTGAAATACTGCCTTAAACCACGGTAAAAAGTAAAGAAACAGCACTGTTTTTGTCGGGAAAGCCTAGGAAAGCATTTTGGGAAAGGTTAGTCTTAGGATGCGTGGCCAAAGTTGTTTCAAACCCTCCTATTTCGCTGCCCTCCGCCCCGTGGTTGCACCGACTAGCGGTGGGTGACTTAGTTCTTTCTTAACTTCGATTCAACGGGCAAGTGCCCTTAATCATGATAGAATGCAGGACAGACCCACCACGAACAAGGCATGGACCCTATAAATAATGACCAGTTGAGAGTTTGATGAACTCGTTGGGCCAACCTGTTACGATGCATCATTTTTCCCAAAACCATACCCTACATCATGTATACATGCAGCCCTTTTTAGAAGGCACATCATGATAGTGCTACATGAAAGTAATAGTTTACGCACCGTACGGCAGCCTCGTCGAAGCGTTTGTCGAGTTGGTTTTGCCGGAGCACATGGAGGTCGCCGCCGGGACAGAACTCGGTCAAGAGACATGACCACCTAGGTGTCTCTAGAGTAGCATAGAGGGTAGGCAGAAAAGGGTGGTCCAAGGTCTCCAATATCTCTTTCTCTATCCTTGCCCTGCTATCTTTGTTCCTGGTCACGAGCTCTTTCTTGTCCATCACTTTAGCTGCGAACATGCACCCTTTGCTCCCCTTTAGCCCAACAAGGTAGACGCTCCCTATGTCTCCGCTGCCGAGCCGGCGAACGAACCGGAGATCCTCGAGAGTAAGCATGGAGTTTTCTGATTTTATGCGTCTGATCACATCCCAACACGGGTCATGGGAGGGTGCGTGGGGCTTGGCGGAGGACGAGACGAGGCTCGAGACTGTCCGGGGTGTTGTTTCAGACCCCGAACTCATACTTTGCTGCATTTCGGTAGCAGTAGAGGATGTTGCAGTAGTAGTGGAAGTGGTAGTGGTGGTGGTAGAATTAATGCTAAGACTATCAAAATCGTCGGCGACATCATCAACGCTTGGCTGCATGATTGGCGGTGGTTACAGTGGTGGTGGCTGGTGAAGAGGAGTCACCCTTATTAGAAGAAGAAAACGGGTGATGAATGAAAGTGGGGAACAGAAAGAATGAGGAGAGGTTTTGAAGGGAGTGAAAGGAGGGAAGGGGCCGGCAGTGTGAGAAGGGACCATGTGGCTGCTTTTTTGGCCATCTGGCCCCGGTAGCATGCATTATCTTATAGGTGTTATACTTTTTCACACCCTTAGCTGGGTGCTTCCTAAAATAATGATCCCTGTCATATCATCACTGATTGGAAGGCTGTCGAGGATCTCTTTCTGTAGAAAATGGCAGCAGCAGGGCTTTCGTTTTGTTTCTATCTGGAAATCATGCAGCCATGTTTTAGAGAGCTACTTCGCATCAAGTTTGGCGTTGGAAGTCTACTATTATATATCCCAGAAACAAACACAATGAATCTAAGCAGTACATTAGACCATGATCTTTGTTTTGACTGTTTCCTTTTACAAAAATGAAAAAAGAAGAAGCCATGTTAATCTTGCTGATGAAGCTCACAACCAATGATGTTAAAAGAAACATGCGTCTGGATAAAAAGCTGGAAGTTGCATATCTTAACAGTGTTGGTACCTTTTTGTTTTCATCTACATATGCAATTGTATACAAAGTACTTAAAATTGCAAGATAACATTCAATCAGTAATTCATTCTGAGCGAGGAAAACCCTCAAAATCTAATTCAAAGTTTAACAAATTAAACTTTGAAGAGAACTAAAAATTGAAAAGAGGAACACAAAAGGGAAGAGGTGACCTTTTCCGTACCACATTTGGAAAACTAGCATGGATGAGCTTATGTGGGGTGTACGAAATGATTTCCTGTCTTCAGTAAGACGATTCCAAGACAGAATGATAATAAAGTTGAATTAAAAAATAATACAGGGTCCTGACAAATATTAGGGACAAATGTCATCACCTTTATTTATCCGATAAAGTTCCAAAGTCTGACGTTTACGGGGATACACCTATAATCCTAAACTGGCTACATGATCTTTACAAATGAATATTATAATACATGATTAAGTTTGTATAACAGTTTCGGCATGACCCAATCATTGAATGAAGAATTATTTTACACTTGGCCAATTTTCAAGTAATCCAATCTTAGTTTGAGAAATCAAACCATAAATCAGGCAAAACTTTGACCTTGTTCAAATGCATTGCAGAGAATTAGTGGGCCACGAGGCATATAACTTACGGAAGAATACTCATACTATATATGACTGTTTTGAATCCCTCCGACCTCGTTTTCTTCTTGGGTTGGCACTGATCATGCAAGAGAAGGCATTGACAAGTTCAGAATCCTCCTCAGTTATCAGGATCTTAGCTTTACTTGGGTCAGCAAGGAGGAGCTTTGCCACGAGGTATCCTGCAATTGACCAGGTCTGGTACAGGTGTGCTTGTTTCCCAATGAACGTCGCCCTTTTAGTGTCGTAGTATTCAGGCCACTTGTCTCGTGACATGCGTGTCTCGGCAACCTCAATAGCTCTCCTTGCAATTTCTGGTCTATTCATCTTTATGCATGCAACTGTAAGCTGCAAAGAAGTAACTTGATCGTGTTAAATCGCAGTATTTCTGTTTGGCAATACTTTGGATTCAACAGAGTTGACTGGTTATGCATCACCATTAGCGTGTGTTTCCAATCTATGTATAATTAATAAGATATAGAAGACAATTCCACGCACAGCTCAGAGAGTTAAGGTCGTCCAACATATGATTGTTTTCTCAATGAAAGTTTCAAAAAGGCCAGATACTATGATCCCTGAAGGACCCTGTAGAAGGTCCGATATCGGTAGCAGGTAATCCAAGGAAATATATGGAATCGGGAGAAAAGATATAGAGTAGACAACCTTGTACAAAGCACCATGAGTAATCATTAAGAAATGTAGCTAAGCAAGCAAAAACACACCCTTTATTTTCCTCCTTTTAATACCTATGTTAGTATTACTAATTTCACTCTCAAAAATAAATAAATAAATAAATAAAGAAGTGTACCCAAGTTATGCCACCAGTACTAACCTGCCAGAGCAGAGTTGGCCATGAACCTGCATTGTGGTACGACCAAGGGCTGCACCAAAAATAAATGAACCATGGTGTGAATAAAGCAGCTTATCAAAGGAACGTATATCACCAAGAAGACAGATACAGGATACATTACGTGTTCTTAGGATCACTTCCTGTTATAATCTGCCACTCCTGACCCTCGAGAGCAGGATAACATATCTTCAATGGCATGTCTGCTACTAAATCTGTCCATTTGGCCTCAATGAGATCCAATATGGCGTGTGACTGGTCCACCGTTGCAAGACTGCTCACAACAGACCACAAGTTTCCTAGAGAAAAAAAACGGAAATCCATGTGAGCTGGTTGCAAGTTTCCAATTAGATAGCCACCTTTCCTGGGCATCCATTCCACCAGCCAGGGAGGAATTTGATCTGGGTAAATATTGAACTTATTAACTGCATCATATGAGTACTCTTCAGTCTTATAACGGTAAATCTCATTTAGTTTTCTCAAATCAATCCAATAATACTCTCTGATATGGAATGACAGAGCTACCAGACGATTGTTCAGTGCCCGCAGAAGATCAGCTGATCCATCCTCTGGAGCAAGCATTTCTCGTGCACAAATTAACGCTGAATAAAATAGTGCCTACAAGAATAAATAAGTCATATCAGACTCCAGTAACAGTAAACCTACTAGAAAACAAGAAGATCTAAAAAGATTGGAAATATCACATGCCTATTTGTGCAATTCTCCTAATGTTGTTAACAACGAGCTTCCCCTCCAAAAACAGCAGCCACTCTAGTAAAAAATTACGAGAAATTACCCCAAAATAACATACTGCACTAACGAGAGTCAACTACAGTTCCTTCGTTTCTAATCAATTATGCCTACACATTAATGTTTGCGAATGTCTTTTTCTAACACGGGCAGGCTACAATTCAGCAGAAAACAAATCACACCTAGAAACTCATAAGTAGTTTTGAAAATTATAACCAAAGTCACTAATTTGCCAGAGCAAGCATAGTTATTTCCTATGTAATTACAACCTTACATCTACTTATCTTGAGAAGTAATAAAGTAAATGGATTGAAAACCAGATTATAATACAGCCAGAAGATATCAAAAACACAGAGAAGGCAAGCCTCCCTCCATTACATGTTGCCTCATATACTCCTTTCTTGATTCATTATTAGCTGATCTATTCCTATCTACTTCAAATTAACAGACCACCTCAAGCAGTCAGAGTTATTCTCAAAGCCCATAGGCTAAGGGTACCAGACTCTTTCTTGATTGCAATACTGCTGGACTATCATTCTTGATACACAAGAAAGTTCTGGCTCCAAGAATTTTAACCAAGATTCTTAACTAAGATTTAAATCCAAGCTGTCAACAAAGAAATCACCTGAGATTTTAAAACCTGAATATTTTGTCCCTTTAAATCCAAGCCTTGGATTTAAGATTTAATATTCAAAGAGTTAAGATTCTAAAAAAAAATATATTAGTTTTTCCCTCAAACCGGTCACATCTTAGCTTCAAAAGTCACCAGAATGAAAACCAGCACAATCAATTAGGCATCGCATAGATTTTGTAGGCTTCCAAAGAGCAGGCCATCAACCCCACTCACCCCTGCTCGTGCATACACACGAGTGAACTAAGTGTAGCCCCAAGCAGTTGCACCAGTCTCAAGCATTTTAGTTAATCAAGTAAAAACGATGACCAACAGTACAACATTTTATCGTGAGAGCTAGATATGTAAGGAAGAGAGAAAAATTTAACCCAGATATCATCTAATGTAAATTTAAATGACATACCTAAATTCTCTATTCATTCATAAATTTAATCTCCCAGACATTGATCTAACACAATTACCACTTCCAAGCAATAGCAGATATATTTCATTAAGCAGTCCTACAACTAATTGCAGAGACCAACACATCCAGATTTATCTTTTACAAGAACAAAAGACAGGAAGTCCTCGCTCACGTTCATTCCAATATCCAAAGGGAACTCCAGAGAACTTTAAAGTGTTATTCTAAGTTTACTCCAGAAGTCACTAACACATTGAGCATGATGCGTAAGTAAGATAAGCTCACATGCTACAAGGTGCCCTCTCAGTAATAGGAAAAGGAAAAATGAAAAAGGACAAGAAGAGAGTGGGGGGTAAGGATGACACTGATAAAGTTCCAATAATAAGTCACGAAAGCAAATTGTGAGAGTCAGAACAAACTGACAAGACCATCAAAAAACTATTAACCCCTAGAAACACAAAAGGGAAAATATCAGTCAAGAACAAGATCATCTTCAAAATGCAGGCTCCTTTTATACAAATACAATTCCCCATTTCTTCAATGAGCCCCTCCAGCTTATTTTTCTATAAACAGTCTAATTAGCAATACTTTTCTGCATAACAAATAATCAAGTTCTTTTCTTATGCATCTCCAATTTGGTTTTGCACTCCGTAAGTGTTGGAGCTCCATACATCTTTGTCATTCGATTTGGTTATTTAATGCTCAAGTTAAATCTGCATGATCTTCAAAGAATTTTTCTTTTTAATAACCTTGCCCTTCTAATATAACAAAACAGCCTTCTAGGACAACTTGATCACTAATACTTTCTTTCTATGAATAAAAAGAAATTCTCAAAGCGGCCATTTTCTATTGCAATGACAAAGTCTTGAGCTGTCAGGCACATGTGTGCATTCAAGTGTTGAGAAAAACCACTTCATACAAAAAAGAAAAAGGCAAATAGTAAAGAGTGTGACTGTATCAAAGTGAATTTTGAGGTAGGATAGACGCTAGAATACCAAAATTGGAGTACAAAAAGACAACTGCAAAACCAAACATTACATTAGGAAATAAGGTTCTGAGATAAAATAGAGAAAAAACTTAGCATCTAAGTGGCAGGTTTTTGGCTGAAAAATAAAAAGGTAACAGGATTTTAACTTTTTTTTTTTGAGTTGTTTGAGAACTATTTAATGGATATGATGTTGTGTCGTTAAGGATCGGATTTTAGGGATACAATTGCCATTACAGAACCAAAATATCTTATCTAGCATTTGTTGGAGTTCAAAACAAAATTGCAGAAAATGGAAAAGAAAATTGAAGCAAAAACAAAAACTTAGGCCTAACCTAGCTTCCAGAGCATCACAGTTGAAGTACTCAGCATTATGCGTCAGAGAAGGTTTGTATCACAGCCCTAAACCTAATAGACTTAAAAACCTCAGGTATTAACAAGTATAAACCGAAAATCAAATAATTAGTGAAACCCACTCATAAAATCCAATAACATGATAAAAGCTAAAAACCTAATAGAAAAAAGTAAAAATACAGCTCACGCCCAACACAAAATTTGCATATATACCATCCACTCTAGAACCTAAATTAAAATAAACTTGAGTTCTCATAGGCTGCATTACAAACTTAAGTAGGATTATCAGTAAAATTTACCCTTTAATAATCCTCTCAAACCTCTTTTCCATAAATCACAAAAACAAGCAGTTATCAGCAACATTCTGCCCATTCCAAAGAATTATCTCAATAAACAAGGGTTTCCTCTTTTTAGGTTCAAGATCTTCTATTTGGATCCAATTTCCAGGAGATACTTTCATTTAAGCTATTACACATACAGATACTATTGGTAAGAAGTAACATTTATCTAAATTTTCTCCAATAATGACAAGCTTCCCCAACAGATACTTTCATTTAAGCTATTACAGAAACTATTAATAAGACATAACATTTATTGAAACTTTTTCCAAAAAAAAAACAAGCCTCCCAATCTTACTCCTGTTTCAATTCCACAGTTTATAATATCCAGTTTTCTTGCAAGATTATAGAGAAAAGTTGATTCACATATTCTAAATAACCTTCTTATTCATTGCTTAACCAATAACCATGACTTACAAGCTGAATATCATACATTATTGTGCAGAATTAAAAAAAAAAAAGAAAACTTTTCCCAAAACACCAGAATATATGAAAGATGAATGTAAATGATCTAACAATATTTTGATCTATTTTTCAAAGTTTCGTTGCCACTTGCAATTGCTTCATGGTTTAAGTCTGCAGCATCTTTATAAGACTATTTCTGTCCTCTGAAAAACCTTTTGATTGTTTACAGAAGTTCATTGACATCTTCCAAAGGATTTCTTGATTCTTTATCAGTAGTAATCACAGTTCACTAATCAAGTATCAATGTTTATGCTCCAGTGACAACCAAAAAAGAGTCAAAATTTTCCTCGAGAGAGATTAACAGAAGTCATTGGATAATATTTTTTCCCTTTTTTTTCCGAGTTTCCTTGCCATCACCAGTAGCATTCATCAACCAGACTCGCAGCATCTATTGTAAGTTATCTACAGTGAACATCAAGGACGATATGAGAGCTAATATACCTGTATTTCCAAAGGGTGGCCATGAATACCCATTCGACGATCTATCATGCAGGAACCATCTGTCACTAATAATGTAGGGAACATATCAAAACCGTCAGCAAGGCATAGCCTTAGAATCATTTTAATTCCTGTTTGCACATCAACTCTCTCCTGAACAGAAAGGTCCCCTGAGCATTTTCCATAGGCACGTAGTAAAATAATCCACCACAATCCTGTAAAGACAACATAATGGAAAAATTAAAGATTCAGCATCACAAGAGCTAAGATATAAAAAAAAAAAAAAAATCCTCTTTCAGAAACCCTGTTGACCCAATAAAAATACTTACCAGAATCAACTGGTGCAACACGGCCAATTGCTGCCTCTCCAAAGTCCGGATCCAATATCTCTTCCGTTGCAGAATCATCACCATCCAGGGGAACTGTGCGCACCTTGAAGCTAGCAGGCATCAACCCTTGACCAGGACTGTGACAATCCATAGTTTTCTCCCAGCTCTGCAATACATGAAATCATGCACACGACAATAGATGATTACTTAACAAAAACATAATCATCTTATTGTGTAAATAATAACCAACCCAGACTTATGTATTTACTATATGAAACCTATTTCACTGACAATCATCAAATCCCAGTCAAACATCACTCAGTAGTGGCATTCGTACATTTCTATTTACAAAGAAAAGTTACATAACAGAAGCATCACAACAAATCGTGTTAACAATTGGAAATAAAGAAAACTTCAAAGAGATGGGAAAGAAAAATAATCAGTATCAAATCATAAACAAAAATAATTGGAATAAATGCTTCTTTCATTTCTAATGGTACAGAAACAATAGCTAGAATACTTCCACGCACGCCAATAAGATATCAAAAAGTAGGTGAAAAGAAATTAATCATGCAAAATCAACAATGTTAGACTAACCTAAACATGAAAAACCAAGCAAAGGTAAGTGACTTGTTATGAGGATTAAGGAGTTAGTATTGTGGTTTACTAGATTACCTGCAACTGAAGTGTATGAAGGATGAAGTTCCGAACAATATCATACTCGCCCTTCAATAAGAAGGCTATACCAGAAGGTATGAAATCTCTAATGAAAACCTGATCATAATTCAACACATTTGAACTAGTTGGGTCATTTGCAGCAATTGTTCCAATAGGACTACTGCAATAATAAACCACAGACTGGCAGAGTAATTCCCATGCTTCCTCCTCAATGGAATCCACAGTAGGATTTTGAAAGGCGTCTCTGGGTTTTTCATTTGCACCATTTGATTTAAGAAGGTCTTCCTGTTTCAACTGTTGAAGATCCTGAAACTCTAGAACATTTTGGACATTCACCATGCTGTCCATAGGATTCAATTTCTTGGCATTATCCACAAACCAAGCCCCATTTCCATCTTCAGCTGTCACCTCGCTTAGTCTCTCAGCCTTTTTGCATCTGCACCTATGAAGCCAAGAAGAATCAACTTTTGTACTTCTGGAAAAACTACTGCCATCACCTCGAACTCCATACTGTTGTATACTGGAGTTCTGGAGAAATCCCAGATAACTTGAGGCCCTTCTCGAATATTTTAAGTGGATCTTAAAGGCACATCTTGAATCTGATGTTCTAAAATATGAGCCATTACAAAAAAGACGAGGTACAGTCCCAGAAAATATTTGTAGAACTGCTTCAGAAGTGCCCATTGAATAATGCTAATGTCAAAATTCAATAATATTGATCGAACTGAAAATATTTTTGCTTGAAAAATTATCCAAAAGCTCCCGTTCGAGTTAAGGTACCTGCACAGAGAACAACTATAAATCATCAGTGACCTCAACATCCTTAAAATTTTTCAGTAAGCACTAAAATCAAGAAATACAATTCAAATCAAATGACATCTCAACTCATTTAATCATTTGCATCTTTCAAATGACAAGGAAAAAAAAAGAATTAAAAAGTAGGATATGTATTTCCTGGTATTTGGTGGCCGAGAAAAAAGTTCTTCACTGCTGGAACCATTAAGCAATACAAAAAAAAGGGGGGGAAGATAGAAACATGTCCTTTGAGAACCTTTTCTTCCCAGAGATCAAACAGGATCCCTCTTCCAGTATCTAATATTTAGCATGCCAAATCATGTAACACCGTGAACTGAATCAAAAACAAAACTACTATCTCTATGAACTGAATTGAATGGAAAAAACAAGAAGTACCAAATCGTAGAACAGAAGCAGAAGTAGAGTTGATAAATTATCAATTTAGAGTGGGATACCAACCAACCCGTACTGTGTTGCGCCAGAATCTCCCACAACAAAACGTCAAATTTCAAAATACTAAAAAAATAAAGAAATGAGAATGTTCGGTGTACACCAAACTGAACAAGGATGGGCATCTGAAAACAAAAATGCATAAAAATTAATATCATGCAATCACCAAAAAAGTAGAAGGCGAGGAGAGAAACGTATACCCAAACTTTTTTCTGGGTACCAAAGAAAGTGATCCAAGAATGAGATGGCACAAGCAACGGCTCCGTTTTGTTGTCGTGTCGTGTGCCCAACGAAACAGTTAAGAATCAAAGCCTCAATTCAAAGACATAGTTTGTGTTCCTAGGAGCAGACGTCCGGTAGTAAAAGACCATGTGAATATTCATTCATCCAACTGTTGATCTTTTTCTCTTTCCTTGTCTCCGTTTCGCTTTCTCGGATGGAACATTGCTTTTCCTTCACTCAATCTATTTTTGTTTTTCCCTTAAATTTATATTTTCCCTGATTTTCTCTACTTTTCTTGTCTTATTTGTAGATTCGTATTATCAGGTAGAAAGATTATCCGCCCAGTGTTCATCCAAAAATAGATTTAGTAAAGCAGAAATTTATCAACCATAAATTTTGCAAGGAAAACAAACAGCTTACGAAGGCGCCGGTGCAAGAATCACGGCCTCCAGTATCTGATTTTGATGGATTATTATATGTAGTTGTCGATTAATCAAACAACGTTTTCGTTATCGTTTTCCAGATCGGATATGCGTAAGGCGGCGACAGGCCGAGAGACAAGCGGGGAAAATGCAAAACACATGGCCAAATACGGGCCAACAAAAGTTCAGCCATTGACCGAGAAAAAGTTCACCGAATTCTCGCCGCCTACTGGCCCTTATCTTCATTTCAAACAATTTTCAGATGACACAAATTAGGTTGTTTACGAAAATAGACTTGGGAGTCACGGGTAGGGTAGGTGCTCCATGTGCCATGCTCTTGCAAAACAAGATCACGTGGAACACGATTTCTGACAATAATATGCGATACCAGCAGAAAAACCATTACAAGTAAAGGAAATAGAAGTTTTTACCCAACTAAGCGTCCAAATCATACTACATACCACATACTACATGTAAATTCACACAAGCCAAATTTCATTGGCTGCATGTGGCAATGCAAGCCAATACATTCAAGGACCATTAGTCACAATAAAAACCATAATGGAACACTAACTTTATATAAGTAACTATAGTAAATAAGTAAAAAGTTTAAACATGAACATCCATATGAATCAGTGGAAACAATAGACGTACACATTGAAAATAGATAAAATGCAAAGCCAAACAAAAGCAAATCTCACATGTGAAGATATCCAATAGGTGAAGTAGACCAAAATATCCCTTCTTATCATCCATCTCAGGACATGTTGAACATACATATTATCTAAGGAAAAATATTTGAAGACAAATACTGAAAAATCATCTTTTACACATGGTAGCCATTTGATTGCAACTAATCGTCGTGGCCATGATGTGTCCTCCTTTGCACCACATTAGCCTAAGGGACAATGCATATCAAGCATTGCCTTCTCCCTCACTTAGACATTGTTCGTCTCCCTATTCCAAGTGCTCATTTTCCAGCCAAAAAAGAAATGAATACCATTCATTTTTCACTATTAAGGACTCAAATTGATTTCCTTCTTTGATGATTCTATTGATGCAACTTCAAAATTAGTCTTACTAATTCACATAATTAGGTTCATCAAACACATATTGCGTAATCAAAGTGAAAAAGTTTGATTCCTTAGTTTGTTTGTTTTGCTTTGATTCTATAAATAAGATAATTTTGTATAGTTTGGGATCATCAAACAAATAAGAAGAGAAGTTTAATTTTTTATAATCTTTTTCTCTATTTTTCTTTATCTTGGGCTTTGAGAAATATTGGGGTTTTTTTAGCCAAATGTTTGATTTTCTCTTTTAAGTTGGTATTAGATTTCCAACAAGGTGAAACCTAACCTTTGACCCCCTCTATTCCAATGGCTTCCCACCTATTTTCTACATCCCCTAACCTTACATAAAATAAAAACCCACTCAATCACCTAAACTAGAACTTTATTAGTCCTTAATGTTAGAGTCCAACTAGAAAGCCTTAACTATTTAGGATGGAAGGCTAAGATCATCTCTTATTTAAGGCAAGTTAACTTCTCCTAATTTTGGATAGGTCTTGTTTGTGTTCAATGTAGTTGATTCTCTAAACATATAAACACAAATATGAGTTCAAGCTCCCCAACCTTGGGTAAGATGATTGGCCTACACTTCATATGACACACATTAACAATCCTCTTCTTCCTAACATTTATAATAGCTTTTGTTTAGATACAAGCATGGAATGACCCTTCTTCAATGTTAGAAGAACTTTCAATGAATTGCAATATAGTATAAAATATGATGTTACCCAAGTAGAATAATTAGTCAAAGGTTGGGCCCCCCACCGACTGCCCTGGCTTTGCCAACATTGGTAGCCAACAAAGCCCACATTAATTTTTTGCAAACCAATAAGGGACTCAAAACAACCAAGAAAATCTAGCATCAACCTCCCATTCCAGTTTGTTAGTTTAGTTTAGTTAAAGTTGGAACCATCAACTACCAATTTGCCAAGTGAACTATGTTGGAAGCAAGGTTAATGTGCTTGTACTTATTTAGTAGCAAAAATGAAGCAATACAAAGGATCAAAGTCACTAAATAAGAAGAATCTAAATGATAGCCACTTAAATTTACAATGTGGCCATCTAAGGGTAGTTAACATACTAATTAAACTCAATAAACGCCAACTAAACTAAATTTTTGTTTTGGTTAGTTCTCATCACAACTCAATCAATTCAATGGGCCATAACGTGGCATTTGCACCTTACACCACTCACTATCTGATCCTATCCTTTATCCACAATTCAACCTCTTCGTAAGTGTTTTGCCTCATTCCTCTGACCCCTGAGAGCTCTTCAAGCATTATTTGCATGATTTTTCACTTAGATCTTTACTTGAATGAAATTTAAACTAGGAGAAAACTTCAAAACTTATTTGAAACTTCTACAAGTCAATTAATTTATTTTTTTAAGGTTTCATGGGTGCCAATTAGGGAAAGGTTTCAAACTAATTAAGTAGATTTGGTCTAAACTTTCTTTTAGGCACAAATCACAAGTTGCCCTTGTGATGGACTAAAACTATGGTCTTACCCAGGATAGTGGCCTCTAAGTTCAAGGGCGAGATGTCGTGGATGACTCAAAGGAATCCCTTTGCCCATGTATAGGGATTTTGCATTTTCAATAAAAAAAAATTCCCTTAAAAGGGGAAGAAAATCCTTCTCAAAGATACAATCCTCTCCTATTGTAAAATAATATTTCATGGGTATACTATATTGTGCTACCATCATCCTTTGCTTTATTAAATTTGACTTAATTTCTCAATTCAAGCATTACAAATCATATAATAGCTAATACCGTAAACCTACAAAATTTGGCTCTAAAGAATAAACTACTATAGGTTATTATAGGTGGCAACATAAGTTTCCTTTTTGTTAGGATCTTCATGTTCTATCATTAGGTCAAAAGTTATACCTAATAATTAAGGCACATTTTCTATTCCTTAACAATGACTTAGTAGTACTCTTGTGCTTATTAGCTACCCATTGGCCCATACTCCATGTGACATGTAACAACAATCCTCCCCCTACTAATATTTATAATGATTTAGGGAATTTCTTCTAGATGTGAGCTTAAACGACCCCTTTTCAATTTTAAAAGTACTTCTAATGAATTACAATGTAGCACAAAATATGATGTTACCTTAGTAGAATATTTAATGAAAGGCTAGGGCCCCCTTCCCCCAAGGAGTTGCTTTGCTAACATTGGCAGCCTTTAAAACTCACATTAATTTTTTGCAAACCAATAAAGGGCTCAAAACAACCAACACAATCTAGCAACAACCTACCACTCCAACTCGTTAGGTTAGTCTAGTCAAAATTAGAATTACTAACTATCAATTTGCTAAATCTATTGGTAGTTCAAACATTATGCAAACAATTGTAGAGAGAGATACAATCCTCCCTAACTATAGAACAATAGTTTACATGTACACTATATTGTGTTACCATTGTCTTTTACTCTATTTGATTTGACTTAGTTTCTTAATGTAAACATTACAAATCATATAATAGTTATTGCCACAGACTTACAAAATTTGGCTTTAGATAATGGACTATAATAAGTCACTATAAGTGACAACAAAAATTTTTCTTTTGTTTGGATCTTTAGATGCTATCACTAGACCAAAAATTATAGTTCATAATTAAGGTACATTTTTTATTCCCTCCCTCCTCTCAAGGGTAGGCCCCTTTAGCAAACTCAATGGGATAGGAAGTTGAACTCATGACTTGATCAAATATCCTTTGGTAGAATCTTCATGCACTGCCACTAAACCAAAAGTTATAATTAATAACTAAGGCATATTCCTTATTTCTTAACAATGATATATTAACACCCATGGGCTTGTTGGCCACCCGTTGGCGCACCTGCTATATGGCATGCACTAACACTTTTAACATATATAGGTAATCTTCTGAACAAACTAAGCTTTAAACTCTTCAATATTCTTCTTATTCCTTCAATTTTCAAGAACATTTATTTGTCTCACTATTTACTAAAGATAATGACAATATTTTTTTTTGTTTTATCTAACATTTTATCTCATATAGAGCTTATATGCTTGATCATAACTTTTACCACCTAACACATTTAGAACTACTAAAATAATTATTTACTTTATTGGTGTCACTTACAAATAAACTAAATTATTAGCATCATCATTTATACTATGTTACATATCTAGTAATAATAAAGTAGTTACACTCCATTTAAAAGAACCCACCCACATCATGTATTATATGCAATCTTAGGAAGATTAAATTCCTTGATCACCCTACCACCAATCACATACCTTAAGCTACAGTAGATCTTGTTTGCTTTGATATTTGGTAGTCTTCTTTTGTGAAATTATTATATTAAAATAAAGATTACATTTTCTTTATTAATGACTTATCCAAGTTATGTGGTTTTATCCATTAAAAAAAAAGAGAATAATTTCTCAATAATGTTCATGTCTTTTACAAATTTTTAGAAAATCAAATATTATCTCAAATGAAATCCATCCAATGCGATGGAGCAATAGAATTCTTGTCCACCACAATCCACAAATTTTTACAATATCTAAGAATTTGTCAATGTATTTTCAAACCCTATGCATTGTTTCAAAATAACCTTGCTAAACGAAAGCATTAATGTATAGTTGAAATTGGGCTCTAAATGCTAAACCATGCCCATTTACCATTGCATTTTTTAGATTATTTTTTTGAATTTTCGGTTTATATTATAAATAAGCTACTTATGCCAATATTGAATATAATTTTTCTATAGTAAAAATTTGATGGTGCTAGGCTACCAAAATATCCCATTTACATTCTTTTGGTTGCTTAATCTATTCTTATCTAAGACCTTGCATAGCCTATAAATTGGATCTAAGGTAGCAATCATGATGTTTCTTGGATACCCATAAGCTTTAAAGGGTATCACTATCTTTCTTGGGCAACATTTTTTTTAATAGTTATAGATGTTTTATTTAATGAAGACAACTACTTTTATCATGCCTTGTAAAAACAATAAGTAGTATCCAATCTTAACAAACAAATTTTGATACCTGTACTTTCACCCAATGTGTAGCAATTACTACAAATAATAATAATGCTAACTCCCCTTTCATAAAATGTAATAGATCCACCTCTTGTAAGCCTTTTTTTTTTTTTTTTTTTAAGGCTTACTTATGTGAGCTTATATTAATGGGTTCATGGAACCTACTTATATGAACTATTATTAATGAGTTTTGGATTGGTCCAACTAAGTGAGAAATATAAGTACTTAAAAGTTAAATATGGATTGGCCAGTATAGGTTGTAACTTCACTTTAAAGCTTTTAATAAATGAGGCACATAAGATGAGCATGCAAGTCTAGGCAAGCTCTATCCTTTAGCTTTATAGTAGTACCTCAAAGAAAAGAAAGACAAGGGTTTTCTATTGAAGTCTTTCATGATATTCTCATCAAACCAACGTACAAAAGGGAGAATCTAAGAGAAACATCTAGTCTAAAAAATTTGATTCCCCTTTCTAGATCTTTACAATGGATGATAAATAAGGTATGATTTCTTTCTTATAATCTTTCATCTCTTTTTCTTGGTGTTCTAGATTTCATCTATGCAAGTCTTGGGTTTTTTTGTTTTGTTGGACATCAATTATTACTTACACTTCCTCCCTTACACCCTTACCACCATCTTCATATCCTATAGTCACATAACTAAAAGAAGGTGTCATTAGTCATAGGACATTAATTGGAAAACATAGATATATTTTTATTGTTCAACCCAACATAACAAACCGACATGCTTCACAAAAGCATCTAAATATCTAAGATGGTGTGCTACAATGGTTGAGGAATATTCAATCCTTTTACAAAATAAAATGTGAAAACTTGTCTCACCTTCATCAAACTAAGTTTCCATTAGTCACAAATGGGTATAAAAAGTCAAGTTTCAATATATGATGGATCACTAGAATGATACAAGTCATTTTAATTATATGGAAATATTCATCCCTATGGCCAAATTTATAATTGTGAGAACAAGTTTTGCATTGACACACTCCAAAGGTTGGAAAATTCGCTAATTGGACATGAAAATGCATTCCTTCATAGTAAATTACAAGGATATATGTCCAAACCACAATAATTTATTGATCCTTCACAAGCTCAACATGTATGCCTCTTAAAGAGCTCTTTATAAAGGCTTTAAGTAAGCCCCAAATGCTTGGCATCAATGCCTATGTACATTTTTTCAAAGTTTATGTTTCCAAATCTCTTAAAGTTGACTTTCTCTTTTATCCTCCAAAAAAATAATTACAACATTTTTTAACTAGTTTATGTTGATAACATTATTATAATAAGATCCTTTAATGTTCTAGTCTCACACATAATGCTAACATTGCAAAATGAATTTACAATCAAGGATCTTGGATATTTATATTACTTTATTGGTATTAAAGTTTAGCACACCACTAATAGTCTTGTTTTGTACCATGCCAAATTTGCATTGGAAATTATATGATGTGTAAATATGGGAGCTACACTTGCTATCTTAACACCTTTTATTGCTCATATACCATTAGTTCATGATGGTGATCCACTTCTAATACCAAACCCTATACAAGCATTGTTGGTGCTCTACAATGGCTTATGCTTACTAGGCTTGATATTATGTAGTAATATTCTATGTTAATTCATGCATGCACCAATGACCACACATTGACAAGTTGTTAAGGAGCTTGCTTCCTAACAGACACATCCCACCATGGCCTACAACTTACAAAAAGCCCTTTTACTACTCTTTATGCCTACTTAAATGTAAGATGGACTATGACTATAAGTGCTATTTCACAAGATGCTTTTGTATATTTTTTTGTTCCAATCTCATCTCATGAAGTTCGCATAAACAAAGGATTGTCACTTGCTCCAATATAAAAGCCAAATTCAAAAATCTTGACAACATATCAATAAAACTCATCCAAATTAAAGCTATACTATATGGTCTATGAGCTTTTACCACAAGACCTCCCATCTCTCTAGTGTAACAACTTCTTTGCACTCTATTTCGTTGTCAATCCATTTTTTTCATACATGTGGAGATTAATATTCACTTTATTCAAGAATGGGTCAATTGACACAAACTATTTGTCCATTCTTTGTTCTTTGTTGTTAAACTAATAGATATTTTCACAAAAGACCTTTCCATTTGTTTCCAATTGCTCTAGAACAAGCTTATGGTCTCTTCCACTCCATCAACTTGTAAGGGAAGGGAGTATTGAAAGGAAAATGTTTAAAGAAAAAAATATTTTTAGTCATTTTTTCCATATGGCAACCACAACAATCATAACTACATGGCCATGACGCATCCTCCTTAGCACCATGTCAACCCTAGGAATGATGCATCTTAAGCATTGTCCTCTTGTATGTGCAATTGACTATTCATCTAACTACCATAAGTGCTTGTTCTCCTGCCACATAAGGAAAGAAATCAATAATATGCATTTCTCACTATTAAGGGTTCAAATCCATTTCCTTCTCTAGTATTTCTAGTAATGCAACATCAAAACTTGCCTTCCAATTCATATATTTAGGTTCACTAAATACAAATTGCATAATTAGAAGGGGAAGAGATTGATTTGGAGGTATGTATATATATTATATAGTTTTGTATCATCAAACAAATAAGAATCAAAGTTCGATCTTCTTTGCCATTCTCTTTTTCCGTTTTTCTCTATTTTTGGTTATGTAAAAGGTTAGGGGTTTTTAGGCCAAGTATTTGATTTCCTCTTCTAAGTTTATCCACCCAAAATGACTAATTACACGCTTGAATGAAATAAAAAGTGAAAGTCCAAATAGATATTTGTTATCAGTCATTTTCTAATTTAATGGTAAGTTAATAGGATTTGGGACTTTTAATCCTAGATTTGACACCTAAGTATATGAGTTTAAAGATTATATGAAATAATGATTTTAATATAGATATAACCTTAAAGATCAATTTAGTAATTCCTTAATAGAATAATCTTAATATGTAAGTTTGACTAACTTATCTTTTTGAAGAAAATCAGAATTGTTACTTTGATCACTCATGTTAACCGTGTAGTCGTGGTCCGATGTCTTACCAATATCCCAAGAGTACAATACCCTGTTCGAGTTAGCTTGTTTGCTTGTAGGCCTGATTCCCAACGGCCCCAGTTCGGCCTGTCCGAGTCCGTATATTTTATATTTCTTTTGCAACTGCGTTCTCGTCTATATCTTCTTACATTCTTGGCAAGAAGTCTATTGCGTTTTGTTCTCTGTGCTCTTGTGCCCTCATCACCTCCAATTCACCCATAAATTTCTTTCTTCAAGGTTCAGTCCAACAAAAAGGCACCTTCTTGTTTGATTTTTCCCTGAATTGGGTTAAGCGACGTGTTTCTGAAACATGGATTCGACATTTTGCAGCCTCATTGGAGTGGTTCCGTGGCCTTTGCAATTGAAGCTTGAGGTAGACTCTTTAAAGATTACTTAAAGATTTCGTTGCCTTTTTGTTATATGCTGAATAGATAAATTTGCAAGAGATTTGTTTTATTAAGTTGCTTAGAATGTCGGCTTTGTAAGGATTCTTGTTTAAGAGGGTTCCAGTGGGAGTGAAAATCTATGATTCAGAATTGCTCACACTGCGTAGTTTGTTGATGCTGACAACATTCTTTTGGACAATATGTTTCTAGTTTATCCTTGTCATTGGTGAAAACCCTTACCATGGCTTATGGGAATCACTGGGTTTGCTTCTTGTGATGACCGTGATAGTTGATGCCTAATCCTAAAATAGGAAGAACTTAATTGTCTGTTGTTATTCCTCAAGGATTTCTGTCTTTTGTGGGAGAGAGTTGCTGCTATGCCTAAGTGGAAGAAGAAATTGTACTTTCTTCCAATCAGCTTTCTTTGAATTTCTGTGAGTCTGTTTCTGTTCAGTGATTGTATCAAAGCTGCACAGCTTTAGGCATTCAAATATCTTCAACCTGTTGAGCATCCCAATTTTATTTATGACCTAAACCATCCCTAACTCTCTTGCTTATGGTCTGTGTTTATACACTACTAGTAAAACCAAGCTGTAACAAAGATTGCAGCAATTGGGCTGTGGGGGAACTCTTTCAACTCCCGGAACTTTAGTGTCTCCTTCATTTGTTGGGGGCAGAGGCTGAACAAGCTTGCTCATAAATATATTGATTTATTTACTAGTTTCCTTCTGAATATTGTAGAGGCCAAAAAAACCTTGTAGATAAATATATTGATTATTCCCCCTGAAATTTCTGGGTAACGTAACTCTCATTTTGATTAGAAAAGGCTGTAGCTGCATGTCCTATGAATAGTGATATGCGTCAAGCTTTCTGGTAAAGCTGTCCCTTCAGGCTTAGCTGGGGGGACAATGATACCTTTGGAGGACACTGCCCCTTTAAGGCAGAAAAGCCTCTGCTGCTTCACAACCTTGAAGAGTTTTCCACTACTAATGCCTCCTTACTTTGTCTGAGAAGGTGCACTTACAGACTTTTTGCCCCAAGGCTTGCAATTTAATCTCTTCATTTTGTTTATTCTGTTTAATGAGACTAATTTACAAGGGTATGATTTTTTTCATTTGTTTATACTTTATAAATGATGTTGCTGATAATATGACTACCCAGGCCAGAACTGATGCCAAAATGGGAGTGATAAATGTTGCTTTTGCTTGTTTCTTTCTGAGTCAGTGTTGTAACTCCTTTAAAAATTGTTTGCTTTTGTTTACTAGGGTGCTGTAAGAACTAAATAAAACTGGTCCTGGATAAAGTTTTTGACTGCAAATATAGAACTTGGTAAGCATGGTTTATTGAAACTTGGAAAATATGTTTATTGTGAACCAAACAGTAAAATTTGGTAAAAAGGGTATTATTAGTATCTCTTGACGCATTGAAGATTCATAACTCATGCATATTTGCTGCTGACTTTTAAGTCATTGGATGGTTATTGTCTCTGGAGCTGGTTAGCATTATTTTCTGATAATGCTCTTTGTGCCCTAGTCAATCACGTGCTTCAATTTCTTCTAAATTCACTATTTCTTAGTATCTTGTATTTTCAGAGTCTTCTGCAATCAGCTATGTAATCGGCTTGCAACATATTTGTGTTTTTATCCTTGTGAAATGAATGATGCAGTGAGGAAGTTGAGCAGAAGAGAGAAGAAAAAAGAAGGCTTCATTGTACTTTAAGAGCTAAAGAAAAATGGATCAACAATTGAAACGCAGCCGCTTAAATTTGCATTCATTTGGTGGCGTTTTTCATCAGAGGAAGTCTACTTCTATAAGTTAATGATAAGTTCAATTAAACTAAAATCAAATCCTTTCAATTAAAAGCAACTTATGTGCTTTTACAGTAAATCAATGATCCATGGAGGAGAATGCTCGATGAATCCACAGATTATCATTCATGACATGTAATGTCATGCTGGGGGTGGCACCAGCCCGGTAACTTAATGGGAAGTTCAATTTTTTTTTTTGTCAGAAGAGACTCCATTTCACCCTTAAATTGAGCTTATTATTGATTTTAAGATAATGTCTAACGCATCCACCAGACTATTCACAGAGAAATATGTGAATTTCTACCCTAATCTTGGATGACCATAAAACATAGAACACAAAATATGGAATCTGTTTCCAAGGCAAATATGTTTGTATTTACCTGCGAGTGTACTGTGTAGCACACTATGTTGCGGCATTCACCAGATAAGGGGAATTCAAAGATCAAATGTTGCCTTAGTTTGGTGTTTCTATCAATTGGACTTATATGTGCATGCAGTCAAGTTGGGCAAGTCACAGGTTCAGATGTTACAAGACCTCTAAACATATTACAGGTTCTTTTACACTTCTTATGAAACAATTATTCAAAGCAGCATTACAGAATTTTTGAACAAGTTCTTCCTTAGATTCACCTTCACAATTTTTATGTGGGCCCCATTAGATTGCTGGTCGTAGCTCTCTTCTTGCATGCAATATTTCTGAATATCGTACCTGAAGGATGTCCTAGCACTGATCCCAGACATCTCTCTCTCTTTCTCTGTCACTCTCCCTTACCTTACTCCCTTTTGTTTGGGGATCTGTCTATGGTTATTGGATTAGTTGATTTATCATAAAAGGTAGAACTTTGGCTTGGATTTCACTTTCGGATACTTATCTTCTGAAAGGTTCACAGAGAACACAGTTTTTTTGGATTATTATTATTATTATTATTTAAAGTTTCTTGGGGGAGGGGGTGGAACCCCCTACCTGTTGGCCTGACATGTCGGGGGTCCCATTGGCTTACCTCCACAGAGAACACAATATGTGGACAAGAAATAGCTCAGACTACTGAGGACTATAAATTGCTTTGGTTGCTTATGGTGGAAAACTGTCATTGCATGTTTTGACTGCTTACCTAGGTTCCCTGATTCTCGTTGATCTCTGATCCAATTGATTATTGGTTGCCACTTTCTAAATGTAAAAATGTACCTAACTTTCTAGGATCAAGTTGCTTCACAAAAACTATCAATTTATTGTTCGCCTTCATGTGATCGTTCTTCTAAAAGAAGGTGCCGGCCATCAATATGACAAATGATTATTCCTTTAGAGGTCAACACAGCTCACCTGTATGTCTTAAATCTTTACTAGGACGTAGTGTAATAGTGGCCTACCTTTGACATGTTTAGTTGTTGATCTGAGGTTTCAGTTTTGTCATGGATAAACATTTTAGGGAGTTTCTATGTTCGTTTTTCAATTTGTTGAAACCTCAGACTATGTTATTCTACTGTTGATGTGGTACGTTCTTTATTTCTTTTTCTTATGATTATTGAAGTGCCAGATGTTGTCTGGTAAAGATGAGATCGTAGCAGAGGGGTTTAATAATTTCTGGTGGTGTGACATTGAGTGAACGTGGTGGGTAGAAGAATAATACTAGTGCCTGTTTTCCCGGTTTAAAGTGCTTTACGGTTACTTTTTGACTTCCATGTGAGAGAGCGTGAAACATTTTCTTCTTCTTTTCCTTATACACATTCCAGTTGTTTACCATGAATTCTTCTATTATTCTTCTTCTTGCTTTTTATATTTGTAGGAATTGGAAGTTGCTACTTTGGATTTATTATTATTTTTTAAACACCCAACTTAGCTAAAAAAGGGAATTCCTCTTAGTGGTAATTGGGTAAGATCCTAATCTAGTCTATCAGTCAAGGGTTCGAATCCTCTTCCTCCTTTTCTATTAAAAAAAAAAAAAGCTTAAAAAAAGCTTTTTATCTAAATGATTTTTCAAGTTCTCCTTTTATTTTATTTTTATTTTTCATTTTTAAATTTTGGTTGAGAAAAAGGGGAGAATAACATGTTTTATTATTTCTATTAAGGGATGGCTTTATCTTTTGGGAACATAGATTTCGGTTGCTATCCCTTAGTAGTTGTAACTTTGTTGTCCAATTCATCTCTTAGTGGGGGAAATAAAAAAGAAAAAAAAGAAGGAAAAAGAAAAAAAACGTTATTATCGAATTCACTAACCACCGCTTTTCTGGTATTTACTTTTACCCTTTCAAGATTTACAGCTGTACGATCCTCTTTTACCTCCTAAAAACCCCCTCACGGCATCCTGTCCCCACCATAAAAACGAAGGTTATTTTCGTCTTTTTCTGGTCTTGAAATAGACCCGTCTGTGATCCTTGAAAGATATCCACTCTCTCTCTCGCTCTTTAATTAAAATCTCAAGAGGCTGAAACGCTCTCTGGGTAGGTCTTTGGAGCCATCGAACGAATTTGCGGACCGAACCGATCCGGACCGTTCGTTCCTCAAATCCAACGAGTAGCGTTAGTCGGCGTGGTTGTTAGTGGTTACCCATTCCTCTCCTCCCCCCAGTGGTTTTTATCATAAACCCTAGCCGATAGCCAACTCACTCTTCTTTCTCTCTCTCTCTCTCTTTCTCTCTCTCTCTTTTTCAGAGACAAGAACTTCGTGAGCCAGCATAACTGCCCGATCTTCTGTTCCTTCCTCTTCTTCTCTCGCTCTCGCACCCTCAGATCTCGTTCCGGCGATTTCTTTCTTTTCCTTATCTTTTTTACGTTACACTCTTTTTTCTCAATTCATTTATTTTCTTAATTTCTCTCTCTCTCTCGTCGTTCCTGAATCTATAACGATAGCCTTGGTTTTTTTTTTTTTTTTTTTTATTCTCGTAATTTGTGTAAGTTATTTTTATGAAACTGAAACGAGTTTCGGTTCGGATCCGAGTCATACTCCCAGTTGGGTTAGTCCGGTTCTGAAACCCGTACGGGATGGCGAGTCTACAGCCGTTTCTGTTTCCGAGAATTTCGTACACGTTTTCCTTGGGTTATGAAATCGGTGTTCGCTAAGAGGTCAGGTTCGGAATCGGAGTCAGAGTTGGGGTCAGGGTTTGTATTTGGGGCTGAGTCGACTGGGAGATTAACTCGTGCTTCCTGTAAGTCGAGTCGGAGAAGGGGTCGATCAAAGAGTCCTGCCGAGCTTTCGCTCAGAAACCGGCCGGCAATGCCGTCGGTGGGGATGAGGCGGACAACACGTGTTTTTGGGGTAGTAAAGGGTGTCGACGGCGGGGCCAGGGTTCTCCGTTCTGGGCGGCGGCTTTGGCCGGAGTCCGGTGATGGGAAGATACGGAAACCGGCCGACGGAGAAGTCTGGTTCAAGCTCGTGAAGAACCCTGGGAACGGAGATGGCCTCGGTTGCAAGAAGCCGGGATGGGCCAATGGCGGCGGCAAACGAGTAGCGGCATTCCAGGCCGGTGCGGATAATCGCAAAACCGAAGTTTTAAGTCAGAGAGAAAGTACGGCTAAGGTTAGCAATGGCGTGGATAAGTTGTTTGGGATTGTGTATAGAAGGAAGAGGAAGAGAAACGTTTCGAGAAGTGGTGGTGAGTTTTCTTTTGGGGACTCGGATAGAATGTTTGGAATCCGATTTGTTCGGCGTCAGCGGAGGAAGGTAGACAGTGATGGGAGGTTGGTAGTGCCTATGGAGCGTCCGATGCTTGCTGTTGCTTGTGGTAATGGTGGTTGTGGGTTTGCAGGACGCCTTTTGTTTTCGGTTTTCAGGTCCATGAGGACGATGAGGCTTAGTCTGACTCAGCTTTCTGCATTCTTGTCCTCGGAGCCTATTGCTGGTGCTTATGCCTCGTGTGGAATTCGGTTCTTAAGGGTACGTGGTTGCTAATATCTGCATGGTAACTACATTATTTTTGGTATTAGTAGGTTGAGTTCTCATGAAGAAAGTAACTGAATTCTCGTTTACGTGGGTGTTTGGGTTGATTTGTAGTGTGAACGGTTGACACTCAACAATTCAAAGGTTTTTCTTATGGGGGGAGGGTGGAAAAAAAACTTGGACCTTTTTTTTTTGAGTAGACGTGATGGGAATTTTGAATTGAATGAGTTTTTTTTTTCTTCTCTTAATCTCATTGTGGTAATATGATGTTATACTTATTTGCTTTGTCTTTTGATTCTTCTTTCAGGATCCCCCAATCACTCGTGGCCCTGGGATCTGTAATGTTTTTGGGGCAATGGAGCATATACCCTTGTTTTCTGTGGATTTTTCTACAGTTCCTCTGTGTTTTATGTACATGCATTACAGGATGCTTCTGAGGTTTAAGTGTAGGCCATTTGTTGTTGTAAATAGTTTGATTGATGCCGATACAGATGGTGATGTAATGACTGACAGTGAAGAAGATGAGAGTCGTGAACACAGTGTATGCATACCTTCTAAGGAAGATATCTCTGAATGCATTACTTCAGTTATAGATTCTTCTAAATGCAAGAACATGGCACATGAAGTTCAGAGTGTGGAGAACAAGGTGGTCTTACACCCATCAGTTAGAGCTTTGAAGTTAGCTGGTCGAACCCAATACAGGAATGGATTAAATTATCGTGATATTCAGAAGAGAAGGAGTTCACTCAGGAGGAGGAGAGCTAGAAATCCTTCACTAGCCTTAGTTTCTGATGGCATCAGTTCTAGGAGAAGTGGCACGCCTTTCTCTTCTTTGTCCACTAATAATAAGCTTAGGAGTTCAGTTCAGAGGAGCTCTGCACGACAAGATAAAGAAGTTGATGCTACCCCGCTTTCCATGAGACAAGATGTAGACACATCTGGCTGCTCTGCGAATATACTGGTGATCGAGTCAGACAGATGTTATCGGGAAGAAGCTGTCAGTGTCATGCTAGAAATTTCTGCTTCCAGGGAGTGGCTTCTTGCAGTCAAGAAGGATGGATTGATGAGATGTACCACAAAGGCAGAGAAAATAATGAGGCCCTGTTCTTGCAATCGTTTCACCCATGCAATATTGTGGAATTTGGAAAACGGTTGGAAGCTAGAGTTTCAAAATCGACAGGACTGGCTCCTCTTCAAGGATCTTTACAAGGAATGTTCGGATAGAAATATGCTGGCCCCAATTGTTAAGAACATCCCGGTTCCTGGAGTTCTAGAAGTCTTAGACTATAGGAATGGCAATAATACTCCCTTTTGCAGACCTGATTCATATATCTGTGTAAAAGGTGATGAGGTTTCTAGAGCAATGGCAAGGAGCACAGCAAATTATGACATGGACTCTGAAGATGAGAAGTGGCTAGAGAGATTCAATAACGAGTGTTCTACAGAGAATGAGCATCATCAGCATGTTTCTGAGGATACTTTTGAGTTGATAGTTGATGCGTTTGAGAAAGCATGTTATTTCAGTCCAGATGATCTTCCTGATGAGAAGGCAGCTGCTAATCTTTGTCCAGATCTGGGTAGGAGTGAGGTGGTAGGAGCTGTGTATAATTACTGGATGAGGAAACGAAAGCAAAAGCGATCAGTGCTGGTTAGGTTTTTCCAGGTAAAAGCACCATTATGCTTCAGATATCTCATTTTGTGCCGCCAGTGCATGTGGATTTATCTTTTTTTGTCGTTACATCTAAGAAGAATATCACATTTGCATTACAATAAGAGGTCTTCTGTACCATGGAATGGTCGTAGATGATGGAAGGATATTAGTGCGTGACTTAGCAAAAAATTAAGTCTACAGAAATTTCATCATGTTTCAGCTCCTTAATGGCAATTTTTCTTATGTTGACAAGCATCCGTCTTAATTGGGAGCAAGTATTGCTTGGAACCTCTTAGTCTCAAGTATGACACTTGGGTGTGTGTTATATAAAAAATAAAAAAAAATAAAAAAAATAAAAAAAGAAAGAAGTGAATTTTTCTTAGCCTTTCTACTTCCCTCCCCGTTACTCTTCCCATTTGCCCATTTTACAATGGATGTGCAATTTCATTTTAGTACACTTGGCTTTCCTCTAGGCAAAGTTGAGCTTTTGATGGCAGGTTGTCTATCTTTTCGCTTTTTCTTGTTTGTGGAATGATTAAATGAGGTTCATAAAAATGGGGTATCTTTTAAAGCAGACATACCTTGACAAATACTACCCCATTTGTTTTTGTAATTAATATTTCGTGCTAGTTGAATGATGTTTGTGTGAGGTAGTTTGATATTTTCCAGCATTTACTTGAGATGTAGTCTTGAGAAATTTATTGCAAAATATCTGAGGTCCTCTCCTTCGATTGATCCACATTACTGTTGTGGTTTAGTGAACTTGGTCCCCTGATGTAGTGAAGGGATGTTGCACGAGCCAGCTGAGTGCTTTCACTTAACGAAGTTGAGAAATCTAGAAGAGCTGAAAGATAATCTAATGTTATTATAAATCTAATCAGATCCTCTGCCCCTTTGTTTGCCCTATTCTTTTGCTTCCTTCCTTGACTCTACTGTGTGGTGTAAACATGCCGTTTAAGCTCCTTATGATATTCCCAATTATTGTCTTGGTTATCTGATCGGTTTGGATGTGATATTTTCAACAGGGTCATCAAGTAAAGAAGCCTCCAGTGATCCCAAAACCTCTTTTCCGGAAGAGGAGATCATTCAAACGACAGCCAAGCCAATTATTTGGTAGAGGCAAAACGCCTAGTGTCTTGCAAGGTATGTTGTGGCATTTGACATTTTAGCCTACCTTTCTCTATACATATTCAAAAAAAAAAAAAAAACTCGAAAGTGATAACTAATCCACAATTGGAATATCTGGAGGACTCTTCTGACCAAACATATAATTGCCAGCAATGTTAGTTCTTTTCTTCCTTCAAATCCAAAGAGTTCTTCTTAATTTATATGTAGATTATAGGTGCAGCATGGGGTTTGAAGTCATAATTTGCAACGCTATCCCTGTTTGATGTCTGTTAAATTTAACAAAGAAGGCTAGGAAAACGTTTGATTAGTGAGTTTGTTCAATCAGTCGAGTATAACTAGTTGTTGTGTCAGAAATTGTCTAATTCAACACTGCATTAGTTGCTTTCAGGAATTCAAAGACAATCATCAACTTTGATTTAATTGTCTGAAATATGTCGCCTCTTTTATTCTGAGAGTGAAACAAGTGGCAAAGGTGTAGTTATGATTATTGAGTTTGGTCCGGTTTTGATTGTTGTAGTTATTCTTTTATATATGTCTTCTGTTTAGACTTTTTTGGCTAAATCATAAGTTGTTGAGTTACTCTAAAACCAAATCACATCCCAATAAGGACTGCACCTTGATGGATTTATGTTGTTGCAAACCGTTTCCTGAAGTGTTTAGTAGTCCCTCTTTCTTTGAGGGCTTGTTTAAATCTTTCATGTCAATGTGCTGTTGATGGAATTTTGTGATTACCATTGATGAAGAAATGGCATTGAAACTTGTAAATTGAAATCAATCATGGCTTGGAGGTTGTCTTTTTATAAGCATCTAAACCGTTGTTTTGTTTACTTTGTACTAACAACTGTATTTCATCATCTATTGAGGTACAGCAATTGCGGCTGAGCAGCAAGACGCTTTGGAAGAACAGGGTGCTGCACTTAAAGTTCAAGAAGCTAATACCTCAGCAAACAAATACATGGAATTAGCCATTCGCAAGCGGAAGAGGGCCCAAATTCTTATGGGGAATGCAGATTTAGCGACTTACAGAGCCACGATAGCAATTCGAATTGCTGAAGCAGCACGACTAGCTGAATCACCAGATGCTACTACTACTAGTTATTTTCTTGACTGATTGGTGTAGGCGTTCCTGATGTTGGAGATTCTTTTTTTCTTCTTTTAATTACAGGAATGATTGCAGCCCCATGGCTGTTTTTGAAGTCGTCAGGAAGACTGCCCATGGAAGATTGTAATTTTGTATAGGTTTTTATTGGGTGTACATTCTGTATTATCATATTTCACAACAAACGTGTATAAGCGGGTTTAGTTGATTTCTTAGGATAAAAAAAAATGAAAAAAGAATACAGGAAAAAGATTAAGCCTTTGGCGATGCTGGTGCCTCTATGAAATCCCCGTCCGAGAATGTTCATAACAAACTTAATTTGGTTGGTGAAGCATTCTGCATGTTATGGATGCCAAAATATGAACGGTAAAATTGTTCTTCAGGTCTTCTGGATTGCGGTGATCAAGGTGGGTTCGTAATTTTTTTTAATCTAAAGGCTCAAGATCGTTCTTTCTCCTACGTCTAGTCCCTGTAGCGGTGAGTTATTCCTGTAGATATTCATCGCTCTCAAACAGTAAGTTTTGCAATCAATATTCCTACCATCACATGAGATATGCAGTGGCAATTTTTATTCATTTTTTGTCGTATCAAGGGGTTTCCTATCAGAGTTAGGAATGAGTACCTAAACCCTTGAACTGGAAGCCTCTTCCCGAAAAGAAGATACCACTGGAAAAACTTCCTTGAATCAGATGGTTCATTAATAATTGAGTTTTCTTGTCCCTTTACTAGGTCAATTATTAGAGAATCCTGAACCCATATGGGGCCTTTTCGTTACTTCACTTTTTCGTATAACGTAATTTAAGTAGTGCCAGTACATTTGGCACAAGAAGTTGTAGACTATTGTTGTTTTATCATGGCTTGGTAAGGAACTGCTCAGAGAAACAATATAGCAGAAGCAATTATTAGAGGAACTTGTTGCAGAATACATTCATTCCATTGCAAATGTAGTGAGAATATTTAGATCTCATTGGACCATATATATCACTAGCAAGAAGCATTCTAGCTCTCACATGCTCATGTTCTCAAACTCTAAGCTTAATGGCTCGGCAACTCGCCATCTGATGCCTCAGCTTCCTTCGTCCAGGCCGCCCTTTCAGTGTCCAACCCCTCTCTGTAATGCCCTCATACCTCCCTCTATTCCCATTGGCCTCTACAGAGGACTCTATTACCTTCTATATGTTGAAAAATTTAAGCTCAAACAAACTCAAAAATGGATCTTTACTTCTCATTTAGAACACAAACATGTAATTGAAAGTAAAGAGAGAATAATACCTTGTTTTGAGAAAATAATACCTTGTTTTGAATCCATATTATATAAATGTGGTTCGATTCTTCTCCTTTATCCTCTCTTGAATCATTAGCTTGAGGAGATAGTTTAATTTACTGAAGATTTACTGAGAGTTTTAAGGCAAAACACGAATCCCTTCTCTGTTGCCACAATGCATTCTGTTTCTGTGTTGTTATTAGATAAAGGTGAGATGTGGGTAACGTATCTAAGAAGGCCCCAAATTTGTATTTCCAATTTTGCCCCTTACTTTAGCTTAAACTATAAATATCTCCCAACTTATCAATAATATAGGATCTTCGTTAAATACTGATTATCAGTGTATAAATTGAGAGATAAATGAGATATTTAGTCATTTATTGAATGTATAGTCCATATAATCCTACTCATCATGATTCTATATAGCAAATACTAATCCACACTAGTTAGTCTCATATTTGACAATTAAGGATTCAATATGTCTCATATAAATAAACTATAAAACGTTTATTTAAAAACAAATTTAGTGATTTTGTAATTTTTATTGGTATAAGCCCACTTCAGTGAAAACTATTACAAATAGTCCAACACTACATTCATTCTTTCTTTCTTTAGTTTTTTTACACTTTTTTTCCCATCATCAAGGTAGCGTTGATTTTTCTTCATTTGCAAGCTCTGCCACTGCCTCCCGGAGCCGAACGGAGTCTGGAATGTGCTCCAATCCTTTCCTTAATACCCTGCTCTTCTTGTTCACGTCGTCTTGTTCCAATTTCGCTGCTTGCATCCAGAGCTCTTCCGAAGTCGGTATAGATTGAACGCCTTGGGCAATGAGTCTTTGCCTCCTCAGGAGTAGCTAGTCTACAGGCCTCTAACCACATGTCCTCGCTCTCCGGACACTCCTCACAACCCTTTTGGATAAGCTGCCTTGTTGCCTAGATCATCCCAACCACCTCCTCCAGTCTTGCCGCCGCTATCCACCCCGGTGGATGCATGGGTTCCGTCCGCATCGCACTCTTGATCAGCAATCTTGCCTTTTTGATGTCTGAGATATGTGGATCGCCCATAATATTTATGCTCTTCAAATCACCTAAGAACAAGGTTGAATTAAGTGTCTTCGAATTTTTATATTCTTCTTCTATACTAGATGATTTAAATCTACCCAAAATCCCTTCCACTTATAATTTTACCTATGTTAATTCAAAAATAACATTATCACAAATAATTCAACAAATAAATACAATACTGCAATGTTTACAACAAATTAGGAACTGGAAGAAAGAGAAGACCAATCACAAAGTGTTTTCAAAGTGAATTAGGCTTTTCTACAAGGCTTACTCCACCTCCTTATTAAAGGATACCTTTTGATTTAACAATCATAATTTCAAATAATATTTGTTATTCAAGGAAAGTAATAGATAAAACTTAATTATCTAAAAAACCAAACAATAATATAAAACATAATATTAAATACCTAAAGCCTAAGCCTTTCTTGGCTCTCTTAAGTCCTTGTCACAATCCTAAAACTAGGGTTATGCTCTTAGAACAAGAGTAAATATTGAAGAACACCAAACAATAGATTTTATTTGAACACAAATAAAATAACAATGTGTAAAAAGAAAATAAGTTTCTTCAATTATAGATGCTAAGCTAAGGTTTTAATATCTTTAATAAGCATGTTTTTACACTTTTTCCTTTATTTATAACATAATTCTTAACCTAGTATGAATAAGTTTTCGATTCTTAAAATACTAGGTTTATGACATCTCTCAAAACCACTTAGTATCTTTTTTTAAGAAGATTGGACCTTAAACTCTTAAATCAACTAGATTTCAAACTCCTAACATAATTGAGTTTTTAAATTCCTTAATGATTTCACCATGCTCTTGAATACCCCAATAATCAGCAATCACATTATCAATAAAATTCCACAATAATCAGAAAATACACTTGATAAGAGTAATACTGGAGCATAAATATAAACCCCGAATGACTTAGGATTTACACAAACAACAAGATATATATTCTATAGAATAAAAAGCACTGCTGCTTGTGAAAAAATATTAAAAAGGTGATGGTCCAACTGAGGTGAGCCCAACTGGTCTTTATAGATCCTAGTGACACCGGCGCGTTATCCTTCCACTGCCAGGAGCGGGAGGTAGTCGCTGCTCTGTGAAACCAGCCTCACGCTGTGCCCTCCTCTTTAGTAACCAAGAGACCCAAGCTTTCGCCTATATCACTTGGCTCAGCTCTTGGCTTGGAACGGGCGAGCCAGTAAGCAGTCACAAGAGAATCTGACCAAGTGGGCTGGACCAGTGTTCCATCACCTTTAAGCCCCCACTCGGGTTACAAGCCCGCGTTAATGAGCTCGGCAAGCGTTGTAGTGCTCTGGGAACTTAATAAAGATGCAAAAGTTTCTTTGTATTCCCGATGTGGGACTACGGCTTCTCAAAAACAGCCATTTAGTTTCGAGACAACTTTTGGGTAAAGCTTTTCGAGGTGTTTGGAAACTTGGCGTCATTCCTTAATTACCTTCTAGTATGTAATCTCGTCCACTGCAGTTTTGATTCCATCGATGCATAAACCACAGTTGTTTGCCTGAAGAAGTGTCGTAATCAAAAAACAATGGCCAACTGGTTTCAAACTTGCGAGTTCTTGGGCGTAGCATTACTTGATTGCCGCATCAATGATGAGAGCCCTGTATATTCAATAGGATCCAATTCATTATCTGACCCGGGAATACGTGAAGACAATCAAGTAAACAACTTTGCAGTTCGACTTGGTGTTGAAGTCCGAGGACACTGTAAAAAAAAAAAAAAAAAAAAAAATCGCAACTCACTTCACCTATTTGATTGTAAGAATTTAATGGGTCTCTAATGAGATCAAAACCCAGGATGTGTGTAGTTAAATCTAAAATTTAACTTGCAGAACCTTGTGTTTTGAGATGTCAAACATAAAATTTGCATCCAACAATCAACAAAGCAAAATTCTTGTGGAAATAAGAATGATGTAGCAAGAGACTAACAGGTGCACTGTTCAAGACAACCCTTTTCATATAATGACTCCAAAGTTTGGTTTCTGACATTGATCCTCATCTCTTATCCTCGACCCACCTTCAAGAGCGGTCGACCATGTGAGTTAAAAATGAATATAGTAATACTAGAATATACTAACTTTGATTTTAAAATTACAAGATCCCTTTTTTTGTGGGAAAACGATCCTCGGTTCGATCTTGCCAAGGCTACTTGGTTATTTCCGCGGGGCTTCATGCTAGCCAATCCTGAATTTTCAACCATTAGGTTCTTATACCTAAAATGCAATTCATGGCTTCATGCTTTTTTTTTTTTTTTTTTTAATTATTATCATTAAATCCTTGACATCTACAAACCCTACTTTCTCTATATCTAAGATTTTATTTCTTTCGAGGAATAACAATTATATCATAGGTAATAACTTGACAGATTTTACTAAATCTAATACTTTCTTTTTCTTTTTGATATTTCGTTCTATGAGTTAAAGAGATTTTGATTTAAGATAGCATATTATTAAAGAAATCTGCGTCATTTGCCACATCAGCACCCAGTCAGTGCCAGATGGCAAACACACTAGTTAGCAAGAAAGAAATCCCCAAGTGCTTTGCGAATTGTCTGCCATGTGGACTGACTGGGTGCATTGCACGTGGCACTCCCGGGTGTTTCTTTCTTGCTTGCTGATGTGTCTGCAACGTGGCGCTACCTGGGTGCTGACTTGGCACCTTTGTGATTTCAGTTGATTTGATTTTTCTGAAAAGAGGAAACCGGGTTACAAAATAAGTGTCAGGGCTACAAGTAAGAGGCTTCACATCTCACGTTGAAATTTGAAAGATTGCAGATTATGTATGTTCCGGACGGCCAAAGTGCTGTAAAAGAAAGTCATCTTTTGTTTTCTATGAAGACTGCCATTATCTGGAATAACTCAGAAACAGCAGTGTATGTGAATCTTGGGAAACAACGATTCTTAGTGGATATATCTTGATTAAATCCGCGGTAGGACAAAAAGTTGGACAATTTCATGCAAAGCCATTCAACTTCCTCCAAATTCTTTGGTACCCATTTCTGTCACCACCCTACCCTTCATCCTCACCATGGTCTTCTACTTAAACCAAGCTCAAAGCCACCTTCAATGTCACCAAGCCACATGTTCTTTCTCACCCATCATCTCCAAATTCAGCTACACGGTCCGCAAGTTGTTATTAATGAGTTGCATGTTTATGAACTCATAAACCACGTTCTTCAGCTCTGTTGAATCACTAAGTTCTCAGTTGTGTATTAAGGGGCGTTAAGTACATCATCATGGCGGCTTCTGTGGCCGGAGATGACCTTTTAAGGTCCATAAGCAGCCGGAGGGATAGTCTCCGGTCGGCCAGTAAGAGAAACTGGGCCTCGTCGAGCTTCCGCGAGGCTTGGACGGCGCAACCTGATGTGTTTCAGAAGAGTACGAGGGAGGAAGATGAGGAGGAGCTGAAGTGGGCTGCATTGGAGCGACTTCCAACGTATGATAGGGTGAGGAGGGGAATGTTTCCGAGAGAATTGGATGGCGAGAAGGTTGGGTATGACGAGGTTGATGTCACGAATCTTCAAACGCAGGACAAAAAGAATCTTATTGGGAGTATTCTCAAGGTTGTTGAAGAAGATAATGAGAAGTTCCTTCTCAAGATCAGAGACAGGACTGATAGGTAAGACTCAAAAGTGTATGCTGCAGTTATGGCTGCCTAATATTTTTACATATGTTTAATTCTTTTGATCGTTTGCTTCAGGGTGGGGATTGATGTTCCGAAGATTGAAGTCCGGTTTGATCATTTATCAATTGAAGGGGACGCATATATTGGAACCCGGGCACTCCCAACTTTGTTGAACGCAACCTTGAATTCAATAGAGGTACTTTCTTCTGTCCTTCTTCTTGCAAACTTAGGAAACAGTTTCTGTGATGATTTCACAGAAACTATCCTCAAGATTGCTTGTATCGGCTGTTCACAGTTTCCGCCTCAAGATTTCACAGTTTCCACCTTTTGGTGTATGTACTAACGTTCTCTAATTTTGGGTGATAATAGGCTGTTCTTGGGTTAATCAAGCTTTTCCCGTCAAAGAAAAGGTCAATCCAAATTCTACGTGATGTGAGCGGGATGGTGAAGCCATCAAGGTATACGATACGGTTTTTCTTCCTGCTTTCTTTCCTGAAACAATTCGTTATAGAAAAAAAAAAACTTTCTTCACGAAATAGAACTTTTAATTTGGCTTGTCAGTCACTATCTCGGAACAATTCCAAATGGATGATTGAGCTTTTTGATTATGGTACCTGCTTGTTCATTAGTTTATTGGCATTTCTCCAGAATGACGCTACTCCTGGGACCTCCTGGGTCAGGGAAAACAACATTGATGCAGGCTCTTGCTGGGAAAAGCAGCAAGGATCTCAGGGTGTGTAATCCGCCTCCCTTCTTACCTGATTATGTTTGCCAAATGACTCAACCAATGTCTCAAATGATTCACTTGACGATGTACTCTAAGGTTCTAGAAAGTTATAAATTAAAAAAAGAAAAAAGAAAAAAGAAAAAAGAAAGCATATGTGCAATATATATATATAATGAGTTACTCCGTTTGGCTCCATTATATTCGAGTAGTGCCCAAACATGTAATGCTGAATTTTGTAATGTCTAAATGGTTTATTAAATATTAAAGTGTGATGGCTCATTCCAAAACCTTAAAGCATTAAGTGGAGAAATCATATTACTTATAAGTTCAAGGGTCCATCCTTACATTTTCAATGTGAAACAATACTCATCTTTAACACTCTCCTCATTTGCATGCTGACATAAGTATTGCAAGTGGACTGAAACCCAACTTTAGGGTGTGAGAGTTTATGAAGTGGAGGCTCATCCTTGGCTTTGATACAATATTAGAGTGTGATAATTCATCTCAAAATCTTAAGGTATTAGATAGAAAAATCTCATCACTTATAAGTTTAATAGCCCATTTCACACTTCCATGGTAGGATTACACCCATTTTTAACATCAAGTATGTTTTGTTTATCCTCTCCCCATATTGTCATTGATCTTTGTTTCTCGACGTATTTTTGGAAAATTTTCCTTACTTGTATTGTTGGCTTCACAAACTCTCACTGTAGGTTCAAGAACATTATGGCCAAACACTGAGTATCTTTGAGTACTGCCTTGTGATATCATAAGTCCTAAATTTTTCTTCAACTTCTTCCACAACAGGTGTCAGGAAATATTACGTACTGCGGTCATGAATTCTTAGAGTTTGTTCCTCAAAGAACATGCGCTTACATTAGCCAACATGATCTTCACAATGGTGAGATGACAGTCAGAGAGACGTTGGACTTTTCAGGACGGTGCTTGGGAGTTGGAAACAGTTACGATCTGCTGGTAGAATTATCGAGGCGTGAAAAAGCAGGACGAATCAAACCAGATCCTGAGATAGATGCGTTCATGAAAGCTACAGCAATGGCAGGCCAGGAAGCAAGCATGGTTACAGACTACGTTCTCAAGGTCTGCCGCCTTCGTGTCCAGTTGATAACTGACTCTTAGTAAAGTTATCTTATCTAACTTGTCCACACTTTTTACTACAGATTCTTGGACTGGATATCTGTGCTGACATTATGGTGGGTGATGAGATGAGAAGGGGCATATCTGGTGGACAAAAGAAGCGTGTTACAACAGGTATGTAAACAATTGACAAAAGGGATTACATATGAAATATTGAGTCCTCTAATGGATATAATGTACCAAATGCAGGAGAAATGTTGGTTGGACCGGCGAAGGCTCTTTTCATGGATGAAATATCGACTGGTCTGGACAGTTCGACCACTTTCCAAATTGTCAAGTTCATGAGGCAGATGGTTCATATCATGGAGGTGACAATGATAATATCCCTTCTGCAACCCGCGCCTGAAGCCTTTAATCTTTTTGATGACATTATATTACTGTCGGAGGGTCAGATTGTCTACCAAGGTCCACGTGAGAATGTCCTTGAGTTTTTTGAAAACGTGGGCTTCAAATGCCCAGAAAGAAAAGGAGTTGCAGACTTTCTGCAAGAGGTTACTTCCACAAAGGACCAGGAGCAGTACTGGTGCAGAAAGAATGAGCCTTATCGATATGTCAGTGTGCCTGAATTTGTGGATTCCTTCCACAATTTTCACGTTGGCCAGAAACTTTCAGAACAGCTTAAACTTCCATACGATCGGTCTAAGATCCATCCTGCTGCATTAGTAAAAGATAAATATGGAATCTCAAACTGGGAACTCTTCAAGGCGTGCTTTGCAAGAGAGTGGCTATTGATGAAGCGCAACTCGTTCATATATATATTCAAAACAACTCAGATTACAATCATGTCAATCCTTACCATGACAGTGTTCTTTCGAACAGAAATGAAGTATGGTCAATTAGAAGACGGGACAAAATATTTTGGAGCACTGTTCTTCAGTCTTATTAACGTGATGTTCAATGGCATGGCAGAACTTGCATTGACAATTTTTAGGCTTCCAGTATTTTTCAAGCAGCGGGATTTCTTGTTCTACCCAGCGTGGGCTTTTGGCTTACCCATTTGCCTTCTCAGGATTCCCCTTTCATTGATGGAATCAGGAATATGGGTCTGTCTTACTTATTACACCATTGGCTTTGCTCCTTCTCCTAGTAGGTATGTGCCTGAAGTTGCATTCATACACATATTGAATTGCTTCTCCTGGAACTTGCATTCTCTGAACAACAAAAATGTAATCACTAACACATCCTTTTCAGGTTTTTCCGCCAATTATTGGCGTTCGTCGGTGTACACCAGATGGCCCTATCTCTCTTCCGATTTATTGCAGCGGTGGGAAGAACGCAAGTTGTTGCTAATACGCTTGGAACCTTTACATTGCTGATGGTTTTTGTCCTCGGTGGATTCGTAATTGCCAAAGGTTAGAAGTTCATTTTTTCAGTCATGTATATACATCTCCCTAACTCAAACTAGATGAACTGTTTCTACGTTGAAAGATGATCAGATTCAATTGCAGTGGTATTTTCTTTGTGATAAGCATGAACAACTAGTTTCTTGTCCTTGTTTAGATGCCATTCAACCATGGATGATATGGGGCTACTATGCTTCTCCTATGATGTATGGACAGAATGCTATTGCCCTCGTCGAATTTCTGGACAAAAGATGGAGTGCAGTAAGACCTCCAAAAAGAGAACTCCAAAGTGTCATTTTGTTTCCTTCAAAGCAACCTTCAGTTTATTGTCGTAATCTTCTTTTTCTCTGTACAGCCCAACCATGACCCTCTTGCTCCTGGAGACACCGTTGGAAGGGCTCTTTTGAGGGCCAGGGGAATGTTTACAGAAGATTATTGGTACTGGATCAGTATCGGGGCGCTCCTGGGATTTTCTGTGCTTTTCAATATCCTTTTCATTTTAACACTGACGTTTTTAAATCGTAAGAGATCATTTCCCACCCTACTCTCCATTCTAGTTATTGCAATGAGATTTTGGAAGTTTCATTCATTTCACAAACAAACGCAGCTTTAGGAGATTCTAAATCTGTCAATGCGGAGGGGGATGATCAGAGGAAGAGTGGAAAGCAGTCCTCTAATGGTCAGCATAAAGCGACGGTCACAGAAACCAGTCCTGCATCAACTAATCCCTCATCTGAAGGTTCAAAAAAATACAGTTCTATTCTTTCCTAACTCCAGTAAATAGGTAAAAGGGAAAACAAATGGCTTTTGTTGGTAATGATGCTAAGATGTGAATGCGTACAGGAATTGATAAGGCCGTGATAAAAACTCCAGACAACTCTCATGGTACTGCTGCAGAGCATGTTCCTACCAGAAAAGGAATGGTGTTGCCATTTCAGCCCTTATCACTTGCATTCAATCATGTCAATTACTATGTTGATATGCCTGCTGTAAGTCCCTTTCTCTTCTTTTCTCTCTCTCCATTTTGCAGAATCACCTTATGGTGGCAAAACTAAAAGCGGAAAGAAGAAAGCAAAAAGGCCCAATCAAGGAAAAATGTGTTATTTACACAAAATACTGATCATTTAGACCACTCTATCAAGCACCCTGCAGTGCATTATAAGTGCATTGATACATTGTCGTTTCTCATTGTTGTGACTGATGGACCATCGAATTGCTTGGTAGTGACATCCTGAATATCTAGAAAATGCTCATCAGATTAAGTAGTCAAGATAGTAAGAAAAGATTCAGCACCTGAATTGTGATAGTTGCGTTGATAATTTAGATGGAGGAAGTTATGAGTAATATCTTTTCAAATTCAGATGCTGAATATACTTTCTTCATCAGGAAATGAAGAACCACGTTGAAGAGAGTCGTCTCCAACTGCTACGAGATGTTAGTGGCACTTTCAGGCCTGGTATTCTAACAGCATTAGTTGGTGTAAGTGGTGCGGGTAAGACCACATTGATGGATGTGCTCGCAGGAAGGAAAACTGGTGGGTACATTGAAGGAAGTATCAGCATATCTGGTTACCCGAAGAACCAAGCAACTTTTGCCCGGGTTAGCGGCTACTGTGAACAGAATGATATCCATTCACCCCATGTTACTGTTTATGAATCTCTTTTGTACTCTGCGTGGCTGCGCCTTGCCGACGATATTGACAAGGAAACACGAAAGGCAAGTCTATTATTCCAAAATCTCATTGCCTGAGCTATTCTGTCCAGCAGCTTAGAGTTTTACCAATGGTGTTACTGACCTTGGCTTTATCTTTTGTGCCATAGATGTTTGTTGAGGAAGTCGTGGAGTTGGTTGAACTTAAGCCATTGAGGAATTCTTTAGTTGGCCTTCCAGGAGTGGATGGTCTATCCACTGAACAGAGAAAGAGACTTACCATTGCCGTAGAATTGGTTGCTAACCCCTCCATAATTTTCATGGATGAACCAACATCCGGCCTTGATGCTAGAGCGGCAGCAATTGTTATGCGTACAGTGAGAAATACAGTGGATACTGGACGTACTGTTGTCTGCACCATTCACCAGCCAAGCATAGATATTTTTGAAGCTTTTGATGAGGTATTTAAGATCTTATCAACATTTTCCATCCTTCTCCTAGCATTTTTATTAACAAATTTTCCATCTGACATAAAATTTCCCACAGCTGCTGTTGATGAAGAGAGGTGGACAAGTAATTTATGCTGGAACCCTCGGTCACCACTCTCAGAAGCTTATTGATTACTTTGAGGTATCACTTCTTAAGCTCTGTGTTTCTAAATAGTACAGAAATTTATGAAAGAAATTTCCATAATGGCATCGTCATTAAAAATGGTCACTCTCCAGAATCTCAGTCACAGACAAATATCTGCCAATATTGCAGGCTATCCCATATGTTCCTAAGATCAGTGATGGTTATAATCCTGCTACATGGATGCTAGAAATCAGTTCCCCTGCAGTTGAGGCTAAGCTCAATGTGGATTTTGCTGAAATTTATGCCAACTCAGAACTTTACAAGTAAGGGGAACATAGAAATTCTCATGAACTCCTGCCCCCTTCATCTCTTACAACTTCCACTTTTATCTTTCAATTAAAATGAGTTTCGTCTGTTGATTCCTTTATGCAGGATGAATCAAGAACTTATTAAAGAGCTCAGCACTCCAGAAGCAGGATCCAAGGACCTTTACTTCCCCACCCAGTATTCTCAATCCTTTTTTACTCAGTTCAAGGCTTGCTTCTGGAAGCAATATTGTTCCTATTGGAGGAACCCTCAATATAATGCCATCAGGTTCTTCATGACAACTGTTATCGGCATTATATTTGGACTTATTTTCTGGCAAAAAGGGAATACGCTGTAAGTCTTTTTAAATTCTTATCTTCCTGTTATTGTCATGCTAATTTCATTCTACTAGACATGATATGGTTATGACTTGAAATCACTTTTTTCTTTTTTAGTTGGAAACCACGCCATTAGTCATATAACCAGTGGATTTTATAGTCAAGTATACATTGTTTCTTAGCTTTTTCAGTGATGAATTTATCTAGAGCTGACTGCAAATCATTATACCACAGGGGTAAGGAACAAGATCTACTGAATCTGTTGGGAGCCATGTATGCTGCTGTTCTTTTCCTCGGAGGCACCAACACTTCTGCAGTGCAGTCGGTGGTGTCCATTGAAAGAACAGTCTTCTACCGTGAAAAAGCAGCGGGAATGTACTCAGCTTTGCCTTATGCATTTGCTCAGGTAAGAGTCAAAATCGTTTTATAATATCAAAAGAACGAATTGTTCTCCGTACGAAATAAAATAAAGAACTCTAGTCTCTGATATGAGGTAGAAATGCTTAGCTCTTATATTTTATCCCCTGCAGGTGTCTGTGGAGACAATTTATGTAGCTATCCAGACTTTCGTCTACAGTCTTATCCTTTACTCAATGATCGGATTCCCGTGGAAAGCTGAAAGATTCTTGTGGTTTTACTTCTTCATATTGATGTGCTTTGTGTACTTCACATTGTACGGGATGATGATTGTTGCTCTCACTCCCAGCTACCAAATTGCTGCCATTGTTATGTCCTTCTTCCTCAGCTTCTGGAACCTGTTCTCTGGATTCCTCATTCAAAGGACGGTGAGTACAATACCTAGGAAATGACACACAATATAATATGTTACACGGAGTTTAGGATTATGACCCACCAAATCATTTTGCTCAGTGATTTTTCCCATCAAATCCATGAAACGTTTGGCACCCCTTTTTGAGGACTTCAGCACTACTGAAGTGGTAAAGAAGAATAGAGCTCATTATCCTTTGTGAAGGATTTCCTAGATATCCTGTATCACAATAAGGGGCTCAATCATGAATTACACATTTAGAGTAAGGAATTGGGGAGTATTTTGGGAGTCATACAACTATACTTCTCTTCTATTCCAATACCATCAAAGCATACCCTATCATAAGAAACGTCACTTATTCAATGCTTATTGAAAATCACATGCATCTGTTATACTACATGAAAAAGCTGTAGTTTAGTAGTTCTAAATGCATCCTTCAAGATTATCATATAAATTCGAGTACTCAACATGAAATGAAATCTAATGCTTCCTTCCTGCAGCAAATTCCAATATGGTGGAGGTGGTATTACTGGGCTTCTCCTGTGGCTTGGACAATCTATGGCCTTGTTACCTCCCAGGTAGGTGACATAACGACTGAGATGGAGGTACCTGGACAGGGGGACGTTCAAGTTAAGGAATATCTTAAGGAAAAGATGGGGTATGATTATGACTTCCTTGGAGTGGTGGCTGCCGTCCATATTGGCTTTGCCTTCCTTTTCCTATTTGTCTTTGCCTATGGCATCAAGTTCCTCAATTTCCAAAGGAGATAAGATTTTGCATGCAAAGCTGTGCTTGGATAACGTGCAAGAAATAGAGACAGTTGGTTTACTATTTTTATCGAATTTGTAAATCTCATTTTGATAACTACTTATTTGCTGCAAGCATTTGTTGTTACATCTTCCTTCTTAATGAAATAATCATTAATTTGGTGCGACCATTTGTTGTTTCATCTTCCTTCTTAATGAAATTTCCACATATTCTATACCTTCTTGGACAACGAAGAGCAACAAGAATGGCAGCTCCCAACAAATAAGTTCTCCATAGTTTGAAAGTAAGCTAATTTTTTTTTAAAATCAATTGGCTTATTTCATTATCTCCAGCTTGGATCAAATTCTTTCAGTCATTAAATCACCGTTTCGAAGATCTCCTATTTGATATTAGCCTGCATAAACACGCTGACATAATTTCTCTAGAGAGGAAATGAGGAAGAGCAGAGAATACTGCTCTGTTTGTGAAGACCTAGAATAGTTAAGAGAGCAAATTTGTGAAGAGTTCCTTCGTATTCCAAAATCCAACGTAATGCAATCTATACAACAGCTATTTATGCACTTATTGTCTAACCGGGTACATGTAAAGAATGAGAATGAACTTTCTAATCTAGCAGATCATAGAGGAAAGCTATAGATCATCAACAGTTTCCCATGCAATTTCCTTCTTCTGTAATTGATATTGACTGTGCTGACTTGTCAACATCTAATTCTATTGCCCCATACTTAAGCTGAACAGGCCGCTTTCATCCTTCTCTTTGAGCTATCTGGCGAGGCAGCAACAAGGATTCCCCTGTATTGTCTCCCTTTTCTTTGCCTTATCTATGGATAATAGTAAATAAAAGTAATGATAATTGGCCTGCTATCCATAACCCACAAAAGGTAGCTTGAGTTAACAAAGCCAATGAAATCTTCACTCGATTCAATGTGATCAAATGCCCCTGCTTGAACTCCAGCTAAGCCCCCAAAAACAAAGAGGGTAAGAGCAAGGTCGCTACTTCAGGCACACGAAATTGGCAAGTAGTAAAGCTTGCCACTTCCTTTTTTTTTTCTTTCTGTAATTTTTGTTTTTTGAATACATATCGACACACGCCTCATGTCGAGCCTGAGATCTTTGAGCCTGGCACTTGTCCACCACAGCTTGTCACTTGGTCTGCCAAAATTTCTTGCCTATTGTGTTGCTCAATGGAGAAGAGCACCTTGAGGCAAGAAAAAGGGCCAAATACCAATACCTTCTCTCCCTATTACGTCTTCTATTGCCTTGTAACAGCCCAACCTGTAGTTAATTTTCCTTCTTTAATCTTTTTGCCCTTTTCTGTTTCTGGAACCCCAAAAACTGCTCTTATTCCCTCCAGCTCGTGTAATATTAAGATCCAGTCATGTAATGCCTGCCTGAAATCCACACAAACTATTGAAAGCTTTGTTGCAAGATTGAGGGAACAATTGCTTACAATTGACATACTCCACCTTCTACATTTTGTGAAACCCAACAAGAAAAACGATACAATGAGGTCTGCAAGGACCAAAAAAAAAAGTTAACCTACAGAGCATGCTCATCAACTACAAGTAATAGCTCAAGTAAATTGATTTGAACAATCTTGTTGAATCAAGATCGTAAACTCTTGCAGCCAAATCATCAAAAGCAAAAGGTAGATATATAAGCCAACGAAGTCTGGAGGAAGCATCTGTTTTACGTAAGTACTGTGCTAATATGAGAAACACTAGGAAATTATAATCCTCGACAGACAAGTCTGGGGAACAAAAACTATATACCACTTATCTAGAAATAAGCTATACATGGGCAGCTACCCGTCATCAGGTCTAAGAGGAGCATTTGCAAGTTCTTGAATTTCCTTCTTGCTCTTTACCAAATTCGACTTCCTTGTACTAAAATCTACTTTGTCGAAATCTTCTGCAATACCCATGTAACCATACAGAATACGTTCCTCCAGCTTGCCTCCCTCCATTCTGGCATCGCTCCTGCTGCTGCTTTTGGCATTGTTGGATATTAATCGCTCAAAATCTACTCTCCCGTGCTTATTCTCTGCAAGATACTTATGGAATCTCTCTGCATCTCCCAGCCCAGTGAATGTGCCCAAGAATTTTACCACCATAACACTTTTATCCGCGGGACTTCCCAGGCACACCTTGATCCTTCCCCTGACAAAACCTTTCCCTGCCATAACAAGTAGAACCATTTAAGTAAGGCACATTAAAACCACAAATGGTTATTCTGGCCTTGTATTGAACAGATCAAAGAACCAAATTTCTTGCATTTATTTATGATAGCAGTACACTGGACAAACAGCCGCATGTTACAATTCATCCAAAAGAACGTGTGCTACAAATAGAAGCAACTAAAACACATTAAACTTTGTTTCTTATCCTAAATTTATGTCATATTGCATGTATTTTTTCCAATTTAACTGTATCTTTTTCAACCATGGCATAATACGGGTTCATTTAAGCTTCAACAAATTGTAACTTTTAGATGGTAGATCATACAGAGTCACTCACTTCTTAGAAAAGCTTCAATCTCGTCAATGGTGACAACCTCCCATTTTTCCGGATTATTATCTAACATAGAACTGTTGTGGATGATGATGACAGGAGGCCAGAGTATCAAGTCCTCCTTCTGAGCCAAAGCATCAGCTCTGGGCAAGACTTGAGGAACCCATGTTATAGTATCATGGGGTACAGCAGTGCTCCACCCCAACAAAACACATATTGCTTTGTGAAGACCCAAGTGCCGTGCTCTTAGCCCAGCCTTGTGAGACATAAAGGCATGTGTTACCAAGCGCTGAGTGTCCATGAACTCCTTTGAAAGGCTGAAACAGCACAGATATTTAAACAATTGCTAACAGTGCAATATTAATTATGACATTGTCAAGACAAAGATAATGCAGCAAATTAATTAGACCACTGATTACAACAAAGAGAAGAACATTATGGCTTGCATTGAAAAATATTTCTCCAGAGAGTAACTCAGATCACTTACTAAATAATTATTATTGGCTTAAGTACATCAAAGAGAATAGAAGCTCTGTATCTTAGTCAACAAGATATTCCTGAGCAGATATAAAGAATGAACACTAAATCCAATCACAACAGAGTGAAACTCAGCCTGTATATTCTACAGCATCACCAACTTAAGAAAAATGCTAAAGGAAAAAAAAAAATTAGCACGTAATTGTGCAACATACTTGCAGATGACAACTGACAAATAATTCTACTTCTGATAAAGCTTATGGCTTAGCAAATAAATGATGTCTAGAACACGTTACTCTTCCAAAAAATGTAATTATAACAGCAAAGCATACTCGGATTTCAAGAACTATTCCTCCATACTCAGAATTGCCAATTCACCACAATCATTGCCAAGCTGTATAATTAATCATGAATGTGCTCTCTTATCAACTCAAGGTCTCCCAGCCCACAATTGGACAGAGAATTTCAGACACTCGATTACTTTATTTGCCTGTTGATGCCCACGAACTTCTTTTAACCTCACTCTCTCTAATCTGCGAACACTATACTTACTAGAATAGATAGTGTGACCCTAGAGTCTCAATTTAAAGCTCATTTTCTGGATCTCCCAGTGGCATAACAGTCTCCAGTATAGACACAATCCAAGATCACACTTCTTCCCATGTGAGAAGCTCTCTTTTAAATGTATTTCATGTAGAAGAGTGTACCCAGAGCATTGCATATGAACTTCAGAAGAAATGATCACCAATTGTTACATAACCATTTAATTAGAAAATTCCTCATGTCTTCCAGTAGGCACAAGGAGAATGAGCTTGCTTATTGCTCTGTCAGCAAATCTACTAATTTACAGAATTATTTTCTGTCAATATCAGACAGTGATTCTCTGTTTCTAAGCATATGACATTAAGGGTCAAAGTTGTTCCAACAACCTTAAAATACACTATAAGTGCCACTGAGATTTGGAGGTCATACTGATTGGAGCTGGTCATTAAGGCATATTAAATCAACCATGATATTCTATTCAAAACCATATGAAGCAACAAGGCCTTGGCTCATTCTTTTAGTACCAATCTACTAGTTCCCTCTGGTGTTTATCTCATAGGAAGGCTGCAAAAGGCTACTATATTTACATTTGTAAGGCAGTTCAATCCCAGAAAAATATATCAGCCTTTAACACCCCAAACACCACCACACCCTACCCTGGGGAGAGAGAGAAGAGAGGAGGGGGGAGAAGGAAAAAGATAAACCCATGCATTATTTGAAGTTTAAATAGTATTGTGAAAACCAATCACATCACATCAGGACCCCAATGAACTCCAATTTCCTATTTTAAAGAAGAAATAAAATAAAATTTCCAAATTAAATTACCCAATTGGGATATAGTTTGTAGATACACAAAAAAATAACAATAAAAATAAAAATTGTATGTACGAGGCTAATACTAAGTCTCACCCACAACTTAGATGTCTTTACCTTGATAATATAACTTCAGCTATTAGATACTATTATTTACATATACACAAACATAATAACAAAAGGTGCATGCATCCTACCCTAGTGATTGTCCTTACTGTCATCCTGAAATGGCTTTTAGAATAAATATTAAATGTTAAAAACAGATAAAGAGACTTAAAGACGACAACTATATAAACAAATAATCAATCTTTGAATTTTACAACCAATCCATCCACCAAAGTCTTAAACAACATTCTAAAATTGCTTGGGTAATTAATACCACTACCATTCATAGTTTGAAATAATGTTACTCTGTGTGGTAGCCTCAAACAGTCATATAAATTTGTATGCTTACTCTTCATTTTGTTTGTCATACAGCAATCCAAAGTTGGTGCTTGATCTTTATTTCCACTAAATTCTGATTCAAGTCAGTAAACTTGTCATGGTTGACAAATGAATGATGGGGGGAAACTCACTAAGTAAAAGTTAACTCTATTCAGCACCACACTTCCAGTTAGTAATCTGTTCCCCACTATTTACGCAGAGAAACAGCATGGTCAGAATACTGACAGCAGAATCAATTCCGGGAAGCCATTTTAAAGCTAACTCAATAACACAAAAAGGTACTTGGATGAGTTCTGGGAAGCCATTTCCATCAAAGTTGAGTTTGAAAAAAGTTCCTTTCCCTGTAGATGGAACTTATCCCATTAAACCATCCATCTCCAAACACTATCCATAAAACCTACATAACTATTTAAAAGAAAAAAAGAAAAGAAAAGAAAAGAAACTGTGTCTGAAATCAAAGCAAGCCAATTGAAGATTCCAGAGAATCCCAATCCACAAAATCTTAAGCACACCCCAATTAGAAAATCTAAAGGGTTACTGCATACTCTCTTGACTGCATTGGCTAACGTACTGGGAAATTCCTGAATCAAAATTAAAATAGGTATTCCATGCTTTACTAAGAGTATAATGGAATAGGAAACAGACCTTCTGCCACACACGATGCAAAACAAACTACCAGCTTTTCCTCGCTCCTTGTATCGTCTTTGAACACTTGAGTTCATATTCAGTTTTTTAGAATACTCTAGGAATGCTTCATGTACCTTTTGCTTGAATTTCTCAGAGTCCTCAGCAGGCTCAGACTCCGAAGGACCCACCCAATCCTCCATAGAGTCATCATAACCTGCATCCACCTCATCCTGATAATCATCATTTCTTTTCCAGACTTTAGGCTGTTTGTGAGGACCACTTCTTCTATCAAAATAGCGCAAGTCCTGTGAGCTCAAAGAACCAGCTTTTGGATGGTCCCTTGTATATCGACTACCCTGCTTATACAGAAGTGAATGCCTTTGTCTATGTGGAAAAGAACCTTCTAATGATAACCTATCGTCAGTCACAAAATCTTGTTGATACTCTAGCCTATCATGTATCCTCCTAGACTTTCTGTATTCATTACGGTCAAATCCCACAGCATCAGGCAAAAAAATAGCACTTCTATCTTCATCAATCCACTCTTCACCATTATTGTAAAGATCTTGAAGCTCTCCTTGTACATTATGTTTTGACATGAGTTTTCTAGAATCATGTCCAGCTAATTCTTCCACAAAGGTATACTTTCTTTTAAGCACCCTATTTGATGGTTCATATAATCCAGGGTCCTCCACTCTATGCATCCTTAAAGAATGCCTATGCATATCTGTTTCATAGACAGAAACAGGAGGACTCTGCAGTCTTTCCTTCAGAAACTTTGGGCCTGCATCTTTTCCAAAACCGTAATCTGAACTCAGATGTGATATTTGATGATCCTGTGAGGTTCCCAAATGTGAAATTTCATAATCTTGCATCACTTGATTTGACGTGTTTGATGTTCTGTTCATATCAAGATAGTCTGGAACTGACTGCTTTTGTAAAGTAGGATGGTGGTCTAATAGAATAAGCCTCTCGCGATTTCCATAAGGATCCTCTGTATTATCATCAACCCTGTTTATTACATGTTGCATGAGACTGGATCTCGGCAAAGCTCCATGGTCGTTTTCCACTTTGGCATTATCATAGTCAAGTGGAACATGTGACGGCATCCTTCTGTACAAGTCATCAGACGGATATCCACAATTATCATTTGCTGTTTCCCCTAGTGTGGGATAAGGATAATCCTCAAACTTGACTCTGGTTGGACTGTATGCACCTCTCTGGCAATATGTCAGGTTCCTCTGTCCAGCTTCATGGTCCCCAGCAGAGTGTAAAATTGGACTTTGCCTATAAGTATTAAAACTTATAGGATCTATAAGTTTTCCATTACTCCTTGCAAATCCATCTGAATGAGACAACTGTGAGCCATCCAGATAAGAACCCAAAAACTCATCCCTTAACATCCTCGATGAAGGACCTGCCAAATCCTTTAGAGGGGAGGTGCTTACAAAGCCTTTGGGGTGAGATGTTGACCCAATGGGATATGCCGCATCCATTTGTTCAAACAAAGGTTTCCGTTCATCTTTACAGGAATGCATGATTGGTAACGTATCCACAGCTATAGGGTCCCGATATTGAACTCTTTCTTGCTCAAACTGGCGTATATCTAAAGTTTGTGACGAGGATGATAGGTGCCCACGAGTTTGCACATAACTTGAGGAGGGACCCAGATCTTGAGGAAACCGATATGATCCCCTGGCTAAACCATCATCCTCCACCAATGATCTTTGTGCCAACATCCCATGTCCACCACCAGTTGAGAGTCTGCCATCACTAAAGTCAATATCTTTGCCAATTCTATAACTGCTATTCTGATATCTATAAGCATTTTTTGACTTCAAGCTATCATCAGCAACCTTAAAATCATTATGCTCGGACAACTCATATCTCTGCCTCAACTCCAACGGCAGCCCGTAATCCCTGTGCATAGCAATACCACCCTCATCCATTGGAGCCCTTCTCTGCACTTGCTCAAGAGGGGGGGATTTTGATCGCATCCGATCACTCCTAGCCCCGCTACCACCACCCGCATGCCAAGCGTACTCCCTCCTTTCAGTAGAACGACTCCTTCTACTCGCACCCAGACCCAGCCTGGACCCATCTAACCTATTAGGACTTCGACTCTGTCCGGTTCGCGGAGACCTATCCAAGGTATGACGGCGACTACCGTTATGAGGGTCAGAAACCCTGCTCAATCGATGATGAGAACGCGACTTAGAAACTGGAGATGGAGAAGAATAATCTTCACGCCTTCTTGATTGCATCCTTGGTTACACCTAACTAATACACTGATAAATCCTCCAGAGTATAACGCTTCGACTTCTCTCTTTTTTTTCTTCTTTTTTTTCTCTTATCAAAGAGATAAGTAATTCTATCTAAACTTTAAGATCAATTTCTGGAAAACGTAGAGAATCCAATTCCAAAAACAAACAGCCAATGCGTCTTAAGCAAAAGTTGGATGGCATCTGCAACCCTAACCCTAGAGATGCCCACAAAGATCGCAAACACAGATCAAAAAAGAAAACCCAGAAGAGGGTTTTGCTTTCGATTGCAGTACGAGTGAGAGGGATCAGAGAAATTTCAAACCTTTTGGCACGAATCGTGATAATCCATGGTGGCCCCTTAAATCTTAAGTTTCTCAAAATTCTTGCATCGGAGAATATAGGAATCCTTTGTCGGACGTCTGGTAAGCGTTTTGCAAAAGAAAGAGGTGAATTTTGTGGTTCCTTTTTCAACGGTGCCGCAGTGCTTCTTCGGTTGGCTTCCTTGCTGCGCACTAGACCCCCTAAAAGTTGTACGGGAATTTAGAGATGAAAGGACCCTTGCGCAAAGCCATAGGCACGAGGTCTTAAATGGCTTTTCCTGCTTTGGATTAGATCTAAACCGTTTACTGCTCTCTTTGCACTTGCTTCCTCGTATTTGCCGTCAGGAAGCATGAGCTACTTACCTTTTTATACTTATATAGGAGATCCTTCTATGAACCCAAATCAACATAAAAAAAAGAGGATTTAAACCTTTAATTTTCTTAAACTTCCTTCAATTTTCTTAAATTGTTCTTGAAGTTAAAGGCAGGGTGATCAAAAACCTCTTACTAGTATAGTTTTAAAAATTTCCAAGAAAATGACAGTTATTTGATGACTTATTGGCCAAGATATCCTTTAGCCTATTTTCTTATTATCTTTTGGTCATCTTTTTTAATCTTTTCTTGTCGCATTACTTAACCAGTTAGCTCAATAGTAAGTGAGTTAAAATTCTAACTATGAAATGTACATGAGTTGGGCATATCCTTTGTAAAATTTTAAAAAAAAAATTGTTTATAGTAAAACTTATTAATTTAATGGTGAGCCAACAAGGATTATTGATCGTTATCTAGAACAAGTACATATATGAGTATAATTAGTATTGTAATAGTATAAAGAAAAAAAAAACTTTTATTTCTCTTGCTCAACATAAAAAAAGTAATCACTATTACATACATTAAACTAATTTTAACATCAACCGAAAACTTTATTAATGGAATTAATGACCATTAAAGACAGAACATCACCACACTTAAGTTGTTTTAGTTTTTACAACATTTATTTATAAATATTTTCATCTTGTTCTTATACAGTCTTATCCCACCCCAATCTCAATGGATGTTTGATTGTTCTAGTACCACGCAATCTAGCCTGTAATCACGGCCTGCTGCCTCTCCCAATGCAGTCTGCACGCGTGCGAAACTGCTACCTGCTCCGTAGCCTGCAAAAGGGAATGTCGAATCGACTAGTCACAGAGAAGGTGTTGCCTGTTCTCAGGACTAAATGCTTTAACTTTCCCTTCCAATCAATAGCGACAAACTGGAACTACTGTACTTTGTGGTTGCCAAAATGGCCGAGGACATAGGGAGTGCCCCCACCAGATCTAGTTCCCCCTAAGGGGCATTACATAGGTGTTACAGGTTCCTTGGACTGGGCTTTGGGTTGGGCTCCTTTATAGTTGGTTTGGGTTTTATGCCATTCAAGTACTTAGTTCTATAGTAGTTGGGTCAAGGTCGGCTCAATCTTATCAGGCCCAATTTAGTTTTGCAGAGAAAATGCTTATAGCATTTCATGTTCTGTGGTTGAGATTGTCTTGTTGAATATGAGAATAGAACACATTTAGGGCTTCCATTTGAGCCACAAATCTCCTTCATTTATTGATCTAATTTCACAATTGGGAAACGAAGATATCCCCATCCAAAACTTCGCAAGGATTTTGTACTCGAAGGTTCTCTCACTAGATCAAGAGCCGTTGTTCTTTGTGCTTAGTCTTCTACATAGATCAAACCAGAATAATAGGGTTCTCCTCATAGCAAGAGGAAACTTTAAAAATAAAAGAAAAGATAAAAACATTTTTTTTTATAAATGTTTTTTATTTTTATTTTTTAAAAAATTTTATTTTGCATACCCAAAATGTCTTATTTATACATATTTATGACTTTTTACAAATAACTCATGATCTAAAATTAAAGATTCTTTGAATATTTGATTTGGAAATCAATGTCTTATTAATTTGGTGCAGTATAACTCTATTACTCCCTTACAAATTGATGACCCATCTTGTAGAGTTCAATTTTTTAAATAAATAAATAAAAGTGATTTACATATGTATGATTTGAGAAATTTTTTTTTTAAGATATAATACCATAACAAAACGTGTATCATTTGGTTGGATTGAATTTTTTTTTAAAATAATTATTATCTAAAAAAAATTGATGATTCATTTTAAAGAAATTAAAATGTGAATATTTTTTATGCCTATGAATTGGGAGTGCAATAGTTTGTCATTTTCCTAAGGAAGTGATATTCTATGTTAGCATAAAGGTTTGACTTTGTGTTGATTGACCAATGATAGTGTAGTGGGCTTAAATATTCTAATTGCCTAATTGAAAAGGTAATTGAACATGTTCTTACATGTAACAGCTTTATGACCACAATTAACATCTTGAACCATTGTTCTTTCTTTTCTTTTCTTTTTTTTAAAAAAAAGAAGTATTGAGCCCAAGTTGTATTTCCTTTGTGAGAAAGAGAGCCAAAAATTCCTCTCTCTTGATGAAATTAATTGGGAAAAGACAATAATAACATCTTCTAAGTTGACATAATTTGTGCCTAACTCACTGAAAATGTAAGTTTTATACTCACTGTAGTGAGTTGATCTATAATAGTTTTATTAAATTAAAAAACCCAAATATAGACTTGTTACCTTTCATAATTATATAGAGTTGATCTATAATAATTTTATTTATGCAAGAAGTGGGTGCATGTTTAATAAATAAATCACCTTGCAATAAGGTCTTTTGATTCCACACTTAACCCTTAATTTTATTTCTGCAAGAAGTCTTCAAGCATAGAGTATTTCGATTGTGCATTCTTGTTCTTATAGTCTCACACAAGAAAGATTAGATCTTTAGTTACTACTTAACTTGACATTAGAGCCATATTGATATTTGTCCAAACCTCATTCAAACCAAGCATTATTGGTGTACGAAGTTATTAAGTAATATAATCACACACTAAAGAAATAAGATCACTGGATAATGTTAAAATATGAATTTATTCTTTTAACTTCTAAATTAACTTCTAAATTGAACTTTAGGCTACTTAAAAGACTCTTATCATGTTACATGCTTCCAAGAGATTAACCAAAGCAAGATAACCAACTAGAAGAATATCTAGTTATAGTCAACCATGGTTTCAAAGTTGGTGAATTTTAGTTGTAATGGGAACTTTCATCAAAAGAAAGGAACAAAGGAACCTCTAGATTGCTGTAAACACATCCACTTCAAAAACTTATGGAAAGCTCTGACCCAACTAGACCTATGGAGTACCCTCCTGTCCTTAACCAAGCTTTTGGCACTTCAAATGTTGTAGAAAACGCTGAACTTCAGACCTGATCTAAGTGAAAGCGTGCGTGAAGTTCAATCAAACCATTCTTAACTATAAACCTTAATGCTAAGTTCTATAGATTCTTTTGTCCAGTCTTTCACTCTCTTAACTTCAATTAAACTAATCTTTTATCTTTTATAACATTTATCTTAGCTAATAGCCCTCTTGTTCTTCATCAAATATCTTTATTCTTAATGTTTGTCTGGTATTTTCTAATTTTGTAATTCCATGTCCAGTCTTAACTTACTCCATTTATGAATTTTTGATTCGTGGTACACTTTATATTGAATCTGACAAAAATTTAATGCTACCAATAACTTTTTGTGGCAGGAAAGTATTTTTGGCATGGCAAAGAGTAGGTGGCCCTTTTGTTTCGGGGGGAACACATGAAATGACTTTTCTTTATGATAGGAGGGGAAGTCAACAAAGGACAAACAACGACTGCACCCTTTTAAGCGCCCACGACCAAGTCGGTATTAGCATATAAGATCTTCTCAGAATTCAGCAAGTAATCATGCTTAGATAAAAGTCCTTGTTTATGGTTCATGGAGTTTTCCTTCGGAGGGAGGACCAAACTTGCTCAAACTGCCTCATTTCTGTGCTTTTCATGTGAATCACCTACTTGGTTTCTGCTCAGTTGATGTGATTCTGAACCGGAGGGAGGTGGCTGTAGATGTAGCTCACAAAATACTACCTAGAAGGAAGAAAAGAAAAGAGAAAGAAAGAAAAGAAAAAGAGAGCTTGCTTGAAGCAGCAGTTGGGAGGCATGAATACATCACAGTAGAGCCCAACCCAGGCCATGTGATTTCGAATGCCTAACTTCCTCTTGCTTCAAGCAATGTGGTTGCCACATTCCCAGGTAGTTTACGTGCATAATCAGTTACCATTGTAAGATAAAAAGATTAGTCTCTGAAAACTAATTTGACAGTTTAACTGATTTGGGTAAAGAGACTGCAGAAAATGACCTTATACCCGAAAGCCATAAATAAAACCTACTAATCTATGCTGTTAAACTAGTGTATCAGCAGGAGAATCCTGTCCCTAGGAGTACCTATAAGCTTGTGCCATGAGGCTTCAAGACCATTATTTTCAACTGGTATGATTGTCAAGGTTTAGTGTCGTTTGCATTAGAAGAAGATGGTACTCAGACAGTATGATAATTCAAGGGTACCGACATCCTTGGGATGTTTTAATACGTCTTGCTTTATTTAAGATGTTGCCCAGTCAAAAACGAGCTACTCCTATTGAAGTATTCTTGGGATATAACGCGTTCCCATTGCTTTGAAAAGTTTCCCAAGTAAAGCGATTCTTTAGAGAGGGACAGAAAGTATTAAAGCAAAAGCAAGAGAACCTTTGAAAGTATTACAAAAGGACAGGAAAACCCAGTGACCAGAAGCAGCAACCAACGCGGAAAATGAAGAACCTTGAGAGCGTTGGCAGTAGTGGGAGGCTATCAGGCGAGGAGAATGAAGATCCAGAGATCACAAGGTTGACCATATCTGCACTGCAAGCTCGAGAGGAAGAAATTGAGAGGAAGAAGATGGAGGTGAAGGAGAGAGTTGAACTTCAGCTGAGCCGTGCCGAAGAAGAAACTAGGCGCTTGTCACAGATTTGGGAAGTAGGTTCTGCAAATTTTTATTGCAAATTTTGATGATCCCAAAAGTAAATTTGGATCTCACACAAACATCAAATAAATCTTCCCTATTTTCATCCTTCACCCTCTCGATAATTCTTTGTTAAATCTGCAAAACCAGTTCGATACCCTCTGCTTTCAGGAAAATAGTTCTATATGGTATCAAAAAGATTCTTGATTTATAAGCTGCTCACTTGTTTAAAGTAATGCAATCTACTAGGAACTAGAAGTACTTGGAGATCCCATGAGAAAGGAAGTTGCAGCCGTGCGTAAGAAGATCGACATGGCTAACCGAGATTTAAAGCCACTGGGGCAGAGCTGCCACAAGAAGGTATGTGCTTTCTGAGCAACAGTACTTTTAATATACAATCTCTAATTCTAGTTTTCCATATCAACATCAGACTTGAATTTTGCATTCTTTTTCCCTGAGAAAGTGATCCACTTTGCTTTCTATCTCCATTGTTGATCTTAAGTAACAATATGTAAGTCTCCTAATACCATAATGGCTGTGATTGGCTGGCTACAGGAGAAGGAATACAAAGAAGCCCTGGAAGCTTTCAACGAAAAGACCAAAGAAAAAACTCAGCTAATAGCCACATTAATGGAGGTCAGTTTCTTACTTCCAAGAGATTCATCAGAATTCTATTGGTATCTCTTTCCCCTTTCTATTTTCTTTTTATTTTTAAAAGCTATCCTCTCCGTTATCTTTTTTCCAGTTGCTGACTGAGAGTGAGAAACTGAGGACGAAGAAACTGGAAGAGCTGAGCAAGAACGTTGAATAGGATATCCAATACTAATGTGCTTTTGGTTTGCGTGTACTCAATAACATTACCAGTCCCGTAGGTGTTTAAAGAGCCTCTGTTTCTCTGCCCTGCTTTAAGTATGTCTTCACAAGTAAGCTTGCATAAATGAATTCATTATTTTGTTTACACCTCTTCTCGAAACAGGGACAAATAACAAGTCACTTAAGATATTTAAACACATGACTGATGACTTAGAAGAGCTACTCCAGACCCTGGGAGAAAATATGTAATCCTTCACTAGCTTTTTATGATTAATAAATATGAGAAGTTTCGTAAGCGAAAGCCTTTTTGCACAAAAATGCATGTGATTCCAACAGTTGACCAATAAAATCTGAACTTGGACAATTCATGTCACAATGCGGTGATATGCTATTATGTAATTATGAAGAGTGGAGTAAACTCGCAATGCACCTTTCATGGCACGTATAGGCTTTCATAGAATTTCATAGACAGGAAAGATTTATAGTCTTTCATGATGAACACGTACAAACGTACAAGTTTACCAATATACCGAGTGCAAGGACTGATGTCTTCAGGTAGTAACTTCTTACATGACAAAAAGGAAACCTGAAAAAGCATTAGGCAGTTTCTTTTCCCATCTAAAGGAAGATTCCCATATAACATCTTAATCAGATAGGAGTTGTTTGTACTCTGCCAGTAGTTTTGGAATATCATCCATGCGCAGCTGCAAGTGATCAAAGCTGTAATAAGTGGGAAGGGGAGAAATAGAGTACAAGATGATGTAGAACACATTGCATTAAAAGCAAAAGTTAACAATTGCCAACCACAAAAGACGATATAGATAATAGTTATGTCTCAATCATCCGATGGCATAAATTAGCTGATGCAAGTTAATCATGGCAAGATGGGATAACCCAAAATGAATAGCTACTGAGATTCCAGTTTTGAGTGGTTCGGTGTATTTCAAATGAAGCATGCAAATTGTGTATAAAAATTTTTAGACGTTTTTCTGATTCGTGAAACCTCAACTTAGAAACCAAAATCAGTGCATATAATGCAGCTTTCCAGGCAGAACATCAATGTTCTTTGTAATATCTAATTATTAACAAATGCAGCACCTAAATGGTCTCAAGGGAACCGTGCATTTCATTAGATATGAGCTCATTCAATTTAATAAACCAAAAGCAGCACAAGATTTTCCTTGATTATCCTGAACAAGTGTAAACGAAGTTCTATAATTCATGGGCCGTGAGACAGATTTTTCTTGTACATGGTACACTAGACACATTAGATAATTCTTCACTCCAGGGCAGAAATCAAACATCTAAAATCTGTTTTGCATTATATTTGTTAGAAAATTAATATTATGCATGACCAAATTGGAAATAATAGATCCGAGATCTTCATCTTGGGATCATATCTTGACTGTCTGCAGGCATTCCATGCAATTAGTAAATGTCTCCATAGCATTCAATGCCCTTTATATTCATCCAACAGAAGTTACATATATTAAAAATAATGATGATTCAGAACCAAGCTAATCAGGAAAAGGGAAAAGAAAGGCTCGATCTTAACAAACTTGTGTGCCACATACCTGAGAAGCATTTTTTATATGGTAAAATCGATAAACATGTTTTCCAAGAAAACCAGAATCAATAGGATGCAAATCAGATCCAGCATTAGCCCTGTCATTGATACAACCATAATAAGAAACTTCAAAACAACTAATTGATCAACTCTGGAATAAAGAGATCAATTAAATACAGTTGTGAAGCACTCAAATTTCACGTGAAAACCACAACCGTACATCTGGAAAGATTTATAACAATCAATATAAGAGTATTTCAAATACATCACAATTGTCAAATCAAACAGATATGGCCACTCCAAATAGGAGCTGAGAATACCATATTTATATCAAGTTCTCAGTATAAGGTATTTCACATCAGTGCTTCTAATGTTAAAATGTTTTTACGGTAAACAACTTGTTGTGAAATTTCTAGAGCCTTAAATCAACTTATGTTATAGTAGAACGAAAATGAAACAATTTATTTCTTGAAATCCGTGTGATCATTTAAAAGCTGAAGGAAACAGTACAAAGAAGTTCCAAATCCTTGTCCAGATACAGGCTTGTTCGTGTCCACAAGAGACTGCTCTCAGGTTTATATTTCCTCAAGTTTCAGAGGGCTTAAAGGATGGCAATATATTGACTTAGTGATAACAATGTTAAGAATTCTGAAAGTTTTTCTCTGGTTAGCAAAAATAATCAACCCAACCAAGGTTTGATTTTCAAAACACCGAGTAACCTGGTAGTTGAATGATAAAATGGACTGAACAAACCAACCCTCAGCTAGTTTCTATGGAGATGCCATGAGATGCCATGGCTTCCATTCAAACTACTCAAACCAAAATATGATAGGTTGGAATGAACTTGTAAATTATCAAATTCCAGTTGAGATACTGGCCAGAGTCTTGGCTTTTCCCCCATTATCTCCACAGCTTACCTTATTCTTGCTTATAAACACATCTGTTTATTCAGATTCCTGATTTTGAGTGCTACTTGCTCATTTCAATAGTTGCATTTGCTCATAGGTTTTCTAAAATTACTCTTGCTTCTAGTTGTAATCCCTCAGACAAACGGATAGAATACAGAAATCCAAGTAAAAACATATCTAGCACTTTAACAGATTTTCTATAAGGAACGTCCTAGAGGTCCATCAGATAGGTTGCTCACAAGTGAGTTCCAACACGACAGGTTGGGTCATGTTGCTCTATGCTGTACTTTTTAAAGACTTGGAAGTTAGATAATGCTATAATTCAGATGTTTGTGGTGCTATCAAAAAAACAAAAAAAGAAAGTACAGCACAAGAAAAGATTTACAAAGAAAAACCACAATACAAACAGTGATTTGAAAATAGAAATTCCAGCATGCATGGCAAAAAGATAACCTAGGACTGAGAGAGGTTAACAAGACAAGTTTAGTTGGTTCTACTTTTAGGAACAACAGCTGCAAGCAGTTATGACTTTAATAATAGAAACAGGTAATGATACAAAACTTCATTCTTACAATTGATTATTGGCAACCAAAAGCTGGTAGTCACGAAGCAATGGCCCTAGCTCTTTTAGTGTAATAGAATCTGGTGTAGCCATCCTCCAGTGGTCTCGAAGCACCTCAGTTGCCTTTTGATCAAGAGAAATGTCAGTTAAAATGGCCTATCAGCTGAGCAATAAAGTAAACCGAATTTGCTTCAACATGTAAACCTTTAAGCTACTGGAAACTCTTTGTCCAGTCAAACTTGATGCTAGTTCAAGGAATCCTTTGTCTTCTGGCTCATCTAAAACTGAAAGACCAGCACTAGAACTCGAGCGTGAAAATGAAACTTCTAATTTTCTTTGCAATTCTGATATGGCAGATCGTTCCCTTTGGTTTTCCTGTCCAAGATATGGAGCATCAATCAGATGATTAAATCTGAAAGTTAATTAGGTAGACTGTAAAAATGATCACAACATAATCAAGGGAAACTTGAAACTGAGATTCTGGTTCAAACATTGTTTGCATAAGCAGAAACTAACGGTAAAAGCTTAAAATTGAAGTTGTACTGTTTTTTAAACTTCAACAAGCTGGGCATTGGTTGATTGGGCAGTTAAATAGGTTTATAAACTTTATGGATGTTGAAAACCAAGCAACCACTGAGTAACAATAACATAACAAGCAACTCACTATGGGTTCTTGAAATAAGATATTTATAAAAAAGATTGTGACCTTTACATGTAGCCCGTTTTCTTAAATAAGGTTATGTCCGCATAACATAGGAAACAGGTCAATCACATACATTTGTGTCTGATGTATGCCTCTGCCTGATTCAAAGTTTTTAAATTTTCAATATGGACTTGGCAAAAAAGTAAGGAGGAGGCTTTGAGCTTCTTCATCAAGAAGCTCAATAGAACAAGCTAGGTGTTGTTAGAAGCAGCAGCAGTGGTACCTTGGGAGCAGATTGGACATTACTGTTTGCTGTAGCGGCATCCCTACTTCCATGAAGATCTTTTGATGGAGATACAGTGAACCGCTTTGCAATAGGGTCCTCTACAAAACAAGAGTTGACAGCAGTTTAGGACACATTCAAACTTGTGTCTCAGTTCTGACTCCATAGAATCAGTAGAAGTGAAGTCAATATAAACCACAAAAGTTGGGTGGAATTATCTTTCTCCATTCAGAAGTCGATGTACTTCAAAAAAAAACCTTCTTCTTTTACTATTTACAGTTGCTAACACTTTGCTCTTCATTCAATAAGTCAGCTTATAATGTTTCCTTCTAAATATCCAGAAACAAGATGAAGAAGATTTGGGGCCGGATAATCATTAGTTAACAACAGTCAAAAGTTCATTCAAATCACACTCTTGAGGAACATTGTCTGCAGCTAACCACATCATTCAGCTGGATCTATTAAGGGAAAAAGTGGCAAATGTATGCCTAATCATGTAGTAGGTTACAGAAAAGACAGAAGATTATAGTGCCTCCACGTCATTAATTCAAACTTAATTTTACTCTAATTTTAAAGCAAAACGAAAAAGTCAGAAATATACTCTTGACATACTTTGCAATTAGTTCAACATAATCCCTTCATACAATTTAGTTTAATCTATAGAGGAAATGATATTGCAAGGAACATTCTGTTAATGCTCCAAAGAAAAGATATTTTGGAGATGTACTAATGCATCCAATATCTTGTTGTTAAGGTGGCTCACTTTTCTCATGGATTATGTAATTTTTACCAGGACCCACCACAACTTGTGGTAGAACAAGGCTAAGGAGTTGTATGTGCAGCCACACTTCCACAGCCTTCCTCAGCCAAATTTTCCTTCATTACATTACCGCATCTTAATTGCTTTCTTATAGTATTTCAGCACTTTTCATCACGTTTGGGCACCCACTTCAAATATCCAGCAAGTCCAAGGAAGTAATACTTCCATTGTTGGCAAAATACAAATAAAAAGTTTGGTCAACAAGTGCGATTGCACATACAACTCCTTAGCTTTTCCCTACAAGAAGTTGTGGCGGGTCCTAGTAGAGATTATGGAAGCCATGAGAAAAGTGAGCCACTTCAATAAATCTCCACCTTGATGAGCTTTTGTCATGGCTCTTCCAATAAGCAACATTTTTTCCTATTTCCACTCAGCCTTTAAAGGGTTCATTCCCTTACATTCCTCGAGCACCACTCAAGTCCAAACATTCATTGAACTTGAAGGTAGGAATAGGTTTTGTCAACATGTTGATTATATTTAACGCAACAATCTTTTTCACTACTATAACCTCTTGAGACACAATTTCACAGATATAAGTGATATCTGACATCAATGCGTTTGGTTTTCTCATCATACCTTTGATCTTTAGTCAAATGTATAGCACTTTGACTATCACAATATATCATAATCTGATCTTGCTTCAAACCAAGATCACTAACCAAACCTTTCAGCCATATTACTTCTTTCATGCCTTGTACTACAGCCATATATTCTGCTTTAGTAGTAGATAATGCAACTAGTGATTTCAATGATTCCTTCTAACTGATAGACTTCCTGAGAGTGTAAAGACATGTATGTAAACTGAATCACATACATAACCTGAATCAAAATAACCAATAAGAGAAGTGCTACTGCCTTTTTTATATGTTAATCTAACATCTATTGTACCTTTGAAATACCGAAGAATCCATTTCACTGCTAACCAATGAGCTTTTCCAGGGTGATCCAGATATTTACTCACCACACTTATAGCATAAGAAACGTCTAGCCTAGTGCACCCCATGGCATACATGATGCTACCAACAACACTAGCATATGGAACATGTGACATATGCTCCACCTCCTCTCCGGTTTCATGTGACAATTTAGCAAAAAGTTTAAAATGTGCAGCAAGAGGAGTTCTTACATGTTTGTAGTGACTCATATTGAAACGCTCAAGTAACTTCTCAAGGTATTTCTTTTGTGACAAATATACTGTGCCTTTGGATTTATCTCGTATGATTTCCATGCCTAAGATCTTCTTTGCTGCACCCAAATCTTTCATCTCAAACTCATCATTGAGCTGATCTTTCAGTTTGTCAGTTTCTAACATATTCTTAGCAGCAATCAACAAGTCATCTACATACAACAAGAGATATATATACAAACCATCTGCAAGCTTCTTATGATATACAAAACTATCACAACTCTTCGACAATATTTATGATTGATGATAAATATGTCGAACTGTTTGCACCACTGCCAAGGCGATCGCTTCAAGCCATATAAAGACTTATTCAGCTAACATACATGGTCTTCTTTTCCTTGAACTATGAACCCCTCTGATTGACGCATATAAATTTGCTTTTCCAACTCCCCATGCAAGAAAGCCATCTTGACATCTAGTTGTTATCGCTCTAAGTTTAAGAAAGCTATCAAAGCAAGCAGTACACGAATGGAGCTATGCTTTACAACAGGCAAGAATACTTCATTAAATTCAATTTCTTCTCTCTATGTAAAGCTTTTAACAATCTTTGTATTCTTCTAGTTTTATTTATTTTCTTCCCTTATTTCTCTAACATCTAGAATTCCAATATCACCAATTATTTTGACAAGGTACTGCTCACGTAAATTATAATTTAGCATGAATGGTAGTTTGTCATAACACTTGTCACTAAAGGTGATAAAAGAATCAAACCAGTAGTTGCAATTCATCCCAATGAAGCTATGAAAGGCAAAAGGGTTAGCAAACAATATCTAAATAACCAAAAAGTAAATTATTTCAAAGCAAAATCAGTACCTTCTGGCACCAACCACCATAATTCACCAAAGGTCAACTTGCCATCAAAACCACCAAATAACAGATGACGTGGACCAATACTTGTCATGGAGTGGTAAGCCCTAGCAGGAGGAGGTTCATTGCCAACTGGTAACCGCTTCCACTGTGCAGACACTAATTGCCAAAAGAAAAAATAAAATAAAATTCTTAGAGATCAACCTCAAATAAAAGAAGCTATTTCTAATGCATGGATCAGCCCTAGCTACCTAAATTAGTGTGCACTGCTGCAACTGCGCTCCATAGGGGATCCTCTAGTACTTTGAAGCAGAAGCAAAGAACTATATATGACACCGGCATGCATAATATAGATACAACAATAAGCAACTTTGAGTACTTATGCCAACATGACCTAATCTGAACAAGCGGGAAAAAGAAAAAAGACACATATTCTTCTCTTTCAGCATAGGATAGTATTATTATCCTTAAAGATGTAAGTTTGAAATCTGCCTGGCTTATGTATAGAACAAGGCATGAGGGATCCATATTACAACATAGGGGCTCTTTCATGAATCCAAATCATGCATTCAATACCCTTAGAGCACCAAGACCACTTTTGGCTACATGTTTGAACAGCCCCACTTGGTAACTGTAGTTTGCATAGCTATAGAAATGCAAACAAGAACAAAAGATATGCTCTCTTCGATGTACATAAGTTATATCCTTTACTGACCTCTTTGCAAAACACACCATTACTTTAACGAAGTAAAACATTTATAGATAAATTTTATTGACCATTAGGCACCAAAGTTAAAACACAAAATTTCTCAAGATATAAATAATAATAATAATAATAATAAATAAATAAAAAAGGCTCGAAAGCTTGGTCTTTTTGTTTTTCATTTTTTTTTTCTTCTCTCTTCTCTTTGGTCGGTAGGGAGGGACGGGTTTCATATTTCCCTAAGAGCATCTTTGCATATTTTTTTCTTTTGTCAAAGAGTATCACTCCCTTCTTAGGTAAGGTAAGGATATATTTTGTAGTGTAGTGTCATGAAAGATGGAATAGCCCCATCATTCTCTTGTCTCCCAACCAGGATCACCCTCAAGAGGGCTCCAATTCACAATCTCCATTCTCTCTGTCTCTCTAGCTAAACACCCCCAACAACACTGCTCTGGTCTTCTCTTCCTCTCCCAACCAGGATCACCCTCAAGAGGGCTCCAATTCACAATCTCCGTTCTGTCTCTCTCTCTCTCTCTAAACACCCCCAACAACAACCCCCCACCGCCCCCCTGCCACCCCGCAGGCGGGCCAACACCCCCCCTTCTCCCCTCTCAACAAGAAAACCAATCCCCCCCCAACATAGTAACCATCATTTTGATTTTTGCTTCCTACTTTTAAGGTTCAGAAACCACATAATTCATTCAATGCATTGACTTTGAGGTGTGCGGTAAAAATGAGGAATCTAAGGAGATCTAAAGGATAATGGTACAAGAAAGAATAGGATAACTACTCAAATCTTCTCTCATTTCATAAACCATTATTCAGTTCTAGCAAATCATTTTGATGTTTTGTGTTGAGGCAATTGGGAGAAATTCGGTCTAAACATCTAGTCAAGGTACCATACTCAACCTCCAGAGGTTAGTAACCCATAAATATTCGTGTTGATGTGTGTGCATAGGTACAAAATGGTATCGCCATCCCACGAAGGCCATAGTTTGTCCTGAACCAAGTTGCCCAAGCCTATTAAGGAATTGTCTAACATGTAATCTCTGTATTTGATGCAAACTTCAACAAGCGATTATCGTTAAGAGCTTCATATTTAAAATAGTTAGAATGTATGCAGCATAAACAATATAGAGGTTCGCCTATTGTGAAATTGTCTAACATGTAATTCTGTATTTGAAGAAACTCCAACAAGTGATTATCATTAAGAGATTCATATATGCAATAGTGAGAATGCATGCAGCATAAACAATAGAGGTTTGCTGTCATCATAATTAACAATCTGCTATGTATCAGGAAGCAAAGTTGAAAAAAGTACCCACCCCTATCCAAAATAATGCATTCATTGTAATAAATGTCATAACGACTCAACCAACCGCCAGTTCCATGCCCTCCAAACAACAACAGCTGCAAACACAAAAATCTTAAGCGGCCGTTTCAGCATTAACATGATAAAAATAACAAGAATGATAATAATAATAACAGCAACATATTGAGAGAAATACAAGGGGAGTAGAGAAAAAAGTCTTTACATAATGTCCGCTAGAGGTCACACTATGACCACAGCAGGGAGAAGGAGCTTGACCTGGAAGCTTCAATTGGGTCCATCCAGGTGATTCATTCTCTTCCTTCCACAACAAAGACAAGAAAAATTCGAACTTAGTCTATCAAAGAACCTCTGATATAACTATAGAGGTGCAAGGACACTTTCATTTGTTTTTTGGATAACAAACAAACAACCAGCTATATTGAGCTGATTACAAAGTATTTGAAAAAAAACAAAAATAGAAACAAGAAAATCAGTCAGTCAAAACAGGAATAGCATCTAACATGCACTTGCACACTTTTAATGAAGCAAATGAAGCAAGGTTTTGTTTAATGTACTTCCAAATGGAAAAAGGAAAGATACAAAACCCAACAGGAAGATCTACTCAGGTATTGTCTTGTTCTCTTTTTCACCTTTCAAACTCTTCCAAGATAAAAATATACAAGTCTCATGATCCACTAAACATGAACTTCCAAACAAAGTAACTTTCTGTTTTTGATGCATTATCCAATCCTTAAAGAAACAAAAATACAGAGAGGTGCAACCCACTTACACAGGCACTTTTCACCAACAAGCCCACATAAGAAAAAGTTGTTGAATACAACTCTAGACATTCCTAAAAAACAAAATAAATCCTGAGACCAGCTTCCTAAAAGCAGTTAAAAGGATACAAATACAGATTTAAACAAAGCATCCACCATCTGAAGTGGAGAATTACTAAGTTTCCACAACTTTGACAGTTACGATCCACACTGAGATTACAAGCACTGCTTTCTACCTGATTTCTTCAGAAGAAAGACTGCATTTGAATACCTAAAGTAAACTACTTCATCCTAAATTGCGATAAAAAGACAAATCCATGATGTAGATTTGGATCAACATCTACCATGTAAATGGAACTCCAACACCAAAATTCTATATATCACTGCTTTGAAGAACTTACAATTTGTTACCACGCCATTATGTCATAATAGCTGCAATTCTTAGAGATCATGGCTCCAAAATAATGGATTTTATATCTTGGTTTCAGCACTTTTTATGATAGGCTATCCTCCCACCCATTCCAGAAGTGAATTTAAACAGACACTTCTGAGAAGAAGAGAATTTTCTTTTATGAATTTCTTGAGTTATTTGTAATAGATCTTAAATCAACTTGAAACATATTTAGTTAAACAAAGAATCCTATTTTATCCAGAAGGAAAATACTCTATAAGAATCAAATCAAAGAACAGGGTTAACATGGCCAGTATATCAAACAGTCTCCTTTACTGGCAACCCATTTATTGGGATAGATATACCATCTCAATGAAAAAGTTACTTCCTCCTATTATATGTAAATTTCTTCTAGGACTTGTATCGATAGCTTATTCACCACATATCAAGATTTCTACATCATTCTCAGGGCAAGCCAGTCAATTTTTCGTTCATATCTTAAAGGGATGTGTAAATGTGACCGGGGTGTTTTGAGATTCTTTATATTGCTTTGTTATGCAGAAGTAAAAAAGATTTGGAAACTAAAGCAACATAACTTTAAGCTTGTGTTTGCATAAGTAATGCACGTGTCCGCATCTTTTAATGCACACTCAAAGCTGGCAGTTGCCAAATGATTTGTTCAGAGCAAAAACAAATGCACCAACAGTGAAACAATTAATCTCAATAAGCCAAGCACAATGAAACAGGAGCTATATGACACATTGGTGCAATGGGAGCACAACACAATAAGGATATCCTTAGACTTCTCATTGAAAAATGTTTTGACTTCGGGCTTTGAAAAGTGATATAGAACATGAAACAGAAAGCGTTTTGGAAGAAATCATACTCAAAAATAAAAAATTGTTATCTATATGGTCTACATGAGAAACAAATATAGAACATATACATATACCATACCTTCATAACTTTTTACAACCATTGAGGGGCTATCAACGAGAGGCACCCTCCAATTAACTCACTTTTTTAGTTTCTTAATTATACGTAACAAGGTCAGCCTCCACTCAAAAAATCACATAAGTGCATGCTTTCTTTCATTCTTATATGACAATCTGAGAAGCTTTTCCCTAAAAAGCGTTTAGTGTTATTTCTATTTAAAGACTCCGTATTTTGTGTTTTATTTAACAAAAAGTGTTATGTGATTTGTATCCAAAAGTTTGTTAATGATAGGGATCACATTTTGGAAAATATGTGTTTTAGCCATTATCTAAGAAGTGTTTTTCCATTTTAAAAGTAAAATGTATTTCCAGGTTTCCCATGCTGGCCCTAATTTTCTTAGGGAGAGCCAAAAAAATAGCTCTTTAGGATGCCTAAAAGCAAACCCTGGAGCTCTTGAATCAACTAAAAAAGCCAAGGAGACATTATTGATCATAGAAGTCAAGCTACCACAATAATATCATGATCTTCCATTTACATGAAGAAAAACTAAATGCTAGGAACGACTAATTATGACCCAATATAGACTAATTTCTAACCATCTAAAATAAAAGGGACAAAAAGAGATTCAGATACTCCCAATAATGTAAAATAAACTAGGTTGCCACAATGAGTGGACATAACCACCAAGCAACACATGAATGGTTTCTTGTTTTTTTTTTATTATTTCAGATCTTGTCCTGCATCACACATGCCACAACACCATCCACATAATTTATTTTACAAAACGTTCATAGTATAATTGAATTACTTATGATGAAAACAGAAAACAGAGAAGGAAAAAGAAAAAAGAAAATGGGAAGGAACTACCAACCTCCTTCTATAAGACCCTTCAAGGCCCATAAATCACCCATAATTGACCCACCAGCTCCTATTGAGGCAGAAAAAATAATTGTCAGCAAAATTCATCTTAAAAGAACACAAGCATCCAAATAAAATACAATTATTAACTATACAATTGTAAAGCTGACAGCAAACCCAGTGTTGAAATTTACTTAACATTAGCAACAATGTTCAGGATTCACACTATGGATAATCTCAATATCACATCCTGAGAAGTATCAGGCATAGAAAAGTTGATAAATTGAACTATTAACAAGCAAAAATATGGAAACTTTCAACACAAAATGAAACAACATTCTGGTTTTGTCACAAAATTATTGTTTTGTACATCAACAGTTATAAAACATAATCTTATGTGATGAGACAGTATCCTATGTCACCTCTGCCGCCATAGACAAGCAATCTTTTCTCCACCATTGTAGCTGTATGGCCACATCTAGGCGGTGGCAATGATCCAGACACTGATAGCTCCGTCCATTCAAGTGATACTGTTTCAAAAGTCAAACCACCATACAATCCAATCCCACACCAATTAAAATAGAGCATTCCCTCACTAAATACAACAGAAAATACAAAATAAAAAATCCAAAAATCCACAGAGTGAAGAAGTTACTTGTGTCCAAAACATACACATCTGATAACCACCTTTTACCATCCCAGCCACCATACCTGCATAATATCGTTCTTACTATAATGGACAAAATAATACATCTGCCTTTTCATTTTTGATAGGTCAAACATCTACAACCTATGCTAGCTATTTGATAAAAAAATACCACATAAAGAACTTCCGACACTCACATAACAATTTTCTGGTTTCCAATAGCTGAAGCTGCAGCAAAATCCCGTGGAGAAGGTAAATCACCAAAACCGGTGAGCTCAGACCATTGCCATATATCTGGAATAACAGAAGTTCCATAAAATCTCAATCGATCAAGTGAGGTCAAACAAGTACTAATCTGTATCCAGCTTTAGGGGAAACCCATCATCACTATGTTTACTTGAAGCATCTATATAAATTCTCACCTGTATCTAGGACCCAAAAGTCACCCAACCTGAAAATCCAACATCATGATAAATTCCATGTCAACTTGAATTTAGAGCCAAAAACACAACTTGTGGCTAGCAAACACATAAGTATTGCATGTGGACAAACCTTTTACCAGCATATCGCCCACCAAAGATGAACATATGACAATCAATTGCAATAGCAACATGGAAGGCCCGTGGGCTAGGACCTACCTGGTCCTCAGACCCACTTCCAGTGCACTCCGGCTTAAACCAAAGTTTGTTCTCTGAATCAATCAAAACCCCCCAGTTAAACAGATGGAACCTTAATTTTTGTGGCTGGGGTGAATAATACAAATCTGAAAACTCAGGAAAGACAGAGACGGCAGACGTTCTTAATACTTGCACGATACATGTGAGTAACAGCAATTTAGAGTGGCATTAAAAAAGAGAGTTTTCTCCACTGTACATATTAAAAACACTAACCACAGTGCTTAAGTTCAATTCAAAGATTTATATATATGTTATATACCCAAACAAAAAAAAAGGAAAAAAAAATGAACTAGAATTTCCAGGCATCGTCATTTGTTACCAGTTTAAGGCAGTAATTGGTCCATGTGAAACAGAGCTACATGTCTTCAACAACCTAAACTACATCTTGAGACCCCTAACCACATTACAAAAGTTTATGATTTTGGCTTGCTTGAAAAGAATTACACCTTTCACAGCATCGCCTTCTCAAACTTGTCGCAAGATTAAGGTTGCAGTATAAAACATATGCCTTTTCTAGGGATTTACATTTTCTCATCCTTTTGTTTGGTCTAAAAATTCTTCCATTTAGAGAATAGTGTGCCTAGTTCCTTACATGAAGGGGAGAAAGAAAGACTAAACAACTGAATTTGACTTCCCTTCAGAAGTGGAGATGTTCAAAATCAACAAAAACCTAAAGGATATTTAGAAGTCTAACTTATTTATCGATTTTGTAACCAAGAAATCATAACAAATTAGCCAAGCCATATTATGATCTGTATAACTTAACTATTATTTATTCACATTTCTCTAATAAGCGAAGTGCTTCTTCTCCTGTTTGTCACTTCCCTCGGCACTAGCAGCCAGCAACAAAGCAAAACTTTGCCTGTTTGTAAGATATAAAGAAAGATTTCACATATTTGCTAAAACAATGTCTGAAGCAATTATACTCACAATACAGTGCACAAGTTGCGAACAAACGGTCAAATTTCTAGCAAGTTCTTGCTTATACAAGTGTGAAATACAGTTAAATATGGTTGCATTTGAAGATTTTAAAATCAAGGAATTTAAACAACAATGACTGGTTCAAATTCCTTCACAAGATCCCTAAATTCGATCCACCTATACTTATCGACCATAAAATGAAATTAGAAAAATAATTTAAGTAATATCGCTGGTCCAGAGTGCTATATTCGAATAATTTAAACCAAGTTACAATGAAACATATTAAGAACGAAGTTAAAAGATAGATACAGTACCAATATCATAGACCACGATATCACTGAGGAACTTCTTGTCTACAAGGCCACCGAACACGACTACCTTCGATTTGCCGATGTTGACCGCTGTGTGACCACTGAGCATCCCAAGAATAACAACGAACGAAGAGACAAATCTTGAATAACTAGTAAACGCATGACAAAGGCGAAAGAGAGAGAGAGGAGGAGAGAGAGACAGAGAGAGTGCCTGCGTGGCTGGGGAAGAGTGCCACCGAAATCAGACGAAGTAGCTCGAACCCAGTAATGCATTTTGTCTGTTTTGCGTGCTTCGACGTCTCCCGACTCTTCCAAGGTTGACGAACGAAGAAGCTCCGGGAATTCTATCGGAGACCCAGTTGAGCTTTGTATTTTCCGTTGATTACTTGTTCAAATAATGGGAGATATAAGATGGTCTTTCACTCTTTTTTTTTTCTTCCAATTACCATTTCTTTTCGGGAGTCAAGTTCTGATCTTCAAATGTCAACAACGCTATGGGCTTGAAATTCTTACTCTGTAAGATCCACGGAACTTTCAAGTTGGTGACGGATCTGTACCACTGTTGATTCAAGACCGGAAAGGTAATTATAGATTCGTGTGGATTAAGTACGAATTTCCTTCATATTTATGGATAATATAATATTATTACAAATAAAAAAAGTTCATTGCAGTGTATTGAGAAAACGTATTGTAACATGGATGTCCAATTTCACAATATTAAAATGTTAAACTTTGTGTGGTTGTTTATTCTATTTAAGAGCCAATTTTCAAACAGGGCAAGCCTTGCCTAGATCAAAAGATCTGCATAGTGCATTTGTAATTGTGGGTACGTGACTGTTTAAAAACAAAAACAAAGTAGTAAATTTGGGCTTTATTGACACAATAACAATATTAGAATTTTTTATTTTTTTTTTATACTCACGCAAACGGAAAAAATGAGAGAATTCGAATTTCTAACTAAGTAAACTCGCCAATTAGGGGTCTAACCCAATTACTACTGAGTAAAAGAATTCCATATAATTTTTCATATAAAGCATCAAATCTCAAACTTAACAATTAAAATTTTACTAACTAATTAATAACATAATGAAATGGATCGGGACTTCACAATTAAAATCCCACTAACTCATTACTAATATAATGAAATGGGAAGCAAAAGTGATTATTAACATTTATTTCATATCATGAATAGAACAATATCATTACAAGTTGTCCAACACTGATTACGAACTCTAGAACTGATTGATTGATATTCAAGTAGACCGTTTTGTAACGCAAGTTCGAGCTACTGCCAATTCTTCTTTCCACAAAGTCGCACCAACTCCTGCACCACTTCATCAATCTCTTCATATCCTTTGTTTCTTATTTTCTCCGCCATTTCTTTTGCCTTCCTCCTTACAACATCTCCGGTTTTTTCCACCACCACGTCTCTAATCACCTTCGCTACGTCTTCTCTTCCAAACCTCCCGTTCATATCTCTATTGACTTCCACACCCACACCTACCTCCTCCACCTGCTTAGCATTCAGTGGCTGATCAAGGTGCATGGGCACGGCTATAATTGGAACCCCAAACTTCATGCTCTCCACCACTGAACTCCATCCACAGTGACTCACAAACCCACCAATGCTAGAATGCTCTAAAATCTTTGTTTGCGGTGCCCATCCCTTCACCACCATTCCTCTATCTCCAACCCTGCTAAGATAGCCTTTTGGAAGTGCCCTTTCTAGGCTGACTTCTTCACCTGCGGGAAATCTCACTACCCATATGAAATGTACCCTGCTAAGTTCTAGCCCATAAGCCATTTCTTCTGTTTCCTCCTTGGACAAAAAGTACTCACTGCCAAACGAAACAAACACAGTCGATGATCGTTTCTTGTTATTGAGCCACTGGATGATTTCTGTTTTCTCATATTCGTGGACAGGTTCTTGAACAAGTGGACCGACAGGCACTATCTTCTTTCCCATCAAAGTTGAGAGATAGTCGATGTATTTGGCCTCAATCTCTCTAAAAGTTTTCATCAAAATGATTTCCGAAGATCGTTCAGAGCATTCAAGCGTTCGATCTTTGTCTTTGACGCCATCCACAGAAACTTCAAGCAAATCCATCAACTTACGAACTTCAAAATCGCGAAGCGAAATCCCTGGGAAAGGAAACTGAGGAAACCCACCGTTCTTGATAATGTGCAGAACAAAAGATGTCATCGCGGCATTTACAGGTAAGAACTCAACAGCTGGAATATTTTGTGAGAGAGCCAGTGATGGCGCCCATTCCTGAAGAAAATCATAAATAAGCAGATCAGGGCTTAAGTTCCTCAGTATGGTGGAGAAATTTGCACTGGCCACGTGAAAGGCCTTTTTAAGAGTAGGCATGAGATGGGGCGGTAAGCCGTTGGTTGTGTGGTAGTGAGGAGGAAGCTCGGGCAAGGATGGAAGATGGAGTTCCACGAGTTGTATGGAAAGTGAATACTTTTCAGGTAGCTTCTCTTTGATGGTACCGAGGTTTATGGGCGTGGAACAAAAATAGATGAGAAAGTTTCTCCTCGTCAGCTTCTTAGCTAGCTCTAGGAAGGGTGATATGTGACCATGAGCTAGCCATGGAAGCATTAGAACACTGATACTGCTACGTCTCACATCCATAATTCTACTTGCCTTCTCTTGGGGCTGCAAGTTCTTGCCTGAATGGACAGACTGATATAGACAAGGAGATGCGATAAGCACGAGAAAAGTCCCGAACCATAGGAAGAATTCGAGGAGAGACGTGTCAGAGGAGGAGGGAATAGAGCGGCTGCGGCGAGGAGGTGGAAGCTAGGCCAGATGGCCCGTGTCAAGCATTAAGCAGCATAAAAAAGTGCCTACAAAGACAAAAGTAAGAATTCTTCGGTAGTTTATAGACACTTCATGCACTTTCTTTGGTCGGATGACGCATCAAGAACCGAAGTTATTGGCAGCATTTCTCCACTCATAAACGATTAGGCTGAGTTAATAGCTACGTTGGGGCATTGTAAGATTTCATTAACAGAGATGAAGAATAAAAAAGAGTGTTCTAGGCGTTCAACTCATCACGCATGAAGATGACAGTACTTGAAAACCAGCCGGCTAGGTACCCGATGACCTTTCCATTTCAATGCTGTCCTAAACTATTTCGGACTGAAGCCTTTCCAGTTCTTCTCCCATGGCATATTTTATGAATGGATTGTGAGACAACACAAAATAAACCACCGCCTAATGTTGATGAAGCAGCTCTGAATGTAGTGCAATCAAATGGAAACGGTGCTGGAAGTAATGGGATGCCACATCATCTCGACATAGGATCCAAGTCAGCCTTCACAAAATATGAATCAGGAGGTACCATGACATCATACATGACCTCCGCTGGATCAAAACATGATCTCAATTGTGATAACATTACTTGCACAGCAAGTCAGCCAGAAGGCTATTCCCACGTTGCTATAAGACACATTAATGATGTGTCAGAGGAACCTTCCTCGAGTAGAGTCGGCAGTCAAGCCTACAAGAAGAAGAAGATAGGCTGCACTCTCACTTGAAGACGTGGTGTACACTGCAAGTAAAGTCCTTGGTGCTATATAATCCTAACTCTATAAATAAGACATGTATGGAAAGACTTAACTCACGGTTTTCTGAGTGAGGAGCCTTGTAAGACCTTAAGAGCACCTCTTTTGTTATAAATAATATCTACGTACGTGTTGTGTGGTACTGCAGTTTCTTAGTTTTCATCTTGGTATCAAAGAGCCACTCGATCCGAATCCAACAAACTCTACAACATGTCTCGTAAATCCACATACCCGTTCCCCAACTCAGTAAACGTTAGTAACTTTGTCAAAATCAAACTTACTGAAGGAAATTACCTTCCATGGATGATTCAGATGAAGTCTCTTATACAAACTCAGAAACTCACTGGATTCATCACCGGAGCTACACGTCAACCGTCTGATATAATTACCAACAATGGGAAGGAAGAAGCAAATCCAGACCATGAAGTTTGGATACAAAGTGATGCCTTAGTTAAGTCCTGGATATTGAGCACACTCTTAGAAGAAGCTCTAGGACACATCTTTGAACTAGATACGGCAGCCTTAGTTTGGGAAGCTCTGGCAAATCACTTTGCACAAAAGACAGAAGCTTTAGAATTTGACTTATTATCCCAAATCAACAACTTGAACAAAGAAGGGAAACAACTCCCAATTTTCCTATCTGAATTCAAAGGACTCGTGAATCAACTCAGCTTTATTGGACAACCTCTCACAGATTCTGCCAAAACATTTTGCCTTCTTGAAAGTCTAGGACGAGACTATGAAGCTTTCAAAACCATAATGTTTCGTCCTCCAATACCGGACTTTAGCGAAGTAGTGTCTCAACTTCAAGCTTATGAAGCTAGGCACCAAAGGTATGGATCAAATAAAATCAACACTCCAAATGAAAATATGGCATTTGTAGCTTAAAGAAATGGAAGAGGAGGACGAGGACCCAACCGTGGAAGAAGATCATATTTTTCTTCTCAAGGAAGAGGCTTCAATCTAGCCGCCACATTCAACAGAGAGTGGCAATGGCAAAATCAACCAAATTTACAAAATAAGCCCTCAGGTAACAATTTTACTGATTCAGATAATCGTCCAATAACCACTTGTCAAATCTGCAGTAAAAGAGGACATACTGCCTTAGAATGTTGGAAACGTTTTGATCATTCCTTCCAAAGTGAAGAAATTCCCAAAGCCCTATCAGCATTACAAATAGTAGAACCAAATAAAGAAGAATGGGTTGCTGACTCAGGAGCTACATCACACATTGTCGACAACCCAGGTAAACTTGATAATATCCAGCCTTATAGTGGTTCAAACGGCATTATGATTGGAAACGGACAAAATATCCCAATCACCCATATTGGAACGACAATCCTGAAAAATGGAAAATTAAAACTAAAGTCAGTTTTAGTTTCTCCTAATATCACTCAAAATCTATTATCTATCTCAAAATTAACTGATGATTACCCTTGCATGGTAATATTTGACAAAACTTCTTTTGTGGTAAAGGACCTAGTCACTCAAGAAACGCTCCTCAAGGGATGTAGAAAAGGAGATATGTATGTACTGCCAATTAAACCGGAATAAGCTCTATTTTCCCACCACCAGCAAAGCACAGATGACAGTACATGGCATAAAAGATTAGGACATTCTAATCTTCGCATTTTGAAGTACCTATCAAGTCAGCATTATATTACTGTTAATGGTGAAATTCCAGACTTATGTCAAGATTGTCAAGAAAATAAAAGCCATCATCTACCGTTTTCAAGTACAATAAATAAGTCAAGGTCTCCTTTGGAAAAGATTCATAGCGATCTTTGGGGGCCTTCCCCTACAGCTTCATGCCAAGGATTTTTGTACTATGTAATATTAATAGATGATTATAGTAAGATTTTCCTGGATTTATCCCATTAAAAGAAAATATGAATTTTATCAGACCTTTGCATTATTTCAAACAATGGTAAAACGCCAATTTAATGCAAAAATAAAAATCTTACAATTTGACAATGGAGGTGAATATGTTAATAAAGAATTAACGGAACATTTAGCCAAATATGGAATAATTCAACAATTTTCCTGTCCCTACACACCTTAATAGAATGGAATTGCGGAAAGAAAGCATCGACACATTTTAGAGCTCGGGAGAACAATGATGAATCATGCAAAGTTACCACATAAGTACTAGATAGAAGCTTTCTTGACGGTTATGTATATAATCAACCGATTACCGACAACGGTTTTGAACAATAAATCACCTTATGAGATGCTATTCAATCGAAGGCCAAACTATGGTATGTTAAGAGCTTTTGGTTCCCAATGTTTCCCGTGCCTTCGTTCTATCACCACAAGTAAATTATCTGCTAGATCAATTGCATGTGTGTTCTTAGGATATAGTGCCAGACACAAAGGATATCGATGCCTCCATCTAGAGACAGGTAGAATTTTTATATCTAGGCATGTTATTTTTCAAGAACAAGTTTTTCCATTCAGACAAGACAGCAAGGGCGAACATCAACTAAGAGATCACAACAATACGAGTACCACTAAAGAAAATCAATTTAAGACTGTCAAAGGACAGTTTAAACATACTACACCCACTACTTCAAAGGACAACACTACAGTCACAGGACATCACCATGATAAAATCAGAGAAAGCAAATCAGAAAAATATCAAGCCTTGAGTAAAACAACAGCAAATGGATTGGAGGAAAAGCAAGAAACGTGGGATAACTCGTCAGAAAATTATGAAGAACCAGAAAACATATCTGGACATGATCCCTAGTTGCTGGAACCGTCTGACTCACCTCAATATAGAAACACACGTGTAGAAATAATCGATGAAGGAGGCACATCGACAGTAACTCCACAGAAAAATGCATGTGATAAAATAGCACGTCGGCTCCCCACAAACACGGCACCAGAACAACAGGAACTCTCAAAACCTACCCATAACGTCACTCACTGCATATATGACGACAATATGTCAGAACCGACAATTGACATTACCACCTATGAAACTGATGAAGGACTCTCAACTCCAGGCCTAGAGGATGACACACAAAGTGATCAAAGTTCAGATTTCTTCCATTCAGAACAGCGAGAAGAAGAAAGTCCTTCCATCGTTATAAATAACTCTGTCCCTTTCTCCTTAAGGCAAACTTCCTTTTCAACCAATCCCCCCAACAATAGAAAAGAAACACCCTAACGATCACATACCATGACAACTAGAAGTCAGGTAGGAGCTCTCAGACCTAACCCACGATATGCCATGCATACCATGCATCCTATACCAGCTATCCCTTCATCCCTCTCTGAAGCTCTCATGCATCCCAGCTGGAGGAGTGCAATGGAGAATGAAATCTGGGCCTTAAAGCAAACTTCCACTTGGAGACTTGTACCAAGGCACTATACTATGAATGTAATCGGGTGCAAGTGGGTGTTCAAACCCAAGCTTGCAGCTGATGGAAGCCTTGAGCGACTAAAAGCTTATTTAGTCGCAAAAGGATACAATCAAGAGCTTGGAGTAGATTACGTGGAAACCTACAACCCAGTGGTAAAGCCTACAACAATTAGATTGATCCTCACACTAACAACCATTCAAGGATGGCCAATAAAGCAATACGATGTGGACAATGCCTTCCTCCATGGACAACTCAAGGAAGTGGTGTTTATGGAACAACTGGATGGCTCCCGAGATCCTCAAAGGCCAGGACATGTGTGCGCACTGGAACGAGCACTATATGGACAAACAAAGTCCAAGAGCATGGTTCAACAAGCTATTGGAATTCCTTCTCGATCATGATTTTAGGTGCTGCCCATATGACTACTCCTTATTCGTCTACCAGCACGGGGGAGTGCACGTATGGATCCTAGTATATGTGGACGACTTGGTAGTAACAGGTAACTCTCCTTACCATGTACAAAGTTTTACTGACCGTCTCTCTGAAATGTTCCCAATCAAAGATCTAGGAGACTTGCACTTTTTTATAGGAATGCAAGTTCAATGAGGAGTAGAAGGACTATTCCTCTCGCAAGAAAAATACGGACTGGACATCTTGCGACGTGCAGAAATGGTGTTCTGCAGACCTATCCCTACACCAATGGCCACTAAACAACAACTGATAGAAAATGGTGAAGAATTATTTGCACAGCCAACTCTTTTCAGGAGCCTCGTTGGAGCCTTGCAAAACATGACTATAACAAGGCCAGACTTAGCGTATCCAGTGAACAAACTTTGTCAAAAGATGGCCAAACCAACACTGTAGGATTTTCATGACTTAAAACGCATCCTGCGTTATGTTCAAGGTACGATCAAACACGGGCTGCGTATATTAAACCGAAACAGTGCAAATTTGTATGGTTTTACAAATTCAGATTGGGCCGGATGCACTGAGTCTCGAAAGTCCACTACTGGGTTCTGTATTTTCATTGGGGCAAATTGCATTTCGTGGTGTTCAAGAAAGCAAGATGCTGTTGCTCGGTCCTCTGCTGAAGCGAAATACAAGGCATGAAGGGACTGCAGAGGTGGTATGGATCCTACATTTATTAAGATTTTTGGAAGTCAGTCAATCGGCTCCTATAAAGCTCTACTGTGATAACTTTGCTGCCTTGTACATGAGTGCAAACCCAACACAGCACAACCGTACAAAACATATGGATGTAGGCTTCCACTTCGTAAGGGAAAAGGTAGCACATGGAACTATAATGACCATGTACGTGCCCTCCACAGAATAGCTAGCTGATATGTTCACTAAGCCTCTCTCACAAGCAAAGTATGAAGACATGAGGAACAAGCTTGGTGTGATACAGCCAACCTTGCGGGGGAGTGTTGATGAAGCAGCTTTGAATGTAGTGCAATCAAATGGAAACGGTGCTGGAAGTAATGGGATGCCACATCATCTCGACATAGGATCCAAGTCAGCTTTCACAAAGTATGAATCAAGAGGTACTGTGACATCATACGTGACCTCCGCTAGATCAAAATATGATCTCAATTATGATAACATTACCTGCACAGCAAGTCAGCCAGGAGGCTAATCCCATGTTGCTATAAAACACATTAATGATGTGTCAGAGGAACCTTCCTCGAGTAAAGTCGGCAGTCAAGCTTACAAGAAGAAGAAGATAGGTTGCACTCTCACTTGAAGACGTGGTGTACACTGCAAGTAAAGTCCTTGGTGCTGTATAATCCTAACTCTATAAATAAGACATGTATGGAAAAACTTAACTCACAGTTTTCTGAGTGAGGAGCCTTGTAAAACCTTAAAAGCACCTCTTTTGTTATAAATAATTTCTATGTACGTGTTGTGTAGTACTACAGTTTCTTAGTTTTCATCTTCTAGAACGCCACTTATCTGTTCATTAGCCACAATTCTCCTGCCGAGTCTTTGCTTTGTCTAATTCCATCTTCTTCCTCTAGATTCCTACCGGTACATCCTGTTAGTCTTCCCTTCAATAATCCATAAACTTTGTTTCTTGTGAGAAATATTTTTTGTTTGAAGATACTTAGTAGCTAATCACTACTTTCTATTGGGAATACGTACTATTGGGAATTCAAATGACTTCAATACCACTTGTTGCATAAATTTAGCAAAGTGTATTAATTGCATATGAATTAAACTTACAATTATAGAAATGCATACACCTAAATACAATAAATTTAAAAGGTTTAAACTAATATAATATCTTACTTTCTTGTGGTTTTTCTTTTTTATTTTTCGTTTCATCAAACAACATTTTATGAATTCTTTCATCATTTAGAATCTGTGAAAAGGATTCTTTTCAATAACTAGCTGCTCCCTAAGGGGACAATCTCACAAAAATAGTTCATCTATCATACTTTTCTATATTTATTTTATTTATAGAGAAATCTTAATTTTTACAATTACATGAATTCTCCATTATTGTTAATAAGATATTACAATTATACCCTTTTAACTTAATTGTTCTAACAATCCTAATACATGTAATACAAGATTAAGCATATTGAAAATCTAACTACATAGAATTTTACTAATGTGGACAAATTTTAGGTTAGTTCTCTTGAAATAGAAGAACCAAGAAGTGAAAGGAATCTATAGCATTGATTAAAGGGAACTCTTCTTTGTTCTCATCTATAATGCCAGTTTGAGTGGGTCCAAAGCTAATTCAACCATCATGGGAACGCTCCTGTATTAAAACTTGATGCTTACGATAAAGGAGATTTGGTCCTTGCACGCTATAAAGATAAAAGCCACAAGACCCACATTTAGCTGACTTCGCCCTTTGGCTGTCGGCGGCAAAAGCTGGCATGGACATCCAGGTACCTGTTGTACAGAGTGGGAAAAGCAAGACTGGCTGGAATCGAACCAACCCAGAAACATCTTGGGTTGTGATTGGAAAAGCCAGACTATGTCGACAGTTTTAAGAAAACAGGCTATCAAAACAATGGGAACAAACCCATCTTGTTAACTTGTGGTTTACGCGGAATGATGCTTGATGCTTATTGAGAACCATTATCCATAAGTTTATTTAAATAGGAGGTAACTATTGGGACAATTCAATCTTTCCATGTGATTGCGTTAAGTAAAAGCTCCAATACGTAATCGCTTACTGCAGCAATACTCCTCCTTCCCCACATACAACGTAAGTCAAACAATAAAAAGAACAGACAAGAGCAAGGAAAGCGACAGAAAGAAGCAAGGAGCATCTAGATTGTGGGAAACACATCCACTTCGAAAACCAATGGAAAGCTCTGGCCCAGCTAGACCTATGGAGTACCCTATTATCTTTAACCAAGCTTTTGGCACCTTCAAAAAGCATGAGTAAACTTTAATTAAACTAATCTTAACTACAAATTAGATTCTTTTACCCAATTTAGAATCATTCTCTCCCAAACTTATATATATCCGGGACAAAAAGATACCAAATAGTACATTTTTCTGACTAAGCCAATAAATTTTTATGCCACCATTAACTCTTTGTGGCAGGAAAGCACACTGCAGGCTCTTAAAAGGTCCAATATTGGCTTGGAATGTCACTTTCTCAACCTCTACGTTCATGGAAGTTCTGGCAACTGCTGAAGTGTTACAGATTATATATTGTTATTGCTGACATTCGATGGACTGGCTTGGGAAACCCATAAAATGACTTTACTTTATGATAAGGGGGCCAAGTCATGAAAGGAGAAGCAACAAGTGTACCCTTTTGAAGGGCCCGCGACCAGATTGGTAATGGCATAAAAAGATCTTCTCAGAATTCTGTAAGTAATCATGGGTGGACAAAACAAGATGGGAGTCTAAGAAAATTCCCAGAAAAGAAAAAGGAAAATCCCTTGAAAAGTAGTCATGGGGGTGGGTTAGTTGACGAGTTAGTAATTAGATAAGCTTGATAGTGATCTTTCTTCTTTAATAATCCGAGAAAGCAGGTTGTGTATTTCCATGGACAATTTTTCTGGTTTTTTTGGTAAGGGAAAAAGGATTAGAATAAGGGAAGAAATTAGAGAAAAACATGGGAAAAAGGAATCAAGGCAAAAAGTCATCCTATAGGGCCTGTCCTTGTTCGACTGGTGGAGTAAATGAAGTTTCATCTGTGCATTCCCATCAGGCGGACCAAACGATCTTTCTCTCTCTCTCTCTTGCTCGCTAACAGTGATACCAAAAGTCGTCGTTTATGGTTCATGGAGTTTTCCTTCTGAGGGAGGACCAAACTTCCTTAAACTGCTTCATTTCTCTGCCTTTCATGTGAATCACGCCTTGGGTTCTGCTCAACTCCTTTTGGATGTTAGACAAGTACTCTCTGAAAGCGATTTTGAATCCTCTCTGGCTGCAGAAGTGACACTTGAAGTTGGGTTTTGTTGATTCGGGGTTTATCTCTTTGATAATGCTTAATCCTGACCAGGCCGAGCAAGATCAAAGGTAATATTCCCTGGGTATTTTTCCGCTTCTTTGGCCTTGGTGCTTTTTTTAGGGTTTTCAATGCTTGGAGTACTTCTAGTTTATACGTTCTTTTTAAAATATTTCTGTAGTTGTTGCTTGGAGGAAGTGTCTAGACTAGCTTTTCTGTTTGGTTTCCGAGAATTTCGGGAGATGAAAATCCTGAAGTTGGGGATCAAAGGGTATTGTGTAATATTTGGTTTAATTTTTCATAATTCATGTATCTTTGGCAGTCCGCGTTTATGTGGTTCTTGCATCAAGGCGAACTCTATCATAGAATTGAATATTGAAATCTCACAGTTTTTCTTGCTTAGGGTATGAATCAACTGAATTAATACTACTGACTGGCTTGATTAGATGAAAGCCTACAAATTTCAGCTCATCCTTTTCATGTATCTGCCTTTCTAACTTTGCTTGGAGGATTGGAGAATGCATGAATTCAGGCTTAAACCATTTGAAAGTTACTGAAATATGCGAATTTTGGTACTGTAGGAATTTTTCCAAAATAGCGATGGCTATATTGTAGTTGGCTCTTCCCAGCTGGTGATTAGGCTTTGCTTTTAATAAAGCAGTAGTCATCAGTCCCCTTTTTATTCTTTATGTGGGTAATGGGTAATGTCATATGGTGAAGCCTTGAAGGTTGATTATACTGTTCTCAGTTACCGTCATGATGGAAAGTATATTCAAAAACCCTAGATGTATGGGGATCCTTGAAGTATTTTGCATAAAAGCAAATTCTTATTTTTTATCTATTTATTTAACTTTTATTTGATTTTATTTTAACACTCACACACTCATGCACTCTCGGTGTCGAACTTGGGACCAAGAGATCTGTTCACCACTAAGTTAGATGCTTGCCAACAAAACAAATTTTGATATTCATTTGGAATTGGATAAATGTTTCAATTTCCTTTTTTTTTGGGGGGGGGTGGGGGAGGGGGGAAGGGTGGTTTGGGGGTTTATATATCAATATTTCAGTTAGAGGGATTGCAAGCACTAGTTGTGTAGTTTAATAAATTGAAATTCGTTTAGATTCTTTTTTTTTTTTTTAAATCTAAGAGAAAAGGGTGTAATATGGAGTTATTTAGTTTTTAGGTCGATTCACTTGCTGTACTTGGTATGTGTCCATAGATGCTGAGGCAATGAGTTTATGTGTGTTAACTTGTTTCAAGTTAAAAAAAGTAAATGGAGGTGATTATGTTTGTCTTCTCTATTATGTAATTGGTTTTAGGATTATTGTTAGATTCGTTATTCATCTGGGGGATCCTTGTTTATCAGCAAAAGTTTCTTCATGGAGGACTCACCTGCTATGACTATTGAATACCTTCGGGCAAGGTTGCTGTCAGAAAGATCTGTCTCAAGTAGTGCCAGACAAAGAGCTGATGAACTGGCGAAAAGGGTATGTCTCAATGTACTTTCAACAATCTGTGGAGTAAACTTTGGTTGGGATGTGGAGTTAACTTCTCCTCTCCTTCCCACCTTTCTCTCCCACAACATTCTTTAGTAATGTTGAAATGTTGGTAATGTACATGAATTAGGTAGCAGAATTGGAGGAACAGCTAAAGATTGTGACTCTTCAAAGGAAGAGGGCTGAGAAGGCAACAGCAGATGTTCTTGCCATTTTGGAAAATCAGGGGATAAGTGATGTTTCTGAAGAATGTGATTTGAGCTCAGACCAAGAAACTCCCTCTGAATCTAAAGTCGTTCATAAGGCTGCAAGAGAAGAAGTTACTTCTATCAATTCACAAGACAGAAGACACAAATTAGAGGAACTCTCAGGTTCTGACCTTGATTCTTCTCCTGTACGTGGTAGAAGCTTGTCTTGGAAAGGCCGCAATGAATCATCACGTTCTCTTCAGAGGTACAAGGACTCTTCTATGAGAAGAAGGAGTAGCGTTGCATCCACTGGTTCTTCTTCCCCAAAACATTGCATTGGTAAATCGTGCCGCAAAATAAGGCATAGAGAGGCTGGGTTAGTTCATCTTCATTTTCCTTTTCCTTTTTTTCTTCCTTCTCCCAATAATTTGATCAACTTTTTTCTTCTATCCTCACTTGATCAACCTGAGAGACAGTTGTTGAGTTTGTAAGAGTTATTTTCGTTTTGTTATTTTTGTGGTGAGCAGTATCCATAAATTATCATGCTAGTTCTGGGGAAAAACCAACCCTGACATCCTATCAGGTAAAGAGCTTCCAGTAGTATCATCCATTTTAGCCGAATTCCCTTAGTGAAAAAGCAAGAGGGAAAAAGAAAAGGTAACTATAATAAGATTACTTTTTTGGTATAATTATATTGCTTAGAATTGAAGTGTTCCTGGCCCAGTAGACAATAGCTGTCAGATTAACTGATTTCTTTCATCTGTTGACCAGATTCTGCTCCAATTCTCTTACACCATGTTAAGTATTGCATGAAGATGATATAGTTGCTTATTCCCGTTTGCTTCTCAACACTTGTGAACCTGTATATATTAGAAACTTATGGTCTTTTCTTTGTCTTATTTATTTTTTCCCTTTTGGTGTTCCTAGGTCTGTTGTTCAGGAGTTTAAAACAGGGCCTGATGAGGTTGGTTCTGAAGAAAATGGAGTGGCAACAATTCAGGGAAATGTTGTGAATAATAACCTTGATTGTAATAAATGTGGAAGAGCCCAAGACATGGAAAAAGCTCTAGAAGATCAAGCACAACTTATTGGTTGTCATGAAGCAATGGAAAAGGCTCAAAGAGAATGGGAAGAGAAGTTCCGAGAAAATAATACTAGCACTCCAGTATGCTTCATTAGAGCCTTTCCTACTCTTAAATTGCAGCTTTTTTTTTTTTTTTTCTTTTCTTTTTCAATTTAGAAGTTGTGCATGCATTTAGTGGATCTGGAACCCATAACCTCGCCCCACCCATTTTGGGAGGAAGTGCCAATTGTGCTAGAGCTCATTTGGCTGCTTTTGCTTCAACCCTACTGGTTTTCGCCACAAAGTATTTTTGGAAATAGAACACTATAGTTTCACTACTGTTGGTTGATTTTTCTCACATCTTATTACCTTTTTGCTCATTAAAACTGTAAGAGTTTGGTATGTTTTGGCTTTTGAAGCTTTTGCAATGTCTTTATATCAGTTGCACCTGTGTTGTTCTAAAGCTAGTAGTTCTGGTTGGTTTTTTTCTTTTCCCACATTTCACATTGGTTTCCTTGCTTTATTATACAACGTATAAGTTAATGGAGGCTGATGTCAGTATCTGCTGATGGAGAGAAACTATTTTGTTTTCTGTCCCATATAACATATATCGTTCTACAATATTTTCCATTTCTTCTTGTGGAAGATGGCCACAATTTTCTGTAAATGAGAGAAGCATAAGAAAAACTTGAAAACCAATGTCTGAAGTTGATTTTCTAATGATATTGTGTGTCCGTGCGTACGCACTGGCCTGTTAGAGTGGGTATCATGTGGTCACATCTCTTTGTTATATTGATCAAAGTCATGGGGGCTTATAGGTGCATGATATGATTTTTTTTATTTAAAACAATATGGGCCTGTTGCTGTATGTAGTCCTTTTGTTCCAGAATATTGAAAACGTAGTCCAAAAGCTGTCTTCCTGTGCCTTCCTGTGACTTCCTGTTTCCTTTTGTTCCTTTTCTGAAGTCCAGGAATGTCAGTATTAAGAATGTATGAAAGCGTGTCAAGTCCAATGGTTTGGAGCATTTAGTTGCTGAAAATGCGAATTGAATCTCTTACCAGAATTATTGAACGGTAAAAAGAAACAGATATTTAATGGAATACTTAAGTATTTTATGAGGTTGTGTGCTCTCTCCATGCCTCTGTGTGTTTTCATGACTTCATAAAAATATAAATATGTTATTATTCCTAAATTATTGATACTGATTGCCCCAAAAAACAATAATACACTAGTGATGCTATTTAATTGATAGTACCGTTGGAAAGTTTGGCTTAGTGGCTTGGGGTTTGATGAAGTAGCTTGGCTTAGTGGCTTAGTTGGCTCTCTCCTCCCATGTGGTTTGATGAAGGACAGGAGATGAATTCAAGTCTTTTTAGCTGTGATGTTAAGGGAACAAAGACTTTCCTATATTAGCTCCCCTAGTCATCAACTTACAACTGCTCTTCCCTTGGTAGGGTTGGAGTTGGACTATAGATTGGTCCATCTTGGGGCATGCCTGCAGATCACCCATGTTGTGGGCCTGTCAAAGGAGCTTTCTAAATGTCCCAGTGGTATAGCGTTTTAATAGTTATCTCTATGTTGAAATTTGAAGCCTTTGATTCCCCCTCCCTAATCTTTTTCACCTAGGGGAAAAGAGAAATCAAAGGACAGCTTATTCATACTGCAGAACTCAGATATGGTACAATTTTGCTTATAAGCGCTAGGTCCAGCTCTTAAAAGTAAAATTCATTGTAGTTGTTCCTTTTCAGTAAGAATTGTTGTTAAAGATATTAAGCTGGTATATTAATGATAATCTTCTTACTGTTTAGGGGAAAATTATCAGTGTTTCTATTGAAACGAGCTTGTTATCTGTCCTTTTTTTTTGTTCCTAACGTCCAGAACGTTCACTCTGTTTAAGTGTTTCAATTCTTCTAAGCAGAAAGTGGAGATATTTTGACTTCATGTTGTTATAGGTTTTAATTTTGATGCTTTTTATCTTTCCAACAAGAGTTATAAAGAAATTCTTGAGCTAGAGGCTTCACTTTGTAAATTATAATTGCATTCGGAGGCCTATACATTTTTTATTTTTTTTGTATTACAAATTAATTAATTGACACTTGCACTCGGAAAAATTTGCAAGGTGAAATGAATTAGATGGCTGTTTCAGATCTTGAATAGACATGATGCTAATTCAGTTCCGTGAATTCACTAGTTTCCTATGATGGTAAAGGCAAAAGTGGGGTAGGATAATAAAATGGGTGGAATCATAACCCTTAACCGCATTATTTTGAATGTAATACATACTTTGGTTAAAGAGTCTGTAAATTCTTTAAAAATTATCCTTATAAATTATATGTACTTTCATTTAACAATTGATCCAGTAATCTGTGTATTCTTTGAACTTTTACAATAGTGACTTAGTCATTAATCTGTTTGTGTGCATTACAGTCCTGATTACTACTAAATATTCATGTTTTTGTAAGATTAGATCAAATAACGTGAGATGTATACACTTTATTTGGCATTAGCGTCTAGGAGTTTTTCATATTACCCTGTTTCAAAACACAGTTTTTAAGTACTGTTGTTCTTCTTATATTATGGTTTGCGATCTGTTTCTCCCAATAGTATTGGTTTTCTGGATTTTATATGTGAATCGGATTTATTATCGAATAGCTCTGTTATTTTTTGTGTCCCTTATTAAACTAACTTCCTGGTCTCTTGGGCCTGAATTGTTTAGGATTCATGTGATCCTGGTAACCGCTCAGATACTACCGAGGAAAGAGATGATGTCAAGGAACAAGCTCCATATCCTGCTGAGACAGTTGCCCCCAATGGCCAAGACTTAAAGTCAGAGAGGACTGATGTTTTGCTCTCTAAAGAACCGTCCAAAAGTCAGCCAAATGGTGTGCTACCACCTTCGCAAACGGGAAGTCTGCAGAATGAGAGTACCAGCAGTGGCATAGCATCTGAACCCATGGCTCAAGAATTTGCATTCCCTACAACGAGGTGTAATCAAAATCAAGGGAGCATAGAAAGTTACAGGCATGAACCTCCAAGTAGCTCCAATCATGAGACACTTCCACATGGATCCCATGAAAAGCAGTTAGCATATTCACCTTCATCTGATGGAGGCAGTAGTTTCCGAAGCAGAGATATTCCCATGAGCCGAAACAACCCCTACGCATTGGTGCCACATGAACCATCTAATGGTTTGGGCAGTGTGCTGGAGGCACTCAAACAAGCCAAGGTATCACTAGAACATAAAATTAACCGAGCGCCTTCAATGGAAGTTGTATCTGTTGGTAAAGGTGTTGAACCTTCTGTCCGTGCCACAAAGAACTTGATGGAGATTCCTGTTGGATGTGCTGGACTTTTCAGGCTCCCAACAGACTTTTTGTCTGAATCAGCTACACAAACCAACTTCCCTCGTTCACGCTCAAGTACCTCAAACTATTATTCCAACAGGGGAGCTTTAGTAAGTGCAGGCGATCGATCAGTCATCAGTCCATCCTTGGAGGTTAGGCCTGGTTTTTCTACACCCGATCACTATCTAACTAGCGGATATGCAAATACCTTGTCTAGAGTTTATACTGGGCAACCACAATTCAGTCCCTACTTGGATGGAAGCATGCCATCTTCCAGTCAATCCACCCAACCTGCTTATACCACCTATCCTAGCTCTCTCTCCCGTCCCTCCTACCCATCAATACCAGCCTATCCTGAACTACGGCCACAGATGCCTTCCAATGAAAGATTTCAACGAACCTTTCCTAGTAGGGCAGGTGGGGTACCCCCTGCAGATGGTCTGTTTCATGCTGATCATAGTAGACCAAATACGTATAGATTCTAGGTTGAAGCTTTTTTATGTTATTAAAATTAAAGCTTCACAAAGATTACAGAATACAGGTTTTGTAGTGTAATGTGTTGTTGTAATGATGTGCCAGTAAAAGATCATTTGTACTATCTTTGGTTCTGTGAACGGAAGTAAAAGAGTTTGTAAAGAGGAGGGATCATATTCTTTTTTTGTATCTTAGATTTTCTTGTTCCCTCAATTTCTGCTCAGAAACGCTATGTCAGTCTACTGCTCAGAACGCCACGAAGTCTAGATGAAATTGGTCAATTACTCCCTTTTTGTATCTTGTCTCCTTGTTGGAAAATATAATTCGAGTGTGTAAAACTCTCATTGAATAAACAGAAAACGAATCCATGCATTTTTGGGTAAGATCCTTTAAGCCATTAAGTATTCCGAATTGCGATGAAAATCAGCTGATTGAAAAATGGATTAGTCCTACTAAAATTAGTCGGTGACATGTAATGAGGGTTTATCTCATCACTTATTGTTTTTGTAATCATAGCATTGGGTTTTCTAACGCCTAAACCAAGTGTGGTTGACATTGGTTTGTATGTGTTTGGTAATACAAGGATAAAGCTGAAGATATGTGTTTAGTAAACAAACTTCATTATGGTCCATCACATAGCTCAGGCTGAAGGTTTGTGCTCATTCCAAAATTTATAAATGGTAAAGATATTTTTGAAGATTCAAAAATGGAAAATGTTGATAAATTAATATTATGGACAAGGTAGGTATGTAACAACATCAAATGTTAAGTCTTATAACAAATTAGTTATAGGAAAGATTGTGAATACATACACAAGTTTTTGGTATAAGCCACTATGGGATTCTGACATTGACATGGAAGAACATAATTTAAACAACATAATGGATGTGTGATGCCGATTTGATAAAATTCTCTAAGCTAATTTTGTTGTCCTAGTTTGTAAGGTGTAATGTATGTGTATCTATGCTAATATCAATAAGGACTCTATATGAGATTTCATCTTCCTAAAAGTTAGGTGGTCAAAAGACATTTTTGAAAGTGGGATGCCACTTTTAAAAGGTAATTTTTACTAAAAAGTAAAAGTAGAAAGTAAATTGTGTCATGTAAAGTTAGTTATATCACCTTTATATGTAATGGTTTTTGGAGTGTAATGAGATTCAAATCTTAGCATAACAACTTCTCTCTACTCTCTTTACTCTATGCGAAATTCTCTCATCTTACGTGAGCTTCCTTATAGATTTTCTCGCATGCTTATTTCCTTAATAAGAATGTTTTCTTTTTTTTAGGAAAATAAGGTCAATGAGGGAGTAAATGTAGTCAATGAAACCACTGAGTAACCTGTTTACAAGAGATGGAGACAATATTGGAGAATGCATGTGTGAATGTAAGCATTAGAATCTCACATAGTCGATAAAGGTTTTACTTTCTGGGTTATTCTAACAACTAATCTAGAAAAGAGAAGAAAACATTATGTACTTAGAGAGTATCATCAAGGTCACGCCAACTTGGCCAATTCATCTTAGCTACATACAAATATAACCAATTATTGGTTATTGATGATATGTATGTAGCTAACGGCGGTTTCAACTTTGGCAAGCCCATGTCCATAAATAAAAAGTAAGCCGAACTTATGCAGAGTTTTCTCTTTGGATGCATATAAAATACTCATATTTTACCTTATACCAGAACAAGATGATGATATTGCCTAATTACATGCTCATAAATGCACGGCATTGCCTCTTCCAGTACTGTTTTGCCTGCTGAATCCTCTCTATTCTCTCTCTGTGAAGCCTCTGCTCCCAGTATTCTTGGCATCTGCTTAATTATGAATGCTAGAGTAAGGAACTACTAAGCGGCCAAGAACTCCGACGGTGTAAAAGAGTCAGGAATATGAAACTCGAAGAAGGGCAACGACGTTGGTTGCCTCAAACAGAAGGACACAAATCTAGTGCGCAACATACCTTTGGCTTAATAAAACACTCAATTCATTCAAGTGTACAGCACCTGCGAAAACTCCTTCCTGAAATACAATACCCGGTTCCTATTTAGATATGAACTTTAAGATCTTAATACAGGGATTAGGGGATTAGTGGCTTAAATTAATCTGACTTTATATTCATTGCTATTATTTTAGCAAAGAATGGGCAAAAAGTTTTTGTTACTGAGCAGGCTTCCGGAGTAAATTGAATAAAATATTAAGTTAATATAAATTAGAAGATACTACGACAACTGTAACCAGATAAAGTAACAAAACATCTAGATATCAATGAGAGGTATATAACTATTAAATAGGTTGGTGTTGACATATTGAACATTTTTTTAAAAAAAAATGGATAAAACCCTAATCATTTATATTGATAACATAGGTGGGCTTAAACACCACACCTTAAGACATATACATGGGGTGGACAATTAGCTAAAACTTAATGTCTAACATATGGAGCATGTCTATCCTAAAGTATTAGATTACAAATCAAACTTGGAAAGGGCAAACAATTAGCTAGAGAAGCTAAAGCTATTTTGTAAAATGTGAAGGAAAGTTCCAATAAAATTTAGGTTTTTATTTAAAGCATGTTATTAAGTTGACAAGTACTTAGCTCAGTTGGTAGTAGACACTTGACTCATTCTATAATTTTATTTTGTATTTTAGGTTTCTAAACTAATAATTCATTCTGGTTTTCTTTATTTTTATTTTATTTTATGTACTCTTTAATGAAATGATCATGTGGAATAATTTAGATTAATGTTCTTACATCACAACTGATCTTAAAAGATTAAACTTTCATATGGGCTAAAGTATATCAAATATTTAATTGAAGTGGAAGATAAATGTTGAAGTTAAAAATCAAACTCAAGACCAATAGTTTAAATGGTGTTACATTCATCATTTATCCTAAATAGTTCAAATTGATAGGAAATGTTATCACCATCATCTTTCATAAGTTTTACTAAACATAAAAACTCAAAAGAAAAAAATAAAAACTTACAAAGATGGAATTCAAGTTGAGGGTTAAATAACTCATCAAATGAGATATCAACAAAATCACATTCAACTATTCCAACATCTTTTTTAAGCATGAAAGTTGGTATGAGCTATTTCTCAAGGGGTTTAGGGGTAGCTTGTCCACCTTTTATTCACCATTATTCCACCTCAACACCTTTCAGTAATTTTTTTTCTTTTTAATATAATAAGATAGTCATTTTCAATATGTGGTGTATAATTAACCTTATAATGCCACAAATAATTGGGAGTATTTATTTCCTTATCAACTTCATTTGAATAAGTGAATTGAAAATGTAAAAAGGTGAAGTAATGATGTGTCAATCTTAGACATGCACAAAGCAAATTAAAATTTACAAAAACTATAGATTAAATTTATATCTATCATATTATGTGTTTATGCCAAATTGGAAGGTAGGACCTTCATTTGGTAGAGTAATATGAAATAGAGTGTGATTTGAAAATCAATGTTTAATTTAAAAGATGATATGAGAATGTTGAGGTCCGAGAAGGATGTTACTAATTTAGGAATAATGATAATGTTATTACTCAAAATAACTATTAATTATAGGTGTAAAAATATTTACTAGAAAAAATCTTAGACATATAAAAATACTACTCCAAATATTTCATGGATTTAACCATAATAATTGCAAATTTACTAGTTAGATACATTATTTGCAATCTATTTTAACTAGTTAGATACATTATTCTTTTTAGTTGTTCATTAGTGACATAGATTATGCATTTTGCTAAATTTATATTTTTTAGTTTTCATGCTATTTTGTTTTTAAGAAGAAACAATACAGTTCTAGAATAATTCAATCTGACAATCAAAGTAACTATTTTTGTTACTCAACTAATTCCATTAGTTGAGATACTAATCACTCAATCCTTCTAATTAAACTTGGTAGAAGTAATGATGATCATGTCATTTGACAATCATCATATCTTAGTTTCTTGATATGATAGCATGAGATTCAACTTCTTTAACATAAGAGTCTATACAAAACCTTAACTATATAGCTTCTGGAAATAGTGAAGCCATGTTATAATTCACTAATTAATGATGAAAATGTTATGATTTTGAAGTTATGATCAATTTAATTCCAACTCGTTAAAAATTATAGAGAATAGATTATTTTCAAATTAAAACATTAATAGCTTAATTGGAAAAATTTATTTCTTTATAAACCATTATTCTAGGCTATTATATTTCTCTCACTACGAGTGTGGTGGTAAGACACTTTTCATAAGAATCTTTGTTTAAAAATGAAAAATATTATAATATCATATTAGAAAACTTAAAATTCAATCCAAAAGTCAACTTTAAAGTTAGAATAATAATTTTTATATTTAAATATTATCTAAAGATCATATATTTTTCAATGCAAAACTTTTGTTCTCAACACAACCTTTGTATATTAAGTCAAGGAGAAAAATATGATGAAATTTTTGAGTTACCTCTCGGCATAAGGGGCATTTCTTTTTAGGTTCCGCTTCCTTCAATCCATTAACGATGGACACAGATGCGACTGAGCAAGCACATATGTAGCAGAACATATGGCCACAAGTGAGACAAACTGGATCAAACACTGTCTCCTGACATAAACAAACAAGGAAATTAATTATCAATGAATTTTCTCTAAGGTATGCAAAAGGATACCATCAGCGTAGCTCCGAATCATGGAATTCGACTGGTTTCTGGTTGATACCAAACAACGCGAACTTACCAAGCATATGGAGCAAGTCAAATCAAAATCAAGCTTGGCAGAATCAGAGAGCTCACAAATAAGTGATGGTTTTCCATCATTAAATGTAAGGCTAATTCTCTCGGGCGACGCTGATGCCTCCTCTGAATTGACCTTGCTTTCGTTTGAACTGATGTGGAAAGCAATAAGCTCGTAAAACCAGGGATTCCGATGTATTTCAGTTTGCATTCTCTGGGCTTGGCGCTTGAAGGTCTGCTGGTGATTGGAGCAGTAGTTCTGTGCTTACAATTTTATTCGACAACATCAAGAAAAACAGCACAAAACCAAATGCATTGCCACTTTCTAGACTATCTAAATCTGAAGAACACAATGCAGAAAGGGGGGTGGACAGACCTTATCATATTGCTCGAGAACTTTTCTAATTGCAACGACGTTGACTAGTGCATAATTAACTAGACGCTTTCCTTCTTCAATTAGGGCAGCATGGTCACTGTGGGTGCAGAAGAACTTCTGAAAGCCAGAAGCAACATGTTGGTTAAGCAACTTCTGCACACACTTATTGAAGCAATGTAGTACTGATGACATTTCCTTGAGAAGAGAGGGAAAGAAGGTCCCCTCGCACACTGCACATGTCCAAGAATACCGTAGAGACATAAACTTATTAGATCATGTAAGCTGGGTAAGTCATTTGCTTTAGGTGACGTTCAGAAAGCTAGTCTAACATTAAGCTCTGAAAACTATGTTGTATAAATGTAAGAATTTGCTCCATCCTTTTGGCAAAGACTGGAACACAGAAAATGACATGGAAGTGGGAAATTCTGCTGGAAGCCTTCTTCTTCCTCAAAAATCTAGAATACTCAGCAAAGGCTGCTGAAAATTATTGAATCATTTGAGTTCACATTCTAAGAAAACTCCATTATGGCTGAGAATGGTTAGAGTATTCTTTTTCTGGGTTACCTAATTACCGATAATTCACCAATAAAGCTAGTAATCAAGCGAAGAAAACCAGACAAACGATGAAAAATCATACATAATACTTCTGATGATTTACCTAGGCAATGATCCGAGAAGGTTTGGCAGCGAAGGGCTGCCTCGATACCATTCGGATGAGGACAGCAGGTCCTGCACTTCTTCAAGATCTTCTTGCTCTTCCTCGAGCAACTTCCTGGGAGTTTTTCCTCTTTGCGTTGCTTGGACGCCCCTTCTTTCTTGAAGAACTTCATCTTGAAAGGAAAAAAAAACAAACACTTTGGACGCCTCTTCCCAACTTTTCTCAAGAGATTAAAAACAAACAGCGAATATCTTTGGCCTCTGTTTGATGCCGATGCTTTTCAAGTCGCTTTCTCAGTTTTTAAATTCTACTCCCAATAGAAACACTTTGGACTGCGTCAAATAGAACTATTCATAACTCCAACTCAGGAAGTTGACCTCCCGACTAACTGGTAATAAGTAAACCCATGGCCAGGAATAATCTCCTGCAACTTGGCACAAAAATGTCTCCCCCATCCTGGTTACTTTTCTCACTGCGCTTCCGCTTGTACAGAAAAATGTCGGAAGCTCTAAATGGAACCCGGGCTGTAGAGATACCATCCACAAACTCTTTGATGAAAAGGGTTTTAGACAGAAAACTTGGAAACCCTGACTGATGCCTCAACAACATGATCAAAGCAAACGGGAGTATAGTTGTTTAAACACATTTTGGCTTATTTATGGATCGGTCATTGTCTTCAATTCCTTTGAATAAATAAGGTATCAATTTCTTTTGATGCTATGTCTACAACACATTAAAATAGTGTATTGTAAGGTGAGAAGACTCCTTAGAAAAATTAAGGGAACGATAGGAGTCTCATTAAGAAAGCATGGCCAATAATGTAAGAGTGGCGGCGGGAGCTGCAGAGGGCCAGTGCCATGCCTCGGGCTTTCTTGTTCGTTGGGATGCTAAACAAGTCAATTTCTCTATTATTAACGACGTTCGATCCCAACAATCGCTAGCGCGCTTCACGTGGCGCTGCAGACTTCGGACCAAAGCCAAGGGCGGTCTGCTTTTCAAGTGGTATGAAAGCGGCACTCTTGGCCCCTTCTTGTCTTTCGAAAGTGCCAAACTTCAAACCTTGACGTGATGGCCTCTACACTCTTCCCGTCTTGTCAACTACTGTTTTAGAATGTTTAGGGTAGGCATACAACGTGATGGCCTACGTATAAGAGGCATTATTTAATTAGTTGAAATTACCCTCTTGTTCTTAATAACAATGTCCTTCAAAATTTGATTATTCTAACCAAATTGAACAATAATGTTGTATGAAGACAAAAAAAAACAAATTACTTGGTATTTGTAAAGATTTTCTCTTCAGATTTCGTTTGTGGCCAGAGAAGATCATTTTCCAATTCAATCTTTGGCAATTACAAGGAATTTCTTGCATTGGCCTTGGCCCAAGTAGGAGTCTATCAACCCCTTCCCCATGAAGAAGTCATTGGAGTTTCATATGTAGAGCCTGAAGAAGAACAACCACCAGCCTTGAAAATAAAAGAGTTAGAAGCTTCTCCTGCATAATAGATTCTTTACCTACTTCCCTTAACTACCAAAAGTCTTGCTGTTACTTATGTTATTTATGTTATGGACCGTTGGAATATTCTATTGTATTATGTAACTAGATAGACACTTCTACCCTTTGTAATGTGCATATAAACACTTGAACCTATTGTAATTAACTTAGGTGAATGAAAGTAGAGCTCATCTTAAGGCTTTCAATCCTCTTTTCTAGTTCTGTTTTTAGAAATTCTTCTACTATTGAGGGCTAGTACCTTTGGCTATGTTTTGCTTGCTTCTTTCGTGGAGGACAAATTGATATATCCTTTCCCCCTAGCGTTAATATCACCAATTCAATCTCCCTGAAGCTGAATAAATCCAATTTCATCCTGTGGTCCACCCAAATGCACTGCCTCTTTCATACTTATCACCTCACTAGCTTCATCACTAGTGTAATCTTTGGCCCTCCTTGCAAGACTGTTATGGATGGAAAAGAAATTCCTAATCTTTCCTTTAATCATTGGGAGCAAATTGATAATCTCGTTTGCTCTAGGATCATCAGAAATGTCATCTAAGCTCAATGACCACTTTGTTCGCCAAACATCTGCTTAAGAATATGAAATATAGACAAAGTTACAGAAATTATAAAAAGCAGGGAAGACTTTACCCCAATATCTTGATAATTTTCAATTTCTATGCAATCAACTGAGCCTCATGGGGAAACCGCTCAATGGTTCTAATAAAACCTTTAGATTATTGCAAGGATTGGGCAAAGAATATGAGTTTTTCCTTGCTGCCATGTTCTGCCCTCCTGTACCAACTCATAATGATGTTGTGGCTCAATTACAAGCCTTCGATGCTCATCATATCATGTATCATCCCATTATTGATCATGCTTATGCATTTTACACTCAAAGACCAATCGATCTAGACATAGTGGTAGTCATGGGGGGAGGAAATTCCTCTTTCTCTTCCCATGGTCATCGCTTTCCTCAGTCCACTCAACATGGTCATTCCTTTCGTTGCTCTAACACTCCTCTAAAGTATTAACTTGCTAATTCAATAACTTGCCAAATCTATAACAAATGAGGTCATTTAGCTATGGCCTATTTTTGTAGGTTTGATCATGCTTACCAGTCCTTTGACGTCCCTAAGGCGTTGGTTGCCATGCATATAAATGATCAGACCCTTGACAGTAAGGATTGGCTTCTTGATTTTGGTGCCAATGTGCACATTGTCTCTTCAATTGGTAAGTTACATACCTTTTCTCCTTATCAAGGTCATGACAAAATCTAGGTAGGGAATGGCCAATTCTTGACCATTTTCCACATTGGTTTTGGCTATCTTCCCTAATCACACCTCCCTTTATAGAATGTTCTCATAGCTCCACAAATTTAGAAAAATTTGTTGTTTGTCTCCAAATTAACCGCTAATTATCCATATTATTTTTTGTTCACTAAAGATCAATTCTATATAAAGTACCTGCAAAGCCACAAGGTTCTGACAAAGGGAACTAGACATAATGGCTTGTATCTCCTTCCACAAAATAAATTCCAAGCCTTGTTCTTTACAAGATAGTGCTTTGCAGACTCCCTCACTTGGCATAAACAACTTGGTCATTAAGAAAATCCAACTCTTCAGCTTCTTCAACATCACAATAAGATTTATGTTCATTCCATTAGCAAGTTTTTCTACAGTATGTGTCATCTCAGCTAGAACAATAGATTGCCTTTCTCTCCATTAGAACATTGATCTATTGCCCTTTTTGAGAAGGTGCACCGTGACATTTGAGGGCCTTCTCCAATGTCATCTCACCAAGGATTTCACTATTATCTTTTGTTTGTAGACAATTATACTCTTTTTTTTTTATGATCCATCCATTGAAATAGAAATTAGAAGACTTTCCTTGTTTTGTGAAGTTCAAATTGCTTGTTAAAAATCAATTTGATTTTCATATCAAAATACTACAAATTGATGTGGTGGTGAATACTTGAGCACTGCATTTAAAAGTCACTTATCTAATCATGGTATCTAGCATTTTCTATCTTGTCTTCATACTTCTGCTCAAAATGGAGTAGCCAAGTGTAAGCATAGGCATATTGTTAAATTAGGCCTTATTATGCTATTTGAACCACACATTCTTAAGACTTACTGGTTTGAAGCCTTTCATACTTTTACTCAAAATAGAGTAGCCAAGCATAAGTATTGGCATATTGTTGAATTAGGCCTTACTAGGCTATTTGAACCACACCTTCCTAAGACTTATTGGTTTGAAGCCTTTCATATTGCTGCATTCCTCATAAATAGACTTCCATCTCCTCTTTTCCACCATGCTACATCGTCTCTTTTGTTTCACAAAGAACCCACTTACTTTTATTTAAGAGTCTTCAATTGCTCTTGTTTTTCTTACTTTAGGGACTATGCTCCACATAAGTTGGTTGAAAAATCATTTCCTTGCATCTTTCTTGGTTATAGTGAAATTCCCATTGGTAGAGTTTACATTTCAAGACATGTGCTATTTGATAAAAACACATTTCCTCTTGCACAAACTCTAGCTTAGCTTGCCAAGCAAACGGTTTCTCCTAGGATCTATGTTGACTCCACAATTCCCATTCTTTGTCATTAATCCTCCACTTCCTACTACATCACCTACCCTGGGAATTTCTTCTTTAGCTAATCTAGATATTTTTGACCCTTTCACTTTATCATGTGATAATACAAGCTCTGCCCCTTCTCTCACTAACTCACAGCCTGTAAAAAGTCCCTTGCCTTAATCTATTGCCACCCCTTAGTCCAATCCATCAACTGCTAGTTCACTTCCTGCACAGAATTCTTCTGCTGTAGATTGTCATACAACTAGTCTTTTGCATCAATCAGCTCATACACCTCCGTATACTTCCTCATTTGATAGCCCTTTTCCAGCACATATTTCCTCTACGTTACCAAATACTATGTTCTTTGCTTCCATCTATTGATCCTCCATTTTCTCCCTCATTTATTACAACCTTTCCACCTCTCTCGCTTGATGTTAGTACCTTTAGCTTCACAACTTGATCCTACTACCTCCTCACCTTGTCCTTTACCATCTCTTCCAGTTGTTGCTCTTGTCAATCTTACCAAACCTTTTTCCTCCATTGTTACTCACTCTCAATGAGGCATCTTCAAACCTAATCCTAAATATGCATTAAACACCACCATCACCACACTGCTTATCCCTACCTCTATCCATGCAACCCTTCAAAATCTTGGCTGGCTTGTAATAATGAAGGATGAACTGGAAGCTCTTCACCGCACACAAACTTGGAAATTGGTTCCAAGGCAACCAAGAATGCATGTAGTTGGCTACAAGTGGGTGTTTAAGCCTAAACTCTATGCTAATGGCACTATTTCCCAATTAAAAGCCATATTAGTTGCAAAGAACTTTCACCAAGTTGTTGGACTGGATTTCATGGATAATTTTCCCATAATGGTTTAGCCAACCACCATTAGATTGGTACTATCTCTAGCTACAATTCAACAATGGCCTCTTCAACAGTTTAATGTACTTTCTTGCATGTATACTTGGATAATCCTATTTTCCGGTTTCAAGGATCCTTTTGAACCTGATGCAGTGTGTCATCTTCACCAAGCCTTATATGGCCTTAAACAAGCTCCATGGGTTTGATAGATTTAGCTCCCGCCTATTAGAGTATGGTTTCTTTTGCTCTACCTTTGACTTTTCCCTTTTTGTTTAAAATAAGAGAGATACAACTATATGGCTTTTACTATATGTAGACAATCTTCTCATCATTGGTAATTCCTCTCAAGCCATTACTACACTAGTAGAACACCTCAGCTTTGAGTTTCTTTTAAAAACTCTTGAGTCAGCTAATTTTTTCCTAAGAATTGGAATTATTCCTATACTCAGAGGTCTGGTTTTATCTTAAAAACAATTTATTCTTGAAATTCTTCAAAAAGTTTCTATGATGTTTTGCAAACCTTTTACCACCCCAATGTCTACTAAACCACCTAACTGTAGCATCCTACACATAGTTGTGTTGCACCATCCTTATTTCATAGTGTTTTAAGTGCTTTGCAATACTTTAACCATCTTTAGGCATGAGTTGGCCAGCTTTGCTAGTTAATGCATTCTCCCACCAACCTTGACTTTCACAATCTAAAACGAGTCCTAAGATACCTGAGAGGAACATTGTCACTTGGTTTAAAAATCCATTCCCACAATTCTTTCAATTTGTATGTTTACAATGATTCAGACTGGGCAAGTTGTAAAGCCATAGGATGTTTTACCTCGGGTTACTATTTCTTTTTGGGTAGTAACCTTATCTCATGGAGCTCCAAATGGTAGTCCACAATGGTGCACTCTTCAGTAGAGGTAGAATACAAAGCTCTAGCCTTAGCAACTATTGAATCCACTTGGCTTTGTGCCTTGTTGCGGGATTTGGGAATCTGTTAACCAAACTCCATCACAATCCACTATGACAATCTTACAGCTTTAAAACTAACCGCTAAACCTATGTTTCATAGAAGAATGAAGCATGTGGAGGTGGATGTGCACTTCATTAAGGAGAAGTAGACCTCAATCTCATCACCACTTGCTATATCTCCACAAAATAGCAACTTGCAGATATATTAACTAAACCTCTTCCTAAGGCCACATTCCAAGTTCTTTTGGAATAAACTTGGATTGGTTAACACTCCAAGATTGAAGGAGCCTGAAGAAGAACAATCACCAGCCTTGAAAATAGAAGAGCTAGAAGCTTCTCCGGTGTAACAAATTCTCTACCTACTTTCCTTAACCACCGAAAGTCCTACTGTTACTTCTATTATTTCTGTTATGGATCGTTGAAATATTATGTTGTATAATGTAACTAGATAGACACTTCTACCCTTTGTAACATGTATATAAACACTTGAACCTACTATAATTAACTCAGTTGAATGAAAGCATAGCTCATCTTAAGGCTTTCAATCCTCCTTTCTAGTTCTGTTTTTAAAAATTCTTCTGACCCAACTTCAAGAAGGCCTTCCTAGACTGTTTTCTTTTTCGTTCGATCAGATTCGGAAAGGACCAAGCTTGAGGGCATAGCAACTCATCTTCGTGGACTTTTGACAGGCCCAAGGACGAGGATGCATTCTGCGTTCCTAATCAAGATTATATTTTCCTTATTTCATGGTTGAACTCTTTCTTTATTTTCTCTCTTTTAACCCTACTTTTTTCTCATTTCTTTCTATTCTTTGTTTGTAAATACAGAATATTATAGAAGATTTAATTCTGAAGCATTCATGGTGCTTGATAAATCATCTTTCTCTTTAATCTTTAATAATCTTTTTCTTCTTCCCTTTTTTTCTTTGCTTCACCGATCACCGATCTCATTGTTCTGTATTTAAAGTTGTTAGCCTATAACCATTTGCTTCAAACTTTATCGTTGGATCTGTGTGCTGCGTTTTTTCAGCATTGGCCACGGATGAGAGCGGAGATGAAGTAATTTGGTTCAGTTTGACTGTCCGAGTAAATAAATCTACTGATTCTGACTGCCGAGCCTCTAGAACTAAGTGCGATTTCAACAAAACTCTACAGAGGGAACAGAGCTTTACACGATTCAGCCTTCTCTACTGAGGGTGACTCGGACCTCGACAGAGGCAAGCTTCCAATTTTTTACTGAAACCTTTCATGTCCAACCATTCATTGTTCAGCCCCAAATACAAGGGTTTTCCTGTACAGTGCCTCAAAAGGACACAGTTTCATCCAGCCCATGCCTTTCTAACTAAAACGATTCCGACACAATTACAAAACACTACAGAATAGGACACAAAGTTTAACATTAACGACAGACAACACACACAAAACAGGAAGCAAACAACACACGTTACAGTTATCCCTTTCGATGCGCTGAAAGCATCCATTATTTACGTTATTCCACAAGATGATAAGATTGGCTAGTTACAAGCCCAATGCTCGACATTGTCCCTTCCAGTACTCCTTTGCCAGCTGAATCTTCTCCGATTTTTCCCTCTGGAGTCTCTGTTCCCAGTATTCTTGGCATCTGTTCAATTATGGATGCCAGAGTAAGGAAACACCAAGCGGCCATAGACTCCAACAGCGTAAAAGAGACAGGAATATGAAACTCGAAGAAGGACATCAATGTAAGTTGTCCCAAACAGAAGGACACACCGCAACATACCTTTGGCTTAATAAAACACTCAGCTCATTCAAGTGTACAACGCGTGTGAAAACTGCTTCCTGAAATCAGCACAGAAGTGTCAAGCATTATCAGGAACGCCACATCAACAATTCAGAATTATTTGGTGGGTAGTTCTTCGCTAGATGAAATTGAGAATGAGCTGGTGCATTGTGATGAGGTTTTGATCATTTAGGGAAGGCCTGGAGTTGGATAAAGCAGTACGTGGATGCGAAAAGGTGGGAGGATCACTTGGAAAGGCTATTTCATTTTCCCTCTCATCTATCTCGCTGGGTTTTTAGCTTTCCGTTGCTTCTAGAGCAATCGCATGCTCAATGCCCTTTGTCCTAGAATCATCCTTCAACTACCCCTATCCTCACCGAAAACCCTAGATTCTGGCAGAAAAAACCACAAATGATTCATTGCCCTACCCAACCTGATTAGTTTCTAATTTTTTTTCTCAAAGTGGTGACATAGTGGTATGCTTTAGATGTCTTCTTTCTCCAATGAGGTGATTTTACTTGGAACGTTACGAGTAAGAATGTCAACTTCGGGTTTAGGATTTTTATGAACTGGTAAAATTAATGGTGGGTTTTTATAATTTTTTATTTTCTAATTACGCACACACTTATATATGCACTTAATGTCAAACTTGGAACTAAAAGGTTTAGATAATTCTTGCCTCTAAGTAAGTTAAGTATTTATCGACAATTTTAGTTATTGAATTTTAATGAGCTATGATTAATATCAAGATGGGATAAAGTTTTTTGGTTTAGGTAAATATTTAAGGATTTTGTGGATTAGGTGGGTATAAATACTCGGTTCATACTTAGATTTGAACTTTGAACTTTTAAGTACAGGCACTCGGGGCTTCAACTAATGAGCTTATGTTTGTTGCAATTAATTAAGAAAAGAATGTGACAAAAAAGTTTTCGTTACCGAGCACGCTTGTGAGGAAAGCTGAATAAAATATTATTAGAAGATTGCAATAATAGTGAAAACAGTAACTAGATAATGTAATAAAATATTTAAATATTAGTAAAAGTTATATGAGTTTTGGATAGGTTAATGTTTATATACTGATCAAGTCTATATTAAATTATTAGATTTACAGACTAAACAAACCTTTCAATCAAAAGTGATAGAAGTAATGATGATCATGTCCTTTGACAAGCATCATGTCTCTTAGTTTACGATTCGATCCACAAGACTCAAACTCCTATAATTCTATTAAAAAACCTCAACCACATAGCCTTGGGAAGAGTGGAGTGACATATAATTCATTAAGTAATGATGAGAATGTTATAATAAGTCAAAACTTGAACTTATGACTAATTTGATTTCAAACTTTTAAAGCATTAAAAGAGGAAATATATCTTCTTGTAAAGTATTATTCTAGACTTAACACACTCTTACCATTAGCATGGAAAGATAGTTTATATAGAGATTTTATCCACTAGTTTGAACTTGAGTTTAGATATAATTTTTTAAAAATTTTATATGTAAATATTATCCAAAAATTATATCTTTACTTTTTTCAGCACAATTTCTTAATATTAAGTCAAGCATAGAGAAATGAAGGCTTCGAGCTACCTTTCGGCACAGAGGGCATTTCCTTTTACGTGGCACGCGCTTCAATCCATCAACGATGGGCACCGATGCCACTGAGCAAGCACAAGTGAAGCAGATTATATGGCCACAAGTGAGACAAACTGGATCAAACACTGTCTCCTGCCATAAACAAATAAGGAAATTAATTAATTATCTGTGAATTTTCTTTGAGGTATGCAAACCATGGAACTAGAATGTTTTATCGTTAATACCAACCAAATTGGAACTTACCAAGCATATGGGACAAGTCAAGTCGACATCAAGCTTGGCAGAATCAGAAAGCTCACAAACAAGTGACGGCTTTCCATCGTTGAATACAAGGTCGATTCCCTCGGGCGATGCTGATGCCTCCTCTGAATTGAACTTTCTTTTGTTTGAACTGATATGGAAAGCAACAAGCTCGTAAAACCAAGGATTCCGAAGTATTTCGGTTTGCACTGTTTGGGCTTGGCACTTGAAGGTCTGCTCGTGATCGGAGCAGTAGTTCTGTGTTCACAATTATATTCAACAGCATCAAGAAAAGCAGCGCAAAGCAGCTGAAGATCACGAAACAGGAAGAGGGCTGGACAGACCTGCTGATATTTCTCGAGAACCCTTCTAATTGCAACGACGTTGACCAGTGCATAAGTAACTAGACTTCTCCCTTCTTCAATCAGGGCACCACGGCCACTATGTCGGCTGAAAAACTTCAGAAAGCTACGAGAAAGATGTAGATCAAGCAACTTCTGCACACGCTTTTTGAAGCAATCTAGTATTGATGACACTTCCTTGTGAAGAAAGGGAAAGAAAGTCCCTTCGCACACTGCACATATCCACCAATACCGCAGAAACATCAACTTATCAGATCATGTAAATCTAGTCTAACCTCAAGTACGTAATTCTTCTGGTGATTTTACCTAGGCAATAATCCGAGAAGGTTTGGCGGCAAAGGGCTTCCTCGATACCTTTTGGATGAGGGCAGTCTGTCCTGCGCTTCTTCGAGGTCTTCTTGCGCTTCTCCGAGCTACTTCGAGGGAGTTGCTCTTCTTCCCGTTGGCTGGACGCCTCATGTTTCTTTAGTAAGTTCATCTTGAAAGAGAAATTGCGACTCCTTCCCTACCTCTTCTCAAGAGATTTAGAGCAAAACAGTGAATCTTCTTGGTTTCTACGTGGCTTTCTCATCTTCTTTTCAATTCTGTAGTGATTACAAACTGTTTGACTGGGTCCCTATTTAAAACTCCAACTGGACAAGTTGTTTCTGACTAAAATGATAATACGTGAAGAAATCAAAAACGAATATCCAACACGCTGAAGGCGGCAATGTCGATTTATCCAAGGGAAGAACAAAGACAGGTGCGGGAAACGACCGAAGGCTCGAAACGTCTTATTCGCTTGCTTAACAAATGAAAGTCTTTACATTAGATTTATACAATTGCAGCAATCAGCTTTATAAAAAGGGTTTTAGACAGAAATAATCAACTACAAAAACTTGAAAACCAGGCTGAATTTGCCTCAACAACATCATCTAAGCAAAGGGGAATTTAGAAGCAAATCTTGTATTTCCACGAACATGGTCTCCCTCGTATGTTTTTTAGGACCAGTAAATCCCAAAATAAGACTAGTAATGCTCCCCCTAACGTGTATATTGCCATAAACAATACAAATAGATAGAAGTTTAATTTTAAGACCTGAGGATTACAAAGTAGAGGCTTATTCTTGAAGTATCATGTGAAGAAATTTTATTATTTATAAGATCAAAGACATTTTCTCACACTTTTGATGTAGAATAACATTCATCTTTAACAGCAACTTGTCTTTTTACCAAAGTAACAATTATATGACATTAAAAGTAATCACTTAAATTAAGAAAGTAAAAGAGATAGACATGAACTCATTCTACTAATTGTTTAAACAAAATTTAGCTCATATATGGATCAGTCATTTTCCTCAAGTCCTTTGAATAAGTGAGGTATTCATGTTTTTTAATACATGTCTACGAAACATTAAATTAGTCTATGGCAAGGTGAGAAGACTTGTTTGAGAAGAAACATTAACGACATCAAAGGGTGTCATTGGAGTCGCTGTTAGAAAAAGTCTTTTTGTATTTTTTTCCCTCCATGAGCTCATGATTTCCAATAAAGAAGTCAGTTGAAATATGAACACCAATGACAAAAAGTCTCCTTTTTTTCTTTTTTCCCCCCATCTCTATGAGCTCATGATCTCCAATAGAGAAGATCAGTTGACTTTGAAAATATGAATACCAATGACCCCTACTTTCCGAGTAGGAGAGGGATGTGCAGGGTGGCCAATGGCATGCCTACGCGTTCTCGTTCGACCATGAGGCGGTCTACTCTTCACGTGTACTGACTGGCATTGAGCGACAAACAAGGCAAGACCCTCAGCCTTCGTTTCCTTCGAGGGTGGCGAGCTTCAAACAATAAACGTTGTTTATACACTCTTATTTTTTGTCAACTACAACTTTTTTAATGGTTACGATAGGTGTATACCGGAATGTCTTATGTATAAGATACTTTATTAATTGGTTGAAATTGCCTTTTTTTTTTTCATTTTCAAATATAAAAAAGAGTGTAATTTTTATGGCCCAAATAGGTCACACTTGTTTTTCAGTATACTTGGACTAGTCAAATTTAGAGAAGTATTCTAGAACAATAAAGCCTTCGTAAGAACATTTACTATTAGAATTATGAACTACAATAGATAATTAAAACAACTAAGAAAAAAGATTTAGCTACAAAGTTTTTTAAACTTTCTTTCTTAGCATATCTATATTGTATATGGTTTAAACGTAATTATAGATGTTTCAAAATAAGACTGTTGACATACTAATTTTATTAGTTAGAATCAAGAAAATAGTTCAGCATCTCTATTTAGGAATATTAAACTCTTTTAGGCGAATATTTTATTATGTCATAATTGGAGAATTTCAAATTCTATTTTCTTTTAGATGATTGTAATGTTAGAGTATACTCCTAAGCTTTTGTATTCTTTTATTTTTCAATGAATAAACTCACATATTTATAAAACATAAAAAAATAATATATATATATATATAGTAAAAGAAGCCGTGCAATGAATAGATATAAAATCAGGTTTGAATTCTCGTCGTGAAGAATTTTTTCATCACGAATTTGGGTGATTGTTTAATTCAAGTAGGAAAAACTTTACAATTGATGAAAGGAAACAGAAGGACGTGAAGGCTCGGCAACTTCACCGTTTTTCTTTCTAAATCACAGCAAAAGCCTCTCTACGGCCTCCGTCTTGTGATGGAAAGCGTCATGTTTCGGTCAAGGGAGGCAGAGAGAAAAACAGCCTTCCACCGTAGTTTATGGCTTCACGTCAGGCTAAAGGGGAACATCCACCGTGGTTTTCTGAGTGCCATGTCAATCCATCAACTCTTGGCACCTATGGTTGACTATCTTTAATGAATAGTTTGTTTGAATTGAATCTTCTCGTCATCTCACTAGCTGTTGGCGGAAGAGTATACGATGCCATTTTCTAGGTTAGATATTCAATGGAGTTTTTTTATTATAAAAAAGTGACAAAAAATTAACTTTGCTGACAACGATTAAGTTTCCCAGAAATTATATGCCGGCCTCTTCTCAGAGACTTTTCTTTAAGGAAAGTCTTCCTAATAACATCGTCCTTCGCAATTCAAGGATTCTAACCAAATTCAAGAATAATGTTAAACAAGTCTGAAACTTGAAAAAAAAAAAAAAACTTAAAGATCCAGTAGGTGTTTGTGAAGATTTTCTCTTCAGATTCCATCGGCCACCAAAGGAGACCATTTTCTTATTAATTTTTTGGGAAAATACAAAGAATATCAATTTATTAAAAAACATCATAAACACATTTTTGGTCGACAATTCAGTTCTTGATATGATATTTTTATTAACTTAGAAACTTGATTGATATCAGAGGCATTGATGGTTTTTTTACTTAATATATTGAACCATAGAGATTTTATTTTTGATTTTCAAATAAATAATTTCAGTGATATTATTTTTGAGATGATTTAGGTAAAAAAACAAAAAAAACAAAAAACAAAAATTAGAGCTCCAAGGTTTAGAAGCCCTTTGGGAGGTTAGGCCTGAACTGGCTTAGGTCCAAGTCGGAAGTCTCTCAACTCATTCCCCCATGTCGAATTGGGGTCAAGTTCAGGTTCACTTCGTAAATACAGACACTCTTGGACTGAAGTACCAGATCACATGTAAACCCAACTTCAGGAAGGCCTTGTTTCCTTTTAAATTCCATCAGATTAGCAAAGGCCCAGGGTTGACGACAAAGAGAGCAATTCATAGAGCAACACATCTTCTGAGAGGTCCAGATGAGGATGCAGTTTGGGTTGTGTGGACCACCTGACCAAAATGACATACTTCTTCCCAAGCAAGATAATATTTTCCTTCTTTATTTTCTCTCTTTTTAAACCTACCTTCTTTCCATTTCTTTCAATTTTAATTTCAAATTCAGCACCTGAATATATAAATTTAAGTACATGCGTATAAAATAAAATAAAAAAAGTCATCATCAAGAGTCAGGAGGCTTAGGAATTCCAATCAACTTAGTAATGCATCATCAATTTTCCTGTTTCTAATCCATTATAAGCTTTTTTCATTTGGAAGGACCGAGCCATGGCTAGAAAAATTCCATTGATGGTGGCTCAGAATCATCGTTGTTTGGATTTTGGCTGGACGTGATTACCAATATAATATGGCATCAGTCTCTAGCTTTATATTTGACCTCTAAATGATCTTTTCACCCCTAAAATTTGATTTGGAGATGGTTGGTCACTCTTCAAATAATTTGAGGTTTCCATTTAAAGAAATGATTTATCTTAATCATCTCTAAAATTTGGTGTTTAGTTAAATGGGAACTAGACTCATTATTTGGACAAAAATTGAACTTCAGACCTAACTATTTATCCACCCTTCCAAATTTGAAATGCATGCATTAGTGTGTTATCCTTAATTACTGATAACATCAACATCAGATCTTAGATCCGCCCTTGAACAGTCAGTGTACAGCATGTGTGTCCATTAAAGATGGATAAGCTTAGTTTTTTTTTCTTTTCTGTCCTACCAAGCAATTCTAATATTTAAATGGTCTAGGGTGGTCCAATTGAGTTCTGATCACATATGGTGAAGAAACATCTAGTGAAGGAAATCTCCTCACGGCACGCAAGGTCAGCAATTGTTAGTGCTGAACTTGTCTTGTACGGTCAAATTCTCCGATCTAGTTCTAGACCCAGAAACCATCATTGGCCACGAGGTGAGATCCGGGCTAAGTAATTTGGTTCAGCTTGACTGTTTCCACTGGAGATAATTGACATTTTTCTGGGTGTTGCTTGGAAGCATCTTTCTCTATCATTTCAGCCGAAGGTGGGCAACATCTGCAGATTTTCTGGCTGCTTTCTTATGTGAACGATAAGAAACGGGCTCGGCTTATCTTTCCAACACGAAATCGGACCTCTCTTTGGACAGGAACAAGTCTACTTGTAGAACACCTGGCCGTGGACCTAACCTGCCCCACAAAATTGTCTGTATTATCATCTTTTCTAAGCAAGAAGGCAGCCCTGTCATAAGCACGTGTCAATAAGTTGCCCATCCTTGAAAATTACACAAAAGTCTTTTAAGGAGGCAACAATCGGTCTGCCACAGGTTGAATTCTTAACCACTGTTAAATTGGTCCGAGTAGTCCAGAGCTGGGTCAGCAACACGTAGTAGATTGGAGTTGTGGGCACGGCAAGCATGGAAACTTTGAATTTTTCTCTTTTGATTTTTCAACAAGTTTCCCGACGTCCGACGTTATAAATAGCCCATCAGGGATAGACCTTTGTCCCCATCAGCTCAGACTGCAACAGAGAAACTTCTTCAGCGATTTCTTATCCTTTCACAAGCCTTGCATTCCTTCTTCAATTTCATCTTTTGATTCTCTCAATCTTTTCATCGAAAAGATGTCCATGGATAAGCGCCAGGATGCACGAAACCAAGGACCTGAAGCATGGGAAACATATGGAGTACGAGGGTATCCGGCCAATGAGGAAATGGCCAGTTTTCCTACGTACAATATGGCATCTTCAAGCACCGGGAATGTGCCATTTCTGGGCAGCGTAGATGATATGCCACAATTTCAGAATGGTCTGTATCAGAGACAACATGGTGAAATGATTGGAAATTTCTACAGATCCCAATCCAGGGTCGGAAAATCAGTTGATCCAAGGTTGCTTGCGTTGTACGAATTCTTCAGGGAACTCTTTGTTAGAAGACAGGAATTGTTCAAGAAACTCTTTCCGGGGCTTCATGATGAGTTTGTGGAGTTGTCTAAGAAAATTGGCGAGGTATTCCATGTTCAAGAGGACCAAACTCGTGTTCAGACGTTACAAAGGAGTCTGAGCGTCGACTCCCCACGAACACCGTCTAATCAAGGAGGAGAACCGCCATTGAGGCTCGAGCGGTTCAAGGCTCGTCCCATAGTTCTAGACGCTGGTGTTCCACCCGGTGGTCAAAGCAGTCAAGGTGGGAAAACTAAGCCCGGTGGATCAAAATAAACCATTGGATAGACATGAAGAGCGTGGAAACCGTCACGCGCCGCCTCTCAAAGTTAATCTGTATCGATAAATAATTCAATCGGTTGTTTATATTTTTGATTTGCTCATTTGTTTATTCTTCCTACAGTTTTTGAAATAAATATTCTTTATTCATTTGCTACAAGCTACACCTGGACATTACTCAAAGCAAACTCTCAGGCTTAAAGATACTCTTTTTCTGGCCCCTCCAGTTGTACATTTTATTTGCCAAAATATATTTCCATAAATTCTTTTCTTGGTGAAACTTCCTTCTTGTTTGGAAGACGTAATTAGATTTGTAACAGCAGAATCTGTTTAAAAAACATCTATCACCCCGTGATGAGAAAGTCTTCTATATTGAACTTATCCACACGTAAAGTCAGTAAGTCCAAAGCCCGGAACAGGAAGAAGGATAAGAGTATCTAAAACCAGGTTTTCTCTTAGAAGTCAAGTGTGATCGATTTTAGTGATCTTTCCATATTCTCTTGAATTGACTAGCTAATTAAAGTAGATCAGCTTTGTTTTTGGCAATATCTTATTTGTTGTCACCACATCCTTCTCCGTAGCCACAGAAGGAAGAAGCAAGTTCTTCACTTCCATTGGTACTTAACGCTTTATTTAGGTTTAGGATGATATTAACATGTGAGAATATGTATAGATTGAAAGTAGAAGAATTGTCATCAAACAACTCGGTAAAAGTGGAAACTAAGAAATAAATGTTCAACTACCACAGACAAGGCACGAAGATTAAGGATGCTCGGTCCCTCATTTGCGTTTTCGAATTTTGATTTTCTAGGGAGATTCAACCATAGACTCTTTTATACTAGCAGTTGCAGTCATGGATTTTAGCCTTCCTTTTTACTTCCGCTCTTCCCTATCCAGAGCATTTTTTAATATTCTCACAGCCATAACCTACATCCTTTTTCAAACATTCAACGCGCCGAAGAAAATTAAGGTTGTGATTAATTGTCTTTGTATCAAGCAAAGAGCCAGATCTTTCCATTGTCTCCTTTATTTAGAGAAGGTTTTACCATGCTTGTAATGGTATTCGGGTAGTGTAGTGGATTGTTTTTAGTTTTGGACACGAGGCCTCCTGAGGGCATTTCGTTGACTTACTGCACCCCCAGTTTTGTGGATATCCTTCGAAAGCCATCAAGCATCTTTGATTGGGTTGGCACAGGGTTAAAGGCTTTCCAAATCGTTGAATTACATTTATAAATCTTTATTGATGATCTCAAAGATAACATTTCTCTATGAACCTGCTTAGAGAAGGAATCTAAGATATTTCTCTATGGAGTCTTCTTTGTTATGAGAAGATGATTAGGAGCATGTAGATTTTTGTTTTTTAACAAATATCCATGCATGCATTCAAATTAAGAGGTTTTTAAATAGTATATACTCCTAATTGAGTTAAACACTTGTCAATAATTTCAGAAGCTTAAACATTGATAATTTAATCTTAGAAACTCATTTGATTAAATTATGTTATTTTGAAAACAAAAGCTTCTCATATATGTTATTTTGCCCCCAAAATACATATTTCGAGAATCGTTGGGGAGAAAACAAATCAATAAACCCCAAAGTTATGGCAAATGAGTCAATCTTGGGGGCAAAATAACTAAAACTTTTTCTATGGCGTGTTCATCAAGCACGATTTATTCTCTTTCTTTGGTTGGGAGATTTATTTATTTATTTATTGGCTAATTATTCTATTATTATTTGTAGAGAAAAAGGATAAAAAAAGCTAGGTTTGAATCGCCCGAAATTGGTAACATTATTTCGCTATCCAATACTTCTTCATCCATCACAACTAACGGATTACTAGAATCTGGATAAGTCTATTCGAGCTTTCTTACGTTCTCCTTCCTTGGCTTATGATTTTTGGGATGAAACATGCATGGAGATGAGGCCAGAGAAAATCACAGATGCGGCTGAGAATATCCACATAAATTTTTTGCTTGCTAAAAACGTGTGTTTTCCGTGGAGGACATGATAAGAATTGAAATAGTTAAGCTCCGTAAACAAATTTGTCAATCTAAGGAGTAAAATAGTATACGAAAAATTCATCTAGCTGAGAAGAGTTTGCTCAAAACCCGACTCTCCACCAACGATATGGCAAATTAGAACCGGTCCTAATTTTTTTTCTCCCAAGGGCGACCAAAGCTATTTTCGATAAATATTGAAAAAATTCGTGACACTTCCGCCGGAGATACCCCGGATTCTACCAACTCCTAAACCTTGTTCTGGTGTTTGGATAACTTTTATTTTCTGGAGTACATTCTATATATATATTGTAGACATTAAGACGTGGTAGACAAGTTTTCAGGTCAACACTCAACAATCTGAGGGAGGTCCTTCCGACGCAAGTTCTTAAATACAAGCAAAGCATATTCTCGAACTTCGATCATGATAGGTTAATACAACTGTTAGTATCTGGACAGCCAATTGCGACAGCAAGATTAGGAGGTAGACTTGATGGCAAACGTGATATGAATTAAGATTGTGATCTCATTGTTGGTGGAATAATGCCAAGGGATACAGTATGTTCTCCTGGCATCTAATTCAGCTGGCAAATTCCACAGTACAATCGCTAATTATTCAACATATTTTAATTTTGCTTCCTACATGTATATATATGGAGGGTAAACATAAGGCAAAACCAATTTATAAGAAATTTCTCTTCATCCACCAACCGCCCCAATATTTTAAGCCAACCCATTTGTATCAGACAATTCGTTGTCATCCACCAAACCTTGTACCGCAATATCATTTTCGATTTTCTCAGCCATCTAACCAAGAACATCTTCTCCATGGGTAACATTCTAAACAAGAATACTGGGTCTCATGTTGATCGAGACAACAAGCCGCAGCCAGAGTCTCATGCACCGGAGAAGCACCAACCTGGGAATCCATCCGATGGGCAGAAGATAGTTCCGTCAGAGGCTGAGCCGTCCAAAGCTGAAAGTTCAAAAAATTTAGGCTTTGATAATCCTCAATCGTCAGTAAGAAATGGTCAGCTTCGAAAAAATGCTGGCGACATGTGTGATAACTGTTATAGGATTCATCAGAAGGCAGAGGGGAAAGCAGTTGATCCAAGGTTGCTGACCGTACTAGAATATTTCAGACAACTCTACGTTCGACAAGAAGACGTGTTCAAGACAAGTTTTCCCGATCTTCACCCGGAGATTGATGAGCTATTTAAGAAGCATGGTGCAGTGTTATCCCAAGCAAAATATAGTCGAACGAAAGTTCGCACTGTGCAAAGGAGTTTGAGCACTGGATCGTCACGCGAGATATCTGGGGATGATTTGAAGCTCGAAAGGTTCAAGGTAAAGACTTTAGATTTAGGCGGTGGTGTCAAACAAGGTGGCAAAGGAGGTCTCGATGATAAAACTAAGGGAGGTGCAGCCAAGTAAGATATTGGAATCGGAAAATAAAGGGTTCTAAGGAATCTTGATGACAATTTGTGTGGCATATTCTTTGCTTCAGAGATATCTAAATAAACAGCATGCTGCAGCTAAAGGGGAATTCAAGATCTAGATGGTTCAGATAGAACTTCAGGAAATCATTCACAGTGCATTTGTAGTGAATTGATTGGCAAGAAAGGTAACTTACATACCACACAATATCTGAGAATAATGTGAATTCTTTTTTATTCTTTGTTTGTACAGATGATCTATTTGTTTCAAAAGATGTTACGACCAACTACCTCTTTGGCATAAATTGTTTCTTTGCTTTGCCTTACGTCTAGATCTTGCTCAATGGGTTCATCTTGAAGGTTCTGACGCTAATGCGTGCTATTCAGATATAAAGATTTACACTATCTTCTAGAAAAAGGATTTTTTTTTTGGCAAGTAAAAACACGAATAAAAGAACTTGCGCCTATTTGTTCTCCGAAATTTATGAGTTCGATGTCAGGCAAGGAAATATTTCCATGCATCGATTTGGCAGCATTTGTTACAAAATTTTATTCTTTCATAATTGCTAGCTTACAGAAAAAGGATCATTTCTCATATATAAGTTATCTACAATTGGGATAACACTAAATCAGTTTTAACATGCCCCTCACCGTAATAGTCTAGCTCAAATTATTACCACGGTGCTAGTACAACCTCTAGTATTCTAACATGTGGTTGGTTGATCAACTGCAAAATTGTCCAAATGGAGCTTCTAAAATCTGACTTCTTCAACCCATACAGCAAACTCTTAACCTCTTGCTTAGTTTAAAGGTCCATCCCTTAGTAACAACTAAGAAAGTTGCTTTTGATAATCATCAACACTGCCAATTTGTTGCAAATGAGTTAAATCGGCAAAATGACATGGAAACTTTTTGCCAAACCTATCCATGAAATCATTGACAAGTTGCTTCCAAGTAATTGGTGCTCTAGGTGAACACCTCTAATCCAATCAAAAGGATTAGAGTTTCCATAAAATCGTGGGAAATCAAATCTGAGTTGTAATTGCCATTTGGCAAAGCTAGCATCATATTGTGAGCCCTTCCTATATCCATTCCCACTACCATTACTGTTATTGTCATTCATTTTACACATCAATGATCCCACATTGCCATCCATTTTAGCTTATAAGGCAACAAACATTTGCATCATAGTTTCTTGCATCTTTTTGAGATGGTGATCCCATTCGCATTCTGATCCAAAACCTTCCTCCTTATGTGCGGTCTGATACACATTGGATTGACGGGCTCTGAGACCAAATTGTTACAAGACTTACTTGAGACATTATAATCCTCCCTTTTATTGAGAAATCTTCAAAATGAACCCACTTGAGATAAACTGTGATTTTATCTCCCGAAGCAACCTTTTTTTAACCTTATAAATAATAGAAAACATCAATCTTCTCTTAAGAACCATGATTGGAGGTCTAACCCAAGACTAGTTTTGATGACAAATTGCAAACCTCAAAACTCCAACCAATGGATTAATTCTGCAAAATCCAAAAATAAACTAACAAAACAAAATTGCCAATTGCAATAGAGCATATGGATATTAACAAAAATCCAATTACAATCACCAAAAAGCGATAATCCAAATGAAGAAGAACATCTAATCAGATTCCTTTGAGGGAGTCCGTACCTCCCAAGAGCTTTCCAAGCTTTTTCAATGCCCTTTTCCACCAAGGGAGAATTTTCTTCACCAAGGTTGATCTCTTGGTGATTCATCGTCCCACTCCCTCCTTTCCTACTAATTCAAGCAATACAAGCAATCCACGACCCTCTTTAATAGTGAAGAAACTTACTAGTATTGAAATGGAAGAGCTACAAGCTTGTGGTCTATGTTATAATTGTGATGAAAAGTCTTGTTCTACTTACCATTGTAAGTGGTTGCTTTGTTTGAAAACTACTAAATTAGAGGATTATGTAAAGGAGGAACTAGTGCTAGAAGGGGTAAAAGAGGCTAACTGGCTCCCAAACTATCATAAACCATGAAGTTCTCAGGATATTTGACATGTGAACAACAAAGACTTATGTATTTGGTTGATACCAGCAGCATACAAAATTTCATATATGTAGGAATGGCAAGAAGGGAAAGATTACAACCGATTAAGCATGGATTCTTGGAGGTGAAAATGGAAAATGGGGATAAGGTACTCAGTGAGGTTGTGTGCAAAAGTGTAGAGGTCTATTTCCAAGGTTCTTACCTTTTCATGGATTGGCATGTATTAGAGTTAGTAGGGAATACAATGGTGTTAGGAATGCCATGGTTTCATGCACTTGATAAGGTATTATGAGATTTTCTTTAGCTTATCATGTAGTACACATGAAAATGTAATGTGATTAAGTTGCAAGGGATCTCCATGCCAACTAATAGGTTGGTAGAAATGGACCGAATCAACAAAGATCTTTGTAAGGAGGGATTAGGAGTGTTATTATAGATTTTGGCAATTAGTTATGTTAAGGAGGAATGAAATTGGGGCAATATACACGAATTGTTAAGCCATTATGAAGATTTTTTAAGGAACCTAAGTTGTTACCTCCTAGAGACACCAAGATCATGGAACTCTTTTAAAGGATGAGAATCAATCTATTTTGTACGCCTTTATAGATATCCCTCCTTTCAAAAAGAAGAGATGAAAACATTGTGTTGATTGATATCTTTAGGAGTAGTCAGGCTTAATATAAGCCCTTTCTTATCACTAGTGTAGTTGATAAAGAAAAATGATAACTTTTGAAGGATGTATGTAGATTATAAAATGCTTAACTAGCACACTATTAAGAATAAATTTCTTATACCTATAATAGAATAAATTTCTTATACATGCAATAGATGAATTATTAGATGAGTTACATGTCGCACAAAATTTTTTAAAGTTAGATTTATGCCCAAGTTATCACTAAATTGGATGCATTATTAGGACATAACTTTTGAGTGTGCATTCCACACTTATCATGAAGAATATACCATCAACCTTTAAGGCCATGATGAATACAATATATTGAGATTTCCTTTATAAATTTATTTTGGTTTTCTTCAACATCTTGATATGTAGTTACAATTAGGAGGATCATCTCATGCATGTGAAATTGCACTATGAACTTTAAGAGGTCTCAAACTATTTGTCAAATTGTTGAAGTGTGAATTTGGGAATAAGTTTAACTATACGGGGCATATAGTAAGAATAAATGGGTAGGCATGTATTAGGACAAAATCTGCTTAGTCTTAAAGTGACAATGACTAAGGGCTATTAAAGGTTTATGAGGTTTTCTTGGATTCATAAGGTATTATAAACAATTTATTGCAGGATATGATACCATAGCAAGATTGCTACGAATTTGCTCAAGAAGAATGGTTTTGGGTGGAATGAAGATGCAAAAGAAGGCTTTTCTAGCTCTTAAGCATGCCATGAGAAGATAATAAAGTATGTTGTCTGCGCAAGTCACTATATAGTCTAAAACAAGCATCTGAATAATGGTTTCAAAAGTTTGCATAAATTTTGCTTGAGATAAACTATCACTTTAATCAAGAGAGGATAGTTGAAGGATCATACGCATCACATGTATCCACTAAACAACAACAAGCTAATCTATCAAGTAAACTCATTGGTATTCAATAACATCATTTTCTACTTGACAAGCTGAGAATGTTTGACTTATATATAGAGCACTAGCTTGAGTAGAGCTGTTAAAAAAATTATGCATTTAGTGCAATGGAAAGTTGCGTCTAGAAGAGTTTTCCTTATTAACCGGTGGACTAAGCATCTGAATAATGGTTTCAAAAGTTTGCATAAATTTTGCTTGAGATAAACTATCACTTTAATCAAGAGAGGATAGTTGAAGGATCATACGCATCACATGTATCCACTAAACAACAACAAGCTAATCTATCAAGTAAACTCATTGGTATTCAATAACATCATTTTCTACTTGACAAGCTGAGAATGTTTGACTTATATATAGAGCACTAGCTTGAGTAGAGCTGTTAAAAAAATTATGCATTTAGTGCAATGGAAAGTTGCGTCTAGAAGAGTTTTCCTTATTAACCGGTGGACTAAGCTATTATACAATTTATTGTATTGTGTGTAGGATAATGGCATAAATCATTTATTCAAATGTGTATAGTATTTTTTTTTTTTGGTTATTCATTATTTCTTCTTGTTTCATATTCATTGTAGAGACATTTTTTATCAATGAAATTGCACATATTTCAACCATTGTCAATGTTAAAGAATTACTTTAGAAGCATGATGAAATTGTACATATTTCAACCATTATCAATGTTAAAAAATTACTTTTAAGTGAAACTTTGAATCCATTACTAGAGCACTGTGAAAGTCTTGAGTCGCTGGGTCCTTGGCCTCTGTTTGCTACTTTCTCCTTCTTCTTTTTTGTGTGGCTCTTAAGCTAGAACGTTATGTCTACGATTCTTTGCTTCTCCATATCAATATTCTAAACAAGATAAAATTGATGATGATGACCTTATAGGCTAAAATCCATTAGATTAAGATATTTTGCAAAAAGTTTTGGTGGGATAGAATATGTCCTCATCTTTAGATAAATCATCGTTGGCACTTGATAATGACCTTTGGAGGTCAACTTAGACACCTCTTATTTTATATCAGAAGGGCCAATGGAAGAAGGTGAATTTGGCCTTTAAAAGGACAAAAGGCTTTTAATCCATTCTTTTTAAGTACAATCAAATGGAAAAATTGTGCCAATTGTATGGCTAAGTGGAAGCTATCAAAATGACAAGGAAAGAGAGCAAATTATTGAAGTTATGTTGCGCTTTCCACAAAATAACTAACACTCCCCACTTGGTTGTAGGGTTAGGTTGCCAATTGACTATCCATTTCGCTCAATCCAAAGAAGAAGAGTACAGAAAACAGAAAGGGCGCTCCGAAAAGGTGCTTGTCCTTCTGCCACTTACCCATAGAATATATCTTTTGCCTAGACAAAACGAAAATGCTACTTACAGAATATTTTCTTAGCAGGCATGTTTCACATCATCGGGTTCATAGGATACTGTTCTTTCATCTCAAATAAATTAGTTTTTGTCACGAACAGATGGTATTACTCTCCTCTTTATTATAGTGGTAAGTTTGTTGAAATTCAGTCAATACTAGAGTTGGTAGATATATGCTTTTATAATCTTTTCAATCATCACAAGTTACTATCTCAATGGTTTAAAGTACTAAATCAAACAGCTAACGTCCTTGTAATTCATCCATTTAATATGAGATATAAATGTCACCTTTGACAGTAACAAAACTCTGCTCCCTTTTTTTTATGTTGTCACCATAACTTACTTTGGCTATGATGTATCAATAAAATTCGATATTACGTTGTATGCAACTAGTGTAGAACTTGATATATACATACTTCCGTAATCCACTTGTTCGTTATTAAGCTTAATTAATTTGATGTATTAAAAATTTGATTGTTGCATAAAATAAAATATTATATCTTAGTCAATTACTTGAAAAGTATTCGGTTCAAGTTTAAATTTTAGAACACTTGAAAGTAACAAAATGGTTGATGTATTGGTTGTGACGTCCCGATATAATAAGATGTTACCCAATATGCAACTTGTGTAGATCTCGATATACACATACTTTCGAAACCCACTTGTTCAATATCAAGCCTAATTAATTTGACATATAGAAAATTTGTTATGTCAGATTCAAGTTTGTATCTTAATTAACTTAGTGCGAATCTCAGAACTCAGCACGCTTGTTGGTCGTGCAGCATAGTATTCCAAATAGACGCCGATGGAGGTAGATGTCATCAGAGTGTCTTTTTCTTTGCTGGGGGAGGACATGCACTTCCCTTCAAGCTTGGAAAAGCAGACGTGATTCACTTTACTTCATTGCAGTTTGAAATGGTGATAATTACCATTGAAAGACAACCAACAAAGACAAAGACAAAGACAAAAAGAAGCTGCTGCTCGACTTTCTCACCGCACAATCGTGAACCTTTTTTGAAATATCCAAAAAAGATCATTTCGGTCTCTCTTGAGCAGTACCAATAATGTGGTCGTACTATGAAAATCATTTGTGTCGTCCATTTCGTTTAAGAAAACTGCGACACCCTGTATACTAATTCCAGAATAATTCTATAGAATATGTTCTCAAATTTCTAACCTTCACTACTAAAAGAAATAGTTCATACTTTCTTTTGTTTTCATGTTAGAAAGTTCATTAAGTCTTTTAATCAATAACAAGTTGCGAATTATCTATTTAAAATAAGGTTTGATACATTAATATATCAACCTAAAAGGACCTATATTTGAGAAGATACGTATTTGTATGCTTTTTAATTATTTTCAAGTATCTCAATAAGATATATATGTACAAGATGATGTCCAAAAGATAAATTCCTGATGTGAAATTTAAATTAAAAGAATAACACTCTCACTTGTAGATTAGTCTTTGAGTTGAATTTTTTGACCTCTTAACTTGGTATTAGAGTCCTAGTTAAATTTACATTCCATCTCCTATAACCTTAAACCCAGTGATATTTGGTAGGTAGGATGAAAAGATCTAGTAGGAATTTATTTCATTATTTTATGTGCTAGTGATTATTGAATTACATTATTTATCTTTCACCTAATAGTTCTTCTCATCTCTTCTTTCTCACCTAATGGATCCAAATGTTGTTGAGAAAGTCACAAAGAACACTAAAGTGCAAAAAGCAAGGGTAAACAAAATGCATGAAAAAGGAGCGGGAACTAGAATCAAATAGACAGACAACTCAAGCAACTCGAAGGGCAAGCAACGTCGGTCAAACAAAGGCAGCCCAGATGAAAAGCAGAGCTGTAAAGCGCAGGACTCGAGAAACCAGAACCGTAGCAAGGATCCTACACCATTAAATATAATTCCACTTTCCAATTTATTTAATCTACTTCATATAAGTGACGTAATGAAGCATGTGGAGTCACGCCTCCAGATTCATCAGTTTCTAACACTTGGACTAACCCTAATTAACAATCATTTTCTCCCATCATTTCTCATAATCCTGGTTTCGTCTTATTTTAATTTTCCCCTCTACCAAACAAAAGAATACATAAATCCCAACAAGAAAACGCCACGTGTCTTCATTGCATAAATGAGCTGATTATAATTTCTTAAATTTACAATGATCGCTTTAGGAAGATTAGGGTAATCTGTGCTGTTAATATTTTAAGTAAAGACTGTACGATTTAGAATACTAAGGAAGGCAAGATTTGGAAATGATTACTTTACCCAATAAAAGGGTGACACTAGAGTACACCCTACTCTTTGCATCCAACCAGGGCCCGCCACTGTATTTTTCTTCATTTTTGGAACATTGCATTTTATTTTCTTTTAGTAAATGATTCTTTTACTGTTTTTCAAAATTAAGAATTACGAAGATGCTAGCATTTTACGTAATCAATGAAATAATCTGAGATTTTGTTAGAGATAATTTGAGGTTTATTCTTCTCATCTCATATGGAGTATAATAAATTAAGAAAAATGAGTATTGTTTGGGAAGTTGCTATGGAATTGCAAATATTCAATTACCTAGTGGCAAAAGAATAACTAGAATCTTGAATTGCATAAAGGAGATAGGCAAATCTATGTGAAGAGAACAATTGGATTCCATCCCACCCAGGTTAGAGTGGCTTTGGATCTGACTCTATGAAATCTCTATATCCCACATGAGTCCAGGCAGCTGAAAAGTCCATCCCTGCCATTTGTCAGTCTCTTCCTGATAATCTCGCAGTTCCTCCGTATGAACAGTAGGCTTGCTCACTTCCTAGCTCTGTCTAATCACATCGTGGTTCCATCTCCGCTGCTTCTTTACTTTCTGCAACAATGAAACAGTCAACCGCATGCCCTTTTTTCAGAAACGACTACTTTTTGTGATAGCTCTGATGGGTAGAAGTCTGATCTGGGTTTCATATGATAGTAGCTCCAACTCTCTGAGTGGGAATTTTATGCTCTTTTAGTGTTTCTGAGACTAGAATTATGGGAGGAGAATTCACATGATGATAGCTCTTTCACTTTTGCCTCTTTGTTCTTTTGGGGAAGTTTAGTCTTTTGAATAATTATTTTGGTGTGGTATTGCTTGGGAAAAATGATATCTTCCGGGATAAACTTGGTGATGACGGTGATAGGATTTGGGGTGAGCACCATGTTCATCGTGTTTGTGTGCACGCGTCTCGTTTGCGCTCGGATTCACTTGAATGCTTCCAGGCGCTCCTTTCCTGTCGCTTACAGATCCGATGTCAGTACCGTAAGCCATTTCCTTTTTCACTGATTGTGTTTTATGTGTTTTTGATTTGGCGTATTCAAGAGAAGTATTCTATTTTAAGGGGCAAAGCCCGGGGTTTATTTTGGCATATTCGCATACTGTGGTGCTGGAATTCGAACTCCCTAGGATTCGAAATCCCATTAATGGATGCAAAAAAAAAAAAAGGGTCATCCTTCAAGCCGGGTTTTGATGGTTTGTTTCTGTACCTTGGGAAAACTATTTATCTTGGTTTCATAGAAACTACTAGCACTGATTCTAGTTTTCTTTCAACTTTTATGGGTTTTCTCTGTCAATCTTATGTAATTCGATTTTGGCAGTTGTCGCATTTATCTGTCTTATAGTAGTTTGTGTTTTAACTGACCACTCTAGTTGAGATGGAGAAGTTGAAAATTAGTGCCATCTGTTTGAATTGTTGGGTTTTCCTGGGTAATACTATCTTTCACTCATTTCCTTTGTAGCAGTTGAACTACCTTAAATAGATTGCTCTGCCTTGGGCGTGCACTTACATCATTCACTCTTTCATTGTGTAGCTGGAGCGAGGTTTGCATGGTCTTGAACGTGTGGTTATGGCGAAATTTCCTACAAAGAAGTACAACGATGAATTTTTCTTGGCTTCAGAAAATGCTCAGTATGTTCTTTCTCATGTTCTCGAATTCTTCAATGTACTGGCATTTGTGTGTTTCTTCTATGTAATGAATTTTCTTCACTCTCGATGATTATTCTTTGCCAATCATTTTTACAAGGTCTGATCTTTTTGGTACTTTCCTGCTGTGAAAGCATCACATCAAGTGTGAGTCAGTAAAAAAAAAAAAAAAAACTAAGTTCCTCTGGTAATCTAACGTTAGGGTGAGCTCTGAGGAGTTTAAGAGTTATGATAATACTCTGAATCAAAATTTTGGCTAATCGTTTTCCTACATCTGTGCATTTGTGTAGTTATCTGGTATGCATAAAAATACTCTTGGAGAAGTTTTTGTCATTATGCACATTCCTAGATTTAACTGCATAAAGCATGGATCACCCTTCTCTCGTTGATTTACCTCCTTGATGCTATCTTTATTTGTGGGTTGGATCTAACGCCAGACTTACTTTAGGGGGGGACAACTACCTCATATTTCTAGGATTATTCTTATTCCGCCAACTAATCTTTGTCAATTTGTAGATAAACATGGTGTCCCTTGATGATGTAGACTGGAAGTCCCATTATTTTGATGGGTTATCAATGGTGCTGGAACTCACTGTTGATTGATGGACCTTTATAGGAAGTTTATTTTGTATTAGTGGAAATCTGTTTGTTTCATTTAGACAATTTTCCCATGGTGGAGGCATATCTGATGGTTTCTTGTTGAATTTTCTGTTAGTTCAGATGGTTCAATCATGCAATCTACTTTGTGGAAACATTTCACATGGATAATCGTAGTTTAGTGGTATTCCATGGACTTGAAATCTACGAAGGCCTTACTGAGAATTTAAACACGTAGCTCAACATTTGGAATGTTTCTTTCCTGACCATTTGGACTGATTATGGATAGCTAATATTCTTGTAGACCTGTGCTAAAAGTTTGGAGACGTTGTTGCTCAAACATTCGCTGGTCATTTGAATTTTCCTTTACTTGATTAAGCAGCATCTGATGTTTAGAGGCGTAAGTGATCTGCTGCTACTATTGATTCAATCAAGCTGGAGCTGCTGAGGACATGAGTTCATTAGAACCCAAAATAAGTTGCGATCCTTGCTGTGAAACTGGACTGCTTGAAGTTTTAGTGTTCCTTCTAATGGCCTAGTTTCCCTTAATGCAGTAGCTTAGGCACTACTAGAGGGAATTAGATATTAGGAGGATATCTTTCTCTGAATACTCTTTTCTATCTGTATTACCCTCCAGTCAGTCCAGTGTCAAATTCTCTCTTCAGTCCAGAGGCCATCCCTCTTTGAAGTCACCAACTCAGATATGTACCATCTCGTGTCGATTTTTGAAAAGTTATGTTTTTTTGTAATTACTTGATCTATGGGTACACTGACAATCATCACATTATAGCTCTGTTTCGACCAATATCAGTAGTTGTTTGAACTTTTTGTACAAGTTGCATGTCTATTCTGGTGCTTTGATCTTTAATTCATTTGTCTTTGTTTCTGCTGGCTTATATCTATAACATCTGGTTGCAATAAGCATCTGAAAAATGGCAACATGGTTGTGGTGGTTAAAAGCTTTACTTAACAAGATAAGGCTCTAATATTGATCTTCCAATATATAGATATAACCTGGCAAAGAGACAACTGCAAGAACATTATCCTAGTCTGAAACTTTTCTCCATGTAGCAGTTTCGTAATCATTTGATGATTCATGTGATGATGTTCTGCATTGGGCAAAGTTAAGTAGAAGTAAGCATTTTCTTGCTAATATCACAAGTTTGATGAACCCGGACATGAACCTTTTTGTAATGCTTCGTCTGGCCTATCCAGACTAATCTTGGCATTAATCCATGGCATCAATTAAGTTAGGTTTTGCAATAAATTTTGTTTTTTTGACATGGTGTTGTTTTTCCTCGGATTTTCTTTTCTGTTGTTTTCCTCAAAATTTCCTTGCCATATATGTCACTGCAAATGAAAAGACTGCAGTTCTTATCTCTTCTTGGTAGAATGTGACGCTTGCACTTTTGAGTTGTAGCCTAAACGAATAAGAGATTTATATATAATCTAGATGTTTTCAGGAAGCATGAGAAGAGAAATATATTTTTAATAGTCTCACTCAGATGAGCTATCTTTAGCATTTTTTCTTTTATTTTCTTGTTTCTTTGATTCTTTTCTGTTTCTGTTCTCAAATTTTGTATTTTATTAAGAAATAGAAGTTAGTGGAAGGTCAAATTTTTGGTAACTTCAGTGAAGACCTTTGTGCTGTGCTATTCTCAAAAGCCGCTTAATTGTAGCAGTGCTTTAGATTTGGGTTTTCATTTTATTTCCTGCTTATATGTCTTCCTAATGAAATGTAACATATGTTGCAGATGCACCGTTTGTCTGGCAGAATTCCATGGTGAAGATACATTGCGTATTCTCCCCCACTGTGGTCACTTCTTCCATGTGAGCTGCATAGACATTTGGCTGCAGCAACATTCAACTTGTCCTGTTTGTCGGATATCATTACGTGAGTTTCCTGAGAGAAAACGCTTAATGCAACCATTGTTCAGTTCAGCTGTTCGATCGCACTATGGTGGAGTGTCTCTTAACACCCATTCTTATTCCTGTGAAGCTAATAATGGGTTTCCACCAAGGATTCATAACAGCCATGGGATGAATCCCATTCAAGAGGATCATTGTATGCCTGAGGGTAACAGGGCAGAAGCTGGGGAGAACATCTCCCCATTAAGTGAGGAAATTAGATCACAGAAAACTCAGGGAACCAAGCATGTAGAGAGCCCCTCCAATCCCTGAATTCACCATTATCTCGGAATATAAGCTCCATTCATCAGGACTTTGGGAATTACTCCGGAGATTCAAGTGTCCAAAGAATTGAGTTGTATGCGTTGGAGCTGTAAACGAGGAAGCTTATCTTGTTTTCTGTTGTGGCTTATTGTATATATTGCAAAGATTGATTTGCTTTACCTTTTTCAATTCTCCCTTTTGCAGTGACTAGCATTAGCAGTTTTGTAAGCTTCAGTTGTATAAACAAAGTGACTTCAATATCTTAGAAGGTGTTAGTTAATTCATCTCTATCTCTCTCTCTCTCTCCGTAGAACCACTTTGAGTTTGCAGACAACGTTAATCGGATGTACTCTGTAGAACCACATTGGATCCAGTTGAGATGAGCTTTATGTCGTCAGGCAATCTGTGGTGTATGAAGGTTAACTTTTCCAAAGAAAAGCATCCCAACTGATGCTGCACTATCAGATTCGTCATCCACGAATCCGATTAGAAGTCGGGAGAGCGAAATCCTTCTATTTGATTGCCTAGATTCTTGTCGGTCGGTTGAAATATTTTGTCGCCTGTCCACATCCAGGTAACTGAAACTGTCGGCAAAGGTGTCTTGCTCGCCAACCACCTAAATCCACTGTAGAGTGATATTTTGACAATAAAGGTGATAATGTGCCACAATAGTAGATTACTTCAATGACAAGCAAATGGTTTAAATTTTCAATTTTAACAATTAAGAGCTTAAGTTTTTCCTAATGTCAAATAAGTCATCTTGTTTTGTCCATAACAAAGAATAAGAATAGGTCATTTATACTAAGAATTATGTTAAAAAGTTTAGAAGTAACTGCACCCAAAATAAATTTAGATCTCCTCTCCTCCCTTCTAGAAGGACATAATGGTGGTAGATGGAATATGAACAGAGACCCATTTGTAAGAAGAAATCCATCTTTATCTCCAACCTCCATCAACTACTAAAAAGGTCCCCGGTTCTTTCTCCACCCTTAAAAGACAACGATGGGGAGCTTTACCCTCCATGCCTTTGCAATTATAGAATGTATAGATATATTCTTTGCATTACATTATCAGAACATCATGAAAATGGAACCTGAAACCATGGCCAGTTTGCCACCAGATCCGGTGCCCACGTCCCTCCTTTGCATGATTAGTTTCCCTACCTTTCAGGTTCAAACTCTTGATATTTTTCATTTTTGATGTAATACCTTCCAACAACCGAAGCCTGGTTATAGACTTCATTTTAAATACTTTGTTTCCCCATTTAAGGAGAGCAGAGCACATAACTGCAAAAGGTTATCAAAGTCGGACCATAAATACCACTTAGGTAGCCATTAATTAAGAACTCTTCCTTCTGCGACTCATCCGTTTACAGGTTCACTTCACCAGTTCAACTACTCCGCAACCACTTGTCTTTATTCCTGTTATTTAGGCCTCTGGTTTTGGAAGATCACTGCCGCTTGTTTTCTCAAACCTGTCACGCAACAAACAACACAAATACTCCTACATGAAAGACAGGGAGTGTTCAACACTCATTAAATTGCACGTAGTTTTTTAAAGATCATGTCGTCGAGGAGATTTATTTCTTTCACGTCTAGAATTTCTCTGCGTGAAGCCATGGCAGATACAGGGCAAGTAATGCTCTCAACAAACTTGGATCTTAAGGGCCCTCAACACAAGGTCCTTTGACGTGTGAAATTTTTGAACCAGGGTAAAAGAACACCAAAAATACAAGGAAGACAACACATAGAACCTAAAACGCTTGCTATCGGGCTTCAACAGGGGCATAAAGAAGACATACTGGAAAAGTTCGTGCAAGATGATGTGACGGTATATTTTCATGGGTTAAAAACTCGACAATATTGAAGGTACAAAGTTGAATATTTACGGGGATTATAAAAGCATAGCATTTATAACTCTGAAAAACTGGCTCCAGGGATGGCGAAAGCATATGTATAGAGAAGGTCATGCTGATGCTGCTGCTGGGGACACTGCACGGCGAAGCATAATAGTCCCCCACTAAAGCCAACAAAGTTTGAGTGCTCATAAATCCGGGGTTGTTGATGGGGTGGTCCAGCCTTCCATCATGGGTGGTTGACAGCTTAAAAACACCGACTTCTTGCGGAAGAAAAGCATTGGAAAGACGAAGTTGCTTTGTAGCACTCGAATTTAATGAGTCTTGTTAGCAAATTTGTCTACCTTGCCATTAATTTTTCTGCGCACAGAAGCTCCTTCCTTTCAGTCTTCAACCTGTACTTTCCTTTCTCTTTGGCCTTTTCCAACGTCACAGGACTGGATCTATGTTCTCACCTTAAATAGTTTAACATGCCATATGAACAAGTGTAAGTGATATTTTGGTTCACGATTTCCAAGAACTGACGGGGATTACAAATCAAAGCTTAAGGAAATGGTGGGTACAAAGTTTTCTCAAACCGACCTTTTTCCTGAACTAAAAGCGGAAAAGACAGACTACCGGCATCTGGCCTATGAATCTTGCCCCCAGGGTAAAAGCCAGGTCCACAATTTGGGGGCCAAGCTGAATGGGTTATTACCCAAGTAAAGGAATTTTGTCCTGCATTTTTTCCTAATTATACAGATTATTGAAAACATGCCTTTAGCAAATGGCCTGCGTCTGACTGCTAAAAGAGAGAAGAAGAAGAAGAAAAGGGCCCCTGTCCGTCCTTTACTCCCTAAATCGCCTCTTCTCTATTATATATAGTATAGTTTATATTATATATATGTGTGTGTTTCTTCAGTTTTTCCCGAGAAACAACCAGAAATCAGGATAATCCAGCATAAGTAGAAGGAAACTATTCGGTGGAAGGAAACGTAACATTGCGAAAGACATGAAGCAGCCATGAGAGGATGAGCAAAATCAAAATATAATCAGAACAAACAGGACCTCGTCCTTCATTTATCATCACTTAATTTCAGAGCAGATAACTCAGACAACAAAAGGAAATCTAAGAATATTAGTGCGGAATATCAAGCGTATTTGTAGCATATATGAATTCGTAGAAGTTATTAAAATTCCTCCTTAAACTCTGGGCTTGACCATAGCTCTGAGAGTATTCTTCATTACCACAGTGAACTCCAACTTTCCATCAAACTCCAACTTGGTATTGGGTGGGTAAGCGCTCCACTCGAACTCCTGCACCATTCTGGCTAGCATAAGATGAATATGCACAGTGGCCATGCCCAGACCAGGACAGATCCTCCTACCAACACCAAATGGCATCATTTTCACCCCAGTTACCCCAGTTATATCGGCATCATCTCTGCCCGAGATGAACCTGTCCGGGTCGAACTTCTCCGGGTTCGACCACAGTTTTGGGTCCTCACCCATGAAATGTATGTAACACTCAACATTTGCGTCTGTCGGTATGTCGTACCCTGCCAGCTTTGTTTGCTCTGTCACTGCATGAGTCAATACGAAGTACGTAGGTGGGTGCTTACGAAGCAATTCCTTTACCACTGCTTGAAGATACGGCATGTTGTCTGTATCCTTCTCGTCCACTTTTCGATCCCCCGCAGTCCTTTTGATCTCCTCGTAGAGCTTTTCTTGAATTTCTGGGTTCTCTATGAGTCGGCCAATACCCCATTCGACGGCGGTAGCTGTCGTATCAGTTCCACCATTGAGGAATTCGGAGCAAAGTGTGACCAATTCAGGGTCGGTAGGTGATGAAGTTCGCCCTTCGATCTTGAGGTCAAAAAGGGTGTCGAGGTATGAAAACGAGGTTGCAGCTTTATCAGATCCGGGGTTTTGGATTGCCTTCCTACGCCGATGTATGAATGGGACTAGATAGTCAACTTGCTCTTTTCGAACTTCCAGAACTCTGCTCTTCTGCTTTGGGAAAAAGATGCCCAAAATTGGAAGATAATCGTCAATTCTTGGGTCCAGAGTGAGTAAGACAGTTTTCAATATATGATCTATTCTCTCAATTGCCTTTTCCTCCATTTCGAGGCCGAAACACATGGCTAAAAGGATACAGAATACGGCGAACCGAGCATTGTTTAGAACCCAAACAGCCCCATCGTTCGCCTTGGCCTCCGCACGAATCCTGCTGATGAGTTTGTCCATTGCGGCCTCTCTCACGTCGCGGAACTCCTTGAGCCGACTCGAACTAAGCATGTTTTGCACCATGTTCCGTCTCAAGGACCGCCAGACAGGCCCATAAACCGCCGCATTGACAGTGAACTTGTTGCTGCTAAAGACGTTTCGTGTCGGATTCTCTCTAGGCCGACTTGCATAGAGCGGACCCTTCTCGATGAATGCTTCGTGGGCTAGTTTGGCATCGCTAAGAATAATCAATGTTCTAGTCCCCATCTTTAATGTAAAGATTGGACCGTACTTTGATCGAATCTCTTCTGCGTATTGGAAAAAAGGTTTTCCCGATCCTGCAACTTGGAAGAGGTTTCCAACGATAGGCCATCCTGGCGGCCCTGGAGGAAGGTTGAGCGGCTTTGATTTGTTTTTTCGTGTGAGGAAGAAAATTAAGCCTGAAAGAACGAAAGCTAGCACTGTGAAGAAGAGATGATAGTTCGAAGACAGTGTAACAGAAGACAAAGACAGGGAAGCCATTTCGAGAGGGCAGAGAGAAAAGTGAGGCAGGGAAATGAAGTGAAGAAGAGGTAGAGCTTTGTTGATGCTATAAACGGGAGTAGCATGAAATTGCAGGTGGGTTCAATAAAAGCTGGCTAAGGTAAGCAACCAGAATACTGCTTTGGTGGGTGCAAAATTTTAAATACTGCTGCATAGGGAAAGTAATAGTCGAACAAAAACCACGGGCAGGAGCGATTAGGGTGGCTGACGGCCACATGCATTTATTGCATGCAACTACTTGATTGGTATGAAACTGAAAATGAGGGCAAGTAAATTCAGGGTTGAATAGAGAAGTGGAGAAAGTCGTGACTTTGGCTCACAGTTCAAAGAGCTAAAAGGTTCAGAAAATCGAGAGGATATGGAATTTTCTCTTTTGGGCCTGAGAATGTAGCCTACTAGAAAAGCAAGATACTTCAGCCAGTGACCAGCCTTTTTACTTTACATGTAACAGAGGAACTAAGCTGGCCAAATGCATTCATAATCCGGCAGACCTTTTTCTACTTCAGGGAAAGTACTTAATTTGGGTGACTCTGGCCTTGGAAAGATAAAATTTAATATCAATAACTCAATGCACTCATTCTTTCCTCTCATGAAAAGTGAACTATATTATCATACTGATCAGTTTTGTTAAAGGAAAAAATGGATAAAGGCAATGCCACATCAGCAAACACAAAAGCAACACTTGTCACCGCGTCAACCCTAAGAGAAGAGAAGACGCATTCTTTTTACACCAAATGGAGTGACGTAGCCGCTTGCTTGATTTCCATCCCGATTCAATCCAGACCTTCTTTGACCAAGAAAGGCAACTCTAGTAAATTCTTCACGTTGTATTCGACCAGGAAAGGAAACGACATCACGAGAACAAAATCGACCGTCTACTCTTTGCGCAGCAAGCACAGCAAGCTTAGCCACTCGAGAATGTCCAAATTCATCCTAGATCCCCTTCGAGCTAGGAGAGGGAAAAAGGTCACCCAAAGTAAATCCACCATTAAGTTGTCTTCCTCTCTCGGAAAATAAGGCGTTAATAACTTACCTGCCCAAACGAATCATCCCTCCATCGCTGAATGATGAACAGCGACATTCATAGAATTAGGTCATCAATAGAGATTGATTTCTTCTTCAATGTACAGATTGCTTTTTGAAGAAACTTGTAGTGGAATAGGTGAAGTAACGCATGAAAGAGGCACACATAGCGATTTGGTATATTCACACTTGCCAATGAAATGGTTTGTTTATAGTATAATTTAGTTAGAATAATAATTTCTACAATATATTTGTAGAATTTCATATATAAATTATCAAAACAATATATTAAAGATAGTTCAATTTCACCAAAAAGCAAGTAAAGCACAAAAATGGATAACAATTTAATGTTTTCAAAAAGTGATGCCCAATGTAATGTACTTTGATCATTCATTACACAAATTTCATACTTGTATGTTTCATATATTTTCCATCACTAATCATTGTTGACAAAGATAAGCATTTTAAAATCAAGATCATCTCATCTTCAATGACCCATGCAATCATTTTCTTTGATAATATTTGACTTTACATGCATCTGTTGATTTGCATCCGTGTGTTAGTGTAGTAAATGATACATTTCAAGAATTTTTATAGCTTCTCTTTTAATCATACAATCAATACTTTGAATTCTAAAGAAGGGATTACTACACATACCTTATGCATCTTGTAATATATATAAAGAAGAATCAAGTTCTTCCCATTCAAACACATTGCAACCTTATAAGATTTTGGCTTATGTAAGAAAAACCTTCAAAAGTGTACCATTCTTATAATATGACGCAAATATTTCATTCCATAATTCCTTATCATGTTATCATGTTCCAATAATGAATAATTAAAAGGATGCTTACCAATTTCAGCACATTATTCATCATACAATATTTATCCTCATAATAGGCCTATTATTGGTCATGACATAGAAGATGCAGTGGTATATTTTTTCTCATCTAAGAAGTTACTGAGAGCTATTAATGATACTTTGTTGTGCCTAGTTCCAAAAACCTCCAATCCTAGTTGCATGAAGGATTTCAGACCAATTATTTGTTGTAATGTTCTTTATAAAGTGATCTCTAAATTGCTTGTAGAAATGATAAGTCTTATTTTCCTTATTATGGTTAGCCAAAATCAAACTGCTTTTATTAGGAGTCGTTAGATATCTAAAAATATTATGCTTTGTCAAGAATTGCTTCATAATAATCACAAAGGAGGAAAAGGTAAACATGTTGCCATTAAAATTGACCTCATGAAAGCTTATGATATGGTTAAATGGGATGCGGTATTAGGAGTTTTACAAGCTATTCATACTCCTCAATTGTTGATTGATTTGATTGGCAAATGCATTACTACTACTAGCTTTTCTATGAACTTCAATGTTGAGCATGTTAGCTACTTTCAAGGCTCCAATGGATTAAGGCAAGGAGATCATTTGTCTCTTTATTTATTTGTCCTTATTATAGAAATTCTTAATAGGCTTATTATTGAGAAAACTTCTACTTCTACTTTCAAATATCATTGGTGATATAACAAAGAGAAAATCACTCACCTTTACTTTGTTGATGACTTATTTTTATTTGCACATGGGGATGTTAATTCAGTGTTATGGCTCATTTATGCTTTGAAGGACTTTGCAGAACTCACAGGTTTACGTTTTAATCCTCGCAAATGCCAGATATTTTTTCAAGGCTTACTGAGTAAGAAAAGCATTTGATTTTAGATCATACACCCTTCTATGAAGAAACACTTCTATTTGTACCTTTTGGATATAAATGTTCCTTCTCCCAAAGTGAGAAGAAGATTAAATACTCTTTATGAGTGGGAAATTCAGAAGATCATAAAAGTCACAAAGTTACTTGACATATTGTTTGTTCACCTAAAAAGGAAGGAGGACTTGGGTTACTAGATCTTAAAGTGTGGAATAAGGTTTTGTTGAGGATGTCACTCTGGAATCTCATCAATTATCCAAGCTTGTCTTTATAGAATAGATGGATTTATAATACTAAATGCAGGAGAATTTCAATTAAGCACCTTGACATCAAAAGAAATATAACATGGAGTTGAGGTCTTTTTAAGTTACGCCAAACTCTCTTATCTACGCTCGCCAAACATCCTTTTTCCAAACAATGGACATGACTAAGTTTTGATCCACAAATTTGGCCAACTAGCTCAAGATAGCCAAATGAAGTTAATCCCAGAGCATTTGCTTGCCTAAATTGTTCTTGGGATAGGGAAGCAAGCCATCTACATATCCTTTTTTTTTTTTTTGCTAAAGAGTAGGAGAATAAACTAACTACTCTAGATCTCATAGTTAGTGTCCTCGTTAAGTGTTTTAGTGGCTAAGGTTGAGCCTAGCACGTTTAAAGGTGACAAATAATATAGGTCTTTATAGGGATTGTGACTCTGACTTTGGCTAGTTAAAGATGAAGCTACCATGGTTAGGAAGAAAGGGATTGTGTAGGCAAAAGAAAGAAACACTATGGGCAAAATGGGTAGGAGCCAGTTGAATGTGTTAAGAAGAATGATGAGATGTTGTCATACAACTAACATCAATGTTTAGAAAGCTCGTAACATAATAAAGCAACAAAAACACCAAGAATGCCCTTGAAATAGAAAACGCAGCAAAAAATGAGTACCTTGATGAAGAAAACCATAAATGAGGAGCATCGATGGTTCTTTCAAGATCTAGATGGAGAAAACTTCCATCATTTTAAGCTTGCTCAAGATACCATGAAGAAACTTGCAACAAAATAGATGAAGTAATGCATGAAAGAGAAACATGTTTTGTGAGAATTGCTCATAAAGATTTGGTATTTTCACTCTTGCCAATAAAATGGTTTGTTTATAGTATAAGTATAAAAGGAAAAGTAAAGAACTCAAACGAGCCTAACCTATGTAATGGGTTCTAGCCCATGAACAAACTAAAGAATGCAACAATGACTAAAGGCCCACAAACACCATATTTCAATACTTTTTCCTTATAAATTTGTCTAGCATAGGACTATAAATAAGGATTAATTCTGATATATTTTCATCAAAAAATCTATTGCGACTTTTCCCCTTTGTTCTTTGGGTCTTTGTTATTTAGGCTAAAGTGTTTAGTTTTCTGTAATGTTTGGATTCCAATGTCTTGCCTTCTTGTTCTAGCTATTACATAAGTGCAAGAGCAAGTAGCACTCCAAGTACTAAATCAATAAGAGCCAATGGTGGGGGTTATTGGAGTTTGGCTTGGAGAGCTTTGTTCCTATTGTATTTAAACTTGTAAAACCTATCATTTCACCTAACTCACCTTTAAATCAAAGCAAAATGACTACAACCACAGATAGATAATCAAATAATAAAATGATATATGTAGTGAAGGTCCATTATCTAATCTAAAAATTAACTTGAGAGTTGGTGGAATCTACTATCTTAGAAGTAAGATATTTAATAGTTTCCTTAGCAATGTGAGACTTATTGCTCAACATGCCCCCTCACGATGATAATCATATCATTAGACTATCATGGTACTGCATTATGTAAGTAATATCTTGGACTTAGCTAATAGGAGCCCATAGGGGTGCTAAGAGAAATCCTAACTCTAATACCATATTAAAAGACCTATTATCCAACTCAAACGTCCATTCCAAAGGTGATAGAACCCATTATCTTATAAGCAAGAGATTTTATAATTTCCTTAGCAATATGGAATTTTTTGCCCAACAATATGGTATTAGGAGAATTAGACATTACTTTTAGGAATTTTTTAAAAGCATTTCTAATTTTTTAATAAACACTCACATCTACAAATGCAATTAGTATGAAACTTAAGACTAAAAAATTTCAAACAATACCTACTCCTACTTGAACAAAGCACTTGTTGACAAGAGCATTATTAATACATCTCATCCTCATAATTGGCATAAAATCCCTTTGGATAAAGCATAAGAGCTAGGGGGTTGTAAAAAGTCTTTAAAAGGACATGCAAGAGATACAATTCTTGACATGAAAACATTGGTTGTGAGTGTAACAACCTAAAACCAAAGGGACATTTTCATCTCCTTATTTTCTCATTTTAAAGGTATTCTTTAATGTTATAGGCATTTTTTTCTATTGTCTACGAGGATAGTGTGATGCCATAGATAAGTGAGCCAAAGACGTTTCATAATGGATAGCGTGGGAAGTACATTATGGACTTCACATGCGACAGAGCAAATCGCAAAGATGAAAACCATGAGGGCATTGACCGGTGAACAAGCGAAAGCATTGTATCATGTGGCTCCACTTGTAAGTTTGTAGCTCATGTATTCGAATTTTCCAATAAAAAATTCATATATGCGGATAAGATTCTGTGATTTTTTTTTTCTTCTCTTTTGAGTTTTTTGTCATAAAAATTTATTTGGGCTAATATATGTAAAAATATGTATTTTAAGAAAACAGGAAATTATTATCTTTGAGTATAAAATCATTCACTAGATTCTCAAGTTCAGCACTTCACTCCACAGTTTTAACTACTTTTCAAATAGAACTTCTCATCAATTTTTTCGCCAATTTACATAAAGACTTAGCCTCGTCTTAGTTGTACTCACAAATACTAATCAAAACTAGAAAAAAATTGAAAAAAAAAAAAGTAGCTAATGGAGGATGGTTTGGTCATTCAGCAAATAAGCAAGCCATAAAGCATCGCCTCCAAGCTAGTAGGGTTTTATATTAGTTGTATTAAGAAACCAGTATAAAATAATTGAATTACCAATTCTAAAAATGACTTTTAACTTCTGGAGTTAGCTTCAAAAAATGATAGAAAAGTGATTCAGTAAGGCCAAAAACTAATGGTCGTTATTTTTCTTGACACCTTTTATGAATTTCAATTATAATTGTATTCATGTAGGTGTCATCGATAAACTATAGGAATCATAGCAATGATTATATATTTGTTATTTATCATTCGCTATTGGATGAGATTGCTTATTTATTTCATAATTTACATCAATTAAATGAGATTTGTACTTTTGATATCTTGGACAGCAAATGAGTCTATCATCTAATAACTCCGTCATCACTCATTGATAATTAGAATAAAGGGGGTTCGAAAATAATTGGCACAAAAGTTTCTCATGGTTAGGATTGGAGAGAAAATTAATAAGTCTAAATATATTCCATATGTTTTATAGGAATATTCTAAAATTTATTCTCATCTATATTGACTAGAATTCTTAATAGTATTTGGTTAAGACTCTTAGCAATATTCGGCTAAGATTCCTTTTAGTGCTAATATAAAAAGAGAGGACCATAGGAAAACCTAAAAGGCCAAAAGAGAAGCAAAAACTAAGGTTACACTTCATGAGGCCAGCAGCCCGTGCTTCATGAGAGCAACAACCAGAGGTTGCTTTGTGTAATAACCACTATCCAAGAGAGAATAAAGTATCTTTCTATAAGTGCTAAGAACAGTTGTGTAAGAGGTTATAGCACCTCAAGGTTATGTCAATAATCGTCCTAACTGAGCCACTAGCTGAAATTCCTCTGAGAAGATCCAATAAAAAATGACCACCTTCAAGGAGGTATTCTTTATATGCATATGTGATGTTAACTAACTAAGAAGAACCTTAGTGTTACTAGAAGTCTATCAAAGATAAGCATGAAAAAAAGTGGAATAAATCCATGCAAGAGAAAAAATACCCTTGCATGAGAGTCAGACTTATAATATAATAGTATTATCTAAAGGTAAGAGAGTACTAAAGAATAAATAGGTATTCAAGTTGAAGATACAAGAGAATAGGTCAAAATTGAGGTAGAAGGTACAATTGGTAGAAAAAGGATTTGGCTAAAAGAAGGGCATTGATTTTGAAGAAATATTTTTGCTTGTAGTAAAGACGAAATCTATCCAAATTGTTCTAGGTTTAATTATTAAACTAAATCTAGAAATAGAAAAACTTAATGTAAAGATTGCATTCATTATTGTGATTCAAAAGGAAAAAATTATATGTAACAACTAGAAGGCTTCATATTGATTGACCTCTCTCCTATTGTAAAAACAATAAGAGAGTTGCATAGAGAGAACTAGAAAGGGATGAATCCCCTAAAACTAAAGACATGACATCATTTGTTGATGTACCTAGTAGTGCAGTACCTCAATGACGTGGATAATTATCCTGTTGAATTATAACTAAACCTCTTTTGAGAAAATCCATTAGAAAATGAAAACCACTAAGGGGGTACTATTAAGATGTGCGTGTGATGCTCTCTAACAAGGATATGATGTTGACTGACAAGGGAGAATCTCCTAATGTTGTAAGGAGTTTACTAAAATGAGAATAAGAGTAAAGAAAGTTATGCAAGTAGAAAGACACTTATACGAGAATCATAGTTGTAAGTTAGTCATATTACCTAAAGGATAAAAAGTACTCAAGAACAAATAGGTTTTCATGTTAAGGTCCAATAGAAAAGCTTAAAATCAAGGCACAAGTTACAATTAGTTGTGAAATGACTTTGAAAAAATATTTTCACTTGTAGTGAAGATTATCTCCAACTAAGTTATTCTAACTCCAACTAAGTTATTCTAAATTTAGTTGCTAGACTAAATATAAAGATAGAATAACTAATGTTAAGATTGCATTCTTTCATGATAACTTGGAGGAGGAAATTTATATAAAGCAACCAAAGGAATTCATACAAAAGGATAATGAAAACCTTATGTGTAGATTGAGAAGGGTCTATATGGACCAAAGTAGACATTTCAATAGTGGTATAGAAAGTTTGGCTTTCTAATATTGCAACGTGAATGCAACAAAAGTACCTTGAATCAATGTGCATTCATGAAATACTTTTTGGAGGTCACGTTATCACCCCATTATTGTACACTAATGACATACTAATTGTGGGTCAAGACACTAAGAATATATGCGTCCTACCTATGCGGCTTGGCAAGTTGTGTGTGTGTGTCACAAATGTCTAGCAAGCATGTAAGTGCTATTACTGTTAGTGTTTAAGGAACCAAGTATGTGTCTCACTAACAACAATTACTTTTAGTGTAATAATAGCACCTAAGAGTCCTGTCAAATAGTATCATAATAAGTCGTAGATTCAATCTTTGCTTCCAGCAAGTTGCTCAGGGGAGGGGAAGGGGGATTTTTGGGCTTAGCCAATTGTGCATTTGTGTTCCACGTGACTAGCAAGCCTATGGAAATTTGCTATTAATAACTTTTTAAAAATATTGTATGTACCTCACTAATAGAAATTACTTTCGGTGTAGTGATAACACATTAGAATCCTAACATTATCCGCTTATAAGTAATAAACAAATATGTAATTCTTCATTCTAGGTTTCGTTACATTTCTCAGTTGTCCATTTAAAAGCCACCTTGGGAGGATTAAAAAATAAGGTTTTTAGGGTTAAAGAAACCATAAGAGCTTAAAGACATAAACTCATCTTGTTTCCTCTCTCTATAACAGAAGTTATTTCCCTACAGTACCAAGCATGTAAAGATTATCCCCATCCCCCACCCCCCATGCCGGCGCCTGCCATTCCCCTTTATTCTACTTCAACTTGTGTTCTTCTGGTGGGTTTTTGCTTGGTTTGGTATCTTTCCGCTTTGATCACTCAACAAAATGGAGTCTCAAAAATATTTTAATTGTGCATAATCTTGAGATATTGTAGTGTGCTAAAATGAACGTACTCCAAGTTAAAAGCTAATGTTTAAGTTTGATAATTGTGTAGAAGTGCATGTTATAATAGGGTTATTTATTCACGCCCCAGTGTAAGGAATTGGTTTTCTAGATTACATGCCCGAGTGCTAACCTCGTTTCATAAGAGTCAAGTAAAAGACTCAATAACAAGAGAAGGTAGCTAGAATCCAAATGGTTTGGAGGTTTTGCAAAAGCTAGGTATAAGACTCTAATATCATGTCACAAAGTAATCGGTAAGAGAGAAGGAGACCAAACCTAGAAAAGCTAAATAATGGAGGTAAGAGGAAGTCATCCAACATAAATAAAGAAAGTTATGGGCCACATCTGGAATAGAATGAATAGAAGAAGATTCAATAGTCAAAATTTAAAGAACATAACCATTAATACAAAGATCAAAAAGGATGTCAAAGAAAAAATCTCATCAACTAGGGGTGTAAAGAGTATAAATTGTAATAAGTATTTGTAAGAGTTTTTATATTTTTCAAATGTAATTTTTAAGCTTAGGTAATGGATGACTAATTGAACTATTTCTATACTACAAATTTCTTAATACATAATACATGACATTTTGCCCAAAAAAAATAATATGGTTACAACGTTTCTTATATTAAATTTTAAAAATCGTTATATCATGCAATGCACCTATTTATAATACAGGTATGGACTATATTTCACTATTACTATTGCAATGAACATTAATGCAATCATTTCTATTCTTAAATTGCGACATGACACAATCAATCTCCAACACTGCACAATTCAAATTCTGAACACAAATTAAAGTTGATTTCATGTGAAGTTAAATGGATAGGTAGGTTTCAAATGGTTGGAAAAGTAACTCAATACTCATTTTGGCTCTATCAATCATCTTTCTTTTTTTTTTTTTTTTGGTTGGAATGTTTGAACTGTCAATTATTATTTTTTCGCTAAAGAAGGAACAAGTTTAATTAAAAGAACGGTTTAAATAATTGAATATGCAGTTTTACAGATTATGCTTGTAGAGTTTTTACATTATAGGAATGTACACAGAATGGCAGATCTCAAATCGCTTTTGAAGTGTCTTAACATTCACCTAGGATACAAGCTCATAAAATAGGACCAAGTACACAAATTGCATATCCCTTTCAACTAACAAGAGAATATCAAACATAACATGAATTAACACAACAATAGCATAAACATTAAGTTCAACAACAGCAAAAGCAAATACACGTGTTACAGAGCACAGTCAAAATGGCCCGTTCTGTGATCCATGATTAGAAAGTAAAAATAGAAACCTGAATTCCACAAACTCCATTTACCAAAGTAACGGCAGGTCAAATACCCTATTAGTACTCCAGCCTGCCCGGATGCAACAAAAGTTTGCATATTCATTTGGTACATCATCAGCACAAGAGGTCTTCTTCCAACAGGTCACATCTTGCACATTGTGTGACCCATGTGCGGTCCATGTGCGGTAAACTTAAACAGTGCCGTCGGTGGACAATTTTGGAGTTGAAATTGCCACTGACATTGTTAGGTTTTGACCAAGAAATGAGGTTGGTTGAAATAAAAACGACAAAATTAAAAAAATACTACTAGTAACCCTAAAATTTTGTACATGATATTTATCCAACTTTCGCACGTGAATGACTTGAATAATTCCCGTAAAGAAACCATGTACCTTGATGTTCTATCCTTCATGCAAACAAATATGTAATATTATCCTTGATCAAATAAAAACAATTCAATAACGTGAACCCTTTAACCTTTTCACACGTACCTATGGTTGGGGAAAAAACAAACTCCACCGAATCACTTTCCCTGATCTCCCTTTTCCTCGTTCCTTCCTTTACACTTACCTTCCTTCCTCTTTCTATCTCTCCATCTCTCTCTTGTACAGGTTGTCGGCCATGTCTTTGCAGGTCACGAAGGTCTTTACGAATGAATAGTCAGCACAAAGCACCAAATACAGAGGCAGAGGAACAAAACCTGTCTTTTCGATTATAAGAAGCCCGAACGAGCTCAACCAGCAATAAGCTCCTAAGACACAAAATTAAAAAGGTTTAATGATCAAGGTAACAGACTATTGCATATTTCTTCGTACTTTGTTGTCGCGTATTGACCAAATTCTCCACATACACGCCGATGATTATCACACATGCACTGAGGTAAATAAGCCAAGGAGGTGGTTCTAGTCTCATCGTCAACAAGAAAAAGAGTAGATCGATCTCAGCGGTCATATCATGTCCTTCCTACTGTGCTTGTGAGACGCCTGTACTTGGAGCGGCGTTCTTACCCGTTTTTCACTGTATAAATACCTTATCACCCGCGGATCTTTAGTACCTTCACCAGTCCCCTAAGGACAGGATCTCTTACCACAAACAGAACCGGTGGGTGAGCAATAAATCTACTACTGTGACACGTTTAGATTAGACAGGGCCGTATGGGTGAGAAGAGGTAGGCATGTCGAGGAGTAGATTACTTTTAAACTTACTTGCCATGTTGCTCTTACGACGTGTTGAATTTTTTTGGGGTGGAAGATTGTTGCCTTGGCTCACGCAAACGGAAATGGATGGACTATTGGTCTACCGTTTTCAGCAAAGGACTTCATTCAGAAACCTCACACTTCGTAAGTGGCCTTCGATTTTGGACCAGAGAGAACTCGGTCCGAAACAAGTTCGACCCTTGATGATTCTCAACCATCCAGCCGGGTTAATCTCTGGTGAGGCTTGCAATTTAGGATTAAGTTAGACAAACTTTTTAGCATGCTTGGTCCTAGAACCTTTATATTGAGTCTAAGCTTGATGAGGATGCCCTACAGAAAGATTTACCCCTTCCGCTACAAGTTTCTTTCTTTTCTTCTGCTTGGCAAATGCATCTAAGAACTTCAGGGATTTTAACCACCCAAAACCTCCATGAGTGGAGATACCATTTGGCCTCTGGCAGCTAAGTTATTCCTCCCATCTCATACAATCTTTTGCTTCGAACGGAAGCTTCAAAGGGAGGATGACTCACTAGTTGATCTCTGTTAAACAAATGATCGAGTTTTTTCTTGCTTTTAAAGTTGCATTACTCAATAAGACACCAAAAGGAGCTGTCGCTTACAAAGAATTGGACTTCTTTTAGTCGTGCATTAACATATTCTACCGTAAAACGGGTATCTTCCTTTCTTTTTCAATTGAGCAAGCAACCCAAATGGATTGAAAATCCTCTAGGTGATGAGGTAAAAAGGGGCCGATTAGCAAAAGACCTGCAAAATAGTTTGTTGACCAATTGGAGAACAGATTCATAATATCCATGAACCTCTGGTCTCTCACTAAACACTTGATGCCTCAAGCTCCCAACTGTGGGTTGGCGTTTTTGCAGTTCATCACTTTCTTAGCCCGTCCGTACACATGCTTCCGTACAAAACCTCCCCTTACCTGATACCATTTTGAAGGTACGAAAGAAGACAAAAGAAGACATGAAAATTAAATAAAAAGAATATTGGCACGCCATGGAAAAAAAAAATAGTTGTAGAATTCGCTTAATATCTTATAAACTTCAACTGTAAATTTTTCAATAGGAAAGCCCCTTATGTGGCCACAATAGGGAAGCAATACTTAAGCCTAATTAGTAGGATTTCTAATGAAGATTAGTGATGAGAATCGTCTTGAGTTAGAATTCAGCATAAATCTCTTCTGGTCAGTATTAAGGTCACATCAACGACCAAGTCAGTGACCGTGAGTAGTTGGATTTTATATTGATTGACTGATTAAAAAGGTTGGTCATGGAGCCAAGCTAATTGCCTTTTGATTAATGTAACCCGAATTTATTGACCGAGCGGCCTGGTGTACCCAATAAGAAGGATGGAGCTAAAAAGGTTCTCCCATTTCTCCCACCTATCTCCCCCTCCAAGACGGATCTAAAAGGCAAATGAAATATAGCTATTAAGGAAAATAAATAAATAAATATGTGACTGGGATGGGAAAGATAAGTTCTGAGAAAGTATATCTTTTAAGATTTCATTTTAGAGTTATTCTTACCCACTTGAATAATTATCATACATTTTATCCCTTTTCCCATAGCATCATTACTAACAAATTTTGAGAGATAACAACTTCGAATGAAATAAAACCAAAGTGCCACAATTAATCAATGATAATCGATATCATTAACATTAGAACGTATTAAGCGATGGTTAGGCTATTGTGTTTTGTGTGTGTGTGTGTGTGCTTGTGCTTGTAAGCAAGGATGGATCAATCACGCGGTTCTGCAGCGTCCTCCGTGTGTGTGTCGGTCAGTGAGTGAGAGAAAGAGAGAGAGAGAGAGAAAGAAGATGCAGAGTGGTTGTTTTTAACACAGGAGAAGCAAAAGGAGATAAGACATAGGCAACAAAAGCTTAGGGTAAGCAAAAATAGTATGGCAATCGAATTAGATGGGTTAGGCAGAAAGTATCAAAATAATTATAAAAATCCTATCATCAGTTAAGTTGGATATATCAAGTTTATACACACCTTAAACCGTTCAGAAGCTCCAAGTTAGTCATGCGGGCCCTCAAGTTATTCGTGAAGAAGTTTCAGGTTTCATGGGTATCAACTTCTTGACCTGTGTCTCTTTGTGAGGATAAAACATTGATTTAAGAATATTACTGAGGATTTCATATGAAGTATTTGATGGCATTTCGGGAGATTGATAGTTTCCTTGTAATAGAGTACTGGTACAACGGTTATCCTCTTACATAAGCTCCATACCATATAAAAGTTTTAGGACTGAAAGACAAAACGTTAAAGGAATTAAGCACAAAAGACAAATATTCTTGCTGGAGACATGAAGCTGAAAAAGACTTCACTGGGGTGTTCATGTCAGCGTAAAATCCATATTAAGAACTAATGTGGAAGAAAACAAAAGACAAAGTAAGATTCTTATAGACATAATAGATCTCAATTCAACGGCTTCGATTAAGGCGGTGTCCAGAGCAAAATCAAAGCCTACCCCTTAGAATTTGGGTGTAAGCGCTCTGTTGAGCATTAAGTGCGACGTGAAGCGCCCTTCCTACTCCTTGCTTGTACTGAAAAACAAAACCCTTCACGGAGAAACGCATACATTTCTTGCTCAAAGTAAAGCCCCTGGTCCAGTTACATACATTTAAACAGAACACTTTCGGTTGTTCTTTTCGTAAAAACTGATGTTCTTTCCCTCTCTCAGCAACACACCTTAGTTCTCCTAAAACTTTTGTCTCTCGTCCATCCTAAAGCAACTATCATGATCGAGAAGATGTGAAAGTGATATTGATGCTATTTGAAGTGCTTTAGCGTCTTTAATGGGATTAAAACACTTACATTATGGAGACGACGCCTACCCACAAATTACTAAGATGATGACAAAAGCTGACCATCCGATTCTCGCCCAAGAACGAGAGAAATACAGGCAGAAAACAAAAAAGGAAGTGAAAAACCTTAAAACCCGAACTATTATTTGAACAAAGGTACAGAAAACCCACTTCAAACTTCTGTTAGCATATTAAGTAAGCCTCTCAACCGATATAATGCCATGGAGTGACCTATGCTATATATTCGGCATAAAGACCTCTAAGCTTCCACTTCAGCTTGGAGTGACGAACATATACAGATTCCAAACTCACAAAACTTCTAACAGGAAACGTAAGCTATCTCCCAAACCACAGAATGCCATAAACCTTACCTTCTGAACAAGTTAAATGGACGAGTACTTTTAAGAAGAACTCGAGTTCTTTCTTGCTGGAGCTAAACTTGCTGGTTCTTTCCTTTGTTTGGCTTCACACCATATTTCTCCCACACGTTTTCTGCTTCATTACGAGAGTAGTTACAATGGACATGGGGGCCTACGTTGGCACTTGAAGTTGGGAGGGCCTCAACAGTCAGCTGAAGTCCCATGCTGTCGGGCCTTTGTTGGTAAGAATTAAGCTGCTGAAAAAGACCGCTGGATCTCAAATCCAAGTCTTCTTTGTGCTTCTTGTTAGACTCCATTGCCTTGTTATGATAGATGCTGATATTTTCCCATTTTTGTTTATCGTCGAGTGCACTTCGATCACGTCCTGAACAGCCCATTTTCGATTTTTCCTTATAGTCGATCGCACTTCGATCACGTCCCAAAGAGCCCATTTTGGCTGCTATCTCCTCCCAAAGACCTTCTTCCAAATAGCCACCTTCTTGGAATCGCAACTCCAAGTTAGTTCTTAGTTGCATAAAACTTGAAATCTCCGATTCAGTCCATCGTTTATTCTCAATGGTTTCGTTGAGAAATTCCTTCTCGTTTTCATCCTGGTTTTCCTTGAGGCTTTGAGTTTCTGCAGTCATTGGTTCAGGCAGTGGAAATACCTCTAGTCCTTTCCCTACAAATTTCTTTAAAGATTCCATTAATGCGGCATCTCGAGCTTCAACCCATGCTCTCTCTTTAGCCCAGAGTTCATGAACTTCCTGATCAAAACGGGCTGCCTCTTGCTTCCTCCATTCTTCCTCTTTAGAATCCCTCTCCTGTTCTCTATGTTCAATAGTCCTCAACATCCTATCCATCCAAGCCTCTTGTGTTTCTATTATCTTCCTCATCTGCGAGTCCACAAACTCCTCAATCTTAGCTTTCCAGCTTTTTTTAGCTTTAGCATTACGTTGTCCCTCATTTGTCCCTTTCTGCTTCCCTTGATTCATCATGAAGGCAATGGCAGAAAGATCATCATCATTGTTTTCCGAGGAAGAAGTCTCGAATTCAGATGAGTTGGTGAAACTAAGGCTCTCGCACAGCCTTGGGTTCTGAACAACTTCTTGATTCTCTGGGTTAATTGCGCTGCTCGGAATCTGATAAGAAAGGTTGTTTCTTGCAAGATGAACTTCTGAAGCTGAGGCATGCTTACTTGCTCCTCCATAGATTGCCTCCAATTGTCTAAAGAACCTGTAGTGCTTCCCCCCTTGTCTTCCAGCTTTACCTTCCTTAGTTTTCTTATAGTACTTGTACAAGTTCTCAAATTTTTCTTTACACTTCTTCCCACTCCTCTGGTACCCGTGTTCCTCGGCCATTATCCTGTATCAAAACAAAATACCACAACAAATAGGCCAGGGGAAAATTTAACATACGATGGTGTTAATAAGAGCTTAAAAAACAGTTTTTAATGTTTCCCATGGTAGCTCGCCCTTAAGAAAGTTCGAACAAGATGACCATGTGATGTTAGTAAAGACATAAGACACCCTAAAAAAAACACTCTAAGAAGAACCATATCCCTATAAAGGTTTATAGATTTTCTCGGTGTCCTAGTGGAGAAATATTTTAATATAGAATTGGATATAAAATACTCAAAACATTCCACAAAGTCTTCATAAACTATTATTTCTTCTAGATTGACTAGATTCCGTCGCCCTAATTCTGCAAAAGGAGGTTAATAAACAATAAAATAAAGGGTAAAGGGTTTCAAAGATGGAGGAGATAAAGATGAGAAGATAGGGAGAGAGAGAGAGGAAGATAGAGAGAGAGAGAGGAAGATAGAGAGAGAGAGAGAGTGAGAGAGAGATTCTCGGAATAGTCATATCATCATACAATGGGTATTTAAGCAGTCAAAGGAGTCAGCCACATTTCGAAACGAAAACCAGAAAGATCAGAGAATAGAACACCTGAGTCTCTCAGTTAACTCAAATAGTTGTCATTTTTTGGCACTAAACTATAGAATGGAAACAATGAAGTTCATCACTTTTTCGCAGGAATAGTACAAGAACAGAAGGGTATCAGGGAAAGAGGAAAAGCAGTCATCTTCACTGTCAAGAAAAGCAAATAGGGCTTCTCAGGCATCAACCCGTTGGAGAAAAATCACATAAAACCGAGCGGCAAAAGATAGAAAAGCAGAAAACAAAGGAAAAAGAAGAAGTGGGCTACGGGGAAGTTTGTTGAAGTATACCTAGAGACTTCATCCCACAACGGTCCTTTCTGATTAGTCTCTTTGAACTTGGAATCAAGACGAGATCTGATCTCAAGAAGGGTGAGAGTTTCTTGCCTTGGCCATCTAGTGTTTCCACCATCATATCCCATCCACCCACTCTCCATCTGTGAACTACAAAGTGTAGCTGCCGGACTGGTTGCAGTGGCTGTGGTGGGTACACAACTACCGGACTCATGACCAAACCCAACCAGCCCGCGGGGCAAAACCTCACCAACCATAGTAGGCTCGCAATGGAGCGGAGGAGCCACATTCCTGTGCAGGAAGAATGGCTCAGTGGGTTGTGCGATGGCCGGGAAATATTGAGTTCTACCGGCCATGAACTGACGGAAATCGGGGAGGCCGTACTGATCACTCATTTCTTTTAGTTTGTGAGAGAGAGAGTGAGAGAGAGAGAGAGAAAGAGAGAAAGAGAGAGCGAGAGATGTCAAATCCTCTCTGCACAAATATGAGCTTTTTCTTGGGCGACAGGATCCGAGTCTACCGCATTATTCATCAGTTACAGGTACGCATACGCAAAGTCTTCGTAGCCATGTTGTGGGAAAACAGAAAAAGGAAAAAGAAAAAGGCATAGAAAAGCATACACTCCCTCTCTTCACTCTCTCACTCCCGCTCTTCGATGGTGGGAGGGACTGAAAGCTCACGTAATACACAAGTGGGGGTGACAAATGGTGGGAAATTACATAAGGATGATAACATTGTCAGTACTTGTTCAGCTGTCGCGTGGGCAGTGCAATTGATTGAAACTTTTTGACCGACCATATCAACCTCACTTCGAAGCGGCTAAGCCATGGCTCCTCTGTTTCCCAATTCTATCTTTTCCCTCAACTTTGCCTGCTCTTATTTGGAGTTTACCCATTAAACCTATTAAAATTGATCTCTCACAACATAAGAAAATATATTTGTATTTTTTTTTTGTTGATAATTTTTAAAATTCAACATTAGATGTATGTTTATTAAAAAGAAATAAATATATTAAAAATAGTACCCATAAATTAACATTAAGATAAAATACAATTTTTACTGAATATTATTGTTAATATCAGTACTATTCAAAAAATATTGAACCATCTAACATCATTCGAAACCAAGGATTTGTACCAAAAGCACACTCCAATACATTTCACAACCCTTTTATAACAAAACCAAGGGTTTGTACTAAAAGCATAACCCAACCCAAATAACAATTAAGCCCAAAACAAAATATTACAAAGAAATAACACGTAAAGGCAAATCAACATTGGATTAATTTTTTTGTACTCTAGTTAATGCTATCATATTGTGTTATATTGGAATATTTATGATAAGAGTTAATCACTTTAATTATTAACTTGTGTCTACTACACTCTCATACAATTGATCTCGTAGCTTGCCTTAAACTCTAAAACTTAACCAATCAACCCCTAACTTTATTAGTTGAGCAAAACTACTTTTTTGAGAGAGGGAGAGGGGGGTTACAAAAGGAGATACTTTTAGGTACAATAGTTTGATGCCGGAGAAAAGACAAACAGTTACTGCCAGTCTCCTTTTTAATCATTTGTCGAGGACGATGCTAAGAACACGCCACAAAGAACAGATGCTCCCTGTGGCTAAGTTAACACACTCAAAATCATATTTCATCTCTTTTTTTCCAAACTGTTTTGACCCACTTAATGTCTAATGACATGCCCTGATTTGAAAATCCAATTTTTTTTTTTTTTTTGAGTAAAAATGTTCCAATAGACAAAGCAGATGCAAAGAAAGCAAAGGACTTTGGTGTTTGATTAAAAAGAGTATTACCCTGAACTTGAAAGTGAAATGTGGAAATTCATTTGGTCCAAATGAAAAAACAGGCTCTGGGAAAGTGGGTGGTCCCTTTTGCGACTCCTGACGCGTGGCTTTCCAGCTCTTGGATCAGAGGGGGATGATCTGGACCGTCAATTGATTCACGTAAGATTTCAAAAAAAAGAATCTGCCGTCCCCCTCCTGCTGAGACACTGTCATGTCTGAGTACTTACATCAGACGCTGTTCCCCCCTCCTGTCGCCCCTGACGGGTAAGCTCAGCCTTGTCAGGCCGAGCCGCCCCGTCAAGCCGAAAACAAAGATCCTGCTCAAAATGTTTGTTTTTGTTTTTGTTTTTGTTTTATTGAATGAACAGAACAAAAGAAGAAAAAATGATAATTTTATCTTTATCATTGAAAAAAAAACATGTCTCCTGTTTTTTACTTTGTATATAGTAGAGGAAATCTGAGAAACATAATTATGAATGTCCATTTCAGGAAGGAAAAGAAAAGGGCAGAAACCATGAACCAAGAAAAAGAGGATGAATGATGATGAAGTATAGAACGTAGTGATGATTCGAGAGGCCTACTGAGGGAAGGTTGTTTGTCTTTGCCTAAAAGGGAAACGTTAGGAGGGTGGAGCCTACTGCCCCAACAGCTGTATATCACGGCCTTTCATGACATCTTTTGTAAGGTCAGATTGATGGGGGTGGGACTCTGATGGGAAATGGACGATTGGAATAGATGAGGAATAGGAAGAAGATTTTTCCTCAAAAGAGAGAGAAAGAGAGAGAAAGGTCGTGTTCTTTTTGAAGCCATCATTACATAATCTTCTTGTTCAAAAAGATCGCCACCCTTTTTGTTCCCCGCTTTACTCTCAATTCAATGCCTTTAATCTTTGGTCCATCGGACGGTTGACCTCGTCTCACCGGAAGATCGTCTTCTTCCCCCATTCTCAGGCTATTTTTTAAAGTTTACTTGACATGTTCTTAAGCTCCGCTCATGCACCGTCTTGTTGTTTACAAGACAAGAGTTATGTTCCCCTTTTCACTAGGCTATGCTGAAAGAGTATGACCCAAATGACTGCCCAGTGCAAAAACTCTACTGGAATTTCAAGCAATGTGATATGGGTGAAATTCCGTAAAAGAATAGTTGTCAGAAGTAAAACTGAACTGAAAATGAATTTTCTTTCGTTATTTTGGAAAGGGACAAAATATGGATGAGAATAAGGGGAGGGATGAAGAGTTTGGAAGTGCCGAGATCTGATAAGCAGTATCAAATTCCTCTGCGAGAAGATGTTCAGATAGGAAAGCAGAAACAGTGTGATGGGGGACCCCTGGAAGGGGCAGCAGTTTATGTAGGGAGGGTGTTACGATGCGGCTGTATGTGCAGTCAGGTTGGGAGTGGTAACCTGACATGCTTGTTCAAATTTATGAAAGCGTACTGAGGCGGTGCGGCCCACTTGGCAAACAGGGGCCACGGGAAGAATCAGAGATTTAGCTTCACGGCCTGATGAGTCTCACCCTCAGCCAAATGCGACTGGGGGACAAGAACCGCATTACCCTCCTTTCCATGGCCTGATGGAAAGGCAGCATAATGAGACTGATGATGATGCTCGAGCAGCACTTCTTGGGCGGGCGAATAGCCACACAGCTCTTCAATCGATAGCAGCAAAGGTGGAGAAAAGTTGCGGAGTTGGAAGGCAGTGACATCCACAAAATCATACATAGAAGCAGCGGAAAATTGATTTTGATTGATTTGATAGTGATTATATATGTGCATTCCAGAAACTTGCGAATCACTTTCATTTCATAGTAATTATACATCAACAGTTACAACAGTATGGTAGGTGGAATTGTGATATATGAAAACCAACTTAAATTGATAGCGACTTAGACTGCTTGCATCCAATCGAATTGAGTTGAAGAGAAAAAGTAGTACAACAAATAGTTCTGTGAGAAGCCCCAAAGAGCAATTTCAACTCTTCATACTTGCTCAAATATCCATATTCTCTTTCAATAAAGAATAAGATAAACTCCAAAAATTGCATGAGCTGAAATTGATGTTGCTTACCTTGCATACATATAGCCCACGCTTATATAGGCCCAACAGGCCCAATTGTTGCAATCCTAATTCTTCTCTTCTCTATATTAGCCACACCACCCCTATGGCTCCTTCATAACATATGCACATTTGGAGTTTTCATGTACATGATTTGAACGATTGTTTATAAAGACTATTTATGATTTTTTGCTTAAGATCATTTCTTAACATAGTATCATTAGCCAAGAATTTCTCTCATTTCTTCACGTTTTCACATTTTTCCTTCTTTTTTTTTTTTTTTTTTTTGTTCTACACTTCTTTTGAATATTTCATTAAGTACCTTGTGTTCATCCCTTTCCTATGAAAGATAGTTGCAATCCCATTCATTATCAATGTGAATACCACCATTGAGCCACTCCCACTCTTGCGACCATTTTTGTGGCCATTCCCATGCACGTTTAGCTAACCCCAATGACCTTTCTCTTATCCAATCTAGTCATCCTTTTCATTTGCACCCTAATGAGTAGACCAAACTACTTATTATCTCTTAGAAACTAATGGGAGTAGAGCACTATACCAGTTAAAGCCATGATATGGAGATGGCTTTAATGGGGAAGAATTAGCATGGTATAGTTGATCACTTTGTAAAGCAACCTAAGCTAGATTCTCCTATCTACTGTTTTTGGAAACATTGCAATGATGTGGTCCTTTCTTAGATCCTCACTACCCTCACTCTAGAAATCTATAGGACATTCACCCTTGCCATTGATGCTTTGGTGGTTTGGCTTCATCTTCATGACAAGTTTCAACGCAACTGAACTAACCAATGCTACTTAGAATGGGGAAATCGTGGACTAGTACGTTTACCAGCTTAAAAGGCTATGATGCCAATTTGACTCCTATGTAGCCATTTTGTACCCTGAGCTCATCAAAATCCCAGCTTTCTAGCAATTTCAGGAGGATGGAAAAATCATCCAATTCCATAACAAGTTAGACAATGATTTCTCTTCCACCCATTGCAAATTCAACACATTTACCCCATTGCCGTGATTAAGGATGATGAAAGCACTAGCTATTATGCTAGAAACCCTAGTTTGGTCATAATTGCTTGCCTTTGTCGTTGAATCAAAGCTCCATTTGGGGTTGTTTAAAGATATGGTTTTCAAGGTTACAAGTGCTACAGGGAAACTCAAGTAGGTCACAAATGGTTTTTGGACCTCTAGTCACATAAGTTACCCCTCTTTCTCATCTAACCCTTTAGGCCAAGCTGCATTTTCAGTCGATCCACAAGGCCAACCCACTTAATCTCTTAATTTGTGGGCCTACCAAAATAATAGTTTAGGCACTCCTATTTTTCAGCACAACCCATATCATGCTCAAGCTTAAATGGACTTTGTAGATTAAGCAACCCTCTTAGCCATTTGCAAGCATTGTGGCAAAAAGGGCCATCTCATTGAAGATTGTCATTAGCTTAATAAATGCACTTAATGTGGGGTTCGGGTCACACAAAATCAAGGTGCTTCAAGTTTCATAGGTTTCCCCAAAAGAAAAGCAACAAAAAAGCCATTGATAAGCACTAATTTATACATCATGCAATTGTTGATGACAATTCACGTGATAACACCTTACTCACTAAGGAGGATCATAAATAAATTATTGCTTTCATCAAGAAGTAGAAGCAATCCATTTCTAATCCATCACACATCATGGCTCATGCAGCAAGTATATTTCCTAGCCACAAATATTTTTCTCATTGACTTGTAAAGTTAAGGGCCAATGACCATATTACATGTGATTTTAAATGTTTAATTTTTTCTCTATTGCACTCGTTTTTGCTTCAGGTTCTGCTCCACATGCCCCAGTTACTAGTTCTAGTGGCCTAGTTCATGCTCTGCTTTCCCTATTAAGATCAACTAAAGCACTACATTGTACTTGTCTTGGTCCAACTCCTCATTATTGACTGCCTCAATATCGGTTTGGGTGATCAAAGTCCTATGAACGAATAAACATTACCATAAGAGAAGGTAAGTAGCTAATATATCAATAATAGTCTACCCAACATATAAATCCATTGTTTCCTACGGACACTATCATAGACTTTTCATGGACAACAAAGCAATATTGGATTCTTCGCGGTCGTGGAAATAAACTGAACAATGATAATAAGTTCCCAAAACTTTTCAAATGTTATCCTAAAAAGGCCTACAAAATTCACTAAAGTAAGATTATAAGATATTCATTATTTTGCAAAACCATTTATTAATCTATCAACAACAATCATTGTTAGTTGATAATTCTACATCATAGTATAATATATTAACCTTTAGTTTTTGATCAAGATGATGTATGTATTAGGATTTCTTAATTGCTCCCTGTCTTCCTAACTACTCCCTGGTCCAACTTCGTATATTTGTAAAAAAATCAACAAAACCAATCCCCAAAATAAAACCAAATTTAAGAAAAGATTATATACAAATGGTGTGAAAGAACACGCAAACATTGCTGGCAAACTAAACAAACCATCCTTCTTAATAATGACAAGATCACCAAGATGAAACTCACATTTCTCCTAAACTGTTAGGATCATCATGCACTACCATTAGGCCAAAAACTATAGCTAATAACCAGGGCGCTACTTTATTCTCTTAACACTCCCACAAAGGTTATGCTAATCACTTGGGCTTAGGTACTTGGACCAGACTACAAGGCCTCCCCACACCAAGTGCATTTGGACCCCCTTCTATAACTAACTTTTGGCAATGCAAAGCCTCATACCATAGCTCATGTGGCAAGTATATTTCCTAAGCACAAATATTTTTCTCATTGTCTTGTAAAGTTATAGGCCAATAACCATATCATAGGTGATTTTAAATGCTTAATTTTCTTTCTATTGCACTCGATTTTGCTTCAAGTTTTGCTCCAGGTGCCACAATTGCTAGTTTTGGTGGCCCAGTTTATGCTTTTCGTTCCCTATCAAGATTAACTAAAGCACTGCATTATGCTCATCTTGGTCCAACTCTTCCACATTATTGATTGCCTCAATATTAGTTGGGGCGATGAAAGTCCTATGAATGAGGAAAAATTATTGTAAAAGAAGGTAAGTAGCTAAAATGTCAATAATAGTCTACCTAGCATGCTAATCCATTGTTTCCCAAGGTCAATACCACAAACACCATCTTTCACAGTCAACAAAGCAATATCATATTCCTCACAGTCACAAAGATAAACTAAACATTGATTATAACTTCCCAAAAATTTTTAAATGATATCCTAAAAGGGCCTACAAAATTCACTATTGTGTGAGGCATACGTCTTAGGATTTCTTAACTACTCCCCATCTTCCTAACTATTTCATGTCCCAACTTCACATATTGGTAAAAAAATCAACAAAATAAATCCCCAAAATAAAACCAAATTTAAAAAAAAGATTATATACAAATAGTGTGAAAGAACACCCAGACAATTGCCCGTGAACTAAATAGACCATCCTTTTTAATAATGACGAGATCACCAGGATAAAACTCACCCTTCTCCCTAACTGTTAGGATTGTCATGCACTACCATTAGGCTCAAATACTTGGGCCAGCCTATAAGGCCCCCTCCTTACCAAGTCCACTTGGACCCCCCTTTGCAACTAATACTTGGCAATGTAAAGCCTCAAACCATGGCTCATGTGGCAAGTAGATTTCCTAAGTGCAAATATTTTTCTCATTGGCTTATAAAGTTAAGGGCCAATAACCATATTACAAGTGATTTTAAATGCTTAATTTTTTCTCTATTGCACCCAATTTTGCTTCAATTTTTGCTCCACATGTCCTCATTGCTGGTTTTGGTGGCCCAATTCATGCTCCACTTTCCCTATCAAGATCAACTGAAGCATTGAATTATGCTCGTCTTGGTCCAACTCATTCATATTATTGATTGCCTTGATATCAATTGGGGTGACCAAAGCCCTATGAATGAAGAAAAATTATCATAAGAGAAGATAAGTAGCTAAAATATTGATAATTTTCTACCTAGCATACATATCTATTGTTTCCTAAGGACACTATCATAAACACTATCTTTCACTTACAACATAGCAATATCAAATTCCTCATGGTCATGGAGGTAAATTGAACAATGATTATAAGTTTCCAAAAAATTTTAAACGATGTCTTACAAGGGCTTACAAAATTCACTAGAGTAAGATTATAAGATATTTATTTTGCAAAACCATTTATTAATCTATCAACAATAATCATTGTTAGTTGATAATTCTATATCACAATATAATATATTCTAACCTTTGGTTTCCGATTAAGATGACATATGTCTTAGGATTTCCTAATTCCTCTCTAGTCCAACTTCACATATTTGTAAAAGAATCAACAAAATCAATCCCTAAAATAAAACCAAATTTAAGAAAAAATATATACAAATGGTGTAAAAGAACATGCAAACTATTGTCTGCAAACTATATAGACCATCTTTCTTAATAATGATGAGATCACAAGGATAAAACTCACTCTTTTGTTAGACTATTAGAATCGTCATGCACTATCATTAGGCCAAAAACTATAGCTAGTAGTTAGGGAGCTTATTTATTATCTTAACACTCCCATACAGGTCATGCTAACCACTTGGACTCAAGTACTCTAGCCAGCCCATAACACCCCCTCCACACCAAGTCCACTTGGACCCCCCTCTATAGTTAACTCTTGACAATGCAAAGCCCCACACTAAGCAATGGGTGAGTATGAAATGCTATACCTAACTATGTGCTAGATGCCATAAGTTGGGCAATTAGTTCTATTTGAGTATAAGGGAAATGTTGGGCTAAATAAGCCTAACAATCCTTCCTCCCTAAGCATCCTTTTTTATAATGACAAGATCACAAAGATGAAACTTGCCCTTCTCTTAGATTGTCAAAAGGACCCCTTACACATCAAGTCCACTTGGAACCCCTTTTGCAGCTAACTCTTGGCAATGTAGAGCCCCACATTGAGTGGTAGGCAAGCATGAAGTGCTACATCTGACTATGTGCTAAACGCCACAATTTGGGTAGTTAATCTTATTCAAGTACAAAGGAAATGCTAAGCTAAATAAACCCAACAATCTCTCCCCCCTAAGCATTTACTAGGACTCCAACCTGCAACCTAGCTCTATTTCCAATTTTTAGGATCGTTATGCACTACCATCTTGGCCAAAGCTATAACTAGTAGTTAGGACACTACCTTCTTATCTTAACACTCCCACACAAGTTATGCTAACCACTTGGGCTTGAGTACTTGGGCTAGCCCACAAGGCCCCCTTTGCACCAAGTCCATTTAGACCCCCCTTTCGTAGCTAACTCTTGGTAGCGCAAAGCTTCACACTGAGCGGTAAGCAAGCATAAAGTGTTACACTTAACTATGTGCCAAGTGCCACAAGTTGGGTAGTTAGTCTCATTTAATAATAAAGGATATGTTATGCTAAATAAACTTAACATGGATATTGTCCTCAACCTTGTTCTTCCCTTTGTTCTTCCTTGATATAAGGACCAGGAGCATAATGAATTGTGGGGGAGGGAGACAAAAAGGAAAAGGAAGAGAGAGAGGGAGAAGGAGAAGGAAATGAGACAAAGTGAGACTATATGAGACATAATGAATTAAGTACCGCATTCATTACCAATTTATTATTTATACAAAATGTTTGTGTCATTATATTGCTTTTCAAATTTTACTTTTTTTAGGACTTATGAACTAGGATAGTGACCAGAATTGGTAAAGTGAAGCATGATCTTTACTATCTCATGTCTAATTTTGATGTTATAATTTAGAGCTCTCATCAAATATAATATATAATTTTGTACCTAGAAAGAAAAATGATGTTTATGTGAATTCTTCTTCATCTATTACTTGTAATGTTTTGCACTAAAAATTTGGACATTATCTTTTAATGCAATACTTTGCACTTTTGATATTCCAATATCATATATGCATGATATTAAAGCATATTCAATTTGTACCTTTGCCAAGTATACAAGCTCACCATTTCCTAATGGTACCACCATTGCTCTCACTCGTTTTGAATTAATTCATATTGATATATAGGGCATTTATAAGATACCTTTTCACAGAAGGGCTTATTGTTGTCTTACCATCATTAATAAGTACATACTGAAACACAACACTGATACATTCCACCATATTTAGTTTTTTTTCTCCATGGCATCTACCCAATTTAAGGTCCCCATTAAGTGCATTCACATTAACAATGCATAAGATTTTTCTGTTTTTCTTGTACCTCATTCTTTGATTCTCATGGTGTCCTTCATAAGAGCTCATATTCTTACCCTCCACAACAAAATGAAGTGGTTCAAAGGAAACATAGATATTTATTTAATGTCGTTTGGGCACTTTATTTTTAATCTCATTACCCTATTCATTTTCGGAGTGAATTTTTTTCACAACAACCTATTTAATTAATTCCACTACTAGCTCAGTGATGAAAGGACAAACCTAATATGAGAGATTAATTCCATTCTTTGGTTCTCATGGTGTCCTTCATGAAAGCTCTTATTCTTACTCTCCATAACAAAATGAAGTGGTTCAAAGGAAACATAGACAATTATTTAATGTCATTTGGGCACTCTGTTTTTAATCTCATTACCCTATTCATTTTTGGAATGAATGCTTTCTCACAGCAACCTATTTAATTAATTTCACTCCTAGCTCAGTGCTGAAAGGACAAACCCAATATGAGAGATTATTTGGAAAACCACCCATCCTAGACCACCTCTATATCCTTGATTGCTTATGTTATGCATTCAATCTCACCTAAAAAGATAAATTTGGTCATTGATCCATCCCTTCCATATTTATGAGTTATCCTTTTATACAAAAGATATATCGCCTACTTGACATAAATAGTAGCAAATTCTCTGTGAGTCATGATGTTATCTTTCATGAGTTTGTTTTTCATTTAGATCTTCTCATATAGATCTCCTAATTTTTGACTCACCTCCCTCCTTTGTTACTATGCATCCATTATCCTCTAACATTGATATGTAGGATAAATACTCACTTGTTATTGTTCTCCACATTAGCCTAGCTTTAGAATCCATTCCACATTGCCCTTCTATACAATCTACACCACCATTGTAGTCACCACATTGATCAGGAAGAGTAACAAAACTACCTATTTGAACGAATAATTATGTTAGCCAACTATTACACCCTCTTCTATAACACATCCTATATCTTATCTCATGTCTCATCTTAGGCTTTCTCTTCATCATAAACGCTTCATTTGTTCTATCTCTACCATTGTTAAGCCCACCATATGTAATGAAGAAGGATTTTGTTGGAATATATTTTAATGATGTTAGAATATATAAACATTTTGATGATGAAGAAAAAAGGGTATTAGAATATGATAATATTATAATAATTTTGTTGGAATATATTGATGATTGAATGGAATTATAATACAGAAATATTATAATTAATATTTGATCATTTATGAGGCTCTTATAAAGAAAATAATGTTGGATTAATGTGCAGGAAAATGATTAAAAGTTGAAACCCATCCCGCATGAATGAAGCCCAGTCTACGTGCTCATAAACCCAGCCCAGACCAGGATTAAGTGAGTCAAGCCCGTGCAGGCGCAACCCAACCCATGCAAAGCATAACCCAGGCCTGTGCGAAATGCGACCTAGCTCAGAGGTGCGACCCGCCCGCTCACCCGCAACCCAGTTCATCAGCTCCACACTCGACCTGTCCACTCGCCGTGACTTCGCCACTTCATTTAGCCGCCAATTTCAACTCTGATCAAACTACAAAATAGCTCGTTGGAAAGCTAATGAAGAGAAGAATATTTCTATGAAGAAAAATTGAAGACCCATTACTTAGAGAGGATTAATTGGAAGAAATTGTGGAGTTCTTTAAGTTTTAGCCCTAACTGCTCAAAAGTGAAATTAGAAGCAAATTAGAGGGTTTATGAAGACGATTTCAAAGGGCTTTTGTAAGGAAGAAGATGTTCTATCAATCTGTGAAGGACCCACAAAGATTAATTTCAAGATTGAAGATAATTGATGAAGATTTAAGAAAGGCCCAGCAACTCAACCCAGTAATCCAGTTTTTTGGTCTACGAAGCTAACTTAAGTTATGGACTAAACGAGCATTTTGAAGCTTGATTTTAAACGTTTTTAAACCAGAACAAAGCAGAAGCTACTCTGAACTTTGTACCTTCTCAACAGTTTGAAATCCAGTCACCATCACTCCAAAATGGGCAGAAAATCATAGATGTCAGAACGGCTAGTTTTTCACATCTATTCAATAGAGAAACAAAGGAAAATCGTAGTTACAGTTACTGAGATATGAAGAAACGAAAATCCACTTGAGAAGCTGAATATACATCTTGTAAAGCTTGAGTTGAAGTGAAATCTTAGAGAAGTTCTTTTATTCCATTACTCTTTAAGATTACTTGAGATTTCTACTTGTATATGTGCTCATTAGATTCTGAATATTGTTGTGCACATATACTTGATTGTAAATATGAAACCCTAACTTTTTATCATTTGGGGGTTTCATAATTAGGGCTTGATTATCTATTTGTTATCATTAGAAAGCCCTTAGCTTAGCAATCTTCCTATACATTTCATATCTTAAGGAAATTGCTTAAGCTTGTAATAAGTTTAAGAAACTTTGATTTGTTGATGTGTGTTCAAACACACATTGTATTGTAATCCTTAGTGTAAGGATTGTTTGACTCCTTAAGGAGGAGTTGGAAAATGTAGGAGAAAGTTTCTCCTAGCTTTGTAGTAAAGTAAACTTCAACCAGTTATATTAAAGGAAAATAGGGTGGAAGTAGGTGAAAAAGGGCCGAACCACCGTGTAAACTAATGTCTCATCTCTCTTGTGTTTAATTATCTTTGAATGCTTTATTTAATTGCAAAAAGTGATTAAACACAAATTAGAAGTGATTTTTTAAAGAGAAACCTAATTCACCCCCCTCTTAGGTTGCTATAAGATCCAACATATTTGATTCCAAATGGAAGGATGCCATAACCGAAGAGATTAGGGCTTTAAAATCAAATAGCACATAAAAATTGATCTATTTGCTTGCAAGTCGAAGGGCTATTAGATGTAAATGGGTGTATAAGATCAAGTACAAGGTTGATATCATAATTGGTCGTTATAAAGCTCATCTAGTAGCCACAGGATATACTTAACTTAATGGGGTTTAACTATAAAAATACTTTTGCCTCAATAGGAAAGCTTGTCACATCTTCATCAACTTAGCAACAATCCACCAATGGGATATGTATCAAATGAATGTTCACAAAGCCTTCCTCCAAGGTGATCTTGATATAGAGATTTACATGCAACCCCCTAAAGGACTTTGACACAATAAGGGAACTAAAGTTTGCAAACCAAAGAAATCCTTATATGGGCTCAAGCAAGCTTCCAGATAGTCATATAAAAAATTCTCTAATGCATTTCTTCAAGATAGCCTTCACCACTCATAACATGACTACTCATTCTTTTTGAAAAAGACAAGTATAAAGGTCTTCTCATTGTACTTATCTATGTTGATGACATAATTATCACAAAAGGTGACCCAAAAGGCATTAAGTGTTCGAAGAAGTATCTTGGGCTTGTGAAGTATTTTTTAAGGTTTGAGATAGCACATTCTAAATTTGAGATTGTCATAAACCAACGAAAATATGCCTTGGAATTAATTTCTAAATATAGCATGTCATGGTGCAAACTAGTTGATAACCCTATGGAGTAAAATGTAAAGTATTCAAGTATAAAATACAATGAATTCCTTCATAAGGAAGGGATATGACCTTTACCACATGTGAAATCATATGGCTTCGTGACTATTCAAAGATCTCCAAGTACCACTAATTTGTCTTGTAAACCTATATTGTGACAATAAGTCCATAATGAAGATCGTTATTAATCCAATACTTCATGAGAAAACCAAGCACATTGAAATTGATCATCTTTCATCCAAGAAAATATAGTTACTTGTGTCATTCACACCACTCACATCTCCATTTGAGATTAGCCTACAAACTTATTGATAAAGATATTAGGAATACAACAACATTTTCTTTTAAGCAAGTTGGGTATCTATGATTTGTTTCGACTGCTAGCTTAAAGGAGGATGTTGAAATTGATGTTTTTTACCTTACATACACATAACCTACACTCGCACAAGCCTAATAGGCCCAATTGTTGCAACCCTAATTCTTCTCTTTTTCTCCATATAAGCTATGTTATCCTTGTGGCTCCTTTGTAACATCTATTCCTTTGGAGTTTTCATATACATGATTCAAATGATTATTTATAAAATTTGTTTATGATTTTCAATTGAAGATCATTCCTTGACAACATAAAATCAATATATGCATTAAGAATGGGCCTAATAAAAATGGGTCTAAGACTATAATACTCCTCTTCAAGCAAGCTTGAATTTTATGTAAGTCAAAAACTCTTAAGTTTAGACAATAAAGAAAATGTTAAAGGCTCCTAAGTGCATTGGTAAAAATATATGTTAGCAATCAAAGCTATGAATGTGTCATGTAATAATTAAGCCTCACAATAGTTTTTCCTACACATAGTGTTTATCAATTTTTATATGCATAGTACTTTATAGAATATTGAATAGTTGTATATGTCTTATCACTTTATTATCATTAGCAATGGTACTAAACTTCCAAATATGTAGGAAGTCCAATAATCTTAATTATTTCACATATCATAAATGTCATACCATGTACTATGATTTTGCTAACAATCAAGATACTAAAAACTATTATTTTGTTCTCTAGAAAATTAAGGACTTTCTAAGTTTTATGTGATAACCAAACATGATTTTCAAGACATAAGGTTAGTACCACCATAGAAAGCCACTAAATTTGATTTTGAATTTGATGGAAAGAAAAGACCAAGACCCAAAACTTGTTTTACACATCTTAATATCCTAAGGGAAGCCTACATATGAGAGCACTTTGGTGCTTGAATGAATTGATTATGTTATGCTAAAAACTTAGTATCTACCTTAGTGACAATGAGATACATCAATTTACCAATCAATTACTTACACAATTTAGGATTATCCAAAGGGGTTGTCATGGTACACACCATCAACTACACTATCATATTTTTGGAAAGTGAATTTAATACTTTGCTCCATAGGAGTGGAAGCAAGCTTGATACCTAATAAGCTTGTCTCTGATATTAATTTTAGCACATACTTGTATTTGTTTATATATATCCCTTCACATGAATATTGAATTTCAATACAAAGAAAACATTTTGACTCCCTTAAATATTTCATGTGAAATGTGGAATCCAAATATTTCTTTAAATCAACAATGGTAAATGTTTTGTTACTTGTAATAAGTATATCATCTATGTAAATGAATAGGATTACAAATACATCTCTAGCTCTCTTGGTTAAAAAATGCATAAACATAGTGCAATTGGCTAAATCCCATGGCAACGTGTTTTTGTAAAATTGCATTCTACTATCTCAAACCATGTACTTACATAATTGAAACACTAATCTTTTTCCCTTACTATTGAGTTCAACATGAACTTTCATGAAAATATCCTCTAATAAATCATAGTGTAGGAACATATTATGTACATTTAGTTGATAAAGAAGCCAATTATAAACAATCACTATAGAAATAATTGAACATATTAAAATCATTGTGGCAATGTGAGAGAATGTTTCATATAGTCCATACATTCATATAGATTATATTATTTTGACACCCAATGAGTCTTATATCTTTAGTGCTTCCACCAAACTTATATTTTATTTTATATACCCATTTACAACCAATAAGATGTTGTCTAGGAGGAAGCAACACAACCAAGGCCACAAAGGCTTGCACTCTTGCTCTATAGCATCAACCTAATGATTGTTCATCAAGGCCTCCTAATAAGAAAATGACTCTTGTATAGTTGAGATAAATACAATAAAATGTTGGTAATGTGGTGTTGTTTCGGTCATAGTTTATGTGAAGAAACGGGATATCACATACTGTTGGAAGTAGTTGGCAAGGTAGTCAAATATAACTAGATGTTCATATTGGTAGTCATGTAAATCTAATCGAGTAATGTGAAAGATTTGGAGATAGGGCCATTGGTATGTCAGGTACAAAATTGGGTGATCAATTTGGAAAAGGCTCTAAGGGTGGCTCTTAAGAAGGATCTGGGTGTGGTCTTAGTTATGTGGTTCAAGATTCATCAAGTAGAGTGCTAGGAGATAAGCTAATTGGGAAAGTGCTAACTCTTTCTAAAACGAAACTCATGTTCACAAAATCCAACATTGAGGCTTGAAAAATCATTATTTGTGATAGGATTTACAAATGGTAAATCTTTTAGAATGAAAGGTATTGCATCAACATGTAAGAAATTCCACTAGGAGCAAATTTGCTCCAAAGACCAAATATAACAACATAACATTGACATACAAAAACACGAAAGTAGTTGAAAATAAGAGGTTACCATATAGAACCTTATAAGAAGTGTGACAAGAAAATACTAATAAACCTACAAAACATACATTAGGAAATGAATGAAATATAGGAGTGCAATAAATTCAAATTGCATACAATATAATCTTGATTGATAGTTAACATGGGTGATTGCATCCAATCAAAGTAAGCTAAAGAGAAAAATTAGCACAACAAATAGTTCTATGAGACATCCCAAAGGGCAATTTTTCAACTATTCATTGCTCAAATATAAAAAACATTATTAAGTCATACATACATGTTTACAAGCAATAAAAAATATGATAAACTCAATAAATTACATGGCCCCAATATCTATATAGGAAATGGATCTATAGCTTTTGTTTAGCTTGAAATGGTAAGAATGAAGTCTATCCAAGTTTGACCGTGTACAAGTTTTACCATGAGTTATGCTTTCTTATGAAGAGCACTTAGTGATCCTTTGGTTGTAATTGCAAGCAATTAAGAAGTTTATTCTCACATCAAAAGTTAACTCATGAAATGAATAGACACACTCATATTTAACTAGGTACATATACTCACATTTTAACAATGTAGGATAAGACATTCATATGCAACACACCTCGTTGTTGTAATGATCCAATACAAACTATTATGTAGTGTTGCTTTCTGTACAGACTTTAGGCCCCTATTCACCTATATTTATAAGGATGCTAAGAGAGAATTTGGTTTCTGATACCATATCAAGATGCTTATTTCTACCTTAAATGTTAACTTAAAAAGTATGAGGATAAACTCACATTTAACAAAACATTTATACTTATACTTTGTAATATGAGACTAAACATTTACACCATAACATGAGCATAAAGATAAGTCATGTTGCATAGCATTGTGTACCCAATACCTTTTTTTTTTTTTTTTAGTTAGATAAACAAAAATATGGAGATAAAGGAATGCTGAACCTAGAACCTTTTGTAACCAGGCCACCTAAGCTACCAACTAAACAAAGATTAGTTGATCTTGACATCTTTGTCATCAACACTTCAGCAGTGGAGAATGTTGTCTCAACAATATATTGATTGTAGCTTTGGCTGAGGCCAATAATTAATTATAGTTACATGCAAAAAGCATACAGTGGATTGTCTAAAGCAATGCCTTATGGTGGAACAAGCAATAGTTAATTAGGATGACGTTTTCTTTTCATGTAGGCATTCAGGGTTACTCATTACCTATCATGTCTGTGTATGTGAAGCCTTTGTTGCATGGTAATTCCCTTTATAAATCTGTAGGCGATCTGATTGAGGATGCAAAGTGGGCATCTTAGTCGGGAGATTTTGTTTTTTCTACCTTCCATTGCTTTTGCATAAGAGGTTTAAAACCATTGTTCCCTATATTTCGTAAGTCAGTATCTAGCGAACTTTGGTGGGGTGTGTGTTGAAGAAAGGCTTCACAACCTCTATTCTGGTTCATTTACGTAGAAGCGTAAGAAAAATGTATATATTCTTACATGTATATATTAAAAATTATTCTCATATAACACGTGGGTTTAGAAAAAAGACAAGATTATTAGTGATAAGCGATTCGTTGGTGCTTTAGTTATGCCTTTTTGGGTAACAATGTGTTGCCTTCTTGGGCTTGGCTTGTGTCATTGGGCAATTAAAAATGATACCAAAATTCCTTAAAATATATTAAGAAAGGGTATTTACAATTGTTTTAAGCAAAGAAAAAATTAGGTTTAAAATATCCGATTTTCGTTTAAGCGCACGGTTTAGATTTTCCAAAAGGTTAAATCCAAAATTGATGCCCTACGGACCTTGCAATTGCAGGCAGCTAGTGGATGGGCGAAACATGTTAGGGCTCACTTCTATCTCCCATCCACCATTACCATTCTCTCCTCCGATTTTTTCAACTCGAAGACCCTTCTCAGCTTCCCCACACAGAAATCTAAGCTTCTCTTCTTTGCTCCCCATAACGCAATTCCAAATCTGGCGAAAACCCAGGAGATTCCCGGTATTATTTGCAGAGAACAGCGATGGTTTGGGCAAAGATCCCGAGGGTAGTGAAGAAAAAATAGAGGAAGAAACTGGGTCTAATGGTATTGATGATTCGGGGAACGACCTCAAACCCATATTCAATATCAGATGGGGTGATCTGCTAGACACAGATCCTGACAACCTATTGGCCACAGCGTTGACGGGTTTGCTCGCCTGGGCAAGCGTACAGGTGCTCTGGCAGCTCTTCTTTATCTCGCTGGCGATTCTCCTGGCCGCTCTCAAGTACTCTTTCATCGCTGCACTTCTCATTTTTATTCTCATTACCCTTCTGTGAGGGATTTTCTCTCTGTTGATTTTGGTTAGGGATTATACCTGTATAGGTTTTTCTTTCCAAGGTTTTTCTTAAAAACAAAAGGTCCCTTGTTTAATTGAGTTGGGTATTATATTTCATGTATAACTTCATCCCAAATCTCAATTATAATGATTTCTCTTTTAGTTTTCTCAAGTTTGTGTTTTTGGAGTTAGAACTTGTTCAGGCTACGACGCTTGAAGGGGAAATCTGTGATCTTTTTTCTTAATTTTCTCTGTTGTTTGTGCCGGCGAGCATCCTGACCCACCATTACATCAATGGTCCGCTGTTATGTTGTGGTTGTGCTGGAACAGGAAGATAGGCATATACTCCCTTTGGGGACTAACTTCTGAATTCTACTGGGCACATGACCCATAAGAGTGGCGAAGACAGTAATAGTCCCAATCCAATCCAATGGAAATTGGAATTCTCGTCCACCCAAATTCATGTCCAATTCATGACATTGTCCTTTATCCAAATTTCCAAATTTATGTCGCCTTTTAAAGTAGGCCGTTTCTATTTGGCTGAGCCTCCTGTATCGCTGAAAAATGGTAAGCATTGTGGTCTCCTAGGAACTCGTATTAAGGGTGATCGTTTTCACCCACCTTTGATATTGAAGCCTTTCGGGTCCTTTGCTGTCAGCAAGCATTTGAGCAATGATAAAAGATGAACTGTCGCTCAATGTGGCATTTTAAAACAGCAACTCTTTTCAAAAAGAGGAACAGTATATCAAAAGTTGCCACACAAGTATTAAGGTAGTAAGTCCATTAAGCGTCCCCTTTCCACAAGGTACAAACAAGACAGACAGATTATAAGATTCAAAAACACAATATGGAATAATCAACTAGTTTCCTGGTATTTTACATTGTTGAGAGTGTTGTTAGGGAGGCTTCAACACATTAGGGGAAAAAAGGAAGAGAAAAAAGTCTAAGGAGATGTGGCTGTAAATCAACAGAATGTAAATTGCCTTTAGAAATATTGTACTCTACATCCAATCTACTTAAAAAGTGTTTGGTTAATGGACAGCCAAGACATGTCACAAAACTGAGCTTCAAAAGACTTATCGAGGAATTAATGCCAAGTTGTCGCGAAGCCTCTTCAACAGGAGAGAAACATCAAGTCTTCTTATATGCGTGAAACTCCAATTGCAAGCTTATTGTCCTAATCAAATTAATTTGTCAATGGGGTGGGATCATACCAGAACCAAAAAAAAAAAAATTAATAATAATTAATTAATTAATTATTCAAAATTCTTACATAAGTAAGACAACCACCAGAATGAAAATTCATCATGTGCAGTCTCAAACAATAAAAACATGCACTTCCACAACGTATTATACCTATTCATCGTCAAACTTTATCTTCTTTGGAGCAGGCTGAATGTTACCCACCTACAACACAACACAACACGAGAATAAGAAGCAGAAACCAAATCAACCAAAATCAGCATAGGCTTCACAACTTTTATTCTCCACTATATCTGTTAATTCCGAGGCACAATTACTGCACCAACAGGAAACGAGAAACAAAAACAAAGTGTGATTCTTACCATTTCTGGACATTCATATTCAATACCAGCAGCCTCTATTTGCTTTTGCCTTTTCAGATCTCGCTTCATGATCCTTTCCACCAACTTCTGGTGTTCTTCTAATGTCCTTTCCTGAAGAATGATCACGGAACAGCAAAACGTTCCAAAGATTTTCATTTTTCTTTCAAATTTTAATGAAGAAAAACAATAAGCTTCCACATGCTATCTCTTCATATCTGCGTTGTATACCTTATTTTGCTGCTTACGTTCAATTTGAACCCGGTCAACTGGCTTATATCGGTAATTAAAACCTCTCCATCTATAAAAGCAATTATAAAAGAAAAACAATTAAGCAATCAGTGATGTATGAGTTAAAAAGCAAATGCTCTGACTAGCTAAAGAACAAAAGCAACGACAATTGTTCTCAACATGTACATATAGATATCAAAGCAAACATTTTAACACTTCTCATGTTTCGGTTTGCCATACCCTAACCTTATCAACAAAGTACACGTTAACAACAAATCCACTGCATAGAATTTTTGCTTCATCCTGATGTTATCAGAAAGCATCAAAACAGTCCATTCCTATACTGTCTACTCCAACTCTCCACTGATATTTTAAGCATCTATACACTAAATGCAGATTGTTTGCCATACTGAATGAAATTAACTTTACCGTACAGAAAAACAGTTGAAGCATACTTCTATAATATCCAAGAAATGTACTTAAAAGCTTATAAGGATATAATTTCATTTTAACTAATGTTTTTCTTTAACTTCTTCCACACTCAAATATGTCAGGAGGATAAGAAATTAAAAATCACCCCAAGTTTATTAGTTTAGGAAAAACGTATGGAAGCAGGTGAGTAGGATACAAGTGTTTATACAAAATGTTATGACATGACAGAACCAAATTCTGTGCCCCAGAAAAGAGAAGCTTTGAAGAATAAATTTATTAGGACAAGTCAAGAACAACATATCTGCACAAGGTATATACACCTAACAAGAGACCATAAAATTTACTTCCGACTTCCATTGCATGTATAAGAAGAGATTTGAGGAAGTCCCTTATCCCTTCTGTTAATTCTTTCACTCCCCTTCCTTTCCTCCTTCATGTTCATGGACATTATTAAAAAAGCCTAGCAATAATACGGGTCACCTTTTTGTGAAGACCCAGCCTTCTATCACAAAATTTTGAAGACAAAGATACGGAAAAACCCAACTCAAAGGAAAACATTACAATATTGTTTTAGATACTCTTAAAAAATATTTTTTAGATATTATCATCTGTCTGTATCATGAGAACCGACTGCATATATATTAATAAACTACTTACAATTTTGGATGAACATGCTCTTGAGGAATAAGATGAACTTGCAATAAGTGCTCGAATAATAGTTGGTTATGCATACATTCAGCCACAATTTTTGCCACCTGATTACAAAAGGAAATCTTAAGACTGAGAAACTGAACAAAGTTCTGGTGAAGTAATAATAACAACGATAGGAGTGGTTAAAAAGAAATGATCATTAACCTCAGGAGACTCAAATTCGATGAAGCCATAATGCTTTGATTTACCTGTCTATGAGACAAAAAATCGAGGCACAAAGAGAAGTCAGGATCAACAAGGTGAAAATAATTAATCAAGAATTTACTTGAGCAAGTAAGATCTGAACAACAATTATTTTAGTCCGCAAAGATACAATGTTGTGATGATCAAAGGATTACATTCATGCAGCTATCATAGTCCAACAGATTTCTATTTCAGATTGAGAGTATAAACAATTCAATCCATTACTTCATTTGAAAGGCACAAAGAGAATGCCACATGCTATGAATTAATTCATGTTAATCAATTTCAATCCAATGTATATCTGTCCTGAACATGCAACAGAAGAACGGAGTTTTTACAGGTCAACCTAACTTGACGTTTATTCTATAATACCGCAGCTAGACTACATCAACGAAGATCTTTTGGAAAGTTGGCCGCAACCCCAGAAATAACTACAAACAGATGTTTAATGTACTTCACCCATGAAATTTATTAACCTTTACGGCTGCCACATGAACTATAAACCATAAAGCAATCAACTAATAGACAGTATACTCATTAAAATTAAAAAAAAAAAAAAATGGAAAAGCAAGTGAATGAAGACATAATGGCACAACAGCATTTCTTTCCTTTTTTATAATCTGAGAATATCAATTAAGCAGATAAGAACTCTATTTGAGATGACATAAACCACATAAAACAAAAGAGAAGACATCCCAAAGTACAAAAAAGATAATGTCCCTGTTCATAAGTTTGTAGGAAAGAAATGCTGTTATGCCATTATGTCTTCATTCATTTGCTTTTCCATTTTTTATTTTTTATCTGAGATGATATAAACCACATAAAACAAAAGAGAAGACATCCCAAGTACAAAAAAGATAATGTCCTCGTTTATAGGTTTGTAGGAATACAAAACTCTTTAGACATACATATCCAATTTTAAAATTGTAATCAAACTATTACACATAAGACCAGGCGCCTAACCTTTTTATTCCTCGCAATTCTCAATCTTTTGACTTTACCAAATTGTGTAAAGAAACCTTAAATAAATCATAAAATGGAAGTCAGAGAATGGATAGCCCCATAGACACCGTTAGAAATATATAAACGCTCACACTTTCTCATAATCTAAAAACTAGATAACATTACTCAGCATACCTTCCATTTCCTTTTCATAGAACCCATGTGGTATCCGACCAATGTATAGAACTGTCGCTTTTTCCTCAATTGGTTTCTGCTCAGGAATTTTGCGCCCAGGACCACCTTCTAGTGGCTTTGATATGTCAATAAAACAATGGTTGGGTAGTTAAACAAGCATGTAAATGAATACATAAACAGGCATCTAGGATGTAAAAGATAAAAATAACATACCAAGAAATCTGTAGTTTCGATTTTATGAGCAGGAGCCACTGACTTTGATGAAGCTTTCTTCAGATTCTTCTTCAAAGCTTTCTTTGCCTTGGCACCCATCTCACTGGCAAAACAAGAAGACAATAAATGTAACCCTTTTTTAATTCAAGAGGAAAATGACGCTTCTCCAAAAATATGTAGAGCGTTGCCTATTGAAACAAACAGGAATCCAGTAATCCACTTGGTCCTTGAAAGATAACGAAAGAATGAGACACCCAAGCTATGAAAATAAGAGCTTCCATTACATGGTTTAGCTTTTAAAAGAAATTTCATAAAGTCCCAACACAACGGGAAAAAATTAATTGAGAGAAATAATCTATGATGTCCAATATGCAAAAATCACGCAACAAATCAAAAGAAGAAGATAACTACGAGCTAAGAAGGTCTATATTTCAGCAGAGAAGTTCAGTAGAACCCATCAACAAATGCAAAAGAAACCGTCATTACAGAAAGATAACTTCATCGACAATATCCACAAAGAAAGAGAATCCATCCTGCAGTAATAGAATGAACTCAAAGAAACCACACTTTCCGGCTCCCACTCGCTCGCTTTTTCACGGCAGCCAAACTAAGGTAGATATAAACCAGTTAAAGAGCAAAAATTTTACACGCTTCAGAACTTTATGTGACCATTTAAACAACCAAATCAAGCATAATTGAAATACCTCACAACAAAGGAAAAATATAAGACCTAGTGATTTTGGGAAAAAGGTATAACTGAATTCATCTCAAACCCAGAACGCAAATCAGCAAATAAGGTGCCGTTGTGGGCGGTCGCGCTTAAACAGGCATATAGGAGCTTTTCTTAAGCTGTTTGGTAGCCAGGAAAGCGAAGGTAAAAGAAGAGGACATCGAATTGCTGAAGTAATTTGGTTTAGAGAGCATACCTCAAGAAGAAGCAGAACACACAGCTACAACTCGAGCAGTTTGGTTTCGTTTCTTAGTTTCGAGTCTTGGAGACAAACCCCTGGAGTTCTAATAGGTTTTAGGGGAAACGCTATCCAACGGCGGGAGAAGCTGGAAGAAGTGATGCGCCTCCGAGATGGTGACACGTAACGAACCCTAGGGTTTTTATTTTTTTACCTTTTCCTGCGTGGATGGGCTTATTAATTAGAAAAAGTTACTACGTTTAGAGAAAAAAGAGGAAAAGTATATTTATTTAAACCTTTTTGTTAGTCCACCTAAAGCAGCCTCTCATTTGCAGTCCCATTTTCATAATGAGGATTAAGCTAATAACAAACCTAAACCTCGATGGATCCAATGATAGTTTTGCCACTAAATAAGAGCTTCTCTTTTCCGTGCAAAAGGAAAAAAAAAAAAAGGTACTTTTATAACATATAGAATCTCAATTATAAATCTAAAAAAACTTCAGACTACTTAGACACTCCATCATCATTTATATTTGGCAGCTGGACACTTCACAGAGCAGAGCTTTGGCCTGGATTTCTTCCTCTGTCAATCATGGTGGCAGATGCTAAAGATTTTGGCTTTTGGTGTCACGATCCTAGGATAGTGGTGTGCTTGGATGGGGACCAAGTACATGAAATATTAAAATGAAATGGTTCTTAATTAATTTTTGGCTCTAAGATTTTTGATATACTAACTGAAAATTATAACAAATGATATTAGAGTTAAATCCCACATCTTGAGTTTAAATTATAAAATGAGCACGTCCTGAGTTTAAATTATAAAATGAGCGATCTGTATAACTAAATGACTAATAAGATTGAAACTTAAATTGTTATGGTTGAAAAGATAAGCCATCTAGATAGTGCAATGGATCATGGCAAATGATCTTTAATTAACCTTTAACTCTAAAACTTTTGACATAATGGTTAAAAATCATAATGTTTGATAATGCCCATACGTGTAAATTTCCAAAGGTAATAGGGCTTGATTGCATTTTGGAGTGAAATAAATTGTTGATTTATCCGTAGGAGTTTAGAATTCGGCTGCTCTTTGAGTCTTAGCCTTAGTAAGCCCAGCTTTACAAGGTTTTAAATCAGACTTCAAATCCTGTTAGTCAACAAAAGGGACAAAGACTCCGAGAGTGGATCTGGGAAGATTTCAACCCTTCCGGACAAAAAAAGGTATCCAAGGTTCCAGAAGTAATTCAAACCAAATAAAGGTAAGAACATTCTACGATGTCAAGCCTTATCTGGGGCAGACAGATTGTATAATCTAGGCTGTGAAAGTAGTTAGATCAATACCTCAAAACTTCCCAACCTAAACAAGTAGATGACTATAATTTCCTTAAGGGTTCGTCTTTTCGCTTGTTATAAACGACATGACCAAATTGTACGCTGTGTTAGCAAGATTGCATGCCTCTCAAGCTGGTCGTCTTCAGCAGGTTTTTGTTCATGCCATGCACGCATTTGCTGATAATCCAACTGTACATCCTGCTTCGTCAAGAATATCACACTTATAAACTACGGTATATGAACTTGCAATCAAAGTGGATGGTCATTGTTAGCGCTTAGGCTATTCGGCGCCTGCTAATCACTGCACAAGCTATCTTTTTGTGTATAACAAGGCTACACAAGAGCATGATGAAAAACAATCCGAGTCATACAAGCTTTTTTATCAGATGCTCTGCTTAAAGAAAGTAAAACACACTTGCTGAAAATTCTATGCCAAGCTCGTGTCAAACAATATTTCTGTTATCCCTCAATGACCTAGCAGCCTTTTCCAGGTAGCCAGATGGAAGACAGTGTTTGAGATGTCCAGAAAACGTTTTTCTAATTAGATCCCTTATCTTGGGTTTCTAAAAATAACAAGTTTTCTTCCTTAAAGTTTGGTCTAAGAAACATACTCAGTTTGAACAGAAACAGAAAATGTTTCTCACATACAAACTCATACATATATAGTCTCAGTACAAAAACTATCACCAGCACAATATAGGTTTGAAACTAGTACAATTATGCCTTTCCTAATAGCCATACAAACTCTACGTGAATGTACACATCTATCTGCAAATACTTCACATGTGATCAAGGCCAAAAGACATGGAAATTTTGGTCTGCCAATTTAGTATTTCTTGAAAGAACCCTCCAGTAAGAAACATGAAATACGTTCAACAGTTTGAAATACCAACTTCATAACAAGTCCTTAGAACATTCTCTGATGCTACGAGGGATGAGTGCAGCTGCAGAATCAAGAAAGTATAGCCTCAGAGGAAAGCAATCCCCTTTAGCATCTCGATCTACAGAAAAGTAAGTGAGGCCAATTCTGGAGCGCAAGGATCTACAAAAGGCACCAATGCTTCAAAGAAAAGAAAGACACAAAATGAAGAATACTTCGAAGATAAAAAAAAAAAACTCAAGGATGATTAAACATGAATGGACAAAAATCCACGAGAAAAGAGATCAAAGAGAAAGCATTTTCAGCTTATTCACAAACATCTCGATACCCTCAAAAACTCTGTTGTTCAGCACACTCTAAGAAAGAACATTGAGCATAGTAATACTGCTGAACGTGCAATACCTGCCTCAAATCCTCCAGGTGAACAATTTAAGAGCTATAGGAGATTGAAACTAATGTCCCTTTTCTCTGCTCCTTTCACCATCCTCTAATTTTTATTTTTTTTATTTTTTATTTTTTTTTACAGGTTGTTTTCTACATATGATGGGAGTGGACAACTAATGAAATATGCTTGAAAAGGATTTGATTCCAGATGCCTTTTCAGATAACACTCAACCAAATATCAGCTTTGTATAGGTTTGATTACATGGCAAAACTCAATGATTTCTATGCTACTAATTATACCTGCCCTGTCACAATGTTTGTCAGCAGTTTAGGAGGTAAAGTCAAGACATAAACATGTATATTTGGCTTTACCATGACGGTGAGCTTCTATTTTGTACCTTAGTGTTTGGAGAATAACACGATTATGTAGGAAAAACACACATTAAGCAGAAACATTGCCTTCGTCCACGAAGCAACATTTGACTTTCACTATTTGGGATTTTACAGTTTTTCAGTCTGGCTTTTTCTCACACTTAGATCACTCTCTAAAGTACTCTGGCGGCTGACAAAATCACTCACTTAATCTGGATTTCTCAAAGTCTCATATTTATATGCTACGTGAGAAACCTTGATGGATAAAATATAATTTCACCTGTATATGAACAATTATAATTTTGCTACTAGCTCCTAAATTTGACCCCACAGTTACCACTTAGGCAACCACTATTAGGTGATCCAATCTTATCAAATTGCCCTCCACAAACTGATCAAACTTTTTAAATCATTCACTGCTTTGAGACATGCCACAGTCACGGTATCCCAAATCAGTGCAGTAAGTTAGCCAAGGTTTTGATTTTTAAATGAGGTGTAAAGATACTGAAACCAAGTTTTTCAATCTTCAACCATAGCTATATATATGGAAGATAAGAGCTTTAAGCAGTCAAATTTAACAACAGAAGAACTGCTCCCTTTGACATCAATGTTGGAGTTGTTATGGCATCCTAGTACTTCCCCCATTCTTGTTCAACCTCTTATTTTACATGCACCAGCAACCAAAGGGAACACACTGTAACATGGGTAGGCCCATGGCTTTGTTGTCCGGAAAAACAATATCTTAGGAGGCAATTCACTAGGAGCATGGAAACAAACATCCCAAGTGAGCAAAAACTAGGTTCCCTCAAATGCTAAACTGATACGTGTAGCAAAGATCTTTTACCACCAACATCACAGACCAAACGTCACACATTAGAATTTTGAACGTTGTCATTGCTCCACTTTGAACACCAAATTCATTTTTGAAAATTATGAGATTTAGAAATTAAAAACATAAATCTCCTTGATGAACATTCCTGAGCATAATATTGCATCTGGTAAACCATTTCTCCCAATCCCCAGAAAATAGATGACAGATATCTTATTGGCTATCATGTGGAAACCAGATCTATGGGCCTTAAAATGAGGCCCACCTCAATTTGCGATGCCTTACATAAGAACACCTTATGTGTGTCTCAAATTTTACATATAAAACATCACGCAAATAAGTAAACAGAAATTCTTACTGGTGTTCCAGCACCGCAAATGATGGAAGGTGCTTGAACTCGTGAGGTTTGAACTATCTTTCAATCTCTTGCTGCAAAAATTCCATGATATACGAGAATGGAGGGCGTTTCCAGGGGTCACTGCAGTATCATCCAGCTGATCATTAGAATAGAGATAGAAGGCCGTAAACTTGTGCAAAAATATGAGACTTTACAGCATTAGTGCTGGCTAGGGTTGAAAAGTCATGAATCCCCTTCTGTTCTGAGAGGAAGCTAGTATATATGAAGCTATTGACATCTTTTTGCCAGGAAAACAACATGAAAACATAGACCTCACTGTTGTTTTTTACCACTTACTCTGCCCAGCATGCCTCAATTAAAGCAGCCACTTCCCAAGTTACATTTTTTGGAATCTTAAGCCTTTCGCCTTTAAAACCAACAGCAGCAACAACCTGCAAGAATGGTACATTTCATTTGGCAAGCAACATCCACATATACCGTTTGGCCACCCATGAAATCATCAAATATAGTATGACTTACAAATATAGCGATCAAAAATTAATATTCACCATGATAAGCAACGCAGGTAGATTCATTTTCTTCCGTCATTTTCAGAAAAAGTAAGTTGGACTAAGATGTAATAGGAGAAAACTTCTAGGTGAACCATAAATTAACAGCATGCATGAAGAAAGCCATCTAACCTGAAGACAATTGATGCCATACCAATATTAGCATTCTTTCAAAATGCAAAGCCAAACTTGTGAGCGGTAACATAAGTAAAGGTGACTTGGGGAAGTAGATAATCAATTTAATCCATGGTTGAGGTGGCCTCTGATATATTTGGCTTCAAACAAGTATTGAAGCAATAAATGTTCTGAACAACATATCTGGCATTTTAGTTGCAGAAAGTCACCACTACTTCTAGCGTCTACCTATTCTGAACAAGCTTTACTTCAGTATATCATATTTAGTGCTCAGTTGCAGCCAGCTCGATGCTACTTCTACTAATTGAACCCATTTAGGTCACAGCCGGTCAAACTCTACTGTAAAAAAAGCACATGATATATCCATCACAACTTCTAAGTTCTTTTATCTCCAATTGATATAGTTTTTGTGAAGTCAAATTCTCATTACATTCTCTTCAAAGAACGTATAGATACCAATGATCAAGTGCACAATTATTATAGAAATTTCTGTCCATAGCTCTATGAACCATCTGACCCATGGCTAATTAATTGACAAACAACCTGTGTTGGATTTAAATTTCTCCATGGCTGTTGCAGGGTCACAAGTTCCCACAAGATCACACCAAAGCTATAAACATCAGACTTCTCATCAGATGGCTCATCACGGAGAACTTCAGGTGCCATCCACTCAGGCTAATGACAAGAAGTACGAAAGGTCAGTTTTAGCATTTGGGATATTTACTAGTCAATGCTTTATCTAAACGTAAACCATTACAGGAATGAGATGGTAACAATCTCTGAAGTTTGTATAGAACTTACAGTCCCAGCAGCTGTTTTAGACGAAAGAAATGTGTTTGCCTTTGAGCGGGAAAGGCCGAAGTCACCAACCTAGATTGTCAAATATTTCAAATTCCAACCAAAATCATAAAGACAAACTATTCCCTGCCCACTGCTTCAAAAAGTAAATAATAAATAGACAAGTTACTTTTGGAAGAAGACAGAATACTAGAGGAACGGTTCACCCATCTAGCATGAAATTGAATCAAGGATGCAAAAATGGATAGAAAGTTAAAGAATATGAAGATATTGGAAGGGAGATAGGAGATAAGTGCTTGACAGAAAAAAATAAAAAGAAGGGAGAAAATGCAAGACTCTTGTCTAGTAGGAGACCATTTACAACCATAAATAATGTAACTGATCCATAAGGTAGAGCCCCAAGAGATAAGATCAAAGTACAAGTAACTACAACCAACAAGTATAACAAGAAGCTTGCCACCATTATACGAATCCAACATAATGAACAAGCCTTCTGACCCAAAATACTTAAAAAGAGAGAGAGAAAAAAAAAAACTCACCAATACCCAAATCCCAAGTTACAGAATGAACCATTCTCGGCTATTACATTCTATTTGGAGGCATGACTTTCAACAAAGTACACCAAATTTAGTGCTATGTGAAAACCTTGTTGATTGGCTAGACAAAGTGAGCACCATTCGAAGTAAGTACTAAATCTATCTGTTTTACCAAGATAAAATTAATGCTAATTGCTTCCACAATCTTAACATATTTCTTAGTAATCATATTGCACCATGGAGCCATTTTAAGCTGATTGCAAATGAGCCAAACGAAAAAAGAAACTAAAAAACCACATTTAGAGGGAAAATGAATTCTTCCTATATCTGACACAATCAGTATTAAGAGTTACCTTAACCGTATATGCAGCATCCACCAAAAGATTGGGAGACTTCAAGTCTCGATGAACAATTGGAGGTCTAAGTTGATGAAGATAATTCATTCCTTTTGCCTGTACAAAGCAATAAAGGGCATAAATCCAAGGAAAGTTATAAACATGTGGCTCATGTGATGATGGCAACAGCTTTTGCAGAAAGGCATACCACATCATAAGCCATATTTAAGCAACGCCTCTCATCCAATATCACTCTAGCATCAGGTTTTTGCAAAATCTTATACAAGCTACCTCTGAAATTCAAAGCGAATATTGTGCTTAGTGACACACGAAACTGATTCCCTGGAATGAATTGCCAGTCAACAATATTCAAGGTGCATCACTCCATCGAATCTTGGTACCTTGATAAATATTCTGTAACTATGGACAAGTTTGGGGGCTCAGTAACAGCACCCATAAAGAGCACAATATTTGGATGCCGCAGACGTTTCATGATCGCAACCTGACAACAATGTTGATGCAGTGAAGTAGCATTAAAAGGTGACTAAAGCCAGAAACAGTGAGTAGTAAACTATATGAAAAAGAACACAGCTACACCTTTCACAGTTTAATGATGCATCTACCGTTGTGAAGCAGAAAGTGCCTATAGCTTACCTCCCTTAAAAAATCCTCAAAGCGCTCTGCGTGGAAATCTTGCTCTCTGAGAATTTTGACAGCAACATCCTGAGAATCCCAACCTTACTACTAATAAAAATGGTTCAGCAGGAGGCACTTAAATCATCTAAAAAGTGTTGACAGGCTTTAGCAAGGTACCACAAACTAAAAGCAAAGGGAAAATATTGAAAAGACAAACGAACAATTAAAAAAATGAGGAGCTTTAAAAAAAAAAAATTCTGATATACAACTGACAAAGACCTCCAATGTAGGACAAAATAACAACCATAGAAGAAAATTCAGTATGGGTAAAAGGAGTAGACAATGCTTACTGAACTACGCCACTTAGCATGATAAACAGTTCCAAAAGAACCTGAAAAACAGTGGTCATCCTTCTTGTACAGTCACTTCAATATTTTACATTGATATACATTGAACAGAAATTGAAGTGCTTTAAAATTATCAACATCAAGCAAATCAGAAATAACAGATACCCTTTCCGATCTCCTTTATCAAAGTAAGCTCACTCCATGAGATGTTCAAATCATCCTCAGCAAGATTAAGTTCATGGCTTGAACTAAATGATTTACCACCATCGTGATTTCTTGAAGTGGGTAGAATATTCTTTCTACCAAAGTAATGCCAATGAACTCTAGAGGCATCTGGAGCAGAATGATCATCTCGATTAAAAGGAGTACCTGCCAGATCAATGTCTTACTATGGATTAGTGATAATCACATAGGTGAATCAGTGATTATGCATCACTAACTTATGTGAGAGCATCCTTTAACCGGTAGCTCAGGTAGAGCTACTGGGGGATCTTAGCCTAATGGGCTGGGGTTCCAGACACCCCAACCTCCTCCCCCTTTACACATAGCAATGTTACATATGCCTATCAAACACCATTTCAGGAGACAAACCCACTTGCTCCATCCTATTATTTAACTCTAGGATAAAAGTAATTTCACTATTAATTAGAGCTTATTCACAATTTCAAAAATTGAATCATTCTACATTGATTTTACAGAATTGCAAATCTACCTGTTATTGCATGGCTTGACTAGTTGACAACTAAAAAGACCATGATTCGACAAGGACACCAGATTGCTACTAAAAATAGTTTGTTTATGAATAACTGCTGTCGCTAATATTTGGCATATATATATGCCTCCCAAAATTCAGGCAACAATGAGTAATGTCGATAGAAAAATAAAAAATAAAAATGATGTAATAGCACATGCAACAGAATCACCTGGAAAACGATCATCAAATTCCAGAGAAAGCGGTTGGCAGTTGAGGAAATTTAATTTGGCAAGTGTCCTGGAGTTTTCCGCCTTGGCCAGTTTAAATCTTGGATGACATAATTGAGATGAAACTAATATAGAAGGTGTACGATTGAGCGAGGAATCTGGCTGGCCTAATACTCCTGGCATCCCAAGCAAATCAACCAAATATTCTCTGGAAAATAAATATAATAAAATTGTCTTACTTAACGTACTCGAAAGATGCTTCTCTACTCATCAGGCTACCCTTTTCAACCTCGTAACTAACTAATAAACCAAGCAACAGCTTGTTACACAGTGAACTGAAATCTCATAATCCCAATGACTTCACGTAATCCTTCATGTGGTTGCCAGAGCGTGTACAGTTAATGTATTGTCAGCATTTGTAATCCTCAATGCTTTTTTATTCATTGTTTCGTGCATTATCTCAAAAGACCAGTAGTTAATGGTTGGTTGTTGGCAGCCCAAGACTTAAGTCAATTCAATACCTCATAACCCAAATCACCTTTATCCAAAAAAATAATAATAATTGTCCCTCCCTTTTCAAAATTTATTTACTTTTATTTTTAGGGTTTGTGTGTGTGTGTGTGTGTGTGTGTGTGTGTGTGTGTATCCTCCCACCTACCCTAGTTTATCTCGTTTCATATTATTTTGCATCATTTATTTCCATATTCTTCCTAATACGGTGATAGTTTTTCTCTTTCCCCTTCTTACTGCCCCATAATAAATTTTTCTCAGAAGTTGAATTTTTCTATCCTTTCTTACCACTTAAAATAAATCATGCCAATGATATTTAGAGAAATATATTATAAATGCAACAAACCTTTCAGGACCAAATTGCACAAGGCAGGAGGCAGATAAATCCTCTCCACAGTATTTGCAGCCCTTAGCAACTCGACATGGTAGGTTAATCGTGTCTGCTAGCATCTGCCAAAATTATACAATTAGAAGGTGGCTTAATCCTGCAAGACCTTAACAAAGATCTCCAGATCAACATAATCATTGATCATAAAACTAGAGTTCAGGAGGATCATTTAAGCCTGTCACGACTCGTAACAGAAGGAACAAAAGAAGTCACTTCCCATTAGCAAGAATCATTTCTTTAAAAATATTATCATCATGATAAAGAATATCAAATAAAATTTAGGTTGTAAGAATTACTTTAAATAGTAATGCACGATGGACACAAAGGCCAACTGATAGGCTTCCAATTGGAAGTACAACAGAGCCTAGGCAGTCTTTCAGAACCTCAGTGCACTGTTCCCAGGATGTAGACAGATCTTCTTCAGTAGAAGCCACACCCCTTATAAGCACACAGAAACTTCGTTTAGAAGAAATGAAGAATACGAGCTGTTGTACTCCATCTATTCTTTATTTTCTTACCGTTTCAATTTCCAATTCTTGGTCATTGAGATTCATGTGCAATACAAATCAATATTTACAGATACATGTTAGCTTTCCATATATTTACAAAATATATGGCATTCACATTTGTTAAAATTATAGCCTTGGCCGGATCATTTCTGACTGAATATCCACACTACAGAGATGTTGATCACTTGGAATTTTAGTTTACTAACATATACTTTGTTGATTGACCTCCTACTTGTTTTGCAAGGTCGTAAGAAGCTCACCCCATTTGATTACAAACGAGCAATGCAACTTGGCCAATTATGTCTTCCATGGTGATCAGACCACCAGAAAGCCTGAGTAACCTGTTCTGTAGTTCCTTCAAACCAGGATCTCTAGATTGATCGATCAAAATCACTTTGATCAAATCATCCCGGTGGTCAACACCCTTCAATGCTTCAAACGATGGAACGCGCCCACTGTCCTCCGGATCAGTACTTATAGTCCACGAATATGGATCCATTCCATGAATTAGGTAAAACCCATCGGGAATTTTATCACTGTAAGACAGACATCCATTCACCTGGATCGCATGAAAATCAGACAACAACATATTCTACGTGAGCATAAAATCATGCAGTTCAAAGTTATGAATGTTGTTTTTGTTAAATTGGGGCAATCAGTTTTTACTTGAGCATTGAATAAGGGAGAAAATTACACTTGACCTCCCTATAGTTGGGTTAGTCACAAATACCTTCGTCTCGTTTGAAAACTATCATTGAACCTTCTTACAACCCGAACTAAGACTAACATTTTTCGTTCGTTTCAATTGGCCACTTCTAACTATCACATGACGAACAAACGTAAGTTATCATCGACTTCTGTAAGTAGATTGACGGAAGAACTACATGGCGACTCATTGTATTTACTGGGAACTAGATTGCAACTTTCTAAACTCGAAGAACCCAATGTTTTCTTTTTGGCTTTTCGTCTGAGTATTAAGTTTATTTGTACGTATCTTTTCTCTTTGTTTAATCGTGGTGTTCAAGAACAAATGAGAAGGGCAATGAATACAGAGATTGCAGATATAAAAGAAAAGGAATAGTAATTTTAGAGACATGTCAGAGAGGAAGATGGAATAATTATGCATGTACTGAAAGACGTCGTTAGTTCAGTAAAACTCGGTCCACGGGAGAAGAAGTGAACACATAACTGAGCAAGAAATGGCAATACCCATACCCAGAATCGATGAGACACGGCCTCGGCGGAATCATGGGAAGAAACAGTTTCCCGATCACAGGAGTTGAGACCCAAGAAGTTGGGATCGTCAGCACGCGCAGCCTGAGCCGAGAGGCGAAGCGCCACAGCCAGCTGGAGCTGGTAGCTCTCAGCGGTCTTCTGCGCCCAGCTCGTCTCCTGGGGGTGATCCATAACGTCGAACTCTTCCGCGGACGCCACAGGGAACCAAGGCTGAGAATTCCGATCACGGGGCATTGTCAAGGAATTCGAACTCCGTGCGAGGAATTGGGAAGCATGAGTCTTGCTTTTTTGATTGCATGACTTGTAAGCACAAGGACCATCCAATAATGTCGGAGAATCCTGGTCGGGTCCCACCATCGCCTGATGTCCTTACAAATTCTACTTTTTGAGAAGGGTCTCAATCTCCACTTCCCAATTATTTATTTACTTATCAAAATTATAAAATAAAATAAAAAATAAAAAAAGTTGATATATTTTGCCATGAAGCCTTTAAAATCGAGGAAAATATATATTTTTTAAAGTCCTATTTGTTTATGGTGACAAACTAGACGGCTAAGATTTCTGTGGTTGCATGAGCTCCACGTCCAGCTTTCCAGTCCACTCGTTATCTAATGCAAAGGGGAAGGGAGACTGAGAGTGACCCACAATCCTTTCAGACTGAGGGGACAGTGGCCCTTTGGCGTAAGGCAGAAGATAGGACTTGGTTACCCACTTTGACCGACCAAGCTTAACCGAGCATCCCCCTCCACGCATCAGTGACACGGCGGTCGTGGCCGTTCAATTTGAGAAGACGTCTTTGGCAAAGTTATAAATATATAAATCGCTTTCAAAGTTAGGTTTGGAAAAATGGAACAAAAAGCTCTAAAGGTGACATCTACACAATTCTTGTCCATTGAAAGACAAAGGTTGCTTTCTACACCTTCGCACTAGCGGGCTTGTTGGGGGCAGAATGAATAATAACGAGAAATTCATCTTGGTTGTCGTTTTAGACGTGTTTTTTAAGAATTGTACTAAACAGAAACCTATCTTCTGTTGATTAGGCCATTGACAATAGGAGGCTTTTTACTTAAGGGTATCACTCACAGTCTAACTAAAACTTGTTACTAATGACTAGTTTAAGTTCACTTATCTTCCTTCCCAGGTTCGTCTGTTAAAAAAACAAAAAAAAAAAAGAAGACTATTTTTAACTATATAATTCAAACTTAATTGACCCAAATTATGGAATAATAAAACGTTTTCAAGGCAAATTTTGACTCAAAAAAATGAACAATCTTTATTAGGCAATAATCGGTAGAGTTCAAAATACTGCTACAAAAACACCAAAAATTTTGTAGGATCTTAGTTTAGCCACTCTAAATAGAGGGTTTATGTAGCCGCTCCGATTCATATACTAAAGCTAAATCCTAGCCTCGAAGCCATGGCAAAGATCTCTTCAAAATAGAGGTAGGCTCAGTTTTCGGATGGAATATGTGCCAATTGTAGATATTCATCCGGCAAACATCATTAACCTCTTAATAAGACTCGCAAAACCGAAAAGCAACTGCAAGAACAAGCCATGTGGATGAAAGGGTGGAACTCTAGACAATGACTTTACTCATGAGCACGAACAACTTAAATTTCCGAGTACAGCTATGTATTGAGCTGAGTATCCAAATTCAAGTACTAAAAAGCAAAGCCAAAGACTTGCTTAAATCAGTTTACAAGGCAATGACAATCGTAGCCCTCCGATCTTAAAATCGCTACTTCCAATTCCCTCATCAAAGCCTTCAACGAAGACATTTATGCCATCGAATTGCATTTCACACATCTAAGACACGCATTTTGGTTACAAATAGTTAAACCATCAATTACGAAATGAACTCTACAGCGTTTATCCCATTTCAGTTCCATAATATTTTATTCCATGCCAATCCATATCCACTTCAGTTTCACCCATTCTTCTCACAGTCCAAAAAAAAGAAACAAAGAAATCAGATCAGACAAGACATAAATCAATTCAAAACAAACCCAATTCTCCTTTCTTCTACCAAGATGCTTTCTTGATGCCCATGAGTTCATTTCGCCTTGCCAGTGTACGGAAAACAATACGGGACATCCGGAATAACTGGTACACCCCACGAGAGCGGCCTGTGAAGATGCATCGGTTTCTGACACGAGTGAAGGAGCTGTTTCTGGGCAACTTTGCGAGCTTGTACTGCATTGTTTCCCGCACCTCAGTAGGTAGTCCAGGATCTCTCAGAAAAGCCTTGAACAGGTTATGCTTCACTTCATACTTGGCCACCAACTCACGGCGATGGTTGTCAAGGATGTTGTGGTTCTTTTTTCGCATCTCCATAATGCCTGCTTGATTACAACAGCGAAAACAGAGGGCTTAACAGTGAATAGAGCAAAATCCTACATGAGCTTGGAGTGAGGAGACAATTCAATTGTTCCCAACTGCAAATTTCAATTAAATAAACAGCCATTTTACTATTACACCTCCAAATAATTTGTTAATCTTCTTTCATTTATCCTACGTCACACAATTTTTATGCAAATACTGAAACATGTGATTAAGAAACAATACATTTAAAACTTAATTGGAGTTACTCTAGAGAATATAGATGATCTATGGAACCTTTAACAGCTTTACAATTTATTTCTTTACTTCATTATTAGTGTCTAAGTAAAATGCTTAAAGAAAATCAGTCTCCAATATATGCCTGAGGATAAGGGTTTTGGGTGAAAATAAGTATAAGTGAGATTTAATCATAGACATTGCAGCTGATGCCAACATCAATAAACTTCTGTTTTTCCATCATATACTCTATGACCAATTGACTACGGCGACAAAGAACACTGAATTGATTTAAATCTTCTACTTATACCAACCATTGACTGTTGTGACAAACAGGATTGCAATTAGGATATTTCAAAGAATTATACCATGTTTCCATCATAAACGAAGAAAAAGAAGCAACTAAAACATATTATCACCATAAATAAACTTGGAAAAATGATCTGTCAACTCCAATGGAAGGGCCGCATTATCCAAAACATAGGCACGCTACAAGCAGTGAACTAAAACAATTATGCTCGTGGAACTGAGACCTAGTGACGGGCCTATTGGTTTGCAAAACCCAGCGTGGACCCAACCAAAGATCTTGGTTTCTCATCCTTTTTCAGCTAGCTATGACTATGTTTATTCTATTTTCTCTCTTTTGCACAAATTCCCCCTTAGTTCTAATTGGTCAAACAACCCCAAGTAAAATTTGTTCTCTCAAGCCTTCCAGCAAACACCTCACGGGCACCCTTCTTTTTCCTCTTACAACTTTGACATTGGACAATCCAGCAAGTTCTGCTGCATGCTCCAAGAAAACACACTGCTTGTTCATTGACTCAAGTAAAGTTACTCTCCAATCTTCCCATCCAAACACGTAATCAGGCTGACTCACTTTGTAAACAACAAATCCACAAAGAAAGTCAAGATTCCAATCAGCCTTTCGCCACCCACATCTAAATGACCCAACTTTAATGCCCACCAACCGCACTACTCAATCCAACTTCAACAACCAGCAATCAAAAGCAAAATCTCACGCACGCATTCCACAACCCATGAATAATTGCAGGGAAGAACTCACTCAAGCCACTGACAGCAATATGAGGCCCAGATCAGGCTCCAGCCAGCCAAATACTAACTCAATGCTAAATTGATACAACTAGAAATGGCCAACAACCATAAAAGCCAATAAACCCGAAATCTACAGAACATCAGAGAAAATTGAAGAGCCCTAGTCGGGCTTCCAAAACACAACAAGTAGCTCAACTTTAATTCATCAACCAGCAAAACAAATAAACAAATCATGCAACTATTGGGAAACAGCCATGAATCCTGCGAAAAAACTCAACAAGAAATCGAATTAAGCCACAAACAACACAGATCAACCAGCCCACTAAGGCAGCAAGCATACAAGAACCCCAATGGCTCTCACAGCCAAAGGCTATGAAGAAACGGAATTATCCACCACCTATCACAGAATATTCACACAAATGATCACAGATTAAGAAATAGAGAGAACTTACAGAAAACTTGGTCTCTTCTAGAGACAAAAATCCCCTTCGCCGTCTTCTTCCTGCCCTAACATACGAGAATAGCCAGTTTACAGACGGTGGTCACAAAGACTGATTTGTCCCTAGCATTTTCCCTTTTATCCCGGTACCTACTTTTACTACTACCGTTTCATTGCAAAACTTACATACATATACAGCATGTTGACTAGTCAACACACACCTGGACTAAACAAAATGAGCCATCTAGACACTCGGTTTTCCTACAGCTCTCGTGAATCTCCACTCCTTCAAGGTGGTCTTCAGTCCCAAGCTTCCCATATGTTACAGCGTGCTGACTATGTTAATTCAAAATAAACCATATTTAGTGAGTGGGGAAATAGGTATAGAGATTAACTTAGGTCTGTCAAATCAAGTGTTCCCAAATTCAGATTATAATTGCTAAAAAGTGCAAGAATAGCACTCAAAATGCATGAAAAATCTAAAAGTGTAAAGAAGATCAAATTTTCAAGACTCAAATTGCCTTTGACTCCACTTAGCCAATAGTTCTTTGGTCTTTGACTCCCCCCAGCCAATAGTTCTTTGGCCTTACGCTCCACAGCCAATAGTTCTTTTTGCGTTCTACATGCACAATCCAAGCTTTTTGCTCTTTTATCGGTATGTACAGATAACGCAGCAATTAGGACTTTTCAGTCCATCTCACTTCTGAAAGGAAGTGAGTGGGAAAGAGAGACTGATTTAAGGAATCAGCTGGAAGGAATAAGATATATGTACAAGTCAGCAGCATTTGTTAACCCAAACTACTGGGGATCCAACGGATGACTGTAAAAACGAACACCAAAGGAATACAGTATGCAAAACCTTGCATTTCCGACAGCAAGTTCCATTTTCGTGAAAATGAAAAACCCATATCTCCATAGAGCAGTTCAAAATCAAAACTACCAGTAAATACAACAAAATCAATCACTACAAGACAGTGTCTACTACGGAGAGATTCAACCATGAAACAAAGACATGAGTTCCAACTCCACTAATCACAGAGAGAGAGAGAGAGAATCAACTTGCCTGCATTACCCTACATTTTTTTGAGCAATAGAACCAAGGTAAAGTGAAAATTACTTCAAAAATAAAAAATCTATATTTGTATCAAAATGTCGTGCAACAATCCAAACAACCCAATTAAGCATACTTCCCAAGGATGGACAACTACAAAACCTAGAAGCCTCCGAAAACAATCATAACTAAAATCAATATATATCCAGAACCCAAATCAACCAATAACATGAGTATTAGGATGCGCGCGCTCACAAAGAAGCAAATGAAAATTTCCTCAGCCCGTTTCGATGCGGAGAAGGCACATAAACAACAAGAAAAAAAGAATTCCACGCGAAGTCTAGGTTAGACATCATACATCAAGAAGAAGGTGCAGCTAGGTTTTCAAAACAGAGAGACAAAGTGAGAGGCTTTGGCTTCGATGTTGCTTTACCTTTAGTGAGACATATTAAAACTAAGTCATTTGAGGGACTAAAAAGATTCACTAATATGTGGCAGAGTTTGCTCTTGTTGGATCCCTTAACCAGTAATAACACGCCACGCCAGGGAAATTAAAATAATTAAGAATAATCTTCAATTGTCCTGTTTGTGAAGCAAATAAGCAAAATGCTTCCAAGATATGTTCTCCAATTCTTCTCGTAAACAATGTATACAGTTTGTAAAGTATTGAAAAACCTAATACTTACGTATCTTTGATCTTGTAAGTAATGAAACTTTTTCACTTATTGTTTAAAGTTTTGAAATAAACCTTCACGCTAATATGATATTAGAATCAAGGATGAGACTTTGTAATCCTTCATGATCTAAAGTTTGGCTTCTTTCAATGTGTAGTACTTATGTTAGTATGCACATAAAAAAGAAGTGTTAAAAGTAGGTATTGTTTCTATATTGGAAGTAAGAGAATAGACCATTAATTTTATAAGTAGTAAAATTTTTTCGCTTATTACTTTAAAGTTTTGAAATGAATCATCACACTTTATTGTCTTCTTTTTTTTTTCCCTACTTAGTTACATATGAATGTCTCTATAAACCTTTGCTATGTATTGACTTTAGCTATCATTCCCCTTTCATCTCTACACCGTCATTGGTTTTATTTATTTATTTATTATTATTATTATTAGTATTATTATTATAATAATAACATTATTATATTATTTTTATTATTATCAGTTTAGGGCCATTTATTGGCTTCTTAGCACTACCGTTCAAAAGAGATTATCAATTCTGAAGCTTTCTCCATTTTTAAGCGGGGATGCCAACGAGAACTGATATGGAGAGGATAATAGCTTATTCACATAAACCTCGACAACATGAAAAAGTTTGTTGTTCAACAGATTCCAAGAAAGCATATAAAGCATGACAATATTGGTTGCCATGCACTGTCACTAATCTCTCGTCACTTCAAATGTTTTTCTTCTATGCCTATCACATTCCTTCCTTCTCTCTTCATGGTGCTTTTCTACAAATGATGGAAGTGGATAAAGTATGCCTAGAAGGGGAATTTGCTTCTAGAAACCTATTGAGATAATGTTGAAGCATAAAGTTAACAGCATTTTATGTATTCAATTAGGTGCCAAAACCTATAGTTTCTCTAGCACTAATTACTCCTACCCCCTTAAAAGTTGGAGGCAAAGCAAGCAAACGGGTATACATGCTTTTCCCATGACAATAAGTTACCTTTTGCAATGGGAACAATGAGATCTAGTCATGCCTCATTACTTTCCATAGCTTAACCAACTTCCCAAACACAGACACTTTAAGATTGACACTCCTGTTCCATCATGCATCCCAAAATCAATCCAATAAGTCCATCAAATGGATATAAAAAGTACTACATACGGCAGATAAGAACTCTTAGCAATGAAATTTAACAACAGAACTGCTAAATTGACAACAATGTTTGAATGTTTTGGCAACCCTGCCTTTCCATCAAACTTGCTCAACCACCTAAGCAACCAGGCTTTTACACACCAGTGATTATGGAAGTACCACGGGAATCCAGTAATCCACTTGGTCCTTGAAAGTTAACGGAAGAAAGAGACACCCAAGCTATGAAAATAAGAGCTTCCATTACATGGTTTAGCTTTTAAAAGAAATTTCATCAAGTCACAACACAACGGGAAAAAAATTAATTGAGAGAAACAATCTATGATGTCCAATATGCAAAAATCACGCAACAAATCAAAATAAGAAGATAACTATGAGCTAAGAAGGTCTATGTTTCAGCAGAGAAGTTCAGTAGAACCCATCAACAAATGCAAAAGAAACCGTCATTACAGAAAGATAACTTCATCGACAATATCCACAAAGAAAGAGAATCCATCCTGCAGTAATAGAATGAACTCAAAGAAACCAGACTTTCCGTCTCCCATCAACCACAGGGAGAGAAACGACTCCCACTCGCTCGCTTTTTCACGGCAGCCAAACTAAGGTAGGTATAAACCAGTTAAAGAGGACTTCAGAACTTTATGTAACCATTTAAACAACCAAATCAAGCATAATTGGAATACCTCACCACAAATAAAAAATATAAGACCTAGTGACCTTGGGAAAAACGTGTAACTGAATTCATCTCAAACCCAGAACGCAAATCAGCAAATAAGATGCCGTTGTGAGCGCTCGCACTTAAACAAGCATATAGGAGCTTTTCTTAAATTGTTTGGTAGCAAAGAAAGCGAAGGTAAAAGAAGAGAAATGGAAATTCTGAAGTAAATTGGTTTAGAAAACATACCTTCAGAAGAAGCAGAATACAGCTAAAGCTCGAATAGATTGGTTTCGTTTCTCAGTTCCGATTCTTGGAGACAAACCCCCGGAGTTCTAATAGGTTTTAGGGGAAATGATAGCCAACGGCGGGAGAAGCTGGAAGAAGTGATGTGCCTCCAGATGGTGACACGTAACGAATCCTATGTTTCGACGCGTGGGCTTATGGGTTTCCGTTTTTATTTTTTAGCTTTTCCTGCACGGATGGGCTTATTAATTAGAAAAAGTTACTACGTTTAGAGAAATATATATATATATATATATATATATATATATATATATATATTTTTTTTATTTTTTATTTTTTTTTCATTTAAACATTTTTGTTAGTCCACCTAAAGCAGCCTATCATTTGTAGTCCCATTTTCATAATGAGGATTAAGCTAATAACAAACCTAATCCTCGATGGACCCAATGATAGTTTCACGACTAAATAAGAGCTTCTCTTTTCCATGCAAAAGGGAAAAAAAAAAAAAATTGTACTTTTATATTGTATAGAATCTTGATTATAAATCTAAAAAACTTCAGACTATTTAGACACCCTTCATCACATTTGGCAGCTGGGAACTCCACAGTGTAGAGCTTTGGCATGGATTTCTTCCTCTATCAGATGCTAAAGATTTTGGCTTTTTGGTGTCACGATCCTAGGATGGTGGTGTGAGGGCAAGTCCATGAATTTTTAAAATGAAATGATTCTTAATTAATTTTTGGCTTTAAGACTTTTGATATAATAGATAAAGATTATTATAATTGTTATCAGAATTAAACTCCATATCTTGAGTTTGAATCATGAAGGGAGTGGTATGTGTAATTAAATGATCAATGAGATTAGAACTTGAATTGTTACAATATGGGAAAATAAGGTGTTATAGGTGGCACCATAGATCATGACAAATGATCGTAATTAGCTTTTAGTTCTAAAACTTTTGACATAATAGTTAAAGATGTAACATTTGGTAATGCCAATACATGTAAATTTTCCGAGGTTATAGAGCTTGATTGCATTTTGGAGTGGAATAAATTGTTGATTTATCAATAGGAGTTTGGAGTTTGGTTGCTCAATGAGTCTCAGTGTTAGTAAGCCCAGCCTTACAGAGTTTTAAACCAGACTTCAAACCCTGTTAGTCGACAAAAGGGACAAAGACTCCGAGAGTGGATCTGGGAAGGTTTCTACCTTTCTGGACAAACAAAGGTATCCAACGTTCAAGAAGTAATTCAAACCAAATAGAGGTAAGAACATTCTACGATGTCAAGCCTTATCCGGGGCAGGCAGATTGCAATGACTATACACTAAGATATATAATCAATATCTCAAAATTTTCCAACTTCAACAAGTAGATGCCTACAATTTCCTTTCGGATTCATCTTTTAGTTTGTTATAAACGACGTGACCAAATTGTACGCTGTGTTAGCAAGATTGCATGCCTCTCATGCTGGTTTTTGTCCATGCCATGCACGCATTTGCTAATAATCCAACTGTAGATCCTGCTTCGTGAAGAATATCACACTTATAAACTACGGTATATGGGCTTGCAATCAAAGTGGATAGTCATTGTTAGTGCCGAGGCTATTAGGCGCCTGCTAATCACTGTACAAGCTATCTTTCTGTGTATAAGAGGGCTACCCAAGAGCACGATGAAAAACAATCTGAGTTATACAAGCTTCTTTATCAGGTGTTCTGCTTAAACAAGGTAAACACACTTGCTGAAAATTCTATGTCTAGCTTGTGAAGTCGCAGAAGAATTTGCTCAAACAATATTTCTGTTATCCCTCAATGACCTAGCAGCCTTTTCCAGGTAGCCAGATGGAAGACAATGTTTCTAGATCCCTTATCATGGGTTTCTAAAAATAACAAGTTTTCTTCCTTAAAGTTTGGTCTAAGAAACATACTCAGTTTGAACAGAAACAGAAATGTTTCTCACATACAAACTCATACATATGTAGTCTCAGTACAAAACTATCACCAGCACAATATATGTTTGAAACTGGTACAATTATGCCTTTCCTAATATCCATACAAACTCCACGTGAATGTACACATCTATCTGCAAATACTTCACACGTGATCAAGGCCAAAAGAAATGGAAATTTTGGTCTGCCAATTTAGTATTTCTTGGAAGAACCCTCCAGTAGGAAACATGAAATACGTTCAACAGTTTGAAATACCAACTCCATAACAAGTCCTCATGACATTCTCTGATGCCACGAAAGATGAGTGCAGCTGCAGAATCAAGAAAGCATAGCCTCAGAGGAAAGCAAACCCCTTTAGCATCTTGATTTACAGAAAAGTAAGTGAGGCCAATTCTGGAGCGCAAGGATCTACAAAAGGCATCAATGCTTCAAAGAAAAGAAAGACACAAAATGAAGAATACTTCAAAGATAAAAAAAAATAAAAAAACTCAAGGAATAATTAAACATGGATGGACAAAAATCCACGAGAAAAGAGATCAAAGAGAAAGCATTTTCAGCTTATTCACAAACATCTCGATACCCTCTAAAACTCTGTTGTTCAGCACACTCCAAGAAAGAACAATGAGCATAGTAATACTGCTGACCGTGTAATACCTGCCTCAAATCCTCCAGGTGAACAATTTAACAGCTATAGGAGATTGAAACTAATGTCCCTGTTCTCTGCTCCTTTCACCATCCTCTTATTTTTATTTTATTTTATTTTATTTTTACAGGTAGTTTTCTACATATGATGGGAGTGGACAATTAATGAAATATGCTTGAAAAGGCTTTGATTCCAGATGCCTTTTCAGATTACACTCAAAACTAAATATCAGTTTTGTATAGGTTTGATTACATCGCAAAACTCAGTGGTTTCTATGGTACTAGTTATAACTGCCCTGTTACAATGTTTGTCAGCAGTTTAGGAGGTCAAGTCAAGTCAAGACATAAACATGTATATTTGGCTTTACCATGACGTGAGCTCCTATTTTGTACATTAGTGTTCGGAGAATAGCAAGATTATGTAGGAAAAACACCCATTAAGCAGAAACATTGCCTTCGTTCACGAAGCAGCATTTGACTTTCACTATTTGGGTTTTTACAGTTTTTCTGTCTGGCTTTTTCTCACACTTAGGTCACTCTCTGAAGTACTCTGGCGGCTGACAAAATCACTCCCTTAATCTGGATTTCTCAAAGTCTCATATTTATATGCTACATGAAAAACCTTGATGGATAAATATAATTTTACTTGTATCTGCACAAATGTAATTTTGCTACTAGCTCCTAAATTTGACCCCACATTTACCACTTAGGCAACCACTATCAGGTAAACCAATCTTATCGAGTTGCCCTCCACAAACTGATCAAACTTTTCAAGACATTCATTGCTTTGAGACATGCCACACTAGCGGTATCCCAAATCAATGCAGTAAGTTAGCCAAAGTTTTGATTTTTAAATGAGGTGTAAAGGTACTGAACCCAAGTTTTCAATCTTCAACCATGGCTATATACATGAGCTTTAAGCAATCAAATTTACCAACAGAAGAACTGCTCCCTTTGACATCAATGTTGGAGTTGTTACGGCATCCTAGTACTTCCCCCGTTCTTGTTCAACCTATTATTTTACATGCACCAGCAACCAAAGGGAACACACTATAACATGGGTAGGCCCATGGCTTTGTTGTGCGGAAAAACAATATCTTAGGAGGCAATTCACTAGACGAATGGAAACAAACATCCCAAGTGAGCAACAACTAGGTTCTCTCAAATGCTAAACTGATACGTGTAGCAAGGATCTCGCACCACCAACATCACAGACCTAACGTCACACATTAGAATTTTGAACGTTGTCATTGCTCCACTTTGAACACCAACTTCATTTTTGAAAATTATGAGATTTAGAACCTAAAAACATGAATCTCCTTGACCGTAAATGCAGCATCCACCAAAAGATTGGAAGACTTCAAGTCTCGATGAACAATTGGAGGTCTAAGTGATTATGGAAGTACCACTGGTATTATCAACATGATTGATCGTAGCATGGGCTCAGTTGTACGGATAAGCATTTTCCACAACGTACAGGACTGGATACAGAAATCTAAGGCAAGCATGGAACAGTTTTTACACAACTCATGCTCACGAATGTCCAGGAAACGCCTTTTTACCATCATCATGGACACAAATACTAAAATTCCTGAGCAGTAAGATTAAGGTTTACTTCAACGATCAAATTCACCTTTTAAAAATGTGAGATCAGGGCTCAAAAAGCATAGATTTCTTTGGTGAGCATTCTTGCGCATATAATTGCTTCCTTTGAAGTGGACCAGATCTCTCATTGGCCATCATGTAGAAATCAGATCAAATGAACCTTATATGAGTGCCATAACTCAATCCTTCTGTCATGAGGTTGAGCGAGCTCTCGTATGTGTCTTAAAGTTTATACACGAAATCAAATTGGCAATATTTATGAAGAGAAATCTTTAATTACATCAGCAATAATAAGTAAATTGCAGACAAACTGTAATGCATCTTTGCTCCTCATGTAAGGGAGCTTTATAAGTTGAGAAACTTGGAAGACCACCGTCAAATCCTTCAAATCCTCAATATCTAGTCCTACTGTCCATAATTGTCCTCTTACAACAGCCACAACAAATTAAGGTAGTGCAGCATGTCTCGAAGAGAATCATAACAATGTTTTGGGCCCAGATCGAAGGGCAAACTCTGACTTGCGTATTGCCCCAAGGATTTTGCAAATCACAGAAAACTACAGTCCGTATTGTGCTTGGAGATCATAGTTCTCCCCCTTCCCTCCAAACTGAGCTGTTCCCCATCAAAGGCACTTGAATTCTTGATATGTCTTTTGAAGCTTTTGCCTCGAGTCAAAATCCCTTTCAGGAGACTCACCAAATGTTGCTTCCATCTCAAAACCATTTTTTGCATAATTGAATGGAGTACTAAAACATTGTTGCTCCTCATCTTCCGTAAACCCTTGGCCTCAAATCTTTCTCATGGAATCCATGTATGCTCCTGAAATAACAAATCTCAGTCTGGTGAGAAAGGAATTCTCAGAATCACTGATGGAAGATATGGTAGGTGACATTGTAGCGACTAGAACGAAATTCTCCCCATTTCCGACATTTATCTCGTAAAGCTCAGGAAAAACCTTCCGAAAAACAAGGGTCAATTTTTCATAGAATGACCTATTTGGAGAAATGACATTTATAGCGAGAATCCCAAAATCACAAAGAACCAACTTAGCAGCCAAAAGAACATGCTCCGCAACAAACTCCAATGGCGGAGCACTAGTACCAGTCCTAGCATCAGTAGCATCCAAATCCACCATAATGGCATCAAATTTGTTAGTTATATCATCGTTACCATCCAAGTAATCACCACTCTCTACTTCACTAATGCCAAAATAACTCAAATTTTTCCCATTTGCACGATCAGCAAGTTTCTCAATAACATTTATTGCGTCTCCAACAATAACTCGGATAGAGTGGTCCAAACCAAAATACTGCTGCGCAACCCTCAAAACATCTTCATCAGCTTCCACCCCCATGACATCAAAACCCAACTGGGTTTTCAGAAAAGCAAGCAAAGCTCCACCCCCGACACCTATGCACAGAGCTTTCGGCCTAAACCCACTTCGAATCCGTTCCTCAATACAACAACAAATCAAAGAAAGGCTGGCAATCATTGGCGTCAGATAAGGATGCACCAAAACCTCAGTATGAGGTCTGAACCCAACCTCCCCAATCGCCACACTATCGGAACGAAAACCTACCTCTGGAACAACACGTATCTCCGTCTGAATCAAATTTGGCATCCGCATGAACCTCAATCGCCTCCTAAACTCCTTACACTCGCCAGACTCACTATTACTACTCTCAATTTCCACATCCTCCACCAACATCTCGCCGGCAAGAGGCCCTACACGATGCTCTAATATCACACTACAAACCACATTATCCTCATATGTCAAAACGGGTATCTCAGGAATGCCATCTTCGAACAGTGATTTAGGAGACAACGCAAGAAAAAGAGGCTTCAAGCTCAACTCAAGGCCGCAGGAGTCATCGTTGATCGGACGGCGGTAAATCTTCGGCGAAAGATGACCGTCGCTGGGTGGGTCGCCGATGAGGATTAGGCGTGAAACGCCGGGGAAGCTGAGGAGCAGCTGGAGGTGACCGGACTCGGTGGAGAAGATCCAGTCGGATTCGCGGTGCCTGGGGACGAACATGGCCGCGACTTGGGGAGACTCGGAGCATTGGAGAGGTGAATCGAGGACAGCGACTCGGAGAAGTGAGGTGGGACGTGACGGGTGAGGGAAGGTGAAGGTGATGAAGCGAGATGGGTCTAAGGTTTCGAAGGTGGCCGGGTCCAAGGCCATGGAGTCCTCTGCAGTTTGAAGAGGGGAAGTATAAAACGAAGATACGCATTAAGCAAAAACAGAGTATTAAAAGTAGTTAATTTCTTTATAATAATTTTTAGTGTAACGCCTTCCCCTCCGACGTGTCAATACATGGACGCGTTGCACAAAAATCCCATGAACCCATAAGTAATCAAAGCAAAAGTTTCAAGCTAATATGGAGGGAAAGACGAAAGGGCGGCAAACGGCAAACCTTTACAGAAACCACAGAGCGCCAAAATCCCAAAGCAAGAAAGAAAGCCTTCCACATTAACATCTCTCTCTCTTGAAAATCTGCCTTTACAGGTATCCAACCAAAGAGTTCCGCTGCTCCGGAATCATTTCATACCTGCGGTTTATCTGCTCTCTAACTGTGAAGAGGTACTCTCGCTTTCTCTAAATTTTCGCAGCTTGATCCGAACTTTCTCAGTCAAACCTAGCTCTGAAAATTTTGGTGGCGCTGCTTTTGTTTCTTGTCGTTGTTAACATGACGGTTGCTTTATAGTTGTTTGCTTCCCAAAAAACAGAGGAATCGAAGGAAAGGAAACAAAATTAAAGTTATCGGGGACCAAAATTTTAGAAAATTAATAAGACGATGAAAGGTTTTGATTCGAATAAACAAATTTTTACCGCATTTTCTCAACGACCAGGCGAATTTTGTGGATCGTTTAACGGTGCTCTTTTTGTTTCTTGTATTTCTCTGGCGATGAGGTTTTGTCCATGTCGATGGTTTATAGCCTTTTTTCTCTTTTGGTTTTTTGGATTTTTGTCTTGCTTAATGGCATTTTCATTGCTTTCAGGTACTTTTAAATATTTGAGATGATGGAATGAGTTTGAATAAGTAACTTTGAATAAGTCCCTATAAGCGAACATCGTGGTCAAGTTTTGTTACAAACAATCTCGACTAGTTTGGGATAAAAGATGCATGCAGAAATTTGACAGGCTTTTCAGGTATGTTTGATTTTCTCGTCCAATCATTTCCAGTATTCCAATTTTTTGTTTTCTAGTTTTAGTTAAGTTGGCAAAGGAAATAGTATGGGGTAGTAAATTCTTAATGCAAATGGTTGCAATAAGGACCAATGGTACTTGGTGCGCCTGGATTTTTGAAGAATTTACTATCAGACTTGGACAAAAAAAGTTAGAGAAAGGAATAAAAAGGAAATAAGCGTAGTTAGAGGGCAAAGAACATTATGTGACGGTTTTGAAATTACTGGTGAGAGATATTGGAAAGAAGTGGCTGACTTGGTTTGTCAATGTTAGTCAACTAAAGGGGTGTGGTGTACTATAGGTCCACTTTTTCGGTGAAGATTTTTGAGGAAGATGAAGGTAACTGAAGCAATATCACATTCACTGGTAAGGGGGAGGTCTGATAGGACACTAATTGCTTGAAACTTAAATTATTTGAGAAATTTAAAATAGTGGAGGTCTGATAAGACACTAATTGCTCGAAACTTAAATTGTTTGAGAAATTTAAAATAGTGCATATCCAAATCCAATGTTAGTGATCAGTAATGAAATGGTTAACTGCAAAGAGCTTTTGAAATAATTTTTGTCTTAGTTTGCTTAGTATCAAATTATGAAAAAATTGATCTTCTGCTGAAGTCATCGCCTGTTCTTTTTAGTCTCAATTTTTTTTAACACAGCTTTTGCAAGAAGACCGCTTCCAAAAAAAAAAAAAAAAAAATTTTATTAATTGCTGATGATGAGAATTTTATACTCATAGTTCTCATTAAGTTCGTTAAATATAGCGTGTACAAACTTCTATTTGTCTTAATTAAGAAACATAGATTGTTTACACCTTGTCGATGCATAAAATACCCAATGTATGCATTTTGGACAGCTCGTAATATTTCCCGATACTTCTAAGGATGGTGGCACATTAAATACCTGAACATTCCAATAGCTAATAGGGAGTTTATGGGAGACTATCCTATACTATCTAGCTTCCTTTTTCGGTCACTACTTAATCGAGGAAAAGGAAAAAAAAGTAGTATTTTTTATTCTTTAATGATGGACACTGGTATAGCTCAAAGTGTAGGTATAATCTTTGCTTATTACGCCACAGCATGTTATTGTTGCGGAAAATATATGGAGAATTTTCATGTACTGGTCTTTTTGGCGAACGTTTTGTTTCTGTAAATGTAAATTGGTGTTGTGTCAATTATAGAATTTGAAAGAATCTAAAAGAACAATTATGCTTGTGATAGGTATAGATTCCCCTTTTCTTTTCCCCAGTGTCTGTACCTTTCATCATCCTTGTTTCCTGGTTTTGCGTTTGTGTTTGTGCTTTTATGTGTTATTATACTGCAAAATATAAAAGGTAACATAGTTAATTGGTTGAGCTTGTAGCGAAAATTCAAGGCTTCCAAATGCTAACCGTGATTTGAGCTCTGCATAATGGGCGCAGTATTGAATAGTTAGGAAATTTAGAATTTTTTTTTTTTTTTAAGTGGTTGTTCTAAAGCTTCTGTCTTCTGAAGATTACCAAAGAAATTGTGTAACTTGTGAAAATGGATTTAACGTTGGAGAATTTTGATATGCATGGTTTCTTTTGGAAAGTTTTACTGGTTTAAATGAAAACTAATATGTCTTAATAGATGGCTTCTGTTAGTGCAAGAAATGCTGAAACTGCTTCTATATGATCACTCCTGTCTGATTTTGGAGTCAATTATAACATTTTAACCTGATTGTTCACCAGTGAAGCTAGAGGTGAGGCAATTAAAGGTCAGAGACATCTTTATGGATGCCTAATTAATGGAGTATGACAAACTATGTATTAAGTTTATATGTTCTCTCTTGTACTACCGTTTAGTATTGCTTAAAAATTTCAAATTTTGAAGTATTCTCACATTACCGTCTGACTTTATGTATGAAAAAATGTGTTCTGATAGAAAAGCATTTAGTACTATTTGAAATTTGCATATTCAAAACAATTCTTAAATAGTAGTGTGATTTTAATAATCGCCCCAAGTATGCTTCTCCTTATGATTTTGGTGTTGGATTAGGAGGACTAATTTTTGATGTTGCAAGTTTAGTCGTTTGGCTTCTGTTTTATAATTTGATGAATTATATTGGAGATCTTTCCTTGAGCAAGTTCTGAACTGAGAACATTGTTGAATCTTGGCAAGGTGGACTGTTATGGTCACATGTAAAATTTATGTTGGATATGTGTTTTGAACGGCTAGTACTTTATTAAGGGTTTATATAATATTCAGGATATTCTTAGCTATCCAAATATAGAGAAAAAAATGTATATACGCTGTACCATTAGGTAAATAACTTTCTTGTATTCCATTAGCGATGTGGTCTTTTAGAATTGATTTTACTATTTGGAGTTGGATTCCCTCTATCGGTGGACGTTAATTCTGATAGGGGGACAAGCATGCCTTTGTAAAATTGAGAATGGTAGTTTTGAGATGATTTATATGCTTAGTAAAATTCTTAGGAATTGGAAGATGGTTAGTATAAGGTCGAATTAAGAAATTGTGTCTGTGATTGCTTTTTCTTATCAGTCATGATGCAATACCTCTTGAGGCGAAACTGTTCATCAGATAATCTCACGCTTGGTTTTAGTTTTATGACTATATGAACAGAGGTTAATTGAAGTCATAATCGAAACTGACTTGTTTCTAAATTATTTTTGAGTGCATGGTGTGGGTGGAGGAAATCTAATTCTTTTCTAGTTTCCTGGAATAGAGGTAGTTGATGTTGATGGTTTTTGGGGTAATCGAAAGGCAGTTATCTATGTCAAGGTGCCAATGGCTAGAGGCCAAACAATGGTTTCCAATCATTTTTTTTGGTAATCATGATTCAAGTGTATAACTCAATTTCTTAGTCCTTTCTATAAAAAACTTCCTCTCTTTCAACGACCCTTTACCCACCCACACATATCGACCCTAATTTAAGAGGGAAATAGTGAAAGTGAAGCAATGATCATTCCTGTCAACGGAAATCAAGTTGATCTTCTTCAGTTTGATAATTTGCTTGATAAATATGCTTAGTATCTGAAGTTGTCTTTCACATGTGCTCCATAAGTATCTTATTTTCCTTGCACATCCAGGAAAAGAGTGAAAAACTAATAAATATAGCTACTCTCTGAAGTTATCTTTTGCTTGTTCTCTTTATGTATATATTATTTGCTTGCGCATCCGGGAAAAGAGTGGGAAATGGCATATCATTTCACGAAGTTCAATTGTGTTTTGTTTTATTAGAACTGTAGTAGGGGCGGTAGCTTTGTTATCTTGTTAGATGCAATTGAAGTGGAAGCAATTCTTTGTTGAACTTTGTGCTTCAATGCGTTTATTTGCTTCGCTCAAATCCCGCTTTCTTTTCAAGTTGGAAATTCTTGTCAAAGATAGAAGAAGGCTGAAACCTTAGAGAATGGGATGCATACGAGAATCATCCACACTCAATTAAAGGGAAAAAAATAGAAAAATTAAGAGAACATCAAGGGAAAGGACGTGGCCTTCCAAAATTTACCCGTAGTAAAGCAAGCGGCAGAAGAAGATCATCGTGAGCTTATCATTGGGATTACCACACCCTCATAGGTTATGCTCTTTCCTGATAAACAACAACAAGCGTAACAGCATAACTTCATGCCTTCTGTAGTTCTCCAACTATGCACCTTTACCTCCCATTGAGTTCTGTTGGCTATTTTAGTTTGATTGACTCTATTGATGGCTTGCTTGATTGCTTGCTGGCATAGCATTTGGGTTTTCCTTTTTTCCTTGTTTCTCATTCATTGCTTTATGTTCTAGCAGATTTTGTGCAAACTGGGGTGGACTAATCAGCAAGCATATGGTTCTAACTTCAGGTTGGTGAAATTATTACTTTTTTGCTGCAAGGTTAGTATGTCCACTTGAGCTTCCTATTCATAACATGTACAACTTGACTTCAAGCGTTAGTGTTCTGAGTGTCAAATCGTTCATTTTCTTGTTGAGCCCCTAAAGCTTGGCTAGAATTGCTCTTTAAAGTACTTTCATGTGATATTTAAGATAACGATAAGTTCTATCAGATGTCCAGTTGCATGTGTTGCTAAACTATGTTAAAACGTTTGCTGTTGCAACACATGCATTATATTTCATTGTTACACTCCAGTGATTTATCTTTCTAATAATTCATATCTACGTGGTTGCAGTAGCCAATTCTTTTATCAATACTGATGTCGACTGTTTTCTGAAGAATGGCTCTGTTAAGAGCAAGAATGAAATAATGATCACAATTTCTGTTGTTTACAAGCTACTTTTGGGACAGGATTGTAAAATTCTGGTGTAGAATTTCTATTCCAAGGCTGACAGGGAGTGAATGCATATCATGTTAGCAGAGGAATGATGGAACTACAAAATGTTAGGGAAGGTCATCCTTCACACTAGGTCTGCCTCAATTTTGTTTTGTACCAGTAGTCTTGGTTTTTACCTTCTGATGTTTTATCTCTGCTTCATATCCTGTTCATCTTTTACTCTCAGTTTTTGTCTTGGCCAACTTACTTGCAGGAAAGTGCAATCTGGCTATTAAAGGTCGAGGGGCTCGTGTTTTTTGGTCAAATCCCCTCACACAGACAAATCCTGCAAAATAATTTATAAATATGAGGAAGCAAACCATAGCTCAAAAGTTGTGCCTCATAAATAATTGGAAGCCGATGCTAATCCTTGAATGAAATGAAAGATTTCAACTGCTAATCCTTCCACTATATTAATTTGAAAGCTTGCAATCTGAGTGGGATTGTGGTTGTACTTTGACAAAATTTACTCGGCTGACTGTCACAGTTTTGGCCATCTTGGATCATTCTCTTGCTAGAGAAGTTGATCATTCATGTTTTTACGTGACAGGATGGGAAAGGTTGTTGTTATTTATTTTCTTCTTCAAGAGTAAGAGGAAAACAAAGTTTTTTTTTTTTTTTTTTTGGGGGGGGGGGGGGGGGGGTTCATATGCAGCTATTCATTTTTTTTCTTGGTAAAATACCATACAGATATTTGATCTTCTAGATATTGGAAAGTAAGGTTTATCGCATTAGTCACACTGAATGATTAAAAATGAGAAATAGGGCTCATGTAGTAATTCAAGTGTTTCATGATTTTGAAACCAAATAGGTTAAGTATATCATATACTGTGACCCAGGAAAATCTGTTGCTTGTCCGTGGACATACTTTACTTCCAGGATTTATATGATTCAGTTCTCTATAATATTTTATTCCCGGGCAAGATTAAATTGGAAAGAATAAGTGCACCCTTTCTGATGTAAAGAATGTGCTTTTTGTTGTTTCTTCCTACCGACAGTAATGTGTGCCTGATAGCAGATGTTCTGAAAGCAGATAAGGTGAATAATTGAAGCTAGAATCCATACCTTTCCAGAAGCAGAATTGAATCCCTTCAGTAGATAGGCCTGGTAGACATTAAGAATTTTTTTTTTGTAAGCTCCCTTTATACTTTAATTGGGTTAACTATAGAAGTAAATGCTTGTATCCAAATTTTCTGTTACCTTTGAATATTGTTGACACAGAGGTTCCAAAGTATACAGTCCGTCTTCGTAAATTCCATATCCATGCTCTTGGAACATTTATTGGGTTAAGGCTAGATTCATGATCTGCAAATACCTGTATAATATATTTAAACCATGCAATTAATGGCTTTAGTTTCATGAACATGGATTGGGCAAAACAATAAATAGTCCTCTCATGAGGTTAAGATGTAGCACTTCTTGACCGGTTGGTCAGGATGTGGTGTGAGGATCTGGCACACAGACTTGTATCTATATTGTGATCTAGAATTAGGAGAGTAACATTTTAATTTACCTCGTTGACTTGAAAGTATGTACCATTGAGAGGAAAGCTTCCTCTCATTGCTGTTCTACATGGAACCTGTATTAAGGTCATGCTGAAATTAGTAAACGAGTAAAAGTTGTCTACTAAGCTTATACATTTATACAGCCTGAGAGATTTTTGAATCATCAAAGGGGTTCACTTACCAGTAGTGTTCCTCTGACTATTTGTGTGTTAGCTTCTCTCACACTATTGCACGCGAAACACGTCTTCTCATCACATAACTTGTTAGGTTCGTGGGATCCACAACTTCTTTCTGGTGGTTGAATTGAATTTGCAGTTTCACCTGGTAACAGATTTTGCATATATTGATTGTAATCAATGCCAAACTTGTACTTTTGCACCTCTAATTCTTTGATAGGAATTTATACTAACTCTGGCCATCTCTTCACCCTATCCCTAGCTCTGATCATGTTGATGTGTATTCACAGACGCATACAGATTTGCACGCAGAGAATTTGCATTGAAAGATGTATGCTTTTCTAATGCTCCATGACTTACGTGAATTCCCTTTCAGTTACTTCTGAAATTAGTTGATTTGTATAAAAATAGCAACTTGAGGGATTGATTACCTGGTGTCCATATAGCAAGAAGGTATGGGCTTGGATCATCAGGTTCTCGTCTGTCCATCTGCTAATTTGTTAAGGTAACGCTCAGGTACAACGAAATTTACTACCTTAAAGGTCACTTCATAATACTGGGATAATGAGGTTTACTTACCCCTTCCAAGAGTGGATGTGAATCTGGAAGTTCATACCTGTATCATTTCAGTATGGAAGTTGTCAGTGAGCATCATGCAGAGTTCTATTTCTCAAATTAATTTTAAACATCAAATAGCTTGTTGAATTAAGGTAGAAATCTTTAATGTGACCAGAAGCTGCAATTTTCTGCTACTGGAATTCAATGGTAATGATGTTGATAAGTTCAGCACAAATGATTTTTGCTAGATTGGCTCTTGATAAATTTGGTGAAGTTGAGTTCTAGTTCTATTGCTTTATTATGAACATAACCAATCTAGCTCTTTCGGTATTCGTCAAGAAAAAAAGGGTTCCTGGAGAAGTATTGCTGCAGGTACCTTGACTTTGAGATTTTGCAAAGAATCTACTTACACTTGATGCTCTGTTCGAAGTCGACTGACATTCTTCAGTTTGGGTGTAGGGATTGAAGCAGCTTCTGGTTTTATGGCAACCAAAGCCTTGGACATGTCACCTTCTTGCAGTTCCATGTTCCCTTGCATGTAATTCTGTAGATTGACAGTGAACTCTTCAATGTTGAGTTTGATGGTGGGAATTTCATCAGGATCCTCCTCAGCATATGAGTCCTCAATGTCACTTTCAGAGATCTCTGGATATTCTTGTTCCGGTGTTGCTGGTTCTTCAATGATTGGTTCACATTCACGACTCTTATAGCCTGCTTCTTTCAGGGACTCGTTTTCAGGTTGAGGTAGTAGCATGGGGTTGATAACTACAGTTGGGTTTCTATTTTCTGCAATAGGAACAGTTGAGCTCACGATACTCTTATCTTCTGGTCCTGGCAGTGCAAGTCTTGCGCTGCAGGAATGGGGCTTGTAGTTAGTTGCAGAAGGAGAATGTTTCACTCGTGCATATGTGAAGATGAGTTTGGGTGTTTGGGGAAGAATATATGCTACTCTTGCACGCAGGAAGATTGGATTTTTCTTTTCTCCAACTCATCATTTTGTATATGCTAATTGTTTTCTATCACATCTTCTAGTTGTATATTCATCTTCTAGTTGTCAACAGGAAGCAAGATTCTATTCTCTAATGTTGTGTGCTTAAAATTTGAAATTTCTTCAGGGGCTTTATTGCACAAAAAAGTCAATTATTTCATGCCAGTAGGAATTGGAGCCACTGGGAGTTCATTTATTAAAGATCTTGTTTCTGCATTGCATCTTAATCTATATATCATTAGAATTTGGTTAGAAACTGCTGAGCTTGAATCTAATTCCTGGAAAATTCAAGTCACAATGGCGAATAACTTATGCTTAATGCAACAATAGGACTGATGGATGTGAACCTTGCGAAAGCACTTGCAAAGTGTCGGCACTCTCCTCTCATTGGGCAAGCATTGCAATTTGGTTTACTTTTTGTGCAGAAAACCTGCAGGGATTTCAAGGCATGTGGAAAATTTATTCATCATTTCTTCAGGTGCTTATTACATACCTTTAAATGTATTGATGGTAAAACATCTTTTTACATACCTTTCCAAACGTAATCAATTGGTAGTGCAGCTCATACCTGTAGAAGAAACAGTTCTTTGGTCAGTAAGAGCTTTGGTGATATGGAATAGCAATTCTTTAATCATCAATTCTGCAGGAGAAAAATACTGTTCAATGAGAATTGAGTGAGGAGCTTTGGGATTACAGTGTTCGTTGATCAAGCTTGCATAATCTTGGCCAGAGATACTTTTGAATTGACTCCAGTATCGGATACCTATATAGGATTTTGGTTAGCATTTTTGCGCAATGCAAACACTTTGTCACCATTGGTGGGCGTATATACTTACAGTTCTAGGAGGTGTAACTGAAGTGACTCTGGCAGGGGTTGGAGGGGGACCCATCCCAGTCGAACTGCAATCCTTCCGACATTTGTGTCAACCTTTAAGAAAGTATTGATGTGAATTTTATTTACCTGATTCTTCCTAACACTTGTAAGATGGTAAGTGTTAAGTGATTTTAATATGGATCTTACCGGAAAAGCAAGATGGTGGAGTGTTAAAAGCCGCACACACTCCACGCTTTTCAACCCGAGACCTCGTATGCTTAACAGATAATCCCTGAAGCAGAAAGTTATATTTACAGTTATTCCTTGGCCACTTGGTTTTAAGTAAGGACCTGTTGGCGTAGTGATTGCAGTTTATAATATTAAAGGAGTGAAGTGCTTCTTGAATAGCTTACTTTGCTTTATCAGGGGAAACATCTCTTAACCATTCCAGATCAATGCTTCCATGTTCTCTAACAAGTCGGTCCAGGAATTCCTGCAATATCATTAAACCACTGTTACATACTCTTTTTATTCTTATCTTTGTGTGTGAAGAATATTTGTGTCGGATGATTCCTTATTCATGGAGGCATTTGAAGTTGATCTGCTAGTGATTGAAGCTTCGTTAAAACAACGTACCTGGATCCTTTCTGCTAGCATGTTATTCATTCCTCGTTCTTTTATAGCATCTGAAATTTCACGAACCTTAGCACATCTTATTGCTTCGTAGTCCAGGGAGTCCTGTGTATCTTTGCTTCTTTCTTTAACCTTACCATTGGCCTGCACTTGCTTTCTTAAACTGTCCCAGTCAGCTGTACTCTTTTTCTCACCCTCTGCCTCACCCTTTTTCACTTTTGAGATTTTTGAACTTGTCCTACCGGATGCCTGACTATGGGAACGAACTTGCTCAACTGAGTTTGGTTCAGCAAAACTATTTTTCAAGTTTATTTGCTTATTCTCTGGGGAGATTCTCTCATTAGCGTCTTCTCCAAGTCTAAGGACACTAGGGGCATGCTGCACCGTATTATTCTGCTTTTTGGTCTGTGCTTCGGCAACTTCTACAGGTTCAGTACATGACAGGCTATCCACTTGGAGGGATTTGTTGGCATTAAGTTGGTGTGACTGGCTGGATGTTTCATGATAAACACTATGTGATCTCGCTAGAGAATTACTTTCTTGGTGCATTGAGTGGTTTGTAGTTCTTACTTGTGGGTTCATTCTTGGTGTTTCTTGAGACCATGGCGTTATATTCTCTTCGACTGTACTCTTACCTGTACTTTCAGTCTGCCCCTCAGTCCTAAAGCCATTGGAATCTGAATCTATTGCCTTAGGAAGTCCAAAATCAGTTGCAGGCCAACGGGATATGCTTTCTTCACTCGGTGCTTCAAAATTCTTAACTGGGGGTACCCTATAGTCTGGAATCATGTGCAAATGGTGGTTGAATGAAGGAGCTCTTTGTTCCTGCATTTGTATGTTGTCAGGGTTGCTTGAATAAGTAATTGTGGAAAAGCCATCTAAGTCCTCTGCTCTTTCCACTCTTGACTCATGTGTATTCTCTGCATGTTCAAATTGCTTGTGCACAAACCTTGGTCGCCCACCCATAAGTGCACCACTATAATGGCTGTAAAATTCCTGGAATGTGGTTTTCTCCATCTGTAAAAGATTTGTTAAAGTAGGAAACTGAATGTCACTAGTTCTGTTCCCAGCTATAAAATCTTCCTCTTCTGAGTTGGAGCCTGAGCAAGATCTTGGCCCTCCCATGCCTTGAATGATTGAGGAATCAAAAGAATCTTGAGACGATATAACTTCTTCCTCTAGGCTCTGACAATGTGCCTCCACGAGGCTCCTTTCTATTACTGAAGTTTCAATGTTTCTCTGATGCTCCGCTGATTCGATTTGTGTCATTGAGCTTTCATTTGGTTGATTTGAAACCTGTTTGCGCCATCTGATGGCATCACCTTCATTTAATGTGCAGATTTCCGATTCTCCAAAGAGCATGTTTGTCCCATCACTGTGACATGCTATGTTGTTGCTTGCTGACTTAAGAGGGAATCTTGCTGCCAGAGACATGAAGGCAGAGCTGCAAAGAGGGGAGGAAATCATATAAGCTATTCCTTGAACCTCAACTTTTACTCACAGGGGCACTTTGGTTGTAGAATTATCTGAAATAATCAAGTTACCTTGACAGATGGTCTGAAACATTTTGGGTAAGAAACACCCCTATCACTGAGTCAACAACAGATCCTTTCCAACGTGAGAATCGTCTATCACCTGTGAGGTATTATGAGGTAATGAGTAATATGCATCTAGTTGAATGATTTTCTAGTGAATGATTGATTTTCATTGCTGTTACATGTTAAACTAATATCATTCATATGAACTGCCTGTGGAAACAAAATCAACTGACTTCCTCATTCAGAAAGCATTCAAAAGAAGTTCCACTGACTTTAAAACGAACTCTATTAAATCCATGTTTCTCTCAGTCTCTTGGAAATACATTTTTCTTGCTGTGCACTCTTTTCACTGATGCACTGGTTGGTTCCCCCGTGTAACACCTAAAAGATTTTGTCAGCTCTGGTCTTGGCATTAGGTATGTTATGCTTTTCCAGAAAATTAATGCTAAAGGAGACTCAGACTAGCAAATCTGGTAATTTATGGCTTCTTTCTAGTGTTTCCCACTACTCTCCTTATATTGATCACTCTGAACTTCAGTCAATAGAAATATCTAGTTTTTATAGTATTATGTGTTTATTCATGTCTTTCTCTCTAGTTTTGTTCAATTCAACTCTCATTTAAGGGAAAAGAAAAGTTCAATTTATCACTGAATGATCTTAAGAGTGCCATAATGACAAGTTCAAGAGGTATTCTTAAAAGAGATGTGATTTGGAAAGTATATGAATTGCAGAAGACTTAATGATGATCTGAGCATGATTGGCTAAAATCATTAGGGGCTGTACCTTGAATAAGGTGCATTCGGGCAATAAATGAGTCAGTTCGGCCATGAAAAACTCTCCTCTCCTCTTCCCACCATTTCTCCTTTTCCTTGTCGGTTTCTTCATAGCTTTGGCTTCCTTCCTTACCCATCAAAAGATTCCAAATTCTGTTTGTTTCTGGATCAAGGTCTACCTTTGGTCGTGGCTTGGGTTTCTTGAGAAATTCAGTCCCTGGATGTGGAATAAGTGCACCATCTCCCTTGTATACAACTAGTGCATTTTGCTCTTGCCTGACTAATTCAGTGCTTCCTTCATTGAGATTGAGACCATTTAGTCGATATGTGATCTCATCTATAAGCTTGAGATGTATCTTTGCTTTGGGCGGACGACCTGCATCAAATATCAAGAGGTTGCTATGAATATAGTGAGGATGATATATGAGCTCTATAAAATGCTACAGTTAAAAAAGCTTTTTTTTTTTTTTTTCTTTTCTTTTTCTCTCTGATGAAAGTACCTCGTCTCTTTGCTGTGGGTTTGGGATTATCATATGAGGCTTCTTGGTTTTTCAGTACTCTTTTCCTTCCAGATGAAACTGATCTTGGTGGGGTGCGGTCCAAGATCTGCATTTCTGGTAATGACTGAACTACCTCCCTTTTCTCCATTTCATAAGCGGGTTTCAGAGGGGGTGGTGGAGGCTGGCTATGATCCTCAATTGCTCCTTGGGAGGGGAAACTATGTACTGGAGATAACCCGCTTGTCTCTCCCATCCATTCTGTAGGTAAGTGCGGTTCTGACAAAATCTGTTGGGCTGGAAAATAATCTCTGACAGCCAAGGAGTGATTGTATCTCTCAGTGGTGTATTTATTGCTCTCACTTCCTCTTTCGGAGATCTTATAACCATCAAAGTAGTTCCTTCCATGGTTCATTTTTGTTGCAAACCTATTTACACTGGTATGATTCAAGCACCTTATCTCATCTTCTCCTGAACCATCCTCAACCTGGGCAAGACAAGGCGCTCCAGAGATGTCTGTAATGAGTTCACTCTCGGTCCTCTTCTTGTTGGAGGCTTCTGAAAAGCCTTTGTCAAGAACTTGGCCTGTTATATGAAATTCATGTGAGAGATATGGAGATGATAATGAACCAATCAGACTGTTGGTACTAGGATGTATGTGCTTGGTAGAGCAAATATGATCTCCTTTGGGCCCTGTCACAGTACGAGAATCAGATGAAAATTTTGGAACTAATTGAGAGGTGCTTGCTGGAATATCTTTCTCAGAGCTTTCATGATTAGTTTTTGCTTGAAAGACAACTTTGCCTAGTCCTTCTGCATGGATTTGTTGCTGCATGGTAGTGTATCCATTTATGCACCTGTTCTGGCATGTATCAGTATGTCCCTTATCTTTGTATCTTCCAGTTACGTGTGAATATTCTATTAGCACATCATTTACTGGAGGTGATGAGATTGCAGCTGCTTGGTTTTCCTGTAGTGATCTGCACTCGGTGGGCAATTGATTCATGGAAGGAGTCAAGTTACTAACGGTTCCAGGTGGCTGATATTCTGCCATAAATCCATTCCCCTGGTCTTCCTGTACAGCTGACTTTGTTCCAGACAGACTGTAAGTCGCAAAGCACAATTCTGTGGTTTGAGAGTCTGAACTCAAAGTGAAGGCCCTTTTATTCCCATTCCAGAACTCTTGCTGACCAACTGGTTTCCCCAGGATTTCATCTCTGGTCTTATCCGAGTCAAAATTTAAAGCTCTCTTGCAGGATTTTGCAGCAGTCACTTCATTCAGATCTGTTATTTCCCTTGGAGCATCACCCAGTTCAGTTACTGATTCTTTCCTAATGTTTTTGCGTACATACTTCCTCTTTCCTGTTGGTTTCTCAGTGTTTTTTGGAGTTGCAGGGTTTGGAATTCTTTTGGCTTTGCCTTCTTTAATTACCTTGGGCCTGTGTTTTCTTCGTCTGGGTGTTTTCTGAGGGGGTGTCTTGTTCAGATCAATGCCTCCGTCACTTCCCTTAGATTCTGTCTTCTCCTTGTCCTCTGTAGATATGGCAGCAGATGACGATTCTACAATGCTTTGTAGTAGTTCATCACTATGTTGCTGGGGTGCCTTGTTTACTAATGTTGTGACCAAAGTCTCAGTTTGCTTTTCCTTGCTTGAGCTTTCGTTTCTTGAGACGATCAATGTTGTTGGAACCTGGTTAGTCACCAGCTTGTCTTGTTCTGGTGTTATTGGTGTAAACTGGAGGGTATTGGTAACACTTGGGCTAGCATCTTCTTCTGTCAATGGGAAATTTAGATCATATTGGGGTTGGTGAGGTGTTGTGAATCCATCTGCAGGGAAAAACGGTTTTGGTAGACTTCAGTTGGTTTCTTAAGAAAACGAAATGAAGCTAAGAACAATGAAACATTCTGAATATCAAAAGATGAACGTAGTGTTCCCTCAGCTATTTCAATAGCTATTTCAATAAACTTTCTCATTTGGCATTAATAATAAGCATCAGTAAACTTGTTAGAGAGTGGCATTTTATATTGTACATGAATTAGCAAATTTTAGGGAAGTGGTTTGTAAAGATTAAACTTCCTGTTCTCTCCTAATTTCTGTTTGGTAATGAGATAAACAGTTCTTACCCAATTTTCATGACACTCAAAATGAAAATTGGTTATTAATAAAGGCCGTGTCCCTTCTTATGTTTTCATTCCCATTGAAAGGCAACAACTCATTCAAGTGAAATTATTATAGCGACGAACAAATAAATAATCAAAGATTCAATTGTGATTGTGCATAAAAATTAGTCAAAAAAGCAGCAAACAATTCTAAGTCAGTCAGTGAAGTGAGGGGACTGCTGTATGCCTCATGAAAGATTTATGTAATCAAGTGCAATGATCTGCTACTCATTCAATGACACAGGCTGAGATGCTAACTTATTCTCTTTAATCATCTACTTTCATCACATGGAAATAAACACAAAGACAATCACAATTATCCTTTTCAAAAAATTTGTGGAATGCAGTTCTAGACGTAGTCATTCACATTGGAACAAAAATTACCAAGAATTTACTTACGCTGGGGCGTCTGTGTTAAGATATCAAAGTTTTTCGACGGGTTTGACCCAAAGAACTGATTTTGGCTTCTCAGCAATAAGCTACTGTCTGGATCTCTTCCATTGATAGCACCATAAGAATGCATATCTGGAATCAGAGGTCCATTTGCCATATCACTCAACTGGTTAAAATAGGAGTGCTGATTCTGGTTGCCGAGCAAGAGGCCAAACGACATTGAATCTCTTCGGTTGGAGTCAATCTGAGGAGGCGTATTGGGAATCAGAGGTCTATTTGCTGCCGTGTTTACTCTTGTGTTGAGATTGCTATTTGCGGAGGCAATGAAAGCGGAATTCTGCATCAGCAGGAGTTTAGCTACCGGATTAGTCTCCCAAATTGTGCTGTCATTATGGAAGGACTCTGCTAAGTGATCACTCATCTGGCTTTGCTTTTCCAGGCTTTCCTCAAAACCATAGTATCCTCCATTCTGAATCACTTGTCCATTTGGGTTCATATTTTGCTCAAAGCCCATCCAATGCGGCGCCATCTCTTCTGCGTACCCATTTGAACATCCATTCAGTTCTTGCAAATTCGCTCTCCCCACTAGGTTCCCATTCCGGTCGACTGCGATCGGATGAGATCTTGATGGAATTGGCTTCTCCGGTGTGATGGGTATCCAAGAACCCATAACTCTGATTTCTTCTTTAGCCTGTGGAAATGAAACTCCCCTCTCCAATATTCATCCCTCTTATCCAGCAATTCCCATCTTTGAAAATTCTTCCACCTCGCTGTTGTGTCAACGTTAATCCCTATGCTCCAAGCCCCTAATCTTCCTCCAGCGGCTAACCGGTGGTTTCGGTGATCCCTTCTTGACCTTTTAACCCATTTGCCAGAAACCCACTCTTCCTGAGCACCCAAATTATGTCTGCCTCATACAACCTTCACCAAGCATTGACATGCATCAAGATACAACAAGATAGCAGAAATAACGCAAAAGGAAAAAACAAAAGATATGTTTGGTATAAATGCTGGCAAGTAATACTCCAGATATTTCTCAACAGCACTAGTCAGTTATATGTATCTGTGCTCCATGGGAATCACATAAACATGAGAAACACAAGAAAACAAATCAGAAGAAAGGTAGTATGTATTTCAAGATTACACTAGTGAATTTGAGTAGTAAAATGGGCTACCTTAATACGTTTTAAATGACAAGAATTGTGGGGCAAAAGATTGACAAAATCCTTGGCGAATCTCTTTATGATATGAAGATGTATAAATGCTTATTCTGGGCTTTGTTCTATCATGCATGAATTTAAAATCGGCTAGAAAGTTATTGAGCTCACCGATCTGGCGGTGAGTCAGGTGGCTCTACCGGAGAGACTCAGAAGTAAGTCAATGCCGGAAAAATTCCAGCCCAGTCTCCACGGTTAAGCCAGGAGAGAGAGAAGAAACAAGGACAGAAAGTAGTAAGAGGAAAAAGGCAGGAAAAATGAGCCAAACAGACAGTGTTTGCTATACATACAAGAAACATACCAGTTTGAGCACCTCTCCTGTTTTATCTTTGGGCTGGGCACCACCCCACCTTAATCAATGACTTTTAACATACTCCGAATGTGCTTTTGCAGGCCTTTGACCGTATTTAAAACGTTGCTTTTTAATGTGTAAGAAGATAAATACAAAGCACTGCACTAAACTAAACTGGTATTTCTTTATTTCCTTCAACATTTATAGCTGGAGTATGTTACAGTGCTAGTCTTAAAGTCACAAAGATTTGCTTTTATTACAAGATTCTATTGATAAATTGTTACCAGCACGCCTCATTTATTCTGCTTTAAAAAAATTAAAATCCTCACCAGTATAATGATTTGAAATCCAGAGTTCAAGTATATCATTCGAGCATAATGTCCCATGAAGGAGTGCAAATCTTTCATAAACCCAATTGGTATCATAATCATGGAAACAAGACGTTACATGTTCATGATTTTATAAACACTTTACTGCGTTGTAAGCTGTTGGAATGGATTTAGACAGCGCTGGATTCTACTTTTCTGTGCCATTTACTTTTTATGTTTATACAGTGACTCTGAGTTTTACAGAACCTAGATATGGTAATAAAGTGTGGAAATCGTACTAGGAAGTATATAATCTGGATAACGGTCCCTGTTGTGTAGGGCTAGGTTTGTAATATTGAAAATCATAGGGTGCCCCCTTGCTAAACTGGGGTAGAGAACAGTAACATCTTCTTCTGTCCTGTCTTTGTAGGTACAAAGCGTTGATAATGTGTGTGTGGACTAAGAATCTCTTCCACTTGGGGCAACCTTAAGAATGGGGTAGAATGGTAATTCTGAAGCTTGCATTGTACGTGGCAGTCCTTTAACGTGCAGGTGCACGTGATTAACCTAACTTCTACCTCGGCCGTAGGATACAATGGGGCCCACTGACACAGAAATCAAAAATTAATAATATTAAACAAATTTGTGAAAAAGACAATACTCTTTAACTTTTCAGAAGTCAGACGTCCTTTTACAGTTGCGTTTAGTTAGTTTGCATGTAGTAGCGACGATCCTTTTTAGTGCCCCTGCAATCAATTTTTATTTTTATTTTTATTTTTATTTTTTATCAAAAATAATATTCTAAATAATTAACTACTTAAAAGATCAATTGCAGTAAATTTTTGAGTGTGCCACTAATATGATTACATGAAAGAACAAAGACATTCAATGATGAAGTGGTGTCTATAGGCCATATATTTCACAATAGATGCCAGTTCATTTGATTTCTTGAGTTATATATATGTAAACCTCCTCTAGTATCGTTAAAAAAAGATATCCATGGAGGTTTTATATTTTCTTGTCTTTTGTTGGAGTCCTGCATTGATTGAAATTGTGCTACTTTTTGGGTTCGTGTGTGTTTCTAAACCTCCTTTAGGATCGTTAAAAAAGATTGTTATTAAGGTTGTATTCCTATGTTTTCCGCTGTGTTATTTCATTGTGGAGGAATTTAATTTTGATTCGAGCTATTTATTTTCCTCAATTCTTTTGCCCACAATTATTGGTGGTTTTTGCTCATGGCTTAGAGGTCGGCTGGAAAACTTGATCACATTGATTAACATCACTTGGTTCCAGTAAACAGAAAAAAAAAAGAAAAAAGAAAGAAGCATTAAAGTCATATTCCCATCTTTTGTTTTTTCAATTCTCTATTACCCTCGTCATCTTTCATCATTATTGCTAGATTTTGATTATATTTTCTTTAGAGATGGATCTTATAAGCTTTTCTTGGTTACAAAGTACATAAGGGTACTTTGGAATACTCAATTGCATAGTGGTTATGAAGTACCATTATGAAGTCTAGATACAGATTTACATATGTATTATTATACGCACCTATGTATATGCAGTCTAAGATAGACACATATCCTTCAGAGTAATAATAAATGCTAGGTAACAAGGACTGGTGATTAAAAGTACACGTTCATTGAGATTCTTACAGCTTTCTTTAGTCAGTTTCAAGCCATTTTAGTTATAGACCAATTACAAGGGGTACGTCTATGTCAAGCTTTAGGTTGTAAGCACCCTTTTATGTGGCCTTTGTGAGAGTTTTAAATGATAGATTAAAGTTAAAGATATTCTAGACAAATGTTTAATTTTATGAATACTTCTTCCATTTCCTCTTTTCATATCCCAAAAATTAAAAAACATAGAAAATAAAGACCAGGAGCTTAACATTAAGCATGGACAATTGATATCTTCCCTTCGTGCTAAAGGAAGGCTTGGGTACGCACGCATAGGATGCTATATTATTAGAAACTTATAACTTTTTCTAACTCATGATAAAACTTCAATATATATCATACTTTGATCACTTAAGGCCATGTTGGGTAAATAGTAAAGAATGCGTATGGAGTAAAATCAGTCCTATATTAAGTATGGGAAAATAATCCGCTAAAGAATTTGTTCAACCTTCATATAGGCCTCAGTTTTGTCCATCAGCATTTATATGTTAAAGATAAAAATAACTAAACTCTCATATTGAGGAACTTTTAATTTTAAATGGAAGAATGCTAGTTATATACCTAAGAATCTAGAAGAAAAGAGTTTAGGCACACTAAAGGCTTTGTCGGTAAAGATTACTTTTTCACTCATTTTTTTATCGCTAAGTCAATTTCATTGCAAATATGATGAAGGACTTTGTTGGGTGAAATCTTCATTGTCAAGAATTTTGTTACATAGATGGTACGAAGAAGTTGTCCATAATCTGGATTCTATCTTTAGCCTAAAGATCTTGACTTAATGAATAAAGATCTTTATGGGACCCACACTTAAGACAAGAGGATGTGTTAAGTCTTATGTCATAAATACAAGAATTGGAGTTTAGGTTTTCCTTGAAATCCCTATGGATATGGTAACTCTAAAATCTACATACCAAATAGCATTGCAAGATGGTTTGGTTTTGATAATTAGGATTAGAGAGTGTGTTAAATAAATAATGTAGAGTTTATAGTCTCATATTGTTAATGAGTTCATTAAGAATTCAAGTTCCATCTTTTGTTCCTTTGCTTGTGAACAAAAATCTTTGAGAGAAGTGTAGCCTCAACTTGGTTGAAAGGGTGTGTTAAGTTATACATTAAAAATATAAAAACTTAAAAAATAATTTACAAAAAAATGAGTTTCTTTACTTTATACTTTAAGGTTTTAAATTAAATATAAGTTATTTTATAAATTTTTTAACATGATACTAAAACCCATTTGCTTGACAAAGATCCTTATGAGACTCACATTTAAGGCAAAGGAATGTGTTAAGTCTTACATTGAAAATATAAAAACTTGAATAATAGTTTATAAAGAAATAAGTTGTTTCACTTATTTACGATTTTAAATTGGATATGGGTACGGACATACGTGGAATGCAAATTACTCGTATGGACCCCATTCTTCTTTATAATTATTCCACGTGTGCCCGTTACCAGATAAAGCGACTATGATTTTCCCTTTTCCAAGATCGATGTGAAAACCTTTACCCCACCATGAATGACCTGCAATCACGTCTTTTTTGTTGTCACGGAAATTCGTGATTGTCGTCTCTTCGACGGTCACAGTAGGAAAAGATGGATGATCTAGAATTACAAGTATAAACCAATGATTTTGCTATCACCTTGAACACGTGCTTCAAAGAAAAAGAATATCTTAATAATGTTAAAGATGAATATTGTCCTACATTAAAAAAAAAATAAAAATTATAAACATCAATAATACATACTAATACTTGAGGTGCATTTCTAGTATTTAGTTGAACTTTTTTACTAAGCTGTTTAAGATATTTTTAAACATCGATGAAGGACAATAATATTTCCTTGTTAGGGTCCTCAAATTACAAAACAAGGAATATCCAGTTCAATTTCCATAAGTTTTCTAATCGGAGAATAACTATAGTTTGTATTGGGAGGAGATCGACTAACAAAGTAACAACAATAGGAGAGAAGTTTACATATGAACATATGTATAGTACATGATTCACAACTGCCTTTATGTAGACATACAACTTTGATTCATAAAACAAACAGCTTAAACGCACGAAACTTTGTCACAAAGTATGACACACCTCTCGTTTTTATGGCCTTTCCCGCAAGGAAAAGCCTGTTTTGTAGCTTTGACGCCTAAAATTGTTAGCAAAAAAATGCAGGACTTAATAAGCAAAATCGATGGATATTAATTTCTTTTTTCTTGAAATAATGGCCAAGCAATTTATGATAATGTTGTATAACTGGGGCTTACGTTGCCTCATGAATGAATGGACTAGTCGCTTTCAATATGGATACTTAAATTCCTTCTAAGAGGAGGTTTCGGTGGGCGTTTATTTTTCCCCCTACCTCGGTTTCGGAATTTGTAGATACTTTGACTAGGTATCTAATAAGGTATTCGTGCACAAAATCCACACACAACGAACGATCATTGGTTCCTGTTTACTCCCCACGCCACAAAACGCTTTTCAGGGTAGATTAATCTTTTGATGTTGCCAAACTAAGGAGCTTTGAAGTGTTGCTGTTTCATTGGTCTTTAGTTCGTAATCCAACTTGCATAATGGTCATTGCCACAATCATTATGGCATTTGGAAGTGTTAACTTTTTATAATGTTGTCTCGTATGAACAGTCAATTGATGTAATAAAAGTTTCTAGCTTATCTCTACTTCACTTGAAAATTCATGTCACTGTTATAGTTTCCATCTATTTGATTCATATTTAATTTAAGGAGAAAAGTTCTATAAATCTCTACATTTTTATTCAAAAGATAAAACCCCTTCAAAAACTTCCATTTTTCCAATAAAGTTTTTTTTTCCTTGAAATATCAAAGCTTATAGAGGGATGAATTTTTTTTTAATTATTATACTTCACTTTATGGGGTTAAAACAACCCAAGACGGTATGCAAGCCGAAATAATAATCTTTTATCTCATTCGTTTAGTCTAGCTTATAACATGGGTTGACCTAATTTTGGAAAAAAATATTTCACAAGAAAGTGTTCTAAATGGAATATATATAATGTTTCATGAGCAATGCAATCATTTGAAAACTGATCTAATTTTTTTTCTTCTAAATTTTAGTATTTAAATTAGTATAGACTTGTCTAATAAACGGATTAACATTTTTAATTTTTTAGAGATATCCATTCCATCAATTGGATTCGAGAATGTTCCTAAACTACTATTCTGAAAATTTAACCTTCCAAATTATTATTTGTTTTAATGTAACTTCTATATTAGATAGTAACATCAAAATGAATAAAATACTAATCATATGATATGTATAAATATTTTACTTTAAATGTTCAAAAAATTACTAAATGGAAAATAACATTAAGAAATTTAGCTAATCAAATAATTATTTTTCTTAAAAAAAATCTATTTATCAGATATTGCTATAAATTCGTATGAAGAATAGTACACGTAAGGGCATGAAATATTCTGTCGAATGACCTTCATTATAATTTGATCTCTCTTCCTTCCGCAAGGAAAAAAAAAGAAGTAAAAGAAAAAAAGCTAGAAAAAGTGAAGGATAGAAAGGGTTGGTTTTCTTTTCTTAAGGATAGTCAAATCAACCTTGTACCTTTAAGTATCTATTATGTCTTCAAAAAAAGCCTATATAGATAGTCAGCTATTTTTTAGCTTTTAAAGAGTACTCAATTATGTTTAAAATCTTTAGACTAGTAGACACCAAAAGCCTTCTCATTATTAACTGATTTTTGGAGCAAGGCAGGCCTTAGATGATGTTCTGACCAACCAAGTAGACAGTTTTATTATGGCCAATCTTTTAACTTCAAGACAATGGAATATATATCTTCTTTCTCTTTTATACCATCTAATTGTACGAGCATAGATTTTTTTGGTCCAAGGGTATCTTGTTTTTACTACAAATTATTTTCTTCAATAATTAATATTTATTATTATTATTATTATTATTATTATTATTATTATTATTATTATTATTATTATTATTATTATTTCTTAAAGTCTAATGGTTAATAGTTGTACAATATGAAACTCTACAAATACTATGTTAATGGAAGGCGCAATATTCTAGGAATGGTTGATAGTGATATTCGTTTTCCTAGATTATAGACTGTATCATTATAAATATTCATGAAAATCGTAGGTTTATTCGTGTATAAATAGTGAAAGCTATTTCTTACGTATAGTCGAGATAGTAAGGAGAGTTGAGAGATTTTACAAAGTAGGTATTCTAGGTTTAAATTTCCTTGACTATATTTTTGATTGACTTGGGTATACTTTAGGGTGGGTTGCTATTCTCCATTTAAGCCATCAAATAAACCTTGGTGAGGATTATGAATTATCAAAAAAAGAAAGAAAGAAAGAAAGAAAGAAAAAGCTACAAAGATAAGTAGCCTTATTTATCTATGAGCCATTGGGGTGTAGTTGAAATAGTAAGAATGACTCATGTGAAAAATCTTTAAAAAAAAATTTTGAAACTATGTTTATATGTGTAATTATAGCATATTCAATAATAACAAAAATATTCAATAATATTTCACCTATTGTGACGTATTTGTAAAATATGAAACTCGATGAGTGTTCTAGCATCAACTTACAACTTCCAAATTTGACTTCTAAAACTTTTTGTATGCAGTATAGATTTTTTCAATATCGTTGTAAGATAAGTAGTAGTACTAATGATGATTTCCTTGAGAGGGCAAGCATTCAATTGATTGATTTGGATTTTGATGTATTCTAATAACCATCCCAACAATCATACGAAAATTCTTCATTAATTTTAGAGTTTATAATAATTTAAACTTGGAGTATAATCAAGATAATAAGAAGAGCTTGTGTGGGAAATCTTGTAAAACAAATATCTTGAGTTTGAATTTCTTGCATTGCATCTCTAATGGACTTGAACATATTTAGAACAAATCAATGCTTCATAATAATAAAACCTTGATATTGAACTTTACATTAGGGTCTAAATTTTATTGTTAAGGTTTGTACTCATTTTTTCACTTTAGTTGTGCTAGAAGCAGTGATCATCTTATACCATTAGTATCTTGGTTTGTTATATATTCAAGTATTTTCATTTTTAAATTGTCAACTTTAAGGTACGATATAACTTTTTCAAATATCATCTTAGAGTCTATATTTGAATGCTAGTGCTTTTATCATTTGCGAACTGAATTCCTTTAATTTAATCGTATATGTAAATCGAACCTTTATAATTTTTCAACATTGTAAAGAGTGAGGAAGTGTATTAAAACTAATATTTTTTTTATTAATAATGTTTTAACTTGATACCTTGTAAAAATTTCCTTTTCCGGCAATGATTGATTTTAAGAAGAGCTTTGAGTTTTTTTTTTTCTTTATAAATAATCTAAAACACCTGGCGTCCCAAACAAAATGAAAAGAAAATGCTTCCGTCCTGTGGAAGTGAATCATTAGTATCTCAACGTGGGGGGACCGGTTTTCCTCCATTGCCCTGTCCATGTTTACAAGAAAGCTTAGCAATTGGCCCGGCAGAAACCTGTCGTGTCAATTACAACGCAGCTCAGTAATATGTTGCCCTTAATGTTAACGCTAAGCGTGATTGGTGGTTTTAAAATATTTCGACGACAAATGCAAGACTTTGAGAACTTCCTGGCAATATCAATTATAGCAATTGGTGTACATGAAAAACCAAAACAAAAAATCTAAGACTAAGCCAATGTTAAATTAATTCCCACTTTAAAGGTTAAAAAATAGTACTTTTAACATTATAGATCTAATCAATTTTTTTTAGTTATAGATTTAATCCTTATTAATAAAAATGAGAGTCAAATTAATTTCAGCGTCGTCGAAATTGTCGGCAGCCTCGGGCTAAAACGTTGACGTAGATGTTTTTTGCATCGACGAAGTGACCGACGAGACTCTTAGACACGCAACTTTTGGGCATCGTAGGATTGAAGGGAAAGGAACTGGATGGGAGCTTATGATGTGGACAGCATGTCATGCATCAACTTTTTGTTGAATTGTTTCTAAGCCATCAAGACCGACCATTTTAGATTACACATATCATTTCAGTTTGAGATCAACGAGTGCTGCAGCAGACCACTTTCTGTGCGCATCACGACGTGGCGTATGGTAATAAACCTTGTACCTCGTTCTCACTGACTTTTCCTCGACACTAATCCTGATCTTCCCACATATTTTTTTAAGAGCTTTCAATTAAAGTTCTTGTTTTTTTACATTATCTTTCGAGATTGAAGTTCAAAGCACCCGTAAAGGACTTCTCCATTAGAAAATATTTGTACAAGAAATTCTTACCAAAGCTATCATGGGGTCCATAAGTATTTGATTTAATTACAAGTAGACGTGTGAGATTTGTTAATCCAAATTTGATATCTAGATTTGTAAGTTTGGATAAGTGTATAAAAAGTTAAAAAAGAAAAAAAAAAGAAAAAGAAAAAACCACCATGGGAGAGGCTTCAATAGATCAAACTCGATGCATTAACTGCGAACCTTTGGTAGCACATGGTGGGGAGCCCTTCCAAGTCTTATGATTTATTAAAGTATAGTGGGAGTAGAGCAATATCTAATAGTGATAAGACCTAATATTGCCTACTTGGTGATTATGATGTGTTAATCTATGTATGCCAGTAAAAGAGATTTTTGCTTTTTCTCACCAACAATTTATGGTGTGTTAATATTGCCTACTTGGGGATTATGATGTGTTAGGGCCTTTGTTTACTGCATGTGAAAATGGTTAAACCATGTTGAGAAGAATGACAAAATTTAGAAAAGTTGCAAGTTGCAAGCTATTACGATCATGGAAATAGCTTTCCCTTTTGGTGTAAATTTCCCCTTTTTCTTTTCGTAATTAAAAGATAGGGACTATTTGCTTTTTGGATTGCCCACTCCTTCATGCTCTTATCTCTTTCAGAATCAAAAAGGGAACCCATACTGTTGCATCTGGATGCGGTTTGCGAATTGACTAGAGGGCTGTGACATGAAAAGGTTAACAACTATTTTGAAGCACGCGATGCGTATGAATGCTAATGTTTTCCATGTTTTTTTGTCAGCATGAATGTACATCGGTTGTCTAAATCATGACAACCTATTAGTTTAGAATTATTATTTTCTTGTCCTATTAAGAACATGATTGTCGACTTTTCACGAACTAAGAAGTTCATTACTTAAAAGTAATCTTAACTATAAATAACCATAAGTTTACAAGATCCTTGTTAATTATGAGATCAAATATTTGTCTGTGCTATAAACAGTGGATATAAATATTAAAGGTGGGTGTTGTCCCACATTAAAAGTGTAAGGGTGAACTATTAAACTTATAGGGGATGAGATTTTTTTACTTAATGTTTTAAAATTTTAAGATGAGTCCTTACACTTTAATGTTTCTAAACTATTATCAGAATTAAGGATAAGTTTCTAAACTCCTCTAAAAAGTTTTAATGTTTTAAATAAGTGTTTTAATGTTTGTCCCCTTTCACTACTAAAGAACAAAAATGATATACTTCACCATGGAAGAAAAATTTGCTCCGAAAATGTTTATTACCAAATTGTACACCACACATAAAAAATATGTTCAATGTTTAACTACATATGAATATATGGTTTGTGGTAACATTTGACAAATCCTATGATCCCAGGTAAGTACAAACTCAATCTATTTTTGTTTACAAACTCAATTAAAACTGTAAACTGTTGGTGCTTTGCGCAAAGAGAAAATTAAAAGGAAAAAGTTGTGTTGATCCTGTTACACGTATAAAATATTGATGTTTGATGACGAGCGAAGATTCCTAGGATGAATTCTATAGGCAACGCGCCTGTCGTTTGAGCCGATTTGCACGAAACCGATAAGAAGCCTGATTCATAACCTTTATTTAGTCTTTAATCAAGTTGTTATTAATTTAATTGCCAATTGCTTATCTAACTCTTGGTGCTTTGTGCTCGGTCCACACGGTCAGAGCTATTGGTATAGAACTTTAATTGTTAGGACAGTGGCTTATATGAAGTTCGTGACTCAATTATTGGTCTATCCCTTAAAAGAAAAAAAGAAAGGAAAGAAAATCGTTGGACGGTACCCGTGCTATTTATTTATTTATTTATTTTTTATGTTTCCTCTTTCTCATCGGCTTTTGAATGCTGCCAATTCTTGGCTGAGTAGAAAAGGTTAGAACTTGTCGCTTGTCAAGAATAAAATATAATAGCTTTTGCTAGTTGCATGAGTGTTGTTAGTTACCGATTGATTAGGTATTGTGAACGAATTTCAGATTTTTTTTTTCTTTTTTTCTTTTCTTTTTCGTTTTTCTAGTAAGATCTGAAAGATTTTCATGAAAATCTCACATAATTCTTTTAATTCTAACGAAAAAATTAGTTTATTATGAGGCCTTTGAATGATTAGAGACTTTGAAAGCCTCGCAATGCTACAAATCTATGCAAACCTTCCACATCTCTTATCCTCAGAATCTGGGCTTATTTGTTCTGACATCTTATAAAAATTAAAGATTCGTGTAAAGGTTTTCTGTACTTCACTCAGCTTTAGGGCTTGAACCTTCTAAAGCTAGTGTAGATAGCTGTTCGTGTAGTTGGACGACTACGACTGCCAACCAGCCTTAGGCTTCCAGTTCACACGTACTGGATAAATTAAAGGTCCATAAATTGAGAATCACTGATTCCTTCAGATGCTACCGCGGATGTGTCCCATGCACGTTGAGACATGTAATAAACATCGACTGCATTGAAGAATCTGAATACTTAGCAAAGATGAAAGTCAAGAATGATACAGAAATGGTCGGCACACAAGGACATGATACCCACGTCCCGTATTGGACCATGCGCAACCTACAACAAGCTTTCAAGGCCTACGTCAACTGGAGGACCTCATGAGCATCAAATCTATGCTTTCTGTCAATAGCAGTGGCACTGAATGAATTCACCCTTGGGTGCCTTTGATTTTTCCCATTCTTTTAGAAAAGAATATGGACATCATGAGCATCAAATCTATGCTTTCTGTCAATAGCAGTGGCACTGAATGAATTCACCCTTTTTCCCATTCTTTTAGAAAAGATATGCCTCACGTCCCTTCGTGAAAACCAGGAAAAGAAGAGGCAACATTGTTGTAAGTTGCGTTTATGTTTCACGAGACATAAATGTGAGCGCATAAAAAGAGGCGCTTCATTGGTTGTAGCTTTTTCTTCTTGGTGAGACATAATGTTAAAGGACATTGGCTATCAGTCACCCAGTTCAATAAACGCATGAGGGCAGATTCTCTACCCACTTTTGTCTTTACACTTTCTTGTAAAGAGGACTACTCCATGAAAATAAACAAAAGGTAGGTTTAGCTCCAGCGTATGCTTGCATTACCTACATTTGCTTGTAAGCACAAGTGGGGGTTGGCCATTAAACTAACGGGGTAATGGATCCACTTACCCATCTATATTCTCGGGTTCTTCCCTTCTGTCATAAGTTTTGTGTTCATCTAAACCTTTTATGTACTCTTTAACCTTTTAACAAGGCTGCGTCCATTACTTGATTTTCTGCAACATTTGTTTAGTTTCTAGAAAGACTTCATCAAGGCAGTTCTCTCTCTTTTTTTTTTTTTTTTTGGCCTGAACCATCAAAACTTAGAAGCTGACCAGGAATTGGCAATGAAATTATTTTTTCCTGTCTAAACCCACGAAATTAAAACCTATAAGAGGAACATTTAATGTGCCGGTGCCTGGAAACACTTCTTGACTCCTTGATCTTATCCGTGCTTTTTTGCCCACAATGAGCATAAAATTGAACTCAGGCCATACCTTAATTATGATGAGTCTCTTATATTCACATTTTTGTGTGAAGCTTATTTTGTCTTGTACGCGATGGCAACTTGGAATTGTGCTTTAGGCCGTCAAATCATAAAATAGAAAGCCACATAACAAAAGTCACTGCCGAATATTTTCTTGAGATTTTGTTTCCGTTAACACGCATGAATCATCCAGAAAACCAATCTCTAGACTAACCGAAACGTGTATCAACAAGTATAGCCTGGAAAACTTGTCTGGCTTCAAGGGGAAAAAAAAAGGTGCCTTTAAATGATCAATGTGCAAGACATGAGCAATACATTTCTGGTTCCAAGTAGTACCTTTTGTCAAGTTCTTCGTGTATAGTATATTAATTCTTTATCTTTTATGAATAGCAAGCTCATGCAAAACAAGAGAAAAGTTAGAGAAGAAAAGAACAAAGAAAAAGGAATAGCTTCATGATTCTCCATTGAATTGATTTGATCTTTTCAGTGCATTACATTAATATATTAAGCATCTAGAAGCTTCAGTGGACTTTCTACTGGAAAAGTAATCCAAGATACGATAAAAAGTGATAACTCATTTTAAAGGGAATAGTTCATAAAATTTTACCTGGAAAAATTAACAGTTGTGTTGAACTTTAACAAGTATGTTCATTTTTTGGGAAGCCTTAGGATTTTTACTATAAAAATTAAGGAATAATCGATGCAAATATATATATATATATATATATATATATATATATATTAAATCTTTGTGAATAAAGTGACAGGGACTGTTTTGATTTCATATATCTTACAGCTAAGCTGTCCCATCAAAGTAACTGCAAAGAATATTTCTACAATAAAGTTAGGTAGTCTTTTGCTCTCAGATATTACTTTCAAGTTTATCGTAAAGCATGTGACGCTGACAAGATGATGCTGTAATCTATATTTTTGAATCTGATGAAATTTTGGAATGAAATTGATTAGGAAAGAATAAGAGAGCCAAGGGCGTACTTAATCTTCCAAGAATAGACGGGGTAGAGTATAACACCTAAATAGACAGAGGGTTGCCTTATTTCTGGGCGAAGTGAATATATTATAGGAAATTTTTGAAACGCACCATAAACAAACATAAATGAAAAAGAACAGCCAGGAATCGTAAAAAACACTCAACAAACAAGTGATAAAGGATATTGGCCTAAACTCCAATCAAGCGACTTGGGTTGAAGACTAATAATTTGGACCATGGTTGGGGGTCGATAATGGAGAATAGGGGTCAGCAATGATACATTTGAGGTTGATAGGGCGGCTGGCACGTATACATCAAAAGTCGGCTTAAACATAAAAGGATGTTGACTAGACTTGATATGGTAGGAAGAACTACTGGGATGGGGTCAAAAAATGTGGTATCCAATTAACAAGAGAGAGGGTGCCCCTTATGTAAAAAGCTTCTATTGCCTCTTATGCAATAAAATAAAAGGGAAAAAACACCAGAAAAGGGGGCGTCTAGAGAAGCCGGAGTGTCGAAACATGTGCCGGAAGGGATCTACGTTCTTAGCTCGTGCTGCTGTACATGGTTCAAAAGAAAATAGGAAAAATGTATTGAGAGAGAAGGGGGAGTGGTAGGACAGTGGACGAAGGGTTAAGAAAGATTAGATGGTGTTGAGCTAGCTTGGGATTAGATTTTGGATCTATTTTTAAAAATTGGAAGGATTAAGTTTACGTAAGCGATGAGGAGGCTAGAGGAGTTAAAGGGTTGAATGGACAAAAGAGAGGGCAATGAGCAATTAAGACGAAAGTAATAGACATATGGAGAAAATATACGTGGGCGAAAAGGTAGGAGTTTCGACCTTAATCAATCTAAGGAAAAGAATGAGGGTACACTAATAGAGGAAAGAAACTCTTTCATACCGACAGTAGTGAATTTGAGGGAAAAGTTATATAGAGTTTCTTAATCCTGCCTTAGGAATTTAATATCCTCTACTCTATTAGACGTCGTTAAGTTTTTTCATTTGTAAGGACTTCTTTTGGAAACTTGAAGAAGTTATTGTTCTACGTGATTGAGTATACCTTTTCAAAATGAAAACTTTTATCCTATGGATTAATCCTCAAATTTTTCTTATGTGAGCATGAGGGCCATATTTTTTTTCTTTTACAAAGTGAAGTTGAGAGGGTCGGAGAGTCTCGAAACCTAGCTCTTTATGTGGAATTTCCCAGGAACTCCACTTGAACTGCTAAGTAAAGAACATATTCCTACATGTTATTAATCATTGTTTGAACAATTCTAATACTCTTATAGAACATTAAAGCACATTCTTTCTCTCTTTAGGTTTCCGTTCTCATCTATGCTCTTGAGGGATTTTTTATTTTTACTTTTATTGATGGCAAATATATTGATAGTAAGTGACGAATTTAACTTGCTTTTGGACTTCTTGTACTAACCAAACAAAAAATGATATTATTTTTAAGGTTTAAACTAAATACAATAAGTAATGTTTTCAACAAATAATTTTTCTCCAAAAAACATGGGACAAGCATAACTCGAGAAGTATCAGTTTACAACTAAATATACCTCAACAAATTGCCTACAAAAAGCACTATTCCTCACATCCAAGTTAAAAAAATGCCCTAAATTTGCTAACAAACCCTAGTTTCCATTTTATGCTTTCCAATCCAAAACCACGCTACTTACTTTGTGAACTCTAGAACCAAATCAAATAAAGCCTTTAATATCATCTTTTAAGTCTATGATCAAGTTAAGTGAAGCTTAGTATCATAAACTGAAGCTTAGTTTATGTTATTTTGCTTCGAATACTATTTATGCTCAAGCTTATTAGGATCTTGATTATAGGTCGACTTTATTTTTCATTCTTTAAATAAACCAATGTTGTTAACAAGTTTTTAAATTAACTTAGTCATTTCTTATTAAATTAATGTTTTTATCATATAATATTTTTCTATATATTGATCATTAAATATTTGTTACTATTGAGATTAAAGGAGCTTAAATCTCTATGGACTTACCTTAGTTCTTGGACTCTGGGGCCATAATTCATATAATGGTTAATGCCTTAGACTTTGATAATCTACGTTCATATAATAGAATTCAACACATCACCATCGATGACAATGTTAGCCTCTTAATTATCCATACATGTAAATTGAAAAACAAACATAACTTTAATATTTTCAATGTTATGGTTATACCAAAAATATTTAAAAATTCTTTTATCTCTCTTAAAGTTTACACAAGATATAACTATGCTTTTTTGCTCCATTCAAATTTTTGTATTAGATAGAACTTATGTATAGGCCAAACCCTGTTAAGAGTTACAATTGATCGAGGACCATATCACCTTATGCAATTGGGCTACCACTTGCAACCATTAACCCTAGTGGTGACAACCACAAATAAATTGGTTGGTTGGCATTATCGCTTAGGCCATACAACCTATAAATCAATAATATTGTTGCTTCAATTTATAGTGACTCCATTCTCAAGACAATCACCATCATCCTACTTAGCATGTAATTTGAGCAAAAGTAAATGCCAATAGCATTCCCCTACCAATCATGTACCATGAACCCTTAGACTTAGTCTATTTTGATATTTGAAGCTCATCTCCTTTAACATTGTCTTGTGAAAATAAATACTATATTTGGCTTTGTTGACAATTTTTTCAAGTTTAAATGACTTTATCCTTCACAATCATGAGATCAATTTCTCAAAAATATTCATTTTTTTCTCCAAGTTTGTAGAAAACCAAACATCCCTAAGGATTATCTACACCTTTCTACCATTTAATAACATAAATGGGCATCCACCAACAAATCTCAAGTCCATATGCCTCTTTTCAAAATTTACAAAAGCTAAAGTTCCATTACATTTTTGGAATTTTGCTTTTGAAACAATGACCTCTATAGTAAATCTGTTGCCTATGGTAGTGTTAAATAACTAGTCTCCCTAGCAAAAATTGTTTAACAAATCACCACTTATTTCTCATTTACAAACATTTAGGTGTTTAATCCTATCCCTATCTTCATTCATATACACAAAACAAACTTCCACCATGGTTTCCATTGGGATACAAAGGTTACAAATGTTTATATCTAGCAACCAAGAAAATATATATTGTTCTTCACATAATTTTACCCTTACTACCAACCTTTAGAACCTACCATGGTATTAAATGCTAATATTCCAATAACATATCCAATTCCATCTCAATTCCAATACTCTCCAATTACAATTGTTGCAACCTAAACACAATCACGTAACCTAGTAGTACCATAAATAGATAACCTCGTCCAACCCTAGCAATTATCACACCTTATGGTCACTTGTCTAAAAAAAGGAAAAATTTCATGTCAAATGCTAACTCATGATCACAATTATGCCATAATTTCTTTGGTTAAAGAGCACTTAGAATCCACATGTTGCATAAAAGGAGCCAAACACCTTTAATGGCGTGCTACAATGAAAAAAGAATACACCACCCTTATAAAATATCAAATGTGAAAACTTGTCCCTCTTACAACCTAAACAATACTAATTAGGTGCAAATGGGTGTATACAATCAAATTTCAATAAGACAGATCTTTGGAGAGATATAAGGAATGCTTAATTGCTAAAGGTTTTTACCAATGTCCTAGCATCAATTACTTGGAAACCTTATAATCCTGTTGTAAAACCAATAATAGTTAGGACAGTTATGGAATTGGCGTATTCCAAAGGATGGACCTCCTGTTAAATAAATGCCAAAAATGTTTTTTTTCATGGACAACTCGATGAAGATGTTTTTATGTCTCAATCATAAGGGTTCATCAACCCCTTACATTCTCATTATGTATAGTGCACTTTATGGCTTAAAACAAGCCTTTTCATGCTTGACATCAATGTCTAAGCTCTTCTTTACAAAATATGAGTTTTCAAATATCAAGGGCCGATGCCTCATTATTTATTCTCCATCATCCCACCTATAACATTTTCATTCTTGTATAAATTAATGATATCATCCTTACTAGTATTCTTAATGCCCCACTATCTCATATAATAATAATGCTTCAACATGAATTTACCATTAAAGATCTCATATCTCTCCATTATTTTTTAAGCATTGAAGTTCAAAATATAAATAAAGGGTTGACATTACATCAAGCACAATTAGTCCTTGACATTATAAAATGGGTAAAAATGGAAGTTATTTGTAATGTATCCACCCTTGTACCACCGCACTAAACCCATTTATTTATGATGGGAACCTTTGCTTGATCCCACTTGCTATTGAAGTATTGTTAGTGTTCTACAATTTACATTAACACGACCAAATATCGCCTATGCTATTAATATTATATGTCGATTCATGCTTACATCTACCACAACATACTAGTATGCTATTAAACAAGTACTTCACATTCTTGTTACCACATTACCCACATGATATAAGCCTCACCCACAACCCCACACAGACCCTCCATGCTTATTTTGATGCCAAATGGGTTGGAAACCATAATAATCATCGATCAATTGGAGGCTTCTTTATCTTTTTGGGTTCCAATTTAATTTTATGGAACTCATGTAAATACCAAATAGTAGCTTGTTTTAATGCAAAGGTTGAATCTAAAAGTCTCACCAATGCCACCGCATAAATAATATGTATAAAAGCACTTTTACAAGATCTATGTGTCTCACCACCAAATCTCTCTAACTCTTTGATGTGACAACCTTTTGACATTAACTCTAACCACTGACTCCATACCTAGATGAAGTATGACAAAATTGACTTTCATTTTATTTCGAAATGAATAATGAATCAACAATTCTTCATTCATTTTTTTCTCATTTATGAACAAAATGTATTCATCGAAGGACTATCCTTTGTATGTTTCAAATTATTGCAAGAAAAATTGATAGTTCATTTTTAGCCTCAGCTTGCGAGGGATTATAAGCCGAATACATTCCAAATAATATTACTAATTTCATCTGCTTGAAGGGTTACCATGAGTCTTTCTTAATTTTTGTTTAATAAAAAATGCCTATAGTAGAAATTAGGGCCGCAATCAATCACTATATTTATTGTAAATTTTAATCCAATTTTAGTTCTAGGATTACTTGTATGAATTAAGATCTTCTATATATGATTCATCATCAAGTAATATGACAAACTTTGCACTTTCATTTCATTTGGCGAAGGTCTTTGCTCTCCGATTTTAATTTTTCACTACCATAAAGCCCCCAAGCTCAAACTTAGCAGCCTCTATCCTCGAATAGTTTGGCATCTCACGCAATTTACTCTGTAGCAAGAAAAGTGGACAGACTTTAGGGTGCTTTTCATGTAGTGAACACGGTTTCATTCTACGGCCATTTGGCAAAACACGTGCGCAATGTGGGACGCGATTCTTCGGAGGAGGTTGGCAAAGTCAACCAAATTAGGAGATAAGGAATACATAGAGTATTTCCGACCACAGATCACTGGCTCTGATATTCGTAACTACAGTTTCAATTTAGATATGATTGTGGTGGAAGAAGTTTTTGGATTTCAAACAAGATAAGATCCCCGGACAGGGTATCTGCATTTGAGAATTAGCAATATGTAGAGCTTAAATGCTCCTTTAGTCCCTTAACATGCATATGAAGAAGTTATAATCCAAATTAATTCTTTTACTTTCCAACAAATGAGGCAAAATGATTGAAAGCCTTTAGAATAAGGTTTCGATCATAAAAGGAAAAATTCTATATCATTTTTGTTATGTAAATGAAGTGTGTTAAGAGTTATGTGTCAAACTTTAGATCTCTTGGTCCTAAGTAGCATAGACTACCAATTGAGTCACATGCTTGCCAACAAAATAAATTTTTTATCATTAAGTGACAAAAAAGATAGTTCATGTGAAATTATATAATTCATCTAAAATTCACTAATGACTTGACCTACAAAATATGCTAAAGTGGTAAGAGCAAGATGAAAAGCAAAGTAAGAAGAGGATGTTCTCTTGGTAGCATTGCTACAAGACAAGCTAATCCTTTTAAAGGGGAAAGATTCTTCTTTCTTACTTTCACTTTAATCATTGGAGTCATAGATTTCTTTTTGGGTGTAGTTATCCAGTTATTTTAATTGAAAGCCTTTTAGTAATTGATTAGGCAATCTCAAAAGTGAAAGATGACTAAGCAACTAAATAAAGAAAGAGTTGGACGGTTCTCTAATTATATGAACCTGATTTATTCAACCGAAAGTTATCATAAAGTCTCTATACTCTTCTTTTTCACTTTATACTAACTTCGTTACTTCTCAATTTTTCTAACCAGTTTCTTTAATTCTCCAAGTTTCCTGCAGATCTCTTTGCCGCTTTCTTGTCTATTTCTAATAAGGTCCTTTCATCCCATTTTTGTCCCTCTAATGTTCGACTACAACTCGAGTTTGAGTGAAGGTTTTATGACCTTATCTGTTAGAGAAGAAACAGGAGACCATTAACAACGGGAAGAGAGACGTCCAAAGGCATGGCAACTCAAGCAAAAACTGGTAATAGATAGCCGTACAGGCAAAGCTCAGACTAGTGATTCTTTGATCGACGTGATCAGCCTCTTAAGTTGGTGGTGACCGAAATTAAGATTTGTGGTTGAAGGAAACGATAATGTTTAGAGAGAGGAATCATTGGAAGAGATAGAAAAGAAAAATAGAGAGTGTAGTTGGATAAAATTTCATAGTCAATGAAATGGACAATAATAGTTCAAATACATTATTAAAAATGTTCTGTTCCTATTTCCTTCTGTATCTTTTCAAATGAAACGATTCCCATTCATGAATGCGACTATTCTACTCTGTTATTTAAACAATGCTTGTAACCAAATTCGATCTTAGCCATTGACTTTTGTGTAGAACAAAACAGACAAAACAATCAGATTATTATTAGGATAGATAAGAAAATATTATATAATTGTTATCCAAAATTAGTATTCGAACTCCCATAGGCTAGTCCTCATTGAATCTGTTAAAAATTCTCCATTAAAAAAGTCAAAGCTTTATCCGTGATGACGTACAACGTTTCTTCTAGCACTTTGTTTTGGCTGTGGACCGGAATTGTTTTATTTCAAAATCTAACAACTAAGTACGGAAAAAATCAAAGTTAGCTGGGTGTTGAAGAGGTCATACTTGTGTGGCCAAGTTTTGAGCCGTCCAAATTGAACTATATTAATCTATGTATCAAAACTATATAGTAATCTTCTTTGACCAAGTTATGAGTATTAAGAGAACAAGTAGAAGGTGTAGAAGTCTCATGAACTTTGTTAGCCCACACATATTTTAATGGTCCAACTTTGCCTCAACTATTTTGTCAGTCCTGTTGTTTGTGGACGGCGGATCTCCTGAAAATCAAATCTTTTGCGTTTGAATACGAAGCAAATGCATCGACGATGAGGGGCGTAGTTGGTTGGTTGACAAAGTTCCTCAGTTTGTTTTATACCAGAATATGACTAAACAGGTAAAATTTGAAAATAAAAATAGCACTGTGTCTTGGTCGTAATTAGAGATACCGCTAGCTTCGTTAAAACTTTTATTATACTAGTAAGACATACATGCAAGGAACATCTGTTGTAGCATTCCTGGCTGAAATAAAATCTACAACTGAGACACACAACTAAGGACATTGCTGTGGCTATCCATACGTAGAAAATATGGAATTTCTTACCCCTTTCTATCTTTGTGCCTTCTAATAATCCATCTGCACGATTCTCTTACAAGTTAATAAAAGCTAGGAGTTCGTCCAACTTTGCTTGTCCCTTTAAATATGATTCAATAGGTTCATACGCCGACACTCTACGAGACCAAAAAGAGGGATTCCTTACTGGAGAAGTGTTCACCCACCAATTGGCACGATTTTTTTGTAGTATACAAGATATCTATCTAGATAAAGAGGGGCAGCGTATAACTTCTTCCGCTTTAATCTCCTCCTACATTTCCTCTTTATTTGGTCCCGAGGGAAAGAGATGAAGTGGGTTTCCCCCCTCCATCTTCTATCATTTTCTTGGCCCATATATGAAGGCAACTAAAGACTAAAGTTCTTAGTGGTTGCCCCACTTGCATTCTTGCACGGTTTGTCTTTCTGGAAGAATTAGTGATTTGCTTCCAAAGCAATAATCCAATGGGATCAACTGATCATAAAATAGTTTATCTACGAAACGCAATGCTTAGTTTCGCGAAAGAATTTGCAGTAACTAATAAAATAAGTTCTTGAATTCGCCCCCACGGGGGTGTGGTTGGTGCTGTTGTGTGGGGCAGGGCGCTCAGTGTATGTGTGTCCAAAGTGATTCAGTTCATCCTTCTCTAGGTGGAAACCTTTACTATGGCTTGTATTGCACGTCTAAAGTACCTATAAGATAAAGAAGGAGAATATATTTAAAACAACTTGACTGATTGAACTATCAAGTGTCATAAGAATAGTTTGTACCAACTTTTTCCTAGTCTAGAATTATCAACTCACCCTTTCATGGCTCAAGGATCATTTAGCCACCTGTTAATCCTTTCACATTATACCACTTTTTCAATTAAAGTGAGGCATTACTGAATATATTAAATGAAAGGTTAGGGCTATACACAAGGAAAATATGTAGAAATATTATTTAGATAAATTGTGATTTTCTACTAATAACGAATATCTCAAGTATACTAAAAACATTCGATTGCCTCTAGTGTAAATCCAAGTTGCAATCCGATGCATGCTGAATATAAACCCAGCCTGTATATTAGCACACAAGTCAAGTCTCATTAGGAGTTCTGAGATAAATTAAACAGGATGATGAACTAGATAAATCCTTAATATTGCCTAGAAACTGAATCACAAGCTTCTAGGAGACCAAACCTACTTGCACAATATCAAGAACATGCCGGCAATGACAGATTTTATTTAGATCTATGGAGGAAACAGAACTTGGAAGACCACTTCTACGCTGGTTTGTTAGAAAAGAAGATGAAAATGAGAGACGGGGACATTGAGGGGGGAAATGTTCGCATGCTGTCTTTTGCTCTCACACACGACTGTTGTCTCTGTCTCCTATGATACAAAGATTATCGTTTCGTAGACTATTTCCAATAGGCTTTATTCCCCGCTAGTCTTCTGTGCCCATTGTTTCTACTTACAAGAAATTGAAAAGGGTACAAGCCCGGTTGGAGGTAAACCTAGCTTGCGTTGAACTGCAGACAGGTAGTTGCTTACAAGAAAGCTCTTAACAATGGTGTCACCAATGTTGTTTATTTTATGTCTCAGAAAGAAAACGTCTTAATAAGGCTTAGGGTTATGACAATAGGAAGTTCCTTTTTTTCCCCCTTTCGAATTTATGCGGGGCTCCAAGGCATAAATACAGTTCTTCTTAATGGAAGCTGAAGATTTTGTCGTCAGGAAATCTCACTTTTTATGGAGTTGGGTGAGCTACAACCAATGTCCTTACATTATTGTCCTCCGAACACTTAATTTTAGCAGCAGAGCTTTTTCAGATTCTAATAAAGGCCTAGTCTTATCTTTTTTTGTTATGCTGGGTTTTAAGGCATCTTCTCTTATATAAGAATAATCGAGATACTCTTTGCACCCAGTTGAACGGTGACGGAATGACTGAAAAGAATAGAATTGATTCTCAAACATGCATCCCACAAAGGCAAAAGGTAAAGAGAGTGTCCAAAGGTGCACATGAACCAATGAGATACATGGGTATCCAGTCCCTGCATGCCGACAATTCGTGGATAATTTGCTAGCCTGCTCTACGCAAATCTTGCTTTTACCCTTTGATTCTGATTGGGAATTGTGGTTGCGAAGTTCAAGAAATGATACATGCACTACTTTTGTCGGGGGGGGGCTAATCGCCAAAGACCAAATAGCGGTAGAGAATCCTTTAATACAACTAGAGCTTGCAGAGTCAGGCTTGAGCTCCTTGTGGTAACGTCTTTCACTGGAGTTTGGTTCTTGTTTGGGCCTGGACTCAGAGAATAAAGGTTACGACTTCTCAGCCTAAGCGCTGAAGGAGGGCCTTTAACGATGAAAACTTAGGGAATATGCTTGAAATATAGAGCAAAATCGTATAATAAAGATTGGACCTGCACATTACACTTAAAGGATTTTCCCCTCCATTTGGACAGCATGCTACGGCCTTCAGTAGAATGAAGAAGACAGGCAGGAGCACCCAAACTTCAAGCGTGTTTAGCTGGTCTCAGGGAAGATGATAGACTTCTTGGCCGCGGAGATTTGGGCTGCAAGGCTCTTGGACCTCAACTGACTAGACGAGCCGAAGAAGTATATAATTTCTTCTGTCCGAACTTTGGAACTCCAATCTCAGAAGTCACATCCTTTTCTATTTTTGACTTCAATGTCATTATTTCTAAGAATTGCTGGAAATTTTTTTAAGCATGAGTACTTTTTTTTTTCCTCAATTGAGAAATAGTCAATCTAGATAATTTCTAAAGTTGGTTTTATAAAGAACTTATAGTTTCTTGCTTTCCCTCAAAGAAAAAGAAAAAGAAAAAGAAAAATCATTTGTGATTTGCCTTTGAGGTGTGGTTGAGATGGTAAAGAAAAGAAGTGTAAGAGATGTTTCCAAGCAAGTATCTTGAGCTCAAATCTCCTTGAATACATTCTAGCTCACCTTATAGCCACAGTACAAATGAAATAATTAACAAAAATAAATAAAATAAAGGAACAATGATGGCAACACAATTGTGATTAAAAGCAAAAATCACATGACATGAGTATAACAATAATCATGAATCCTAATGTAACATTTTAGGATTTGTGGTCTCTACTTTAAAGGGTGTTAAAAGTAGTGATTGATTATCTTGCCAATTTCTTAAGGAAAATCAATTTTTAGGGAAAAAAATGCACCTTTATGATGGAGAGGATCCTCATAATTTTTTCCATCACTCTTATCTCACTAATCGTGGACTAACCCATACTCAATATAAGGAGATGTATTAAAATAGTTGTCATCCATTATCATTGTCAATATCTTAATTTAATATATTTCTTACACATTCAAATGCCTCATTTCTTACCTGTTAATTTTAAAGCAAAATTTGAACTCTTTATTAAAAAGAAAAATAATTTTTTTTAGTCATACTCATGGATCTTAGGTATGTGGTAATACTATGAACAAGGAGCGGGCAACTGTAATATGAGGCTATATTTCTCCAGATCTGTGGTTGTGTAGTTTTTTGGCATCTTATAAATGATATTATCATAGAGAGGTAGAGAAGAAAAGTGAATCATGGCTGTCTCTACTTTTTTATTTTTTTTTATTTCATTATTATTTTCGGATTTTATATTTTTATGGAAAAAAGAAGAAAACAAATGTTAAAAAATAATACTGAAAAACTAGGGTCAAATTAAATTCATGAAAAAGCTTAGCATCATGAAATTTCTTGCATCAAGTGCTGCCTTGACCCCAATGGGCCGCCAAGTGCGAATCCAGCAGGCTCGGCGAATGCAAATTTCTTCGTGGCTGCATTTGATGGGTAGAGCCATAACCGGCCGGAAGGTACGCAGAAAGAGAGAAAAATGTGAAAAGTGCTGCAAAATCTCAACAGTTGCGGCAATTTTACTACTAAGCGAAGTTCCCCAGCCTAACAAAGTTCGTGATACGAGAAAGCGGGGCCAAATAATATCAGCCAACTACTTAATTCCAACGAAGGAGATATACAACAAAAGGTTACCATGTTTGCTGAGCTTATATATCATTTTTATAAAAGAAATTCATCATTCTCGCTCCCTACAACAGGCACCGCTATAATCCCCACTTGAGCCAAGAGAATCATAAGAGGTAATAATCTGTCACGTGTACTAAACAAAAAGTCAGAAATTAAAAAAGACCAAGTGAAGATGTTTGGATTCGTCCGACATCAAAAGGAGATAATATAAACTTGGACCTTATAAGTGGTGACTTTCCTTTACTATTGTTAGATAAAATTTTATTCTTTATATGCATTTGTTAGTTTGTCCTAAAGAGACTATCTTCTTTATATTTTTTTCTTTGCACATGATGAATGATATCAAAATCGACCAGAGCTACAACTAGATGGGGTTGCATGGTGTTTGACCAAAATACTAAAAATACTTGGAGGCCATGTGAAGTTACTTTGAGGCGAAATTTAGATGCTTCAAGATAGAACTTAAAGAAATACATGTGACTTCCCGCAAGGAGGAAGAGAAGCGGGTTCAAGCGAAATAAGCTAAGGAAGAGGCAGGACGGCCTTTCCACGGCCACCTTCAGCTAGGCCGAAAACCAGCCAACGGAGGACCAGGACGAGCCCTCCCCACATGCCTTCAACTGCCTTCCACCCAATTGCATACAAATCGAGAAGCAACAACATAGACCAGATGCTGCCCGACGACATTTCAACTACTCTAACCATAGTCAAGGCCAAACGGCGTTGATCCATTCTTAGGGGGGATCTTGTGGTTTCATCTCTGTTGTTGAAGAAGTCGTTGATGATGGCTAGGTCGTCCCGCTCGAGGAGGCCAAAGCCTGTGGATCTAGTAGGCAAAGAATTGGTGTTGAGGGTCTTGGTCAAAGCCAGGGACACTGGGAGGTAGAGCAGCCTAATTTCTCTGGCATTCTGCAGATTGTACCGCCTGTGGCCGGCCACCAAAAAAAAGCTTTTTGGCCACCACGTTGGTCGGGACATATTGGGCTACTTCGTTTCTAAGAGTTTCTTATATAGGTCTTTTATTAGTCTTAGTTTAGTATTTAATTTCTTAGTTATTAGAATGTTTTATGGGCTAGATCTCTTTTTGACTAAAACCTTGAGAATAAGGATTCTATTGAAAAGACGAACATCGTCAAGTACACCAAACCAAAAGTCAGAAATCAAAAAGACCAAGACTAATGAATGGAAAAGACAATAAAAGATAATATACAATTATTGAAGTTGTTTTACATGAAGTTAAGTTATTAGATAATATATGTGCATTTTATTAATTTAAAAAAGACTCAATTACTATAAATACCAAGCAAATGATATATAAAGATTGCCGATTTAAAATCTAAAATTTTAGTGCAGAATTTGTTTACCACAAAATTAGTCAAGAGGATATAATTATAGTTTTGTCAATTAGAGTTTTTTTTTTAAATCTAAAATTTTAGTGCAGAATTTTGTTTACCACAAAATTAGTCAAGAAGATATAATTATAGTTTTGTCAATTAGAGTTTTTTTTTTTTAAACATGTTACATGTAAATATAAAGTTTTAATAAAACTGTGGGATATGTGTATGATTTTGATAACCATCACAAAGACTTTGGAGATAGCCAAAGTGAGGGAGACATTTAAAAAAAAAAAATTCTAATGATTTCTTATTCTATGAAAACTTTGAAATGGTAATAAATTGCTATTTCATATATGTAGGAGAAAATTTTGCTTGATTTATAAAAAAATTCTTAGTGCTCTTGGTTTCATGTTTATTTTATCTGATGGAGCATCGCACCACTAACAAGAGACACTTACGATCAAGTGCCGAGTTTATCATTTGTAAAGGCTTCTTGATCCTGTCCTCCCATGGAGCTGAGTATAGATGGCATTGGTTTTGTGTGTCATATCGTTGATTTATTTATTTATTAATATGGGAAAACAAAACGATGCATCGAATAGCTCGGGAGGAAATGGCTCGCAACTTGCCTCGTACAAAATGTAGTTTTACTTGGATGCGGAGCCATTTCACGTACCACAAACGCGTTGAATGCATGCTTCGCGTTCCTATTTGGAGACCAGCAACACAGGAAAATTCTCGTGATTCAGTGTGGCGGAGCCTGTTTGACAGAAGAGTAATTGATAGGTGTTGTGATTTGTTCACTCTCTAAATGTATTTGAAATTAGAATTGGTAATGAGGATAATATTGTAAACTTTTTTAGTGCACAAGGGGATGATACTAGAAATTTGCAAAGTTCCTGAATGGCAGAGAAAGCCAATGCTAGAGTTACTATAGAATTCAACTAGCAGCCAAGAGTATGTTACAAAACAACTAAATCTAAAAAGTAAAAGATAATATTTATACTCTTGATAATTTTCTTAATAAAAAATGAGAAGGAGCCAAAAAATCTATTGGTGATAGCGGAGGTAGGATGAATTTGTTTGAACTACTTTAAATTTTGTGTCTTATATGCCTTTATTGTTTGATATGTATGCTAATTAATGTGTAATACAATACTTTTGCCCCAACAACAAAAAATTTGTTTGAACATAAACAAGTTAATTTAGCTTTGAATATCCATGTATTTCATCATAGAATCGTGAGATATTAGGGATTCAGTTGCATAATTCTTAATCAATACAACTTGAGCTCCTCTTACTTGCAATTCTTCTAGTTTCATTTTTCTTTCAGTGTGTTTCATTATCATGAATAAAGTTGTGCTTGATCGGCTAAAGTGTTGATCGTAAGTTGTCTTTCAAGTTGGAGGATTAACTCATTGTTACTCATTTATGAGATCGACGTTTGTTTGGGAGTAAGAGAAGGCTGTTTGGCCATTGATACTGTTGTTTGTTTGTGTTCATTATTATGAACTAAAGGGTACCCCAGTCATTTTTAAATTCTACTTCTGAAATCGTTTTGTCATGGAAACAATCCTTGTCCGAGAGCACAAAAAAGGGAAATGAAAATTCCCTACTTTTACAATAGAATATCCATTGACATACTAGTTCTAAAAGATAGATTAAAGCTCTTACAAGCACAACTATTGTTTAATAGACTTACGTGCTTCATTGCAAGCCAAATTTGACTGGGAAGATGTCTCCATAGCAATTACAATAAAAGGTGAAATTTTCATGGAGGGATGAAGAAGATTTGATTGGGCAGATTCATGGTCACAAAATAGTTTTGACAATTATTAGAGGTACAACCAATTTAAATTTTGTGTCAATTACTTACTACCTTAATAATAAGTTAGTAGAGTTTAAGACCTCGTGATATGCTTGAGTGTGAGTTTGGGTGATCAACTCAATAGTAAGCTCGATTGATTTGGTCCATCTAAGTCTAAAAGCATTGATGTTGAGTTTAAAAAAATCTAAGAAATACCAATAGTTGATGAGCATCAAAATTCATAATTGACCACCCAATTCAATCAACAGATTGGTTGGAAAAATGCTTGCTTGGAACTTTGTCCAAAGGTTTCCACTCAGATATTCAACATGGAGTGAAATCCTCCAAATCCAAAACCACACTACCTACCGATTCCTTTCCAAGAACCCCAAAAACTAAGACTTGTAAGAGAACGTTACCAAAAACTTGAAAGGAGTAGGGAATTTGTTCTGTGAACGCTACCCAACCTACTAGATCCTTTAAATAAAAACAAGATTTTATCATCAATCTAAACTCAAAACTGCCACCTTGTGCTTTGGGTGGGAGTAGTTCATAGAACAATAGAAAAAAAGGTTTATTTGGGATGGAAGAAAAGACACCAACCTAAACAAGGGCAACGAATGGTATCAAACCTATAATAGAGTAACACCGACGCATTTGACCAAAGGCAAAGAATCCAAGCAGAAAAGATGTGAAATGTGACGGTGATGGTAATTGTGCTACATATACCATAAATGTCCTAGCCAATTATTCAATTCCCCAAGTTACTTGGGTCTATGATTCTTCCCAAAAATTGTGCCACAAGCAATGTTGTTGACTTTATGAAAGATAGAAATACAAAGATGGTTTTACTTCAAGGAAAATCTTTTAACAAGTTTGAATGAACACCTAAAAGATGCGACAATCTGAATTGTCAAGGTAAATGTTTGAATAGGAATTTAAGAATGCAAGATTGGGAATTGATGATTGATATGTTCTCACTAGTACTAAAAAGTATAAGGTCCTTTTTGGTATTTAGCTGTTTAATCTTAGAAAAATGTTTTTTTTTATAGCCTTTGAACATTAACAGCAAAATCCATGCTGAATAATACGAAAGTAAAACCCAAAATAAGTGAGGTTAATTTTTAAATAAAAAGAATAAAGATGGTTAATTTGTTATGTGAAATATTTCAAAAATACTCAAGGCTACTTGAAGTATGAATAGGACATTAGAGAACCCAATATTTCCTACTAATTTTCATTTTTTTTCTCATTCTATGTTTCTCATATTCCTTTTTTTATTATTTCCTTTTGTGCCATTGATTTTATATTTGCTTCTAGATAGATGTATTCTTACCTACTTAAGATTGTAAATGGGTCAATTTACTTTTGGCATATTTGGAGGTTGATTTTGTGAAACAAAAATTTTAAAAACTCAATTGATTTGAAGTGATGGATTAATTCACGTTAAAAAGTTTATTATTTAACTCAAAAATTGATTTAAGAATTAGTAATACTCATTGTTTTATAAATAGCTCCACATACTTATATCTTAATAATATGAAATAGATATCATATAACATAACATTCTCTTTTAACCTGATAAACAATTATTAGATTAACATAGTGCCTTACAGTAAATTTAGGATTTAACTTTATTTATTATTTCAAATAACTCAACAAACTTATATATTAGTAGTGTGAAAGGAACAACGTAACAATTCATTTATGTCCTTGTAACTGTTTAGAGGCTTGCATTGGATTCAGCATCTGCTCACTTTTTCACCTAATCAGTAGATTGGCAAAGAAAAAGGTCACTTCTCTCTCTCTCTTACTTGGGTGAATAGTCCTTTTGATTACTTTTCGTCTTCCTTTTCTTCTCTTTTCTTTTATCTAACGTCGAGTTGAATATCTAGGCAGTCTCCTCAAACTTAATGCACTTATTATTCTTTTAATTATCGTTCTTACCTCCACTCCATTCACCTAATTGGTTTTTTTATTGACGATTGGAATTCCAACCACGAGCGGGGCCGGGGCGGCGGAAGAAACAAAGACGAACACGACTATCCCATTTAAATTTGGCGATGTGGAAATCGTCGCAGTCGTGTCAAGGTTTGTCCTCATGCACCTTCCTCCCTGGCGCAGGCTCTCCCACGTCAGGACTTCAAAGGGATAAAAAAAGAAAAAAAAATGAAGGTAAAAACAAAACAAATAATTACGAGAGTTACCCATCTTTTTCCTAATTCTCCTTCTCACCATTTAAAAAGTATGCCACAAAATAAATAATTTTAGGAAAGAAATGTGATACATATCCATATTTGCTCTTTCATGCTTTGGGAAAAATACATGCATGACTTAACACCGCACTATCCTTTGCTTTTTTAAAGAGAAGCACTTTGTTTTGATCTAATCGAATCTTGTCATCGTCAAACCACGTAGTATTTTTTTATTGGCTTCAACTCATGGCATTGCGTAAAGTTTGAGAGTATTATATACTAAATTCTTTGTTTATTTATAATATGTCTTTGAGTTTCTTCTTTCACTTTTAATTTTAATACATGGTTTTTTTTTTTAAAAAAAAAATTATGATTTTCTTCATAAAAGCATTTTTCAATAAAGTTGACTTCGAGTTTTTTATCTTTTCAATTAAAGATATCAAATTTATAGAATAACTTGAGAAAGATAATAGTTTTCAATACCTATTAAACAAGATCTCGTATAAAAAAGATAACAGCCTTATTTTAGTTAGGTCTCCCTTATTTTGTTATCCCTATCCCTTATTCCTAGTATAATTTCATCTTCTAAAGCTGATTCCTTGCCATTATTGAAGTATAAAGATCACAACGGTATCCGCTGAAGTTACGATAAGCAATTTTTACCTTTTTGGTTACTCATAGGACCCGGTCTTTTTCACCTTTGGAATGGGTCCTACGCCTTTTTACCCATCTCTCTCCCTCAAAGTCTTGCATTTTCTTTATGTTCTCTCTGGCAGATTGTCCTGCCTTTCAGATCAGCTGTTAAATGGGGAATTGATCTTCAATTCCCGACCTTTTACTTCTTTTATGATAGACTGTTAGACTAGACCTTTTGCAGAAGTTCCCATGTCAGATTCTGACAAAACCGTTATTATCTCTGTTTTTTTATTTTTTTTTATTTTTATTTTTTATGATTCTGAATTAGTTCAAGTGATCCAAGAAAATTATTTATTCAAAATAAGTTTGCTGATTTTTTTTAAATAAAGATGATAAATTTTATTAATATCAATAACACTGGGTGTAATAATCATACTTTGAATAAATACAAGAACATAATATAAATCTTAACTCTTTGAAAAGACAAAATACTTAAGATATTAAATTACTTGTAAAACTTGAAATGAAATCATGAAATATATTGAACAAAACATTCACTTAACCTTACGGTGCTCTATAATTACCTAAACCAAACTAATCATGTATAAAAACTATTAAACATATGTGTGACAATGAGTTAGAATAATCAAAAAATGGGTTTGATCATTTTTTGATCATAAAAAACATGGGTTTACTGGTTTAGTTGCTCTTTTGTTAATATCAAGTTATATAATTGGCTGTCGGTTCCTTATATGCCAACCCAACAACCCAAAAATAAATTTATTAACTTTTAAATCATTCCAATTTCTTTATCTCCGGCTGAATAAACTTTTCCACTGGTTAGGTGGTAATATTGCTAGTTTATTATGTGTCATGATGTCGTCATCCCCTAGCTCACCAAACTTTTTCTCCCCGAGGAAGATGGAGTCGCTTTCCAACTCTCCGGTTAAACACGTGATCCAGCTTTTCACTTAATTACTCAGCACGAGCCCCCCACCGTCTTCCCCGACGGGACTGTATTAATTATATGGGTCTGTATATGAGCTCCTAAAAAGTGGGATGGCATTATGCAGCTCCATCTATTTTTTCTTTTTCCACTTTATTGTGGAAGTGTTTTACATTTAGAATTAGTTGTTCTTATTATTTAATTTTTGATCAATGTTGTCATACTTATTGTTGTTGATATTCTACCTTCGCCTCGGTATTTTAGATAATTATGGCTTCGACGAACTACATCGAATCTTATAATGGAATATGCTCTCCCTTTTCACCAAAATACCATAATTTTCAATATTAAAATAAATAGGAGTACAAATAAAAGCCAAAAGTTGGGAGAAAATTTATATATTTTTTTTATGTGGTCCCTACGGGAGATTGCTAAATCGCTTCGCCGTCACAGGACAGCCTCAACAACCCAAGGAACGCGGCTCTGAACTTCTGAGCGTTATATAGGCATTTTCTGGAGTGGAATGGGGGCGTAGGTTTAGCAGGGACACACCCTGGCAGCGCAGCATAGCGACGACCACTTCTTCTCTCTGTGATGCTTGGCGTACTGTGTGCGCGTCCTAAGCCTTGGATCCTCAGTTCATTATCTACGTCGTTTGTCCACGGCTCGGCGGCTCACCACCACGGTCGCCCCGAGCAGAGCCCGATACACTTTATCGGATTCGGCTGTGAGGCGCGTGAACGGCGGCGCCACTCTAGCGCTTGCCGCCCCGGCGGCGGAGTTGGTGGTGCTGCGTCGATATGGCACGCGATCATGCCGTGCGGAAGAGCCGTTGGGCTTCCTAGCGATCTCCGCCTACGGCGTGAAAGGAGGGGGGAGGGTTCGTGGAACGTCGCGTGGGACTCGCGCCCTGCACGATGGCTCCACCGCCCCGACTCCGCTTGGCTCCTCTTCGGCGTCTGCGCGTGCCTTGCGCCGCTCGACTTCTCGCCCTACGAGAGTCCCGAGGCGGTGGCTGTGGAAGAGAAAATAAACAGCAGCGATTTCGTTGGTTCCAATGCGGAGAAGAACGGTGAAATCGATGGTTGTGACTTAACAAACACTGGGAAGGATAATGAAGGCTCCACTGATTACCGGGTCACAGGTCACTTTTCAATCAAAGTCTTTTGCCTTTTGTTTTTCTTGAGAAGAGAAAGGGAAAAACTCGATTAGATTCTTTATAAGATAGGTAAAGATTAATTTTCCGGCTGTTTCACTGTTCAATTTTGCAAAACAAGTATATTGGATTTACGGAAACTACAAGTGTTGCTTATTCATGCATGTAGAGTTTTTTCTTGCTAATATAAAAATTGATTAATAGTTTAGTTATTTTTAGAATGGCTTAAGAACCATACTTTCTTGTTATAAAAAAAAATTGAGTGTAAGTTTGTATTCTTAAAATGGTAGAATACTGATATTTTCTTCGAGAATTCATTGTAGACATTTATTAAGGCTTGGGAGACATAGGTTGGATATTTGGCTACTTGCACTCATGTAATGCACGATCTTGTGAAAAATGGGAGAATAGCATTTTTTGTGGTTCAAAATATAATCCTGACACTAGCCTTGCTTGTGGCTTGTCTCATTATAAAAATAAAAACTAGCAGATTAGTACATTTTAAAGTTGCCTAAGAGATATTCTTCTCAGGGGAGCATTTTTTATAGCGTCGTCAAGTGCTTGTTGGAGGTGGTGAAAAGTAAGGATAAAAATTGTGCTTGTCAAATTGGTAAACTTATATGGAGGATATTATTTCAGGGGTGCTTGCCGACGGTCGATGCCTATTTAGAGCAATAGCACATGGGTCTTGCTTAAGGAGTGGGGAAGAAGCTCCTGACGAGAATCGTCAGAGGGAACTCGCTGATGAATTAAGAGCTCAAGTATATTGTTTCTGGCACTTCTTTAAGTAAAAATAAAAAATAAAAAAATTTCCATTTGCTATTGAACTCAAGAGTCTCCTTGTTAAACTTATGTGATCTATTGTTTATGACCTGTTGCAATTTTGTAGGTTGTCGATGAGCTTTTAAAGAGGCGGAAGGAAACAGAGTGGTAATCGTTGTAATAAGTTTGTTTGAGAATGTGGCTATGTTTGTTTCTCGTTTAAAATTGTGAATGAATATTTTGGGTAATGTGTATAGGTTCATTGAAGGAGATTTCGATGCATATGTGGAGAGAATTCAACGACCTTATGTATGGGGTGGAGAGCCTGAGTTGCTGATGGCTTCCCATGTTCTGAAGTAAGTTTTTGAATTTTCTTTTTTATGCCAAAAGAGTTTTAGACTAAGTTAGGACAATCTCGATTGATACTTTTGGCTTTTGAGCAATCTTCAGACTAAAGTTGAAGTTTGATAATCCGTTGTTTATAAACCAATTTATCTCCAGACCCTTTTTTTGATCCTCTTGGTTTCGGTTTACCACTTCATTTCAAACACAGAATGCCCTCCTCGGCAGGAAATTGGCTCTTATACAAGCCAGCCTGAGTAGTCTGTTATGATTATCATTTTTGCAAAGTCACGCAAGTTTATCTGAGATTTTTTGCTGGAACTTCGGGATTAAGACTCAATAGAGTAGAAGGGTATACAGCTTAGTAATGTATGAACATTATGGTTTCTCTTTGCTTAATATCATATGAAAATGGTCCATCATCAAAATATAACTTCAGTTTCAGCTTCATTTTCCTAGTTCAATTAGTCTTATCCGTTTAGTATATAAAGCTTCAGCATCTAATGCGCTCTATATACACTTCAGGACTCCAATATCAGTCTACATGAGAGGAGGAAGCTCGGGTGGTTTGGTAAACATAGCAAAGTATGGTGAACAGTATCGGAAAAAGGAAGAGAGTCCTATCAATGTGCTGTTTCATGGGTATGGTCATTATGACCTCTTGGAGTCTTTCTCAGAAGAAAATTGTCAGAAATAAGGATGGGCATGCATTTAGGGATTCTGCTTGCCTGAATCAAATAAGTCCAAAACAATCTTAGGAAGAGCTTACTTTTTCTTGGAGGAATGTTTCAGCTGACCAAAAGACTGCCTCATGTTCAATAGTTTGCTCCAGTTGTCTCAATTTAATCATCAGCTGTTCAATTTTTCTGGGTTCTACATTTAATTTTTTACATCAAGAGTTCTGTTTTCAATACACGTCATACTGGTGCCTTTTGTTTCCGGGGGTAAAGGATGGGTTTGTTTCTCTAAGATTGCATTGGTTATCCATTTTTTGTCCAGGAAAATTTTGATTTCTTTTATTCTGAGTAAACTATTTTGAGCTTTGTAATTCAGTTTGAGGTGCTAGATGGAAATATCTATTCTATGTCTTATAAACTTAAATAGCAGAGTTATGCAAGGTAAATGTTGATGATGAAGCTGAATACACCAACTTACTGTCGAACCATGGGAACACTTTTCTGTTGAATCGCATTATGTATCTTTCTTTCTACAGCTTGAACTTCTATTGGAAGTCACTGAATGAAGCATTAATGGTGTTCAATTTGGTCTGAAGGTATATAGAACTGAATACTAGACGATTTGCTCAAAATAATGGCCTTACAAGGATGAAAGATTAGGCATGCCCGCATAAATTCTCCTTGTTGGGTAGAAAATGGATGGGCCACGCCATATTTGGATTCCAGTCGGTTGTTACTGCGATATCAGCAAACTTTAAAATTCCTGAGAAGGCTCGCTATCATGCTTTCAAATCATAGGGTTGGAAACTATCATTGTATACTCGGGCATGACTTTTTGCTCTTCTAGCTTTTAGCCACCCAGAAACTACTATTTTTGATGTAAGACTATTGTGATGTGATAGAGACGGACGCGTCGGTGATACAATTTCTTGCATTCTCAACAAGCAGTTTATGCATGACTTATTCTTTAAAGCGAAAGAAACTAATTAGGGATGCTACAGTTGGGAGCTGCTCCCACTTAAGAAATCAGAATTTCGGTTGCTAAAAGTTGCATTGAGTGCTCATTTGTGGCCCCAGTAATTCGGGATGTAATCTCACTAGCTTATCCCGATAGGGAGATTAAAATGTACCGAGGTGCTTGGCAAGTTCCGAGCCGACGGATAGGAGGCCGTGGTTGGCTTGGCAGAATTCTGGTGCAAAGGAGCATAACAGTTGAGTAGCTTTGTGGGTGCAGTCAATACAAGATTTTGCTGCCTTAACACTATCTAGGTGTTCCCAGTTCTACAGAGTACAATGGACCCATCACAATTAGACCCTTCCAGAACAAACGATTAGGGGAATTTTTGCTCTCAAAGGTAATGAGCTATTGGGAAAAACGCCTGTTCTTTAGATTACTTCATAAGGTTCATAATAGCTTGGAGAAAGTCTCGAATTCTTTGTACGCACTGCTATCAAGTTTCTGTAAGGTTGCAAGCTTAAATAGACAAAATCTCCTATTTCAAATGAAAACTCTGTTATGCGCCTATCATGCTTTTGTTTCATGTGGTAATGAGCTTCTAAAATTATACTCTTGCTTCTTTTGAGGACTTTATCTTAGCTTGTGAGCTCCTGTCCCATCGCCTCTACGTGGTTTGAGTTTACACGTCGCAAGAGAAGCATAATGAACACAAGCTAATGCAAGACAAAACACATGTTTGACATGGTTCGGCTAATGTAGCCTATGCCCGCAGCGGAGAGGACATAGGCTAAATAGAGTACCAGTTCTATACAAACTCTGAAGATTGTAAACCTTCTTTCAACCAGCAACTATTTAGTTGCGTTGTAAGTATAGATATTGTTACCCGCGAATAGTATTATCTCATGCCACATAGCATTTTACTACAAATAAAAATGAATGTAGGAAAGATCTTGCTTCTTTCGTCATTAATCAATCTTTAACTAACGGTATCAAAAGCTTGTGACACATCTAACCAAGGTGAAGTGTTCAATGGATGGTTCCAGCAAGAATAGGATGGTGGGACATGTGAATTCTAAAATGATGACCCAGAGAGTAATCGGAGATTTCGTACAGCTTAGTTGTTTTTTGGATACCCTATGTGACTTCTGTTTCTCATTTGCACCGTTTAGTTTAGGAGGAGAACTAAGAATGAACCGTCAAATCAAGCAACGTTTGTGATTGATGCATGTTTTTGTTATCGAGAATTCTAGGTGCCTGTTGGCAGAATTCTACGAAGTCAACGTGCAGGTAAGGGTCTGTGATTCCCTTTTCGTATCATTTTCCCCCAGGAAGAAAAAAGAGAGTAACAGTGTGGGTACTTAGAGTAAAAACAAGTAAGATGAACGAAGCAAACTATTGAATGGGAAGTTCAAGACAAAATATTTTGTGGCACAAACAAAGCATGGTCAACCAACAGGTTATTTACTTAATTTCCTCCGATGAAGCCCATATGTTGTGTTCTTTATTCATCTTTGGACCATTACATGAAACTTCAAGTTAAGTAATACATGCGTTGGAGGCATCAACATTAGCGTTGAGAGCTCTGGTCAGGCAGGGAATAGACGCTGAAATTTCACCGGGGGGGCATACGGTACAAATAGAAAGCATGAAATCTTTATTTTAATGAGGGAAATGTGGAAAGATAAGGATTATTTAATGCATTAAAATACAATTACTCAAGTTTGGCTTACGCAAGATATTTATTACATCAGTAAATAAGATAACTGTTAAGGAGTAGAGATACCACTACTAATAAAGTCAAAGAACTCGGCATTCGGAACCAATGTGGAATAATAACCTGTTTCGATACAATATAAGAAGTGAGCCTATCTTCCCAAAAAACTTTATAAGGAGTAGAAATATCACTACTAATAAAGTCGATGAACTCAGCATCCGAGACTGATGTGGGACAATTTCCAACATCAACTGTCACCGATAAAAGCTTACAGCAAGTCAATAACAAAAATGTTGGGTGGGTAATCTTCACGCTAGCGAATAAAGCTTGTATACATCTGGGTTATGGCTGTTTATAAGATGCTACGTCGAAAGAAATAGGATTTTAAACCCCATAACTTTTACTTATATATGTTTTATTTTTGTTTTTCTCTATTTCTATATATCAACTGAAATAGCAAGAGAAGAAAATACATACATGTATCCCATAATATAGCACTTACTGTTTTCATCTTGCGAATCATGTCTGCATCAGGCATTTAATCCCCGCAAACTTGGAGCACCTCTGCACGAACTCTGGCTTGCCATTCGGGATTTGAGGCCAACAACATCAAGGTCCACGATGCGGTGACAGCAGTAGTCTCATAACCCGCTAAGTACATGTTCTTGCAATTATCTACGATGAAGCTGTCTGTTTAAACTTGCGACAAGTTACTGTCATTGGCAGCTTTGAGGATCATCTGTAACAAATCTTTCTCCAATGCGGCGTCCTTCCTTTCCTTTACTACCTTGAGAATCAAAGCACGGACCTCTTTTTCTAACCTGCATGTTTCTCTATTGGCCTCAGTTGGAAGATACCTGCGTGCAACAGCATAATCACTTGCTGTCTACAAGTTTTTCTTAGGGAACGTAGGCATACAGTGCCTGTGCAGGAAAAGATGAAACCTCAATCCAGGAATTCCGATGGAAAAAATCTGTTTAGACATCTGCGCTTGAAGTGCATTAATCTTTAGATATATTTCTTCCCCTTTGGAGTAGTTGCTTCCAAACTAGGCTCTTGATATTACATCTCCGGAAAAGCTTCTCATACTTTTATCAACTTGAATATCTGCAACACCGTCATCACTTGCTATCCTCCATGAATTCACCAGTGTTATCGAGGACTTCACCATTAGATTCATCATGCCCTACAAATTGGCCCAGTACTCAAACAACCAAATCATTTTAAAAAATTTAAATAATTATCCTTAAGTATTTTTTAAAAAAAGAAGTCATACTCTCCTTTAGAACTAATCATTAAAAGGGATAGACATAAGCGAAGGATATGTCAAGATATTAATAATGTAGAATAAATTATCTCGTTTATTATGTCTCTTTAATTTCAGAATAGGAATATCACAAAGAACTAATCCAAAAGTAATGATATAAGCAATGAACCAAAATAACAAGTGGGAAGGCTATCTTTCGAAGACGCATTGTACAAATGATCTCATCCGTGCAGGTTTGATAGGGACAACAGAACACTTGGTATTGCCTGACGATTCCATGTAAGATTTATTTTCCCGAGGATGTGTATGAGGTCAGCCCTTAATGCCAAATTACATGCATTCCAACATCACTCGGAATCTATACTGGGCAAGTGGCAGCAAAAAGATTTGGACAATCAATTATGACAATTCTTCATTTCATTTAGTTCTCTTTTACGTCCCCTCTCTTGGTGGGAAGCTCCGGTAGAAGGTGTCCAAGCATTAAGTCAAATAACTATCTGACATGGTAGAGTACGTAACTACTTAAATCCTTATTTTAATCAATCTGGGACGAAAACTTCAAAGTCGCCTTAGGCTGGCTCTAACCATTGATTCGAGCAAAGGGATCTGGGCGGGTTTATCAAGTCAATGACTGATTTCCCTAGAAAATTTAGTTTATTTTACATTTCACGTGGTAAAAAGTCTGCTTGCTTTTCTAATATTTTCACTTTGAGTGCATAGTATTTTTTGGATCGGCAAAAAAAGTAGCCTGGGTTTCCAACTTCTAAAATTAGAGAATCTACTGTACTTGAAAAATAAATTATTGACGTGATTGGTGTGAAGTTATGTATATTTTGTGACAACTTATGAAAGCATCATATAGAGAGTAATACAACTATATTTCCATTTAGTGCTTGCTTGGATATCTTCATTTCGTGACTCTTTTTTCAAAAAGACAATGTAATGAATTTTGCAAAATATCTTTTTCTAGTAGAATGTTGAACATGTTTTCCAACCTTTGGAGGCTGAAACAGGACCAAACCTGCTTTAATACTATATAAGAAACAAGCATATCTCCTCAAAAAGCCTTGTAAAAAGTAGAGATACTACTGCTAATAAAGTGGAGGAACTCGACATCCGGGACCGGTGTGGGATTGTTTCCAACATCCACCACACTCTTGATCAACCCTCCAGAAGCTGCATTGCAAGATTCTACAAGTTGTGGTCGTTGTGGGCAGCGTGTTGTGCACTGCCCAGTCATAGGTGAACACAAACCTACATAACAGGAAGCATCTTGTGGAGCGGTAAGCGAACAAGTTAATGTGGATAAACGGCCGGAAAGCATCAGCCGGAACAGTGTAAGTAAATGCAGACTAGAGGTAGGTGATGAACAGAAAAATTCTCATTAACTCACTCAACCCATCAATGTACACGTATACAAGTATATGTAATAGAAAAGTCTATGCTGTGCCTATACAAGTGAGGTACCCCTATGACTACATAGGGTACTCAAGTGTCTGACGTGACCTCAGTCACGCAGACTGTCACAGATGTGTCAACATCCCCCCGCAAGCTGACTGGTCGGGAAGAACAGTGAGCTTGGACCGTAGAGAGCGAAAACGTGCTGTAGAAAGGCCTTTAGTGAAGATATCCGCAGGCTGATCCGCAGAGGCAATGAACTGAACATGAAGCTGACCACGGAGGAAGCGCTCGCGGATGAAGTGATAATCAATCTCGATGTGTTTCGTACGAGCATGGAATACTGGATTCGCAGCAAGGTATAAGGCGGAGAGATTATCACACCAAAGGGTGGGAGGATGGTGGGGTAGAGCACGTAGATCCCGAAGTAAGTACTCAATCCATATAAGCTCCGCCGCGGTGTCAGCAAGGCACTTATACTCAGCCTCGGTGCTCGAGCGGGCCACTGTGCGCTGCTTGCGGGAACTCCAGGAAATAAGATTGTGGCCAAGAAAGATGCAGAAACCACCAACAGAGCGGCGATCGTCACGATCACCCGCCCAACTAGCATCTGAAAAGGCATGGAGAGCAGTAGAGGGACTGCGAGTCAGGCGGAGACCATACCGAGGAGTGTCAGCAAGATAGCGAAGAATGCGCTTCACAGCCTGCCAATGGAGGGTAGTGGGAGCATGGAGGAATTGACAAGCGGTGTTGACCGCATAAGCGATGTCAGGGCGGGTGAGAGTGAGATACTGAAGGGCACCGACAGTGCTCTTATAGAGAAGAGGGTCTGGAAGAGGGTCACCAGCCCACTGGGAGAGGGGCTCAGTAGTAGTGGAAGGAGTAGAAACGCCACGAGCTTCGGTCATGTGAGCGCGAGTGAGAATCTCATGAGTGAACTTGGCCTGATGAAGGAGAAGACCTTGGGGAGTATGAAGAGCCTCAACGCCAAGAAAATAATGAAGGGGTCCTAGATCCTTAATAACAAACTCACGCTGAAGTGCCACAAGAAGATCAGACAGAGGGGCCTTGGAGGAGCCCGTAAGGAGAATGTCATCAACATAAACAAGAAGCACAATGCTATAGTGAGCAGTATGGAGAAGAAACAAGGAGGTGTCGGCTGCGGAAACATAGAACCCTAGTGAAATAAGGAAAGTGCTGAGCCGCTGGTACCAAGCACGAGGGGCCTGTTTAAGGCCATAGAGAGAGCGACGAAGACGACAAACATGATGAGGCTTCAAAGGATCCAGAAAGCCAGGGGGTTGAACCATGTAAACCTCCTCAAGTAGAGAGCCATGGAGAAAGGCGTTGGAGACATCGAGCTGACGAAGACTCCAACCTCTGGAATACGCCATGGCAATAACAGTACGAATGGTGACCGGTTTGGCCACTGGACTAAAGGTCTCTGTATAGTCAATCCCAGGCTGCTGATGAAAGCCCTTCGCCACTAAACGGGCTTTATAGCGTTCCAAGGAGCCGTCGGACCGAAGTTTAACTTTGTAGACCCACTTACAGCCAATCGGTCGGGCATAGGACGGTAATGGAACAAGATCCCAAGTGTGATTCTGCATTAAAGCGGTGTACTCAGCGGTCATGGCGGAGCGCCAGTGAGGGTCACGGGAGGCTTGGGTAAAGGAAGTGGGTTCGGGAATAGGGTGGGAAGTAGCAGTAAGGGCAAAGGTGTGATGGCGGGTGAGAAGACGACGGGTGATAGTGCCATCTTTCAGGCGAGTGACCATGGGATGACAAGGAGTGGGAGGGGTGGGTGAAGGGGAGGGAGGAGATGGAGGTGAGGAAGGAGAAGGTGGAGAGGGAGGAGAGGAAGGAGGGGAGGTAAAATCGGACGGTGTAGAAGGTGGTGAAGATCCAGGAAAGGAAGCGGGAGTGGAAGAACTAGGAGGTAAGGGTAAAGGGATGGGGAGGGAAACAGATGAGTCAGGAGGGGAGGAAGAGGGAGAAGAGAAGAGGAAGTGAGACTCATCAAAGAGGGCATCGGCAGCAATATAGAAACGACGAGTCTCAAGGCAATAGCAGCGATAACCGCGATAGCCGGGAGGATGACCAAGAAAGACACAAGGACGAGAGCGAGGAGCAAGCTTATGGGGAGCATAAGCGCGAAGATGAGGAAAGACAGTACAACCAAAAACGCGGAAGCGGGAAAGGTCAGGAGGAGAGGAAAAAAGAGTCTGCCAGGGAGTGGAATGATCAAGAACAGGAGTGGGAAGACAATTAATGATAGAAACAGCGGTCTCAAAGGCGAATTCCCAAAAGAGAGGGGGAACGAAGGAGTGAGTGAGGAGAGCAAGACCAGTCTCGACGATATGGCGATGTTTCCGCTCAGCGGTGCCATTCTGAAAAGGGGAGTAAGGGCAAGATAAACGCTGGTGAATACCATGATGAGTGAGAAAGGAGCGAAGGGGGGTGGATAGAAACTCAGGAGCACCATCACACTGAATGGCACGAAGGGGACGCTGAAGCTGAGTAGTGACGAAGGAATGAAAGGTAGTAAAGATGGAGAAAAATTGAGAGCGAGAGGTGAATGGATAGAGCCAAGTAAAGCGAGAGTAATCATCAACAAAACAGACATAATATTTATAGCCATTAAACGAGGTAAGAGGGGCAGGGCCCCATACATCAAAATGGACCAGTTCAAGAGGCTGAGATGCCCGAGACTGGGTAGGGGGGTGGGGATGGCGATGGCTCTTACTGAGAGCACACGCAGTACATAAAGGGAGAGAAGAGCGAGTAAAAGGAGTCTGAGTAGTGGACAAAAGGCGTGCAACGGCATCGAAGGAGGCGTGACCAAGGCGAAGATGCCACAGAAGGAAAGAGCTGGTGGCGGAAGTAGACAAGGCGGAAGGAGCAGAAGGAGTAGCGGATGACGAGAGGCGGTAGAGGCCCTGATCAAGCTTGCCGCGGAGGAGAATCTGACCAGTGTGAAGAGAACGGGCAAGAAAGTGAGTGCCATAAAAGAGAAACATACAAGAATTATCATGAATAAAATGAGAAACGGATAATAAATTTTTAGTAATGCCAGGGACAACAAGTATGTTAGTGAGACGAAAAAACGGAAAGGAAGGAGACTGAAAAGTACCGATGTGGGTGATGGGAAGGGAAACCCCATCGCCCACAGTGAGCTGCTGAGGACCCGTGTAGGGAGTAACGGAAGTGAGAGCCGCAGTGCTGGCGGTGACATGGTGAGTAGCACCAGAGTCGGCAAACCAGGAGGCAGGATCAAGGGCGGAAGGTGGGGGTAAGAGTGGAAGAGGGTTTAAAGGTGGAGGGAGCTGAGAGGGATGGGCCTGAGGAGTGGAGCCAAAGGGTGGGCCAAGGGATGGGCTAAGTGCTGGGCTAATTATTGGGCCGAGAGATGGGCTGGGTTGTGGGCCGAGAGGAGGAGTGAAAGGTGGGCCAAAGGAGGAGCTGGATGGGCTGGTAGGGGAGCTCGAAAATGGGCCAAGAGAGGCCGTGTAGAGTTGTGGGCCAAGAGAGGCTGTATAGGAGTGTGGGCTGGGGGATGGGCTGGAAGGAAAAGGGGCTTGGGCCGGATAAGTTGTGGGTGGAGCTGGAAGGGGTAATATGGGAGAGGGGTGTTGGGCCGGGGCCAGAAAAGAGGAGGAGAGGTGGGCCTGAGCATTATGAGGGGAGTGGGCTGAAGGGGGGTGAGAAGGGGGCGCGGGCTGGGGGCTGTAGCGCTCCCGGCAGGTGGTGGCGTAGTGGCCCCGCCTGCGGCAGATCTGGCAGTAGGGGAGCCGCCGCCGTCCACGACCGTTGGACGCCGTCTGCGGTGGCGCCGGAAGGTGGCCGGACGGGGGAAAAGAGGGGTTTTGTAGCAGTGGTGGAGAGGAAGTCAGGGGAGTGGCGCGTGTCGGCCACGTTGGTGGGGAAGGTTGCCGAGGAGGGGAGGCAGCAAGAGACCCATTGCTGTGAACCGCAAAAGCCGCCGGAGGGGGGAGCGATGCCGCATCCCGTGCAGAAACGTCCACCATGGACTCGTGAGACAGCAAAAGGCCGTGAAGATCCTCTCGCGACATCGGAGCGATGCGGGAGGTGACAGAGATCGCGACCGCAAGCGACTGAAATTCTGGTCCGAGGGCTCGGAAGACATGAGTGTGGTAGTCGCTATCGTGGAGGGGCTCGCCGATGAGCGCCAGTTGATCCGCGATGTGAGTAACCTGCTGAAGGAACTCAGCCACGGTACGGCTGCCGCGGCGCATGGATTGGAGTTCCATGCGGAGAGAGGCGGCGCGTGCGGTCGATTGGGCGGCGAAGGTGGTGGCGAGGTAGCGCCAGATCGCGGCCGATGAACGAAAGGTGGTGAGTTGGGCGACCACGGGCGGCGTCGAAGTGGTCAACAACCAACCCATGGCGGTACGGTCGCGGACGCGCCAGTGAGCGTGAGCAGGGTTAGGGGTGCGGGTCGGGCCACGAGAAGTGGTTGAAGGGGCAGTTGGGTCGGATGGGGTGAGGAGGTGGGTGGGGGGTTCGGGTTCGGACCCATCCACGACGGGGAGGAGCTGCGCCGCGTCGAGGAAGGGTTCGATCATAGTCCGCCATATGAGGTAGTTGCTGCCGTTGAGTCGTTCCGGCAGCGACGGAGAGGGGAGGACGGTGGGGGACTGGCCGGTGGAGGGAGATGGATCTGGGCCAGTGGTGGAAGAGGAGGTAGACATCGGGCTGGGCTAGTCAATGTGATAGTGAGGGAGAGAAAAAAAAAAAAAAAAAAAAACAAAGAAATGAGGCCCAAGGGAAATAACGGGCTAGGTAGGAAAAAAAGATGAGAAAAACAGGGAGAATCAGGTGGCTTGCGCCATTTCTGGCTCTTGATACCAAGTTAATGTGGATAAACGGCCGGAAAGCATCAGCCGGAACAGTGTAAGTAAATGCAGACTAGAGGTAGGTGATGAACAGAAAAATTCTCATTAACTCACTCAACCCATCAATGTACACGTATACAAGTATATGTAATAGAAAAGTCTATGCTGTGCCTATACAAGTGAGGTACCCCTATGACTACATAGGGTACTCAAGTGTCTGACGTGACCTCAGTCACGCAGACTGTCACAGATGTGTCAACAGAACATTCAAAAAGCTCTAGGCATTGTGACAGCCACTTGCATCATCATAATAAGCACAAGGATATTCCTATAATCTCCCTATAAATGACGTCATTTTGGTGCATTTTTTCAACTATCGTTTTACCCCCAAGGGAGACAACATTATTTTAATTTGGGCGTAGCCAATAAACTAAAGAAATCGACATTGTTGTTCTCTTTTAACATTTCCTTCATTGGCAGATGTAGAGATATCAACATTTGAAGACGAAGAATGAGATGGACGGTTGAGAAGAAATTTGAAGAGCTATTCTGATTTATCGCATGTGGTGATGAAAGAAAGGTATCCGAATGATATGTAGCGAAACAATGAAATTTTGCAGGAAAATGTCAAAAAAACTGACCAGTGGCATAGATTGACGGCGATGAAGGTGGCAGACGGTAGATCGGCCAACCAAGAGTTGGTCCATGGTGAAGAACTGTGCTGATTGGTAGTGGAAGATAGTGGGAGAAGAAAACAAGTTGTTGACGGGTCAAAATTGGGTAAGGTGGACCTTGGTTGTAGCAGATGCAACTCTGTGCACTGGAGATGCATATGCTGTACACGCTTCAAATGTGCAGCTAACGAACGTGAGGTATATGTGTTAGACGCGTAGCCAGCATGCGTGAGGTGCACGCACTAAATACAAATGAAAAATTCTTAGTTTTTGCAGGGTTGTAGGAAGAGCATTTTGATGATGGATTGATGATTGAGGAGGAGATTTGCGATGCTCCTAATTTTGATGTGGTTGGTAGAGTAAAAATTTGGTTATTTTTCAATTTATAATATTTAGATGAGATGTGAGGGGCTTTGATGGTTGATTCGGAGAAGAACCAACAATTCTAGATTGTAGATGGACTCTTTGATGGGTGAATTCTAAAAAGAGACCTTAATTGTTATGGAAGTGTCATAATTTTTACTATTGTTAATGGCCTTGTAATGGATGATGTGCTTAAATGGAAGAAGTTGATATTGATGTTCAGATGCTTGGAGAGCGATACTCCCTAAGAGAGGTTATAATTGAGGTGTCTAAAGAGGTATGACTTAAGAGAGACATGATTTAAGAAAATGCAAGTATGACACAATTGATGAAAGCTTGTTTTGAAAAGAGTTTTTCTAGTTTATCTCTTCCAAAAGACTGTGATTGAAGAGAGTTTCTTAGTCTTTCTTCCCAAAGACTATGGTTATGTAGTTAAAACATTTGAAGAGTTTTTATTTTATTTTATTTTTATTTCCTATAGTGTAAGGATGTTGCACTAATTGTTTTAATGATGAGATTGTTAAGATTAGTAGAACAATTAGGTTTGAGGGTACATTTGTAATATCATTGTATGGTGAGAAAATCTATGTGATTATAAAACTAGAAGTATAAATAAACCTAGTGGGTAAGCCACTTTTGTCAAAGAGTCCCCTTAAGGGCTAGCTAGTTGTAAGAAAGAGCTTCTTTTATGAATTTTAATTGATAAGAGAATCTATGAGATATTTGTTTGATGAGAGGAAAACGAAAATAAAATCAAATGTGGAGAATTCATAGAAGAAGTAGGATATTATGTTGATTTGAATTTCTTAAATTTATGCATTCCTATAATTGTGTGTTAGATTTTTATGTGGATGATGTGTTTCATTAAATTTCCATAAGCAAAACTTGTTGAATTTCCCCAACAATGATTGAGGCATCAGTTGGACGCCGTGAGCTCTTCGTTTGGCAGGAAATGCAAACATTAAAAACAAGAAAACGAATAGGGTTGAAAGATACAGTATTGCAAGGCTTGTGCTACCTCGGCGAATGCAGAAATCTGTATGTTCACTTTTATATCTGCATTGTACTCGTAATGAAACAAACTTCAAACAGACAATACTACGAAACCATTATTCATTACACCAGTAAATAACATAAATGCCCAAGAACCAACTTTCAGGTTGTTTGCTTTTACCTCAAAGCTTCTTAATAAGGAGATTGACACCATTTTCAGGCTCTATAACCAACCTCAAAGCAGGGGTGTGCCTGTATGTGGGTGACAAAGAGAATGAGAAGTTGGACACAATCATAGCTAAGAGAATTTTAAGCTCTGCCATGGCAAAATTTTGCCCCAAACACGTCCTTGGGCCAACTCCAAATGGCATGTACCCATGAGGGAACTTGCATGCCCCACAAACGCCGTTGGCAAACCTTTCGGGGTTAAACTTTTCGGCATCGGGTCCCCAGTTATCACGATCTTGGTGTAAGTATACTATCAGGGACCACACATTGACGCCTTTCGGAACGCGAATACCTCCGAACCTCAGGTCTTGCAGTGCCTCCCTGGACACCACCGGCACTGGAGGGTAAAGTCTCAACGATTCATGAATCACCATCGTTAACTGTTATCGATTATAGCTTATGAGTCATACAAAAATGTCGGGTAGTGAATGTTCTGGATAGTCTATAAAGCTTGTGAACATCCCTGGTTTTGATTTCTAATTAGATATGAGCACCAATAGAAATTAGACCGTAAAACCCAACACGTTAATCTATCTATCACTTCTCTTTTGTTTCTCTCTATTCCTTTTTTTATCAACTGAAATCGACAGAGAACACAATATGTACATATATGATGATAATATGGCCCTTACTGTTTTCATCTTGCGAATCATCTCATCATCAGGCATTTGACCCCTGCAAACTTCGAGCACCTCAGTACGAACTCTGTTTTGCCATTCTGGATTCGAGGCCAACAACATCAAGGTCCACGTTGCGGCGACAGCAGTAGTCTCATACCCTGCTAAGTATATGTTCTTGCAGTTGTCAACGATGAAGCGGTCTCTCTCATGTTGCGAAAAGTTACTCCTGGTAGCAGCTTCAAGGATCATCTGTAACAAATCGTTATCTGATGCTGAATCCTTCCTTTCCTTTACGACCTTGAGAATCAAAGCACCCACCTCTTTTTCTAGCTTCCATATTTCTCTGTTGCTCTTAGTTGGAAGATACCTGATTGCAACACCAAAATCAGTTTGTTTCTATGAGGCTTTTCTGGGAAATATGAAATAAGTTTCTGGGGAGGAAAACAAAAAAAAAAAAACAAAACCTCAAACCAGGGATGCCATTCGACAACATCTTTTTAGACATGTGCTTTTGAAGTTCTCTAAGCTTTAAAAATATCTCTTCCCCACTGGAATAGTTGCTCCCAAAACAGGCTTTTGATATTACATCTCCGGAAAAACTTCTCATATATTCATCAATATGAACATCTGCAACTCCCGCCTCACTTGCTATGCTCCATGAGTTTACCAGTGCCATCGAGGACTCCACCATTAGATTCATCATGCCCTACAAATTAGCCCAGTATTCAAAACAACCAAATCATTTTCCAAAATTTGAATAATTATCTTTAACTATGTTTAAAAAAAAGGTCATTATTTCCTTTAAAACTAATCATTAAGAGGGATAGACATAAGAAAAGGATATGTCAAAATATTAATAATGTAGAAGAATTATCGTCTTTGATATGTGTCTTTACTTTGAGCATAGGGAAAACATAAAGACATAAATCCAAAGGTAATGAATATATGCAATGAAGTAAAATTACTAAGACATGTTCTTCGAAAATGTGAAAAGCAACTATTTTTAAAATTACTTAGACATATTCTTTGTCAATATATTTGATTGTGTTTGACTTGAAACATACCTTAACCTTCTCCATGTATAGTTCGGGAGCAATGATTTTCCTCTGGTGAGCCCATCTGGCTCCATTTGAAGTCAGAACCCCTTGGCCAAGTAGAGGACCACGCTCTTTGGATTGATAGGAAGGTTTTCCAAGGTCTAAGGAAGTGTAAATGCTTAATTCCTTTACCACATCAAGGCGGTTCAGGAGAAGAATTTGTATGTTGCCCAGTGAGAACGAAAATATTGGGCCTGTGAACATCAGAATATCATAAGTAGTCAAAACAAACAATGATCAAGACGCTTCTAACATATAAGAGAATTGAAATTAAATTCTGGTGTAGCGACCGATATTATTACCATATGCTTTTCTCCACAAGTCAAAGAATGGAAAGATTGCGGAAAAGCAATTGTGGGTTAGTGCTTGTTCTCCTTGTTGAGTCTTTGAGGCTGAGGATTGCATCTTCTTCATGTCACCTAAGTTTCCAAGCAAAAAGGAGGGTGGAGGGCCTCTGATCCCTTGCTTTAGCAATGCTGATCGAAGCCCTTTTGGCTTCAATATTAGAGCATCACACATCTTTATCAGCGTCCTAATGAAGGCAAGGATGGCAATTGTGATCATGATTCCAGAAAATAGCACCAGCAGCTCCATGGTTTTTGCCTTCTCTGTGATTGTTTCTAATGCGGATAGCCTTGTTGATGCTCTTAGGTTTTTATAGAGAAGATTTGGGATATTAATGGATTTCTCGGGCTTTTCAAAATTCGATGACAAGTATAAGAATATCAAGAGGGGAGAGCCGCTACCCTCATAGCCAGTATGTCCTTTACATAATGGCTAAGAATTTTCCACATAAAAGAAATATAGAAGAAAACACTGATAGGAAAAAGGAAAGAAATTATAATATTTTAACAGTAATTTGAAAAAGACACTTTCTTATTAATGACTTGACGAATTCCAAATAACGTAGTGTGAAGGCTTATCTTCCGTACAGATTCGACATGCAGAACAGAATATTTGGCATTGCCGGGCGATTCCACGTAAGCTTGGTTTTTCCAAGGATTGTGTATGAGGTTAGCCGTTAGAGCCAAATTAAATGCATTCCAACAAAAAGATGCGGCCAAAAAAATGCATCCACTACAGTTGGACAAACAATTAAGACATTCTTCATTTCGAAGTTCCAGTAGAAAGTGTCCAAGCATTAAGCCAAATAACTATCTGTCATGATAGTATCTAACGACTTAATAACTTATTTTAATCAACCTGGGACGAAAACTTCAAGGTCGCCTTAGGTTGGCCTTAACCATGATTCAAGCAAAGGGATCTTGGGGGTTTGTTAAGTCAATGACTGATTTCTCTAGAAAATTTTGTCTATCTTACATTTCACATGATCAACTATACTAAATTTGAAATTAAATAAAAAGTTTGCTTGCTTTTCTAATATTTTCTTCTTGAGTAGATAGGATTTTTTTGGATTGGCAACCAAAGTAGCTTGGTTTTATAAGTTATAAAATTGGAGAGTCCACTATATGTGAAAGTAAACTATCAATATAATTGGTGTAGAGTCACTTATTTAGCTAGCTTAGCAGTAAGCTAATAAGAACTTCAACTATGAGGCATAAGGTCTACACCTTGTGTGCATAAATTAGGGGTGTGTGTGTGTTGTATTATTTACAAAAAAAAGTGGTTTTACGACAACCTATGAAAGCATCATACAAAGTGTAATACAACTATCTTAATTTCCATTTATTGCTTGCTTGGATTCTTCATTTTGTGACTTTTCTCAAGGACACAATGTAATGACTTTTGAAAAATATGTTTTTCTACTAGGACGTTGGAGACATTTTCCAGCCTTTGGAGGCTGAAATTGTAGAAAAACCAGATAGGAAAGAAATCAAATGACATTGCAAATAATTAGATCATTTGCATTGAATTGGGTAAAGTGTTTGATTATACAACCGCAACTAACTAGCTTACGAAATCAAAATAGAGATAATGAGCCTCTATTCTACACAGATGTTACAGAAAATAAATGATTCTATACATCGAAATATATGAACATCAAATAAGGCTTCTTGCAAGTCATCTTCCACCACACTCTTGATCAACCCTTCAGAAGCTCCATTGCAAGATTCTGCAAGTTATGGTCGTTGTGGGCAGCGTGTTGTGCACTGCCCAGTCATAGGTGAACGCAAACCCACATAACAGGAAGCATCTCGGGGAGCGGTGCGGGAACATTCAAGAAGCTCTAGGCATTGTGACAGCTACTTGCATCGTCATAATAAGCGTAATGGTATTCCTATAATCTCCCTATAAAATGACGTCATATTGGTGCATTTTTCAATTATAGTTTTACCCTAAGGGAGACAACAGTATTTTAATTTGGACAGTCACTAAACCAAAGATATCGACATTATTGATCTTCGTTGAACAATAGAGAAATGGAGAGAAATCAAAGTGGCTGCCATGGTGGACGTTAAGGATTTTCTGGAACTAACTTTAATCCTTGTATTCTTGTTGATTGTTTAGAGTATTTGTCACTTTGTGTGGCTTTCCATTTCCTAACAATTCCTTCATTGACAAATGTGGAAACATGTTTTTGTTTAATTGAAGTATCTGCCTCGTCACTGTTGTTTTTTGCAAGCACATGGACATTGACAGTTCGTCAAATTATTAGAGATCCTAATGTCTTATCGAAGGGATAAATGCGTAGTCCCTAAACTTTCCTGTCTTTTCAAGGTAGGGTCAACAAACTACGCCCTAAATTTGGTAAATGGAACACTTAAAAGGCCTGCTTCTATAATGCTACGGTGATAACAACCAACTACCCATGGTTAGCTTTTCTTATCATTTGAAACAGAGTAGTAGAGAGGGCAGCTAGAGTAGAAACAAGCAACCTGGACAAAGCAAAAGAACCTAGGGTCTAAAATAGAGTAATAGCCCTCTGTCTAATGTAACATATAAAGCATTGTTAATTACCTAGTTGTCCATTGATTTGACCATAGGCTACACATAAGGGATGTGTATGGTCTTTTGTATAGCATCCATTAGAATCGGTGGTCTCTTATGTTGCTTTATTTATTTTCTTTTTAAAGTTGGCTAGAGTTAAAAGCTTATAGCCCAACCTAATAGTTAGTTTAAGGGCTAAACGATCTTCCTTTAATTTAATCTCACCTTAGAGATCTTATATTTAGATATAGAACTCTCGTCTTGAATATACTTTCTCATATACCAAGTATCATTGGACTCAAAGTCACGTAATGTGGAATAGATTCAACATTGTCTTTGACACTAAGTTAGAAGGCCTAAGTGCTTAACTTAAAAGTTAACTTATTAGGTGAAGGATTTAACTTTCAATTTAAAGGTCCTTCCCCCCCCCCCCCCTTAGTGTAGGACTTAGAGAAGTGTTAATGGAGCAACTCGGGCTTTGATACCAAATTATAAGTTCCAAAAACTTAACCTAAAAGTTAGCTTAAAGATTGGATGATTTTGTTTTAATTTAATCTTCATCTTAGGAGTTTTATATTCTAATGTAAGATTCTCATTTTACATATAGCTAGAAAGGGGTAACAAATGGTTGAGCATGGTCTTGCATGGTATCCCTATTAGGGTCTTTTATGGCTAATGCAAAGCCATATCAATGGGTAGAGTTTGCCCTATCTTTGTACACATTGAATTTGGCACTTGTTCTACCTTATGCAAAGCATTTTAGCTTATAAGGAGAGTATGAACTTTGAGCAACTAAAGAGTCATTATCCAAACATCGGCTTTGGCTTAATGAGGTCCAATTCTCCCCTAAACGAGGTTGGCCACTAGCTTTCCTTTCAATTTCTAATTTGTTCTATCATGTACTAGCAACATAGCTTGCAAAAAGTGATTCACGGAACTCTTTGTTGCAGATTTGTACATTAACTAACCAATTACACCTTTTCAAACCAAGGAACATACCATATGTTATGGATGATGTGCTTAAATGGAAGACGCCAATATTAATGTCTAGATGCCTAGATAGTGATACTACCTAGGAGAGGTTATGGTGAAGGTGCCTAAAAAAGTATAACTTAAGAGATGCATGATTTAAGAAGAGGCAAGTATGACATAGTTGATGAAGATTTGTTTTGAAGAGAGTTTTTCTAGTCTTTCTCTTCCAAAAGACTATTGTTGAAGAAAGTTTCTCAACCTTTATTCCCAAAGACTAGGGTTATGTAGTTATAACATTTGAAGATATTTTTTATTTCCTATAGTGTAGGGATGTTGCACTAATTGTTTTAACAAGGTGATTGTTAGGATTAGTAGAACAATTAGATTTGAAAGTATATTTGTAATTTCATTGTATGTTAAGGGTATTTACATAATTATAAAAAATTAGAGGAAGTATAGACAAACCTAGTAGGCGAGTTGCTTTTGTCAAGGGTCCCTTTGAATGCTATCTAGTTGTAAGAGAAAGCTCATCTCATGAATTTTAAATGATGAGAGAATCCTTGATATACTTGCTTGATGTAAAGAAAAGGAAAAGAAAATCTATTGTGCAGAATTTATAGTAGAAGTAGGATATTATGTTGATTTGAACTTCTTAAATTTGTGTATTCCTATAATTATGTGTTGGATTTTTATATGGATGATATGTTTCATTAAATTTCCACAACAAAAACTTATTGAATTCCCCCAACAATGATTGAGGCATTAGTTTGACGCTATGAGCTCTTCGTTTGGTAGTGTTAAGAAACAAGTCAGCTGTCCATGTCAACATCACCATGTCAGCACCACATCTTGCCATGTCAACATTCATTAAACAGTCAGCCATCCATGTGGCACCTCAAGGCCACGTCAGCCTTGCACCTCTCTTCCCCGATGCGCAACCTTCCTCTCCGAAATCTCCAGCCAGTTCTACACATCGCTGGACGAGCAAATCTCACCGGAAATGTTTCCTTTCTCGTCCAAGATCGCGCGCCTCCTCCAAGCTATCCGATCATGACCAGGTTCATCATTCATTAACCACGATAGCAAAACATTCAAATAGATTTTCAATTCTTTCCAAAACCTAGATGATTCTCAATCATGTAATTAGACTAGATTGATATAGGGTTTATATTTCCTTTTGTATATGTTTTTGATATGTCTATAAATTAGACATCATTTTGTACAAATTGTTCATCGAATTCCAAAATCACATTTTGGCATATTATTAGGGTTCTTCGTGTTCTTCATGTTCTTGAGAAATTAAATTAATTTCTCAAGGATATTTTATTTTAACTTGGTATCGGAGCCAGGTTAACGCCCTAATTCAATCCCCCTCAATTTCGACTCCAATGGCGCAATCTGAAGCCGATTTTGCTTCATCCCCTATGCTCGCTGCTAGGAATTCCAGCCACATTTCCATTCTGGCTGCTTCTATGCGGCTTCAAGGTCCCAATTACCTTGTTTAGAAGGCTCGAATTCTTTCGTATCTTCGTGCGACGAAATTGTTGCCCATCATTGACAGATCGATACCCTGTCTGCCGACCCATGTCACGATTGCCGACTCCAATGGCACCGCTGCTCAAGTCCCAAATTCGGAACTCCTCGAATGGCAGAAACGAGATCAGACCGCTCTTGGCCTTCTCCTCAACACCTGCACGGATGAGATTGTCAACTAATTGACAAAACAGGACACTGCTACCGAAGTTTGGCGCGCTCTGGCGGCCAAATTCGCTACCCAGAGCTCCGCCCGAGCCTCCAGCCTCCGGCTTCGCCTCCAAGCTACCTCCAAAGGCCATTGCACCGTTTCTGAGTTTCTCCACGAGATCAACGCTCTCGTGGAAGAGCTCAATGGTGTGGGTGAGGTAATCTCCGACAACGAGTACCTCACCCACCTTTTTCGGGGACTCAGAATGTCGTTCGCACCATTAGTGACGGCAATCTCGGTCCACACTCAGACTCAAGGCCTCACACGTGAAGATCTCTGTGGCCTCCTCCTAACCCAGGAAGCCCAACTCAATCTGGCGGAGCAAGAACGGCTGCCGACAGTGGCTTTCTCCAGCAACCGTGATCCACCACCTCGCGGTCGTCTCGGGAACTCAGTCCACTCTCTGACACCACGGTAGAACATGGCAGTCAACACCCAGTCCTTTCCACCTCCGGCCGGTGGCCGGTTTCTCTTGCCACTGATCGCCACCGTGCTCCCCGCTGCCAGATCTGTCGCAGATTTAGCCACCGGGCCACCACTTGCCGGGCTCGCTACACTCAGCCCAACTCGAACCAAGCCCGCCCACCTCAGGCGCATCAGCTGGCCCGCTTTGACTCTGTGGGCTCCTACCCAGACTCCTCCTCGGCCCAAACCCTGGCAGACTGGTTCCCTGACTCCGGGGCCACAAATCATGTCTCTCTAGACCCAATGGGCTTGGACTCTCTATAGCCCTATCCGAGAGAGGACCAAGTAACTATTGGTGATGGGGTGGGCCTCCCCATCACCCATACTGGTAACTTATCCAACTCTCTTAATTTTAAAATTAATAATGTTTTAGTGGTACCTAATATTTCAAAAAAATTATTATCTATGTCACAATTTACAAGGGATAATAACTGTGCATTTATTTTTTACCCTAATTTTTGTGTTGTTCAGCATCTGCCTTCGGGCCGGACTTTGCTTAAGGGACCACTCGATCGTGGGCTTTATCACCTTCAAACGAATAACTTGAAGCCCAAGCCCATTGCACTCCATGTATCTCAAAATATGCCTGAAAAATGGCATCTTCGACTAGGGCATGTCCATTACCCTATTGTACTTAAAGTTCTTCAAAGAAATAAAATAAATTTTGAAGGCAATTTTAATTCCATTTGTCATGCTTGCCACCTACGTAAAAGTGCGAAACACGCTCATCCAATTAGTCATAATACGTCAAAAGCTCCACTTGATCTTATTCATTTTGACATCTGGGGACCTGCCCCAATTATTTCTCATTCAAGGAATAAATATTATATTGCATTTATTGACGATTATTCTAAATTTACATGTATCTATGCATTCCAATCCCGCACCCAATTTCTTTCTATTTTTGAACAATTTTGAATATTTGCCGAACGTCAATGTCAAACTCATTTAAAACTATACAATGTGATGGCGCATCTGAATTTACCTCCTCCGCCTTCACTACTTTGCTTTCTAATTTAGGCATTCATCAACGGATCTCTAGTCCTTATGCACATTTTCAAAAATCCGCCGAACGAAAACACCGCCATATTGTGGAAACTAGGCTCTCTATGATTAATCACGCCCAAGTCCCACTTCCTTATTGGGATCTTGCCTTTGAAACTGCGGTTCACATTATTAATCGCCTCCCTAGTCCCGTCATTAATAATCAATCACCTTGGGACTTATTGTTTGGACACCAACCCTCCGTGTCCCATCTTAGGGTTTTTGGGTGACTTGTATACCCTAATTTACGTCCCTATGCTCAACATAAATTAGAGCCTCGTTCTTGTCCATGTGTTTTCTTAGGCTACCCACCAGGTTATAAAGGCTATCGATGCCTTTGTCTTACCTCCAAACGTTTCTACATAGTAGCAGATGCCTCATTTGATGAAAATATTTTTCCCTTTCACAAGGCATCCAAGCCTTTCACTAATAATGAGACATCCAACATTCCTCTTCAAATATCTATTCCCTCCTCATCAAGGCCCTTGGTTCCCCCAGAACCACCAAATGCTCTGGCCTCTTCTATCTCTCTACCACCTACCCAACCTAGGGACCCACCTCCCTCTTCTAATTCCTCTAATCATCCCATGACTACACGTCTCAAAGGTGGTATCATACCTCGACGCACATTAACACGTCAACAAACCTATGCTTTGACAGTTGCGTCTCATCCTCTTAAGGAACCCACTTGCTTCACTGAAGCCAACAAATGTTTTGAATGGCGCCAAGCCATGGCTGAAGAATACACTGCCTTAATTAAAAATCAAACTTGGGAACTTGTCCCTTCCTCTCCCAACATTAAACCCATTGGTTGCAAATAGGTCTATAAAATTAAACACCGCTCTAATGGGACTCTTGAACGCTATAAGGCACGCTTAGTTGCAAAAGGATTTCACCAACGTCTTGGTATTGATTATACCGAAACTTTTAGTCCGGTTGCTAAACCTGTGACAATACGGACTCTTTTATCCCTTGCTTTTAGCAACGGTTGGACTATTCGTCAATTAGATGTCAAAAATGCCTTCCTCCATGGACATCTTAATGAGGAAGTATTCATGCAACAACCCCAAGGTTTTACTGATCCCTAAAACCTAATCACATATGTCGCCTTCGTCGCTCCCTCTATGGACTTAAACAAGCCCCTCATGCTTGGAATCATCGATTATCTTAATTCTTATAGTGACTTGGTTTTTCTATCTCCAACACTGACTCCTCCTTATTTTTTAAACATACTCCCACATAACGCCTTTCTTCTTGTATATGTGGATGACATTATTTTTACTGGAAGTTCTAATGCCCCCCTTTCAAATATTCTTCAAGAACTACAAACCGAATTTGATATTAAAGATCTCAGTAATTTACATTATTTTCTCGGCATAGAAGCTCTCTCCACTCCCACTGGCCTTCTACTACACCAGGCTAAATTTGTTCACAAAATTCTCCATCGTGCCAACATGAGTGATGCCCGTGGTGTGTCAACTCCATGCACCACAAGTACCCCACCCTCTATTCATGATGGTGAGCCGGTACCCGAACCTACTCAATATCGTAGTATTGTCGGCGCCCTTCAATACCTAACACTTACCTGCCCCGACATTGCTTTTGCGGTTAATATTGCTTGTCAATATATGCATGCACTAACAAGCACTCATTGGATTTTTGTCAAACGTATTTTAAGATTTCTTATAAATACACCTCGCTATGGGATTCTCCTCACCAAATCCTCCTCTCCTCAACTTCACGCATACTCTGATGCCGGATGGGCAGGAGATTGTGAAGATCGTCACTCCACCAGCAGATTTTGTATCTTCCTTGGATCCAACCTCATCTCATGGAGTTCACGCAAACAGAAAACTATTGCTCACTCCAGCACCGAAGCTGAATTCAAATCCTTGGCTGATACTGCTATTGAACTTATATGGATTGAAGCTCTTTTCAAAGACTTGAAGTATCCTCTCTCTACTCCTCTAACCCTATGGTGTGACAACCTTTCTGCCCTCTACCTTTCCACAAATCCTATTTTTCATGCTCGCACCAAACATGTGGAAATCAACTTCCATTTCGTTCGTGAAAGAGTCAAGAATCGTAAACTTCATATCCATTTCATCTCATCCGTGGATCAACCTGCTGACATTTTTACCAAAGGTCTATCATCCTCTCGCTTCACCACTCTTCAACACAAGCTTACAGTTCGCTATGATCCTTTAGCTTGCGGAGGGGTGTTAAGAAACAAGTCAGCTGTCCACGTCAACATCGCCATGTCAGAACCACATCTTGCCATGTCAACATTCATTAAACAGTCAGCCGTCCACGTGGCACCTCAAGGCCACGTCAGCCATGCACCTTTCTTCCCCGATGCACATCCTTCCTCTCTAAAATCTCCAGCCAGATCTGCACATCGTTGGACGGGCGAATCTCACCGAAAATGTTTCTTTTCTCGTCCAAGATTGCGTGCCTCCTCCAAGCTATCCGATCATGACCAGGTTCACCATTCACTAACCACGATAGCAAAACATTCAAATAGATTTTCAATTCTTTCCAAAACCTAGATGATTCTCAATCATGTAATTAGACTAGATTGATAAATGGTTTATATTTCCTTTTGTATATGTTTTTGATATGTCTATAAATTAGACATCATTTTGTACAAATTCTTCATCGAATTCCAAAATCACATTTTGGCATATTATTAGGGTTCTTCAAGTTCTTCATGTTCTTAAGAAATTAAATTAATTTCTCAAGGATATTTTATTTTAACTGGTAGGAAATGCAAACATGAAAAACAAGAAAAGGAATAGGGACAAAAGATACAGTATTGCAAGGCTTGTGCTACCTCAAGGAATGCAAAAATCTATACATTCACTTTTATATCTGCATTGTACTCGTAATGAAACAAACTTTAAACAGAAAATACCACGAAATCATTATTCATTACACTAGTAAATAACATAACTGCCCAAGAACCAACGTTCAGATTGTTTTGCTTTTACCTTAAAGCTTCTTAATAAGGAGATTGACACCATTTTCAGGCTCTATAACCAACCTCAAAGCAGGTGAGTGCCTGTCTGTATATGGGTGACAAGAAGAATGAGAAGTTGGAAATAATCATAGGTAAGAGAATTTTAAGCTCTGACATGGCAAAATTTTGCCCCAAACATGTCCTTGGGCTAACTCCAAAAGGCATGTACACATGAGGGAACTTGCATGCCCCACTAACGCCGTTGGCAAACCTCTCGGGGTTAAACTTGTTGGCATCGAGTCCCCAGTTATCAGGGTTTTGGTGTAAGTATACCATCAGGGACCACACATTGATGCCTTTTGGAACGCGAATATCTTTGAACGCAAAAAATACTTTAATCATTATTTTTGGGTGTTTTTATATGACAACCACATAAATTAACTCAACAAAATCATATTATAGTTTGACTACATGTGGGAAATGATCACAAATATGTTTTGAGATTGGGCAAATAGGACAATTAATACCATGTGAAGAAAAGTCCTTAAAATTGTTCAAAAATTTAAGTTTTGAAATGAACATATGACTAAGTCTAGAATGTCATAAGTTAAAATCATTGTCATCACATGTCAGTTTAATTGAAGTAGCTATAATAACTCTAAAAATTTACTAACACAAGGTTTGTTAGAATGCGAAACATAAAAATAAAGTTCATGCCTTATTTTCTCAATCTCTTTAACTTCACTTGTTAAGAGGTCCTAAAACACATAAATCCCTAAACAATTGTTCTTAATGGTAAATTTTACCCTAAAAATTAAATTGAATTTAAAGTAAAACAATGTACAATATTAGGTTAAGGCAAATGATTATGAAGCCCATATGGGTTTCTATAATGCCTCCATTCAGTAGTTTAATAGGCCTAGACTTAAATGCACATTTATTAGGTGATTTTGAATTACTGAAATCAATGAAATGTGGTTACTAACACCGCTCTCTATAATCCAATAAATGGTAACAAATTTGGATGTTCTTGCCATGTGGGCATGTGAAGTTTCTTTAAAACCATCAAGTATAAGTGTCAAGATCTTCTCATATTACTTTTATGTAAAATGCATAAGATTGGGACCTATAATCTTGAGATTAGCATTCAAATTCCCTTTGAAGTTCTTGTGGCTTGGTGGAAATCCACTAAGCTTATAACATTCCTCTTTGTGGTGCCTATGTAGCTTGTAGTGCTTGCACTAGGGCCATTTAACTGATAACAACTCTCTTTATTGTGCCTATTTTTTGTCATTAGTCACATTTTAGCTTTTGGGATGCTTTAAACAGTTTTTCATTTTTACTCAACTTTGAGCAAAAATGAGATATTGTTTTTAATAGGCAAGTAAACTGAGCTACCTAACCTCACAATTCTAGTTTATGCAATAGCTTCATTCATGCCACTAAACCTGAGTGTTTTCAACTCATAAAATGCAAGCTTATCACCAATCTTCTTCATAGGCCTTCCATGCCTATCCTCCAACCTAGTAATGATTGCATATGCACGCATAACATCAAGCAATGACTTCGTCATAAGGATTTGGTCATGTAGTACAGAATAACATTGATCCAAGCCATGAAGAAAGTGATAAAATTCCATCTTATAATGAATACTCATTGGACAACCAATGCAAGCGATTAAAGTAATATGCGACCAAACCTCCATTTTGCTTCACTATACTAAGCTCATTCAAAAAGTCATTTCTTTAGTTGGATTGACTTGGTTAAATGGGTATTGAGCTCTTCCAACAATTTCACCACATTTGTGGTGTAGATTAAGCTATCATGTAGTGATTCATGCAAACAATTCATGATCCAACTCAAATAGGCAACATTATTGCTTTCCCACAATGCAAATATGATGGTTGTTCATCTAGAGTTTAATACTTGCCATTGAAAAATGCCAATTTATTATTGGTTAGTGTTAGGAATTAAGCCCTACACAAACACACAATCAAGGACTACAAGGAATCCCCAATGAAATAAGGCATGTTTATTACTCAATTTTATTCAAGATTTTAATAATCAAAAGCAACAATCCAAAATCAAAACCAACCATGAATAGTAATCAAATAAAAAGCAGTATGAACTATGAGGCTATTGTTAGGCTACTCCTACAAAAGCTATAAGAACACTAGAGCTAAGGCTAAGAAGATTATTAAGACAAAATAAGCTTTTTCTGATCACATGCCCTTTTTTAAAGGTTGAGAATGCCTTTTACAAGCCTTTTGTCTTTTGCCCCAAGTTAATTAAGTATCCTGTAGAATCTAGCCCATTTTCTCATTTAGCAAAAGGTAAAACTAAATCAAATTGATTTTTAAATCACAAGTACTATGTGAAATCTTTAGGTTTTTCCTCTTTCTCTATACAAATCCCTATCCCACATGCATAACATTTGAATCAATAAGGAACCATTTTTTTTGTATTTGTATGAATAGATATTATTTCTTTCCAATTCCTTTGAATCAATAGTAATTAATTTGGTCATTGTCACTAAGCTAAATAAGAGTTTGGAAACAAACAACACCCTCAAACAATAATGTTTGAAAGAAGATACCTACTATTGATAATTTTTCCTATTATCCAAGTAGACAATTAATTAATGTAGGAAATATTTTGTTTCTTCCCTAAAAAATCAATGACAAAAGCACATAAATAATTCCAACCAAAATAAGCTACCTAATGTGGTCCTATAAGACTAGGGACCATAGCATATGTTATCCTTAAAGAATGATCCAAAGACTAATCATTGCTTTCTTATAGCTTAATTTCTTTGATTCCTCTTTTTTTCTCTTTCTTTTTTTCATCATCATTTGAACCATATAGGTCAAAGAGAAGAGGAGGAAGAGGGAAGGGATAGAGGGTGGTTAAGAAACTTTAGATCAAGAAACACATGCACTAGAGGGATTAGCATTTGGGGGCTTAAGTTTGACAAGAAACTCATGTTTAAATATCTATCCATGAGAAACTGTATGGATGGATACTACTATTGAAACCATTTCCCGATTAGCTTTTCTATAACACTTAATGGGAAAAAAAACAATGTTGTTTTGTCTTGTAAAAGATGCTTGAAACTGTATAATAGGCATAAAGGTTATTGCTATAAACTCCTTATAAGATGACGTCATGTTGGTGCATTGTTTCAGCTATTGTTTTACCGTTAAAGGAGACAATGTTATTTTAATTTGGAGATTGTCACTAAGTTAAATTCAATCAACAACTAAGAAATGGAGAGACATTAAAGTTGCAACCAATAGAGGATGTTGAGGATTTTTCAGAACTAACTTGAATCCTTGTATTCATATTGATTGTTCAAAGTATTTATTATTTTTTATGGTTTTTTGTCTCTTAACATTTCCTTCATTGGAAAATATGGAAACATGTGCTTGTTTTATTGAAGTATCTGCCTTGTCACTCTTTTTTTTTTTTTGGTGACCATATGGGCATTGCCTATTTGTCAAATTATTAAAGGTCCTAATGTTTTATTAAAAGAATAATTGGGTAGGCCCTAAACTTACCCATTTCCTTGTTGGGGTCCATAAACTATACCTTAAATTTGGAGACAATGTCATTTTTATTTGGACATTGTCACTAAGCCAAAGAGATCAACATTGTTGATCTTCAATGAACAACTTAGAAATGGAGAGATATTAGAGTTTTTGCCAATGGAGAATGTTGAGGATTTTCCAAAACTAACTTATATCCTTGTATTCATGTTGATTGTTTAGAGTATTTTCTAGTTTTCATAGTTTTCTATCTCTTAACACTTCCTTTATTAAAAAATGTGCAAAAGTGTGCTTGTTTTATCAAAGTATATGCCTCGTCACTCTTTTGTTTTTTGTGAGCATATGGGCATTGTCTATTCATCAAATTATTATAGGTCCAAATGTTTTTTAAAAGGGATAATTGGGTAGGCTCTAAAATTTTCCGTTTCTTTGTTAGGATAGGGTCCACAAACCATGCCCTAAATTTAGTAGACAACGTCATTTTAATTTGGACATTTTCACTAAGCTAAAGATATCAACATTATTAATCTTCGATGAACAACTGAGAAATGGAGAGACATTAGAGTTGTTATTAATGGAGGATGTTGAGGATTTTCCAAAACTAACTTAAATCCTTGTATCCATCTTGATTGTTTAAAGTATTTGCTATTTTGTGTGGTTTCTATCTCTTAACATTTCCTTCATTGGAAAATGTGAAAATGTGTGCTTGTTTATCAAAGTATTTGCCTCGTCACTCTTTTGTTTTTTATGAGCATATGGGCGTTGTCTATTTGTGGTCTTAATGTTTTATAAAAAGGATAATTTGGTAGGCCTTAAACTTTCCCGTCTCCTTGTTAGGATAAGGTCAACAAACTATGCCTTAAATTTGGTAGACAATGTCATTTTAATTTGGTCATTATCACTAAGCTAAAGAGATCAACATTGTTGATCTTCGATGAACAACTGAGAAATGGAAAGGCATTAAAGTTGCTACCAATGGAGGATGTTGAGGATTTTCCAAAACTAACTTAAATCCTTGTGTTCATGTTGATTGTTTAAAGTACTTGTCATTTTGTGATTTTTTGTCTCTTAACATTTCCTTCATTGGAAAATGTGAAAATGTGTGCTTGTTTTATTGAAGTATCTGTCTCGTCACTCTTTTGTTTTTTGTGAGCATTTGGGCATTGTCTATTCGTCAAATTATTAGAGGTTCTAATGTTTTTTAAAAGGGATAATTAGGTAGATCCTAAACTTTCCTATCTTTTTGTTAAGATAGGGTTCATAAACTATGCCCTAAATTTGGTAGACAATGTCATTTTAATCTGGTCATTGTCATTAAACTAAAGAGAATCGACATTGTTGATCTTTGATGAACAACTAAGAAATGGAAAGACATTAGAGTTATTGCCAATGAAGGATATTGAGGATTTTCCAAAACTAACCTAAATTCTTGTATTCATGTCGATTGTTTAAGTATTTGCTATTTTGTGTTGTTTCCTATTCTTATTATTTCCTTTATTAGAAAATGTGGAAATATGTGCTTATTTTATTGAAGTATTGGCCTCGTCATTCTTTTTTTCTTTTTTTATGAGCATATGGGCGTTGTCTCGTCACCTTTTATTTTTTGTGAGCATATGTGCATTGTCTCGTCACCTTTTATTTTTTATGAGCATATGTGCATTGTCTCGTCACTTTTTTATTTTTTGTGAGCATATAGGCATTGACTATTTGTTAAATATTAGTGGTCCTAATTTTTTTAAAAGGGATAATTGGGTAGGACATAAACTTTCCTAACTCTTTATTAGGATAGGGTCCACAAACTATGCCCTAAATTTAGTAGACAATGTCATTTTTATTTGGTCATTGTCACTAAGCTAAAGAGATTGACATTGTTGGTCTTCGATGAACAATTGAGAAATGGAGAGACATTAGAGTTGCTACAAATGGAGGATGTTGAGGATTTTCCAAAACTAACTTAAATCCTTGTATTCGTGTTGATTGTTTAGAGTATTAGCTATTTTGTGTGGTTTTTTGTCTCTTACCATTTCCTTTATTAGAAAATCTTGAAACATGTGCTTGTTTTATCGAAGTATTTGCTTTGTCACTCTTTTGATTTTTGTGAGCATATGGGCATTGTCTTGTCACTCTTTTTTTTTTTTTTGTGAGCATATGAGCATTGTCTTGTCACTTTTTTTTTTTTGTGAGCATATAGGCATTGTCTCATCACTCTTTTTCTTTTTTCTTTTTTCTTTTTTTTTAGTGAGCATGCGGGCATTGTCTTGTCACCCTTTTGTTTTTCATGTGCAAATGGGCATTGTCTTCGTCAAATTATTAGAGGTCCTAATGTTTTTTAAAAGGGATAATTGGGTATGCGTTAAACTTTCCCATCTCTTTGTTAGGATAGGGTCCACAAACTATGCCTTAATTTGGTAGAAGGTTCACTTAAAAGGCCTTTTTCTACAATGCTATGTTGATAACAACCCAATATCTATGATTATCTTCTCTTATCATTTGAAAAAGATTAATAGAGAGCGTAGTTAGAGTAGAAACAAGCAAGATGCATGAAGCGAAAGAACCTAAGGAAAAGGTAGAAATAAAGTAATAGCCCTCTACCTAATGTTACAAATAAAATATTGTCAACTACCCATTTGTCTATTGATACAACCACGGGCTGCATGCATGGGATGTGTATGGTCTTTTTGTATATGGTCTCTTATGTTTCTTTTTGGGTTATCTTTTAAAAGTTGACTAGTGTTAAAGGTTTCAAAATTTAGAGGATTTTCTTTTCATTTAAACTTCACTTTAAGAATCTTAAATTCTAATGTAGGACTCTTAATTTGCACACACTCTCTCACACATCAAGTGTTACTAAGGTTAAAGTCATATGAGGTAAAATATATTCAACTTAGACTTTAATATTAAATTAAAAGATATAAAGGTTCAACTTAAAAACTAGCTCATAAGCTGAAAGATTTTAGTTTCAATGTAAAGATTTCTTTTCTTCCAGTGTAAGATGTATAGTAGTGCCAAGGGAGAAACCTAGGTTTTAGTGTCAAGTTAAAAGGCCTAAAGAATAAAAAGCTACTTAGGCTTAAAATTTAAACTTCACTTCAAAAGTCTTATATTTCAATGTAGGACTCTTATCCTATACATAGTTAGAAAGAGGTAATATACAGTCAAGCATGATCCTGCATGGTATCCCTATCGGCAAGCAGAGTACCCTATTTTTGTACCCACCAAATCCGGCACCTATTATGCTTTATGCAAAGCACATTAGCTTATAAGGAGGGAATGAACTTTGAGCAACTCAAGAATGAACTTTGGTAATCGTAATCGGAACTTAGGTTGAGGGGGGTTGTTTTGGATTTGTAGGACCCATCTCCCTAAGACACCGTAAGTCTCACGGGAATAGGTAGAAAGCGTAGGAGCGTTTCTAGGTAGCCAAACAATTCAAAATATCATTCTCCCCCTTACCAAATGTGTACACCGAACATCAAAGGAGACTTGAGTGCTTACATCTTACCTAAATCGGCCCTACGCTTATTCTACTAGTTCCTTAAGTCCTTTAAATCGTACATCTAACCAAATCCCTTCAATCCTAACTAATTCTACTAATTCCTAATTAAATAAAAACAGGCACGATTCAATTCCTTCCCCCTTCCAACAACCTTGTCCTCCAGGTTGTGTTTTGGGGTTCACAGTTTTACAAAATACATTTGCCACACAAAACACATCCTATTATCTAATAAACTAAATACCAATATACGAGGGATGTTTACAATAATATGCCAAATACACAACAAATGATCCCACCCGTACAGGTTTGACAAGTACAACAAAATACATTGCATTACCCGACGATTGAAGTGATAAAATTATATAATATACTCAGAGAGAGAGAGAACGAACGGGGCCAAAAGACACAGAAATCTGCATATTCACTTCTGTATCTGCATTGTACGTAATGAAACAAAGTTCAAGCACAAAATATCACGAAATCATTAGTTATTACACCAGCAAATAACATAACTGCCCAAGAACCAACTCAAAGCTTCTTAATAAGGAGATTCACACCATTTTCAGGCTCTATAACCAACCTCAAAGCAGGGGTGTGCCTGTATGTGGGTGACAAGGAGAATGAGAAGTTGGACACAATCATAGCTAAGAGAATTTTAAGCTCTGCCATGGCAAAATTTTGCCCCAAACACGTCCTTGGGCCAACTCCAAATGGCATGTACACATGAGGGAACTTGCATGCCCCGCTGACGCCGTTGGCAAATCTCTCGGGGTTAAACTTGTCGGCATCTGGTCCCCAGTTATCAGGGTCTTGGTGTAAGTATACCATCAGGGACCACACATTGACGCCTTTTGGAACGCGAATATCACCGAACCTCAGGTCTTGCAGTGCCTCCCTGGACACCACTGGCACTGGAGGGTAAAGTCTCAACGATTCATGAATCACCATCGTTAACTGTCATCGATTATAGCTTATTGTGAGTCATACGAAAAATTTGGGTAGTGAATGTTCAGGAAACTCAATACAGCTTGTGAACATCCCTGGTTTTGGCTTCCATTTAGGCACAAGCACCAATAGAAATTAGACCGTAAAACCCAACGTCTTTATCTATCTATCACTTCTCTTTTTCCTTTTCTCTAGTCCTTTTATATTGATTGAAATCGAAAGAGAACTCAATATATACATAAAAGGTGAGAATATGGCCCTTACTGCTTTCATCTTGCGAATCATCTCCTCATCCGGCATTTGACCCCCGCAAACTTCGAGCACCTCGGTACGAACTCTGTTTTGCCATTCTGGATATGAGGCCAACAACATCAAGGTCCATGTTGCGGCGACAGCAGTAGTCTCATATCCTGCCAAGTATATGTTCTTGCAGTTGTCAACGATGAAGCGGTCTCTCTCATCTTGCGAAAAGTCACTGTTGGTGGCAGCTTCAAGGATCATCTGTAACAAATCGTTATCTGATGCTGAATCCTTCCTTTCCTTTGCAACCTTGAGAATCAGAGCGCGGACCTCTTTTTCTAGCCTCCATATTTCTCTGTTACTCTTGGTCGGAAGATACCTGATTGCAACACCAAAATCACTTTGTTTCTACAAGGCTTTTTCGGGAAATGTAGACTTAAGTGTCTGGGAAGGAAAAAAATCAAAAACCTTAATCCAGGAATGCCATTGGACAAAATCTTTTTAGACATGTGCTCTTGAAGTGCTCTAAGCTTTAAGAATATCTCTTCCCCACTAGAATAGTTGCTCCCAAAACAGGCTTTTGATATTACATCTCCGGAAAAACTTCTCATATATTCATCAATACGAACATCTGCAACTCCCGCCTCACTTGCTATACTCCATGAGTTCACCAGTGTCATCGAGGACTGCACCATTACTTTCATCATGCCCTGCAGATTGCCCCAATAGTGAAATTACTAAACCAATTGACCTTTCAGCTTTTAATTTAAATTGTTAGCATTAACTACGAGTTTCAGAGAAGAGCTAAAGTGATACTTGGGAAAATTACATTTCTGTATGTTTGATTTGAAGCATACCTTAACCTTGTCCATGTATAGTTCTGGAGCAAGGATTTTCCTCTGGTGAGCCCATGTGGCCCCATTTGAAGTCAGAATCCCTCGGCCAAGCAGAGGACCACGCTCTCTGGACTGATAGGAAGGCTTTCCGAAATCCAAGGAAGTACATGTGCTTATTTCCTTTACCAGGTCAGGATGGTTCATGTGCAGTATTTGTAGATTTCCCAGGGAGAAAACAAATATTGAGCCTGCGAACATTAGAATAGCATTAGCCATAACAAACAACCATCTAGACGCTTCAAGGAGAGGAGAATTGAAAGCAAATTCCAGAACAGCAACTGATGTTATTACCATATGTTTTTCTCCACTCGTCAAAGAATGGAAAGATTGCGGAAGAGCAATTGTGGGTTACTGCTTCCCCTCCTCGTTGAACCTTTGAGGCTGCGGATTTCATCTTCTTTATCTCGCCAATATTTCCAAGCAGAAATGAAGGCGGAGGGCCTTTTATCCCTTGTTTTTGCAGCATTGATCGAAGCCTCTTTGGCTTCCATATTAGAATATCACACATCTGTATTAACATGCCAACGAGACCGAGCAAGGCAACTGTGATCATGATCTTACAAAGAAGAAATAGCAACTCCATGGCTTTTACAGGACCTGTGTTAGTTCCAAATGCGGCTTGCCGTCTCGATGTCTTACTTTATATCGACGAGCATTATTGGCCGGGTTTGGATTTCTAGGTCTTTTTCAAGTTCGATTGGTAAAGCTTGACGTAAGAAGCCGGCAGAATAGGTTTTTGACAACCACTTATTTACGGGTGGAATGGTGGCAGCAATCATTGATCATCTGTCTCTGGGATATGCGAAAAGTCAGTCTATAATTGTTCGCTAAGTGGGCCTTAATTTAATCCATTTCCCCATCACTTTGTCTAGGAAAGAAAGTTATCAAGTGCTTATAAACAGTAGAACTTAATTATTCAGGTTGCAGCAGGAACAGACGAGGATAAGAACAGAAAGTCAATCGTTTTGTCTGAGCAATTGATGAGAAATAATGTCTGATGAATGACTTTATGTTGTTTTTATAGAACCCAATTTGAAAGCTACTCTATGAAGACGCGTTGAACAAGGGATCGTATGTCAGCATTACCTCACGATGAGTCTTCACGGTGGGATTATTGTGTTCCGAGGCAACACCTCTCCATAAATGATGTGACTGGTGTTACCTTTAATGACTCCATTCCACCAATCCAGAGTGGTTGTTTGAAGACAAGACCACGTCATTTGACACGTCATCCTGATGCGTCCCACGTCAGCATGCGTCGGGATCCGACCCGCGACCCGATCCGCGATTGCGCGCCCCGTGCGTCCGAGTCTGTCACCGGAATCTTCGTCCGGATTCACCGTGATTTTTGAAATTAGTAGCATTTTTTTCTGCTTTTGATTCTGTAAACTTCTGTATATATGGATCACAATTGATCCTTGTAAATCATTGGGAAATTGTCAATAGAAAATTAGGGTTTCAAGAAATTAGGGTTTGTTCTAATTTATCGACGGAATTTGATTCGGGCAAACGATCCTATCGGAATTTTGTTTTCTTTCAGTGGTGCATCCCCTGTTCTGACTTCAGTTCAATATGATTTTACACGAGAAATCACGTCTAAGCCCTCGACTTTATCGAGCATCAAGTCAAAGGAATCGAGCCAAGATAATCTTATTATTATGTTGCTGGTGTAGGGGATGATTACTGAGTAGAAGAAAGATAAGGAATCAAAGATTATCCACGAGAAAGTTGAAGCACTTACATAATCCGACTTGAGGCAATCTTTCTTTATCTCTAAGAATATTTGTTGTTCTTTTTCTTAACTAATAGCAAGACCTGTTGGATGATACAACCCTTCCATAGCCAAAAATGCTTATGTTGATGAAACATGTTTTCTGGGCTTTTTTTTTCTCCACTTGCAAGGAGGGAAACAGAAGATGAACTGGGATGAATATACTCTTTTTTTTGTGTTAATAAAACGAATAAATTTCAAATTTCAAATTAAGCTCGGACCAAAATGCAATCGCATTTAGAGTTTGAATCGCAAGTGAGGGAGGGGGTGATGGGAAAGGTCCTATGGATCCAGTTGCCATGGTCTTGGCTCTTTTAGCCCGTTCTCGTGTATCCTTGTAGGAAGGCACGGAGAGGATTCCCGGTTTTGTAGAGAAGAGTATCTATCAAACGTATACATCATCAGGTGCCCTCCATAAGGACAGTTATCATTATGTTAATTAAGTCATTGTTGCTCGCTCCGCAGATTTTGGTCCTTGGCACCTCTGTTATGAATGTGACATGTTTGGATCGTTACAATAAGCAATTCTTTGCCTAGTGCAATGTTTCATTTTCTCACTGCTAAGTAACAACTATTTTGGTAATCATGGTGCTCACTTTATTGTTGTCCCTATAACCTAGGTGAAGAATCTCTGTCAAGCTAATTCTAAATCATTTCATAACCTAGGTGAAGCATTGTTTCATACTTTTCTCCTATATTCTTGAATTATTCCTATACTTCTATCCCCAAAATTCATGACTTCCAACTTCATTGTTTCTTTCATTTTTGCTATATGATCCTTATTTAAAGGTATTGATTTGTTATTTGTGTTAATTGTTCTTTCTCTCTCTCGGTTATTAATTACTACTAGGCCCCCAGTGGCAACTAAATTTTCTAAGTTTAGGTATATTATGCACAACATGTCTTTTTATTCATAGTAGTATATGTCTTTGGTCAATCATTTGATTTCAATTTAGTGTTGGCCCTCCTAACATGCTAATATTTGTTGTTTTTGTTGCTTAGGCTCAGATTGCTTCTCCTCAGCCCCAATAGTCAGCTTTGATGGGCCCTCTTCTGTTGTTCGGCAGGTAGGAGAATAGAAAGAGTTTTCTAAGTTCGGATCTTTTATGGTGCTTTCAAGTTCTTTTGGACAGATATGTATGAAACTGCATACATTTATTGAAATTTGCTGGAATATAATATGGATGATTTACTTAAATTTTTTACCTCCAATCTATATCTTTAAAATAACCAATGATTTAATGTAGTAGCAAAGTGAGGTAATTGTAATTTTCTAAATAACAATTGTGAGATTGAAATTTGACTTTATAATTTAGTTTCTAGTTTAGTTAATATTTGATGTTTTTAAAAGTATTTATTAAGAAATAGTCTTCAAGTATTAATAAACAGGTTAAGGTCATGATTTTCTATTTACATATATTTTTAGGATAACGGATGATTTAACAAAATTATAATGTGGATGTCCTAAGATGAACTAGAATTACAATATGGAATAAAAGGATAATAGCTTCTCGGATTCTAATTTGTAATACGAACAAAAACCTTAAAGGCATGGTTTTATGTAAAACCTTAAAACTTTCAACATTTGAAACTACGGCATGGAATTTCATGGATCATTTTCTAGGGGTCATTTTGATACTGAAATGTCCAGGTATAGAAAGTGCATAGCAAATTAATATTTTGTAGTGGCTTTCACCATCTAAATGAATGTACTTGGCAAATTAACACCTGACTCTTTGGCACGGCTATTTTAAAGAAGAAAAAAAAAGAGAATATATATATCTTACCGTCCATTTCGCCCTCTGTTTTAGTTGAGGCCATAATTGGGGGCATAAGATTTCCCGCTTGCTATGTTGAGCACGCTGTTTCTTGCTGAATAGAGAGATGTAAAATGATTAGGGTTTTAGGGAAATAAATTCAAGATTTAGGTTAGGACTATTGGATCTTCCATAAACTTTAGAATTACATGTGTAAACTCCCTTTTTTTTTCTTAATTTCTCTGTGTAGTTCTTTATGATTTTATGATTGGTCCCTTTGCTACATTTCATCTATGCATGAATTCATACATGAAAAAAAAAAAAAAAAAACTATATCTCTCTCTTTCTCTCTTCCCCCGTACACATTGGATTTTTTCTTTATCGAAAGCTCAAATTCGAAATCAATTTTCAAAATTTTGACATTGGCATTTATCAAAGGTAAAAGAAGGTAGTAAAACTTAAACTGGGTAATAATTAATTTATGGGATTTTTTATGATCCCAATTAATAAAAGCTATACTCGCCATTGATTAGCTTGAAGATCTTTAAAGATTTTAAAGATTCAACTTTAATGGTGACTGCTATTGTGTTGTAATAGCACGAGTTACGTTGTCTGTGGACGACGAAGAGTACGAGCCCACGTGGGAGCGTCACTTCAGTGACTCCCCTTTTTATTTTTGATTTTGGGTGTTAAGTCTTTGATTAATGTTAGGAAGAGATTTACAAGGAAAGGTAAGACATCGCCGAACAGTGCACAAAGTCCATGATTCCTCCTAGTCTATTGTTGATACTCTTTACTTTCACTTGCCTTGATAATGTATTCATTATTAAAGGATAATTTCCCAATTCATGATTTTATGAATTCTTAAGAATTTTTTTTTAAAAAAAAATCACACTCAATCCTGCATTTTTTTTCCATCAAATAAGAAAAACCATAAAGACGTTAGAGGTCTGTTTGTCAAATTATTAGAGGTCTTAATGTTTTATTAAAGGGATAAGTGGTAGGCCTTCAACTTTCGTGTCTCTTGTCGTGATAGGGGTCAACAAACCATGCCCTAAATTTGGTAGACGGAACACTTAAAATGCCTCTTTCTATAATGCTATGGTGATAACAACCAAGTGTCTATGGTTATCTTTTCTCGTCACTCGAAAAAGAGTAATAGAGAGGGTAGTAGAGTAGCAACAAGCAAGATGACCAAAGCAAAAGAACCTAAAGAAAGGACTAGAAATAGAGTAAGAACCACCTCTGTTTAATGTTATGTCAATTATCCAGTTGTCTATACAATTTACTCGTCTTACGGCTTGTCTAAGCTGCCGATATGTTGTGTTCTCTATTCAGTCCGACCATTTTTAGCTGAAGTGCGAATTAAGCATGAAGATCAAAATTGATTAATATTAGCGATTGAGGCATCAGCACTGACGCCGTGAGCTCTAGTCTGCAGGAAATGCAAACATGAAATAAAAAATAAAAATAAAAATAAAAGGGCCCAAAAGATACAGTGGCGCAAGGCTTGTGCTAGCACTGGGTATGCAGAAATCTGCACATTGACTTTTGGATCTGCATTGTACGCATAATGAAACAAAGTTCAAGCACAAAATATCACGAAATCATTAGTTATTACACCAGCAAATAATATAACTGCCCAAGAACCAACTATCAGTTTGTTTGCTTATACCTCAAAGCTTCTTAATAAGGAGATTGACACCATTTTCAGGCTCTATAACCAACCTCAGAGCAAGGGAATGCCTGTATGTGGGTGACAAGGAGAATGAGAAGTTGAACACAATTATAGCTAAGAGAATTTTAAGCTCTGCCATGGCAAAGTTTTGCCCCAGACACGTCCTTGGGCCAACTCCGAATGGCATGTACACATGAGGGAACTTGCATGCCCCACTGACGCCGTTGGCAAACCTCTCGGGATTAAACTTGTCGGCATCGGGTCCCCAGATATCAGGGTCTTGGTGTAAGGATACAATCGAGGACCACACACAGACACCTTTTGGAACGCGAATATCTCCGAACCTCAGGTCTTGCAATGCCTCCCTGGACACCACTGGCACTGGAGGGTAAAGTCTCAACGATTCATGAATCACCATCGTTAACTGTCATCGATTATAGCTTATTGTGAGTCATACAAAAATTTTGGGTAGTGAATATTCTGGATAGTCGATAAAGCTTGTGAACATCCCTGGTTTTGGCTTCCAGTTAGACACAAGCACCAACAGAAATTAGACCGTAAAACCCAACGTCTTTATCTATCTATCACTTCTCTTTTTCCTTTTCTCTATTCCTTTTATATCGATTGAAATCGAAAGAGAACTCAATTTATACATATATGGTGATAATATGGCCCTTACTGTTTTCATCTTGCGAATCATCTCCTCATCCGGCATTTGACCCCCGCAAACTTCGAGCACCTCGGTACGAACTCTGTTTTGCCATTCTGGATATGAGGCCAACAGCATCAAGGTCCACGTTGCGGCGACAGCAGTAGTCTCGTATCCTGCCAAGTATATGTTCTTGCAGTTGTCAACGATGAAGCGGTCTCTCTCATCTTGCGAAAAGTCACTGTTGGTGGCAGCTTCAAGGATCATCTGTAACAAATCGTTATCTGATGCTGAATCCTTCCTTTCCTTTGCAACCTTGAGAATCAGAGCGCGGACCTCTTTTTCTAGCCTCCATATTTCTCTGTTACTCTTGGTCGGAAGATACCTGATTGCAACACCAAAATCACTTTGTTTCTACAAGGCTTTTTCGGGAAATGTAGACTTAAGTGTCTGGGAAGGAAAAAAATCAAAAACCTTAATCCAGGAATGCCATTGGACAAAATCTTTTTAGACATGTGCTCTTGAAGTGCTCTAAGCTTTAAGAATATCTCTTCCCCACTAGAATAGTTGCTCCCAAAACAGGCTTTTGATATTACATCTCCGGAAAAACTTCTCATATATTCATCAATATGAACATCTGCAACTCCCGCCTCACTTGCTATACTCCATGAGTTCACCAGTGTCATCGAGGACTGCACCATTACTTTCATCATGCCCTGCAGATTGCCCCAATAGTGAAATTACTAAACCAATTGACCTTTCAGCTTTTAATTTAAATTGTTAGCATTAACTACGAGTTTCAGAGAAGAGCTAAAGTGATACTTGGGAAAATTACATTTCTGTATGTTTGATTTGAAGCATACCTTAACCTTGTCCATGTATAGTTCTGGAGCAAGGATTTTCCTCTGGTGAGCCCATGTGGCCCCATTTGAAGTCAGAATCCCTCGGCCAAGCAGAGGACCGCGCTCTCTGGACTGATAGGAAGGCTTTCCGAAATCCAAGGAAGTACATGTGCTTATTTCCTTTACCAGGTCAGGATGGTTCATGTGCAGTATTTGTAGATTTCCCAGGGAGAAAACAAATATTGAGCCTGCGAACATTAGAATAGCATTAGCCATAACAAACAACCATCTAGACGCTTCAAGGAGAGGAGAATTGAAACCAAATTCCAGAACAGCAACTGATGTTATTACCATATGTTTTTCTCCACTCGTCAAAGAATGGAAAGATTGCGGAAGAGCAATTGTGGGTTACTGCTTCCCCTCCTCGTTGAACCTTTGAGGCAGCGGATTTCATCTTCTTTATCTCGCCAATATTTCCAAGCGGAAATGAGGGCGGAGGGCCTTTTATCCCTTGTTTTTGCAGCACTGATCGAAGCCTCTTTGGCTTCCATATTAGAATATCACACATCTGTATTAACATGCCAAAGAGACCAAGCAAGGCAACTGTGATCATGATCTTACAAAGAAGAAATAGCAACTCCATGGCTTTTACTTCCTGTGTTAGTTCCAACGAGAATTTTTGGCTAGGTATGGATTTCTAGGCCTTTTTCAAATTCTTTTGGTAAAGCTTGATGTAAGAAGCCGGGAGAATAGCTTTCTCAGAGCCAGTTATGGGGGACTGTCGGCAGCAATCATTGATCATCAGTCTCTGGGATAATGCGAAAAGTTAGACTATAATTGTGTACTAAGTGGACCTTAATTTGCTCCATTTCCCCGTCACTGTGTCAGCGAAAGAAAGTTATCAAGCGCTTATAAACAATAGAAAAGGAAACTAGCAGGCTCTCATACTTTTGCTGCTTTAACTTAATAATTCTGATTGCAGCAGGAAGAGACGAGAAAAAGAACAGAAAGACAACCGTTTTGTTTGAGCAATTGTTGAGAAATAATATCTGATGAATGATTTTAGGTTGTTTTTATAGAACACAATTTGAAAGTACTCTATGAAGACGCATTGAACAAGGGCTCGTGTCTTGGCATTACCTCACGATGATTCTTCACAGTGTGATTATTTTGTGTTCCGAGGGAATAAGTCCATCCTACCTTGGTGCTAAGTCTTAGGTAGAAACCACTGCAACACCTTTCTATTAAGCATGTGAAAGATGTTACCTTTAATGCCTCAAAACTTGTAGTCTGTTGAAAAACATGATTAGATGGTGGGAACAAAAAAGAAGACGAAGAATAAAAGAGAAAACAAAGAGACAAAAGATAAATAAAAGGAAAAAAGAAAAGAAAGATGAATTGTCATTATCACAGGGCCAACTAGCCCTATTACAATGTCACATAGGAGGAAAACGTATTCTTGAGATAAATTTCATTCCTTGTTACAAAATAGAACCATACCTTCTTTTTATACACAATTTCTAAGCAATAATAATAAATGACAATAAATGTGATAGTTGGTAAAAAATCTTAGAGCTATTAATGTATAGATCTCAGTAGCAGAAGAGAATCTTAGGCAATAATTTCTTGTATCTGTATACATGTAATTTCCTTATTTCTTCATATCTAACATATATATATATATATATATATTGAATTACAATACATATCTATACATGATTTACAGAATCAAACATTTACAAATCAAATCAAAACAATTCTGGAAGGAAATCGGCCAACGCTGAAGAGAAATTCAAACAATCTCAACGAAGACGATTACGGGTCATAGTCAGGTCACAAAGTGGGTCACACAGTCTTGTCGGGTTGGCCGTCTCTACTTATGTTAAGGCTTGTGTGGCATCAAGCACTAATGTGGCAAGTACACATGGTGTTGATGTATCCTTTAACATCCCCCCGCAAGTTGAATGGGCAAAGTGCACCATCAGCTTAGAGAGAAGAAGACGAAACCTAGAAGAGGAAAGACCTTTGGTAAAGATGTCAGTAGGTTGATCCACAAAGGAAATGAATTGAAGATGAAGTTGACCATGGGCCAAATGTTCCCAAATAAAATGGAAGTCAATCTCAATATGTTAGGTACGAGCATGAAAAACAAGATTTACCGTCTAGTATAAAGCGAAGAGATTGTCGCACCACAAAGTCGGTGGGTGAGGAGGCAAAGCACGAAAATCACAAAGGAGGTACTCAATCCACACGAGTTCAATAGTGGTGTCAACAAGGGACTTATACTCAATCTCTATGCTAGAGCGAGCAATGGTGTGTTGCTTGTAGGAACTCCAAGAGATAAGATTCCTGCCCAAAAAGATACAAAAGCCACCAACAGAGCGACGATCATCACGGTCACCTGCCCAACCAACATCTAAAAAGGCATGAAGAGTGTGGAAGGACTACGAGTGAGGCAAAGGTCAAGACGAGGAGTGTCATCTAAGTAGTGCAAAATACATTTGACCACTTACCAATGATTAATGGTAGGTCGTTGAAGGAACTGGCAGGCGGTGTTGATTGCATAGGCAATGTTAGGGCGAGTGAGAGTAAGATACTAAAGAGCTTTAACGATACTATGGTAAAGAGCGGGATCAACAAGGGACTCGCCATGCTAGATGGAAAGGAGCTTGTCCATGGTACACAAAATAGAGATAGCTTTGGCATCAGTCATCTTGGCACGAGTAAGGATGTCATGAGTGAACTTCGCCTGATAAAGAAAGAGACCATCAGAAGTGGGTTACACGTCAACCCCAAGAAAGTAGTGAATAAGGTCAAGATCCTTTAGGGCAAATTCCTGCTGAAGAATTTGTAAAAGAGCAGCAAGGGCCTAAGAAGACCCAGTGAAGATAATATCATCAACATAAACTAGGTGAATAATGTTGTACCAAAGAGTTGGCGAGTGAACAATAAAGTGTTGGATGTAGAGATGATGAAGTCAATGGAGATAAGGAAGAAGCTCAATCACTGATACCAAGCACGAGGGGCCTAGTTAAGTCCATAGAGAGAGGAATAGAGATGATAGACATTAATAGGGTGAATAGGATCAACAAAGCCCTAAGGTTGCTCCATGTAAACCACTTCACTAAGATGTCCATGGAGGAAAGCATTGGAGACATCCAATTGGTGAATGGTCCAACCATGGGAGGAGGAAGAGAGAGAATAATGCATATTGTGATGGGCTTAGCAACAAGTCTAAAGGTCTTAGCAAAGTTGATGCTTTCTTGTTGATGAAATCCCTTAGCAACCAAATGCACCTTACAGCTAATGGGACAAATGCTAGGGGAAAGAGGTACAAGAACCTATGTGCCCTTGCGAATGAGGGTAATATATTCAGCAGCCATGGCCTCACACCAACACAAATCATGAACGACCAGAGTGAAACAAGTAGGTTTAAGGTAGGGATGAGCAAAAGCTATGAGGGCATAAGTTTGATGGCAAGTAAGGGTGTGACGAGCAATGGTGTCATCCTAAAGTCGAATGACTGGCCAAAAAAGCAGGGCCAGTGGATCGGGGGGTAGGGATGAGGGTGAAGGAGAAAGAGAGGTGGTGGGGGGAGGCTCGAGCATATTTGGAAGGATTGTTTGGGGGGATAGGTCAGAAGAGATAACAAGAATTGGGATAAGGACTATGGTCAGAGGTGGGGGGTGGAGGGAGTGGGGGAAGGGCTGCTATAGTGGAAGATCTCCTTATGAAAGAAAGAGTAAAAAACAATGAAAATGTGTTGGGTTTAGGGATTGTAGCAACAGTAGCTTCAATAGCTAAAGGGATACCCAAGAAAAATGCGTGTCTGAGACTGTGGAGCATACAACCGAAGATAGGGGAAGACAGCACATCTAAGGACTTGGATATGGGAGAGGTCCGAAGAGTGGTGAAAGAACACCTACCATGGAGAGCGATGACCAAGGAGCAAAGTCGAGAGGTGGTTGATGAGGAACATAGCCGTCTCAAATGCAAAGTCCCAAAAGTGAGGTAGAACAAAGACTTGAGTGAGTAAGGTGAGGTCAGTCTTAACAATATGGCAGTGCTTGTGCTTAGTGATGCCATTTTGAAACACCTTTCCATTAATGATGTGAAAGATGTTACCTTTAATGCCTCAAAACTTGCAGTACATTGGCCAATCCAAAGTGGTGCATCCCCTATTCTGACTTCAGTTCAATATGAGTTTACATAATAAATCACATCTAAGCCCTCGACTTCATCCAGCATCAAGTTAAAGGAATCGAGACAAGATAATATTAGTATTGTGTCACTGGTGTAAGGGATGATTATTAAGTAGAAGAAAAATAAGGAATCAAAGATTATCCACGAGAAATTTGAAGCACTTTTATAATCCAACTTTAGGCAATTTATGTCATGAAGAATATTTGCTATTCTTTTTCTTTCCCTCTTCCCTAGGAAACAACCATATTATCTGCCCATAGTTTAATCTAAGAAAACCCTATTGATATCCCACATGTTTTTCACACATTTTCTAAGGAAACAAACAAGGGTTTTATTAGTTAAGCTAAAAGTATCTTTTGGTTTTTAGTTTGAACTACTTATCATGTAAATTGGAAAGTCACCAAAGTAAAAAATTTGGATGGCTCATGCTAATTGTTTCATTGATACTACAAAAAGGCATAGGTGGCTTTTCCAACAAGAAAAGAGTCAGTTTGACGGGTGCTATCTTTTGGTTGTCCACATTAGGGATAAAGCAAGGTTAAGGCATAGTACATTCTGAGACAATCTCATAACTAATAGCAAGAGCTATTAGATAACTACTTGGGTTGTTTTGTATCACAACCCTTCCATAGCCAAAAATGCTTATGTTGATGAAACATGTTTTCTAAGCCTTTTTTCCTCGACTTGTAAGGAGGGAAACAGAGAGTAGACTAGGATGAATACTTTTTGTTTTGTTAATAAAATGAATAAGTTTCAAATTAACATCGGACAAAAAAGCAATCGCATTTAGAGTTTGAATGGCAAGTGAGGGAAGGAGAAATGGGAAAGGCACGGAGAGGATTCCGGGTTTCGTAAAGAAGAAGGGCCTGGGGACCTAGGTGTTTGCAATACTTTAATAGATGTATATGCCTAAGTGCAGCAAGTTGGGTGTGTCTTGGAAGGTATTTGATGGAATAGCTAAGAAGGATACAATTTCTTGGAATTCAATGATTGGAATGTATGCACAAAATGGAATGTTGGTAAAGGCTTTGGATGTTTTCAATGAAATGTTAACTAATGGGGATCAAAGCTACAGTGCATGGGCTTTATCAGCTGTGTTGTTAGCTTGTACAAATTTGGGAGCTTTACAAATGGGAAAATGTATACCTGATCAGGTGCCTTCCATAAGGATTATTTATCATTGTGTTGATTAAGTTATTATTGGTCGCTTTGCAAATTTTGGTCCTTAGCACCTATGTTCTGAATGTGACATGTTTTGATTGTTACACAAGCAATTCCTTGCCTAGTGCAATGTTTCATTTTCGTCATCACTACTAAGTAAGAACTATTTTGGTAATCATGGTGCTCACTTTATTGTTATCCCTATAATTTTGATGGCAAGGATCTCTCTCAACCTGATTCCAAATCATTACATAACCTAGGTAAAGCATTGTATCATACTTTGTCATGTATTCTTGAATTATTCATTTTCTTCTATCCCCAAATTTCACAACTTTCAACTCCATTGTTTCTTTCTTATTTTCAGAATTTTGAAGCAACTTTAATGACATTTTTGCTACATGATCCTTATTTAAAGGTATCGATTTTTTATTTGTGTTAATCTCTCTCTCTCTCTCTCTCTCTCTCTCTCTCGGTTATTAATTTCAATAAATATCAATGGTCAATGGTCAATGGTCAATCATTTGATTTCAATTTAGTGTTAGCCCTCCTAACATGCTAATATTTGTTTTTTTTTTTTTTGTTGCTTAGGCTCAATTTGCTTCTCCTCAGCTCTAGCAGTTAGCTTTGATGGGCCTCTTCCGTTGTTTTGCAAGTAGGAGAATAGAAAGAGTTTTCTAAGTTTGGATCTTTTATGGTGCTTTCAAGTTCTTTTGGACAAATAAGTATGCAACTGCATACATTTATTGAAATTTGTTGGAATGTTATTTGGATGATTTACTTAAAAATTTTACCTCCAATCTATATTTTTAAAATAACTAATGATTTAGTGTAGTAACAAAGTGAGGTAATTATAATTTTCCAAATAGCAGTTATGAAATTAAAATTTGACTTTATAATTTACTTTCTAGTTCAATTAATATTTGATGTTTTAAAACTTATTTATTAATAAATAGTCCTCAAGTATTAATAGAATGGTTAATTAAGGTCATGATTTTCCATTTACATATACTTTTAGGATAAGTGATGATTTAACAAAACTCGATATTATACCCTTAATTAAGGTCGTGGCAAATTGTGCCTTCTTTTGGTATCCTTCCATTGTATGATTCTACATTATTTATTTACTGGTTACGTGCTTGAGTATCACTTCAATCCACTAACTTTCTATTGTAGGGATTCTGTACTTAATCCAACACAAAAATAATGGTAGATTGCTGGCGTTGTTAGTTGAAAAATGCTAAATAGTATCCAATCCTTATGAGTCTTCATTCTTAGAAAAATGCTTTCGCACCTTTTAACATTTCCCTGCATTTTATAGTGTTTTTCTACCTTATTTAGTTATTCTATTCTTCATACATTCTTTGTTGTTTATGCTCTTGTGAATAAATGTCCTACAATAGTGAAAGGACATGTTGCTCGACAGGCACGGGGTCTATTTAAAAGAAACTGTCAATAAGAAAAAGGTTATTTGGTGATTATAGCTTTTTCTTACTTTTCTTTTACCTTACTATGGATTCATTTAGTTTAACAGTATGATGCTACAAAGTTGGTCAATTTCTGGCCTTTCAATGTCAAACCTACTTAATTTGATGCTCTTAGCCACTCGATTTTATTGCTATTTGCTATAAATTGTTCTCTGCATATTTACAAGCTGGTTGGATTATCTGCTCTGTTCTACCCCCTGCAAATAAGCGGCTTACACATCTTTACCTGATTATGTTGGGGGAAAAGGACAATAATAAAGAATGAGGATAAATCACTTATTTTCAGTGGCTAGCATTAATCTTTGACTACTGAAGATTATGTGCAGTCAAGTTAAAAGACCTTATTTGCTTGCTGAGACAAACAATACCAACTAATTTTTTTCAATCCGCCAAAGATACATCATTTAGAGTCATACGGCATGGCAGCCACTTTTTGTTTACTGGTGTCATAAGTCTTACAGCAAAATGTTTATATATGTTTTCATGTTTGATAATTCAATTTGGACGTACCTATGGTTATTGATAGTTGCAATATATCCTTCTTAGCTCAATTTAGTGAACACTTTCTCTTATAATAAGGGGTTGATGTTTTGATACTAAAGTATGATACACAAATGGCTTTTCAAATCTTATCATGATGAAGAACATTATAATAGTGTGTGAACAAAAGAAAACCTCTATAAAGAGCTAGCTAAGCCAATCATTATCAAGGTTTATGTTCAATTTTTTCTCCTTTTCATTTACATATTGTTACTACAATGAGAATCTATAAATGTGGGCGAGCATTTACAGTTTGGTAACATCCAGATAAGCTATAATTTCTGAAAGGCAGATGCTAATATTTCAGCAATAGCTCATCAACCAAAAGCTACAGCCACATGGTCTAAAAGAGGAACTAATGAAGATATTATCCACGTTGGGTTCATCAAAATGGTAATGGCAAGAACAGGATGTCAAAAAGTTGGAAAGTCATATAGGTGATACTGGCATGCCTCATTTTATCCTTTTTTTTTTTCTCCACTAAAATTGTTGTTCCTCTTAATGGAGATATCTTGATTTTTACTTACTGTTATGCTTGGATTGGCGAAGCTTTTGAGATATTCATGCAGTTATCATGTCAAGTTTTAGAACAAGTATATGGAGAGGTTGACCTTGCAATAGAGTTTTCGATAGTAACAACTAGGAGCAGAAAGAAAGTTGGAGGAAACTGATTCACTTCATAATTCGTCAGATACTTCTGGGGATAATGATTGGTTAGCATTTTATGCTCTAGATGATTTTATAAGGGCATACCAAGAATAATGTTGTTTCTTTTAGTCCTTGTCTTGTGTTCGCTTACCACTTTTTATCATATTTTAAGGTGGTATGTTTGCTGAATAGTATTATACATGACATTTAACTCTCAAAAGCTATTGTTAGTCCATTTTAGTTCAAGTTAATTAGTTGGATTTGTGTAAAGGACAAAAAGAGGAAAATGGGTGTTTTTGCAATATTTTTCTTGACAAGTACATGCATATATGCATACTCACATCCATACTTCCATACATACATATATAGTAAAGGACATACATGCATACTCAAGAATAATGTTGTTTCTTTTAGTCCTTGTCTTGTGTTCGCTTACCACTTTTTATCATATTTTAAGGTGGTATGTTTGCTGAATAGTATTATACATGACATTTAACTCTCAAAAGCTATTGTTAGTCCATTTTAGTTCAAGTTAATTAGTTGGATTTGTGTAAAGGACAAAAAGAGGAAAATGGGTGTTTTTGCAATATTTTTCTTGACAAGTACATGCATATATGCATACTCACATCCATACTTCCATACATACATATATAGTTGCATGCATGGATACATACTAACATACATACATATATAGTTGCATGCATGGATACATACTAACATACATATATGCATTCATGCATACACACATATGTACATGTACACATGCACATACAAACTTGCATATACATATACATATACATATACATAAATGCATATGTACCTACTTGCATTCAAGCTTGCATATAAATGTTCATATATATGTACATACACACATACATGCATACATACTTACCTGTTGGCATCCATGCATACATATTCTCGCATGCCCACATCCAAATACATGCATATATGCATATATTTTCACATACATATAATATGCCAAGAGATAGCTCTCTACGTCATTGAAAAATCCAACCACCTTTTCCACACCAACCTTGATTTGCTACTCCAATAGCTCAATGTCTCCTTTTTAAGTGGTAGTTGCTAGTATTCTTCAAGATGGATCCTCCATCAAGGGTTGTCACCATCTTCATTTCTCAAGTGTCACTCAAATCATCACGCTCAATCACGTTATATCTATATGTGAAGTTTGTTTGGTCAACTTAGTCAATTATGTGCTACACATATTTAGATTGGTAATGATAGTAATCATAAGTGCGCATGCATGTATGCATATATTTAGTATATATGTACATATGTATCCATCAATGTATTCATTTATACCATTATAAATCTATTTATGGGTATGCATTATTAATTTATGAAAGTTCATTGCAACAAGATTGATTCAAAATATGTTGGCTAAGTCCATTGTAAAACAAGCACAAAGTATAAATAAACAAGATGAGAATTCTAACCAAACCCAGTACATTCATGAATCTTGTTCAGAAAGAATGAAGTGAAGAAAAGACACCAAATGCGTACATGTGTGTGTGTTTTTATTAAAAAAAAAAAAAAAACTGTCCTAGAATTTTTCCATAAATTAGATATGTTTCTCAATTGCCACATGCAACTCCTTAAACCCTATTCGCATGAGTTGCTCTATGCTATCTAGTTTATATGAAGAGGTTGGTGTAACTTCTTTATTTTTATGCCGACAAAAGTAAATGAGGAAACTTGATCGACTAACGAATCCTCAGTTCCTTTAAATCCATATAACACACACCCAAAAATTTCATGATTAGGTCACCTCATTTTTATGTTTAAAAAGTCAATGGCAGATTTTTCATGAATAAGAACTCCAATAAGTGCCCAATTCGACCATACCACAAGATAGGTTCTTAATTTCCCTCGTCTTTTTCCGTTTTTGGATACGAAATGATATTGTTGATGGACTATGCATCATGCTCATGACCAAGGTTAAAAAAATGCACACAGCTATGATATGTGTGTGATCTTGTTGATCTTCTACAGCATTTGGCATTACATGGGCGATCTAATATAGAACTTCGTCAGTCAGTGCAAAATGTAGCACCTTATTCTATTCTTAAATACACCTACATACATCCATCAAAGTTTGTGATTAGAATTTGGTGGGTCACCTTGGTGTTTGTACTTGAAGGATGTCCACACCTCTAGTTGTACTTTCACATTTTCATTCATACAAAAATTAAGATCTTTTATTTTAGTCAGTTGTACCACCCTCGTGCTCGCTGGTTTGCCCGAGAGGTTAAGGGGGAAGACTTAAGATCTTCTGCACATAAGTGCGCATGGGTTCGAACCCCATAGCCAGCATAGACCTAACTCTTATTTTACTAAAATTTCTTGGACACTTGAACAAGTTTTGACCTTGAAAATGTTTAAAAAATTATTTTTCTTCTAAATTTTAGATTAGTACTTTCTATAATGATACATAGGTAGACCTCTTCTATCAATTTTTGTTGAAATAATATTTACCAACTCAATTATCTGAATTCTGTCCTTAACATAAATATGTTCTACTTCTATAATCAACTACTGTCCTAAATGCAAAATTAGATTACAAGTGTGCTTGAGTTCTTTCACATTTTTTCTTGGGTATCCTAGGCTTGAAATTTGTAAAATTAGGGGTTCTATTGCATCAGAAAATAAAATTATTTTAACTATTTCCGGAAAGGTACATATATCTTGCAAAAACTAATGAAGGCGACATCAAACAATGTGTGATGTACTTAACTTACCTTGCCATTAGTGCTTGGTCGAATGGTTTTAGTTCATGACCTTTGTTTTACTCATCATCATTTGATAGTTTCCTTCTTCTTTTTTTCACAACATGAACAAGTTTTGTAACACAGCAAAATAAATCTAGTTACAAGAAAATTTGAAGAAAACTAATATATCACTCCCTCTTTTAACCTTTTTCATTCCCAATCAAAATTTATTGCACCTTTCCATAACAATGAACTTCTGATGTAAGGATTTACATTGCTTTTGAGTTTAAAAATGAGAATAATTTAAAATGATTGTTTACAAGGAAAGAATCACCACTCTTTTAAACAATATGAAGCAAAAACTATCTGAATGAAAGAAGCTCCTGAAGAACCGCATTTGAATCTGTTGTTGGAGAGGAACCGAGGAGCTGTTGAATGCTATCTTGTGATTATTGTTTCCCAAACAAGCTCTTCTAAAGGTTGGGGACAAAGGTGCCAACATAGCCAATCCCTGCAACGAAGAAGGCAAAGGACTGGAGGAAGAGGTATATGAAGTAGCGGTTCTTTCCAAACGTAAGATCGTAGCACCCGCAGAAGAAGAGATACGCCCCGACAGCAAGCTCTAGCAAGTGGAGCCTGCTTGAATGCGATCAATAAACAAAAACTGTAAACTTCATATCCTCAATTTGTCATACTAGATACAGTACACTGATTTCTGCATTTCAATTTTGCAGATAAGATTTAAAAGATCAAGATTCTGAAGGCATCGTGTTAGAGATTCAATAAGATAGTACCTTTCTCCAAGTCTGAAGCGAGGTTTCTTGGGGGCTTTTCCACCCACTTTTGTCTTGAGAGCATCTCCCAATTTCTCAGTGACAACCCACTCATTGACTTTCCCTGCCTCAAGCAGACCTATAAGTGTGGCCTTGGTCCGGTGCAGAGACATGACGTTCTCAAAGAGGATCCAGAACATCAGTAGGTGGAATGATCTGCAAGATAACATGCCCTCAAAATACTTTTCAAATGAAAAGTGCTTGCTAAAAAGGAAAAAAAAAATAAAAAGAGAGAGAGAGAGAGAGGATATTGGCCGGGAGAGAGACCTTGGAGTTCCAACAGCATTGAGGAGAGTGATGATGCAAGGGATGTACACAGCACCCCACTTGGGAACTTCCACTTCAGGAATCAAGACTGTTGCCGGCATAACAACACAGTAAAAGCCAAATGTGACAATATGACCCACGATCTTACGAACAAAGAAAAAGCTGTAGATCACATAGAACTTCTTCCACAGTGTGACTTTCTGCATTTTGCAGTGTAAGACAGAGTGAGTAGATAAACCCAAAAGAAATTCTAAAGGACTAAATCAGAAGAATTTTACATAACTAATTGCCATTCTAAGAGAAGGTAAGACGAAACATACCTTGTTTCTCAAAATCTCCATGAACATTTTTCGGAAGAGATTAGCAGGGCCACAGGACCATCTGTGCTGCTGATAACGGAAGGCCTTGAAAGTACTAGGCAATTCATTTTTCACCTGAAATATATACATAAATTAGCAGTGAAGTACATAGGTAAATTAATACTAGACCTTGAACAAGTATCTTTTGATGTTCAGTTTTACAGAGGATCCACTAATTGGAACGCTTAGAGAAAAATCCACTGCTAGAGAGAACACACGAAGTAAAGAATTTACTTTGTCAAGTTATAAGTAGTCTTGATTGTCTTCTATGCCAGTGATTATTACCTGGAGATCACCAAGATAAACAAATTTCCAGCCTTTAAGGCTAGCCCGGACGGCCAAATCCATATCCTCCACCGTCGTGCGGTCCTTCCATCCACCAGCCTCATTGAGGGCTGAAATTCTCCACACACCAGCCGTCCCTGAATCAAATTCTCCAATGTCATATGATTGAATCTAATATAGAAACTTGTTATTTAGAAAAGCAACAAAATTGTCATATCCTTGTATGAAAATGGGATACCATTGAAACCGAAGAAGGAGTAGGTTGAGGACCCCACTTCTTGCTCCACTGTGAAATGGTAATCCAGTGACATTTCTTGCATCCTTGTCATTAAGCACTCATCAGCATTAACTGCAACAACGTCCTACCATCACACTTCTTTCCCATTGTGTATAACTATTGCGATATAATGAATAATACTCCTCTCCTTTCTCATTTGTAAAGCTTTTCAACAGAGTGAAAAATGAATAACGATGAATAACGCCTAATGCCCATCGAATTATATGAAGTGCTATCTTCAGGCTTGGATGAAGGACAGAAAAAACATAATCTTTTTTTTTTTTTTTTTAATAAAAAAAATTAATCAGTATCTAATATTGTCCATTATGTTGATCAAGCAGTAGAGAGCACGTTTGACTTTTCTATACAACTTCCATCAAGTTAAGTAAATGGCTCATTTAAGATCATTGACTCAAAGCTAATCAAAGCTTAAGCGTGTTTACTGAAAGGCTTAATCAGGATTACCGAATTTCCAGCGGGCTTGAACAAGAGCTACTTCTGGGTTATGAACAAGATATGGGACGGCCCGCCAAAGATAATCAGGCTCCGGTTGGAAGTCAGCGTCAAAGATTGCCACGTAATCACACAATTTGACATAGCTGTGCTTCATGCCTTCTTTGAGAGCCCCTGCCTTGTACCCGACTCTGTTGCCTCTGATCTCGTAGTTTATGTTTACGCCTTTGCTTGCCCATTTTTGGCATTCTGCTTCCACAAGGGCCTGTTGTGTTTTGATCAAGAATGAGAAGAACCCACATCAAAAAGTTGAAATATATTGTCTAAATTGGGCAATTTCTGTGGGTTTTCAAGGGCTGATTCCTTCAGGTAAAGGACTCTGAAGGACATGGTTTTTGGTCCGACGAGTTCAGTAATTTTACCTAAGACGAGACCCAGATGAATGATTTTCCAAAAAAGCCCGTCAAGTGGATGTGGTATTCTAATGAAGGGTACATATCTAATAAAATATCTACGTTGGGAGATACTAAGGACTTCGTTTCGTATTTTATTGCTATTGTTGGCGAACATCCTAATCCCTTGGAAAATTTATGTTAATGTCTTTTTGGGTGTAACTTGAAAGATGAAATTGAGCTATAACAAGAGAAGAGAATAACCTTGCTGAAGACTTAAAAATGTAAAATATCTTAGTTTCAACTAGGTTGCGTATTAATGAAAGTCCATTGTCGTTGTTTATCCAGTGTGTGTGTATCGTGGAAGAATTGGTCAATCAGGGTAAAGAACATGAAGGGGTAATTATTAAACAAAGCAATTATTTAAAAGCCTAACTTGGCTTTTGCCTTTTTCTTTTAATGGGACAAAGTGAAGGCAGAACCTTGATGGTTGGGTCTGTTGAATCATCTAGAACTTGAATTATTATCCGATCAGACGGCCATGAAAGCCCACATGCAGCTCCGATGGACAGCTGATACACCTGCATGTTGTACAATGGTCACATTAAAGATCAAGGATATTATCACGTAAACGATGATACAGAGTATCGTTATGTGCTAGTCAACACACCTCCTTTTCGTTGTACATAGGGATTTGCACTAGAACCATGGGGTAAGCAGAATGACCAAGCTCCACGTCCTCCCTAATAGGCTCGCATTTGTAACGCTTCTCTGGCTTCCGACCAAACAACTTCACCAGAACTATGACGACACCCATGTACACTCGCTCAAAAAAAAGCATTAGGGACATAGCCAAACACACAGCCACGGCCAACTCCATGAGCGGCACGATCAGTGGCGCCTTGGCTTGTCGCCAGATATATCCTATTTGGCCCGTAATGTCGTCTTGGGCGCCTTGGAACGCGTCTGGGAGCATGGTCGTGCTTGACAGCTTGTCCATTGGGGTTGGTTTTCTTCGTGAGGATTCAGAGAGACGAAGAAGGCTGAAGTTAAGCGGATACGTATGTAGTGAGCTTGGTTATAAAGGTCTGTATACCTTTGCGAAAGGAACACGAATGTTTGCTTCCTAAGAGCCAACTTTTGCTATCTTTTTGTGAACTGCAGTGATTTTTGCTTCTGAATTACGCCAAGAAGATGGGGATGAGAGCTGGACAGTCAGTGGACTTGATCATAGCATTCCTACTGTGGAAGCAGACCCACGGGGTTCATGATCACAAAGGAGATAAGCTGTATCCCGTTCAGTATATCCTCAGAACATCACCCAGAAAGACCTCGAAGCAAGGCGCGCAGTAGTCACTACAAAGAAAAACAATGCGACACGAAAGACGTCCCTTTTTCTCTTTAGCGGGGAGGAGAGTAGGACAGAAGGTTAGAAGCAGGTTTAGGTTGAACTTATAGGGAATTGCTTAATTTCTACTATATGGGTTGTCTCTCTTCTATGCCTGCTATTCCCAAGAGAGAGACCCAATGCGGAAGATGAAGGTTTCTAGACAAATATATAAAGGCAATGAAAAGCAAGCTCGGTCAAAAGGCTCAGTTTTACATCATATCCCCTAAACGAGAACAGACGAGAGGTTTGTACAATTACACAATTATGCCGAAGCTAGTTTAGCTATCACTTTCAGTCTTTGACAAGTTGAAAGGCTGGCAATAACTTATTTTTAAGTCCATTGGGGGGTTGTTGAATTTTTGGACAAGTACTCCCTTAAACAAAGACTAACCTTTCAGGCCAAAAAAAAATAAAAAATAAAACAGTGCTTAACCAAACCTAAGAGTCGTGTTTAAATTCTTTTTAAGATGTTAAGGTTATTGGATTTTATGGACGTAATACATCTCTAACAAAACCCTATAAAAGAAGCATAATTTTGCGTCAGTTTTTGAAAGTTAGATGATTGTGGGGTTCTATGAACATAACCTGCCGTCAAACTGCACTGAGATTTCTTTTACGGCAACCATTTATAAAAACCTCCAAGTGTTTTTACAGATTCTGAGGGGGGTGAGGGGGTGAGGGAGGATTAATTGACTGAAGAAACCAGCAATCATTTAAAGCCACCAGTGTATCTAAGGCATGTCTGACTACTCTGGTGGAATAGGAGTGGAGTTCGAAAAAAATTATAATTCAAACCCAACAAATCTTAAGTTCCTCGCTAATATTACGAGTTTCATGCTGAAAGCTTCCATTTATTACCATTAAGAGAAAGCTCTAACACAGACTCTAGTTATACGAACACAAGGCCTTGTCTAGACATTCTCAAAGAGACAATTAGTAACTATTAGAACTGACTTCTAATGTTTATCTTTCCAACATCTTGATGTTCATTGTTGAACATTGTTATTGCAAGTGTGAAATCCCGAACAAGCATGCGCACAAGTGCAGATGATTTAAAACTGTGCAGAGGCTTACTGTTCAACAGTGTCGGTGGAAGAAAATATTATGGAAGACTCTACTCTCCCATGGCCTGCGCCAAACCCAAAATGGAGGTCCCACTTTGACAAGAATCTTGGATTATTCTTTTTACAGTTCCAATGTTTCTTTCTTCCAGAAAGGCAGGCGTAGGTTTCATACTCCAAAAAATATCATATCTTCAAGTTACCTGGGTTATCTCTTTCTTTTCAAATATCTGCATATTACTTGCTCTCTAACAACTAATCATTTTTTGGCGAGGAAAAGATGGTGGAGTCCGGAGTGGTTGGGAAACAAAATTGAGAATGATTCAGGAATCAACAAGGGGAGAACCGACAGTTTCTTAAGTTTCTTCTCATGAATTCCAACTAGGCGGCCTCTCGCTGGCTTCTTAGGAAGATGACAAGACCCGACTGCCTCAGTTCAGAACAAAAAATCTGGCAGTTGGTGAGTACGCTGAATTCGTGGTGTAAATGCATATAAACTAGCCATATTTTCAAGCTTTTACCTGTCTTAACCTATCTAAAAACGAGTCTGATAAAACTCTGAAGCAAAACGTAGATGGTCAAAAGACTTCGATACTTTTTAATAAATGTTTATCTCTATGTATAATTAATCCCATTGAAAACGTGTACCAACCCATTTGTGTATTGAATCTTTAAGATAACTCTCTTGAATACGTTCGTTAAACCAGACAACTATTTCATTTCAACGCGATGCACATTAAAAAGAAAAAAAAAGGGGGGGGGGGGGGGGGGGCGCGGGGAAGTAGGATAAGAACTGAGAAAGAAAATTAAGGTGCAAAAAGTCCTTTTTTACATCTTAGAGAATTCATCTCATAATTCTCCTTCATTGCTCGGGTTGAGAGGGACAGATATGTGTAAGGGATTTGGTAGTTGGAAAGGCATTTTCCTATGGTTTAGTCGGCAAAGGGACTGAATTAAGAAGATACTGAAGAACTAACCTTTTTCAAACTCCCGGAAGCATCTCAACTACTTGTAGATTTTGATGTCAGTGAGTAATTGGAGCATCAGATCATAAAGTCAAGGGGCTTATTTGTCTTGGAGTGCGTTTAGATGTCCCCTCAATATTCCAAGACATACTTACGTTTGTAATACCAACTCGCTTTCAAGAAGAAAGCCATTTAAGGATGTAATCATGTTTCGTTCTCACATCACCATTAGCTCCGGTAATGCTGTTAATGCAGTCCATTTTTGTACCTTCGACTTGTTAACTCTTTCACGTTAACGGCTAATCACAAAATCTGACAACCCAACAACAGCCAATTAGAAGGGTAGGGGGCCGAATATCTTTTATTCACATGCAAGGAAACCTCCTTAGGAACATGATAACAAGAATCGCACATTGCTTTCATGGAAGCATGCAGAATAACAAAGAAATTATTAGCCCAAATGTTTCACATGTTATTAGGCCGTCTATGATAGGCAAGAGAGTATCAATTGATTAATTTGACATTTCCAGTCATTACAAAAACCAATTTTCACATGATGGTTTTGGATCCGAGCTGAAGGAGAGAAAAAGGACCACCAGAATTGGGGTCCAGGTGGGTTCATCAATAACAAGGGTTGTTAGATATAATATGAACAAATGATAAGCAAGAGAAATAAAAAAAAATGGGTAATAATTGTTTATGACACTTGCTTCAGTTGTACCTATAAGAATTAAAAAGTTAATCATAGAAGAATGGGAGCTTTGAAGCCATAATTTGGTTTAGCAAAGACAGAATATGAACGTCCACACGCGACAGAAAAGCTAGAGAAGAAGCAGCGGCAACAGCCTTCACACACGTACCACAAGTCATAATATAATACAGAAGAAAGCATAGAGAGGTTCTGATAGTTATTTTTTATAAGGTCCATAAAAGCAAGGCTATTAAATAAACCAGGCACGGATCAAAGTTTCGAAAGCTCGTTGTTGGATGGCGGAAGGAACTGTTACATTGGCTGACAAGGTTTACGCCATTGACTATTCAGGATGGTGTCCTTGTCCTTACCGAGAGAGAGAGAGAGAGAGCCCCGGGGTGCTGCTTATTGCTGTGACCGTGGGGTCACTAGAATGGCCCAATGTAGAAAAGAAACTAGGTTTTTTTGGTCAAAACTGGGGAGTTTGAAGATGAAAAACAAGAGGGTGTTAGATGGAAGTGTGGTGGGATGTCGGGGTCAGACCTTGGCAATACTAGAAGGAGAAGTAACAGAGGCATCATGTGTGACAGATAAAACCTCCACAAGCATCGCCATTAAAAGTATCCTTACTTTACCATACTTTGAGGTCATGGCTGGTGGCGCATCGTTTTTCAATGATTACGATCTGAGCCACAGCCATTGATTACCCAACAAATGATTTCTATGAATAATTCCATAGAAAGAAAGAAAACACAGTCAAAATGCTTATTGACACTCAAACCAGCGAAACGTTGCCAAGATATATACCAAAGTGCCCTAGCTTCTCTTACAAATTCATGCACCAAAAAGCGAATCAACATTTAAGCACCCATGTTAATTACACCATTCTTCAGTCTTTGCTATTGTATTCTCACTGTGTCTAACTTATATGAAACAATAATGCTTCTGAAATTCATTAACTATGTTTTTGAATAGCCAGACAACGTCCTGGTTGCTTTTCAAACCCCCTTAATGCACTGGAAGAATGATTGTATTCGGCCAGACTTTGTGCTCCTATGTCATTCGCTGTTCTCGACATTGCTTTCGTTAGTAGGTCACTAGGTACAAGAATGGAAAAGAGAGAGAAAGCAAGTGCGTGTCCGTTGTCTCTGCAGAAAATCACGAGGACTTCCACTGGCAGAAGCAATTCTATTGACGATCGTTTCTTTGTTGATTGAGACAAATGAGTAAAAATCAAACTCAATCATTATGCATCAATGCTGTATTGTCAAGATTCAAGTCCAACGTCACACACCCCTATCATTTGGGGAAGGTGACCTATGTATACGTTACACAACTATTGGCCTAAGCAATTGGTATTTGGATATCACAGTGAATATGAAGTCAACTGCATGGTGAGTACTTTTAATATTGAAGGTGACTCTTTCTTTTGGTTGAATTCTCAAGGAGTGTTTCCGAATCAAGTGCCCCAACCATTCTAAAAATGGAAAAAAAAAAAAAAAAAAAAAAAAAAAAAAAGAAGGAAGGAATTGTTGAAAAGGTATGAAATTAAAAGATTATTTGACGTAGTTATGATATGGAAACTTGAATCACCACCGACAAAGGTTGAGTCTAGGAAGAAGCAACAATAATGTCTTAGACAGCCGACAACTTCTATGTCATACGTTATTAACTTTAATATATGTCTACCTACCAAAAAAAAAAAAAATAGAGCTAAACTAAATTACATGATTTAAAGCAGGCCTAGATCTTTGATTTAACATCTCAACGATTTAGGACTGCCCATAGGTTGCGAAGCCCCGCCATTTGGACTAAAGCAATCTTATATATAAAACAATCTCACGCTCTGGAAGACCGGGATACTTGTGATGTCATTCTTTAGTTTTAAAATTTGATAATGATGATGACTCTACTGATTGAACAAGTTAAGAAGTCCCTAAATCATATTCTGAAAATGAAGTCATAATCTATGCCCTCTTGACCTGCCTTGAGGACGCAACTTAGTATAATAAATATAATTAAGTTGCAGTAAACCATTGTGAGGCCATATCAAGTTGTTGCACCTTATTTCAATTTTCATTTAGATATGGTTAATTAGATAGTAAAATTTTGCTCAGTTCTCTTCCCATCTTCTTCCTGAGTTCGCAGCTTTATTTGAGTAAAATAGGATTTCAAAAACCCTCCAATAATTTTGTTGATGGTATGTTTCTAATTAAGATGTCAGCAAAGATAATGACTCTTTTTCTATATAACCAACTAATTTGTTAAAATCACATCTGGAAAATTTTTATCTGTAAAAATCAACAAATAAAACTCAGTTGACAAAGTTTCGTAGAATATTTTTTTAAACTAAGATAATCGAAATATATTTGTAGAGGAAACTAAAATAAAACAAAATAAAAAAAGTCTACTAGAGCTCGACAGCCATTGCCGACCAGCTTGGGGGTCAACAAACATCCTCCACTTTGAAGCCATCAATCAACTTGACACCTCCATGCAAAAGACGCCCATCCCAGACTAGCTAATCTTTTTTGAAAAAAAAAAATCAATATTTCTAATAGATAACAACACGTTTCGGCATCTAAAATAAGTTAAATAACTCAAGCAACCTTGATTTCTTTATATCTTAGCATTGAGGGATAATTTACAAAGTGTTTTCCTAAAGAAATTTGTTATTTGTTTTAAACAATAAGGAATCGTGAAGTTACAGCTAAAAATTTGCATGATTTCCATCGTTTGTAAGGTAACAAATAAAATTAAAAATATAGAAGAAAAAAAATATCCGACAAACAACATGTTTCTAAATAATTGTCCTTGGTTATAAACAATTACATACCGTGTTTCACCAAACAAAAAAAGGGAAAGCTCTTCTATTCTTTCTGATAATGGCAACATTCGAGGCTCCAGTTCCTGTGTCCTCCATTAAGATCAAAATTGACCTCTGCCTGAAATTCTCATTTACTTATTTCCTCCCATCAGCAGTTGCAGAAGCTGATGGACAGAAACATAGAAAACTAAAAACATAAATTTCAATATTACATATTAGGAAAGAAAAATGATCATTCGATTTCAACAAAATTTTGCTTGTAGTAAGGAAGACGCAGAACCCAGAAAGAATTAAATAATGATGAAGGCGTATCCAAGTTCATTGTTCGCACATGGATGCAGTCAGAGACAAGTTTCTTAAAGCTTCAGGCACTGCCTGACCACATTGTTCTAGTATTTCAGCCAATCCTCCGGCAAGCTCAGCATTTTCTTTAGTTAAAAAGCTGTGCAACACACCATTGATGGTATGGCGGGCCATCCTTGTGAGAATGTGCACATAACTGTCAATTGGAAGTGAGAAGCTTGGTATTATTACTGTCTCATACTCCCCTAAATCAACGGTGCTTATCTCGTCAACAACGATCATGGACACTGCAGGTTTCATTTTGCTGTCAAAATCAAGAGGAGATAAACATTAGGGGTTATGTTCAGAGAACGGTAGTAAGCATCACACATTTGTTTTGCAGAGAAGAGAAAAAGAAACTTTGCATTAGCTATTTAATAATCCTTCATAAATAGCAGTTGGTAAACTTTTATTTCATAACTACGAAGGTTTGTTTCAACACAGAATGTTTTAACCCAGTTATGGTAGATTTGGAAGCAGGGGATCCGGGCGAAGCAGAGACTTCCATGATGCATCCCCAACCTAGGTACAATAATATAAGGCCTAAAGCTAAAACATCTGAAAACCTTTCAAAAGAATGAAGAAACAATATTTTTAAATGGCACCGTTCAAGACTCTAAACTAGTCCTTTTTCCTAGTGTGAATAAAATATAAACCTTTTGCTCCACCTTTAAAATCGGTGCGACCACATAACTATATACAAATCCTACCCTCTTTTTGGGGGTTGCTGAGGTGAATAAGTAATTTACTTTTTTTAGTTTTCACTCCAAATTCACAATGATTTCCTACCTGTTACCAAAAAGCCATAATTACGGGAAGCAATCTAACTTCCATAAGCACTAACAATAAAAATTTTGGACTCAAACAGGTTAGATGGATTTTCAACATAGATATGAACAGAGAATTCCCCCTTTCACCTGTCATTAAAACTTGAAATGGCACATGATGAGCCGGTCAATATAGAATAACCCTTGACTTTCAGGGCAGTGGCTAAGTTGCGGAGGTTGCTATCTTCAGGAAATATAAAGAGTACCTTCAACGGCTGACAGAAGGGTTGGTTTCCGTAAGATTGATCCAGAATCCGAATGCACTGCAAAAATCACCAACAGTAAGAAAATGATAATTCAAAAACAATGCCTCGCAGAACATACATCTACTCACAAAACCTGGAAATGGATCTAGGAACAAATTCTAAACTTGGAACATGTGATGCAATTGAAAAGAACAGCTTAACAATTCACAGATCCAAGAGTTCTAATGGAAGACACGGGTCTACTAAAATTAGCATCACACTTTCTGCTCATAACATAATCCCAAATTATGTTCAAACAGGGAAAAATAAAAAATGTAATGTTACTCTCTTTAACAGATGCGTTCAATCCCTATCTTGTTCTATTAACCTAAAAAAAATGAAACGGGATCAATTAGCAATTAAAAGTCAAACTCCAAGAAGGACACGCATCACCAAATTGCACTCATTGGCACTGATAAGAAAATGAGGGAAAATTTATAATCTAAACACAAACAAAGAGTTAAAGGAGAAAGACTCAATTATTGGGACTTAAATGAACTGTATCATGTGATCATGCACAGCAAATGGTTGAAAAACAAGTGTATAGTTTTATGACGAGCTAGACACCTCCTGATCTGAGAAACTAAAAAATGTTTCAGCAAGATGTCTCAGTTCTGAATAGAACCATAGATAACATTCCTTATTTAAAGGGACAAGTCTAATACTTGTTCACTAATTTACAAATTCACCCAGTATTTTCACATTCATGTAAAAATATCTACCACTGTCATAGTGACTTATCACGCAGTTATGCGATAGGTAGCCTTCTCTCTGCATTCCAGCCCTTTAGAAACTCTCCTACCATTACTAGCAATTCTTTGTAATAATGAAGAAAATAATGAAACCAGTCAGTAAACAGGTTTACAAGAATAAGGGGAAATGTGCCATTCCAATGCTAGCTATCAAACACAAAGAATAAAGTGCCTTCAAAAATGGTGATTGCTTTTAGAAATTTCTTGCGTGTACTTTGTATTACATAAGTTCTAAACTTTAAGTAGAAAGTTTGCATAAACATACAGATTGATGTATGTACCTTTGATAATTTTTCTTCTTCTGAGGGGCACACATTCACGGACTGTGTAATGCATGAACTTAGACTGGCAATGGTATCATTACATGATATTCTATAGATTGATCGTGAAAGAAGGTTTTGAACCAATGGAACAGAGGCATGTCTGAAGCAATCATCAAAAACCACAGTAAGTGGAGTCCCCAGTATTGATTGCCTAATGGACTTTATCATATCAGGATAGCCACCATCTGAAAGAGGCCCGAGTCCATCAACAACCTATACAAGTATCAGAGAGTTAAAGTAGAAATATATGATCAAGCTTGAAATAGACAAAGAATGAAAATTAAGGACTTGTATTATATTCACAGATGTTACGGTGCCAACAATTTAACCAAAATGATACTTGATATAGCAACCACTCAAGGCCATGGATCCCAGTAAGCGAAGAAAAAAGAGAATATTGCGCTCACAGATGAAGTACAAACCAGAAATATGGACACAGGTGTGGATACCACAACATCATCAGCACACACGCACTGACAAACTCCCATTAGAAACTGCATCACTGCATTACCAAATTCTACTAAATACCATATTCATACTGTACCGAACTTTAGCCATGCAACTACACTCACCAGCACCAAAGGAATCTTACACTCACCCAAAGGAGTCTAGGACTTGAGTGCTAAAATTTGAGGCATTCAATATGTGACCAGAAGCATCAAGAAACAAAGATGAAATTCTCCAGACTAAAAAGACTATACATTCAAATTTTGGATAAGCATCAATAAGCATTGCGTTGAGTATTAACATGAATTACAGGACAAATATCATATACTGACAAATAAAGGTCGCCAACAGTAATCCAAATTGCTCGTTGAGAGTATCCGCACCATGCAGGTCTCACAAGCAAAACTAGTTAATACTTACAGGTGCATCCATTCAAAACACATTTCCCATAAGCAGTATCATAGAGCCTTTTAGATGTTATAGAAGAACATGCTGATATGAAAAAACTAATTCCAAACTATATGTTCTTGACAGGCACTACGTGGGATAACACATCAATGATCTAAGAAACTGAATGACAAAGAATGGACAACCATTACGATAAATGCACCCACATTCTAATGACCAGAAAGAGTCAAAGACCAAATAACTAGACCAGCAAACGAATGGAGTGCAGATTTTGATTTTTGAACAAACAGGAGACTTACTCAGAAAGAGGTAAACCACTCTCTCTAGTAAATGTTCTTCCTTTAGTATTACAAACATTATGTCATGGAAAATGGTTAAATGAAGCACAAGAAGTTTCACAACAAACAAACATTTATCTTGTTGAAAAAGATAAAGGTACGAAAAGGAAGAATCAAGCAAAGGGCTAGAGGAAACTTTTATCTCTATTAGGGAAAACAAACAACTCGACTAATAGAAGCCTTAGCCGCATTTAACTGAAGATATAAGCTACATGGAATTTTTTAAGCCACTCAGCCTTATCTAGGGCCAGGAAATAACAAAAGTCAACAACAGAAAAAGATACGAAACAGGTGAGAGATGATAAGAAAAAGTATTTAGGTGTGCACTTGGTATACACAATAAGAAAGTACCAGCAAGGAGACACCAGATATATCAATGGCCTTGACCGCACAGAGTTCCAGTAGCCTCTCAGGGGTAGACACAAGAAACTCAGGCTCACAGCTCTTTAATCTGTCAAATACAAAATAAGCTCTAACGAGAACAAAGATAAAACTAGCAGCTAATTCCCCAAAAAGTAATACAGTTATAGCAGATAGCATGAGTAACTATAGCGTTCAATTGACAGCTTGACACAAACATGCATAAATGAGCAATTACATCCATGCAGAAGGCTAATGTTCTTACCTGCACATGCACAGATACATACAATTTAGGCTAGATAAAAAGAAGTGTGAAGTTCTCTCGTTGGGGTTTTTCAGACATGCAACATGTTATTGATTAACATGGTACACAAGATCTTTGAGGAAGCATATGCTCCATTTAATCACATGCACTACCATTCTATGTTATAAAAACAAGTATGTAGATTCTGAACTTACCCCAGAATCTGGTGATCCAATGAAGCACTGGGATGTATACTCACAGTATGTATTCCCAAGGCCTTCAAAGGCTTGCAGATTGAGCGAACCTGTGAATATTGTAGGAGAAATGTTATTAACAAAATTAACTACTAGCTACTCCAGAAACATATTCAACAAGAAAATCATAATTATTTCCTTAATGCAAGTATGAAAGAAATCACAAAACAGGCATTTCTTATGCCGTGCAAAACTGAGATAGGACCACTGTGTCTTTGGTGTTTAGGGATCCTTAAGATTCTTCTACAGGCATATAAATATCATGAAAAGAAACAGGAGAGAAAGGAGGAATCCTTCATAAAATCATCTATTATAGTCTGTATAACCATGGAATTTCGAAAGAACCCCAAATTAAGGTACTGAGTAAAGAAAGAAACAATGGTTCAAACCAAAAAATCATCTGGATGGTAGGAGAGAAAAAATAAAGACAATTATTATTGAGAATATTAAGGGAAAATGTCTGTAAACCTTGGCAGCTTTCTCCTGGGATGGTACAAGGAATAAAAGATAGGGACTGCTAAAAGTCAGACCTTCCTTCTCCTTTCTTGCAATGTTATCAGCAGCAGTGGAAACCATCCAAGCAATTTGCTCTACGGTAGAACTAGCTCCACTTGTCTCTAGAATATCCTTTCCACCTGAATAACATTTCCAGAACTCAACTCCCCATGCATCAACAAACAAAGGCTTGTCCTCCTCACTAATATAGGTACCATCATTTCGCAATGCATTTTCTATTGAATTCAAGCACATAATGAGAAACTTCGAGGGGTGATTTAAATTTTCACCAGCCCATACATGTTGACCGTGTTCACCTTTCTTCCCAACCACTTGAACCTTTTCTGCTGAATCAACAAGACACTTCTGGCCCAGACCTTTCTTATATGTCATTGAACTTTTTTCATCATCCTTAAAACTCACAACCTTTTCATCTTTCTGTTCTAACAAAATATTCCTAGTTTTTTTTTCTTTACTAAGTCCCTCACTCTTCCCTTTAACAAAACCCCTCTCATCCTCCCGGGAAGAAATTTTCTTCTTACTTTCCTTTATTTCGAAATCCTTTTTCCCATGCCTGTCGTTGAAAGGATCATCAGGAGTAGGAAGACTAAAACACATACCCTGTAATGTCAAGATGGAGTCATTTACAATAATGGGAAGACAATCACCAATAATAAGCTTAAGACAAATACAAAAACAAATTTAATTGTTTTCCTGCAACTACAATGATCTGGACAGCAAATATCTCACTGATTCATAATTATTAGCATTTTAAGGACAACAAGAAATCAAAATTTTGCAAAAAAGACCAAAGATGCCTGTAAGTCATTCGAATCCACAAAAATTTCATGAAAGAACAGTTATAGCCACAATTATTTTCTTTTTTTTTTAAACAGATATCGCCAACATTAACACAGAACTTCCTGGCATTTTATCTCCATGATATTCATATCAGCGAAAAACAAAAACAAAAAAGAAAATTATCAAGAGACAGGATGGACAAAGAAAATACAATTTTTCTTTTTCCTAAGATATTGTTTCATATAACTCAAACAGATAACAACTATGCCACTACTGGCAGCTAAAGAATGAGAAATACTAAAACATATCAAATCCTTCATGTTATTGTTACAGAAAAATGTATGAAAGGCACAGACAACTAGCCCACGCCATATTGCTCTCTGTTATGATCCCAAGCAAAAAAAATAAATCAAAGAAACAATATTTCCCTTTCCCAGCAAAAATAACAAAGTTCCACGATACTATTCATCCTGTCATTATAAGAGAATAATAAACTAAACCACTAACGTTCCATTCGATACATTCACAATCTCAGCGTCAAACAGACCATCATAACCAAGAACCACCAGAACACCCCATAACCCAGATCAACCAAGTCATTTCAAAGCCCATGAAAGCCAAGCACTTGCAACTCATCGACTTTCCCCTATCAGTTTCCAGCTTTTTTCCCTACACTTCATAAGCAATCAAAAATAGCATAACCGATCAAATACCTCGCACATACGTCGCTTCCCAGACTTGCGGCGCTTCTTGGACGCAATAATGGCGGCGACCCGAGCAGAGACCGCAGAAGAAGATTCGCTATGCTTCTGAAGCTTCTTCCTGTTGGCCTTGTTCTTCTTCTTCCTCAATGCATCATCGCCTTTCGCCATTGACACGGCAAGAAAGAGGAGGAGAGGGATGCTTTCGCCCTTCGTAGGCTACAAGGTCAGCCCCGACCGAGGTTTAAGGTTCAGTGGCAGGAAAGAAATCTAAGAGCAAGCATAAGGGCATGACCGTTATTTAGAATGTATCTTGGAAGTCTTGACTCCCCGTCGGCCCAGGAAAGGCCCAGGAAAAAAGTCTTCCCAACCACTTGAACCTTTTCTACTAAATCAAGAAGACATCTCTGGCCCAGACCTTTCTTATATGTCATTGAACTCTTTTCATCATCTTCTTGTTTCAGCCCAATAGGGTAATGATTTTTTTTTCTTTTTTCACACGCACCCGTAGAGGGTATAGAAATTCGAACCTATACCCGGTGAGACAATTTATCAAGATTTGACTTAGAGAACACCACTGAGCGAGGGTCTCTACCTTTTTTAAAAAAAAATAAAATAAATAAATAAATAAATAATGCAACTAAAATATTAAATTCAGTCAAAAATGTAACTAAAAGGATTTCAACTAAGATATTTACTTTGTAAGATTTTTCATATAAGTCCTCTTTATCATCTTAATGAAGCAATATATTTTTTTGCTAAAATAATTTAGAACTCTTCAATAATGCAAATAATTCAAATGTAATAGATTAATTTTTGTATTTACACCTAAAAATGCATTCATGCCTCTGTCCTTCCAAAAGCAACTTTTTCATCTATTTTATGATGGATAAGAATGGCAATACTAAGAACTTTCAACTAGTCAAAGACACTTATAATGATGCAATTCATGTGTACATTAGTTTAACAACAACCCAAATTTCACGTCGATTTCGTTGTCAGGTATGAAGCTTTTTTCTGGCGACGGCCAAAATAATCTTCCTTTGTTTTTGACTTCAGATGCACATGGCGTTGAATTAACCATCCAAGGCAACAACTTGGCCAGTCGCAGTCCAAGTTGCTTTCCAGTTTTGTCCATATCGTTTTGTCTGTACAAGAGAACAATAGAGGGAAAAAAAAACTCTAATAAAATGACGCATATATATATCAAAGTGCATAAAATCTTGTCTACAAAAATCTTTTTTTCATAAGGTTGAGGATATGGCTATTCCTAAATGTGGGGTAGTTTGGTTACCTATTTAACACTTCTCTTCTTTTTATTCAACTTTTAGAGGAAATCTGTATTCTTGTCTAAAATAATAGATTCTGTCAGTTTTTAGTATTTGAATGTCAACAAGTAGGTGAGCATATTATATATAACAAAATCGTGGCGTGAGAGAAACCATGATTTTGTTTCTAATAGTTAAGGAAAATTTAAGTATCATGAATAATAAAAAAAAATTAATGCAAATAAGTCACGCGTGTTAGCTTTTGTCCTTTTTGATGCTACAAATCAATATAATATATCTCAAGTAAAAATAAAATAAAATCATAGTCTAAGTGGATCAAGTATCATGATTTAAAAGTCTAAAAGTGCATTTATAGAACAACTTTCAACTAGAAAAAGGACTAACAAGTAATTTACCTTATAATTATAATCATACATTTTTATTAGTCATTGTGTCGATGTCAGTGGCCACTAAAAACCAGCAAGTTTGACCATCGTGGTCATTTCACTCCTTCTTGTTACGTTTGAAGCGAGAATAAGACAAACCAAGCTAGAACCTAGCGAACACGAAGATTGAAACAGACAAGAAGATTAAGATTAAAGCAAAACATGTGGTCCCTGTCGAAGGAGTGAAATGGCCATTGATGGTCAGACTGAAAACCTAGTTTTGTCCCCTAGTAGGCCATTGTCCCTTCAAACCGCTATATAGTTAACCGCAATAAAATTTCAATCCGGCGTCGACCAGTCAACCCGGGCATGCCTATAATTTTAATCTTGCTTATACACTGACTAGCAACTTTACCCTGTTCTTGATATTCTTGCAGATACCAGTAGATTCATCAACTCTGCTCCTAGAGAAAAATGGGGAGAGACACGTCAGCTGTGATTCCAAACTACAGCAGTGAATCCACAATGGCCAACGAAGATGCTGCTCTTGATCCTCAGAAAGGGCTCGATGCCGGAGCTCTGTTTGTACTCAAATCCAGAGGTTAGTAACTCCCTGCTTCATCCTGTAATAGTCAGAATCTGATCAATGATTAGTTCTAAACTTCTGGTAATAGGGTCATGGCTGCACTGTGGGTACCACTTGACCACGTCCATCGTGGGTCCATCGCTTCTGAGTCTTCCTTTTGCGATGGCGTTGCAAGGCTGGGTAGGGGGAGTTCTTTCCCTGATTCTGGCAGGTCTGCTCACCTTCTATTCGTATAATCTTCTGTCTCTGGTTTTGGAGCACCACGCAAAACTTGATCAGCGCCAACTTCGTTTCCGAGACATGGCAACAGATATTTTAGGTAACTATTCCGTATACTCTTCAGTCCACCTATTTTTATTGAAAATGGGTATTGTCTGATGTTAGGAGCAAGAGATGGGTTTACGGTCTTATAAATTATGAGAATTTTTTACTTAATATTTTGAAATTTTGAAATAAGCCCTTACACTTTAATATAATATCAAAGTTAGGATGGGTCTCTGCTTTGTAATACCTAATACCTGAAGTTAAACTTTAGTCTACTTAAAATACTTACATAATCATACAAATAAAGGAGAATGTTAAAAGCAAGTGTTGTCATACATTATAAGTGAGAGAATGAGCTTGTAGTATTATAAGTGATGAGAATTCTCACCTAATGTTTTAAGGTTTTGAGATAGATCCTTACACTCTAATAGTTTCTTTCTAAGATTTCAATGGATCTAGAAACAAAACGAGGTGCAATTAGAACCGTTGCTTTTTGTGTGAAATTATGGTTTGTGCTACTCATTCTAAGTCGTACAAGGTGAATGCAACGGCAGGACCTCGATGGGGCAAATATGTTGTTGGCCCAATTCAATTTGGGACATGCTATGCTGCTGTTGTTGCTGGTGTTCTTCTAGGAGCGCAGAGCCTAAAGGTCGGTGGTGTCATTTTCCTATTGAGCCCTTTTCAAGTGTCTCAATCTTATCTAATTGTGTAGCGTTTCGTTATTGCTCCAGCGCTTAATTCATTCTTTCTTCGACTTCGTTAATCAGCATTACCAATTAAACGTATTTAACGATTCACTCAGAAGTTTCTTGCACAATTACATGAAATATAGCCCCTGTAATGACGAATAAACTTGTTGTTCCCACCTATTATCAAATTTTCTTTTAAACTATCTCTTTGTATTGAGTTTACTGATTAAGAATTATGGAAAAAGTTTTTGTTGTTTTTACACTAAAGGCAAGTCTCAAAGAAACTTGAATTTTAATCAAATTTAGACCCTAACTATTTCTTCATCGTCATTCTCAAAACGCAACTCAATTTCAAGAAATGGAAGCCATGTTATCCTCAAAGTCCTTAAACATGAAAGATAGATCATTGACTTAACATATGTGATTAAGATTTTTAAGAACTCATCATCACAGAATCTCAATCAAAACATATAATCTTACTTCGGTTTCAACAAAGAGGTCACATGTAGTTCTTAATGTCAATGCCTTTTGTCCTTTTAACGATATAAGTATTTTTTTCAAAACCATTTGAGAAAAATAATAGTCCAACCTAAAAAATGAGAAAGAAAACAAAAGGCACTTATCCAAAAGTAGAAAGAGAGAAGAAATTAAGATTAGAACTACTTCGTTTTGAATACAAACGTCGCAATGGAAATGAAATAAGGGACAAAACCTAATCTCAAATGTTCACTAACTTCAGTTTTTCTTTTTGGCAGTTCATTTACTTACTTTTAAACCCTAACGGGACAATGAAGCTTTACCAGTTTACCATTATCTCCGGAGTCCTACTGCTGTTCTTGGCCCAAATTCCATCCTTCCACTCCTTGAGGCATATTAATCTAGTCTCTCTTATGCTCTGCCTTGTTTACAGCGCTTGCGTTACTGCTGGTTCAATATACGTCGGTAAGCTTTGAAACACATATCTGCGTATATCGCATATATTTTAAATATACTTTTTTTGACAGGGCTTTCCAAGGATGCTCCTAAAAGGAACTACTCAGTAAATGGCTCCAAAGATGATCATGTTTTTGGTGCTGTCAATGCTGTTTCAATCATTGTTACCACCTATGCCTGTGGAATTATTCCTGAAATACAGGTACGGTAGAGCCAAAATCTATATTTGAGATTGAATTTCACAACCAGTACTGGGGATTGTAGTTTTTCGCACCCATGATCGGAATGATCTAGACGCAGTTTTTCTTCATTTGCAGGCAACTATAGCGCCTCCAGTTCATGGCAAGATGTTTAAAGGTTTATGCGTCTGTTACGCTGTTATATTAACAACATTTTTCAGCGTTGGCATCTCCGGGTACTGGGCGTTTAGCGATCAGGCAATGGGGACAGTTCTTCAGAATTTTTTGGGTGACGGAAAGCCTTTGCTTCCAACTTGGTTTCTTGTGATTATCAATATTTTCACTCTTCTACAAGCTTCGGCTGTCACTGTGGTAATGCCTATTCACATCTCTAGAGTCTAATGGTTTCTGAAGATTATATGTCCTCTTTGACAAGGCACAATACATGTCTCCTGAGTATATTACGGTGGTTATACTGCAGGTATATTTGCAACCAACAAATGAAGTGTACGAAAAGTTATTCGCAGACCCTAATCTGGATCAATTTTCCGTTCGTAACGTCGTGCCAAGGTTGATTTCACGGTCAATAACAGTGATTGTAGGTACCTTTTTTGCGGCTATGCTTCCTTTCTTTGGAGATATCATGGCGATTATGGGGGCATTTGGCTTCATTCCTCTGGATCTTTTTTTTCCAATGATATTCTACAATGTCACCTTCAAGCCGTCAAAGCGTGGCCTAGTTTTTTGGGGGAACACGTTCATTGCAGTAGCGGCAGCAGTTTTATCCATAGTAGGCTCAATAGCATCAATTCGACAGGTTGTTCTAGATGCTAGAACATATCGTTTATTTGCCGACATGTAGAACTATATCCTATGTAGCAGATCTAGAAAAAAGACGAGGAACACATACGATATTTCATCCGTGAAAAATGTTTCGAGAACCCAATCAATAGTCACTCTCCTAGTCTATAGGAGTTTATTACCAAGACCAAGTCCTTATGATTGAGTTTGCTTATTTTTTGTTGATCGATTCTGTAGAACACTAAACATAAAGAAAAGCGATGTAAGGGTACTTAGATTGCCGTGACTTGGACTTTCTCGAAAGCTCATAACATGGTCACCGTTGTCTATAAATAGAGTTGCCTAGTCAACTAACTTAGTGGTGAGTTAGCAGGGACTTCAACCATAAAATATAGAGTTTGAAACTCTATATGCGTGACTTGAGTATATACGTTGTATTATTAAAAATAAACTTGTCTATGAGTAAATATGTAAAAAACATACCTCAAATAAAAAAAAAGTTGTCTTTTTCTCTAGACGTGGAGTTCTAAAGTGTTATCAATAGAAACCATAAGTTGAATCATAAGTGTTGAAAGATGATGGTTTTCAGCTCAAATGTAGTTTCTTAACAATAAGGTTCAGGCTAATGAGTTGAATTTCTATAATCTTACTCTTTAAATGCAACCACTTGCATTCTCATCGGTTTTCGCAGTAAACAATCATTTCCAAAACCCATGAAGGAGGTCTTCCCAGATATTTTCAAGGGACAAATCTCCTTATCTGGTGGAAGAGCATCTTTATTGGACCAAGAATGGTGTGGAACATTATGAGACATTTAAGGAGGCAGGACTTGTCTTAACCAGAGGTTTTTAGTAGAATACAATTTCTATGCCTCTACCAACGCACTTTTGAGGAAAATTAGTATCAAAATTTTTTGTGTTGGGATTGCCTCGTAAGTCAAGAGAAACTTGTTCTCTTTGCTTCTTCCAACAAGGCCATGGACACATCTCACGGCACTGACCTCTATTTTTGAGAAACTCAGAGAGTCCATAGTCTGCCAAAGACTAATTTTTCAGATCCGGTTAGGGAATTCAAAAGCCACTTCTGACATAGACTATGATAGAAGGTTGGGACGAAGTTACTGTTTCATGTCGCCAATCATACTCAAAACCTATGATCAGATCAAGTTTGTGAACTAAAGCTTACACAACTTATTATATTCCTACAGCTATTTTGTTTCTTTGAAGTCAACATAATTGTTACATATGAAGACTTATCTTGTATGACTTGTTACATTTTACTTTCGATATTAAGCATCTTTTCACTATCGCAAAAGCCTAGAGGAGTAAAACATTTTGGAGTACTCGAAGATATTCGTCATATGTACAAAAACCATCATGACTAGTCCCAAATTCATTCTTGGAGAACAACCATAGGCAATTAGTTCCACAACAAAGAATTCTTCATCATATTACCTAATCACCCAATAGATGATGTCTCAAAATACAGCTCAACTCATGCTATTTTGAAAATTCACAAAATGATGCTCCAGTGAATCATAATGCATTATGGAAAGATCAAAGTATGGTACTCCAAAATATTCCAATTGTATTACACAACTAATTGTTTATAAAATTTACCACTTTACTTTGAACAAGCCACAGTAAAACAACCATCTACGATAAAATGAAATTGGAAAAACAAGTTTATTATTGTTTTTCTCTTTTTATTATATTGTGAGTGCTCATTCTAAAATTCTAAGGCATTAGGTAAAAAATTCTTATTATTTATAAGTTTAAAAGTCTATTTTTATGTTTTTAATATGAAACAACACCCATCTTTACTACTTTTATTTTCATTTTATTCTGCATAATGTTCACACTTCACCTTTGGTTTAGACAACAATTACAGCAGCAATTAGAGGATGATTTGATACTATGAACATCTAAGATAGTTAATAACTGTGAATACATACCCAACTGGCTAGCATTGATTTTATTGACTGTGCTAAAAGTATTACTAGAAACAGAGATTCACATATTCTAGATGCTACTGATAGGGCAGAGATTGCCCTTATCTAATTTGGTCGCACAATTAGAAAGAGTGAGTGAATGCCTTAGACTGAAAAAAAAAAAAAAAAAAAAAAATCCATTCAAAACCTGTAAATGTAAGAAAGAACTTGCTAAAAGTTCTTGAGACCCAGTTTGTAGTAAAGACCATTAAAAAAGAAAGTGAAGGACCTGCCTTTCGAATTCCAAACAAAGGAAGCAGTTGGCTCATGACTGCGGCTAGTCACACTTCCGGTAGAATAATTGTAAAGCATCAAGTTTCAATCCCTCATTTGAATAATATGCAAGACAAGTTTGAAGGTTTAACACTATTAATCATCAACTGGCTACTACCAAATCCAAATAGATCTAGCGAGGAATGGAAAACAACTTTCAAGTTGGAAGAAAAGGAGGAGGTTCTAGAAATGGATGATGAAGCCATTTGTCTTTTCTAATGCATCTGCTTCTTTACGAGTGTATGAACCAACTTAGACAATTGAATGGAAGGCGGTTTGGGGAACGGAGGGCACGCGTGAAATAAAAACAAAGAGGTTTCCTATGCATAAAACAACAGTGTCCACGAAGGCAAAGGGGATGTGGGTACAAAGTGATAGGCCATAACCACTAATGTTTTACGCAATCATCAGTGCACGATGCTCAATACCACCTTCTGCATCTACTGAATTTACCCATATTCACTCAGACAGTATGTCCCTGCAATTTCCAAACGTTCCAGTAAAGTGCAAGTGGTCTTAAAGTAGTTTAAAAGGAACTAAAGAAAGAAAATTCAACCCAAAGCAAAATCATTATTATTATTATTGTGGTTTTTGTTGTTGTTATTATTATTATTATTTACTACCTATTCTTTTCTATGATACAGGTAAGAAACGATGAAATATATCTTAAATTTGATTCATTCTAACCTAAAACATCTATAGCGATGTGAATGGAAGAAAGCATTTTTCAAGATACAGTTAAATTTTGGGATATTCGACACATATGCGCCAAAGGAATGGTGATGATTAGACTCTTGATTAGAACAGGTACTTGCTGGCTTCTTGTACTCAGGATAGTAAAAGTATAAATGCCATATTTTTTTAAATGTGACTTTATGATCACCTTTAAATCTGAAAAAGAAAAAGCATTTTTTTTAGAAGAAATGATGTATATTCTAAAAGGAAAATTAAAAAAAAAAATTACCTAGAACTAAGGTGACTACAAGGTAAAAAGTTAAAGGCTTCAACTAGATACTATTGCATTTGAAATGCATTAACTAGACATCGTAAAAATATGATCTAGAAATTGCACCTGATATTTTCTAATTTATAAAAGTGAATTCTAATTCGCTTTCATCCCTAATAGGTGGGATTTTGCATGGCCAATACAAAAAGGCTTGTGTAAATGCCGATATCTAAATACATGACCAACCTAATAGATATGAGTTTTATTAATTCATGATTCTCTCGTGCTACTTTAAGAAATCAATTGATATCAACTAATTCGGAGTCAACTACATTTGGATGGTTAAATTTTCAGTTTTTTTGGGGTAAGATAGATAAAAAGGCTTAAGAAAGATAAGAGATAAATTACGGCTTTTTTTGTTTCTTGGTCAAAAAATCATGACAAGTTCATTATAAAATGCGATCGATTTACTTGACTGCAATTCGAGTGTGACATCAAAAAGCCAGTCCAACAAGTCAAAAAAAAATTATTTGTCGAGGTTGATATTAAGACCATGCGAGTCAGTCGGTGAAAAGAGGCATCCTACCATTATTGACCAAACACCCTTTGCCCTCAAAAAAAAGCAAATGATGACCGCAATCTACTCCACGTTCATGTCACTGACCCAAAAGCATCTGTCGTATATGTTAAAAAATAATAATAATAATAATCCGGAATCCTGACGAGATATGTATATCGTCATTAATGAATTTGGTTAATCTGCCCGACGCAGAATCCTTCGCTGAATCTTCAAACAACTGACAGCAAGGAAGCGCACACGCGGTTCAGACCGAGAATTCAATATTTGGCAGCGGATAGTGACCCAGTTGACCAGACTGCCTGTAACCCACTTTCGTTCTTAGGTACTAAATTTCTGTGTTTAGTGTTTAAGAGGCTCGTATCATCTCCAAAGCCTACTTTCTCTTACTTAATTGATGTTTTCATCATATTCATGTAGGCTTTTTGTTCACATCACTATAATGAGTTCATATTGATTAGAAACTATAACAGTACCGTTATTCATACACTTAATGAAAGTTCCATGGCCCAAAGACCCTAAGACTATGATATGTTTAAGAGGTTGATATACTTCCACAAAGCTAATTTGAGAAAACTGAACTTTTTTTTGTTTTATTTGATCAAGATTCCTATCATATACCTGTAATGACGTTGGATTATTGTCCAGCTCGAGGATGTCCTGTTCGGTCGCCTAGCCTAAAGACAAAAGCAAAGAAGAGCCTGGTGATTGTCAAATGAACAGCAGTTTTTTACTTTGTTTATCCAATCATCAGTCGATTAACCCATGCCAATGGCTTTGTCTCTCTGCAGTAGTGCATTTTATTGTATCTGTCCAAGGTCATTCACCTAGCTCTTACAGCCTGCGAGCCATTAAAATATTGCTGTTAAAGAGAGAAACCAGGAGAGAGATGGCAGCTGCGGTTTCGAACTCTGTTATTGGTAAAGGTAATACCGTCCTTGACCCACCGAAAGAGCTCGATGCTGGAGCCTTGTTCGTCCTCAAATCAAAAGGTTAGTAAGTTGTTCTTGTTCCTTTTGTCAAATCCCCAACAGAACATGCATGGCGACCTTTCAAACGCCTTGGCACTCCACCACCGTTTATGGAAACTTTCATATGTTGCCAAAGTTCATAAACGATTGATGACAAATTTTCCCTCTTTTTTTCGGCGTTAATAGTACTTTCTAGCTTCGTTTTCCTAATCCTGGCTCTTTAAGAATTTAGTAACTTTGTGGTATTAGGATCATGGTTGCACTGTGGGTACCATTTGACCACGTCGATCGTGGCTCCGGTGCTTCTTAGTCTCCCTTTCGCGTTGGCCTTGCTCGGTTGGGTTGGGGGAGTTGTTTGCCTCACCATTGCAGGTCTGCTCACTTTCTATTCCTACAATCTTCTGTCTATCGTTTTGGAGCACCATGCACAGAAGGGTCAGCGCCACCTTCGATTTCGCGACATGGCCAGGGATATTTTGGGTGGGTAATCTCTACGGTCCTCATGTCATTCTTTTCATTTCTTTTCTTTAGCAACTGTTGCTAAGAGGTCCAATGGATGGGCGTTGGCAGGACCTGGATGGGGCAAATATGTGGTAGGCCCCCTTCAATTTGGGATATGCTATGGAGCAGTTATTGGTGGTGCTCTTATTGGGGGGCAGAGCCTTAAGGTTAGGACCAAGAATTTATGTTTAGACCATAATCTTGACAATGACAACAACAATTCCATATTTCTCACTCAGTAAATCTTTTTCATTCTTTGCAGTTCATTTACTTGCTCTCAAATCCAAATGGGACAATGAAGTTCTACGAGTTTGTTAGTATCTTTGGAATTCTAATGTTGCTCTTAGCCCAAATTCCATCCTTCCACTCCCTAAGGCATATCAATCTCATCTCTCTTGTCCTCTGTCTTGCTTATAGCGCTTGTGTCACAGCCGGCTCAATATACGTTGGTAAGTCTTCCAAACTCCATTACATGAGGAATATTTCTTTGTATAAAAAACATGACCTTCACTTCTTTGACAGGATATTCCAACAACGCTCCTAGGAGGAACTATTCCATTGATGACTCCGAAGAAAATCGTCTGTTTAATGCCGTCAATGCTGTATCAATTATTGTTACCACATATGCGTGTGGAATAATTCCGGAGATACAGGTATATTGTTGAGCAGCTACTCTCACTTGTTGATAAGAAAAATAGTTAAAAAAGAAAGTAAATCCAGTATTGTTCTCTCTGGGCTTGTAGAACATGTTTTTGGAAAATCCCATGTTTTTGTCAAACTATAATATAATAGGTATCTAACTTTAGTTGTAGTGTGAGCCTAAACAAAATTTAGATTGTAAATGAAACAAATGCTATTCATACTTTGTTGGAAAGATCACTGCATTGCCTCACATTTCATTTATTTGCAGGCAACAATAGCGCCTCCTGTCAAGGGGAAGATGTACAAAGGCTTATGCGTTTGTTATGCTGTTATATTCTTGACTTTCTTCAGTGTAGCAATCTCTGGTTATTGGGCATTTGGCAATCAAGCAATGGGGACTGTTCTTTCCAATTTCATGAGTAACGGGAAGCCTTTGCTGCCAACTTGGTTTCTCTTGATGACGAATATTTTCATTTTTCTGCAAATATCGGCCGTCACAGTGGTAATTCCTACTCAAAGCTACTTCTACCCATGTGCAAGTATCGTGTGCATTGCAAAAGATCCTTAGAACTTGCTTGCTTCGCCATATCATGACAACACTAAATGTCATTGACATATTGTTGTTGCAGGTTTACTTGCAACCAACAAATGAGGTATTTGAGAAGCTATTTGCAGACCCCAAAATGGATCAGTATTCCATCCGCAACATTGTACCAAGATTGATTTCCCGGTCAATATCTGTGATTGTAGGAACAACTTTAGCTGCCATGCTGCCCTTTTTCGGAGATATCATGGCAATTTTTGGGGCATTTGGATGCATTCCTCTTGATCTTATATTTCCAATGATTGTCTACAATGTGACTTTCAAGCCCTCAAAGCGGAGTTTAGTTTTTTGGGTAAATACATTCATAGCAGTAGCATCCTCAATATTATCTGCCATAGGTGCTGTAGCATCAATCCGACAAATGGTGATTGATGCCAAAACATATCGTTTATTTGCTAACGTCTAAATTTTTTTGTCTCTGATGGCTGTACTGAGGATTTTACATAGCTAAATAGTTAAAAACATTTGAAGACTACCAAATAAATGTTTGAAGCATTCCATATATAAAACATTATTGTTCTTTTATTTCACTAGATTTGGCCCTTTTTGTTCCAATACCTTCCTACAATGATGACTTCAAATTGGTTGATTATATATCTAGTTCCTCTTTAATGGCTAAAACATTACGTTGTTAACTTCAAGACCAAAATTTTCAAGGTACTAGACAACACCAACAATTACAACTAAGTTTTACTTCCCGCACTTATTATCTTATTACTCTCTATTTTATGTTTTTGCATTTGGATATAAGGTACTTTCTTTTTACCATTGAAGTGGCGCAAAGGCCAAAAATAGTCTTTTGCTTCACTTTGTAATCAATTGAGAGTCAGCCAGCCTTAGGAGATGGATCCTCAAATCCTTTATCTAAAAATACCATGAGTTACAAACAAAGTAATAGGAAAAGCCTTCTATTAGACGGGAGACTAAATAAAGGTTTTGTTAACCTTTTGGTGCAACCAAAATAAAATGTAAAGGAAATTGTGTATAGGGTAGGACCTTTATTCCAGGGTGAGTAGTTGACATGTGAGCATAATTGTCTATAAGCCAATCAAGACCAATATAAGGAGTAGAGGTGAGTAGCTTTACCCATAGATGAAGCAACGTGAGTGTTGGCTCCAAAACCTAGCACCCATTCGTCAAACTCCTATTAAGGTTCACTAATATGAAAGATAGTTAAAGCTTCCGGAATGTCTATTTATTATAATGTGTGATCAAACCATAACAAACATTGTCTAGCTTATTATCATTAACAAAATCTACATATTGCTCTTATTGTCATAAAAAATGGAAACAGGGGAAGGGGGAGAAAGTTGGCACCATATTCACCATCATTAACCCAAGCTTGAGAAAATTCTATACATCCATTTAACTTTCCAAAATCTCATAAGGATGTAAATAAACAAGATAGAACACAATATCTTAAAACATAAGAAATCAACAAATCATTTCCTATGCACTTCCCCCAAGTTTTCCTCAACTACTAAATAGAGAATCAAAAGCCTATATACCTAGATCAAATAGAAAAGGAACGAGATGGAAACATTGATCCATAACTCGATTCCACGTATCACCGACAAGGTAACATATCCCTTCAATCATCATCAAAAGATGGAAGCAAGCGACATCTAAAATGCAAAGTCACCTCACTCTTTTGCTGATAAAATTCTCTCCATTTTAGTTAAAATTTTCGTTGAAAAAGATGGATAGGAAAATTTTAGAAACAAGGTCACCTAAAGTCGTCACCTATTGCAGGAGCAATAAAAAGAAGGGATGCTCAGCCATGTAGTGTTTTTAGCAACTTGATCACTCATTACAATCAACAGACTCAAGCTCCAACCGCCCTTCATATCTATAAACCTTAACAAGCGTTTGGCGAATGGGTGCCTGACTCTGGAACCAACACTCACGTTGCTCATCTGTGAGTAAGCTTCTCACCTTTACTCCCTATACAAGTCCTAACACCATCCTTGTAGGCAATGGTGCTCACATACCAATTACTCAACCGGAACAAGGGTACTACCCCTACACAAGTTCCTTTATGTTTTGTTTTGGTTGCACCAAAAGTTACACAGAACCTTCTTTTATTTTCCCATTTAACAATAGATTTTTCCTACTACTTTGTTTTCAACTCATGGTATTTTTGGATAAAGGATTTGAGAATCCATCACAGAACCTTCTTTTAGTTTCCCATTTAACAAAATATTTTTCATATTACTTTGTTTTCAACTTATGGTATTTTCGGATAAAGGATTCAAGGATCCATCGCACTTTGGCAAAGGGAATTAAACGTCATTGTCTCTATCTGCTGCCTGAGTTCTAGTCTCATGCACTCTTCTCTTCCAGATAATGGTGGGTTGATTTATCTACATGGCATCAACAACTTGGACACCCGTGTGATTCTGTTTTAAGCACTTTGTTGAACAAAATAAGATTTATATTTCTAGTAGTAATAAAATCTTTTATAACCCATGCCATCTTAGTAAGAGCGTGCGGCTTCCCTTTCAATTATCTAAAAGTAAATGTTCTAAACCCTTTGAAAAGATCCATAAAGATCTTTGGGTTCCCTCTCCTATTTTGTCATTTCAAGGCTTCTTTTATTATTCCATTTTTGTTAATAATCACTCTTGCCCTGGTAGGTGTTTATGGACTTCCCATCCTTATGTGGGTGGTCATGCTTCCCCTACCTGTAGGCTTATTCTGCCAACAAGCTTGTAAAGCGCTCTCTGCCTTGCATATACTTGGGCTACAATAGTGACCACATCAAACATGAATGACTTGTTGCTCCATTCACTAAGACATTCTAAATTGACTTGCTAAAAACTTGCGCATGCTTCCGATCTATTTTTCCATTACTTAGGGATGCCATTCTAGATTGTTAATGGTACCTAAAACCGTCTATATATTTTTTGGTGCCTAAAACCAAAGTTTCCTTAATGCCAAACGCATCACACACAAGCTTAAAGCCTAATAGGAAGATATAGGCTTTAGAAAAACACAAATATATGAGTTTTTTAACAATTAGAAATGAAACAATACAAAGTAACAACAAATAGATAGAAAGAACTTTAAAAATACTGATACATTATAAGTGTACCTTAATTTACAAAGATGTGATCACAGCTCTTGGTAGGGCTTTAGTACCAGTTATAGTATCATGCTAATTATATAGTGGAAACTTAGAAACTTTTTACAAGAGGGAGGTTTTTACAAAGATAAGCAATTTGCACAACAAAAGTTGTCAGAGCTATGAGAAACTAGGTTGAAGTGGGTAAAGGGTCGATGCCCTCCAAATGAGAGATCTCCTATTTATATTCACTTTTGTACAGTATATTCTTTATCACTCATAATGACAATTGAACACCTACACATACACTCATTTTTTAGCAAATTTTAGAATTTTTGTTCGTTCTCATTGGGTCCTTGTCTTTGTTGTTACAAAGGCTTTCTCTACAATATTTTTCATAAACAATATCTTTGCAAGCGTCTTAGCATGGTATTTATTTAATTCTAGTCTAGATCACCATCCCATTTACTAGTTCCTTACATGTCTAATCGACCGTCAGGAGGACATTGACAGTGTTGTTAAACCCAGATTCTATGCGTTGATGATGGTGACTTTGATCAAGTTCTAATGTACATAATCACAGCTTCAATCATGAAGTCATGATTCTTGGATCTAATAGTAGTGCCAATTTCCTTTCGATCTTTCTCCGTGGATGAAAACATTTAACCCGCATTTTTATCCATCAAGTTTTTTGTGTCACTTTTTTACAATTCTGCTTACATTTTTAAGTGGAAGATAGTGGAAAGATTAAAAATAGACCCCCTTCTTACATATCAATTTCAATAAGTAAACTGGTATTTTCACACATGCCTTGCGATGAGGCAATTAATTGTGGCACCTATACGGGCTGAGACTGTCGGGATCTAAGTTTCAATTCGTATGGCCATTAAAAAAAAAAAAAAATCAATTTCCAAGTTAATAGCTTACTAATTCAGTAGTGTTAAGAGTTTCTTCCCGACCATTACTCTATCGAAATGCTAAATAATAGAATTCCACACTCTTACACCAGGTGAAAACACCATTGCCTATCGCGTGCAGAATTGAGGATGCAGATGGTATTGATACAACAAAATAGGGCAAGCAGTGGTTCAGGTATAGAAGAGGGAAAATACATTTCATTGATGGAAATGAAACTAAAGCTCCCTTAACAAATCTTGCAAGGATCAATCCATCTGTAAAGTCACTAGTTACAGAAATATGTATTGAATTCATATTGTATCGTAGTTACAGAAAGTTACTAGTTATGGGCATCAGGTCCTCATGGTACGCTGCAGAATGGGAATCATCTAGCTGTAACTAAGAATGAGGATCTTTAGAAGAGAAGCCTCAAACCAGCCAAAAGCTTCTCCCATAGCTTTACCAAATTCGATGTCTCACTTCAAGCAGTCAGATTCTTTCTAAGATGTTCCCACTAATCAAATCCGCTGCTGAGGTACCCCTCAGTTGAAAAGTTAGGACCTGAAATAAAAGTTATAATTGAGATCAGGCTGCATCTTTGAAGTGCCAATACAGAAGCCATTATGAAAAGTAAAACCGATTTAAATAAAGAACATAAGTAGCATCTTGGAACAATTTTTTGATATCCAAGAGAAGTGAAGACATCTTGCTTCACCCACAAACACAAAATAGTTTACATCACTAATTGTTGACGAGTGACTGCTTACCTAAAGCACCAGCCTGCTTTGAGAAAAGTACTTCTGTATGTTCCAGCACTTAATTTCACCTAATATCCACACCTGAAATGCAACGGAACCATTTAAACACACCTGGATTGGTATTGGATTACAGAAAATAAGAAAGCAATATCTATGGAATTGTATGAACTATGCATTTTTGAGTCCTCCTAAGATAACTCCGATGTTGGGATTTAAGTAATCCTGAGCTAAAGTTGACTCACTACCAGCCGCAATGCTTTTCATAAATGAGAAAAAATAAAAAATAAAACAAGATTCTCAATCAGATAATCTTTTTTCCTTTGGCCTATAGCAAATATACTCATTTAAGTAAAAGTTCAAACGATTTTTACATTCTCTAGTATCAAGTTTGAATATACTTTAACTTTCAAAGTTCTTCCTTTCCTAAATTTCTATCCACCAAACAAGAGTTTAAAGCAATCTAAATAACATCTCTAAAATCATATGTATTTAAACCCAGTCTCCTAACGGATGGCCTTCACTCAAACAACACTCCTTTTTTATCATTCAATCCTTAGAAAATAATGCAAATTTCGTAAATGCTGGGTATAGTCGTAAATGGATCTTTAGATTTGTTGTATAGAATGGTTAGTGTGGTACAGCATCTGCAGAAGTGAAACATGAGTCATTTATATCTAGAGATCTTGAACAAATTTTGATCAAGAGGAGCCAAAAATAATCCACCTGAAAAATGAAGAGCTCTTGAGCATGAAACTTAATGGTCTTTAACCAAGCCAACCCAGCATACAATAATTGATACATAACTGAAGTATGCTACCATAAACTCTGAGATTTCATCCAGTCAAATTGGAACGTAAAGTGAATAGCATCCCAATTGTTATGCATTTTCAAACACTAAAGGGTTTGACCAATATAATAAATTGTTACTCTTTATTTCACACTAAGCTAAGTATAGAATATTAGGAATTGAACCAAATGAACATCTGCAAATAAGCTAATTCATGCAATTTATTTGCTAGATTTGACCTTCCCCGCAATATATAATCTAGTCTCAGCAAGTACCACTTTTCACTCTGTTTACACAACGGGATATAAAGCACCCAAGTAAATCACCTCATCAACGTTTTGACAAAGAACCATAAAAGAAACGGTAGTCTACTTAGTGTTTCTTCTAGCTAGTGAAGATTCATGTGTAATGAAATTTCTATAAATAGGAGAGGAAAAAAAACAAGAAAAGATATACCCACCAACAAAGTTATCACTGGTTACAATGATTTTCGTGCCCAGATATCTGAAAAAGCTTTAAATCTCCGCCCCTTGTCCACTCAATCCTTCAACTGGTTATCCTAGTTCTACATCTAAAATTAACAACCAAAAATTAGTGAGAAAGAAAATTGAAGAAAATGGAAATGAAGAAGGTAGATACTTCAATTTTCAGAAAGGATTCAGACAATATGGTGAGTAATATACCCGAACAAGTGTAAGCTGCATGGGCGTCTGAATTTTTTGTGTATTGCGGTAAAGCCAAGTGTAACTCTGGCACATGAGCAATCTTAGGCCAATCTTCCCAATCACTCTGAACTTGCGTATTTGCAATAAAATGGGGCACTTCTCAATCTTTAACCTTCCAAGAGATGATAACTTATACATTCCATCAGGCATTGAAGTCAAACCAAGGCATTTAGCAACTTCAAGCACCTGATATGGCTACCAAGCTTTCACAATCTGAACCTCCAGCTTTTGTAGGACGCTAGCAGGTTGAATCCCCAATGTGAGAGACACCAATTTCGGACGATATGTAAACTCGAAAGAGAAAAGGCTCAATTGAGCCTTACTGTTATATCTCATCCTCAATATTGCCTAGCTTGAGCTTGAAGCAATAATGAAGTTCTAGGTGTTTTAAGCATTGTGAGATGTTGTATTCAACACACACAAGAACTTGAAACTTGAACAAATTGCTTTCCAATCACTTTGAACTTTAGAGTTGAAAAAACTAAAACAAAGCAGTCTTTGTATACTTTCTTGATACAATGGAACTAGCTCATTTAAGTCATCCCCAAGTAATACATAACAAGTTTTCTCATCAATAATTCTCTTATTATGATCTTATGCAGTGGTCAACAATCTTTGGTACTGATATAGTAAGATCATGCATGAACTCATGTATTTCACATCTAATTACCCCACCAAACCTATCCATCTTAGTTCCTTGAAAAGGTGTTCTCCAAACTAAATCCATAAAATACTCATCACCAATATCTTCCAAGCATTGTTTTTCTAACAATGATATTACAAATCCTTGTGCTATCCAAAGTTTAATCATTCTCAACTTACCATATCATAGTCTTTTGGAAATAAACTACAATAAGCAAAACAATGCTTCAAATGTAAGATAAGTCTATCATAACTTAACTTTAACGTTGGTAAAATACTAATATTAGTATCTTGAGGTACTTTTGGGAGTGCATTGTCTCTAAAACCCAACCATTTTGTTCCAAATTCTTAAAAGTATAATAACCTTCCCACTATTCTCCTAGCCAACAGTACACCAGCACACTTTTTTAAGATCTCCTTCCCAATCTCTACAATATGTGCAATGTTATGCTCATCCATTTTTAAAGGCCACATAATACATGGTCAGATTGTGTGAATTATCCTTGTAACTCTTTTATTTTGTGTAGTTACTAATATTTTACTGCCTTTTATTTCAAAAGTTGATCTTCATTCCACACATCATCCAACACAAGTAAATAATTTCTTTCATTAATTTTTTGTGAGAGGTTATCTATCATTTTATTGACATCAGAGACACACACCCATATTTTTAGCTCATACATTTATTGAATTTAATCATCATTGAATATGAGCTGAGCTAGTGTAATCTTTCCTAATCCACCTATACCGACAATCATAGGCGAGATTGAAACATTCTCCTTATTGTTCAAGTCCATCAGAACTTCTATAAGAACATCCTTACAATCCTTAGGACTAAACTCCCCACATACAAAAGAATGAGTCTTATCCCTCTCCCGTACCCGTTTCTCCACCTGGCGCTCCTCTACGAGGAACCTCCTGTCGGCCGTAATGGCATCTAATCTCTTTCTGGTCGCTTTAATCTTATCGTCCATTTTAAAACCATAGACAAGCTGACTTGATTCGGAACAGAATATACGTACCTTCTTTCCCACGAAATCAATGATATCGTTTAGCTTTCCTAGCCAATCTCTAACAGCGGGATTCGCTGCCTGTTGCTGTTCCTCGCCTTCAACCCCCCAAAGTAGTCGGGTCTATTCCGCAGCCAGCGAACCCAAACTCGATGATTCTCTCGGCAGTGTTGAAGAGAAGCGCATCGCCCATTCCTCGACGGTCAGGGAAAGAACGATAAAGAGAAGTTTTTGAAGAAATGGGTAAAGTGAAGGTAGGTTTTCTGAGAGCGTAGAGACCCAGGCGAGTCCGAAATACTTATAGGAGCAAAAGCTAAGACAAGTACGAGTGAATAGAAAATTGTGACCGGGGCTTGCGTTCACATTGGTTGTGCAGCGCACATTGCGCTGAACCAAAAGGAATCAAAACTCAGCAGACAACGATCAGAGCTAGAGCAGAGAGCCATGAAAGCATGTCTGGTCGCCAGTCTTTGCCTTCTTTAACGTTTTCGAAGACTTTGAAACTTTTTTTGGTTGTTTCTTACTGTGTTCACTCAAATTGTTTCTTGAATAGCTTTGATTCAAGAACTTTTGGTTTCATTCAATGTTCAAGGAAAATCTTGGGCAGAGAGCCGCAACGGCTTCACCAGTGCTTGACGTTGATATTTGGCGGTGGACGCCAACACCTCAAAAATTCAAAATTTTTTGAAAACCTCATCAAACAAGTTAAATTTGTTAGATAAGGGAATCTTAACTTTTTATGATAAAGAAATAAGTAGTCTTAGTCTTCTTTCTTTCTTTAGCTTTTCCGTGCTTCAAATTTATCTTAATTTATTTCCACGGCGTGAGCAACGAGTCTTGGTTTACTTTATCTTTATACTTTTTTTAATCCAATCGGAGTGCACGAACCCGGTATCTTTGTGTCCTTTCGTTAGCTTTTCCTAGACTTTCAACTTTGCTTTAGTTTACCCTGAAAATGCCCGCTCAACGCCCCAAAAGGAATCCATACTCGGCAGACAACGACCGGACCAGCTGTCCGGCATACCAAAAACTTTATCTTTTTTGATTCTCTAGAAAGCATCCTAACTTCTTTAAGACGCATCTCAAACTTGGAAAGGCACTCGTAATTTAACTTGACCCCTACATAGGACAGGATTACAACAACTGGACGATTTCACAAATTTCAAGACCTTTCCTTTTCCTTCTTGTGAGCTAAACTTCCTAAACACGCATGGCATAGCCACCATGCCCCACATTTCAAGAATCCAAAGCCCGTCACGTCATCCTGGTCTTTCTTCTTGTCTTTTCCTTTCCAGCTTTTTGCCATTTTTTCTAAAGCACGCACTTATCCTACTTTTCCATACGTTCTTCATGCCAATTAGTTCTATCAAAAGCTTCTTGGGTTAAAATACAAGAGAAGGTAAGATCGGCAGGAAATTACTCTTCTAAATCACAAGACTTTCAATCAACGAATAGCATTAAAGAAGATTGACCGAAGAGTTCGTGTATTTATTAAAACAACCAATCTAAACGCTTGCATGATTAGGTAGAGCGGCTCAACAAACAGTGTGCTCAATTCAAGTGTTGATCCATTTTTTCAAAAATGTCTGAGAATGGCCTTTTCAACTCAAAATGCGCCCACGTCTTTTTTTATCATTAATGGGTCATGGAAATTAGGTCGGCATAAATTGGTCGTTGCTTATCTATTGTGCACGTAATGTCAGATGCAAACAGAATGGCTGATAATGTCCCCACTATGACAGTAAGGATGTAAATTATCGAATTGCCTTGAAACCCCTGAATTTATGTGGAGTTTCGAACCCACCTGGATCACAACAGTGAACACTACAAGATTTCCTTTTAATCTCTTTTCTTTCTTTTATTGGCTTGCTAGTTGTTTCTCCATCTTTCCAAAAAAAGATATGGTGAAGCAGCAATTGATTTTTATAGTCCCAAGAATGAAGCTGTAATGCATTTGTGAGTGTTTCATGTGCTTTGCTAATCACGACACATTAAAAAGCTTTGCTTCGTCGCTGCAACTGGACAAGGTCCAGCGCACTACGTTCCGCATACAACAAGCTCAGCGTCTTTCTTAAGTCACTGGGGCCTCCAGAGGGGAGCAGAATCTCTGAAGTTCTTCAAACCCTACAATCGGGGTCGGATCTTGGATCTTGCTTTGGAGGGAAGATTAACTGCGGAAGAAGTATTTTCAATTGGAACATTTAAGGGTGTTTGACAAAAACAGGAACTGCAAGGATTTTTTTTCTATAAAGAAATGAATCAATCATTTTAATGAAAAAAAATAATAATTTTACTGAAGGCTAGATTCTATGCTATTCGTCTAATGGACCGCTATTTACACTTATCTTTTCAATTTGCTTTCAATCTAATAGATCGCTTGTTTTCACCGTCTGCAACTTAAGCTGATCAATTACGTCGCCCTCTTAGCTTGTAGAAGGATGTTATCCAATATATCCTAAAAGATAATAAAAAGAACAAAATAAAAATATTCATCAATTTTTTATTTTTTATTTTTTTGTAGGATAAAGCTATCTAATAGTATTTCACAAAATATATACGCAAGACTTCTCTTACACACGTAAGATATATATAATTTAACGCAATTTAATATAACTTAAATTCTGTTGGACCGATCCAACCCAATTTGGGCATTTGAAATTGTTACGTTATTTAAGGGCTTATTGGTTGTCCTAATTTAAAAAAAAAAATTGCAGCAAACCAAAAAAAAAAAAAAAAGAAATAGACAAAAGAAGAGAAAACAAACTTTCATAGGAATTAAAATTTTCAGGCAATAGTCTTTTAAACTATTAAGTGAAGGTTAATCCATGTTCTGAATAAACTAATTATTGGTTTGTATTTTTGTGATTTGTTGTTCCTTATTTTGAACAACCGGGTTATCATGTGAAGCTCTTTATCTTAACAAATTCTATTATTACTAAAAATGGTGGATGTTTATATTGTTAATATTATTGAAAACTTGATTGGGTTATATATTTAAAAATTTATACAATAAAGATTTCAATAAACTTTGAAATCAGTCATATGATTTTTCTTCTTTATATTGGGGGAATTTTCACCTAAAAATTCTATTATTAATTGTGGTGTTGGGTTTTTTTATTTATTATTAGTAGTTCAAATTATTTTCATTACTTATGTTTAATATTTTTTCACAAGTTCAATATTGTGTAAGAAGAAATTCTAAATCTCCTCTTACAAGTCTTTTTTTTTCAGATATTTTTATTTATGAAGAGGAAAGGGAAGGACATGAAAAATAGAACCCCAAACTTTTGCACTTGCCTCACAATTTCGGTCAAAATGGAAGCTATAGACATTTCTCCCAATAGATTCTCTTGCTTCTTTGACGGACATTTCATTTTCATCTTTCGAAAGATGGAATGGACAAGCGAAGACCAATGTTTTTTCTAGCCCCCGAACTCCGTCATTGACCCAATAAGGAATCTTTATTGTATTGCCCAATCTAAATCATCAACTTGAAATTGAAAGGATGAAGTTGGCTTTGCACCCGAGTGATAGAGAGATAACGATTGGCTCATCCCACGATGTCCTTTTTATGTTACGTTTGATGTCTGAAAAGTTTCGCTATGTAGACTAAGAACCATCGTAAAAAAATGTATTTATGTTGAAAAGGTTTTTATGGTCGGTACGCTGTTTCATCATCCACCTATCAGAAGAAGGTGCAGTAAAGCGACTGTGCGTCGAGTTTAGGTCGGAAAATGGAGGTTTTGTTTTTGGGGTTATATTTTTATGTTTCGGAAACTGGTTATATAGAAGTTTACGACGTACAACTAATCAATAGAGAGAAAAGCAAAGCTACCGACAGGGTTGGACATAGCACCTAAATTTTGTGTCTTCTTGTTAACTACTTGTCACAAAGGTGGTAGCGACATGAAGGTGGAGTCATTTAGCAGAATACAGGGAAGACCAATTGATTACTCGAACAGGATTGATTAAAACTCTAAACTAGATAGAATAAGTTTAAATTAGTTTAGGGGTTCGGGTTATAAGGTTTGACAAGACAATTTGCATTTATGTTCTCGTGACATGGTTCCAACGATTTAGGGAATATTTAATCCATGCTCCTGTGGATTTGCGTTGAATAATTAGGCCATACCTTCGCCACTGACTCCCTCGATAAGTGCTCCTTACCTCAAATGTTACTGTTTTTCTCGTGAAGCTCATCCATGAGTAGTTTAAAATAATATTAGTTTAAACCTAATATTTTTTTTGTTAACTACGCAAGTTAGCATCAATCTGAATTAATAAATGGGTTATTGTTCTTAAAAAGGTTAATCCAATTTTTGGAACGAATCTTCAATGAATTCAACATTAAACCTGGACAAACAATGTTTATATAATTCATTAGATGGATTCTAACTAGAATCATTTGTTAACCTAGTAGGTCGAGAGTTCTTGACATACCACTGAGCTAAGCCAAAGTTTATTGAATAAAGATTTACAAATGATGAGAAAAAAATAATTAAGAAATTATCACTCTTTTATTTTTATTTACTTTTTTGTTTTTACATGGTCACATGATAAGAAAAGAAAATTTCATCGTATTATAAAAAACCGGATCACTTAAAAGTATGTCAAAGAGTCATTAGTTATTCATAAATTAAATCGTTTTGATAGAATCTTCGACGGTAAGCGCATCCATGTAAGACCCGTCAAAGACTTGTTCAAAACGATGACGCCCGTAATTAGGCAATTTCCTAATCAAGTTGTTCTTTGCTTCATAAAAAGGATAAAGTATTAATGACTTATTTATTTGAGTCATTTTTTAATTATTCAACTTTCGAGAACGAGAAAAGGTTACGTGACGGCCATGATTTCCCGGTTCTCACCCGGACCGACTGTGCAGCTCTTTCCGTCGTGTTGGACGGTTTTCGGCCCGACCGACGCGCGGTTGCGTTGATGAGAGGGGTCAAATCTGTAAAACGACACATTTCCGCGTGATTGCCATTAATGATTGCGACGGATCTCCTCCTTTTTGTGGTTCTGCACTTCAGCCCTTAAACTTAGATTTATTTCTGAATTGGGAATGTTTTCTTACACGTTTTCAAGCTCAACTTTCACTAGTATATAATAAATTTACTTGACTCAAGTTAAGCCAGCATCACTTATTTATAATCACATTAAAAATCAACTAAGAAGCCCACAAAACATTTAATATTTTTTTCCCATAAAAACATGACAACTATTACATAATTATACTTTTAATACCAATTCAATACTTGTAATCTCAATATTTCTTTTGTGGTTTGATTTAAACTATTTGTTCATTAATCAATTTCTAATTAATTTGATATGATGAAATTGAGTATAATTTTAACTTCAACTTTACACTTTAATAGATCTAGATAAAGATAAAATATAAATAATTTTTCCTAAAAATGTATGATATTTTAAAATTATGTAACGGACCATTTAAAGCATCAAAAAGAAGATAATGAGTGTTGACTTATCATGAAATAATAACACTTTTGGTTCTTAATTTTTATTTTTTTTCAAACTGTAGTGAAATGTGAGTTTATTGTTAGATTTTTATTTTTATTTTTATGTTAATATATTGGTTAGATTTGTAATGTCTAAAAGATATTAAAATAAACTCTACTTGAATGATTGAACTTTTCGAAGTTAAGCAGATTTAAATATATTTGAAAATTTTACTATTTGATCAATTAGTCCAAAATTTTCTAATTCTTGAGATATTTAATTATGTCTAATTAGTTAATTTCCAATGATATTCTAAAGAAAATATGATTAATGCCACGACTAATTTTAAGTTTAAAATATTTAATGTTATTGTATCAAGATCTTAACATTCCAACCTAAAAAAAGTTATTTGAATTTTTTGTGATAAGAAATCAAATATTTGAAAAGGTAAGAAAGAAAAGGAAAGGCAGAACAGGGTAAAGCTATGAAAACAACACAATAGTGGGACAATTAGATTTATATGAAAAGGCATGAGGGTCCAAAATGCAAACCAGCACTAAAAGAATCACCAGTTTATCTTTTATTTCACTCGTTTTCGCTCTCCTTTCTACAAGCTCATGCTTTCTTCCATGTGGCTCTTGTTCCCCTTGCAGCTTCCTAGCTACTTCCCTCTCTCTCTCTCTCCCTCTCTCCTCCCCCTCTCGGCTTTACCAGCTTCCTTTGGTCTTCGGACCTGAAAAGATTCTTGTGTTTGTAGTTCTTCGTGTGATCGGTGAGTCTTTCTCCTTTGAATATACTATTTTTACTTTATCTGCTTCATAGTTTTGCGTAAATCTGTATGCTTATATGGTTTTCAGTTTTCCTTTTGCGAATTTGTTCGATCATGAAGCTAATGGTTGAAGTTAAAAGGCGAACCTTTAGTGCAGAGTAAAGGTTTTTTGGAAATTTGCCTTTTTCCTTTTCCGGGATGAATATGGTTACGGAATTTGGAAAGATATGGTGGGATTTGGGTGTGAATTTTAGGTTTTTTCATTTTCGTTTTTGGCAGTCTATATTCTTGTGAGTTATTTACCACAGAATAGTCTATTCTTGTGAAATTTTGCTTTTTTGTTTATCCTGGTGGCTCTGAAACTTGTAAATGGTTGAGTTATATGCTTCATGTTGTCCGTTAAAATTCATAAAGGAAAAACAAAAAAGGCAGCAAAATTCAATTTACTACTAGGTTAATTATATATTCAAGCAAAAGCTGCTAAAAGAGAAATTGGCATTACACATTATTTTCATTAGTCACTCTGAGGGATGAACTTAGTTGAAATTATGAATTATTAAAAAAAATTAACTCTAGAGATTAATTTGGAAGGTTATGCACTTTTAAGGACCAAAATAATTGTTTGTCCTTTTTCTTTTTTTCAAGAAAAGGAATAGGCCCTGTTAAGTGTAGTCCCAAAATATTTTGTCATGGATGTATGTTTATTTAAATATAATGTTGCCTCTCTCTTGCTTTCGTTTTTGGTTGCTCCCCGTGTCAACACACCAAACTGAGACAGTTATAGTTGTTTGTTTGTAATGGTCAGTCCCAATTTATTTTGTAATATTTGTTTGTAATAGTTCTACTTACTCTGGTAGCCTTTACTTGTGCCCTTGCTAAATCCATCCAAGTTGATGAAGGAGGCTTGCCTAAAAAATTAAGATTATTTTGAGTTTCTCTGATTTTTTTTATCCTGACTACTACTAATAAAATAGTTTCTCTATATTTACTACAGAATTGAAAAATATGGTGGGTCTGGCGTAAAAATATTGTGGGTTAGATTGTGGGATAAGAGATGGTTGCAGAGTCATGGTTTCGCAGTCTGTGGAAGAATCCATGGAAGCATGAGGCTGGCCTGGGGAAGCCAGCAATTGGAGTATTAGCATTTGAAGTTGCAAGTTTGATGTCTAAGCTGGTCCATCTGTGGCAGTCCTTAAGTGAGAAACAAGTTAATAGGTTGAGAGAAGAGATCAAAAATTCGGTGGGGATAAGCAAGCTTGTCTCAGATGATGACAACTACATAGTGCGATTGATATGTTCAGAGATGTTTGAGAATATGATACATGTGGCAAAATCTGTGGCCAGACTTGCGAGTAAGTGCAGTGATCCTAGTTTGAAGAGTTTTGAGTGTACTTTTGAGGATTCAATAAAAATTGGGCTTGACCCATATGGATGGGTATTTACGTTGAGGAAGATGGAAAAGAAAGTCAAGAAAATGGAAAGGTTCATTGCAGCCAATGCAAACTTGTATCAGGAGATGGAAATTCTTGCGGATCTGGAACAAACTCTAAGGAGAATGAAGGGTAACGCGGACACCGAAGGTGTAAATTTGCTTGAATATCAGAGGAAGGTTGCATGGAAGCGGCAGGAGGTGAAGAATCTACAACATATCTCTCTGTGGAACAAAACCTATGATTATACAGTTCGTCTTCTGGCTGGATCTCTGTTAACTATATTCAATAGGATGAAACATGTGTTTGGAATTCAAGCAGATTGTGACGATGAGCATCCAGAAGACACGAGTTCTGATTATATCCATCGCAGCCTGTCAGTATCTGCACTATTGCAATCTTCCGTTCATCCATCAGAGAATGTTCTTCCAAAATTTGCTTCAGGTCCCATTGGAGGTTTTATTGCTAAATCAGGACCAATTGCACGAGAAAGTAAAACTACCAATTTCTATTCCGGTCCTATTGGTGGCCCAACCACAAAATCTGGCCCCATTTCTCGAAAGAATAAAAATCTCAGCTTCTTTTCGGGCCCTCTTGCTAGGGTAAGAGGCAAATCGGGCCCAGATGAAATCAAGCAGAAGAAGTGGCAGAGCCATGGCCAGTCACCAATGATTCACGGGAAAAAACCTCCCTTAAAACCCAACCGACTTACCCAAGTTGGACCTTTTAAAGGATGCATGATGGCTGGAAATAATTCTCCTGTCACTAGTTGTTATATAACTTCAAACGAGGTGCATTCAAGAAATCTCAATGGCCTCAAAGGTGTTGATGAGGACCTTGTTGTTCCAGGAACAACGGATCATTCTAAGGCATCAGTCTTCAATTTCAAGCGCAGGTTATTAGATGCTCCACCTGAAACTCTTGGTGGTGCTGCTTTAGCATTGCACTATGCAAATGTTATCATTTTAATTGAGAAACTAGCTGCATCTCCTCACTTGATTAGTCTTGATGCAAGAGAAGACTTGTACAATATGTTGCCCACAAGTGTGAGAGCTGCACTTAGGGAAAAGCTGAAACCATATTCCAAGAGGTTGGCTTCATCAGCTTATGATACAGAGCTTGCAGGTGAGTGGACGAAGGCCATGACAGGAATATTAGAATGGTTGGCTCCACTTGCTCATAATATGATAAGATGGCAGTCTGAGAGGAGTTTTGAGCAGCAGAGCTTGATATCCAGGACAAATGTTCTTCTAGCACAAACCCTTTACTTTGCAAATCAAGAGAAGACAGAAGCAATAATTACCGAGCTTCTTGTTGGTCTGAATTACGTCTGGAGATTGGGTAGAGAACTCAATGGAAAAGCTTTAAGGGAGTGTGCTAGCAGTAGAATGTACGATGAGTATCTGGATGTGGATGGTTAAGATCAATTTCAGCCCATGGCAATTTCCAGCTGACACTGACGTCCTTCGCAACTGATCGACTTCAGGAGTTGTATCGGGCATCAGTTGGAACTGACTCGCTAGTTGGGGAGATCTCTCAATTCCACTTGAAAGACATTGATCATTTGCTTAGTGCCGAAATGGCAAAGCCCTACCCACCTATACACAAATCAATACCCCAAAGGCGATTCTTAGCAAGTTAAAAAGTATTGTTTGAAAATCCAAGCAATTTTCCTTGATGAGAATTCCTAGCTGCCAAAATTTGCTTCTCTTTTATATGATTGGTGAAGCCTGAAAGGTGTAGTTGTTATGGTAAGTGTATAAGTACATATAAAGGCCGTCCTCCTTAGTTAGGACCCCTCGCGGTCAGGTGTATTTTATTTTGAGTGGCAATATGGATGAATGTTATGATGGTGCGATTTTATCCCACATTGCAAATTGAAGGGTATTTTTACGACACAGATTTCTATTTTACGCGTACCATATCCTCGTCTCCTACATTTCCCGCTGAACAGGCTTGTGGTGTCTGAAAATGCTGATTCATAACACCACCTTGTTGTTATATCTGTGTAATAGTGATAGTCATTTGAGCGAAACATAAAAGGGAGTTGATATTGGTTCTTGATGCTACGACCACATTCATTAACTCCATGGACGTTATCCTTCCAGCCATGCATGGAAGACCCTGTAAACAGGTTGAAGCCTAACAGAGTACACACCAGTGGATGAGAGGGCATACCTTTTCTTTTCTGCGGATGACCAGTGGAGGGTGCCTAGGACACGAGATTGGTCATATGGTTGATATTCAGTCACCGGCTCTTTGTCCCGTCAATCATCCCTCAACGTATAAGCCCATTTATAGAGAATTGAAAGGCGCCCAATGTAGTCCTTTTCCGGGCATTTGCTTATTTTCCGAATGTCGACAATTTTCTCATCAATTTATTGGGTCCACCATTTTGATTACTAACCTCTCTTCATGAGGCAGAGTTCCCAACAAAAGCCAGCTTTTTTCTAAGACTTGTATCGAAACTATGACTTAACCTGTGCTTTTAAATCACAGCCTGCTTTCTTTTTTATTTCATCCTAGTACTATTATGATTTATGTCCCTCAAAATTAAATAATTTATTTGATACAAAATAAAACTTGTATTTAATTAATTAATCCTCATTTAAATTACAATTCTTTTCAGTTTTTAAGGTAATTATTTTCTAGGAAAGAATTTAATTTTGCAATAGACTAATAACATGAAGGTTTATCAAATTAGCCTTGTGGCTTAACCTAAAGGTTTTCAAACGACATTAAAAAAATTATTTTAATTTTTTGTATGAACTTTTAGAAACAAAGAATATTCTACAAATGAAATCATATAAAGGCCTAAAGACTTCTGAAGCCAACAGTTCTTTGCGTACCTGTGGGAGCTACCGGTGTTTGATTATATCTTTGATTGACGGTAATAATTGGTAAAGGAAAAGCGTAACAGCAAGTCACCGATCATTTCCCAGCGACTAAAGCAATCTTTGAACGGAAGGTCGGCTACGTCAAACCTCCCACGTACCTATCTTCCTCTCAGGCAGCCAAAACTTCAGAGTCGGTTCGCCGCATGGCAACGCAGAGGCCTCGGACCAGTGGTCGGACGACGTCGCTTCGTGACACCTCCGAGTCCGAAAAGCTCGAGCCTACCTCAAGTTGGGACGCCCTCGAATGGACCAAAATAGAGGTATTTCTGCTCTATTCCAATTCTAGGGTTTCTTCTCTCAATCCTCTCCTTATCTCAAGCAAATTCTTTCCTATGCTCTGCTCAGCCCGTTTCGCGCTCCGTTTCGAATGTGAAATTGGAGTTCCTTCTCGAAGCTGAAGAAGTTATAGTCGAGGTGCGTTTAACATTTCGATTTTTCGGAATTAATGAATTTTTAGTTTGGTGAACCGTGTGACAATTTATTTTACGGGTTTTGATCATTCCGGAACCTCTATTTGCGAGTATCATTATTCATGATTGAGTAACTTAAATCAAAATGGCAAAGAATATTGAAGCGAATAGCTGAAGTGGGCGTCCTACTATTTCAAAAATTAGCAAATCTTAGGGAACATGCATTTTATCAAATGAAGTGAAATTGTTTACCCCACAGTTGTGAAGTACTAGAAGCTGGTAATGTTAAGAAAATGAAATGGCAGTGACTAGTACTGTATAAGGGTTTTATTTGAAGGTGAGTGTATTTATTGGGGGGTAGCATTTTTTGGTAAAGGTTCGAGGAGATGTGGGAGTAGTTACAGGCTTAAGCCATATAGGCATTTGGCGCATTCTCTATGCTTAATAAATCACGTGGTTGCATTTTTAAACTATTACTCTTTAGGAATTTAAGTTTTGGTGCCTTTTCTAAATTACTGAATTTTATATCCTTGCGTAGGATTTTTCATTTAAATGCTGGCAATGGAGAAGTGTACAAGTGGTAATACTGTAGTTTCTTCAAGCCTGTTTCAGTCTATTATATTAAAGAATAATTCTGCTTAAATTATAATATTTTAATGCTCAGCATGGTTCTTTCTTTAAAACCTTAAGGAACTGGGTTGTGTTTGTCTACTTAAATATATTGCTCAAGTTCCTGTTGCCTTAGAGCTGGGAGAAGGTGCTGGAAGTGCTGTTGTTAGCCTATTGGCTGGCCTTAAGGAAGAAAAGATTTTTGAGCTTGATTGAAACTTATGGTTGAGAACAATGTTTGTTGTCGTAGTAAGGTTCCTTAAGCTCCTTGGAAAGGGGCTCTTTTCAAACTTTTGAGTCAATATGTAGGATATCTGCTTTTTTACGTAAACTATAGATTGTAGCTTTTAGGCAGCCTTCCTGTATGGGAAAAATCATCTTTATTTTGTTAGATTTGCTGGGATGGTTGGTTTGTTTTAATGACTTATTAGATTCATGGTGAGTCTTAGACTTATGACCCTACTTTCTTCCCTGTCCTTATGAGGGAGGAAAAGCTGTTTTGAGCAACAAACCATTGATGTATGGCTGGTTGTGGTTTAATACATGGTTCTCATTTTCAATTAATGGAGAACATACTACTTTTGTTGAGGGTGAAGCTTGGGCAACTTTAGCTTCCAATCATGAAAGTGAAATTGCAAGATATCTTGAATGAGGTAGTTTATACTACATCTTCATTGTGGATGGGTAAAACAAAGCAGAAGTGCAACATCCTTGTTTGTGCTATTGTTAGCAGAAATAAGTTTTATAAGAATTGGGAGGTTGTGATTGATGATATTCATCTAATCATTGAATTACGGATGGTAATGGGTATTTAAAACATCTCTTTTACCTTTATAGCTTTGGTATTGCAGACTTACATTTAAGTAACAGTGTAAGCTTCTTCTTTTTTCTGCTCATTTTAACAGCGTCTGAATGAGATTTATTCATTATATGGAATTTGCTTTCAGGGATATGGTGTTGTCCTTGTCAATACTGATGAGGCGGGTACCTTGATTGTAACCAACTTTCGTCTTATTTTTCTTGTAAGTAAGGATTGCAATTTTTTATTCTGCATATCAAAATTGTTTGCTTGATGTGGCAATAATACTGTCGGTTGTGTATTGCATTCCTCAGTTAATTTCTGTTACTCATCCATATCTTCTCCTGTTTTTATGTGTCATAAACATTTTAGAGAAGAATGTAGGGCACTGTTGTAGCAGAATCAAAATGCAAAATTGATTCTCTTTATGTTTAGAAACAAGAGATTGTTTACTAATTTTCCTTCTTTTTTGGTTTGTATTTGTCGTTTTCTTTTTGTTTGTTTGAGAGTGTGCGTGTGTGGGTGGTGTTGGGTTGGGGGGGAAGGGGTGTTGCAATTGATAAGCTATTTGCACTTTGTATCTTTATGGTTTTGATCTTTCCGTTACAGTTACCTGCTTTAATAAAATGTTTCGAGTTTGATGCAGCCAAAACAATCAAATTTAAACCCTAAAAGAAACTGATGAAAATGCAAAGGACCTAAAGCATTAGATTTTTATGTATTGCTCTCAATGTATTTTAGATGGTGTCAGCTGTCAGTCTTTGCAAGTCTTGTCATAAGATTGATCTTTAATAGACTCATCTGATAACAAGTTGTAGTGTGTCATGGACACTTTTGATGAGAAGAAGAAGAGAAGAAACAAACATTGGCATGGAATATGATGACAGATATTCCCATCTGGAAGGGTTTAGGATACCCTCTTTTTGTGTGTTGATAGAGAATGACTATGACAACAAGTCTACTAAGAACCTGCTGATAGTTAGGAATTTACTATTTGATGGTGTATTAGTCTTGTCTGTTACATTTGGTCAACTTCCATGACGTTGTTAGCATATATGGTTTTCAACTTGAAATAGATATTGTTGGTCATGATGTTTTCACAGAGAGTACGGAAAAGATTGTAAGAGCCCAACCCTAGAAGGTAATAACTTGCTCCTGCCCAAGCATATCTCAAATAAATTGACAATTCACCTTGATATGCTATATCTTCCTATTAAGAATAATATTATGAAAATGGTACGTAGTAATGGTTATCACAAAAGATATTTGCAGACTTCTCACAGGAAGTCCTTTTATAAAAGAGACTTCTCCCATAACATACATGCTGTTTGTACCATGGCCTTGTTTACAGCTTCAACACTATGCCCACCATATTCCACTTCTTGCTTTCCTGTTACTGAATCACCACCTAAAGTATAAAAACCTGTTTGAGACCGTGTCAAGATGATCTCTGTTCATAATGATTAGGAAATACAATGTTCTCCAAGTTGTTAGAATGTCTAAAAACCAACTGCATCCTGGAGGTCCTTTAAAGTTCCTTCATATTCTACAGACAGCATACAAATATTATATTGGTTTATCCATTGATTAACTAAACACAACAACTAAGAAAGTAATATGTGGTCTGGTTTCTGACATAAGAAAGTCATCCACAAGCCTATTGGTACTGTGTGGGTTTTCAAATTCTTTTCAACTTATTTTGCAGAACTTCTATTAGAATTCATTGGTATATCAACTTGTTTGCTCCAAGCATATTTAAGTTTCTTCAGGAAAATCTGTTACTTTTTTTTTTGTTTTTGTGTGATAGTGCCTTTTTAGGATCTAGCAACCTCAATACCCCCTCAAAAGTACCTTACCTTCCTACATTTTTCACGCATAAGTGTTTCCTTAAAAGCTGCTTAATACACTGGATATCACTTCCAGCAATAGAGGTATCATCTACATAAATAACTAGAATAATACTACCACATGATGTACCCTCATAAAAACTGGGTGATCATACTTGTTCTTTTTCAGCCCTTAGGGGCAACAACCCCACTGAACTTTTCAAACCAACTTCTAGAAGACTGTCTAAGACCATAGTTGCCTTCTTCAGGTAAACAACAAGTCTGACTCCTTCGAGCAATATAACACACAACTTGGTGGAACCATAGACAATTCAACTTGTATGATTGTTCTTTCATTCAAGTCACATATGGTCATTTCAAACAATATAACAAACAATAAAACAATGCTAAAATTGGGCAGCCATTTCAAGAAAATATTAAAAATCAATTGAGTGTGTAATGAACAATCTTCAATTTACAATCCACAAAAGGATTTCTAGGAATTCCCTTACTTGGCTTTTTATTTTTGGGACAAATGAAATTCAAAAAAAAAAAAAAAGGACATTTAAGATAATAAAAATATTGTTGAGTCGAAATATGTTTCACATATTATTTTGAAGGGGTAAGGACCGTATTATTGCTGTTGCAGACTTAGAAACACATGGACCTGGAAACGTGGAATCAAAGTACCCCATGGTGGTTGCTTTGTAAATAATTCCTCCTGGAGGATCACCATGTTTGGTGCAAGCCTCACATTCACAATTTGGTGATGTTTATAGAAAAGGAACAAATAGATTCAATGACTTCAATGGGGGATGATGACAATTTAACTAACGAGGAGTGATGCAACCATGCAAAGCCATATTCACATCATGATTACTGTCCTAATAGTGTAACCATCCTATTTACTGATCTCTCTCAATCATCTTTTTTGTCTTGAGATCCTGAAAGACAATCGGAGGGAAGAGATGTGTGCTGAAAACCTAACAACAGAAAGGATTAAACAAATTCTGTTTTGTATAATTAATAAAGGCTATGTGTAACTAAATGATAGGACATGTTATACTGTTGCCCACAGTAATAGAAGTACTACCATCGTCATGGTAATGGAAGACATGAGGCAAGTGGCATCAAATTAATGAAGTCTGTATATGCTATCAGTTACGTTAGCTGATGTAAATCAATGTCACCTTGTAGGGTAACCATGTCCCGAACAGGTAGTGTCATTGGAGTGGTTGCATAACGGCAGATCCATGCACCATCAACTTTGAACGTTCACCAAAGAGATCATAGTGGGTGCTGAAACATCTCATGGTCCCTATGGTAATCCATGTGGTTCCCCCTGGCTGGTGATTGATTGGTGGCTTCGCTTATCTAGGGCTTTTCAAGGGTTTGGGAGAACAAAAGAAGAGAAAATTGACGAGAAAAAGATGAGAAAAAAAGTTAGGAACTCTGAGCAGTGTTACTTACCACAAGGTCTTGATGGCTAGCGAGAAAGGGAGAATATGAAAAGATTGTTAAAGCTTAACCTTTGTTTGTTACCTTTAAAATTGACAATATAAAATTAAATTGTCTTTGCTGCATTTTAATACCATATCTGTTAGGTTCAAAATATGCTCCGAAAGTGTATCTATATAAGCATCTCTGTACACATACATATCTTAGTATGTCTGTAGATGCATGTATGTGAGTGAATGGGTGTTGACTTGTGAATGGATGTATCTGTGCATATACAACTCAAATGCATGTGTGTTTTTTTGTGTATTTTGTATGTTTTCTTGCAAGTACTTGTTGTATGCTCTGTGATCTTCTAATATTCTTACTTTCCTTTGGTAAGAGTGAGGGAACAAGGAATGTTATTGCACTTGGCACAATACCGCTGGCCACTATTGAGAAGTTTGCAAAAATGGTGAGTTCTGGTTTCTGTATTTTCGTGGCTGCATTTCCCTGTTTTGTAGAGATTTTGTGGTCACCTTGACTTGGCAACCTGATTTAGCCTTTCAGCCTTGAGAATACATATATCTATAGCTTTCATTCTGCAGTTACTTTACTAGACAAGGATCTTATTTTGATATTAAAGGAGGTTGTGCAAGTATATCCGCTTGTTTTGTTTATTTGTTGGGTATTATGGTCTAAATGAATGTATGATGTATATTTTAGTCACATTTGCTCCGGGTCTGCATGGATAACACTACAGTCCAACTCTTTCTAATTTTGCTAGGTCTCCACTTCCTTCTTCTCTACCTCCCTTATCTGTCAACTTTCATGATGTCCATGTTGATTGCTTCCCTCTTTTCAAAAGCTGTTCTTTTGTGCCATTTTACTTGGTGTTCCTTGTCACTGTTTTATATATCTTTTATTGGCTTGTATATCAGTTAAAAAATTGTACTTCTTAATGCGATTGGCTACCTCCACGGATCCAATGGAAGATGAGTGTTTATAAACCCACAGCCCCTACAGTTAACATAAAAGCTGTCTTTAGTGTGGGAGCTGGTTATTTTCTCGGCTGGTTCTCTAAACACATTTCCAAGATTTGTAGTTCTTATCTAATCAACTAGAGAGAGAGAGAGAGAGAGAGAGAGAGAGAGAGAGAGAGGTTAGTTGAATAAATGTTGAACCTTTTAACTGTTAGAAGAGACTGGAACTACAGTAGACAATTATTTGAGCATCTGCAGCCCTGCTGGGTGCAGATGATCCTGGGTTTGGCTTTCTGCCCCTGTACTGTGAAGAACACAAAATCCATCTTTTGATTTTGGCGCATCAGTTCCTCAGCGCAATTTTCTTTATGAGCTTGATTTCTTGGTTGTTTTTTCATCCAATACTTTGTGAACTGTTGTTTGGGGTGGAAGTAAGAGTCTTGTTTTGACATGAGTTCTCGCAGAACTGTCAAGTTGGGTTTATCATTTTCATCTTTCACTACATAGGGATTATTTGTGAATGTCTTTTTAACAGGTTTTGTGAAGTTTTCTGCTTCTGCATGGGCCATATGTATTTTCTTCTTACCCCCAGAACCGGTGCATTTTGTCTACTTCTACATTGGTTTGATACACACAACTGTTGGGTTATCTCCCATGCTTCATGTTCCAATGGATCTTGGAGCTTGCTTTGGGATTTTATCATTGTAAATGGCTCTGCCCTCATATGTATTGATAAGATCTTGTATACATCCTTTCATCTGTACCACCACCTCCAGATGTGTTGCTTGAACCTTGTGTCCTACCAGAGGCAGCGTAATAATTTTTTCTGGTGCAGCCTGCTATTCTTTGATTTTTAAATACTCATCATTGAATGATACTTTTACTCAGATTTCATAAGAGTCTCCCTATTCATCCCTCTCTCTCACATCTTGTGTTGTGGGCTGTGACAATACAGACATAGTAATGGGTCCTGGTGGGAAGGCATGAGGGGTGCTGTAATTTTTTCTCAGCTTTATATGAGCTTAAGTTCCACTGTCATCATGCTGATTCAAATATTTCTCTGGAAATGACACCTTAAATTGTGTGAAGATGTTGATTCCTTTGCTTTTGTTCTTCTGACTTGATTAACATCTTTTTACCTTTTCTCTCATATTATGTGACCTGATATGGGTCCTACAATTGATTTTTGTGACTCTTTTGGAGTGAAGTAGTTGCATGTTTAATTTAGTAATTTATGTGAAATGTAGGCTGTAAGGGTTCAATCAGTGCCTCGTCAATCTGACAAGACACCATCCCGACGACTTCTTCAGGTCATTGGTATGTGCTCTACTTGTTTCCTTATCTTCATTTCTTTATTTCTCTTTTGACTTGAATCATAAGGTACTAAGGTGGTGTTTGGAAGATAAATTTTTATTTCTTTGTGGATTTATTGGACTCTAGGTGAATGCAACTGCACTTGAAAAATTGTTGTTTGGATCTCATTCAGTTTGCAAGGGATGAGTGGATGTGTTGGCAGTTAATGTTAGTGCAAAGGTAGTGATCTAGATGTTGTCTGGATGGTGGTATTGTTGTGACCGAAAGCCAATGGTTGTAGTGAAAACTAGACTTTCACTTTCTCTATGTGGGAAGCTGTACCAAAGAACTTTAAGGCTAGTTGTTGAAAGGTCTTGATGCAAAGTTCAGGAAAAGTGCTGTGGATTATGTTTGGAGGTATTAATTGGTAGAAAGGATGGAGAGGGAAAAGAAGGGGACAGAAGGGCAAATCCCATTCTCATATTGTGTTGTGGGAAAGTAAAGAGATGAAGAAGAGTGTCAACATATGATTTTACTTCTTTTTGCCCATATTTAAATAATTTCAAGTGAGAGAAAAAGAATTTCACAAGCTTTTGTAAGAGGCTTGTTTCCTGTCCCTTCAATTCACCACTTTGGTTTCTCTGGACCCTTGGGGTTTTTGGCCCCCTCTCCCTTCCTTTTGTTGTCCTACCAAAATGGAGAGATTTTTCAGCTCTCCCCGCAGATTTTCCTTCTATAGCCTTCCATTAATCCTTTAATCCCTCAGACAAAGAGGAGTTTTAGGCTTTCAGGGAGGATATCTCTGGCGGCAGGGTTATGTGGTAACAAAATGCTGGGAACATAAGTAGGAAGAAGGTGAAAGCAGGTTGTACAAGAGGCTGTAAACGGTGCCCTGAAAAGTTTGGAAGCCAAATTAAATTAGTGGTTGATTTGGGGTTTTTCCTCTGGGTCCATAGTGACTGATGGGCTTGTTTAAGAGCTGGTTCTGGCTGAAATTCAGTGTGCGTTCCTGTTGTTGATCATATCAATAAACCATAAGGAAATACAAATATTTGTGGCGAATCTCTCACTCTCTCCCTCATACTTCTTCATTAAGTAATGCCAAAGTTTAACTACACAGAACATAGGAAGGATATCTCAGAAGATCACGAATGGAATGTCGTCAAGGAAATACACAAAAAGATAGAGAAGAGACATTTCTGAATAAATTAATGCACTCATAAATTTGCTTGAATTAAGAATTTCAGTTCCCTAATACATAACTCAATTCTGTTGAACATGTGGTCATTTCTCTCTCTTCAACCGTCCACATAAAGCAACGAGGGGCTTCATGCTAGATCGAACTGTTTCTATGCCGTCTAAACATTTGCTTGCAACATGTATACATTAACCACTTCTAAGGCATACCACATCTAAGTGTAAATCGTCTATGGAGAAAAAGACTAAGTCCTTAGCAACTATAAAACGGAGTATGTAGTCAATAAACCTGCCACTACATTTAATCATACAGCACAAATCCACCACAATAATCTTCCATGTAATCAAGTTAGTGACAATTGGAATTCTTTCCAATGTAGCTTTCCACAGGAGGGAAGAAAACAGCTAACCTTGCTTAGAGTTTCACAGCAGCAAATAGTTCTCCATGGGAAATGTGTAGCATTAGGATCACATAATGCCTAATCACGAGAGCAAACTTCCAAATGAAGGGCACAAATCAGTCTAAGACTCTCAACAGATTTTACAGATATTACTATGCATAACATTTTTGATATCGTATGCTGCTTTCTATATTTAAATGTTTTTGTTTATTTGTTTAAATGTTCTTCACACTTTCTTTTGTTAGATAATTGAAACTACTGTGAAGGGTGTCCTGAAATTTTTCCACCCTAAACTTTGAGGCCTGTTGCAATGTACCTCTCATATCTTAAATTTTGAGCGATTAACCTCACTATAGGTTATTGCAATATCACCCTACTGTTATAGTTTGTCCATTCCTGCTATTTTGAGTTATAAAATTCATTATCTTAGTATCTCAAAATCTTGATTAGTTTTTCTTTCATTTTTTCACATTATGTGATGAGCATGTGAAAATTACAATTCAAAGAGAAAATTGAAGCAAATGAGCGCCTCTTATACTGTTCTCCAACTTAACATATTGTAAATTATTTCTTGTTAAGATATTGTCTTACTATTTTCATAACAAGCAATTGCTTTTCTAGCACCAGTAGTTTTTACCGTGGGTAGCTTGCAATTATTCTTTGACGTAGCTGTTCTTTTGTACCCCCCACAATATATCTAGTTGGTCTAATTATTTATTGATCTTTTTTTATGAGATAGTAACACAAATAATGATTCCTCTTGAATTTTTGCAGGTAAAGATATGAGGATTATTGTCTTTGCGTTCCGTCCTAGAACAAAGCAGGTAAATTAAACTTCGGTGCAAGTTTTTAACCTGTTCAATTTTATGTTATTAATATGCTATCTTCTAGTTGTCCATATCTTTAATCTAAACCTTGTTTCCATTCCTGTAGTGAATTTTTAATTATTACTTACCAAGAAGTGAACAGAGAATATTTAAGAAGTATCCGTGAGAGGTTCCTGAAGTGTGTGATTCATATGGCATCTTTGAAGACAAGTAGATATCTCATCGGAAAGTTCTGCTAGCATAGGAAAAAATGATTGGGTTTGACTTTCTGCAAATTTCTGTGTATATGGGTTTGGCTGCGCTTGAGTGGACCACATTGGAAAAGATATTAGCTGAAAGTAATACATTGCAAATTCTAAATCAGATGAATTCCTTGGATTCTAGATTCTGCACTTGCCCAGATATTGTTTCTGAAAATTAATCTCTAAACTGGGATAGCTTCAATTCTACCCAAAATGCAATTGCAAATGGTCTTTTACAAGGGGGAGGGATGATGGTGAGGTGGGGTTCTACAGATGATATGCATGAGGCATAAAATCTTGAATTTTATAAGACCTTTAAGAAAGGATATGAGATGGAATTGATGTGATGAAATGGTTTGAAGAAATAGAATAAGGATCTTCGTGGTACCTGAACTTCATGGAAAAAGTGCATCTAATAGAGCTGCCATTAGCTTAAGTAAAGAAGGATTCAGACTACCGACTTGGAGTATGATATTCTTAACTAACATTGTCCTTAGTGTTTGGTCAATAACAGATCAGCAGAAGCGCCTAACCTTTTTAGACAACATGTTTAGAAGAGTCTCCTGTGGATATGACAATCACACAACAATTTGAGATAGTCGAAGTTTTTTCAGGAAGCTTCTTTAATCATTTCCTTATGAATGACGTGGCCCATGTTTTCTTTTAGTGCTTCAAAGCTGTCTGAGACACATATCATACTCTGTGTGCTAATTATAGATCTTGCAGAACAATAACGAATTAGTGGGGTCCAATTTGCTGAACATCATAATTTCATGAAGTACGTATTAAGTCTAGCAGAGGTACAGTTGAAGTTTGCTACAGGATTCACATTCGTTCAAGCATATAACAAAAGTGAACTCATATTAAATGTTAGAAAAAGGATGATACTGGAAAAGCGAGTTACAGAAGATGGTAGATGCTTGTGGGTCAGTGGTGACCTAAGATTGCTACTTTAATCATCTTGTTTCTTGCAAAATTATTGAGAGATTTATGAACAACTAATTTTCGTGCATCAGTAAAGGCTTTTATAGGTAGTTAATGGTTTCTTTCCTATTTTCTTCAGTTCTAGTTTGGTGTTAGTTTTGTTGTTATGATAGTAATTATGCCGGAGTTTGGCAGTGATTTTAGCCATGATGTGTTTTTTATTAATCATTCATGTAGAGTGCTATGAGTTGCTCCTTGCGCGTTGTTTGATTTTTGAATCTTACAGAGACGTGCAGTATTTGAAGCATTACTGAGGTGGACTAAGCCAGCAAGCCTAGTGGATCTATATGCTTTTGTTTGTGGACCTTCTAAATTCAACAATACTAACCCAAAGGTGCGGCTACTAAATGAGTATTTTCGGCTTCTTGGAAAAGGCTCCTACCGTGCATCAATCAGTATGATTGAGAATGGGTCATTCACTTTGTCCAATGAGGCGTGGAGAATAAGTAGCATAAATTCCAACTATACCATCTGCCAAAGTTATCCATTTGCCTTGATTGTGCCAAGAGGTGTTAGGTAAGATAACTAGACTATACTTTGACTTCTCTGATATTTTTTCAAGGTTGATCCTTCATCTTGACACTGGAAATATAAAAAGTAATTACATGGCATCATTGCTGATGCTAGTGATGAAGAGGTGGCGCAGGCTTCAACATTTCGAGCAAGATGCCGATTACCTGTAGTTTCATGGTGTCATCCTGGTATGCTAAAAAACTTATATTTGATTTGTTGTTTATCATGACCTACTTATATTTTGCTACGCACGATGAGTTACAGAAACTGGAGCTGTCCTTGCACGGTCCTCCCAACCATTAGTTGGTCTCATGATGAATATGCGGAGGTAATGTGAAATATCTGTGAAATCAACTGCTCAAAATCCAGAAGGATCAAAAGGAAATAGAAAAGGAAAAAAGAAAAGAAGACAGTTCACAAACAAAAAGAGTTCACATATGTGGAGTTCAAAGTGATCAATTTTATGTTTGAACCATATCTCTCTTGTTCAAATTACATGTATTAACTTCTATGCATTTGTCTGCAGCAACACTGATGAAAAGCTTGTTGCCGCACTTTGTACCCAACTTTCTGGTTTGAGGGGGGAACGGAGGTAGGTGTATAAAATTTCTTCCTCTATTCTTTAGCTTTATAACTGGTGCTAGTAATCTGATTTATTATTATTTGACCTTTCTTTCTTAATTTCTTTGATATTTTTCACGCCTACTTCCTAATGTAGTAGTGCTGCTCTACATTGTGTCATCCAGAGCCACTTTTTTTTTTTTTTTTGCCTTTTTTTATTTATTATTATTTAGCCTTCTACTGCAAAACATTCTTTCTAAATGCCACTCTTTATTCCACTCTGTACAATCTTGCAATGCTGATGCTTGTGAGTTGTGGTTCAATTATTTACTATTGCAGGCATGAATATTCTGAACAGAAAGTGTAGAACATATAAAGATTGGTGGGTTTGTATTTTAATCGCTTGAGAGGAATGCTTTATGTGATTATTTATTCTGTGGTAGCTTTTATTATATCTAGATAATCATTATAGTTTTTAGAAATTATGTATCTGTATTGGTTCATATCCACTTAAGTTGAAAGGGTAAAAGTTTTTGTTGCAATTATAGCTATAATTCTTGGCATTTGGTACTTATTTCTTCACTAATGGGGGTTTGATAGGATACAGGAACTTTGAAACAAGGCTCTTTATTACTGTTGTGTGTCAAAATTGATTGATTGATTTTTGTTTTTATTTTTTGTTTTATTCAAAGGAAGCTATATATTGCGGATGCAAGACCTAGGAAAAATGCTTTGGCAAATGGCGCAATGGGAGGTGGCTCAGAGTCATCTTCAAATTATTTTCAATCTGAGGTCTCTCTGTTCCTTTGCTGTCAGATCATTGATCTCTTGATCTTAGACTATGGGTTCATATTTTTTTAATAGTTTGATGTTAACCCTTTTTTAATTTGCACCAGATAGTTTTCTTTGGGATAGACAACATTCATGCAATGAGGGAGAGTCTTGCTCGATTAAGAGACTACTTGGACACTCATGGTGCAACTTCGTCAGATGGAATGTCATCATTCTTGGTTAGTTTCCAAATCTTATTTGACTGGTGCTGTTGCAATGCTAGAATATACCAGTTGTTAGTTTGTTGGGAAGAGAATCCACTTCTAGAGATATGATAGACTGTTATTTGAATTTGTTGATGAAAGCTATTCCAGTTATTGCTTTGTGATTTTAGCATGGAAACAGCAGGTAAATGAAAATTTAATAGTTGGCGTTGGACCTTGCCATTTTGAATAACTAACGAGTGTTCTTTCGGAAGTCATTGGATGTAATATAGTTGCTAAACTTTCAATTTGGTCCATTTGGAGTCCCATTCGCATAGAAATTCAGGACTGTAGGTCCTAATTAAACCAGGGAGACCGTTTTAAGGTCCCTACTGTCATTTTTGATCAAATGACTAAGTAAATTTTGCTGCCTTATCATGTTGAAGAAAAATTAAGGTTATTCCTGTTATTTATGTTTAAAGTACAAGTTTTGAACCATTTAACGAAAAGTAACTTCTTGGGTTGTATGAGTCATGTGGTAGAGTTATCCTAGAAAATATACAGTAGTCTAGTTGGAGATAATCCGAGTTAGTATAAAATTATTATGAGTACACACAGATAATAAGATTCCTTCTTTATTGATGCCGAATTTCTAGTATGCCTATTTTGCTTATAATTTCATGATGTGATCTATATTTGATGGTTTATGATGTCTGAAAGTCTAAACGTTCTTAATACCCCTGAAATGAGCATAATCTCATAACAATTTTTATCTAATTTTTAGCTGATGCCACCTTCTGACTTTTTGTGATTTTTTCCCTAAAACATCTTGCTTGTTGTGGCTGAGAGTGTGGCACTTATGTTGCTGACAGAGACATGGTGGATGGACTTGGGGTGGAGGCAACCTTAGCAGTATGTCTGCTTCAGTGTCAACACTTGGTGATAGTGGTTGGTTGATACATGTTCAAAATGTCTTGGCTGGTTCAGCTTGGATTGCTGCACGTGTGGCTATGGAATCAGCATCAGTGCTTATACATTGCAGGTGATCTTTTTGCCAATTTGAGCTGTAACAAAATGATTTTCACTTTCTAGAAGGGGAAGTTCTAATCCCTGTTTAGTAAAGTTTTTTTTTTCTTTTCTTTTTTAACTTTTTGAACATGAAAACAATGTTTAGGTAATAGTTATCCAAACAAATTTTAACATGTGGCTTCTACCGCTAATGCTCTTTTCAAAAAAATAAATAAATAAATAAATAAAAGAACTGCTTAGAAAACAGAATGCCTTAAAAATCCCACCTTGTAATTAGTGTTTCAAAAACGTTCGGTTTTTAAAAAATAAGTGAAAACACAGCTTAGTTTGTGAAAATGTGCCAATGAAAATTGGAGGTTGGCTAGAAAAAAATTAAAAAGAAAAAGGTAAAATGCTGAATTGCCTTTCCTTCTCCAATGTTCATCCCTGCTTTCGCCATCTTAGACTGTGGTGGATGTAAACTCCAAGCCTTCACCATCTTCTACGTTAGTAGAGATCCACCCAACAGAGGGTCGAGAGAATGGGAGACCACGTGAGCAATAAAAGGGGAAGATCCACACCTTTTGTGCATTTTGTTTAGGCTACCTGTTGGCTTGGGGATGGGGAACAAAGGGAAGAAGCAACTCCATGTCTCTCGTGAGGAGCATTGAGGGGTGGGATTCCACTAATTCTGACTCTCTTGTGAGACCTTTACATAGGAGGGGCAGTGGGAAAACTAGTGGAGGGGAAGAGGTCCTACTCCTATCTCCATTGAAGGGGTGGTGGTCCCCACTGCTAGCCTGCAATCATCCTTAAAGGCTAAGCTCGGACAAGCCAATCTTTTGTTCCTTTTTTTTTTTTATGTTTTGAAAAATTATTTTGAAAATTAAATATTAAAATTTCTGCTTTTTTCTGTCAAAAATATGTTCAAGTTATTCACATAAGTTTCATGATGTGGTCCTCACAAGAAATACTTAAGAAGCAGAACCAGAAATACTTTCTGTAGATGTTTCCAATGTTACCTTCATCTCTTTTGATCAACAAGAAGATTCGTATGAGAAGCGACTTCACCTCTAAAGTAAGGGCTGTTCAGAAACGTTACCGTAGTCTTAACTTCTGTTAATAAAAAATTCACGGTGTTGAGAGAGATTTGATATTCTGCATAAGATTTGATGCTCCTTTTGGTGGCCTACCTTCAACAATTGAACAAAGATCATCCAGTGTATTGAGTGTATCCTAATTTCTTGTTGCTTCAAATGTGCAGTGTTCTACACTTTGGCCTTCTCTATTTTTCCTGGTTTGACAATCTATATTTTCCATTTTTCTTCTGTAGTGATGGATGGGATCGGACAACTCAATTGGTTTCACTTGCTAGTTTGCTGCTTGATCCGTACTATAGAACATTCGATGGGTTTCAGGTATTAATTTGACAAGTACTTAATTATTAGTGATTAGATGCTATAATACGTCCAAGGGGACTAGCTCTCCCACATGGGAAGCATACAAGGGTAGCAAAAAGAAAAAAGAAAAATCCAAATATGTAAACTAATGAGAAGAGAGAAAACCATCTCTCACCCAACTGAAAAGTGCTGAAAAGGGAAAAAAAAATATGATTTCAATTTGAGTACATGATGCTTTAGTTATATTAAAAGTCCTAGCGCTGCTCCTGAAAATGCTTTAGGCTTTAGGCTAAAAGCATTCTACAGTTCACAATTTTGATATCATCTGAATGAAGCCGCCTTTTTAAGATGTCTAATGCTCCTTCACCCAACCATGTGTAGCCCAAGACATCCCAAATAAAGAGAAAATAATGACCAAATGTCCCTAGCAAAACTGTCTATCCACTTGCTTTGCACTTACAATACTAATCAGCAGTAGTACCAATTTTGTCTTAACCTTTGTCTCCCTAGGAAAGCCCACTAATGAGACTTCACATTGAAATGTTCTTGGAAAATGTCTATTTCTCCCCATCCATTCGTCTTCCCTTTAATTTAAAGCATATAAAGTAAGTTAAATGGAGTTACCAACTGCTTCATGCTCCTAGTCATTACATCGGCCATGAAAATCTAGAACACCAATGATTTTCATTATTAGTTCTAGGCATACACTCAACTGTATTTGCATCTGTCCGCTACAGTGACAACCAATTTAAATCATTACTTCTATGCATATACGTCACATTGGTTACGTCTCTATTCACTACAATGACAAACAATTGAGGGGCAACGAGTCTCAAAGGCACCTTTCCCTGTTATAAATCTGGCCAAAAGTGGATGCAACAGTCATTCCCAATGTTGAATTTTATACATTAGAAACATCTGAGGGTGAACACTGTATCCCAACCAAGAATGGCACTTCACCTTACCTGCAGTAACTACAACCAAACCAAAGGACGCACACACATACCACCACAACACAACCAACAACAACTCCCCTCCGCCATGCAACATCCTTTCTCCTCTCCTCCCAAAAAGGAAAAAGAAAAAAAATTGAAAAGATGCAATTTACGTTCTTAAGTATCTTGGGATAACACAACGACATAGTATAAAATGACAGATGGTAATTAGGTAAATTAGATATACTACAAATGCACCCCTACGTGAGCTAGCCTTAGCACCAACGTAAACCTATTCGTGAACTTAAGTGGGTCTTTGGGAGAGAGCCGACCTTACACCATGATACCTCAACAATTCACCCTACATCTTGCTATCTCCTTAGTTGGAGCCATTTCCAAATTCATTTTCAGACCTGAGACTGCCTCAAAAGAAGTAAGATGTCTAATAAAGAAAGAGGCTCATGTGGTCTGTGTTCCCTGTGATGAGAAGCATTTCGTTTTGAGACCCAGGATTCCGTAGCTTTTATTTCTTATCATTCATTTTTCGTTGTTGCTGGATCATACTTGCAGCTACATGTTTAGCAGTGCATTGGATGAAACATCTCTTGCACTTCAAGTTACTTGTATATTTGGGGTTGTTTTGAAATGATATTTTGCTTGATCCTATCTTTATCGTATGCTGACTCATGCAATTGGTGACTTAGTTCCATGGGATTTACACACGTCCTTTGTCTTTGTATAGGCACTGGTTGAGAAAGATTGGCTTGCATTTGGTCATCCATTTTCAGAGAGAATGGGAGTGCCAGCGATATCTGGTGGTGGAAACATTCCGTTTGAGTTACCAAGGCAGTCATCTACTGGGAGCTTTACGTCATCGCCAATGCGCCAGTCATCTGGATCATTTACATCCCAAGCTCCAACTGCATCTCATGCTCAGAATTCGAACAACTATTCCCCCATATTTTTGCAGGTGCGCATTCTCATTGCATTCAAGGGGACCCCCACCCCCCTCCCCCTCCAAAAAAAAAGGAAATACACATCCTTTGACAAGGCTGAATCACTATAATGTATTCTCTGTTGCTTGTCATCTTTGTGGTATTGCTATCTTAATAGTTTGTGCTTTTATATGGGTTCTGCTTTTAGCCTGAAAGGTATGGCAAAGTGCAGAAATAACTGCAGAGCCTCAGTATGCCCTGCCTCACCTGGAACGATCTAGCTATATTCAAAGGGGCTCTCATGTCTTGATGTTCGCTTTTCTTGTTTTCATCCTTGCAATTCTGTGTCCGTTGGCTGCAGATCAGAGGCCTTCTCCAGGCCTCAGTAGAACCTGCCCTCATCCAAAATGATTTTTAGGGTTGAAAGGACCTGCTTAAGTCATGGATGGGTCCCAATAAGCACTGACCTGAAACCAAAAGGTTCAGATGGGGCTCCAAGTGAGTTAGCAATGCTAGCAACGGTAAGCCTTGGCTCTCCAAAAAATCAAAGAAGCCTGGGAATAATATTGGGTTGGAGGCTGAGGCCTTGGTCCAAATTCCACTTCCTAAGAAATTATGTTTCTTGAGCTAGTTGTTTAGGTAGGTAGTAACAATGATAGTTATAGTATCATAATATTATTCCTCTAGTTTGCCACTCATGTGGTTCATTCTTTTTTCCCATTTGAGGAACTGTAGCTTCTCTCCTTGAGATGATGAGAAATTTGTTGCACTATCTCCTCGTCTCTCCCTTGCCTTTTTTATTGTGGTGATCTGATACAAGTTAATGAAGTGGTATCTATTTTGCAGTGGATTGATTGTGTTTCACAATTGCTGCGCATGTATCCTTTTGCTTTTGAGTTCTCCTCGGTATGTACCCCTGCAAATTTGAACCAAGTGCCAATGGAAATTGAATGTGTTATTGAGTATCTTACTTTCTTACCCTTTATATTCAACCTGAAAAGATTGCTTGCTGACGTGTATACCATTTGGTGATGTAGGCTTTCCTAGTGGATTTCTTAGACTGTGTGCTTTCTTGTCGTTTTGGAAACTTCTTCTGTAATAGGTAATTTTCTTGTCACAGCTGGTTAAAGTCTCTAGTTTCTATGCTGCTTTGTGTGATTATCATACTGGTTTGTCATCCAATTATATAAGGTTATTTCAAGCTTTAAAGAAACAGGGTGAACTCCACAATTAAGGAGTTTCTGGCTTTTGATAATGCTGACTATTGTGGGACCAGTAATTATGATTTTTCTCATTGCATATTGATTTTCAGTGAAAAAGAGAGGCAGCAATGTGGTGTTTCTGAAGCTTGTGGATGTTTGTGGGCATATTTGGCGGATTTACGTGCTTCAGGGGGAAAATCTCATGTGCATTACAACCTTTTTTATGATTCATTGAAACACAATGAACCACTTTTACCTCCAGCGGCAGCCTTAGCCCCAACTATCTGGCCGCAGTTTCATCTTCGTTGGGCTTGTCCTTCAGAGGCCCAAGCTGGGGAGCTTGAAGATCAATGTAGGAAGATGGCTGTAAAATTCTTTGAACTTCAGAAGGTATTAATACTATTCTCTCCTCTATCTTCGCATTTTCATGATTGAGCACACCCTGAACCTCACAATCCCACCCCCCTCCTGTGTTTAGAATGGGAATGACCAATTTTGAGTGAAGTTTCTTTATGTTGTGGTGGCTTCTGGTTGTGACCAATTTTGAGTAACATCTTCACCCTCAGGGATCTTATCTTTATCCTGCCATCTGCTTCTGATCTTTTACCCCCAAATTCTTTTGACTCTGTAATTCCACTTTGTTTGCCTAGCTGTTACATACTGGCTCATGCACATAAGTCTGGAGTAACATCTGTTGTTCATTCATTGAAAATGACACGGTGAGAGTTCAGGTTAGCTTGAATTTGTGAAGTGGGGATATATTTTGACTTTCTAGTAATCTAGGCTGTAGATGATCAGGAGTTTTCTGGTAGTATTCTTGCTCCGGATAAATAGGGGACAACAGGTCACCACCTGCCCGTCAAAAGAAAATCAGTACATAGATATTATGCATGCGGTTTGACTTTGTTCTAGCACTGATATTTATGTTTCGGCTGTGTTTTATTTTTTTTTTAACAATGTTGTACATGTTCTCAGGCAAAAGAGGTAGCGGAAAGAAAAGCTAAAGAGGTTACAGCAGCCATGGACTCATTAAGTGCAGAGTTGCGACATGAGAAGCAGTTCAGCAGCTCGGCTATGAACCTTGCTAAGAGGGCTAGCAAGGAAAGTGAGGCCATAAAGCGAGCAGTACAGTCTTTGGGGTGCAAGGTTCACTTCTCAAGTTCTGGTGATTGTACTGTTGGTATTGAAAGCAACCCAGTAGATCCACAGAAATTCACATCTTCTCCTTCAAGAAGAGTATCAGGTAGTACTGTGCAGCATGATGAGAAGTCAGATCTATCTGTTTCTATTACGGTAATGACTGAGGATGTTATGGCCAACAATCCAATTGGTCAAATATGTGAAACGTTATGCCCATTACGCACTGGAGATGGAGTCTGTAGGTGGCCAGATGCTGGTTGTGCGCAGCTGGGTAGTCAATTTATTGGACTGAAGGCAAATTTTGATGCATTTGATCAGCTTTCTATTTATGATAGTTATTTCCGGTCTGAGTAGAACCCTGTGGATTTGAACCCAAGCATTAGTTCCAGCTCCACCTGCTGGTGCAGTACACGGTTGAGCTTCTGCTTTGGGCGAGGATTCGAACAGATTTAGACTTAGAAAGCTTTGTCAAAAGAAATTCTAGATTCTTTTGAAGCTCATCATCAAATAAAAAGAAATGCACTAAGATGGACCCTCGCATTGGAATGGGTCACGGGATTATTTGTACAGGATGTAGAGTTTAGCCGAGGACCTTCTTCGTACGTGAATGGAAGAGGGACGCAGTGGGGCAAGCTTGAAATATAACTGCAGAAGCCGGTGTCTATTATTTGGTCCATGTCTTCATAGTTTTTGACAAGGTGTTGGCCAGGTAGTTAATTACGTTACCATTCATTTCCTTAACAAGAGTAGCCTACTGTTTAGGTTTTGGACTAGTTATTCTTTTGTGACAGTTTTATATTGTCAACTATTTACACCGGGAGTGTACAGTTAATAAATACTTGTGCTAGTGAAAACAGGGTGACATTCTTGGTTTCTTCGTCTTCTCTTCGATTTCTTCAAGCAGCTTCCCTTTCATCCTTGGCATTAATGGCGCGGGAAGAAGGGTAAGAATGAAATTAGAATGTTAAGCAGATTCGACATAATCATAGAATACAATTAAAGAAAATCTTCCAGTTTTATACATAGCTAATTTATATACACAAAAAAAAAAAAAAAAATAGGTACAAAAAATATTAGCAAAGTTTAAATTCATATATTGAAAAGTAAGACAATCTGACAATCGCTATGTTAGTTGTGTTCTACTCTTCTCTATGAAAATAGATTTTCTTCAATATCAACAATTGAGGAAAAAAAAATTGAGATGGAGAAAAAAGGGGGGGAGGTGGATGCGTGACCTTCTTTAACTCACATGATGGTTCTCCATGTGAACCTGCCAGTGTATCGTCACGCCACCAAGATCACTGCCATACCTGATTGTTACTGAGGCCGATGCTCTCAAGGCTTAGTATTATGAGTTCCCATGTTAAAGAGTTGAAAGTCCACACGATAATCTAATAGATCTAAGAAAGGTAAAGTTGAAGAGGAAATTCTCTAGAATCTCTTTGAAGAGCATCTAGGTTTCCAAATTAATGTTGGGAGTTTACCTAATAGTCATTGTATATCATCATGTGTCATCACCGTGATGGTTCTCCATGCGAACTTGCTATCGTTACACCACCAAGAGCCTTGCCATACCTAATTGTTACTAATACTCTCAAGACCAAGTATTACAAGTTCCCACATTAAAGGGTTGAAAGTTTACACCATGATCCAATGGATCTAAAAAGGCAAGGTTGAAGAGTATCTCAAAGGATCTCTTTGAAGAGTATTTAAGGTTTCCTAATTAATGACGAAAGTTACCTAAATAATTATTGAGTTCTTAATTTTTTAATTTTTTTTTTATTATTTGAGATTATTTGCTTTCCTTTAAGTGTTTTGATCCCGAGATTTCAAGATTTTTTATTTATTTAGGACTTCTAATTTTTGGGATCCCTAATTTGTTTAGATCCTTAGGGTTAGGTTTGATTTTCTATTTTAAGGAAGCATTATTTCAATTGTAAAAAGACTTTTTTTTTTTAGAAAAGAATATAAAAAATTAAAGAAGACCGAGACAAATTAAGAATTTCAATAATTAAGAAATCTCAGGCAAATCAAGGATTCACACACTTAAAGAAAACCAAACAAAAAGAAATAATCTCAAACAATAAAAAAAAACTTTTGAAAATTAAAGATTTGATGACTATTTAAATAAACTTCCAACACTAATTATGAAACCCCAAATGCTTTTCAAAGAGATTCTAGAGAAGTTCTAATATGCTCTTCAACCTTACCTTTTATATTTTCAAAGAGAGAGGTCACCCATCTCTTGTAGCTTTTTGTATCCGGATTGAGCTACATACCTTAGCTTGCTATTATCCTAGGGATTAACCATATAGAGTCCCAGGTGTTGGCTTGCCCATACATACGCATTTCCTATGGTTTCTTCCCTCGCAGCTAGCACCAACATTTGACGACTATAGGTATATAGATATATGTAACGCATAGAATATAGACATATTTTTTTCCATCGTACTAAAGGGCAAATTCATGATAATCTGCTAGATGTTACTTGTAACAGCAACAATGATATTAAAGTGCAAAATTTTTGTTTGGTAATAATATACATTCCAAGTCAGCAGAATTTTGATTTGCTTAGTAAAGATTACGTTTGATATAATAATGACTATAGGTAGCAATTTCTAGGTTATGAAATAAAACGGACCTTGAAGTGTCGGTAGGGGCCATAACAATTGCAATTGCTTCTGGCAGCATGATCTGCAATAGTTCCACAAAGCCATCACTCAGCTATGTGTAAATACATAATAACGAGAGGAAGCTCACGGAGCCACTAAGAAATATGGAAATCTATAACCAGTTTCACCAAGCAAGCATTTAAGAGCCCATGTGTGAAGGTTTTTAGGACTAAGTTGGATCAGGACGAATTTCCAACAATCACAAAATTCATAATTCCGAAAGGTCTGAAAATTGTAATTCATTCTCAGTATCCTTGTCTACATTTCATTGGTTCAAAGCCAATAAAACTGCCAGCAGCAATTCCACAACAACACCCCCTACCACCTCTCTTTCTGAGGGGTTGGAGGTTTGAAGTCGGAAAACTAAAAAACTTACAACAGAAACAGAAGGGCGTAAACATAAATGCAATTCAAAAGAGGAAGAGGGCATAAACCAAGATAGTAACTGTCAACTATCTTACCGAATCTGAAGTTGACTCATACCTTGGGATTATAAGTGTAGTGATATGAAAAACCTTGTTTCTATACAATCACATGAAATTAGAAGTATGAGAAACAATGCCACCAACTTTCAAGCCACTTGTCGCTTCTTTTTTCCTGGCAAAATACAGCATCATTTTCTTGCTTAACCATTTAGTATTATCTGTGAACTTGCAAGAACACCGCATGTCTCTAAATTCTTCTCAATGTTTGCCCGAGTGAATCTCAAGAAAGCATCCATCATTTTTACAGGCTGCAAGGCATATTAGAGAAATAGCACCACACCATCAAGATCTAGAAGCAGATGACCCGTAAAAGTTGTAAGGAGAAATTATTAGAAAGGAATAATAACCAAGAAATAGACATGTTTCACACATACAGGAGTTGGTGAAGAAAACCTGAGAGTAGTCATTGTTATAATTCCATGAAGACTGACGCATCATGCTGGTAGGCTGCAGAAACATGCAAATAAATATTACATTCAGTAATTGAAAATTCATACCAGGACTAAGAAACAATAAAGAAAAGGAAAAAGAAGTGACTGAAGATATATGAGAGAGATTAAACTTCCTACGACTCCTAAGTACCAAATTAGGCAATCCAGGCACTAGCGAATGCCTTGTATTTTCAATTGTGTTGTTTTCTAATGGTTCTTGTGTTGGACTCAGATAGAGAATCAAGGATTTATAGCATATTGTAATTTGATTTTATCTAATGTACTTTGCATAGGAAATAAACATTCCTCCTCGTATTAGACGGACCCGATAGAGAGGATTCTCCAAAATTGATGAGGACAAAGAAACCTAAGCCAGAACAAGTGCCGATGCATAACTGGACATGTTCTTTCAGCATTCGATTTACTGGACCCACAAAATGCCACTCTTCTATCAAAGCCCCAACAAAATCATTCAAGCAAGATTAACACAGAGCACGAACCTTACGCGAAAGACGAATCTGTCAAACTAGAACCTCCCGATGGCAAAGCCAAGCGCGGAGTAGACCAGTAGCCACGCGTGAAGCGCACCCGAGTTGCTCCAGAACGGTTCCACACGAGAGTTCGAATCAAAGTTTCCCAGATACGGCAAACGGATCACCAATTACGCGTATCCGAATGGGCAACCGGAACGCGAGAGCATTCAAAATCCTCCCAGAGCGCGTTGGGAATGAACTCCAACGGCTATAACTTACAACTTGCATAACGTGGCCACCTGCCCAAGTAGGAACTCCGAAAACTTGAATGCAAGCGGACGAAGGCGGTGGGAGATCCTTCGTTATAAAACCTTTCATTCCATTGCAAGTCTGAAATATCTCATTCTGAAACTTCTGTTTCACTTCCTCACTCTTCCCATCTCCAGGCAAGAAAGAAGAAAACTTTTTTTTTCTTTCGGCAAAGGCTACTGCTCGCAGCATCTTCCCCTTTCAAGAGTTCTTTCGAAGCCCCTTTTCTAATCTTCTTTCAAGTATAGTTTCGAGGAGAAAGGAAAAGCAGCGCAGAGACGTAAGATGGCACTGCCGGCAGGATTTCGCTTTTGCCCCACGAACGAAGAACTTGTCACCAGTTATTTGTTGAAGAAAGTGAATGGAGAAGAACTGCCATGGAATGGAATAGCCGAGACAGAGGTTTACGGTGATAAGGCTCCTTGGCAGATTTTCGGTCATCTTGATGATCAGGAGGAAGAGAAGGTCTACGTTTTTACCAAGCTTAAGAAAGCATCAAAAAACCGAGTCACAAGAATAGCCGGGAGCGGAACTTGGCACGAGAGTTGCGGCGAGAAAATCTACCAGAATCGGACGGAGCGGGTTATTGGGATAAAGAAGCTGTTTTGTTTTAAAGCAAAAGAGGGTAATTCCATGAAGAAAACTAATTGGTTGATGCATGAATATTCTCTTTTTGGGGAGCAAGAAAAAATTACAGATTTAGTTCTATGTGCAATTTACAAGAAAGCGAAAAAAAAATAGGAATCAAAAGAAGCTTTGAAGATCATATTTTTATTAGCCAAGAATCAGCCACCATCACCTCTGTTCAGACTTTGCCCTTAGAAACCCCCGAAAGTTGGATTAACACTGACATGCTGCTACTCCAAGACGGAACTCGACAAGGAAAAAGGATGTGTTGTGATGTCGAATATGGTTCTGAAGCCTTTGAGACACCGTCTGACTCTACAATTGAATATGGGCCACTAGAGAATATAGTTGATCCCGAAGAAGATAAGGAAGTATCTACTATGCAAACATTTGGGTTGGAACCTGACACAAGTGGTTATCTACTAACATCTGAGGAGACATCTATTTCTGATTTTCATGCATCCTATGGTTATTTGCCACCACTACCCTCCCCAAAAAGTGGAGATTGTCAGTTTGATCAATGGATAATATCAATTTTTGATGATGAATTGTTTTGATTAGATTGATTGTAATGTCATGTTATGAGTTAAAAATGTAAAAGATACAAATTTGATAATGAGATTTTGTGAATATTCAACATTTAGCATTCTTTTATTTTTTATTTTTTATTTTGAAAAATAAGAATATGAAGATCTTATATGGAAAATATTCTCTCTCTTTTTTGAAGAAAAATAATTTTTGTTCTTATAATATACCGTGATGTATGAGGAAAAAAAAAATTGAAATGGAGAAAAAAGGGGGGGGGGGAGGTGGATGTGTGACCTTCTTTAACTCACATGATGGTTCTCCATGTGAACCTGCCACAGCGTATTGTCACGCCACCAAGATCCCTGCCATACCTGATTGTTATTGATGCTGATGCTCTCAAGGCTTAGCATTAGTAGTTTCCATGTTAAAGAGTTGAAAGTCCACACCATAATTCTATAGATCTAAGAAAGGTAAAGTTGAAGAGGGAATTCTCTAGAATCTCTTTCAAGAGCATCTATGTTTCATAATTAATGTTGGGAGTTTACCTAAATAGTCATTATATATCATCATGTATCATCACCGTGATGGTTCTCCATGCGAACTTGTCACCATGTATCGTCATACCACCAAGAGCCTTGCCATACCTAATTGTTACTAATACTCTTAAGACCAAGTATTACAAGTTTGCACATTAAAGAATTGAAAGTTTACACCATGATCCAATGGATCTAAAAAGGCAAGGTTGAAGAGTTTCTTAAGGATCTCTTTGAAGAGTATTTAGGATTTCATAATTAATGACAAAAGTTTACCTAAATAGTTACCGAGTTCTTAATTTTATAAGATTTTTATTTTTTATTTTTTTACTGTTTGAGATTATTTCCTTTTGTATGGTTTTCCTTTAAGTGTTTTGATTCCAGGATTTCAAGATTCTTGATTTATTTGGAACTTCTTTAATTTTTGGGATCCCTAATTTGTTTAGATCCTTAGGGTTAGGTTTGGTTTTCTATTTTAAGGAAGCATTATTTCAATTGTAAGAAAACTTGTTTTTTTTAGAGAAGAACAACTGAAATGATGCTCCTTAAATAAGGAATCAAACCTAAACATAAGAATCTAAACAAATCAAGAATACCAAAAATTAAAAAAGTCCAAAACAAATCAAGAATTTCAATAATTAAGGAAATTTCAGGCAAATCATGAATTCAAACACTTAAAGAAAACCAAACAAAAGGAAATAATTTCAAACAATAATAAAAAAATAAACCTTTCAAAATTAAAGATTCCATGACTATTTAGATAAACTCCCAACACTAATTATGAAACCCCAAATGCTTTTCAAAGAGATTCTAGAGAAGTTTTGATATGCTCTTCAACCTTACCTTTTATATCTTCAAAGAGAGAGGTCACCCCTCTCTCGTAGCTTTTTGTATCCTCATTGAGCTACATACCTTAGTTTGCTATCTTGATTATCATTAATTTGCTATTTTGTATCTTCTTTTTATACCAGTGATTGACAATAAGAGGTCCCTACGAGACAGTCACCAAATTTGCTTGTTAAACTTTCGAAAGCTTACTATAGGCCTCCATACGTCTAGAGCTTCTGACAAACAACTAGCTGGAGTTGCCGAAAGCAGTTTGCAGCCATAAATTGCTGCGGAATTGGCTGAGAGCCCAAAGCAGGATGAGACTACCCAATTCTCCCAATGTCAACCAATTTTGTAGTGGTTTACTCTTTCTCACGAACCATAATGCATACTTGCCTGTTGGTTTGTCTACCGGAGAATTTTTTTTTATGGTCACTAACATACAAGACTCGGATCGCAAATTACACATGATAGTCTGCACATCTATCCTTTGTGCCTTTGCTACATTAAACGGCCTCTTAACAAAAATGATCTTAGGTTTGCATTAGCTTAACGATTTACTAGGCATTGATCCACCAGCTTTTACTCATTCACAAAGCCATGCCATTACCTTTCCAAATACAGGGCCTGATGATGCAGGTGAGAAAGTCACCAGGCGTATTGCCCATCAAGGTTTTGCTTGTAGGATGTAAACGGATACGTAAAATACGAACTGAACTCGAATTTCATAGTATGAGAATCAAACCTCAAACGACTAGGGAACCCGAATCACAGTGAGGATTAAAACAAAAGCATCTCTAATTGAACACATCCATGATTGGAAAACGCATAGAAGGATAGAACGAATTCATAAAAGAAATTGGATAACTTGTCAGCCTATAGGAGAAAAACAATTATCTGCTAGTTCAGTCACCTGACTAATTTGTATACCCACCGTCAAAGAAAAGTCTAAGTATTAGAATTGCTTAACATATGCTAATGATAATAAACCTATTCAACATCTGAAGGCTCATCATTCTTATTGTCAGAAGATCCCTTTTTGGTCCTCTCCTGCCATCTTGCCCATATCCACCTCAATACAAGGAACCCTCCAAGAGCATAAACCTGAAAGTGGACAAACAATATCCATTAGCATAAATTTTGAAACAGAGGTAGAGGGAGAGGAAGAGGAGAAACAAAACTTTAGTTTTCCCAAAAGTTAAGGTTTACAACCATCCTTGAATTTATTACCCGACTTCACTATATATGAAAGATACAAGGTGTAATATATGAGATATGTCATTACTAATAGTATCATTCCCACTCTTCCGCAATCATCAAAAGTCTCCCGCAGCTCTTATTGATCGAACTATGCCTTCACTTGACTCACCTTTCTCGACACAATATCTTTACCTTTAGCAACTTTTCCAACGCATAAGAACAAACCAGTGGGTGAAACTGCTTTTTCCACGTATTTCTATCCCTTTATTCCTATTGGAGACTTCTTTACCGACAAAGTCAAGGAGGGCTTCATCTTTAACTTCCTCCTTTAGTGACTAAAGCGAATTGTGAACAAAAGTAAACCTCTAAGCAAAGTTTCATCGGAAAATCAGTCTTGGCCGTCATAATCGCCTCTTGCAATCCAGTTCAGAACCTCCGATTTCAAATATCCGAATTATGACACTTATCACAATGTGACATCCTACGGAAGCGAGGTTTCAGACTGCATACAAACAGGTACACACACAGACGTCCGCCAACAAATGGAAAAAACAAAAGAATCAACGAAGGTTCTTCTAAACTAAGTGTATTTTCAAGAACTAACGCACCATGCTTTTAAACCCTACTCTAAAACGTTGGACACGACAATTCCACCATGGCGTTTCTCAATCAATCAAACAGCGACCATACAACACCATATTCTAATCCGTTGAATAAAATCTCCCAGCCAACAAACCCAATTTTCAGAAACAGAAAGAAAAGAAGAAATCCACATATATACCTGCCAGAGAATAACAGGATTGGATGTTTTGGCAGAAGACTCTTCGGCCTCAACAACGAGAGGGGCGGGAGCCACCGGTCTCCTCTCGGTAAATTTCACCACGTCGGGCTTGTTAACCCTATCTTCTTGTCCTTCATTGGCAACAATCACAGTTCCTCCTTTCACTTCCTCTCCGGCAACAATCTCAGGCTTCGGTCCAGGTTTCAGGAATGGTAATTCAATCTTGAACTTGGGGAGAAAAGAGAAGGGGCCCTTAGACGCCCCTGCGTCTTCTTTACTGCCGGCGATTTCGGTGTTGCTAGCCATTGTCTTGTGGGGGAAAAAGGATTTTGGCAAAGGAGCTTGCTTCCAAAGCGGCGGAGAAAACAGAGCAAGACAAAAGAGGGGTTTCTGGTCTTCTTAAAGGTCCGAGGTGGGCTCTCCAAAGCCTCAGCCCGCGCCTTATCAGCACTGAAACTTTCCTATTATATATTTTTTAAAAGGTATTATATTATTTTTACCATGTTTATTATGGTAAGTTAAATATAATTTCTAAAAAAATTAAAAAACTCAATTTCAAGTCAAAACTGTATGAATCTTTCTTTTTTTAATAAAAAGTATACGGATCTTATCAGAAAAAATAATACAACGTTAACATTAAGCCAACCCTCATTCCGTGGACTGAGGAACCATGAGCTGGAAATTCAGGTGAATCCAAACCGTCCATACCGTGTACTAAAAAACCATGAGCTGGAAATCCAGGTGAATCTTCACCGTCCATACCGTGGAATTCAGCCGCATGGAAGATCCAAAACAGCGTGGGAATTTTCTTGGCAAAGGTATATTCCATCTGTCGGGTCGATTCGCTCCCTGTGCAAAAGTCTTTCGGTCCTAGACTGTCATCAGACCCGCTTTCTATAAAGCTCAGAATCCTTGCCCAGACGCAGAAGAAGCAAATCTCGGTCAAAGATTTTCCCTTGCAGTCCGTTTGAGTCTCTTTCATTTCATCTTCCAACTATCACAAAATGAATGCGAATCACTTGCTCCTTGAAGAGCCCATAAGGATGGCCTCCATCCTCGAGCCTTCAAAGCCTGTGAGTACTCCCTGATCCTCGTACTAGTGCTAGTTTTTAGTGTTCTCTCCGTACTTCGGTAACGGTAAAATCGGTGTTCAAAGACATGGAAGGAAATCGCGGAGAAATTTATTTTCTACTGTCTTGCATTTCGTTGTTTGCACAGAGTAGTAGCAAAAAGTTGATTTGCTCCAGTGATGACGATTTACTGTACGTTGTGTTCATTCCCTGATGAATAGTGCTCCTGATGTTCGAGACTCTGACTTTGTTTCACCCTCGTAGGATGAACTTTCTTGCTTTCCTCTTGTAGATCCCCCATATGTAAACCAAACGGAAATATTTCCAGATTGATTTTCTTTTCGGAGGAATTTGGTTGTGGTTGAACAAGAGTTTAAATCTATGATACTAATTCTGGATTGGTATATAATGTGTGCAGAGTTTCTTTCCAGCTATGACGAGGATTGTCGGAACACTCGGTCCGAAATCACGATCGGTGGAGATAATCACCAGTTGCCTGAAAGCCGGAATGTCCGGTGCTGCCCGCATCTGTTCACTTGTCTGAAAATTGAGTTTTATAGTTTCTTGTCGCTCTTCTTTCACTGATTGTATGTTTTCTAGTTGAGAGAAAATGATTTCAACACTATATTTGAGTCTTACATCGTTGCTTAAGCGGGTTCTGGAGACCACTGCAGCTAAACTTGGCAGTTTAGGCGCAGTTTACTCAGAGGTTGAATTTCCTTGGTCATAGATATTCAGGAAAACATTCTATAAATTCTTCTTTTGATGGCATCAATACATTAATTGAGGAGCCCAGGATTAACCGAGAAATTAATATTACTTGCCTATTTTCTATAGTAATTTTTATTTAGTAATGCGGTTTCCCTTTTTAAGTTTTACAGTAAGCTTGACTTGTTTTTAGGTTAATTTGACATTTTTTTCTCAATTCCTTTTTCTTTGTAAATGCTAGTGGCAAGGTTCGATTTTTCATGGGGCGATGCTGAATTTCACCAAGAGACATTGGAAAACTTAAAGGCAGCAGTTAAGAGTACCAAGAAGCTCTGTGCAGTAAGGCTAACGTTATTGTACAAACAATACTTTCATATTCGTATCAACAGCACTGTGTTGTCACAGATGCAAATTCAACTCCTTGCGGTCATATCTAGCTGATAATTAGATTTTTATGAAATGATTTGCTATTCTAATTTACTGATTCAATTCTATGCTTTGAAGATTGCAGTAATGTGAACATAAATATGTGTTTTTTATTTTATTTCAGGTAATGCTAGATACTGGGGGTCCAGAGTTACAAGTTGTCAATAAAACTGCGCGCCCCATTCCTCTTCAAGCAGATACGTTGGTTGTCCTGACACCTGACCAAGAAAAAGAAGCTAATTCAAATCTTTTACCCATAAACTTTAGTGGTTTATCAAAGGTCAGCATTTTCTTCTTTCATCCTATATAGGGGTTTCTGGCTTCTTAAAAGTTTATCAATTTGGCCACAACTGGGGCCGTTTCTGGAATATATATGGATTTTGGTTCACACATGACTAGCTGTTTTCTGTTCTGGAAAATATCCTCCTAGATCTGTGTCTCTAAAAGATATGTAAGTCTTCTAGACCTACTCAACTTTATACCAAAAATTGGCTGGCATAGCTTCAGGCGGTTGAATTTATGCTTCCATGTCATTTCTTCTCACATGGAGCTATCAATTGTCTTCTTTTTGTTTGGTGAGAAGCATCTAAGCTTACATTGGTTTATACAAATTCATTTACTTACCAAAGGGGATATGCAGCTGAGCAAGTACTAGAAGTATGAATTGCACTGCTATCCAACTTAAACGACTGGGAAGTGAGACGAGGCAAAGGAATCTGAAAGAGTTTTTTCCCCAAAAGTCCTTTAGTTCTTGGAATTTTCCCATATTCTTTTTTCTGGATGAAAAACGTGACAAATCAAACAAAGAGAAATAGATTATTTACCTTAAAAGAGGCCTGTAAATAAATTCTGGGAAAAAAAATCAATAATTATTGTCTTATTTGTAAAAGAAAATAGTGTATGCTATAAAAAATTTATCAGTTGTTTGGCTATTCAGGAACAATTTTTTTTTTTTTTAATTTGAAGTGCCGTTTATAATTTTTTGATTTATTAGAACTTGCGTTCTCATGGTTTTCCCTTTTGTTGTATACAATTCATAGAAGAACAAGGAATCCAGGAAAGACTTTTGACTTCCAGTTGTTAGTTACTAAATATTATTTAGTTTTGTCAAACTTGATCAGGGTTTTACGTGATTTGTAACAATCGTTGATTAGGGTGGTCAAGATTCCTTGCCATCGATCTCCCTAGATTTTTATTCTGTATCTTTCTAAAAGATTCACTGAATGTTTGGGACTCTCAAATTGGCCTAAATCACTTACTCGAATGCCTTGACTGAGTAAAGACTTGTCTTCTAAGCAGCACTATTGACTGTATAGGACATAAAATAAGTCAACATCTCAAGTATAAATTCGTTAAATTAAGAAAAGGTTTATGTTTTGGAACTCTTTCTGCTTCTGCGATTCTTTAACATTTTTGAGCTACATCATTTTTGTTTTTGTTTTTTATTTGAGTACATAGATAGAAATTTTCTTTTGTTCCACTATATCTTATGTTTCCATGAGAGTTGACAGAAACTCCTCTTTAGGGTGCATTCTCGCAAAGAATTTTATTTCCCGTTCCTCCTTGTTTACTTCTTCAGTTATTAGGAAGATATTTAGAATGATATTCTAGTTATTTATCTATCTAATCTACTACATGATCTTTGCAGCCAGATATTAATTAGCGTTGTTGTTTTGATCTTTGCAGGCTGTGAAGAAGGGAGACACTATTTTTATTGGTCAATACCTGTTTACAGGAAGTGAAACTACTTCTGTGTGGCTGGAGGTAAGGCAACTTAGAAAATTGAGTTCATCAAGTCCATGCTCATTCGACATGATATTGAACTATAACATTAGGCTTGTCTAGTTACCTACTCCCATGTCAGAGTCATCTGTCTCAAATCATGTGCTTCAAAAGAAGACCAAAGTAACTAGATTGGTACTTGGCTGTCAATCTTGAGTTTGCGTCATCTTCTATACAAGCAAATTTGAAGAAACCTCTCGAAGTTGGTGTTATATAGTTACGTAATCTGTGAAGTTTTGCTTTCACAATGCAGGTTTCTGAGGTGAATGGTGATGATGTCGTCTGTTTGATAAAAAATTCTGCTACCTTATCTGGAGCATTGTATACGTTGCATGTCTCCCAAATCCGTATTGACTTACCTACACTCACTGATAAAGATAAGGAGGTAACTTATTGTTTTGGACCAGGCCCAGCTATGACCATTATTTGTTGACCTAATTTATATACTCGTGAATGCTAGAAAGTTGTCATTGAATTTTGTCTGATATATTTCACTGGGGAACATAGAGTTAAAATGAAATTTTCCAACATTTTTAATGAACGATTCAGCGCTTGTTGAGCTAAAACTTGGTGCTTGTTGAGCCTTTCCTCTTACTAATTTAAGCTGTCAGACTGAATTTCTTAAGAGGAATGACCTGTTGGCTTACAATGCTTGATTATCATTTTTTTTCTGGTAGGATAAAAGCCTTTCAGTTTTATTACATTAGGCATATGTGTCTCGCAATTCTATTCATAGTGACAATGGACCCTACTTTTCGGGTATTGTTTCAAAAGATTATGGCTAGCCAAGTCCTTCTTATTATCCATTGATTAATTAGGACAGACATTCACTTTAAAAGGATGATGTCCGTGGCATTGGCTTCTGGAGTAACTATATGAATAAAACTGGTGTGGTATCAACTCTAGGAGATCTTCTGCATTCTGACTCAACCAAAGTCACCCAGGCTTAATCCCAATAAAGTGGCTCAGTTCTGTGTTTCCTTGTCAACTAATTGAGTGGTCAGATTGCGGTATTTATGTTTTTCAGAATGATATTGTAGACCTTCTCTTTGCCACACTAAATTTTTCCATGAAATTGTCTTGATATTATCAGGTTATAAGCACATGGGGTGCTCAAAACAGTATAGACTTCCTTTCATTGTCATATACACGACATGCAGAAGATATTCGCCATGTAAGGACTGTTCCTCCTGGAGGGTCTTGTTTAGTTTATTCTTCTTATTTCACTTCCATTATTTTTACTGCTCCCGCTACCCCATCCCCATTTTAGGCATCCTGATTCTTTTTCTGCTGCAGAGTTTACTGCATTCTTCACCCATTCAACTGACTACTCTTGCTATTCTTTAGGCCCGTGAATTTCTTTCTAAGTTTCGTGATCTCAGCCAAACTCAAATTTTTGCAAAGATCGAAAACGTAGAGGTAAGCTGCATGCCCTATTCCTACATTCACACTGTGGACAGATAATAGGCACTCTACCAGTGTTGTGGGACCCCGCTTCTGGGTCTAGGCAACTTGGTGGTTGGAAGGAATGGAAGTATCCTCACCTTGTTTTCTTGCAGGGATTAATTCACTTTGATGAGATCCTACGGGAAGCAGATGGTGTCATTGTTTCTCGTGGAAATTTGGGACTAGATCTTCCACCAGAGAAGGTAGTTTGAAATCTGAACATGGATAAAACATGGCGTTGCTCTTGTATGTGTGTGTGAGTTGTGATTAGCTGTTAGAACAAAAAATGATGGTGCAGCATCACAGGGAAAATGAGCCTGATAAGCCTACTAGTAGATGGATTAAGTCGTTTGATTTACTGGTCACTATTCAGGGGGATTCCAGATACCTTAAGTAGAGCCATGTACAAATTCCAGGTTTATACTGTAACTAAGGGAGGGGAAGTCATATATAGGATTGAGTGTATTGAGTTTTCAAAGCTGCTACATTTCACCATCCAAGCCCCTCAATTGCAACATACAAATAACTCTGATCTGTGTATTCACTTGTATTCTTACGAAGAATTTTACATCCGCACTACACAGCTGCATGCCTCTGTATGCTAGTTGAAGGAATAGACTAGATTCTGTTTGCAGTGGGCTTGGATCACTCGTATAAGCTAATAACATGGGCTGACTGTTTGACTCTTACATCGGCACTACATGGCTGATTGCCTCTTATGTGCTATTTAACAGGCATATAGTATATTCCATTTGCAATAGCCTTGGATATTGAAGGAATTGGCATGAAAAGCTTGATTTTCATCCAATGCCCAGCCAATAAGTAGGACAATTTTCTTTATAAGAACAGGCATTATCATGAATCATCTTTTAACTGTTAGGTGTGTTTGTGTACCATTGGTGGAATTGTTATGACTTTCCGGTAATCTTCGTCTACACATTTCTCAGGTGTTTTTATTTCAAAAGGCTGCTGTATACAAGTGCAACATGGCTGGAAAGCCTGCTGTGGTTACTCGTGTTGTGGACAGTATGACTGACAATCTAAGACCGACTCGTGCTGAAGCAACAGATGTTGCAAATGCTGTATTAGATGGTAACTTTCAGAATTTGGAAATATAACATATTCCATATTTATTTTGGGGAATAGCCATTATGTTTACTGTCTATTCTATCTATTGACTGCAAGAGAGTTTTTTGGCACCTATTTTATTTTCTTGAGCACCACTGATACCAGGGGTGTGGATGTTCACCAGAATCTTATGTTTGTTGCCTCTTTGTTGTCAGGGTGCGATGCAATTCTTCTTGGTGCAGAGACCCTTCGTGGATTGTATCCAGTTGAGACCATTTCCACTGTTGGAAAGATCTGTGCGGAGGCAAGTCTTGCTACTTTATTTTTTAGGCGGTCCATTTCTTAATCCCCTATCGTTCTCTTTCTATCCTGTTTCCTCTAATTTTTATTTTTATTTTTTAGTTATTTTTGTTTCCCTATTTGATGGTAAAGTATTGCCTTGCAACACAATTTTGATTGTGTAAGTCCATTTGCCAGAGTTGAAGCAACACTCTTCTAATGCTAACACTCTTTGTTTTTTGCGGTGAAGCATCTCTAAGTTCCCACACTTTTATATTCACTTATGATGCTGTACGGGCATCGGGGTTAGTTTAATTCCAAATCTGCACTTTCTCTTCTGTTTAGATTCTTCGTAATCTATTTTGCTATCAGTGCTTCCTTACAAGTGACAATATGACTGAAGCCTTGATAAGATCTTCTACTTCATTCTTTATTTTATTTATTTTCGATTCCATTCTCTTCATGCAAGTTTCCAAGCCTAAGAGTTGATTAGTCATGGTAAAAGTTTCTTTCGTGTGTTGGCATTCGTGATGCCCCTGGCTCTGTTCAAAACCGTGAGATCCTAAGAGTTACGAGTCCACTTGGTGAAAAAATCTTTCATGGGTTGTCATGTGGTGACTGCCCTTGCCTCTGTCCAAGATATTGATACAGAAAATTTTAATCCAGTCAGCTTATCTCATAATGGTTGCTTCAGTTATAAGTTCTTACTTTGTGGTTTTGAAGTTAAATTTTCAGTTTGTTTGCCCCATGTTTTCTAGAGCTCTTCATTTTATGGATAGCTAATGAGAGACTTCCTCTTTATTATTAAGCATAATGCAGTTTTGTTAGTGACATGGAAAGCAGTTATCCGTTCTCTCTTTCCACCTAAAGTTTGCAGGACTACTATGTGCTTTACATGTAATTTATTGTCTCTGACAATTTGATCTCATACAATTATGGTCCTTTTTCCTGTCTTTCTCTTTCGCCCTTCTTTAAAATATTGCTATTGTATCTGGCATGCATGAACCTTGGCTAGTGGTCTGATCCACACGCCTTATGTATGACACTGAGAATTTTTAAGGTTCAGAGAAAATAAAATCATTGTTCTTACTATGATGCACACACCATTGTCTGAGCTCAGGTGTTAGTTCTTATGTGGAAAGATCTCCAAGGAAGTCTTATTTCTCAATTAACTCTTTTCTTGCCACTTTATATTGCGTTTATTTAATTTAAACTGGTGTCCACAGGCAGAGAAGGTTTACAATCAAGATCTGTACTTCAAGAAGACTCTCAAATACGTTGGAGAACCAATGACCCACTTGGAATCTATTGCTTCCTCTGCGGTACCTTCTTGTGATGTTCCTGTGTTCAACCTGTTCTACTTACCATAGTTTAGATTAGTGGCACTGGAGTTTTTTGTCTACTTTTGTTAATAGATGATAAATTGAGTTTCTGGTGAAAATACAATCTTTATTCCTTATTTTTAGGTCCGTGCTGCCATTAAGGTGAAGGCCTCTGTCATAATTTGCTTCACTTCATCTGGAAGAACTGCAAGGTCCTTCTCTCTCTCCCTCTCCGTCTCCCTCTCCCTCTCCCTGCCCCTGACCTTACCTTTTGCTTTTCATGTTTATATTGTCAATTGAAGTGCACTCTTAACAAGCAAATATGTATCAAGATTAAATTGAAATAGGGTTGGATAGATGTACTTGGGTTTCTTGATCACTATTTGGGTGTGTTAGCACATAAGTACGGAGAATAGTACAAAGCACAAGATAACTCTAATTGTACAAGCGTACTGTATTGCACCCTCTCAAAGTGACAGCTTGGACCAAGAAGTAAGGGAAGGTGATGGAAGTTCCTTTGAGAAAATATCATCGAGCTGGTTAGGAGAAGGAACAAAGGCAGACATGATTGAAGGCGTGAACAAAAGCAGCTGATCGTTGCAAATTAGGAGCATCATAGACTGGGAGTTCAAACCAGATAAATTTCAATATCCAATTTGATGGTTTACAATATTGTAATGGAGAGGCCAAGAAAGATGAAGAGGCAGAAGAAACCATAAAGAAACCTAAAGAATGAGAGTTGTTTGATGTGGTACAACCCTAAAAAGATGTTAGTACATACGTTTATTTTTTAATTAACAGGGACTAATGCATAGTTCAAAAGTACAAACCAATTGTAGTGGTACAAGTTAATCTACTATGAATTTTTTTTAGCATGATCTGGAAATTTAATGTTTGATCAGTTTATGATGCTCAAAGAGGGTCTATTGTGAAATTTCCTTAAAAAGTAGATAGGGAAAATATGTGGAGGGAGGTTGCTTTCTCTTCTGGCAGTGGAAATTAAGAAATACATGGATGGTTTTGTATGTTTGGAAGTGGTGGGGAGCTGGTCATCTGTCTTTGACTCCACTCCCAGAAGGGGTATTTGTCATTTGTGTTTCCTTATTCAGAGTTTTATGGGAGACATCAACAATGTGATTTAGCTGCATACATATTCGTAAGGGAAATTTTTTGAATAACTTAGTGAATCTTGTTCGTGCAATTCACAAACTAGATATGGTGTCATGTTAATACATAGACACACGACATTCAACTGAAATGGTATCTCATCCTCAGATGTCAAATAAAGTCATGATATTTTTTTCTCTGTGGGGACACAAACCACGGCCTTTTAACTGGATGGTGATGCTCCTGCCAGTCCATTTGCACCACAGGGGACTAGATGAGAGAAAATTGGTTGTCATAGAAATTTGGAATGTCGGTCCCTTGTGTGTCATTAGGGAGCTTGGAGACATCTTATCAAGTCTTTATTTTTGACATCGTGTGTGCCTAGATGTCTTTCTCAGGAAGTTTCCAACCCTTTACTACACTCGATGTGTAGGATTTTTTGACTTTGAAGTTTATAATTTTTTGAACTTTAAAGGAATGTAGTTGAATTACATTCCTTGTGTATTCTAGCGTTCTCCTTTGTCTGGTAAACTTATTTTATTTTTTGTAGAAAAAATGCATATGCATATCAATTCTGTATCTTGACAATAGGTTTGAAACATATTTATTTTTCTCTTCCTTATAAGGGTTGAGTTTTGATGATCAATAACATTGTTTACAGTTTTTCTGTGACTTTTGCACTCTCTCCTGAATTTTAGTAATTGGATCACTTATATTTTTTCTTTTCTTTTAATGCAGGTTAATTGCAAAGTACAGGCCTACGATGCCTGTGTTATCTGTTGTAATCCCTCGCCTTAAGACTAATCAACTCCGCTGGACTTTTACTGGTGCTTTTGAGGTTATTCACTGATTTATCTAGGTTTTGCATTGCGGCAACTTTATTTTTCCATGTTTTTAGAATAAGCTATATTGAATTCTGTTTTTCTTCCTTGTCCCTGTTATTGCTAAGTTATACATGGATCTACGGGGTCTTGATTTTTCTTCCTTGTCCCTGGTATTGCTAAGTTACATATGCTGCATCTACTGGGTCTTGATCGCATAAGCTCACCTCCATTTTTTCCTTTCTAGGCATATTAGTGTTCTTCTGGCAAGTAATTTGATGATAAGAATGGAACATTGAACTTTGTCTTGGTCACTACACTATTTTTATTGAACTTTTTATTTTAATCAGTTTATTTCTTTCTGGTTAATGAGATCAAACTTGATTTCATAGCATTGGGGAAACAAGCAGTCACTTGCAGTTGCTTATTATGCTTAACTTTCACTTTTGTTGTCTTCTATGTCTGGGCAATGGTATTATTTGTTTGAATCTAATGTTATTTGATTCTGTGCGCTCTTGCCTTAAGTATTGCATGATTTGTGAAACCGAATCTAATAGTTGATGTCTATTCTTCTTGTGATTCTGTGGCAGGCAAGGCAATCGCTAATTGTTAGAGGCCTTTTTCCTACACTTGCAGATCCTCAACATCCGGTAAGAATTATATTTGGTGATTGAAATACCTGATTCACCAAAACCCAACACCACCAACACCCCCCCCCCCCCCCCCCCCCCCCCCACCCCACCCAACCCCCCGCGAAAAAATAAAATAAATAACTAAACAAAAAAATGCAAAATGAAATTTAGTTTTGCAAATTGAATTTCACTGACGTGGTAAAGTTAATTTATGAAACTGCTCATTTTACAATAGAACCTGTTTTATGGAACTAAAATTTGCTTACACTTGCGTTCTATCATCCTTCGTATTCTTAGCCTTTTTCTTCTCTTTAACCTATGAAACTCAAAAAGGATTTGATCTTAGTTTACTAGTTTTTTTATTGCACTTTAGATGAACTAACACCTATGGTCTATTTTGAAATTAAGGCTAAGTTTCATGTGCACTAAACTTTTTGTATTTTAGTGTTGTAACTTGTGAAATGGAAGTGAGTAGGTACAAATATGCAGCCATTCTAAGTCTCTTAGTAATACGTATACTAGCATTGCATTGGGTGTTTACATCTCTCAATTTAGGTGGCATATTAATGACTGATTTTCTGTTTTGAAATAACTGGTTGTCCCTTCCTCAGCTTTTTTCTTACTACCGTATTAGATAAAGTGAAAGATGCCGTTTTTGCAGGCGGATTCTAGGGATGCAACAAGTGAATCGGTTCTCCAGGTTGCTCTGGATCATGGCAAGGCTTCTGGTATTATAAAGCCCCATGATCGTGTAGTTGTCTGCCAGAAAGTTGGTGATGCATATGTGGTGAAGATCATTGAGCTTGACGATTAGAATTAGTACTACACTCGGAAGGTTAATATAAAAAGTTGGTGCGTCAAAATACCTATATTTGGAATTATATAATGTTTCTAGCATAAATATTAACCTATATTTGGAGTTGTATAACGTTTCTTGCATAAACCTAAACGGCCAGACAGTTTTTGAGCTCTTTTTCCTTTTTCCTTTTTCTTTTTCGGCAATAAAGAGACTAAAACTATTAACTTAAGAGATAAGACAGCACGGTTTACCATGAGATTGCAATATAGCAAATTGAGGCCAATATTGACAACATTAGAACTTAGTTGTTTCATTTTTTTTTGTTGTGTGAATTGAGGTTGATGTTATTATCTTATCATCAAAGTTCTATTCGTTATTTTGGAATACAAGGTTTTTTTATGAGTTTTTTGGGTTTAATTCCCTTTTTTTTTTATTCATGCAAAACGAAGGTCATGAATAAAATATCGTAATCAATGAATCCATACCACTATCTAGTTATTTATGTTATAATGAACATGATATTGGTTGAACCATTAGATTAATGATTGCTTTGCAACTCACAGGAGCAAAACCATTAATGGTATGTTGGTCTCCAAGTTCACGACTTTGTTCGCGGAACATATTATGTGCAATTATAGCTTTGTGCATTAATCAATTCCTGAAGGTTGAGCGAGCATGACCTGTTTACTAACTACAAAGGTTGAATGGTAAGTTTGTTGTCACGATGTGACATGCTTTAACACCCCCCTTCCCTCTTTTCCCTAGCAAATGTCTACCTATTGAGATTTCTGGTGCATATGAGAGCCATCATTTTCACCAGAATTAAAGATACTGATAGGTAGCTTAATCATGTGGGGAAGCCATTCGGTTTGCACATTCTCTGATAATAGTTCCCTACCTCTTCTAGCTTACCCTGTTCCAGGAGGGTACGTTACTAGAAGAATGTACAAAACAAGGTAAAGCAAAATCAGATATCCAAGTAATGCAAATTCCTGCATATGAAAGAAATAAATCTCAAAAGTTTCCTAATATATGTCAAAGTACGAAGGTAAACCAATAGCAAACTGGTGACAGAAAGAACCAATATCACCTTCCCTTCTCCCTCTAGGGGTAACCTATATTGAAAAGAAACCAATGATGTATATTCACAACATTGGCATGTATAAACAAAAGGCAACAGGACAAAACACATCAATTTTTGAAAATTGAGTGCAACGCAACAAACTCTAATCTTATTGATCAGGAAATTGGCAACTCATGGACTCAATATATATCCTCTATAGTATAACCACAAAAGGAAAATCAAGCAAGACTCAATGAAAAAGTTTTATGGAACAAACCATATATAGTATAAGCCATCCTCTTCATGTCTCTGAAGCCTACCCAGGAGCTCAATTTGCAAAATTCCACCAACGCAAATAACAGGATTTGGAAGCTTGAATCTCTGCATCTCACTTTTCTATTCACGAGGAGGTCACTAACAAAGTCAGCTATTTCCAGACGTTTTATTTTCAATACTGCTCAGCAAAAAACTAATAGAAACAAAAGACTTAAATCGCAGGAATGATTAAGTGGCCAGAGAAATACTTTTATCATCCAAACTAATCATAAAAACCACAAAGCCCTTAAGAATATGCTAGGGAATGTAATCTAAAAAGTCCTCATTAGTTTGCTTCTTTGTTGATCTTAGATTTAGAAGGGCACGTCTCACAAAGGAGGAGGTTACCATGGCTATTATGCATTCATAATACTATCAACATGGCAAATAGGTCCCATGTAGTAAAAGACTATCTAAGAAAGTTGGATTAGAAGTCTACATTGAAGATAAAGTCATACAAAAAGCATCAAAACAAGGATTGACACAGAGTAAATAAAAGTGGCTCTGAATATTTAATATAACCTTTTACATGTCAGCAAAGGTCTATGGCCGTAAAAGAAGCCTAGAAAATAAATAAAGATATCCCATATAATTGAAGGCATGATAAGAAGTACAAAGGATAATTCTTGTATTTGTTAGTAAAAGATCAATTGCAATAAAGGAGCATGGAAGCAATAAAGAAAGAAGCTATGAGTCCTAAGAACTACTTTGTAAGTATTGAGGAGAACCATTCTTATAAGAAGACACTAACAATATATTGTCTAAGGTAGAGTAATGCAAGATATGTAAGTTTAAAGAATATGTCAAAAATCTTAAAAAATAATATTTTTTGGTAGCCACCCCCACCTCTTCCCCCCTCTCCCAACTCACCCAAAAAAAAAAAAAAAGGTTAAAACAATTCTTTAATAAATTATCTAGCTCTTTAGATGAGATCTAGCTTTTGGGATAAATTATCTAAAGTAGATTTTTTAGAAATTAAAGATTTCTACAACTTTGGAATCCTCAAGGAGTTGTATGAAAATTTCAATGGAGTATGATAATCCTAAATTCCAAACCAAAGAGAATGATTTAGCCTAAAGTAAGGTTTACAAAAGAAGGCTTTAAAAGAAAGGTAGCTGTTCTAGGACTCGATGTCCCCTTTTGAATACAAGGGTTCAATTTTATGGAACAAAAAAGTTATCCAACTATATCCAGCTATTCCTCCTTTCTTGTTTTCTTTTGTTTTTTTACAACATGTAGAGTCCTTCCCTTATTGTTTCTAACTCATTTATTGCATTTGATCTATTATAGACAAATATAGGGACTATTCTTTGTACTTCTTATCATATCTTCAATTATATGGGACTAATTTATTAAATTTTTAGATGTATTAAGTATTCCTTTGGGGCCACAGAACTTCATTGATATGTAAAATGCTATAAGTCATTGAGAATCATTTTTTTTTTACTTTGTGTCAATCCTTCTTTTACTACTTTTTGAATCACTTTATATGCAAAATCGACTTCTTCTGCAGCTTGTCAAAGAGTCCTTTACTTGCCACATGGATAGTACTGTATACAAAATATTTTGGACAAAAACTACTTTTCCTAGTAATTGTACCCAAAAAAGGCTGTGCATATATCCTATGTTTTTTTTGGTACACCAGCTAATCAAAATGTTATTTTACCAAAGTTAATTGGGGTCTTCTTGGAAATCTCTTAATCTCAAACCAAATTCCAAATCTAGTGCTTACTTTTTGGTACACCAGCTAATCAAAATGTTATTTTACCAAAGTTAATTGGGGTCTTCTTGGAAATCTCTTAATCTCAAACCAAATTCCAAATCTAGTGCTTACTTTTTGGTACACCAGCTAATCAAAATGTTATTTTACCAAAGTTAATTGGGGTCTTCTTGGAAATCTCTTAATCTCAAACCAAATTCCAAATCTAGTGCTTACTAAACTCTTCCGATGAGAGTGCAGGAAAGCACATGGCATTAATTTGAAGAAAGCTTGGCAAACAAACATGTAAGCAACAACTGAATTTTATATAAAAGAACACATAAGGCTGGAGCTGTATCACAATGCCTTTTCTATGAAATAGATGCTACTTTTGTTTTATAGCTTCTAAAAGATTATGAAAAGCCAAAATTGGGTCTTAGTTATTTTTGTTTCCCTATTTGATGGTAAAGTATTGCCTTGCAACACAATTTTGATTGTGTAAGTCCATTTGCTGGAGTTGAAGCAACACTCTTTTAATGTTAACACTCTTTGTTTTTTGCGGTGAAGCACTTCTATAATTCCAAAGATAAAGTTCCCACACATCTATAGGCACTTATGATGCTGTGCAGGCATCGGAGTTAGTTCAACTCCAAATCTGCACTATGTCGTTTGCTTAGATTCTTCGTAATCTATTTTGCTATCAGTGGCTTCTTACAAGTCACAATATGACTGAAGCCTTGATAAGATCTTCTACTTATTTTTTATTTTATTTATTTTTCGATTCCATTTTATTTTTCTAATGTGACCTCTTCATGCAAGTGTCCAAGTCTAAGAGTTCATAAGTTATGGTAAAAGTGCCTTTTATGCGTTGGCATTTGTGATGCCCTTGGCTCTGTTCAAAACCTTGAGATCCAAAGAGTTACGAGTCCACTCGGTGAAAAAATCTTTCATGGGTTGTCAGGTGGTGACTGCCCTTGGCTCTGTCCAAGATCTTGATACAGAAAATTTTAAATCAAGTCAGCTTATCTAATAATGGTTGCTTCAGTAATAAGTTTTTACTTTGTGGTTTTGAAGTTAAATTTTCAGCTTGTTTGCCCCATGTTTTCTAGGAGCTATTCATTTTATGGATAGCTAATGAGAGACTTCCTTTTTATTATTAAGCATAATGTAGTTCTGTTAGTGACATGGAAAGCAGTTATCCTTTCTCTCTTTCCACCAAAAGTTTTTAGGACTACTATGTGCTTTACATGTAATTTATTGTATTTGACAATTCAATCTCGTACAATTATGGTCCTTTTTCCGTCTTTCTTTTTTGCTCTTCTTTTAAATGTTGCTATTGTATCTGGCATGCATGAACCTTGGCCGGTGGTCTAATGCACATGTCTTATGTATGACACTGAGAAATTTTAAGGTTCAAAGAAAATAAAATCTTTGTTCTTAGTATGATGCACACACCATTGTCTGAGGTCAAGTGTTAGTTCTTATGTGGAAAGATCTCCAAGAAAGTGTTGTTTCTCAATTAACTCTCTCTTCTTGCCACTTTATATTGCGTTTATTTAATTTAAACTGGTGTCCACAGGCAGAGAAGGTTTTCAATCAAGATCTGTACTTCAAGAAGACTGTTAGATATGTTGGAGATGACCCACTTGGAATCTATTGCTTCCTCTGCAGTACCTTCTTGTTATGTTCCTGTGTTCAACCTGTCCTACTTACCATAATTTAGATTGGTGGCATTGGAGTTTTTTTGTCTACTTTTGTTAATAGATGATAAATTGAGTTTCTGCTGAAAATATAATCTTTTCCCCTAATTTTAGGTCCGTGCTGCCATTAAGGTGAAGGCCTCTGTCATAATTTGCTTCACTTCATCTGGAAGAACTGTAAGGTCCTTCTCTCCCTCTCCCTCTCCCTCTCCCTGCCCTTGACCTTATCTTTTGCTTTTCACGTTTTTATTGTCAATTGAACTGCACTCTTAACAAGCAAATATGTATCAAGATTAAAATTGAAAGGATTGAATGTGTCCAACAGCAGCACAATCAAAATAGGGTTAGATAGATGTACTTGGGTTTGTTGACTAATTTTTGGGGCTGTTAGCACGTAAGTACGGAGAATAGTACAAAGTACAAGATAACTCTAATGGTACAAGCCTTCTGTATTGCACCCTCTCAAAGTGACAGTTTGGACCAAGAAGGGAAGGTGATGGAAGTTCCTTTGAGAAAATATCATTGAGCTGGTTAGGAGAAGGAACAAAGGCAGACATGATTAAAGCCATGAGCAAAAGCATCTGATCATTGCAAATTAGGAGCATCATAGACTGGCAGTTCAAACCAGATAAATTTCAATATCCAATAAAAGAAGCCAAACCACAAGTTCAAAAACCAATTGTCAGCCTAAGTAATCAAACAAAAAATGGGATTATTGACTTGTTTATCTGTGACAAAGTAATTTTTGAGTTGTACATGCTGATAAGTGAGTCTGCGAGATTATGAGCTTCATCTATTATGACAACGTCATTCCTCAAATTGAGACCAAGTGATTCCCGTGATAACTTCGATAGAAGAGACTGATAGGGCAGAACCACAAGATCAGCAGCAGGCACCATGCTTAGGGAGCCATAATATGGACAAGTCCCCATATTTCTTCCATGGTGAACAAGGTCTTCTACGGGCGGTCTCACTGGTAGAAGACTATATCAAATGATCTTCATATAACCCACACCTGTGGCTTCTAGTTATTTTAGTGAAATGAAGAAAAGATGCCCTATATACCATAATATATAGATGGCTAGTGATAGAAAGCAAGAATGGATAACATTGAATCAATACTCCAAACATCAATAACAATGATCTCAGATTTCTCAAATCATTCCAATTCTTGTTAAATTATGCACCAAATCATCTTCAAGAGGAGGAGAAACATTTCTGGATGGTTAGATAAAACACCAAAAAATCAGCCAAGGTGGATGTGTGATGTACTTGATGACATCTAACTAGGAGTCCCCATTTTATGTGGAAGTCACATATGCAAGTATTTCCAATATTTAGTCCCTAAAATTTCGATACAAACAGACCAAAAAATATTCAACTTTGAATAACAGGGATGATGACGACGATACTAATACTTTCGGTAACTTGATTTTTGAAACCTGATTTTTCTTATTTTTCTGAAGTTCCAAACACCGGTCATTAATTCGAGTGGAATTTCCGAGCTTTGACACCTCTGAAACACAGATCCCATGAAGAGTTTAAGATCTGTAACACAATCGTCCCAAAAAAAAAAGGAAAAGGAAAGGCTCATGCAAGAAAAATCTACCAAACCTTCATTGATGTAGAAATTCTTCCTCGATCCCAAACACACAACTTTCATCACATTACCAAATCCTTCTCAGCTTGCAGAAATTACACAACTTTCATGTGAAGAAATTCTTCCTCGATCCCAAACACAACTTTCATCACATGAAGGTTTTGGTAATGTGATGAAAGTTGTGTGCTTGGGATCTAGGAAGAATTTCTGCATCAATGAAACTAAATCTTCATCCTTCACGCCGCCTCTTCTCTTAACCTTCACGCCGACTCTTCTCTTATCCTTCACGCCGCCTCTTATCTTATCAGATTTCCGCCTCTTCATCCTTCACGCCGCGTCTTATCTTATCAGACTTCCCCCCTCTTCATCCTTCACGCCGCCTCTTCCCCCGTAAGCAGCAGCGGGCCCTTGTTGGCCTACTACTGAGGCCAAGACTTGTAAGGCGCTGAGGCCGGTTTCCTTGGCACCAATGTTGGCAGTCCAACGCCGGTCAATTTTGCGGGTGCGTGACTGGGCTACGAATGGAATTAAATTAGGGACCACTCGGATACGAAAGCCTATCACTCTGATATCAATAAGCAGTCAGGGTCCAGTCAGCCAACCAAAACGGTAAGAAAATATTCGCCCCATTGCAATGAACTACAAATGATACTTAGAGTTTTTACTCGCCCCATTGCAATGAACTACAAATGATACTTAAAGTTTTTTATTTTTATTTTACACAGGCACCTGGGAAAGGGGAACAGGTATTCAAACCTATGACCGGTGGGATTATTGATCAGAATTTGACTAAAAAATGCCAACTATCGGTTAAGCTAAGCCAAATTTTAGTTGATCTTCATTAAATTCGAAATGTTGGAAAGATCTGTGCGGAGGCAAGTCTTGCTACGTTAGTTTTTTGGCGGTCCATTTCTTAACCCCCCCATCGTTCTCTTTATATCCTGTTTCCTCTAATTTTTAATTTTTTTTAGTTATTTTTGTTTCCCTATTTGATGGGAAAGTATTGCCTTGCAACACAATTTTGATTGTGTAAGTCCATTTGCTGGAGTTGAAATAACACTCTTCTAATGTTAACACTCTTTGTTTTCTGCGGTAAAACACTTCTATAATTCCAAAGATAAAGTTCCCACACTTCTATATGCACTCATGATGCTGTGCAGGCATCGGGGTTAGTTCAACTCCAAATCTGCACTCTGTCGTGTGTTTAGATTCTTCGTATTTTGCTATCAGTGGCTTCTTACAAGTCACAATATGACTGAAGCCTTGATAAGATCTTCCACTTATTTTTTATTTGTAGAAGATGAATTTGTTCAATAAGTAGAAAACAACTAGAATTTAGGTCTAGTTTTAAGATACATTTGTTAAAGCACATATTCATTCAGTTTGAATTCGTATATACAACCTACATAGTAGTAGCTTAGGGTAAGACATGCTAAATCCACCAAAAATGGAAACAAAAATGGGGCTGGCACGGAACCCGCATTTCGTCACTAAGTAGCCGTGGAAGTTTACTTTGCAGTCGCAGCAATAACATATCCGCCGGCGCTTGCCCTTCTCCTTCCCATCCACTTCCCTCTTGCTTCTCTCCAACAAGGTTAGAGTGCCTCTGAAAAACGTAAATCCGCAGGGCCGGGACCCAAAATCCCTTTCTGGTCGTTTATCTTGCCTAGTACAACAGGTGGCTCCGGAAGTACACTCTTTTCATCATCCCTCCACCCAGTTCCCTGCCACTCTCTCTACAATATCAAGAGAAGCCAAGTCAAGCAAATAAATCAATTATTGAAGAAATTTAAAAAGATTATCGGGGTCAAGCGGGGAAAATGACTTTCTGCATCACAAGAGCTCATTTTATAAAGTGATAACTTGAAGTCCACCACTTATATTAGTATTGAAAAAGAAACTTAAAAAGATTTCCTTCTAATAATTTAGAGAAAGTCATTCTTGGGTTTGAATATCTGAGAAAACACATCATCCCTTTTGCAGGAGGAGGGTGTTCTTATCATACTCTTTGCTAAAGTTTAGAAACACTTGCCTCATCGTGACTGTAAGTTGTCTCCGGCAACAAAGGGGTCGTTATGGGGGGGACAACATCTGGATCTGGCTTTTGAAATATAAACGTCGTATAAAGACCTGTAAAAGGGACATGCTAAACACTCATAAACTGCTGAATGGATGAGTAACAAGTGATAAATGGCAAAGAGGGAATTCTGCAAGTACATAATGGAGTGTGAATGCATACCTAACACATCATAAGATCGAGGAAGCAGTCGTCCTCTGGGATCAACAAGGTTTGAACCAGAATTTATTAGCATGCCTGCAAATTGGGCTCTTTTGGCAACAATCAAAAGAAGAAGAATAAATAATAGGGCACTTGGGATCATAACTATTTTAGTTCCTTTCAGAACCTTGCAAGGAATTTAAGAAGCAAAACAAATCTGCAAACCTGTTGTCATCATAAAATTCAGTTAAGTTCTGAATCTCAACATACTCAAGACCAGCTTCTCTTGCAAGCCTGTATTGTATATCACAGAAGTTGACCATCAGACATATCTAAGCCAACATCAAAGCTGGAGAGCATTGTAATTACTATAACAATTTCATCAGTGGCAATGCAAAGAAATGTGAGAATACCAAACAAAGAGTCACTTGAAGTTATTGAACTTCACCATTAGAATAATCTATAAAAACAGGGGGAGAAGCTCAATGATATGTAGCTGATCAAGATGGACTGAGAGTAGCACTCTCCATTTTTGGCAGTTTATACAGCTGAACGAAGAATAGAACCAAAGAAAGAAACATGGGTAATTTTGTAACATGGTCAGCCAGAAAGTATTGACATCACACTAACAAAAGCCTAAAATCCTATAACCAGCGTCAATTCCTTTGCAAAAGATAAGATAGAAACAAACCTGATAAAACTTGGAAAATGAACCAAGCAATGGGTTTCAGCAGAAAAATCACTGGAAAATTTCAGTTGGTATTTCTTTCCAAATAACGGGAACCTAGAAATGGACAGTTTATTGGAATGAGTGAATAAAAGAAAAACGATAGAAAGCCTGAATCCAAAACTCATACATACTTTTCTTCCTCAACTTCAAAGGTGATCATGTAGCTCTCTGATCGAATGCAATTGGGAACAATGTTTGGCTTCATATTGCTGCTTTTGTTGTGGTAAGCTTCAACATTCTTCTGATACTTTGCCCTGAATTGCCATAAGATTAAGATTGCTGTTACGACTCTCCTTTTACACAGAAGATCTCACACTATGTTAATCGCTACAATTATAAACTAGCAATGTCATGGATAGAACAAAGATGGTGGAAACCTGAGCTAAAAACTAGAGTACTAGCTCAAAAAACAATGTTAAATCATTGAATCAATACATATAGCCAGTGATAGCGTCAAAACTTTCTTTAAAGTTTGTGTTCCATTGAAACATGATAAGCCCTAGATGAAATCCTTTAAACTCAAAACTACAAACCTAGAACAAGTCCAGATACCTAGAGAGAGAAAGCAGCTTAAAGTTCTCCATAATTTCGTTAAAGCATTGGTCTCAGTCCACAAAAACTAAAAAGGAAATGGGAGTCACAGAACAATATACAACCTTTCAAGGATATAAAAAATGAACTAAAGGAGGGAGAGAGAGAGTATTGACCACATGCAGGCCCCATTATCATAGTTTAAGTACCACGAAAGCTACCAATGTACATAAGTAATTAATCAAATGACCAAATTGCAAAAGAAAGCAGAAAGCACTAAGTATTTAGCTAAATACATGCAGATGAATATACAAATCAAATCCCATTGAAACTAACAAATATTCCAACAACAACAGATCATCAACAATGCCATTTCATACCATATTGTAGATGAGTCAGGAGTAATACCAAAAAAATAACCCCCTGGTTTCAGCAACGAAGAAACATTTTGTAGAAGTTTCCTTGCTCTCTCCTCAGTTTCAAAGCACATCTGCAAGCATAAATGCTGTTTATGATTGGGCCCCAACACTATGAGGGTAAGTACAGAACCATGAAGGGAGAGACAGACTGAGACAGAGAAAGGCCGATATAAAACCTGCAAATGCTGCAAGCAGCACACTAAATCAGCCTGAGCAGTCTTCTCCTGTAAATGCATCTCTACATTTTCCTGCCAAAGAAATAGACTGTTAAGGAGGGGAGAAAAATTTCCATGAAAGACAATCTGGATTAAGATCAAAAGAGCCAAAGTCCCAACTACAGTACATTATTTCATCCATGCTAATGAGTTCATTGCAACAAGACTCATACGCCTCAAAGAAAATCAATGATACATCTCAAGAAAGACCAAAAAGAAATTTCTTGCTTGAGTAGAAAAGGTAAATAACCAAATACAAAAGGACCCTTCATCTCTATATTAGGCTTGCTTAGGTAGAGACAATAGTCACAAGATGCAGCAAAAGATTTTCACAAACAGCAAGGTTCTGATTAAGACGGACATAGGAGAAAAGGTTAAACAATGACTTGCCTCCTTTCTATTTATTTCCAGCGACAATATTAACCATCAAACAAATGGTTCGCTAAAGAATAACTCTTTTCTCAGGAGTAACCGCAAAAAAAATGAAATCATTTCAAATGATCATCTTAAGTATATCATAAAATAGACACATATTATAATGATTATTCTACAACTACAAATGCCTCGATTGATTTAAGATCTTCAAAATGCAAATGCAGTATTAGAATATAGCCAACACAAAACTAGCAACAAAATAAGATACTCACTTATAAAAACAGGGAAAATGAAAGATGAAAAAAGAAAAGAAAAAAAGAAGCAACTTACTGAGCAAGGGTCAAGCTCAAAGAACTCAGCAGTGTAAGCCTTCCTCTGGCTCTCCCACGCCTCTCGTATTTGGCTTATTCCAGACGACGATACATCTACAAGGTTATGAAGTATTTCACTTCCAAAAAAGCTGAAAAACAAGACCCAAAACCTAAAATCTGGGAAAAAGTAGAAAATTTTTTATACCGATTCCCATGTAATGCCCAATCTGCGCATCGTCCCACTTGTCCGCGTCCAATCCCCCTCCACAGTATAGCTCGCACACGGTGACGTAGGGGTGGACGAAAATCTTGATGAGGGCGGTTTTGGCGAATTCGTGGAGGCGATGGTGCGTCGACTCGGTCCTGGGCACCGCGAGCTGACTCATCGTCTTCTTTTCCTGTCTCTTACAGACCACAGTGTTCTGGAAGTGGGGAACCAGGGAAACGACGAGGGGGAGCGCAATAACAGTGGAAATTAGGACTTTTTTATTTCTCGTTCCCGCTTACCAAAGACAGAATAAATACTAAAATTAAAAAATTAAGAAAAACACATATTATTTTCTTTGTCTTTTTTAACAAAAAATAAAATTATTCATTAATAGATTGAATAAATAATTCCCATATTTGTGACTTTTTTTAATTTATCTACTGTTTTAATTTTTTTAAAAAATAAGACAATACCTTACAAATTTTATTAATACTACCGATAACTATATTTCAAATAACTATAAAAATTAAGACATAACGTTAATCTTTAAGAAATAGCAAGATTATTATTATTTGCAGATACCTAAAAAGTCCCCCGGCATCAGGGGGCGAGTAGAAAGTTGGCGTCCTGTTTATCCATTTTAAATTGCGAGTTACCCGGGGGAGTGGCGACAGGGAAAAATGACCCGGCGGCAAGATCGAGCCGAGAGCCTGGTAGAAGCGGCGCTTGGAGTCCTCAACACGGCGGACCCATTCGAGAAGGCCCAGCTTGGCGACTCAGTCGCTTCCCAGTGGCTCCAGGGAACCATCACGCAGCCCTACGACCCCTCCCTGGACCTCCCCGTTCCGGATCGTCCCGCCAGGCTCTCCAACGTACGTTCACTCCCTAATGCTTTTGATATATATACTGTCGCTGTTTAATATAATAAGAGATCATCATTATTATAACAACTGGGATCCCTTAACTTCTCAGACGTCCAAATAACATGTGATTATAGGCCTCAACTGTCGCCACCATTTTAGTTTCTGAGCTTGAATGCAAAACCCTACTCTCTGCTTTCTTGCTGCCTTCCTTCCAAGATGTTCAAATGTGTATTATTTGTAAAAGAGATTCATCTTTGTTGAACGCTGGAACCGAGGTGATAGAAGTTGATAAAAATAGTGGATTTCTGCAACTATGTTATGACTCCTCCACTGGATCAAATGTTCGAGACCTCTGGTTTTTGGGTTGGGCATCTCTAAGCTTGGCTTATAATTATTATGTGACTGTAAATGGACGAGTATAAGAGTCATATTAAACAGTTATCGTACCCATTCATTAATAGTTCGGCATATTACTTATAGTTCAACAAGACATTTAATGTTGTTATCATCCGAAGGTTACACTAACTTAACTGTGGGGTTTACAAGGATGTGCATAATATGTTTTTTACAAATCTTAAAGAATCAAATTTCTCCAAATAAATTTTACCGTGAGATAGATTTTATTTACAGGATTGCAAAATATCCACAAGCATATACTCCCAAGAGTAAGTATATGATACATTGATTTTTCTAATAGATGTTATGTGAAAAAATATTAAAAGGTATAGGCTTGGAATTGCACAAGACTTCACTATGTCATATGGTCATTATAACCAACTTATAATTTTATGGACTAAGATATATACAATTATATCTTGCCAATTCAGTTGAACAGATGCGAATAAATCCTGTGCAAGGAAGAAACATGACCGTGCTTATTGTGTTATACCAATTTTAAACTTGCTGAACTTAATGTGGAAGCTCTAGATATGATCCTAAATGTTGTTGTGTTTAGCAATCAAAACTCAAATTTATACTATGGCCTTTAACAGGAAATAGATTTTTATGATCAGGGAGTAGAGATGACATAAATACTTGAGTGTATCAATGCCAAGGAAATTGCAATGCCCATTGTAATTATAAGCTATTTGTTTACCATGTGCAGTTCTGAAATGACATCCCACGGCAAGCATTTTATAACATGTGCAAAAGTTGAAAAATGGCATTTGTAAATAGAAAGAGTATCTCTAACATATCTAATATGATATATTTCCTACCTCCTAATAGTAGCATTGATTAGGCTAGTTACAAATACTAGCTTGCTGTGTATTCAATTCTGGTCTAAATGTCTAATTATAATGGCAATTCACTAATTTCCAGATGGATAATATTTATATATTCTCACAGCAATTAAAAAAAATAAATAAATAAAAAATTCTAACATGAAATTTAAGGCGTCACAATAGATATGCACATGAAATTATAGTTGTCCACAGATAAAAGTCTTTAATTAAAGTGAATGGAGTTATTTGTATCCATCATCCTTTGTTTTCTTATTTGTATTTGTTCAAGGGCTTTTGGAGATATTCATTATTGTTCTTTGAGGTTTTCACTTTAATCTTCTTGAGATTATTGATCATTGTATACAAAGTATGATAAAATCATAGAAAATTGAAATGAGAGCTAAACAAGCAACTTGAGACGCAAAAATGTCATTATCTTTGAGGAAATTGAGGCCTTTTGCAGTTCTCAAAACCTTAAAACCAGTGGCAGATGTTGTTGTAAAAACTTGTCCCCATCCAAGATACAAGAGTTTAGTTTTTAATTGTATGGCTTTGACTAATTTCCATTAGTAATAGTTGGTTCTAAAGCTCCACTAGATAAGCATCTTTCTTCCTGGTTTTTTCTCCAATATATAACTACGTAACAAGTATTTTGGTCATATTTACGATTACTCTTAGGGATGGTTACTTGCATATCTAATGCCCAGTTACTACTTTATGCGAACTGTTCTGTGGGATTACATCTACGAATCTTTTGTGTAGGTTAAGTTGGTCTCACCAAGTCTTATGCCGAAGCTTGGAAGAGCGGGTAGCTTACAGAGTAGGCAGGCCATTGTGCATAGTCTTGTACACACTGAGAGCTGGGCCATTGACTTGTCTTGGGTAATATTCTTTTAACTTGTCTTCTTTTGAGCTTTGTTCTGGGAGTTATTTTATCTAAGACTTAATTGTTTGAAGTGTCACTAAATGGTCTTTGTCATGACCTAGACAATCACTATATACAAATTATAGATAAAAGCAGAATTCTATTGGAAGATAAACATATGGAGTAGCGTTTGGGTTTGGATTAAATATAATGTTTTGAAATTCCAACCTTAAAAAAAAAAGATAATTATAATATTTTAGATTTGGACTCAACAATACTAATCACTTAGTTTGATAGTTATATTACTCAGTATGGAATTCCGTGATACATGAAACTTCATTATATTCAGAACATAGTTTTTAAAGATATACTGTAACTCAAATTTTATCTACTTTTTCCTTTGTCATATTCATTTTGTCCTTATCTTTGAGGGAAAATGTGAGGAGCCAAGCCTTGCTATGTACTTAATCCTTTTGATTCATATATGTTTTTGTCTTCCCCTTTGGATGAAGAAATTTTTTGTTCATTCCATATCATGCATCATCTTTTGTTCATCTGTCATGTGAATTTGTATTCTTTTGTAGGATATAATAGCTCGCTTTGGTAAAAAAGCAGCAATGCCAAGAGAGTTCTTTACCGATTTTGTCAAAGTGGCTCAGGATGAGGGCCGACACTTCACTCTTCTTGCGGCACGGCTGGAGGAGCTGGGTTCTTTTTATGGAGCATTACCAGCTCACGATGGCCTTTGGGACTCCGCCATTGCTACTTCCAATGATCTCTTGGCACGTCTCGCAATTGAACATTGTGTCCATGAGGTGATTTTCTCGTTACCAACTTTCTTGCTTTGAAATGAATTTGTTCCAACAAATATGATCTAGATTTCGTTACAGAATATATCACATCTGGGATAACCCGGTGGGTTCCAGCTATTACTTTTGATCATTTAGTTTTCCCAGGCTGGTAGGTCAACGATTGAGGCAGAAGTTGATTTCATATACTTTTGAGTATATAATTACAAATCTAGTTTCTAACGAAAACCGAGGCTATTAGACTTGCTACTCAGTGCAGACGGTAATTGATTATTTTGTTCACACAGGAATCTGCTTGTTTAAATCCATCATCCTGATTGCTGGTGTAGAAGAAATGGAACCATAGTTAGAAATCATGCAACTATTTTTCTGGATTTTTGAGATTAATTGATTCCTTACATTTGTGGAGATGCCTCCATCTTCTTGAATTTCTCCAAATACATATATACTTCCATCCTGCTTGCTTTGTGGAGTTCAAACATTCCGTCAGTGAATGATAGTTTGGTGAATCATAACCCAGTTGGACTTGAACGCAGGCTAGAGGAGTAGATGTGCTGCCCACAACCATTTCTCGGTTTCGAAATGGAGGTGATAATGAGACGGCAGACTTATTGGAAAGAGTGGTTTACCCAGAAGAGATTACCCATTGTGCTGCTGGCGTTAAGTGGTTTAAATATCTTTGCCAGAGGGCTGAAAATCTTGCTCAGGATCAGGGCAGTGTGGGATATCCAGGTGGGGCAGGAAAGAGTGGAAAAATGCTGGAGGAAAATGAAGTAGCTCAAAAGTTTCACTCAGTAGTGAGGACGCATTTCAGGGGATTACTGAAGCCACCCTTCAACGAGGAAGCAAGGAAAGCTGCTGGCTTTTGTCCTGAGTGGTACGAACCACTTGCTGTGAAAGAGGACAACATTTTTTAATGGGCAAAAATATTCTGATATTGTTTTTGTTTTTAGGGCGTTGGCAATTGTTTATTGTATTTCTCCTGAATTTTAAGAGGCAAATACGCTTCTTCTTCATTTTTGGTAAGGCAGCCCACAATGGGATCATAGAAATCCGAAGGATCAGTCTCTTAATGAATAGTGTCTTTGAATCTGGGTGGTTTCTTTCTCTGGAAACAAAGGAAAGTGCAAAAAGAAAGAGTTGTCTAGTTGTTCATTCTTCGCACATAAGGCTACCATGTTATGTGGTGGGACTAGTTGAGTATGCGATTGTGCTTATAAATTGTGAACATAGTATAATATGCGACACAAACATTGGAGAAGCTAATGCCATTGTACAACGAAATTAGATAATTGTCCTTTTGAAGCCTGGAACATATCGCATTACACCTTTGCATGGTTCGGCACTTAAAAAAAGAATTCTTGGCTGTTAAATTCATGGTGACCTTAAATCGGGGTCTTGTTTTTGTAATTGATCTTATCTCAAATATACAATCAGTCTAATAACAAATTATTTTGTCACTTAGCAGTGGTAAATTAGCAAGAACTCTAACTGTAAGGTTTGAAGTTCAACACTCTATGTGTGTGAGTTGGGTACATACGTTATATTAAGCTTTGGTCTCATTTATTATTCTTCAAAATGAAGCTCAAAGCTACACCATTATAAGAAAAATCAGAACCTAGTAATTGTTGTGTTTTGTCTGTCCAGAATTTTTTTGAGTTACACCTTTCATCACAGTTATCTTTGGGAAGTCTCAATACCCAATTCAGGGGTCTCCTCTTGTAATTATAAAAGAAGTCTTCGTATATCAATGAAATTTGATCGCAAAGCTGTGAGGAATGCATCTGCAGGAAAAACGTGTAACCTGATAAGCAAGTACTCAAACAATATGAATAGCGACGGAAGTATGTTGCTGTGGCTGTCTACGTGGCCTTTTCATTGCAAGTAAGTCTCTTGAATAGGCAATCAACAGGACATCAGAGGACAAAAAATTTTAAACAAGAAATAAAGTATATCAGAACCCTCTATATAATTGTGTTTGCCACTGAAAACAAATAGAAATTAGTGGATATTTCAACTCCAAGCTTCACTAGTTGCCAGTGGCATTATGACATTCCAGAAAAAAAATGGTCTGTCAGCCTACTGGTGGTAGCCAACCTATCTCATAATTATTCAAGACTAACATAACTACAAAACCAGAAGGCATGAGAAGACAGCGAAATAGTTACTATTGTCCACCGTGCAAGTGTTCGCAAGATTAATCATTATGAAGTAGTATCCAAAACCAGGAGGGATGATGATTGGTCTTGAAAACCATATGGATATGTGAAAAGATTCATATCGTATACTGCGTTGGAAGTGAAGATTGTACCTCCAACTTTGCCATCAAAAACACGATGATCAGCAGATAACGTTAAGTTCATTTTTGTGGCAACTGCCGGCCTCTCAACTCCTGTATAAAAATAAATGTCATCTAATATGGTATTAGAATTTTTTACCATCACTTCCAGTTACTGTTTCAACAACTTTGTTGCCTCTACCAACAGCAAGGATGCCAGCCTGCAGGAAATGAACAAAGCTTCATAAGACAATACAGCTACACAAGGCATCCACTAAATGTAGATAGTCAAATCTAAATTTCCCAGCATCTAGAAAATGGCTTTAAACAACGATGTTGGCAGAATAGTCTCCCACATATTTCAAAACGAGATCTTTAATTTGAAAGCACCCCAAGATTACGTGCAACTTATGTATTCAAATTCCTGAGCCTAGGGTTTCCTTCACTAGGAAACAAGCCATCCAGTTTCCAGTAAATGAAGAGAAAGATTATTGACCAAACAAGAAACAACTAGATTTAGATCACCAGAGAGAAGAGAGAGAGAGAGAACCTGCGGGGGTTACTATTGCTCAAAAATTGTACACCGGAAACATTCCCAAGTTCGAGATGCCGCATAACAGTTATGAAGGAAAGTTTAAAATTGATCCTTTTAATAAAAGTGTATATGTAATTAGGTTCAGCGTAATGATGACAATTAAAATAAAAAATTTGTGAAATAGATGATTGTCGAAAACTCTCAAGGAATAATACAATTTATTTTACCTAAAAGTTCCCCCTAGGAATTCATTTGGCAAAAGCTTCCCTGCCCTTGCTTTCTCAGCCAGTTCCTTTACCTGAAGATCAAAAATCAGCAAAGGAATTGATAATGATTAAAATTAAAATTGAGATGGTTAAGAAGGAAAGGAAATGAAAATAGATTACGTTCTTCTACTGGAAAATAAAGTGGATTTATAAGAATACTTGATTTCTGGATCCAAATTCCATGTTCGAATCCCCCGTCCCCCTCCCCGGGTGCGTGAGTATAAAAAAAAAAAAAAAAAAAAATCCATGTTCAAATAATTACCATTCTGTTTTAGATTCCATACTAATCGAATTTCATTAGATATCATAGCAATCAAGGGGACATAATTAACCGGTGCATGTTTCTAAAGTGCAACTACGTTTAAGCAGATGATCTTTCCCTTTGAGAAAAGAGAACAAACAAAGAAATACGGGCTCAAATCTGATAAGGAATCCAAAATGAATTCATCAGACCAAATTACTAACAGATTACCTCCAGTGATATCGATGATATGGTCTTCTGGTCTGCATTCCTCACGATTGGAAGATTACCTCCAATCCCTGAAGCGATGTAGTATGATCAGGCACTGTTTAAAATTTTTTAGGCTTCAAATACCAGTCTCATACCTTCTCTGTCGCTACTGCAATGGAGATGTCAACAGAATAGTCTAGGAAAAACTTACTTTTTATTATATACAGCCAAAATTATAAGGAGATATGAATAAATTTTTTTTTTCCCAGTCAATCTGACAGATAATAATACACAAGGAAAATCAACAAATAGATATTGGTGCAGAATTTCAATGAGGGTAATCATATGAAGATTTGATACCCCCAAACTAAAAAAAAAATCCATAAGTAGTCAGATATATATCTACAATACAACTTTTGAAACAGGACTTGACATTAGTATAAGCCAGCAGTAGAGATGAAGCTCCACAGTAATCAATGGACAGACAACAAGCTAGAGGTTGCTGGAATGGTAGAAAAGGCAGCAGTCAAACTCCATTGAATTGATAGCAAACAAGCACACAAAGTGCCAGAGTCTGAACCCTTGTAGTCAGATGGAAACAAAAAGTACTATTTCACAGTTCATTCATGACTCCTTTAGATCAAGCTGACATCCATTATTGACTATCCAATTGAAAAAAAAAAATTAATGAACTTAAGGTAATCTTTTCCATTCTTCATTTTATAGTTGTGTTCAAATTGAAATTTCCTGTCCACAAAGTATTCATTCTTTTTGCCATCAGAAGTTCCTGTGAAATAAAAAAGAAATGAAGGCTGGAAATTCACGAAATTAATAACCATTTCAAGCATATGAATTTGTTTTGCCATTTACCCTGTGCTTGCCGCCTCAGAGACCATCCAACCCAAACAATAATTGGATGTAGAAAACTACGCAATCCAAGTGCAAAATATAACAAGTAGGAAAAAAAAGAAGATATTTTTTACTCCCTATTGGTGAAGGACAAGCCTGATAACACAGATCTGTCCGGGTTTGGACATAGCATGTTTCCCAAAAAAGACCGACATCAAATCTTTCTTAAATGCTCCATTCATAAAACATTTACGATCTTATTTTCATGATTTGACAGTAGTATCCAAAACAACAAAGTCCAGCCCACTTTTTATACGACTCTTAGGTAGTTTACTTAAAACATTGGACAAGTGATATGTCTTTTGATGACAATATCGTTCACTGAAACTTTAACATCGTACTGGTCTGTGATTGAGGAAGTAAAATGAATGATCTGCGAGAGCATATACAGGCTGAAGAAACTGAAGTAAAAGATTGAGGTTTATATTCCTAAACTTTGAGTTCTTTCCTAAGAGAAAGAAGAGGATCCAGTACAACATCTGAAAAACATTATTAAACATCTTAGATGTTGATAAATCAACAACAACCATAGAGTCCCAACTTGACAAATATATAGTAGACAAAAAATAGTCAGAACCTGCTGATAAATATAAATGCGGAGTATCTTGTTTTGACTCCAACAACCTCCTAGCTATCACCTGCAAAGTAAAAGAATCACCTTCTTTCAGCACCACTTACTATCAACTGCAACATAAGAACCCAACCAAAGAAAGAAAAAACACAAAAGAAAAGAAATAGGTGAAAACTTAGCATCTAAGTGTCAATGGCTGCAAGGCTCAAATCCATTTATGCGGACACCAGCAGGCCAATGAAGTGTGCAAGGACACCGACATTAGAGGAGGATACTCAACCAATGACACAGAGAAGGCCATTATCAACAGAAAGAACATTGCTCAAATCTAACTGTAACATACCAGAAGTTGACTGTTGGGAAGATCTCCAAAAGAATCTGACTGCTTCAAGTGAGACCTTGAATCTGCTGTAACTGTTGGACAAGCTTTTAGTGGGGTCTGAGTTGATGGAGGTGCCTTCTCTTTAGACGGAGAAACTTTTGAATGTCCTTTTCCTGACTTAATTGCAGCTAAAACATTCCCTTTCAGCAGAGTACCATGAGGACCTGATGCCTTTATTGATGATGAATTCAATCCATATTCTGCAATTAGCAACTTTGCAGATGGACTGATCCTTGCTACATTTGTTTTGAGAGCTTTAGCTTCATTTCCAACATCATGTGCTGGTTTTCCCTCTTTGATTCCTGACCACCGCTAACACTATTTTTTACTGTTCCAATATCAGCCGCATCCTCGACCTTGCAAACAAGAGGCAATCATGTTTTATGTGAAGTGGCTAGAATTCTAATGAATAGCATTCAAATAAAGTATCAGTGCAGGAAGAAACCATAACCATTAATCAATTTAATCAGCAATGAGTAGCATCTTATACACTGTTTTTTCTTTTCTAAGGCACATGACAAATAGAACTAAGATCACAACAATCTCAGCCCTTAAGAGGTACGACAGCAATATTTGCACCGTCACTGGTGCCTTACTGCAAAGCTACAATAGCTTTAGATGCAAGTTGCTAAGGTGAAAAACAAGCTATATAATCATACAAGCATAATCACACTTACCGTTACTGCAATAGGTTGTCCCACAGCTACATCCTTCGAACCTTTAAAAAAATGACAAAGCATGTACATATTAAGTTATCACATAACTTAAAAACGAAAAAAATACACTACGTAGCTTATACGTCAAATGATTTAGACTTTTACCTATCAGAGCTTATTATCTGTAAGAGATTATTATTATTATTTGCAGATAACTAAAAAGTCCCCCGGCATCACGGGACGTCTAGAAAGTTGGCGTCCTGTTATCTGTTTTAAATTACAAGTTACCCGCGGGAGTGGCGACAGGGAAAAATGACCCGGCGGCAAGATCGAGCCGAGAGCCTGGTAGAAGCAGCGCTTCGAGTCCTCAACACGGCGGACCCAATGCTTTGATATATATACTGTCGCTGTTTAATATAATAAGAGATCATCATTATTATAACAACTGGGATCCCTTAACTTCTCAGACGTCCAAATAACGTGTGATTATAGGCCTCAAACTGTTGCCACCATTTTAGTTTCTGAGCATGAATTCAAAACTCAAATGTATCCTATGGCCTTTAACAGGAAATAGTTTTTTATGTTCAGGGAGTAGAGATGACATAAATACTTGAGTGTATCAATGCCCATTGTAATTATAAACTATTTGTTTACCATGTGCTGTTCCGAAATGACATCCCATGGCAAGCGTTTTATAACATGTGCAAAAGTTGAAAAATGGCATTGGGAAATAGAAAGAGTATCTCTAACATATCTAACATGATATATTTCCTACCACCTGATAGTATCGTTGATTAGGCTAGTTACAAATACTAGCTTTCTGTGTATTCAATTCTGGTCTAAATGTCTAATTATATGGTAATTCACCAATTTTCAGATGGATAGTATTTATATATTCTCACAGCCATTAAAAAAAAATTCCAACATGAAATTTAATGCGTCACAATGGATATGCACATGAAATTATAGGTGTCCACAGATAAAAGTTTTTAATTAAAGTGAATGGAGTTATTTGTATCCATCATCCTTTGTTTTCTTATTTGTATTCGTTCAAGGGCTTTTGGAGATATTCATCATTGTTCTTTGAGGTTTTTGCTTTAATCTTCTAAAGATTATTGGCCATTGTATACAAAGTATGATAAAATCACGGAAAATTGAAATTAGAACTAAACAAGCAACTTGAGACGTAAAAATGTCATTATCTTTGAGGAAATTGAGGCCTTTTGCAGTTGTCAAAACCTTAAAACCAGGGGCAGATGTTGTTGTGAAAACTTGTCCCCATCCAAGATACAAGAGTTTAGTTTTTAATTGTATGGCTTCCACTAATTTCCATTAGTAATAGTTGGTTCTAAAGCTCCACTAAATAAGCATCTTTCTTCTTGGTTTTTTCTCCAATATATAACTATGTGATAAGTATTTTGGTCATATTTACGATTACTCTTAGGGATGATTACTTGGTATACTTATATTCTCGTTAGATGTCCACAAAATTATTAAGACCATGCCCCCATTCTTACAAGAAGACACTAACAATATATTGTCTAAGGTAGAGTTATGCATAATATGTAAATTTAAAGAACCCCTCCCCCCAACATCCCATAAAGGTTAAAACAATTCTTTAATAAATTACCTAGCTCTTTAGATGAGATTTAGACTTTGGGATAAATCATCTAAAGCAGATTTTTTAGAAATTAAAGATTTCTACAACCCCGGAATCCTCAAGGAGTTGTATGAAAATTTCAATGGGGTATGATAATCTTAGATTCCAAACCAAAGAGAATGATGCAGCCCAAAGTAAGGTTTACAACAAAAAGCTTCAAAAGAAAGGTAGCTATTCTAGTACCTAATAAAAGACTCAATGTCCCTTTTTGAATACAAGGGTTCAATTTTATGGAGCAAAAAAGCTATCCAACTATTCCTCCTTTCTTGTTTTCTTTTGTTTTTTACAATATGTGGAGTCCTTCCCTTATTGTTTCTAACTCAGTTATTGCATTTAATCCATTTTAGACAAATATAGGGACTATTCTTTGTACTTCTTATCATATCTTCAATTATATGAGACTAATTTATTAAATTTGTACATGTATTAAGGATTCCTTTGGGGCCATAGAACTTCATTGATACGAAAAATGGTATGAGTCATTGAGAACCAATTTTTTTACTTTGTGTTAATCCTTATTTTATTGCTTTTAGAATCACTTTATCTACAAAATGGATTTCTTTTGCAACTTTGTCAAGGAGTCCTTTAATTGCCACATGGATAGCACTATATATAGAAAATTTAGACAAAAACTACTTTTCCTAGTAATTGTACCCAAAAAAGGCCGTGCATATATCCCATGTTTTTTTTGGGTATATTAGCTAATCAAAATGTTATTTTACCAAAGCTAACTAGGGGTCTTCCTGGAAATCTTTGAATCTCAAACCAAATTCCAAAACCAATGCTTATCAAACTTTTTTGGTGAGAGTGCAAGAAAGCCCATGGCATTAATTTGAAGAAAGCTAGGCAAACAAACACATAAGCAATAACTGAATTTCATATAAAAGAACACATAAACATAGAGCTATACCACAATGTCTTTTTAATGAAATAGATGCTACTTCTGTTTAATAGCTTTTGAAAGATTATGAAAAGCCAAAATTGGGTCTTATAAAATAGGAATATTGAAGGAACCAAAAATTGCTTGGAATCTTAGTGTGGTTATGGTATGATTGGTTGAAGGGAACATGTTAGCTATGTGAAAGAATTCAGGGTGGCTTTAAACCCCTTCACAATTAATGGTTATGGTGGCTCTAAACCCCTTTACAACCTATTCCTAATCAATTACATTATTAACAGAAAAATGTAATAATCACATGCATGGACAATGTATCAAGTTATGAAGTTCGCTTTAGAACATAAGATCAAGCTCTTGTTTCTATATCATGATAAAAGTTACCAATTTGGAGTATATTCAAGTTGTTTTAGGAACTACCAAATGTTGATTGATAGCTTTGAGAAATTTGTTAGTCAACACCTATAAATGCAATTGAACAATTTATAGAACATTATATGGACACTCTCTCTTCTTGTTGAAATTAAAGAATTGTTGCAACCACCTTTGGACTTCACCATAGCCATCAATACAAGAGACTAGTCGATCTTTTATCCACTATGGGAGCTTGTTAGTTGTGTGAGGAAAGCTTTTAGTCGAGGTATTAGATGTATACCAAGTGTCAACCAATAAAATCATTGCATAGTCATTTACATGTTGAATCACTCTACTTGTAATAAATAAGTAATGTCAATATATCCATGAAAGTTCAACATAAAAACCCACATAATTAAATGTATGAAAGGGGGGACAAAAAATTTTTGTAATTTTTTATGCAATACCATGCATAGCATGGTGAGGTGGCATGACAAAACACCTAATATCTATAAAGAGATTCGGAGTATGGTTGCACTGTAATGCATTTTAGATATCATGTGACATCCTATTAACTAAACCATATAATTTATTGGGCTTTAACAAGGTCTTATAAAGGTAATATTGTACTCTAGCAAAAAGGTCTACTAAATCACTTAACAATTGATTGATTTATCGTTTTCATGCAAAGATTTCATGGTATTGTTTTCCTCTACCTTTGTAACCTTTTAGGATCTCAAAACCAACCTTTACATCTCTATTGTAAACTTTTTTAGTAACTGGAAATGTCAAAGTTGTAATAAAATTTGTATTTCCTAAACCTTTCAATATGTTTTACCATCTTAATTAACTGAAAGTCCAAAAGATGGGGATATAGCAGGCCAACCATGACTATACATTGTCGACCCATCCTATCACTTAAGTTGATACATTTTAATATCTTTCCTCCTACAATGGCAAGAAGAATTGCACCATTTTGATAAGTAGGATTATCTTTAAAATCCCTAAGAGACAATGTATCAATTACTTCCTTATATTTCTTGAGATATATTCCACATTTGTGCTTTTTCAAGGCTTCCTAAATAAGTGTTTCTTCTTTATGATTCTTTCCAATATACCTATAGCCTTCCATGTCTTATAAACCTATCCTTCATACTTAAATTAAGAGAAAAATACAACAATTCCCTGAGGAATCATTATTACCAAATTCCTTGAAATCTCAATGTAGTTATGATATGATTGACTTAAGGGAATCTACCAATAATGTGGAAGAATTCATGGGCTCTAAACCTCTTCACTATTAATGGTTATGTTGGCTCTAAACCCCTTCACAACCCATTCCTAAAAAATTACATTATTAACAAAAAAAAAGAAGTAAGAATCACATGGAAAGACAATGTATCAAGTAATGAAGTTCGCTTTAGAACAAAAGATCAAACTCTTGCTTTTGCACCATGATTAAAGTTATCAATCTGGAATATATTCAAGTTGTTCTAGGAATAACCAAATGTTGATGGATAGCTTTGAGAAATTTCTCAGTCAACACCTATAAATGCAATTATAGAACATTCTATGGACACTCTCTCTTCTTGTTGAATTTAAAGAACTAATGTAGCGGCCTTTGGAATTCACCATAGTCACCAACACAAGAGACCAATCGATCTTTTATCCACTGTGGGAGCTTGTTAGTTGTGTAAGGAAAGCTTTTAGTCAAGGTATTAGATGCATACCAAGTGTCAACCAATAAAATCATTGCATAGTCATTAACATGTCGAATCATTATACTTGTAACAAATAAATAATGTCAATATATCCATGAAAGTTCAACATAAAAACTCACATAATTAAATGTATGAAAGGGGGGACAAAAAAAGTTTGTAATTTTTTGATGCAATACCATGCATAGCGTGTTGATGTGGTATGACAAAACACTTAACATCTATAAAGAGATCATATACATACTTGGCGCACTACATGTGAAAGTTTTGCAAATATGAATAGAATCGGAGTGTGGTTGCCTTCTAATGCATTTTAGACATTATGTGACATCCCATTAACTAAACCATATAGTTTACTAGGCTTTAACAAGGTCTTATAAAGTTAATATTGTACTCTAACAAAAAGGTCAACTAAATCACTTACCAATTGATTGATTTACCATTTTCATGCAAAGATTTTTATAGTATTATTTTCCTCTACCTTTGTAACCTTTTATGATCGCAAAGCTAGCCTTTACATCTCCATTGTAAACTTTGTTAGTGACTAAAAATGTTAGAGTTGTAATGGAATTTGTATTTCCTAGACCTTCAATATGTTTTACCCTCTCAATTAGTTGAAAGTCCAAAAGACAGGGATATGGCAAGCTAACCATGACTATACATAGACCTATCCCATCACTTAAGTTAATACCTTTTGATGTCTTTCCGTCCACAATGGTAAGAAGAATTGCACCATTTTGAGAAGTAGGATTATCTTTAGAATCCCTAAGAGACAATGAATCAACTACTTGTATTTCTTGAGAACAAATTCCACATATGTGCTTTTTCTAAGCTCCTTAAATGAGTGTTTCTTCTTCGTAATTCTTTCCAATATTTCTTTAGTTTTCCATGTCTTATAGACCACTCTTTCATACTCTTTCATACTCTTTCATACAAGAATTCCTTAAGGAACCACTATTACCAAATTGCTTGGAATCTCAATGTAGTTATAGTATGATTGACTAAAGGGAACATGCCAGCTATGTTAAGGAATTCAAGGTGGCTCTAAACCCTTCACTATTTATGGTTATTGTGGCTTTAAACCCCTTCACAACTTATTCCTAACTAATTAGGTTATTAACAGAAAAAATGTAAGAATCACATGTAGGGACAATGTATCAAGTAATGAAATTTGCTTTAGAACACAAGATCAAGCTCTGGCTTCTACATCATGATAAAAGTTACCAATATGGAGTATATTCAAGTTGTTTTGGGAGCTACCAAATGTTGATGGATAAATTTAAGAAATTTGTTAGTCAACACCTATAAATGTAGTTAGTCAATTTACAAAACATTCTATGGACATTTTTTGTTGTTGAATTTGAAGAACTAATGCAACTACCTTTAGACTTCTCCATTGCCACCAATACAAAAGACCAATTGATTTTTTATCCATTGTGGGACCTTGTTAGTTATGTGAGGAAAGCTTTTAATCGAGGGATTAAATGCATACCGAGTGTTAACTAATAAAGTTGTTGCATAGTTGTTTACATGCTAAATCGCTCTACCTGTAACAAATAAGTAATGTTAATATATCAATGAAAGTTTAACATAAAAACTCATGTAATTAAATGTATGAAAGGGGGATAAAAAAAAATTCATAATTATGTAAAGATTTTCATAATATTATTTTCATCTACCCTTCTAACCTTTTACAATCTCAAAACCAGCCTTTACATCTAAGTTGTAAACTTTGTTCGTAACTAGAAATGTCGGAGTTGTAATGGAGTTTGTATTTCCTAGACCTTCAATATGGTTTACCTATTCAATCAACTAAAAGTCCGAAAGATTGGGATATGGGAAGCTAATCATGACTCCTCCTATAATGGCAAGAAAAATTGCATCATTTTGAGAAGTAGGATTATTTTTAGAATCACCAAGAGACAATGTATTAATTACTTATATTCCTTGAGAACATATTATATATCTATGCTTTTTTTAGGCTCTTTAAATAAGTGTTTCTTTTTCATAATTCTTTTCAATATACCAATAGCCTTCCATGCCTCATAAACCTATCTTTCATACTCAAATGAAGAGAAGAATACAAAAATTCCCTAAGGAACCACTATTACCAAATTGCTTGGAATCTCAAAGTAGTTATGCTATGATTGATTATAGGGAACATGTCATCAATGTGAAAGAATTCATGGTGGCTCTAATCCCTTTCACTATTGATGGTTATAGTGGCTTTAAATACCTTCACAACCTAGTCCTAACAAATTACATTATTAACATAAAAAATGTAAGAATCACATGGAAAGACAATGTATCAAGTAATGAAGTTTGCTTTACAACACAAGATCAAGCTCTTACTTTTGCACCATGATAAAAGTTACCAATCTAAAATATATTAAAATTGTTCTAGGAACTACCAAATGTTGATAGATAGATTTGAGAAATTTGTTAGTCAACACCTATAAATGCAATTGGAAAATTTACAAAACATTTTATGGATACTCTTTCTTCTTGTTGAACTTGAAGAACTAATGTAACTGCCTTTGGACTTTGCCATAGCCACTAGTACAAGAGACCAGTTTATCTTTTATCCATTGTGAGAGCTTGTTAGTTGTGTGAGGAAAGCTTTTAGTCAATGAATTAGATGCATACCAAGTGTCAACTAATAAAATGGATGCATAGCTATTTACATGCCAAATCACTCTACATGTAACAAACATTTAATGTCAATCTATCAATAAAAGTTCAACATAAAAACCAACATAGTTAAATTTATGAAAGGGGAGACAAAAAGAATTTGTAATTTTTTAATGCAATGCCTTGCATAACATGGTGAGGTGGCCCGACAAAACACCTAATATCTATAAAGAGAACATATACACACTTTGGCGCACTACATGTAAAAGTTTTGTAAATATGAATAGAATTAGAGAATGGTTGCCTTCTAATGCATTTTAGACATCATATGACATCCTATTAACTAAACCATATAGTTTACTGAGCTTCAACAAGGTCTTATAAAGGTAATATTGTACTCTAGCAAAAAGGTCTACTAAATCACTTACTAATTGATTGATTTACCACTTTCATGCAAAGATTTTCATAATATTGTTTTCCTATACCTTTGTAACATGTTAAGATCTCAAAACCGACCTTTACATCTCCATTGTAAACTTTTTTAGTGATTGAAAATGTCAAAATTGTAATTAAATTTGTATTTCCTGGACTTTTGATATGCTTTACCCTCTCAATCAGCTGAAAGTCCAAAAGATAGGGATATAATAGGCTAACCATGACTATACATTGACTCATCTTGTCTCTTAAGTTAATACCTTTTGATATCTTTCCTCCCACAATGGCAAGAAGAATTGCACCATTTTGAGAAGTAAGATTATCTTTAGAATCCCCAAGAGACAATGTATCAATTACTTCCTTGTATTCCTTGAGAACATATCTCACATTTATGCTTTTACTAGGCTCCCTAAATAAGTGTTTCTTCTTAGTAATTCTTTCCAATATACCTATAACCTTTCATGCCTCATAGACATGTCCTTCATACTTAAACGAAGGGAATAATACAACAATTCCCTAAGGAACCACTATTACTAAATTGCAGAGCAACAACCTTAACTTTTTTATCTATAAATTCAAACCCATGAACACACCATAGTCAAAAACCCCGCATAATAGTTTTTGGGACAAATAAAAAATAAAATACATAAGAAATAACCATTATTTCTTTCAATACATGAACTTAGTAGTTGCTAAAAGAAAGAAATTTGAATAACAACAGTTCTTATGCGAAGTTACTAAGTAAATTAGTTCTTCAGGTGAGGAAATGGCCACCTACATTACCAAGAGTGTAGGAAGATTAGTAGCTTTCATAAAGAATTAGAAAGAAGTCTATCCTGACCATGATTGGTAAGCTTTTAGATCCATAGCTAAAATCAAATAACTAACCAAAAGGGCCATAAGAAATTACAATTGGTAATATACTTTTTGGGCCAACAATGTAACTACAAGAAAAGAAATGCAATCCATCTAGTGGTAGCCAAGGGAACAGCCGCTCCTTTGTTTTTGATGGATTGCAAATTTCCGCCAACCAGTACAACAACATATGCTTGGTTAACAATTTACACGAAGGTAAAAGTTTAATTATAAAGATAGGGGGCACATAAGCAAGTTGAATTATAATAAAAATTTATACATGTCAAAATAAGCAATCTTTTGAAAACCTCATAAAAGATCTTTTCACCAGAAAGCATGACATATTTTATGTATCCTTCTTGCAAGGAGTGTGTTGGTCGAGGCCATAAGACAATAATCCTTCCATCACCATCAGTATTTGTCAGTGATAGTAATATATCAAACAAAACCTGGAAACCTTCCAAAGTGTTTCCCTTTTCGCTACACTCTCTAGTGTTATTACAAGTTGAACATTCTTTCAAGCTAGCCATTTTGTCACCATATCCACTTACCTCAAAAACTAAGTAATTTTTATGTCTAGAATAGGGCAAGAGCAAGAAAGAATTGAATGATAAATTGTCATACAAAAAAGCAAGAGCATTTACCTGATACATGATGTTGTTTTTCTTCGTATACTAAAGCAATTTGAATAGATTGTTGTTGTCTATATTAAATGAAATATGACATCATTAATGGCCATAGAAGAATTAAAAGACTTGTTTCCTCTAGAATCCTTTTCAATATCTTGTAGCATAGATGGATAACTTGCATCCTCAAGTAAAATTTGGATAGTTTATTTTTTTTATTTTTTTATTTTTTAATATTAAAACACACAAACAGGGTGTCAAACACCAGACCTTATGATTGAAGCCCTTGCTAACTCACCAGTGAACTAGCTGGTTAAGCAATAGAATGTAAATTTTGCAATTGTAGTAAAATAGATAACTCATTCAAATTCCATAGAACATTAATATATGGTATTGAAGGTACCACTGTAAAAGATTAAAATTGTAATGGGATTAGATGTATATCAAGTGTCAACGAATAAATGTATGCATAGTCATTTACATGCCGAATCACTCTATTTGTAACAAACAGATAATGTCAATATATCAATGAAAGTCCAACATAAAAACCCACGTAGTTAAATGTATGAAAGGGGAGACAAAAAATGTTTTTAATTTTTTGATGCAATACCATGCATAGCGTAGTGTGGTGGTATAACAAAACACTTAATATCTATAAAGATAACATATACACAATTTGGCGCCCTACATTGAAAAGGTTTACAAATATGAATAGAATTGGAGTATGGTTGCCTCCTAATGCATTTTAGACATCATGTGACATCCTATTAACTAAACCATATAGTTTACTAGGCTTCAACAAGGTCTTATAAAGGTAATATTGTACTCTAGCAAAAAGGTCTACTACATTATTTACCAATTGATTGATTTACTGCTTTCATACAAAGATTTTCATAGTATTGTTTTCCTCTACCTTTGTAACCTTTTAGGATCTCAAAACTAGCATTTACATCTCCATTATAAACTTTGTTAGTGACTGGAAATATCAAAGTTGTAATAAAATTTGTATTTCCTAGACCTTTAATATGATTTACCCTCTAAATTAGCTAAAAGTCCAAAAGACTAGGGTATGGCAAGCTAACAATGACTATACATCAACCCATCCCATCACTTAAGTTGATACCTTTTGATATCTTTCCTCCCACAATGGCAAGAAGAATTGCACCATTTTGAGTAGTAGGATTATCTATAGAATCCCAAGAGACAATGTATCAACTACTTCTTTGTATTCCCTGAGAACATATTCAACATTTGTGCTTTTTCTAGGCTTCCAAAATAACATTTCTTTTTCGTAATTCTTCCCAATATACCTATAGCCTTCCATGCCTCACAAACATGTCCTTCATACTCAAACGAAGAGAAGAATACAATAATTTCTAAGGAACCATTATTACCAAATTGTAGAGCAACAACCCTAACTCATTCATTTGTAAATTCAAACCTATCAACACAACATAGTCAAGAACTCCGCATAATAGTTTTAGGAAAAATAAAAATAAAACGCAAAAAAAAACAACCATTATTTTTTTTAATACATGAACCTAGTAATTGATCAAAGATAGAAAGTTGAATAGCAACAATTCTCATGCAAAGTTACTAAGTAAATTAATTCTTCAGGTGAGGAAATGGCCACCTACATTACTAAGAGTGTAGGAAGATTAGTAGCTTTCATAAAGAATTAGAAAGAAGTCTATCCTGACCATGATTGGTAAGCTTCTAGATCCATAACTAAAATCAAATGACTAACCAAAAGGGCCATAAGAAACTACAATTGGCAGTATACTTTTTGGGCCAACAATGTGACTACAAGAAAAGAAATGCAATCCATCTAGTAGCCAAGGGAAGAGTCGCTCCCTTGTTTCTTTTATGGATTGTAAATTTCCACCAACTAGTACAACAACATATGCTTGGTCAATAATCTACACGAAGGTTAAAGTTTAATTATAAAGGTATGGGGCACATAAGCAAGTTGAATTATAATAAAAATTTATACATGTCAAAATAAGCAATCTTTTGAAAACCTCATAAAAGATCTTTTCACTAGAAAGCATGACATATTTTATGTATCCTTCTTGCAAGGAATGTGTTGGTCGAGGCCATGAGACAATAATCCTTTCATTACCATCAGTATTTATCAGTGATAACACGATATAAAACAAAGCTTGGAAACTTGACACAATGCTTGCCTTTTTGCTACACTCTCTAGTGTTATTGCAAGTTGAACATTCTTTCAAGCTAGCCGTTTTGTCACCATATCCCCTTATGTGAGAAACCAAGTATTTTTTATGTCTTGAATAGGAAAAGAGCAAGAAAGAATTGAATGATAAATTGTCATACAAACAAGTAAGAGCATTCACGTGAAACATGATGTTGCTTTTCTTCATATACTGAAGCAATTTGAATAGATTGTTGTTGTCTATCTTAAGTGAAAAAATGACATCATTAATGGCCACAAAAGAATTAAAAGACTTATTTTCTCTAGAATCCTTTTCAGTATGTTGTAACATTATGGATAACTTACATCCTCAAGTAAAATTTGGATGACTTAATTTTTTTAATTTTTTTGTTTTTTAATATTACAACACACACACCCAAACTCACACACATAGGGTGTCAAACTCCATACCTCACGATTGAAGCCTCTGCTAACTCATCAATAAGCTAGCTAGTTAAACGACGGAATGTACATTTTGAAATTATAGTAAAGTAGACAACTCTTTCAAATTCCATAGAACATTAACATATGATATTGAAGGTACCACTATAAAAAATTAAAATTGTCATGGAATTAGATGCATACCAGGTGTCAACCAATAGAATGGATGCATAGTTATTTACATGCCAAATCGCTCTACTTGTAACAAACAAGTAATGTCAATATATCAATGAAAGTTCAACACAAAAACCCACGTAGTTAAATGTATGAAATAGGGGACAAAAAAAAGTTTGTAATTTTTTTATGCAATACCATGCATAACGCGATGAGGTGCCATGACAAAACACCTACTATCTATAAAGAGAACATATACACACTTTGGCACACTACATATGAAAGTTTAGCAAATATGAATGGAATCAGAGTATGGTTGCCTCCTAATGCATTTTAGACATCATATGACATCCTATTAACTAAACCATATGGTTTATTGGGCTTCAACAAGGTTTTATAAAAGTAATATTGTACTCTAGCAAAAAGGTCTACTAAATCACTTACCAATTAATTGATTTACTACTTTCATACAAAGATTTTCACACTACTATTTTTCCCTACCTTTATAACTTTTTACAATCTCAAAACCAACCTTTACATCTCCATTGTAAACTTTGTTAGTGATTGGAAATGTCAGAGTTGTAATGGAATTTGTATTTCTTAGACCTTCAATATGTTTTACCCTCTTAATTAGCTAAAAGTCCAAAAGATTGGGGTATGGCAAGCTAACCATGACTATATATCAACCCATCCCGTCACTTAAGTTGATAACCTTTGAAATCTTTCCTTCCACAATGGCAAGAAGAATTTCGTCATTTTGAGAAGTAAGATTATCTTTAGAATCCCAAGGGACAATGTATCAATTACTTCTTTGTAATCCTTGAGAACATATTCCACATTATACTTTTTCTAGGCTCCCAAAATAAGTGTTTCTTCTTTGTAATTTTTCCAATATATTTTTAGCCTTCCATGCCTCATAGACCTCTCCTTCATACTCTAACGAAAAGAATAATACAATAATTCCCTAAGGTACCACTATTACCAAATTGTAAAGCAACATACCTAACTCCTTCATTGGTAAATTCAAGTCCATCAACATAACATAGTCAAGAACCCCACATAATAGTTTTTGGGAAAAATAAAAAATAAAATGCATAAGAAATAACCATTATTTCTTTCAATACATGAACCTAGTAGTTGCTAAAAGAAAAAAAATTAAATAACAACAATTCTCATGCAAAGTTACTAAGTAAATTAATTATTCAAGTGAGGAAATGGCCATCTACATTACCAAAAGTGTAGGAAGATTAATAGCTTTCATAAATAATTAGAAAGAAGTCTATCCTAACCATGATTGGTAAGCTTCTAGAGCCATAGCCAAAATCAAATGACTAACCAGAAGGGCCACAAGAAACTACAATTGTCAATACACTTTCCAGAGGAACAATGTGACTACAAGAAAAGAAATGCAATCCATCTAGTGGTAGCCAAGGGAAGAGTCACTCTCTTGTTTCTTTTATGGGTTGCAGATTTCCACCAACCAATACAACAACATATGCTTGGTTAAAAATCTACAAGAAAGTGAAAGTTTAATTAGGTAGGGGGCACATAAGCAAGATGAATTATAATAAAAATTTATAAATGTCAAAATAAGAAATCTCTTGAGAACCTCATAAAAGATCTTTTCACCATAAAGCATGACATATTTTATGTATCCTTCCTGCAAGGAGCATGTTAATCGAGGCCATGAGACAATAATCCCTCCATCACCATTAGTATTTGTCAATGATAGCAACATATCAAACAAAGTCGAGAAACTTAACAGAGTTCTTACGTCTTCACTATGCTTTCTAGTGTTGTACTCTAGCAAAAAGGTCTACTAAATCACTTACCAATTAATTGATTTGTTGTTTTCATGCAAAGATTTTCATAGTATTGTTTTCCTCTACCTTTGTAACCTTTTAGAATCTCAAAACCAACATTTATATCTTCATTGTAAACTTTGTTAGTAATTGGAAATATCATAGTTGTAATGGAATTTGTATTTCCTAGACCTTTAATATGCTTTATCCTTTTAATCAGCTAAAAGTTCAAAAGTTGGGGATATAGCAGGCCAACCATGACTATACATTAACCCATCCTATCACTTAAGTTGATACCTTCTAATATCTTTCCTCGCATAATGGCAAGAAGAATTGCACCATTTTGAAAAGTAGGATTATCTTTAGAATCCCCAAGAGACCATGTATCAATTACTTCTTTATATTCCTTGAGAACATATTCCACATTTGTGCTTTTCTAAGCTCCTTAAATAAATATTTCTTCTTCGTAATTCTTTCTAATACACCTATAGCCTTCCATGTCTTATAGACCTATCCTTTATACTCAAATGAAGAGAAAAAATACAATAATTCCCTAAGGAACTATTATTACTAAATTCTCATAGACCTATCCTTCATATTCAAGTTGTTCTGGGAATTGCCAAATGTTGATGGATAGCTTTAAGAAATTTTTTAGTCAACACCTATAAATGCAATTAGCAATTGATAGGACATTCTATGGACACTCTCTCTTCTTGTTGAATTTGAAGAACTAATGTAACTACCCTTGGAATTCACCATAGCCACCAATACAAGAGACCAATTGATCTTTTATCCATTGTGGGAGCTTGTTAGTTGTATGAGGAAAGCTTTTAGTCAAAGAATTAGATGTATACTAAGTGTCAACCAATAAAATGGATGTATAGTCATTTACATGACGAATTTCTTTACTTGTAACAAACAAGTAATGTCAACATATCTATGAAAGTTCAACAAAAAAAAACCCATATAGTTAAATGTATGAAAAGGGGAACAAAAAAAGTTTGTAATTTTTTTATGCAATACCATGCATAGCATGGTGATGTGGCATGACAAAACACCTAATATCTATAAAGAAATCATATACATACTTGGCGCACTACATGTGAAAGTTTTGTAAATATAAATAGAATCGGAGTATGGTTGCCTCCTAATGCATTTTAGACATCGTGTGGCATCCTATTAACTAAACCATATAGTTTACTAGGCTTTAACAAGATATTATAAAGTTAATATTGTACTCTAGCAAAAAGGTATACTAAATCACTTATCAATTAATTGATTTACCATTTTCATGCAAAGATTTTTATAGTATTGTTTTCCTCTACCTTTGTGACCTTTTATGGTCACAAAAGTATCCTTTATATCTCCATTGTAAACTTTGTTAATGACTAGAAATGTTAGAGTTGTAATGGAATTTGTATTTCCTTGACCTTCAATATGTTTTACCCTTTCAATCAGCTGAAAGTCCAAAAGATAGGGATATGGCAGGCCAACCATGACTATACATAAACTCATCCCATCACTTAAGTTTATATCTTTTGATGTCTTTTTGTCCACAACAGCGAGAAGAATTGCACCATTTTGAGAAGTATGATTATCTTTAGCATCCCTAAGGGACAATGTATCAACTACTTCCTTGAATTTCTTGAGAATAGATTCCATATTTGTGCTTTTTCTAAGCTCCCTAAATAAGTCTTTTTTCTTCGTAATTATTTCCAATATACCTCTAGCTTTCCATGTCTTATAGACTACTCATTCATACTCAAATGAAGAGAAGAATACAACAATTCCTTGAGGAACCACTATTACCAAATTGCTTGGAATCTCAATGTAGTTATAGTACGATTGACTAAAAGGAACATGTCAACTATGTTAAGGAATTCAGGGTGGCTCTAAACCCCTTCATTATTGATGGTTATGGTGGCTCTAAACCCCTTCACTATTGATGGTTATGGTGGCTTTAAACCCCGTCACAACCTATTGTTACCTAATTACGTTATTAATAGAAAAAATGTAAGAATCACATGCAGGGACAATGTATCAAGTAATGAAGTTTGCTTTAGAACACAAGATCAAGCTCTTGCTTTTGTATCATGATAAAAGTTATCAATATGGAGTATATTCAAGTTGTTCTAAGAGCTACAAATGTTAATGGATAGCTTTGAGAAATTTGTTAGTCAACACCTATAAATGTAGTTGGTCAATTTACAAAACATTCTATGGACATTCTCTATTGTTGAATTTGAAGAACTGATGTAACTACTTTTGGACTTCTCCATTGCCAACAATGCAAAAGACCAGTCGATCTTTTCTCCATTGTGGGAACTTGTTAGTTATGTGAGGAAAGCTTTTAGTCAAAGGAATAGATGCATACCAAGTATTAACTAATAAAATTGTTGTATAGTTGTTTACATGCCGAATCGCTTTACTTGTAACAAATAGGTAATGTCAATATATCAATGAAAGTTTAACATAAAAACCCATGTAGTTAAATGTATGTAAGAGGGGACAAAAAAAATCATAATTATGCAAAGATTTTCATAATACTATTTTCCTCTACCCTTGTAACCTTTTACAATCTCAAAACCAACCTTTACATCTCAATTGTAAACTTTGTTAGTGACTAGAAATGTTGGAGTTGTAAAGGAATTTGTATTTCCTAAACCTTCAATATATTTTACCCTTTCAATCAGCTGAAAGTCCAAAAGATTGGGATATGAGAGGCCAACTATGACTATACATCAATCCATCCCATCATTTAAGTTGATACCTCTTGATATCTTTCCTCCCACAATGCCAAGAAGAATTGCATTATTTTGAGAAGTAGGATTATCTTTAAAATCCCCAAGAGACAATGTATTAATTACTTCCTTGTATTCCTTGAGAACATATTCCACATCTATGTTTTTTTTAGGCTCTTTAAATAAGTGTTTCTTCTTCGTAATTCTTTCCAATATACCAATAGCCTTCCATGCCTCATAGACCTATCTTTCATATTCAAATAAAGAGAAGAATACAAAAATTCCCTAAGGAACCACTATTACCAAATTGCTTGGAATCTCAATGTAATTATACTATGATTGATTGAAGGGAACATGTCATCAATGTGAAAGAATTCATGGTGGCTCTAATTCTCTTCACTATTGATGCTTATAGTGCCTTAAATCCCTTCACAACCTATTCCTAACAAATTACATTATTAATATAAAAAAACATAAGAATCACATGGAAGGACAATGTATCAAGTAATGAAGTTTGCTTTAGAACACAAGATCAAGCCCTTACTTTTGCACCACGATAAAAGTTACCAATCTAGAATATATTCAAGTTGTTCTAGGAACTACCAAATGTTGATGGATAGCTTTGAGAAATTTATTAGTCAACACCTATAAATGCAATTGGGCAATTTACAAAACATTCTATGGACACTTATTCTTCTTGTTGAATTTAAGGAACTAATGTAACTGCCTTTAAACTTCGTCATTATCATTAGTACAAGAGACTAGTCTATCTTTTATCCATTGTGAAAGCTTGTTAATTGTTTGAGAAAATTTTTTAGTCGACGAATTAGATGTATACCAAGTGTCAACTAATAAAATGGATGCATAGCTATTTACATGCCAAATCACTCTACTTGTAATAAACATGTAATGTCAATATATCAATAAAAGTTCAACATAAAAATCAACATAGTTAAATGTATGAAAAGGGGGATCAACATAAAAATCAAAAAAGTTAGTAATTTTTTTAATGCAATGCCATGCATAACATTGTGAGGTGGCATGACAAAACACCTAATATCTATAAAGAAAACATATACACATTTTGGTGCATTACATGTGAAAGTTTTGAAAATATGAATAGAATAGAAGTATGGTTGCCTCCTAATGCATTTTAAACATCATGTGACATCTTATTAACTAAACCATATAGTTTATTGGGCTTCAACAAGGTCTTATAAAGGTAATATTGTACTCTAGCAAAAAGGTCTACTAAATCACTTACCAATTGATTGATTTACCACTTTCATGCAAAGATTTTCATAGTATTGTTTTCCTCTACCTTTGTAACTTGTTAGGATCTCAAAACCGACCTTTACATCTCCATTGTAAACTTTGTTTAATGACTAGAAATGTCATAGTTGTAACGGAATTTGTATTTCCTAGACTTTCAATATGCTTTACCCTCTCAATCAGCTGAAAGTCTGAAAGACGGGGATATGGCAAGCCAACCATGACTATACATTGACCCATCCCATCACTTAAGTTGGTACCTTATGATATCTTTCCTCATATAATGGCAGGAAGAATTGCACCATTTTGAGAAGTAAGATTATCTTTAGAATCCCCAAAAGACAATGTATCAATTACTTCCTTGTATTCCTTGAGAACATATTCCACATTTGTGCTTTTACTAGGCTCCCTAAATAAGTGTTCCTTCTTTGTAATTCTTTCCAATATACTATAACCTTCCATGCCTCATAGGCATGTCCTTCATACTCAAACGAAGAGAAGAATACAATAATTCCCTAAGGAATCATTATTACCAAATTTTAGAGCAACAACCCTAACTCTTTTATCTGTAAATTCAATCCCATGAACACACCATAGTCAAGAACCTTACATAATAGTTTTTGGGAAAAATAAAAAATAAAATGCATAAGAAATAACCATTATTTCTTTCAATACATGAACCTAGTAGTTGATCAAAGAAAGAAAGATGAATAACAATAGTTCTCATGCAAAATTAAAAAGTAAATTAATTCTTCAAGTAAGGAAATGGCCACCTTAATTATCAAGAGTGCAAGAAGATTATCAACTTTCATAAAGAATTAGAGAGAAGTCTATCTTGACCATGATTGGTAAGCTTTTGGAGCCATAGCTAAAATCAAATGACTAACCAGAAGGGCCACATGAAACTACAACTAATAGTATACTTTCTGGGGGAACAATGTGACTACAAGAAAGGAAATGCAACCCATCTTATGGTAGCAAAAGGAAGAGTCACTTCCTTGTTTCTTCTTAGGTTGGAGAGTTCCTTTAACCAGTACAACAACATATGCTTGGTTAACAATCTACAAAATGGTCAAAGTTTAATTATAAAGGTAGGGGGCACATAAGCAAGCTGAATTATAATAAAAATTTATACATGTCAAAATAAGCAATCTCTTAAAAACCTCATAAAAGATCTTTTCACCATAAACCATGACATATTTTATGTATCCTTCTTGCAATGAGCGTGTTAGTTGAGGCTGTGAGACAATAATTCTTCCATCACCATTAGTATTTGTTGGTGATAGCAACATATCAAACAAAGCTCGAAAACCTTGCCTTTTCGCTACACTCTCTAGTGTTATTACAAGTTGAACATTCTTTCAAGCTAGCCATTTTGTCACCATATCCACTTACCTTAGAAACCAAATAATTTTTATGTCTAGAATAGGGAAAGAGCAAGAAAGAATTGAATGATAAATTGTCATACAAACAAGCAAGAGCATTCACATCATACATGATGTTGCTTTTTTTCATATACTTAAGCAATTTGAATATATTGTTGTTATCTATATTAAGTGAAAATATGACATCATTAAAGGCCATAGAAGAATTAAAAGACTCATTTCCTCTAGAATCCTTTTTAGTATCTTGTAGCATAAATGGATAACTTGCATCCTCAAGTAAAATTTGGATAGCTTGATTTTTAAAAAAAAAAAAATTCTTTTTTAATATTACAACACACACATCCAAACTTACACACACATAGGGTGTCGAACTCCACACCTCACGGTTGAAGCCCCTGCTAACTCATCACTTAACTAGTTAGTTAAGCAATGGAATGTACATTTTGCAATTGTAGTAAAGTAGACAACTCTTTCAAATTCCATAAAACATTAATATACGATATCGAAGGTACCACTATAAAAGATTAAAATTTTCATGGAATTAGATGCATACCGAGTTTCAACCAATAAAATGAATGCATAGTCATTTACATGCTGAATCACTCTACTTGTAACAAACAAGTAATGTTAATATATCAATGAAAGTTCAACATAAAAACCCACGTAGTTAAATGTATGAAATGAGGGATAAAAAAAATTTGTAATTTTTTGATACAATACCATGCATAGCGCGATGAGGTGCCATGAAAAAACACCTACTATCTATAAAGAAACATATACACACTTTGGCGCACTACATATGAAAGTTTAGCAAATATGAATAGAATTGAAGTATGGTTGCCTCCTAATGCATTTTAGACATCATGTGACATCCTATTAACTAAACCATATAGTTTACTGGACTTCAACAAGGTTTCATAAAGGTAATATTGTACTCTAACAAAAAGGTCTACTAAATCACTTACCAACTAATTGATTTACCACTTTCATGCAAAGATTTTCATAATACTATTTTCCTCTACCTTTGTAACCTTTTACAATATCAAAATTAGCCTTTATATCTCCATTGTAAACTTTGTTAGTGACTGGAAATGTTGGAGTTGTAATGGAATTTGTATTTCCTAAACCTTCAATATGTTTTACCTTTTCAATCAGCTGAAAGCCCAAAAGACTGGGGTATGGCAAGCCAACCATGACTATATATCAACCCATCCCGTCACTTAAGTTGATACCTTTTGATATATTTTCTCCCACAACGGCAAGAAGAATTGCATCATTTTGAGAAGTAGGATTATCTTTAAAATTCCAAAAGACAAGGTATTAATTACTTATTTGTATTTCTTGAGAACATATTCCACATTTGTGCTTTTTCTAGGCTCCCAAAATAAGTGTTTCTTCTTCATAATTCTTTCCAATATACTTATAGCCTTCCATGCGTCATAGACCTCTCCTTCATACTCAAACGAAGATAAGAATACAATAATTCCCTAAGGAACCACTATTACCAAATTGTAGAGTAACAACCCTTACTCCTTCATCTATAAATTCAAACCCATTAACATAACATAGTCAAGAACCTCGCATAATAGTTTTTGGAAAACATAAAAAATAAAATGCATAAGAAATAACCATTATTTTTTTCAATACATGAACCTAGTAGTTGCTCAAAGAAAGAAAGTTGAATAACAACAGTTCTCATGCGAAGTTACTAAGTAAATTAATTCTTCAGGTGAGGAAATGGCCACCTACATTACCAAGAGTGTAGGAAGATTAGTAGCTTTCATAAAGAATTAGAAAGAAGTCCATCCTAACCATGATTGGTAAGCTTCTAAAGCCATAGCTAAAATCAAATGACTGACCAAAAGGGCCACAGGAAACTACAACTAGCAGTATACTTTCTAGAGGAACAATATGACGTATAAGAAAAGAAATGAAATCCATCTAATGGTAGCCAAGAGAAGAGTCGCTCCCTTATTTCTTCTATGGGTTGCAAATTTGTGCCAGCCAATACAACAACATATGCTTGGTCAAAAATCTACAAGAAGGTAAAAGTTTAATTATAAAGGTAGGGGGCACATAAGCAAACTGAATTATAATAAAAATTTCTACATGTCAAAATAAGAAATCTCTTGAGAACCTCATAAAAGATCTTTTCACCATAAAGCATGAAATATTTTATTTATCCTTCTTGCAATGAGCATGTTGATTAAGGCCATGAGACAATAATCATTCCATTACCATCAGTATTTGTTAGTGATAGCAACATATCAAACAAAGCTCGGAAACTTGACAGAGTTCTTACCTTTTCACTACACTTTTTAGTGTTATTGCAAGTTGAACATTCTTTCAAGCTAGCCATTGTGTCACCATATCCACTTACATGAGAAACCAAGTAATTTTTTTATTTGGAATAGGGAAAGAGCAAGAAAGAATTGAATGATAAATTGTCATACAAACAAGCAAGAGCATTCACCTAATACATGATATTGCTTTTCTTCATCTACTAAAGTAATTTGAATAGATTGTTATTGTCTATATTAAGTAAAAATATGACATCATTAATGGTCATAGAAGAATTAAAAGACTCATTTCCTCTAGAATTCTTTTCAGTATCTTGTAGCATAGATGGATAACTTACATCCTCAAATAAAATTTAGATAACTTGATTTTTTTTAATTTTTTTCTTTTTTTAATATTATAACACACACATGGAGTGCTGAACTCCAAACCTCACGGTTGGAGCCCTTACTAACTCACCACTTAACTAGCTAGTTAAGTAATGGAATGTACATTTTGCAATTATAGTAAGGTAGACAACTCTTTCAAATTCCATAATATACGGTATCAAAGGTACCACTATAAAAGATTAAAATTGTTATGGGATTAGATACATATTGAGTGTCAACAAATAATATGGATGCATAGTCATTTACATGTCGAATCGCTCTACTTGTAATAAACAAGTAATGTTAATATATTAATGAAAGTTCAACACAAAAACCCACAGTTAAATGTATGAAAGGGGGGACAAAAAAAGTTTGTAATTTTTTAATGCAATACCATGCATAGCGTGGTGCGGTGACATAACAAAACAACTAATATCTATAAAGAGAACATATACACACTTTGGCGCACTACATGTGAAAGTTTTTCAAATATGAATAGAATTGGAGTATGATTGCCTCCTAATGCATTATAGACATTATGTGACATCCTGTTAACTAAATCTTATGGTTTACTAGGCTTCAACAAGGTCATATAAAGGTAATATTGTACTCTAGAAAAAAGGTCTACTAAATCACTTACCAATTAATTAATTTACCATTTTTATGCAAAGATTTTCATAATATTATTTTCCTCTACCTTTGTAACCTTCTACAATCTCAAAATTAGCCTTTACATCTCTATTGTAAACTTTGTTAGTGACTGGAAATGTCATAGTTGTAATGGAATTTGTATTTCCTAGACTTTCAATATGCTTTACCCTTTCAATCAGCTGAAAGTCTGATAGACAAGGATATGGCAAGCCAACCATGACTATACATCGACCCATCCCGTCACTTAAGTTAATACCTTGTGATATCTTTCCTCATACAACAGCAAGAAGAATTGCACCATTTTGAGAAGTAAGATTATCTTTAGAATCCCCAAGAGACAATGTATCAATTACTTCCTTGTATTCCTTGAGAATATATTCCACATTTATGCTTTTTCTAGGCTCCCAAAATAAGTGTTTCTTCTTCATAATTCTTTCCAATATACTTGTAGCCTTCCATGCGTTATAGACCTCTCCTTCATACTCAAACAAAGAGAAGAATACAATAATTTCCTAAGGTACCACTATTACCAAATTGTAGAGCAACAACCCTAACACCTTCATTTGTAAATTCAAGCCCATCAACATAACATAGTCAAGAACCTTGCATAATAGTTTTTGGGAAAAATAAAAAATAAAATGCATAAGAAATAACCATTATTTCTTTCAATACATGAACCTAGTAGTTGATTAAAGAAATGAAGTTGAATAACAACAATTCTCATGCAAAGTTACTAAGTAAATTAATTCTTTAAGTGAGGAAATGGCCACCTACATTACCAAGAGTGTAGGAAGATTCGTAGCTTTCATAAAGAATTAGAAAGAAGTCTATCCTAATCATGATTGGTAAGCTTCTATAGCCATAGCTAAAATCAAATGAGTGACCAGAAAGGCCACAAGAAACTACAACTGGCAGTATACTTTCTGGGGGAACAATGTGACTACAAGAAAAGAAATGCAACCCATCTTATGGTAGCCAAGGGAAGAGTCACTCCTTTGTTTCTTCTATGGATTATAGAGTTCCTCCAGCCAATACAACGACATATGCTTGGTCAACAATCTGAAAAATGGTTAAAATTTAATTATAAAGGTAAGGGGCACATAAGCGAGCTGAATTATAATAAAAATTTATACATGTCAAAATAAGCAATCTCTTGAGAACCTCATAAAAGATCTTTTCACCATAAACCATGACATATTTTATGTATCCTTCTTGCAAAGAGTGTGTTGGTTGAGGCCATGAGACAATAATCCTTCCATCACCATCAGTATTTGTTAGTGATAGCAACATATCAAACAAAGCTTGAAAACTTGACAAAGTGCTTGCCTCTTCACTACACTTTCCAGTGTTATTGCAAGCTTAACATTCTTTCAAGCTAGCCATTTTGTCACCATATCCACTTACTTGAGAAACCAAGTAATTTTTATGTTTGAAATAGGGAAAAGGCAAGAAAAAATTGAATGATAATTGTCATACAAACAAGAAATAGCATTCATCTAATACATGATGTTAGGACTAGCTATGGCTAGGTGACTAATGATTGCTTTGGCGGGTTTTGTTCCATGTGACCCACTTCCTCCTACGTTTGCAAATTATGCATTTGCATTTATAAGAGATGATAGAAGAAAATAATAGAGTATATAGAATATTGCATGATATAAGTTGTGCAAAGAAACTATAGTGGAATTAAAGTAGATAAAATCAAGATATCAAAAGTTCTACAACCAAGCTGCCTTTTATAGGTAGCACTTCAGCAAACATTAGGTAGTTGATAACTTTATTTTTATAGATTTATTTTACCTATTTTTAGGCAACAAATAATGCAATGCTTATGAGAAAATATTTGAATTCCTCTTTATGTACTTAAATTTGTCTTGTTTTTGTAGAATAAAGAGACATGGAGAAAAAGAACAAGTATGGAGAACCTAATGCTTATTATATGACAAAATATGGTCAAAATATCAAGATCAAGAAAATCAAGAAAATTAAGATGAGCTTGGCCTTTGGATGATTGTTATTAAATTCTTTATTGTTATTGGGTTTTCTAAATAATTAGAAAACTTGATCATAGTAGGAGTTCAAAGCTTAATTAAATTAGGAGTTCAAAAACCCAATTGTTTTAGATATCCAAAACCCATTTCTACTAGGATAGGAGATAGGTTTAAACCTAAATCCTATTTAAGAAAAGAGATGAGGCAAAAGAGAGTGGAGGAAATTAAGCACAACTCAAGAGAGAGGCTTGGAATTCAAGGTTTTCTTGAAGAGAAGACAAAAAGGGTGACAGACTTTTTGTTCTTGGATTCAAGATGCCTTCTTTAGTTCTTATTATTTTTCTTTCTAATTATTTCTTTATGCTTTAGTTTATTTTTGTAAAGAACTATAATATAACCTAATTATGATGGTATGAATCTTATGATTGTTATGTTTGATATTTTATTTATGTGAAGTTGCATATTATTGTGTTTAATGTTTTAAGTGATTAGCTACCACTTAAATGATTTGATTTGCATGTTTGAGACCGACAAGAGATGATATGTAATTGTTTCTTGTAATGTGTAACCATAAATTAAATATGGATAGACATATACCATATTATTTGTGTGGCTTTCGGTATAAACTGGGAATGTTCATAGATCCTAATGCATTTAGTTTGTTTCAATTCACATATAGAAATATAGTGAATTAACGAACTAAGAAGGTTTGTTATACCTAGATATAGGATAGTAAATAAATTAGGAAGTTTCACCATCACATAGATATTATCCCTCTTGCAAGCATAAATAGTCAACATTAATACCTAGTAGTTATGGTGAAATCAAATACTCTAACATATTTTTTGTATTTAGTTTTCTTAAATTTAATTAGTTAACCTATCATTAATCATTTGAATTTATTAGATAAATTCTAGGAGTTATTCACCATTAGTAATTAGTTAGTCTAATAATCATCAATTTCTATGAGACGATATATTTCTCATCATTATATTACTTGTTCAATATATTCACTTGCATTTAAAATTTCACCAAATAGTAGTCTAGTATATTAAGGAAACATAAAATATTATAGGCTGCTTTTTGGTCGGCTAAGCTATTCCCTTTCCTTTTAACGTCATTCTACGGACTGTAGCTGCTTTCTTTGACTTGGAGTAATCGTCAGTCCCATATCTTTCTCTGGTATTTTGTGCATGAGTAGGAGTCGGTGCTGCCACCCTTGGAACCTATGTATCTGACGTCCCTGCTTGGTTTTTGCACGATATTCTTTAAACGCTAACATGTCACTGATCTTAAGTATTTGTTGAGCTGGATCCGACGAGTTGCCAACATGTCCATACATTTGGGGCATTCCATGCAGAATGTAGTCCACCATTCTTTTATATCCCATAATCAGTCTCATATCTTTCTCCAGTATTTTTTGCATGAGTAGGAGTCGGTGCTGCCACCCTTGGAACCTATGTATCTGACATCCCTGCTTGGTTTTTGCATGATATTCTTAAATGCTGACATGTTACTGATCTAAAGTATTTGGTGAGCTGATGCCAATGAGTTGCCAACATGTCCATGCACTTAGGGCATCCCATGTATAACGTAGTTCACCGTTTTTTTGTATCCCATAGTCAGTCTCATATCTTGCTCCAGTATTTTGTGCATGAATAGGAGTCGGTGTTGCCACCTTTGGAACCTATGTATCTAACGTCCCTGTTTGGTTTTTGCATGATATTCTTTAAATGCTAACAGGTCACTGATCTGAAGTATTTGGTGAGCTGGTGCCGACGAGCTGCCAACATGTCCATACACTTAGGGCATTCCATGCAAAACATAGTTCACCGTTGTTTTGTATCCCTCGGCTTGTTCATCTCTATGAGGTATTGAGCAGTCCATGCAACGCACGTTCTTCAGCTTCCTCAAAGTTTGATGGTCCTTCATCTAGTACTTGTAACAATCCCTTTCCTTCAACACGAATGTGCTTACGAGTGCCCGCAAAAGCTGTTTCAAGATGGATTGTATTCATCAGAGACATATGCTTCTTCCTTCTATCAACTTTAATTGTTGCTGTTTGCAATTGAAGTTGTGAAACTACAGTTAAAAACTAGGTAAAAACCAAGAAATCTAGAATGATTCCTTGAAACAGAGAAATAAGAAAATGAACCTACACAATGTTTGTGAAAAAATGGAGAATAATTTAAGTCTAAGAAATTGATGACAAGAGAACTCACGAGGATAGTGAGAGTAAAGAACGAGATCGGTGTCGAAGCCATGGTCTGCTTGTAAAGCGGTCATGGGGTCTATTGAGAAATTTCCTTGCGGGTGAAATGGCCAGCTTTGTTTCCATCTTCTTCTTCTACTAGAAATGGATCTTCTTCTTCTGGATATTCCTTTACTTCTCCTTCAATAGGGCCTCAGACAATCAGATGTTGATGAAGAGCAAGAGCAAGAGTTTGTGAATCCAAATCAATAACATTAGCTAACTCCAAATGAGCATGAGAATCCCTATTCAAGAAACGCACCCCGCCCTTCGTCAACACCACATCCTTGTTACTGTCTGTAACTGAAACCCGCCAAATCCATCTTTTCACAAATTTTGATTCTTGAGAGGAATTTGGAATATTAATACACACCCAAAGTCCAGGTGACCCAACACGAGCCACTTCAGGCACACGAACAACAAAGGTATGTGCTCGACTTGCTTGATTGGGTTGTAATTGACAAACAAACTCAGGAAAGTATATGAATTCTCAGGCCCAACTAACTTTCCTTTCCTGCTCTTTCCTTCATTAACTCCAACTTTGTAAACAATTATCAGAGCACATGCCCACGGTTTGGACATACCATTGTCCGAATTCCAATCCATAGGAATTTGAATTTCTCTATTGTCACCAAAGCTTGTATGGGTGAAGAAATTTAGGATTCCTGGTTCTTGCGTCGGGCATGATGCTTGCATGGGCCCACATGCTACTGTAAGTTCAACGGGGTAATCCTAGGGACAAAAAGATTGATAAACAAGGATAGATCATTAATTAAATTTATAAGCAAGAGTAACTTATACATGTATATCAAAAAGAAAAAGAAACCCACATGCGAATTCTTAAATGGAGGACTTTCGGGATGCAAATATGGGATCTTGTAGGGTTTGCCCTTGAAACCAATATAGGCAATTGTAGAGGAACAACCACTTTTCCATAACATGGTCATTTGACTATAAAATGCCCCTAAGGATGGACAATTTCTTAAAAACAAGAAATGTAAACTCAATGGCAATGTGGAGAAAGCCTCAAGAGAGGTACAACAATGCAAGCTAAGTTCATCAAGGATAGAAAGTTCATTAATAATATTTGGTAATTTTGTGAATTTATTCCTAGATAAATCCAAAAACTTGAGTAAAGGTAACTCAACAAGAAAACTAAGCTTTGCTTCATTTGCAAATAGCAAGAATGCAAAGTTAGCATTTCTAAAGAGCTTAAAGTTGAGAACCAATTAAGGAGCTCAAACTTGTTTTTTAAGGTAGGACACCCAAATATTAATCATTTAAGTTTCTATGAGGAAGCAATGCCAAATGGTAATTCTTTCATTTTAGCACCATCTACATAAAATGTCTCCGAAGACAGAAATCTCATAGATGAGAAAAGGTGTTCTTCAATATAAGTGCCAAATACATCGAGATGCTTTAAAGGCGAACTATCCAAAATATTAGGAAACTTTTCCCAATTAAGCTTAAAGCAATTAATTATATTTAACTCTTTAAGCCATTTATGATGTCCAATGGATGAATGAACAATTTGAAAATGTGTACAAGCTTGAAAGTTAAGTATCTCAAGTTTTAGGACTTTCCTCAAGTTTGGTGTCTCAACCAACTTCTTTGAGTAGCCCAAGTCTATGTGCCTTAATTTTGAAAAATTCTATTATAAGAAATGAAATTGTTAAATCAAGCAAAAAAAAAAAAAGAGATTATATTTGCATAAGGTACAATGTTACTTGCTCTCCATCCCATAGTTTTACCATGCAACTGAAAGACAATTTGAGCTCAACAAGCTTGGTTGACCCAAAACTCAGGTAACAAAAAGGATACTTTGTCCATTCCATGCTACGTAACTATGCTCTTAGCTTAAGTTTTGAAAGACCTCCCTTCCATTCTATCCATCTTTCCTTATAATTGAGATCTTCATTGAATTCATTCATTTCATCATCAAAATTAAGAAAATTGTAGGTAATCCAAAGCACTCTCAAGTTTATCATTTTTGATAACTCCTTTAAATGAAATGTTTCCTTTTCCAATAAAGGGAGTTCTAGGACAATGCCTTTTACTTCAAGATTTTCCTAGAAACCATAAAAAATTAAAACTATTTAGGTGAAACATTTTAACAAAGACATTGGACTATTGGCACAAAAGGTACTTGTGCTGTAGCACTAGTCTTTAGTACACAAACAATATCTTCTTTCTCCAACAATCTACTACTCTTAGCTTCTTGTTGACCTATGTCTACTATAAAATCATGTATCAACAAGATTTTGCCTTCAAAGATCCGTGGGAGAGATTTGTCCACTAAAACACAGAGGTTATATTTTAGATTGTCACCAAAATCTTTTACACCGTCTAGCATGTGCAAAACATCATCTTTATTGTAAAAATATGCAATGCCTAAAAACTACTTTTTTTTATTGTCATCAAACTCTTTTACACTTTTTTGAAGTGTAAAGAAAACTTCATCATCAACCTTATTCTTTAGTTCCTTTATGTAACCATCCCATTGTTCCTTATCCTTCCTATAAAGTAGGTAAAAAAATTGAACTATTAATAGTAAAGGGGTTTAGAGCCACCATCTCCTTATCCTCCCATTGTTCAGGGTAGATTTTTTAGATGAATTGATTCCTTACATTTGTGGAGATGCCTCCATCTCCTTGAATTTCTCCAAATACATGTATACTTCCATCCTCGCTTGCTGTGCGGAGTTCAAACATTCCGTCAGTGAATGATTTGATGAATCATAACCCAGTTGGACTTGAACGCAGGCCAGAGGAGTAGATGTGCTGCCCACAACCATTTCTCGGTTTCGATATGGAGGTGATAATGAGACGGCAGACTTATTAGAAAGAGCGGTTTACCCAGAAGAGATTACCCATTGTGCTGCTGGCGTTAAGCGGTTTAAATATCTTTGCCATAGGGCCGAAAATCTTGCTCAGGATCAGGGCGGCGTGGGATATACGGTAGGGCAGGGGAGAGTGGAAAAATGCTGGAGGAAAATGAAGTAGCTCAAAAGTTTCACTCAGTAGTGAGGACGCATTTCAGAAGATTACTGAAGCCACCCTTCAACGAGGAAGCAAGGAGAGTTGCTGGCTTTGGTCCTCAGTGGTACGAACCACTTGCTGTGAAAAGTATAACATTTTTTAATGGGCAAAAATATTCTGATATTGTTTGTTTAGGGCATCGGCAATTGTTTATTGTGTTTTTCCTGAATTCTTAAGAGGCAAAGATGCTTCTTCTTCATTTTAGGTAAGGCAGCCCGCAATGGGATCATAGAAATCCGAAGGATCAGTTTCTTAATGCATAGTGTCTTTGAATCTGGGTGGTTTCTTTCTCTGGAGACAAAGGAAAGTGCAAAAAGAAAGAGTTGTCAAGTTATTCGTTCTTCACACATAAAGCTACCATGTTATATGGTGGGACTAGTGAGTATGCGATTGTGCTTATAAGTTGCGACCATAGTATAATATGCAACACAACCCATTGGAGAAGCTAATGCCATAGTGCAACGAAATTAATTAATTGTCCTTTTGAAGCCTGCAACATTTCTCATTCCACCTTTGCATGGTTCGGCACTTTAAATAATAATTCTCGGCCATTAATAGCCATACATCGGGTTCTGGTCATGTAGTCCATCCCACACTGAAAGCACCAAATTCTGTAGCTGATATTCTCTCAAAGATGCAACCAGCAGAATAACAAATTATCAGCACGAAAAATAAGATCAAGCTTTGGTCTCATTCAGGAACCACTGATATCAATATAACGAACAATTTCTACCCACGTCCCCACGTCACCATCAATAACAGTTGACAATATAATTGAAGGAAAAAGATGACTGAACACGGCACATAAAAAAACATAAAAGTCTATTGATGATGTGAAATACCCATTTATTATTCTTCAAAATGAAGCTCAAAGCTACAACATTATGTTTGATGAAAGAAAAATCAGAACCTAGTAACCGTTGTGCTTTCCCTGTCCAGAAAACTTCAGGCAACTGTCTGAAACCTCAGAACATTAGCACCTGAAATCATGCAAAACCTCAAGGTCTATGAGCCTCAACAATTTGGCTTCTCTATTGTCAAGCCGGGTGTAAGGAACAAACAAATACACAATAAGCAAGATGGTCGAATGAAGGGCTACTTGGGAAGAAATCACAAGTTAGTCTGAAAATTTTTGAGTTACACCTTTCACCATAGTTGATCTCTGGGAAGTCTCAGTACTCAATTCAGGGGGTTTCCTCTTGTAATTATAAAAGAAGCCTTCGTATATCACTGAAATTTGATCGCAAAGCTGTGAGGAATGCACCTGCAGGAAAAAAGTGTAACCTGATAAGCAAGTACTCAAACAATATGAATAGTATATTGCCGTGGCTGCCTATGTGGACTTTTCATTGCAAGTCTCTTGAATAGGCAATCAACAGGACAATAGAGGACAACAAATTTAAACAAGAATAAGGTATATCAGAATCCTCTATATAATTGTGTTTGCCAACAAAAACAAATAGAAATTAGTGGATATTTCAACTCCAAGCTTCACTAGTTGCCAGTGGCATTATGACATTCTAGAAAAAAAATGGTCTGTCATCCTACTGGTGGTAGCCAACCTATCTCATAATTATTCAAGATTAACATAACTACAAAACCAGAAGGCATGAGAAGACAGCGAAATAGTTACTATTGTCCACCGTGCAAGTGTTCGCAAGATTAATCATTATGAAGTAGTAGCCAAAACCAGTAGGGATGATGATTGGTCTTGGAAACCATATGGACATGTGAAAAGATTCATATCGTATACTGCGTTGGAAGTGAAGATTGTACCTCCAACTTTGCCATCAAAAACACGATGATCAGCAGATAACGTTAAGTTCATTTTTGTGGCAACTGCCGGCCTCTCAACTCCTGTATAAAAATAAATGTCATCTAATATGGTATTACATGCATAAAATATTAAGGATAGACAGTGAAAAAACTATACCATCACTTCCAATTACTGGTTCAACAACTTTGTTGCCTCTACCAACAGCAAGGATGCCAGCCTGCAGGAAATGAACAAAGCTTCATAAGACACCATAGCAACACAAGGCATCCACTAAATTTCCCATCATCTAGAAATGGCTTCACACAACGATGTTGGTAGAGTAGTCTACCACATATTTCAAAACGAGATCTTTAATTTGAAAGCACCCCAAGATTATGTGCAACTTACGTATTCAAATTCTTGACCCTAGGGTTTCCTTTACTAGGAAACAAGCCATTCATTTTCCAGTAAATGAAGAGAATACTATCAACTTTGACACATAGATCAAATAATTATACCAGAGAGTCTCTGTATTCTGGAGCCAATGTGATCACTAGTGAAGTTATTGACAAACAAGAAACAACTAGAGCTAGATCACCCCAGAGAGAGAGAGAGAGAGAGAGAGAGAGAACCTGTGGGGGGTTTATTATTGCACAAAAATTGTCCACCGGAAACATTCCCAAGTTCGAGATGCTGCACAACAGTTGTGAAGGAGAGTTTAATAAAAGTGTATACGTAATTAGATTCAGCGTAATGATGACAATTCAAACAAAAACTTTGTGAAATAGATGACTGTCCACAATTCTCAAGGAATAATACACCTTATTTTACCTAAAAGTTCCCCCTAGGAATTCATTTGGCAAAAGTTTCCCTGTCCTTGCTTTCTCAGCCAGTTCCTTTACCTGAAGATCAAAAATCAGCAAAGGAATTGATAAGGATTAAAATGAAGGAAAGGAAATGAAAATGGATTATGTTCTTCTATTGGAAAATAAAGTGGACTTATAAGAATACTTTATTTTTAGATCCAAATTCCATGTTCAATTAATTACCATTTTGTTGTAGATTCCATACTAATCTAATTTCATTAGATATCATAGCAATCAAGAGGACAGAATTAACCGGTGCATGTTTCTAAAGTGCAACAACGTTCAAGCAGATGATCTTTCCCTTGGAGAAAAGAGAACAAACAAAGAAACACAGGCTCAAATCTGATAAGGAATCCAAAATGAAGTCATCAAACAAAATTACTAACAGATTACCTCCAGTGATATCGATGATATGGTCTTCTGGTCTGCATTCCTCACGATTGGAGTCATTAATCCCTGAAGCAATGTAGCATGATCAGGCACTTTTTAAGACTTTGTAGGCTTCAAATACCAGTCTCATACCTTCTCTGTCGCTACTGCAATTGAAATGTCAACAGAGTCGCACAGTACAACTTCTCCATTTTCAACATTCCAGTAAGCTACCATGTCAAGAGAGGAATGGTTACATTATCAGAATAGTCTAGAAAAAACTTACATTTTATTATATACTGCCAAAATTATAAGGAGATAAAACATGCATCAAAGTCTGTATGAATAATATTTTTTTTTCCAGTCAATCTGACAGATACTGGTGCAGAATCTCAATGATGGTAATTGTATGAAGATTTGATACCCCCAAACTTAAAACAAAAAATTCATAAGTAATCAGATATATATCTACAATACAATCTTTGAAACAGGACTTGACATTAGTATAGGCTAGCAGTAGAGATTGAACCTCCACAGTAATCAATGGACAGACAATAAGCTAGAGGCAATAAGCTAGAGGTTGCTGGAATGATAGAAAAGGCAGCAGTCAAACTCCATTGAATTGATAGCAAACAAGCACACCAAGGGACAGAGTCTAAACCCTTGTAGTCAGATGGAAACAAAAAGTACTATTTCACAGTTCATTCATGACTCCTTTAGATCAAGCTGACATCCATTACTGACAATCCAATTAAAAAAAAATTAATGAACTTAAGGTAATCTTTTCCATTGTTCATTGTATAGTTGTGTTCGAATTGAAATTTCCTATCCACAACGTATTCATTCTCTTTGCCATCAGAAGTTTCCGTGAAATAAAAAAGAAATGAAGGCTGGAAATTCACGAAATCAAAAACCATTTCAAGCATATGAATTTGTTTTTCCATTTACCCTGTGCTTGCCACCTAAGAGATTATCCAGCCCAAACAATAATTGGAAGTAGAAAACTACGCAAACCAAGTGCAAAATATAAGAAGTAGAAAGAAAAAAAATGGTATTTTTTACTCCCTATTGGTGAAGGACAAGCCTGAAAACACAGATCTCTCTGGGTTTGGACATAGCATGTTTACCAAAAAGACTGACATCAAATCTTTCTTAAATGCTCCATTTGCTTTTGCATAAAACATTTACAATCTTATTTTCATGATTAACTCTAGTATCCAAACAACAAACTCCAGCCCACTAGTTATACGTCTATTAGGTAGTCTAGTTAAAACATTGGACAAGTGATATGTCTTTACCATTGGCTTCCGGTACATTTCTCAGTGCAACAGCCACAGCTTTGATGACAATATCGTTCACTGAAACTTTAACATCGTGCTGGTCTGTGATTGAGGAAGTAAAATGAATGATCTGCGAGAGCATATACAGGCTGAAGAAACTGAAGTAAAGGATTGAGGTTTATATTCCTAACCTTTGAGTTCTTTCCTAAGAGAAAGAAGAGGATCCAGTACAACATCTGAGAAACATTATTAAACACCTTAGATATTGATAAATCAACAACAACCATAAAGTCCCAACTTGACAAATAAACAGTAGACGAAAAATAGTCAGAACCTGCTGATAAATATAAATGCGGAGTATTTTGTTTTGACTCCAACAACCTCCTAGCTATCACCTGCAAAGTAAAAGATTCACCATCTTTCAGCAACACTTACTATCAACTGCAACATAAGAACCCAACCAAAGAAGGAAAAGACACAAAAGAAAAGAAATAGGTGAAAACTTAGCATCTAAGTGTCAGTGGTGCGAGGCTCAAATCCATTTGTGTGGACATCAACAGGTGAATGAAGTGTGCAAGGACACCGACATTAGAGGAGGATGACTCAACCAATGACACAGAGAAGGCCATTATCAACAGAAAGAACATTGCTCAAATCTAACTGTAACATACCTTGCGAATTTGACTGTTGGGAAGATCTTCAAAAGAATCTGACTGCTTCAAGTGAGACCTTGAATCTGGTGTAACTGTAGGAGAAGCTTTTAATGGGGTCTGAGTTGATGGAGGTGCCTTCTCTTTAGATGGAGAAACTTTCGAATGTCCTTTTCCTGAGTTAATTGCAGCTAAAACGTCCCCTTTCAGCAGAGTACCGTGGGGACCTGATGCCTTTATTGATGATGAATCCAATCCATATTCTGCAATTAGCAACTTTGCAGATGGGCTGATCCTTGCTACATTTGTTTTGTGAGCTTTAGCTTCATTTCCAATATCATGTGTTGGTTTTCCGTCTTTGATTCCTGAACCACCGCTAACACTATTTTTTACTGTTTCAACATCAGCCACATCCTCGACCTTGCAAACAAGAGGCAATCATGTTTTATGTGAAGTGGCTAGAATTCAAACGAATAGCATTCAAATAAAGTATCAGTGCCGGAAGAAACCACAACCATTAATCAATTTAATCAACAATGAACAGCATCTTATACACTAATTTTTCTTTTCTAAGGCACAAATAGAACTAAGATCACAACAATCTCAGCCCTTAAGAGGTACAGACAGCAATATTTGCACCCTCACAGGTGCCTTACTGCCAAGCTACAATAGCTTTAGATGCAAGTTGTTAAGATGAAAAACAGGCTAGACAATCATACAAGCATAATCACACTTACCGTTACTGCAATAGGTTGTCCCACAGCTACATCCTTGGAACCTTCAGGTGCTAGAATCTTAGCCAAGTACCTACGGTCAATGTTCAACTTAAAAAAGTAAGAAAAAAAGTAAAATATAACAATTCAAGAAAAAGATCACCACTATAGAGCATCATTTGTAACAATTCAGGGAATCTGTTCATCAACGGGAAATTACAAGAAAAGCTGCACTACTACCACTGGACCCAAAAGTTCTAAATTCATGGTTTAAGCAATGTTTTGATACATTTCAACTTGATTGCAGTCACTATTATAGACACATAGTGTTTAGAAATATTGTCAATGTCCTCACATTGATTAACACGCAAGAGCTAGCAAACATGATGGTGATCTAGACTGAAGCAAATAAAATAACATGTTAATACCCAAGCTATATGACTTTCATATTTAGTATCAAACAAACTGTAACACCTACTCAATCATAAGGAAAGAATATTACCCCTCTTCAAGACTTTCAAATTCAAGGGTAGCTTTGTCTGTCTCTATCTCACATATAACATCACCCACTTCTATCTGTCAGTAAGAGTAAATGATCAAGAGGCCCGATTAATGCCATTATATTCTGTATCCACCAAATCAGAAGCACGAAGAAGTTAGAGTGGCAGATTTAAAACCTATGTCAAACATAACTGACCTTGTCCCCTTCTTTCTTTAGCCACTTTGCAATGTTCCCTTGATTCTGAATATACATATGAAAGAAACATTAAGCATCTACCAGAGGAAAAATGCTTAGCAGAATAGTCTGATCAGAAACCAGTATACATTCTTTCATACCATAGTTGGAGATAATGCCGGCATTCCAAGAATAACATGAGGGGGAAGCTCAGATGTACTTGTCTCAGTCAAAATTTTCTCTTGGATCCTGTCCTTATTTTCCACGTTCTGATTTGTTGGTTTTTCTCCTGTGACCCCAGATCCACCACCCACAGCAATTGGGACATTTTGGATGTCATCTGGATCCTCCACCTAGTAAATACAAAAGCCAGTGTTCAGGACATTTTAAGCACCTGAATAGTTAACACAGAAACAAGAACCATTGAAAAGGCATTGAAACATCAGTGTGACATGTTAGAAGTTGAGGTCAACACCATTAAAAAAAATATTTTCTAAATGGCATCAGATGAAAGAAAGATTTTAAAGGATATCGTCCTGTGAAAACATAATACTAAACAATCCTCAGCTTTAGAACATAAATCAATCAAAGAAGTTCAACAAGTAGCCTAAAATTTATATAAGAAAGGAAGGGTTGGGGACAAAAGAATTTTGACCTAATATTTTATTATTGAGAATTCCCAAAAGTTCTTCAATATCTTCATAAAATTAGGCAAGGTTCCCTAATATATATTTAAAGTGTAGATGGCTTTCCATGAAAAATAAAAGGAATCATGTATAGTCATGCATAAAAGATGATTTCAGGTCACCGTTATTGCGATAGGTTGTCCAACAGGTACATCTTTCGAACCTTCAGGTACCAAAATCTTGGCCAGAAACCTGCAGAGTTTAACCCATAGAAGAACCAATCCCAAATCTTTAAGTATTCTCATCAACATATTGTAATTAAAAGAAGAACAATAAAAAAAGAACAGGGATGTAGAGGAAAGTGTTTTCGAACTAAACAAGAAAGGTAGGAAGGCCTATCGACAAAGAAACCATTCTTCCCATCAACAGCAAATCAAACATCTAATGTGAAGACCGGTACTAAACAATGTTGTTTTTCAGTGACTGGTGTGCATCACCATTAAGAATAATATATTCTAAAATCAGAAATGAAAAATTACCCCTCTTCAAGACTTTCAAATTCAAGAGTAGCTTTGTCAGTCTCAATTTCGCATAGTATATCACCAACTTCTATCTGTTAAATTAAGTCAACAGTCAGCATGACTAAGAAATGGATCTCCACTATATATGAGACAAGCTATTTATTTTCAACAATTATCTTTAAGAACATCAAGCTGAATAAAACTTAGCTTTAAAATCTCAAAATTAAATGAAACTTTCGGTATAACTAACCTTATCTCCTTCTTTCTTCCTCCATTTCGAAATATTACCTTGGTTCTGCACAAAAGAGTGGCAATTACCACAAAACTTCTTGGAAAAAAAAAACAGAGAAAAAAAGTGAGGACAACATTTAAATCAGTTCATCCTCACGTGTTTTTGCATATCATACCATAGTTGGAGACAGAGCTGGCATCTGGAGTACCATATGTGGTGGGTCTGCACTAACAGTCCACTTGATAAGAGAATTAATAACAAAACGCATGATTAAGTATGCACTATAGTTGTATTTTATCATTTTTATATAAAGTTACAAAATCGTGCCACAAGAAATAAAACCTTATCCAATATATCAGTTCCACAAATCCCTTCAACAAGATCTAACAACCTTCCCATATAAAGAAGTTAAAGGAACAGATTTACTTACAAATAAGACAAAAAGTGACACTAGAAGTTGCATAAACTATCATGTTACAGATCTTACAAGTTTCAAGAGATAGCTAAAATAGAACACACAGTATTAAAGTGCTAAGTTGAGTTTTATGTGAAGATAATTGTCATCAGAAAATTATTATATGAAGCAATTGATGGAAAGGCTTAACGAGAAGGAAAGGAACCTCAATTTGGCATTCATTGATTTTTATCAGCATAGTATACACTCCTTGAGAATGTACCAGAGGTTAAATTATGAAGGATACTTTTTTATTTTCCTAACAATCTCAATAATAAAACAATATCAATCAAACACATTGACACCATGGAGATAAATGAAAGAATGCACGGAAATTTCTCATCAGATAGATCTTTCATGAAGAATTGGCACTAAGCCCTTATTGTCTTTTATGCTAAGGATAAACTTACCATGCATATAAAAGAAATTTCTTCAGCAAGTGTTAGAGAAGATACTGCAGACTAACGGTTTAAAGTCATGCCAAACCAAGGCAGAACATATAATAGTGAATATTGGTACCCTTAGGAGTACATGTGAGGAATGATATGAACAATTGATGGCAATGCTGATACCTAGAACATAGGATAGTTTTTATCTTAAATAGGTTAGATAAAGGAAAGGCCGATGGAAGAGATTAAACTTGATAAGGGCTTCATTAAGGTGGAAGTGCATCTGGATTGCTACAAGATTTTGCTGCCTCACGACTCTTGATATAACAACAAATTCTCTAAGAAATCTTATGAATTATGCTTAATGGTGCAAATATTAAGCCATAAGAAAAACACCATGTTCATAAAAGCATATACCCAAATGAGAATACTTTCAGTGGTGACTATGAAGAACAAAATTGAAGTAATAAATAAATTTGCTACTGAGAAGTAGAGATACCACCAACCAGAAGAGAACGTCAGAAAATTGTATAGGATGACTTTTCCTTCTATATACAAGTTAAGGACTCATGCATCTTAACTTAAGGTTAAAGCAGGGCAAAACTATTGGCAACAATTCTTGCTAAGAAAGGTCCAAAAAGACTCATGCATCTGACCCCAAGAAGTTGGGCATGTACAAAGGGAATGACTTGTATAGAACAACTACTGATACGCATTCCTAGTTCAAGTATTACACAATCACAGAGGAAGCTTTTTCAAAAGGACAAAAAGACTTTGTACTTAAGTTATGGATCCATAACACCTGCTTATGGGACCAAAAGTTTAGGTTAAAGGCCTTGGCCACAATGTACTTCTTCATTTGCTCAAAAGCTGGCATAGGTTGTTCATTTGCATGAACAACTGCCCAAGTAGTTCAACAATCAAGATAGTATTGCACATACAGAAAGGTGAGACAAAGTTATATCAAATCTCAAAATGTCACAAAAAAATAATCACTTCATGTTTCACATTGAACAACTTAGAATCGAAAGCCTACAGAAACATTTGGAGCAGCTTAGTTATGTGGGACTAAGCCAAGCCCCAGCATGAATTGAGAAGGAATAGACCTCCTGCTTTGGATTGTATTTAAGATGGCCCAAAGCTTGACAAGCTCGATACTAATTCTGAATGTTTACTTATTTCATTCTATCTTAGACAAGACAACTCTGGCTTTTTGCTAAGCCTAATTTCACCAACAGCTTTGGGAAAAAGATCATGACAAAGAAGAAAAACAACCAAGCCCTTGAATCCAAAATTTTAAGAATCCTGGAATTAGAGGACTACAAGCAGAGACTTGTAACTAAATGAAGGAGATGTATACCAGCAGAAGAGAAGTGCTTGATACCACCGACCAATAGCTGAAAAAATCAAAACAATATTAGAAAACGCCTTCACCATGAAGAGCCATAAATTAATATATCCCAAACACAAACCTTTAACTTCAAAGACTTATCCTGAATACCCATGAGCACAAATGAACTTAAAGGCCTGAAATACATTATAATTGGTGAATAAGAAAAAAATTAAAAATTAAAAAGATAACAAAACAAGGAAATAGCTAAGAGTGAAACCTTTGTTGATATGGAAAGACAAACCTAAACAGACATTGACTTAAATTGGGTTTTACCCACAACATTGTTGTGGTTCTAGGACGAATACCATCAATAGTACAGGAGCATACATATTATGCAAAGAAATATTCTCAAAATATAAACAAAACCTCATTTACAGGAAAGTGGTGACCTCAAACTACAACAGGAAAGTAAGAGCTGGTTCAAGTTCATGCAAGCAAACCCACATGATAAGAATTAGGACAAGTTTATTCTCAGTAATACTGCAGTCTTTAGGTTTGCACTAAATTATCTGTATGCTTGCATCAAACTCATCTTGAGTTGATGATCCGCAACTTTGCTTGGTTTCAAGCATGGAGGCACTAACGTTTTATATCAACATGACCGAAGCAAATTTCCCCTTTTGAGTAATAAAACAAAATGCCCTCTAAATTCAAAGGAAGTCCAAGATCAAAGGGAACCCTCAATCTAATTAGCAAGTGCTTCCAAATAACTAATATTCCCAAGACAAAAATTGTTTCATGAATATGTTTAAATCAATACAAACAAAGTGAAATAATTGTAACTAAATTTCCTAGCTGAATAAAATAGGAAAGGCGATGGATGCAAACCTTAAGAGAGAGCCATGATCACTAACGAGATAATTTTGCACGGGAGGGCTGTACCATCAAGAAAAAAAAAACATACATAAGCTTGGTTTTGCAGCCCTCAACACAAAAAAAAAATGTATAGAAAGAAGAAAGAGCAAAATGCATTGAGAACAACATTGTTTGCAATATCAGGAATATAAAAGCAATCATATATCTGAGTCAGATCCGAAATAATTACTTAAATATTGAAATCATCATGAAGGCCTAAAGGAGACCCAATTGCCATTACACATCTACATCTTACTACATATAGGCACGCAAACCTGGAATAAGATCCTTAACATCACAGGTTCCTTAGTCTGATTTAGACATTTGGAAACATTAATTTACCTTTTAATCATAAGAAGGCCAACAAACAGGAGGAAGGAAATTTTGGGAAATATATAAAAGTTGACATGAGCACTAAATTTAACACATACTATAAGAGCTCAAGCAAAAAACAAGATTAAACCCAAACAACCAGCATACTTGGAACCCTATAAACTTCCTGTTTATATGTTGTTGTCTCAATCCAAACCATAACCTTGTCTCAAAAACCTTAGCAGCCACAAGTTCACATAGTTTATTTGACTTTTGCAACCAATAGCCGTAAAAACAACCTTTTTAGCTGTTTCCATGAAAGATGAGGCCTTTTAATTTGAACTACAACGCCATCTTACATTCTCTAAAAATTATAACACTCTTTTACTGAAATTTAGGCACAACTAAAGATTTATGAGCAGCTTAGTTCGATTGAGCAGCAGATTCCAGTTGTGTGGGATTTTGAGAAATCAAACCCATGTCAATAGTTGTCTAATCAGTCAAAGCATCTCTATCCAGTGCATAGTTATCCCATTTGCAACAGGATGATAGAAACCAACCAATTAATAGCACTCTTAAGGACATCAACCAGGTATATCCTAGAAGGACTTGAGTGAAGTTTGAAATTGTTTCATCCTGATAACAAACCGCCGTATACCAGGATGAAGAAGTTTCAAAAGAACTCCCATGATGTGCAATCGTTAGATGGTCAATGTAAATCTGCTGTAGCGCAATCGTTAAGTAGTTCTCTTCTGTCATAGTAGAAGCTCATTTTCAATACCTTCTGCCATGGATATAGTTATAAGCCTCCACTTAATTCTGTTCTTTCCCATCCTTTATACGCCTACATCTACCGCTACTAATCCTAGGATCACAACTTGATACAGAAAGCGTCGTATACTAGTTTAGTTACTCTTATTATAAAGACTGTTTTTCCCAGTCATATCGAGTTCGTCTCAGATCAGACATGAACTGAAACATGAAATTTCAAGTGACCGACCACGTAAAGTCTACGGAACATCATATTTCAGCGAATAACACCGTTCATCTTCAACTTTCTCTTCTGCAAAACCTGCCCTCTTCAATGAACAACCGAACAGAACCATCAAAAACAAATTCTGACGCATACCCACCACCCACCACCCTCCAACATCCCAACAATGACAATTCCCATTGCCCCACATAAAATTCGACCAAATGCAAGGTTGTTACTGATATTTCACCAATCTAAATAGAGAAAAAGAAGAAAAAGAAAATGTATATTGAAAGAGGAAGATGGAAAGTACCGAGAAAGAGATCTAGAAGCAGAGGACGAGACAAGACGCGCTCTCGGGAGTAGACATGGAGCGCGAGAGATCTCTTTCACCGGGTGTCGAAGCCGTGAAAGCGCCATGTCCAATTAATTCCCTTCTACTTCTTCTTCTTCTTTTTCTTCTTTTTCTTCTTCTTCTTCTTCAGAGTGACGATCAAATGGGAAGAAAAACGTCTGTGAGCAATGAATATGATACAGTTGAAGAAAACATAAATTTACGTTGGTTAACGATTATTTGCTTATCGTCTCACATGGCTTTTCCAAGACAATCCAAGAGAAAGTAAATCAACTTTTTCCTGCGTGAAAAGTCAGGTCGTGCAAGCTTGCGATGCCGAATAGTCACAGAATAGTCCCAGTTCTCGCCTCCACAAAACTCTCAGACAAACAGTTTTGTTTTGGGCAACTCATTAAAAACACATAGCCTTCGCAAGGAAAGGGTAGTACACAGGCGTTTGGTAGCTTGCTCCTCCGAAGACATGCCCACCTACCCATTTGGCTGCTCATATACTTTCATTGTCATTACCTCTTCTTACTCATGTTTGTAGAAATTTTATTTTTTATTTTTTATTTGTTATTTTTTATTTTTTATTTTTTATTTTTTTTTGGGTTCGGCAAAGTTGATAGTATTGTTATTATAGGGAGGTCTCTAAATTGTTCCCATTTTTTGAAATTTCTATTTTAGAAGATTAAAAAATTTTGAAATGCTTTATGCTTTATACGACTTCAGAGTGAAGTGAAATTTTTTCTATCTAAACGATAGAGATCCTAGCATGAAAGAGGTATACAAGTAGCAAGCCGAAACCGATGGGTTATCACTAAAACGCAAGAGTTTGCGTGGATTTGCCGTCTAGCAATAGTTGAGCTCGATCACTTGCTAAAACTTTTGGCTATGAGACAGGACTTGTAACCGACCATAGAAGTTTAAAAACCCATTTCAATATCATAACTACGTCATAATCTTAGCTGTTATTTTCCATTTTAGGCACCTAAAATGGAGAATGGTGAAAGTCAAAGCTACTTATTCTCACTATATAACCTTTTTTTTCTTTTTTATAAGTTCAAAATATTAAACTTAAAATGAAGAGATCTCAAATAACACTTTTTAGTGAGCAACCTCTCATGTGACTTGGGTGAAGATTGAAAATTTTCTTAGTTCGGTGATTAAATGGTTGAAATACAAAAATACTTGATTAAATCGCCACTTTACCAGGAAGTATAGAAGACCTTGCCAAAAGCAAGGGTTCTATTCAATGGCAAATAAATTAAAAAAAAAAAAAAAGAATCGAATAGTAATCGCATTTTACCAACCTACGGTTTCGAAAGTGGAGTGTCAATCCAGCCAGTCTCTCTCTCTCTCATCTTTTACTGTCATTTTTTAGCCTTAATTAGCACTACTTTCGCTAATGATGCTTGTAGCTTAGTGCATTAAACTTTCAAAACGATCTACCACTTCTCATCAAATTAAACGAAACACATGAGGAGGCAATATCAGCGGTTCTGACGAATGAGAAAAGCCTGAATACAAATTAGATATGCTGTAGTTCAATTGCAAAAATAAATAAAGCCATACCCAAAACAAAACTGAAGGCAAGAAAGCATGACAAAAATTCCTCAGCCATACACAACTTCCTCAACTTCTCCGTTTCGCTAATCTAAGTTGGCCGCTCAGCGCTTTCCACCACCACCTCCAAGTTTAGGGCCCTTTGGTGCAGCACCGCCCTTCGGCAGGCTTCCCTTGCTCTGACTCTTCTTGGCCGTTGTTTCTGCCTTCTTGGCCTTCTTCTCATCCTTGGTTTTCTTGATCCGCTCCTTAATTTCACTGCAAAAATATGCAACTCCTCAGAAGGCAATCATATGAAATATGGAACTTAATCACCCAGCCCGAAGATTAGCAACCTGGGTACGTGCATCATAATCAGCATGTCTGAAGCAGAACCACCAATATAGTTTTATTCTAGTAATCTAACTCTATTCACAAGTCACCATTGGAACCCCAGAAACAATACATTTATCAGAAAATAGATATAGTAATAAGAACTTTATCATATTAAGCCCCGTAACTGCCAAAAATGTATGCCTAGAGATGACATGTTTACTTCTTACATAATAATTAAAAAAACATCCACGAGTAATAAATTGAGCACAAGTATTTCTTTTTACTGACAACATTAAAATGTTATGCGAAAAGCAACACAAGTTTTGTATTTACAAAATTATGGCACTGCAAAAATTTCTAGCAATACAATAGAACAATACGATTAACTTCAAAAAGAGTATTATGGAGACAATTATTTTCTTGTTATCTTGTAATGTTCCTCTTTTTGATCCTAACGAACAGATTCAATTCATAATGGGAATACATCTATGAGATTCATGTTAATCACGACCCACCCACCCCCCCCCCCCAAAAAAACAAAAAAACAACAATTTTCTGGTTCCACTACTGCAGAGGAATGAAATAGTGGTAAATCTATGGGATTCATGTTAATCTTGACCCTCCCAACAACAATTTTCTGTTTCCACTACTGCAAAGAAATGAAATAGTTCTCTTTCTTTTCTCAGATAACACAGGAGTCAATGCTTTTTCCTTCCCCTAATTAATAATTTGAACAGCTTAATAGAGAGAAAGGGAGCATACCGGAGAGCAGCTTCCCTTGCAGCATCTCTTACTTCTGGCTTTTCGGCTCTCCTTTTCTGTATAACTTCTAAGGTAGCACCAACTATGGACCTAGAATAGGGTTTCTTGGTGGCACGACGCCTCTTCTTCACAGCCTCAGCAGCTATGTCCTGCGAGTCATGTGAGAATAAGAATACAGATCATGTGGACGGATCTTGAACTACATTATGGAAGGATATTCACCTTCTTATGTTGTTTTCTGTACATGGCTGTCCATGTAAGCTTTGAAGGCTTCAAGCGGTTATGGAAGTACCGCTTACATTTTGAGTTGGCAAACAGAAAAACCTGAAATAACCAAACAAGCAAATAAACATCAATCACACTTTGCAAAGAAGGCAAAGAAAGAATATATGAATACAGAAGCCTGAAGCTGAACTATGATTGTTCAAATAAAAAAAGTTAAACCTGAGAATCTGATCTGATAAATCTGATACCCTTGCCAGGGTATATCTTGGCACCACTGAAGCGGCAAAGTTCAGTCCTGAAACATCAGCAAAGCTTCATGTTATGACTAGGTTTTCAGATTAATTTTCTCTTTTATTTTCTTTTTTTAAACCATCTTTCGACAATTAACTAATGAAAGACCAAGTCTGAACTAGCATGTTGAGGCCATTCAAATTAAGCTCTGGCAACCTAAGACGAACAGAAAGTAGTCAATCTCTGCTTCTTTTTCACTCCACCAGCTCGCTCCTTTCACAAAATGATCCAACAGAATGGAATGCTCTTTAGGAAATCAAAACAATCTATGAATATTCGCTACCATGCTTTTCTTTACCCAAGACATTTCCACCCCCTTGTCAATCTCTCTCAAGTCAATTGTCGAAAAAAGAGAAAAGTGGCGAACCACAACCCCAAGTGGCTTTCTGGATGTGAAAGCCAAGTTCAACGAACCTAGTACTCAACTCTGCTCAGCCTACTCACAGTACAATAACCTCAGAGCTACAAAAGTAATTAAACATAAAATGAAATGCCTAATGACTTCCATCCAAAACCACCAAAATGAAAAAGAAAAATGTTAAAAGAGATCGACAAGAAGCAATGCTCATTTTAAGAACACATCCATTAAAGAAAAATTATTAAATAATGAATTCATCTCAAGAACGCGGTTTCGATATGGAAACGCTTTCTAATAACCCACAAACCTCCAGCTATCAATAAAATCCAGTCCTATACAATCAAGATTTAGCCATCAAATCACATTGTAAACCAACCACAATGGACCAGAATAAGGTAACAAGTAACTTGACAAAGACATATCCAAAGTAAAGAGAAAAAGAGTAATTCATAAGAACGGGACTCTCCATTTGGTTGCCGAGAAAACACAAGAAAAGGAAAAACGGAACACTGCATTCCGAAAAAAGTCACTAAATTGCTAATCGCCTGAAGTTTTCATTTCCTCATGAAGAAAAAAAGAAAGTTAAGGGCAAAGGAAGCAAATGACAAGACTAATCGGACTCCCAAAGAAACTACTTTTTTCCGGAATTCTTCTTTGTCATTTATGGTTCAAACTTTCTCGGCGAGCAAATAGAGAGCGATAAGAAAGCCGAAAGAAAAAGCAACGTACTTGAGAACCATGGCTGTTGCGCTCTGCTGCTCCCCTGATCCCCGGTCCTTCCCTTTGCAGAAACCCTAAATAGAAGACCGACACTCTAACTAGGGTTGAGGTGAAAAAGATTAATTGCAATTGCAAATTCGTGGCCCATGAATAGGTGGGCTACGCTCCAACTGAAGACTACTGAAATTGGGCTTCAAGATACCCATCAAGTCTTTACGAGAGAAGAGTGCCCACTAGTAAATTCTTTGCAATTTCTATCATTTTTAAGTGTTTATCACATTATCTCAATAATAATAATAATAATAATAATAATAATAATAATAATAATAATAAACGTGATTCTAAGACAGTGGAAAGCAAAAAACATAAAAAGAATTGAGAGATATGACACTAATCCCTGTTAAGCTAAAGTTTTATATTTGTCAATTTAAAGATAAGAATTGCTTTAGCACATTAAAAAAAGTGTCTTATAATGTTAGTTAGAGAAATGGTTTCTCCAATATAAATTAGAAAAATTAAACTTTGTTGAAATTTCCAAAACTGCGTTAACAAATGGAATAAATTATCAAATTTTCTATTCAATTTATTTATTTATTTCTAGTGAAATGGATAAAAATAAACTCTTTTAAATGACTATCAGCAATAGTTAGTAGCCATTAAAAGTTAAATACGTAAGGTTATATGATTAAAATATTATTTTTTATAAACAATAAACCTCTTTCTTCAATTGAAATGTGTTTCCAATGTATGTGCTATTTATTTTATTGATCTTAATATTTAATCTTTATTTAAGTAGAAAGTAAAAATGATGTCTCTTACACTTTCCTAAAGCCAACTGACGTATGTCTATCAATTCATAATAGTGGTGAAAGTCACCAACAGTTTCTATAAGGAATGCTACTACTCAAACAGCCTCTAATTTTTTTCTTTCATTTGTTTATATCCTTTTCAAGGAAATGTTTATGATAGATCTCCTTTGATGCATTCCAAATTGCAATTAATGTCCACTTTGACCCCCTAATTGAGAAATCACATAATTGCAAAACCATTAAGCAGTAGATTATGGCAATGCCTTGAAAATTTGAACAATGACTTTGGCAACATTCGTTGCTGCAAGGGATCGAAATATCCGAATTGCATTTTAATATTTCATATTTATTTAATTTTTTTATATTTATTTTAGTTGAAAGTAAAAATGATGTCTCCCACAATCTCCTAAAGCCAAGTCTTGTATGTCTATCAAATTACAGTGAAAGTCACCAACAATCTCTGCAAGGAATGCTACCACCCAAACAGCCTTTAATTTTTTCTTTCATTTGTCTATATCCTCTTCAAAGAAATGTTTATGTTGGACCTCCCCTGCAACATTCCAAATTGCAATTAACTTCCACTTTGACCTTCTAATTGAGAAATTACACGATTGTAAAACCATTAAGCAATGGGTTGTGGCAACGCCTTGAATAAATTGAACGACGACTTTGGTTGCAAGGGATCCAAACATCCGGATTGCATTTTAATATTTCGTATTTATTTAATCTATTCAATATTTATTTAGGTTGAAAGTAAAAATGATGTCTCCTACAATCTCCTGAAGCCAAGTGATATGTGTCCATCAAATCGTAATGAGTGGTAAAAGTCACTAACAATCTCTACAATGAATGTTTCTACTCAAAAAGTCTTTAATTTCTTTTCTTTCATTTGTTTATATTCTTTCAAAGAAATGTTTGTGATGAATCTCCAAAATTGCAATTATTGTCCACATTGACCATAATTGAGAAATAACATTTTTTTAAAAGAAACTCATTTATTTAATTGAAATCAAGAAGAGTTGAATATGGATCTTAATCCAACAATTACATGCCCTCAAAGAAGGGAAAGAAAAAGAAAAGCCCATATTACAATAGGTGTAATCAACCCTAATGCCTAAAATGTAGATTAATAGTTAAATTTTTTGTCATAGAAAAGACTTTGGAGAATAGTCTAGATCAGAATCCAACGTGCTAACTTTTAAGGTTATCAATCATTCATGGAAGGAAGGAGCAAATGAGCAAGTCTCTTTCCTTAAACTTATCATCTACAATCAAGTACTGGTTGATTGTAGCATTAGTGAAACTTTTGGCTATAGTCTCACCAACCACCACCTTGTTGATGAGAGTCTCCATTCAAACATCAACAATTAAATCTTGATCCTTAATGGATCTAGTCATCACCTTTCTTCTCACTTTGAAAAAGGACTTTCCACTTTGAATTTCAAAGCGATCATGAATATCATAAAGTTGCTTTATTAGTCTATCATCACTTTGTTTATCTACCTTAGTCTAACTAGTTTTTCCTCATCCCTTGTTTTGTTTCCTTTGCTTTTTTTGATTTTTCTTATACTCCATAAGGTTGGATTCTCTTCTATCCTTGTGAACTACTATCCACGCTCCTTATACTTTTTTAACTTAGCATGTTGTCTTGTGGCAGTTCTTGGTGAGTCAAATAAAAAAAAATGAAAAAGCAATCTTAGTCGATGTTCAACTACTTGATTTTCCTCTTCAGCCTTGATCATTTTGCCTTTGTCCTCATCCAATTTATCAACTAAATGAGGTCACTCTTGACTATCCTCTTCTAGCTTAGTTAGAATAATAGAAAAAAATTTAAACTTCAATTTGATTTAAGCCCGACTGAAATGTCTCCCATCCATATGGTACTATCCAAAACATTTTGTACAAGAAACATCACATCGTATGCCTAATTACATAATTGTAAAACCATTAAGTAGTGTATTGTGGAAATGGCTTGATAAATTGAACGAGACTTTGGCAGTATTCGTTGTTGCAAGGAATCCATATATCCGAATTTCATTTTAATATTTTATATGTTGAAAGTAAAAATGATGTCTCCTAGCATCTCCTAAAGCCAAGTGATGTATGTCCAAATCATAATGAGTGGTAAAACTCACTTACAGTCCAAGTAATGCATGTCCATCAGATCATAATGAGCGGTTAAAGTCACCAAGAGTCTCTCCAAGAAATGCTTCCACCCAAACAATCTCTAATTTTTTTCTTTCATTTGTTTACATCATTTTCAAAGAAATGTTGTGATAGATCTCTGTTGACACATTCCAAACTGCAGTTAATGTCCACTTTGACCCAAATTTAAAAATTACATAATTGTAAAACCATTAAGCAGTGTGTTGTGGCAATGCCTTGATAAATTGAACGACGACTTTGGCAGTATTCGTTGCTGCAAGGGATCCAAATATCCGAATTGCATTCTGTCCTGACTGTCTTCCGGCCAAATCCGATAGCCCTCTGATTACTATCACCGGGAAGCCACTCGACAAGCTTGTCTGCAAAAATCACCACCCTTTTATTAATCCTTGTACATAATAAGCTCCTACCAGATTATTTAAGGACCAAAATGAATAAACATTCATAAGAAACTACAATTTGAAGGTTCTGCAACATCATGTGATGTTCTGCACATGGAGCTTTCATGTCAGGAGACCAGTAAGCCTCCTGATCAAAGCAGGATTGTTAATCTGAGTCTAACTTAGTATAAGCTTGCAGGGATTTAGATCATCTAGAATCGATTAGCTTTTGGAGTCCTCCACTGACTGCAATATCAAATATATTTTACATTAAAGGCTCCGGCTCTGTCATGACTTGCAGTGATTATGCAAGTAATTAGGAAACTTACCAGTACCACGGCGGCACTCTCCATATCTACGGACGACACCTGAAAGGTTCGAACTAGAAACTCCCTGTAAGCTGCATTATCCACGAAAATGTCGGCCGTTGACCCCCTCAGCCCGACTACTAGCTTGGGCTTTCGTGGAAGGCACAGGCTAGAATTCACACACTGATCCAATTCAATCTCCTGAAGTAGCCATTTGAAACAGTCAACAAAACGATCTGAAAAAGAAGAAGAAGCCTGAATGTAAGTCATACCTTCAAGTTGTCAGCAAGATGAAGCCACTGCGGATATGTCTGCGCCCAAACCAGCGGCCGACCTATATCGGGCTTCCCATAGTCGGAGAGGAACTGCTCATATTTATATCCGATATGTCCCAACGAATTATCACCTTTTGGTGCGTTGAAGCTCCCAACATCCAAGTGAGCATAGACGCTATTGCTCAATGTGCCGTTGGGGTTCTATCAAAAAACAGATCGACACACACATAAGCAAAAGGTAAAGCATCATCTAAAGCATGAAAAGAGAGCTTTGACATATACCACCCAGTCCCAGATGCCCGTGTGAGCAAATTGTTTGGGAATGGTGACATCTCCGATGGACAAAGAATCATTCACATTCCCAGCAATCCCGAAATGAACAATGCCTTGTATGGAAAACAGATCCAGCAGCTGTTGGGTTGTTGCAGCAGCATTTACCTGGTTTACCCAAGACCAATCTGAATCAGGTTAGGTGAAACAGAAGGAGAAAAAAGAAAAAGAAAAACAAGATTAAGCATGTTTAATCAAGACAAAGCGAAAGCCTTGTTTAACCATTCCAATTCCACAAGTGACGAAGATGACTTTCTTATCAAGGATCATTCCAACCCGAAATCGTCGCCCTGCAATCCCAAGTGTTTAAGTCAACCAGCAAAAGAAGTGGAAGTAGAGCAACTATAAACTCAACAAACGCAGATGGAGAAAAGCCGAACCTGACAAGTCCAGAAATGGGTGACTCCTGTGAGGCTTAAAAGCACCAGTAGCTAAAAAAGCATTCTCTTCGGTCTCAAACACTGTAACCAGACCGATATAAGGCCCTTCCCGGTTTATTTCCTTGATCAACTTCAAAGACTTCCACCTTTTCAGAGGAAAAGCAAATGCACGAACGCCTAAAAAGGAAACTAAAACCAGCATAAACAAGCGTTTGATCACCAGTTGTGAAGCCATGGCCTGGTTACACAGAAAGAGAATACTTATTATACGTGTAAGGAAGATGGGTTAGAGCTGCCGGCTTAGCCAACCTTTTTCTTGTCGGGATATTTTATCTTTGTCGGATTGCGATCCCTTGTGTCTGCCAAACATCGATCGCCATCAGGAGCAAATAAACTACTCTGCTTCTTAAATTTTTCATTTTTTCCACTTAATTCTTCCACGTTGTTCATTTTGTCCATTTAGATGATGCTAAGGCCAAATAAGAGATTTTCTTATATCATGTCATATTGGTAAAATTGATTTTAGTTTTATGAAAATCAAATATTGATAATCAAAAAGTGAAGTAACTAAGTAAACGGATCTATCCATCTAAACCCATTATTTGATTACTTCATCTAATCAAATAATGAGAGTCATAAGAGGTTGGATTCAAGGTAAATTTAGGATTCTTAATAACCTTTTCGTTGGATGAGTATTTTCACTGGACTACCATGCACAAAAGATTTCAGATTTTTCAAGTTTTTACTTTAACAAATTATAAATTATGCCAGCTCTACTAACCCCGGAGACTCAAGCAAATATAGAATAGAACTGCAGTTTAAAATTCATTTAGGAAAAAAGAAACGAAAAGAAAGGAAAAGGGAAGGACAAAGCTTTTGTTGAACTAATATTTATAGTGGTTATTCTACTAAAAAGGTCTTGAATTGCTCCACCACGCAACCGAAAAGCACATTGCTTTATGCTTAGGTTCCAACTTTTGAAGTTCCATTCCATTATTACAGTCAAAAGAGATCAAAAGGATAAGAACCTAATACCATCCACGTTCACTGGGATCATCATATCAAACCAATCCCTTGATTCAAGATGAATTAATGCAAACATGGCATTTTGAGGTGAAGAAATCCATCTGCATGCATGCAATTGAAATATGTATATCATCCACATTCTCAATGACAGTTTGCATATGAAAGTGCACCAGCCGTGCCATCTTTGGAAGAGCTGTAAAGCTTTTAGATCCTCTCCAAGCAATGCAGGACGAGAGATCAGAACTGAATAGCAACTCTTTCTACTTACAAACTTTGGCAGGGCCGTTTTGGGAGAGCATGAACCTCTCTCTCCTTTCACCCACATGAAGCAAAACCACAGGCATATCAAGTGTCAAGAAATTAATGGTAGAGTCCCAAAATTGCTGTGATACAGTATTGATTCCACCAAAATAAAATTCCATTAATGTATTGACTTTTTCTTTCAGTGAACAACGCAGCCCCCAGGAATCCTACAGTTACAACTTCACATTGCTAAGATTACACTACACAATGCATGAAGAACAGCGGAAAAAACCTCATCACAGACTCAGATTTAAGCAGTGAGAGGAAGGGATCTTTTGCGGGGTAGCTTTGCTCCTTGGAAGAACTGAATGTCCAACTCAAATGTCTTTCACTGAATAAATACTTCTCAGGGGCATTCAAATGCTCGAGAATCTCCATGTTGCTCTTCAAAATCATAAGATCTAAATAATTAACTGAAAACCACAAACTGATTTTACCGGTTTTGAAGTCCTTCAATAGCCTTTTTCCACTGCCAAGCTCTTTGTTTGGAATCCTCAAAAGACATCACCTTTTTGGGCTAAATCATTACATAGGTTGGATCAGAAACAGAGAGACGAAAAAAAACAAAAATGAAAGAGATGCCGGAGTATAGCTGTTTACATTTTTTTTTAATTCAAACTATGCTGCAAACAACCAATCATATCAATGCTCTGTCATGATAGCCGTACAAAGGAGAATAAAATTCCTTAGACTGCCCATTAGGTCATAAATAGCTTGCAGTTTTATTAGATCCATATTTGAGAAGACTACTGCAACATTCCAAATCAAGACAAAGTATAACAAACTTCATTCTCTTATATCAAGAAGGCAAGCAGGACAATCTGACCATATAAGGGAACTTAATTACTCCTCTCATTGGGTTGACATTTTCAGATGGAACCTAGGTCTGTGACAAGTGACATCAAAGTCAAATTGCAACCCATTGGCTTGTGAATATTATCCCCTAGTGTGGAGTAGGTAGTAGGCCCAGCCAGTTGCACTTGCAACCGCTATCCCTTTGTGTGGGATTGGAAATTGGTGGATCCCTAGTGTAAAGTAGGTAGGGGGGTCCCATCTACGTCAAGGACAATGTGGATGGGGGAAAATGTAATAGACTTCATTCTCCTACATTGGGAAGGCCAATAGGACATTCTAACCATATAACAGAACATGGCTACTCCTCTCATTAGATTGACCTTTTGAGATGGAACTCAGGTCCATGATATAAATCATGCTATAATCAGCTATGATTAACTTTTTGCTTTTAATTCTGGGACATTGAACGTTCTTTTGGGAGACTGAGTGAGAAGGAAAGATAAAAGCATGTAGAAAGAGAACGTACCGTGCAAATCTTGAAATGTGAAGGGCTTGTGACTTGGATGCTGAGATCATGAGGATCGTCTGACCAAATGATGCTTCCCTTTACAATCAGTTTTGAAGGGTCTACATAGATTAATTTGGGCTTGTTGGTGAGGATAAGCTGCACTTTCTTGCTAGTTAATTTCTGTAATTTCTTCACCATCGAGATCATAAGAACGGATTCCCCGGGATCCAAGAACTGTTGCCTGTTAACATGGTCAGCATACAAATTAGATATACCTGCCACAAGTGACACCGCTGGTAGGCATACACATACAAAAGAAAACTACCAATATGGATGACCAATCAAAAACTACAAGTCCTAGATCCTTCACTGTCTGAAATCAAAAGATAAGATTAAAAAAAGTAACTCCTTCACCATACACCTTTCAAGAATCCATCACATCAACAATGAACAATTCTTTCAACCCAATTTTTAAGAAATTTGCCAACAGTCCTTCCTTAGAGGAATATAATAAAGGTGTCGTTACAGGATAGCTCCAACCAAGAGACTTCTGTCAGCAGAGCCAGACTTATAAATTAGGAAGACATTAAAGGTGTATTTGCTGGATAGCTCCAGCCAGGACCTTTCGTTCAGTAAAAATAGTGTAGTTGTTGACAACTTCTCCTAAGTACGTTTCTTGTCTGATCTCAACAGTCTAAATACCAACTTTTAGAGACTCAAAGTTTTAAAACCCAGGTCTCTAATAAATTCCCAAGGAATTTTCTCTGTCCTTTCCTTGAAGAAAGACTTGTCAATTATTAGAGAACCAAAAAATCTTAAAATTGGTCTGCAAGTGCAGAAATACCACTCGGTGTCTTTCACAAAAAAGAATTTCTAGAGAATGGATGGCCCGTTTAATTTAAGGTGCAACCACAATCTTGGGCATATGAACCTCTGAGGCTCCTTCCAAGCAACAAGCATCAGAAAATAATAATTTAGACCTCTTAAAGCTATCAAAATCACAACAAATCGAATTGAACATCAGAGGATCATAGGTTTTCTGTCACAGTAAAACGTGAGTTGCTGCTACAACCAAAGCAAAGGCATGGATAAAGTACCATTTTGAATCAAACGAGTCAATTGAAGCAAGCCTAGTTATATGGGCAGACCCCTCTGATGATGATGCAGCACCAGAACTACCATCATCTTGTCTTGCTGAACCATCCCCAATGTGTGAAAGGTTCCATGATGAATTGTGAACATCATCATCACCCTCACTAGATTGAACCTAAACGTTATGTGAAAAATGTTAGAACTGACGTAAACACTAAACTTTGTAGAAACTCTTCATCCAAGGAATTGAAGGTATGCTTATAAAGGGTGAGATCTTTTGTAAAACGCAGTTTTCACACACAATGGAAGCCTTACCACTGGTTCCTGAGCAAGCTTTGGAGGGCTTTGCCCTCTTAAATTCTTCCAGTCAATTCCCCTGAAAAAGGGGTGCATCTTGAGTACTGCATAACCATCAGGTCCCGCACCAGGTCTTCTGCTAGGTTCTAAATCCTACATCATGGTTGTAGATGTTTTAGGGCAACTATACACTCCATGAAGCCGGATCAAGAAAAACATAATATCACATATGAAAAAGAAACTATCATATCTTATACATAGATTGTTCATCAGAATGTGCCTGTCATTCCAATACTGAGAAAGAGTTGAAATGGTAGAGAAGTGGGCCGGTCCTCTCAAAAGATCAATATAGACCCAAGTTATCCAATTGGCCTCTTTTTTTTATCCTGGCAGACAATCCTCCTACTTAAACACATATATAACCAAAATGATTAGGATAAACTGCATTTTCTCATCCTTAACGATGAGTTCAATTGACATCTCTACTCTAAGGAATTTGAGCAATTCATTTTCAGATTATGAGGCCGGTCATGATTTTATCCCACATTTGCCATTTGCCCTATTCTCCTTGTATTAGCCTTTAAATCCACAAACTTATGACACACCTATCCCATCACAAGATTATTTTCCTTTAAACAGGATCCCAAAAGGTTGGCAACGGTGGTGGTAAGTCCTAGTAGTCAAGTAATTGCTGTAGAAGTTATATCTAGGCTCCAAGTAGATAAGGAACAATAAACGGTGTAGGAGAAACAAAAATCCCTTTGTCAATGATGAAAGAAGGGCTTGCCTTCTTTCCAATCTTTACTAAGTAAAGAAGTTGACTTCTTCAATTTTCACTTTCAACTATATGCCCTATGTCAATAATGCCAAAAAGCCTGGTTTTTCTTCTCTGGAACAAAGTAGTCAAACCATATTCCTTCAAACCCTGTACCAACTCAAGATTGTCCTATAGCACCGTTACAGCTGAAAACTCATCATAATAATATAATTTTAATTCTAATTTGTGTTTTTATCAGGTCAATGATAGTAATAATTTTGACCAAAAGCAAAAGAAACAAAGTTTCATAGATAAGGGGGAAAATAATGATATTTAAGAGAATTGTAGTAGATAAGATATAAAATCAGATCACGCTTTACACAACCACTCTGGCTAACCACAGCTAAGGTTGTAACTTACCAATAACCGGTCAATGAGGTCTCTTGCCTCTTCCGAAAAATAGTCAGGAAATCTAATATCTCTGGCAATAATTCTTTGGAAAATGAGCCATTCACTTGCATCCTTGAAAGGAGAGGTCCCTGAAAGCATTTGGTACAAGGTGCAGCCAAGAGCCCAGAGGTCATTTCTGTTTTGATATGTTCAAGAAAGGCAAAGGAAGTTATCCTACATGTGCAGTACAAGTTTAACCGAAGAAAGGAATGAACAAGGTGAAGTATGAGAACTATTACTACTATGGAATAAATAATCAATAACTAGATACACAGAAATTCAGAAATAACCCACCCAAATGTTGCAGGAGAAGAATTGAGAACTTCTGGAGGAACATATGCAGCTGTCCCCACGAATGTACACGCTTTATCATCTGCACACGCAATCAAATGGAAATTCTTAATATGTCCCTCAAAAGTTATAATTAAACAGCTTCCAGAACACAAGATTTAACCCAACCTGATGCAGCATTTGGAAGGACGGTAATTTGACTATCCTGCATAGGCTTTACACTCCCAAAATCGGCAATTTTAATATGTCCTTCTGCGGTAAGCAGCAAGTTCTCGGGCTGCCATTTGAGAAAATTTTAGAAGAATTCATCTACCAATGAAATAGTCCAAAAGAGCTATGCAAATACCTTGATATCACGATGTATCAAACCCAGACTATGTATGTATTCAAGTGCATCAACAACTTCTGCTGCATAGAAGCGAGCTTCATCCTCTGACAATCGAGCTTTCTGCAGATACAAGTAGATGATTGTGGATTCTTTATAATGACAAGCTACACTTCACACTTGATACATAACCACAGATTGGAAGTCACGATGCTTGATGAGAGTAACAATCAGAAATAGAAATTTCAGGTTCACTGGGTTATGCCTAGTACATGATGGACTGGGAATTCTGTCACAAAGGCAAGGTGGAAGGTAGTAGCATGGCATCAGAAGCAGCTCAGCAGCGTAAGATTGGCTTTGTAAAGACTTTAACTTACCGGGTGTATACTGTTATTTTTATTGAAAACCTATACCTTTTAAATTTCACTGACAAGTGAAACAAAAATGGTCTTGCTCACTCAATGTTCTTTTTCCCCACATTTTCCTGGTCACTATCTGCCTATGCACTTAAGTAGCACCTTTGAAAAAACATTTTAGTTTCCTTTTCTGGAACAAAATGCAAATATCTGTACAAAGCTAGATGGTAAAAAAAAAAAATAACGTCAGCATTCAGTGTGAGATAAGTGAACACAAAAACAACTAGCATCATCCAAGATTTATTTTATGGAAACATTACAAGAAATTAGGGACTAGATGCAATTTCGTCATATTTATGGATAACTGAGCCACTACCAAAATTCACACAACAATCTATTTCATGAAAAAGTGGCCACAAATTTTTATTTTTTTATTTTATTTTATGAATTAAGTATATTTCCGCAACAGACTATGCCATTAAATTTCTCATAAAACTTACCCTGGTTATTTGATCAAAAAGCTCTCCACCTTCACAGGATTCAAGTGCCATGTCTTCATAACATAATAAAACAAACCAATATCAAAGACAATCCAAACCAAAAGAAAAGAACAAAGAACAAAGTGCACAGAAAGAAACAGTACAAAAGAAGTGGAAGGAAAGTCAAAGTCTGAAAAACTTTAAAAACAACACAAAAAATACCTACACAGTGAAAAAGTATCTTGAAATGTAAAAAATAGCCTCACTATGCCAGGATGATCCAATTGGTCGAGCACAATACGTTCCAACTTCACATAAGATGTTTTATTTTCTTTGGTGATGAATTTTTTGTCCATGATCTTCAATGCATACACAATTCCTGTGTCCTTCTTCTTCGCCCTAACAACCTGTTAGTGTAATTAATTTGATGGTCAGAGATCACAAATCTAAACAGAACAAGAACTGCGCATATAAGAAGGGGCACTGATGATTCCCACATATACAAGTGTCAACACAATGAACGCAATCATGAAGGTTGGAGAACCAGTTTGTTTCAAGAAGAATGGCATAACACGAGTATTGTTTTCTTCCATGTAGAAGAAAGTGCACCTTTGGCTTTAATCACACAAATAACTTAAACGATTTGAGTAAACATATCAGGCCATGAGAATACCACGTCCTAATAAGGCACCCAACAGAAACATCCAGGTAAAAGGGATAGTCCATCCATCCTTCAAAAACTAAAAATCACCATGATATGTGACGTGAAACACTTCAATTTTCCACATTGATTAGCAATTACAAGTAAAGTTGCATAAGAAAGTAATTTGACAAGGCTTAGAACGCTCTTAAACATTAGTAACACTGTCACTGCTCATCATAAGAACAGTCTGCTTCTTTTTCTAATCCTTTTCTTTCTTTTTCTTTTTTGAGTCTAAGATTAAACTTATAAGAGTAAGATCAGAAACTCCAATTCCAAAGGCCATATCGTCTCAAGGATCCACGAAACGTTCTCAATTCCTAAAATTTTTCTCCCCTTCTTTCTTTTCTGCCCACTAGCTAGAGTGGGGAGAGGCCAGGCAAGTAGAGATAGAGATTGCAAATTTTGAATTTTCTTTCATTTCTGTTATAACACAATCATGCAACCTGGAGGAGGCCCATTTTTTCATTTTATGGTAACAACAAAGACCCGATATAAGTTTCTACATAATTTTAAAGAAAAAAAGAAAATCATCGGTTTGAAATGAAATCCAGTTGTTCCATCACATCTCCCTTCTCATGACTAAGTTAACCCAACAAGCTTCTTCTTAGATGAAACTCCGCTATTGAGCCTGCCTCACCTGGATTTCTTATGATTCCGAATGACGCATATTAAACATTTCAACCTAAATCGCTATGAAAACGCCAAGAAAACTTGAAAAGAATTTATTGCTCGATGCCCACCATCACCATTGGAGAATTACCACCCATAAACAAACAAACCGTATTCATATCAAAAAGCCAAAAAAGAATAAAACGAATCTAGAATCCATATAAAACTTCAGGTACCCAATACCACCAGACGGTCACAAACCGAGAATATACAACAAAAACATAACAAAACTGATAAAACCAAGATAGCGAGAGAGGCAAAGGAACAAAATCTAAATGGTAAATACCATCATAATTTGAAAGATGATAATAAAGGAAATAGCTAAAACCTTGGAATAGGAACCAACGCCATAGATCTTGCCCAACTCAAAATCCTGAACGGTGAAATTCTCCTGGGGTGCCCTAAAAGCAAAGCTCTTGGATCTCTGCACACTCCCACCATTGGAAGAACCCCCCTGAATTTTCAACTTGGAATCAAAATCCTTCTCCATCGCCAACATCTCTTTCTCTCTGAGTCTTCAAAATTGTCTACATATTCTCTATCTAAATCCACATTTTCTCTCTCTGCTGACAACCGAAAAAAAAAAACCCTTCGGGAACAGAGCTGAGGCCAATGAAACACAGAGGGGCCTCTCTCTTTGATATTATTCTCTGAAAAAGAAAAAGAAAAGGTGGGTCTCCCTTATTGGGGTTAGGATATATGGGTAAGTGTGTGTGTTTAGCCGAGGGTCATCAGCTTTCAGGAAATTAGCTTTGGCTTTGAACCTCAATTTGCAGAACCCCAGAAAGGATAACGAAGGACGAGGAAGGAGAGAGAGTGTGTGTGTAGATTTGCGTGGATTGTATTAATTTTGATGGAGGAGAAGGTCTGGGGATTGAAGATGAGAATAGCACATGGGATTGAATGATTCTCTACACCTATAAAAGAGAGGAATGAGGATAGGGGTGACGCTGATGCTCCTTATGATTGGGAGCCAAGCCATGTCTAGGGAAAAATAAAAAATAAAACCTGTAACATCTGGAACCTATTTTACAGAATTTACTTCTCGTTCTATAATCAGTATGAATTTAATGCTTTAGATTTTATCACCCTTTTTTACTTTTTTTGTTTTGTCTTATAACAAAACGAATTATTGCAGACAAAATAATAATTGAATTGTGGAAACCTTGTATATCTTGGATAATAAGTTAAGAAAACCCATTTAACATATGAAGAGCTGGTTGTGGAGAATGTACGAGAAAGAGGTGGTCGAGATTTAGAAAGGAAGACGTGTGTGTTGGGTGGGGGATATGGCAGTTGAACGTCAACCGGAGTTTCGGAAAAGCAAAACCAGTTGGTCAAAGACTTCAGATGCTCAGACATTGTACAGGGAGACCGGAACAGATGTGTCGATTGAAGATGCGCATTTTCAGTGCTTTTCAGCAAAGTACAATAAAAATGTTGTCGTCGACGATGTTGTCTTCTCTCCCTCTTTGTTTTTCCCCCACCGTTTGGATTATACGTGTAATTATTACATGGATTACAATAGAAAATTGTAAAAGAATAAATTCATATTTAATTTAAAACTCCATCAAAATCAACGTAGAGTTAAAAGATTAAAATATACCAAACTTCATTCTCTTATATTAAAAAAGTAAATGGAATAATATAGTCATAAAAAGATTACTCCCAATTAAAATTAATGTTTTAGGATAGAGTGTGTGACAAATGAAATAGAACCAAATTGCAATTTAGCTTGATAGGCTCTAATGTGGGGTGGGTAATGAGCAGACCTCTAGTGTGGAGTTGGCAAATGATTCACTCACTTGAGAGTAACGTAGACTTATAATCAAAAAACAAGTAGAATGATTTAGTTCTATAATAAACTAAAACTAAATTTTGGATCTAAATCTATGAAAGTGGCAAAAGAATTTTTAAAGTAAGTTTTCCTTATTTTTTTATGTGTTTTTATTACAAAATAATGTGAAACTTTCTGACTTATTGGAATAGTGTTTATTTTGGGATAAAATCTGTGACATGATAGAGATAATAAGGTGGCCTGGATCTGACAATCGAAGTCACATGATTGTTATAGATTCTCGTGTGGGTTTTTCATTTAGTAGCAATGATTGTGAAGTTTGATTTGTGTTCACGGGCCTCGTTTTCCAAGTCTGCATCCAGAAAGCGGGAGACGAAGTTGTGGTCGCAATCATTTGGAACTGAGTACTGGACAAATCATAATCCTTTCGCTGTCAGTCTCCAACAACTCTATCCAAAGGGATAGACTAGTTAATATTAAGTTATTCTACATAGAATTCAGCTTATCCATTTGGAGCATAGTCCTATGACAGCGAAAGGATTATAATTTTATTATATTTATTTATTTGGAATATTGAATAAAGAAAAACAGAAATAAAGATACCTTTTTTTTTCTTTTGTTTCCCAATGAACCACATTTATTCAAATTTCCCAAATAGCAAAAAGGTAAGATTAGGGAGGGAGAAAAAAAAAAAAAAAAAAACTATGACAAAACCAATATACATTTCTGTAGAAAGAAGGTGAACAGAACCTAAATTCCCCACCAGAATAATTCACAAAAGGGGAATAAGATGACAGGAATCACAAAAACTGCTACAGAACAAGAGAAAGAAGAACAAAAAGGAAGAAGAGTCAGTGAGTTGGTGTGAAAATTCATGTGTGACTAATGATCCCAACCATCCTTCCGCCCATCAAATTCCCACTTACGCGCAGCCAAAGTTCCATAAATCTCCGAAAATTTCTGAAGACACCTACTTCGTACCTTGTAATGCTTTTTTGTGTTTCGGCTAATTGCTGCACCAGAGAACTTTGATGTATCGATGGCCCATGCTGGCCTTACGTACTCCACAGTCCTCGACGAGCTCGAATTTGCATACAAGAAATTCAGTAGAACGTCTTCGCAGTTAAAGAACTTGTCCACAAGATCCCTCCCTTCCTTGGCTTCTTCACTCCAGTACCTCTTGAAAGCTACTTCACTATCTATGAAAGCTGCTCCTGTAAGAATCATGTTATACCCCTTACTACTTCGGGCATATTTCTCAGCCCTATACTTCAATGGATTTCCATCAATCAGCCGGGGGTAGAACCCAACAATGCGATCTGGGTGCTCTCGCCATGCCCGAAAACCCCGTTCGACATCATCGCAAGTCATCATAATGTCATCATCAAGCTCAAGAACAGCACGGGTCTTTATCAACGAATCCAGTTTGAACCGATTATTCAGTGAGTTCTCTTTCTCTACTCTGATCCTTACTGGCACCGCTGAGTCAAACTCACTCAAGTTGGGACGTATGCCCTTGTTCCACACCACCACAATTTCTCGAACCGAAGAGCACCTCGAGTAATGCTTCACATACATTTTCAAATTCCAGAGCCTAGCATCGTAAGTCATTGTTAACAATGTGAACTGAGAGTAGTGACCTTTCCAGAGGTAAGGTTCCTCGGCACCATTGCCCCCATAGATATATTTAACGCCTATGCACATTAGTGCAACTCCAACTACAAATATTATCGAGACAACTACTCTTCCAGCGCAGGTATTAGGTTTTATCCATCCTCGTAGAAATGAAGGAGCTCTGTTCAAGCGACTGCAAAACCTCCTCACTTTAGAAGAAAACATACTTGACCTTTCCCAGGCCAAGAAGGGAGTGCTTTTCTTTCCTGAATTATAAATGCACCATTTCAGGGGAATAATACACTTCACAGCTCCAAGTAGCACACCTAGTAATACAACCAGCACAGTAACAACGGCAACTGAAGCACAACCAAGAATGAACCGCGAGGATGGGTCTCCTGAAGGTACACGGTCCCCATCCATAACCCCAATCCATGTTCCAGGACTAAGCTGCTGCACATCAAGGTGATGATAGCGACCACCATTCCAAGCATTACGACCTTTGTTAGGCTCCTTAAATCCTAAGGGAACTTCAACTTCTTTAAATTCATCTTCTGTAAGAACTTCTACCTTGAAGATGCGCACTCGTCTTCCATATGTTTCACCAGAGTCTTGACCAACACGATAAAGGTCACCATTGTAGAGAAATGGTCTTCCTCCATTTCGAGCCCCAAAGCTCTTGTCAGTGTTATAAATAGGGTTCTTTTTATGTGGTTTCCAAGGACCAAAAGGTGAGTTACTATACCAGATCTCCAGCTGCCCATTCTTGCTGGAACCAAAACCACTATGATCTGAGCCAAAAAGCCAATAATTTTTATGATGGTTGATCATAAAGGCATCAACAAGCGGCTTTTTCATGATCACCTTATCCAATGTCCATTCCAAAGGAAAGTTGACTGCACGGTAAAGACGAAGTTCCCCTTTCCTACTACTCTCGGGCATCATATAAATCTGTGAGAAACAATGAAACAAAATGAGCAATGCAATCAATGCATAAATCTTTCACTGAAACATCAAACCATGCAATTAGTTATTTCCATAGAAATGATGTAAAGGAGTCTGTAAGCACTATAATTTGACACTCGACATGTTTAAATTTTGCTGGCACCAGAAATTACAAGAATAGGCCACAGAATTGGATTATAAACTATCCTAAAGACTTCCAAATAACCCAACTTGGGAGTACAATCAGATTGTTAAGGACTTTGACGTGTTGATGTAATAGTTGGAAGATTATTCACTATTCCATTTAGCTTGTCATTGGTTCAAAATAATGTTAGAAGGTGCCTGAGGATGTTCCAGTAATATTTGATGAGTACATGTAAGCGCATAAAAGTAATTCAAGTCTTACTTGATCGAGGTAGTTGAAGACGTATGGATAAGACAGATGCCAATCCTCATTCAAGGCAATGCCTATACGTTGCCAAGTTGCCCCCCCATCAGTACTTTTTGCAACTCCGATATCACCTTGCATAGTGATTGAATTCTTGGTTTCATAAAAGAGGTAAAGTGTCTCACCCTGATAAATGATCCCAGAGGAGAAAAAAAAAAAAAGAAAAGAAAAGAAAAGAAAAGAAAGAAGGTAAATAAGTTAATTTTCCAAAGAGAGTAAGAAAGGAAAAGGTTCCCCATCCTACATGCTTGGTGAAGCTACAAAAAACTCCAGTATTTTGCACAATAAATAGAAACACGTCTAGTCCATTCAAGTTAAGGTACAAAACAACAGAGAAATTATCCACTTTCCCAAACACATATTTATTTAATACCCACAAACATATTGTAGCAAATGCAGCAATTTCGTATGTAGTACTTATCTGTCAATTGACCATAACAACCATTCTATTTTCGAAGACTAATCCTAACTCACTCAGGCTTTCCTTCTCCTCCACTGCTTGGTCTAACGAGGACAGAATATACTCTGAATTTACAAAGGGTTGGTAACAGATTTATGATTCTATCATCATACATCTCATTCACCAGATAAAGAGTCATGAAAAAATATGCACACCAATCTAAAACACACACTGAGCGGCATTCACAATATTCAATATCCATCTCATTTAGCCACTGCAGAAAATAAATGCGAGACATTTCTCTCGCCTCCTTTTGATTGTTTTCCCAGTTAAAACCCAGATATCTGATTACTGAATTTGTCCTTACTCTAACTGAACCTTCAAACTTCAGTTAGTTACTAAAAAGTTTCAGCCTGTTCATCCTTCATTGTTCTACTCTTTCTACTAGAAGCTTGAACACTTCCAACAGAGAAATTATTACTATGACTGCTAGTAATGGTCTGACCAGAGTGGGAACTGATGGCTTAGGGAGGAAAAGGGATTATGCCTTCTATGGTTTTCCAATAACTTTTGTCCCAAAAGCCAGTTCCACACCAAGATGCTAATCTACAACCTCCAACCCTATGATCTCACCATTTCAAAATCCCTTCATCCATTTTCATCCAGAACATCATCAGTATCTTCCACAGAGATTTAGATATCATCCACCTCAAGGAAAACAAACCTTCAAAAGCAAGCAACATAAACATTATGATAAGAACCAAAAATTCTGTTGCAAAAAAGGCCATTGTAGTTACAAAAATCGCGATGACTGGAAGAAACAAACAATGACTTCACAACTTCAATTCCTGGAATACAATCATCAAAGGATGTCTGAAACATACAAGAGAGGTTCTGTAGCTTCCCATTTTGCAAACTCAAATGTGAGAAAAAGCTGTCTATTCATTGTCAATTTGACAACTGAACAGCATGTTGACCCAAGAAACTTCTCTTCAAATTTAATACTTGTTCTCATCTCACACACCATCAATCCTTAATTTGAAGACAATCATAAAGATCCTCATGAATATTGACGATCTTGATCCACAACATGTATTTTAATTATTTACAGGCCAAAGATGTAGTCATATTTTCATTGTATACAAAATTACTCTTACAATCATAAATATTTATTGCAGATTAAAGGAGCCTTCATTGGGTAAATTACCCATTATGTTATTCTTTCTTCCGTTGAAGTGTTTTTGAAGTTTTTTGCAATCGGTTTCCTTGTCTTGGGTACTCATAGGATCTGTCATCACCCGACTTCTGTAAATCTACGAACTAGCCTAGTCAATCTTCAGTCCAGGAGAGTCAACAGGACATAAAACCAAACTGTGACCATTTGGTTATCAGAAGTGTTTTTGAAGTTTTCTTCCCCATAACACACGCATTCAAAATCCTATACTAAAAGGCAGATCTTGCCACGCTCGTGGAAAGAGAGACTTGTGACTTTGACCAAACTATCAATTTCAGGGGAAAATAAAATATGTGACCCTGTGTTACTCTCTTCTTTCCCACCAAGAACCCTAGCTAACAAAACCTGTCACGGATAAAATCCCCTGAAACAATTCACGAAACAAATCGGCCAAGAAAACAAGAACCCACAAATCCATTTGGCAGGCACGCACATAAAACTCTTGAATTTCTTACCAATGCCTTCCATCACAAAGAAATTATCCAACTTTAGTTCCCAGCATATTGAAACACATCCATAAACCAGATAATAATCAAACCCTCGACAAAGACAAACAAAATGAAAATGGAAGAGAAAGTGAGACTTCAATCAAAAACTAAACAAATAAAAAGAATCCCATAAATAATTAGTACCTTAACATAAAGAAAAGGATCAGCAACAAAATTGCTTGCGAAGCCAGCATGAGAAACAGAAGCACAGGTCAACACGGGATTAGCCACCGGCCACGCTGCACTCTCATCCCTCCGGACGTTCATCTGCAATCAATTCTGACCCACTTACCCCAATTCCGAAATCCACCAAACACCAATTTTCCACATTTGAAAGCCACAAAAAATCAAAACCCCAAAATCCCAAAACCCAGCAACGAGAAACAAATAATAGAAAATTTTCAAAAACTCGAAAGTCAGACTCCCAGGCTTTTTTTATTTTTTATTTTTTATTTTTTTTATTCACTCTTCTGTCCCTCCATCCAAATGGAAAACCTATGCAGGTAAGGAACGAAGAAAAAGAAAACGCACCGCTTCGATGGGCTGGAGAGAAAAAGGAGAGTCCCCGTAGAATACACCTACCGACCAGGAGCCCTCATTGTCTTCTTGGCACCCGAGCGTCACGCCCCCTAGGTTGGGCGCCCGGACGGGTGGCGAGAACACCAGCCACGCGTAAAGCGTAGCAAGCGATCCGTACAACACGAAGCAAGCGAAGAAGAAGAGCAACCCAGATGAAAGCAAGCGGTAGTGACCGTACTGGTGATCCTTGCAATGCCACTTGCACCAGCACCGCAAGCTCATGTGGCAGCAGCTCCCAGCACCGCCACCATTCGCACCTCCAGCGCCCGCCGCCGCCGCCGCAGCCGCAGCAGCCGTGGGGCTCGACCCGCCCATAGCTGAGAATTTCATACGGTCCTGGTCCTCTTGAAAGCCCAAGCGAGGAGGATCTCAGTCCCACGCGACATCACGTGGCCATGCTGTCATCCGCCCCTCTCTCACAGCCCTTCCGTTTCAAATTTTTCTGCCTTTTCACCTTTTTAAGACTCCTCTCTCTCCCTCTCTCTCTCTCTCTCTACCCTTATCTCGCTTTTTATCGAGCGCACTACAGAAACGCAACGACGTCGGGAAGGAACGTGAGTGTGTGTCAGAATAGGAGCCGATGAGACGCGCGTCCGTATTGTCTTACTGGACACCTATTCCGGGAACCGAATAAGGAGTTGGACTATTTATTATAGCTCCAAGTGCAGCTCCCGGACGCGCGAGAGTAGGAAATTTAGGCGTACTAGCGAGTCATGACGACCACAGTGTGATGTGGAAAACGGAAGGAAGGAAGGACGGACGGACAAGTCGATGAGAAGGGTAGAGAGGGACGTGAAAGCCAAGGACCAAGTTTCCTGTACACTTTCTCTTTACCAAAGTTGACAACTTTTTTTCTATTTTTAATTGGGTACCCAATGCATGCTTAATGCTTAAGTCATTGGAAGGTTGTGAATTTTTGACATCCTCACGCTTGTGGGATCTTAAGAGGTAGTTGTTTTGGAGGCTTAGAGTCAGTGTTAGGTTTTGATTTTAATACAAGGTTGGGTAAAAAGTAAAAGTGAATGCAGCATTGAAGCCCTTTGAATTCAGGACTTGCTACTGAGGTTGGATATGCACGACCAATTTCAGGCAAAGTAAAGCAGAAGGAGTTTTTTTTTCTTCTTCTTTTTATGATGAGAAAAGGAGAACTTTAAACCATATGCTTCACAGAACACTGTTGATGTGACGGCATGTGTTGCTGCCTCCACCACATGGGTGCTTTGCTTTAATTATTACCCAATGTCTGCTCTCTCGAAGCAGACCCTTTATGGTTCTTGAAGGACGAGGTTTGAATTTTTCTAGTCCTTCTTCCCATCGGAAGAGACACAAGGCCATGTTCAAATAATACAGGCGTTTCCGCACGATTCTGTTTGAAACAATTATCCCCGCCCTTTCTGCTTTTGACTTTCTAACAAAGGGTACCTTCCCTTTTATCATTCATATTTGAGGATTTTACCTGAAAATTAAGCGATTTCTTTACTAAAAAGCACAGAATGTCTGCGTCTTCAAACATCCAAATCCCAAATAAATATGCGTATGTCATCTCAAGCTTAGAAACATATCCATATGACGAAAGACCTTTATCAATCTGTGGATTGGATTTCCAGCAAACCATGTGTGATTACCGAGGCCACAGAGGCTTATCCGGCTTCGCTCTGAACGGACAGGTTTGTCCGGTGAAGGTCTCTTGGTGTTTCTGAGATTGCTTGATCTCAAGTTGGATTTGAATAGTAAGCACTGCCTCGACTTCAAATATAGCCATTGACTGGAGTTCCATGATGTGATATTACGAACAACTCAGTCTGGATATTTTAGTGCGATAAGCCTCAAAAAAGTTGGTGGGATACAATAAACTATCGAAAACCTGATTGGACTACCAGTTATCTTTAGCCTAAAGAAGTGGACGCATATTCTTTCGTTTCCAGCCGTCGATTGTTGCTGTGGGTGGTGTTGTCGGGCGGAGTTCTCTAGAATTCAAAACTAGCCAACGGAGTAATTGTTGGAGTATTAAAATATCCAGTCCCATATTGGGTAAGGCGACAGGAGAGCCTGGCCTTATAAGCTTCCGCTGGCAACCCACTATTGCACAGTTCTGTGTTTTAGATGGGCCATTCAGTTTCTAATATGGTATCAGAGCTGGCCCTGTGTCCTGCCTACCTTGGTGTGGTCCCTCTAGACTGGTCCCACCTCTCACCGTGCCCAACGTGAGACTGCGGGGGAGTGTTGGAGTATTAAAATATCCAGTCCCATATTGGGTAAGGCGACAGGAGAGCCTGGCCTTATAAGTTTCCGCTGGCAACCCACTATTGCACAGTTCTGTGTTTTAGATGGGCCAGGTTCAGGCGTATCAGATTCATGGTTTGGCTGATTGTGAATTAATAATTAATGAGGTACAGGCCGACCTCCATTAGGTTTTTGTTCCACAATATTTATTATTGAGGAAGAAGAACATGCCCTCGAGCTTGTCTAAATCAAATCTTTTCCAAGTAACTTCCTTTCTTTTGCTTCTAAAAGAAAATTGAAAAATGTTTTGTTATAAATAATAGAAAATAACTTATATTTTAAGAAACATTATCAATTAATATATGACTTAAGATTTTGTCACACAAATCTTAACACGTCCTTCACCTTTGAATTCCTAATAAACTTCTTGAAAATATAGGAAAACAACGTATCCGGTAGTGGTGCAAGTTCACAAAGGGTCAAGGAGTGGAAGATTGAGGATTGATGAAAGAGATAAGAAACTACTACGTTGGAAACTCTGCCACTTCTACCTTGACGTAGGTTGGATATGGACGGCTGAGCGCTTTGCCGTTGTTCCATTGGACGCGAGGAAGCAAAAGGTCTTACTTCGTGGTGAAATGTCTTTTCCTACGTGCTTAGAGGGAGATAATGGATGGCTGGTGCTATTCAAACAAGACATAATTTGGAAGAGCATGATAATCGTTTCATAAGTTGGAAGAATATGAGGGAGATAATGGATGGCTGGTGCTATTCAAACAAGACATAATTTGGAAGAGCATGATAATCGTTTCATAAGTTGGAAGAATATGATAATCGTTTCATAAGTTGGAAGAATATGATAATCGTGTTGGGGAATGATGATTGTCGGCCACACTACGTCGCTGGGGCATGGCCTGAAGCTTCCTTGTTCCCGCCATTTCCGTCGTTCGCTCCATGACATGGATGGCTTGTCTCTGTTCATGTCGTCTTCTATCCATTTTCTTTTGTTTTAAATTTAGGAAATCTGATTATTTGACTTTGTAAACAACGAGGACGGACGATCACATTCATGTCGATGTTGAACTCGAAGAGGCAACGTTTTTCACAAATATCGGGATCATGCATTAGTTCAGCCCCATGACCATGACCTGCATGTTATAATCAACTTATTACATTACTGAACTAGTTGGCCAAGCTATAATGCATTAAACTTATTTGACTGAGCTTCATCACCGGCTAGTCTTCTCTGGCAGTCTTCAGAGATATTAGGAGTAGTTTGAGGGAGAGGGCGTTTCTGGGGTGGCACATACTGGACCTGCACTGACCGCATATCGTCGGGCTCGGTAATGCCTGCCGATCTCCTTGATTCCCTGCTTAGTTTGACTATCTCGAAAATGAATCTACCCAAAATTTAGTGGAATCTGTATTTTTGAAAACAATAGATGTCGTCTATGTCCCCCTTTTTTTTTTTTTCTTTTTTCGTCTGTGTTTGTCAAAGACTATTAAAATAAGGTTGGTCCTTATCTCCCCCCCCTTCGAGACAAACGGCGGCCAGTTGGATTTTGCAGCATTCCAGAACACAATATAAGACAAGCAACAATGGCGGATTCTTCAACAAAGCCAATCCAAGTTGCTATTGCTTCCCCCTCCAAATGGCGTTTACTTAGATTCCAGAACTCCAAAACCCCCTTTGTATGGATTTTGACATTCTCAAATCGTGATGGCCAATCGAGGACTTTTCTTTTATCTTTTTATAAAATCAACAAGTTGGTCTCATTTTTTTAGTGCCCATTTAGCTCTTCTTACATCAACCAGGCTGGATGATCCAATTTGACATCCCCAATGTCCTTGATTAGTGTTCACTGATTTGAAATAGGAAGTTTCAAAGAAAGAGAGCTGATGGAGAAAGGAATCTTATCACTAGCCACGCAAGATTATAACATCCATAAATAAGAGGGTAAAAAAAAGTATTTTCTAAGTTTTTCTGCCTTGTCCACTCTGATGAAACAGGAATCTAGGCTTTAATCAGGAAAAAGGTAAGGAGGTCACGTTAATTACCACGACAAGATACGGAAGACGGCATTATTGCTCGTACATGGACAGTTAACAACGTTTGCAGGCTATTTAGTTTTTCACGGGAAAAGCTTCTCTTTGTTCCCTTTCATATCCCTCTTTGCTCAGGATTTATGTCGTCCCACTAAAGCGATTTCGTCCTCATCTAGAAGCCCAAAAAGACAAATATAAAAAAATTAGTGTAGAATTTGAATTAGTTTGTTTATCCTTGCATGAATTAGTAAAAGTTTCATAATTTTCTTAACCCAGACCCATCTTTTGTTCCGGATAGCATTCATTTCTCTTTCTTTTATTCCAACTTTGACTTGTTTGGCCAATCGGGAATAGAAAATGAAAGCATAAGGGTCTTCTCCTAACGATTACTTTGATGAGGGAGGCATGACCTCGAGGACGGTAGATTTGGTATCATCGTGTAATCCCCCCTTCAAGAAAGTCCAAAAGGAAAAGAAACAAAAAAAGTAGGTCGAGAGAGAAGTCAAGTTCATGATTCTTTTTTGTGTGGGTGGACTAAACCTAAACACTATCCATTTCTAGTAAGTGACGAAAGAACTTAGTTATCACGATATTACGCTAAATGATATTAAACTTAATATCACATAAGGTAAAGTAAATTTAACTTAAGTTTTAATAATATATTAGAATGCTCAAATATGTAATTAAAAAGTTAACTTAAAATGATCATGTACTTATATAAGACTTTCTTTTACACATACAAAGTGTATTTGAAATACTTAAAGTTGAATAAAAAGTTTAAAAATATCAATTTGAATTATAATATAATATTAAAAACAAGTTGAGTTGAGAAGATATTTTTTATATTTATATATTATCCGTATATGGTATATTTTTTATATAAAAATTTTGTCCTTAATAATAAACTGCTACTCCCAAATAAAAGGTACAATTAATGTCTTGGAGTGGTTTAGAGGACCCAAATCCATTACATGAAATCTCATAACACTTTTTAGTATACATTAAATGTTGCCTACCAACATTTCTTTGTAGTGGAAAATCTAAGGTGGACAGAACCCATCTCAGACATTGAACTAGTCATCTTTGGAACTTGTGTTTGAATCCAAAGTTGTTCAGCCTAATAAATATTCATTAACGATCCTCATCCATATCAGCTTTACCGGCTTCACTTCATCTTCCTTCCAATTGCTGCCTTATTCTACTTAGTGTATCTTTTAAGAAGCCATAATGGAGCTTGACTCGGGGAAACTGAGAGGAAACGAAGATTTAAAACGGCCATTGTAGACATTTGCCGTCATACATCACATGTTTTGCCCCTCTTGACGGGGAAATTACAAGGAAAATATGCTTCAAATTGGCAATGTGCGTGGAGGGAACGAGTTTCATCATGCGGTTGACCAGCAGGGATCCAAGGAGAATTCGTGGTTATTACAAGGTCTCGAGGAACCCAACAAAAACCATGAGAAAAGAAAGGCAAGGGAATAACACTTGCGAAAGCAGCTTTTGATGGGCACCCCGATGAAGACTTGCGCAAGCAGCTTTTGGTCGTCCCCACGATGAAGACTTACTTTCCGCTTTGCCCTTTCCTCACGACGAAGGCCATTAATGGCCGAGTGAGCGAGACGGCCTTGACCTTGACGGTTTAGCAAAATAAAACTTCAAGATCTCGCGGGTAGCTTTCACAATGCGGAGTAGAGATTCAGCGGCATCTAGAAATTTTCACAATAATAGATACAAAAACCATATGCGCACTTGCTGTCTGTAATGTAGGCAGTTCTAATATTATTAAGTATGAAATTTCATAGAAGATATTTTATTAAGAGTGGAAATTTAATATTGAAAAAAAATATTTAAAGATAAATTTATTTTTCCGTTCCCAGAACCTTTAGGTGGGGAATTCTCATAACTTATAAGACTACAGGCCCATCATCTTACTTCCAATGTGGGACAACACTCACTTTTAACACTCTCTCTCACTTACATGTTAACATAAACATTGCAAATGGACTAAAGCCTAATTTTGGGGTGTGGGGGTTTATGAAGCGAAGGCCCATCATTTACTTTAATACCATATTAGAGTGTGAAGGTCGATCCCAAAACCTAAAAATATTAGGTGAAAAATTCTCATCACTTATAAGACCACAGGCCCATCCTCTCACTTCTAATGTCGGACAACACCCACCTTTAACAGTTTTAACTTTCAATTTTCACTCTTTAATTATATTTGATAGGCAGAAAAATATTCTATAAGGAAAATACTTAAATATAAATGTATTTCTCTTAACTCATTTTTATATCTTTTAGATCGTGCTTTAGGGAAAATTATGGTATCCAAATTCACCCTAATATGAAACGATTTCATTGAAATCATGTTCTACAACTACACTACCCCTTTGCATTTTTTTACTATTGTTGCTAAGTTTGCTTAACATCGTTGGGTTTGGTCTAAAGCAAGTATGATTTTGCTCATTGAAAATGACAGGATGTGGCTCAAATGGTGGGAGAAGATCTAATGGAGCAGTTGTGAGATCCCATCATCACTACAATATTAGATCCAAGAGAATCCCAGATGAATGGTTAGGTAACTTTGGGTTACATGGGTTTTGGTAGGACCGTCGTGTGCGTATACCTCCTTGGAGTGGGCTTTATTTATTCCTTTACTCATCTTTAGTATGCTTAATTTTATTAGCACTGTTGTGAGAGGTGTCATTCGGGCCTTTGTGGTGGCAACTCACACATTTGTGCAAGCATTTGTTCGCACCTTGGGGTGGACTTTATTCTTTTCCTGTGGCAACAATATGGCTTTTTGGCATTTATTCATCCTTTAAACTTCCTAGTGAGATTTTACCTCGCCCCTTGGTTTCATTTGTCCTCATTCACTCACTTCTGGTGAGCCTTTATTCGACCTTTGCGGTAAACCTTATTCCTTCGCTTTCCATTATTCGGCTTTTATGAGTTGCATTCATCCCCAAAATTATCTAACGTCGCTTGCATTGTTCCTTCTTTTTCTAAGCTATTGAACCACCGTTATCAACTTAAGGAAGGACTACTGAATATTGTGACTTTTAATGTTTTATTATTGTTAAGGATGAAGTTCTTACCTGAAAATAGATAATTATTAAATAATAATTAAACATAAAAATATTCATCTAACCTATGAATTAGATTTTGGATTAGACTTTGGATAATACGTGGAGTGAAGATTATGAAAAATGGTCTAGCTTGAAAAACTATTGATAGTTGGTGAAAGAGGCAGTAGAGTATTAGTTACTACACATAATAATAAGGTTGCAAAGATTATGCATGCAAAACTATATTATTTACATGGATTAAAGGAACAAGCATCATGGGATTTATTTAAACATATAGCTTTTGTGGGTGAGGAAGAGCCAAAAATACAGGTATTGTGGAAATGGGGGGAGAGATATTGAGAAAGTGTGTAGCTATCCCTTTGGTTGTGAAGATAGCAATAAGATTGTTGTACTCAAAAAATTTGGAGACAGAATGGTTCTCTTATATAAACAACAAACTTTCAAGAATACCTTAAAGGAAAATGGATATTTTGTCAATTTTTAAGTTATGATAAACTTCCTTCACATTTGAAAACTTGTCTTACTTATTGTAGTTTGTTTCCAAAGGATTATTTGATTCGCAAATCAATATTGGTTAATTTTTTAGATAGCACAAGAATTTATCAACCAATCACATGAAAACTAATGCTTAGAAGATGTTGGTCATGAGTATTTTATGGATCTATTTGGAGATCAACTTTTCAAAAACTAGATATGGATGAGTTTGGTGATGTAATTGGATGCAAAGTGCAGGATCCCATACATGATTTTTCAATGTTAGTGGTAGGATCATTGATCACCACATTTGACATTAAAAAGAGAATTATTGATGAGAAAACTTGCCATGTGTCAAGTAGTTACATTACAAATTTTAAAATAGTTCACCCATAATGTCAACTTCATTGTATAAAGCAAATAGGATGGGAACATTTTTTTGTCTAAAAACCAGCAACTTTTGGACCAAGTTTGATAGTGAAGAGATTTTTTTAAAAAAATTTCAAGTTCTCTGCAGGTTGGATTTGAAAAGAAGAGAACTCACCTTTGTGCCAAGCTCTTCTAGTAAATTAAAATATTTAAGATATTTTGATCTTTTTGAAAACAAGAATATTATGAAGTTACCCAATTTTAGAACTTAGTTACTAGACTTGCAAGTGTTAAGACTCATTGGTTGTGGGTCATTTAAAGAATTGTTGAGAGACATTAAAAATTATCCAGCCTTAGGCATTTTGAGATGGATTGTTGTTGGGTTTTGAGATATATGTCACATGGGTTAAGATAATTGACTAATCTTCAGATATTGGCAATACAAGTTCTTTCTTTATGCAAGTGGTGGATTAAATGAATTGAATAGCTTAAATAGGCTGATAGGAGAGTTAGAAATAAGGGGTTTGAGTCAAAGGAGGTATTGCGTCTGAATATAAGACTGCAAATTTAAAGGAGAAACTAAACCTAAATTCTCTAAACTCAATAGGAAGCACTGGAGGTGGGATTCATGCTTTGTGGGGTATTAAGGTTCTATTACTCACAAACTTCGTTGCTAGAATTATAAAAATTGTAAACAATGCTAGTATCTACTACCATTGAGTCAATTACCTTCTCTCAAGCATCTTAGCCTTAAATATGTAAATTTCATGCAATAAATATCACATTTTGGTGATACAAATGAGCTTTCCTCTTCATCAACGTCAGTATCATTTTTCCCATCCTTGAGAGAACTCAAAATTGCTTATTGCCCTTGTCTCAAGGGATGGTGGAGGAGGATGAGGACTTCTTGTATGGCGTAAACGTCCAAAATGAAGCATTATTTACTCCCTTCAGTTCCTTGTCTTTCAAAATTATACATCTTCATGTGCCCTATGTTGTCTTCCATGCTAATATTTCCACAACTTGAAGAAGAGTTGTTCTTATACTATACAAGGTTGAAAGCCATTACAATGGACAATGACAATAGGTACATCAGCAACAACAACATCCTTTGAGCTTCTTGTCCATTCATTCACTGATCTTCTCTCAAAATTGAAAAGAATGACACTCCATTCTATTACGGAACTAGAAACTTTATCGGAAAGTGGTTACAAAACTTCACTTCTCTTGAACATTTAACGACAGATGTTTGCAAGAGATTACGGTCTCTGTCCCGAAGAATACAGAATCTTGTAGCACTTAAAGAGCTAGATGTTTAGAATTGCCAAAAGCTTGAGCTAACTAATAATGAGCATGCGATAAAATGGCAAGGCCTGAAAAACCTTATTTCTTTGAAGTTTACACAGCTTCCAAAGTGGTGTCCCTTCCCAAGAATAAGGCATCTCACAGCACTCAAATATCCAGAACTTGGTCATTGTCATGAGCTTGTTTTTGAATACATGTAATTTAAGAAGTAAGCACTAACCCCCTTGGCTACGATAGGATTTTGATTGTAAAATTGACTAAATCAATTACATGAGATCCCATAAGACTTTTGAATATACATTAAACGTTGCCTACCAGCATTTCTTTGTAGTGGAAAATCTAAGGTGGCCAGAACCCATCCGGACATTGAACTAGTCATGCTTGGAAGTTGTGTTTGAATCAAAAGTTGTTCAGCCTAATAAATATTCATTGACGATCATCATCCTTTTCAGCTTTATTGGCTTCACTTCATCTTCCTTCAAAGTGCTGCCTTATTCTACTAACTTAGCGTATCTTTTAAGAAGCCATAATGGAGCTTTGAATCTGGGAAACTGAGAGGAAACGAAGCTTTAAAACGGCCGTTGTAGACTTTTGCCGTCATGCATGACATGTTCTACCCCTTTTGACGGGGAAATTTCAAGGAAAATATGCTTCAACGTAGGGGGAACGAGTTCCATCATGCGGTTGACCAGCAGGGATCCAAGGAGAATTCGTGGTTATTACAAGGTCTCGAGGAACCCAACAAAAACAGCGAGAAAAGAAATACAAAGGGAATAACACTAGCGAAAGCAGCTTTTGATCGGGCCCCCGATGAAGACTTGCGAAGGCAGCTTTTGATTGGCCCCCCGATGAAGACTTACTTTCTGCTTTTCCCTTACCACACGACGAAGCCATTAATGGCCGAGTGACCAAGACGGCCTTGACTTTGACGATTTAGCAAAATAATGCTTGCGTGTAAAACGCTGCCAGCAGTCATCCATATGCCTACTCACTGTTTTTAATGTGAAAAACGAAAAAGATGATGGGCGATTCTAATATTATTAACTATGAAATTTCATGAAAGGTATTTTATTAAGGATGGAAATTTAATATTGAAAAAAAAAAATCTTCAAGCAATATTTAAAGATAAATTTATTTTTCCTTACCCATAAATTAATTTTTAAATTAGACTTTGAGTTTATTTACATAATGATCTAGGTTGATTGTTTCAACTTTCATTTTTCACTCTTTAAATATATTTGATATACAGAAAAATATACAAAAAGAAAAAGAAATGACTATTGAATGTTACTTAAAATAAATGTATTTCTCTTAACTTATAAAATTATCTCTTAGATCGTGCTTTAGGGCAATTTATCGTATCCAAGTTCACCCAAATACGAAACGATTTCGTTGAAGTCATGTTCTACAGCTACACTACCCCTTTGCATTGTTTTACTGTTGTTGCCAAGTTTGCTTAACATTGTCGGGTTTGGTCTGAAGAAAGTATGATTTTGCCCATTGAAAATGACAAGATGTGGCTCAAATGGTGGGAGAAGATCTAAGGGAGCAGTTGTGAGATTCCATCATTACTACTAAGTATATTAAATCCAAGAGAATCCCAAATGAAATGGTTTGGTAACCATTTCTTGTTCGTATAAATCGTTTAGCCAGCCGTTTGCCTCCTTGGAGTGGGCTTTATTCACTCCTTTACTCATTTTTAGTAGGCTTAATTTTATTAGCACTGTTGCAAGAGGTGTCATTCGGATCTTTGCGGTGGCAACGGGTCATTCACACATTTGTGCAAGCATTTATTCGCACCTTGTGGTCTACTTTATTCTTTTCTGGTGGCAACTCTCTGCTTTTTTGGCCTTTATTCATCCTTTAAACCTCCTAGTGATTACCTCGCCCCTCGGTTTCATTTGTCCTCATTCACACACTTGTGGTGAGCCTTTATTCGACACTTGTGGTAAACTTTATTCATTCGTTTTCTATTATTCGGCTTTTATGAGTTGTATTCATCCCTAAAATTATCTAACGTCGCTTACATTGTTCCTTCTTTTTCTATGCCCTATTGAAGGACCGTTATCAACTTTAGGAGAATTACTAAATTTTTCGAGTTTAATGTTTTATTATTGTTGAGGATGAAATTCTCACTTGAAAAATAAATAATTATTATATTATATTTAAATATAAAAAAACATTCATCCAACTATGAATTAGATTTTGGGTTAAGCTTTAGACATATTTTTAATATAGTATTGAAGCTTAAATTTTGGATTGGACTTTAGATAATGTGTGAAAGAAAGATCATGAAAAATGGTCTTGAAAAAAAATTATTAATGGTTGATTCAAGAGGTAGTAGAGTATTAGTTTCGAAATGTAATGATAAAGTTGCAAAGATTATGCACATAAAACTATATTATTTACAAGGATTAAAGGAACAAGCGTCATGGATTTATTTAAACACATGACTTTTGTGGATGGGAAAGAAACAAAGAATACAAGCATTATGGAAATGGGGAGAGAGATATTAAGAAAGTGTGTTGGTGTCCTTTTGGCTGTGAAAACAATGGGATAATTATTGTACTCAAAAAATTTGAAAACAAAATGGTTCTCTTATATAAACAATAAACTTTCAAGAATACCTCAAAAGAAAATTGATAATTTGCCAACTTTTAAGTTGTGATAAACTTCTTTTACATTTGAAGTCTTGTCTTACTTATTATAGTTTGTTTCCAAAGGATTATGTGATTCATAAATCAATATTGATTTATCTTTGGATAGTATAAGAATTTATCAAACAATCACATGAAAATTAATACTTAGAAGATGTTGGTCATGAGTATTTTATGAATCTACTTTAGAGATCAACTTTTCAAACACTAGATATGGATGAGTTTGGTGATATAATTGAATGTCAAGTACATGATCCCATACATGATCTTTTTATGTTAGTGGTAGGATCATTGATCATCACATTTGACTGTAAAAAGAGGAACTACTAATGAGAAAACTTGCCATGTATCAAGTACTTACATTGGAGATTTTAAAAAAGTTCACCCATAATGTCAACTTCATTGTATAAAGCATATAGGATAGGAACATTTTTTTGTCCGAAAATCAACAACTTTGGGACCAAGTTTGATTGTGAAGAGATTTTTTCAAATTTCAAGTCCTTTGCAAGTTGGATTTGAAAAGAAGAGAACTTACTTTTGTGCCAAGCTCTTCTAGTAAATTAAAATGTTTAAGATATTTAGATCTTTTTGAAAACAAGAATATTAAGAAGTTACCCAATTCTATAACTAAGTTATTAAACTTGAAAGTGTTAAGACTCATTGGTTGTGGATTACTTGAAGAATTTTCAAGAGACATTACAAATTAGTCAGCCTTAGGCATTTTGAAAGAGATTGTTTTTGGGTTTTCAAAAATATGTCACGTGGATTGAAACAATTGACCAATCTTCAGACATTAGCAAAATTTATGACCAATCAAAGTTTTTTCTCCATGCAAAGCAGCGGATTAAATTAATTGAATAGCTTAAATAAGCTAAAAGGAGAGTTAGAGACAAGGAGTTTGAGTCAGAGGAGGTGTTGTGTCCGAATATGAGGCTACCAATTTAAAGGAGAAACCACATCTAAATTCTTCGAACATAATATGGAGCACTAGAGGTTGTTTTCATGCTTCGTAGGGTACTGGGGTTCAAAGCTCTCGATTTGGCTTTTATTACCCACAAACTTTGTTGCTAGAATTATACAATTGTAAACAATGCCAGTATCTACCACCATTGAGTCAATTACCTTCTCTCAATCGTCTTAGCCTTAAATATGTCAATTTCATGCAATAAATATCACATTTTGGTGATACAAATGAGCTTTCCTCTTCATCAACGTCAGTATCATTTTTCCCGTCCTTGAGAGAACTCAAAATTGCTTATTGCCCTTGTCTCAAGGGATGGTGGAGGATGAGGACTGCTTCTATGGCAGAAACATCCAAAGTGAAACATTATTTACTCCCCTTCATTTCCTTGTCTTTCAAAATCATACATCGTCATGTGCCTTATGTTGTCTTCAATGCTAATATTTGCACATCTTGAAGAAGAGTTGCTCTTATACTATAAAAGGTTGGAAGCCATTACAACTAACAATGACAATGAGCACGTCAACAACAACAACATCCTTTGAGCTTGTTGTCCATTAATCCACTTCTCTTATCTCAAAATTGAAAAGAATGACACTCCATTCTCTTATGAAACTAGAAACTTTATTAGAAAGCGATTACAAAACTTCACTCGAATCTTTAACGACAGATGCTTGCAATAGATTACGATCTCTCTCTCCAGGAATACAACATCTTGTAGCACTTAAAGAGCTAAATGTTTAGAATTGTCGTTAGCTTGACCTAACTAATAATGAGAATGCCATACTATGGCAAGCCCTGAAAAACCTTATTTCTTTAAAGTTACCTCGCTTCCAAAGTTGGTGTCTCTTCCCAAGAATACAACATCTCATAGCACTCATATATCTAGAATTTGGTCATTGTGACGAGCTTGAGCTAGCTAATGATTAGGATGAGATGCAATGACAAAATCTTAATAGCTCCTTTTTATGCAAATATCAAGTCTTCCAAAATTGGCGTTTCAACATGTGCCTCACATACAAACACTGAATGTTTCGTATTCTGAGACTACCACATAGGCTGAGACTGCCACGTCATCTCTCCACTCGCTGAACACCTCTCTCCCTCTCTCTCTTGCAACAGAAGAGGGCCAAGTCTCCGCATGAATTGAGCTCGGATTTGCTTCAGTTTTTGTAACGATTTTGCCTTAACCTGTATCTAAGTGTATATAAATGAGATTAAATCTGTAATCGTTTAACGGGCAAAATCAATTAAATCAGAAACTTTTTCCACTCTTACCCTCTCACCATTTCTCTCTTTTCCTTTTCGTTTCCAGCCATCTCTGGGCAGTGATTGGTCGATCCTACCTTTCTAATGTTAAGCCTAATTTTATTAGGCTTACTTAAAAGTGGACTATATTAATTTGGTTTATGGGTTTTGGAATGTAAACACTAGTATGGGCCGTGGGTAGTCAAATAGGGTTATAATGAGTAGGTTTAATTAAGTAGCACATAAAGTTAAGGCTACATCATATCCTTTAATTCATTGTATATATTCGTACTATACGACTTTAGGGTTACATTCTGTTCATTTTTGCAAAAGGCATAACCCTAAGTTCTTTTATCAAGCCAGTGCTTTCATGTGATAATATAATCACTTAAGTCGGAAGATCTTTCCGTATTTGTGGGTCTTCAATACAAAGAGAATGGATCAAAAAAATGGTAATGTTTCTACTCTATTTTTGTTTTGTTGTTTATTCAAGAATTGTGTTTTAGATTTGACTACACAGATCCTATAGAGTTGTTTTCGTCTCTTTGAGATCTAAAGCTTTCTTACATCTAAGTCTAAGACTGATACATCTTCCATTGGTTTAGGTATATTATTCGACATTTTATCTTAAACCCTTATAGAAAGTGAACTACCTACCTTTCATCTCTATTTTCTTCATATTTCTCTCTCGGTATTTCTTGGTTGCTCAATTTCAAATGCAGAAGCAGCGAGAGAGTTAAAGCAAAAGAAAATGCTTCTTTTGAAGTTTGGTAAAAAATGCAACAGGAAAATCGGCGGGTTAAATACAAGTAAGCAGTGCATGGTAGCATCAATGGAGTCCTATCTCCTCCCCAAAAAAACAGACTACGGACACTTCTTTTTTGCAGTATTTGAAATTAGATTCTTTTTCCTTTCTTCGTTCTTAACTTTTGAATCACGACGGATTAGACGTTTGAAACAAATCCATTCGGTACTAATTTAGATTTCTTTAACCCCTAAACCCATATGCATGGAGTATATAACTTTTTGAGGCCCCATAGCCAATCTAGAGAAAGTAGAGTACATATAAAAGCAACAAATGTTGGGTTGGTCCAGCCTATATTCAAGAATTATTATTGGATCCTATTAGGGTAATGTTACCCTAAAGCTTAAAAAAAAAAAACAAAAAAGAGGTTTTTTTGAGCATGTGGCCACAAAAGAAATGAAAGAGAGAAAAGAAAAAGAGTAAAATTTTGCAAGAATTTGAAGTCATGTGCAACAATTACTCAATGCTTGATTAAGGTTTATCCATAGTACGATTGAGCTGATTTTTTGTCAGTAGGTTCGGAATTGGGTGTTTTCATTGTTTATAGTTGGATCGTCGTTTGGAACTCTTTAAATTAGTAGATCTTGGTTGAAAATCTAGGTGATTTTTCTCCAACTTTTCTTAGTTAAGTTGATGTTTACAACTTATTATTCACTATCAATTAGTGATTCTATTATTATTGAATCAATAAATTTTTATCTTATTGCTACTGTTAAGAACTTGATTAGGTTATAAACCTAACAATTTATATAATGGAGATTTGGATGAACTTTGTGATCAATCCCGTGGTTTTTGTCCTTTACATTAGAAGAGTTTTCCATGTAAAAAATTATCTTTTGTTGATTGTAATGTTTGCATCTTTTACTTATAATTCAAAGTATATTATTGGTGTTTTTAGAATTTCTTCATAGGTTCAATCAAAGTGGAAAACTCTTTACCTTTTTTTTTTTTTTTCTATTAGAGTTTTCCACTTTGATTGAACTTGTGAGGAAATACTAAAAACACTAATAATATATTTTGAATTACAAGTAAAAGATGCAAACATCATAATCAACACAAGATAATTTTTTATGTGAAAAACTCCTCCAATGTGAAGGACAAAAATCACGGGACCGATCACAAAGTTCATCCAAATCTTCATTATATAAATCGCTAAGTTTACAACCCAATCAAGTTCTTAACAATAGTAACAAGACAAAAATTTATTGATTCAATAACAATAGAATCACCAATTGATAGAAAATAATAAGTTGTAACCGTCAACTTAACCAAGAAAAGTTGGAGAAAAATCATCAAGATTTTCGACCAAGATTTACTAATTTAAAGAGTTCCAAATGACGACCCAACCGTTAACAATGAAGAGCACTCAATTCTGAACCTAATGACAAAAAATCAGCTCAATTGGACAACGGATAAACCTTAATCAAGCATTTGAGTAATTGCTGCAGATGACTTCTAATTCTTGCAAAATTTTACTCTTTTTCTTTTCTTTCTTTTGATGGCCACATGCTAGAAAAACCTCTTTTTTTTTCTTTTTTTTTTTTTCTTTTTTTCTTTTTTTACTTTTTAAACCTCAGGGCAACATTACCCTAACAGGACTCAATATTAAATCCCAAACATGGGCCGGACCAACCCAACAACAAATTGGTTGTATTTTTAGTAGGGGGTTTAACACCAAATACACCGACGAGGCTCCATGAGCTTCTTTGACATTCCCAATGTCCTCGACACGTGTTTGATGACTTAAATGCTTAAGCTTCGGAGACAGACAGAGAATGGAGAGAGGAACCTCGTCACTAGCCATGACATTATCCTTTTGGCTTATGTGGAAATGCTGGAAAATCGAGTGTTCGGAAGCGACTGTCCTATTTTGGTAGAAATATTGATACTTATTTGGTTCTTTAGAAAAGCGTTGTTATTTATATTTTAATAAATTCTAACATTTATTTTCTCTCATTTGCTTTATCTGTTTTTGTTCAAGAAAATTGTGAATAAGTGGAGAAGAATCCATACGATCATTATACTTATGTCACCTTCGGCCACTTAACCCAAGAGGATTCTTTGGACAGAATTCCATTACATTTGTAAAGTGCTAGTGTATGTATAACATGTATCAAACTGGTAATTTCTCAAGCGTTTCTTAAAAATAAAAGTAACCAGCTAGTGTATGGATTATCAACCCTAACCAATTTGCACGACAAATGGCATCCGTTTCGATGCTCTCTTCTTGAATCTCTGGTTATCATCGAAATTTCAACTTTGGATTCTGTTGGCCGACTTGGACCATCTATGGTCCAAAGGGTCTTGAGCCAAGAGCAAACTAAATGGCTATTTGAGCGAACACATAAAGCTGGATGTCTAAAGAAGCAGCAGAAAGAAGCTGAAAGACTCGGGCTGCCAAAGAGACCAGACTACTCGTTGTTGTCAGAGAAGATGAATCATTTGAACAATAAGCGGGGGCCTCATAATTACGGGTAACGCTTAATCTTTCCTCAACATTTCTACACTTTTGGCATTGTTTCTTTCCCCATCAACAAATGGCTGGAGTTATTTTCAAGATTGCTGCAGGAATCATTCTGGGTTTCTGCTCATCGGTTGGCTAAGAGACCAAACTGCTCTGAGGCGTCAAAGAGAGCTTGAAAGCTCGAGAACACGGTTTTCACAATTAAAGCTATGCTCCGGGATGCGGGCAATAGGCTGGGAATCAAGCAGGCGGAATGGCCTGGAAAGCTCAATAACATTTATGATACGGATGTTCTGTTAGATGCTGTTTCACTAAAGCTCTATGATGAGACATGATGGCCCAGAATAAGAAGGCAAATAAGGTATAGGTACTCTTTTCCAAATCAAACCAGCTCGCCTCTGGTCCTAAAATGACCATCAAATACGGGAGAATAGGTGCATTGCAGGCAATAGGAATTTCCACTTACTGAAGCGACTTGTGAAGCAGGAGTTAAGTATATAGAGAGAAGGGTAATACTTATGCCCTTTTAAGTGCAGAAGTTTTTGGTCTAGAGGATAATAAGAGGCAGCTATTGGAGAGAATGTTAGAATCCTTGCAATTGCTGGTATTGATGAAACAAGAGAGACTGAATCAGCTGAACTCATATTTAATCATTCGTGTTATTTTACATCTAAAGAAATGTGTCATATAAGCAAACTATTTACAGAGCTTCTAAAGAGTGCAACGATCTAGAAACCAAAAGTCAAAAGTGCTGCTGCTATGCTTACTAACGGAACAGATATATTGTCATCTACTACCTGAGTAGTTGGAAGGGACTCCACCACTGTTGCAACCAAAGATACAAGTGCAACCTTCTGTATTGTCGAGCTCCAATCCAACTGGAAATATCCCAGAACTGTATAGTAGCACAACATCCTATACCATAAAGATAATTCCCATGTCAATGCCAAAGTCCATATATAGAACGTTAATGTGATAAGACATCGGATTGGGGACAATGGTAGTATCAAACACACCCAATGGAAATCAGGAACCCGAAGGCCAACATGGATATGCTACCCGCCCAACTCTTCTGTTGATTATACGGAATCTTCACGGACCCAAATCTTCTGCCCATGATATCAGCAACACCTGTATGCCATCCAGTTAGAAAGTTAACCACTGGAAAGAGTTAGTCACGACTGAACTTGGAGATGGCACAGGTATTACCATCTCCGCCACACATCATTGCTACTGCAATCAATCCAACTGGAGATTCACGCCAAAAGACTAGAGAACATAAAATCAATACCAGAACATAATATAAAGGACCTCTAAGCAACTCCCTGCAAACATGGAAATGTGAAACCGAGTCACCTTCAACGGCTCTAGTACCAAAGAAAGATGAATACAGTTAGATTGACAACCGATATAGAAATATTACTCTGGCTTTCCTTCACGTGTAACAGATTTTATAAGCCCTTCATCAGAAGCCAATGAGAGGCCATGGATGACAAGCCTCAAGCAATTCACAAGAGGAATCAGAGAAGCGAAGTAGCGTGCCTCAGTAGAAGTGCTATTCTAGGATAAAATGACCAGCTGAAGTGGTTAATAAAGACGAACAACTCAAACCAATGGCATCAGTATGAGTAAACCGGTTTGGATTTCAAATTCAGAGAGAAGTAATACCTGAAAATTGGCCAAGAAACAACAAAAAGAAGCCCAGACAACATATGTACTAGCTTTCTGCTTAAACTCTGCTCCAACCAGTAGAGAAAACAAAATTTATCAAAGAGGATCAAAGCTGAGTTTTACTTGGTTCTCTTTTTCTCAATATAAAATGAATATAAAATGTCACTCCTAGTCATAAATTGGGTATTAGCTTCCTATTATGAACGAGTTAAGCGACAAATTTAGGAAAAGCAACAAATCATTTAACACCACGGCGTCTTCCGATTCGTTAAGAGGTTTATATGTTAGCTTTTACTCCTTGGACATGACCATGAGCCGATTGGAAGGAAGGGAAACTACCTAAACAAAACGCCTTCTTGTTTTTGTAAAATAATTTCAATTTTCAAAAGATAAGATATTTACCGTGAACAAAACCTCTTTTAATCTCACCCTTCCCGGCGGAAACGGACAAGATAGTACACCTCAGGTAGCATTCCTTTTTCCTGTTGTCAACAACAAGAGTAGTAGCCAACCCCACCAACAAAAACATTTTCAAATGTGACCGAAACAGCAGAAAATATTTGTTGATAACAATCAAACACAGAAAAAACCGTAATTTTTCGAAGAGTGGCGAAACATTGATCCCTGTAGCATCTTTAGTTCTAAAACTTAACTTCGATGCATTCTCATAATTACAACTTGCTAGGACAAGATCCCCAATCTAAAACCAACACATAGAACAGTGGCCACTCCAGACGCAGAAAAACACTTCCGTACAGTAAACAACCCCAAAACAAAAGGAGTTGCATTTCACGGACCCAACGCATTCACAATTTAAGCATTATAGAGGCTTTTATTGATTTGGTCGATGCAATCCTCGCAGAAAATAAACACATATTTGAACTAATTTTCTTCATTAAAGAAAAGAAAGAAGACATTTGAACCTGTGAAATGATGTTTCTTTGCGTGAGTTTGTCGAAGGTCAAGACCAAGGCATAGGCGCAGGCCATGAGAACGCCGGCGGCTCCGGCGTTATAAAGGATGTCTCCGGTGGCAGCGCGTGGAATGCATGAAGAAGAGGGAGGGAGTAGAGGAGAAGCACACGACGCACCATAGAGAAGGTGGAGACGTCGGACAGAAGGAGCCCGCTTCGGAGAAAGCGATGAGGAGGAGGAGAAGGCAAGGTCCGCGGTCGGGGTGGACACGCGGCGGCGCACGAGATAGGCATTGGATCGGATTGGGGATGCCGTACAATGCAAGAGCTTCATTATTAACTCCGATCTCCCGCTGGTTGATAGATATTGAAACAGAGCTAAAGAGAGTGGCGCTCCACGTCCCTATTTTAGGAAATCATAATTATCTTTTCCAAGAGGAACCAGAAATTAAAAATAAATAAATTATGATTCTCGACTCGCTTCATATGATATCTTTTTTTTTTTTTGTATTTATGTTTTTTAAGATTATTTGTTGATGACGTAATTAAAATTCCATTGTTATCTGTTCTAAGGACAATATTATGCAGTGTCATTTTTATTACGAAATTTTAAGTATTTAATTTTGATAATATAAAGCATCTTGTTCTTCTAAATGTTAATTCGTATCATTTAATGATATAATATTCACTGCTATGGTACGTTAAGCTTAATCATTATGTCGAATAATTTTAATTTAACTGTAAAAATGTAATTTTTATTTTCATATTAATATCTCACATATTTCAAAATACTTAAATCTCTAGTTTGTCATTCTTTATCCTCCGTGAAGATGTTTCATCATAAATGACAAAAAATATAACAACTATTGATACGAATATTAACGCATAAAAGTTTTTAATAAAGTGACAAACAATCTCTTCTCATCTAAAATCATAAAAGATTTTTTTTGTGGCATTAGTTTGATCATACAAAATTAATAAGATATTTGCCCAATAACCATTATTATTATTAATTATGCAAGCCACATGGAGAGAGTAGTTGAGATTGGAATATTCAAATTCTTCATCATGAATACTAAAAGAAATTTTATCAAATTCTCCACCCTAATGAAAGGATTATCCAAGAGTTAAAAAAGCATTAAAAAAATCATTTATTACGAAATTTTAACTATTTAATTTTGATAATAAAGCATCTTATTCTTCTCAATGTTAATTCGCATCATTTAAAGATATGGTATCCACTGCTATGGTACGTTAGCTTAATCATTATGTCAAATAATTTCAATTTGACAATAGAAATGTAATTTTTTAATTCTGTATTAATATCTCACATATTTCAAAATACTTAAATCTCTACTTTGTCATTCTTTATCCTCCGTGAAGATGCTCCATCATAAATGACGAAAAATACAACTATTAATAAGAATATTAACACATAAAAGTTAATCACCACAGGTATAATCAGTTTTCAATAAGCCATTTGCCCAATAAGCATTATTATCAATTATACAAGCCACACGGAGAGAGTTGTTGAGAATGGGATATTCAAATTCTTCTTCATGAATACTAAAAGAATTTTTATCCAATTCTCCGCCCTAAAAATGATTATCCAAAAGTTAAAAAAGCATAAAAATTTCATTTCGTCCCCCCCAAATTCTTATAAAAAATCGACTTACAAATAATAAAAAAATGAAATTTATATAAAATTTAACCAAATAGAACTTGTATTTTGCACCCTTGCCTCTTCCGGCTCAGCCGTGAACGACAGCGGACGAGGCCGGTCAAACCAAAGGGAACCATCCCAGAGACCTATCAACCCCGCATGAATCGTTGTTGATAAGACGGTTGTACTTGTTGCTGGTTTAAAGGACTCTTTGTGATAATCACTCCGTTAGAGACGTGAACACTCGTCCACTCGAGTTTGAAACGGAAAAGAGGTGGCAATGGGAGACTCCTCTTCCCGCGGGATACTCGACGAATATCCCGTTCAACCCAAAACTCTCCATTTTTTTTATATCCCAAAGGCTTTCATAAGAGTTGACATTACTGCTTTCATCATTGTTTATTTGACGGTGTTTCTTAAGTATGACCCACCACAAAACTTCAGATCAACGTACATACCCACTGCACAGCGAGAATCCTATATTAATCCGCCACAAACAAGTATCGTGATATAAATCGTTGTTAAAAATAGCAGAAGGCGTGTCTTCTCTTCTCTGCCTGCAGCTCGGTTTCCTCGTTGAACAGCAGAAAGCCGTTGTCGCTCTGGTTGATGGAGGGTGGTGGCTCGAAGCAGGGTCCGGTGACGTGCGGGTCGTGGATCCGGAAGCCCGAGAAGGTTAATTGGGTGGTGTTGGGCAGGTCCAGGCTTGGGGATTTGTCTCCTTCTGTGCTCGAGATCTTCTCCTTCGATCCCAAGACGACCGCTCTCTCTTCCTCCCCTCTGGTCTGTCTCGAAAGCTGAGTTCGATATTCTTTAAACGCCTCGGTTTGAGTTCGTTAATATTTTTCTGTATTCAACTAACGGTTTCCGTTGACCGTAGAGGCAATCCAGCCTTTTTGGAAATACGTGGCCTTATGTTGGCTTTGTTTCTTCCATGACTTTCTTAGCGATCAAACAGAGAACTAAGGGTTTGGAATTTATCTGACTCTGATTTTTTCTTGTCAAAACTTCCTGTTCTGGCTTTAGACCAAGTACGTTTTTGAGCAAGAGGATGGAGATCTCGTTTCAATTGCGGTGAACCCCAGCGGGGAGGATATCCTGTGCTCCACGACTAATGGCGGCTGCAAGTGAGTCTCTTTGTTATAAATTTGACAAATTTTTATTACCTTTGTGGAAGACTTTCAGTGACTTCTTGCTAAGTTGATGACAATTATGGTTCGTAGTTATTTTCATTTTGTGATTTCCCCTATGGTTTATACCCCTCATCTCCCTTCCCCCACGACAAAGATAAAGGAAAAAGAAAAATAACATTTATGTATTCATATAAGCAGATGGTCCTAATTTTGGTGGTTAGTCTGCTTGTGGCAGTGCTTAAGGGTATATAACAACTTCGTACCGTAAATTTAGCTAGTAAGGAAGTTTTTAGGTTCCTCTTTCTTCGTTCTTCAAGGCGCTTTCTTGCGAGCCGGCTGATAGCCCCCTGGATCGCTATTTTTTATTAGAAGGATTGGAATGAAATGATATGAACATCTAAAAGTAAATGTCTTTTGGAGATTTTTGTCTTTGTTAGGTAGCCCTGGGTATGTATCAGGAATTTCTACGTGTTTAAAATTAACTTATGAACATGCGTTCCTCTAGGTTGGATGATTGCCTAGATATTGTTGACGAGTGTTGATTTTAGTGCCTTTACCTATGGACAGCGTTATGGCCAGCCACTCTGTGGTTGGGGTTGGGTATTACCACAACTTACTTTGGCTCTGTATGGTACTGAGTGTCTGATAAGCGAGGAACACCACTCGGGCCAGTCTATAAAGATGATATTTGTTGGGTCCTATAGTGGCTAAAGAGGGATTTACTTTTTCCGTAAGAGTAATGACCTGAGAAGGCTCTTTGTGATGAAGCATGACAAGCTCAACCGCCTATTTGGACAAGTACAGTAAGCAGTGAGATTCCTCGGGGCAATTAACCTTCTCATCCTCCAGGACCAGGATTTTTGTTTAATATTTCCATTGAAAATACATTGTCTAATGTTAAGAAACTGTAATTGCTAGTAGGTGAATAGGCGCTGCATGAGAACTCCCTTTTCTGCTAGTTTGTTTTAGTGATGTGGTTCAAGTATCAGTTTTTATTCAAGAAGTTGTGTTCACCATGCGTAGTTTAGTGTTGGCTTAGTCATTCAAGGCTTATCTGGGCTATTCTACTTCTATGCTCAGCAGTTGCTGGGATATTTGGCAGCCAGAAGATAATTCTGTTGTTGATAGTACTGTCTGCTGGATCTTTCCTTAAATTTTATTTCTGTGTAGGCTTGATTCAGATCAACCTACAGAACATAATTTTTTTTGTCAAAAATAATGTAATTATGGCTGGTTTTTTAATGATCCCTAAAGGAATTTCGGTGGGACAAAATGAAGCATGTTCTGGACATTTTCTTGTATAAATTGCGAGTTCCACTTGCCCCCTTTGATTTCTTTGATCATTTCAATTATGTTATTTTTAGCTGGGGGGCAGTTTTCAGAGATGTTGAGCATTTAATTGTCCAATTGTTGACATTTTAGTGGAAACTACATCCTTGGGTATGCGAAAAAGTTTAGAAATATAACTTATCTTGTATGTGCAGATTGTTTGAGTTGTATGGTCGGGAATCAAGCACAAGGCTGTTGGCCAAGAAACTACCTCCTCTCGAAGGTGTTGGTCCGCAGAAATGCATAGCGTTTAGTGTTGATGGATCTAAATTTGCTACTGGAGGAGTGGTATGCAATATCACTTCAATCAATCACTTTCATATGGTTTCCATCACTACTTGTTTAAAACGTTTTTACATCACACCAATGTGTTCTCGTATTTTTCTTAATCAAATATAGGATGGGCATCTCAGAATCTTCTCGTGGCCAAGTCTTCGTGTTATTTTAGATGAAGCAAAAGCACATAAATCAGTCCTCGACATGGACTTTAGGTAACTTGACCTTGTGTGTTTTTGTGTGTTGTGTCTCGTTAAAGTCTTTAAACACATTTGTTTTTGTTAGTCAAGCATGCCAAGGTACTAAAACATTTCATGCAAAACATGTTTAAAACTAAGTGGTTGTCTCTCCTTTCCTTCATTTGTATTCTTTTTCTAGAGGGAGGAGTTTATGAGACTTGATATTTGAAAGGAACTTATTTGTAAGTAGAGGAGGATTTCAACCAAAGGGTGCTTTTTATGCTTATTCTTTATCTTAGGCGGGAAACCAAGTGAAAGACTAGGGTTTTGTTTAAGAGATCCGGTGGAAGTAGGCTGGCTTCAAATATTAGTATTAACTTATAAACTGGGGGCTTACAAACAAATATATTCTACAATGAAAGCAATGTTATAATGGAGAGTGATAGAAGGCCACAATGTTCTCTTCAAGTACTTCTAAAATGGTTGGTGAATGTTATATTACACAACAGAGAGAAAGTGGGAATGAACTTATCCAAGCCATCGGCTGAATAGCATTTTAGAGAGAGTTGGAGATTTGGCTGGCATAGATACTGAATTTTGTGGCCTTCTTTGTTCTTTATCCAGCCTAGACTCGGAGTTTTTAGCTTCAACATCTGCTGATGGTTCGGGAAGAATATGGAAGACAGAAGATGGTGTTCCCTTAACTACTTTGACTCGCAACTCGGTATGGTTATCAAATTTTGCTGCCTTTTGAGTCAGCATGTGCAGTTAGCTCTTATAACTTTTTATCTGATATGGTGTCCCTTTCCCGCAGGATGAAAAGATTGAATTATGTCAGTTTTCTAGAGATGGGACAAAACCATTTCTATTTTGCACTGTTCAGAGAGGTCATTAACCTCAAATTTTTTTAAGTTTAAACTATCTAATTGTTTTTATCGACAACTTAAGAGTGCAATGTACATAATGAACAGGTGATAAGCCCATTACTGCAGTGTGGGACATAAGTACATGGAACAGAATCGGGTATAAGAGGCTGCTTCGAAAACCGGCTTCTGTAATGACCACAAGCCTGGATGGGAAATATCTTGCTTTGTAAGCACTTTCATCTATTTGGACTCTAGTGGTTTGGTGGCTAGATTTTTCATTGCTAATTGAAGAGTAGAGAAATCTGCGTTGATGTGCAAGCTCGTGTTTTCAACATTTCCTGTAATTGTTTACTTCAGTCCATGCTATTAAATTGAAGATACTACTCTAGTGGATTAATTTGATAATGAATCTCTATACCTTATCTAGTATGTTACTTCTGGGAAAGGAAAAGGAAACTAATAACTTCATGCAATTTTTTTTATCTCCTTATCCACAGTTTCTTTTCAAAAACTCACCTCATTTTGAATCTCTTAGATCTAAGGGCTCCTCTACATTACACATAAAAAAACTATTTTTAAGCAGGTAAGAGAAAAGAATGTAGGGTTGTAGAAGCCGCACATGCTTAGCGTGTTCTATTGAACATGTTGTTTGTATGCCATTGACCATTAAGTCTGGCGGCATATAACCATTGCAAAATGTTGGTATTTATAGGAGTGTTGTTTTTTTTTTTTCTTTTTTCAATATAGCAGATTATGGTCCTGGAATTTCAATCATGTGTTACTGGTTGACCATCCACTGTGCACCCATGTATAAACTTGTAGAGTTAGGATCAAGCTACACATGTTTGGGGAAAATGAATTAGCTACTATTAATTCGACAACTTAACTTCTTCTGGAACTTGTTAGACTTTACTGATTGTTGGATTCTGTCCTTTGCACGTGCCTACTATTCATACCATGTAACAATATGCTAAGAGATTGTGTGCTACCTTATATTAGAATGGTGCTCAAAATTGAAGTTTTCCGTCACTATTACATGTAAACAACATGAGCTTATGGATCCATAGAAGCGTTTCTTTTTCTTTTCCCCCTTGATGTGCATGACTTGTATGAGGAGAACATCTAGTCCAACAGTGGGACAAAATATTAAAGGTAAACAAGTTATCCATCCGATGTAGTTGATAGTGCACTTTCTCTTTCTGTGAGACATATATGTGTGTGTGTGTTGTTCTACATATATATATGAAGAGAGAGAGAGTAAAAGGCTGTTTCTTGGCCGGAAAATGTTGCTTTGGTGACTCAACCAGTGAACTTTTATGGAATTTCATGATACTTTTCTGATTAATATGTCAATTTTTATTCCTCCAGGGGAAGCAAAGATGGAGATATATGTGTCGTTGACGTGAAGAAAATGGAGATCAGCCACTGGAGTAAGAGGCTGCATCTTGCTTCGAGTATTGCAGTGCTGGACTTTTGTCCCACTGAAAGGTAAGGTCCACCAATCAAATTTTGTTATTTATTGGTATATCAATTTCTTAATGCTTTGGTTTCTTAGGTTAGTCACCATAACTTTTGTCTTAATTCTTAGAAATCATATTGTAGGTTGATAATTTAACATAACCTAGACCAATACACAGATAAATCATGTAATGAAGTTTTAGAAGGGTTCCACATTATAACTAGACGCTTGACATGTATAAAGTCAGATTTTTTTCCCCCTTTTGGGGATCTAAGCTAGACAATATGAAAGAAATGCGGCTTTAAAGTCCTCTGCCTTTTTATTCATCCTTCAAATTCTGGTAGAATCATAAATTATGCCCTGCCAATTTTCTTAAAAAATTTTAAACGAAGTTTGTTATACTATCCCTGTCATTAACCTCCTGCTGGTATACTTTGTAAGATATATATTGGGGTGTGAACAGTACATCAAGAGCCTGCCTTATGCCTAAAATTTCTGAACTCATTTAAGGTGTCTAATTTAGCTGTTAATTACTGGCGACAGTGAGCATTAAGAAACTTTTATCATCTAATGATCCTGGTTTTAGTAGTTATCACTAGATTGGAATCATTCTCATACAACACTCTGTGACTTAATATTCCAAACTTTTACTGCTCTTATGTCTATTCCTCTTTTCTTTTCCTTTCCCCTTCTTGGTCAGTTTTTGGGAATTGTTATTGCATCTGACGGACTTCTATCCATTACCTTTTGAGTTTGTATTGAACTGGACGTCCACGTTGACTTATCAGTTGCCAGAAAAACAATGTTTAAACAACAGTGAGATGATGATACTAGCCATTCTGAGCGTCAATCTTCTACGCCTAAATCTGGAAGTTTATGCCAAAGTCCTTGATGTAGTTTTTGTTTGGCGTACATTGATAGAAATCCTGGTCAATTGATGAACCCAGTTCTCCCTGCATCGTCTGAAATCCTTATTTGCCTCCATAAAGATCTAGAGATGATGTTGTGAACATTACTTTAGGATTTTCTGTAGTTATGCATCTCTTGCCAAAGGTGTAAAAACGCCCTGCAATCACTGGATGAACAGGTGTAGTGTTTTTAATCTCGTAACTGTTATTGATTATGATGGATTTCTATTGATCACATATCGGTAAGAATATAAGAATCAAATTGGTTCCAAGACTGATTCTCATAGGAGGCTCTCAGCTTATAGAGCAATAACCATGCAGGAAGAAGTGTTCAAGATGACAGGAACTCAAACCGGTTCTGGTACCAGTTGTTGAGTTGCAAACCAAGCGTTGATATCAGTTGTTGTAAGGTCACAGGAACTCCAAACTGTTCTGGTACTAGTTGCAGTTTTTTGAGGTTTTTGCAGCAAACGTGCATGCAAACAATCACAAAAACCAAGGAAAATGCCCAAAAATCATCTCAAAATGCTTTCTTTGGTAGTAGCAAGTGACAATCCTACTTTCTAAAATTATAGGCCTTTGCATTACGATGAGAGCTCTTTAAGGTGTTTCTTCCCCACCTTTTTTTTTAGCTTCTTGGATTTCTGATCCAAGAAGTGGTGGTAGATGCTAGGAGAAAAGTTCAGTGTTCTTGTGTTTGTTTATGTGTATATTTGCTGAACGATCCGTGTAAATCTCCAACAAGAAGCTCCGTAAAGAATCATGGTATCTATGACAAAGCTAGGCAAATTAAGAAGTAAGACTAAATTAAGACCTGTGACAAGCGGCACTTTGTGATTCCATCAAAATATCACTCAATTCTTCCTTCTTTTACCCGTTTTCTGTCAATAGTTGTTTCTGATTTCAGTTGCTTGAGAAGTTAAAGTTTGGAGCCCAATCTTGAGCTTCTAGTCTGGCCTTAGACCCATAGGGAACATTCTTTCTTATACTTGCTTTCAGAATGATAAAGGTTGGGCATTTAGGATGGTTTCTTCAAGTTTCATTTCATATTTTGTTATTCCTGCATCAAGGTACTTGGTGATTTTGACATCTGTTTACTGTTTTTCCCCCTTATCTGTCAGTTATAGAGCTTTTAAATAGTAAAGTTTTAAGTCACTGTCATAATCTAGTTTTTCCAAGTTGACTTTTTTAATTTAAGCCCTGGAATGTCGATTGAAGGTAAACAAAATTAGGTGACTTCACTGAGATATTAAGTTATCCACAAACAATTTCAAGAGTTGTATTTGCGAAACTCTTCTCTTGATATTCTTTATGGTTTATCCGTTTGGTTTTGGCTTCCCAATTTATGTGGGTTGATGCCTTCCTGCAGGGTTGTGCTTTCTACTTCCACTGAATGGGGAGCAAAGGTGACCAAGTTGACTGTCCCTGCAGATTGGAAAGGTCTCTCTCTCTCTCTCTCTCTCTCTCTCTCTATACATGTTTTGCCGTGCGTCAGCTTTGACCCCTGTATCTGTGGAACATGCAGAGTGGCAGATCTATTTACTGCTTCTAGCAATGTTTTTGGCATCGGCTGTTGCATTTTACATATTCTTCCAGAACTCTCAGTCATTTTGGAACCCTGGAAAGCACCAAGCTAGATCCTTCATAGAATATCAACAATCCTCTGAAGATCAAAATGTTTGGGGTCCATTGGAATCAGATTTGTGAGGATTTGTACTATACATTCTCCGGGGGTCAACCAAATAACATCAGCAACAGGCTACTGGATAAACATTTTTTGCAAGACAATCTAGATTTGGACTGGCCATTGGAAACTCTGTAACTTGCAATTCAAGTATTTCACCAAACAAAGAAAAAGAAAGGAAAAAAATAACAAAAAGGAGACGATGGAGCTTGTTGCTTGGTTCTCGACTTATTTATTTATTTTTCTTTTTTCTTCGTTGAATTTCTAGAAATGAAAGGCTTTTGTGCTCATTGACAATTTAGTAGTTAAAAATTCTGTCTTTGAAATGCAGGAAGAGCATTAACATTTGGGTTAATAGAATCAAATATGATAAAGAATAAAGGATAATCGGTTAAGAAGATACCATCTTCTTGGTCATTTGTCGTGATGAAGTCGTCTTGCCGTCAACGCTTCTGACCACAGTCTTTTTAAATAGTATATCAACGTTCACAATTAGTAAGGTGATGATCTAATCGGAGAAAAGATCAAGAGTCGACACGTGGATTATTAGGATCATATGTTGGTCCTATCATATCCTTATTCGGTTAAAAAAAAAACTAAAATTAATTGTTTATGTTTGCGTATATTTTTTAATCCTTTTCTCGTAAACCATATTAAAAATTGTTGACAGGAGAAATTCACCGCTTTACGATCCTATATGATTTAGAGCATACGTGGAAGGAGTGGATCTTCTATCAGATGAAGGATAGGCGGGAATGAGGAAGTGAAGCGCTTTCGTTTTCACTCGCACGAGCTCTCTCCTTTCTCCATTCCAGACAACGAGCTGTTTATACTCTCTCCCCAGTTTTCTACAAATGGCGGCCCCAGAGGAAGAGAAATCGGGCTTGGGAATGGCACTATGCGATGTAGAAGACGACGAGCACGATTCCAAGGAGCGTGTCCTCCAGAAGTATTTCCTCCAAGAGTGGGAGCTCGTCAAGTCTCTCCTACACGACATCGTCTCTAATGGCCGCGTCTCCAACCCCTCCTCTGTGCACACCATCCGATCCATCGTACTCTCTCTTTCCCTCTCCCTCTCTCTATCTGTCTGTACGACGTGTACATGTTCGAGGGGAATAGTTATTTTGCATTTTGAGAATTGGACCATTGCGATTGTAACGTGAATTGGGATTTGCTTATCCAGCTCAATTTGCGGTCATTTCAACTTGATCCTGTTGCTATGTTCTGGAATGCAATTTTTTTTTTCCTTAAATTTAAAATCGTTTTACATAGTCTTCTGAGATGATATCATTGTCAATAGAAAAAACTAAACCTGGAATGATCCTGCCAAAATGACCCCTGCTCTATTGCGTTAGAGGTGGTGCGGCTGTAAGTAAGAGTCTTTTCTTGTAGAAATAAAAACTTTCGATATGTACTTTGGACATCTCAACGAGGCCAGTAAAACATTTTGATTGTGATGGAGATCGTATTTGATTGATTCATTTCAGTAGTATTGGAATATTCATTCCTTGCAATGGGACTGCATCGTGTGAATGAATCTGCGTTTTGCAATTCTAATTCTATTAGGTTCATTATTTGTCTAATCAATTTAAATGGGCCTGAAGTTCATATTGTGTGAAAAGTGCACCTATATGTTCCGAGTTTTCCTTCTTATGCTAAACCTCGAGCGCTTATTTTATTTTGTTATTTATTTCATAAATATGTTTATGTAGTATTTGAACCTTATATTTAGTGAAACAAGTAAATGAAATGTTGGAGAACTTGACCAGGAGAAATTTTTTTGGTGCTCAAATGTAATTTAATTCATATTTTCATTTCTTGAAATCTGTATGGGTAAATTTCTTCTTTTCAGACTTTTAGTATGTTCTACAGCATTTTGGTCATGCAAGGAAGTTTTGGCACCACATTGACGTATTTCTCACTTGTCTGCAGATGGATAAGTATCAGGAACAGGGTCAACTACTAGAGCCTTACCTGGAGAGCATAGTTTGCCCCCTGATGTTTATTATTCGTTCTAAAACAATTGAACTAGGTGTATCTTCAGATGAAATTCTAGAAGTAATCAAGCCTATTTGCATCATTATATATTCCCTGGTCACAGTTTGTGGATACAAGGCCGTTATCAAGTTCTTCCCACATCAAGTGTCTGATTTAGAACTAGCTGTATCTCTATTGGAGAAGTGCCACACTACAAAATCATTGACATCATTACGGCAGGAAAGTACAGGAGAAATGGAGGCTAAATGTGTAATACTTTTGTGGCTTTCCATACTAGTTTTGGTTCCGTTTGATATCTCTACTGTTGATACTAGTATTGCAAACAATAGTAATCTAGATACACTTGAGCTGGCTCCTCTTGTACTGAGGATAATAGGTTTTTCTAAGGATTACCTGTCAAATGCCGGCCCTATGCGTACTATTGCTGGATTACTTCTTTCGAAGCTTCTTACACGGCCAGATATGCCAAAGGCCTTTATCAGGTACCTACCTCAATTCACTACGTCAACTTATTCTCATGTTGTGTATCTATGGAATATAACTCTAGCTCAGCAATGCTGATTAATTTCTTTGTCCTGGGGAAGGATTTTAATCATGTTCTTTTCTAATGCTAATTAAATGGCAGCCCATTTCTTCTATTATCCAGACGGGGGGGAAAAAAAAAACCATTTTGTTCATGGTCGATTGTGCATGTTTTAAACCTTTTTTTGTCCTTCTAGGTTTTGGTTTTGGTTTTGGCTATAATGCTGAAGACTTGACCTATATTTGGGTTCTGGAATTCATTTAACTTCTTCATGCTTACCTCTTTATTTTCTGACTTCTTCAGCTTTGTTGAATGGACACATGGGGTCCTATCTTCTGCTACTGATGATGTAGTGAATCACTTTTGCTTACTTGGTGCTGTTGAAGCTTTGGCTTTGATTTTCAAGGTTTGTCTTTGGTTCTTTTTATGCACTATTCAATGCCAAAGCAATGTCATGGCTGCTTGATATATCCAATGCTGTTCATATTAATGCTTCATCTCTTACATACCATTTATCATAGACAGGCCGGTGGAAGAAAACTCCTGCTTGATGTGATTCCAATGGTTTGGAATGACATCTCAGTGTTGATCAAGTCCAGTGCCGCAGCTCGGAGTCCCTTGCTTCGGAAGTATCTGGTGAAGTTAACTCAACGAATTGGGCTTACTTGCCTTCCACATCGATCTCCATCCTGGCGCTATGTGGTTAGTTCTGCAGAAATTTTTACCACTTTTATTCTAGACGTTTAAAAGATGTACATTCACATATTTGTCTCTTTCCTGGTGCTATGCGGTCAGTCATGCCCAAGGCTATCTTGGTGCTTCATTTGTGCATCTATCCAGGGATTGCTTAATCTGCTACATCTTCTTTTCTTTTTTCACCACCCAAACAACCCCATCCCACAACACCAACAACACCAACCACACCCCCCGCGCGCCCCCCCCCCTCCCTTCTTTTCTCCCCTTTCTCTCTTCAAAAATGGGTTGCAGGCCCCTGGGGGCTGTGATGTGGCGTCATTAATTTCATGGAACCATAATTTTAATTTTTCCAGTCTGTAGGGATAAAAAAGTCAAAGCAAGGGTTCTGTCTTGCATGTCAGTGTCTGCTTTTTGGGATTTTCCTTTCTTTTTTTTCAAAATTCTTTACAGTACTATTAAATTAATTGATTAACAAAAAGTTGTTTATTAAAAATATTAAAAGATTGTGTTAATTGAGCGAAGAGTTGGGGGTCTCTCCTATTTGCTCACCTTTTTTTTTTTTTTTTTTTTTCAGTTCTGAGGAATCATAGAGTCAAGTCTTTTTGTGCTGCTATATATCTTCTTCTCTATAAGGTTGATATTTTGTTTTCCTGCTGATTTTATGCTACTTATTTTAATTGCAATATCATATGACATTGAAGTCAATTTGATGGTCTTCCCCGTTCCCTTTCTCTACTCTACATTGTCCTTTAGGAAGGTCATAGTTTATTAGTTAACTTGTTGTAGGCTTCCAAGTAATGAATGACTTAACTTGCTTTTTGTTCGTATGAGCTATCAATGCAGGGCAGAACTAGTTCACTTGGAGGGAATATTTCTTTGGCTTCTTCAAGAAACACTGATCAACGCAGCCATGATCTGAGTATAGACTTCTCCAACTCAGAGCAAAGCCAATGCATTCCGGATGAAGATATGGATGTTCCAGATATCATAGAAGAGATAATTGAGATGTTACTTTCAGGACTGAGAGATACGGTATGTCTGAAGAGTGAGAATTTGTTGTAAACTTAAATTTTTCCATCTGTAGACTGAGTTTTTCCGATGGTGGAAGTTTTGATATGCTATACTTTTGATCCTTGGATTACCTATCACCTATGGTAGTTTAAACTAAATGGATGAGATCTCTCATACATATTTTCCTCTAGAACACTGCATAGTTGTTAAGATGGTACATTGGAGATACAATTTGTTGTGTTAGGGATATAATTTTATGATGGTTCTCCCTGTTAGTACTTCATGAATTCTGTACTAATGAAGTTTAGGGGGTGAGAAGATGCATTAAGAACTTTTTGAACTTAGAAAAATGGTTGACAGTTGTCTAGAAAAACAAAAAGAAAAGAAAAGGCAACAATGATTGGAAGTTTGAATTTGTGATGATAATTTTTTTTTCCATTATTTGGAAATTGTATGATGGAGTTAATGCATTAAACTTTACTGGATGTACAGCATGGCTTGGAAAAGGCAAGATTAAGTTCATTGCATGCCTTTGACCTTGGTCCATCATATGTAGTTGTCTATCATGACGTGAATAGAGTTACAAAAGAGTTTACTTAGCTCTGGATGAGAATCTGCCTATGTGTGCTTATGTGGTAGTTTGGGGTTTGGAAGTTCCAGGACTTACGGGTAAGATTGAAATAAAGGGTTTCTGAATGTCAAAATAGGAGTTCGAAGAGTTGGGGAAATGCAGCAGGGGACTGATCTTAAGGTAAAAAATGATTATCGGCTTGTTTTTTAGTTTTAAAGTTAGTGTGGAAGTGGAAGTGATTGTAAAGGGTAAATTCATAAGGTTCATGGCTGAAATAGGAGGTGGGTGTCGAGGTGTACACTTTGCACGCCAACTCTCCTCTTGAGTTGCTAAAACTATCCTTTCCTGAATGCTAGAGCCCAAGATGGACTGCACCATTAAGAAGCTGATTATGAAGAGGGAAAGCAATCACAAGGACTGGGATTTCTTTCCTTACTTTTGATGTTTGAGATTGACATTTCCTTGTTTAATTGTGAAGTAGAAGAGAAAAAAAGGAACCTATTTTTAGCAACTTCTTTTACTTTTTTTCCTTTTGGCATTTGAGACCATCTGTCAAAACCAAGCTTTCAGTTCCTGAAAACACTATGTTGCTGAGGTGACCTAGGGTAGGGGGCGTACATTCTGTTCCTTCATTCCTTCCCTTGCCAACCACCCAGCCAGCCCCCTCTCAGCACACTATCAGTTTTTGCGTGTTTCATTGGTTACATCATTTATACCACTGTTATGTTAGCATTGTTGGTGTGGTAATGCAGGACACTGTTGTGCGTTGGTCTGCTGCAAAAGGTATAGGCCGCCTAACTTCACGTCTTACATCTGCCCTCTCAGAAGAGGTCCTATCATCAGTCTTAGAGCTGTTTTCACCCAGCGAGGTATAAATATTGCAGTTTCTCTCTTTGGCATCTTGCTTCCTGTGGAAGTGCAAGCTGCCTAATATAGTTTCCAATTTTGAGGTGTAGAGTTGTGATGACATGTTATATATTTCCAGGGTGATGGATCGTGGCATGGAGGCTGCTTGGCATTGGCCGAACTGGCTCGTAGAGGATTGCTCTTGCCTATCAGCCTTCCCAGAGTGGTACCTGTTGTGTTGAAGGTTGTATCTATACATATCTATAACTAGAAGCTTTGAGTTTGAAAGTTTATGGTCATTTTGTATTGTTTTTCTGTCTTTGATCTTAAATGTGACAACTTTTCCTAAACACAGGTTACTTAGTTCCCTAAATTATGAAATCCTCTTCTTATCTAAATTATGAAATCCTCTTCTTATTTCCTCATCTATGTTCATAAAATAATAGCCAAGTGTTAGATGTCATGAAATTTACTTCTAGGAGGAAGTTGTCATCTTCGGGCTTCCTTTCTTACAACCTGGGTAATGTAATCCGTAGTGCCAGTTGAACTAAATTTTAAGCATGTCTGCTTGATGCTAATCTCTTTGACTTCCAAGTTAAAGGCTCAGATTTCAAAAATTAGGAGACACTGTAATGGCAGTTATGTTATGATAGGTTGAATGCGCAATTATGTGGCATTTCCATACTCTAGCCTTTGTTTGCGAATTTTAGTTCCAGTCCTTGCCATTTTATTAATGCTTGTTCTTTCTTATTTTCCTTTCTTTGCATTTTTCCTCCAAAAAATTCTTAGCTAAAGGGATAAAGTTGATGTGGTGGAAGAATTTTTTTTTCCCTCCCTTTTTACATGTCTTGACCTTATTCAATATCTCACCTTTTCCTTCATCTGTAATTTATTGGACACTAAATTCTAAAGCATTCCAGAATGAGTAAACACTGACCTATAAATCTTCTTAACAGGCACTGCATTATGATATTCGAAGAGGTCCACATAGTGTTGGATCTCATGTGCGTGATGCTGCTGCCTTTGTTTGCTGGGCCTTTGGTCGTGCATATTACCACACAGATATGAGAAACATATTAGAACAGCTTGCTCCGCACCTTCTAACCATGGCTTGCTATGACCGCGAGGTGTTGACTTTTTGCTATGAGCTTTCTTTCTTTATTTTTTATTTTTATTTATTTATAGTAATTCTGATTGTCCTTGTGAAATTGTTTCATGTTGCTGAAGCTTTTGTATCTCCTGCTTAGGTTAACTGCAGAAGAGCAGCTGCAGCTGCTTTCCAGGAGAATGTTGGAAGACAAGGAAATTACCCACATGGCATTGATATAGTGAACACTGCAGATTATTTTTCACTTTCTTCACGTGTAAACTCTTACCTTCATGTTGCTGTTTGTATTGCTCAATACGAGGGGTATCTATATCCATTTGTTGATGAACTGCTGTATAACAAGATCTGTCACTGGGTATGCTCTTAAACTTTGGTATTATATTATTTTGTGGAATAGGACTTGTATTCTCCTTTTCCCGGCTTGATGGCTTTTTTAAGTACTGATAAGTGAATTCCAGTTTGTTGACTCAAAAATGAATTTTCAGAAGCAAAGATTTGCAGGAAAATCTGGTATAGAGTGTACTATATGTTCATCATAAATCTCCACTTGAAGCCTATCCATAATTAATTTGGGATTAACTTATTGGATGAGGACTATATTTGGAACTGGCTGGGAGTTATTAGTTGTTAATAAACAGTATGTTTGAAGTTGTATTTCTTTACTGATTGTGCATTTTGTGGGGGTAAGAGAGCTGAGATATTTATGTCCTGGACAATTGCTCTAAATGATGAATTTGATTATTTCTTGTTTCGTTTTATTTAGTAGATTTTTTTTTCAACCGAACTGAAATTGTTTTAGTACATATTGTTGCTATAAAAATTATTTTTATTTTTACCTTTGTTGGAGTTTGTAAATATTATTGCTTTGAAGGACTTGTTAAGAGCAGGTAGTGACGAATGAGTTGTGAAAATTACATTGTCATGATCACATTGCTAAATAATTATCATTGTGTTTCTTTTGAAGAATAACTTTTCCATGGAGGTTGTAAGCATTTTTGCCTTTTAGGACCTGGAAAGACTGTGTAGTTAATATTATGTTTTGTCATAGCCCATTGTATTTGATATATACTCTGCAAATGCATCTATGGGAAAAAGGTGCTTAACCCCAGAACAGTAACTTGTTCGTATACCTGGTTTTGCAGTTCTGTTCAAAAGTCATGTGATACATCTGTTTGAAAACGAGATTCTGAGTGCTGTGTAACTCTAATATATGAATCATGTACTATCGTCTGATTTTCAGTGATGTCTCAAGGTTGAGCAGGGTTGTCTTAATTACTTGTGGAATTTCACGCTAATTTTGATGTGACATTAGACGGGCCATTAGTAATTATTTTTGGGTCTTTCCTTCCCATTCGATGTTAAGTTCCTTGTCACATTTATAACTGTTATTGTGGAATTTTATGTCAGGCTAGCATATTCCACAAAGAAATGAACCTTTTCACATTCCTTCCTTTTTCGTAATTCTCCCTCTGCAGCAGAAAGCTTGTGAAATAACTTTTCCTTTCTGCAGATATAAGGAGACTGGATGCATTATTCTCTTTTACCTTTTCTATTGGACTTAGTTGTCTTTCTTTCTTTTTTGGCTGGATATTTCGTAGTTGGCTGGATGCGTTATGACATATTTTTTTTGGATCTATAGAACATGTTTCTTACTTATGGGTGCTGTGATTAGGATAAAAGCTTGAGAGAACTTGCTGCAGAAGCACTTTCTGCTCTCGTCAAATATGATCCGGAATATTTTGCAAGCTTTGTGGTGGAAAAGTTAATTCCTTGTACACTCTCATCTGATTTGTGCATGAGGCATGGTGCGACCTTGGCAGCTGGTGAACTTGTTTTAGCTTTACATCTATGTGGTCATCTTCTTTCCTCTGGTTGGTACTCTTACCTTCAAATTTATGTTGCAGATCCAAATCAGAATACAATTGAAATTTCTTTATAGTAGTCACACTTTTTCTTTATAGATGTCCCATGATAGACAAATGTTTTGGAAAAAGAAAATATTTTAGCCACCTAACTTTCTATCAAATGTTAGATTTCGTCCCCTTTTTTTCAATTTTGGAGTAATTTTCTTACAGATTTGAACTGATCATTTTTGTCCATCTGAGAGAGCTTTTCAATATATATATTTTTTTGTTTTGGTTATAATTGTGTCATTTGTAAAACTTCTATTGCGAGGCAGATAAAATAATTTTTTTTTCATATTCCTTCTAGTGTTATTTGTCTCTTATATACTAAAAACGTTTTTCTTTAAGGGTCTTCACTTAGGTCCATGTCTTTCATTCTTTCTTTTTAAGAATGGAATTTTTGGTGGGGTGTTAAAAAAATTTCCATTTCGTCATTAAGTGTGTTGGAAATCAGAATTACTAACATTTAAGAAGCACTTTGTGTTTGATGAAGGAACTGCGCTGAAATTCTGATATATACATATAAGTATCACCTTTTTCATAAATGAGTTGTTTCTCTGAAAAATAACTTGTTTAAACATGTCAAATGTGCAAGTAATGCCTATGCACAAGTGATGATTTGGAATATTTATTAATGCTGTTCTATACTGTTTTCATATATCACTAACCAGCATGGATGTTTTGCCAATTCTCTAAGTTGGTCACTGCTCACCACTTGGGTAAGGATGTGATAACACATGTGAGCGCTGCCATCTATTATACTTGGACATGTTTAAATTCACCTGTTCCTATATCTTATCTTAGACTATGCATTTAGGTGCTAATGTTTGGGAGCTGTCTTGAGTTACAAGATTAACGGCCATGCTGATTAAGATGGTGTTAAATAAGAATGATTAGAAAAGGTATTCATTAGGGAATTCGACATGCTTATCTAGCAGAATGGTTTGTATGAAGCATGGTTTACTGATTCAGCATAAGATCTTAGATGAAATTGCATAACCAAAACATTTAGTTTTAACCTCTATTAATTTGATTTCAGTTCTGTAGATTAATGATATATGTTATTGCAATATGTAACGAGAAAAATATCATTCCAAAAAAAAAAAAAAACATAGGAGGATTCAAACCAAGTTTAACAATAGAGCAAGACAGGAATATAGACCTTTTTCTTTGTGAATGGCTTACATCAAATGGTTCTTGCTAAAATGCAAGAAATTGGGTTCATCCAACAATGTTTTGTCTATGTTGATTGTAATTATGAATTAGAATATGTATGCTCTAAAATAAGATAAAAGAAATATAGATCAGTTTTCTGAATTTCTTGGCGACCATTTGATTATGTGTTTTGAAAGGTGAAAATTGAAGATTATTCTCTTTGGAGCCATTTCAATAATTGTCGAGTGGTAAGAGTTGATTTGAAACTTTGTTTGGTAGTCAGAAAGTATTTTAATCTATTTTTGAAAGTAAAACTTTCTAAACACGAAGAGTTTAAAATAATAATAAAAAAGTACAGAAAAACAATTTGGGCTATTGGAAGCTGGTGTCTACAAATGGAGCTGTCACCTTTTGTTCTATGAGGCTGGAGGTTGTTAGATAGATTTGATGGCTTTCACAATGACTGTCACAGATCCAACGGCTGCCATTGTGGCTTCACAAATTTCAATGAACGTGTGTTTGTTAAGTTAAACAAGCAAACAAGACTCACGTTTAACAGTGGTTTCCATTTTTTGTTTTTTCATTCCAAAGCAACATATGTTGGATAAATTATAAATGTATTTTCAAGAAAACAAACAACAAAATATTTTTGTGAAAAGTATTTCATGTGTTCAAAAATGCTTTTGAAAATGAACTGAAAATTGATTCTGTTGCAAACGGTGTTGAACACATAGCCCATTAAGTGGTTACCTCTAGAGAGTCCAACCTTTCAAGTGTAACACCTTTTGACCATTCTCTATGAATTCTTGACAGTGAAGGTGTTACATCTGAAAATTGGTTTGGATCACTGTTTTTGGAAAAATATTTGAAGCAATTTGTGGATTTTGAGGGTGAACTATGCGTGTAAATTTATGATTGAGAGTCAGAAAATATGGAAGTGTTGATTAAGACTTTGGAATTAAGGGCAAGGTAATTGTATGGAAAGGTCTAATGAAATTGTAGTTTAGTTCGTACTTGATGTAACTTTTTGGACGAGAAATTGCATTTATTTGAATGGTGGAATGAGGAGCATTAATCTCATCTCTCCCCCCCTAACCCTAGAAGGAGAAAATGATTGACGATTAAACTTTGATTGAGGTTGTGGTGGCCCTTCGAGGTTGACATGGGTCAGAGCTAACTCATCCAGGTATCTTGGTGATAGCATAATTGTCCTTCTAGATTGGGAGGAGCTTATAAAATCTCAGTTTGATAATAACTTGTCAGCTTATTTCAATAACTTGTCAACTTATCTCAGACATAAATAAAGTTGATTAGCTGCTTTTTCTTGTTTATGTTTCTCAACCTATGAATGCAAAAATAAATTATTATTATTTCTGATTTCTCCTTTACAGATAAGCAGCGGCTTGTTGCCGGTGTTGTTCCTGCTATTGAGAAAGCTCGACTTTATCGTGGAAAGGGTGGAGAGATAATGCGTTCAGCTGTTTCTCGGTTTATTGAATGTATCTCCATATCTCATTTGTCATTAACAGGGAAGATAAAACGAAGTTTGCTTGACACTCTGAATGAGAATCTTAGACATCCTAATTCTCAGATACAGGTAATTAGCTCTTAGTGTGAGATTATCTTAGATGTGAGCTAATGTTATTTCTCAGTAACACCTGAGCTTTATTTCTTATATGATGCACAGAATGCTGCTGTTAATGCTCTCAAACACTTTGTTCAAGCATATATAGTTGCTGCAGACACTGGCAGTATTGGTGATATAACATCAAAGTACTTGCAAATGCTGACTGATCCGAATGTTGCTATTAGAAGAGGGTCTGCACTGGCCCTTGCTGCTCTGCCTTATGATCTTTTGGCTAATAGGTGGAGGGATGTGCTTTTGAAGCTCTGTAGCTCTTGCACTATTGAGGTAAACCTGCTACGAGAAGCAACTGTCATTGAATTGTTCCATTTCTATAAATTAGGGAATGAGTCAGCCTACCATTTCTTGTGTGCAGGACAACCCAGAAGACAGAGATGCTGAAGCACGTGTAAATGCTGTAAAAGGACTCATATCTGTCTGTGAGACATTAACTCAGCGTGGAGAAGACTCAAATATCCTGTCTAGGGAGGATAACACATCCCTGTTTCTTCTAATTAAAAATGAAGTGATAATGAGCTTATTTAAAGCTCTAGATGACTATTCTGTTGATAACAGAGGCGATGTGGGCTCTTGGGTTCGTGATGCTGCTATGGACGCCCTGGAGAGATGTACGTATATTCTTTGTAAGAGAGATTCTACTAGTTCTACCGGAAGATTGGATGAAGTTGAACCTGTCTCCAAGCTTCCAAATTCTGGCATGGACTCTCTTTTTGATGAAAAACTCGCTTCCATCTTGGTTGGAGGAATTTGTAAGCTAGCTGTAGAGAAAATGGACAAACTACGAGAAGCAGCTGCAAAGGTTCTTCAAAGGATTTTGTACAACAAAATGGTTTATATTCCGTTCATACCTTACAGGGAAAAACTGGAGAAACTAGTTCCCAATGATGCAGGTTTACAGTGGGGTGTAAGTATGAATAGTCATTTCTTCCATAGTTTTCTTAATCTGGAATTTGAGTTCTTTGACAGAAAGGACGTTGTGTACTTGCTTGTAGGTGCCCACTGTCTCGTATCCACGTTTTATACAGTTACTTCAATTTGATTGTTATGGTAGATCTGTCCTATCTGGGTTGGTTACCTCTACTGGAGGTTTGCAAGATTCACTGAGGAGGGCGTCACTCTCAGCACTGTTGGAGTTTCTTCAAGCAGGAGGAACTAATGACCTCAATAAGAAAAAGTCTAGAGAGTTGATGCTGTCTGATGACATCCTTTGGGTTTTGCAACAGTACCAGAGATGTGATAGAGTGATTGTACCAACTCTGAAGGTAAAATTGCTGAAAAGCTCTTAGTAGGAAACATGGCTATTACTACTTTCCTTCAGTTGTAGAGATAGAATGAAGGGTGCTTTTTCCTTAATGATATTTGCTCCACAACTAAGCTAGCAGTGGTTCATGTGTCTTTTGATCACAGAGTGCTAAATACATAAATAACTGAATAGTAGACCTCATTTCCTGTATTAGACTGGATATTTCTTCGTTTCATCGTGGGAACCAGAACTATTAACCGAAGGATGAAAGCTTAGATTGGGTGACCAGAAAACCTAGTGGGAGCAAGAGCGATGCACCAGAGATAGTTTATTTTAAAGCCTTGAGAGCAGGAGGCATGTACTGAGCACATATTTTTAATTTGTTAAGAAATTGAAATACACTCGCCCTGTAATCAGACTTTCTTATGAGAAAGTATTAAACAGAGAAAGAAGTGACACTTACATTACAAGCAGAGCAAACCTGATTAATGCTTTGTCGCCTTGATTGGTTCTTTTAGTCTGAAGTTCAAGTCACCAACAGGCACCACCACAATCCCAATCCCCAACATACAATATTAATCTCAGATTTCAAAAAAAAAAAAAAGGGGGACAAGAAAGTCATGAACCGTAATCTGATGTGTGCCATGGTTGTCGAGAACTCCTTGGACATCTCTTTTTTGAAAAATCACTCCATTTCTATGCATTTTGCCTGCAGTTTTTGTAATATCTCTGGTCCCATTTGTGGACGGCTCTTCTTACATTCTGTCTCATGCACAGATTATTGTTGGATCATCACCATCTGTTTATGGCTGCATAGGACCAATTTCAGCCCTTGGTTCTTATGAGCTATTAGCAACAGAGACATTGTAAAAGAAGTTGTTCAACAATAAACGAAAGCAAGTTGGATTAGTAATGTTTTGTCAAAAATGATTATGATAATAAGGAAAGACAAAATAGTAAAGATGAGCACAAGGATAATCCACCGCCAAAGTTGCCTTTTGCTTTAGAAATTGTACCACAATCTACAGGACAGTAGTTGTCAACGCTAAATTTATTTAGTGCCTATGATGATTGATCTTATTAGTTGTCGTAGAAACATCTAATTTTTTGTAGGATGTAGTTCAAAGTATGTCTAAATCTTAACCATCGGATTACCACCAAAAAGTTATTAGGTGATGGGCTTGCCTATCTAAACAAAAATAATTTTTTCTTTGCATATGTTAGTTATTTCGTGCTGTTATATATTATAAGGCTGATGGACTTCCTTGGTTTTGACATTTCTCTTACATGTATTGCTTATGTATATGTATTTACACCAGTGTATGTCTAGGTTTAATGCATTTTGTTATGTAGAGAACATGCGCTTCGTACTACTGTGCTTTATATTTTTGATGCCTTCCTTAAATGAAATTCTTCTGTATTTCAGACCATCGAGATTCTCTTCAGCAAAAAGATATTCTTAGACATGGAGGTTAGTTAACTTCTCTTTTTTGGTTGCCTCACTCGGTATATCTACGCTTCTAGTGTCTCACTTCCTTTCATCTACTTGCACCAAAGCTGGAAAACTATCTTACATTATGGATACTATCGGCACCAATTGTTATGGGGCGGTACGTTTATAAGGATCCGGATTACCTCATTTAGTGGTAACCTAGCAACTGCAATGTGCATTACACTATCCAAAACATGCTCTAAACCAGACAATATTACAGTTCGGAAGTAGACAGACAATAACCTTGGCTCCAGTTCCCCTGATGGCATTCTTACTTGTAAACCAATGCTCATGATCTGTATGGGCGCTACCTTGTCCTAAAGGAATGTGCGTAAGCGGATTCCAATGTACCTTCTGTTTGGTGGTAGTCCTTGAAATCAATCAGGAAAATGCACCACATGGAGGGGCTCACTTTTACTAGCCCCAGCTCTTAACCAAAATTTACAATCATAGCAATAATCACTATAATCAGTTGTGCAGTTTGGCTACATCCATCTGATGGAGAGGGGCATTGAATGAGTGGTACCTAATAGCATTTGTAATGAGTCAGCTTCTCTCTTCTATGCTAGGATAAATTAGACATGTCCAATGAAAATGATACATGGAAACCTGAAAAGTTGAAATTCTTTGAGGTTTGGGGATGATGGTAATCACCCTGTCATCCCTTTGTCTTAGCTATGCTGAAATGCTGCAATTGCATTTACCAGTACATTTTTTAACAGCGTGGACAACGCAAGCTTTTGTTGTTTTTCTCTTCTTTCAGTGGTGTTTACAAGCACATTATACTTGAATCACTCGTTTCATAAACCATTACAAGAATGACTTTTGCTGTATTTCACTTACAAATCTTTGCTCTGAATACATATTTTAAGCTGTCATGTTCTCAATATCATTTTTCAGGCTCATACTCCAATCTTCTGTTCCGGTGTTCTGGCTTCTCTTGCAATTGAATTGAAGGGGTCAAAGGACTTCTCTAAGTTATATGCAGGCATCGCAATCCTTGGATACATTGCTACAGTTTTGGATCCCATTTACTCTCAGGCCTTCTCTCATCTTCTTACTTTCCTTGGCCATCGCTATCCTAAGGTTTGTGGGGTGACAAGCTTTTGGTATTTTTTTCCGTTCGAAATCCCGATATCTACTTCAAATTTTGGAGGGATGATTAAACAGAAAACTTCTCACAGTTTCTACCAGAAATATCTTCATTCGTGAATCTATGAAGATTAATGGAAAAGAGTTTAGCCTTAGAAACCATAAATCTGCTGCTTGATCAGCTTCCAAAAATCCCCATTAATACTGTGGAGAATCTTATAAACGATCCTGAATTAAGCTAGCGATTTCTAGGGATATTAACATTGGCAATAAGACTCTGCATAAGCAGCTTCTACAATATAAATCTTGCTATTTTGATTACTAGCATGAATTAATCCAATGATAAATCACTGCTTCTGTGGAAGATCCTGGAGAAATTTCCTCTACACACCTAACTAGTAATTATAATAGGCTGCCCTTTATCATTAATGAATTGCCACTTGCCTTTGGAGCAAAATCTTCCTTACTCTCAAAACCATCAAATTCAAATATCTGCCTTTAGGATATCGATGCTTCTTTTATAGAATTTCCTTCCTTTTATTACTCTCTTTTTCTCCCTGGAGGATAGTATCTTTCAAAGCAACCTAATCATGAGCCATGGCGATGCGTTATTGATTGATTATGGGCTGCTTATTGGTTATGTGCCTTCTTTCACTAAACTTCTATTATAACGCAGATACGGAAAGCATCTGCTGAACAAGTTTACCTTGTCCTCCTGCAAAATAGTAATCTTCTGCCGGGGGACAATGTAGAGAAAGCAGTTGAAATAATTTCTGAAACATGCTGGGAAGGTGATATAGAGGTGGCAAAGCAACAAAGGCTAGATTTGTACAAGATGGCTGGTCTGGAAACAGGACTACTTCAAAAGACTACCAAGGATGGTGGGAAGAAAATTCCTGCTGCTGCCGATGAAAATGCATCATATTCCTCATTAGTTGGCTCAACTGGTTTCTGAGTGCCTGACTGAAGTGTTCTTCATATTGTAAATTTACCTCCTCATTATTTTCCTTTTTTTTTTTACCCCATTTAATCTGTGTGCAATATTTTAGGCATTGTTGCAAAAGTTATATGTACGCAACTCCTCAGGGCAGTATCTATGGGTAGAGAGGTGTTTAATAGAGCTTGGGGTTATTTGCAGCTGCGATGCAAACTCCAGCCATTTTTGTGATAAAGGTCCACAGCATTTACGCTAGAGTTTTCTGTGTACATCCAAAGAGCATTATCAATGAAAGTGTTTGCAATTGAGTTTCCATGATCGGCATGATACTCAGCGAGCAAGTCTTCTATAGAAGTTTGCTTGTTCTTTTGGAAAGTTGCTTTTACAACCTTTCCACAAAATGAGAGACTTTTAACAACCTTGTTAATAGAATTCCGTGGTCTGATCACTTTCTGTGGCACTCTTCTATTATTTTTCTTGGCGTCGTGGGAAATCTTGTCGATTTCTCAAAGTCGACACTTTCTGGCTTCTGCATGTTGAAGTCGTACTGCCATGTTTATGATACACTTAAAACAAATAAATACGTCAAAAGATGTAAGATACCAGAAGCGATTAGCATCTAGTTTAGTGATTGACATGCATACTGGCCTAAGTTCAAACCAAATACAAGGTTGCATTTTATTTTGAATGCAATATGCATGTAGCATTCCTGCACTCAACCAATAGTTTGGTTGCCCGGCGTCATGATCTAACTACGGTTCACTTAAGCTTATCTCTTATGTGTCATTGGGTGCAAAAGAGACAAGTGGATTCCTTGCGGACACGCTTCTTTTGTTGTAGATATTAAGAGGTCTAGTACTTTGCTAGGTAAAAAAAGGGGAAAAAAAAATATTGCAAATTACATAAGGAATCCTACGATTGAACCGTAGTTTCAAGTGAAGATCTGAAATATAATTGAGAGGGTGGATATTGTATAGTTTCAAAATTAATTTGGTTTAGAAGTTCAAAAACCTATGAGTCCACAACTTATATGAACAATGAAAATATGTTTCATATAAATTGTCAATTGGAATTTTAACAAAGAACAGGAACACTGTGAGTGAAGCATCGCTGTCAATCTAGAATTGTAAAGCCGAACAAATTGTATGTGAGATACATAATGACACACGGAACCTTTCATCTGCATGCCAGGCAACAATTGATGCAAAAACCAACGAAAAAAAGAATAAAAAACATTGTCATTTGCTGACATTACTGCCACTTAAGATGAGTTTCCTCTTTACTAAGTTCCAGCAGAAGCTCATCAAGAGTTCTTGATGCCGCAGTTATGAAATTATAACAATAAAATTCATCCGATTGTAATTTCAAGATTTAATTTGCAGTTAGGATCAAAGCCTGGACTCAATTACATGTGATCACACAAAAGGGATACTTTGGGAGCCTCAGAGGGGCCAAAACTGACACCAATGAGAAACGACATCAAAACGGATGGAACCAGTGGACAAAGCACTTTTGAAACGGTAAATAACACTTGGGAACTTGCATTAACCAAAGGTATTTATTATGTTATGAACGACATTTTGCATCCAACAAATTGTAGTAATTCCTCAATAATTTGTGATGGTTTACAGATGGTACAAAATTAGTTGATCACTCCTGCATCCACCATCCAGGTTCAACATGCAGACACCTGCCACACTCACGCATTTAGCCAAGGGAACACGCTGGGAGAGGATGGCAACCGCGCTGTGAGAACCTCAACTCCAGTCTCCGTCACCTAAATCATAAAATAGGAAAAAATTATATATAGACCCATCCAACACAAGCAGTTATGCAGATACAATTTTTAAAGAGGAACTTGAGCAAAGATGAGGTTATAAACTACCATCAATGCATGAGATCGCTGTGGTTTACGAGCATACAGACAGAATATATGGGTGTTCGATGTTGACGTAGTTTCTTAATATGTTCCACAACGTTTAAGAAGATTATTCAGCACTTAGGTCTAGTAAACGATGTCAAGAATCAGTTACAATGTAAATGAGCTCCACTCGAGCCAATTTCGCACGATAAGTCAAACATGAAAATATCCCAGACTAGCTTTAAAGTACTCGCATCAACCATGAAGGTGCTAATACCATTGATTGGATAAAAATACACAAAGCTTGAGGTTCCGTGTTTCTTCCTATGGTGGCAATATAATTTTATTGACAAGATACGCAGATAAAAGTCAGTAACGGCACAAGCCTGATCGAAATTTCATGGGTGCTAATCCATGTTCTTTTAGGCCTGCACCTATGCCAGGCAGATTGCCATGAAGTTTTAGCATCTGGAAGCCTTAAAGCGGGGTACCAAACATGGGTATGTGCACACCTTTGATATTTTTTAGTTTGTCCAAAAAACAGGCATCACTGGAGCACTAGCAGTATTATAAAATGAAAACAAACAGACCTATATCTGGGGCGAACTATCCCTTCCCGAATACTTGTTTCAGACAGGAATAATGAAGCTACATGCAGGGGGAAATGGACTGTGTTTCTTTCTATGTAAGGAAACACCAGACTGTATTTCTTTCTTCTCTAAATCCATTGTTTCTAAATTCAAGAGCTTAGTTGAATCAACTTAGGAAACATAGGCACTTTCACAAATGATTAGTAGAATTAAGGATTTTGGATGAAAACCAATATGTCACATGCACATCTAAATTATCAAGGAGGAGGGTGATTCCAGGAAGAATTGGGCACTCCACCTGAATTACAAGATTAGATGAAGGCTTGGGAGCCTCAAGTTATGTTCTTTTGGACATCATAAAGCAATTACAATTACTTAGACTAAGTTAGCAAAGAAACAGTGCCGAAGTGAAGTGAAAATGCACACTTACCAATAGAGTGTGTTCAAACTGAGCACTGCGTTTGCCATCAGCAGTAACAGCAGTCCATCCATCAGGCCACATCTGATCACGCCAAACACCTGTTCAGAACATTTCTTTAGGTATTGCTAATGAGTTACAAATCGATCAACTAGTATGCTTACAAATCTAAACAATTTGCAAAATACCGGCATTGATCATTGGTTCAATTGTAAATGTCTGTCCAGCCTTCATCACACCAACTGCTTTATTTCCTGCTTGGGTTAAGGTCACTGATACATCAATGAAGCAGCCAAGAAGGAACAGAATTTCTTTGTTTCAAGTATGTCTTCATAATTTTTTGTCATAAAATAATAAAGATCGCCCATTCAAAATGCTTTATTGTTAGCTTCCCCCAAGAAATGAAGTGCTTCATGACAATATAAAATGGTGATTTTAAAAGTCTGCTTTGCTTAGGATACTTGTATAATGAGGAATATTTGGTGCACAGTGGAAGAGCTCTCCAATACCATGACCGCAATAAGATTTGACCTACATTTGCAAGAGATGGAGAAAGGAATCACAAACTCTGTCAGTTATTTTGATAGAAAGAAAGTCACTTACAAGTGCAAGCCCGTTTTACACATACCACAGAGAACCCAGCCATGGTAGCATGACGATTAATGATTTCCCCAATTTCACGAAATCGCACTCCAGGTTTCACTAAATTTCACAAAAACAAGAGTCAGAAACCAAATTTAAACTTCAGGTTCTCAAACTGTAAAGAAGAAAGACAATCTATGCAGAATTATAATACAGTGAAAACCAACTAAAAATGGAGATCTATGGCAGGAGATCAGAGTTGGCAGAGATTGACAATAGGAACTGGAACTAAGCTACCTACAACATGATCATAGAGATCAACAAGATTGACAAACCTAAGCAATGAAAAGATAACATCAACAAAGATCAACAGTAGAGCAGTGGGATTACCAAAGTCCAGTGTCTGGGTGTGAGGTAAAGATGTCTATATGAGGGTAAGGTACAGAGACTAAGAAAGACAAGGAGAGAGGATTTGGGGGAGAAGCGAGAAAAAAATGATGAGACGGGCAGTGAGAAAGAGAAAGAAAACAGTGGAGATAGAAAGGGGCAAATGGAGAAGAAGAGGAAGAATACGGAAAAGAAAAATAAAAGATGCAAAAAAGGGAAACTAGAACTCAATAATGAGTTTCTTAGGTGTGGGTATGTTTCCTCAGGATACTCCCCTTCAGTTAGTTCCACCATCATTGGACTACTTCCAAACCTGAGCAATAAATTGATGGTAGAAGTTTTTCAGAAACAGAAACCAAGGCTATAAAAAGCAGACCAATATGGTTTGTGCCTGTGGTCATATTGGTACCATCAGCCCAACACCCATAATTATTTTGAAGAGCCAAACACAGTCAAAACTAGGGTCCAGTCAGAAACACAACCACAGAGAGAGAAGTCCTACGAAGTTCACATGACTTAATTGATTTATTCAACACATACCGATAGATATTGCTTTCTCCAAGCACTCATAAGTACATTGGACCAACCGTTGAGATTCTTCATCAACATTACCCACGAAGAATGTTTCATTCAGATCACCTGCATAATGAGTCAACCAATGGTTACTAATATAAAGCTTCTTTGCAAATATTTAAACTCATTAAGATTGGTAGAGAGATCCTACCATGAACACCTTTATAGTATACGGTCACATCCACATTGACAATATCACCATCCTCTAATTTCCTGAGCAAACAGAAGAGTATTGAGGACAGTTTTCGTCATGCTTAACCATGATACATTATGATGATAAATTATAGCTGTTTGTCCAGTTAAACTTACCCACGTGCTACAGTTTTGGTTAAAATTACAAGATCATTAGAAGTTATTGATTCAAAATATGGTTACCCAGAGAGTAAAGTTAAGTTGGCAATCCACAGGAATTTGTTGAGGATTAAAAGGAGAAACCCTATGTAATCAATACAACATTTACCTGGCATCTGGAATTCCATGGCAAATTACTTCGTTAACTGACCTGCAACAAAGAGAAAAGTTGAAGATTTACCGTATCAAAACCCATAAATCCTAAGAAAATTCATAAAGAAATAACAAAGAAGTACCTACGTGCAGCAAGACTTTGGGAAGAAATGATAATTGAGGGGAGATGGGTATCCTCCTGCGGTAGTCACAGTTAACAACAATTAGCCCAACAAAATTGCTCTATCTAGTACCCCAAAAATTAAAGAAAAAACAACACCAAAGGTGACAATATGTTTGAAAATCACATAATAAGGAATCTGATTTGATGTGATTCACAGGTTTTAAGAATTCACAATTAATATCAATATAAAAAATGAAAATAAATAAAAAACAGTCAACTTATCTCCAGATCCATACAAGCATGACTTAGTAACCAACTGTATCACATGTGACCACTGTCAAAAGGCACAGCTCCAAGATACTCCACACAAAAAAATAATCACCACGCTCAACAATCCTAGTAATAGGGCTACAAATTAAATTGCCAAGACAACCTATCACTCCTAAATATCTACAGCCTATATGCATTGGCCCGATGTTGCAAAAGAAAAAATGAACCTAAAATCTACCCAAGCTTTGCCATCCTCATTAGCCAATCGAGAGTAAGCTGTGCTAAGCTCATTCCTCCTTAGATTGGCTGGTAAGGAGGGGGCATCTATTTCTCTTTAAAAAAGATTTACATGTGGAATTCATGTAATGTGAGACAACACCAGTAAGCTAACGATGTAGTAGACCTCCTATGCATTTATGCAGACAAAAAAATATTCCACCTACTATGTAGTACTACATACTCAAGTTCAAGTCTAAGAAAGTTTTTCAATTAACCAAGTTCCTTCATTTGAAAACAAACTGACAGGTTTGTTTTGCCTGTTTGCTTCCTTCATTATCATCACCTATAATGATGAGATTGTCTATGTAAACAAAAAAAACAGACGCCTCACCATTCCAGTTCTTCACAAATAGACTTGAATTAGCAAGTGTGATTGAATATCAACTTCAAAGTTTCTCCACTTGAGTTAGCACCTTTCTAAGCTTGCACACATAATGGTGTTGCTCTTTATGGTCAATGAAGGAACAACACCATCTCTGATGCACAGACATGCATTTTAGAAATTCAAAATTTCACTGCCAGCATAATTTGAGCCCACTCCTGCTATTAGAAGAATGGACACAATAGCAATAGGCTGCTTCTTTCCACAACAAATAATACCTAGTACTCATATTGTCATTTTTTTTTTTTTCTTGATAATGAAGTTCAATGGTCTGATCAGGTAACAAATAACTCAAACCCGTTAAAATTAAAATCACTGCAGACTCCTACGATGGTTGAAGCAAATTACTGTCTAATCCAGCAAAAGGTAAACATAGCAGTACCCTTATGGTGTAGGATCAAGGATGTCATGGTCCACTCACTATTTCTCGTGATTTTTCACAGTATAGATTTGGAATCAAATAAAACAATAATACTGAAACCAATATGCCCATATCTGCAGGTATCTCTCAAGAGATATATCATCGTTGAATTAATCCACCCAGCTTTTGAGCTTAAAAGTAAAATCTTATACAAGAATTGGAGGGGGGGGGGAATTAATAAAAGAATAAGTACTAAATTCATACCAGCTCCAATAGTTGCATCATGAACCACTCGGTCAATCTCGTCAGTTGTCACACCAGGCTGAATTACACGAGCAGCTGCATCCAAAACTTCTCTTGCAATCTAAGGATAGTGATCACGAAAAGCAAAACTTCAGATTTCCATATAAAATTCGTACAGTCTAGTTCAGTACCCTTTCACCTTCCCACAAAAAAATAAAATAAAATAAAATAAAAAGAGAGAGAAAGGGAAAGGGAAAACGCCTAGAATACAGGAAACATATCCGTATTTTCTTTTCAGTATCTATTTAAGGCTCTCTAAATAGTGCTACGCAACCATTTAAGCAAACTTATAATTATTATCCAAAAGAAAAATTGGAAAAAATGCCATAAAAATTAATTAGGAAAATTGTCAGCAACAACAAACAGCTTAAATATCTTTCGAAATTCATCTTCCTAGGATACAGGGTACCACATTCACTCATCCCGAAAACTAAAACAGATCAGACGACACCAAATATCATGCTTAACACCGCAAAGTACACTATTCCTGCACATGCATATAGTCAAGCAGATGATGCATGCTTTTACAAAGACCATGGATATGACAATGATGCAATATTGGCACGGATGGAAGAACATGCTCTTATAAAAAAAAATGACAACTAGGATATGCTCCTCTATTGAAAAATACAATTGTAGTTTGAACTTACTCGACAAGTCTCTCTCATTCTCGTAATTTGCTCTGGAGTTTTGATCTTCAAAAAAATACATCAATTAAGTAAAGAGAAATAGAGACCAACTGCAAAGGAAAAGGTCCAATTCGTTTCACGTCACTGTATGGCACCCACAAGTGAGAGAACAAGAATACCTCAACAACATGTTGCAGATCGCTATTGGGCTCGATTTTTGGGGTACCCTAAAAGGCAAGGAAAAAGTTGCATGAAGACAAACACTAAATAAAATGTGAGTGGTCTGCACGCACGTGTCTTATTCAATTAAATCAACAGGACAATCACGAGAGCACATGCATATGCCCGTGTGTGAAAATTGAAACTTCACGTCTAAAGAAAATGATCAAACCACAGAAATAAGTGAACAACTCACATCAACTGCCCAGTCAGGTTGCTCAATATTAGCAGGTACAGCACGTCTACTAGATATAGGATATGGCCTCAATGTCCTGAAGGTCAACAGCTAATTACTGTTAGACTACAATAAGGAATTAAAACCCTAAAGCATACCTTAACAAACATCATGAAATTTTAGAGGCTAGAAATTAAAAAAAAAAAAAAATCATAAAAGATACGTGAGTATGAAAGCTCAGCTTCCGATGCTTCTTCTATTCAAAATGGAACTACCATCATCTATCTATTACACATAATGTTAGAAGTTCCTATATTTGCTTGAGTGATGCTACTCAGGCAGTTTTCCTATTATTTAAAAGCAAATGTGGGAGAACACATTTATACTTCTAAAACCATAAAAAAAAAAAAAAGAAGAAGAAGAAGATGGGAGTCACTTGCTACGCAATAACAAAAACATATGCTATCGTAGCCGTCGCATTAGTAATAAGCTTTTTGACATTGATAATTAATACACTCCCTCCCCTCAAACCCCTCCACCCCCCCCCCCCCCCCCCCCCCCCCCCCTCAAAAAAAAAAGAAAAAAAGAAAAAGGAATAAACAAAAAGAGAGAATGATTTGATAGCAGGTAAGATGAATGTATCATCAAAGTCTCTGACAGTGTAGTAACCAAAGCAATTATCCAGCTAAAAAGTATGATCACAAACATCAAACATAGATGTAGACGAGTTAACAGCAGGTGTGCTATGTATATTATAAAGCAAACATAATCACTGAGAAATACCCCGTCCAATCAAAATGGGGAAGTTTTGGAGTTCGAGCCTGTCCTTTCTTCAAGCAATATAGCCAACCTTCATTAAGTAAGCCAGAACTTTGTTCATGTGGTGTACCTGTCCCAAGTGAGGACAGCTTTGCCTTCAGATGCACTGATTTATGCGAGCTCCAAGAAGCCTTGAAACAATCCTGAGTGCTGTAAAGAAATATGTCAGATGAGAATAAAAAGTATGCATTAGTCCAAATTCTGATTGTACACGCATACAACTGAAGTTGTCATCAAAGTGCCAATGTCCAAATTATATCAAAATGCAGTGCTAGAAATTTTTAGGTAGAGAGAACTTATTTCAACTAAAAAGAAGGAAAAGTAAAGAGATGTTATTTCTTCCAACAGCAAGAGGCCTCTAATAGAAACAAGTGTAAAGAACACCAGACAGAGTTGCGTCATAGAACTCGACAGACCTATTTCATAACTTTTGCATTGTGCAAAGGAACTAATCAATTTCAATCAGACATCCAGATTCCCTGACAATATTATTTCCAAAAGGATGGACAAATATTTCAAATACGGACCCCTTAAGGCAGAATAAATAATATGAGTTCATGAAATAAGCTGTATATTATTAAAGCCACCTCTTCATGTATCGTAATCATGTCTAAACACACACACACACACACAAAAAAGAAAAAAAGAAAAAAAGAAAAAAACAGACTTCCATCATTTCTCGATGTGGACAAATATTTCACATACGGACCCCCTTACGGCAGACTAAACAATATGAGTTCATGAAATAAGCGGTATATTTTTAAAGCCAGCTCTTCACGCATCGTGATCATGTCCAAATACACAAAAGAAAAAAAATTAGACTTCCATCATGTCTCAACCAACGTTTCACCAAAACTTAGAGATAGAAAAAGTCTCGCGCAATGAGATTGTTACATAAAATAAAAATGAAGCAGGAGAAGACTCCAAACCAGAAATCAGCAGGAAAAGACTACAGACCAGAAAGCAGCGTCTTCACGGGGAAGCTTTAATTCCATGCACTTGGGACACCTGCGAACAAACCAAAGTAAATTCAAGCATGAGAGTCTCTAACTATCTCCAATAAACTCTGCTTAACCATCCAGTAAACCGACAGTTCTAAAAAATATAACCGAAACCTCGATGTCAAAACTGATTAACTCCAGCAGAAGAAGAAAAAAACCACAAGAAGCATGACGCTCATCTACCATGCACTAATCACGATGACCGAGTGATGGTATTTCGATTAGTTACCACCTTACCTTGGCTAAGAAAGTAAGAAGAATCTAATTTTTTAAAATGCAGACTCTTATGCGCTCAAATAGCTTGAAAGAAGTTATTACTGTAAAAAACAAGAAAACTATGACTTGCAATGCAATTGAAGACTTTTTTTTACCAAACATCTTCGTGTTATGACGATTCAATCGAGTTCTGATCATAGCAACAACACAACACGATTTATTTGTTAATCAATTGAAGAAGTGAAATCGTACGTACTGAAGGTGCGCAGGGTTGCCACATCGTGCGCAGGAGAGAGCAGTGATCTCGGCCACATCGGAACCGGCGGCCATCGAGCAGCCAAGCTGGGGGTGTGTGATGGATGTATTACTGAACTACAAAACTCAGAAAGATCGTTCTTTTAGCGACAAAACCGGTCAGAAGCTTAGATTTTCACAATCCAAGGGCAAGAGGAACAGAAGCCTAGGGTTGCACAGAGAAACTGAGAGGGAAGGAAAGGGTCTTTATATTTTGCAGCTATTTTTATTTATTCTTCATTTTAATTTTAACGTAAGAAATCGCCAAAGCGCCTGTAGCTCAGTGGATAGAGCGTCTGTTTCCTAAGCAGAAAGTCGTAGGTTCGACCCCTACCTGGCGCGCCATTAATTTTCTTTTTTCAACTCTGTATTTCCTTTCCTGTAGTTTTTAAATACCTTAAATGAAAGCGACCAAAACTTGAACAAATCCACTTTTTATCACTTATGTGATGTCATTTTATTGGAGAATATATTCTGAATTAAAATTTTAATAATCTGGAAACCTCATTAAGAATGTGGGGATTATGTACAACTTAGGAATCTTCTTTAACATAAATATACACATTACTATTTTACGAGCTTGTCTTAAGATGGAATTCATTTTTTAGCTTAGTATTGGAGCCTAAGTTCAAGGACAACATGTTTAATGTAATAATAGTTTATGATGGAAATATATTACATCTCAATGCAAAATAAATTACTCACATAGATTATGAGATAATGTTTGAGAATTATGTGAATATATCACTTCATCAAAATTTTACTTTGAAAATTTTTGAAAATAAATTATGCAATCTTTCTTACAACCTAACTGTAAGGAGAAAATGAAATTTTTAATAATTTTCTTACTTAATTCACTCTCTCCTTCAACTAATTCTAGCATTGAAAGTAAAGACCATCCTTTTCCTTTTGGTAGAGAAAAAAAGACCGTAAGGCATTGTATGTAGACTAAGTTCATGGATTTTTATAAGGAACACAAATCCGATCAATTGTTTATTTATTTATCTTAAATTAGATTAATTGAGTAGAGTAAGGTTGTATAACCTGACAAAGGATGTGCAGTGGAAAATACTATCTCGAACATCTAATTATTTCTGTTTAAAACTGTATTGGATCAAAAAGTATGATCGCAAGGTTTCTTAATTAATTTCATTCAGACTTGCTAATCGAGGGCTCTTCTTATACTCCCATATCGGGTTTAAATTTCCAAAAAGATAGTAAACGTTTTCTCTTACTTATTCCATGCATTGATTTGTAATTAAGCTTTTAACTCTACTCTCACATCAAGAACTTCACTCCAATCAGTCCAGGCACTAAATCTACCACTTCATAAGTCTTATTTTAATCGACATAAACAAAACATTTAGGGTTGATATCAACGTATAATGCAAAGGCAAGAGCTGGTTTTGCCGTTTCTGACCATATTTTTTCACGAGGAAACACAGGTCCTATTGTCACCTCCCTAGATTTGCCCGTTATGTAGTTGTTTACCAAGTGCGAACAAAATGAAGCTCGCCTGTCTTGCTAGGAAAAGAAGATTCGACAACCATTTGATGTTGTCCCAGGGTTCGGTAATTGCATCTGGCGGATCTCCTCAAGCTCGACTTCTGTAATCTGACTTAAAAAAGTATTGTAGTGTGTGGAGTTTGTCCTACTTAATAGTGATAAGTCTACAACGCTATTTAAATTAAAAAAAGTTTCACCAAACTTGAGTTGGATAATAGACATTTTAATATGATATTAAAATTAAGGCTTCTCTTTTAACATCCCTATAAATATGACTAAATCTTAAGCTCATTGTAATGTACTATGAATGGTCCAATATTTGGTAAGAGACGTGTAAGGATATATGACATTTGTTTCACATTACTCATGCATTAGTTTATGAAATTTTTTAAATCAAAAATTTTTTTACCAACTTTTGAGTTGACTTTTATGTTGGATTATAGACATTTTAATAAGATCTCACAGAGTTGCAACTCTATCTACTGTACACAAGTGAGTACTCCATGATAATAATATTGATTTGTGATCTTAAGAAGTTTTTTACCAAAAGTATTGGAGGTTTATGATTAATATTCCTTATTATTTTTTTCTTTGTTAGATGTGAGTCGTTGTCAATAAGGAATAGAATTTATATTTTGGAAAAAATATATTTATACAAATAGGAATCCTTATTTTGATAGTATTCCTTTTCCTTTCCGACGTATAAATTCGTGTATTATAAATAGGTCTATATTGCTCTAGGCCTGGACATACACAATGAATAGGAAAAAACTTTTTTCTAAATTTCTCTCTTTCCTCTTTGCTTCTCACTTTGTGTCAAAAAAGACCATATTTAACTAACAGCATAGTCTCTCATCTGAGTTCAAACTTGCTTAAGTTTTCGAACCACATTTTTACGTAAGTTCTTTTTGAATTTCCCACTACATAATTTTAAACAGCAGAGTACAAGGGTGTACTTAATAAGCTGGTGGAGTTCATTATTCCTTCGTATTTACTGTCCAAAGATAGAGAAACACCCTTAAATTCCAAGCCAAAATGGGACGCCAGTCAATGGAACCCATGACTCCGCCTGGAGAAACCTACTCGCTGTAAAAGGACTAGCCTCCCGGGGACTACTAAGTACATGAAAACCAGGCCATTTCACCCTTCTTTTAGTGGAGGCACCAATACCTGTGTTCATATACTCCCCATAGAACAGTGTAGAGAGAGCAAAGTTCCCTCTCCATTCTGTCCAACCCTCTGGATCGACTAGAGCATCTAGGTCCGTCTTCATAAACACAGTCCTGGAATATTTTTTCCATGGTCTACCCAGGTATGTCCTAAACGAACCTTTGACATCTTCTAAATCAGGAGCTGGTCTAACCCGTGAACCTTGGATTGAAATCCCTGTATTTTCATTTGGATCATCTCTACCTTGGGCTGTTATCATGTTGGCTTGGTGGTTCATCGGCCTCCTTACAAAGATGTCACAGTTTTGGAAGACTGCCGACGCATCACCGAATATGAAGTCAATCGTTCCATATATATGGCAGTGGCGATAAAATTGCCTCAGGGAGTGCACAAAGAGAGTGTCTTGATATCCTCTGAAGCTGCAACGATAAAACACCGCATGGTCGGAACTCACCCTTAACGCCACCGCTTGGTGCTTCTGGGGGCCGGCTGTGTTCTCAAATGTGATATCCCTTGCCCAGAAACCATCCCCAGATATACCTGATCAATGCAAAATTGGTTTAGTAAAATCTTATAATTTTAGAGGAAAATTTTGTTCTATTATCTGCTTAAAAGAGAAGTAGGCATTCAATGATTCGGATCCTATTGTAACTAATAGTGGTTTTTTTTTTTTTTTTTTTTAAGCTTACCAAATGTAGCCGAGTTCAAAGTGGTATGACCATCTTGGACATTTCGGTTACCAGTGACAATTGTTGAGTCCATGCCATCACCTACAAGCATGACATTCTTCGTATTTCTTCCAATTTCCACTTTCTCATTGTAGATCCCCGATTTCACATAGATTATAACCCTTTCGTGCCGCTTGTCACCCATTCTAGAAACCGCAGCAACTGCATCGTTGATTGTTCTGTGAGTGCCAGACCCATCCTTTGCCACGACGAAGTGGGCCTTGGAGGTTGCCGGATTCCATGATGTTAAAACGCCCCCATTTCGGTCGGGTTTTTGGCCTCCCCAGTTTCCTAGAAAAGCGAAATGGATGAGTAAGTGCATGAATTAGTACAATAAGGAAAAAGCTCAATCAATTAGCCACTTACCTTTTCTCCTAACGATACTCTTCCCATATAAAGCAAGCGCTTCACTTAGTACCGCAGTCAAATTATTTTCCACCATATGAGCCTCCACAAAACCCTTCTCACCCAAGCCATCCAGACAACTCCTGTGGTTTGCCATCACTCCACTAAGCCAACTGCGCGCATCATCGGGCGTGTGACGCTCATCAGACAGTAAGCGATCAAGGAGGGACTCACTTTCGTCATAGAGCTTAGCACAGTCACTCAGCGACACACCGACATGATTCCAATCGTGATTTGATTTCAGTAGATACATAGACGCCTGGATCCGGTTTCTAGCTCGTAAAATCTGTGTTTGAGCCTTGTGTACCATCTCCACCTCTTGGACGCCAGAGATGGTGGTAGCCATGGCTAGGAGGAGAAGAAAGGTGGTAGCACAAGTCGCCATTTTCGGCATGAAGAGTGTGGAGACGCATGGGGTAAAATAACTCCTGTGCTGAGCCGTGTCATTTTGTACTTAATTTAGGGGAGCAAACACATAGACCGAGGTTGCAGACAAGTGTATTTAAGAGTGACAGACTGCAAACGGCTAATACATCAGTTCAAGGTCAACGATGGTCTCATGAAATGTTCATGAAATTATGGTCAGGTGGTGACATGAAGCAGCAAAGGGTGTCAACTAAAGAAATTATAGCTGATGTTCAGTGCCCTCTGGCGCTTGGGTATTCAATCTTCTGATAAAAATGAAAAGAAAGGTTTGCGGGTCAAAACCTACTACTTCCAATTCATCTTTTCGGTTGCATTAAAAAGCCATGAGACCGATGGTAGCTGACGCATAATTTAGGTGCTTCTGAACAAACAACGTGTGCAGAAGGGAGTAACTTCTGGGTGATTTGGCGGCCTTGAAGTATGTTTACGTGTTGGCATCTGCCGGCCTTGTTTTAAGATTTAAGCAGCTATCGACTGTCCGCAGAAAGACAAAACTAAAAGACAGGGAGGACCTTACACGTTGGCAATTTCTACCGCTGACTTGGGAGTTTTTGATCGCTAGTTTCCACCTCATTTTTATTTCAAAAGTGGACTTACTATCTCAAAAGTCAATTTATAAAGTAGAAGGGCAAACTTATATTTACCATACACACTCATATCTTAACAACTTAAAATTGAATATTTATATTATAATATATCTCATTTTTAAATGATCTATACAATCATCTTGTAATATTACTTTTTGTAATAAATTTATCTTTATTTATATTTGTAAAAATATTTTAAAAAATAAAATTAATATTAAGCTAAAAAATTTATTTTCACTTTAAAAGTCAACTTATGAAGTATTTTTAAAATCAACTCAGCCTATGAAATATTTTCAAAATCAACTTATGAAGTACCAATGGACAAATATAAGGTACCTCTATCGGGTTTTTCTCTTCCTACCGGTGGAGTTGCAATCTCTTCCCTACTTTTTAACACGATTTATTGAAATGTGCTACTGTTGACATAATAGAGATATTATTTTTTATCATTAACAAATGTTAAAATGGTGGGTTTATGTTTTTAAGTTCAAAGGACCTCAAATCACCCAATTTGTCTTTCTTGGCTTCTAGCCTACTCCCACAGATTCTTATTTTATTCTTAATATTTCGACATCGAAAGTTAGGGCCCTAAGTGTAAAAACGGCATGAGTACTTTAGTTTTTAGCTTAAATGTTTTATATATTGTAGTTCCCTTATTGAGTGAGAATTTGAGTACATACATGAGTGTAGTATTGAAATAATGGCAAAATGATTAAGTATATTATATTATCAATTTAAGTTTGCCAAATAACCCTTGATTGATATAATATTAAACCCATTCTTCCACAACCTTTTGTGCATTTTCAAAAATCACCTAGCTTGGTTTTGGTCCAAGATGCAGTACTCTTAGGTGTTGTCCTTCCTAAAATCAGTAACTACAAAATTTGGTTCTTAATCAAAAATGGTGTTGTCAGAATAGGATGAGTTAACATTGCACATCCCCCTACTTGAAGAACTTTTTATTGAAGTAACGTGCTACAAGCGTTGCTGCTTCATTTGCTTCACCTACGCACCTATGTTGCATGTCGTCCACGTGTCTAGGGGCTCAATACAACATGCCAAAATCTTTTGAATTAAACTTTTCACTTGTGGCCTTAATCAACTTTCTTAGTAGCCTATAACTACCCAAGGAGCTCGGGAAGACCCAGTTCAAGAGGCCATGTTGGCTAATTCAATGGGCCTCCTTGCTCCACTTTGTGATGTGAAATGAGGAAGCAAAACTACTATATGCTTGCTGTGTGGTTGTGAGTTGCTAATTTTTAAATTTCATGATATTTGGATATTTATTTTAAATAGATTTTGAAAAAAAAAATCCACTCATCACCCTGAATAAAAAAAAAAAAAAGAGTGAGAATTCAAAGTTCCGTGTTAAGCATAAAATGTTAGCTTCACATAGTTAGTAGTTGTTGTCTCATTAACCTAACATTGTTGTTAATTTAAATATATATAATGATAAATTGTTGATTCCATTATTAATACATATAGATTTATAAGACATGCATACACAATCACTCTCTCTTTATCTATCTATATATATATATATATATATACATACATCTATATGTATATAATATTTACGTAATTATTTATATTTTTCATACATAGATAGTAGATAGATTTAAATTACTACTATTTGTATGAAAAAAATATGGGTATTCAAGATATGGATTTTTTTTTCTCGTGTTAAATTAATTGAACTTAATGGAACTCATTTCTCATGCAATTAGATTGGAGGTCGTAACAGGGTCTTTCGCATATTCTCTAACTTTTTCAGCTGATTGTGTATAACTTTTGTATGCAACTTTTCATGAATTAAAAAATCCAGGTTCTTTTCTAAGTACGCGTCTCTTTTCATGAGACTGCGATTTTCGTTGTTTCACTTACGTGCTTAACCATAAGACATAAACACTATACCCACACGTAGCGGCAAAGTAACGTCGTATCACTTGATCGATTAGCCAGACGTGACAAGCAAACTCTTGAAAAAAGGTCTATTTTCAAGACATGCAATTGGTTGCTGGCTCTTTATTATCTTGATCTCCCTGTGGCTGAGGATCTGTGGGGACTTTTTGGTGCCGTAATCCTTTTGTTTTTCTCTCGAAAAATGTTCACTTATCCAAACAGAAAAGAAAGAAGAAAGAGGGTCATCGTGTCAAACGGGAACCATGAAACTTCGTGGCACGTCGGAGTCAGTCCGGTTCTGGTACTTAAGGAGCTACCGTGTTTTGAATGATCAAAATCTAACCATCTCCAAATGGAGGAGAAGTCAATGGGGAAGGTGGCGGTCATAAAGGCAACAAGCCGATGATGTGACGATGAGGACGTTAATCAACACAAGCTCCTTCTCTTTCTCTTTTTGTTCCTTTAGACCGTTGCTTTTTTTGGTTGCAGCAATGCTGGCCCTGTCGTGATCAACAGTTACTTTTAATCATTTTTGCTTTTTTTTTTATAATATTTCTGAACATTCTTTATTTTTTTTTCAAAGAAGTAACCATAAAAAAAATATATTTTTATGATTATTTGAAGCTATAGATTGACAGCCGCTAAGGTTGACATATGAAACTCTTGGAACACACTAGCAGTGAAGGCATAGTGTTGTTATCTTGATGAAGTTATGTCATGACGCCAAATATTTGTATTTGATTTACTGAGGGAGAAAATAGAAAAAAAATAATACTAAAATTGTATATGATAAAACGTAAGTAAGTCACACGTTATAAAGAAGTTTAGCAACCAAGAAGAGGTCGCGATCGTATAATTAGAAGTTGGACCATGGAAGAGAGATCAATAAAGAAACCACGAAAGTATGACACAGCAGCCCTGTACAAATAGACACATGCAATATATGCACTCCTCAGCAGAACTTATAAAATTACCCTTCACCATTAAATATTGTACATTTAACTCACTAACACGAGCTACAGAGAACCCAAAATCCTCGATACTGGTCACAAACAGCGTCGCAGCCAACACAGCACTGATCAATTTTACACTGACTATATCATCTACTAAAATAAAATAAAATTAATGGCTCGAAAGCCCCATAAAACAACAGCAATAGAACTTCCAACAATCTGCGTACAAAACACTAGGAGAAATAAATGCAACGAAAATCTAAGTAACTGGCTTACTTGGCAAGCACTCACGAGGATTCTGCAGAGCTTCGCGAAGGAACTGATCCACCTGATTGATTACATCGTCGGAGGCATCCCCACCTCCAACCCAAGCCGAATTCGTAACCGAGGAAGCCGGTGAAGAAGAAGATAAAGCTGAAGCGGAACCTGAGCCATCGCTCAGGTTCGTACCATGCAAGACTGATGTATTACTTTTGTACTTGCACATGAAAGATCTTCAAGGACTTGGAAGCTTTTGACAGAAAACTTCTAGAGAAATCAATAGTGCAAAAAGTGGCAAATACGTGTGAGATTCTAGGCCAACTTGAAGAAGAAGAAAGGATATTGGAGAAGTACAAAAATCTTTTCACTGAAGATACATCCCCCAAAAGACGAGGGAAAGTCCCACCTGAAAAAAAGAAAAAAGAAAAAAAGAGAGAGAGAGAGGGAGAGAGAGGGAGAGAGAGAGAGAGAGAGAGAGAAGAGGTAAAGGCCTCCTAGGCCATGCTTAACGTGGAATTGTCAATTAATTTCAAATGACAATAATTGAGAAAAATAAAAATAAGCTGTGAAATCAGATAAACTAAATGCCTTACTGTACTTATGTATTTGATTTTACTTTGGTTCTTTGACATTGGCTCCTTAATATAGCTTCATGACTAGAATATTTATAATTAAACACTTGATCAACTTGAAAGTTAAAATTGTACACCAACATACATTTTAATATGTCGTGCTTTTTACTATCTTTTGACATAAAACTTTTTATTAACATATATGCACACTAGTCTTTCATTCTTTTTTTGTTCTTTTGTTTAAGAACTCTTAGCTAGGGTACTTCTACAAACTCTTTGTTTGTTTTACATCTTCTTGGCCATAAATAGGGATAATTTCTATTATAGATTAATTATCCTATCTCTAGTATGTATAGGTGATAGCAAACTTGTCATAAAACAACTTTAGACTTCATAAATGATGGATAATTGTAAATTAAGAATTTTATGAGTATTATATATAAGAGTCTTTAGTTACAAGCATCACACCAAAACCAAGTACACCACTATGTAGTCCTTAGCATCTCCTAGCCAAAACACGATAGAATATGTTTTAAATCGAAAGCAAAAAAATTTCATTCGACTTACAAGACGTTAAATATGCTTAGTGGGTAAATTAATTGACTGTTTATTAGAAACCACATGAAAGTTGAAATCATGATGGCCTTAAAGGTTTGTATTTATACTTATTTAAATGGCTTTGAAGTAGACATTCCACCATATAAAGTGAGCAAAGTGAAATCCGGCAGCTATCAATTAGAATCATAGGGATTTTAGCGTCATCTCCCTTGTTGCTAAAAATTGCTAGTCGATGAAAGGCCACACTAGTTACTCCAAACAAGCTTCTAAGTTATTTCTTAAGGTATATGCAGTCTCTCCATCCCGACTATACAAAATGCTGTAACAAGTTTGAACAATTTTCAGGATCACCTTGGATATCAAAAGAAATAATTTGCAAGTAACTGATATTCTAAGAGAGCCTAAATAGGAAATTCATCGAATTTTAAGTGTTCCCCAAAGTCATCTGGACACTCAAGGAAATAATATCCAGGTTAGAATCATAAGGCACATAACTCAAAAAGTTCTACTAAAGTTGGAGTTTAGGGTATATAATCGGCAAAAAAAAAAAATCAATAAATAATCAATTTTGTTATGTATTTTGATGTCTTTGGCCAAAAACTATTAAGCTTCAATATTTTTAAATTTGTAATAGGAACATTTGAAGATTTAAATATTTTAAATATAGATGTTAGAAACAATGTCGTGTCATCCCAATTCCAAGTTTGGACAAAGAATTCTATTCATCCATGTAGAATCCACTTAGCAAAGTTGTCAATGTCATAACTTTGGATGGAAACTTTTGGTATACATATGTGGTTTAAATAAATAATTTATTTCTCAAATAAACAATAAAATCTCATGCCTAATAAAAGACAGACATTATTTGAATAAAATCTAATGCTTGATAAAAGGCCAGACATCTTTTTTGTTTTTTGTTTCTTTCACTTGGGATATAACTTAGGTTAGTTTGTTGCTGTCTGTTCCAACTGTAGTGTGAGGGAGATATGTGGAAAGGGAGATGTAGAGATTGCTTACAAGCATTTCAAGGTATTCTACCAAAATTTTTCAAGCGTAGACAGGAAGCTGAAGGTGAATATTCTACCAAGTCATTTAGAATATTATCTCTCATTGATAAGATTATATTTTTTTCCTCATCTAACGAGTTTGAGGTTCATAATATTATTTACTTTTTCAATCCCGCAACAAAGAGTTGTCAAAGGCTAGACATATAGCTTGGTTCAAGACTTGACACGGAGGCTGTCATTACTTGTACTATATGTTTCCCATAGAATAAGGAAATCAATTGTTATCATATGATTAATCTTTCTTGGAACAAACTGCATTTGGAGCAGAAGTAGAGGCGGTGTTCTGGTCGGGTTAGGCATTCCATGTTCGCTTTGTTGAATTTCTTCCTCGGTATCTGCTAGCCAAAACACGATAGAATATTTTTTAAATCGAAAGCAACAAAATTCCATTCGACTTATAAGATGCTAAATATGCTTAGTGGATAAATTAATTGACTGTTTATTAGAAACCACATGAAAGTTGAAACAGGGGAGCTAAGGAAACATCATTTAGCACATATTGTTAGCTTAGAACTCAATTTGTAAAAAATTGATGAAAAAAATTAAGAAAAATGGGAAATGTAGCACAGTTTGTATCAGGTTATCTAAAAATTTGTATGGGATATGACCACTCTTTGGCTAATCTTCTCCTATTTTCTCACTGCCGCCTACTCCTACTCCTACTCACTGTAGGAAATTCTTCAGTTCAACTTGAGGCAGTGAGAAGAAGCATCCCTTCAGAGACGACAGTTTACTGCAAGTTGAGTGCACAGCCAGCCGACGGTGCTTTGAAATTGGGACGATGGCCAATACTAGTGTGTTGTGCAGGTGTTGGTGTAGTTTTGAAGCCATTCTGGCAAATGACACGAACTTTCAATGGAGGCCCGAACCTTATTGGACAAGGGGAGATTTGGGCCTTCTAAACGATTACAATTGTCTTTTCATATTAAAAGTATAAGTATGAATTCGACTAAATTATGTGACTAGCTATCAGATGAGATGGTCCTTTTTTGGTAGCCATTACAACATATTTTAGACGATCTCTGTTAAAATGAAGAAATAATTTTCATGTAAGATACTGTAATTGGTTGAATGGCATTTCTGCACCTGCTCCTAATTTCTCAGGTAGAATTTAGTTCCTTTTTTTATTTTTATTTTTATTGTGGCCTTCTGTACGTGAGAAATTGGTTTGTCGTTTTTAGTTTTTTCTTAGCATTTTGTACATGAAAAAGTTATTTTGCAAAATTAAACTGGTCCTGATTTAATAGGTGAAAAAGGTAAGTAGGGCTTAGACCCAAGATTTAGATAAATACTACAGGAAAAAATATGTATTGTAATGATAAAAGATGAGATAAAAAACTTCTTTTGAAATATGATTAAGTAGTAAACTCTTTCAATTCGTCTTTCTAGATCGTTGAAACAAATAGAGTTACTTGGCTAATTGTTGTACACGCATCACAGTAAAACACAGAATTTACACGCCGGTGAGCAAATTTAGTTTGAATTCATTTTTTAAGATCATAGTGCACATTTATAGTTCTTCGTCTTTTTATGGCTCTGTTTTTAAGGCGGCAATCTGAACAAATTTTCCTTGGATTCGTTTTTCAGATCACGCGGGGCACAATAATGGTTCTTCATGCTTTTAAGGCGCGATCTGAGCAAATTTTTCTTAGATTCCTTTTCAGATCTGGCGGGGCAAACCTGTGGGAAACAATTATGGCTCTTCATCCTTTTTATGGCTCCGATTTTAAGGCGGCGATCTGAGCAAATTTTTCTTGGATTCGTTTTTCAGATCGTGCCGGGGAACACCAATGGTTCTTCATCTTTTTATGGCTCTATGGCTCTGTTTTTAAGGCAGCAAAATGTTTTTATTCGTTTTCCAAATCACAGTAACGTCCAACTATGGTTCCCTTATATTTTGTGGCCCTGTTTTTAGTGCGGCAATTGTGACAGTAAATATTAATAATTCTTTTACCTTTTGTGGCTCGTTGATTCTAAAGGAGGCCCAAGTGTTGTTGTATCGGACAAGGAGAGATCTGGGCCTTCTAGACGACGCCCCATGTTTACGGACTTATCAGTTTGAGTTTTAAGTTAGGAGTTCGGTCGGATGGTCGACTTTGTCGGGTGTTTTAGATTCCATTTTGCCTTTACGAGGGAAACCTACTCTGGTATCCCTTCCCAGCCGCCGGCCTATTTTAATCTCTCTCTGCCTTTCCTCTCCGTCTAACCAGATCCTCTTCTTGGTCTCTCTCTCTCTTCGACCTTCTTGCCATACCCTCCCCTCCATGGCCGCCTGCCAGTTTTATGAAGAAATATACTTTAACACGAGATGCGGTAAAGTCTATGGCTTTTTGGTTTTGTTGGTTGCCAAGTTCATTCTTTGATTGTAAATATACATGTTTCTTATTATTTTTACCTTCTCTGTTCTCATCTCTTTCTTGATCTGTTAAATCTATAGGTTTATTTTTTCTTTTTTCATTTTCATTTTTTTCTTCTTTTATCTCCTTTTAGATTTGTTAAATGTATACATTTCTTAATTTTTTTTGGCTTCCAGCTCTTTTTTCTTCTCCTTAATCCATACGTTTCTTAATTTTTAATTTTGTTCCCGTTTCTTCTTCGATCTATTAAATATATTGCTTTTTTTTTTTCTTCTGGCTATTTATTCGTCTGTTAAATCTGTACGTCATTTATTTTGGTTTTTCTCCCACCTCTTATTTTGACTAAAAAGAGGCCTCATTTATTAGAGGCCTCTTGTTTTATGAATGAGTAAATGAAATCCTTTGAGCAGATCTTATCTTTTGTTTCTTTTCTTATTTATTTTTTATTTCTATTTCATTTGTATAGTCGACCTTTTTTCTGTTTTTTCTTTTCTTTTTTTGGAAAATACTCTTGATAGTTCAAATTCGATGATAATTATAAAACTCACTTTAACACTGAAGGTCCAATACACCCTTTAATGGCTTCTGGGTCTTCCTTGATCTGTCAAATATATGGGCTCCTTTTTTTTTTCACCCTAATTTCTTTTTTTGATCTGTTAAATTCATACTGGCCTTTTTTTTTTTTTGGGCTTCCAGCTTTTATTTGCTCTGTTAGGTCTGTACTTTTTGGTTCCTGGTTTCTTTTTATTGTTTGAGATCTGTTTAACCTCCATCCTTTGTAAGTTTTCTTGACCGATGGATCAACCAGATACATTTTTTGGCCTGACTCTCATCGGACCGCTGTCGCGCCTTCATCGCCATAAACGCTGGCCAATTTTTTTTATCTTTGAAGTGGATTTTGACATGAGATGAGGTAAAACCTATACTTTTCAGTTTGATCTTTTAAATTACAACATTGCGTTACTTTCTTCTATGCTCATCCGTTTTTGATCCATTATTTTTTTTGGCTCTAAAATCTTTTTTTCATCTGTTAAATTCTACTTGTTTTGTATTTTATAGTTTCATTTTTTGGCTATTAGTTTTTTGTTTCATCTATAGAGAATATTTCTTAATTTTTGGCTCTTAGCACTCTTTTTATCTGTTAAACCTATATAATCTATCAAATATTTTCTTTGTTAGGTTTATTTTAGCCTGCGATGTAACCTGATATATAATCTTGCTAGTATATGTATTAGCAGACTGCCATCAAATTAGAAAATATTATCATTCTAGTAAAGAAATACAGGATTGAAATTGGAGGAGTAAGAACAATTATAGAAATGTAACCATGTAGGTATTAAGCATGAGTATCATATACGATTGAAATTGAAAATGTAAGAACAATTCAGTTAAAAGTGCTAATACAAAGATAGAAATGTAACTACGTAGGAATTAAGCAAGCAGGAGTATTATAGGAATGAAACCGAAATCAGAGAATGGAAAGTAATTTTGTATTAGCCTATTTTCTGTCTAGGCACTTATGAGCCTGAAGAAGGCTGGGTTACTGGTCGGGGGCCTGGTGCCCTACTGGGGTCCTGGTTGGGGGCCAGCTGGGTTCTCTTGCTGCGGGCCTGGGTTCTCAGCTTGGGGTCCTTGTTGGGGCTGGGGCCCAGGCCCAGGTCTCTGCCCTTGGTGGTTTCCACGTTGAGTTCCTGTGCAAGTGCCATTATGGCTTGCAAACTCATCATATGTAGCTGGGAAGGTGACGCCACACTTGTGGCAGGTATATTGTTTTTCCCCTTTGCTCCTGGCTGGAGCTTTGGGAGGAGCATGCCACGAGTGCTTGTATTTTGTAGGTGGCTGCATCTTCTTGAGTTTATTTCCTTTCATTCTGGTTTAATCAATATAGTGATAAGTTCAAAGTATATTCATGAACAAAACATTAAAGATTCACAATTAATTAGCTGCAAAATAATAATAAATTAACTTGTTTTGTTAGAAAAAACAAGTACTTAATGGATCTGAAAAGAAAATTAAAATGCTTTGCTTATGTCACAAAACATATAATTCGGATCAAACACAAAATAAAAAAAAAATAATACGAGAACTTAGGAAGCTGCTGATATGGCAGAACGGATATTTCGGATCAAAACGGGAAAGGAGCAAATCCGAAAGAAACAAACACAGAACCAGAACAAAAGGAAAAGACAACCTCTGAAGCTGATATGACAGAACAGATAATTCGTCGGATCAAAACTGCAAAGGAGCAAATCCGAAAGAAACAAACACAACAAGAAGAAAAGGAAAATAATTCGACAACCTCTGAAGCTGATGTGACAGAACAGGTAATTCGCCGGATCAAAACTGAAAAGGAGCAAATCCGAAAGAAACAAACACAGAACAAGAAGAAAAGGAAAATAATTCGACAGCCTCTGAAAATACAGAACAAGAAGAAAAGGAAAATAATTCGACAACCTCTGAAGTTGATATGACAGAACAGATCATTCGTCGGATCAAAACTGAAAAGGAGCAAATCCGAAGGAAACAGACACAGAACCAGAAGAAAAGGAAAATAGAGACAAACACAGAACCAGAAGAAAAGGAAAATAATTCGAGAACCTTGGAAACTGGAAAAAATAAACATAGAACAGTTTTGATAATCATGATTCAATGATTGCCTACACGATTAATTCAGATCAACGCTCAAAGCAGGTACCTGGAGAAGAGAGATTTTGCCGGAGGGAAATGACTTAGGCGGGAAGGAAGGCGCGAAATGACTTGGGCGGGAAAGGAAGGTGCGAAATGCTTCGAAATGAGTTGGGCGGGAATGGGGAACTTTTGCAGGTTAACGCGTGGTGGGCTGCGTTGTGGGCTCGGTTGGGGTCATATTTCGTGTGCGTGGGTCACGAATTAAAAAATAAGTAAGGGTTATGAGTCCTGGGCCTGAGGGAAAGGCAAAAAGTCTAAGCGCCGGAGGTTATAAAAGGAACCATGAACTGACGTCTGGGTCCGAGGATAAGACCCTGGGGCCGTCGAAGGGTTCGATGGGCTTCGTGAAAAATCAAGGGCTAGGCTTAGGGTCAGGGTTAGCGTTTAGGATTTTTTTATGAGGGGAAGGGGAGTATTTGGAGCGAGAAACGAGGGGCGGAGGGACGGTGACAGCATCCGACATGGCGTTTTCTCGGGGGAGGGCGCGTGGAGTCATCTCAAGCGCTCTGGCATTATTACTAAGAAGAGTTCCAGGTGGGCGCGGCGCGTTGTAGGGGACGCTTCCCATGCGCCGTGGGAGGATTCTGGAATTGCAGTAGATAAGCTTGAAATCGCGCAAAAATTAGTTGGAATTGGCCACGAGTTCTATTGTTAAAATACTCTTCCAAATATTTTTCAAATATTAATTTAAGAATTCAGACAAGTATTGAGTTTGCTGTGTGCCCTATTAATTGGATTTTCTATTGGATGAGCATGTCATTCTGTAAATTAACAATTACTTAATAATTAATACAAAAAAGCTTATATCCTACAAATAGAATTTAATATGTGAGTTTTCAGAAACTTAACAGGAACATTAGAACAAACAAGTGCAAGTGTGATGTGTCTTAATTATTATGCTCACAAATTACACTTAAATTTGCACAACTAATGAATATCTTACTAATTTTCTTTTACAAGTAGAAAGAGGAATCCTTATACTAGTCGAAGAATGATTCCTTAGCCTCCTAAGACTTTTCTTTCATCGATTTATCTATAAAACGTAGAGTCTGTGTATATTTTGATGAAATAAAATTTGTCACAAATTCTTGTTATCTAGCTGGAGTTTATTTTTATTTTTATTTTTCTTTTTCTTTTTCTTTAGTTTTCTCTTAGTCTTGCTCCTCATTATACCAGGCCTACACACCGGACTCCTTCCTCCCGAAGTTCACTGGTAAATTGTTGATCTTATTTCTTTCCATTAATTAATTCTTCTTCTTCTCTCCTTCTATTGCTTTTATGTGACTTTTGTTCGATGAAAAGATTATGCACAAAGATGAATTTGAGATTGTGGAAAACAAGACTTTGTAGTTAAACAATTCTAATTTATGGTTCTACCATTTGGGAGTGCTTTTTTTTAAACTTATTTTCTTTGTAGTCTGCTTGTTTTGTTCTTTTTTCTTTATTGATGAAAGCAAAGCCTTTATACATAAAGCATATGGTTATTTTTTTCACAAATTGTGTTTGTGTTCCTTTTTCTACAATTATAGTTTTGAATGAAACTTCTTATTCATGTGCAAGTAATTTGTCAATTTGCAAGCAAATAGTTGAAAAACTTGAAGAGCCAAAGAGGTCAAAGTCCAACTTGCCACATGAGATTCCATGCATAATATCATCACATCTCTTTGTTAGGGACCTTGCAACCTTTCCGCTATGTGCAAATCATAACGATTAAACACATCTGTTATTCAACAAGTGTCACTCCTAATGGACTCCCCTCATTTTCTTTGTTTATGTTTACCGTATGTGGACTACAATAAATGTAGAAGGGCTGTCCTTTTTCTCGATTAATTTCTTGGCATATATGGACGAAGGGTTGTCCTTTTTTCAGATTCACTATTTTTTAATTTTTAAAAAACTAAATATTCCATGATAATTATGATAACTCACATATGGCTGAAATATCCTTAAAAGTTGGAACTTAGAATGTACTGATAAACTCCCACCGACACCAAATTGTGTTAGATAGTTTTAGATTCAGTCTTATTCTTTGCTTCTCCATATAACCTTAAACTTGGCCAACCATTCTGCATGCTCAAATTAACGATAGATCTTTTTTGGCTGCTGTCTTTTTTTTTCACATGATGAAAATGTTCGTTCTTTTTTTTTTTTTCCTTTTGTTCCTTCCATTTCCCTTGCTCTGTTAAATACATATGGTCTTTATTTTTTCTCTTTTTGCTCCCATCCCCATTTTGATTGTTAATTCTATACCTTGCATATTTTCCTTTTTTTTGGTTTTATTTGTTTAATTCATGCCTTTTTTTTTTTTTTTTCTTTTTCCTTTCCTTTTTAGGTTCCCGTTTCTTTTCGATTTGTTTTAATCTTCGGCGTTGTCAGTGGTGTTGGGGGGTTAGGTGGGAAATTGGCCCGGTGAAGATAGGGGTGGGGGAAAGGGTGTCTGGGATTCGTAATTTCATTAATGTTAGATAGGGTCAAACTGAATGGGTTTGCTGCGTTTTGGCAAGCTTCTTCGTAAAGGCCCAATATAATGGGTGTGCAAGGGAAGACCCATCTGAGGGCATTTGAAACCTAATTTAGTGTTGAATTGCAGAGAATATTAAACAAAAACTCTCCCGTTGGAGAACAACACTTATCTCATAAAATTGGACAATTTATCTTCACTTCAAGAATCTTATAAATAATCCTTAAAAGATGAAAAAAATTGAGATTGAACTATAAAAAATATTGAACAAGAAGTTTCCTATTGAAAAATAATGTAGTATCTGCCTCCTAAAAGGATGCAAACATCCTTCGTGATAATTCTTTTGCAAGTATATAAGTCAAAAGTCATTAGATATGCTTATACCAATACAAAGTCTTGTTTATAAGTGAATTTCTCCAAATGGGAAATATATTAACTTGTCAGTTCTTTGCTCTTATCCCCATCCCCCATGTACTTGAACTTCAGTTTTCTCTTGGTTCTTGTGTCAAGCCTAGGGAGACTTAATGAAAAAGCTAAGCTCATTTGGTTAAGTTACCATATTAGTTATTATTAAATTTGTTTCAATGAATTAAGTAGTTTTGGAGGAATATTCAAAACCTAGTTTTTTTAGAGTTCAAAACCTACTAGTATTATGCTAACACCTAACCCAATATGACTAGGTTTCATATTCTTATCATAAGTAGGTTGTGACAATTTCAGGCCCAATAATATAGGAATCCAAAACATACTTGTACTGAGCTAAATTTCAAGTTATATAATAAATAGGAGGAAAGGAAGACATCATATCTTGTTAAGAGATTAAAACCTAAGCTATAACATCTATTAATCAGAGTTTTGCATGTGACTTTTCTGTTGTAGGAAATTCATGTGTTGAAAATTTATTTTTTATGGAATTGTTTCTTGACACTTAGTAAGTGAGCACACCCATAACTTTTTAGGTGTGACACCTTGTTCTCCTAATTGAGCAAGGCCTACAAACTGGGCTCCATCCCTTCAAAGTTCACTTGTGAGTGGTTTTTGCCAATTAATGATCTTCCTTTTTGCCCCTTGCATTGTACTTTCATGTTACTTTCTTCAATGAAATCCATATGTAGTGCACTTTTTTATGGTTAAAATTTTTTGTTGGTGGTTTTTCTATTTGGGACTACACTTTAGAGGAGTCTTTTTTACTTTTTCATATCATGTTTTATATGAATTTTAAATTCATACTTTGAATGACATGAGTTTTCTTTTAAATTTCTTTATTCCATCTTTTTATGTTTTCCTTATAGATTTTAGATGAGATTATTTTACAATTGTGTTTTTTTCTTTTTCAAGTTCACAATTGCTCCTCACAATTTTTTGACTATTCATGCCATGTAATTATATGCTTTTCAATGAATGCTCAATGGTTGTTCTCTTCTTAAGCCTTACTTTTTTGTTTTTTGTAAATTAGTTAATGTAGTGGCATATTATTTCAATTTTTACGACAGGTCCATAATGAAGTCAAAGGAAGGAGAGATACAATGTTGTCATGCTCATTCTCTCCTTGGCCCTCGACCATACCCTTGGCTTCTATTTATTGATGGAAAGAGACACAATTTTTTTGATGTATCATACCAGCGCTATTACAAAGAAAGCATTCCTGAGCTTTATGACAAACGGATATTTTTTTGTTCTCGTGGATGGTTTGCTTTGATTGATCGTACTTCAAATGACTGCTATCTCTTCAATTTCATATCATTGGATAAGATTCAGTTACCACCATGGGAAATTGAAATCCGTCCTCATCTTTGCATTCTATCATCGTCTCCAAGTGATCTTACATGTCATATCTTGTTCATCAAACTAGGGGGCACGTCCTTTTTGTTTTGCAAGCTAGGTGATACTGAATTTATTGAACAAGAGATTGAAGATGGTAACTCAGAAATATGTGGGGCAGTTGTAGTTGGAGAAACCATTTATTGTTTGATATATCGAGAAAATTTTGAAGGGGGAGTGTATGCATTATGTACAATTCAATTTACAGGTTTAGAAGTTCAATTTACGCAATTAGTAGCAGAGCAAATATCATCGCTATTGGCAGGAGAGGTTTTCACATACAAGTTATATCTCATTGAAGGGGGTGGTGAAATTTTTTTAGTGCTCCAGGTGTATTGTGGGTATGGTATTGATCAGATCCGCGAATTCATTGTCTTTGCAATGGATTTTTCTAAAAGACGGTGGATGAAGTTGGCAAGTCTTGGAGAGCGAACTATTTTCCTATCCCTTGATGCTGGCATGATTTGTTCAACAAGAGAATTTGAAGTTCAACCAGATTCCATCTACTATGTGCTACCAGAGGATAGACACCTTTATGTATTGGACTTTAGAAATCATACTATTTCAACATCTTTACCTTGTCCTATTGTAAAGTGTAACTCGGGACTAGAATGGGTGATGATATAATCTTTTGATAAGTTTACAAAAATTGTTATGATTTAGTTAATTAATATGTAACAATTTGTTTTAAGATTGTATGTGATTGCTTGGTTATGTACGATGGCACAACAATAAAATGATCACTCCAACCAAGTCTTATTTGTAGCATTTACTTATGCAAAGAGATTAGTGCAAGTGGTTTATAGAAACTCTCACATGCTATAATTTAATTACATCAAAAGTTGTTTTAATAATAACTTTAACTTAATAAAAAATAGTGATGAGATGCACATTTGAAGAATTTGAATATTCTAATCTTTTTTCTCTTGCAATTTCTTACATCTATTATCTTATTTTTAACCATTGCTTTAATCACACAAACTTTACTGGTAGGTTGGCTAAGAAATTGGAAGAAAACTTTATGAGTTATATGCCCACGAGCTTTTAGCCTCGAAGGTCCTTATACATTCTAGAGCCTTTCATTTTACATATTGTTGCCTTGCTAGTGGCAACTCCTTTGAAGGAGTCACTTGTAAATTTTCCAAGAATGTGTATTCGACTAGTTTGATGCATGATAGCCAATGACCTGCAAAGGGATAAGAGAAAGTATTATAAATTTAAATGACGATGAACTATATGATACATGGTTTGACAACAGTAAAGAATCTAAGGCATTAAACAACATCTCTACCTAACAATATGGGGTATAATGATGAGCCATATGAAATTTTAGAAATTAATGGTTGAAAACATCATTATTTGGATGGTTAATTAAGTAAAAAAATTTCCAAAAACAAGAGAGAAGGAGGCTAAAACTCCTGTTATAAATGTGAGGTTAGGAGGTAATAACGATGAGACTATGGTTGGCATGAACAATTCAACAATAACATTGCATAAGTTGAGGAACCTGTGACATCAATTGACGTGCCCAGGATGCCCGTAAGAAAATTAGTAGCCACTTTTGCTACCAACATCAATTTTTTTAGAAAATTACTACATACATTTGAGTCGAATGAGGAGGAACCATTTCTTGAAATTTTCGACGGAGCTAGAGTCTCATGCTTACTGTTTTGGTGATTTATTTTATTAGGAATGGTAGAAAGATTGAGTAAAAATGAGTGTTTGCATTATGTTCGAGGTAAAACAATCATCTTGTTAGTATGCATTAGTCATGTTATTAATATATGAAATATAAGACTTATTATTATTTTTTAATCACAGATAAGTACTTCCAAGAAAATTTTTGTATATTTAATTTACCTGCTAATTGAAAATTCATATATTTCGTAGTCTCAATTTCAACTTTTATTTGTCAATTTTCACTGTTATTTTGTGACCCATCAAAGATTTTGCACTTCTTAATGTTATTGTTGTATAATGTCCGTATGCCGTCACTACATTTTCCCTAACAAGAAAAGTTATCTATTTAGGGAAAAAAAATAAATATTAACTAAATCAAAGTGAAAATATGCATGATCAACTAATAAAAGTAAAAATAGTACTATTTTTATCGAGTAAAAAACATGTCCCGGTTTAGATTTTACATTGCAACCCACCTATGTGAAGCAAAAATCACCAGTGAACACCAATCTACCATGTTGTTAATTCTTGGGTCAACATATTAGGTTAATGTAATGGTCTATCATAGTTGTTTCAAAAGTCACTTATTATAAGGCTATGTTTGCAAGTACGTTACTAAATTAAAAAAGAAAAAAAGAAAGAAGAAGAAGCCCCATTCGACAATAATAGGCCCTTTAGGTTAAAGAAGAGGGAAGGGTAATGTGAATAGAAGATGTTAAACATTTTCTAAATTAGAAGACAAACAATTAACCATTAAGTTGTAGTTACCTTTGTTAATATCCTTATAACGTAGTTAATTGCTCCCTCAGCTCCTAGGTTTGACACTACACTTGTCGAGGTTCATCATTATAGAAAATAGCTATCCATTATTTCATTGTTTTGTTAGTGCAATTAGTGACAAGAGTCAGAAGGCAGCATTAGATAACGTAATTTGATAAAATCCCTCAGTAAATCTCAAAATAAATCCTTTACCGCACGAACCACCCAAAGGGAGCCTTCTCATTGCTTCCGCTTACCGCCCAGTGTTCCCCTGTCTTGTCCCCCTGCCTCTTCGTTTCCTATTCTTCCTTTGTGGTTGTTTGTGTTACGTGTTTAGACTAATTGGTTAACAATTTGTGTTACATTAGACTTCATTTTTAGTACCTGTCATGGGTCTAGCCTTATAGCTAAAAGGCCGTGTAAGCCCAGTGTGCTAGTGGGCGTAATGTGTTAGGAACTCCAAATGAGTTCGCGACAGTACCCAACGTGGGAACTGAATATTGGGTTATTGTAGTACTATAATGATAAACGGGAAAAAGTTACCAAATTGGTACAACATTTTTGGAACAGGCAAAATGTGGACTGTTTCTAACAATTGTGTTACATTAGACTTCATTTTTAGTATCCAACGTGGGAACTGGATATTGGGTTATTGCATTACTATAATGATAATGCAAAGGGGAAAAAGTTACCAAATTGGCACAACATTTTTGGAACATGCAAATTGTGGACTGTTTCTTTTTCGGAAATCGAGGATCTAGTACTGCAAGTCGGATCAATTACGGGTTTGGACTACCTTGTAGACTTGTTAACTGATAAAAACATGTTGTTAAAGGTAAGGAACATTAAAAAATAGTAGGGCGCATGAAACCTTCTGGAATTTGGTTTAAAAATTAAGCTGCATATCTTACAAAAAGAAATTCTTACAGACTATGTTAATCCAAACGTTGAATCAAGAAGATCGGTCCCTTGCTTTTAATTAGTCGATGCTGTTCTCAACTCGTGAAGATTCAATGACTTAGAACCGAAGGTAGTAATGTTGAAATTGTTGGTGTTGGATGACTCGAGATTTGAAATTGTTTTATATGGTTAAAAGTGATTTCTTTATTTTTTTTTATTTTATTTAGGGAAACGAGTAATAAAGATTAAAAAATTATCTTAGATCAAATAACCTACAAGTAAATAACATATATTCCTCAAATGAACTTAGTTAGTGTATCCAAGATAAACCCACTTAATAAACATTATGTTAATAAAAGGCAACGGAACAACTTCGATAAAACAACTAAAACATTAGCAAAGCAAATTCAAACACGGTGTACAGAGAAAAGTTGTCAAACATTTTTGATGAGGGGATGAGGGAGCTTCAAGGATCTCATCTTGCATCAAAAGATTAAGCTAATAGAGTAGTAATGGTAATTAGACTCAATCAAAAGAAAGCTTTTGTAAAATTTCTTGTTCTATAATGACCAATAAACGCTTTTTCATGTGTAATACTTTTTGGTCTGCAAGGATTTATCCATTATAATTCTTTACAATTGAGCTTAGTACTTTTAAATTTAGGCTAGTTTTTCTTTATTAACTTCAAAGCAAACCACAAAACCAAATTTATTGTGGGGTGAGAACTATAGGCAATGGGTGATAGAGGAAAAAGTGCTTCTAGAAGTCTACTTCTCAACCTTCATATGCTAGAAGGGAAAAATAATTAAAGTATTTTCAGCATGAAAAGACCTGTTTTTCTATCAAAAATATAAATTTTCATGAATTCTGAAATTAAACAGAGAATTTAGAGAAAATAAATCTAAAAAAATTAATTTAGTTAAAAATTTACAAGAAGATTTTTGATGTGCTCTTTTGACTGATAGGTAATAATTGAACTAGATGGCAATGCTGGGTTCGGCTAGCTAATAGGCTTCGTGGGCTAGCATATAGAGTACTCTGAGTGGACTCGTTTAGAATGTCTAGAAAAAAGGACTTAACAGTATATCATTGTAAAGGAACAAGAGAGTTGAGTGAGAGGAAGAGAGCGCCGTGGGTTTTTGCCAAGGAAAAAGTCTTCGTGGTTTGGGGAAAAAATGAATGAATGTGCGGTGAGTGTTGTAAATACTACTCTTTCGTTCTATGTTTTATGATAGAAAGAAAATGTCTTGTGCAAAAAGATACGAAGATATAGATGTTGAACGCACAGCGTAATTAGTATTCCATATTAATCATTAAAATCTGAAAACTTTACTTTAGAAAAACAAATGCACAAACATTTTTGCAAGTTTCAAATCTTACTTTGATTGTATAAGATTGTGTTCAAGTAACAAAAATCAAATCAAAATACAACTGAATAAAGATATATGTAAACACAATTTGTTTCTATCAAGCCATTAGGCGAATGGAAGGACTTCTATTCCCTATTTTAATTTTCACAATTCCAACATCTAGTTGGATGTCCCATTAGGCATGGTCCTGAACCAACAAGCTTTCAATGGTTCTTGAACATTATAAGAATTTTTACTAAAATAATCTCCAATAAAGGATTCAAACCTAGATGTACTGAGAGAGTAGAATACGGTTGTGTTGTCTTGAAACATGGGCAAATATATCTTATTACTCATGCCTCTAGCCACATGCACTTCGGTGAAAGACCCCCCTGTACTGAGATACATCATTTTATTTCCTAAGCTTCTCACTCTATCCCAAGCCACCTTCCAAAGTTTTCCACCTTTTTTCTTTGACAAATTGGAGATCCTCACTTCAAAAACATAAATTGGTGTCTTATTCTCTTTGACAATGAACACCACATACAGTTTGCCCTCATCACTTTCCACCAAGTACTTTATAGATCTTGAAACATCCATTTCATTTGGAAAGGGAGTTTTGGAAGAATATACAATCAATGTAGATGGGTCAGCAGTTGGATCAAAAACTCCCAAATTTCCTTCAATATCCAAGCAATAGCATAGCCCTCTGTATAAAACCAGATTGGGAGTTGAAAGGTTTCGCCCATTCCAATCACAATAAGTCCAATCTTTGTCTCCACGTCTAAGAAAGCCAAACGTCTCTTTGTCAATAATTCCAAGAATGAAGCAATCCAAAGAAGTTGGGGGAGAGGAGAAACACATTGCTTGCAATCCGTACCCCATCTCAAATTTAGGAAGATCAATCTTTTCTTTTGTGAAAAGATTGAAGAAAAAAATGCCAAGGTCACAATTTCGAGTTAAGAGCAACCAACCATATTTTGAGAAGTGGATACGTGCATGGTATAGTATTGGAATATCTATGCAGTGAACTCCATAGTAAGTAGGATGATGAAATTTGCATTCATTGTTGAACACTGACAACAAACATGGACAAAGAGAATGAGGGGATTCGATTAGAAGTGACACTTTTCGAATAAGATAGGTGCTTGATCGCCATGATTTGCATATTGCTCGAAAGGTAGTGAAGTCTCCGATAAAGAGGTGCGATGATACCATGCATAAAATCTCAAGTGGAAGGTCAGACCATGATCTCTTTGGCTCTTCAAGTTTTTCACTCATTTGTTTGCAAATCAACATATAAGTTGCACCTAAATAAGAAGTTATATTCAAAACTTCAATTGCAAAAAGAGGAACACAAACACATATAAGAAAAACTATCATACCATTTATATGTTGAAGTTAATAGAGAAAAAAAGGGTAGAATAAAGACACTACAAAAAAGATGATTTAATACAACTATACTCCCAAATAAAATAACCAACAACTAGAATTGTTTAACTATAACGTCTTGTTTTCTAGAATTTCGAATTCATTGTGTTTATACTCTTTTCATTGAAGAATAGTCCCATAAGAAAAAGAATGAGAAGAACGATAAGAAGAAAAAGAATTAATGAGAGGAAACAAGATTAACAACTTACCAATGAACTTTGGGAGTTAGGAGTTTGGTTTGTAGGCCTTGTATGATGAGGAGTAGGACCAAGAGATAACCAAATAAAAATTAGAAGCTCTAGCCAAATAACAATAATTTGTGACAAATTTTACTTTATCAAAATATGTACAAACTCTACCTTTTTATAGATAAGTTGACGAAAGAAAAACCTCGCAAGGATAAGGAATCCTTGTTCAACTCGTACACGGGATCCTTGTTTGACTCGTAAAAGAAAATTAATTGGGAGTCAGTAAAAATTTAAGTGTAATACGTCATTCCAGAACACTCCCACAGCGGAAGCGACTCCTACAACGCGCCGCCCCCACCTGGAACTCTTCTTAGTAAGAAACGCGCCACAGCTCGCGAACAGACTAAACGCGTTCACCCACGAACGCCATTGTCAAATCCTATCTCTGTTCCCCGTCTCTCGTCTCTCGTCCCAATGCTCTCCTTCCTCTCAAAAAATCCTAAATCCTAACCCTAGCCCTTGATTTCTCATGGAGCTCGTCGAACCCTTCGACGACCCCAGGGTCTTATTCTCGGACCCAGACGTCATTTGATGGTTCCTTTTATAACCTACAGACCCTTGACCTTTTTCTTTTCTTGTTTTGTGTTTTTGTATTCCCACTTGAAGGCTACGGAGGGCTCTCTGGAGGATCTCGGGGTCGGGATTCGTGGGAGGTCGCCGATTTTGGCGAGTCAGTGAGCCGCTTCATGCTATCCTCTAAGAAAGACTCCAAGCCAGCTCAAGAGCTGAGCAATGGCTCAGCTTCCGCTTCGGCTTTGTTTTCTTCTTCATCGACTTCTTCGGCTACGAATTCGTCGTCGGTTGGAGAAAAGGATGCCTCCGACGATGTAATCAATCAGGTCGATCAGTTCCTTTGCGAAGCTCTGCAGAATCCTCGTGAGCGCTTGTCAAGTAAGCCAGTGACTTGGATTTTCGTTTGCGTTTTTGTTTTCGTCAGTATTTTGTGCGTAGATTGCTGGAAGTTCTATTGAAGCTGTTATTTTATGGGGTTTTCGAGCCATTAGTTTTGTTTTATTTCTGGATGATGTAGTTAGTGTAAAATTGATCAGTGCTGTGTCGGCTGCGATGCTGTTTGTGATCAGTATGTAGGATTTTGGGCTCTCTATAGCTCGTGTTAGTGAGTTAAATATATGATATTAAATGGTGAAGGGTAATTTTATAAGTTTCTACTGAGGCGTGCATATATTGCATCTGTCTGTGTATAGGGATGCTGTGTGGTTTCTTTAAGAATTATGTGACATACGGGGCCTGCTTTATTAGATTAAGATTAAATTTTGGGCAATTAATATGACTGGAGGTGTTTGATATAGAGTCGGTTAGTTGATTCTGGTTATTGTGGTCTGCTAATAATGTGTCTTCTGGAGTTGGGACTGCAACTCTGGCATGTGAGCTTCTCCTTCGGTAGGTGATGTAAACTGGATCATTATGCTTCAACCAGTGTAGGATGTACTGTAATTTTGACATGATGTGTCTAGTTGGCGGAGAAGCAGCTTCTCATTCATGTCTGTTGGGGTGTATCTCACTTTGATGTCTTCTGATCATAGCATTACTTTTAATCTGACTAGTGTAATTTGTGATGTACTAAATCTAGATGACACCTCTCCCATTCCTAGAATGGGGCAGTGGATGAGGTCGTGGATTCAAGAGCTACCGAGTGCTTCTGCAGCTTTGCGTCTGAAATAGTTGTGTTGAGTTTGTGGGTATTGTCAAGATTATTGTTGTTGTCTGCTCAAGGATTTATTAATTCATTGAAAACTAACTGTAGGTGAAGTCAAAAGTTCTTGACAGGTTGAACTGAAGTGAGGGTTTTATTTGAAGAAGTTATTATTATTATTATTATTATTATTTAAAAAAAAAAGAAAAAAAAAAAAGAAAAAAGGAAAGCCAAGTAAATTCGGGTGTCAAAACAAATTTTGTTGCTTTTATGAAGTGAGCTTACTCTTAAGAATATGTGATGGCACGAGCCCTTGGTAGTTCGGTGACACTTGGGGAATTTACACGAGTGGCTGGGGTTTGAGCCTCCCCCTCCCTAATATGATCGCCTATAAACCCCCCTTCCCCTCCCCAAATAAAAAAATAAAATAAAATTAAAGGAAATGTGTGGTGAAAAGTAATGTTGTAGGAGTATAAAAAGAAGTTGTAGTGCTTGTGTGACGGCTGGCCTGGAACATTGTGGCAATGTTAAAAATTGAAATGACCTTCCAGGAGGCCATTGAATGGATGGTCAATTTTGGTAGAATAGGAATATAACTTCTGATGGTACAAAAAGAATATAACCGTTATTTAAATGTGTGTGGAAATTTGAGTGGCAATATCCCATTCTTGTGAGGATGTCAGAAGAAGATTTTATGAATGTTGAAAGCCAAGTGAACAGTTAGGAGAAAGATGAGAAGATTAGATATTTAAGCTATCAATTTCAGAAGGATAGCGTGAGTCAAAAGATGAGATAAATATTCTTCCTTGTGGGGAAAAAGAAGCTTATCTACTAGGAATAATGTAAAATTCGCTTAGTTGATGGGCTGGCTCTTGGCATTTTTGAACTCTTCTCCAATTGTGTATATGTTTGTGATTGCCAACTTTTCTATTGTGTTGTGGTTTTGAGCATTATGTATATATATGTTTTGATATTCTAGTGTTCTAGAATGCTTTGAATTTAGAATTGTAATTAGATGTATTGATTACCATTGCCTTTCATCTTCTCACCAATTAAGACTTCATTTTCTTTGATCAGTTTTGTGGATGGAGCAAGATGCTGAGAAGTTTATTCGTGATCCTGCTCGGCAGCAGTTTGAATTCCCACAGCTGCCTAGATCCTATTTACGGTTGGCTGTGCACCGTGTGGCACAGCCGTACTCTCTGCAGTCAGTGGTTTTATTGGACAATAGTCTGCCTGATGGTTCAGGTCCCAGAATTATTGTTCGCAAGACATTTGAGTGCCGGCTTCCACAGGTCTGGCTACTTGATATCCCTAGAAATTTACCATCTGAAGAGAGTGGTGTTATTAAGGTTGAAATCAAACAGAGACCACAAAAGCGGTCACAGAATGTCAACAATGCAAATTCAAACTCTTTTAAGACAGCCAATTCCAAAAGTGTGGAGGAAAGAAAAGAGGAGTATAACAAGGCTCGTGCCGGAATATTCATCAAGTGAAACAATTCGAAAAACAAGAGAGAAGAAGCGTGCAGCACAAACTGTAGATGTGAGGCTGGGAGGCAACAATGATGGGATTAGGGCCGACATGGACCAATTCAACCTGAACATGGCACAAGTTCAGGAACTTGTGACTTTTGAAGATTCCATAGTTCCTGCAGCGGAGAAAGAATCTGCGAGGTTTGATTCAGGAATTGGTGAATGCATCAGATCGTGCAACTAACGCCTTGCACAAGGCCAGGTTGTCTCTAAAAGCAATGAATCCGCTCTCACTGGTATGGATGCTAATGCTACAACATCAATTTCTAAGAAACTTAGTGGACATGGATGTTGAGGATTCATTTCCTGAAATTATTGACGTGGAACCAGAGTTTGATGATGAGTGAGCTTAAGGTGATGAGCTTAAGGTTTCAGTGATTTATCTTATTAAGAGACTAGAAAGGTCGAGTATAAAGGACTACTTGCATTCTATAAAGGCTAAAACAATCAAATTGTAATTTATATTAGGCGCTTATTAGTGTATATAATCCAAAATGTAAGACTAAAAAAGCTATGTATATTTCATTTCTCTATTATTTCCAAATTCGTATCTTTCCTTATATCAATTTTGTGTTTCTTTCTTTCACCTTTTTGCCATTATTATTTTGTAACCCTTTAAAGATTGTGCATTCACTCTTGTAGTATTGGTGGATTAAGTATGTCCTAACTGCATTTGCCTCAAACAAGAAAAGTTACTTATTTGTGGCAGATGACTTTATTTGGAGAATAATTTGATTGAATGAGAACCAAAAAAATAGATGTTTGTGAATAGAATATCTGAAAAGTTATAAAAAAAAAAACTGTTAAGGTGTTTGACAAAAGAAAATAGACTTCTTGGAAAGTTGTCATTTTATATTACAAGATTTTTGATATTATTGAAAGCATAAAATCTCTCCTCATATTGTTGAAATCCAAATTTTAAATAAATATTATCTTTAATTTAGACATGACCTTTTTAAGAACAAAATGTCCTATCTTCCTGTAAACTATTAGGAGTTGCTATTTTACAATTTCTGGTTGGACTAAAAAAGAAAAAAGAAAAAAGAAAGATACAATACAACCTCATAATTTTTGGGTATTTCGGTAATTGCAAGCATGCAAGTCTAATAACTCTGGAGCACGCATGCACACCTTTTACCCTCCGGATCAAAGTCCATTTCTTTGCAGGGCAAGCATTCTTGTCGGATCAAGCCACCTGAAAGTTTAGGCCGTCAGCTTTGGACTATGTCCATTTGCTTGAATTGGCATCCCCTGGAGTGGGTCCTACGTATAGGCTTGTTTCTTGGCTAGAATAGTTTGCACTCCCTTAAGGGGGCTCCTCGAGTGTTTCCTATGGGTCAATTGGATCAACAACTTGTATTTTCAAACATTGTTGGACTCTCGGAGTTGTCTGCTAGTCTAAACTAGTTGAAAATGTTTGCATTTGAAGAACATCTGCATCGTGTCTGGTGATTTGTTCCCTGATTTAAACATACACGAAGACTAAGAACAGGAACGATAACTTGTTTTAGTTGTAGACCTTTGCTTCTACTTCTTACGATACTGCATCGAAACATGGTCAACAACGGGTCAAAATTTGGACCAGCTCAATTCTCTGTGTTCTTGTTCTTATTTTCATCATCCCCTTATTGGCCAACGACGTTGTTTTTTTTTTTTTTTCAAAGGTTAGCTTTGAGTTTTGATAACTGTCTTCTCTCTAAAATTGTTGATTTGTATTGATTTTTAAAATTGAGAAGAAATAATGATAGATTACTCTACAATGGTACCGAATTCTTTATGTTGACTTTGAAGTTATTTAAAAATTGATAAATATGAAGAAAAAATAATTATTATTTTTGCTTTATTTTCTATTTATATGATCTGCACTTAAAAATTATGCTTTTAACGATTTACCACATGTTACTTTTAAAATATTGTTTACTCCCAAAACTAATAATTTGTTACGGTATATCCATTTTTATTTTTATACAGATACCCAATTTACACACTTCAAATGTTTAACGTAAAACCTCTTAAACTTAAACATGAGTATTAGCAAGATTGAATTCTTTTTTGATCTTTTGTTGTTGTTGATTTTTTTTTAAATATCTTTTGTTATTTGGGTGATCCGAATAAAACGTTATCCGTAAAAGCCAATCTACAAGCCAGTCCAAACCAAAAAAACCCATTATCAGGCCCTGCCCAACTACCCTGTATAAAATCATAATATTTTCGCCCGCGGATGGCGAGCAACATTATCAAGGAGCCTAAAAAAATTGCAACTTATTATATATGCCTTGCCACATGCAAGTATAAAGTGCCAAGATCGATCTTTGGAACAAGAGAAAAAATAATAATATTCCTTTAAACTCAATTTTAAGTCTTTAGTTTTCCTTTTTGTGACATCACATAACATAAAGCCACTGCCTGAAAGTGTAATTTCTTACTTCTTTCACTTCCTACATTACCCCCACACGTCTTTGCAAAGCAAATAATTTCTTATAAGACATCATGCCACTTTAACTATAAATTATGTTCAAGGAAGCTCACTACATTTTAACATATAAATTTTAAGATGGAGAGAGTATTTAATAGAATTAAAAATAGCAACAAATGCAGCAATTTAGTCATAGATGGCGGCATCCCATTGTATGTACAAGAAATGAATAGATATGAAAATAAACAAATGTCAATAGTTAAAATATATTTACATCAAAAAACCATTCCAAATTCATATTCGGTTTCTTAGAGACTTTATAAAGAGGACATATTTGAGAGTCCAAAATAGGTAATTTAAATACATATTCATATTCCCAATTGGAATAGCGTAGACTTTGTTTATTTGGAACTCACTTTGGCATCTGTTCTTTACTATTTAAACAACCAGACATGTCACGTAAAATGTATGTTTATTGCACTGTCTAAATTATGATTTATCTGTCAGTGCTATAAACGTTCGGTTTTTTGAGTTCTTTCAGGTTGGTCGGCTAGATTGTAGGATGTTTTAATAATTTCAAATCTTTGTTTAAAATTCCACAACCTTCAATGTGTGCCTTTAGATTTTATACAATCGATAACAGAAAACGAGCACTTGTGAGCCGATTGCTTCAATATGCTCTTGTACATCAAGTGCTGGGAACCCCATTTGATGAAATCACCATCAATCGCATAGTGGAAGGCAACCCGTATTTGGTAAGCACTCCAAATTTATTAAGTGTTGGCCCAATTTCTTTGTGCTTTTATTTTAGTTTTAATTTGAAAAAATTTGAGATGCTTACCAATAATAGGTGTTTTCATTTGTGTTTCTTGGGGATTTTGGTACATTTCAAATTCAGGTAATTTTTACATGAACTCACGTAGTTATTAATGTCAATTTTTTGTTGCTTATTGTTAAGTACACCAGTCCATTCCAAGGAGAATAAAGTGGAATCATCCGGAAAAGGCAAACATCTGTTAAAATTTGTTAAAGAAGAAAGAAAATTTAAATGGCTTTGGTTGCTAATTTAGTAGTAATTGAAGAATGAGATCCATATTTAAAGATAGGATCCTGTAAAGATTTAATCCTTTGATAAGAAAATCCTATTTGCAGATATTGGTGCCTGAAAGAAGCATATGTCAAAGCCATAGGGAGTGGCCTGGCCTATGGGTTGGACAAAGTTGAGTGTCATAACACTAGGTGGACCAACATATCGGTCAAAATTAATGGGGAGGATATGAAGGAGTGGGGATTTTGGCCTTTTGAGTTCCATTTGATGTTATATTGCAGTTTATAGAATAGAGTATGACATGAAAGTTAAGACATTGGTCCTTAATTTTTTGCCACAGAGAGAGAGAAAGAGATACATCGGAAGTTGTCTATTTGATTCCATTTTCCTTCATCAATCCAGAGGCCAGGATGGATTACGTTATTCTACATGAAGTGTTGTAATTTGCTATCTGATGGTTTTAAATTCACCAATCCCTTCGTGTAATTGAATTTATGCATTTGGTAAAAGAAGATGTAACTTCAATGATGAACCGGTGGTCCACGTTTGCTATATGTAATGGATTCAATTGTGAACACTTGATTGTAGCGCCCTCACGAGCACACACATTAATATTGACATTTTAGGAGGGAATGGCAGAACTGTTTATTTGTTCGTTTGCCTTTAATAACGGCTTTTAATGGATTTACAAGCATTGATTGCAAGAGGACCCCCCAAGATCAGCCTGTGAGATTTACAAGATAACATTAAAGAGGACCGAGTTTAATGAAAAGGAATATCATCTGGGTTTTCATCTTCCAAATGTAGGTTTTTCCTTGGAACAACTAATTTCAGTCTTATGTAGAGAGACTCATGAAAGATGAAAAGAACACAAAATGAAATTGAAGTTAAGGGCACGATTACTGGGAAGTCACTGGTATTGCATTTGCATTGTTAAAGAAAGGCTTTTTATCCAAAGTTCATACCCCTAGGTAAACTATTTCTCAAAAATTTATGACTTCTCAAGAAATGAAGTTATCTGTAAATACATAATTGTATCAATTTTTATTTTTAATTTTATTTTAAAAAGAGTTTATAAGAATGGGGGATAAAAGAGTCCCTGCTTTTGGCTAAATGGCTTAATAAGGGTACTGGAAAGCTAACACCTGCAGTCCCACGCTTTTGAGAAGAAAAAGGGGTCTAGAAAACAAATATCTAAATACAGGGTTAAAAAATTTTAAAAATAAAATAAAACAATCATCTCTACTATTTTCATTGTTTGAATGGTTAAATAAATGGTACTAGGGAAAAAGAGGTCAAGGATGTAATCATTGACATCTACACGACTTTGGGAAAGGATGACCTTAAAGGTTTGTATTTATACTTATTTAAATGGCTTTGAAGTAGACATTCCAGCATATAAAGTGAGCAAAGTGAATTCCGGCAGCTATCAATTAGAATCATAGGGATTCATGTGCAAGTAATTTGTCAATTTACAAGCAAATAGTTGAAAAACTTGAAGAGCCAAAGAGGTCATGGTCCAACCTGCCACATGAGATTCTATGCATAATGTCATCACATCTCTTTGTTAGGGACTATGCAACCTTTCCATTATGTGCAAATCATAACAATTACACACCTCTCTTATTCTACCAGTGTCACTCCTAATGGATTCTCCTCTTTTTTTTTTTTGTTTCTATTTGCCGTATGTGGACTACAATAAATGTAGGACTGTCCTTTTTTTCGATTTATTTCTTGGCATATATAGACGAAGGGCTGTCCTTTTTTTTTATTCACTATTTTTTATTTTTTAAAGAGCTAATTATTCCATGATAATTATGATAACTCACATATGGCTGAAATATCCTTAAAAGTTGGAACTTAGAATGTACTGATAACTCCAACCGACACCAAATTGTGTCAGAGTTTTAGATTCAGTCTTTCTCTTTGCTTCTCCGTTTAACCTTAAACTTGGCCAACCAGTCTGCATGCTCAAAGGAACGACATATCTTTTTTGGCTCCTGTCTTTTTTTTGACATGATGAAAATGTTCGTTCTTTTTTTTTTTTTTTTTTTTTCCTTTTGTTCCTTCCATTTCCCTTGCTCTGTTAAATACATATGGTCTTTATTTGTTCTCTTTTTGCTCCCATCCCCATTTTGATTGTTAATTCTATACCTTGCATATTTTCTTTTCTTTTCTTTTTTTGCTTTTATTTGTTTAATTTATGCCTTTTTTTTTTTTTTTTGGTTCCCGTTTCTTTTCGATTTGTTTTAATCTTCGGCGGTCTCAGTGGTGTTGGGGGTAGGTGGGAAATTGGCCCGGTGAAGATAGGGGTGGGGGAAAGGGTGTCTGGGATTCGTAATTTCATTAATGTTAGATAGGGCCAAACTGAATGGGTTTGCTGCGTTTTGGCAAGCTTCTTCGTAAAGGCCCAATATAATGGGCGTGCAAGGGAAGACCCCTTTAAGGGCATTTGAAACCTAATTTAGTGTTGAATTGTAGGGAAATATTAAACAAAAACTCTCCCGTTGGAGAACAACACTTATATCATAAAATTGGACAATTTATCTTCACTTCAAGAATCTAATAAATAATCCTTAAAAGATGAAAAAAAATTGAGATTGAACTATAAAAAACATTGAACAAGAAGTTTCCTATTGAAAAATAATGTAGTACCTGCCTCCTAAAAGGATGCAAACATCCTTCGTGATAATTCTTTTGCAAGTATATAAGTCAAAAGTCATTAGATATGCTTATAACAATACAAAGTGTTGTTTATAATTTAATTTCTCCAAATGAGAAATATATTAACTTATCAGTTCTTTACTCTTATCCTCATCCCCCATGTACTTGAACTTTAGTTTTCTCTTGGTTCTTGTGTCAAGCCTAGGGAGACTTAATGAAAGAGCTAAGCTCATTTGGTTAAGTTACCATATTAGTTATTATTAAATTTGTTTCAATGAATTAAGTAGTTTTGGAGGAATATTCAAAACCTAGTTTTTAAAAGTTCAAAACCTACTAGTATTAGGCTAACACCTAACCCAATATGACTGGGTTTCATATTCTTATCATAAGTGGGTTATGATGATTTCAGGCCCAATAATATGGGAATCCAAAAACATACTTGTACTGAGCTAAATTTCAGGTTATATATTAAACAGGAGGAAAGGAAGACATTATATCTTGTTAAAAGATTAAAACCTAAGCTATAACATCTATTAATGAGAGTTTTGCGTTTGACTTTTCTATTGTAGGAAATTCATGTGTTGAAAATTTGTTCGATATGGAATTGTTTCTTAACACTTAGTAATTGAGCACACCCATAACTTTTTAGGTGTGATACCTTGTTTTTCTCTTCCTACTGGTGGAGCTGCAATCTCTTCTCTACTCTTTAACATGATTTACTGAAGTGTGCTACTTTTGACATAACATAGATATTCTTTTTTATCATTAACAAACGTTGAAATGGCGGGTTTATGTTTTTAGGTTCAAAGGACCTCATATCACCCAATTTGTCTTTCTTTGCTCCACTCTACTTCCATAGATTCTTATTTTATTCTTAATATTTCGACATAAAATGAAAGTTAGGGTCTTAAGTGTAAAAACAACCTTAGTAATTTAGTTTTTAGTTTAAACATTTTATATATTACAGTTCAATTATTGAGTGAGAATTTGAGTGCATACATGAGTGGTACTGAAATAATAGCTTAATGATTAAGTATATTATATTATCAATTTAAGTTTTCCAAATAACCCTTGATTGACATAATATTAAACCCATTCTTCCACAACCTTTTGTACGTTTTCAAAAATCACCCAGCATGGTTTTGGTCCAAGATGCAGTACTCTTAGGTGTTGTCCTTCCTAAAATTGGTAACTACAAATTTTGGCTCCTAATCCAAAATGGTTTTATCAAAATAGGATGACTTAACATTACATGTCCCCCTACCCGAAGAACTTATTACTGAAGTATATGTGCTACAAGCATTGTTGCTCCATTTGTTTCATCTGCGCACCTATGTTGCATGTCATGCATGTGTCTAGGGACTCAATACAACATGCCAAAATCTTTTGAATTGGGCTTTTCAGTTAAGCCCAAATTTTCTTATAGTGGGCCTCATTCGTGGTCTCAATCAACTTTGTTAGCAACCTATCACTGCCTATGGAGCCCGAGAAGACCCAGTTCAAGAGGCCATGTTGGTTGATTCAAGTATTCTTAGGTGTTGTCCTTTCTAAAATTGGTAACTACAGATTTTGGCACCTAATCCAAAATGGTTTTGTAAGAATAGGACGACTTAACATTATGCATTGCCCCACCCGAAGAACCTATTACTAAAGTATACGTGCTACAAGCGTTGTTGCTCCATCTGTTTCATTTGCACACCTATGTTGCATGTCGTCCATGTGTTTAAGGACTCAATACTACATGCCAAAATCTTTTGAACTGGGTTTTTTAGTTAAGCCTAAATTTCCTTATAGTGGGCCTCACTCGTGGCGTCAATCAACTGTGTTAGCAACCTATCATTGCCCATGGAGCCCAAGAAAATCCAGTTCAAAAGGCCATATTGGTTGATTCAAGTACTCTTAGGTGTTGTCCTTCCTAAAATTGGTAACTACATATTTTGGCTCCTAATCTAAAATGGTTTTGTCAGAATAGGATGACTTAACATTACATGTCCCCCCACCCGAAGAACTTATTACTGAAGTATACATGCTACAAGCGTTGTTGCTCCATCTGCTTCATCTGCGCACCTATGTTGCATGTCGTCCATATGTCTAGGGACTCAATACAACATGCCAAAATCTTTTGAACTGGGCTTTTAGTTAAGCCCAACTTTCCTTATAGTGGGCCTCACTTGTGGCCTTAATAAACTCTGTTAGCAAACTATCATTGCCCATGGAGCCTAAGAAGACTCGATTCAAGAGGCCATGTTGGTTGATTCAAGTATTCTTAGGTGTTGCCCTTCATAAAATTGGTAACTACAGATTTTGGCTCCTCATCCAAAATGGTTTTGTCAGAATAGGACGACTTAACATTACATGTGCCCTCATCTGAAAAACTTATTACTGAAGTATATGTGCTACAAGCATTGCTACATCATCTGCTTCACCTACACATTTATGTTGCATGTTGTCCACATGTTTAGGGACTCAATACAACATGCCAAAATATTTTGAATTGGGCTTTTTAGTTAAGCCCAACTTTCCTTATAGTGGGCCTTACTCGTGACCTTAATTGACTCTGTTAGTAGCCTATCATTGCTCAAGGAGTATGGGAAGACCTAGTTCAAGAGGTCATGTTGGCTAATTCAAGTACTTTTAGGTGTTGTCCTTCTTAAAATCGGTAACTACGAATTTTGGCTCCTAATCCAAAATGGTTTTGTCAAAATATAAGGACTTAACATTACACGTCCCCCCACTCTAAGAACTTATTGCTAAAGTATACGTGCTACAAGCGTTGCTACTCCATTTGTTTCACATGCACACCTATGTTGCATGTTGTCTACATGTCTAGAGACTTAATACAACGTGCCAAAATATTTTGTATTGGGCTTGTTAGTTAAGCCCAACTTTCCTTATAGTGGGCCTCACTCGTGGCCTTAATTGACTTTATTAGCAGCCTATCATTGCCTAAGGAGCTTAGGAAGACCCAATTCAAGAGGCCATGTTGGCTAATTCAAGTACTCTTAGGTGTTGTCCTTCCTAAAATCGGTAACTACAGATTTTGGCTCCTAATCCAAAATGATTTTGTCAGAATAAGAGGACTTAACATTACACGTCCCTCCACCCGAGGAACTTATTACTAAAGTATACTTGCTACAAGCATTGCTGCTCCATCTGCTTCACTTGCGCACCTATGTTGCATGTCATCCACATGTCTAGGGACTTAATACAACATGCCAAAATCTTTTGAACTAGGCTTTTCAATTAAGCCAAGTTTCCCTAGAGTTGGTCTTACTCGTGGCCTGAATCGATTCTATTAGTAGTCTATCATTGCCCAAGGAGCCCGAGAAAACCTAGTTCAAAAGGCTTTGTTGGTTGATTCAAGTACTCTTAAGTGTTGGCCTTTCTAAAATCCAAAATGGTTTTGTCAGAATAGGAGGACTTAACATTACATGTCCCTCTACCCAAAGAACTTATTGCTGAAGTATACATGTTACAAGTGTTGCTGCTCCATATGCTTTACCTGCGCACTTATGTTGCATGTTGTTCATGTGTCTAGGGACTCAATACAACATGCCAAAACCTTTTAAATTGAGCTTTTCAGTTAAGCCCAAGTTTCTTTATAGTGAGCCTCACTTGTGGCCTTAATCAACTCTCTTAGCAGCCTATCACTGCCTAAAGAGCCCGAGAAAACCCAGTTTAAGAGGCCATGTTGGTTGATTCAAGTACTTTTAGGTGTTCTCCTTCCTAAAATCAGTAACTATAGATTTTGCTCCTAATCCAGAATGGTTTTGTCAAAATAGGATAATTTAACATTACACGTCCCCCCACCCGAAAAACTTATTACTGAAGTATATGTGCTATAAGCATTGCTACTCCAACTGCTTCACTTACACACCTATGTTGCATGTCGTCCACGTGTCAAGGGACTCAATAAAACATGCCAAAATCTTTTGAACTTAGCTTTTTAGTTAAGCCCAACTTTCCTTATAGTGGGCCTCACTTGTGGCCTTAATCGGCTCTGTTAGCAGCCTATCATTGCCCAAGGAGCTAAGGAAGACCTAGTTCAAAAGGCCATGTTGGCTGATTCAAGTACTCTTAGGTGTTGTCCTTCCTAAAATTGGTAACTACAGATTTTGACTCCTAATCCAAAATTCAGAATAAGAGGACTTAACATTACATGTCCCCCACCCAAAGAACTTATTACTGAAGTATACATGCTATAAGTGTTGCTACTCCATTTGCTTCACCTGCGCACCTATGTTGCATGTCGTCCATGTGTTTAGGGACTCAATACAACATGCCAAAATCTTTTGAATTAGGCTTCTCAGTTAAGCCCAAATTTCCTTATAGTGGGCCTCACTCGTAATTGACTATGTTAGCAACCTATCACTGTCCAAGGAGCCTGGGAAGACCCAGTTCAATAGGCCATGTTGGCTAATTCAATGGCCTTCCTCGGCTCCACTTTGTGGCATGAATGAAGAAGCAGAACTATTATATGCTTATTGTGTGGTTGTGAGTTGCTAATTTTTAAATTTCATTAGATTTGGATATTTATTTAGAATAAATTTTGAAAAACAATTTGACTCATCACCCTAAATATTAAAAAAAAATAAGAGTGAGAATTCTAAGTTCCACGTTAAGCATAAAATGTTAGCTTCACATATTTAGTAGTTGTTGTCTCATTAACCTAACATTATTGTTAACTTAAATATATATATACATATAATGATACAATTGTTGATTCAATTATTAATATATACAGGTATATAAGACATACATACACAATCTCTCTCTCTCTCTCTCTCTCTCTCTCTCTCTCTATCTATCTATCTATATATATATATATACACACACACACACACATATATGTATATAATATTTATGTAATTATTTTTTTTTTTTACATACATAGATAATAGATAGATTAAATTATTACTATTTATATGGAAAAAAAAGGGTATTCAAGATACGGAAGTTTTTTTTTTCCTCATGTTAAATTAATTGAACTTAATGGAACTCATTTCTCATGCAATTAGATTGGAGGTCGTAACAGGGTCTTTCGCATATTCTCTAACTTGTTCAGCTGATTGTATATAAGCTTTTATATGCAATTTTCATGAATTAAAAAACCCAATTTCTTTTCTAAGTGCGCCTTTTTTCATGAGACTGCGATTTCGTTGTTTTACTTGCGTGCTTAACCATAAGACATAAACACTATACCCACACGTAGCGGGAAAGTAACTTCACCGTCCAACTGAGACGTCTTATCACTCGATCGATTAGCCAGACTCGACAAGCAAACTCTTGAAAAAAGGTCAGTTTTCAAGACATGTAATTGGTTGCTGGCTCTTTGTTATCTTGATTTCCCGTGGCTGAGGATCTGTACGGACTTTTTGGTGCCGTAGTCCTTTTGTTTTTCTCTCGAAAAAAGTTCACTTATCCAAACAGAAATGAAAGAAGAAAGAGAGTCATCATGTCAAACGGGAACCATGGAACTTCGTGGCACGTTGGAGTCAGTCCGGTTCAGGCACTTAAGGCGCTACCGTGTTTTGAATGATCAAAATCTAACCATCTCCAAATGGAGAAGTCAATGGAGAAGGTGGCGGTCATAAAGGCAACGAGCCGATGATGTGACAATGAGAACGTTGATCAACACAAGCTCCTTCTCTCTCTTTTTCTTCCTTTAGACTGTTGCTTCTCTTGGTTGCAGCAATGCTGGCTCTGTCGTGATCAACAGTTACTTTTATTCATTCTTTTTTGAGCATTCTTTTTTTTTTTTTTCCTTCAAAGAAGTAACCGTAAAAAAAATATTTTTATGATTATTTGAAGCTGTAGGTTGACATATGAAAACTCTTGGAAAACACCAGCAACGAAGGCATAGTGTTGTTATCTTGATGAAGTTATGTCATGATGCTAAGTATTTGTATTTGTATTTGTATGTGATTTACTGAGGGATTAAAAAAAAAAAAGGAAAAAAAACACTAAAGTTGTATAGAATAAAAAGTAGGTAAGCCACACATTCTAAAAATATACTGAAAAATTGAACTAATTCAAAATCCTACTAAAATTTTACTTTTACCTTTTTAATTGCTTTTAATTTGTAGAGTAAATCCATTTTAATGTGTCCATACCAATGCCACAGACCTAAATAATCTTGATTTCAATTTTGAACCAAGTTATCATAAAGTACACGTAAGATCTAATTATGTGAATTATGAATAAAGTTAAATTGAGCATAACGTCGGTAAGGTTTAACAAATGAGTCAAAATTCAGATTATGTCAAATTGTAGTTCTTGTTCATGTTATACCACTAAATAATAGATCTCATATTAATATGAGATCATTAAATAACCATTTAACATGTACACTCATCTGTTGCATTTGATATAACACTTTGATTTTGAATACACTTCATGGATGACCTCTATGTCAGTCAAGCAAAAAATTGTTTACAATTTGACATCGACAAATTACAGTCCAAACTTCATTCCTCACAAATAAATTTGTACATTTTTTACGTCATTCTAAACCATTTCAGCAATGAAAAATACCAAAACCTGCTGATTTTGCTACACTGTTCTAACATCGTCGTTCTTATAACTAAATTTTTTATAAAACAACCCTATCAAAACACACGTATATTGAGTCAAGTAGAATGTATGGGAAGTCAAAAACGTGATCACCTAAAAGATGAGTTGGTCTAGAATTTTCCAATACTGTTCAATTTGCCGTTCTCTTCACAAAAAATGACGACCTAAGATGGTGACAATCAGCCTTTTTGTAGACACAACTTAAGTTTTCAAGCTCTTTGGGCAGAGCTTAATCATAGAAAACGACTCCTCTAGTCTACATGTACAATCAGTGGGCCAATAGTCCCCCAGACAAATAACAAAGGGCCAATAGGCAACAACTCTAGACTTAATCAGATAGACACCAATAATTTTGATTATAGCTTGTCAAAGAATCAAGCGGTTGCTTGTTCAACCCAACCTATTTCCCACTTGATTTATTTATGTTCAAGTTGACAAAAGAATTTAGCAGCCATCTTTTTTCTGGCTGTCATATAACTCCCAAGCCCCAGTAAGCCTATAACTTAATGTTTAACTTACATGAGAACTGGTTGTTTAATTTCAAATTATTTTAATAGCTGTATATTATTGTCTGAAACTTTTATCTTGGCGTTATTGTTTATCAGATGGAGTAGATTGGGCTCTTCGAAGTTTCCGGAAAACACTTAAAAAAGTACTCGTACCAACCACAGCTTAGCTTTTTCTTTCTCCTGACGAAAGCCTAAGATGAACCTGTGGCTCAAACATTCTTACGTGAAACTTTGTACTGGAAGGTACTGTTAATCAGTCGACGTCGAAGTCGTTGTTGAATTAATAAATGCCAGTATAGAAACTGAAATGTCGACGCTAAAGAAAGGACGCAACGAAGAAGAATCGAAGTACATCCAAATTGACACAATTAAATCATCTACGTAATCAAACCTATAATTTGCAGGACTTAACAGTGACCTCTTAAGAGCTATAGCATCACAAGCTACGGCATCGTGACTGCCTTGAAATAAATATTATTAACTTTAAATTTATAAAATTAGACAGCAAAACCATGGGCGTCGAGTGCAGCATTTCAGTTCCTGCAAGAGATAAGTGAAAATAATCATACTTTAATTAATTATTATCATTATTATTTTTTGGAACTGCCGTGGGGTTTGGGAATGGATATGCTTGAAATGTTGAAGAACGAAAACCTCATTAATCATATTTGAATGAAAATACATTAGAGCGTCTGCAGCCACAATATTGTCACCTAGGAAGCTATTATTTTTAAAGCACCTTATGTACGGTACTAATCAAGCATTCTTTCGTGCACTCTATCTTGCTTAATAAATGAGAAAAATCTTGTTGGCCAGCGTATATTCATAATTAATGAGTTAGCTAGTCAGAACAAGTGGATAACTTTGTTTAATCTCCATATAATACTAAATGTTCCCCCGAATCCATAGATGTGCATGTAAGTTAATAATTTAGTCTTTGTTAGTGGACATGAACGTCCATTATACATTCTTTGGACCATTTTTAGCCACAAATTAGTTTGTTCTTTATTGTAGACTTGCTATTTATATATTTGCTTCTTAAAAATTGTACCAACCCTTACACTTTGCTGTCCTTATCATTTATCCAAAGTTGTAATAGCAAATTAAACAGAATCTATATCTCAGTCCCTATCTTCAAAAATCAAAAAATGCAGTTTCATATCTCAAATGCTTCGCAATTGTTATTCCTAATCGAAGTACCTCTTATAAACTTTGGTGGGAGCATTGTAACTTTTGAAGTATAATCTGTTAATTATTGGTGGAAATATATGCAACTCCAACCATACATATTGAGAAGGTAGATGTGAGATCCACTTTTTCGGATTGGATGTACCTCAACCTTTGGGCTACCTTGTACAGGTGAGGCCTCCACCTACTCTTTGTTTGAAATTGTTCGAAGATCATGCATTTGGGTAACAGATTACAAGAGATTCTGATCGTAACTTTTGAGCCGAACTGAAAACTGGATTCGCTTTTATACCATAATTACAGATGGGAGTTTAATCATTGATTGTGTCTGAAGTTCATTAGTCTACTCTCATTTGATTGTGGCATCAATAACATTGAGTAAAGGAAAGATGACTGGAAGCCGGCACTTCTGTTTCTCAAGCCAAATTAATCGGATTTATGGAGTTTACTCGTTTTGTTTGTCTTGACTAGTTGTCTAGATGGTATATGTATTCTGTGACAACAAAGTGGTTGCGAATAAGTTAATGTCTAACGAGTCCATTTCATCCAACATAAAGAAAAGAGGAAAGACCAGAAAACGCCTACTTGGGTATTTTGTTTTGAGCTAAGAAGGCTAACTTGCATTTAAAGATTAACAAGTCATGATCTAGGCCTGAACTTATGACATAGAACTGCCATCTTCTTTGTTTGGGCAGAACTAAAAAATGTGGGACTGGTGTACCTAGAACCAGTTGAATACGATTATTGCATTCACAAATGGGGCTTTCAAACAAAGAAAATAGTAAGAACGACTAGCGAAGCTATCCAGGTACATCCATTGCTACTTTTCGTTAATGAATCTTTGATGTAATAGAAAAATTTGGATTTCCATGGAAAGAAGAAAACTCCGCCGAGTCGGTCATCTTCAGCGGTCTGAAGTGGTGGTTTTATGAGTCCTGCTCGCACATAGTTTCAGGAGATTGCAAAGTCACAGTGGAACTTCAAACCTACGCTTCATTCGCAAGTTTATCGCTCATAGCGGAACACAACTACTCTTTACCGGATGCGGAATGGTCCAAGCCCAGAAAGGGTCGTCCATCCACCTTTCGTTTTTCGATTATTATATTTACACGTAGCCTGTAACCTTTTGATTGATTCAATGCACTTGTCAGGCCATGAGTTTAATTATTTCAATAAGATTCTTTTTAGTTTGAAAGGGAACTTCTCTCCTATATCCAAAATTATCCAGCTAAATTGTTATTCTACAAAATTGCGTGCGCACTTTCAATTAGTTTATAGAAAGTCACAGCAACAAGCCTTGCATTAAATGAATGGGCATATCCATCTTACCCAACATATCAGCGTATAGTTTTACATCATGAAAAATGAGAACATCTTAGAAATCAGTAATTTGGAAGAAAAATAAACGATTGCTCAAAAAAAAAAAAAAGGAACAAAAGAAAGAAAATGAATGGACAAAATTAGTATAGAAAGGAGAAATACCTAAACACAACTTTATTTGTTGAATTATTCTAAAAGACAAACTAACTACAATAGCCTAAGTAATAGTATGGAATAATTTAACGAATTAATAATGCAACTTATGTTAACAACACCAACAATCACAAGAATATTTATTCTTTAATTGTAGGCCCACTACTTACATGGCGGGGGCAACATTAATTATGAATATACTATCTTGAAAAATTGAAGTGGAGAGAAAAATTCACTTGATGATTGAGGCTGTAAAAAACAAAAGTAGTGTGAAAACCTCATTGATTGCATCATTTAAAGCTACAATTTATCACATATAGAATAAAAGGAATAGAAAAAATTTAACAATTAAAGCCTAAATAACACAATTATTATTGAGAAAATCAATAAGGATGTAAAGAGTAAGATTTTATCAATTAGGATCATTTTTAAACCTATGTAATAGAAGATTTATTTATTTATTATTTTTATTATTTAAATATTACAACACATTACTTAAACTCACGAACCCTAAACTTAATGGTTGAAATCCCTATTCACTTATTATTGAGCTAACTGGCTAAGCGATTATTTAATAGAAGATTGATTAATCAATTTTATGCTACAACTCTTGTGATATATTAAACACACCACATTTCATAAAAAATAAAAATAAAGGTAAATGTTTGCTCAATGTCTTAAGAGTTTTTACCTTTAAATAGGTTGGCTCGTTTAACCCACAGAGACAAAAAGCCTTAATGGGCTAGTCCAGAATTTAATTTTGACAACAAAGACATGCATCGCCTACAAGATGAAAAAGTTAAAGGGGAAGGGAGAGCCGTCTTAAACAAAGAAACATGCAACAAATCCATCCCAGGTTGTTCCAGTTGCGCGTTTCATTAGGACTCGACATACATGAGATCCCGCCGCTACTGTTCTCATTCACACGATACTGCATCCATGTAATGTTCTGTCAACACGTTTCATGCCTCCAACCCAGGTCAACAAATAAAAGTCAGTCAGAAACTTGTTGCATTTTCGTCGTTAGATTTTGGACACAACGAACGAACCATAGAAAATTGCAAACACCATTAATATACTATAATAATGTTAACGGCATTGTCTTTGTGTAATGAATATTGGAGATGAAATAAATAAATAAGTGCCTCTAGATTATAGCCACCACATGAGAGAGAGGCGTAGAGGAAATGACATCGGGAGCTGAAATAATCCCCATATTTTTGCCTTTCTTGGGTTATCAATGCCCTACAATTTTTGTTTGCTCTGGGATACTAATATTGTAAAATCATTCATTTTAATTATAAAAAAATGTGTATTTAGTTATGGACGTAAGAAACGAAAACTAAGGGATAAAGCAGTTGTGCGCCCCACTGGAGTACCATTTTTTTGACGATTTGTGTTGCTTCCTCTCCTATATAAAGCAGCTGCTAGGAGCCATGAAGCACAGACAAGTCCCAAAGATCTTCCAATCCCCAAGTTAAGCTCATTGATCAAATTTTTCATTCTTGTTCCAACACTTTCCCATCCAAAAGCCAACATGGTTCTTCCAGTTTTGGTAGCACTTCTATTTGTGCCCCTTTTTCTTTCTCCAACCGTCTTTGGCTACCGAGCTGAAGATGTGAAAATATGGTGCAGCCAAACCCCAAACTCTCAGCCATGCGAATACTTCATGAACCAGAAGCAGGAGCTCCCTTCCATCAAGACAAAGTCTGATTTCCTCAAGGCTTCAAAGCAACTTGCCCTAGAACGTGGCTTAAAAGCCCTGAATAACGTGCTTTCACTAGGCCCCAAGTGTCGGAATGCTCGTGAAAATTCTGCATGGCTAGATTGCCTTGAGCTCTACGAGCATACCATCTCTCGGCTCAACAGAACTGTTGACCCCGGCACCAAGTACACCCAAAATGATGCTCAAACGTGGCTCAGCACGGCTCTGACCAACCTTGAGACTTGCCGGGCCGGGTTTATTGAGCTGGGGGTCTCCGACTATATCTTGCCTTTGATGTCAAACAATGTTTCTAAGTTAATTAGCAACACCTTGGCAGTCAACAATGTTCCATACGCTGAGCCGAGTTATAAAGAGGGGTTCCCAACTTGGGTCAGGGGTGGGGACCGGAAACTCCTCCAATCTTCTTCACCGGCTTCTCAGGCCAACATTGTGGTGGCCAAAGATGGGTCAGGGAACTATAAGACGATTAACGAAGCAGTCAGCGCCGCGTCGAAGCGTTCAGGAAGTGGAAGGTATGTGATTTACGTGAAGGCTGGGACATACAAAGAAAACGTTCAGATAAAGTTGAAGAATATTATGTTGGTGGGAGACGGTATCGGAAAGACCATAATCACTGGCAGCAAAAGTGTCGGAGGAGGTTCTACAACCTTCAATTCAGCCACTGTTGGTAAGAAAACTCTATCAGCTTCTATTACATGAAATTTAGAGCCCATAACTTGTCTGCCCGATAATTTATTGACGTAGTTAACATCTCACCCGTATAGCTCTTGCACATCTAGTTATTCGGACAATTTATGCAGAGTTGCTTGCACAAGAAGCTTTCCCTGCATTATAAAAAGCCTATTTCTAACCACCTAAAAGGAATGACATCAACTGTCACGTGAGTATAAACTAAGAAAATTAATAGCATAATACTGATGACATGCAAGGGACAAAGTCGCTGATTTTTTAAGCGATGAGATAATACTCTTGACTTACTTAGCTTTGAATGCCTTCTAAATATAACAAGACTGACCAGTTTGAACCTGTCTGCAACTCATGGGACCAAACCGTCAGCATCAAGACATCTTGGGTGGTCCTTTGGTTGCCAATAGAGTCCATTGATTTGATCTCAAGTCAGGAACCCAAATTACTTATCAATCGCACAAGTCTTATGGAGAAAGTTTCGCAGTTTAATTTATTTGTCAGTGAATAACAATAATTGTTTTCTTCTAAGACTATTTTGTGGATAAACTTGTGGTGCTAATTGTTTTGGTCAGAAGTGGTCAAGAAACATGTCTTATTGTTCCAATTGTAATTTTGTTTTATTACTACTTAAAAGCATTTTCTGACACTATTTTGTTTCCCCTCAATTTTCAGCTGTTGGAGGAGATGGATTCATCGCCCGTGACATCACTTTCCAAAACACTGCGGGGGCATCGAATCACCAGGCCGTAGCCCTCCGGTCTTTGTCCGATCTCTCGGTATTTTACAGGTGCGGCTTTGAAGGGTATCAAGACACCCTTTACGTCCATTCCGGAAGGCAATTCTACCGGGAATGCAACATATACGGCACGGTGGATTTCATTTTTGGCAACGCCGCGGTTGTTCTACAAAGTTGTAACATTTATGCACGTTATCCTCCTAACAAGACAAACACTGTCACTGCCCAAGGCAGGACTGATCCGAACCAGAACACTGGGATTTCCATTCATAATAGCAGAGTCATGGCCGCTTCGGATTTAAAATCATCCCAAAGCTCGGCCAAGACGTACCTAGGAAGGCCATGGAAGCAGTACTCACGCACGGTTTTCATGAAAACGTACCTCGATAGCTTGATTCAGCCGGCTGGATGGTTACCGTGGAGTGGTAATTTTGCCCTCAAGACGTTATATTACGGCGAGTATGCCAACACGGGGCCTGGCTCATCGACTGCCAACAGGGTCAACTGGCCTGGCTACCATGTCATTACTAGTTCATCTGTTGCTTCCCAGTTCACCGTTGCAAACTTCATCGCTGGCAGCTCTTGGTTGCCGGCGACTAACGTACCCTACACAGCTGGTCTTTAATTTGCATTCAAGAAGCAGTTGCAAGCACGATTTCAATTTATTTGCTTTGATTGTTTCAAATCATACATTTCTAGTTCCCAGGGAGGTAGACAAATATGTGATCAGTAAGTTGATTGTTGCCAAAAAGGAAAATAAGGCATTTCAAATTCTTGTATCATTGTGTAACAGTGCTTCTCTAAATAGAGTTGTCACTTTTACTAAATTGTAGTTATAATTAATGACGTCGTTGACATCATCTTTATTTACATATGGTTCGATTAGTTGATTAAGATGGCCATCATCAAATTTGACTAAGAATATTACTCCAAGGAGTCACCATCACATGAGAAAACTGACGATAGAGAAGAATTTCTCAGCAAAGAGAATTGCACAGACGTAGTTATTATTGAAAGGTCTATTACAAACTTGTTCTTATTCGTAATACACAACCTGATGTAATTTATTAGACCATTCAAACCTACCACCAGATGACATGCCTTGAATAGTATTATAGTTGAAGATAAAAGAAAAAAAAAATTCCATTCTTCCTTGTTTTGAGGGGCTGGAGGTCAGGTTGTAACCGGAGGAGCCGATCGGGAAAGTCAAAAAAGGGAAAGGAATGGGAAATATTTTATACAGCAGACTTCCATTTCTGGCAACTTGCCGACAAGCGGTAATGAAATGAGTAATCTCTTGGGACAACTATTCCCGACAAACATAATTCACCCTTTTTTAGACGACATCAATTTGTCCAAGTTCTACGGCTATGACCTTGTTGCCCACGGTTAGTGAAGCTATAGATCTTATGAGCAATTGGAAATGAAGAATTTTTCTATTTGACATTCTTGTATCGAAGTCAAACGTATAAATTGATACGTAGCTTACACGATACTTTTCAGAGCGAAGCTGCTTGGTTGTTGTTTAGACTAGTTGCAGATATAGATAACTGTTCATATTTATCAGGCCATCTAACATGCAGCTTCCAGAACTGCTAAAGCCCAATAAACAACTTTGCGATCTTGTCCCCAGGTAATATAATTAGAACCGGTTTACGTCCCCATTTGCTGTAATACGTTCCTTATGGTGGGGGTAAAAAAACTTGAGAATCTTATATGGCAAGTCCAGGAGAATTGAAAACGTTTTCTCAGACACTTTTTTTTTTTTTTTACATCTAGCATCAACTCCTTTTTCATCAATAAATAGCTCACAAAGATTTGGGCTTATCTGGCCATGTAATTAGAAGGTTTTTAACTTTTATACTCTGAGTATTATTTATTTGATTGCTTGTGTTACCCGTGTCCTTATAGTGACGAGCCTAGGTGCTTATTCTACCTTGGATACCAGTTTTGCTGAATGAGTTTCTTCTTCATTAAAGAATGTTTGTTGCATAGAGAATCTTACCGTGTAATTTTTTTTATGCAAATCTGTAAGTTTCCATCGTTTCTTGCATTAGTTTTTTTTTTTTTTTTGGTAAAATGTCAAAAAAATATTATATATCATCACAAAAAAAAAATTGTTCAGTTACAACATTCTTATTTAGTTTCAAATATTGCACTTAACAAATTTTAAAACTCTTACAAGAACTTATTATAATTTATAGACTTTACTTTTCTAGAAGATGAAAACTTGCTTCTTATGTTTTTCTTAATTTTAACAATAATGGTCGACCTGTTTAAACTTACACATTCTTTTTGCATTAGTTTTCTTAAGTACTTATTGCTATTTACTTGTAACTCGTGCGAAACTTTTATGTGCATTTCTCAAATAAGCTGATTTTTCCAACTTTATTACCATTTAAAAGTACGTTAAAAGCTACTCGGATTTAATATGAATTAGATCCCTGCACATATGGTTTTTCAAGGGTAAATTAGTAGTTGATGTGACGGTGAAATAAGTTAACATTGAAATTTCAAAATAAGATCCAAGTTGAATTGAGTTAAAATTAAAAAAAAAAAATATTCGAGCAATAGTTCACAATCATATTAATAATAAGAGCTAACCTTATGGTGTAAGTTTCGATAATCGAAAACTACCTAATTTCTCAAGTAATCAGTAGATATAAGAATACGAATCATGCACGTTGCAAAATTCCACCGCCGACGGGCAAGAACTATTCGTTTGGCCTTAAAAGCCTTATTCATTTACCATTCGAAAGGAATAAGAATCAAAGCATCTCAATGAGGTCCACACCTACAAGCAAATGCCATAGATCATCCTGAGTTCGTTTTCGAGGTTCAGTAGGAACGTGCCTTTTGCCTTCTTTAATTTTTTTCTTAAAAACATTTCTAAAACAGATCTATGTATTACGCAAAGGAAGACGAAAGGTGAACTCTTGCAAAGGTAAACTCTTCTAGCTGCAGAAGAAGTTGGATTCAAACGTTTTATGGATGATGGGAGTTCTCATCGATTAAACTTGCCAAAACCCTCCCTTCAGTTTATGCTTTGATCCTACTGTCCGGTGCTTTAGTATTATGGTTGATGCATATCCTTCTCTTCCCTTAATATTATTGCCAAAACATCATAATTTTGGCAACTTATGCTTTTGGTTTTGTCTAATGTTGTTTGCTTTTATGGTTCCTTTCGGTTCTTTGAAATTCCTTTTGACCTCCACCTTGTTGATCTTCGTAGCTCTATTTGACCAAGCACGTCTGAAGTTTTGGGCCCATGTATAAAGGGAAAGGAGGAGAGAGAAACTTAGGTTGAAAGAACGAAAGAAACGAGAATGTCCTTAAGTGCTTTTGTTCCTTTGTCAGAAGGATTTGCAAAATAGGTGTAATTCGACAGATGACAAGCCAGACTGGAACCAAAAAAATGATTCGTGGAACATTAAACTAACAAAGCAAAAAAAAAGGTTGTGTCCAGCTTACTCCTGGAAAAGCAATAACCCAACAATCGAATACTTGCTCACGTCTTCCACTTGTTATACATTCTATCGCTTACACCCCCATATTCCTTGATTTTAACTTCAACTGTCCTAGGGTTTACTTTTATTTCTCTTTCGTTGACTCTTAGATATTTTCAAAACTGAGTTTTGAAAGAAACACTCAGTGTCTGGCATGCAACATCTAAATCTGATTGAGAGTTTAGTAACCTTAAACAAAGGAAAGAAAAGAAAAGGCAAATGAGAATCTTGGTGGTAGGGAAGATCGCTTGAAGTTGATATTGAAGCACTAAACCTAATTGCTCCATTGTGCTTGTTCTACAGCTACATCGTATTTATATTACACATATCATACTTATACTTCAGTAAGAAGATAGAATTAAAGTAACTGGTGCTTGCCGGACCCTTGTGTCAGGTGCTCGAATCCTCACATTCTCAAAAGTCCCATCCCTTCCCCCATTAACCCCAAAAAAATAATTATCAACTGGATCAAAGGTTCCTTTAAGCCTTACAATCTGTTAACATAAATCCCCACATATCTTGATGGAGTGCATGACTTGTAGTATTGCATGAGTAAGTTAGGCATGTGTGACATTATTAAATCCTTTCTATCTTTGTCTTTTCTTTACTACAGAAACCAAAGAAAATTAGTGAACGGAAGTATGACTAATGTTCTTTATATGAAGTTCTCGTTTTCACTTAGATTAGAAACACACTGCTACTTTTCTATGGATCTATTGTTGTTATAGATACAAACTTATCTACTCAAGTTTCCCTAGATAATCTTTTTGAATATTACTCATTCAGGATTAAACCAAGGCAACCTTCTTTTTGATAGGTCAATTCCATACCGATTGGTTTTCTACATAGTCATAATGGTTGGCTCACAAATTAATAGCGTATTAACCACTAAAGACTTTGCACATAAATGGATGGTTGTCCATTAAGCTACCAGGTATGTTAGTGTTTAGAAATTTGAACGAACTTCTAATAATAGTATGGCTAAATTTGGAGGGAAAGTATGGTTATAGTTGGCTGTCCAATAATAAAGAATTGATTTTTTGGTCCCTTTCAATGATTGCCCCAGGGAAATGCAGCCTGTTATAACACAAAACGAACAAATCCCAACTTTTCGCGATATGACACAGATCTCGGCCCGTGGTGAAAAGAGACAGGCCTGAAATCTCTGTCTCTCTTCCAAATCTTTTCACAACGTCTTCTATCAATAGCCTTGCTACTAAGCTATTGGTTTCGATTGTAATATTTTGTTTTAGCTTTGTTGTAAAATTAAAGGATTAGATTAGGGAAAAAGAAAGGGGGAAAATTCGAGACTTTGAAAAGTTATCGAAAAAAAATGAGTGATACCAATTTCTTACCAAAGGATTGCTTGACTTAGCATCGCAGTAATGTAGCTTGGAAAATATAAGTCATCAATATTCAATTTCTAATGAAAAGGTTTGATGGGATTTGACAACATTGAGGGAATAGAATCAGAAACCCTTCTGGAGTTATGGAGATAGTGTTCCTTTATACCAGAGGATATATCATCCCCCCCTCTTTCGTGCCAAATCAAGTATTAAAATGAAGGGATACGTACATAAGAAGTTGCCACTAGAATATCATGAAAACAATTGCAAACGTTGCACCATGACTGGCTTCTTGACTGAAAGGAAACTTGGCAAAGCTTCAGTCCTCTCAACCTGCATGGGAATCATAATAATCTGTCATCGCCATTGTTTCCTTCTTATGAAATCAAGTTTGCAATAAAAGTGGTATCGAAGGAAAGAAATTTTACTCATTGCTTTTCGGCAAACTGAGAGGAGGACGACCACAACGGCTATAGCAGCCAACGAACCAACGATAATTGCTACTGTCTTTCCCACGTCGTCTTCGCTAGAGCTACCTAAGCGAATACTCAAATCAGAAAGTGGGAATCAGTACTGTACATAAAGCGAAGATAAAATAGGTTAGGCGAGGCGGCCACTGTCACATGACTGTTACATAAAGCAAAATTCTGAACATTTTATTATCATCTAGTGTTATTTATATATTTGAGGCATTACGAGGTTTATTTTATCATATCGATTTGGTCCCGGAGAGGCTGAGGAAGAATATAAATCTTTCAGTATCTTGATTGGAATGATTGCTTTGAAATTTGCAGCTTATCTTTTCTTTTCGTGCCTGATAAAGCTGCAAGGAGAATCATGACATTCTTATTTAAATGATACATTCTTGCCAATGATATTGTTGAAGGGTGGGATTAACACTATTAATAGTAGAAGACCACGTTTTGCATCCCAAACCAATCACTAACTTTTATAGAAACAAAAAGAATAAAGGAAATTGGGTAAAAACATAAAGATGAAAGAAAGAAATGGCACTTAGAATGGAGGTTGCCAAAAGAACAGCTGAAGCACTAGTGCTCAATAAGGTGCTGCTTTGTGGAAAGACTACTTGTTGTACTACTTGTTTTGGAAAAGAACGAAATTCAACTCTCTGTAGAAGGAATTAAAGTGATCAATGTTTCCAAGAACTAAAGTAGCTAGTATTTACTTTTTCACAATTCGACACAAGGCATATAATTACCTAATTTGCGGCTCTAATTAAAGAGGAAAAAAGCCAAGACAAAATCTTTCTAATTTTTTTAGTCAGGAAACTGAAATAAGTCCTGTTTAATGAACTTGGAGAGAGAGAGAGAGAGAGAGAGAGAGAGAGAGAGAAATATGTGGCACCTGAAGACGAATCGTAGTAGCCAGATGCCCAATATCGAGCATAACACTGCGCCAAAAACACGTCCGCCGCAGCAGCTGATCCGCATACGCTCTTCAACTTTCCAACAGCATCCGCAAGGCAAGAAGAGCAATCAGTTGTGCTCAAATCCCCTAAACACTCGGCATAACCTTGTACTAAACCTGAACTACTGACTCTAAAGCCAGTAGCCCCTTGCAGGTCGGCCAGAACATCATCTCTACGCCTATAGAACTCCACATCATTGCTTTTACCTTTGCTGCACTTGGCTTTCCTGAGACTAGTGTCAAGCTTTCCCAAGAAATCAATATGCTCATATCTTACATAGCAGCCATCAAGTTGCAAAGAAGCGCCATAAGAGTACTGACAAATCAATCCTATTTGATTTACCGCGCTTTGAATGCACTGGGAGCAGTCAGAAATATCTAAATCGCCCCTGCACTGGTATAAGCCATATATGGTAGCTTCGGGCGTTGCGGAGCTTCCATTTCCCATGGCGAAGCTACTGTAAGAAACCTGAGAAGACGAGCTGACAAACGACGCAAGAAGAGAGTTGTGGTTTGCATCAAAGGGTGAATTGGGTTGGTACTTTTCTTGAGAGCAATCTGCATAGATGAATACGTGAGCTTTGAGGGGGTACCCCCCGCTGCTAAGAGAAGAGAAGAGAAAAAGAAGAGAAGACAGACTCAGAATCAAGATGCTCTGGCGAGTGGAATGAAACTGAAGACTTCTCGACATTTTTTTTGTTGTTTTTTCCAATATGGCCTTCCTTTCTTTTGTTTTTATTCTGTTTTTGTAGTGAGGGCGAGAGAGTCAGAGAACGGTTGTTTTTGGTTTTTCTTCATTTCTCCGGTGGAGCCTTTTTTATTCAGGAAAGGCCCCATTTGGTCTACACGGCCCTACCAGAACGCATCGTTACGACCACTTTTCAAAACATTCTACCCTGTGCGGAGTAATAATCACAAAGACCAATGATCCTCACCAGTTTAAGTTTTGGGCAGGAACTCAATATGGCGTTAATAATTTGAATCTGGATACTATGGAGATGCGTTTCTTTTGACACTTCTAGTGGCAGAAGTCAGCTTTCTTTATCCTAAAGTGACTAAAGATGAGTATATGCCTAGTGGGAGCAGGGCAAATTGCTTCTGCAGTAAATACCAAGATGCCTTTTCCTTTTGAAAAGAAAGAACATCTTGAAGGCTCATAAATCAACAAACAGAAGAAAAAATAAGTTTGAACCTAAGAATGCTCAAATATATATTTCAGTGACAAGTATGCCTCAAACAGATTTGGCCCCCCAAATAATTATTGGCAGCAAAGTACTTGAATTGCGAGTACTTTCTTCTTGTTTTTGTTGAGAATGATTTGCCCATATAACACCCGGATCAAAGAATAAGTTATTTTATTTTATTTGTTCTTCTTCCCGTAATCATGAGCTTTCAGAACACGAAAAGCTGATCTGATTACATCAGTATCTTCAAACATCTGCAGGTTAGCTACCATTATGCCAGCATAACTGAGAAGAAAAGGGGAGGTCTTATAGTCGGCCCATTAGAAAATTGAGATGCACCGATGTAAAGCCAACAAAAAAGAGTGAGCTAGATTCAGATAATGCGGTATGATATTAAAACTAAGGCCCAAGAAACTGGTGCGTGGTAGACATTGTTTATGTACAGTGTCCCTTATAACAAGCTTTCTAAAAAAACACTTGACTTATCAAGGCATAGTTTCATTCCTCTAAAAGCCTGTTTTATTGGCCCAATGTCGATATCGAGGAAACTAGACTACAATCCTCCATGACTGCACAATGTTGCACGCTTTTAAATTCTCAACAACGCGTCTTAGTTGTATTGCTAGCAGTCAGAACTTCCTTGGATTTTATACAGTAAATTTAATAATATATCTGAGAAAATTAAGCGGATGGCTTTCTCTCCATTGCTGAGAGATGTAAATTTGATATATAAAATGAAGAGTTGTGAATTTGTGTACCTTCACCTGCTTTCCGTAACCGGTCCAAACTGAGTAGACATGTCACTCCAAGTAGAAATTACTCTCTCTTTATATCAAGAATATAAGAAATTTCAAATTCTTACATAAAAACTAGCTTAAAGTCAGCTTAAAACTAATCCATGAATTAGGAGAAATAAATCTATATTTAAAAATTACCCCAACACCTTATCTTTTCGAGAGGGAATTAAATATTTTGACACTCCCTTACCTATGGAGAGGGCTCAAGTTGAACCAAATTTGAAGCAAATCTCATCCTAGACTTTAATATAATGTAAAGACATAAAAGTTCAATACAAAAGTTAGTTTGTATATTGGAAGAATAAATATAATTTTTTTTTTTTTTATCTTTGTAATAGAGGGTTACATTCCTCAATAATAAGAAGTATCATATCATGGCAATCAACAAACACCTTTCACACTTCCATGTTTCTTTACAATCAATGAGGCGAAACATCTTGATTTAATTTTTTTTTTTTTATTTATTTACGAACAATAAGGCCTTTTTGAAAATCTAATTTTTCAAGCCTTTCTGAAAACAGATCCCTAAGATGGCATCTTAAGAGCATTGATGCCATAATCCTTATCTTTTAGCGATTCTTGATCCTAGTTCAGAGGATCTTTGCAATTTGTTAAATTCCAAAATAATGGCCAAGAGACTCAACTAACTCAGAGGAATAGGTAAAGATTCCTTATGCCTATCAAAATTAATGTCGCAAAGTACCACTGAAGTAATCCTGGAAAGATGACGGCAAGTTGCTTCAAGAAATCTATTTGAACATGATCCTATATTATTTTCCTACCTTTTATTACTTGCCCCCTTTTACTCCTCAAGCAACTTGCCTCTAACACCTACACCGAGTGACACAACAAAAGCAAAATGCTTTAACACTCTCTTTTAGGCAATCCAATTTGTCTGCAGTTTGATTACTTAGATAGTCTTATTAGTAAAGACTTCTTAGAAATAATTGCCATGCACCCATAATTGCCATGCACCCATAATTACTACGAAGAAAAGAGAAATTATTGGTTTTCAAGTGAGTTTAAAATTGAATTATCTAGAAATTCAAAGAATTGCTTCAATTATTACAAGAACCCTAACTTTTGGGAGAATTCAAAATGGTTCAAATTACTTGATTCCGACTGTACATTTCTTTCACCTTTTATAGGCATTTGATACAATATTGAAAGAGAGAAAGAAATCTTAAAGAATCTATATGAAATTTACATTAATCATAGAACAATTTGACCACGTTAAACTTTGGAAGAGAATTTGGTATTTGAGGAAATTCTTGAGATCATTGTAAGATTTGCAAAGGTGCTTAGTGGGTTCTTTCTCTATTTTCTTCCATGATTATTTGGGGAAAATTTGCAAGATTTTCCCTTAAGGAAATGTGTGACCTAGTTGGATTTTCGACCAAGTTCTTGCAATTCGTGTGACACTGACCGACTTAGTTTGGGAAAGAGAAAAAATTATGAGGAATGACCAAGGCTGACATGCTCATGGTCCAAGTGGCCTCCCACATGGTTTAATGAAGTTAGCATGGATAAGGTAATGTGGCAAGCTTCTTTTTCATTTAATATACTCTGCAAGTTAAAAGGATAAGGACAAACTATAAACTTATCCTGAAAAAGTTTGAACCTAAAAGAAGAGAGACCCTTGGTAAAAATGTATGTTGTCTAATCAACTGATAATATGAAGTGAACAAAAAGTTGTTTCCTATCAATGTATTCCTAAACAAAGTGAAAGTCAATCTAAACATATTTGGTATGAGCATGTGTAACGTGTGAGAAAGAGCTTGGATGCACTTGGGAGAAATGGTCATCATTGGTTGATGAACCTCAGTAACAACAATACTCCGAAAGATATTTCCATTTTTTCTTTTTTTTCATAGTGCCATAATCATAGGGAAAAAGAAGACTAACCAATTTTGGTGGGAAGTTAATTGTCCTCTTAGCCACATTGTCCTTTCACACATTCACATGCACTAAACCTTAACATTTTGTTATCAAAGCTAGGATTAATGGCCAAGCAACACCATGAGAATTTGGAGGATATGAATCGGAAGTTAGCTTTGCTGGTGGATAAAGTTCAACATATCCAGAATCTGTTTATAGGATTAGAGCACAAGGTGGATGGGATGTGTAGAAATGAGAAGGAAGTGTCGAATGGCAGAAAAGGAGGGAGCATGAATGTTAGTTCGAGAGTTGCTTTTGGAAGCCACTCTCACTCATGTTTAGAGTTTCCTAAGTTTAACAATGAAATAGATCTTATGGGATGGATTTACAATTTTTTTAATGTAATCAAACTTCAAAAGAAGAAAAGGTGCATATATCCTACTGCAACTTTGAAGGAGATACATTGATTTGGTTTCAACTTCTTAAGAAGGAGAATGAAGATAACAAAATCTCTTGGAATATTTTAACTAATGCTTTAATGGGAAGATATGGCCATCGGCATACCAAGATAACTTTGGAGAGTTAGTCAAACTAAAGCAAGAATAGATTGTGGAAGTGTACTAGAACCATTTCTCTAGACTCTTAGTCAAAGCTGGCAAACTAACACCCATACAAAAAATAAACTGTTTCATAAGCAGGCTAAAAGATCCACTAAGATTGGACGTGTAAGCCAATAAACCCCAAACATTGTCTTCAGCCATGGGCTTGGCCAAACTATTTAAGGCTTGACATGGAGTATCCATGAGTAAGAGATAATAGGGCAAGTTAACCAATATCCAACTTCAAATGGGGCTCCTACACCTTCAACTAAACCAACAATGCCAATTTGCAAGCTATCACAAGAGGAGATCGTGGATTGGTGGGCACATGGTCTTTGTTTTAACTGTGACAACCATTTTGTTCTTAGAAATCATTGCAAAAAGCTTTTTTTCTTAAAAGCCATGGTTACAAAAGAAAAGGAGGAAAGGTAGGAAGCATAGGTGGAAGAGGTCTTAGATGTTCCACAAATCCCAATCAATGCTTGCTATAGGGTACCCATTCCATAGACCATGAAGATGATCGGTGAATATGATGGGAATAGAGAAAGGATTTGCCTCTTAACCGATTTAAGTTGTACCCACAACTTTTTGAATACTACCATAGCTATGAAACTAAATTTAGATATCCAACTGGATAGTGAGTTGGATGTGGAGGTGGCTAATGAACAAAGAATTCAAAGTTTGGGTCTTTGCAAGCAACTCGAAATTAAATTCCTAGAAGTTGTCTTTGATATTGATGTATTTTTTTTAACCATAACAAGCATTGAGGCTATTCTTGGGGTTGTATGATTAATCTCCTTAGAAGCAATCTTGTGGGATTTCTCTAGGCTCTCTATGGTCTTTAATATCAATGGGAAAAAAAGTGGAGTTGCAAAGGGTTCAATTGGCTATCTTACCATTCCTTAAAGAAAAAAAAAATTGGAAAGCCTTAGGAGAAAACAGGACTAGCATTATTGTTATATATCCATGTAAGGGAGGAAGAGGATGGGGTGAAATTATAAATGACATTCATTTGAACAATGAAATAGAAGAACTTTTAGAACAATTTAGGGGCCTTTTTTGTGAACCCAAGGGATTGGCAGCTCATCGAGTTATGGGAAAACCCCCACCATTCCTTATTTCTTCCATCTAAGGCTCTCCAAGAGTAGCAGCAATGGATAAGGAGTTGATAAAGTGTGACAAGATGATTGCAAAGGTTTGTCAACATTTCCATGAATCATAGCAACCTATGAAACTCAATTTCAATAAGCATAGGATAGAAACACAATTTGAAGTGGGGGACTTTGTCTACTTACATTTGTAGCCATACAAGAGTCTCTTAGGTAAGCTACAACGTGACCTTAATTTGGCCCTTGTGAAATCATTCAGAAAGTAGGTCTTGTTGCTTATAAATTGCATTTGCCTACTGTTTCTCACATACATCCCACGTTTCACATTTCCTTTGTGAAAAAGTGGGTAGAAAGAGATAACATGGTTTAGCATGAACTGTCCATACTTATGGAAAATTCTGACTTGTTGCTATCCATTCCGCAAGTTGTCTTGGAAACTTGGATCTATAAAAAGAAGCCTAAAGTATTGGTGCATTGGGTGGGACTTTTTCCCACTATCACCGCCTAGGAGTCCTGTGAAGAGATAAGTTTGTGTTTTCCCAAGCTAAACCTTAGGGACAAGGTCCTTTTTGAGGGGCAGGTAATATAATGTGTGAAAATGAGCCCAAATACATTTGGGAGAAACGATCATTGTTGGTGGATGAATGTTCATCACAATAATACTCCTAAGGCTCTAGAAGCTTCAGTTGGTTACTTTGTTGTAATTTGTTATTTTTGTTATAACTTGTAATTCCTTTTATATCCCTTACCATTAGAGTGAAGGGCAAATTGTGAAAATGAGTGAGGTGTGTGAGGGGTATTTGTTGTGCATATAAATACCACCTATACCCAAAAATAAAAAGATATCAGAATTCAAACAATTATATTCTACCAAAAGGTATTTTCATTTTTTCTTTCTTTTTCATAGTGTTGTAATCATAGGAAAAAAGAATAGTAACCACTTTTGGTGGGAAGTCAATCATCCTCTTTAGCCACATCGTCCTTTCACTCATTCTCATGCACTAAACCATAACAACATGAAATACTAGGTTGGATGAAGGATACAATGCAAAGAGGTTGTCACACCATAATGTTGGAAGTCATTGTAAAAAATGATGTAGATCTCGAAGAAGAGCTTTAACCCAAATAAGTTCTGTTACAATATTTGCAAGACACTTAAATTTAGCTTTGGTATTGAAACATATAATTCCAAGAACACCATGACATGAGATTAGACGCAAGATAAATGTAGAAGCCACCAATATAAAATTTGTTATCTCAATCACTAGCTTAGCTGGCTTTGGAAAAAGCCTAAAGATGATCAAATCTAGTTTTAATGAGTTGGATGCCAAAATGAGAAGTATTTATAATAAAATAAAAAATTAAGAATACGTTTGACAAAAATCTAGTATGTGATGGTGAGAGCGTGCATGTATTAACATACAATATTGACCATATAGACAATATTAAGCTTAGTAAAAGTAAGATATTAGAAAGTACCAACAATACTCCTATAGTGAGTAGGGTCAGAAAAAGGCTCAACATTAATGATAGACGGTGGGTGACCCATGGTTATGGTGTAGCAACACCACATGCATCACCCATTTTGGCATGGTTGATAATGTTAAGAGTAAACTTAGTTTGATGGAAAAGAAGCCTTGTAAAAGTGTACAAGGCTTCAATGCTAAGAAAGTAATGAAAGCAACCAAGAACTTTGATATCAAACTCATGTTAGAGTTATGTAAGATATGAGAGAATGGAGCAATGAGACTCCCAACGAAAACAAAGTCATTTATTATATACTAAAAGAAAGACACTATAATGAGTAGTATAGAGGATGAAGCTAAAGGAGTCAAGCATAAAGATAGTTAAACCAAGCTTGATAAGAAATTGGCTAAGTTGTTAATTTTAGGCTTGAGGGACTTGTTTTAACTTATATAGAGAGTGAAAAAGAAAACATACAAAATGAGGTTTTTGAGGATCAATGAACCCTTGAGGTTGTTGCATATACACCTCTTTATTAAGATGACCATGAAGAAATGCATTTTTAATGTTAAGTTGTTTGATTAGCCAACTATTGGAATATGCAAGCTTCTTTTTCATTTAATAAAGTGCTTAAAGTTTTCTTTGAATGCCTTGTCACCAACCACATGGGTCATGCCATATGATATCACTAAGCATATTGGACCAACCATTTGTCACCAATAGCTATTTAAAGGGCTTACAACTTTCATCAATTCTCATCGAACAAAGCCCATTGGTAAAAGGCTTAGCCCAAGCCAATGTCCATCCAACTAGCATTCATAAGGAATGTGTATTCCCATTTTATGCATAAAGTACACATATCTCATTGGCTCAGAACAACACAACATTACCACTTATGACATGGATCAAAACCATTTCAAGCTCAAAGGCATGCCCAACCAACCATAGCCTTGCTTTAACTATTGATCACCTCTTTTGTCAAGGTAAATTGGCCAATGATATGTGGAATCATTTCTATCATCTCTTACAAGTATTGGTTAGATGAGATATTATCTTGAATTTTGTTGAGGATTGGTTTCATAAGGTAAATGTTTCTTCGTAAGAAAGGATGTTAATGGCCTTGGTTTGTTGCATAATTCTATGGTGTACTTGTCTAGCCAAGAATAATGTTATGTTTTTGGATCAAGAATATTTCCTACTAGTGTTGATAAAGGAAATGTTATTTGTGGCACATCCTTTAATGACTTCATTTCCTAGTAATTCCTTCCCTTCCATGAAAAATTGTACAAGACTTCAAGGCATGAATGGTTCTATTGTGGTTTTGCCTTTTTATAAAGGTCGCTTGGTATATCAGTCATGTCCTTCCCTAGGTTCTCTAAAATTGAACACAGATGGGTCATGTATTAATGGAACTTGTGTGGGAGAAATAGTGGTGCATAAGTGGAAAGAAAGTGTTATCATGGCTTATGCAGTTAATGTGGGACATGGTAATAGTGCAAGAATATAGGTTTTGGCTTTAGTAGAAGGTCTTAAATTATGTTATCAATAAGGAATTACTACATCAAAAATTGAAGCTAACTCTCAGTTTATGTTCCTATATACTAAAGGGGTCTTTTTAAATATCATGATTTTTCATATATTCTATGAAGCCAATTACCTAGCAAATGGAGTAGGAAATTTTGGCTATTCAATTACAAGGCTATAAGTTCTTACTACATTAGACTCATTACCAAGTAATTGAAGAAAAATAGCTTGAAAAGATCAACTAGACCTTGATCATTATAAGCCTCCTTGAAGATTTAAGTTTTTAATATGCTTTCATTTTAATATTTTTCATATACTAGTAATGTCTTTGAATTGTATTTTTGTTTCTACTCGTGGGTTAGGACAATATGATAAGGGATTAGGTATCATATCCTACCCTATGTATATTTCAAATAGGTTTGAATATTTGATCAACCTATATTATCAATATTAATGACAGTGATTTGAAATTAGACGCTAACTCAAGTCACTCCTAGTGCGCAGCCTACCGCATCGCTTCTTTCCACCAAGCACTAGTTTTGTGCATATTTACTCGTTCTGTGTGGCAATGATGCAAGTTGCCTCCAGCACGTCATGCAAGCACCAACGCATCAACAAGCAGACAGTTCTTTCCTTAACTTTTTTATTCACACTAGTGACTATAGGAGGATAACTTATATGATTTAGTAATGATTCTAATCTTTAATTTAACAAATTTAGAAGTAGAGTTGAGAATTATAAGATGAGAGAACATGATTTACTTTTCTATCAAGGAAATAACAAATTGTGAATGAAAAAAATTTATACCCTTTGTATAATGTAAAATTATAAAGAGCAAAAAACAAAAAGGGAGAGAATCTTGGAGCTATGAAGTCACAATTTGTATTTTGTGTTTGTTAGAAAAGGGTCTAATCTCTTTTAGAACTAATCATAAAGAGGATATTATATTAAGATATAGATAATATTAATCTTAGCTTTAATAATATTAATGGAGCAACATAAAAAAATCAAGCCCACAATGGGAGAGATAATGGTATCAATAATAAATGTACAAGACCTAGAAGAACGAGTTAAAAACAATAACATTTGATTTGATTAAAAATAAAATCATAGCTGTTTGAAACCATTTACAAATATCGAGCAAGGATTTTGATTGAAAGTAGTGATAGTGCCTAAAAAAAATGGGAAATTGTGTTAGTTTTTAAGTGACTAATCCGTGAAATCACGTACTTCTGCATTTTGGGAGCAAAACAATGCTATGTCACAACAGGATACAATTGAAACAAATTTGTACATGCAAAGGCAAACCTGTAATTTATATATTAAATCATACTCTTATTTGCTTTATCTTTAGCCCTTTGTTGAGACGAGACCGTTTTGATTTGAGGATCATCTCTAAACTAGTGAAGAATATTGAAGAACAATTGGTGAAAAACGATGACAATAGAAAGAAATTGCCAAGAATCTTGGCACCCAAAAGTGGGAGTAGAGTTGATTTTGTCTAAATCACTTTAGATCTTATGCTTTGTATGTATTTTTTTGAGATACTAAACTGATGTTAGCTCTTGCAATCCCAACAAATTAAAATTTTAAAAACAAAACATTTATACACCTAAAAATGAAATTAATAAAAAGGGAATTTAGGAGATGAATTTAGATAAAGAGTGTAGCTCTTTGACAAAAGATTTAATAATTAGACTCATACTTCATAGTCATACTAACATGGAATACAAAAGGAAAATAGTAACATTAGATTGAAGAAAAAATTCAAGATGGTACAAGCTACACTGATTTGTTATGGTATGCATTTATAAATTTTAAATCTTAAAATAATAATATTTTCTGGGTTGATTGATATTCAAATTCATGACATCTAAATTTTGATTATGTTCAATTAACTAACAAGACTTTTTGGCTTTAAAACCAAAATTTGAAGAACTTAGATCCACAATATAGCAAGAAGTTGCAAATTTATGTAACTAAAGTTTATGTATATACACACAGATGTAAGTACAAACATATACATACATATAGATATAAACATATACATATGTATACATATACATATGTATACATATACATAGACACAATACACATATACTTATTTATATATACATAGACATACATTTACATACATGTGTGTCCTTTCCCAAGGGTTATCCAGCTGTCCTTCTCTGTCTTTTCGGCTCTTTGATTGGTCCATTATGTCTTCTTGAATCGAGCAGAATAAAGGTCTCTGCTTTTAAAGGTTAACCCAAACGATACGGTCCATGAATGAGCTTGGCCCATCAATTAGGCCTCTCTTACCTTTTTCATTAGAAACAGAGTGACCTTGGCCCACCAAGTATAGGTGGCGAAATCCGCCCCACAAAAGTGTCATTCCAATATCCCATATTCTCCACTACCATAACCATCATGGGTGATAAGAACTCCTGTGGTGCCAACCATGCCTACTCTAGACCTTTTTTGACCTTTCCAACAAAAAGGCGAAAATACGAATAAATAAAGACGACCCAAGGGTCGCTCTTGTAGCCATCGTTTTTCCCGCTCTATCAGGGCGCCGAATTGCCACGAAATCTCAACCCCGTAGAAACGTGTGGGTTTTTGGTGCCGCCTCGCCCTCCGGATGGGTTCAAGACTTCAATTGGGATGCAGACGGACATTTCCCTCAGAATGAAAGCAACGCCGACCTGCAGAGGTTCCCAGTCCAGCATGTGGCCTCTCTTCCACAGACCCGAAAGATGCTCATCTTAATGACGCTACCTCGGGATTTAGAAAGGAACGTGCAAAATAATCAATTAATTTACGCAAATAACACTTAATGATCGTACAATACTGCCACTACCATCGACATAAGAAAATTACTATTCAGAATAAATCCTTTAACCATTTACATCTAAAGTCTACGCGATTACACCATAAATCGGTATCAGGAAAACATTTGAAAATAAAAAACGTAGAAAGATACAAAAAGCAAAACAGAAATGGCAAACCCACTGCCAAATCAAAAATTTCTAAAGCATCGTTATCATAATCAATGTCGAATCTTTTTATCGTCGTCGTCAACATCCACCACCATCCACTCTCTCTCTCTCTCTCTCTCTCTCTCTCTCTCTCTCTCTCTCAATCCTGGCGCTTCGACATCAGGCGCCGGCCACCACGACACCCCGATGCGATCCGGTTCTGGACTCTCTCGAAATCTGAAATCTGGCAGGGAATCGTAATCCCACCATGGTGCTCATACCCGTACTCCTCCTCAGCTTCCCTTAGAAGCTCACCGAACAGGGGATGATTAAAGTAAATAACGGGCACCAAAACTCTTCGAAAGTCACCGTCTTTTTGCCCCACGTACACCGCAAGGTGTCCCTTCGGCACCGTCAACTTCTTCTCCTTGTCTATTGGGTCGTAACCCACAGGCACATAACCAGACCCGGGTTTCCTAAAACACAGACTTCTCGCTCCGCTTGTCAAACGCCGGCCCCAAGTGATGAGCTTCGAGATGGGTTTCGGATTGCTAGACGGTGGGTTCATCCGGTGGTAGCCGTGTCCATTCCGGGTTCTACGGAGGATCCAATTGGAGACACGGACCAGACGTTTTCCGAGCTTGAAACCTCTGATCTTCCTCATGTTTGCTTTGCTAAGTGAAACGAGATGTGGTTTTTGCGCAAAGGAGTGGGGCTTTGTTCGGGTAACGTGGTGTTCAGGAGAAGGGCCAGGGGTCGGCGACGGACATGGTGAGACGGAACTGGGTGAGGCAGACTTCAGAAAGCGAGGTGGGTATGTTTGACATGGTAGAAATCTCTATCCCAGGAAGAGTATTTCATCCGGAACAGAGCGAGGTAGACTCCGAGAAACAAGGTTTTGGTTTTGGATTTAGTTTTGGTTTGATGATTATGTCAGTGCCAAATCGTGCCGTTCGGTGTTGGGAGCAAAGTACTGTTTTCTGGTGTGGGTTTGAGAAAGCCCTCAAGATTAGGCGTTCAAAACAGAGCAACGGAAAAAAGGGCCGCAAAGTATGACAAGAGGAGAAAATTACAGAGGCGTGGGTGGCCGGCGAACTTCATTGTGCAGGAAACGAGTGTTAAATAGCCAGGATGAGCGTGGGAGGGTAGCGTACAAGTCAAAGGCCAGATTGTGGAACGGTCAGATTCCTGTAGTATGATTTTGACACGTAAGGTGCGATAAACGGGTTGAATAAAATACCAATCACCGGTTGCCGTCGGATGTGGGAAGATGGGACGATGCGTTTGAATTGTAATGGGGATTCCCTGCCGTCTTGAGGGTTGAGAAATACTGCATTTGGATTGGGCGGTGACGATTCCAACTGAAGTGGAGTTGGATTTATCCTTTGAAGAGATTAAGATCACCCGCGTTGCTTCCTAGAAACTGCAAGTTGAACACGTCCGCACCTTATAATAATAATTATACATTGAAAAGGTAAAAGACAAAGACCAAGTTTGAGGTCGTTATGCTATAGTACGGCGGAATACATGACGCTGCTATGGAACGCGACGCGTCGTTGCTTGTGCTCCAGAGCCTACCTTAGGAGTCTTCAGAGCCTCTTATTTCCTTCAAAATTCTTGACATTTAGGAGATTAAATAGAAATATCATTTGGTTGTATAATTAAAATATATTACTTAATTATTTGCTTAAGAGATGGGATAAGATATTTTGAGTTGAAAACTCAATTAATATGCGCAAAAACAATTGTGTTATTCAAAATTAGAAGAAGATTTTAATCTATCCTTCAAATTACATTATCCTTATTATTTAATAAATTAAATAAAAATAATAATTGGATTCAGTCGTCAATTAACAAATTCAACACGGATTAAAAATAACAAAGTGAAATCAAAATTGATGTTTCCTACTTTGACCGTCAATCTGCTCCATGCCTGCCACGTAGATATTACTCGCTAGCCTCTGGTCCACCGCATCACACACTAGCCTTCCCTCTTCTCAAAAATCGTGTAAGTCGCGACAACGGAGAAATGGCTAACACGCCGTACGGTGAGGTACGTTACCGTGATATATACCTCGGGGCTAATTTTAAACCACTGGAAGGGACAATTTGAAGCCCATTTAATTTTCACACGTGCCTAATATGTGGGCCAAGTGGGCCACTGGGCAGATTGGTCAACGTCACGCGTGCTCGATTCCAACGTGCCGGGCCCGGACTATGAGGCAACGTACGCGATAAGTCTCGTTTTTCATATTAGCAAGTCGCCTGATAAGAATCGGATAATAAAAACATTCTAATAAATTTTCCAAAACCTAATTTTCGCATAAAATAATTATAAATAAGTGAGTGGGGAATTCATAATTATTCAATTAAAAAGAGTGGCTGATGTGTAAAAAGATGTTCTGATCATTTTAGTAAACTTTAACCTTTCAAGAAAGCAAACGATAACGTTAGGACAGTTCAATCCTTGAGAAGGTACTAACTAGTAGGTACATCTAGGCTTATTTAATATTAAACGATATGAGTTTAATATCTTAAAACTACCGAGAACAGGAGCAAGTCTTCTTGTCGTCGACATACAAAACAATTTCGTTGCCCCTTCCTCCTCCTCTTCTATGGGTGTTATTTTTTTATTAATTTTCCGGAAGTATCATGGAGGTTGGCAAAGAAGGTAACCCAAAGTCATTGGTCGTCTCTCCCGGCACGACTTCAACTTAATTGAATTTTAGGTTTCGACCGTCAATTATGACAACTGACCCGTTCAATAGTCCCACAAAATGTTATCCCGATCCAATGTTTTTGTCTCACTTGATAGATAATTAGAAAGAAAATAATAAAAAGGAACGTCATGGTCCAGCTATATACATTGGAGTACACAAAACGAAATTAGTAACTATGCTATAAAGAAGTAAGGTCGGTACAATCATGATCGTGACAAGATAAAAAAAAAAAAAAAAAAAAGAAGAAGACAACTCTTTCACCTGAATTCTTGATTTTCTTCGCTTGCCAGAACGGGAAAAACAAAAGAAAAGACAGGGTTTGGGGGTTTAGGATGGGAGGATTGCGGCGGACAGGTGAGAAACAAGGATTAATTCGAATAGATGAGTCAAAGGATGCTTCTTTACACATTTTACAGCTGCCTCTTCCAATGGGATATAACAAAAATGTATTTGGCCCTTTTCGTTCAAACAAAAGAGAACTTGATAGTTCATTTCAATAGCTTTTTTTGTCGGTTCCAGATAAATATCTTTTGAATTCTATGTTTACACCAAAACATTTCAGTTTTGATTTATTTATATAATTTTAATTTGTTAATATTATAAGAAAACTTAAAGTCCAATTTAAAAAAAGTTAGTTTTTGAGCAAAAGAAACAATTTCATGCCCGACATTCCCCCACAAACTAACATACTCGCAAGACTTAAGTTGAATTGGAGTTTAAGTGCCTGAGCTTCAGTTTTAATATCATATAAAAAATGTTCAATTCTATCCAAAAGTTAATTTAAGATAATATTAGTCTTTCTTCCTTAAAAAGAGAATGAGGTTTTCTAAGCGTGATCTGAAAAAATATAGATCTTGTTATTAAATACACTCTCTTGTATTAACGGTGAGCTAATCCATGATTAATGAGACAAATGCTTAAATGTTTTAATACCCCTCCTCTCCTCCAAATGTGAAAAAATACTTTCTACGTAATCTTTATCTATAAGTAAGGAAATATTGTATTTGAATTTGAACTTTGACACCAAAGATAAAAAATTTATTCTCAACCTAAAAGTTAACTTTTGAATAAAGGGAACATATATACATTTAAACATTACTTAATAAATGCATATTTTTAGTATACAACTTTTATCCTTTTTACTCTCCCGCACACTAAATATACCTATAAGGCAAGCTAAACTAAAGTTAGAGCAAGTAAACCTAACTTCTAATACCACATAAAAAAGCTCAATCCTACCTAAAAGTTAACTTAAAAGTATGATGGTACTCTTCTTATAAGATTTAAATAATGTGAGACTTATACCATTATTTAACATGTCATTTGCCTTGAGTGTGGGTTAATCCACAAGTGATGAGATGAAATGAAAGGAGAAAAATTACAAAAACCTAATTTGTAATAAGATATTGTACTTAAAATTTGGATTTTGATATTATGTAAGAATCAAAGGATTTTTTTGTGTGAAAAGAATAAAAAGAAATTAAATGTTGAAAAATATAAAAGACAAAAATAATTTTTTGTATAAATTTAAAAGTTTTTGTTTTTGTTTACCTTTCTTTAATTTCTTTTGATTCTAATAAATGTATTTGGACAACATTAACTAAATTAATGAGCAGATATCTAATCATCCATATTCTTCCTCCTTTTGTTTTCAAAGCAAATCTACTTCCTTTATTAAAGATGCGTGAAGAAGGCCAAAAAGTCGTTGAAATGTCACCGTTCAAAGTTTTAATATTGTTTTCTTCTTTGAATAATTAGTACTAGTAAAAGTATTCTTCTTGGTTCTCATCCAGTTCACCAAATTTCGAGCCTTTTCTTAGTTTACACCAGATTTAGACGTCAAAACCATCATCTCTTGTGAGTTCCATAGGCACCTTGGTTATCTTTTAGAGCATATTGTTCACACTTGGATACTCATTCCTCCCATACATGACCTCTATCTTATCTACTTACCAAAAGACTATACATAGCTCAGTACTTGAAATCCAAAACATTAGCTTGGTTACACAAAAACCACGAACCCCATTTGGAAAAAATTATTGTTTGAGATTTTTATGAGCGAGAAACTGAAGCATAAAACCTAACATTAGCTTGTATATTGAAGAAGATAACGCAAGTTCTCCAGATGAGATAAATGATCCACCTTTGGAAGATCCTTTAGCTTATCAAAGACTTGTTGGCAGATTGATTTATTTGACACTTACCAGGCCTGATATCACATTTTCAGTTCAACTCCTTAGCCAATTTATGCATGCTTCGAAGCAATTACACATGGAAGCAGCGATGAGAGTGATAAGATCCTTGAAAAGTTGCCTTGGACTCGGTCTCATATTCCCTTCCACGTCACAATTTCATATTAAGGCATTCTGTGATTCTGATTATAGCACGTGTCCCATGACTCAAAGATCCATTACAGGTTTTTGCATCATGATTGGAGACTCCTTGATTTCATGGCGTTCCAAGAAACAGCCAACAATATCTCTCTCCTCTGCAGAAGCAAAATATCGAGCTCTGCAAGTCACCACATACGAGATTATATGGATCATTGGATTATTGAAGGATTTGGATTTCACATGAATCGCCTAACACTTCTACACTCTGATAATGAAGCTGCAGAAAAGATTGCTGCAAATCTGATTTTTCATGAACGTACAAAGCACATTGAAGTAGAATGCCATTTTGTCAAAGAAAAGCTTCAGCAAGGTATTATAGCAACACGTCAGATATCCACCAAGGAACAACCAGCATGAAACCTAGCATTAGCTTGGTTACACAAAAACCACGAACCCCATTTGGAAAAAATTATTGTTTGAGATTTTTATGAGCGAGAAACTGAAGCATAAAACCTAACATTAGCTTGTATATTGAAGAAGATAACGCAAGTTCTCCAGATGAGATAAATGATCCACCTTTGGAAGATCCTTTAGCTTATCAAAGACTTGTTGGCAGATTGATTTATTTGACACTTACCAGGCCTGATATCACATTTTCAGTTCAACTCCTTAGCCAATTTATGCATGCTTCGAAGCAATTACACATGGAAGCAGCGATGAGAGTGATAAGATCCTTGAAAAGTTGCCTTGGACTCGGTCTCATATTCCCTTCCACGTCACAATTTCATATTAAGGCATTCTGTGATTCTGATTATAGCACGTGTCCCATGACTCAAAGATCCATTACAGGTTTTTGCATCATGATTGGAGACTCCTTGATTTCATGGCGTTCCAAGAAACAGCCAACAATATCTCTCTCCTCTGCAGAAGCAAAATATCGAGCTCTGCAAGTCACCACATACGAGATTATATGGATCATTGGATTATTGAAGGATTTGGATTTCACATGAATCGCCTAACACTTCTACACTGTGATAATGAAGCTGCAGAAAAGATTGCTGCAAATCCGATTTTTCATGAACGTACAAAGCACATTGAAGTGGAATGCCATTTTGTCAAAGAAAAGCTTCAGCAAGTTATAGCAACACGTCAGATATCCACCAAGGAACAACCAGTATGAAACCTAGCATTAGCTTGGTTACACAAAAACCACGAACCCCATTTGGAAAAAATTATTGTTTGAGATTTTTATGAGCTAGAAACTGAAGCATGAAACCCAACATTAGCTTGTATATTGAAGAAGATAACTGATAAAGGATAATGATATCTGCTTGTCATTGAGTCCATCACGTTCAAGCAAATCCTCTACTTTGATGATGGTAGTGGCAAAGACGGTGAACCTGTCAAGAAACTCAAAAGGAGAAAAGTGAAAATTCAAGGGGTCCTCCAAAACCCTTCCAAGAAAGACAAAAATGGTAGTAAGCCTTCCATCCCAATTAGTCATGAAACAAAATCTTGTAAGGAATGGAGAAGTGTGTTGGGAATGTGATGTGAACAGGGTTTTCCTTATCTGGGAAGAGGTATCCGAGAAGAAAAGGTTGAGTTAGACAGAGCTTTCTTTTAGGTATTGGTGATGTACTCAGGTATGCAAAAACATTGTGAGAGCACGCAAATACCACTAAAGGCTAATGCATTACTAATACTCTTTTTATTTTATACAGGTTCATGCATACGTAGCTTTAGATAATTGTTTGCGTAATCAGGTGATCCAATTAGACTTGAAGATAATTAATGTTCTTGCCTTTTCTGACTTTTAGAAACAAGTGTTCTCTCTCTTGTCAAAGAAATATGCATGTTATTCAAAGCCACGCGTAATCAAAGTTCCTTTCGTTTAACCAATCCTTATGTTGACGGTCTACCTACTGGAACAATTAATACATAACCCTTCAGGTCCAAACCATATGAAACAGACATGTACAAGTTTATGACGCTTTCTACGCGTCAGGTCCGCTTCAACAACGTCATTTGGTTCTTTTTTAAGTCCTGGTGGTTCTAGATGAAGTCAGTAAGAAAACATAGAAAAGAAAATGAAGGGACAAGTTGCGCTAAACGTGGATCAATATCAGCTTAAAATCCCAGAAAATGTGTTGCAGCTCCCCCATAAGTCATGGTCCTTTTTTCTACCCGTTGAGATGCGGGAAACGTTAAAAAGAAAAACTGTCTTTGGACGACTAATCGCGAGACATACCTGGAAGCGAAGCTAATTGTCATCTAGTATGACCATTCCCGATATATGGGCCGTGGCTTGGGCTGGGCCGTCTATATTTACCCACCACACTCTAATCTGTCCTGAACTGGGCCCATCTTAATTTAAGACTCTCCATAGCCCGTACATCTATAAAGGTAATAGAAATTCAAGAAGTAAAAAGATATGAAAGCTACGATGGAAAAAGAAAATTAGGTAACTATTGAGTGTGATTTTTCTATCTAATACAATACGTGCTCAATAGGTCGAAGCCCCTTGGAAAACTAGCATATGTAATCCAAAAATACTTGGGGAATCCCCTAATTTAATGATAAGTTAATTTCCTGAATAACAAGTTTAATTGTATAAAGATTCGATTCTCTTCTTGCATGAGAGTAAAAAATAAAAAATAAAAAGAATCCAAAAATAGTCTAGACAAATAACAATAAGAAAATGTATATTAAGAGAATAATTTAGTAATAAATTAATTAACCAATAATGATCATACAGTTTGAAAAGTGAATTAAGTCTACACAATACCTTTCATATTTTGTTTGGTTTTTTAGTTAAGATCTCATTCTTTGTCTATTGTTTGTGAGCTTGTAATAAAAGTTGTTAGTATCCAAAAATTTTAAATGTTAGATTATTACATTCAACTTTATTATTATTAATAAAATTTGAAAGAAAGCTTTGTGTCTTAGAAGAAGAAAAGGAATTTTTTTTTCCGGGTATGAGTGAATGGCATCTCGTTAGAGCTTAAGAATATTAATTTTATAATTTTAATTATTTTAATTTGTTGTGGAATCCATAACTAAGTTATGTTCACCGTAAATCACACGTGTCATTCTGCAGCGTAGTTTTTCATGTTATATATAGTTAAAAAAAAAGAAAATACTTCTGGTGACAAAAGAAGGAGAAAATTAATTAAATATTAGAAAACGCTAAATCCCCAAGTAGGGACCTACTTGGGCTGTTTTCGACGATGCAGTAGATCCACGTTCTGGTGTTACCAGTAGAGTAGCGGGTTCTCTCTATCCCTCTCTCCGCGAAGAAAAGAACAGAGAACCAAACTAGTGAAGAGGGCTGTGAAAGAATTTGAACTGCTAATTACGGAACCATTAGCCAGCGTCTGATCGGGGAATAGAAAGCCAGAGGAGAAGCGGGCAGAGCAGGATCCGGGCTGAATTCTGGGAGATCCAAATGACGGATCCGAATCTGGAGTTGCAGGAGTCGGGCTGGGAGGAACTGAGGACAGAGGCCAAGAAGATCGAGGGTCATCTCGAGGCCAAGCTCCATTCCTATAGCAAACTCGGCCCCAGGTTCACACAAGGAGGTAGTGCCACGCCATTTCCCGTCTTTCTTTCTTTTTCTCTGTTTTTAGAATTCTGCATTGCATTTTGGGATATCCGTCGAATTAAGATTGATAGGTCTCTGTTAGATTTGGGAAATTTTAGTCATCATGGTTGAAAATCTGTTCCTTTGCGTGACTGTATGGTTGGATTTTGAGATATCTTAGGGAATTGAAGTGACGATCTGTTGAAAAGGAAGGAAATCTTGAAGGTTGAATGGGGGATAAGTCAACTTTAAATACCCAATCGTGCCATTGCAATGCATGAATTAATGTCGATCCTCGCAGTTAGTCCGCGTCTTTAGAGTTTTTTTAAATTACATAGATGGGGGGGGAGACAGAGACAAACACCTGAGAGATCTCCAAGCGAGGCCTCGGGCACCGCATTAAACTAAAAGCTAAGGTATTTATTTTTGGGCTAAAAGTGTTGATTGGATTAGCCGGTGTAGTCTTCTATTGCAGTTGAAATGCCAACATGAAATTCAATTTCTTTAACTGGTACTCCAAAGTCAATTGCATTCCATAAATATTTGTTAGCATTGTGTTAGATCAATGGCTTCCATGTTGAATTAACGAGTTAAGTTTGTTCTACTATCCCTCCCTCTCTATTTCTTCTCAAACCAAAGTTGTTGGCTAAATTATACTTTCGAGTTTAGCTTGTTGATCCAAGAGGCTTGCTGTGAAAATCTGCTAAAATGAGCTCAACTCTGTTCTAGGAGTCCTTAGATTCATTATAGCAGTCGATGCTGCTGCTTTTTCCAAATTTGTTACCCTTCATTCACCCTTGCTCTAACAATTATGCTCCCTAGACAACTAGCAAAGTTGGATAGTCAGAATGGGAGTATATGAACTAAATGAATCCTTGTCCCTAGTGGCACTCCAACCATCTTAGGTTCACTCCCTAGGTGTTTGTCACATTCAACAGTGAAAAACTGTGCATGCAGGTCATCTGCTTTTGGAAGAAGTAGCACTTTACTTGCATGTGGTGTACCGAAGTGGCATTTGACTTACTTGAGTTTAGAATCCCACCTGTGTTGCTCTATAATGGTTAATGGCACCTGTGTTCCCCCCCAGCCCCGCTCTTTTCCCCCCTTTTCTCTCTTCCTTTTTTCTCTCCCAAAAAAAAGAAAAAGAAAAAGAAAATATATCTATATATATATATAAAGAGGAAAAAGTATTCCCTTTTTTCATGTATTGTGTTGATAGCTGGGAGCTACAACAACCATTCATTTTTTTGTTTATTATCTTATGTATGTCTTACAGACAATTACTTTGATTTATCATCCTGAATTTTAAATGCATAATATCTGGCCTGGTTATCTGCCTGTATGACAATCTCTGTTTTGGTATCGGGATATGTAGATACTGGGTCCCCATCTATTGGGTCCAGCAGGTCATGGAAATCCATGGAAATGGAGATCCAATCATTGCTTGAGAAGCTACAGGATATAAACGATTCAATGAGTAGATGTGCTGCATCTGCTACACCAGCTACTTCTGCAACTCAGAAGCTTGCAAGGCACAGAGATATACTCCATGAGTTTACTCAGGTTTATTTTGTAGAATTATCTTTTCTTACCTCATTGCATTTCACTGTAGTTACTTTGACTCAGCTCAGAAGGTTACCATCTTCTGCATTACCTAACAAGAAGCACAACAAATATCTATGAAGTTTCACTCAACTTATCCTATTCTGCGTATCACTGCCTACTGAGATAGTTAATTATTCTTTTGGAATTTTGTTTTAAGTGTGTTAAGGAAAGGCTGTAGACATTAACTAGGAAACTGATGCTGCTATTATTAATGTTTTGCTAGCAGCTATTTTATTGGAAAATGTCAATTGCTTAAGATGCCAGCTTAATATACAGGTTTAGGTTCTTCATAGATGCAGTGAAGCTACTTGTTTATGGCAGAATATAGTATGAATGGTGGAGCAGTGAATTTCGTTCCAATTCTCTGTTCCATTTGGTCAGGCATTGACCATGGTTATGGGTTAACATAACTATTAGTCTTGTGAAGCTATCTGTACAAAGAAAAAAAAGGCATGATGTAAACTGCTAATATTAACATGAAAATAAAGCTAAACTTGCTATTAAAATTAGCCAGTTCAGAAACACCTGCAGTATGCGCTACATAAAATCACCTTTAGAAGATGGTGGCGATATGAATTATTTTAACCTGTCAAACTCTCTTAGTTGTCAAATTTGCTAACAGTATAGTACCATGGCTCATTGTAGTCTCAAACTGCCCTCTGTCTTCGACACAATGAGATCAGATTTTTGATCTATGATCCAATAGGGCAGAGATTTGATTTGTTATTCCTATCTTTGCACTTGAGTTGCAATTGATAGACACGGCTTACATCATCTGATTTGAGCAGAGATCTGTTATAGTTACCCCCATGTTTGGAATTGATTCCAAATTCCAATCTCCTGTAAGGATTTCTAGTATTAGTGTGCTTGAAGTTTTCTGTACCTCTTTTTGGGGATACATTAGTCATTCTCTGTAAAATATATATGCATACATATATATATTTCCTCTCTTTCCCCCCTCCTTTTCTTCTCCTCTTCTCTCTCTTGCAGTAACTTCTGCTTGCTTTCTTGAGGACGCCACAGTTTATTGTGTTAAAGGATAAAGCGGAAAAACATTCTGATTTATTGTGCCTTCCAGATTCTCACTTATTTTTTCCTTTAGAAAGATGGACAATTGATATTAGTTTGAAGAATGCTCAATAGTCCACCTGGAAAATTACTTTCCAACTGAATCCAGCAAACTTCCTTGAGAACTTTTCTCTTTAGGAAACAAGATAATTGGTATGGGGTCTTGCTGTTAGTTTAGTCAATTGGTTTTAACATTGATACAAGGACCCTTTTCCTCTCTTTTCTTTTTCTTTTGCCCACCTCTGAGTGAGTTCCATTGGGTTCTTCAAATGTACTTCATTTTGTATAAATTTTGTTTGATATTGCTTGAGGGATATGTGTACTATTACAATGAACATCTTATTATGTCAGTGTCAGTCATTGGCATCTGTCCCAGGAAGAAATAACGTATATCTCTTTCAGGAGTTCAGAAGAACCAAGGGAAACATAAACTCAACGAGGGAACACACAGAGCTTCTGAGTTCAGTGAGAGATGATATTAGTGAGTATAAGGTGAGCCTGGCTAGAAACTCTTACTTATTTCTTAATCTTAGGAACTCCTTTTTTACTCTTCTTTTGATTGTTATTATTCCCTGTGCTTTGTTGTTTCGTTTCTCGAAGTAAGGTCTGTTTTTGGTCTCTTCATGCAGGCCTCTGGGAGTATGTCCCCACGGATGCAGTTACTGCGGGAGAGGGCAGCAATCCATGGAAGCATAGCTCATGTAAGCTTATTGCTATTCTGTAGTCATGCCATTGACGTATGCCTCAAAGAAATTTTGCTACATGCTTTTTCTTATTTCATATTGATGTGAGGAATCCAATGCTTAGGTCTTTGACTAACAATACATGAATGGATGAAGTAAGATATGAATTCATTAGTTAAAGGCTAATGTTGGATTATTTGAATATGTGATGAAAAGCAAAATGTTTAAAGTAGTTGATAAAGGATCTCGAGTATTTGCTAGTGTATAAATTTAAAGTTGAGATCTTTAGCTGGAGCTATCTGGCCCAACAAGAAATACTGGAGGTTTTATGATGTATATAATCCTAGGAATTCCAACCAAGTTAGTATTGCATCAACTGTACCAATGGGGTTATAGTTTTCACAACTGGTCGTAGAAATCTGTGCTGTTTAATATAAGGTAAATTTGTGCTGAAATTTTTTTTCTGAGGTTAGCAATATGGCTTGGAAATAATGTTGCACATTTTTGATCATTGGAGTTCTGTGAGTTCCTTTTTGCCAACTACTATGAATAATGTCTTGGCTTGAGAGTTTCCACAACCATATCTGAAGGGCATTGAAGTGCACAAAGCACTACCTTGAAGTGGTTACTAGAGTAGGTTGGTTACGCTGTGTATGTTATGTTGCTCTGGTGAGCCGAATCCTACATAAACTAAGATCTAGTTACATTATACTATATGAGTGCCCTGATGAAGAATGTGGTCTTATGGTCACTTCAGAAACAAACTCTCTTATACAAGATTGCCTTCAAGAGGGCGTGTGATTTTACTAGCTGAATATTCCTGTTGGTGTGAGTCTACAGCCTCTACTTATGCACCAAAGCAATATCTTCTCATCTTGAGTTGTTGAAGAGGAAGGAAAGCAGGACTAGGTAAGTATGCAGTTTGAAAGGGAAGTTGGTCAAGTGTTTACGTGTGCATCTTGCAATGTAGAATTTCAGACCTCAGGCTGGACTTGCTTGTGCTAAGTGTATCAGTTGGCTTAGGTTTTTCTGACTAGTATGAATCTTTCTATCCCTGCCTGAAAATGTTATAGGTTAGAGTGATAAAGGGACAATGGATACTGTGACTGTTGGAAGTGCTATTTTGGTTTACGATTAAGAATAAAGGATAGGTGTGAGCCTCGGAATTGAGGTATCTTTGGTTTCTGCCTAGGATTCGATTAGTTTTTGTTGGACCTACGATGGGAAAACTTTTGGAATGTTGGAAGACCTGGAGAACTGCTTTGGTTATGAAGGCAATATTAACGATTAGCAGGAAACGTGGTTAAGAATTTACCGTCAATGGAAAGATTTGCATTCTTCCGCTATTATTATTATTATTTTGACCGTGAAGCTTTGGAGCTGTTTAAGCCTCTTACCTAAATGGTGCCAATCGAAGCTGGCTGAAGTCAGGAGAGACCAGAATCACTACGCTCCATGTTCGTTCCTCAAGCGATTGAACAACTATGATTTTGGCTTCTTTCACAAAGTGATGCTTAAGATCTGTAGGTTCCTGGAATTAAATACTTGTAACCCAAAAAAAATGGTGGTTAGCTTTTACCATTGGCATCTCGTTAACCTTAGTGCATTTTTTGTCTGTCAGTCATTGCCACTTGCAAATATCTAAGTTTTTCTATTCTGTGGTTCCTCTACAAGGATGTGTAGGTAAAGGTTAATACGTTATTTTAGTGATTCCCCTCTATTTCATTGGTAAACTCCAACTCTCCATGTACTTTCTTGTTGGCCTCAAAACTGCACCGTTGTCAATGCTCAGGACACCTAATTTTTTTATGTGCTGTTTACTACACCTGATTTTTCCCCCCTTCTTTTATGAGTCCACTTCATCTATTTTCCATGCGAAGCATTAGGCTTATGGTAATCGTTCAAAGACTATGTGGTCTTCTGGAAATAAGTGCCATATCTGAAGCTTTATGGATAATCATCAGAATTGCAATCTTGGATTCAATGTTGTGCAGATAGATGATGTGATTAGTCAGGCTCAGACAACAAGGCAAGTCTTAGGCTCTCAAAGGACTTTGTTTGGAGATGTTCAAGGGAAAGTGAAGAATTTAATTGACAAATTTCCCATACTTCGTGGCCTACTTGGTACTTCATTAAGCAATTTTTACACCATATTGGTCCTTGCTTGACACTTGATTATTAATTTTGTCATTGAAATGAGATTAATCTTGTGGTGGCTTATGCAGGTTTAATTAAACGGCGGCGATCAAGAGACACTCTTATTTTATCAGCAGTCATTGCCGCCTGTACGTTGTTTCTTATCATCTACTGGCTTTCAAAATAACTAAAGAAGTGATTTATTTGTATGGAAAATCAGAAAGGATATCGCCTTTTCTAGGAAGTTTTGCTTCTGTAATTTGTTACAACAAATTCAGTTCTATTTTAAAAGTTTGTTTCCATAGCAATGATTTCATCTTGACCCTTGCCATCTGTCTTTTCTTTCGTTCTTCCGTATTCTTTTATCCCAAAGATTAATAAATAAAATCATCTTAGATTTTTAGGGGTTCTACATATCTTTTAGATTTTAAAATTTAAGGTGGTAATATCAGAAGATGTAAGAGGCCTTACGAAAACTGTATATCCTGAAGAAGCTATTTAAGAGGGGGCTTAAAAACTCTGGTTTCACTCTGTTCATTGTAGTTGAGGAGGATTTAGTTTTGCAGCGTTTTTTACTAGAAGGTGCCATGCACGCTGGCTCCATCGGGAAGCAAGAATGATAACGGGAGCTTCCCTTGGCACCAGAGTTTTGATTCATTACAAAGGAATCGATTTTTAAGAATTTTCAGTGATTGCTTCAGGTTCAGTCATCTTTCGTAAGATCTGAAAGAAACTAGAAGAATTTTTTTTTTAAAAAAAACAGTAAACCCAATTCAACCCCCTCTTGGGTTAAATCCATATTTAACAATACCCTGCGAGATTTTTTTTCTCCCTTTTCCCCATAAAAGCTGTGTAACGTCAACTATGCCCTAAAGTAGGTGGACTTTATCATACTTAAAGGCTCAAAGTTAAATAAAAGTTATAATAGAGCAATCTAGGCTATAATATCAAAAGCCTAGACTGCTCAAGGGGATAAGTTGATATTAATAAAGAGTATTCTCTCTTCTATGCCGATTCATACATTGTTCATTATTAAAGTACCCAAAAATGGTCATATAAAAAAATAATAGAATAATGGCCAATTTTATGTAGAGTAATGGGGATGGACATGGTAGTCATTAGGTTAAATAACAAAGTATATATATGCCTTTAGAGGAAAAAGGTTTGGGAATTCGTAATTTGGAGCAGAATAGCAAGCTCTTCAGACAAAGTTTGCATAGTGATTCATACATGGACAATCACTGTGGGCTTCTGTGATGCAATTAAAATATGAACATCCTATGGAAGCAATAATAAGAGTAAAAAGAATACACATTCACATATATGGAAAATGCTTTTGCCTTGGGTGAATTATGCTGTTAAGCATGGTAGATGGATTATTGGAGATGGAAGATGCTTATTTTGGAAGGACAATTGGCTTGAGTAAACCCTCTAGTATCCTCTATGCCCACAAGAAGATATAACAGTTAGAGAAGCTTTCCATAATCAGGATTTTGTAAGGGAAAATCTATCCAATGAGCAACAACATCAGGCTAACAAGATTGTTTGGAATTAAGAGCCGGATAAGCTAGTTTGTGACTTAAGTGCTTCTGATAAATTTTTAGCATCCTTGGTGTATCATGATCAAAGAATGAAGAAGGACAAAGTGGTATGGGCAAAGTTTTTGTGGAACAAGGTCATACCTCTAAGTATTGGTCTATTTATATGGAAGCTCATTCATTATGGAATTCCTGTGAAATGCAATATGCAAATGAGGGGAATACAAATGGCTTCTAAGTGTTATTGTTGCCAGAAGGCACAAAGAGAGACTAGAGATGATTTGTTCATGCATAGTGCAATGGCATAATAGATTTGGAGGACTTTTAGGGACATACTTCAAGTACTTGTTCAATTTCAATCTATTTCTAATTTGGTTCCTTCATGGTATTCAAAGGCCTTATGGCATAATCGAAGGTGAGCTATTATCACCATCTTAGGAGGTGTTATTGTGAAAAGCATTTGGCTAGCTAGAAATTCAGCAAAACATAATGGTGCAAGTATTTCTTTATTACCCATTGGATGTTGCAATTATCCACTCTTATCTAGGTAAAGGTTTAGGTAAGTTTTCTTAACCAAATCTCGTTATATGTGTTAAAAATTCATGTAGCTCACCTTCCTTTCAGAAGAGGAATTTGGGTCAAATGGCAACTTCCACCAATAGGAAAATACAAGCTAAACATGGATTGATCAGACATCATGGGACATTAATGTTGGAGGTGGATTACTTAGAAATCATAATCGCATCATCATCATGGCTTTCTCAATTAAGTTGGAGCCAGGTACCAATGTGGAAGCCAAAGCCTATACCTTACTAGAAGGTCTCAAGATATGCCAAGAATGGAATTAGGTACCCCACATCATTGAATCAGATTCCTTTTATCTAGTACAATGTCTACTTAAAAAATGGATGGCTCCTTGGAAGTTGGAATATGTTATTCATCAATGTATATCTATGATTCCTGCATCTATAAAAGTGCAACATGTATATCGAGAAAGGAATAAAGTTGCATATCGCCTTGCTAATTATTGGCATACAATACCGAACGTGCGAATTTTTGATCATCCTGACTCATTACCTCACCCATACTTAACTGTTTTTATGCAAGATCAGTTAGGCTTAGGTAATTATAAACCACCATAGGGTTAAGTGTATGTGCTACCCATTGTATATATTTCTTGATTTATTTTAATGTTTAACGTAGCAACCTAATTTGTAGGCATTTTTCCTTATCTAAAGGTTAGGTTTATACCATGCCCTTTGTACTTATTCAAGGTATAGTTATTACGTCTAACCTTATTGTTATCAATAAAATTTGTCATGGTACCATCCATATTTCATAATAATACCAAAAGGCTCCAAAAAATTTATTAAAGGGAGGAGTTGTTCATGCTTAAGACATTATAATTACTTTTCACTCAAATGTGAGATTTTGTTGTCCAATATTTTCCTGTAGTCCAAACTCAATCTCTTTACCAACAAAAGATTAACTCATTTTTGAGATTGGGTTAGATCATATCAAAGAATGATTGACTTTAATATCATATTAGAAATAGATTTATAATCCAATTCAAAAGTTAGCTCATGAGTTGGAAGGACTTTTTTTTAAAATTTAAATACTATCAAAGGATTGTAGTTTTCTATTATAATTAGTTTTCTTTCAATTGTGACATTCTATTATCCAATATTTCCCTGCAAAGGAATGATTTGCTCTAATATCATATTAGAAATAAACTCATAATTTAACTCAAAAGTTAGTTCATGAATTAGGAATGTATTTTTTTATTTAAATACTACCAAAAGGATTGTATTTTTCTAAAATATGACTTTTGTGTCCAACATTATTATATTTGAAAATTTTATTGAGTAGTATGGAAAAGAGAAAAGAAAGGCCAAAGAAAGAGTCAAAGGAAAAAAGGAGAACAATTTGGTATGGGGAAAATATTGTATTGACTTTGTATACCGTGTACATTGTCTTTATATTTATGCAAGTGTGCAAGGCTCATAAAATGATATGGTTAAATTTTAATTGAGCTAGGAATACAAATAATATACCACATATTTGATACCAAATATGGCATTCCTAAATATTTATGTATCAACACTTTACTCTTATGCTAATAGTTTTTTAAGATTTTTGAATGACTCAAAATCTCACAAAACTTTGCTTGATAACTTAAATTAGGAAGTAACATCCCACTCCAGAATATGCTCAAGTTTGGTAAAAAAATGTATTTAAAGGGATTTGAACCCAAGATGACTTAAATTGGGAAGCAACACTCTACCCCAAAGAATGTTCAAGTTTGGTAAAAAATGTAGTCAAATTAATTTGAACCCAAGATATTTGCTTTACAAGACCTCTCCTACTAGCCTTCTTTATCATCTTGACTATGCCCTAAGAAGGCCTTAAGTTGACGATTTATACCAAACTTGCATAATAAACACAAGGGCTTGTGAAGATATCTATTATATGCTTCATAGTTTGAACCTGCATGGTCTTGATCATGCTTTATTGTATTTTCTTACTGATAAAGTAATCGTTAATCTTTATGTGTTTTGTCATTTCACAAAAAACTGGATTCCATGCAATATCATTAATAAATTTATTGATTAGAATAAACTAACAGCTCCCTTTACCTATATTGCGAGGTTGTTGAGTTGTCCAACTATCCATATAATGTTGTAGATAATAGCCACCATGGCTTCATACTTAAATTTTGTAAATGATGGTGATATAGTAGATTGTTCCTTTGTCTTCTATGAAAGATGATTCTTCAAATTTAATGCAAAAGTTGGTAAGTGATTTTTTGACATGGGACAAGTCTCCTAATCTAAGTCATAGCAAAGTATAAGTTTAGATGTCTCAATCCTAAGCACCTTTTCATATATGTAAGTACCTTCATTGTCACATCCATGTGTGATTGTTTAGAAGCATGCATGAATTGATTAAAAATTTGTACCATATAACTTATATCAACTTTCATCATTGTAAGGTAAATGAGATGTCACACTTGATGTTGATAGCTCATATTCAAGGGGTGCTAATCCAATGTTATACTTTGTAGTAGTGAGTTTCACATTTTACTCTATAGAGATGACAATTGGCTTGTATGTGGACAATACAGATTTTGATTTTAGTTTTGGAAGATATTTTCATTGGTTGATTTTGATGCACCTAGATCTTTAATGATAATGTGTGTTGATGACCCTTTAATGCTTTTATTCTTGCTTTATAATTTTTAGTTATTAAAATATCATCAACATAAAATTTGAGGCTATTGAAGGGCTTAAAGAGCACATTCATGCTTAAAGTGTAAAAGTTTGATGACAATAAGTGCCTTTATGAGCTTCACATTTCATTGGCAAGACATTTTGTTTTAACATACAAAGTAATTTTTGCAATCAATATATCATATTCTTCTCTTAATTGTGAATTTTAGGAGGAAGCTCCATATAAATTTTCTTGCCAAAGTCTTTAAAAAGGAAAGTATTATGAATATATATATGACGGAAAATATATCCACAAAATGATGCTACAAAGAGAAATATCCAAACAATGGCCTGCCTTGCAATGAGTGCAAAGTTTTTTCTGATAATCAAATTCTTTGCATTGAGCAATTCTCTTAGCCACTAGTTGAGTCATATAGCACTCCATAAATACATCTGCCTGGTATTTGATATTATATACCAGTTTACATCTAATGGGTTTCGAATGAGCAGTGAGAGGTACTACTTAGAATTCCTAGTATGGTTGTTCACAAGAGCTCCTCAATATTTCGCTACCAACAGGGATCCTGGACCCCAAAATAGAAAATGTTGGTTCATAAACTATAAAATGAGACTAATACACAATCTGTGTAGGCGAAAGATGAGCAAAGTTGATTAAGCAACAAACAGATTGAAGGGACTCCATGCCATCTTTGAAATAATGTCGCAAGTATAAGCTATTATCTAGACAAGAAGTCAAGAGATCCATGAGGAACAACAAAGAGACAATACATCCAAGGTTACAAAGGTCTATCCTCTGGAGCATCTAGTGGAAAAGAGATCAAAATGATTTTATTGTCAAGGATAATCTGCTGTCCAAGTGGTGAATTGGGTTGGACTAGCTCCATGGGAATTAGCAAGAGAAAAAGAACATTTAGTGGGGTTGGTTTTGTGTTGTCATCTAGCAAGAACCATAAAGCAAGTGGAAGTGGACCATCACTAGGTATGTCAATCACAAAAAGAGAAACTTTATCATGGAAGACAGTGTCGTAGATAAAAAAGAGTATACTTTTGGAGGAGTAAACAAAAATATAAAAAGAAAAAAAGAAAGAAAAAAAGAAAGAAAAAAAAAGAAAAAGAAAAGGGAGTTGTGGATGAGGATGACATTGACTTTAGTTACAATGCCCATCACATGTGTCCATAAAAGCGTGCGAGGAATTATAAAAGCATACAGTCAAATCCTAATCAATCTAAGAACATAAATAATATTGCACATGTTTGGTACCCAAATATGACATTCTCGTCTTTGCATATCAACAGTTTTCGGTTGTCTTCAATGGGTTGGAAGACGGTTCAGTGACTTTCTTAAACTTGAACACTATTCCTTGTTCTATCAAATGGTCTTTTTGTACTCTCTTTTATATATATATGATACTTATGAGAATAACAACGTTTTCAACACAGTCCGTTACAGCAAATTAACCAAGAATCCAACGGAAATATCTGATTATGACTAAAACCTAATGTAACTAATCCCTATATTCTAAAGCTAAAAGACTTTCTGAAAGTAGATCCAAGCATAGATAGTAAACTATATTCTTTCTCTTTAAAAAAGACATAGAAAGTTAATATCACAAGGTAATTTGTTTCCTGACTTGAGAACAATAAAGCTTTTATGTTCGTTTTTATGAAGACAAGCTGTCAAGAATAATTCTTTAACGACAATTATTGAGAACATCTTATAGGATGTTTTTAACCATTTTCTGACTTCTGTCTTAAAACGAAAAGAAGTCTTCTAACCCTTATGGACCACCGTTTAGACCATCGTGGGCATTAGAGTTCCTTGAAACACTTATGCCAATTGAAAAAGGTAAGACTATCTATTCTCTGGTAAAGTTAAGAATAGATAAAATGAACTGCACCAGAGGCTGAGGGTGCTCCCATTTATGGATGTTGTGTACACGTGGCTGTCCTGCTACAATCAGACAAGAAATTTTACCACTTTCATGTCATTTGCAAAATTTCTAGGGCACAGCTTGAGAAGAGATGCTTCTATATAGGTCCCATAGCTTGCCCAGAGCCGTACGTTTGCTACAGAAAACTGCACAGCACGCCATACTTCTCAGCTTTCATTGCTAAAAAACTGCACAGCTTCATCAATACGTCTTTATTGGTTTCTTCCCTGACTGAGAGAGAGAGAGAGAGAGAGAGAGAGAGAAGGGTTTCTGCTCAGGCTTTTTCAGAGAGCTATCTAATATAGTTCATGTACTTTTGCTTGGTCACATGAACGTAGCTGTCCTCCGACCTGAGGACTTAAAAGTCGACAAGAAATAATGGGACGAGGGAGAGCTAAAGGGGTTTCATCTGTTATACCTCACTTCAAGATAACATGCTAGCCGAACCAGTGAAAGCCTTTTGACTAGGGATGTGTATGTACCTTATTGAAGTCAAAGAATAGCCTTTTTTTATTTTCAAACTACCACTTTCGCTTTTTGTTTCTGTTAGAGCAGAAAAATTGAAGAAACCTCTGAATTCACTCCCGATGCAGGTGATCTCCATTCCGATTCTGTTTTCACAGTATTGGGTTTGGAATACGATGTAAAAGAAACTTGAACACGGTGACACAGTGACACAGTGAAGAATTGATGATTAAGGTAAAAGAGAAAGTAACAATACACACTCACAAATGACTTGTTTTTGTCTTGTAAAATCTAATTATATTAATCAAAATGCTGCTTGTAGAATTATTTTTGTAAAGAAATCATAATGGGGTTAAAAGAATTAAAATTTAAAATAATTTCCAGTAACGACTTTGACTTCTATCAAAAAATTTATTTGGCAATTGTGAAAGAATCCACTAGGATGGTTCGGAACCTGATCAGCATATGAAATTCCAGAAATTTGCAAAGCAATATTACTTTTAACGTACTTACGCAGAAGAAAAGAAACTGTTATGTCCAGGAATTCCCAACTCAGCTCATTGCAGCCTTATTCAATTCCATTCTAGCTGTCAATTAGCAACTCTCAGGACTTGGGTTGATTTGGATATGAATCACCTCATGGGGGACCTTTCCAATTCCGATAGAAATTATTACGCTTGAGCTTCTTTACTCATCGGTAAAAGTTCATAGTGACAGGGTAAAAAAAGGCCAGCAACACATAATTAATGTAGCTAAGAAGCGAGGTCAGTGCCTCAGCAGAAACGAATAGAGGGTCTATCTCTGGTCGCTATCACGGTTCTCAGTATCTATCTACTATCTGAATCATAGCTGCGCTCCAATACCATAAGGACAAATGAATTGCCTATCTGTAATTCCAAAGGTTGAAAAGTGGTACCCTTAAACTTCTTATGCATCAGGGTCTGGAGTAATTATACAGCAGAAGAGCCCTTGAAGCTCAGAGAAATGCTATTAAGACCTAAAATTAATGGCTGAGGGCTGATTGATGGAGTTGTCAGGTTTCCTAGGACATCTCATGGATAGCAATAGTCTTTTTCGCTTAAGGGAGTTTCTTGTTTGGGTAATCCAAAGTTGTTCCCTCTTTTGCTCCTCTTTGCTAGAATAAAATATAAGACTCTAAAAGAAAAGGCAAAAACTCAAGGCTCTAGCTGTAGGGTGTTAGACCAGATGAGTATGCATTTTAGCTATCTCATGCATGGATTGCTTTCAAGATATTTCACAACATATATGTACTAAAATTCCAAATAATCAAGCCAAAATGACGCCTTGACTTATTTACTAAACAAAGGGTAGCATGCTCATTGTTTCGCTTTTGTACAGTAGTCGAGTCATTTTCATGCACCTCTTTTGCCTTCCGCTATCAGAGTACTGTTGTTGTGGTGACGCACAGCTTTTGCGATAGAAAACTTTGAAATTTAGTAGAGTTCCACGTGATCAGATACGGTGCAGTCAAAAGCCAATGGGTGTGTAACATCCTATTGGATTATGCAATTAAGAAGTATTGTAGTTTTCTCAATTGCGGAAGCAAGGATGGGTCCCAAGTTTTTGTTGTGGCATCGAGCGATCCAAAAACTTGTAACGCGAGTGATACGGAAGAAAACAAAATCCACCCAGAAGATGAGCCATAAGATGTACTTGCATGTTGGTTTGCGGGTTGATGGGTATGTTCCCTAAGTCAAAGAATGCTTCGGCCATGGAAGGTTTCTTTACCAGGTACAACCTATAATATCTGACTCTCAATTGTCCTTGTATCGCTATTGATAGCTACGCAAGTAGATGCCAATATGTGGAAAGCAATGTTTAAGATAATATCTACTGTCTTAATCAAATAGTCCTGTAAAAGAGGTGCAAAAAGATCGAATAAGTTTCTCACACATGAAGAGGTGGTCACTAGAATATCATCCATAGTTGCATGTCTGGGGTTTAGGCTACAAGATTTGACGGCTTCGAAGTCGTTAACCATGGTACCCTACTATTTCTTGCAATTCAATATTTCATACCTCAGCTCGAATTTAATTTTCAAAAGAAAATGTTTAAACCAAACTAAGTCAACAACTTATTTTTCGGCACCCAATCACAACACACAAAATTTAGTTACTGCCGAGAATCCTATCAACAGTGATTTCATTCAAAATCACTTCCAGGACTAAGTTTGGGTGTTCAGAATGATGAATATGCTGTCAGCCATTCCTGTTTCCACTGGATTCACTTGATTTACCCATAGTAGTAATTTGAATTACGCTAACCTATGTTAATCTGACATAGATGTTTGTTTTAGCAGGGCTGATAACTGAGTGGTAGGGTATTGGCTTCCGACCTTAATTTTCTCAGTTCTAATACTTTTGCCCCCATTATCTTATTAAAAAAAAAAAAGAAAAAAAAAAGAGACAGATGTTGGTTTGAAAGCAATTAGGAAGAAAAATACCTATTAACTAACCCCAAGTTTACTTGAAAAGGAGCAATAGTATTCTTGAAGCATATGTTATAACATTTTCCAAGCGCAGCTATTGATTAAAATGCTATAAGTGAAAACGAAAGCTTAAAACACCGCCGACATTACAATACCAATATAACTAGACCGCCTATAAACAACTGATGATAGTGCACATGTGTTCTTTAATGCATCGGTTTTATGCATCAGTTGTCTTTTTTCTACTACCTACCAATGTGTACTAGAAAATTCATTTGACCATTTATTGTATTTTGAAATCCTAAAACCGGAATGGCTGTTGGACTTCTTGAATGGGAAGAGAGTCAGCTAGCACTTCAAACAATAAGTGAAGTGCGTTGGAAAGAAAGACAAGAAATCTAGACAATCAGACCCTCAAGATAGTAGCTGACGAAAATTTCAAAGGGCCCGTGAGTTTTTCATAATTCAATGAGAAATCTTTTTCTACTTCAATGGGGGCAATTTTTGAGACAAGAAATCACTGGTGCACATATGGTGTCGATGGTGATAGTTTCCTGCAAGGTTATTACAATCCTTTTCATTTATAGTGTCGATGGAAATCACTAATTTTATTTTAAGTTGCAGAAAGTTGCTATCACTGTGCAAACATCTTGCAGGAAAAAGTGAAGTGATCTATAGGGAGTAGAACACAGGAGGAGGGGTTAAAGAAACTGGCGAACAGTAGCCAAAAGAGAAAGTGAAATACACAAGCAAAGGACAACGTTGGGTGAATTAAATGAAAGGATCTGCCTTCTGTTCACACTGACGACTGCGAATCTCTGAGCAAATAAGAGAGGGACAGATAACTCTGAGACGTCAAATCGGTATTTTGAATCTTAGAATGCTTTTTGTTTGATTTTGTTATCATTGCGTTCATGATTTGGCGGTGGTTGGCTTGGAAAGGATCCGGCTAGGATGAAGCATCGCACGGCAAATAATGCTTTTCACCTTTCCTCATATGTGTTCCAACGAGAGATATGGTTTTGTCGTAACATCCATTCATGAAAGATTTCAAGGAAATAATAAAAAGAGAACAGTGATGGGCTTCCTCTTTTCTTTTTCTTTGTCGTCCTTTTTCTCTTTCTCTCTCCTTCTTTATGTAGTCTCTTCAGAATATCTAAAGTCCATGAACATCCTTGGAACATTACACTCATCAACTCTCTCAAACATCTCATCTCATGGGAAGTACACATCCATAACAATATTCCCTCCCCTTTCCCTCCCTCTCCAGACCAAATACAGACCTATTTGTGGGGGAACGTGATGACTAGTGAGAGCCTGCTCCTTGGCTTGCCCCTATTGCTAGTAGTATACTAATCACTAGAGTCGATTAAACAAAGGGAGGAACAATATTTGTTGGACTACAATCAACGTAAGTTTGTGAAGAGAATGCTAATGATGTGGTTTGGAAGTAGCCATGGAGACAGAGAAATTGGGTGTGGCTCAAATGGTCAGTGATCATGAATGGGTGTAAGTGAGATCACAGAGAGAGAGGAAGAAGAACGAAAGGACATAGAAAGGAAGGAAAGAAGTGAGTAGCGACAACGAAAAAAAGAAGACAGTACGAAACGACATTATTGCTGTCAGTCTTTCTTTTTTGCTTTTTTTTTTTAAAAAAAACATATTTTAGTTTTTTAATATTTCACATCAGGCTTAGGGTATAGCGACTATATAAATGATTGAGAGATTAAATTTCATGATCAAAATATGTCACAAATGTGAGTAAACTTTTTTTTTTTTGGGTTGTGTTATTTCATTTGTGTGCAACTATAATATAATGATATGTTTAAATTTACGAGCCTATCATTTTTGTTGTATAGTGGTATATCATGCAATGGTCAAATGAAAATTTTCTAGATGGTTAATCTCTACAATAAGTGGTGTTAAACCCGACAGAATGGATTTTGATGAAAATGAATTTCCAAATGAAGCAAGATTTTGATTTATTTTCAAGAGTTAAGATGGGAAGAAAAATGCATAGTACAAAGAAAGCTCACATAGATAAATTAGTGATCGTACATGTCTTATATGATAGACTTACGTGTAAAGAGTGGAAACACATGTGAGCGTAAAAACAATCAAGTTTCGTAACGTAAAAATATAATAGAATAAAACATAATCGAACTCAAGTACAGTACTTAATTTTTTCAAATTGAAGATAATCCAAATAAGTTATGTTAAAGCCTCCTTATTACATTTCTAAAGGTACCGAATTACATCAATTATTTAATAACATAATAAAAAATTATCAATGAATGCTCACCATGTTGAGAGAAGGATTATCCGTGATGGCTAATGATGACACCGATGACTGTGTTAAGGGAAACCACTACTCTTGAGATGGATGTCATGGTCTTTATAACACATTGGTTGAGATTGATTTAAAAATAAAAAGAATGAATGCTTGAAGAAATGTAGTTGATAAGAATGAAAATGGATTCATTAGTCAAAACATAAACCAAGACTTCTCTTTTATCATCTATTTCTGCTCCCTTTTTAGCTATCCATCAATCACCTCACGTAAAAAAAGGACAAGAGAAGCATATTAAATAAACTTCAAAGATAATCGACAAATAATGGCCATTCCGTATATTACCTTAGTAATGAGACATGTTTGGTTCAGCCGAACAACATGCCAAAACATGACCCTCCCTTGTCATGAGAAGCCAAATCCAAAATCCCATGCAAGAAACCACGGGAGTATGACACGAGGGTGTGTGTAATGGAAGCCAATCCGCTTTTATTAATGAAGAAAGAGATGAATTCCAAAATAGTTGAGATAGCTGAGAATGGAGTTTTTAGAGCTGACAAGTACAAAAGTTAAGGTTAAGACGGATGAGGATAGATGCCTATAACTTGGCACTATTTTATCAGTGTACCTGCCAGAAAAAAACAAGTCACCAGAGAGTCTCGAGAACAAAGATCTGGTTTGACGGTGTGGGGATCATCATGGCATGGAATTGTAGAAAACCAAGAAAAAGCCTTCACAACCTCATAACTGTGAAAACAACGGATGAATGAGCCAAAGCTAATCACTCCCATGCAAACGTCCCTTTCTCCCTTCCTCCCCCACCTCTGCCGCCTATCTCTCTCTCTCTCTCTCTCTCACATACACGCAGAGTCATCCATTGGGAATGCCAACCATACATTTCCTTTTCCACTAACCTCAGCCGTTTATTCTCTCTCTGTCTCTCTCTACTGGGGCTCGTTAATGATGCATCAGCAACTTGTAGAAAACAGATGTCAATTATCAGCAGCTACCAAGAAAAGACTTGCTAAGATCTCTTCATTTTCGAATATATTAGTGGCATCTGCTTCATTTTCTTTATTCTTCTTCTTCCTTAATAGTGTATCGCAAGATCAGACCAACCGGTTTATCTGTCTATCGTCAAGATCCCACTGATCGGTCAGACCCATCAATCAAATCAAATCCAAAAAGAGAGACACTGTGAGAGAATCAACAAAAATGTCCGCCTCATCCGCTGCCTTTTCTCCGGACCACCTCTCCCCTTCCGACCAGCTCTGCTACGTCCATTGCAGCTTCTGTGACACTGTTCTCGCGGTATCCTTCTCTCACTCTCTCTCTTTCTCTATCCTTTGTTGTAATGATCTATCTTGCATTTGCACCCACATTCCTCTTCTTCAATGGCTTTTTTTTTTTTTGGCTTTGCGTTTAGGTGAGTGTCCCCTGCAGTAGTTTGTTCAAGACCGTCACTGTTCGATGCGGCCACTGCACTAACCTCCTGTCAGTGAATATGCGTGGTCTGCTTCTTCCTGCAGCAAACCAGCTTCATCTTGGACATGCTTTTTTCAATCCTCAAAATCTTCTGGTATCTAAAAGAATTTAGGGTTTCTACATAGAAAATCTGACTTTCTATTTCCTGCAATAAGTTATCTGAATGAACTATAGTATTGAGTTTCGTTTTGTGGAATATATCAGGAAGGTATCCGAAGCTCACAACCAAACATGATGATCAATCAACCCTACCATAATGAGTCGCTTATGCCAGTTCGAGCGCCTGAGGAGATTCCTAAACCTCCAGTTGTTACCAGACGTGAGATTTCCTTAGCTTAAGTTGCTTCTTTCGTGTCTCACATGCTGTTTTTATCCATCACGACACATCTCCAGTGGTTCAGACTATCCATATGATCTGTATTTGTTTTGTATTTAACATGGCATTTTACTATTTTAAGAAGCCACTTCAAGGGCTGCTAGATTCTACGACTTTCTCATATGTGCTATTATAATTGTATTTAATCAGAGGAGTGCAATTTTCCCCAGCACATCCACTTAGCTTTTTTGTTTTACAGCGATCTTTCAGCCTATCAAGAAAAGGTTCTGGAAAGTTAGACTGCAAGCTTTTGAAGCTTAGACCCTAACGTTATCCAAGGATTTCTTCGGCCCATGTGTCAAGTACCTTTAACATGATTGTTTCATTATCATCCATCCCTTTCAAGCTTCTCCAGCTTTCTTATCACTAGAATGGAGCCCATTCTAGATGTGTGTGTTTAGCTTGTTTTCCTTTTCTTCAAAAGCTTTTGATATTGAACCTTGAGGCTTTCTTATCTGCAGAAAGTACGCTTAATCCTCTGCAATCTCCTAGAAATTTCTTATACCCGGTGTTCAAGACACTACTTGTCTTAAATTGTTTGTCCTCGGGAGAGAGAGAGAATTCTCCCCTGAAGTCATAATGTAGAATCTAGGAGAAAGAAATAAATTGCCGGCGTTGGTGATGAAGTAATGATAACGAAAAGAAGCTTTAAAACCTATAGAAGATGTTAATGAAGATATTTTAACATGTGTCTTTTTGTCTACCTGTGCAATGTCTATGTGCATCTTGTCCAGCCCCGGAGAAGAGACAGAGAATCCCATCTGCTTACAACCGCTTCATCAAGTAAGAACTTTTCGGCACGATGTGTGCATAGTACAAATTTATATGCTAATCTTCAGCATTTTTTCTGGTGTTAATGCCAATTAAGTCTACGACTTACCCTTTTTTGGGGGGGATTTTATCGAAATTGAATGTTTCAGTGGCACTTCGGTATTAACTATTCAATGTGCAGGGAGGAGATCCAAAGAATCAAAGCTGGAAATCCAGATATAAGCCACAGAGAGGCCTTTAGTGCTGCTGCAAAGAATGTGAGAGCCAAGAAAATCACAAATCTTTCTTTTCTAGGGTTCTTTTCTTTATCTGAGGTTTCATTTACTTACCAAATCAATGTGATAGTGTCTACTTATCCTTCGTGACACTCTTTGCTTGCATTTTGATGAGATATGCCTTAGTAATGCTAATTTGTTTTCTGTTTCATTTGTTTTATTTCTTTTCAGTGGGCACACTTCCCACACATCCACTTCGGACTTATGCCCGATAATGGCATGAAGAAAACTACCGTCCGTCAACAGGTACTCTTAAATCCTATTCTCCTCCTCCTTCCGTTATACATGCTTGATCATGCATACACACAAAAGTAACACGTTCTCAATGATTTTGACCTTTGATCTGCGTAGGAAGCAGAGGACGTGATCATGAAAGATGGATTTTTCGCTCCTGCCAACGTGGGTGTCTCCCCCTACTAGGAAGTGTTGCTGCTCCTTTATGTTCCTACCTCTTTAAATCCTGTTGAAAGTACGACTCCCATTTTAAGTTTCATCTAATGGACTGTTCATGTAAAATTTGGCTCACTTCGCTTGTACTGTATATGTGGGGGAGCATTTTGGAATGAACTAAGTATTGGAAGACCCTGACACTTAATTTTCCTTGCTTTAGCCGATCCAAAAATGTAGGTAATGATGTTTTATTTGGAAGCATTTTCTATTCCCTTAAAGAGAAATGAATCTCTACTTATGGCACAAACAATTTCCTGGGGTTAATCTTGCCAGTAGCCATTGCTAGGTCTATAATTGATCATCCAGGTCCAAGTCCAACTATATATATATAAATAAAATAAAAAAAGGTAAAGAATTTTGAAATCTAATTTTAAGATGTGAAAAGATTTATTCAGATATATGTCCAAGTCTATAATTTCAAATAATTATGCCCAACTATGGTTTTTATTCAATTTTTCTAGTAGTGTTTTACAGTGTAAGTGGAGCTTGATACACGATAACACTCGAACTTATTCACTAGCTATTGCTTCAAGATTAAAGATATATGATACACACCTCAGATGCTAATATAGATAGTTACGAGATCTTATAACACCTTTAGATGTGCTAACTAGATACCACAGACTTGATCACGTGAAAAATTAGAAGATTAATAAATACCCCCAACATTGATGAAGGAGCGTGGTCTTCCACCAGTGTACGCATTCACTGCTTCCTGAAGAAGGAAAAGGAACCTTGTATATTGACAACTGTTGGCACTAATGCAGCTGAATGTATAAATTTCGTGCTTTTTTTTCTCCACTTTTTTTTTCTTTGCTGTTAAAGATTTTAGAATATAAGAATTAAATAAGAAGGTACAAGACTGTCTCCAGATACTGTCAACATTCGGAGCTACCTTGAAAATGAAGAAAATCTGCAAAGTGATTGGACGAGTTTTTATCATAGACTTAGTGCCCTTTAATATAAAAAAAAAAAAATCAGTGGAAAGTGAATACAAAAGTAAATGTATAATTCCATCCTTAGTTTCCTCAATTGATTGTGTGGAGGCAATTTTAGCCTTATAGAAAAAGTGGACATAGACTAATTTTTACCATCAGCATGAAAAATATTTTTGACTATTTTCAAGGTCTTGATCAAGTGTTAAAAATTTAATTATTTTATTCATGATTATTGTAGGCCCTAAGTATTTTTCTTTAAGTTGGTGTAACATAAGAGCAAACAGAGCATAATTTAACATTGCCACTTATAATTGAAACTATTGATGACACTTTAAGCTATTGAATGTTTCAAATGCCTAATTTTCATTTTACAAAAAATATTAAAGTTGCCTTCATTTTCTTTTTTTGTTGATGTTATCTTTATTTGAAATGTCGAAAAATGTGGTGGATTTTCATGTGCACGTCTTTATATCATGCCAAATAGCACATTGAACTACTTTTGCATTAGAAAATGAAAAGTTATGGCCAATCATACAATAATTTCTACTTTTTTACCTCTTTTTTGAACATCAAACAATTCACATACTCTATACTTCCTGATTTTATAAGATTTAGTACACAGGTTTGACGTATTAGATTACTACCATAGGAGTAAATGTATAGAAACTATCCTATGAAAAGTTAACATTTGGATGATGATCATAAGCCATGAAAATGTAATTGTCATGATTTTCAACCATCATGTTAAAAGGTTTAGACCTTTTACAAGGGATTAATCTATTTGAATTGTGACAACTCTACCGCACTCCACATACGACCCCCAAACACCCCACCTATGGCAGCCCACTCTCTAGGTGGCTCCAATTGCTAGCGGCCCACACTTGGCCTCCTTGCCTTTTGGAACACCTTATGGTATACACCCAATAGGACACATCCCAAGATTTATTAATGTTGAGGTTTGAACTTGGGATGGTAGCTAACTTTGATACCAAATTGTCATGATCCTCAACTATCATGTCAGAAGACATATTGGTGACGACAATTCAATTTCACCAACATGGTAAAATATTCTCATTCATTCTAAATCTTCAAGATAGAACAAGAAGTTGGAAGGACTATAAACAATCCAAACTCACAAAGAAACGTGAGAATAAAGAGACTTGCCTACTATTATATGTCATTTTAACTACTTCAATTTTTTAAATCAATAAATAACTTAAATAGTAGGCACTAGGTCTTATGAAATCATCTTGACTGGTAAGTGGGTATACTTTCTAGACTAAAATATGAACTCCTGAACTTACTCGGTTTTTGCATCCAGAATGATTTGTCTACTTGCTTAGTATGGCATAATTACAAATGTATTCCCCTTTTTTCTTTTTTTTCTTTTTTTTCCTCTCTCTCTCTCTTCTTCTTCTTTTTTTTTTTTTTTTTTTTTTTTTTTGGGGTGATCGCACAAAGATTGGAAGTCCTCATAAAGCAATCCAACTGTGTTGATTGGGCCTTTCCGGGATATAAATACCGAGTCCAAAAATTGGCAAGAAAGATGTTTTAGTCTTAAAAATGGGATTGGCCTCTGGTTAATTATTTGAAAATAAATGAAACTAAGAAGGAGCTAGGTTAAAATACATGCTTCAAAAAGAAAATAAAACATAAAAATGAGGACCAGAGCATTGAATTGTATGGCATGCCATTTGATAGACGAACTAAAGATTGTTCATTCGTAGGGTGAGATAGGCTTTGTCAGCCAGCTCTATGCACTATTGTGAAGCTCAGTACTTTCATAGCCCATAAGGAATAAATCCAAAGTCCAATTCTACGACTCAAACCAAGCCCCAAATAAGATAAACTCACTTCGAGATGGACGAACCGGATCTAATCCCGGCATATACGTGCCTGAAACTACCAAACAAAGCCCAGGCCAAGGCAAGATCTCCAAAACCGTGAAATAATTGGCAAAATGTGGAGACTGCGCACTTGCAACAACGAATTTCGACATTCATTCAAGAAACCCATATGAAAACATGCGTCAGAAACTCTAGTCCAAGGAATGTAATTCAATGAAGATTGGATAATCTCCTGGTTATAAGCACAAGGAGCAATCAAATGGAAACAACAAGAAGCAGAGCCATGATGAGTGAAAGACACGCTAGAAGAGCGTAAATGATAAAGCAAATGCTTTTTGTTGTTAATCCCTCACTTGTTGCTCAAGTTCGTTTTGGACTTGCAGAATTATGAGAATGGGGAGTGGAAAGCACATATCTTCCCAAAATTACATCACTACCTGTCAGGATTTTAGGATGGGGACAACATAACGACATAGACACAGAGGTATGAACAGACATCTCATCAAGAAATCGACAGCGATTTTGCAGGTAAGTTTTAGCAAAAGGAATCATCTGCAAAGAAACAGAAGAAGTAGTTCAGATAGAACCATTGTTTGGACGTCTAGATGCTCTGAGTCAAGGGGCACCATCGACCTTAGTACATAATGCCAACTGGAAGAGACAAAACAGGGGCCAACATCTGATCAGCCCTTAACACAGAGAGTGGGGACAAGGCATGGGAATGTAACATCTCTTCTGTCATTCCCACGGTGAAACTTTTTTCCCGTTTTGACAACCACATTTCCAACTCTTGAAAGTGTTGGAAATTTGTATAGAATCATTAACAATTTACAATTGAAAGTCAAAACACTATAATTTATTTGTTTGAGTGACTGACTAAGATACAAATTTTTCATGGTGTATTTGTGTCAGAAGAACCCAGAAAAAGAAAAAGGTTCTGTACAGTTAAAATAGGACTTAAGCAACATAAATAAGGAAAACCAAATTTACAAACCAGATAGAACCAGGGCTACATATCACATGATTAGCCAACAGAGCTGCAACAGCATCTACTACCTCAGCAGCAAAGCAAGAAGCCGATATCTATGTATTTCATGAAGTTTTCTTCTATGTAAAGTGAGAGGAGGGGCTGCCTTCTTCGATTTGCAATCTCCAACTTTCAATTTGTGGGATCCAATCCACCAAAACCTGACCAACAAACCAGCCAGTAACCCAAAGCCTGAGCAGCTTGTCTTGGATAGCCGAATAAATTCTCTTGTTCACTATGATTGCTGTGATTTCCTAAGAAGCACTACCGTGCATTTCAAGCCACTTAAATATACCTGAGACTGAATCACCGTGCTTCCTATCTTAAAGCCCGGAACCACCGTGAACCCCACTTTTGCTCTAGTTTTACCAGCAATCATACATCTCCTTGTGACATCTTCCATGTACACCATTGAGAAATCCATGCCTCTCTCTACTTTAAAAATCTCAACCACAGGATCAAATGAAAAGGCCAACTTATGTAGTGACCATATCGAGCTCGCCATTCTGACAAACGAGTCATAGAACACACTCAACGACTTCCATGAATTTAATAATGCTTCATCCCGATCCAAATTACTAAAAATTGATGATTCCATGGTAGGATGGATAAGCTCCTGATACTTGTTCTCACAAAATTTTGCAAAATCACAGCCCCTATTCATGCTTAGCAACTCCATAGGATTGCTCGATACATGCTCGAGCAATTGCTTCAAAGAAGTAGCATGCTTTTCTGAGTTCGAAACATGCCCGTTACACAGAATTTCGTTCTCCTTTACTCCAAACCCTTCTAAATCAAATCCTCTGAACATCAATAAACAAACATATGACAAGAAAGCATACCGATTATGCTGATCTTTTGCATACTCAACGTCTGGATAAACAGAATTGGCTGCCAAATCCAGATCCCACATAGCTTTGCTCATCAATTCAATCAGAACCTTAGTAAACCTATAAGTTGCTCTACAAACATCATGTAAAACAGAATCAAATACTCTAACAGTCAGTAAAACCTCACAACATGGATTCAAATTACCCGATAACCTCTTTGACAACTGCAAATTAGACTTCTGAATCTCACCCAACTTCTTCCTCAAAGCCAAAACCTCGTTGTCTCTCTGATCAATCTCCGACTGTAACCGGTCCGAGATGGTCCCGAGTGTGCGTAACTTGCTCTGATTCTCTTGCACCTGAGCCTCCAAGCAAGACCCAAATGGCAAATCAGAACCAGAATCTGGGTTTTGACAACAATCCTTATAGAATTGCTTGAACTCGGACAACCTTTGAAGATGTGAGACCAAAGCTCTATCGGCCTCCCTCACACTTTCCTCGACAAATGGAACGTGAGAAGACTGTAACTGAAAGTACGAAGCTTCAAACGAGGAAATGGTTGCGAAAATCGAGGAAATCAAGGGCTGGGCCATCTGGGTGTTGATGGTTTTAGCCCGACTCTTCCCCAACGGCCTCGCTATCACTAACGGCGGTGGTGTTGGAATGGGTTGCGAGGGCAGAGGAGTACCGTGAATTGGGTCCGGTTTGATAACCACGACTTTCTGGTCGGTAATGACTTCTTCAGCGGAGTCGAGGAGGGAAAAGCCGTCGGGGTCTTCGACGGACTCGATATCGGCAAAGAACTCAAAGGTCTTGGACTTGAAAGCCTGGGCGAATTTCTGGAACATCCCAGAGATTTGTGGGGGTTTTGAGGACCCATCCGAATCCGTCATTCTTCTGCTTTCCTGGGTGCTCTTCGGAATGGAATTGGACCCCGTCTCCCTGCAAAGATTGAAGAGAAAGAAACCAAGAAAGGTTTTCGCGAAAGAGAGAGACAGAGAGAGTGTGGAATTCTTGGCTTTTACTACTGGTTTGTGCTTTGGATGTCTTGGAAGGAAGGTATTTGGGAGTGGCTTGCTGGGGCTTTCTTCTCACTGCTTTGATGGCTTCTCTTTTCTTTTATTTTTTATTTTTTATTTTTTTAAAATCCTATTTTGCCTTTTTTGTTTGGTGAATTGACTTTTCTTTAGGTCTTTGACTAACGGTAATAAGAGAAAGAGCTAGAGAGACGGTCACCGCGAGTGGTTTTCGTCATAGTCAAAGGAAATATTGGAAAGTAAACTAATTTTGAGTTAATTGACCATCTTTAGTTTTTTTCAGCTAACCACTTGACTAACCTAGTCCTTCGGATACACCCTTGTTTTCCTTAGCAATAATCAATGTAGTCAACGTTTCCATACACAAATTAAATAACAATAAAATTATAATAACGACATGGGAAATAGGACTTTTCTGTTTGGTTCCAAGAAAAAATATAGGGGGAGATAATTTTATTCAATAATTTTGTAAGGATTCTTCTAGAGACACTTAGACAGTGGTAACGTTCACATTGTTTAGCACTAAAATCGGTGAATATTTTAGTTAAACTTGCTTTTCCCTAATTGGAATCCTTAACAGCTTACATAGTCCAAGTTTTCACTTCTTTTCCAATTTTTTTCTTTTTTAAAAAAAACAAGGTTACAAGACTATGTTATCGACAAAAGATGGCATGAATAATTGTTACATGTCTGCCAAAGTTCCCTCTCCTGTTACATAAGCTTCTTTCCTCACAGTGGCTGCCGAATTGGCCACAATAAAGAAGTATAATTTGGAATGAAATCATGCTTGCTTTAAGCGACCTGTAAAGCGCATGCATTGCTTTGGGGGGACACTTGGTAGTGGGACACTTGGTAGTGGAACTCTTCACAAGCTCAGGTACTGCACCTTTCTATCTTCCGAAGGCACAACAGAAGCTAGAGAAAAGATATTTAGGAAAGAAGCAACTAAAGCAGATTAGAAAGTTAGAAAAAAGAAATACCTCCCAAAAAAAAAAAAAAAGTTCAGATGAACTTAGGAACTTGAGTTTGATAGACTGTTCCTCTCAGTTTTAGGTTGACCCAGTAGCTTTTTGTTTGGTGAAAGTTGCTGCTATAATTAGCAGGGTAGGTTGGAGTTGGTGTTACATGAAGTCAAAGCCAGATTTAATAGATTCGAGACCAAAGCAAATCAGCTTATGGGAACAATTTATAAGCATCGTGTCAATAATAAATGGTGGAAATCTCTTGGGGAGATTGTGTACGATGAGTCAGAAATGACGTAAAAGAAAGGGAAGATTCCATTGCTAGTTGAAACTCCCCACCACCCCAATTTAAAAGTCCTTCCTCTTCAGATGTTTTTCTATTTTGTGATTCATTTGTTATCTGTCTTAATCAACCTGTTATATAACATAGGATTATAGTTGAAAACATCGCATTTTTTAATGTCTAGGCATCATATTTGTCGCATAAGACAGATTTTGTTGAACTTCTCAGTAATCATGTTACCCATTGCGTTGTCTGCATGCCGACGGGCTGGCCTGACCCAGTTTTATAATAACTCACCCTGCTTTTGAATGGTAAAGAAATAGGGGGACAGGGGCTTTTTCAAACCAGATTTGGCTTATGAAACTACAAATTGCAGTATACTACATAACTTATTTCTGTTTGCTTACAAAGAAGTAATAATGAATGACATTAACATAAGTTTTGCTTTCTCTAAAGCACTTTGAGAATGGATTGCTGCGACAGATTGCATATTGTAAAGGAAGATGGGACAAATGGTGTTAAAAAAGAAAAAGAAAAGAAAGTGTCCTTTATCATTTAAAAAGATGGACATGAGTGATGACAGAGGTGGGGAATGGAGTAAATGGAGGACTATCTGAGACCCAAGCAGTTGGTTGAAGTTTGTAAAGCAACCTCGTAACAAGATGGGCACTAAGACAGTGGGAGATGAAGAAAGGGGTTATGGCGGAAATATGGTTGCTGTTCATTTCTTCACTTCTCGGACGTCCTCATCTGTAGGGTTAGACATCAATTCTTATTGTTGTGAAAGAGACTGCCAAGATAGTGAGCATGCCTTCTTTGACACGGACGAAGTTCTCCAATTCATTGAATGTCGACGAGGACATTCAATTAAAGAGAGACAGCTGCACTGCAATTAGAGAGAGGAAATTTAACATCCTAGCTGCCCCAGTAAACAGCTAGGATAAAACTCTAGATTGATCTTGAAGTGGCAGCATCAATGAGACAAAATTGAGTTGCATGAGAAGAAAGGCAGCCAGAATAGGTTAATGAAATCAGGGACCAGAGCCACTAGGATCATATAATCTGGTCTACATATTAGAGAAAAGGATCCCAAATGCTAACTAGAGAGGATAATGAAATTTTAATCTAGTAATGCAAGTCACTTTGTTGCTTGTTTGGTGTATTCGAGATGGTGAAATCCATTACCATTATCTTGCACATAAGATTAGCAACTGAAATTAATGCCACAAAAAGTTGAGAAGCAAATTCTTTTTGAAATTATGCATATGCAATTCAGTAAGAACAAATGTCTCTCATAATTAGATGCACGTATATTCCATAAGCGCAACAAATTTAGAAGTTTTTATAAAGACTTCATATAATTCCTAAAACATTTTGGACGCCATTTCTCTTTGTCATAAGTAGGATTAAAATTTGCATATAAAGTCAATAAAACCCTAAATTTTGCAATTAAGGGATGTAGAAGGCTCATGTCGATATCTCCTCAAAATGTCTTATTAAGGAAAGAGGTTGTTCAAACTTATGAAGCATATAACAAGTATCTTTCTTACCAATGTGAAATTTTATTATCTAATATTCCTTCATAATCCTAATTTAGCCTTAGGCTAACAAAAAAATAGCTCATTTGCAAGATTAGTTTAATATACGGAGGAAGTATTAACTTCAATAGCATGTAAAAAAGTTTAGATTTACCTCTTTTTAAAGAACCTTATTGAGGAGAAGAGTTATCCAAAATTATAAAGTACATTATAAGTGTTTTTTTCTTTAGTATTTAAGTTTATTGCCGAATGAAAGATTCTTTGTTTCAATTAGTACAAAATGGTGTAGATTCTATAACAAAGATGAAGCTTCTGGTTAGCAATAGGATCATAAATCAACCAAAGGTAAAATTGCTGCCGTGTCCAAGGTAAAATTTCCCAGGGATAAAAAGCTTCGGTTTATCTTTGAGGGCATGTAAGGACGGATCAAGACTTTCCCAATCTGCCATTACTTATAGAAAGGAAAGAAAAAATTTAGACTGCAAAATGGAAAAGATGGGACATTTGAAAGGACATTCGGCAGCATCTATCCCCCTTCATCCTTTTTATCGTTGGTGGGGAATTTAAGAACAGTGACTTCTTACAACGACCACTGATTTAACAAGGGACACAACTTTGTTTACGGAAAAGTGTAGTGGGCATCGCCATTCCGTTGTCTGGTGGACAACCCCATCCGTTAATGATATCAGAGGATGAAATGTTTGTATATAGACCCTTGGTATACTACCGGAGAACCGATTTCCCTTTTCTTTTTCTTTTCTTTTTTTTACTAAAAGAGAGCGAGAGATTTTGGTGTCTTGAACATAAAATCTCTTATGTAATAGAATTGAGTTAAGACCAAGAATAGCGTTTTCATTATTGTTTTTGTCTTGTAGAATATACCTCTGGTTCTAAAGCGTATGGGTCATACATTATAATCAAAAATATATTCTTTTGGAGTACTTATATTATTGGGTTTTGAGATGTTTTCGGAGAATGGTGGATTAGTCCATCAGAAAGCGTGAACATAAATTGATCCCTGGAAGTTTGAATAGAAATGTTAGGATGATAAATTTCTCATGAGCCTTGGTCCAACATCTTTGGACTTTATCTTCTGAAAATGATTTACTGACTAATGGAATATTGACATCATCTTTTCATTCGATCCTAACGAAACTATATAGATTTTTCTTCAGTACTGCAGGCAGCGTAAAGCCATCCACCAGCTCCGACCTCACTTTCCTCGTGACAGAATAGAACATGTCACCATCCGCATCCCGCAGGTTTTCGCCGGCCGATCTCTTCGATCAATCACGAGAATGGACTAAAGAGGTCTGATTTTGCTAAGGTTAACGACTTTGAATAGTTGAGGCTTGATTGCATTGGACTCGCGCGTGGTTAAGGAATCATTACTCATTACCTGGAAGTGTGACCAAAGGGCGGTGGGGCTTCTGTTTTATTGGTCTAAGGTCAGATAACTTCGGGGGAGTAGGTGGAGTGTCTGATACAGCTTCTAAAGGTCAAATTAGCCTGCTTTTTAAAGTATTGGTAGGATATAAGTGGTTCTGTGGAAGCTCCTTTCCACTGCGAACTCGTTGATACGGGTGTTCTATTCTGCCATCATTTGATACTCTTTTTTGTCTTTAACAACATTGTCCTTGTGTTAAAGGTAAAACTACGTTCAACATGGGAGAACCTGCTGATAACTCTAATGTCATCTTAGTTGGAACTGTAAGTGCTTTGTTCCACTTGAGCTGTTGATACTTTCTTTTCAAATGAACCATGTCGATAATTTTCACTGTTCTTTCATCCGGGCCAATGGTGGGTAGCTGGCTTCAGGGCGTTTTATAACATGAATGAAGTTGAAACACTTTAGATATAGTGTCAGGTCGAATCGACACCTTAACAAGTCCCCATTTTCACTAGGACCACATGGTGCTTGCCTGCAGTATTCCAACTTATCTCATATCCCTGCATTGCTTTCTTGACCAGCAAGATGTCATTTTAGTTGGTAATACATTTGAGTGGTGAGTCGATGATATTTGTGCTCCAGACATGTGAGTGGGTGGGTGAGTGGGGGTTGGCTTTGGGTTGCTTTATTAGTGAATTATGTGGCACATGAGGACCATCTGAGAGGTCATACATAGCCAAAACGAGAGTAATCCTTTTAGATTACCGTGATTGCATCTTTTCATGTTATCATTTGGGGGTGAATTCATCAAATGCTTTTCTTGCACAAAGAAATTGACAAAATTGTAACAGGCAATATTTATGACACAATCCTAAGAGGCAGTTTGGTTTCTTAAGCAAATAACTGACTTTTATCTTTTCTATTTACCTAAAAAGAGAAAACTCGGCAATGAATTGGGAAAAGAAAAGAATAACAAAATATTAGATAAGTAGGCATAGCTCACATTTATAAACAAGCCAACGTAGCATAAGACAATGAAGTTAATTAAGAGTAGTAGATAGGGGCCACAGCCCATTATTTGAAATTAGGTTTTCTTGAATTCAGCTCTCTACATAGCTGTCGTATATATTCTTCTCTACAAAAAATGTTAGTAGTTTTTATTATAGTGGATAGGAGAACCACAACCTAAAGGCACTTAACATATTGGGTTTCTCCTTCTTAGATAAGACAGTTACTTCCTTCAGCTTGTCCCAAACAATTTATTATCTTTTACTTCATTTAATATCATTATATCATAATGAAAGTCCTCCCTTAACACTCTTATGGGTATAGTTAAGCCTAGCATCTATGTAGAAAGTAACACCACATGAAAACTTATGTCAAACCACTATAATACGAGGCATGTAGCAGTATAAATGTCTAATTCCAAATTGGTAACGTGTGAATATGTGACTAATTAAATATGGATATATTTCTTCACTTTATGAACTAACTTTAGAAATAAATTTCTTTCAATTGACTTCTATTAATGTTGTTATGATTATGTGCTATTCACCCACAAACATGGTAACATCTTTATCATCTTGTTGATTTATGTTGACAACATTTTTAATTCAAGTAACAATGATACAAACATCTTAGGGTTAATGAAATATTTGGACTCAAAGTTTCACATAAAAGATTTGTAGTAGTTCAAATATTGTCTTGGAATTGAGATTGGACGTTCTAAAGATAGGATTTATGTTAATTAGCATAAATAAATGTTGGAGATCATATCAAAGCCTAGCTAAACCGTCCATTATTCTCATGAAGTAGAATAGGAAATTGACTACAGTGAAATGTGATTCATGAGATCCTTACAAGAAACATTATTCCTTGCTTAAGGATCTATCTCCATTTCAACGCCTAGTGGGGCATTTGATCTAATTAACTATGACCTAGGCTAGATATAAATTATGAATTCAACATCTTAATTAATTTTTTCATGCCCAAAAACAATCTCATTAGGATGTAGCTATGAAGGGTTTAAGGTAACTTAGAAACTCTCCAAGTTTGGGACCTTCTTTCCTTACTTTTTTAGCTTAGAATTATTAGTTTTTGTGATTTGGACTATGATATATGTCGTATGATATGGAGGTCCATCTTAAAATAATGTATTAAACTTGGATATTTTTTCATTTCTTGAAAGCTAAAAAAACAACCTATTATTTTTAGTCTTTTGCGAAAGTAGAATATAAGGCTATGACTTTCATTACTTGCGAGGTTGTTTGGATTATTTGTTTACAACAAAATCTTGGCATGGTTACTTAACTACTTGTATGTTTGTATTGTAATAATGAGGCAACCACATGTAGCAGCCAATCCAATTTTCTATGAAAAGATGAAGTATTTTGAGATTGAAAGTTACTATGTACATGAAAAATATATTGATGGAATAATTACTTTTCATCATGTCCAAATATCAAAACAATCTATTAATAACTTTATGAAAGCCCTTTGTAGCCAACAACACTTATACTTATTATTCAAATTTAGAGTATTTGATTTGTATAAATCTTAGCTTAAGGGGTAGTATTAAATAAATAGTACAACCCATATGATAGATGAGGGGCCGAGCCCATTACTTTTAATCAAGTTTTCCTATATTTAGCTTTCTATGAAGCTGTCTTATATATATTATTCTTTATAAAGAATTTTGTAATTTTTATTATTGTAAATATAAGAACTAAAGCCTAAGGGCTTTCACGGATTGACTTTTTCCTTCTCAGATTAGGTTCTTGTTGCCTTCAACTTGTCACAGACACTTTATTTATCTTCCGCTTCATTTCGTATCACAAATTCAGTGTTATCAAAGGGAAAGGTCAACATCATTTTGCCCACTGAACGATAAATAAATATTATTAGTGGAACTTTGCATTTTTTTTCACTTAATCTTAAGGTCGCAGTTAATGCAAGTATGAGGGTTAATATTGAACAAACAAGCCAATATAGCATCAGACATTGAAGTTAGAGATGGGTAGATGAAAAAAGTGTAAGAACATGCACGTCATACTTCGAGAAGCTATTCTAAGGGATTTATTTTCTCAAGAGGTTGTACCATCATTTGAATTTTTTATGGAATTTTCCAAAAATAATAGAAAATTCTGGTTTATTTTCTACTTAAAAATATATGTTGTGATAGAGATTTTGTATGAAAGTGTTTTTTTCAAAAGAAAAATAGAACTACCATATGGATTCTTTTGGTTAAACCCCAGAAGAGGCATAACTTGGGTTTGGGCTTAAAAGGTTCCATCTATTGTCTTTGAGTGGCCCAGGGGTACTTTTTTCCTTCTTCCTCTTCTTCGGGAGTGATTTCGGGAGTGCTTATGCGGTCATTATCTTTGAATTGAGAGCTTAACGTATACCTATTTATCTTGAATCTAGTTGATTGATGCCTGAACAAAACTATAGACTTATGTGTTAAATGAAATATATTTTTATAAGAGTAGTTTGTTTTGAATAAATCGGTCCAATTCCATTCTACTTTTTCACAAAGTTATAGTCAATTTTATGATGAAAACATTTGAAAGCATTTGAACCTATAAAAAAAAAAAGGAATTCATTTAGTAATATGATAAATATATCTTAGGAACATTTTGAACTTTCATATAAACAGACATGAATCATTATGTGAGTGCCTACGTGTGCTTGCTTTATGAAAATTTTGAGAGATTTATGAAATATAAGAGAAATTGTTCATTTTGTGAGAAAACATGACTCATTACAGTTAGTAACTTTATAAGTTAAAAAGATATATTTGGGTTGAAACATCTTAACAATGATTAGCAAGGCTTATGAAACAAAAATCCGTCGAAGGTTAAAATATCCATTGCACAAAATTTTCCAACTTATTATGCATTTTTGTAACCGGGGGTATAATTTTTTTTTTATCTTAATAGAGTTAAGGTGGAGGCAAAGCAATAAGGAAATTGGGCTGTAGCTATAAGATTAGCTAGTTGAAGCCTAGTACCCCCCTCACTTGCTCGGACTAGGACCAATAGGATATGGGCTGGCCGTGCACTTGTCGGCTTCCTAGTTTGCGATGCAAGATTATGCCTGGAATGTGGAGAACAACAAATCGCTATCATTGGAACTCAGCCTGTAGCAGTCAGCACGTGCCAAATGGCTCCATTTCTGGCCCATCCTCTTCATCCTCAGTGTTTATGACTTCGACTGTTGAAGATCGGGAGTATCAGAGGATCCGTTGGTGTCAGTAAACAAATAGAATATTGTGAGTTTTCATGTCTCTGTTATTTACTCGTAAGCTCATTGTTTCTACTCGTGTTGTAAGAGCTTTAATCTTGTAAGAGCCATGGCGGAGGGCCGTCACAAGGCAGGAAGCGAAAAGTTTGACCGGAACGTGAAAACGAACGGTGGAGAGTTAATTATCGATATCTTATTGTCAGGTTTGTTTTTTAGTCATCGTTTCTGTGGAAAATAAAGAAGTCATGGAACTGCAAATCTTACTGTCGGTATCCCTGCTTTTTGATTCTTTAATGTCCATATCGTACTTCCTGGTTACTGCAACTTCACTCAATGAACAAGCGAAGCAGCTGTAAACCACTCTTGTCGTGGTTGTGAACATCATTGGCCGCGGAAGAGGTCCCTATGATTGCAAAACACTACTAGCTTCTTAAAATCGAAGCAGAAAAAGTTTTGGCGTTGCCTGGATTGCAGAGACCAGCAACCTGATCATTTTTCAAAGGTGTGGATCCTTTATATCCATGTCTGAACAAGTAACGTCATCTGCCACGCCTCTTTAATTTCCAGCAGAATCACAAAGCCACTTACAAGGTGTAAGAACCCTATTTTATGTGCCCTCGGCTGACAATATCACTCCCCTTCTTTGTCTTTCCTACCAACGTTCCTCAACTTGGTATCGAAGAAAATGACCTTTTGATTATGTTTCCTCAACTTGTTACCAAGCCTTCTTGTTTTAGTTGGCCCTTCGAAAACACCAATTACGGCACTGTTTCCCAAAATAATAATAATAATAATAATAATAATAATAATAATAATCTTGTCCTTTTCTTCACACCACGCTTGGTCATTTTGATTGAGATTACAGGGCCGCAAAAAGAACAGTGCAGCTGGGAATCTGAATACACATCTAAAAAGAAAGAATATTTACTGGGGTAAAAGATAAACGTATCCTTCATCGGGAAGTATTTGCTGGATGGAAGACACTCAAAGCCTTGCCACAAGGTATCTTCTAGTTAATTATATGATACAACTACAAGGAGTACATATAAGAAGAGCATCATTAGAGAGTAGAATTGGTAAAAAACTCAATTTAAACTCATGAAACGTCGAGGACAAACATTGCCCAGATTACAGATGGTATGGAACTTCGATTAGCCAAAAGTTGATAAGAGTTTCACTGTAGAAGAGAGCTTCCATATTTTGCCTGTGCCAGATTAATGTAACAATTATAGCTGTACCTCCAAAAAGGTAGAAATCCCTGTCGTTACCTAAAGAGAATAGTGAGCCTTGAGAGGCTACGTTTGACACTACATCAACTAGACAAAGGATTTCTGATTTTTGCCTAATAATACAAAAGCTTCAGCGGCCTGTGTGGTCACTGTTCCAAGTAATGGCAGCTTGACCCGGCGTGAGACCTTTGAAAGCTGCAACCAACCGGCAAGTCCTTAAGCTAAACTTGGCAAAATCAGGCCTGCTTTAGTCAGTTCACGAAATAAAGGAAAAGAGATTTTGGGTTGGGGGGGTCGCGCAAGTCCCTGTTGGTGTGCCATGTGTGGTATCCGGTCTGCTGTGCTCAGAGCGGGTAGGTGGCTTTAGGCTGCCTGCAGCGTTGATGATAAATGTCGATTGTTCACACGCAATGCCTACGCCGACTTTGTCTGCATCTTACAACATTAGCGGCAAAATCCAGCCGGTATCTCTCTCGTAGTTTATTGTCCCAGGAAATTCCAACCATACCCCTTACAAGTACTCTCAGTTACCTTCCAAAGATGAAAATCATTTTGGTTCCTTCTCCAAAAAATACAAAATTTGATTCTCTGTCTTGACGCTCATGTAGGTTCGTGGTTGTGCGTTGCCAACTGAACACTGCAATTACAATCGAAAAGGATAAGGATTATTTTGGCTGAAGAACAAAATACCATGAAGCAAAAATATAGCCATATCTATGAGAAAGTTCAAGGGAGCTTAGAGTTGCCTTAGTCATGGCGTATACTGCCTCTTGCATCTACGCGGCCACAAGGCCTGAGCGTTATGATGTATGTTGCATAGCCAGATTATGGCTGGGAATTGGAGCTCAAAGCTGGAAAACGGACAATTTTCACTTCTCTTGGGAATATGACGATTTTAACACTCTTGACTTGAGCATACGGGTTGTGATCGCTTTGATTGCATGAACTAAAGATACGTGAGAGGTATGGGCTCCAGCTCCGGTTAACAGGTTCTAGGCTGGCTGAAGAACTTGGACGTATTACCTTATGGCTTGATAAAAGTTACTCACTAAGGCCTGCAAGCCATTAACTATCCGGACCTAGTTTTTCTAATCAGGAACATTGTAGTCTTTCTGCGTGTGCCAGAACTCCCTGGTCAAGCACAGTATCACGGCAACTTAACTAGGACACACTACAAGGTGTTACCGCTACCTACTTCATAAAGGCGGAGGTGCATAGTGGAAAGGAAGAAAGACAAATTTTGGTGTTTTGCTTGAACTTAGCTGGTGTCAGTCGACAATATGCCCAGCGGCTGCATGTCCTGTCATTCCCAATCACTTTCGTTGTCTATAAGTAACATCAAGGAGGATATAGAAACTCAAAATGCTGTCAGGCTTCAAGTTTGTGGTATTTCCTCGTAACGCCTCGGTGGTATTTCCTTTGAATTGCGATGTAGGGGTCTAGCTGTTTCAGGTGCAAAGCATGCTGAAGGCCAGTTAACTCTGAAAGGTTTATGCTGAGAATGACAAGAGTACAGCAGTTACGGGGCTCAACAGAACATTTTGAGTCCGTAATTGAAAGGCTTAGCTGGATACATCGGCAAACGTGTTGAATCTTGAGACGTAGATCAGGATCCACCCCATTATCATGCTCATTGTAGGGGTCTGCATCATCTGTCATATCGAACAGCCAAAAACGAGCTCTATCAGTCCTCTCTGTATTTACCGTGTCCTTGGGACATGTCTTCGCATTATGACTTTCAGACTGAAATCGTTGCTTAAACCACTTCAAAGGTCCTACTGCACTGCCCCTCCTTCCCAGTGACCATTTCACCTTCGCGCCCAATCAGCAGCTGCAGTTGCCAAACCTCATCTTAGATGTCTCTCAAGTCTCACCCACATCAACTGTCCGGGAATCCACGGAGACCGATTTTGATAGAGTAATATTTAAGTAGAGGATAACGAATGCCTTTCACTCTGTTTGTTTGAAATAGCTTCCTCCGCAGTTTTGGAAGAATCTAACATTCAGTCTGTCAGTATCATGTTCGGTGAAAATAAGTTTTTCTCTTCTTCTTCCTTTTTTTTTTTTTGGGTTGGCTGTGTGAAGAAGTCCTTCTCGGAATTGACTTCTGGCAAGATTTTGCAAATTACTGATACAATATATAATAGATAAAAAGAGGAACATGAGACTTTCTCGTTGATATTTTTGATGGTTGTGTATCCAGTTAAGGTTGTGGGGTTTAATTTTCCTTTAACGTATTTATGAAAATTTCCAGGTGTTTTTTTATGGTTTTCACACAGCTAGTTCTGTGCTAGATTGGGGCTCTTTTGATTTCATGCTTTTGGGTTTCGTCGCTTCATTTCCTACAATAGTTTTTAACTCATTTGTTGGCCGTAAAAGCTTAAAAGCTCAGACTTTAAGTCTTATGTTTCATCTCTCCATCATACGTTTAATCGTTTTATTGTATTTGTTTCTTCGTTTGTAAAGGAAACTTCCCTCAAAAGGATTAGCGGTAAGGTTCTCTTAGGTTGATTATACTTTTCTAAGCCTCATGTCTAGATGGGTTCCTCATTTTATGTCCTTTTTCCCCCTAATTTGTGTTGGCGTCAATTACTGTGGTTGACTAAGGTTCTTGGGTTGGCAAGTCTCATTTGATTAAGGGCATCGCAGAGAAGGAAGTGAGAACAATTTGTGTATTAGCCTTTTTTTTTTTTTTGGTGGAGAAAGACAAGAATTACTAGGGTGATAATAAGATATTAGGGGCTCCCCGTGACAACCGCCCCTAGGTATATAGATAATTGCGTAGGGATCTTAAGGTATAGGAATAGTAGCTATACTCTACCATTAAAATGTCCAAAGTGCTCTCTCTTTTGAATTAATTTCGAGAAGCAGAGAAAGAAAAGCTGAAAAACGAAGCACTTCAATCATAAAATAATAGTTTTATTTCTCATAAATTGAGCTTCTCCATAAAAGGCTGATTACAATATACTAGGGCATGAGTCTATGTACTGCCTGCTTGGTCAAGATGGGGAGGGGCATATGCAGCTATCACATTAATTTCGTATCATTGTCTACTTGATTTTCTCAAGTGGCAGAATACATGGAAGAGGTGACATCGCCATTGTTACGTCCGATGGAAACCTTTTCCCTTGCGTTCGCTTGAATTGCCAGCTTCGTTCGTTCATAAACCCAAAAGCACACAAAAAAAGAATATGTTGGTTGTCTGACCTTGCATGGCGTCGGCGACATGATCCATCGACTTCTGTCCTTCCCAGAGGATATGAACAAGTTCAAGTCTTTTCCCATTCAATACGCTGTTTCACTTTATGAGGATGAATAGGGCACATCACAGAGGCCTCCGGGTAAAACTGGCAATCGGAAATGGCCATTTTCAAAGCACTATTCTCTCTCGATACCTTTTTACCGTTTTCCACCGAGAACTGAGAAAAGTCTCTGTTTCTTGTCTTGTCATTTAGCACTCGGCACAGGCACGGAGAGAGAGAGAGAGAGAGAGAGGGAGAGAGAGCGCCTTCTCTCCAGCCAACTATGCAACCATTGGTAAAGGAGCACTTGGTTTGCATTTTAGGGTTTTTGGGACATGGGCTCTTGGTGAGCAGCGATTGGTAAAAGAAAAGCTTTATTTTATTTGCACTTAATATTTATTGCTCGTCTTTCAATCTTTTACTTAATAAAATAGTGTACCGCACCACCTCATCTTTAAATGAAGGCTAATCCCTCCTCTGTCTCTCTCTCTTTCACTGTTCTCTTTCATTGGTAATAGTACTACTGGTATCAATTGTCAGGCGGCGTCTTTCTTTACCTCCACTTCTCTTTCTCCTCCGTGATAGTGGTTGTACTCCCCCAGTACCTCCACGCGAGGGATCCCTGACCAGCAGGCCCTTCCTCTCATGTTAATTGAAGCCCGAAGCGAAAAACATGGTAATTATGATTTCTTCTTTGCATTTGTTTCTTTCTTCCTTGTGAAAGTGAGTAATTTTCTGTCGTGCTCCTGGTTCTCTCAGTTCCTTGCTTCACATCCTCTACCGCGGTGGCTTGAGGTTCTTCTCACGGAGAAGTTCTTCAACGCTTGCGTAATTCATGAAGATGCCAAGAAAAATGAGAAGAACGTATACTGCTTGAACTGTTGCATCAGTCTCTGCCCGCACTGTTTGTCACCTCACCGCTCTCACCGACTCTTGCAGGTCTGTCTTTCAAAATTCTCCACAACAGTCTGTCAAAATCTTTGTCATTTACTTAGTCACCTTGATTGTGTGTTGAATTTTTAATCGTTTTGCTGCCTTTCAGATAAGAAGATATGTTTATCACGATGTTTTAAGGTTGGATGATGCTGCAAGGTTGATAGACTGTACCTCTGTGCAAGTAAGTAGAAAGGAAAGAACTCAGCTGTTCGTTTTAAAAACAAAAAATCCTTTTGATAAACCTTTATCTTCGTTTCCTCGTTGGTTCTGTCAGAAGAGGTGAGGTTTGTCGAACTATAAATTTGAAAATTGGATATTGGAGAAAATTTCTCGTTGAGGAGAAAGTATAGTGTAAAAAGAAGAAAGATTCAAACATGAGAAGGGAGGAAACGCTCATGCTGGAAATTGTTCTGTATACCAATTTTCTCATGCATCTTCCTCCTCTAAGTTCCACTTTCTCTCTCTGCAGTCGTACACAACGAACAGTGCAAAAGTGATATTTTTGCACCAAAGGCCACAGACAAGGAACTTTAGGGGCTCCGGCAAATTTTGCAGCACCTGCGACAGGAGTCTGCAAGACCCATACCTCTTCTGCTCGCTCTCGTGCAAGGTTCTTCTTCCCTGAAGCCCAAAATTCTCGTGCTTTGTCAATTCGTTAACATTCCCATGTCAGTCTTCCACTATGTTTGAGTTTTTTTGGTTGTTTAACATCCAGGGCTTATATTCCCTTCTCTCTCTTGCAGCCTTTCCAGTTTTCCATTTTTTGTTGTCTGGGTTTCTCTTTTCTCACAGGGTCTCACTCTCACACAGCCAGTTCAATTTTCCACTGCATCTAACTCTCTCAATTCTCGAAACACAACCATTTCAATTTTCAGTCTTTCTTGCCTGGGTCTGTCTCACTTCTCACTATACCCTTTTGCTTGTCACAGATTGAAAATCTCATTAGAACCAAAGGTGGGATTTCAGAATACCTCCACGACTGCAAGTCCTTGTCATTACCCGAACCAGGTTTAGACGACGGTCTGATGACTCCTGACTCGGTCCTCGAACCAGCCGGTTCGAGCCATACCTCATCCAGTTCGGGTGGTTCTGGTGGGATGGACTGCAAGGCAGTTGCTTGCACTGCTACAACCGAGATTGTGAGGAAGAAGAGGAGTAGCTTGTCGGCGTATCGGGAAGTTTGTCGGCCGGTATTCTCGCGCGTCTCGGAAATTTCGGCTAGTTTGATGAACCGTAGAAAAGGGACTCCACAAAGAGCCCCACTTTATTGAATTTTCTGTACGCAGCAGTAATGGGAGAGAGTTTCGGGGCCGACTTTTGGTGTCAAATATTTTCCTTCAGGCTATTCTTTGGGGCGAGGGAAATCTCCCGATTTTGCAGAAGACTTCAACGCTCTTCTACCAAGTGTTATGGATGGTACCTTTTCTTCTCTTTATGGGGGCCATTTACTGGATTCCTGATCCACAGCAAACAATGGCGAAAGTCTGCTGTTCTACGGCTAATCCCTGGTATATGGGGTTTTATCAGTTTTTGGAAGAATTGTAGGGATATGATTGTGGGGTCTTAATTAAAGTTGCAGTTCAAGTATATGTTTTCTTAATGAACCTCCCAATTGTTGATGGTGATCCTAGAATGGCAAAAATGAAAGCTTCTTTTGCTTTTAGTTTCTGCACTCTTAACTGGAAGGCTCTGGATCTCCAATTGTTTACGGTTTTCCCTTCCAATGTCTCTTTTGAGAAGTGGAAACTTTGACCAGGATGAGTCGTATTCAACTTCAGATTATGGGAAGCCTATAGCATCATTCTCGTTTATTTTAATGTCGGCCTCCTTCGTGTCTAGAGCTCTCGTTATCAACTATGTTTTTTAGTAAGTTTTTTATTATTTCGGATTACAAACCTTTAGTGTCTTGAAGTTCACCCCCCTGGTTTTTAATCCCTTTTTTCTTCTTTTTTTAATCCCCATTTTGTGAAAAGTTGAATCTTCGAAAGAAGAACCCAAAGGACACTTATTGGTAATGTACAAGGACCGTTCATATGCTCCCTTTTGTCCCTTCAAAAACGATAAAATGTAAGCAACGAATGTTAATTATTTCCTTCATTTGAAACAGTTGAGGTTTATTTTTCATTACATCAGAGTGGTTACACAAGTTTTTAGAAGGCGTCGAGACAACTTGTTGATGTTTTGTTGTCTTTTATAAAATTCTACTAATTTGCAATAACAATTCGAGTAAAATACTTGATCTTTTAGTTAGACAAGCATAATACTAACCTTTATATCATATAATATTATATGTTTGAGTTTTTATTTTATTTTAAAAAAAGAAGTTTTGTTTAATACTTATAACAGCGCCTGTACTTTTGAAAATTGAAGGAAGTCTTAGAAAGTCCCAAGAAAGGTAGCCGTAATGATTAATGGCTGAGGTAGCTTTATCATGACATGAAATGACATTATCTGTGGGGACTTTATTTCTTTGGCAAGGACACATAATTAAATGCAACACTAGCACCGACTATCTTCAGAGTTGTGCCATCACAATAAATGTAATTTGACTTGGTTGGCCCCGTAGCTGATGAGTTTCACAAATTCTGCAAGAGTTATACGGATGTATCCTCTTCGCCAACCCTCTAGTGCACGAATCTCCATGTCCAGGTCGTCTTACTTCCAGCGCAAAACATTGCCATTGCAGCAACCATCTTTGTCTTTTTGAGAACGAAAGGGGTTGGCCTATGATCTGCATTGAGATGGTCATATGATAAGGCCATCGATGAATCCCAGGCCTCCTGCGTTCTCTGGACACAGACACAAGGCAAGTGTTTCGCTATTTGATGGTCGTCCCTGTCTCTCTGCCAACGTCACAGGGACCCCGAATGCCTTTTGCTCGTGTCTCTTGCAAGACAAATGTACTCTGTCGTTTTATAGCAAAGCCTTTCAACATACCAACATGGAATCTGAAAATGCAGTTATTAACAGTATATCGCAACTTTATGGTGCAGAGGTACGTACAGGTTGCGGGACCACAATTCCATGCAGAACCATCGACCAATGTTTTGTCGCTAACTTGGAAACCAAAAAAGAAAAAAAGAAAAAAGAATTAGCTATATGAGTTCTTGCTTTGGACTTAGCTTGTAAACTTTGGTGAATTTCCCATGGACTTTGCACCTAATTGCTTGCCTTTATTTGCACCTTCAAAATGACCTTGGATTTCGAGACTTAACGCGCCCTCTGTAAAATCAGAGGTAAGAAACCAGAGAAACATCCAATGAGAGCGAAAAGAGAGATATATATGATCAACAATGAAAGAGATGGAAGCACAAATTTCATTACAACAAAAGGCGGTTGAGAAAGGGTGTCTAATGCCCGTGACTATGAGTAGAATACTAAACGATACCATGCCAGACAAGCGACGTCTTTCTACTGGCCTTGTGAACAACGCAAGAAAACCATCCAGACATACACAAGAACCCAATTAACAGACTTCAAAAGCGGCATTAATCAACCGTTTAGACAAGCTTCCTCTTACACCATATGTAGCTTCATTTCGAGTCCCAACCTTCTCTGCTTCACCAAACCCAGTTTTCCAGGAGTGTGAGGTTCAGCCACATCAAACCTGGCCCTCAGCTCGTCCATCATCAAGCTTCTTGCAGCCTGAACCCCTAGAGAGACAACCCAATAACGGTTCAAGTGTCAAGATAGACTCAACAGGAACATCAAAGTAAATTAAGCCTAGATGGCTACATTATTAGCTTCTTTCTGGCTTTAGTTGAGAAATGCGAAGAATATGAAACGTGACAGTATTGAACTAAGAGATCCATAGCAATATTAATCTTGCCATTCTTACAGGGGAAGAGGAGTTATACACACCAAGAAAATTGGGTCCTACTGCGTTAAGAAATTGTGCCCCTTTGAACGAAACAAAGCGTGAAGAGTTGTAGCTGAGGAGATTCAGGTGTGAATCAAAGTCCACATAACAGGCATGATTAATGCTCCGTAATCTTAGCACTCTTCTCTTTTCTTACCCTGAGTCATTTTTTATGACTTGCAATGAGAGACTTAGAAGGACAAGAATTCAGCCAATGCCAGGAATAATATTTGAAACAATAATAATTCCACCAAAATGACCGGGCCAAAATTACTGACCCTTTGATCTGGTTTCTGTAGAACTTCCAATCAGATTGAAGAGTAAAGGCACCATTAGATATTGATGTCTTCCGTGATCCTAAATTAAATAAGATCAACACGGTCAAACATAGTAAATCATGTCTCGGGTAAAGATGGTTCACAACAATCTGTTGTGGCCTGATTATTAAGAGTGCTTTGACTCTGATAATTCCATAAATGAAATGAGGTTCCCACTATTAAATTTCAAAAGAATATCTGAAAATTCTTCGACGACACGCAAGCGTAGGGGATCGAGTGTTTGGATGGGAAGTTTGCAATGGCTGGTCATCATGGAACAGCAAAGCAAATATCTTCTTCCGTCCTATTTAAGCAAATAAGAAAAAGCATTTTGTTGAGAAGGAAAAAGCAACCTTGTGTCAGCTCTTAGGTTTCAAAAAAAAAGAAGTGTCAAATACAAGCCTCCTCCAGGTACAGCTACTTAAAATACAATCAAAAGGCAGAAGTTCAATAAATGACTCGTAAATAAACTTAGCTTCAGATCTTTAGATATTAACCTTAAAGTTCATCATGCATCTTACTCCATTGATCAGCTCCTGGCCTTAGGGTTTTCTCCTAATAGGTTCTTTTCTTATGTGAGATTGGCTTTTCCCCTTTCTTCACTGCTTCTTTCAACTGGGGTGAGGCTTTCAGTTAAGACATGTTTTCCCCTCAAATTCATCCGTCTCTATTAAGTGCACACCAATCAAGGAGGAGGAGAAGAAGAGATGGAGTTTTAGTACTTAAAACTCCTTTGTTTAAGGACAAAAGTCACTAAGCAATAGAGAGGATCCATCCAATATTCACAAAAGTATGTAGGTTTATTCTTTGGGAGATAGGTATTGATAGAAAATAAGAATGAAGGATCGGCTGGAAAATCTCAAGAACCCTAGGTTGATTTGTGTAAAACTTCTCTGATGATCTTTATTGATTTAATCATAGAAATATATAACTGGTTTACAAGAATTAAAATAGGAAAGATTTACACAATAAAAAATCGAATCAAGAAACTTTACAAATTTACAAATTCGAACGGAAAAGGAAACCGGTGATGATGACAACAGTTACAGCTTCTCACGATTGCGCACAAACGCGATTGCGGGTTGGGTCGTGGATCCGGGTCAGCTAGGGCTGATGTGGCCTAGGGCTAATGTGGAGGCTTGCATGGAGTTTGACGTGGCAAATCGTTCTAACATCTCCCCGCAAACTGAAGGGGCAGATTGAACCATCAGCTTGGATTGAAGAAGCTTGAAGTGAGTAAAGAAGAGGCCTTTGGTGAAGATATCAGCAGGTTGGTCAATAGTGGAGATAAACTGGAGAAAGAGTTGACCACGAGCTACGTTCATGAATAAAGTGAAAGTCGATCTCGATGTGCTTGGTGCGAGCATGGAAGATTGGATTAGCGGTGAGATAGAGCGCCAACATGTTGTCCCACTAGAGAGTAGGAGGTTAAGGAGGAAGAGCACGAAGATCTTTGAGAAGATACTCAATCCACATGATTTCGGCAGTGGTGTCAGCTAACGATTTGTATTCGGCTTTAGTGCTTGAGCGAGCAATAATGCGTTATTTATGAGAACTCCAAGAGATCATATTACGACAAAGAAAGATGCAGAAACCACTGACGGAGCGGCGATCATCGCGATCACCAGCCCAACCAGCATTCGAGAAGGCATGAAGGGAGATGGCGCAACCTCGAGTAAGGAGAAGTCCAAGTCAGGGGGTAGCAGTTAAATAGCGAAGGATGTGTTTCATAGCTTGCCAATGTGCAGTGGTGGGACAATGAAGAAAATGGCAAGCGATGTTGACGGAGTAGTCAATATTTGGGTGAGTGAGGGTAAGATATTGGAGGGCACCAACAATGCTGCGGTAGAGCATGGGATCTAGGAAGGGCTTTCCAGAGTGGATGGAGAGAGGTTCATCAGTGGAGCAGGGTGTGGAGATGGCCTTGGCGTCAGTCATTTTAGCTTGAGCAAGAATGTCGAGGGCGAACTTGGCTTAATGCAGGAGAAGGCCATAAGGGGTAGGTTGAACTTCCATGCCGAGGAAATAGTGGATAAGCCCCAAGTCCTTGAGGGCAAACTCATGATGAAGTGCCTGAAGAAGAGTAGCAAAAAGAGCCTGCGGAGAACCAGTCAAAATAATATCATCCACATAAACAAGGAGAATGAAGTTGTACCGGGGAGTGTGGAGAGTAAACAGAGAAGTGTCCGCCTGTGAGATAATAAAGCCCAGAGATACCAAAAAGGTGCTCAGGCACTGGTACCAAGCACGAGATGCTTGCTTAAGGCCATATAAAGAGCGATACAATCGGCAGATATGCTGGGGGCATTCAAGATTAACGAAACCCTGGGGTTGCTCCATGTAGACCACTTCCGAGAGATGACCATGTAAGAAGGCATTGGAGACATCTAGTTGTCAAATCGACCAACCACGAGAATAGGCAATGGTTAGAATAGTGCGAACAGTTACAGGCTTCGCAATTGGGCTGAAAGTCTCAGTGAAATCAATGTCTTCCTTTTGATGGAAACCCTTCGCAACGAGGTGGGCTTTGTAGCGTTCCAGGGAGACATCGGACTTGAGTTTAACTTTATAGATCCATTTGCATCCAATGGGTTTAACACCAGAGGGTAGGGGAACCAGAGCCCATGTGCCATTACGAAGAAGGGTAGTGTACTCAGCAACCATACCCTCACGCCAAAGCAGATCCCGAACAGCTTGAGAGAAGCAAGTAGGTTCAAGGTGGGCTTGGGTAGTGGTGGTGAGGGTAAAGGTTTGGTGTCTGGTGAGATGACGGCGGGTAATTGTGCCATCCTGGAGACGAGTCACAGGCCGAGTAGGAGGCTATGGAACTTATACCAGTGGGGTGTAAAGAGAATGGTGGGAGGTAGGTGGGATGGAGTCCAATGGGGACTCAGGGGAAGTGGAAACAGTAGGAGAAGGAGAGCTCTGCAAGGGTTCAGGTGGTGAAAAGAGTGGAGAGAGAGTAGGAGATATTGGAACAAGGTGAAGAGGGGTGCTCGGTGAGGAAAGAGGGGGATGAGGTATATTGTGATAAGGAAAGTTTTCTTCATGAAAAACCGCATCAACAGTGATATAGGTGTGGTGGGTGACTGGGCAGTAGCAGCGATAGCCATGGTACCAGGAAGACACAGGCGCGAGAGCGGGGGGCAAGTTTGTGAAGGGCATACGGGTAGAGGTAGGGAAATACTGCACACCCAAAGACACGAAGAGAACTGATGTCGGGAGGTTGGTGAAAGAGTGTTTGCCAAGGAGAAAGATTCCAAAGCACAGGGGTTGGAAGATGGTTGATGAGGAAGACAGTAGTCTCAAACGCATAATCCCAGAACTGAGGCGGGACAGCAGCTTGAGACATCAGAGTGAGACCGGTCTCGACAATGTGACGGTGTTTGCATTCGGCAACACCATTTTGGAAGGGAGAATAAGGACAGGAGACACGCTGATGAATCCCTGCAGATTGGAGATATTGACGAAACATGATGGAGAGAAATTCTAGAGTGCCATCATATTGGATGGCTTGAAGACGACACTGAAGTTGGTTCTCAATAAATTTGTGAAAGGTGGTAAAAATGGTGAAAAATTAAGAGCGAGTTTGAAAGGTGTAAAGCCAAGTAAAGCAAGAAAATCATCAATGAAACAAACATAAAATTTATTTTTATTAAAAGATTGAACGGGAGAAGGTCCCTATACATCAAAATGAATGAGTTGGAGAGGTCGAGTTGACCGAGAGGGGGAAGGGGGGTGAGAATGGCGGTGACTTTTACTGAGGGCACACGCCATACATGGGGGATAAGAAGGGGAAGAATACGGGATATGGGTAGTCTTCAAAAGATTAATCAAAACGGGTGGGGACGAATGACCAAGACGATGATGCCACAACAGGAGAAGACTTATGCGAGAAGCCAGGAACGCACGAGGACGGACGTCAGACGAGTCGAGATGGTAGAGTCCACGATCATGGGTGCCGTGGAGGATGATCTGGCTCGTGAGACAAGAAATTGCCCAAAAGTAAGTGGCAAAAAATATGAAATAACAATTATTATCCGACATGAATTTTGAAACAGATAAAAGATTTTTGGTAATTGATGGAACAACTAAGACATGATTTAAACGAAAATGAGGAGTGCAAAGGGTACTTGTGTGAGTGATAGGTAAAGATACGCCATCACCCACGGTGAGTTGCTGAGAGCTTGTGTAGGGAGTGACTCCAGATAGGGCAGAGGTGGAGTCGGTAACATGATGGGAGGCTCCGGAGTCAGGATGCCAAGAGGAGGCATCGAGGGCGGAAGGTGGGGGATTGGGTGGGCCATAGTGGGAGACGGGAGGGGGGAGTTGGGTGTAATTGATTTGAGGAGGGTAGTAGGTGGGGTAGGTTATGTGGGCCTAGGGAGAGGATTAGGCTGGGTAATTGGTGGGAGGGCTAAAATTTGGGTTAAAACGTTCACGACAGCTCAAAACATGATGACCGGGCTTTCGACATAAGTGGCAATAGGGCCTGTTGGAGCGGCGGGCCCGAGATGTGTTTCTAATGGGCCAGGTTTAGGTTGGCGGGTTGGGCAGCAGCCCATCTGGCGGGGGCTGGGCTGGAGTGGGTGCGAAGGGTGTGGGCTGGAAGCGGCTTGTGTGCACGCTGAATGACAGGCTCGGGTCAGTGTGGGCCGTGGGCACGTTTGCATGGCCCGCGAACTGACCCAAATGGGTGTTCGTGGGACCCGCGAAGGGACCTGAATGGGCGTTCGCGTGACCCGCGAATTAACCTGGGTACGCAACAAATGTTGCCAGAGAGACTGAAGTAGCATGGCCGTTGGTGCGGCCTTTCTAGGCTAGGATGAGGCTATGGACGGTGGCACGGCTGAAGGGGTTGCTTTGATTCTGAACAGAGATCGACGTCGCAAGGCTGTCAAATTCATCACTGAGGCCGCAAAAAATATGGGTGAGATATTCGTCGTCGGAAATGGTGCTTCTGATCGCGGCTAGTTAATCCAAAATGGCCTTGATGTCATGAAGATACTCTGTGATGGTGCAAGAGCCCCGATTGATGGTCTGAAGTTGCAGCCGGAGAGTAGAGGAGCGGGTGTTGGACTGCGCGGTGTAGGTGCACATTAGGTGAGCCTAAGCGGCGGCAGACGAACGAATGTCCGTCAATTGCGTCACCACCGTGTTGGTAAAGGTGGCGAGGATCCATCCCAGAGCCGCTTGATCGCAGATTAGCCATGAATGATGGACAGGATTGGGAGATCGAGAACCGTCGGGCCTGATTAGGAATTCGGGTGGTGCGGTTTCACGGCCGTCAAGGATAAGAAGCAATTGTTGAGAAATCAAGAAGGGGAGGATTCGCGTTCGCCAGACGATGAAGTTCGTGCCGTCGAAATGCTCATAGGTGGTGGGTGCGGGCATCGTCAGCGTTGGAGAAGTCACCAGAACTTTGGGAAGGGGAGGGGTAGGGTTCGAATCGGGTAGGGGGTTTTTCGACGTGGCGGCGTTAGCCATCGACTCCGATGATACCATGATAGAAAATAAGAATGAAGGATCGGCTGGAAAATCTCAAGAACCCTAGGTTGATTTGTGTAAAAATTCTCCGATGATCTTTATTGATTTAATCACAAAAATATATAACTGGTTTACAAGAATTAAAATAGGAAAGATTTACACAATAAAAAATCGAATCAAGAAACTTTACAAACTTACAGATTCGAACGGAAAAGGAAACCGGCGGCAGTCGCGGGTTCTCACGATCGCGCACAAACGCGACTGCCGGTCGGGTCGTGGATTCGGGTCATCTAGGGCTTACATGGAGGCCTGCGTGGAGTATGATGTGGCAGATCGTTCTAACAGGTACTAAGGAGTCTCATCAAAAGCTATAATTACACAAATTTGATCATAGTTGTGGTATCTCAATAAATGTCTATTCTATCAAGGAATTGATATTAATTCCTCAAAATGGAATTCCCTTATTCAGTTTCATGTGCTATCATTAAGAGGTCGATTTAAAATCGGCTACACTAAAATTACCTTTTGGAGAGGTCCATTTGATATCCAAAAACTACTTAGCCACCTATTTATGCAATGTATTCTTTTAGTCCATGGAACTAAGGTGTAAAAGATAATGAATTTTAAAGAAGTAATCGCATTTCTAATATGAATGTTAAGATGATTGACATTTTCTAAAGTCATTTACAAAAACCATAAAACAAATACATTAGGGATCTTTAGCTCAAAGAGATTTGTTACATTTAGTCTTAGTTTTTAAGTTAAGTGGTCAATCACCTAGACATTTATTAACCTTTGTTTTCATAAGTCTCATCTTAACAACAATTAACTATGAGTTCAAAAATTTAAGTTCTAGAAACAAGGTAAACATAAATTAAATTCACCCTAAAATGGTTTTTAAGAAATAAAAAATGATGAATCATTATTGTGTATATTAAATTTCTCCTAATTTGTAAAGGATGAGAATTAGTTAAAGGAGGAGAAATAAGAGCTGAAATATTAAGTGAAAGGCAATGGAAGATGGAAAATAGAAAAATAAAGTTTTGGCAAAAGGAAAAGCTATGATGGTTTGGTATGATTGGATGGAAAAAAGCTTGTACTAAAATAAATAGAAAAAGATTGATTAACTAATTACAAATTACAAATTACAAATAACACATATTTAGATATTGTGTGCAAGATGAAAGTCTAACATTGAAAAATAAAATTCTTAAGGTAAAGTTCACATTAAAAGAGAACTTCCAACCCTTGAGCTAGCTCTTAGGTTATGACTTTGAACCTTCTAACTTAGTATTTTAGCCTAATTTGAATCTACTTTACTCTATATGACTTTGAGTCCAATGATACTTAGTGTGCGGACGCGTATGTATATGATAAGAGTCTTATATTTGAAAATATGATTCTTGAGGTGAAGTTTAAATTAAAATAAGACTCTTAAACTTTAGAGCTAACTTTTGATTTAGTATAGTGTACCTTTAATTGATATAATAATTGAAAATAAAAGAAACATAAATCGAAATATAGAAAGTATCTACGATAATTCATATGGAATGTAATATAAAAGCTATGACATTTACAATGAACTAAAGTTTTGGTTTTTCAAACCTATGGCAATAAATGATTCAAACTAAAACTAAAGTTGCACGGATTTTATATGACCAATAGGCTTAGCGCAGCTTTTAGAGAAAAATCAATCAAACTTAGGACTAATCAATTCGTTAATGCAAGGAACATTTTGTTTGAATTTCGTTGAAAAGGATAAAGGAATGACAGGATAAAGTTACGTAGAGGACTTCTTTGTTGTTTAGTAATTTTGTACCATGATAGCTGCATATGCCCATCATGTCTAACTAGTCTTACATCAAAGGTCAATGTTTGGGAATGAAAGAAGCGAATAATCGCACGTTTGACAAATGATCTAAGATTATACATATAAAATGACAAGATTAAAATTTAAGATATAACTTCGAGGTATCATCAATCAAGTAAATGAAAGCTTTGAAAAATATTTTATTTTTAACAAATTTCGAGATCTTTTGATTTTACCCCCACCTTTCTCTCACGCTCTCTATGTACGGATGCCTAGTTTATGTATTAAACTTTGATAAAAGAAAGATAAATAAAAGCCCTAGGCATTACCTAGGAAGGGTTGGTATTGTCGACTAGCGAGTGCAACATAACGTCAAGGATGTCTTCATGGTACAATGTAATTTGATAGTTCATATCATGCGGTAACGTAGTGGAGGGGCCAAAGCTATGGGTTACTTTTGTAATGTGCCTATGTCCTTATTGTTATGTATGGAGTAGAAGTTAGTGCACGAACAAGATTGTCATTTTCCATCTGAAAGGCAAAATTATATATATATTTTTTTAGTGAAAGGTCAAATATTATATATTACTGTAAAAAAATATAAATTCTGATTTTTTAAAATAAATTATATTTTTTATTATATTACAATTTTCTCTTTCACAATTTTTTTTCATTTAGTTTTTGCTCTTTCATTTGTTTGTAACTATTGGTGTTGTCTAACAAGTGAGAAAATAGAAAAGAGAGAGAGAAAGAAAGCCATTACAGAGTGTTAAAGAGAAGAAGAACAATCTAGTGGAGAGAAAAATACAAAAAAAAAAGGGAAGAAATAATTGTTTATTCTCTAATGAGACTTAAAACTCTAAATCTATATACACAAAATCTAAAACACAAAAAATAAAAGATGAAAGATTATGAACAAAAAATCATACTCTATTTAGCATTCATTATGAAAAATCCATAAGATAGAATCAAATTCCTTAGATTTGATGAGATTATGATTAGAGAGTTTGGCAAGATTATTTTAAAGGAAGCTCATGACCTTTGGCTTGCTATAATCCATCAATATAAGTCTATACAAGTGTGTTCCATAAAGTCCATTAATATAAACCTACAACATTAAAATCATAAAAATTAGACTAACAACAAATCCCCCCAAATTATGACATACTTGGTGTTCTTGTATCTTCTCTTTTTGTATCTTCACCCAACACATCCCCCATGTCGTACGGAAATGACAAGGTGCCACGTGTACTATGATGATGAGAATACTTATATCCATGACCATCATTTCTAGTTTTCTCATAAAAAGAAAACTTAGGTTAGACTAAATCAATTATGTATATAGTTCACACAAAAAGTAAAACTAGGTCATTGTTCTTCAAGTCAATTATAATATATAATATTTGTATAAGTAACACTACTTCGAAAAGTACTTAATGTCTTAAAAACAATATAAGTTATCTTTTTTGCTCGAGAGAAGAAAACATTCATAATATAAGTACTCCAAATATTTAATAACTAGTTTGATTGGCTCTTTTTGTGTTCCTAAAAAAATTAGCAGTTTTGGACCATGAATTTTTTTAATATTTATTTGATTATAATAATAAAGTAACTTTCCTTATATGTTTTTGCACATTTCACCTACTAAAACGTATATATATTAAATTGTAAGGGAATCTAATGGGAATTTAACCATTCTAATGGCTTTTCGTTTCCTTTTTATTTTTTTTATTATTTTGGGTGAAGAACCAATGCTCGGCCATAGCCAACACAATACATCACATTGGAGAACCTTTTGCCAACTTTGCTTTGGATCATATATGCCCTGCCTTAAAAAACTCTTTTAACGTCGACCTTGATTAAAAGTCTAACAAGCCAAGGACGGTTGGGTCGAGGGAATCTGCCGGACGACAATGCCAGATCAACCTATCAAAATCAGAACCTAAAATAGCGGACAAGACGAGAAACCGGATCCTCCACCTAAACTGACAGCTGTTCACATCACGAACACAACAACCCATGCTGCACCGTCCGATTATTGAACTTACTTGAGAAGTCAACCATAGAACCCACGATGGGGTTCCACCTTTTTTCATACTAACGGTGGGGAGCGTCTGTGAAACTCACGCCCATGTGACGCTCCGTCCTTTGGTGTTTGAAATCACGAGGGTGTGTTTGGTGCCTAGAATTCTTCTTAGATCACAACTCTGGCTGTCCCGAAGCCTTGAAATTCTTCGACTTCTTGAAACTTTTTTGTTTTTGATAGCGTTTAGTTTTTCTGGGCTTCGCAGCGATGGGTACTGGGGATCTCTTGAACATTCAACCCACAGAACTCAAATTCCAATGTAAGTCTTTTCTGAAGGTTATTTCTCGTGCAACAGTAAATTTTGTTTACTTGAAAATTTGGGAAAATCGAAGAGAGAAAAAGTTGAGTATGATGTTTGATACTGCGTAGGGTTTTAGGAACACCCAGAAAGGCATTAATGGTAACCCAAATTGTCTGCGGGGCTGCGGAGGAGTGTGGAGTAGAAATAGAAAACTATGAGTTGTTTGCTTTGTGCTGCTTTTTGATCGGTTATTTCATCACCTGTTTGTTTGGCAAGAAAATTGAAGAAAAGTAAATGGAAGAATGAATTTTTTTGAAAATTTGTAGCCTCCTTAGATCAGGCAAATAGTCGTTTTAGGTTCCTTTTAATATATCTAAGCGTTATGGGTTTTTAATTCTTTTGTTTGCTATTTAGTCCTATTGCCATGATATTCATTTTTTTTTCTCTTTGGAACAATTTCAAGGTATTTCTTTCTGATTATGGGTTATTTTGCATGTGATGGCAAAGTTGAATTGAGGAAGCAGAGTTCATGTTCTTTGCAATTGACCAATAAAACGGATTCATATGTGGCGTTCAAGGTAGTTTCCTTTTGGACTTTCATCACTGTGTTTGTTTATTTGATTTATCTATGAGTTACAATCAAGTTATCTGTAAGTTTACTGAGCATCATAATATGGTTAGGTTAAAACAACAAACCCCAAAAAATATAGTGTCCGTCCTAATGCTGGCATTGTGTTGCCTCGATCCACATGCAATGTTACAGGTACGCTTCACGTTGATTTCTTTTCCTTTTTGGTTATAATATCGTACTTTTTCCATTCTCTGATATTTGAATTGCTTGTTATTACTATTCTTGGTCATATTTGTTGTCCATTTATTATTCTTCATCAGATGTTTTTCCTTAATGCTATTGGTATCTTCCTGTATATATATACACACAGAAAAAAGGCGTCTACATTCTGATTTCAGATGCTCGCTTTAGGTTCAGAAAGTATTATCGTTTCACCTAGTAGCTAGTCAATGCCTTATCTATTATTGATTGGTGCTTTTTTGGGATGTATGCTGGCAGTTACAATGCAAGGTCCGAAGGAGTTACCCCCTGATTTTCAATGCAAGGATAAATTTCTTCTTCAAAGTGTGCTAGTGGCGGATGGTATATCTACAAAAGACATAACCCCGGAAATGGTGTGATGCTTTTGCTGCTCCTTTTTTTATTACGCTGTTGTGGTGTTAGGTTGTTTTTCTTTCATGGACTCAGACATGGTGCATTTTTGTGGTTTTCTTAGTTTAACAAGGATGGCAGCAAGGTTGTGGATGAGTTCAAGTTGAGGGTCGCTTACATCCCTGCCAACCCCCCTTCCCCTGTTCCTGAGGAACCTGAAGAAGGTTCTTCTCCCAGGGCATCAGCGATTGAGAATGGTCATCAAAATCATTCATTGTTTGATGCTGTTAAGTATTCTTCCATTTCTGCTGTCTTCAAATCAATTTTATTCCATTTTTTACTTCCTATACATTCTTTCCAGAAGTATTTCTAAACCTTTGATAGAGATGTTGATTGTCAATTTCGTTTCTGTATGGCCTGGCGTGTTATTTTGAATGCTGTAAACTTAGGTGTCAAGATCTTTAGAGGAGCCTAGAGAGAGGTCTTCAGAGGTAAATGTCTCTTTCGCCCACCTGAGGATAAACCTCTGTTACCCTTGTTTTTTACTGTATATTCATTTTAATAGTTGGCATTTATATATTCTTTACACTATTCTGCTTCCTTTATAATCTTTGTGTATGTGTAGGTCTTTAATTTTTTGATTCATATGGTTAATGATGTTTTAAAATAGTGGGATTGAAAATACTCATAATTGTTTCAAATTCTGTATTAACTCTTAAGATAAGATTGTGTTGTTTTTATACATAGCTGGAAGCAATTTTACTATTTTATTTTGAACATTATACTTTATAGTGCTTTTGAGGGAGAGTCAGTCTGTCTGGGATAAAAGGGTGGCAATGATTATGATCCTCTACTGAGTTTATGGAGATATTCACTGGAAAGCTTCTTGAAATTTCTGTCCATAAGAATCAATGAAAAGTTGTTTATGCTTCAGTCAATATTCTCTTTTCTGATTGTTTGATTGTCAATTCACTACCATTGCCAAAAAATCTTTTGTTCCTAGCTACTATTTTTTGGGGCAAACATGTTGTTTTTGATATTTGCTTCAGTTTTCTGCATGAATTTAAACATTTGATGACCTCTAAATGTTGAGACAATGGTGGAAACTCTTATTGAGGATGTAGTCAGTAGTGGTACTGTGTGTCCTTGAAAGGCATTGATGTCGTTGAATTTCTATTCTTCTCTGACAGAGTCATAGGCTTATAGTTTTTGTTTTCTTAAACATGCCTGTGTTCCAGTTTTGATAACTTGCCAAAAAGACGTACTTTATGCTGGTAGCTAAGATTGTGATATAAGTTTTTATATGAGAGGTTAGGTGAAAATCTTTGGACTAAGTTAAAAACTGTAAATATGGTGTTGGGGATTCTGTCATTTTAGCTGGCAGGTGTTGGAACTTAAATGGACCTAGCGTTGGACATTGAAACCATTGATACCGTAAAATGACATGCTACTCAAAGATCTATTTTCATATTCAGGAGGTTATTCTTAGTAACCATAGACATTCAATTCAGAAATTTTTTCCTTTTTTTTAAGATTATAATTAGTTGGGCAGGAGAGGCATCTCGTATTTAGGTTGATGGTTATAGCATAGCCTATCTCTGGGTTTCCTCCACCTCATGGGATATTTTTTTAAGAACTGTTAATTTTGTGCTCTAGGAGTTGAAACATTAGTAAGCCCTTCTCCATTCCTCCATCAAGTCAAGTCAAATTATAAATGCTTATTTGTAGAAATCTAAGTGTAAGATGCTTTCATATTGCTGCTCAGGTGATTATTGCGAGTTCATCAATATGATATAAACTGATTGGTCCTTTTTCATACTTCTGCAGTAGCTACTGTGGTTACAGTTAATATTAGATTAACTTTTCATCCTTATAGTAGGCTTATAGGCATCTTAGCATGGGAAAAAAAAGATATTATTACTCAAACGAAAGAACTGAAAACATGAAAGTCAGAGGTGACCTGGTTGAGTTGGGCTTTACTGTACAAGAGACAAACCTGTTAGCTTTTAGATTCCTTTCTCTTAGCTTTTACCTAGGTTGATTCTGATCTTAGCCAGCACGTGTTGGACTCCAACATGTAAGCCTCTTTGTAGAGGCAATTTGATACATAAAGAAACTCAATTGTGACATTTATTGTGGAATTCAGGCTTTTGAATGATGTGATCAAATGGCATATTCAGTGGCATCAAAAGATAACTAGTTCTGTGAAAGTTGTCTTTGTTTGACACAAATTCATTCTCTTATGTGAGGTTTGACAACAATAAGTAAATTGCTTAGGTTGTCTATATGTTTTGGCTAATGGAGGATTATCGGTTAGGCACTAAGTACTCTATCTTGAAAAGTTGTTCAGAGGTTCAAGTTGACATTTGACCTGTGAGAGTAGATTATGTACTGAATGGGAAAAATATTGACAATTTGTACATTGCCTTCTTGTGAATGTTTAAAACCTTATCTGTATTGCTTGAAGTGTGTTCATGTCTATATATTTCTATGCCTTTGTGCATTATTATGTCCATCATCTCTCTAATACAATTGACTGATTCCTTATATTGCTGTGTTCAATCAATGTTTTTTCTCTAGGCGTGGTCCATGATTTCCAAGTTGACTGAGGAGAAAGCTTCTGCTCTACGAAGAAATCAGAAACTACATCAGGAACTGGTATTGGTTTTGTTTGTACATTTTATGATAGCAATTATCTTTTACTCCCCTGTCTCTAAATCATAATCGAATTGCTTGTATGCTATCAAATAAAATAACCTGTATTTACTGTTTGATCACTTTAATACACCCTTTTACTATGAGGCTTGAGGCTGGAAATAAAACTTGCATTCTTGATTTAGAATTTATAAAGAAGTAAAATTGAGAAGAAATTTGTTCTACGAATACCCTTTTCCACCAGTTATTTGTGATGAATTTCTGGTGGGCTGTATCATTCACTCCATTTTACTTCTCTCAGTCCTTTCAGTCATTGTGATCCGTGCTTGCCATAGCTTCTCTTAATGTCATAACTGTGTTTGACAGGATCTGCTGAGAAAACAAATTAGCACAAGTCGTGCTGGCGGCTTCTCTTTACTAGTTGTGCTGCTGGTTGGTCTCTTTGGGGTCCTGCTTGGCTACTTTGTGAAGTAAATGCAGAATCTGCATTGAGCAATCTTCAATTTGTTAGCTGGGGGTTGGAATCAACATTATTGATGCCCCAGATGTTCCCAAGATCATTTTAGTACTCCACTTGTAGGCTGTAAATTTGTAGCCTCTCTTTACTTTATTTGATCTATGAATGGTTGATTAATCCTTGTCAGAAAAGGAACTTTTTCGGTTCAAAGGTGATTAGAGAGACTTGGCTTATTGTGTGAACCAATACCTGTCAGTGCTTGGCTTTAATCGAAGTTTTGTTTCTGATTTTTCCAGTCTCTTAAAATTGATGAGTGGATTTGCCCCTTGGTCCTGCTAGTGGGCGGTCAGTTCCTTGAAGGTCGATGTCTCGGCTATCGACCTTGGTGGTAAGAAGAGGGTGTTCTTAGTTATAAGCTGAAAGATTTCTCTAATTGGTACTCTGTATCCATGTTTGTCACTGGGAAATATTTTGGAAGAAAAGAGAATCTTAATGCTACAGCCACAATGATGAAATCTAGCTCAAAATTCAGTGGTTTAATCTGAATTTGCGTTACTTACGCCATCACTTCTCGATTGAATAGGACTTCACATATGAAAATGAATCCAATCTGGTTCATTCGCGTTTGTTGATCACATCACCAGTAGCAACATTTCAATGTGTAGTTGTGCTTGTATTTAGCTACATAGAGAGAGGACAAGGAGAAGCTTCTCCTTTTCACTACAGCTCTTGAGTGCCCCTTAACAATAGAGGGAGTAAAAGAGAGGAAGCAGCGCAGAGGATAGGACCTCAGGGGGAGAACGGTTAAGGCCTACAATGGGGAGTGCCACATTCCTGCGCTGCTTCTGGCACAATGCCACAATTGTTTAGTGAATAACGCCGAATGTTGTATGCATTCGCAATGTCGCAAATTGTATTCTCATTTAAAGCATGTGATCGCAAGATTTAAAAGGCAGAAATGTGCAATTGTATCATTGAAATTTATTACACTTAAGTTTGGACAAACGGTGTGGCCGAAAGGACAGTTTCTAGCCGTTTTATTTCACAAATATGAAGGTTAGTTTGTACACAAGAGATACCTGGGAAGATACTAGCAGGTACAACAGAAGATACATCTATTAGCTTGGCCCATCAGTAATCTTTTATAAAGTAGAAGAGCCATATACTAGTAATATACTTCTTGTTTATCTCTGTCGCCTTATTTCACAAATGATTGGTCTTTACCATAGTTTGATATCCATCTACTGACATCCCAGGTGTCCTTGTATTCATCATCATCATGTGATTTGATCTTCTCTAATGCAGCGAAATAAATCTGTTCTCTCCAGTCCTCTAGGGGTGGCATTCCCAATTGACTCACAAGCCAGCTTTCATGGTCAAACTGATACCCCCCCCCCCCCCCCCCCCCCCAAAAAAAAAAAAAGAAAAGAAAAAGTTAGCAGACTTAGTTTGAGATAAAAGACTAAAATATTTAATATGACAGTTTAAGACCTTGTTCTGCCAAAGCTGATGAGTATGGTGCTTCGGCAGTCCACTTTCCTCCATCTGCTGGTAGAGCTCTTCAACAGATGAGATCATCTCCTCTTTACTTGGCAATGCCATCTTTCCAGATAACACTTTTGATACCCATCGGGACTGTAACTCAATTATCAAAGGTGGAACCGTCTGATTACGAAATGAGGTAGAATAGTAAGTCAATTTAATCAGTAAAGCAGAAGAGTACTGGATACACCAAAGGAGAACTATTACAAGCTACAAGAGTGCTATTAAAATTAGGCATCATCATCGACCGGAAGTTGCATGAATAGATTAACTAAGAGAAAAGTTGGCACACTGAAATCCTTCTTGTCCCATGGTGGACAAACGGATACTACCAGAACCACTTCTCCAGAAGCAAATGTTAATCATAATTGACAAAAGTTTAGTTACAGGAGGTAAATCCATGTTTCATTCCAAATGACAACATTGCTTCAAGAACTATTTATCTTCTTCTGGAAAACTCAGTTTCAAATTCCTCATCATAATTCATAATGGCATACCCTGTAAGGCAGTCCTATGAAAGAAAGCCGAGGAGCTAATCGTGGTGGGAAAACATGTTTGTACAGAGGTCCAACACGGTTGTCCTCCACGCTCACTAACCCATTTGTTCTTAAAAAGGGGAAATGATACTTGAACCTGAAGAAGGAAACAAATTTCCAACAACATCAAAAAGCAAAGATTTTAAACTTCTGCAACAATTATTTGGAGATATGCAAAAAAAAGTTGTTAATTGATCTAACAAGATAAAGGGAAGTAAAACATGGATTATGTAAACAAATTTGTACAATACCCAGTACAATGGATGATGAAATCTGCAAACACAAATGATCCATCTTGAAAAACTACTTTACCGTCTTCATTAGCACATTCTATCTGCAGAGGTCACCATCCATCAGGAGTGAATCTTAGCAATTATAAAGTTTCAGGGAAAAAAGCATATTAGTTGAGAGAACACAAAACCACTGAATGTTGCCAGATTTTGTTGTAATTTTCCAACTTTTTGAACTGCACATCTGAGGCTCGTATGCTCTGATGAACTTCTTTTGCAACAGAGGAGATATCTCTCAAGATGTCATGTGCACTAGATCCATTTCCAATTAGCACCACAGTCTATCAACCATAATTACAAACTCTTAAGAGAAGTGGCAGAAACAAGTTTCCATTACAGGGATAAAATTAAGTTGAGAAGCATGGGGCCAATACATGTGATTTTGCAGTATACAACGACCAAAATTCAATTACTCTAAAACCCTCGCAGTAAGGAAAATTTGGCCTTATTTGGAAGCAACGAAACGCAATGCCTAAAGCTACACTAAGAGCATATCAAGGATTTTAAATGGACAATTCAGAAAGTAATATGCAGCAATTTCTAGCAATATCAAGTATCAATATGAGAGTCCAAGTGGCAACGGGGATCTATTCCTAGATTTCTAAAGGATCAAAAAGGAGAGAGACAAATTTGTGTTGCCTAGCCCAGCAGAGTAGATCCATTATACTGTATGCAAGTCATGGTCGTTTTGAGAAGATCAAGAGAATGCTTTGTCTTATCCAAATCTGCAAATTCTTGTCAACAGGCACAAGTCTTTATCCATTCCGTACAGTATCTCTGCACATAAGAGGGCCCTTGTAAATGCAGAATTATTTTATTGCGGGTGGCGTGGGTGAGGTTTGCACTGAACTTTTTCTGGCCCCAAATTCCTTTCCTTCAAAGAATATAGCAACTGACATGATGCCGGCTCAATCTATTCAAGCCCCTTATCTTGCATTGCATACATATGATGATCAAGCAGTCTTGCAAATGATGATCCTGTTCTGTAAAATAGTATGAAAACATTCTTCCACATACCTTCATTTTTTGGTTCAATCGCGCTTGTTGCAACAATCCCTAGTATATAAGCACTGTATTGAAGTACAAACTGTTTCTAGGGGGAAAAAAAGGATTTTATTTTGCCACATAACAATACAGCAGTAAGCTACGATCATACTCTGGAAGTCGGAGAATTAATGATGATGGAGAAAAAAGAAAAACAGTACTAAAATTTACATACTTGGTTTTGAAATGTTTCAGGAGTCCTATAGTTGTGACTGTGTATTTGCACCCCTGGCCAAATATCCATGCCTATCACATAGTAGAAAAATGGTTTTGCTGATGGATATGTACCAAAGATTAAAGAAAAGAATAAAAATTTATAATATATTCAGGACCACTTCCACAATAAAACATGCAAAGCACCTGAAACTCGATGAGAGCCTTTTATTACATGGAGATGGGCAATTGAAACAGCAGATATTCTTGTAAAAGCAACACAGAGAGACATATTTGCAATCTTGTCGACAAGATTAAGCAAGTGGTTGCCATGATACCTACTAGGGATTCAAGTTTTTGAGTTGAGGGAACCTGGCAGGATACCAACCAGCACGTTATGCAAAGCGTCCCAAACAAACAGCATAGTGCAGCTTTAAGGGCTGATCTGAGGATTGAAGTTGTTGCTCATATCTCACACCATAATGTTCCCCCTAAGCAAAGGGACAATGGAGCACTGCTAACCATTAAGACGCCATTCCTTCAAATGCCCAAAAGGACACCTAATACCTGACCCCTCACAGATGAGAGTTATGCGATGGTGCACAAGATATCTGCAGAAGATTTCTCCATTGCCCAATTTTTGCCTAACCCATGAATCAAAAAATGTTTTTCGTTGGGTTGGTATTTAAGTTCTAGACACATGGGGCAACTCTTTCACCTAGGCACATGATTTAAGTATTTCCCAATAGGTCAATATCTTGATCTATTTACTCTTGTAATTATGAATACCACGATTTCATCTAGAATTCCTTTGTATTTTTTGTTTATCATAACGATTGATGTGAATTTTTACATGCATGGCAAACACATATAAGCCACATATTTAACATGGCATACAACCAAAAATGCTACTTTTTCTAATGAAACACGTTAAACAAGCTTACCCACTGAAATTGAAGTAGAAAGTTGCATACCTGGAAACTCAGCGATTCTTGGCTCGGTGTGGTGCCCATTACACACCACCACGGCCTCGAACACCTCCTCCTCTACCTTTGAGTCACTTCCCCAAGTTCTTGTCTCAACGACCCATTTGTGACTAACTTCATTGGCTCGTTCAACTCGGACCACTTCGTGGCCGAACCGAATCAACTCAACCAAATCGAAATCGCGGGCAAAATCTTCTAGGTAACGGAGCACCTCCTGGTGACCCGGGAACTCTCTCTGATCCCCACCATCTTTCTGCGAAAATGGGTAATCCAAGAAGCCCATGAGCCGCCTCGGAAGGTTGACCCTGAGCGAGTGGTACGCGCTGCTATGGACAATCTTGCGGGCAGGGTCCATGCCCAAAAGGTCGGTTTCGGTGCGTGGGTCGTACACCCAGGTGCCTCCAAGCCTGTTGCCTCTCTCGAAGATAGTGATCCACTGGCCTTCTCTTTTGAGTTCTCGTGCCGTGAGAAGGCCAGCCATGCCGGCCCCGATAACCGCTACTTTCAAGGATTGCTCTTTCATCGGACTGTTCTATGTCTTGAGAGAACAAACATCCACACGATGTACATGCAGTGTTCCGTTATCTGACACCTTTTGGGTCTTTTGAATCATCGAGAACATGACGACCGTCTAAAAATGTCAAAGAAACGTGGCAGCGACGTCAAAGATTTGACCCTTTGAGACACACATCTCACTGGTCGCTGTTGATCTTTTGGCGATGATGAAACTTCTGGCAGAGTAGGCCAGCCATGCCGCCCCGATGTCTTTCACCGGACTATTTTAAGTCTCGAAAGAACAAACATCCACACAATGTACATGCAGTTCCCATTCTCTATGCCTTTTGGGTCTTTTGAGTCGTCGAGCACGTGGCTACTATCCAAAAATGTCAATGGAACGTGGCAAATGACGACAAGTATTTCATGGTTTTAGACCACACCTCTTACACGTACCTCTAGCTAGTCCTTGTTGATCTTTTAGCGACGAAAGCGAGGTAAGCCTTTCTGCTTTTGAAACTTGTAGGAGAGTAGGTTTAACTTGGCCAGTGTTATGAACAGGGAGCTGCATAATTTCGTCCAGAACATGGTTCCCGATTTCCACAAACAGAAATAATGGCTGGATCGAAGTGGGTTTAGCAAATGGTACAGAGAGCCCCAAGTTATCGGATAAGGGGAATATGTAAATTGTTTGATACGACCATTTGGCATTACCTTTTATGCATATTTCCATATAATCATTTTCTTATAATTTTTTAACCCCACTATTTTATGTACAATAATAAGAAGAAGAGAGATCAAAGGATTATACTAGAATCCGTGGAATGGATATTCTAAAGTGAATAGTTCATTACAACTCTCTTTCTCTCGCTCTCTTGATTAAATACAAAAGTAATGCACATGGTTTCCTTTATACATTCATTGAGTTTTAGAACATAATAAAATGGGTCTAGAGATTTCGGCACATAGAGATCGTTTTTATATCAAAAGGTCATATAGGATTCACCAAGTCTTGGCACATGTAAATCATTGTTATAACAATTTATCCTTAAAGAGAAGAAAAAAGGGGTAGTTACCATAGCTTTGTGGAAGTGATTTTAAGAAATCTCTACATCGTAGAGATGGTCCTAAAAGTTGTGTTATGAGAATTTCACTTTGATGATCACATTCTCGGAATGGTCGGGGGCTTATAGGGGGAAGATGGTTATAAGGATAAAGGATCTTTTATAGTCCTCTTTTCTTGATGGAGTTGTAACATTTTACACTTTTTTTCTCTTAAAAACACATCCATTTCCACGTATCCTTATAGGAAAAATTAAATGTCGATTATGAAGGAAGAGTGGATAAATAGATTGAGTTTGTTACATGCTCTTGGCTTCCTTAGCAAGCTTAAAAATATCTAGACAAATTTAGGTTTAACAATTGTCATATCTAAGAGAAAAATGGTTACATCCCTAGTTGGTAATAGAAGAGCAGAATGGGAAGTACACAAGGAACCACAATGGGAGGAGATTCTAATGGTCATTAAAGGGTTAGACCAAGATAGTTTCCTAATACATAATAAAGAAGAGTTTGGGTCAAGTGGCAACCCTTACAAGCGAGGCAATATAAATTGAACACAGATGGTTTAAGCATTATGAGAAACGTTACTAGAGGGGGAGTACTTAGAAATCATGATGGGAGCATCATTATGGCATTTTCACTTAAGTTGGCACTAGGTAGTAATGCAGATGCTCAAACTTATACCTTACTGGAAGGCCTCAAGATATGTTAAGAACGGAATCAGATGCTCGACATAATTGAATTAGATTCCTTTTATTTAGTCCAATGTGTGTGAAAACTAGAAAACTCTATAGAAACTAAAGTATGTCATTTGATAGTGCCTATCCATCATATTAGCATATGTGAAAGTACAACATGTATATTATGAAGAAAATATAGTTGCAAACCTTCTTGCTAATTATGGGTACAATCCAAAATTTGAATTTATTTATTTATTTATTTTTTATCATTCTAACTGATTGCCATGCCCAATTTAGCAATTTTCATAAGTGATCAATTAGTCTTAAGTAACTATAAATCACCATAGGGTTAAGTAAATGTGTTACCCAATATATTTCATGCTTTCATTTTAAGTTTTTATATGACACTTTGATATGCATGACATTTTGCATTTTCTAAAGGTTAGACTTACACCATGTCCTTTGGATTTACTTGAGGTATGGTTATACATTCAGCCTTATTATTATTAATAAAATTTGTTAGGGCATTGTCCATGTTTCTTTAACCAAAAAAAAAAAAAAAAACTTTTATTTTCCAAAATTCAAATGAGTGACATAAGTTTCCTCTTTACTTTGCAGTATTGGATACTATATAAACATAATGACAAGAAATGAAAAATTATGTTAAAATCTTTTAATCATTGTTATAAAATAAAGTCTCGTTGTTCATTAACTAGGTGTTTGATGATGCATTTATACATCCTTGATGTTGTTACTATAATTTAATATGTAATGATGATTCTTTTATTTGATAATCTAAAACCAAATTGTTAGTTTTTGTTTTCATGCAAAATTTTTTCTTTTAAAATCAAAAGTGGAAATGCTTTTATAATTTGATAAGTGTCTAAATACATTTTGGACAATTACAATGATGGCTAAAAATGGTATAACTCATGAAGAGAACTATGAACAGATTTACAACTCTTAATTGGATTGCATATTAATAGTTGAAAAATGAAAAGAGAAGAAATCATGTAAAAATGATTGGTGCATGTTGATACATCTAACATTGGACATCACTTTTGGAGAAACATAAATAATAGAGGATGCTAAACCTGACTTACAAAGCTACAACAATTCTTAAGCTAATCTACTTGTCAATACCTATATGAACTTCACATGAATGAATCATCTTGTTTTCGTGGTAAAGCATGGAATTAAGTAAGGTAGTAAGATATCCTATTGCTACAAAACTTAAAAATTTGAAGGAGATTATCACTTAAGTTCATCCCTGTCCCATTCTTAAATTTTAGAGTTGGCAAATTCACTTATGCATTGACACAACATTTCATAGAGCTCATTAGCTGTGGGATGATTCTCTAAACTTTTCTTAGTGTAGCGGCAAAATAAATCATTAAAGAACCTTAATGTTTCTACTTCAACCTTTGATCTCCCATCCATAGCACCAAATTGACCCATTGCGAGCTCACTGAATTACCTAAGTACCTTTAGCTCATTCGTCAATGGTGGTTGCTCGCCAATCTAAAATTGGTCATGCATTTCTACTTTTGATAGCTTGAGATAAGGGATTTCTAGTGTCAACAACTCTAAAAGAAAGTACTTGAATGACCAAATATTAACTTCTAGGCCATATATGGTATGTTTGTGCATTGCTTGCAATACTTTTGAAGCCATCCAACAAGGTGTCTTAACACAAACATTAGGAAAGAATACTCCAATATGAGTAATACAACATGTTAGAATGTAAGATTGAAGAGGCATTGATCTATCAAAATCTTAAAGCTTCATAATAAGCAATCCATAAGTTCTCTTCCTATCTAAATCAATCAAGACATTTTCACTTTTTATATCTCAATGAATAATGTATCTCAAATGAATCTTTGCCAAGGCACAACAACATCTCTTGCAACAAACAATGCAACTCCATTAGGACATGCTTTTTACTAGCTTTTGCCAACTTCTCAATAACTATTTAAAGAGTTGCCTTTTATGTACTTAAAGAATATCAAAGATTTTAAAACATGACACTTTGGATTTCCATCCATTTAGAAGATATTTGCTGACAATACATATCAACTATTCAAGAGTGTCTCAAAGCTTCTAAAATCATTACTTCTTGTAAACAACTGTATTCAAAATTTCTCAATACATCCATTGAAGTCATATACACTTTCATACTATAGCCTTAAACATTCCAAACTTGCATCAAACAAGAGAACCAAAACTTGCCTTATCCATTTCATTAAAATTAAAAATAATAGGAAATGGACAATTAGCATCCAATTGGCTTTCATTTGAAAGAGAAACTTGAGTATGCTTGAGAGGAATGTATTTGCAATAGTATTATGTATATATCTCTTTTCTTATATCATGTAGACAACATGCATCAACAACCATGCAAAGAGATGTTGATGAGAACAATATTCCACACATGTAGCAAGAAATCTAGGTAGCTCCTTACAAGCTCACAAGGTATATAGGACTTTATTTGATCACATAAATAATTCATAAGTAGTGATTTATGTTTGCACACAACAAATTCAGAGATCCTATAGGAACTATGTTAGAATTTTTTGTTGCTTTAGTAGAATGGATGGATTTCTCACTAAGTTTTGAAAATATAATATCTTCAACTGTATCCACATTGTCATTGTTTCCAATTGAATAGGTGCCAACAAAAGGCTTCTTATAGTTTGAACCAAATACAACCTTTTATGTCCTTTCAATAATAGCACCTTTATCACTACCCCTAAAATGTTTTGATATAAAAAGTGCAAGCAATAATGCAATCTGCAAGACATCAACACCATGATCTTTATTTCTGAATAAAACCATTCAAATGCTTCAAATTAGATACCAAGGCCTAGCAAAAAGTGTAATGGCATCTAGCTCTTCATCCCTTTCCTTGTCCAAAAGAATGACCTCACATGAATCAAGATGCAAGTCTTACTCATAACTACTTAGTGACATGAAGGGCTTGTCACACCTTACACCATAGAAACCATTTGGAAGACAATCTTCAATGCCACAAAATGAGGCATTATTGTACTTGTAGTAAGATGTATTTGAGCAATCGGCAATGGTTCTCAAGATGTGCATGGTTTTCGATTATCAAGATCCTTATCACATGCCTTTTTGACTTAGACATACTTTTCAATGTTTCAATAGATGAATTTTTATCTTCCTTGCCATCTCCATTCCTTGAGCTGTATTCAAGAAGTTTGTTTTGAATTCGGGTTCCTGGTTAACTTTAACGTTTCCTCTTGAGTTCTGGGTTTAAAGTGGAAGCATTAAAGTTTAATGCTTTGAGCGAGAGGGAGTAGGAATTGAGACACACGATGGCGGGAATTGCATCAGAACGGTGGGGATCAAAGGTGATCGGAATGGTTGTGGTTTCTGTCCTTGTTATGGCTACGGTGTATGTTTTGGAGAAAGAAAATTTGGGTCAAAAAGCTTCAAATGAACCTCATTACGTAATGAGAGTATCGAGCAAAGCGCCGCCTCCGCCTTCAGCCGGGAATTACCGCCACGTTTGGCCGCTATTCAATCTTCCATGACTTTAGCAAGACATGTTTGTTTATAGGTTTTTTCATCTAATTCTTCGTTCATTTATTTTATCTTACTCTGTTTGGTTGCAAGAGAAAAGTAGCAATTCGAGAAGTAGAGAAAAGTATTCATTACATGAAAACAATAACATCTTCTCTTCTTCCCTTTTCGTACTTGTCCACCAAACCAGTGGATACAATTTTACTATAGCCTTTTGTTTCTTTTCATCACTATAGTGCTCTTTCTGCTGATTCTATACATGGAAATTGAAAATTCTGGGCGACTGATAAATTGAGAAATCGACAGCCACTAAAACTTGGCTGGAAGCCTGTGGTGGGTGCAATAATTGGATTCTTGGGCGCAGCGTTCGGGAGTGTGGGAGGCGTTGGCGGGGTGGAATTTTTGTTGCCATACTGACCCTGATTGTCAGCTTTGATCAGAAATCATCGACGGCTCTATCAAAATGTAAGTATAATCGTCACTGTTCTGCTTCCTCTCTGCATTTATTGCTGACCCTAACAAAAGAAACGAAACCTGCAATTGTATCCCAGGGGCCGCTTTTGAGTGCCATAACATTATGTGTATTATGTGTATTAATTGTCAAAGTGCCTAGATTTTTCATATCCCAGATGGGTTTTGTTGGGGATGCAGATTCGGAGCGTTTATCTGTCACCAAGAAACAGATTTGCAGAAGTTCTTTTTGCTGAGCCTCTTTTCTCTGCTCTACTGATGGATCTGTCTGATATTTTCTGTGCTCCGGTTTATTTGGTCAGGTATGATCGCAGGTGCCGCAGCTTCATCTTTTATCTACAATTTGAGGCTAAAGCATCCCACCCTGGATGCGCCCCTCATTGACTATGACTTGACACTTTATTTCAACCGATGCTGATGCTTGGGATCAGTATTGGAGTTTCTTTCAACGTGATTTTCGCTGACTGGATGATCACAATCTTGTTGATCATCATCTTTCTAGGTAAGAGTTGCTTGAGTTGCAATCTTCTGCGAGTTTTTCTTCTTAAAGAACATCCCTGATTTGGTTTCTGCTTCCCTGCAGTCATGTCAACTAAAGCCACCCTCAAAGGGTGTTGAAACACTGAAAAAGGAAACCATTATAAAAAAGGTGGTCTAAAGCTTTTCTCATACTCTCTGTCATGTTGATGTCTTTCTGTGTTAATTATTCATTTCACTGCCCTCTTCCATTTATTTCATATATTTTTTTTTTTTGGCGTTTCAGGAGGCTGCCCAACGCCTGCAATCAAATGGTGAGTTGATTTAGACAGTTTTTTTTTTCTTTTCTTTTTCTTTGCGCTGGCTCCGTAAGTGTTGATCTTGGTAGAAATTTTTCCTCACTATTATTCCCCTTGATCAGGTCAGAATAGTGAAGAAATCAAGTTCAGACCACCTGGAGGCGCAGCCAATGGCAATGGCACAGAAACCAAGGAATCTAAAAAAACAAAGGTAAGAATACAGAGTGATTGGTCTCTTGATTTTTGATTTCCAGGACTCACTTCTGCATCCTTCCCAGACAACTTGTTTCGAGAATATTTACTGGAAGGAACTTGCTGCTCTTGTTGGGGTCTGGTGCGCTGTCCTTGCATTTCAGATTGCCAAGGTTTTTATCACTCTCACTTTTCACCACTAAAGCCTATATACTTTTTCTGCCCTTACTACCAAACTAATGGAATGCTTCTCTGTTGGACTTAATGAGTTACACAAAAACTTGTTCGCCATTACATTGGGTATTCAACGTTCTCCAGGTACCTTATATAACTTTGAAACCAGAATAGATGTTTTACTTTTTGTGTATGAAATTAGGCTGAAAAGAATGAGGCTGATCATTTTCCTTTCTTGTCTACAGATCCCCGTGACCTTCGGGGTGTCAGGGTATGAAGCTTTTTGCCTGTACAAGGGGCGGAGGGTTATTAAACTTTAAAGAATACCCCTAACATAGGCTGTGTTAGGACCTAGAAGAGATTATATAAGCTTGGATTTAGGTCACTTAGTATTAGGTTGAGTTTTTTATTAGATAATTATATTTTGTTTCCTTTAAATAAGTTTTATGATTGGAAATAGACAAAACCTAATTATGATAGGAGTTGAGAATTTAGTTGATTTAGGAATCTGAATCTAAAATTTAATCATATTGGGTTAAAAATTAAGCTATAAATAAAGGGTAAGGAGAAAAGGTAGAGATACGCTTATTGAAGAAATTGAAACATTGGCTTGGCCTTCATAATTGAGAAAGTTTTAAGTTTCCAGGTAATTTGTCGTGGTACTTTCTTCTTGTAAATTGTTATATTGCTTGAATTTCAATATAATTTGGTGTTTTGTTCCCATCCTAGTCTTAGGGTCGTGACAGGCTGGTTGAGTATTGTCATCGTTTTTTTTTGCTACCGAGGATAGTGAGCACGAAATCTTCGGTTTCTTTTCTTCTCCCAAATTGGAGCTTTTGGGTTTGTTGGCGACGCAAACTAATGGCAGCAGCATTGGTGGGAGGGGCTGATTTGGGAACACCATTTGGATTGGCATTACAAGAATTGTATGCAGTAATTACGGATGCGGTACAGAAAACCCGTATATTCAATTCCCTTCTCAAAAGCCTCGAATCCAAGCTAGAACATTTGATTGAATGGTTTGAATGGATAAAAGAGCCAACCGAAAAATTGGTTATGAAAGAAAAGGAAATAATAAGCTTCAACGAGCAAAAGGAGAAACGCAAGGAGCTTGTTCGGAAGTGCTTGGAAATCAGTAGGTGGAACCTGTACAAGAAGATCAAATACGCGAGCAAACTCTCCAAATTGGATGAGGAGCTTTTGGAGTTCGTCCAATTTTTTCTCCAACTGCTGAGTACAGTAGCTGTATTGAAGAGTGCGGTCGCCGTGGATGAGAAACTCAAAGGTCGAATTGGTTAAACCCCCTAACTTTGTCGTTGGACGGGATGCGTGGTAGATGTTGGAGGGGCTGCTCTGGGAGCTTCATTTGGATTGGTAATAACACAGTTGTATGAATTAGTTTCGGATATCATTAAGAAATTTCGTGTTTTCAAATCCCTTCTCCAAAGGTTCGAATTCAAGCTAGAAACTTTGAATGAATGGGTTGAACAGATATAAATGTTAACCGAAGAATCGGATATGAAAGCAAAGGAAATAAAAAGCTTCAACGAACAAAAGAATGAACACAAGGAGCTCTGTTTGCCTGTGAAGCAGAAAAGGTAACAGGTCCGACTATTAGAAAGTCGTCCTAAGTTCACATGTTTTTGCTTTTATGTGAATGACCTATAATGGCTATGCAAAATCAAAATAAGAACATTAGGAAAATATTTTCATTAAACTACAAAGAAACTTATAAAACTAGAAGGTAAATACAATTTCTTCTCTGTCTTTTTTGATTGTCATGCTCATATTTTTATCCATATTCTTCTCAAGTTCTAAAGGAAAGTTCTCTCATTACATAATTAAATTGAAAAATTAAGAAATTATCCTTGAATAATGGTCCTAAATTAGGAAAGCTAACTTCAAAAGATATTTTACTCTAATTGTATTCAAATTGGAATTCAAATTCTTACCCTTTACCGTTAAATCTCTTTACTCTCTTGCCATTCACGACCCTTCTTTCTTTTTTTCTTACAATGCCTGCCCCTTTGAGATATCCTCTTCTGCTAACTTGCTTGATTGTCTACGTGGCTCCCATGTTCCGTATCAAGCTCCTTCGGAAGTGCTGGGAAATCGGTGAGAACTCTTACAATACATTCATATACACAACCAAACTCACCAAGTTAGAAGCGGACCTTCAGGAGTTCATTGATTTTTTTCTCCCACTGCTAAATACAACTGCTGGATTGAAGAATCGGTTCGACATAAAGGATATCCAAAATACTGTGCATGATATCCATCAGGGTCTAAATTTGGGGGTGAGGAATGGTGGGCTCTCTTACACGGTTTCTGCACCCCCTAGCTTTCTTGTTGGGTTGGATGGGCACACGAGGGAGTTGAAGAGGCAGCTGCTCGTTGACAAGGTACCGATGCTTCTAATCTGGTCGCGGAGGATGCGGGAAGACCACACTGGTGCAAAAGCTTTGTCAGGATCACGATATTAAAGTATTTCATCACCAATTGTTTATATACTTGGCATTAGCCAAACCTTTATGAAATATTAGAAGCATTGGGTCCTTTCAAAGAGCAAACCTTAGGCCGTTGATAAAAGCAAATCACTTAAAATATTGTCTTTTTTACCTGAACTAAAATGAACGGGAATGCACTCACGTTGAGGGTTCAAACTTTTTCAAGCGTAATTGAAAGGTGGTTATAGAAGATCTTGTGTAGGCCATCGCTAATTTTGGTTCATTTCTTTTTGTTCGCTGCAGTGATTTTAGTCCTTTTGAAATGTCCAGTACACTAGAGTTGCTGACACAGAAGAGTAACAAAAGAAAAAAAGGAAAAAAACAGTTTTCACATTTATTTAATTGACGGCATTGTTTCAGAATTTGTTTATTTCTTACTCTTCAATGGGATTGGGATTTAATTTATTATGGCTCAACCATCACATCTCTTCCATGTAGAAATGTTATCAGACATTAAATACTTTTTGGTGACAACTTTTTTAACTACATTGTATTTGGATAGGTAAATATGGGGAGAATATTTTCTTCATCCAGGTCTCACAGACTCCAAATCTCGAGGCCATTGTAAGAAGACTATTTGCTCATATGGATCATCTTTTGCCAAGATTTCAAGGTGAAGAAGATTTGGTCATCCCCCTAGGTGCTTTATTTCTACAAATTGAAGTTCCCATACTTTTTTTCTAGAAGAAAAATTTTGAAAAAAAATTGTTATTAATCTTCTTTTTTGTTTTTGTTTATGTCTTGTATGCAGATAGTTTGGCTTCTCAAAAAAGAATTTTCATCCTACCACAGCAATAACAACTACTCATTATATCTTAACCGTTCATAGTTTAACCTCTAGAACTCAACTGTCTCAGCCGACAAAACATAGTTTGTCTATTTCCATTACCACTTCAATCGGAGATTAGGAAATAAAGGAACTGAAACAAAACCGAATTTATAACTCCACTGCAAGACATGGAGGATGCAATAATATATGCCTACTTAAACGTTCACCCTAATGGACTCATATTCAACAGCTTTCTTCCCAAAGGGAACAAACCTAAAAAGAGTCCATCAATTTATTATTTTGCAATTTTTTAATGATATCAAGCCATTCAAATAACTTAGTTCAATTACCATATTCTGCATTTATTGAATGAAAGATCCAAAGCAGCCAATCTCTAGAGGAAGGTATTGAATAGAGAAATGACGAATGGAGAGCTTAGTTAGGCACTTAAGCTAGGTTCTTGAGTTCCTCCAGCTTACTCATTGTCAATCACCAAACCCTGTTGAGCATATCTTCAGCTACAAACACTCTAACTTGCCCAAGTTGCCCAACTCCTACAGGAACAAATTGACCTCATTCCTAAAGAACTTCAACCTCCACAACCACCCCAAGACCATCAAGCAACTTAGGAATCAAATCAAACACAAAGATGAAACTTTCAAGATTTTTCCCGAACACATTAAGAATGAACTCATCCACTAGATGACCATTGCAATTGCCATCATTCAAATTGGGTTTTAACGGTTTTGAAATTTTAAACTTTTAAGGTTTTTGGCCGATTCATGGAAATTTTGGTATGAAAAGACTTGTTGCATTGGAGCTAAAGATGGAATCCAAAGAAAAATAAATTGAGGCTTGTGAAAGAACGGAATCAAATTGCTGGGATTTGCAAGAAATTGGAGACGTTTTATGGTAAAGATCTGTTTCACAAACATAGAGCATGGAAAGAATGATTGAAGTAAAATAAAAGAAAATTGAGATGAATGGGAGCTGAGAGGGATGCAAGAGAAAAAGAGGAGAAAGAAACCCTAGAACCTAGTTGGTACAGTTTTCCCAAACGCCTTGGGAGAGAGAATAAATGGAAGAAAAGAAAAAGGGATTGAATTCAAACGGTAAGTTGAATATGGCTACCGCCTCGTATGCCCCTCTTTTTTAACAGCAAAAAGCCTAAAATAACATTGATAAGGACAAGCGATGAAGGCTTGAATTCCCTTCAGCTGCGACGATAGAATTGGGAAAAAAGATTGGATTGAACTCAAAGAAACAAAAGCGGATGGAGAACGATTTTGCCTTTTTGTTTGAGGATAGGCAAAGGGAGGTGCATGGCACATGGATCATGTAATCAAAGAGTTAGAAGGCTTATAGATTCAATCTAAAAATTACCTTACGAATTAAAGGATCCTCTTTTAATTTAAACTTCATCTCAAGAATCTTATCTTTTAATATAAACTCTCATCTTCTACTTACACTCCCACAATTGGAATGTCATTCAAGGTCATATGAGAGATAGAGTAAATTTCAAGTTAGGCTCTAATACTAAATTAGAAAACTCAAAAACCCAATCCAAAAGCTAATTCAAAGGTTAGAGAGTCATCTTTTAACTTAAAACTTTATCTCAAGAATCTTATCTTTTAGTATGATACTTTTGTCTTCCACACACAAGAGTTTGGGAGAAGTGCAACATACTCACACTATCCGGATAATATAAATGTCAAAAACTTTCATTGTCATAATTGTCAAAATTTTGTGTCATTGACAATTATGAAAATTATGAAATTTTATTTAGCATGCAAGGCTGGTTTTAGATCTTGACAATGGTTTTTCAAAGAAGATAGGCTATCTTTGCAACCCTAGGGTTAATATGAGATAAGCAGCCTCGTTTACTTCACGACCAGATTTCATACTACCAATTGCTAGTAAGCACGTTTATGTTAACTCTCTTCAATGCCATAAAAACTTAGACCCCCTCTTGAGAGAGATGATGAGCAATCAAGGAAAGCGACTCCGACATATAGAATTACCACAGTGTGCATATGCAAATTGAGCTTGTAAACGTTAGATCAGGCTCTCACTTTTGAATGCAAAGGATGGCGTTCTTGCGACATGGAGGAGAGGAAACTGTTCAGTCAGGACAGACCCCAAAAGGTGAAATAAGGTTTGAAAGCCGTGACGCGGCCTGCGAGATATAATCTCAAGCTATTCTCCTCCATTTTGGGCCAAGCCCCCTAAATCCTTAACAGTCATTACTCTCTTGTCATCAATATGGATTGACACTTCTACAAGAACAAATTGTTGTTTTGCTTTTCTATTTTTCCAGGTAGAATATAATCACAGACAAGTACGACACTTGTAAACAGAGGGAAAGGCGATAAAAAAAAAGATAGCATCGAAAGAACCAAAGCTCTCAACTTTCAGGCGCTCGGAAATTACCCAATTAGAGAATCACAGAGATCATAATCATGCTATTCCCAACAAAACATGGGCACGACGAAGTTCATAAAGTATAAACATTGAAGTTGAGTAAAAAATCGAAGAGCAGGATATGTAGAAACATAAAACAATGACCTGTAACCACAATAGCATGGTATAATCCCACAAGGCTCTGTAACGCAAGACTACATTTTAAACGGGGTTGGTTGTCTTGGTCCAGCAAAACGACTTTAATTTGAAGCGTCCTCGTCCTCGCTCCTGGTCTTCGGCTTCCGATAGGTTCCCTCAATGTGCTTAGCCATTAAAAGGCCCGAATCGGCTAACCTTCTGATGTTGGGGACGTTGTAGTTCTGAGCAATATAAACCCCGCACAGAGTCCCGACCATGAATGAGAATGTGCGCCTTATAATACCCATCTGATAGATCTAATATAAGGTCAAGCAGAGCTGCAAAACTGTGTCTAATTGTGCAAAGAGAGAGACTTAGAAAGAGGCGGCTGAGAGAGATGGACTTGACTTGTCCGAGGACTGGAGGAACATTCGGTTTTATAAGTTAAGCGACTAGCTGAGATACCGTAAAGCCCAAGATTTGGAGGTCTGGAATAGGTTTACCCCTTCCGCAAGGGTCAACTTCTCCTGGGCTAAGCAAGGAACATGGACCTTTCTTACATGAAGTGATAGAGAATAATGAAACAAAGAAAGAAGTCCACCAGCAACCCCAATTCTGCCGTGTGAAGCTTCGCCTTTTTCTTCTTCTTCTTTTTTTTTTTAATATCATTAATTATTTATTATGTTAGACAGTGCTGCCACATCAGCCCTCCAAGGCATGTGTAAGCCCAATCAGCATCACCAAACCCAGGCTTACTAACTTTTCTCTCTGCAAAGGAAAAAGCCATTCCAGGAGAAAATCTAGGGTTCCCAGGATTCTCAAGACTCCTAGGGCTCACAAGATTTGTAGGACTCATTGAGACTTCTAAGCTTTAATATTCATGGTTATTGTTTCTTATAAATAATGCACATCATATTTGTATAAATTGAGGGTTAAAGAATGTTAGGTAGAAACGACAGAACATATAAGCAAAGATGACACGCGGCTTGGCCACAAGCAAAACAATGTTGTCCAAGGCACAACCAAACGACGTAGTTTCGCTCATGGAACTTGTTCAGTGCATAATGTTCAACAAAGTAGTAGAAGTCGGAGATTGTTCCATCAGAGACCAGGGTTGTCATATCGATTTGATTTTGAGAATTTGTTTATAAATAGCGATATGAGTCAAACGTTAATTAAATTACAGAATTGTAAATTGTTTATTAATTCAATTGTATAGTCTTTGATCCATATAGTTTGTGTTGGCTCATTGTATGAGTCCATGTAATGTGGACTTATGTCAATGATGCATAAACAATCATTCCCTACTGTGGCAATGCAATGTGATTTTATTGGTCCATTTAATTGTACACATGTTGTACATATATTCCCCTTTTGCATATATGGTACTGGCTAGTGTAGACCTTTGTCCATCTTATAGACTTTGATGAGTGAAGCTATTTGTCTGGACATTTTATTGATTGGCTAAATCCCTCCTATAGCTCTCCGTTTATATATATATTTAATACATTTAATGCTGCTTTAGGGAGAAATTTTTGGAGACAACAATGTAATTTATTTGATTACATTTAGTAGTGGGAAATCACCTTTCAGGTGGTTTCGCCACATCATCCATCATGCCCCTCTCTCCCGTAAAACACTAAGCACACTAACTCATAAATAACCCACTACTCACACACACCAAATAACGACTTATTCACACAGGTAGAAAAAAAAGGTTTTTACGTAGTCATTGTTGTCGCCTTCTTCCTAATTTTTCACACAGCAACATTTAAGCTATCTCATCAAGCCAGTATCGGAGAGAATAGAGGGGAAAACTTAGTTGCAACTTGCAGCTCAAAAAACAAAATAATGGTATGTTTTCAGACCTATTTTGTATATTTTATGAAACCCATTTCGTTTTCTCCATGATTAATGTTTTGATCTTGTAAAAGAGTCTGTTTTGAGGCTCTATTTTCTAACAGTTTGAACTTACCCTTGCACTTTCAATTCTGAACTCAATTTCATATTTTTTTGTTCTTAAACAAAGAGGTGTTGATATCTGAATATGAGATTAATAGAAACACTACTGCATTAGGTCCTTTTCATTTGGGAATTCATGCTTTAATTCTCAGTTGAGCTTAACTTAACTTTCATTGTAGCACTAAATCCGATCGTTTAACTCAAAAAAGGAAACCTCAATTAAGCTAGATTTATGAGAGTTAAACGATCCATAGAAAACTCGCAAGCCAGTTATGTTAACCCACAAATCAAACCGCACCACGTCTGTTTCACAGTACGACAACACTTGATAGCTAATCAGCAAAAAAAAAAAAGTGCTTACTTTATTCAACACAATTACAAGCAGATGACAATCAACAGGAGGCACTTAGTTTATCATTGGATGCTGCAACATATGTATGTGCTAATTAATTATTCGGAATTGTCTTGGTTGCCTCTTCCACTCCGGGGCTTGGAGTTGCTTTCTTCCGAAGGTCTTCCCAAGGACAAGGCCGGTTTCGGCGAGCTTCGTGATTATGGCAACGTTGAACGCCGCGGCTTACGATGATCCCACATATAGTACCCACGGCGAATGAAACACCAATCTTCAGCGTACTCATTTTGGTTTATCCTTAATTTACTCGACAGGGATGTAATATGGGTGCAAAACTAAGTAGGAAGCAAGGGAATTTATGGAACTTAATATCGGATTTCATCATACTTATACTTCTGGAAGGCGGTGAAGCAAGAAGGTTGCACCTAGAGGGGTTTCTTCTGGTGGCGTAGAGCGCAAGATCTTTCCTAATCACGGGTCAATTTTCTTGACTATAAAATTGATTACTTGAGTTTATTACTTTTGGAAGAAGATAAGTGCCGTATTGCCCAAGCCGTTTCTAGACCACGGGGGAGGCGGCTTATGTCTTGACCAAGTCTCTGTCCTTGTCCTCTTAAAAAAATAGAATATCATTACCTTAACTTTATCTTACTTTTTTGTTTATAACATATTCATCCAACATATATACATATATATATGTTGGCTATGTCTTGATTATAGGAGAAAAAGGATAGAAACTAAAGGCTTTCTTCTTTTTTATGAACTTTACCTTTTGGTCGGAAAAATAAAATAAAAAAAGGAACCAACAGAGTGAGGTTCAAGTATTCCTTTATGAATTTCCATTTATTTCTTACTTCTCATATAATGTTATTTTATTTTATTTGTCTTAGTTTTCTTATTATCCATATTTTTCTTTTATGTTGTAAAAAAGGGTCAGATCATAATTTTTTCAGTCTAAAAGATTTTTAGACGTGTTTCTGTCTGAAAACTTACTTGTATTTTATGGATAGAAAATTATTTATGTTTTGTCACAGCACAGTGGCCTATTAGCTCAGTTGGTTAGAGCGTCGTGCTAATAACGCGAAGGTCGCAGGTTCGAGACCTGCATGGGCCAGTTAGTATCTTTTTATTTTGGTTTAATTTGAAGCTTGCAATTATTGACGGGTCTCTGTCAGCTGATTGAAACTTAACTTGTTCAATGTCATGAGTTTTTCTCCATGCCATACTCACAAAACTGGGGCTTGTTTTGTCCAATAACCTTCACAGCTAACAAGCTTGGCCTTCAATATTTAGGTTGTAAGTGTCACCACTAAAATAGATCTATATGGTCAGCTACCTATTGTTGAGAGAAGATCTTTTGGTGAGAAAGTTGTCATGTTTTCACTAATCACTATGGTCCCAAAGCATTAAACTATACAGAAAACGACAATTAGGAGGAGTTGAGTTGTCTTAGATGTATTTGCATATGAACAAGATTTAGATGAATCACGTCCCCCTAGTGATGTACGTGCTACTGGACAAAGGCTTAGTTGTTCAGGTCACCGTACTGATAAAAATTCTATGGACAGTATCCATGGACTCACTTCAGTGATCCTTATTTACCCCTGGCTACTAGCCTTTGTTTTGTGTTAGACCTGTTTAGTAGTATCACGAGTTCATCCCTGGATAAGATGGGTTTCAGGGGTTCTGAGGCCGCAACAGCTTATCTTCTCTTACTCAACATCATACTTTTCACTCATGTTTCATCTTATTCGGTTCCAAGCCCTCCAAACGGTTCTGGCTTGACACCCTCTGGTCCCGCAGAGCCCGCCAAATGTCCCACTGATACTCTGAAGTTTGGTGTTTGTGGGAGCTGGCTAGGTTTGGTCACTGAGGTCGTTGGGACGAAACCGAGCGAGCAATGCTGCACGCTGGTGAAAGGCGTTGCAGATCTTGAAGCTGCATTGTGTTTATGCACCGCTATTAAGGCCAATGTGTTGGGAATTGTCAAGCTCAAGATACCAGTAGCCATCAGTTTGCTCGTTGACGCTTGCGGAAAGAAGGTCCCTGAAGGCTTTGTGTGTGCGTAAAACCTCAACCTCTTTATCACTCTCTCTCTCTCTCCCAACTTTTCTCTCGCTGTCTGAACTGCGTTTTTATGTATTCACGGCCTCTTGTTCTTCGTTAAATAAAGAAAATTGGTCTACTTAGAAGTTACGTTACGCCTTTGCTATTGGAGAAATAAAATGGATTTGGTTATTCCTGCTGCACCCTAAGGCAAATCACAGTGTTATCCTTTAATTGACAAAGGGAAATGTTAAAGTAAAAATTCGGCTGAAGAGATGTGCTTCCGAGCCTAACCAGTCAAACGGATATGTATTAAACTTACTACACATAAGATTTAAGATTTAGGGTGATTTAGGGTCTTAAGATATACCAACCCTTAAGTCTACCACGATGAAGAGGTCCAGTTATCTCTTCACTGATTTGTGTTCTTTTCTTTTCTTTTCTTTTTTTCAATCTTTTGCACGGCATCACACGCATCTCTCTTCCTGTCACTTTTTCTTCACGAATTTACAATGCAATTACATTGAAAAACTGCCATAAGATGTGAAATACCATAACATCTCTACACTACTACCACAATTCTCATACGAAAACATGTTAGGTGCCAAAGGTTACGTTGCGATTTCAACAATTACTACCAAAGGAGCACTTTTTTGGGACACAATATGGGCTATATAAATTTATCGACCAATTAAGAGGTGACAGGGGGGTTTTCATGTTTTTATTATACGGATGGCTTCATTTATGATTATACTGCGAAGTCTCTGTTAACTTGTCTCGTATTGCATTTCTTTCTGAATCTAATTTTTTGTTCCATGTTAACCAAGAAAGAGAACGGTGGACAAGTAGGAATTAATTTCAAGAGCACCTTCACATTTACTCCAAGGCAATTATGAAAACCCAGACAGTGAATTTCAGGTTACTTGCTAACTGTAAACTTGTCTTGCGGGTCGAGCATGCATTTTCAAAAGTAATAGCAATATGTATGTGATTACTGAGATGATGATTATGAGTGACGTTGTGAGCACATTATGTCGAGAAGCAATGATCATGATCGAATTCCAGTATGTCTCCTGGAACCCATTTTTACTGAAAACACAATCCTCGAACGTACAGATATAATAAATACGAATTATGGACTTCAATTGCATATCAAATAAAAAAAGAAAACACAAAGATAGCATTATTTCATTTAAGAAATACAACTTCTTGTTCCCCACGATTGCCTTTTTTATTGAAACTAGAATGTGGAAGGCCAAATAGTCAGTGGATCCCATAAACTGATTCGAAAACCGATATGGGACCGACTTCAGTTGAGTTCAAACCATTAGTGGCAATGGCAGTCTGACGGAACAGTCCTATGGCACGCACGCAACACCAGAGACACATAGAGGTCGAGCTTAATAGAGACGGGGTCACAGACATCGGCGTGGAGGGCAAGGCAAAGGCAGAAAGCAGCTTCTCCGTCGCTAAGAGAGCGGAGGAGATTTTTGCAAGCCGTTGGGTCAGCAAGATCAGCAAGAGCACCACCGCTCAATGCACAACACTTGAATTCACTCAGGTCGGTGATGGGACAAGTGTAAGCTGAAGTGACCATTGAGAAAAAGAGAAGGTTGAGAGAGACTAGGAAAGCTAGAGTTACAGTAGCCTTTGAAGCCATTTTCGGACAATGAACTTGCTCAAGCCTATGGAATATGTGTAGTACGAACGTAGGGATGCCTTTGGGGTGGTGTGGGATGTTGAAATGCTTTAGGGTTTATATAGATGGAGAAAGTTGATGGCTCTGAAAAAAATGATTGTGCTATCATAGGATGGTCCATGATATTTGGAATCCCTATGAGTCTCTTGCGCCCTAATACATTGCGCAAAAATAGCATCTCATTATATGTTTTTTTATTCTTTCAATAGTTTCCAAACAAAGATTACTTTACATCTATTTGACATTGTATAAGTTTCAGATAAATTTTGTGGCAAGGTAAAAAAAAATATATATATAATTTTCCAAAATAACGGGAAGCGGCCATGCTTTCATAACACGATTGGAATTCTAAATGAATAGTTATCTCCATTATCTCTGTTATCTCTATTATTTAAATTAATTTGACAAATGCAAATACTTCTATCAAGTTGAAGTCCCATCTTTCAGACAACGTTGTGTTGCGAGTTGTCTTTTTCTTCCTTCTTTCGCCTAGTCTTCGGGAAAGTAAAAATCCAGGCTGCATGCTTCTTTCGGCAGGTAGATCTGTGGAAATGGAAAGAACAAGAAAGTTGAAGTCTGATCTAAACTAGTGGCGGTTCAACTAAACATGCTGAGATTGTTCTAGGAACTTATGAAACAGCATTGGCTTGAGCTCCAAAAGATAAGCGATTAAAATAAGAGCCCGTTTTCCCACGGAAGCGCCAGGCAGTGGGAGATCTTATGGGAGATCCACGGAAGCGCAGAGTGAAAGGATGCAAGGTGTTTTCCCAAGACCCAACGAGGAGATGTAGTGGGAAATCTGCGAAAGATCCGGCGAAGTAGTCGTGCAAAGTGAAGGGATTATGCCGAGTGGGTTCTCTCGTATCCGTTCACCACCTCCTCCCGATGAACAAATAAATTAGTATATTGCGTTATTTTAAATTTGATCAAGAAATATACTATTGGAATGAGGCTCTCTTGCGTTTGGTAAGGCGCCCAAACGTTTGGAGACTTCTAAGTGACATTTACGTAAGAGTGGCAGGAAGATAAGAAGAGGGGACGAGTTTTGTTACTTGGTTAATTTTAGGTTGAGGCTTAGGGTTAAGTGTGTTTAATCAACAGAACTCCATACTGGGATTCAGTCTACGGATTTCTTAATCTTGTGATTGAATAATAAATTAAATGTTATCCTTGTGGTATTAAAATGGTTTTGCATCTAAGCTGCACTAGGATCTAGAGATCACTTCTAATAACCAAAAGCTCTTAACTGGCCTTTCATATATGCCACTACAATTTATAGATTCTACACTAGGATCTAGAGATCACTTCTGACTAGGTTCTTCCATTTTGTGTAACATCCCAAAATAAATAATAAACACATGTAATTTTCCAAAAATAACTTCCTTCCAACTTGACCACGTTTGAACACATCACAAAATGCCAAAACAACACGGGGTCAAAAGCACTAGGATCATTATTATTGTGCCAAAAGCTTAAGCTATTAGCTAAGGTGCAATCATACTATCTTAACCTAACCACGAGCCTAACTAACCACTTGGGCTCGGGGTTTTCAGGCCAATCTAGACCCTACTTTACAGCTATTTCTTGTTAGTGCAAAACCTTATATTGAGTGGTGAGTAGACAGGAAAGACTACACCAGTATTTAAGTCCCATGCTATGAGTTGGATTGTTAGTCCTCTTTGAGCCTAGGGTAATACTAACTCACATACAGTCACCAAAAGGGTTCTCAACCTACATTCAACGGACCGGAGAAAGAGAGAAAAAGGGAAGAAAGGGAATTGATAGTGATGAAATAATCTAACCAATGAATAGATGCAACTCCATGATCTTAGAATGACCGATCATAATCAGTAACCGAGTGTCGCAAGTTAATTACAGACATTTGGTTGAGACTGACTATCAACCTTGCATTCAATCTTAGTAAAGAAGGTAAACGTCGGACAGATTATGGAGAGTCTTCTTCTCTGGCCAAAGAGTTGCTTTAGCTGATGGACAATCTACTCCTTAGCCTCAAACTACCGGAGGTTCGGCTTCTGCTCAGGCATTTGTAAAGCCTCAAATACATGCAACTTTGCGATAATGACTTTCTTCCAACTTTGACCGCTTTTGGACTGTACTACTCTACTTCACAATGATTTTCCTCCTAAACTACCTTATCATCTATGCAAGTTCGCCCAAGCTCAAGCATTTAGTAATCCAATACCTACCACCCCCTTGATGAACACACCACAAAGCCCCATCAGCCATTACAACATGGTGCCCAAAGGTTGTCACTGCCAACAATTAACGGACCCAGAGAAAAAGGGAAGAAAGAGACTTGATAGTTATGACAAAATCTGACTAATGAATAGATCCAACTTTGCGAAAATGGGTTACGGAGCTGACTTAAGTCTTTTGGAAATTTGAATTTAAAGAGAAAGAATGATGTTTGTCCAAATCCATTAGAACTTTTTCTTTGGAATGTATCGAAGCCTTGTGCCTCTTTTTATTTTATTTTATCTTTAACGGTCTGCTCTCTGGTTTTAATTTTCCTAACCAACCCTCATTCTGATTTCCATCCCTGTATCAAATATGCCCAAATAACCATGATTGTGGGGTTCGAAGATCAACCCTCTTTAAACCAGTGATAAAATATCCCTTTGTACCACATAAATGAAGCGAAGCTTAATCTCTAAACAAGACGCCAAAAGATGTAAAATGTATATCATATAAACAACTTTTCCAGAAAACCTTCAATTTAGAATTTACAATCCTTACTAAAAGTTCGGCTTCAAAAAGCCGGCATTATCCTCTTTCCTATACTCAAACTCAGAAAGTAGAACATATATTAGAATGCCCAGTAGCGGCTTACGGTCTCCGTTGAAAGCAATTCCGAAAAAGATGGGAGCATGGAAGATGGGATTCTTTGGTAAGCAAGGATTCATTGTGGCTTCAAAAGAATAATCACACGGTGATGCCCAATCCGAGTCTCACTTATGCGACCAAGATGACGAAGGACCTGCAACACGTCATGATCCAGAGGGATGAGATTCTCTTTGCACAAAAGGAGCAAGAAAGACGTATGTACGCTTCAGATCAAACATAAACAAGCCAATCTAAAGAATGGAATTCTTCTTGTTTAAAAATTGACAGTGCCAAATTTCGTTTAAACAAGGGGTTCTCAGTGTAACCAAATAAAGTTTGCATTCCGACATCCAGTGCCATCGCACAAACTCTATCTGATCAAAATAAAAGAATCCCACTTTCTTCATTTTGCGCTATCTGTACTTCAGCATTTCATAACGCGAAATGCAAAGTCTTGGTGCTGCCAAGAATGTACGAGTGTTCGACAACTATTTGAGGAACAATCATCCATGTAAACAAATAAGTCTGTATTGAAAACGGTTGCTCAGCACGAGGGTAGAGCATGAAGCATGTATGGAATGGGGACTACTAAGTTTATGCTATGGGTCAGTGGGTTGACATATGGAGGAATCAGATCCATCTTTTGACTTGGTGAATTTTTACGCCTTCGCTAACAGTTATAGCTTTTGGTTTGGTAATAACGATTTATCCTAACGTATTATACTTCTATGAAATATATATGAATTGACCATTCTAACTGCCTGTTGAAGGGGTAAGAACTCACGGTCAATATGGCTTTTCCGCTATTGTCGAGCTTCAGAGCTGGTCCTCTTATGTCATTTTCAAGGAAAAAGTGTTTTCCCTTTACAGCTTCTGTCATCGCAATATCCCTTAATTCCTGCATGTTTAAGCAATGCTGACGATCAGTAGTGCAAATCACAACATAATTCATGCTTAAACTATTAAGAGATAAAGAGCACAACCAAGTGAAACCCAGCGGTCCAAAACATACTTTGGATTATAGTTTTACAATTATGTTATATCAACTCCCCAAACATACCACAAGGAAAAGTCAAGGTGTTCGATGCCAAGATAGGAGGCCACTGCTATTTTATTTGTAGCTTTTGGATAGGATTCAATGCTAGCTTGCACAATATGGTGGTACCCCATCACCAAAACACACACCATCCCAACATTGGAGGGGGATTTGATACCAGATCTCCGGTTCAATCACCGAAAATAAGGCCATCGACTTTAAAGACAAGCTCTCCTAGGCAAGGTAGAAGGGACGCGGGGAAGAATTCATTCATAGATAGAGCAGTTATTGAGGTTTAGTTCACTTACCAGGGCTTTTTCCCATACATTTTCGGCCAGCTTCATGAAGAAAGAAAACCATAGTTAGGACAGGTTTAAGATTGAAAACACATGGGCCATTGAAATAAATGGGAATAGGAACCTTCTTCTTTGGGGCTGAAATAAGCTGAGCATTTGCTTCAGCATAAGTTGCCATGTCGTTAATAGCTGCATTTACCTTCTCCAATGTCAACCTTCCTCTCATGTATCTGCAGTTGGAAGCACTAAAGAGTTAAAACATTTGTGGACTAAATTAAAAGATTTCAGAGGATATACGAGAATTCCACACCCTCAAATTCACACAAAAATTGAAAGAGATAAAGAAAGACTAGATGGAGTATGGGACAGGAACTTGATTTGTAAATCTACTCATTAAAGTCACATTATCAAAGACCCCATTTTAAATTGAAAATTGGTAGGTCTGACACCAAACTTCACAACCATGCCCACTTGGTCAATTTCACAGGGTTCACCTCTATTTCGTGGAAAAGGTGCAGATATAATGAGGAAGCATGATCATAATTGTCAGGAGTGTTTCAGCTTTCAGGGCTTTTCTGCATGCATACTAAAACATATTTAAGCAAATATGCTCAGTATTGGTGATCAAACAGAAAACTGAGGCACACATTCCACACAGTTGTATTCCAGCCTCCAAATTTTATAGCTGTGGTATTGGCCATCCATGAAAAACATGTGATGGAAGGAACCAGCTTTAAGTAATCTGTTACAATGCATAAGCAGGTAATGCAGCTAAAACTCAGAGTAACACCAAATGTTTGAAAATTTTAAATAAGGAATTGTGTACTTACGATGACACAGAATCCAGCTCACTGGCAGTAGTATACCACAATGGTGGAGAGCCACGGCCCTTTTTCTCCTAAAATTGATGACACTACTAAATCAGAACAATGTTTGTAGTAATTCTGAAGCTGCATATAACTTATAAAGCAATTGCCAAAAGACCTACTACTTCTTGTTGTCTGTTTTTTTTTTTTTTTTTTTTTTTTTAATTCCTTAACCGGTCTTTCTTTGTTTCAATGGTAGAAATTCTCTTTGTATGATAATGATAAGACTGGTGGAGCAGCAGTAGTATTCAGAAAAGGGAGTTTCTGTGCCGTCATGGCCACGGACCAGCACAAATTCGATGGTTAATGCTCAAAGTCTTTTTAATTAAGCCAACATTTTGAGGCTTCACATCCGACAGCCTATTTCACGCGAACAAAATAGCTACTGTCCCTTTAGTTTGATTGAGGAGCTGCCATTGTATTTTCATATTCTTGCAATGACCCATTAGTTGTTCCATACACCTAGTAGATCTTCAACCCATGATCACATCCTCCATCTTATTTTGCAAAAAGAGAAATGCCATTTGAGCCAAAGCACACGGACTAGAAATCAAGACAGAGAAAATAGTTTTGGCTTTTCAGAAGGTTAGCTGCAATTAGTGATCACATTATTGCTCACGAGTGTTCCCTAGATTGCAAATTCCTGTCCACCTTCTTCCTCTCTTTTTTTTTCTTTTTTTTTTTTTTGGGGGGGGGGGGGGGGGGGGGGGGGGGGGGGGGGGGGGGGGGGGGGGGGGGTGTGGATGTTCTATGGCTTAATCGTATTCGCGTAGGTTCCACTTACCTTGGGTAAAGCTACAGGCTCCTCCTCAATTGTTAAAGATCCAACGCCAAGGTCTTGTTTTGAGCATTCTGGCTGCAAACTGAAACCCCAAAATTAACACGAATTGGTTATCAACATAGAGGAAACATTGCCAAAAATCAATATGACAAAATATGAATTAGTAAGAACAAAGAAAGTACTATTACCATCTATTAGTTTCCAGGTTTGTCATAGAAAATTTTTCGGGAAGCAATGACGGGACGTAAACAGACATACTCTGCAATTTCTTCTGCTGTCGCAGTGATGCATCAATGAGGTTCTGCAACCATAGGATTCAGGAGACACCAACCAACTTAACTTCAATCCTTACCCGGTAGTTGCTACTTTGAGAAAACATAGGCAAAGAGCATGTGAAATTATGTATTTTATCTCTTCGTCTTCCAATAAAACAAAACGCTTGCATCAGCCACGGTCTCATTAAGAAAATATTTTCTTCCATTCCCAAACGAGCCATAAGTAAATATCTATTTAAAGCATCTTCAAAAACTACCTTAGCCGCAAATAGACAAAATGAGAAAATCAACTCGACCATGTCATACGGTCGTACTAGGCTCGACGAAGGAAATCTATGAAATGGAATAAGCCCATACCACAAAAGCTGAAAATTACTAAATCTGCTATCCCTACAGTTTGTTTTCCTTGCTAAAATGCCATGCTTATTACCCTGAAGCCAACTGGAGAACGATTGGAAACTGATCCATATAGGCGAATTTCTTCTATTTTAGAGCAAAAATACGAAAAATTAACAAACCTGGGAAACTTAAAGTACCTGTCATTTTTCCCCTAAAACATGCGTATTACATAACCCAAAATCCAAACATGAAAATAATTTTCCTCCACTTTGTCGACCCCCAAGCAAAACCCAAATTACCCCAGCAAATCATTTTCTTCCTCTTTTCCAAGTTTAATGCCAAACAGCGAGAAACTCTCATTTCAAATCCAAACCACTGAAATATCCTCAATTTCATAAGCAACCGAACAAAACCTGACTCAAGACCACAATTGAAAATGTACACACACACACACACAGAGAGAGAGAGAGAGAGAGAGACTTTAGCTTTGGGAATAGCTAGGGTTTCGTCGCGCAACCGGTCCTTAATAGCTTGAAGCTGAAGCTCCATTGCCTTCAATGCCACATCCACCGCAGACAAATCGGGGATGCTCGTAGCCGGGTACACTGAAAATCATAAAATCAAGAGATTCTCATCCGCGAACGCGTCTGATTCGACGAAATTTTCTTTTGACACGAAAAGTAAAAACGCCTCTTTGGAAATCGACTCACTGTTTCGTGCGACCACGAGCTCCTGAAGCTCCGCTATGCGAGTGTTAAACGACGACATCAGATCGTCCAGCGACGACCCCGCTTTCTTCTCTTCCATCTCTATCTGTTGAATTGGTTTCCACTCTTGACTGTCTTGTACTTCGAAAATCTTGGGAACTGCCTTTCTGGCGGGAAACAGAGCTAGATACACCAAAGAAACGATGTCGTTTGGTGGAGACTCTATCGAACATGTCTGTAACACGTTCTTCACAGTAAACAAATTCAAAAAATCCAAAGCAAAAAGGGAAAAATGTATTTTTTATTAAAAAATAAAATAAAAAATTTGAAAAAAATGAAAAAAAGGGTTTGATTTATTAAAAAATAAAAATTCCAGTAAAATAAACAACTATGTATTTTTTATTTTTAACCAAGTCTTCCCATTTTCTTTTAGCTTTATTTTATGTATGAAGCCACGCACGGGGCCGAAGGCCCCAAGTGCAGGAGGACTGAAGAGTAACGGGCTTGGCCACATTCGGTTCAATGTCCATCTATGTCTGAAATGCCAAAACCCTAAACCCCATTGCTAAATCTCCCTCTTTCTTCAACGACTCTACCATTTCCTCGCGTGTTTCTTCCCCAAAACTTGGCAACTGTCCAAGAACGTCGTCGTCGTCGTCAACCAGGTATTCGTCTCTCTCGTTTGGATTACCGTTTGCTTCCATTTTTCACACTCAATTGGACTGCTGAATGCCGGATGTGGTGTTTACTCTGCCGGCTTGACTTTATTGCGTTTCATAACTGAAACCCATTACTCGATAAGCTTTTTCTGTGGAGCAAATGCCTGTCTTTCTTGCATATTGTTTTGCTCTCTTTCTTCCAAATTACTTAGCTGAGCCATGTCCGCCCTGCTTTTTTCTTAAAATATAAGTAAGCTATTCAATTACCCAAAACTAGTCCGGGGATAGAGGGAAAATGGGAATATGGGTGGATTTTACTTTTCTCAACGAGTTCCTTGGTGAAGCTGAAAATAAGCAAAGAAATTAACTTGTCTCCTTCTGTTATTCGGCTAAATTCAAGTTCTTTTTTTTTTTGTGGCTTTTTTTGGCCCTAGCAAAATACTCAATCACTCGAAAGGAAGGAAGATTGTTTTTTGCCCTTACCTCTGGCCTTTGTGGCCACCGTTGTTTACAGTATAACGGGGTTTCTTTCTTTGTTCTTTCTTTCTCTCAAGAATGTTATTCCTGTTATCATGCTGACCAACCATATCAATTATAAGTCTGACAGAACCTATGTCTTTTTAAATTGCTTGAACAGCCAGTTTCATGTAGATTCATTTTAGAGGAGTTTGTATTTCTTAGTAACTCTCATTTTAGATGTGTTTGATGTGTTTGTGCTTTTATACATGCTGACAGGCAATTGCATGCCAAACAAGGCATTGAATGTATTTTTTATGGTTTATACTCCTACATGGTCCAGAAAAGTGGGGGAAACTTTGAAGAGGAGAAAATGGAATTTAATACCGCCAGCAGCATCTCTCGTCATTAGGCTTGATTCCTTTGCATATTTTTGGCTTGAGAAATTAGTTGCTGCAGATCTTACCATTTTGTCTGTACAAATAAACTTGTTCACACACATCAAGTAACATGAATCAAGAACCTAGGAGACTTTAATACTCTTAAGGACCGTACTGGTTTTCCCTCCATATTTTGCTATAAAATGGTGGAAAATGGAACGATGAGACTACTTCTCTGGAAAGTTCTTTAAAGTTATGATACTTTTATGACAGCACAATTGGTGAAGGAAGTTTCTCCGTTTTACCTACTTCTTGTTTCTAACGAAATGAAGCTCTGTAGTCATTCCCTACATTTAAAAAAGAGGTTTACCCAACTTTTTCACATATGCTACTCTTTAAGCCCCATTGATCATTAAAATTGATGCCCAGTCTGCTCAAAATATCAGACGCTAATTTTCTAATCTGATCCAAGTAGACATGGGTCCTTGAATGCACTCTCACTCTTGGATTATCATCTGATTTCACGGATGTGGAGGATGTCAACAAAATTTAGAAAGAAAAATGTTGAAATTTGGAGGGTATGTGAAGTGTAGTTAGGGACAAAATATTGCACAATGGTTTCATGGCCCCGCTATTTGTGATTGAAACCATTCGATTGTCATGAGTTTTCTACTTCCCCTAGAGTTGTAAGCAATTGCATCAACAACTATGTTATATGGTTTTTGGTTAACAGCTTTCTTACGTGTTGTCTGGGGAGTGGGAAAGCGGGATTCTTATCCAGCCCTACTTTCTGTGTGTTATGCACAAATTTATTATTGTAGATCTTGCTTGGTTTGATGTTGCACCTGTAGCTTTTCATGTCTTGTTGATTCAATCTACTATGAGTTGTTGCTCTCTTTTCATGCTCTGCTAAGAGTGCTATGAGGCAGCGGTGGGTGACAACTTTTGTAAACTGGCTTGTTAGTTTTTAAGTTTTTGCCTTCTTATGTTTTTTCCTTCCTTTTTTTTTTTTTTTTTTTAATGGACGAATACCCCCTACATGTGTTATATCAATAAAGGCTATTAGAGCAATCAATTTCTGGTTCTATTTTTACTTTGTCAACTATCTCGACTCCCCACCCCACCTTATAAAACACATAGTGGATCATCTCTCCTGATTTGCGACGTGTAGATGCAAATGCATATATGCATACTGTGCCAAAGTGACTTTAGTGTTTGTAATTGAACCACAGCCCCGGACATTGAGCAGCAACTGGTCTTTGAGCCTATTGGCATTTCGAGCCCCATAACAAGGGGTGATGCTTGATGTTAGAATGGATGACTTAAGAAGGGAAAAAAAGAAAAAGACGAAAGAAGTGAACCAACTAAGCCTACGCTTAATGCAACCTGTAGAGCATGTAGGAGGATGGCGTGTCCCCCTACCCCCACCACGAACCCAAACGTATCATGTCCAGACAACATTGATTGTGGTGCATATAGGCTAACTTCATTATTTCATGGTTCCAAAAAGTGCTTGGCTTTTAGATTTGTTTGTGCAAAGTTTCGTTTTTATTTTTTATTTTTTATAGACTGGGTGCAACTTAAGGCCGTTATGTTAGTACTCCTGATTGGTTTATGATATACTGCAAATACTATTACTACAGCAGGCTATGGACATGGGTTTTCAATTAATATTCTCAAATGATAAGATATAAGGGGTTGTTCTGTTCTTGAACCTAATGAGTGTGCCAAATAATGTTATAGTTAAGAAGGATGGCAACTCAACAAAAAGGGGAAGAAGATCAGCAAGCCCCACCGGCCCAAGCGGCTGGCTTGAGAGGAATACTGGAAGAAAGGTTCAGGAAAACCAAAGAGCATGCAGAAGCTTACCCTTATGTTTGGGCTTCATATATTGTCGTATATGGTGGTTTTGGCCTATGGCTTGCCTACAGATGGAGAAAGCTTCGCAAGACTGAGGACAGAGTACGGGTCCTTCAACAGAGACTACGCAAGCTTGTTGAAGCTGAAGAGTCCGCAAACTCTGCTACATCAGTTAAAAATGCTCCACCACCTGCCGATAAATCCCCCAAATAGTTTGGTTTACTGCTAATTCAACTCAGCTTCTTTTCCCCTCAATAATGTGTAAAATATGCATACAGATTGCTTTTGCCCTGTCAAATTAAATGTGAGGGTTGAAATCCAAAATTATGATAATTTCACGAACCGGTTAGGAACCAAGTAGGAAATTTTTTCTTGTTACGTTCATTGAAGATTTGAGACTCCTATATGTTGAAATTTGCAAGATATCATGGTCAATTTATCAGAGGTCGAAGCACTGCCTCGTAGAGTTTAAAGTTCGTCTATGTAATGGATTGCTGGTGAAGGGGATTCGAGGTTGCAGATGAATAATTGCGAGATGATCATATGCTATCTCACCTTCAATATTTTGTTGGAGAGTTTTCATTTTTGTAAGCTGAACTTCCGCTTTCTTTGTTCATTGCTTTCATCTCCATTTTCAAACCAACTGTTTTTGATATTGCAAGCGTTGCAAATTTTTAGGTTCTATGGCATGTAATGGCATGACCATTGAGGCTATTAAGTTACAAGACGATCATTTACCGAGCAAGATGGAAAGACAGGATCTTACTCATTTGAAAATTAGTTCCTAGTCTTTGTTTTCATGGGAAGCAAATTTCTTGGGTTATAAGTGCGATGTGCCTTGGACACAACTACGGAGGTTTTATAAATCCAGTGTGCCTTGGACACAACCACTGAGGTTGCTTAAAATCTTGAGATCTACGGTTCTTTTGGCATGATTTAAGATGAGTGTTAATACTCTTAAGAGTTACTGGCATTTAAAAAGGGGTTATGGGCTTCGCATCAATTAAATTTTCAAAGATTGGTCATGGATTCATAATGCCTGGGGATGCCAAAGGAGTAAGAAATGATGGTCTTTTTTTCAAGAGCGGATTTGCGCAGCTCAAAGGATCTCTTGAATACAAAGCTGACAAAATAGCAATTAAATTTTAGAAAACAACTTTGAGATCCCCCATGTTCTTTGGTTTCACGAAAAACAAAAAGAAATCCAATCTATGAAGCGTTTTCCCTTTCCAGCCGCATCTCCCTCCTTCCGTTGAGCCTGCGTTATCGAGGGTTAGATGAAGCTCTTCCTACCATAAAATAAGATACCTCATTAGGCTTAGGATTGATAAATTTACGAAGTTATATAGTTCCTTTGGGAAGGCTTTATATGGATCAATTTCCAAGAGAACTAAGTTACAAGCAATTTCTATAGTTTCACGTGGTTTACTCCTTTTAAGTACAATCATTCAATTCACACAAGAATTTTTACGGGCAAATGCAATTTGAGTGATTCTTCAACGGTAGTTCATCTAAAAATGTTTTAGTGGTTGATGTAATAGAATCTTAGGCAAGATGCTATCAATCAATAAAGTCTCATATTATGGAGAAAAGCACATATGATGTATCTTATAAGCTCAGATAACTCCTTTCTTTAATGAGGCCTTTCAGGAAGAAATGAACATAAACCTTCTACATAATATTAGAGATAAGTTTTCCCTCCATGTGTTCCAACTCAATTTCACATATAGACTCGTCTTTGCCAACAAAAAGACTGAGTTTGGATTATAAAAAAGTATTAAACAATAAAAGCCCACATTAGAGAGGAAGTTTGGATAATCCCTCTTCTCAATTAAGCCTTTTGAGTAGAGGTAGATCTAGGCCTTTAATATGATATCATAGCCAAGGAAAAATGCTTGGCACCTCTATGAGTCCATGCACCATTAATTGCCAATTTTTATCCATTATAGTAAAAGAGTATGTTAATAATGTGGATTGTCCACATTACCAAGACATGTACTTGTGAAGTTGGATTGAACCTTAGAAGGCATATGTAAGTAGAATTTTTATCTAATTTGTTTAGGCTAAGGCTGTGGAGAGACGTCATCTGGCCTAGGCGAAATCCGTAAACCCGAGAGAGTTCTTAGAGATCCAAAGGGATAATTAAAGGCCCAAAACCCTTGAAAGTATTCCGATTAACATAGATTATCAAGAATCTAACTGAAAACGATTCTGATAGCAGCTTTAAAGCTAAACGACAACATCACAAGCACCAAGAATCAAAGCCCATTCCTAATCTCCAACCAGGGACGGGCCTGTAAGTTTAGTGGAGAGCAATCAGCATGCTGAAATGAAGTTAACATTATCTTTATCATGTGAAAATTTGAACCTTAATTTTTGGGGTTCCGTGATCAATTCTTTCCCTTTTTTTTCTTCAATTTGTTATAACTTGAAGGCATAAACCAATGCCAATTTTATTCATATGTTTAACAAGGTGTCACCATCAGCAGATGTTGGACAAACTCTAATGATCTGTATCTATGTACTAGCTGGTTATTAAGAAAACTAGAGCAGTGACTAGCAATTAAAATTAGAGGAACAAAACATAACAACGCTGTCTGGTGGGTGTCTGCAGTTCAAATTCAACCCTTCTATCACACTGGGAATTGATGCATTCACGGTACCTCTCTTTTTGGGATTAAGATATGGGATGTTTGTTTTAATTACGGCAAAAAGCTGTGCCTTCTTCCACATCCTTTATTGGGATTTTAAACTAAAATGAGTTGCAAGTTTTCTTTATTTGCCTCGGGGACACTCTCGAAAACGTTGCTTCCTGTGTCTCTTGTTATGTCGGGCACGTGATCCTAGTCTCTCTCATCTTCTATCTCTCTCTCTCTCTCTCTAAAAAAAAAAATAAATCAGTGAAATAGTGAATGTTTTAATAAAGAAATCACTTGTGAAATTAAATAATTAGTTCAACACCAAGTCTTAAAATATTTTTCTTGTTTTATGTGGCAACCAGAGTAGCAAAGAGGGTTGGGTGCTTCAGGGCTGTCATCCATTGTTTGCATGCCCGACGAGCTCCTTCTCTTACGCGTTGCCTCTGCTTATAAACCAGAGAACCTCAAAAACAACCGACCACTTTCTTTTTCTTTTACACGCATCAACTTTTGTGAGTTTTATATACAGCAATCTCATGGCACACCATGAGCTACTGAGAATGCACTGCTCGAATCTGCAGAAAAAGGAAGACACAAAAGGAGTTCTGAATATTAGTATATTAACATGTAGTGATAAATAAAATATAAGCAAAAACTTGTTTATTGCTCGATCTGTAAAAGAAGTGTGGAGTCAACTCGAGAACGTATAGAAAGTACAATAGATTTCTGCATTCGAAACAGGCATGCACGGATGATTAGTGATTATTATTTTCATATTTTATAAGTGGGAGAACGAGCCACTTTAAACTGTATATGGCGAGGAACAACAACGAAGCTTCGTTGTGCCGTGTTATTTTGGGCATGATGATGAATATTTTTTTTGGTGAATTGGAAAGTGGGGAAAAGAACACACATTCCAGGACTAAAATTTCTAAATAACTATTATCATCTTGGTAACAAGCCTTACGTTGTTAACAAATTAAGATTCTTGTTTATAAAATAATGGATTCTACTACTTATTTTTTAATCAAAGAATAGGTATCTTAACATAGCATTCAAGTCAAAATCTTCCTTAGTACTCTTATAGACTTCCATTGATTTGAACTCACACATTTTCTACATAATATGGCTTCATAACAATATGATCATTTAACCATTATGACGAATGAGCATATTAAAATATAAATAATGAGTCATACATTGCTAAGGAATATATTAAAATTCATTTTTATATGAAACTAACTCTAAAGTTGACCTTTAAGTTAGATAATGGCCTCTTAGTAATAACTAGTTAAGTTTGACTTTCCAAATTAATTAATGTGACAAAATCTTCTCTATATTAAGAGATAAGATTCTTAAGATGAAACTTAAATGAAAAACAAATTACAATCTATGAGCTAGTTTTTGAATTGAGTTTTTAAACATTCTCACATAGTATAAAACCCAAATTGACTTAGCTTTATTCCCTACTACCTAAATTCTAATAACACTTGGTGTGCAAAAGAGTGTGTGTGTTGAATAATAATCTCACACTAAAATATAAGATCTCTAAAATAAAACTTAAATGAAAAAATCATTTAACCTCTTAATTAGCTTTTAGACCAGGTCTTTAGGGCTTCTAACATTAAACAATCTTTTTATGCTTCAACTTACCTAATCCACAAAAAGCTAAACTAGGGCAAGCAAAGCTCGACATCGCCATATGATGGAAACTGTTTGTATTTTTCTTGATTTTCCAGCACTACTGAAATTACTTTTATGTTTATTTTTTTATGTTTAATTTTTTATCATTCAGTCATCTCGAATATCACTTTCTTTGTTATGTGTGATCCTGGAAGCAAACAACCACTGTAAAAGTTCATCGTGGAGCAGGAAAGGTTATCATCGGGGCCTGGTCTTTGACAGAATCAATAAAAAACAAATAAAATTAGAAAGGATTTTAGGTTCACTTCCTTGTCAACTACCTTAAGAAGGCACACGTATCTAAAGCAGGAAACCTTAGAAATGTTTCTGATTTCCTAAGCAAAACGCTAATGTTTCTTTTTAACTATATAACTCTTGCACTGGGGAGATGATAGATGGCCTAGACAACTTGAATAATTTTCAACATGTTTTTCTTCGGTGAACCGTAAGTATCAATTGTAAAACTCGAGACATGTGGAAATAAACTTTAGTGATGCATTGGAGTGAATCCTTTTATTGTGTGGTTGCTTATAACCAGTTTGTTTCTGTAAATAATGAGAGAGATCGAAAACTTTTAATTTATTAGAATTTATAGGATATCCTTTTATACTTGAAGCATCATTTATTTTTTGGAGTTCTACTCATCATGTAATCATGTTAGTATTTGATCGTTCTCATAGGACTTATTCTCATTATCCCCTGGACATAAATGGTAAAGATTACTAAACAAAACAATAAGATTACAATTTTATATGCTCCAACAGTCTCACAAAACTAATATGAATAAGGTGAATGCTAGGAATGACTTAAATAATGAGTTTCAAAATTTTAAAAAAGAAGATAAAAGAAAAGGAAACACTAATGGTGATCCTTTCATGTCCAAAGCAAAAGCATGTACTTTTGTGCAAGTATAGACGTACATACACCAGATAAATCAAGCCCTTAATTTCTTTCGCAAAGAGTGTCATTTCAACCATGGACGGGCAAGGAATCTTGGGGAATAGTATTTCTCTCCCTAAACAGGACGGTGATGTTGAGATAAAAATTTTAAGGTTTGTTCCAAAAAATTTTAACGTTTCAACAGGGCAGTTACATCACCACCTATGGCATATCTACTCGGATGAGGAGCATTCGATTTGGTCAAGTAGGATTGTATCTTAGCTCATGGAAAATATGAATTTTTTCAGTTGAAGCGCCCAAGTGCTTGTGTCTACGCCTGGAGAAAGCTATTAAAGTTAAGAGAGGTGGCCGAAGTAAGTCGAAAAGGGAAGCTAGCACAGTTGTATGTCTGAAAAAAATCTTCATCCTCAATCTTCTTTAAGTGTATTTGCATATGGTTGTTTGGCTTAGCAAAATAGTTTCCGAGCATGGAGTTATTTGAAACTTGTTGTGTATCCTACATTGTTAATATTCTAACATGTTAAACTCTTTATCTCTATATATATTCTCCTCTATTACAAACTACTTATACTTTAACCTGGCCTCGAAGTTTAAGTGAAGAACTCATTCACTCAGAAACTAGATAATTGCAAAAACTATTTATCTATGTTTAAAGCAAAGAAGTGTCTTGAAATCCAGTATATGTCTCCATTGCTAATGCATTAGTGTGTTACATTGAAATATAAGATGCTTCTCTTTCTTACAAACCAGTTCTTAAAAAAAAAAAAAAAAAATGTGAATCTTATGACATAATTATTCTTCGACTTATCAATGCTTTTCAAGAGATCGGTACCCTCTTTGGGATGGTAAGACCAAGAATACAATCCTTTCTATCTATCTCTCTTTCTTGATTTTTGTAATTTTTTTTTCTCTTGCTCTTTCTTTGAAAGTGTTTGACATCTTCTTTGAAGCAAATACAATCCTTATAAGATGAATCGAGAGTTGGAGGAAGCCACTCTATATGTAGTTCTGATTTAAGCTTAGATCCCTTATGAGTCTCGTTCGTAAACAAACAGTTGCAGGGAACAGAAGTACGAGGATCATGCGAGACAAGCCCAGAAATTTTCGAGTGTTTTGGCATACACCTTGATTGGAGTTGGATTATGGAAAAAAATCAGTTCAAGATTCCAATCTTTTGCTCTTAATATAAGGTCTGTTAGCTCTTGGGGTCTGCATGAAAAAGTGATTAGAAGCAATAAAAGCAATTAATGTAATTAGTACGAACTTTGTTGTTGGTTGGTTGAGTTGAGTTGAGTTGCCAGTGCAACCTTGTCAATAAACACAATATGGGTCAACGTATGTCTTCCAGTTTATCCTATCATCCTCATTAATTAGGATTTGGTGAAGAAAATTAGCAAGCACGAAACTTGACTTGCTGCTAGACATGCATTAGCATTTCAACTTACCGCATCTAATCAATATAGAAATTAACCATAGCTATTATAGTGCAGTTGCTTCTGTTACTGTTATCTCACGCCCATGGCTAACCCAGATGAGAAGAGTGGTTTACTTTATTTCTAGTATTCCCATCGATCATTTAGCATTATCATTAATGATCTACTGCATCAAGCTTAGTTGACTACCACTTCAACGAGTGTTATATGATGAAATTACTTAAATCAATTGTTTAGCCGCAACGCATTCGAAAGGGATGAAGATCAAGAAGGCCGTTATTGAGTATGATGAAATTACGCAGTGATAATAACAAAAAGTATGATGGAGGAGCATCCTTGAGAGAGTATCTTGGTAAAAAGATTAAGTAGAGATGTTTCTCACTGACATAGTCAATATCCGATATACATTATATGGATAGAAGTCTTGAAAAGACATGAAATCCATGTGCCTACCCAAAGGGGCTATTGTTTTACTGGTAAGACTAAAGACTTACAGCCTAGAAAAGGGAGGCCCTACAAGTTCATAGGCATAATCTTCTTTGTTAGAACTCACAGGATGAGTAAGGTAAGACGTACCCTTCAAGCAGCAGAGCCAATGAGAAATTAGGGACGCATATTTCCTTCTCTGTTGCTCAGTTATGAGAGGGAGGGTGCGTCTTTGGTGGTGAGTAGTCCAAGTTGAACCCAGGATTCTTTTCAGTGGATTTCTTGTGAGGCACTCGCCAAGAGACGGAAGCAAGAGACTCGGTCTGGACGGCATCTGAAGTTTTTCCTTCCACTTTTTGTGTTTCCCTTCGCTTTTGAGGACTGTCATTTGAGGGAACTTCAGCTATGCTATCTGTTTTTGCCACTCCATTTTGCTTCGACAAGGAAGCCTGCACGTTCGATAGACCTGAGACCTTATCTGATCCTAACTTCTCATGACTCTGCATAAAATCAGAAGATGTTAAAAACTTGAAGAAGAAGAAGAAGAAGAAGCGAGCATGTGACAGCAGATGGAAAAAATTGCACCTACCTTGATGGAAAAGTGGATTTTCTTTTCCAGCCTTTTATCAACCCCTCGAAGATGCCGGGCATGACATGCATGCAACGAAAGGCATAGAAGGAAAACCAGAAGGCAAGAAGTGATTGACATTTTATGCAAGAAACTGCGAAGAGGACGAAAGTTCGATAGATATCAAGGAAAACTATGTTTTGCGTCGTTGAGCGGTGGAAACGAAAGCAGCTTATATGGTGAGAAAAAGCGAAAGAGCATTAAATGCAGGTTCTGAAGCAGATTTAAGAGGTTCTATTGCAGAACATGAGGTTGTATGGGTAAGAAGAAGTAGGAAAAGAAATGAAGATATGGGCGATCTCCACCCTTTTTGTCCCTTCTCTCTCACAGATCAGTCTAATGGTCCCAGGACACAGACCCCCACCAGGGAAAGAGAACCAACTCGGAGACTTCTTCTAAATTTATATAAAGACAGAAAGAGAGAAAGAAGCAAATATATTCCAAAAGGGAGATTTTTCCTTCGAAAACAGCAAAAGAAGAAAAAGAAAAGAGGCAGGACCATATGAGAAGCGAAACAAAAACAAAGTCAGGAAATTAAGCTAGTGCCTGTCTAATTGAATCTACCGAGGACTTAATGCCAAGGATAAACAGAAAAGTTTCCACCGGGAACTCAATTCCTTGTCTTTATGCTGGAGATCCACTACTTGCATAGCTTGTCCTCCTTGTTTCTTGCCCTTCCCTTCCCTTTTACCTTGGAAAACTTAACCAAGATTTTTCTATGGTCTAAAGTTGGAAGCCCTTTCAGATGCACATAGACAGTAAAAACCCCTCATAACGTAATAAGGACCAGGGAATCCCTTGCCTCAAGGCCGACAGGGTAATGGGCACTATGTCGGCATTCGGCAATAGGAAATTCAATAGTATGCTTAGTGCCTTAGAAAAACGAGAGGGATGGTTTATGAAGTTCATGGTTTAAGTTCTGAACGTTCTGGTTCCGGGCTGGCAGGAAGCTGCTCGATGCTTTTCAGGGAGCTGCCCGGTCATAACACCACGGTGAACGTGGGTAGTTCGACAGCATGTGCCTTCCAATATGCCTTTAACCCTCTTATTTTCGACATGTTTGACTAGGTTTTCCCCTCCCTCCGAACAGCCGCAACGACCTTAAGTAACCCTGCTTTACACTTTACGACCACGGTTTTCGTTCCTTTTTCTTTTTCTACCAGATTGAAAGTTATCCCATTTGAGGAGAGAAACATTTCTCCTGTAGCTTGCCAAACAGTCAAAATCATTCCTTGCTTTTGATGGTGTATTGCTTGAGTAGAGAGGCTTTTATCATCAATCATTTCACCATCCCGGTAACATGAAGAAAAGTGTATATTGAAGAAATTGTAATCTGTTGCGAGGAGATTAAGACGCTTTCACACCTAAGTAAGTAGAGTCCATTTATAAGATGGAGACCAATGATGCTGCAATTCGTTTATCTCAAAAGAAAACTAGAGAAAATCACTTTCTGCAATAACATCACTACAAGATAATTTGTGTAAGAATAAGAAAGTTAAATTCCAAATTACGCACAAAAAAAAAAAAGAAAAGGAAGCACAAGTATTAATCGTTTATAAAGATGTTAATTGCAAACTAATAAGTATGATAGGTCATAGTCCTTTTTACAATTAGAGTGAGAATAAACACATTTGGTAGATTTCATAGTTAAAGCAAGGACAAGGATGCATACACTAATAAGGTCACACAATTTACAAATAATCTTAAAAAAATGGTGGTATCGAATACAATATATGAAAATGATCACTTTCAAAATTGAGTGGGGACATTGTGTATAAATGAAGAGTAGATTCCTTTTGTATTGCAAATATGGGTAAAGGTGGATGACACAAATGAAGTTTATATAATTACTGCAAGTAGCCCTACAAATGCTTTTTTTTTCGGATATGACTTTCAGCAAACAATTCTTACTCTTCACATTTTTTTTATTCTTTTTAAAACCTAAAATCCTAAAACACTTATTAAAATTTACCCAATCAACTAATCTCCTAAGAAGCAGTGTTTACTTAGTAACCAGCATTTATTATGTCTTTATATGCATATTGACTCTATAAGTTGTACCTTGATTGAAAAATAGAAGTAATGAGTCAACATATAGTTTTCTTTGTTACTAGTTTTTCTCTTCATTAAGAAAGGCTTCAATTCATTTTCAAATGCTTTGGGAAAGAAAACTTAAGTGGCTGAATTTCCTTTTCTTTCTTGAATTTCGTGCATAATTATCATTTTTAAAACACATTTTCTTGTTTCCCTTACTCATCCTTGAGGTAAACTTATGAAATACAAATTATATGTATTGATTATTTTTTTCAAACTAATAAAATTCCATTGAAATAATTAAGAAAAAAAGAGCTACCATTTTCTTATAATTAAGCCAAAACCTTTAAAAGGGTAATATCGTGTTAAAAAACACGAATTGTTGTTTGTGAGGTTTAGCAACCCCCACTTCGTCTCTTTCTTCAATGTTTTTTTCACCTTATTCATTTCCTCTCTTCTTGAAAGCTCTTTGATTGATTTTTTTTTTTTTAATAATCTTCGTGTAATGAATGAAGAAAAATTTGGAAATTCACATTTTTAAAGCAAGCTTTGGTCCTTGATTGGGTCATGCATGTTAAGGTCTATTTCCAAACTCGTACGTTCAGATTAATGAGCTATTTAATCCACTACTTCCTAATTGGCTAAATGAAAGTTGACAGAGAAACCTCCTTGATCAATCAATCAAATTCTGAAATAGACACATATCAATAAGTCTTGAAATCTTAATGAGAGGGTTGTAGTAACAAGTACATTACCCAGAAGATATTGCAATAGATACAACATAGGGGTGGTCAAGATGATCAAGGACTTGACTCCTCTTTTTTTTCCTGAATATTTTGTGCAAAAATATATTCTTTTTGAAAAAAACGTCTAGTAAAATAACTTGTCTTTAATGGAGATGGGAAAAATGATAAAATGTGGGAACAGTGAGCCAAATACGCGCAATGCCGTCGGAAGGGGTAAAAAGGTGGGGGCAGGAGACAAGGCTACATGGGCCAATCCTCCCTTTGTTCTTATGGCAAGGAACACAAGAGAGTGCCCCGACCGTCGACACCGGCCTACATAACACGTGTCAACCACACATGTGCTCTAATCAATGCAACGTGGTTTATGGGCCCACTTATAACCTCAAAAATCGTCCAAATTCATGCAAAAAAAAAAAAAAAAAAAATCTTTGAGTTTCTTTTTTGCAACTGGGAAACAAAATAACAGACAAAGACAAGAACATTTGTGTTACTACGTGCAGGCTTCCCAAGTAGGAAACCCGCCCCACATTCCACTTATTCCAGTTTGTGATCGATATCTTTGTAGTTAATGTCTTCAGAAAAAAAAAAAAAAAAGAATTAAGGCTGTTTTTGGGTGTTTGGATCGGTGGATTTCAATGAGGCCCAAAGACAAGAAGTTTGTGGGTGTTTGGATCTTTGAAGGTGATGTTTGTTTGTAGTGTTTTTTGTTCATGGGGATGTTCCGCTTGGATTAGGGAGGCGGCAGGACAGGCTCGGCTGACGAGGCGGCTGGGGATTCGGGCTTGGCGTTGACAATCAACTTCTCTCGTGTGTCTTGCAAAAGTCGAGCAGTCTCGAACGGCTCGGCCCCGCTGTCCCCACCTCTGCGCATTCTCGGCTTCTGTTGGACCCCGGATGTTTATATGCTTCTGACCTTTTTTTGGATTGTCAAGAGTTTGTTGTCGTTAAGCCACTGTTTGTCGGAATTGTGCTTGTTTACAACTTCAATAACACCACCCATTTATTAGTTTCTTACGTTTGTCTTTTAAGTAAATCTCACTTATGAGCATTAATGGCTTTTGGTTCAGCTAGATTAACTAAGTTGGGTTTTCCATTTATGCTTTTACTTGTTTAGGCAGGCCCATCACGTCGAGTGATCTGTTTTTTTGCTAGTTTGGACCTTCTCTTCTTGTTTCAATCCATTTACCACAGCATAAAGTGCAGCTTTGTATTAACTTTCATGACATTGATCTTCGAATTTACATATCCCCGTATATGCTTTATGAAGAAATGAACAGGTTCAAAAGGAGTGCACTCCGTCTGATTTCTGTAAGGTTCATGATCAAATCTTTGACCAATACATTACTAGGAGTAAAATCATTTAATATAGTTGTCATAAATAGAATCGTATCATAAAGTTGGTGGATACGTTATATACAACGTGAAACTGTACACATAAACACAGAATAAACACTACTGCTCAATGCAATGCAATACAAGAACGGGACAGAGAATGAGACAATACCGATGACAGGAAACAAGAACAGATCACTGGGATTCATAATCAGTTACCCGAATGTGTTTTCACCGCTGTAAGTAACATAAAGAAATCCATCTTCGTCCTTCTTCTCATCATAAATGGCAGACATTATGGCTCCTGCAAATGTTCGACTAAAATTAGTAGTTCTTGACTTTGAACAATTTTGCATTTAAGTTTACAATCATTCAAGCAAGTTGAACTTCAGAAAGACATCTTCAAGATCTTTTCAATTCTTTTTTCAGCACAATTTAGGGATGGTATTGTTTACAACCAATAAATATAGAACAGAAAGGAGATCAAAAGTGTAAGATACACACTGCAGAAGCACTTGCTATCTCACACGCAAAAACTCACACACAGAGGTCATGAAATTATGCTGCAGTTACCTGTTGGTGGGAGGACATTATCCACAAATATAAATATTGCCTTTTCTGCACTCAGTTTAATTCTCTTCCGGATCACATAGACGAATTGACCCACAGTAAGGTCAGCTGGGACAAGGTATCTGTAATTTCGTTATTGTCATTAATACATTAAAGTTAACCACCACTTTCAAGCAAAACACTAAAGCACTAATATGTAGCATTGTCTTCCCCAATCCATATTTGCCATTAAAAGAGAGTTAAGGAAGTACAGGGCAAGAAAATATGAACACACCAAAAGGTAATTAACACTGCCTCATTTTCGAAGTCACTTGGGTTCTTTTGTTTCTCTAGATGAGGAAAAAGTGGCGTGTGCACACCTTAAATACAGGGACCTCATGCCCATGGTCATCGCCATGGCTGCTTATCCCAATTAAAAGAGCAAACAAAGCAATAAAAGGGAACTAAATAAACAGAAAGTGACATGGACTCACTTTTTCTTGTCAATGTTGGGAATATCGCTTCTCTCAGCTTTCTCTACAATCACCTTCAGAATCAGAAACAAAAACATAAGTTGAAGCACAATATGATAAGAGTATCAATCGATGCATACCCAACTTGATTTATCACTTCATCATGCACAAATCACTACTAAAGGAAGTAGTCAGCTTTTGCCTCTTTCAACTATCAAATTAGCCAACACAAAACTACCAATGATATACGACTAATGCAGTGTGGTGCTTGCTACATAGAAATGTCTCATGGAATTGAAGTCGCCCAGTTACTTTAAGCATGCATATGCCACATGATTACCGTACTTCCATATATTAAATATATCAACTATGGCTATGGCCACTTACATACATCAAACAAAAATACACAACTAATTGAACGCATAGTTGGCAACAGAACTCATGCCAACCATAGTAAACCAAAAACTTTCAATTCTTCAACCACGTATTACATTACTATCAAGATACCAAATTGATTATTGCAAGGAATCCCCTCTTAGAGATAGCAAGTATTGCACAAGTCATTTCTGACACCAAATTACATGACTGTTACAGCCTCTCCAGCAGCTGCTGCAGAACTGGATGGTAAAGATTATGAAGCCAGCATCTACCACGTTAACTACAATGTGATCAAGACGTCACTTCTCTCATAATACAGGAACCCAAAAGATTCTACAAGGAAAACTAAACCAAGACAACATGGAAATCTTGTCTTTAGACCATCTACCATGCAGAATAGTTGACACCATCAAAATGGGTTGATAACAATTAAGAACCTTTAGGAAAATAATTACATAAACCGTGTTACTCACAACAATGCCTCTAAGACAACATGGAAATCTAGTCTTTAGACCATCCACCATGCAGAGTAGTTGACACCATAAAAATGGGTAGATTACAATTAAGAACCATCAGGAAAATAATTAAATAATATCCATCTAGTCATTAAATAGTGCCTCTGGCCTAGCATGCTGTGAACAAAAATGAGCGTTGCATCTGCAGGACAAAACAAGTGCCACTCGGAATCCCAGGATTTGGACAAAAGTTGAAGTATCCATATAATATGTTATCCTTCAATAAAAAAGAAATAGAAACAGGACTTCGTTCTTAATTACCTAAACCTATCCCTTGAAAACAAAAATTTTGAGGTTGTAAGAAGGTCTGTTAGGCACAACTTAACAAGCTTTCCTGTATTGAGTCCGATACATGACTCTTCCTTCACAGTAGGGTGAAATTCCTAACTTAAAAACAAACTAAAAAGTTCATGATGACCGGAATACAGTTAAGTTGAACCAGATAGCAATTTTGAACTCAGAATAGTATTTGTGAAAATGCCTCAAGATAATCCAACTTTAGCACAGTTTAATGCTGAAGAAAATTTACTTTAACGAGCCATTGAGCACCAACAGGAAGTTTTAGTACGATATGAAACAGGTTATCAGTATCCATACCAATTTCCATCACAACACCATGCAAGTCTATGCAAGACAGTTCCATCCACGAAGATTCAACAAAAACATAATCAATAACAGCCCCAAATAAAAAAATAAAATTGCTAGTGCCCAAAGCACTTTATTTTAGTGTCAATCAAAGAGCTAGATGGTGCTTCTCATAACTGATGAAATCAAAAGAAGTGTTTTCATTTCTCATCGCATTGCCCCATAATACTTGCAGTGATTGCTTAAGTAAACACCCTAAGTGCAGCCTCCACCCACGATATCCACTTATCAGAAGACTGCTGCTTCTTTTAAGAGCTGGTACTTCACACAAGTCGCACCAGAAAATTAGTTCCACTGTATGATGTTAATTAGCCATCAGAATTTTGCCCAATAGAGAGAACTAAAACAAGAGACCTAAGGCCACTAGAATCTGACTATTAGATGCAAAAAGCAGCAAGGAAAAAAGGCACAATGCGTACACTACACATATCCCAAAGCCCAGAAAAAATGATACGATCGCAAGATATAAAAGCGAATATCGGAGGCTAAACCTGTTATAGAAGATTTCCAGACCTATCTCAAATAAAGAGTTAACAAAACTAAACGCATGCACTCACAGAAACTAAACTGGAACACTAATTTTATGGAACGGACATATAATGACTCACAGGAATTCTATCCGGGTACTTCTCCCTGATTCGCTCAGCCTCGGCACGCCTCTTTTCTGCCGATAAGACACCATAAGTTAAAGAGATGAGCTTGTGAGTATGAAGGGTAACTATAATTGATCAATTCACTGCATAAGGATTTAAAAGAAACACCAAAAATTGCATTACATACCAAGGTCATGCTCCTGCTTGAACGAGCGCTTACTCATTCTTAATGATTTCACTAAACAAGAAGAACAGAAACATCAAGGTAAAAACTATCGATGAACACGTATTAAGAAAACTGAATTCAGAGGAACTCGTAACTTGAATTAAAAAAAAAAAAAAAAAAAGCAAGAACCTTTTGACCGCTATCAGAAACCCAAGTTCGGTTGCTGGAGGGCGGTTCTAATATGAACATTAGACCAACGACCCAAAGTTGACAAAAACTTTTCTTTTCCCCCCATTTTTCCAGAAATCACGAACACGAACATGATCAAAAGGAAAAGGAATTGAACTTACATAATGATTGAACGAAGAGAGGAAAAACCGAAAACACCAAGAGGCAGTTTTCCAGGGCTCTTTGCTTTGTTAGATAAGAGTTATGATTATGACGATAATGTTGCTAGAAAGTTTACGCTGATGGCAAAGCACAGAGCTGTCGCTATTTATGGACGGGTCCTGCTTCCTCTCCGGTAAGAGTGGTCAAGTATGGAACCATAACCAATGAAATCTTGCCAAGTAAATATCAGAGGGGGATTCACTACCTACAATTTCTCCGCAAAAAGTTAGAATGAAATTCAAAGTTTATTTATCTATAAACATTTTTATACTTGCAAAAGAATGAAGAGGTTATATATTTAAAAATTGGTAACTTTAACTTCCTATTCTTAAATTTGGTATTTACAAAATCAACTTTATAACAGCCAAGACCCAATGTATTTTTTGTGTTTATTTTTATTTATGTGTGACAATGTAATATGTAAGTGATTAATTTTTTTTTATAGATTAGACTTATATCCTATTCATTATATTGATTCGAGGCATGATTATTACGTTCAATCTTGTTGATATTAATAAAATTTGTCAAGATATCGTCCATGTTTTTTTTTAAAAAAAAACAAGATTTTAGTTAGTTGATTAGTTACTTATTAAAGACCCATAAAAAATTTGATTTTTAAGTGGTCTGTTATGACAAATAAATCGGCCAGAGCCAAAGAAAAGTCAAAACAGTCAAATTTCATCGTCCACTTGATCAAACTCACAGCCGCTAACTGGAGAGAAGCACCAAAGAGGCCGGCTTGTTCTGGATGTCTCTTCCCATCGCTTACGTTTCAATCTAATCAATTAAACATTTCCTTGGACTACCTTATCCTCGAATGCTAAGAATATGCCCCGCGACACAAACCGATAGTTCGGTAAATTACAATTTTGGGAAGAAGACTGAGTGTTAAAGAAGTTTGCCACTAGAAAGTGTTAGGAAGCTTAAAGCTCATTTCGAAAATTAACTAAAAAGTTTAAAGAAATTTTTTAATTTAAACAATTTTACATACACATACTTTGATAATATGGGACAATTAACATGTTAACACGTTCTTTTATTATGATGGATAAATATCCATCTAGTCATTAATGACACTAGACTTATAAAAATGTCAAAAGAGAAGCTTTTGATAATATGTTAACTGGACTAAAACTCAGCTTAAAAACTAATACAAAATCATAGTTAAAGAAGAATGCTAATTCTAGAAAAATGAACACATTGACACCTAGTACCTTTACATGGAACGACAAAATGAGAGGAATGCCCAAAAAAAAAACACGAATTCATAAATTAGATAAAAACTTAAGGAATGTATGTATAAATTGTGTTAATCATTGAGTCAAAACATCAAAATTTATTGTGCTTTACAGTTAATGTTTCTATAACCTACTTTAACTTTACTATGGTATTTGAGCATCCTTTCAACCTTATCATCACATATATATGTCAAATCATCCTTGGTAGTCCAAACTTAGAATGCAAGATTGATTATGATATTATTTTACTATATGTCATAATCACCGAGTTAAAAAACTCAAGGCTCAAAGTTAATTTTGACATACTTTATTAAATACCATTAACTTGAGTTCCATAAACTTAAACTCATTGTGGTGTAAGCTCATAAAAATAGAGACTATGAGATTGACAGGACTATTAACCTAATTAAAAAGAAAAAAGAAGAAAAAAACTTACATCTTCAAGTAATTTGCCACCTGTGCAGTGATGTGTGGTATTGGTCCCATCAAATATTTGTTGGTTGGTTGGTCTATTTAGACAAATTATCAAAGTAGGGACGAAATTAATCAAAAGAGATAAAATTTTAATTATCTATAAGATGCAAAATTATCATTGGGAGTAATCAGGGTTTTTGGGACATCATGTTTAAAAGACCTAGATTTGATTGTTATGAGAAAATTATACAATTATGAGATCCAGTTGTTAGTGAATTCAAAGAAAAAAAATTTTAAATCCAAATTATAATATAAGTATATTAATATTCATCTCGAATCACATAAATTTTACATTTTTGATTAGGTATATGTGTTTAATTGTTGCACAGTATTTCTCAATATCATCCATCTAAGCTAGAACAAAATGGTTGAGAGGCCCGAGATTTGGAGTACAATGAACTATAGTCTAGTCCAAACGCTCGAGCCCCCCGACTGGGCTTCACAAATCGACCCCTTTTTCCGTTTGATTTTCATAACCTTTTGCTTTTTGTGAAGCTACTTTCATCACCAAAGATTTCGGTCCAAGATCCAAATTCTTAGGCCTAAACTAGTACAGATATGGTCCATACTAACAAACATTCCTGCAACTTACAGATTAGTATTTTTTCTTTCTTGGTAATTGGGAAGTGAAAATGGAAAACCCAAGTCATTTTTATTTATTGTTGTATTAAAAAATAAGAGATGAGTTGTATGGCAACATATAATTTATAGCCAGTTTCACTCTTATCTAAAAAAGTGAAAGGCTTAGAAAGTAAGGTTATCTTTACTAAATAAATCAACAAGATAGTTCCAATGTCATAACTTATAACATAGAAGTTAATGTCTAGAATTTATAAAATCAGTTATCCGAATGCAAAGTAGTGGATAATTGCTTATTAGAGTTTATGTAAAGTAGTAAACATGTGTTTTCGTATTTTGTACAATTGAACAAGTGTGTAAATGCCTTTAATTTGGTGCATGAACTATCAAAATCTAAATTGAACATAATAAAGACAATATTTATGAAAATTAATTTTTTATGCAACATAGAATTAATTATATCAATTAAATATGTTATCTAAAGTTACTAGAAGAATGTTAGTATATGTCTTTAAGAACCATTTTAAATAACTTAAGATTTTAGACAAAATAATTTGGAAGCAAAAACAACATTTTCATAACCCTTTTATTAAAAAGGAGAATTCTTATTTAATACTGTAAGATGTGATAAAACTTTATTTCCTCCAAATTTAAGGTTGAACTTAACGTAACCAGAAGTCGATGGTTTTTTTTTTTTTTTTGTGTCAAACTCATTTAGGTTTGAATCCATCGTTGAACATATGATTGGTGGATTCTGATATCCAACTACTTGGCATGTCAAAATCAAATAATTACTTATGCTTGGTGGCTATGTTAATAATTATACTAAGTGTCAAGCTTTTAACTTAATAACTTAGCTGCCATAGATATTTATACAATCTTTCGGATATTGACCGACTAATACAAAAATGAAACTATGTAATTTGAATTTGTGAACCTTAAAAGTAGAACAAAACTTTTATCCTTTACTTATGGGTTTCCATCCTTAGTCTTTAGGGGTAATTTTTATTTTGACTAAGCATCATGTTATTCTTTTAAGAACTTCATAAGCAAAATAATTTGGTTGCCTTGTTTATATACATGAAAATATCAACAAATATTAACATTATTTACAAGTATCAAAATAAATTAATATGGCATTTTATATCCAAAAATCTATGTACTCTCAATCTTACTATTCTAACAAGTTATACTTTTAATTGAGACTCAAACGTATTGGATTCATTTCATCCCGAGAGGTAAAAACAAGAAGAATTTGTTATTTGGGAGGGAAGGTTTGTGAGTAAAATGTATATGCCAAATCACCACCTCCATTACCATCACTTATTCTTCTAAAGGTAGATTATCATGTAAAGTTTTCCTATGAGATTATGATATGATTTTTTTATTCTCAACAAACCAAAAAAAAAAAAAAGTTTATAAACTTAGACCAAATTTTGTTATATTAACCACTTATGCTCAACGAGAAACTTAGCCTTTATAATTAAAGTAGTTTTATTATCTAATAAAGTAGAACTTGTTAAAAATGTTCTTCGTAAGGGAAGGGCAAAACCCTTCTCATTTTTGTCACTCCTACATCCCTTTGTTGCCGCTTCAGCTGTTTGTAAGCTAATGTACGGCCTAAGAGGGGACTAATTACGATCTTTAACCTAATCTAAACTCTATGATACCCCTTATGGTAGATTCGGCTATATTGCTTGTAAGTTATCAACTTGCGCTGTAACCATCAAATAAATAACCAAAGTGAATATATGAAACTAAAATGCTAGAATGAAACGAAGGTGAAGTGGTTTTATTCAATTATAGAACTGCCTTCACCTTATAGTTGTACAAGTAGTTTCAGCCAGAATAGGAAACATAAATAAGCAAAGTATTGACAGCCAGAGAGAGATCGAATAACACTAGATTTAATTCTCCCAAAGGATCCTAGGTCCACTGCCCTTAATCAAGTTTATCAGAATTGTTCTCTTATTACAAATAAAGAGAACTTTAAGAGAAAAGTTCATTTTCTCTTAGTTACAAAGCACTTCCTCTAATCCTAGAGGTTAGTGCCCAATCTGTGCAATAGCAATACAATGCCTTTAGGGTTGCCAACCGAAACCCTGGAAAATCCTCTTTGGAGAATGAAAGATAAATGAGCAACTAATCACAATTATAGTTCAATATACAACAAGAATTGCCAAGAATGTAAATAAACTCAGTAGATAACATGTCGATCGATTTCAAGCTTGAGAGAAAATATGAGCAATTTCGGTAGCTTGACCCGAGCTTCAAATTTGATATTTAATTGGATCAAACTTCAGTAGCCATTGCGTGTGGTCATTTTCGAGCCTGATTCCGCACTGCTTTGCAAAGATTTGATCGACTGATAGAGAGCAAAACCGAACCCTTGCAGAGCTTTATTAGTGACACTTTTCTTTTATCAAAGTGGTGCATTGTAGCTCCTCATAAAAATCTCTTTGAAATGATGTGTTTCCCCAGGTTAGCCTTATAAATAAAATGAAACAGTGTGTATAGAATAAGTGAATACTTTAACCTACTTATTGTGTTGAGAGTTTTGTCACAATAAGTTCACTATTTGTGCATCATAGCCCAATAATTTCATTATGACACAAAACGTTGTCATAATAAGTTTTGATCCTAGGAAGGGAGTATTTGGAAAAATAATAATTTTTCTAACAAATATTTGTGATCATTAAACTTAATAACTATTTTCAGGGGTCATCTTATTTTCTGTTAATTTGTAGTTTTCTTTCTATAAATTTGATGAATCAAGCAGCAGCAATAGGCCACAGAAAGGAAATCCAAAATAATACAAGCTTTTGAGAAAAATATTTGCCTTCAATATCTTAAGACAATAAAGTTGAATATACACAACTGGGTTTCATGCTAAGACTAAGCTCACCATCTCACTAAAGTCCTCCATGAACAGAAAACCAATCTTAAGAAAAAGCTTGTCAGTCCTCAGTGGCCGACTCTTTTTCTTTATGTGATTGTCGCTCCAAGCAAGCAATTCCCTGCTTGGAAATTAAGTCTCAGCTTTCCTTGCTGAGCCAAACTCGTTCAAACACCGACAACGCCTCGTCAGATTAGAATAATGTGTCGGCATCTCCTTCAGTTCTCATCATCACTCAAAGGTCCATCCACTGCAGTCTGCATTCATAAACCGAGTCACCGTCAAGCTCTACGTTTTGCAGGATCATGAACAGCCTCGCCGCCATGCAATCTCTGTCTAAAGGATGACGAACAGCCTCTACACTTTTTCTTAAAATATGCCTTCTCTATGTATTTTAAAATTGAGCGAAAAGGAAAATCGGTTGGCTAATCTATTCTTACCAAATTCAGAAGAAGACTATTTCTATTTTATATATGCTTACTTTATTGACAACCAATTTCAACACTTTGTACACTGTACGATTACAAAGACTCTGCAGTTGATACCGTCCCCAGTTGATGTCATATTATTATTTCACCGAATCACAACGGGAGTTGGTCCTCAAATTCCTAAGTATTCTATTACTTGTGAAACAGAATTTGTTCCTACATTCTTAAGATCTTATCAAATTCTTATAAAACGAAAAAAAAAAAATATATATATATATATATATAAGAATCTTCACATCAAACTTAATCTACATTAGCAACTGGGTGTTAAGAAGATGAGAGAGACGTTCCACTAACAACAAGAGTCGGCTGCGTACCATCCTCAGTCATGTAATACTGCGACTTAATTGTCATTGCCACAGAGAAAATAAGAAACCTTTTACCCCAAAAAAATACAAGCACCTGGTCGTTAATGCCAGCCGTGGTTAGTGATTATTTGATTAAATTAGCACCTGAAACAATTAACAATTGGGTTCCTGGTATGAAGGTCTTTCTGGGTCGCCATCAGCAATTTAATAGCTCAAGACCATCTTAGGTATATGATTCGTACAAAATGTAAGAATCGGCCCCATCTAATTGTTATTCAGTTATTGATCAGTCAGTCACAGTGCAAATCCCAGTATTCAATCAACTCGTCATAAACTATCATGAGTAGGATTGCAAATACTGCAACTTAATTTTTATCTACCAATCATGACGATAAGGAACCTCCCTAGGTGTGAATTCCCTGAAATTATTCTCTTAACAATGTTTTTCCTTGTCTCTCTTTCTCAGTCTATGTCATGTTGTTCTTGCGATGCATGCGCTAATTATTTGATCATTTTAACTGACAAAGAGTTTGGCTTTAAACCTAAATCATCGACGCAAAGACAGCGACAACCAACGCAAAACCAAATTAGGCTTGCAATCTCCGTTGTGCTTCAGAAAACCAGCAAAAGATAAGATAGCGGAAGCTAGAGAATAGAAGTCAAAGACATTGCAATTCATAGATGCGCCTTGGTAGGAATGGATGCATGGGTTCCTGTCAATTTCTTAATATTGCTATGCACATAATGAACTGTGAGTAGTTTCAACCAAAACGATCTGATAATCTCACAAGTTGCTGTCACCAAGTCACGGCATCGACTGCCGACCTTATCTTATCCATTTTTATTCAATATCCCATGTTCTCCATTCGAAATATAATATGCGCCGAAAAAAGAAGCAATAAAACTATGTCTTGGAAAAGTTCATCGTGTTTGATAATGAAAACTAGCAAGACGTTCAAGGGGTAGGTTGATAGTGGGTTTAGATTTGTTAGGGATGACTTCCATGCGTTCTCTAATCATGGGGAGGCTTCAATAAAACACATATATGTAATACTATTCTTTTTTTTTTTGTTTTCCATGGAGAGTGATTTTGGCTCGGAAATGCTTCCTTTTAGCTTTAGGGTGGTCCAGGCGTAGGCAGTTTTTATGTCTGTATTGCTTGCAGTGAGGGTGTCTTGAGAAGAGAGAAAAGAACATACTACCACTCCTTTTGCCAACAGAGAAAGGAAGAACAAAAACATTATAAAAAAGAAAGGAAAAAGGAAAACGAAAGAGAAAGAAAGATATAAACAAATCAAAGACTTGGAATAGAAAACTCAAGGAGAGAGTGAGAGGGAAACGAATGTGGTTTAAGTTGGGTCGCTTTACACTTCACATGAGGGAGGAGAGGGAGTTGTTGCTAGCTTTCACATGGGTTGCAAAGATAAACTAAGCCTTCTATCTGACATGTCCAAATCAAGTTTTCCCTAAAAAATTAAAGGCAGACCTAAGCATGTCCCCCCTTCCCTTCCACATTAGTTCCCAAAATTTCATTTTTCACCGGACAAGCAAAGCACCAACTTCTTCAGACTCAGAACATTGTCCACTAGGTCTCTGGTATTGTCGCTTCAAGTCAATTTGTTCATGCAAAGGTACAGGTTGGATAGGTACCAACATTATTGGGGGTGCCTAAGATGGGTCATTCGCAGACCTGGATAGAGCCCCTCGTCCTTGCAAGAAAATGCAAAGTGAAAAGGATAGGAAACTGAAAGCAGCTTTCATTCGAGAAAAACATGTTAACGAAGTTTGTTTTGTCTTGAAGCTTGTAATTTAAAAGCCTTTTGGAAACAATATACCGGATAGAAAGTCACCTCTATAGATCATGTCCCACCCATTTAAGGCGTTGTTCCCTATGATATAGATGATATGATAAGACACGGAGTACCATGAATCCTTTGTTGACTCCACAATTAATCACCCTGTTTAGTTTCTATAACTTTACGCTTTAGCTTCCGATTTGCTCAAACAGACTAACATGATCTGATCGCCGAGAGAGGAGACAGAAGGAGTGTTTTGCCCTGGTGCTACGGCACAATGAAAATAAAGCAATGAAAGTAACTCGCCGGGGGAGAAGCAATAATTATGCGTTGCTGTCATGTCAACGAAGAGCCCGAAAGATGGCAATTTTGCTCCCTAGATGTCTCATTTTTTGCCAAGCTTGTGTTAAATAAAGTATACATGAGTCTGTCTACCTGCTATCCGATCAGATAGAAAGAGAAAAAAGGCAAAAAAGAAGCCCCCGGGAGCTTAGCTAATCCCTGGACCCTGGAATTCCTGAAACCCATCATTCTCTCACGACGAGTGCATGCTGATAATGGAGTCTTTTGGCATGAAAGATATGACATCATCTCTACATTTTTCAGCCCGAAACTTTGTTTGGTTCTGTTTATTATTTTCCCCTTTCCTTCTCCTACGTTTATTCCCGAGCTCTTGTCTTGTAGGCTTTTTGCTACATTGACCAGGACTACGCACAAAACTACAATTCAGTGCAGCATGCTGGGGAAAACCCTTAGGATCCAATCTGATATGCTGCTGTTTCTAATAATGACAATTGCAGACGGGACTCCTAGAGCACGCTCATTTGGTTGTCTTGCTTTTCAATGTTGTATCGCCAATCATGAGTGGATTTATTCTTTCTTTATACCAACTTGTGAAGAAACAGATTCTATATTGCAAGTAATAAGAGAAGACTTTTGTTTTGTTTTGCAACTCATCAACATTTTGCAAGGGTCGTGTCCCTTTCATGGGTGGGCACTACTTGCTTGTAGGTTTCATGTGCCGACCATCATCAACCCTAACTAGGTTGAATTCTGCTCCCCCACTGTCAAAATAATGTTGTGTGGACTTCGAACGAGATCTCCACAGTGGATATAGCTCTACACGTTCAAAACAGCCAAACTCCTAGCTATATGATAAACAGTTGATGATCTAGCAGTTCACAGTTTCAGATAACCCAGATTAACAGTGAACTTCAAAATAATTTATGTCTCCTCCCACAACAAGACAGGAAAAAAAAAGAGTACTTGCACAGATCATTTCGGAAAAGACAACTTTAATCTATTCGAAACCCGCCTTTAACTTTTAGTTTGCAATGATTCACACAGAAAGCGCAGAGACAAATCTTTTTGGAAAATAATGTTCTAACATCTTTCAATTCTTTGATAGTAATGTACATATAACTGGCTTATATTTCTTTTGGTTTTCAAATTGATACCATATAAGATCATGACATATAACTGGTTTGTTGTCAGGATTGTTTTACTCAACAATCCTAAATCTTAGTATCAGAGAGATTAAACCATTAATCTTTACCCTTCTTCCTTTGCCCTACATGACTTAAGGTTACTCATAAATACAAAAATGACAAAAACACTCTGCCTTTATGAACAAAAAACCCAAATTAGAAAATCTCGTCATATTCTTCAAATAAAATTTACTGACACATTAATCATCATGTTCATCTTATGTTAACTATTTTTTTTTACATTGTTTAGTTAATTAGCTTAGTGGTGAATTAGTAGAGATTTTAACTATGAAGTTAAAGTTCAATATTTGGTATTTTTGAGTTTGGATATATGTATTGTAATATAAAAAATAATAATAAAAAAATTGAGCAGCGGATGAAATGAACCTAAACTAGCGGTTAAAAAATAATCTTCAAAGTACATGAACTCGCAATCTCAGCCACCGGTTTTGATCTCAAACAAAATATCTCATCCGTCAAATCCGTCTCGATATTTTCAAAGCCCCAAAAAGCCTCTCATTATCTCGTGTCGTCAGATTCAGTTTCGAAAACCCGGCCACCAGAAGTTGTTCTCCCGGAACTACGATTATGCCCCTGCCCTTGCTCGACCTCGGGTAAGAGTTACCCCTCAGAACCGAGGATAGTACGGGAATACGAGCTAATTATAAAACCCACTGACCCATTTTACCTTTACTCTGTCGCGTTGGTCCCTGCGAAAGAAAATAAGAAAAAGAAATAACTGATTCACGCGCCTCCCGGAAAGTGTGCAACTTTGGCTGCGATTGATGTTGCTTTTATGAATTTTTCGTGCTCCATCGCAAGGCCTTGGAATTTACTTCCTTTGTAGTAGAGGGTTCTATTAACGCGCGCTTAATGCGAGCGTGGAGATGGCCAGGGTGATGGAGACCCTACTGGGGGAGATAACTACGTCTACAGACAAAAGCCACATAAAAAGTATATTAATGAGAAAACACAAAAAAAAAAAAAAAAAAATAGTGAGAGAGAGAGAGAGAGAGCACTTTACCACTTTTATATGTTGCACGCATCCATTGCAGAAGACACAAGGAAGACAAGAGTGCTCCAAAGAGAGAAGGAAGAAAACCCCACCAAAGTTTTTATTTTTCTTCCAAACCACAGCACAAGAAAGGAGGAGAAGGAGAAGGAGGGGGAGAAGAAGAAGAAGATGATGATGATGTCTAAAATGGGTTTGTGCTATATTACAAAAATATAGAGCCTCGTACGCAGGAAAGAGGAGAAAGGAGAAGCAGTTTTGCGGGGTGAATGGGTTTCTTGAGTTATGCATGCATATAACACAAGTATCTTTTAACTTGTGTCAGAGTTTTCAAAACTCCAAAATCTGATTTTGTTTTCCAACCTTTGCTGTCTGCTCCAAATCTCTGAGCTCTTGGTCATAGATTCGAGGCCTTACCCATTTCCGTTCTGTGCTTTTTAAAAAAGTCCTTTGGTGGGGGGTGGTTCTTGTCTTCAAAAAACTGGAGGGACTGGAGGGTTTGGGGTTCTTGAGTTTGTGGTTATTGTTGTACTTGCCCTTGTTCATTTTCTTAGATGAAGGCCATGCCCCTACCCTTTGAGGAGTTTCAAGGGAAGGGGGTGCTAGATTTCTCTACTTCATCTTCAGATTCATTGCCCCAACACCACCATCACCATCACCATCACCTTCAACAACAACACCAAAAACAGCTACCACCGCAAAAGTGGCACATCAATACAGAAAATTGCTATGTGGGCACTGAGCCCACCTCAGTTCTTGACACTAGAAGAAGCCCCAGCCCTCCAACTTCAACGTCCACCCTGTCTTCCTCTCTCGGCCACAGCGGCAGCGGCTCCACTGACACCACCACCAACAAAACGGGCGTGGCGGCAGCGGCAGCGTCAGCGACACCAGCCTCCGGCTCTGAACACCCGTCCCACGCCGGCGTAGACATAGGCGAAAAATGCGGGCTAGGAATGGGGGATTGGGAGGGCGTATTATCTGAGTCCTCACCAGGCCAAGAGCAGTCCATTCTAAGGCTAATTATGGGGGATATTGAAGACCCATCTATGGGACTCAACAAGTTCCTGCCCGCTGGGAGCTTTGGCTCTCATCAGGACCTTGAATTCAGCACCGGATTCGGCATTGAAGACCAAGCTACCAGCTTTGGTCTTGAACCCATTTCTGCAGCCAATTCCGTGGCCAACATTGACCCTTCTTTACCTATGCCCTCTTCTGATTTTCCCTTTGGCAATGCAAGGTTTGGTTCGCTTTCGTCTCCCGGTCCGAATCAGAACCCTTTGTTCTCTGTTCCAGCAATCAATGTTTTTCCAGGCGTATTTCATCAACAACCGGCGCAAGCAATTGAAACCGTGGATGAGAAGCCACAGATTTTCAATCCCCAGGTGATAATCAACCAGAGTCAAGCCCAGTATGCTCAAAATCCGGCTTTGTTTATGCCTTTGACGTATGCCCAGTTGCAAGAGCACCATCCTCTTTCACCGCCGCCGGCGAAAAGGCTCAATCCTGGGGCTATGGGACCAAACTATCAAGTCCCGAAGGTGCCGTTTTCGGATTCTGGGCAAGAGTTATTTCTTCGGCGACAACAAAGTCAGATGCTTCCTCAGCAACAGAGGTCAATGATGGTGGCGGCGAAGCAAAAGATGGTAACCGATGAATTGGCGAGCCTGCAACAGCAACAACAGCTTCTTCAGCAGGCGATAGTGGACCCGATACTGAAAGCAGCAGAGCTGATCGAAACCGGGAATTCGGTACTCGCGCAAGGGATATTGGCGCGGCTCAATCAGCAGCTCTCTCCAATTGGTAAGCCTTTCCAAAGGGCTGCTTTCTATTTCAAGGAGGCCTTGCAATCTCTCCTCCATATGAATACCACTGGTAATTCTTTGCCTTTGTCACCACAACCACCACCACCTATTAGTCTTATTTTGAAGATTGGTGCTTACAAGTCCTTCTCCGAGGTCTCCCCGGTACTTCAGTTTGCCAATTTTTCTTGTAACCAAGCCCTTCTAGAGGCTTTGGAAGGCTGTGATAGGGTTCATATCATAGATTTTGATATTGGGTTTGGTGGGCAATGGGCCTCTTTTATGCAAGAGCTAGCCTTGAGAAATGGCGGTGCTCCTGCTCTTAAAATCACTGCATTTGCATCGTCGTCCACACACGATGAGCTGGAGCTCGGTTTCACGCTAGACAATCTGAGGCATTTTGCTGGTGATATGAACATTGCCTTTGAGTTCGAAATTGTGAGCTTTGAGCACTTGAACTCCGGAAGTTGGCCGCTACCCCTTCGTATCTCGGAGACTGAGGCAATTGCGGTGAATTTGCCCATTGCATCCTTGTGGAATTGCCCAGTGCCCCTTCCTTTGGTCCTCCGCTTCGTAAAGCAGCTCTCACCCAAAATTGTGGTCTCTTTGGATAGAGCCTGTGATCGAACCGATGCTCCGTTTCCCCATCACATTATTCCTGCCATTCAATGTTATTCGGGGCTGATGGAGTCGCTGGATGCTGTGAATGTGAACCCAGATGCCTTGCAAAAGATAGAGAGGTATTTGCTACAACCGGGCATTGAGAGAATTGTGTTGGGTCGCCACCATTCCCCCGATAGAACGCCTTCTTGGAGGAGCGTATTCTTGTCTTCTGGCTTCTCCCCATTGACATTCAGTAACTTCACCGAGTCCCAAGCGGAGTGTCTGGTGCAGAGGACTCCGGTTCGGGGGTTCCATGTTGAGAAGAAACAGTCCTCCCTTGTTCTCTGCTGGCAGCGAAAGGAGCTTGTCTCAGCTTCCGCTTGGAGGTGCTGAGTGCAGTAGCATTTTGGAAATTGGTTCCACCAATTAATTTTCATTGCTAAGGTGCTTCACAACTTACCTGTTTTAGTTGGTCTTTTCTTAATTACCGCGTCTGTGTTTCTCCTATGCTAATTGTCTATGAGCTTTAGGCCCTATTGTTCCCAATCAAGAAAAACCAAATATTTTAGTAACTGGATGCCTTTTGTACAGTTGCTTATGTTAAAGTCTCTTACTTTCGATATGGCTGTTACTGTAATGTTGTCCTCTCCCGTCTCAGGCGGTGGTGATTGTTTGTTGTACACTTTTGACAACAATGCAACGCAAGTTATGAACAAGAAAGAATTTTAACTCCTTTTTGGTTCAAATACTTTAATAGTATTCAATCGCAAGCTGTGTCTTTCTTGATCCGAATTTGGAAAACCCAATGCGGAGAACATCATATTGCCTTCCTCTCGCTGCCGTTGTAAATCATTGGCGTGGAGTCTAGACGGGAAAAAGGCAATAAGCTTTTGGCACCATTAGAGAGAGATTCGAAGATGGACGATTATCATTACTCCCTTTAGGATTTCGTTGTAGCACGATTACCATTGCGGCGTTACTTCCTATTTCACGTGAATAATCCATCATCACATTGCTCTGATCATTTTCATGGAGCTTCTTCTGGTGTTCGAATGAGTGGGGACAATTTGAATGCCAGATGCCAATCGTTAGCCAGATTTGGGTGCTCCTGTAGCGGCAGCAGTGCAGAAGGTGGATATCCATTTTGGCAATAAGATAATCAAACTAGTGTTTCACGGACATGGAAAACCACAATTGATCATACCCACTTGACGCAATTTGTTCGAGGAATAATGGCATAAAAATAGAAGCTTATGCGGTTGCATGTTCATAGGACTTAGGTGTTGAAGGTCTCAAGGATTGGGATGTTGGCCTAAATCCCCTCCAATACACGCATCCTCAAAATTCAACAAATGCTCCTAATATCTCCTGCCGAATGTCAATTGTGGTGTCTACGATGCCCCATTAAACAAATCTTGTTTTGTGTTACATCGTTGTACGTTACAGACATTATGAATGCTATATACTATGCATGTTATTATTATTATTATTATTATTATACATTGAATTTGATGTTTGTTTGGTTGGGGTTTTTTTAATGGCTCCAGTAATGAAATCACATGGGTCTCGTACTACTGGACGGCTGAATGATTAGTTTAAATTCCTCCCCTTTAACAACCTGGAAGCCCTTCATTTAAAATTTGCTTTTCTTAAACGCAGCCATAATATTATTAAATTATGGAGGCCATGTTGCATGAGAGAGAGAGAGAGAGAGAGAGAGAGAGAGAGTGAGAGAGAGAGAAGCAAACTTATAATGACACTTGTCCCGTCTTTCAAAGAAACATTTATTCATTATTTTAAAAAAAACCAATTTATTTGGAGATGGAAAGAGTAAGCTTGGATGGGTTTGTAGCTGCTGTTGAAGAAGACGAGCACTACCGCCGCGAAAAGCGACGCGCCCATTTCGCACTACAATTTGTTAAAACAACACGCGGTGGTCCATTCCTCGCCCCCAGCTTCTCTCTTTAAATATTAATCGTGAGTTTCTTTTTTTACTTTTTATTTTTAAATTTACCTTTCATTCTCTACAACTTGACTGCAACTCTCAAGAATTTTAACATTTCTTGTTTTCTTCCTGTCTCTCTCCCTCTTTAATGGCTTTTACCACCCTTTTCCTTTCCCACCATTGGAGACTAAAAGAATTTATAATTCAGAATTTTGGTTATGGAAAAAAATAAATTAAAGATCTAGTTATCGTTTTTTGACTAAGATAAATCATGTTATTAAAAAAAAAGAAAAAAAAAAAAAGGACCAAGTCGATGATCATGACTTATTGTCTCAGTGTGTTGCGTTTGTTGAGGACAGCAAGACAGAGAGAGTGACATATGATGCATCCTCCTCGAGCGAATGGGGTGGGTTGCAGAGGAAGGAAGGGTCATAGTCTTTTACGTTATACACGTGTACGACCGGTGCGCAACACGACTTGACAACGCAGGTACACATGATAAAAGTCCAAAAATCTACGGTCGGAAACGAAACTGTTACGGCGGGGCCCTCCCTGGTAGAACGTGCATGGGGCAGAATGTGTCGCTCTGGTTTACCTACACTCTATAGGGTGAAACGTCCTAATCATCTTGATTGACTGATCCTGACCGTGGGATCTATTCCGTTTATGAAAAATCACTATCTTGCGGCTATCTTGCGGGGTGGATGTAGGTTATACCAAAAAGGGATAGTCGTTTCTTGCAAAGATATTTTGGATATTTATTTGCACTTTTTAACGAGACTTGGTCCAATTTTATTAGGGAAAACAAAATAAATTATCTACTAAAAAAATTACAAAGAAATTTATGAGATAATGAATCTTTCTATTGCTTGTACCAAACGTAAGGAATCAAGAAGATCATCTTCTCAAGTCAGGTGCTTGGCTTGTGGCTGCGTATCATCATTTTTGTAGCAAATCAGATTGTGATTAGGTTCCTGCTTTTGATTATATATTTTTGTTTAAATAATACTCATGGAATGCCATTATTGACCATAAGTTAAATTAGTCATTGTTTATCTTAAAAGTGATTGGGTACTTTCATTCTCTTAATGTGCTGTTTCTTAAACTATTTCTTTCAAAAATATAATCATCACATGACTGGATTTATTATTTTTAGAGTAACATACAGATAGTAAATTCCAAGTATATCATTTCTGCTTATAATTGAGATCAAGCGGGTTATAAGCCGGTTTCAATGTTACAACAAGTAAAATATGATATTTAGCTAGTGCTGGTGCGTGGAGTAGACTGTAGATAACTCAAAATATTGTCGGCATGTTCCTGTTCTTGGTGTACGTTCAGAGTAATGTACTGGAGATCTTTTGGCCAAAAATGCTAGGCTTACGCATGCTTCTCAAACAAAAGGGTTAAAAATCTGATCATCAGATTTTGTTTTCTCGTCTTCTTCCTCATGACAACAAGGCATTTTGTCTGTTTATTTGTAGGAAACATTATCACATGGACAACCGAAAAACTGGCAGACTTATTTGTATTTTTTGTCGTTGTAACGCTCGATGACTATGTTCTACGAGCTTGTTTTTGACTCGTGGAAATTTAGCTTCTAAAGTTGGGAAAGTTGTAAAGGAATGAGGCTTTCCTGGTCTACGCGATCTAAGCAATGGATTTTCTTTCGGAATTTCTGCATCGAAGATCTAGTTTATCGTGCAGTTCTTGTGGTTCAACTTGGCCAGTTGCATGCATTTGATTGATCCGAATTTGTCTTTTCTAAACAATGGCTCTGAAAAAGTTTCAGTACGTCACGAAAGTTACCACTGTTAGACTGACATAATATGAGAGGTAAAGCCAAATGTTGGATTTGCTCATTTAAATGGTGGAAGAAACCAACCTTCTTTCTTGTTTTACGCAATGAAGGATAAGTATTAGAAATGCTTGGAAGATTATGATTGAAGACGCATGGAATATGGTGGAACAAAGGGAACTTTTCAATCGACAAATAGACGCTGAAAAGGCAACGTAGGGTCGTTGTCAGTCAAGGCATGCATTAAGTAGTTGACGAGGTGGAACCTTGGCTTCCACAGGCTTGGTGCATCCCCACATCAAAGTTTGGCCCCGGTAGCTTTCAGGGAGCGTACGACACTTTGTCACGGCTCAAACCAATGGGAAGGACTGATCAACGTTTGTTCATCGTTATCCAGGGCAAAAACTTTGGAGGGACTCACGATGGAAGATGAGATTCCTTAATGAAAACACTAAAACCTCCTCATTTGGTACAGTGGGGGGGAAGTGAAAGGGAAAGAACATGAACAAATGAAAAAGAAAAGAGACTTTGCTTTTATCATTCTCTGGAAAACAAAATCCAGTCCTTCCAGAATGGACCTGCCATTGTAGCCTTTAGTCACCTCAGCACTTGAAAGCAGATTCCGAGAGAGAGAGAGAGAGAGAAGGAGAGAAGAAGGGAGAGAGATCACTACCCAAGCATCTTGTAGATATGGAAGCTCATAAAAGTGGCTCACTTTTTTCCATCTTCACAAAATCGAAGTTCCTTGGAAAGTATAATGATAAACAACTTTTAAGGAATTGCGGTAAGCACTTTTGTCTTGCAGAAGCCACCTCGGGGTGAGGGATTCAGTAATAATGAAGAACAAAGATATGCTAAAGACTCGACCATTTGGCAGCTTTTGCCATCTTCAAAGTTCAAATTTGTTGGGTGGGTCACTAAATAAAAGCCTAGTTGATAAACGACCACTTTCAGTCCATTAAAAGCCCCAATTGCCCCATCAACACCTTCTAATATCTTCTAAAAGGCTGCAGAAAGCATAGAAAACGAATGCGACCCCACTGCATGGTTAAAAGAATATCTTCAAACGGGATTGTACTCGGTGTTGCGTAGCTCAACAAAATAGGAACCGATTTACAAGAATCATATCCCCCTGTTCAGGAAATAAGAACGTCTGAGATTTCTTAATCATAGGTCATTTGTCAAGCTTTTTTTTCTTTCTGGTAGCCGTTCCATGCATCTCCTACAGTTCCCATTTGTATTACATCCGTAAAAACTAGATACACGTCGCTAGAGCGAATCTGCGAGTCCAATCTTTCCGTTGTCTTGGACTTTATTATATGCTGCCTTAAAGATCCTGAAAATCTCCCGAAGTGGTTTCTATATCGGAGCTTCGATTTCCATGTTTGCAAGGAGAAACTGGAAAGCTAAGTTGTAGCCTGTTAATAAGTTTAGTGAATGGATAAACAAGTATTGGGGAACAAGGTTTGTCTAATTCACGTGGCGTCGACCCTCCCTGTGTCTTGACTCTTGAAGAAGGTACACAAAATAAATAAGATCACAAACAAGAAAGAAAAGATAATACGTAAAAAGTATAAAAAGAAGTGGGCAAAAGCCAGAAACCCAGTAAGCATCCAAGGCAAATGGCCGAAGAAAAGTAATAAAAGGAAGAGCCAAAAAAGCTGATGTGAGGTGGAAAATGGGCATGGGTGTCCGTGTGCAAGAAAGGCGAGGGTTTTATGATCAGACAAGCTTTTACTTCTCTCTCTCTCTCTCTCTCTCCTTGCTTTCTTAACTTTTAGAGATGCTTGCCCACCATATCTACCCAACTCGTTCTTTAAGTTTCCTTCCATTTTTTATGTTTTTTTTTTTTTTTTTTAATCTCTCTTTATGTCTTTATCTTTCTCATTTTTCGTAGTCAGCTTCGAAACAACGCATTCCTTGCATTCCACACATTTTCTTTTATGCCAAGAACTATAAAGTAAGCCCCCATATGATTGAGAGAAGCCTCTCATGGTAGGCCCTTCTTCTAACATACGAAAATACTTTGATTGGTCTTCGTCTTCCTCTTCATGCTCACGACTCTCTCTCTCTCTCTCTCTCTCTCTCTCTCTCTCTCTCTACATATGATCAGGTGGGCTTTCGGCTCCACAAGACTTAAGCATAGGTGAGCTGGGTGGCCTCCAGTTGAGGGCCCTATTTCTTTTTATCCCATTTTCTATCATCTCTCCAGCTTGCACTATCTCCATCTTTTTTCTCAACGCGTACATCTGCACCCTAGGTCAACCCAACACACACTTCCCATGTCTCATTCACACTTTCCTTTTCTTTCTTACTTTCTCTCTAAAACTTTTAAATTTTTCTCAAATAGACAGGCTGTGTTAATTTTCTTTGTTTCTCAAACCTTGTTCTTTCGTAGATGATCTGACAACAACCAAACTTGACACAACTTTTGTGTTTGCTTCCATGATTGATGGGAGCATGTACTAATATGCATGTAGTATATCAAAGTCTCATTTTATAATTACAAGTTTTTTGGCTTAAAATCTGGATTGTGGCAAGTTTCATTTCTGTTTGATATCGACCACTTTTATTCATTGCCTCCAATAAAATGAAATGGCACCAAAAAATATCTTTGATGTTAGGATCATCCGGATCTTCTAAGAAACACAAATGGTGTCTTCTTGACTTAAGACATGGGAAGACAAAAGAAATGCCACTAACAAGCCAACAATATGCGAACAATTGGTGATTGTCGTACACAAAATTATCTGTCTTGGGTTGCCGAATGTCATTGTTGGATACAAAAAGACACATACTTGAGGTCAAAGAAACAAGTTTAGACGGGCAAATCCTCTCAAAAATCAAAAGGTAACAGCTCCTTTGGGCCATGTCTTTTGGGGGTCGTTGCCCAGAAAAATAATTGGTGACAGCTTTCTTCAATTATTTTAGATCTTTCGGTCATACGATAAGAGATTGACTTTCTTGTTTCATTGTAGTTCACATGGCACAAAAGTTGACTAGTACATCCAATTCGTCTATTCGTCTATTCGTCTTTTCTTCTTTTCGTCTAGCCATGAAAACTAAGTTAAATGTGATGGTTGGTGGGATTTTAAGGGCCTTGCCCTAGTGGACCTCTCTTTGTCTATCTGGATTGAGGTTGACATAGTGCAATTTGAACCAAAATCACTTTCAATCAATAACATTTGAGTACTTTGGGGGTCAAACAACTAGTTAAGCCAAGTGATTCATTAAAAAAGTGCGAATAGGAAGTTGACCAAAACCAACTTAATGCAAGGAAAAAATAAAGAAATCCCACGACCTAAATCAATTGCTTGGTTGTTTCATTATGCTAAGCCTTAGAGTGGACCAAATGGTGGGCAACTTCGAGGCTTTGTCACAACCACTAAAACCATAACGATAGGACCACTAACGTTGTTGGGAAGATCACAAATGATAGTATTCTAAGACTCACGAAAGCAGAGTAATGAAGAACAAACCAATTGGTATGGCATCAACATGCAGCGCACTTTGTTGAAATCTCATACGTATATGGTGGCACACTTTTAGTGGTGTAGATGATCTTAGAGGAAGACACTGGATCAACAAAATTGTATGGCTTTGAAGCCATGTGATATGTTCCAAAACCTTATCACCACGGGAAAATTTTGCTCACAAATTTCATTGTGTAATGATCTTAGAGAGGGGTTGGTTGAAGAATACCAATATTGTGGTTGGTGTTTATATATAGTTGAATTGCATTTCATCCTGGCTGCATGAAAAACCGGCGGCATCAGCAAACCAGCCCAAACAGGCAATTTACGATCTAATTCTACTTGACTTATATCCATGATTTCCTAAATCTAAGTCCTTTCACCTCTTGGGACCAAACTCTTTACCCAATTCTTATGCCTATCGAAACTTATACGCGAACCTTTCATCCCACCTTTTCTGCACATTCCCAGCTTTCCCATAGGCCCATATACCACACAACTCCCCTCCTCTTCACCTGACCAGTCCATTCTCTGTCTTCCCCACACTTGGTCCATCTCCACTCTCCACTCCAATGGACCACCTCTTTCTATCCCCTCTTTCCATCTGGTCAATTTTTTACCTTACTTTTTACCCCCGGCAAGCCAACCCAACTAGACCACAATTTCCTACCATGACAAGCCAAAAAGCCAATCTAAAAAGAAAGGTACTTAATAATGGGGTTAGCGGCATTATAGAGTCGGCAACCAGTGATAATCCACTCTTATCATGATCCCCTGAAAGGATTATAGTCGGCATTTTGAAGGTCAAAATACAGCTCCCAATAACTTGGCCTCATCTCAACACGTCAAGCTAGGAAAAGACCTACTGTTCCCGGGTTAATTTCTTCTTCAAAGTCTTCCCCCGTCGGTTACGCAAGAAAAAGGGGTTCACTCCATGCATCTAAATTCCAAGAGTCGATTCAATGAAGTCTATTCATTATTAGCTGACAAACCCCTTTTTTGTTTTTTTGGTTGTGCTAGTTTCATTTCCAAAATGTCAGTTCATTCACCTCCCACCTTGGTATTTATGCGAAGCTAAAATGACATCTTAAAAATAAAGATCTCTTGAAGCAAGGTAGTTGCTACATCACAAGTGATGACAAAGGCTTAACTATATGATAAAGGATTTCCGGAGCCCACAGCAGAACTCATAGAAATCTAATCTATGATAATCTAAGACCCACCAACGTATTGACTTCTTAATCATTACATAGTCGATAGGATCATGCACTCTTCTGGCATCCAACTTTATTCTTGATTCATGGTTATCCTTATCAATATAATAACTTTACTTCTCTCTTCTTACTTCAAGATCACCTTTTTTCTGTCGAAAGAGATTTTTTGCTCTCCCGACTCTAGAGATGTTTAATTTCTATAGGGGATATCTGAAGCATGCATTATATTCTAGAAGTGCAGATCTCCAGTATCCCCAAACGAGATCAGTGTTGACAATTAGTTCCTCTTGGATCTAGAAAGGCATCCTTAAATCCAAACACCTCCTCAAAACCTTGGAGTCTGTCGAGGAACATGCCACTTGCTCTTTTCTTCAAGACAAATCTTTGAAGTGTCTTTTGACCGTCGTAGCTGTCGAGGCAGCATCTAGATGCCCATGCAAAACACACCACAGATAAAATTCCTAAAGGATAAAGACCACGAGTCCAGCCAAAAAGCTTACAAAGAGCATCCAATAGCTTGATCCCCAACTGCAAAGCAACTATAACAACTAGAAATAGGAATATACTTGAGTCGACCAACTTCTCTGAGCTAAATAAAATGATCGAATTAGAAAAGAAAAGATCACATCTTGTTTTAATTTAGCAAAACTTAATATTTTATCCATTCTTAAGTTGTTTATTTCTTTGTTGGGTTTTATGCAGTCCTTAATCCTAATCTCAGGTTAAAGAGTGCCAATTCAACGGCCCAACCATCAATTTGGTTCACTTTTCCCATTACTTCGGGCTGTTAACCGGAAAGCATTGCACAGAGTAAAACAGCCTACAAATATATTTGTAATGGCTCTTGAAACAGACATCAAAGTGCAGTAAGATTCCGAAGTTGAATTATCAATACTGTAAGCGGATCGAATCAACTATATCTGAGCAAATATAACTGCAGTCCTTAAATTCATTAATCAGAGATGATCATTTTTTAATACAGCTCTGGTCAATAGGGTTAAATATGAATATATGAACCCATAAACCTTTAAAGCTTAATAGACAGCACCTAAAAGAATATGAAACTGGAACCAACAAGTTGAGCCTTAATTCCTCTAATCAATGCACGTGATGAAAGATTTTACACTAATTGACCAGCAATCTTAAAATTCTACTCATCTTACCCTCTGTAGAATTACAGCAAGAGCGACAATATAGGATTTTGAAGAAAAAATGACTAAACTTGAAACTCGGATTTCAAGACTGAATGGAGGAGACCAGATCTAACAATTATTTTATAACAAAGTATAAAAACTATATATCAAAACTCACAAGCCGGCTTTGGCGTTACAAGGATGGCTAATATTAGTACAGCCAAAATGGCACTGTTGCAGAGAGCCGCATGAATATACTCGACAATTCAGCCCACAGCCTCTTGTTTGCCTGAAGCCACCTCATGCACTTTGAAAAGAAGTTTATAAAGTGTGCTTTGAACTCCCACTTATTTGTGGATATGAAACACGGTATACCAGCCAATATATCTCAATCTCTTCTGGAATCACTCAAGTCCTACATGCTTGTGCATGTTCAGAACCAATCCTTGTGTTTGTCCTGGCTCTTAAAAGAAAGGAGAAGAACCAGTTCCTTGCAATTTCACTTGGCATGGATCAGGATTTGTATCAGACTCCATAAAGTGGCAAAAAGATTTTGACAAAAGAGTATGCAAGTGCCCCCGTGAATATGTAACTGTCCACTCTGTCTAGTATACCCCCTGCATTAACATCTCAATCAATAAACAAAAATGGAAAGCAATCAAAAACTTCAGGGCTCAGCAATAGTGCAGATAAAATGCCTTTCCGAAGCTCTTAAGGTAAACACGGCAGAATGTTTCAAAAAATACAAGTGTTTTTTCACCCTCAAGTTGAAGGTAAAATTTTTCATTAAGACAGTCTCAAACTACCAAACTGAATTACAAATCCGAATTGGACTTGATGTTCCAAAAAATGAGTCAGAGAACTGGAGACTATCTCTCATGGAGACGCATAATTTAGACAATCAACATCAAGCAAAACAATTAACTTTACATAGTACTTTACATATTAACCATTCCTAAGTTCTTTCCTCCAGCATCTCGCACATGCAGCACATCCCGAGATGTAAAAGCCAAAACAAAAAAGGGATCAACATTTTTGTTCCAAAGGCATCATAGATGATATCACAGTGTTCAAGAAAAAGGTAAGGAAGAATATTTCACTGCTTCATTGTCTGTATAGCCATAACACTTAAACACACTATTTTCCCCTTCCATTTTGTTCTTTATATTCTATGACGAACATTATATAGTAAGTTGATTAAAGTGGACCGAGGAAGAAAATTTTATTGAGCAACATGAGTATTATTTAGTCTGATGCAGGAGCAGCAAGGAGTAAAGAGAAGGAAAAAGAGTAGATAAATTCTAGGAATTGTTTTACTTATATTTATTGAGTAAAGGAAATATATGTAGTCTATTGAGGTACTAGGTAATGTAGTAAACTCCAGAACAGAATACTATGTTTATTAATCAGGTTTGGGGGTTCTTGAATTATAAGTTCAAGCAAAGTTTTAAGGTCGTGCCTTGCTAACAAGGGGACTGATAAGAAGACATAGATAGCTTTTCAGATTTTCATGGTATATGAATGAATGATCAATGTTTAATCTTACGCATTAGTAACATGGGGACCAATTATAAGAGACTGTCATAATTGGCATGTGAAATTACACTCATGATGACAATAACAAACAGTCAAATTGGTTGCATACAGCATATCAATAAGACCCTAAACCAACAACACAATTATTGAAATATCACAAAAAACTGCATTTGTGAAATTTATTTCAAATAAACAAACTTTCAATTTTCCCATCGTGAGATCCAAATATAAATTCAAAGTCTTATCAAAATTTAAGGTCATCAGTGCCAGATAATTACCATGTCCAGGAATTAGAGATCCAGAGTCCTTGACACCCGCATCACGTTTGATCATTGATTCAGTAAGATCACCAAAAATGGAACCAAAGAAATTCAGAAATCCAAAAGCAATTGCACTGAACACAACGAGGAAGATTAGTCAAATATGAGTAAAACATTTCCAAATTACAAATACAATGAAATCACCAATTGGTTGAAATAAACATGTTAATTTAAAGAGCATGAAATAAAATCAATGAAAAGGGAGAGAAACACTTTGGAAGAGGAGAAAGGGAAAGGAAGGGGGGAAGGAAAAAGAAAAAGGGGGAGGGGGTTTGGGTTTGCAGGGCAGTGGACCGAACAGGGATGCTACGTATCTGTTTGTGATCTTCATGTTGCATATATATATATATATATGAACCGTAAACTGTCATGCAAAGAAAACTAACAAAACTAGAAACCAGAAAGATAATCTAAAAACTACCAAAACTAGAAAACCAGAAAGATAATCTAAAACTACCAAAACTAGAAAACCGGAAAGATAATCTAACAAATCAAACTTCCAGCCCAGGACCTCTCTCAAGTAGTACCAGCACTTGATCCTCCCAGCAACGTAAGTACAACGAACAAATGGAATATTTGATCCTAACCTTCTATCCTGATCCAGACTGAGGATATAACCAGATTCACAAATATTCCTAATTTCACTCTTACAACAATAAAACTCAAAGTATTATCCACTAAATTGAAGTTTGGATCTTTCCAGGCAGTGGATATTGTGCACGATTTTGCTATTGCTGCAAATTCATGAGGGTGACATTTTCTACCAGATTTTAGAAGCACACAATAAAGCAAGAAGTCTGTAAAATTAAATTGTCAACATGTTTGTAACTTAAAGTCACAGATATAAGATGTCTATAAAATTGAATCATGAACATTCATGACTTAGAATTGTGTTAGTATCTTGACAAACGTTGATTTCCAAGGCTAAAAAGCAAGTAAAATTACATGTTATTTCCAGCCATCCTAGTGCTCTTTGACTTCAGAATCAAGAGAAAAATATTAACCATTATTGTGGATGGGTGTGTGAGCAAGGAAGAGGGAAACCATTACTTCGTAATCAAGGAAATAGTCTTTCCAATGAATTCTAGAATTTAAAAATAAGTACCCTAACAAAGATGTTGGCCAGGAAAAAATCTTTGATAATATGACAGAGGTAGCCACACAACCACCCAAGCCTGCGATGGTTCCCTCCCATGTCTTCTTGGGACTGACACTTGTAAGCGGTGTCCTACCAAATGCCTGCATTGAAGTACTAAAACTGTCAATGTCTCCCATGGTTATGGTGCAACAGACATTATGTAGTAAAGAAATCCTCTGAACTGTCCTAAGGGTAATTATAAATGAATCCTACAGCAAAACCGAAACAAAAGCTTGAACTTGACCAGTTATCAGCATCCAGCCACCAAAGGCCTTGTGCAAAGAAATCTGCCGACTTAATTATCAGGACTATTTTGTCTCAACACTAAAAGTTCAGGAAAACATGTACTTCCAAAGCTTAGGAAGGAAGACTAATAATTTCCATGCCAATTGATATATAAGGCAGGATAACATATCATCTCTAAGCAACTCTCCGTTCTCAACATCAATGGACAAAAACCACAGTAATAGAACTTTGGCTGTTTGAATGAACTGGATAACTGAATGATAATCAAGGCAAGATTTCAAAGAACTTCCGTTATAATAGTTTACCTATGATGAAAACTACAAGACGATTTATTATCAACAATCTTCTTCATAGACACATTAAGGAACAAATGAGAAGGAGAGGGAAAGGGATACATACAGATGGGGTTGTCTATGTAGTGTGTGTGCACGCAGGTGTGCAATTGCATGGGCATGGCAAGAGAAAGAGAAAGGATCTAGCCCTCTGTTCTTAGAGCTTGATGTTTATTTTCTTGTTAATGGCATCAGTCCAGGTGAAGACAAAAGGCCAATCTATAGAGAGTTAATTGCTCTGTGTCGGAGAAGAGGAATATTATTTCCCGAGATATATGACTGAAAGTTTGGGAGCAAAGCAAGCCAAAAATGGTACAAACCTCCCACAAGCATTTGCATGAATCTTAAAATAACTTTCATTACCAAAAAAAAAATGGTTTTATATGTAGCTCATTTTTTATTGATCATCTAAGGAATTCATAATTGCAGCATTAACAGAATCACTCTCTGACTTTCTCTAGTCAGAGTCCACCACATGCCCTTTAAAAGTTAATGGCAACATATCATTTGCATCAGCCAACACCTTCAAAAAATCTAGCATTCTGAACCCTCAAGGACAGCAGCAATGAGAATCACCATATCTATTAATCATGCTTAAGAAAGACATGTAATAATCATATTTGTCTTGCAAATACCTTGCCACCCAGAAAAGCATATGTATCAGCAGCTATTATGCTACTAATAGAAATCAATGTTGCCACAAGACCTACTGTCCAATGAGTTTGACCTCCAAGAAGAATGGGCCAAGAGGCTCCTATTCCTGCCAAAGAAAAAGTGATCAGGAAACAGAGCCTGAAAGAAAACACCAGGAAGGACATACATATACAGAGAGTTAGGTGAACAAAGGAGGTAGAGAAAAGGTTTAATTGTGGGCTTTCACCCCAAAAGAAAAAAAAAAAAATGGTAAAGGAGCTATGCATATACACATCAAATTTTTTATCAGCACAGGAATATCAACTCCCACAACCGAAATGGATTTTCTTTTCTCTTCATAATTTTGTGAAGATACTAGGGCATCACAGCCATGCACGTGTTAGGTCTTCAAATTTGGCGTATAGCCAGTGTCAAGCCTTGAGAAAAAAGGATTGTTGTGACAAGTTGAACAGTATCATATTTTGTAATTTTATACAGTTAGATCCTCTACAAATATGAATTCAGGCATTCCCTAATTGACTTGCACATCAGACCCTGCTGCAGAGGAAAGAGGAAATGAATAGTTAGGGAAACAATAAAAAAAAATGCGTTTAAGAGACTACACAGGTAAATTAAAAAAAAAAAATCTAGAGAATTCTAAAAGGTAGGTGTGTTTAAAAGATGTGGGATAGCGGGAGGATAGGAATACAAATAGGGAAATATGAATGCAGGTAGAAGTCTTAAATGGAAGAAGAGATTGAAAAAAGATGAAGAAGCCATCCATGCATTTTCCAATTGAAGTCATAGGGCACTTGGAGAACTTAATAACTCCATTGAGAATAGCATTATAGGACAGCAAGAACAACTGGGTTTTCTGAGGTAAAGAACAATTCAAGTAGAATTAAAGCAGGAAATATTTGGGGGATCATGGATTTCTACCTAAAATTGAAAGAAGATCTTGGTGTAAATAGTCGACCAATCTCTTAAATAAGATCTTCCAGTACTGAAAAAATGCCTAATGAATTTAGGAAAACCACTTTTAATACAACTCAGGAAAATGTTTGAGGCCATGGCCACATCATGAATTTTTCTACCTGTCAAACTGGCATTTCACTGGCCAGTCATCCCATTAATTCTTTTATCCAAATATCCACCAGACTATGGTGGGGTAAATAATTAGATTCTTTCTTTCAATTTCGATTGATTAACTAACCATCTATAAAGTGAAATTTCTCTACTATTTTCTTCTAGTGTAGATTGTTGACCACGTCAATTGACCCATTTTAATTTACAAGAAAATATCTGAACTCACATAAATTCACATACCACTAAGCTCATTGGTTAAACCACGAAACTAGAATAAAAATTGATTGAACACAAGTTAAACTACGAAACTGTGTGTCTTGATAAGTAAATCATTTCTTTGTTGATTCAGACATGAACATTTTTTACTTTTTTCTTTTCTTTTTAATACTACAATGCACGCACTTAACTCACATATAGAATGTCAAACTCCAAATCTCATGGTTGGATTCCCTATTAACTCACCATTGATCTAGCTAGCTAAGCGACAACATTTTTTAACTGTGGTTCTAGGTATTCCTTCAATCAACCACACCAAAAAATCAAGTTAAGTTTTTTATTGTTCAAATGGATCCTGCAGTAATAAGTTCAGCTAAAACTTATTTTACAACTCCAGGACCATCTATTCACAAGCAACATGGAGAAGTCCTTAATGAATGAGGTATACTAGTCACTTCTGTGCGTGAAAATTTGAGATCTAGAGATATAAGCAAGGCCTCCCATAAGTGGGAACAAGTGTTAAAAGCTCATGCAATTGATTTAACATCAATGAACCTAGAAAAAGAGGTTTGAGGTTTGAATGGGCATATACTTAAACTTCTTAGAATTCCTAGGGGAGTCCTGATTTGTATTCAGCTAAAATATAGAGCAAAGTCATAACTCCATAGTCAACAAAATCCACAAGCTTTATCAATCTCAGGGTTCAAGATTCATAACCAACTTATAGAGATCATTTTAAATCAAATAACACCTAACTGTGGGTTCCAAGATATAGAATCTCTAATGTTTTTCACCTATGGAACCATTTGAATTGTTGCATGGCAAAGTGAGCAGTGTTAACTTTGGAAGAAGCAATCAGTTAATGCCATCATATTGAGAAGAACAAAAGCATCTCTAAATACTCAAAGTTTCATATCAGAAGCAAGTTCCAAGAAATACAACAAAAATTGGCAAATATCTTTAAATAGCTTTTAACAGTTCAGACAAAGCATATAATCAGATAACTAGACAGGTAATAAAGTGGGATTCTGAAAAGAGAAAAGAGTCAATCGAGATTTTCATTGACAGAGCCATAGTAACTACAAAAAGGATCAATTTGGTCTTTTGCTAAGATGATATAACAGGAAGGTTACTTTCTTACTAAGGCATGTAGCACAGAAATACTACAAAACGGGCAGATATCTACATAGCTTTTAACCATTCAGTAGAGCTAATGAGGTGAGTTCAGAAAGGGAAAGAGTTGATTAAGAATTTGTATTGACACAGCTATAGCTAGTGTAAAAAGCAAGTGGAAGTATCACAAGGAAGCTTCCTCCTAGAATATGTAGATCAATGTCAAGTCAAATGCATCTGGTAAGGAAGAGCTTATTAGATCAATTTAGAATGATATCCTTTGGTTCATGCCTTTTCGCTAATGTATAGTGTTAGTTGATGAACAATAGCAACTTCAATCCAAGTTTGAAGAGATACTTTAGAATTCAAAGGTTTAAGTTAAATGAGACTAAAAAGCAAATATATTTAGTATGACAAGGATAAGATTTTGCAAAAATAAAGCTTCCTATATTTATGGCCCTCACAATCCAAAGGAAGTAATTGATTATTTTAAAATATGGACATCTTATTAGGAGACTACATAAGGACAACATACAGAAACAACTCATTAGGATATCTCAGAACTCTGGAGAGATTAAAGCTTTACTGAATTGAGAATTCTAGTTTATCACATCTGACAGCTAATAACACGAATAACAAAGAAATCTGATCTCAGTAATGGATGACAACAACCAAGCCCTAGGAAAACTGTGCTCTATGCTCTCAGTAACTGTCCTAGACTTTATAAGAGAGACTCCAACAACATGGTTATCATACAACACCTAGAGGGGGAAAAGTGCCAGAAATAAAACAGAAAAGCTTAAGCAAACCATAACAAGGGATGCACTGTCTTGAGCAACCAAAGCTGCTGCGAAGCCAAACTGAACAGAAGCATTGAAGGAACATACGCCATTGACAACATTGTTAAATGCAGATAAAATTAGGAAGACATCACGGCAATAACGTCCAGGGTAATTAACTGAAATATGTCATTGTCATAAGTTCAATAAGACATTGGAAGATTTCAAAGAGTGCTCCAATGGCTCATGTGATAGAACCCCTTTTTTTTAAAAATAAAATCAGTAGCTTCCATCACCTCTCAGAAAAGGCAGCACCCAAGCAATATCGCAACTAGAGGTGTGACATCTTGCACTTATTAAGGTCTTCTAACCCATGTATAATTCCTTACAGAAAACAATCCTTTAATCACACTGCTACAGAGGAGTGTACCATGCTGCAGCAATTAGAAAGAAAAAGGGGCATCTAATCCATAGAACTGAATCAACTAAAAGACTACTAATACTCCGCAAGTATGCATAAAGCCTCCCCCCAACTCATGTTCTAAAGGAACTCTTTTTTACAGTACTCAACTCTACTTTAACTTGAGAAACAGAAAAACAGAAATGGTGATTATATGGCTGCAAGCAAAGATATGCGGAAAAAGGCAGATTAAACATCCCACACTACAAAAAGAAGCACTAGAACATAATGAAATTTATACCAACTTCAACACAGCTATAACCTGCTGACTAGATAGCTCAGTTGATGTATGTATAAATACCATATACTTGAGTAGTCATGCATGCATTATGAAAGAGTAGATGAGAAGTACACGTTAAAACAACCAACAATTATTCTTACATCTGTCGCTACACCCTTTACATTCCAATTTCGTCAGCTAAACATATTGACATAAACCACGCCTTACAACCCTGCATTAAAAATAATCTCCATGAATATCTGGATATTTGCTAAAATTGCCATTGGTTTTTTGCAATTTGAACGCTTAGGTAAAATACTAATGTTTCATAGAAAGTTCCCCAAGTAAACCTTTTTGGCTTGCTTCCACCTCGAATAATGGAAACTGCAAAGAAAGGTTAAAAAAAGTGGTTTGCATGCCTCATTTACCAAAATTTGTGATACCCAAGAGATGTGTTTTTTTTTTTGTTTTCCTCAACTAAAAGGAAAATGTATCAACAAAGCCGAAGCTTTCATCATACATGATCATCAAGACATCTGAAAGTCCCCTCGTTAATCTTATTTCCCCCCCCCCCCCCCCCCCACACCCCCTTCCTTCTATGGTTTTTAAGTCACTGTCCTCACTTCCCTTTCTACTCTTCTCCCTGTTCCTAAAGGTAGCTAAATGAAGAAGATCCATGAAAGAGAAAGAGAAAATTAGAGAAAGGGACTGAAAGAGAGCGTGGTTAAATCCTCTTTACCTAGCTGTACCTAAAACCTAGCCAATTAGCAAACAGATCCATAAAATAAAAAGAAGTACAGAAAAAAAAGAAAGAAAAAAAAAAGTAAAGAGAATAGAAGGTGTGATTGAAGCATGAACAAGAAAGGAAAGACAAAGGGAAACGAAATTTGTCTTGCAAAAGGGACATTCTTTTCTATCATTTCTTATTTAATCTTTTAGTCTTTTGGAAGAGTAGCTTAAGGTGAGGACCCAAATAAGCAAACAGGTACAACTAAAGTACTCAACTTTTTGAACTTCCTACAAAAAAATAAAAACCCCAAAAACGTTAAGAAGTCCCCCACCTCACCCAAGGTGTAAAAAAATATAAATAGATCATCTAGGTCAGTGTCAACTTTGTTCTCATAAAGAAAAACCTTCTTCCATAAATTTGGATCAATATTGATGGCAGATCCTCCTTTTATGCATAGTCACCAAGTAATACAGCATTAGAAGAAGAAAGGAACAAAAAAATGCCAGTAATACATAGTCACTGAGTAATCAAACAGATAAGCATAAATGCCAGTTTCTTACTAGTGTTTACAGCTGGAGCTGCTAACCCACATCGAAGTTTGACCCAGAAACAAGGAAGATAGCCACAATAAAATAGTCCAAACACAGCACTGCTCAGTTGTGCAAAACGAGGATTTCCTCTCTGTAAAAGCAATGCCATAGCAACGACAAAGGCAGCAAAGGTCACAGAAACGTCAATATTACCAAAGTACCTAGCCACATATGAGAAATGCTCATCAGAAATATATATCAATGACCTTTACAAACTGATAAAAATGAAGAAAGAAAGAAATAAAGAAAGAACTTAGAAAACATGATTTAGGAAGTTTCAATTTTTGTACCAGTCTTCCAACCAAAAACAAAGATATCTTGCGAGAAAGACCTCATCAACTTCCAATTTAAAGTTAATTTGAAAGGCAAGAGAAAAACATTATGCAGCTTGCAAACAAATATATTCCATGCCAGAGATCAGCAAGTAGCATATCTGCCAACAGATCATTACTGATTTGCATTTTAATAAAGATTTCTGTAATTATTGTAGTTGAAAGACAGCTGCACCTGAAAGACTTTTCAGACTTCAAAGGAAAGTGCAAAGGGTTAGATGGAAAGCCCCTCAGATGAGAATCCATTCCATCATAAACGGCATGAACAACAGGCATAGTAGTTTCTCCACTACAGTCACCAATTTTCGACCAGCATGATTTCCCTAAGTTTCATTGTTCCTATTTTTATTGATTACACGCATAGCTTACAATTACAAAAACTAAAAGACAACAGCATATGAAATGAAAGTATCTCAAGTATGAACTCCAACTTTGGCACTATGTACCAAAGAGAAAAATCCATTTCAAAAGATAGTCATAGCTATGCAATTCAGGAAAGAATCCAATGACGAACATGCGACAAGTATGTCACTAAAATTATTTTACAGATGGCACTCCAACAAGAGATAGCAATTGATTATTAATTAGATAGTAGTAATTCTACTATCTAACTACTAAATTTGCATCACAGAAATCAAGAAAAATGGAAGTACAGAATCAACAGAAGCAAGTCACAAAAAGACGTTAACAAGGATGTTTGAAATGAGAAATAAGTTAACAAAGGAGAAATAAGTTGAAGAAAAATTTAGAAACCTCAGATGACTTACAACGTAAGTATAGGCATAACAGCACAAATAATGGAGCATGCCCGTGACAAATATCGAGGTGGAGGAGTCATTCCCGCAGTAATTCCACGACTCCTAACCAACTCAAAATACTCACGAGCACCAACAAAAACAGCGGCTGCCAAGGCCACTGTGAAAACCCATCCTCCAGCCAATACCACGCCACCAACAGTTATTCCAATGCCAAGTCCAAAGACAATTCTTTTCCTTAACTGACTACCTTTCTCTTGATGCTCGGAGGTTGAATCCTCCTCTGCTGATGATCTTTGCCCTTCATTGACTTCCTACAATTAACACCTTGCAGTTATTCCACTAAACAACAAGTGCATGATAACAAAACACATAACTACTTCAAACTTTCAAAATCATTCACGAACTCCAATTCTTCCAAGCTTTTCCATATTATTCTATGTGACAAATACTTCCACATCCACGTAACAACTATTTCATTAATGTCACCAAACCCTAACGTGCTTTGCACCACGTCTTCCAAAATTTCCTGCATACCATGAACATCTTAGGAAATCCTTTTTCTTTCATTCCTCCTCAATAGCTACAAAAAAATTCAAACCTCTCTAGATTTTAAATCATGCATTCTTTTCTCAGCCTTCTTTTATAAGTTAACTTTTTACTTAAATTCACGCAAATTCACGTACATATTAAGTTAACTTCAAAAGTTCCAATTGCAGGGTTTCTAAATACCTGTTTGGTATTTTCCTCATCAAGCCGGTCTGGCTCGGCTCGAGCAACGGCGGTTATGACACGGCGGTGAGCGGAGACGCGGTTTGCACCAAGCCGGAGCAGCGTGTGGCGTACTAAACTAAGATGGCAAGCTCTGAAGACGGGTTGCGGGCGAATATGGGCTTTTAACAGCGGTGGACGGCACGGGCAGGCACGTAGAGAAGAAGATAGGGGCGAAGGAAGAAGCCCGCGCCGTCCGGTTCCCAAAAACGACGTCGTCGCCATGGAACACGAGTTGCCTTGATATTGAACCCGCAGTTTTCACATTGGCGGAGGGAGCGAGAACGAAGCAATTTTGTTCATCTTTTTGGTTTTAAGTTTTTTGGGGTTTTGGGTGAGGAAGCAAGTGGGGAGGGAAAATCTTCAGAGAGGACGGAGCTGCGGATTTCAAGAAAAAGGTTGTGCCACGTATGACATAGTATATGCGATCACTTCTTTTACGTTTTTTATTTATTTTTATTTTCTCTTTCCCTCCGCACGTCCGCCGTTGGCATTGTTATGTCCTGACGTTTCTAGTTAAAAAGTAGAGGTAAAATCTAATTAATGATTAATTTATTTAAATATTAAGGTTTTACCACAAAATCCAAATAATAAGATTTGGGTAAACTTTCTAACAACATTATCATCATAATGGAAACTCTTATCTATAAAGTAAAAAGTCTAAAAAATTACTTATTGTCGCTTAATCAATTAATTTAGTAGTAAGTTAATAGGAATTGAGACTCGTTTTGATATGCGTTGTAATATTTAAAAAAAAAATCTTATCATTATTAAGTTATTAAGTGTTCTCGTCAAAATTCATTTCTAATTCTTCTTTTTTACTCTTAATTAGTAAAAACTTCAATATAAAATATAGAAATTCATTCGTGTAAATGGACGACTTGTTCTAGTCTAGAGCACTTAAAATGGAAGCCTTTGTCGAAAGTATACGAGGAAGTGGGTGAACCGCAACGACGCCCATTAAACGAGAATGCCTAAACGAAACCCTGAAGAGAGTGAGGAGTACGCGGGAGACTCTGGCTCAGAAGGAGACGTCCGGGTACAAACGCCACGGAAGGGCGTGACGGAGTATGAGAAACAGAGGCTCTCGAGAATTGCGGAGAACAGGTTGAGAATAGAGGCATTGGGCCTGCCAAAGATTGCTTCTTCTTTGCGGGCTTCGGCTCAAAAGGTGAGCAAAGAGACGAAGAAGAAGAAGAAGAAGAAGGGGAAAGTGAAGATCAACGACGATGATGATGAGGATTATCAGCCTGATGAGGTGAAGGAGAGACCGAGTTCTTCAAGCGGAGAGGAAGAGGACGGTGATGATGACTATTTATGTCCAAAATCTTCTGGCTCAAGTAGAAAAAAGGTCTTTCTTTAATCTCTCTGCGCTGTTCCTCTGTGAAATTTACTCTGAATTTCTCCCTTATGTTCCAATTTTCCACCTCATTTATCTCGCAACTATTTTGTTCTTTATATCTGTGAAAAGCAGTTACGAGGAGCTCCTGCAATGAAAAAGGGAGGGCCTTGGATACTTCCAATAGATACTTTTTAACCATGAATGCTATTATAAACATATGCCCAGTTTGGTGTCTATTTTACATATACGGCTGTATTTATTTATATGCGTTTTTTGTTTGTTATGAAAAATGGAAGAAGCTAACATAGAAGTGACAGAACAATACTGATAAGCTTAGTAATAGACGATAAGATTTGTGAAAGGAAGTTGAAAATGGTTCCCGGGAATTGCATTTTCGTGAAGGCGTTAATCAAGCTTTAGAGTGATACATGTTTCGGTAACCCCGTAGAGTAAAGAAGAAACCCATTTCAGCTGGCCTTTACAGGGAAAGTACTTAGTTTCAAAGTTTTTCTTTCAATGAATTAGTGTAGGAGTTAGTTTCACTTCTCTAATTGGTGGCGCTTATTTTCAGTAATTATCGAAGTTGCACGCACTCTGTTGTCACCTAATTGTTGAATACTACACCCTTCCCTTTACTTTTTCTCCAGGTGAAGAATAAAGGTTCAGAACCTAAGAAGAAGATTTCTGCTCCAAAGTGTTTGATTGAGTCTGATTACATTGATGATGATGATGCACTGAGGCAGGTAAGTTTCAATTCTTCATTTGTAGATATTCTTTTACTTTGCCAGATTTTGGTTGAATTGCTGTTTCAGTTATGCCGTCAACCAACTGCAGCAAAAGAAGTATTTTAATTCAGTAGTATCCCATATGCAGGCAATTGCGCTGTCTCTACAAGTTTCTCCTGGAGTTTCTGGTGTGGCACATGCCGAGCCTTCAAAATGCTCTGAAGCTGATTTAATCAATGCTACACATAACAAAAGTAAAGGAAATACTTGCATTCAGGAAGATACAGGACGGAGAAAGAGAAAAAAATCGGTTTGTTTTGGGCTTCAAATTAGTATACTGTGCAGAGGTCTTTTACCTCTTCTTCCTGTTACTGTCTTACGGTGGTTTGCTTTTAATTTCCGGTGAGCAGTTTGCTAGTCGGCTGCAAATCACTGAAGACGAACTGGTTGTGCACTTCTTCCAGTTTGATGGTAATATCTGTCACTGCTGTGTTTTGTTTAAGTTCTGAATAATCCACGCATGTGCGTTAGGTTTGCATCAGAATAGGTTGAGTGTGACATTGTTTTCATTATTGAAATTGGAACTTATTTCATTCAATTTGACAAACTGGTGTAAAACTTTACCAGCCAAGAAAGGGCAATATCCCTTTTCTTGGTATTGCTTTGTTCTTCTTGAAGATTTTTTGATCATTGATGAGAGCAGTATTGGCATACAGCTGAATGGAAGGGAGGCATAACTACGAGGGATATACAAAGAGTAGCAACTGCTCATGATTTTATGTGGACTGAAAAGGAGTTGGCTGATATGATTCGATGCTTTGATGGTGATGGAGATGGGAAGGTCAGTTCTTGTCGCATTTGATCTTTCTTTCTTTAGTTAATGTATTTGAAACATAGAGTTAAGCAATTTCCATTTCGTCAGTGTTAGATAATAAGCAAGAGAATTACGTTAAAAAGGGCAGAGAAGTAGTTGAAACTTGTTGACTCACATGCAAATTGGGACTCTTTATTTGGCACATTTTTGAGAGCTTCTAGATAGAAGCCCAATGTGGTTGCTAATCTGGTGCATGGAAAATAAAAAGAAAGAAACAAAGTCATTTGTTACGGCTATACAAACTTGACCTGACTTTTTAAAGAAGAAAATTATTTATAATTTTTTGGATGTTTCCGAGAAGAAAAAAATCTCAGTACTTTGGAAACATAACAATAAAGTAAAAAGGTAAACAAATCAAGCAATTGCACTTTTTTCTCTTCTAAAATAGTTGTACAACTATCTCTTCACGTTCATTGGGATAATTGGAGCTACCTCTTCTTTTCCATAGTTGCAGTCACCTCCTCTCCTTCACTGTGATGACTGCAACCATCTCTTCCTTTTTGTTGAAGATGGTCTTACGGCCATCCTCTTTTGCTTTTTTTTTTTTTTTTTCGGTTGTTTCATTGAGAGTAATTATGTTATCGCCTCTGTTATTTTATAGTGGCAATTGATAACCCCTTTTCTTCCTTATGTGAGTGATTGTATGATCAACTTTCTTCTGTTAAGAGTGGTTACACAACACTCTTTATCTTTGTTTGAGGGTAGACGTGCGATCACTCCATTTCTTCCATAGGAGATGATCATGCAGTTACTTTTAGCTTGTTTCTGCCCCACTATTACAAGTAGCTGCCATGGCTATTTCTCTCCATTTTTTATTTTCTTCAATTTGTCATACGTAAAAGTTATGCTTCAGACATTCAATAAGTATGTATCTTTTTGAAGTGTTCTCATAACCTAGTGAGTTTTTTTTTTTTTCCCCTCACTTTAAATGTTTTGTATTTTATTTTTCAAAATAAACAAAAAAAAAATTCTTTAGTCTCTCTCTTTTAGAAAATACATTTCGGTGTTTCAAAAAGAATTAAAAAATTTCTGTAAATTGTTTGCCTAGAGACAAGTAGCAAAATATTGTGTTTTTTATTGTTTGCATGCATCGACAAAAGATGACTGTTTGTGCAGATGGAAACATGGAAAGCTGTCTCAATCTATCTACATTCTAACTAGTGTAGTCAAGGAAAATATTGTTGATGAACTTTTCATACTTGATAGTCGTATATTTATCTACACCAAACAAGATGTAGATGAATTTGATGTTCAAATCAAAGAATTATTGGATAAAAACATAATAGAAGAGATAATCAGTCCTGATTCTAGTCCAGCTTTTATGGTAAGAAACCACAGTGAAATTAAAAGAGGAAAAGCTAGAATGGTCTTAAATTATAAAAGAATGACCAATTAGAATTTGATGGTTATTTTATTCCTTAAAAAGATGTCTTAGTTAACCAAGCTAAGGGATAAAAATATTTCAGTAAATTTGATTGTAAGTCTGGATTTTGGGAAATAATGTTAACAGAGGAGTCAAAACCATTAACGGCATTTAGCACTTCAAGAGGACATTATCACTTGAACAAACTACTTGGAAGAAAAAGAAGAAGAAATCAAAATTAGTCAGTTCTATTATTTTCAAAAAGGAGATGAAGAAATAATTTTCTCACCTAGCTAAGGTAATAAAAAGAGAAAATATAAATATATTCTAGGAAATTTTAATTATTCAGGATATAAACCATATAATTCACATATTTTAGTAGATATTGGAGCTACAAGTTGTAGTATACAAGAAATTAAATATAATTTTTTTTTTTGCAAGAGTTTTTGAATAGTTTTGTGGAAATACCATTGCAAAGCTATCCAATGAAAGTAACATAGATGTTATTTCATTTGATAAAAAGAAAGTTGTAAGATGGAAAAAGAAATATCTAGAAATTAAATATATTCACATAGTTTTAATTCAAATAGAAATAACTGCTTTGTTTAGACAAGGCATAGATACTCCTATTTTAGTAGTGGTCTTGGATAAAAGATTCAATGACCCAACAAAGGCTATTGTAGGTGGAGTCCAATTTAATCTTGTTAGTGGAGTAGTTTGGTTTAACATCAAACCAAATTATTTCATTTCAAATAATGATCCTAATTAAGAAGACACCATCAATTAGGATAAAAACAAAATGTGTAGATATGAAATCTAGTTCTTATGATTTTTCAATTCATTGGAAAACCATCCATGAATTGACAAAATTACCTCAAACTTCAACAAAATCTCTAGACAAGAATCTTGTAGAAATTTTTGAGCCAAAACCTTTTGATGCAAAAGTCACCTCATGAATGATTGATTGGAAAGATTTAGAGGTGTCAAAACAATGGCTTATAACTAATGTCACTGCATCACAGTGTTTAGATCCTAGTCAGGTTGCTATACAAGCATTTGGAAGAAATTTGTATTTCACAAATACAATATAAAGATCTCCTTTATTTATATTCACTCTTGTACTATAAATTCTTTATAACTCATAATGATAACTTGGACACCTATAGATATATTCATTTATGACAACTTGGATAACTATACATTTATTTATGACAACTTGGACAACTATACATTTATTCATGATAAGAATCTTCTCATATGGCAATTTTCATTGATTATGACACGTGCCACCTCTTGATTGTCCTCCACACTCCGCAAAGGCTGTATCAGGCTTCATCCATGAGTTGTTGCATTGACATTTTTTATTATTCTTGGAATAGCTATTCCAACTCACAATCATATTCGTCCAATTTCCTCTTTAGTGGGTTCATCAAAGTACTTCCCTTCCTGGAATGGTGGAAAGAGCCTCTTGATCTGACAAATTTAAATGAGTTTCTCACCATTTCAATTGATTTTGATCACTCAAACCATGATCCAAAAATAGAAAAAATCAAAAGGCAAGCCTTTTTGAAAAAGTAAAAGGTTGCTTACCATGGAGAATATTTTAAGAAATTCAACAAAAAGTTGAATTGGTAAAATTTGATAAAATGCTAGAAAACCAGCATCATGATATAAACCTTGAAGAAGGAATCCCCAAATTCAAGGTTATGATAAATCATAAAGAATGCTCTCTATTAGATATTGAATAGGGAAATATGAACCAAATAATTTTCCAAGGAATAGTAGCAGAACATTTAAAAGATTTTTCTACAGTGATAAAAACTATGGTTTATAATAAAAAATACTCAATGGGGAAAATACTTCACCTTTGGATAACCAGTTCATTAGGATGGAGAGTTCAACAAAAGTTCTTTTAGCCATATCAGATTTGGGAGGCTAATCATCTTTATCTATCTTAATTAGAAAATCTGGATAACTTGTAGTGCATATTTCATCCCAGGGGTTAGGTGATTTATTGAAGAATTATTCTAACCAATATTCATTTTTGATGGTTCAATCAAATGGTAATATTTTTGAAAGACTTGAACATATTCTTCAAACCTACATATATCATGCAATTCTAGCTTAGATAGCATAACATTACCGTCTTCTTGAAGTTGTGGTTCTCTTGAATATCCATAAAGTTGTTCTTTTAGGATTTTTACAAATTCTCTTAATATATCACCAAAATTTAAGAAATTTAACAGCAAAGCGATTTTTTGTTGCTTTCCTGCTTCAGTTTTTTCCCGTTGCCATAGCCATTAAAAGGTGTTTCCTTAGAGTGTAGAGGCAATATAATGTCCAAGTTGTCATAAATGATTTACGTATAAATGTCCAAGCTGTCATTATGAGCTATAAAAAATGTATAGTACAAGAGTGAATATAAATAGAGGAGATCCCTCCTTTAGAGGGCATCGACCTTTTACTCACTTTATCATAGTTCTTTCATAGTTCTCTTAACCTTACAACTTGCACTGTGCAAATCACTCTTCTTTGTTAGTACCTAATTTTCTGAGTTTTGCTTTCCAATTTGCTTGTAATTATTATGTAATTACCAAACCAAAAAGGAAGAAAAGAAAAAAGGGAGAAGATAAGGAGATAATTTCTCTTGAATATTCCTTTATATGTTAAGGCTGATAATATGTTCTGTCTCAATTTTCTGTTGAATATAATCTCAAGCTTTTGTAATTGGTCTTGTTGCAGCTAAGTCTAGACGAATTTCGAAAGATTGTCAGCCGATGCAACATGATAAAAGGGAGTGAAAATTCTTGACATGCTCAAATTACTGACGACCTCGTTGTACAGAGTAATTTTGCAGGTTTGATGAAGATGTGTTGATGTTTCGTTATTTGACAATTTTATCAAGATGCTTATGATTTGTTCATCTTCTTCTTTACCGTCCTTGGACTATATTCCACCAAAAATCCAGAATAAATGATTATATGTTCATCTCTTTTCTTGCAGGCAGGTAGGTTTTTCAAGCGCAGCACCACATGGCGCTCTGGAGCCAAGCAGTACTGATTTAATCTTGTTCTAAAGTCTTTTAGAGGTTGGAGTCTGAGCTAGTGATGATCTTGTCAATGCAAGTACAGCGTTCTGAGTGATTCTTGATTGTTGAACTTGGCTACGATTATACATATATGAAAGACAATTGTTTAAGGATAGCGGAATTGAACTTGAGTGTGAAGTCCGGTCTGTTGCCATGATCAGCATCACCGGATTCTTTCAGGAGTGGGCATAACATAATAAATTCAACGAACACTTCCAAAAGCTAAACTAGATTCTAATGGCTCCATGGGAACCTCGCTGGTGTCCGAAGCATGAAATGGGACCAACTGAAGTCTTTCAGAGTTGCCTAGTTGCAAAGTTTTTGCAACTTAGAATTTATCCCCATTCCAGCTGCATTATGAGCTGCTTTGCGGTTTAAGATTTTGTGAAAACTTTCAGAAACCAGAAAAGAAAAATGTGACTACGAACAGGACAATGAAAATCCGACTTTAGAAAGGAATGATTTCCAAATGAATGTGAACATCTTCAATATTTATTTAAAAATGCTTTTTCACCTGCCAAATAAATTATCACACGACCAAACACATTATAAACTATTTTTTCATTGACAAGAATTCAAACTAGAGGATGAAGATGACAATAGAAGATAGGTTCATGAAAAAGTGGGTCACACAATGAATAAATGAGAGTTCCGCTGGAGCAATTACAAAGCCAGTAAAACCCATTAACCATGTTCTCTAATGTCAAGACCTGCTAATACAATGAATAAAAGTTGCCTCTAGTCTTCACACGTCTCCAATTCTCCCTACAGTAACAAAGCTGATGATACAACAAACAACACTTGTCAGTCACACACCTGTCTTCCTTCTTCTGGCTTTCTACATTTGGTTGCCACAGAGAAGTGGGTAACCCGGAGGAATAGAGCATAAACTCCACCGGTCATGTCCTCTTCACAAGATACCCCAAAATAAGGCCAACCAAGCCGATGAGAATAACATACATCAGTGGAATACCGCCACGGCCTCTGTTGGCTTCACGTCTCAAAAGCTCCTGCACAAATCTCAAAGTCAGTGCATCTAAGGCTGCAGCAGTTCTTTGAATGGTAATCAACTATAAAGTAAATAACCGGCACTTAAAGAATCTGCAATCATGAGGTTATTGTCACTCTGCCATCAAAATATAAGCAAGTAGATGACTAGGGTGTCATCCTTCTCACAATTTACCACTACTATTACTCGACAATAAATTGTTCCTATGATCAGATGAATACAATAAACATGGTAAGCCATTTTTATCCAAGCAACAGACAAGTACTGAATACCGAATGGTTCTCAAAATTGCATAATGCCCCTCAATTGTGGATGTATGCTTGATGGTGGAACGAGTTGTATATGCACCTATCTTTTTACACATGCATAGAGGGAAAAAAAAAACGTAGAGGTACCAAAGATCCAACCTTTTGTCATATTTCTATAAGAGCATAAGAGCATTATAAAGAAGCCAGTTTTTATCCTTTGTGTTACGATCTTCTACAACACTACATGAAAAATATAACTATTTCAAAATTTTCAGCCCTCTGTGGGAAGCTCACTTCAAACTAAAAGTAAGCAAACTTCCCGCCTGATACGTACTGGAGAGAAATGAAGAGCCAGAAAGCTCACAAGATAAGGAATTATTCTTTGAAGAAGATTGTCTACTTTTATGTTCTTTTTTTCTCTTCTAACACATTGGCCACGAGAAATGAAAGAATATAATACGGAAAAAGAAAAGGAAGGCTACATAGGAATAGATACTGAATGTCCGGTACTAACTCTGGAAAAGCTAAAATGTACACAGACCTGACCAGTGGCAATTTAGCAATTGAATAAGATTGCCGCAGAAAAACAAACTACTGTCGTATATTGACACAAACAACGTCTCTTCCTAACCGGCTTTTTTTCTTCGGAGGACCCAAAGTACTATCACTCCGAGTACAATGCAAGCAGTGAGGATGATGCCAAGAACTCAGCAGCATTGCTCAAATTTGAAGAATTTCAGAACTAGCAAACTTTCTGAACTCTACCGGCATGCAAGTCAAAAGGATCAGAATTTTTTTTTTCCGAAGTATGATGAAATGCTTGGTTTGATGAATAGTTTGCCATGTAGAAAATTTAGAATTAGCTTCAAAATTGTTGTCAATACATGATAAGAAGGGAACTATAACTCTGTTAGTTAACAACCTATAGAATTAACCAACTAGTTATTTTCAGAAGCATTCATAGATCAAATAGTCTTTCCCATTCAATCATAACAGAGTATAATAAAACAATTATTTCATCAAGCTAATATATGTTGATCTTTTGTAAATGGACCTAGAAAATAAGAGTTGCTTAGAAGTGCTCCTTCATAATTTACTTGAAAAGAAAAATGTCTCACCAGCTCTTGCTGAAGCTTGTTATTTTGCTGAATAGTAGAATTTTTCTCCTCAGTCAGCTTTGAAATAACCAACCTTGCCTAGAATCACAAATATACCCAAAATAAGTGCCAATTTGCATCAGTACCCCATGAACTATTCATTAATTTCTTCCCATCATTAAGAAACAACCAACAGTGAAGAATGTATATGTCTTTTCAATACTAAAAATAAGGCAAAACAATGGAGTACACATGACCGCTAGATGAACATAAGATAATTTAGTTCCTAGTGGAAAAATGGCAAATGAAACGAACTGCACATACAAGCTGAAGAACACTCAAGTTCACTGGGCATCATTCGAAAAACTGTCCTTTCACTAATAGCAATTTTAACTGGAAGTTCCGGCTCCTTCAATGCATGTTTTCCTAATTTTGCTTTCTTTTCATTCCAAGCAACATGCACGTAACAATTATTTCTTTGAACCCAAAGGCAACATAGGATACCTACTCCAGACTGCTTCTGTTGGCAGCAAGCTTACATGAGTGGATGGTCCAAAATGGATAACTAAGCCAAATCAGAAGCATGGCCACTGAATGTTGCAGAATCAGTTCAATCAAATAGCCAGAGGGAGAATTAAAATATCCACGATAAGATGCCAGGTTTCCTAAATGGTTATCTAAGCTGATCCAGTCATTTGCACTCGCTGATCACAGAATAAAGTTGAAAAACACCAACCAACTGGCTGACTTACACAACCGGCCAGGCCATGAATAACAGGTTGAAGTATACCTGACCAGTTAAATTATTTCAAAATGATCTCTAAATTATTGCCTTAAAAAAAATGGAAAGTAAGAATGTAGGTGAAGTAAAAAGGAATCGACAATATTGCTTAAAACTCATATGCATTGTTATTGCTCTACTCCTATCAACAAATATTTCCTTATAAAAGCAATAGTGTGCTCGAAATTGATGCAGCAATGGCAAACAATTCACATAATTTGAGGCTCTTCCCTATTTCGTTTGCTTGATTTCTTTCCTTGGATATATTTTCATGCATAGAGGCAGTAGCCAAAAATCCATTTCCAATTTTGAGCAGAAAAAATATGTTTCCCTTAATAACTAGCCACATTATTTTCTTATACACACGTACATAGCTATTTACTAAGATGAAGAAATGTATTTCTACAGAACCTAAACTTTAATGGATTTCAGTTCAAAGAAAGATTGTTGTTTTGACGTGTCCCACATGATCATCAATCTAAGATTTAAATCTGACTTCTTTTCTTCCTTCTCTTTTTCCATATTCTTTTACAGCATATCCCACTGTTTTCCATTTACTGACACTGTTTCTAGCTGGTCTGAACTTGGCCCGGGATTGAATCTTAGTGTATTTTTATTTTCACCAAATAGACCTATGAAAGCATGAACGCAGTGCAATCTTCACAACTAATTATAAGTTACTTCTCTAATGATCTATGACCAACAATCAGACTTTGCTGTAATAATCAATAAATGACAATAACTTACTCATTCCAATATGAGATAAAATAAAATTACCTCAGAGGAGTTATCTTGAGGCTCATGTCGCTCCACATAAGGTTTTGAAGCCTACAATCATAATAAACAAAAGTTATCAAACTAAGAAATTAAAAATTAAAAGTTAAAAATACTGTACACCCTTCTTCGAGTCCATACTGATCTATGAAACACTCACCGTCATAACTTCAGAAGCACTCAAATTTCCGTTATCAGATACAGAAGCTCTCGGTGAGGTACCTTCCTCTGATCCTTCTCGAACTGGTGATGGCGGTCGAGGTGGAGCAACATAGAGAACCCTCAATTTGCACTCCTCAACATTATGCCCCGACTCCTTATTGAACTAAGAGCAAAAAAATATAAATCCGCTCACTTCATCCATTAATCATAATTAAGATTCAAAAGTTATACAAATAGTAGATTGCATCGTTGTTCATTTCAGTACCATTTCTGGGGTTATATCCTTCACGGTAGCTCCAGCACTTGCTACCACGCTTTGGAGGAGGAACTTGTCCTTGCAATGCATATCGGTCGGGTTCTCCTTCTGTGCTTGCATTGTAACTGAACCACACACGATTTCCACAAATATATACAATTACATACAGTCACTCATTTCCGTTTAGAGAGTAAATTTACAATGCTAAATCTTGCATTACTCAAGATTTTTTAGCACAAACTCGATTAGAGATGGCAAAAACAAGTGGATAGAGCCGAAAAGAGTTAATAAATAAAAACAATCATGAAACACAAATGGATGACACCGGCGCTTATTGTGGACAAAATTTAATTCCTTCAGCGAGAGAGAGAGAGAGAGAGAAACCTATAACATCGCAGGTAGACCTCGGCAACACAATTCCAGTGTTGGGTCTCACGCAGTACTTCTTTGGATTCGTGGTCTTCACCTACAGCAAACCCATATCCGTTTCCACAGTTGTCAGCTTAATTACGAATGCCCAGAAAGCAAAAATCCCCAAAATCACAGAATTGAAAAATAATATTAAAATTCTTTGAATAACCGAACACCAACCTTGAAAGCCACATAGTTATCGGTCTTGTTTGACAACTGCAGAGAGCATGAGATCTGCTTCCTCAACTCAACTTTTTTTTTTTTTTTTTTAAATTTCGTTTCGATTTCATAAGCAAAAACAATTAGAATTCATGAAAAGGAAGCATGACATCAAAATCACGGATCTGAAAGCCAAGAAATAAACATTTTTTCTTCACTTTGCAAAGCGTAAGAAAAATCAAAATTTGGTTTTCGGGAAAGCTTACAAGGGAATTGGAGCTCTTGAGGCTCGATGTTCAGAAGCTCGCCAGTACTCATCCCGAAGCGACCGCAGAGACACCGCCAGAAAGAAAAGAAATAGTTTTCCGGCGAAGAAAAGCGGCTTCTGGCGACAGAGAGAGAGAGAGAGAGAGTTTTGAATTCGAGAAGAGACAGAGAGAGAAAGAGAGAGAGAAAGAGAACTCGGCAGAGCTACAACGTGGGACACTACTGGTTTTGTCCGTCTTCGCTTTCGGGTCGTTGTTGCCTCCGGTAACTTCTTGTGCGGTTTTTCCAATTCCAATAATGGGTATTCTTGTCTTTCAATATGTTTTTCTTTTTTTAAACTCAATAACACATCATTAATCAATTGAGTTTAAAATTGTGAACATCTTAAACATAATTAGAAATTTGGAAATTAAGTAAAAATTAGTGGTCGAGAAATTGTGATGGTGCATTAACTAACTACTTCAGTCAAAATTCCAACTAATTTTGAATTCATTTGCTAAATAAAAGTGTTAGGAACAATAAAAATATCTAATCTTGTTTAATAATAATGTGGTTTATTTGTAATTTTGTATCATTTTAAAAAAAATTTAAGTGATTTAATTTTTTCATTCAACCAAATAATTAGTAAAAACTTTCAATAACTTGTAAAATTTTTAGATAATTGACCATTAAATCTTCTAAATTTTGTGTTTTTGTTAGAAATGCTAGTAATTTTTTTCGGCTTTTCAATACACTGCCCATTGCTTAATTCTACTAATATAAGCCATAAATCTATCAAACCCAAAAATTATAAATAAAAAAATATAATTTGTGATAAATTCAAATTACAAAGTTTTGCAGCATTTCCTTACAAAGTCTCACTCTCAGCAATCTATTTATAGTTGTACCTATTTAACCCCTACTAAAGACAAACCCTTGAAAGAGACTAAAGTCTTTAAAGACAGAAGATTGTAAGATTGTGTTCAAACTTGAGTTAGACTTGGCTTTCACTGGGTGGTAAATCAGGAACCTCAAAGTTGTTGAACGACAACAAGAATTATTTTTATAATGAACGACCTTCTCCAACAAGGCAGAGAAAGTAGAGAACAAGTGAACTATTTTGCACATGACCAGAAAGAACAATAAGCAGCAAGGACAAAGTTAATATTTTTTTTTTACCCTCTGCAAGAAAAAGAAACTAAAGAAGAGAACATAAAGCTTCTTGATTCTTGGAAGCTCATGATGGTATAGGTAAAGATTGGATGCCTAACTAGAATGAAATCCACAAATGAATTTGGACACTTATTGCTTGGTTGAAACAAACTTCATTAAGTGTTCCAACAGTTTCTTATAATTTTTGGTTGAAAACTTAATTGGAGAATGTTTTTAAAAGTGTTGCACCTAACTTTCTCCATTCTTTTTCTCTGGCCACCCCCCAGCATTCAGTGACTTGTAGAGAAGATCACGAAATGTGACTGAGGAGGCTATGTGGAGCCATCTTTCTAATTAAAGACCACGGAAGAAAAGCATGAGAATTCCTTTCAACTACTGGTACTTGCTATTTCCAGCTCTATGCATGAAATGCTACTCTGTTACCAACTCATATTATTGTGCGCACCAGTCCCATTGGTCACCGACAAAAGGTATCGATGATCACAGCAGAAAGTAGCCTTCTAAAGATCCCACTTATTTTTAAACAATTACAACCAAATATTATAAAAATAAGGGGCTACTGATGCAGGTTCCCACCAACTTTGCCCCACGAGAATCTCCCACACATTATTATTTTACATGACTTAGACCGTTGACCTCCACTGTTTCGACTGAACACCAAAGGCAAGGCGAACCTTCGGAGAAAATGTTCAAAGAAAAGAGATGAACTTTTCTCAGCCTCACTACACTTTTTCCCTGAAATGAAATAAGCATCATGCGACTGGCATATGTCCGATTCGTAAGGAAACTTATACTGCATTCATCTGTGTCTATAAACGACTATATATGTAGGCAAAGACTAATATGAATAACAAGGGGATGGAACCAAACTTGTAGATTTACGATTTACAATGTAGTCTACCGTACGCTTTAAAGAATCTGCACGTGAAGCCAGTTTCATGTACTCCTCATGATGCTAGATGCTACTAACCATCAGCAGCAGAAGCAGCCTGTTGCTTACGAGCTCGTGCAGCCAAACCAGCAAACCAAGCCACCCTCATGAGCTGCATACCTAGAACCAGCACCCACCAGGACACCAAACCTCGAAGTGTATGCATACTCCATGCTGGTGCATTGACCTCAGCCCCAAGCTTCAACCCCCTCATCAGCTGCAAGACACGGTAAGCCTCATACACGACAGGGGTCACCAGCCAAACTGGCGATTGCCAATACCATGTGAGCATCTCAGTCAGAATCTGGACGGACAGAAGCAGGAGGTAGGGGCCGAATAGAATACCAAATGAGATGGAAGATAACTGTGGTTGGAGAACACCCTTTTGGGACCCATAAAGAGTCATCAGAGGGATAACAAATCCAGTTGCATTTGCAACCATGTTCCAGAACTGGTAGGTAAAAGGAGCTTTGCTTTTCGAAGCCTGTGTTGGATGCTTGGGGTGGGCACAAGAATCAGCCATGAGAAGGAATAGGGTAGCACCAAGATTAAAAATGCAATCAAGTCCGATCAGGGAGAGCAGGCTGGCTATGTTGGGTCCAAGGAAGACGGAAGATAATGGAAGCCACAAGGTTGGAACCATTCCTGTTCCAAGTAGAAGTGAAGGGCCAAGAAGCCACATCGGCCATTTGAGAAACTGAAGCTGCACCACCGGCAGATTGCTTGTGTCAGTTAGATCTTCAGTGCTGGTTACGGGTTCCTCAGCTGTGTTCTCGGACTTGAGGGTTTCAAATATGTTGGAGGTTTTCTTCAACAAGTTATCGCCAGCAGTCTCAGTGGGAGCATATGTGACTGGTGAAGGTTCCCATGGAGTCAATTTTGTGCAGCAAATTGAAGGATGTTTAATGCGAAGCTGTGACAAATGCACATGGTGCACAAGTGAGGACTTCAACAATTTCAGGCTACTGGGGTGGATGTGGGAAAGACTAATAGTTGACATTGTGGGTTGGGGTCTAGCTAATGATACAAGTCGTAGATTTATCATTTACCCTTTGCGTTGAGCACAACTACGCTTTTTCATCCTGCGAAACATATGACAGAAGTTGAAACAATACTGGATGAAGAAAATAGAAGAAGCAGCAGGAATAAGAGTTAAAATGAAAACTCCGCTATCCAGGAAATACAATCAAAAGTATACTTGTAACGTCATGTTAGAAAAAGGACAAATACATCTAATTCCCTGCTGTACAAGGGAAAAGCTTATTCTAAGATTCCCTACACAGATTCTCACAAGTTTTCTTTTTTCTTATTTTTTTTAAGATAAACGCACAAATAATGGGTCTCTTTAGCTAAAACCATAATAATGAGCTTGCAACTTCCCTCTCTCCTCCATTATTATGGTGGAGGAATACAATTTGCACTAGAACTCATTTGTAATCCTTGCTGATTTTGCAAGCAAATGATCAATTATTATTATTACTGTTTCCTTCAACAATTCGGCAATGACAGACAAATCAAAATTGCACCAATACAACAATTACGGTGAGTAAATTCTCCTTGTTAAGACAGAGTATCCAGCCAATCAATAGTTGAAGGACTTCATGTTGTAACTTGATATTTGGGAGATGGAAGAGCAGAGAGTGTATATGCACATGCAAATAGGAAGGCAATGAGATGCATAAAAGAACTAATATATAAACCTATAATTTCAAACACTTCAATGTTCAGAATAATACACAAATAATAGGAAGGGCATGAATCTCAATTCAACAAAGAAAAACCCTTTGGCTGACAAGGTAATATTTCACATCAAAGCTCCAATGTTGGTTTACAAGTACAAATGTGAATCTTCATGCAACCGTGCATGTGAAGGCATTTCCGTTAACATGAAATTTAGTACATAGATGAATCCCAACAACAACACGAATATATTATAGGATACAACTTTGTTTCAAAGGAACAAAATAAAAGAAACATTTACTTGTCCCTAGGGCAATAAATAACACAACAGACTGGCTTCGGTTGTTTAAACATCCAAGTACCCTTCTTCTACAGCGAAAGGGCACACAGGTTTTTCATTCTACTTCTGAGAATCCCACTTTTCAAGTTTTCATGAAACTGAAGCAGGCTCTAGATCTTAATACCGCAACACTAAATACTAACTTGTAAATGACTCAACAATGATCGGCAAAAATTGGAAGTTTTGAGAGTTCTAGAACCCCAAAATGAAAATCTGTACTCCACACACAGATCATACCAACAGTTAATGGCAGTGCCTGGCAAGTTGAACAATGCAATCAAAATCCAAAAACAACAATCATACGAGGGGAAACACCATAATGACAGCTTGAGTTTCAATGAGTTTCTTATTCGTTTGTGTTTCCACACCTATTTATTGCTTTTATCATTATGTATAAGCACGGACTCCCCTTCATCATCCCACAATAAATTTAAGATCCCCAAAGAGACCACCTGAACGTAGAACTTGTCATATCCTAGTGTAATCTGAATAAAAGCAAATACAACAAAAGAGAAATAAAAATTACTAGGAAGTTAGTCGTGCTTTTCTTATGATGATAGTAGCTCAATAATTAACCCAATTCTCAAGAGCAAAATATTTTTCCAATCTTCCTTTACACTAAAAACAATCTAAAACAAGTCGGATACAAAAAGGTACCAGCTTTAACTGCATACCAGCGTCCCCTCTAAGATCCTGTGATAAGCAATAAACAAGAAACATTTTTTATCCGAAAAGAAACCCAGCTGAACATAAAATTCGACTTCTTTTTCTCCCAGTTGTGCACCTTTTCTACCTGATTCTTAGCAACCAAACTAGGCGTAAGGAAACAGAGATGAAGACTTGGCCTTAATCTACCCAAATGAAATCGAGGCACAGAAATAAAATTACCTCCTTCGGAAAACGCTCTCAGCCAATTGATCAGGCAAATCAGTGAGCTTGTAAAGGAGGGTCTTTCGCCAGCAACGTCAAAAATCTGAATGTCGGAGACGGGCTTTGGCAGTTTCGCGTTGCTCGTGTGGGTTTTGGTATGGGCTAAGAAATGCAAGTGATATTAGACATCGGCATCGATACACGTCGCTGGTATTTCAAATTGGTTGGATAATACATAAATTTTCATTCTTTAATTCTAACTGTAAAATTAATCAGTGGTATTGGTAATAAATAATTTTTTTTAAATTTATCAATTGTTTCGAATCAAGTATCTAAGATTTTTTATGTGAACGTGTATTTCCACTCTTAATTAAAGCTTTTATTATAGTAAATCTACTATTAGTATGTTAATGGACATCAATGGGATGAAATTTTAAGTTTTAAATTAAAATATTAATTGAGATTTGAAAAAAAATTACTTGATAGAATATGCTAAAATTCTGGACCATCTTGCTGCAAATAGTACTGGCAATTAATACATAGAATTTATACCAGCAAACTGTTGGGAAGCCAGTCCCACATCGGTACCGTGGCGCGCAACTTTGCGCCTTATATAGGCCTGAGCTACTCCTCTCTCTGCACTAGTGTTTTGAGATGGAACCCCAGGTTCAATATGGTATCAGAGCCAGCCCACGTGTCCGTGTGATGTGACCCCACCTCTCACTGCCATGGCCTAAGCCCACGTGATGTGTGACTGCGGGGGAGTGTTGGGAAGCCAGTCCCACATCGGTACCGTGGCGCGCAACTTTGCGCCTTATATAGGCCTGAGCTACTCCTCTCTCTGCACTAGTGGATATTATTGGATATTATTTTCATATGCTATTGGATATTATTTTCATATCGTTACTTTAATGTGATAACAAGCACCTTTGATTTCTAGGATGAAAATAATAAACAATAAATAGCATACGATACTCTTCGTGCAAGTACCCTAAACTTGTAAAATAAATATACTTTTTTCTTATAAATTATATTAATTCTTAAAAAAAAAAACCAATAAAATCATTCCAAAGCCCTCTCTCCAAGGAATTGCAAGATTTCTCTTATATTTTTTTCTCAGTTATGAAGTCAAACATTAATCCTATATATGAGATGATCCCATAATTAAGCATCTTCTACTTTCTCATTATGTTGAACCTTGAGAAAACAATTCCTTTACAGTTATTTTAAAGTTCCCATGGAGCTCTTCCCAACACTCCCCATTTTGTAAATTCTTCAATTGCCCTATTTTGGAACTCTAATAACAATAATAAAGGAAGTATAGACTTTTCTAATGGTCCCTTAAAAGTATTTCTTTCTTCGCTTAACTTACAATTTGTATTTAATAAAATTATCAATTAAAATAAATAAGTAAAAAAATATTAAAAAATTTATAATAACACAAAAACTAGTTCATGAGGGGAAAGTTAGAGTTTCCAAGCAAGAGTGCATTTTTTATATAGAAAGTAATATATGCCATTCTTTAAGCTGATATATTGTGGTCCATGTAAACTCTAAACATTAGTCCAAAAGCATCTAAAAATTTTGTCTCACTTCCAAAAGTCAGCCCCTCATTTGATGTACCGAAACAATTCACGATTGACACTAGCAGGTTCCTCGTAGACAGACAAGAAGCAAAGAGAAGCTCAATTGCACAGGTAGATTGCTTATTAGCCCAACAAAGATGAAAAGAAAATACACATACAACTATAGCGTATACATACAATGACTAATGAAGAAACTGATAATATAACGTTGCACAGATACGTCAGTTAAAAATGAACCGGGTTTCACATGCACATTGGATCATCATGAAATTTCTTGTCCCTTTTTCGAGGTCGTCTATCTCCAAGACGTTGAAAGATATGTAGCCTTTCAAGACGCTCAACAACATCCTCTATTGTAGGACGGTTCCGTGGGAAAAACTCGATGCAACGCATCACTAACTCTGTAATGGCAGTGCCATCTTCAGCGTGATAATCCCAGTCTTCTTGCAGGCTTTTGTCGACAAGTGAACACTTGGGTTTGTATTCTACCTTCGCCCAAGCTTGTAGAAGACGGTCCAGCATAACATCGGGATTTTCCCGTTCCTCAACGTTGGGACTTCCTTTGGCTATCAGTCCCAGCAGAATGATACCAAACGAAAAGATTTCACAACTTGTATCCCATGCACCCCCTGCCATGAAATTGCCTTCAGTTTTGAGTTTTAAGGTATGCAAATACTCAATGGTTTACTCTCGAAAAGGTCAAGCCTTTAGATAATCATTAATTAGCTTAAAAAGTTTTAGCTCACTAGAAGTGAATCGAAATACCACGCTGATGTGCACTGAGAAGATATCACTAAAATTCAGTCAAAGCATGATATGATGCCTATCTAATCATTGTTAGCGACTATATTCATTTGGCTCTTCACATGCTGACAATTTTTCGTCTTTCCCCATTCCTGTTATAACTGAGATTGTTTATCATATTGTGCTTGAGCTGTTGCTACTTTCAGCCATTAGATCCCATAATCTTTTCCCAGCGCTGCAGAAGGGATATTTTCTGTTGCAGCTATTTTTCATTTGAGAAATAGTACCTTCTAAGCGAAGAAAATGTCTTCAATCAACCAAAAGGACGTAGCAGTCATGACCAAGAAGAAAGAGAGAAAGAAGATGTACCTCGTAGAGTAAAATGGGGATCGACGGAGCGGGTCAACAGTGTTGTTTGCTTCTTTTTTGAACACATTTCACCCATTACTCCGTTGCTAACTAGTCCAAAGTCTATTAATTTTGGCTTGAAATCCTGAAAGTCAACATCAGATTTCCACCATTAATGCATCCAAGAAGGAGAAAAGAAAAAGGAGTTTAAAAAACTGTCTTAAATAAAAAAAGAATCGAGCCCAAACCCAATCGAGCAGTATGTGAGAAGCATTGACATTGAAGACCAAACATGGCGTTTCCTGGCAATGAAGAAATTTAAGGAGGCGTGCAAGTTCAAGAATAATATTCATCCTCTGTAGCCAGTTGAGATCATCTGTATAGGTGCATTTATGTCAAGCAATTAGCTAGTGGCTTGTGAAAATTCATCTACGGCGTAAAGTAAGAGATATATTTAAGAAAAAAGAAGAAGAAGAAGCACCGGAGTGTTATTTTACTGTCTCTCAATTACTGCGCCAATAACACTTGTTTCTTTGGCATAAACAGAGAACACATTGCCCAACTCGTTTTACATAATATGATGAGTTTCAGAGAACAAAATTGCTGAAATATCTCAAGCAAGTCTCCAGATTGCTCTATTTGTTGTCCAAGTAACCCAAAAAGTATCCTTCAACTCTCGTTCAAAACCTAACGCTTGATAAATCAAAACTTTCAAGGACATAGAAGAACAAGACATAGATGTAGTAGCGTACCTTCCACCATTAGGTTGCGGAGAGTACCTCTTGCACTGAAGTCATAAACAACACCCTTTACTTCGTCAAAGCAATATCCTACTAGTCTCGGCAAGTTGGGATGTCCTTTCATTGTTGGATGTGTTAAAAATTCAACTTCTTCCTACAACACAAACCAAACCAATAACTCACATTGACATGCAAAACTGAAGAAGGGGATGGAGGATGTGAGAGAGAGAACCAGTTCAAGAACTTGCTTTGGCCGTCAAAGACTCATCATATGTGAAGGCTATGTATTCGGATGACTTATCCCATATCTTCACTGTCACATCTCGAGCTTCTGTCTCGGTCATGCCCCAATCGATCGTTCCTCTATACACTTTGGCGAATTCGACAAGGCCAACCTGGTTCTTCTTGTTGAAGTTGTTGGTGCAACCTTTTATGTCCTCCCATGAAAACACTTCTAGGTTCTCTGATGCCATCTTGTTGCCAAACAGAATTGCCCACGAAAAATCTTCGAAAAAGGAAAGAAGTAATTGACTATCCTAAGTTGCAGTTCTTCCAGTTCTACCGATCTTCATATCTATTGGAATGGGCAAGAAACTCTCAATACTCTAAGCTTAAGAAACGGTAATGTATTTTTGAATTAACATCACCTCAGAAAGTCAAATTCCCCCAATAAAGCAAGGATCTTGTCCCTCGGCTTGGGATGTGATAGACCATGTGATCAGGACATGGATTTAATTTGCAATCAAAAGTCAATCGGATATTATACTCAGGAGTATAAAATGTTATCCACGTTCCATCCTCGAAATTTCCGTTTCTGAGACAAATTTCGTCGCATATCTTTCGGCTCCTTGTTCTTAGACCCCGCTTGCAATTTTCTATATTTCTTAACTTGGTTGCGCTACCTTTGATAGTGCCATTTCCGTGTCAAAAATCTTATATTTGACTAGAGCCTTACCTATTGGATAAGGGCTAGAGTCAACTAGAGATAGGCCTCCTTATTCTAAGATGCCGCTTGCAATATTCTATATTTCTCAACTTGGTTGTGCTTCCCAACTTGGTTTCGCTTCCCTAGATTATGTCACTCCCCTGTCAAGAAATCTTGTACTTGACTAGAGGGGTGGAGAAAGGGCCTCAAATATCACAAAGATCATTTACGGGAATTGCCTGAGCCACGAAGAAAAAAAAAAAAAAGGTTTGCCTTTATTTTCTTTCTGCATGACCAGCTCTATCAAAAGAGCATTCCAACTTTCTGATGATAGATCTGCAACAACTTTAAAAGTAGCGGAGGACTTTCTAATAACTACAATTATGTGTATTGTTTTGGTTCAAATGTATTTCAATAATGATAGAGTTGAAGAAATAATTTCGCAACTGGAGTTGCATATTGGTTTTGTTCTCCAATATCCCATGATCCCATCATTATAAGTTCCTACAGTATGTTCAAAACTGACCACACAAGGAAGTCATTGTTAAGCATATCTTTGGCTGTTCTAAGCCAAGGAACATCAAGAAACTCATCCATCTCAATGCAATTTTTAACTTTCCCTTTCTCCATTGACATTTTTTTTTACTGGTGAAGTATACAAAAGGGGAAAATGTAGGAGAAAAAAGATGAGACATTATCAATCTATATAACAGTACACAATAACCTGTTTATAGTAAGATGGGTTTGTACAACTGTCTGAAATTTCTCAATTGCAATTCCCTCTACTAATGTGATGCGAAATAGAACATTCCAAATCTCTTCCAACTCAATTGAGGTAGAAGTCAACGGAGTTTGGAAAACGAAGCACGAAAACAATACATCTTGGCAAATACGTCTTAGTAAACAAATCAAAAACTTAGTCGTCACGACAATACAACGGGCAAGTAGGGTACTTATTGATTGAATGGCAAGGAACTTTTCTAAAGACACCGATGATTTTGCACCATGACTCCCCCCGTTTGTAGTATTCGAAAAACACAAATTGTTCTAATTTATAATTTATCATAATATACTATTTTGGAAAAGGTCCAAAATCGACAATCCATTACTATGATAGTTTCTTTTGAACCTTTTCATCTCTTGCAAAGTCCAAATTCTTTTGTACTTTACCTCCATACCAGCTCTTTCATCATGACCCTTACTCCTAGCGTCTCACTTACAGAAGAATTTGAAGATTTCGTCAAGAAGTAAAAAGAAGCTTAAACGAAAAATGCTTCGAAACTTGAGACACAAAATGAGCTAAAACAAGCTTTAGTAGTGAAACAAGTTAAATGTTTCCACATTGAAAACATGTTACACAACTCTTATTTATACATTCTAACATATGTCCAATTAACCATCTTATTCTCTATCAATTATCAACTCCTTAACACTTATCCCTCTGGGTCACAAATTGCTATTCTCTGACACTAAAACCATACCATTTGCCAAAAACAAAGATGTAGGCTTATATATAGTGCCTCTATGCCAAAATTAACTATCACCTAAGTGCACTTAAGAGGCAACAAAGTCATCAGAATAGTTCCGCCCCATCTACCTCATTTCTTGGTGTTTGCAACATTCATTACACTGCTTTCAAGCCCCACAAAAAGAACTTATTCTCAACATTTCCACCTGATCTGTCTCATTCTTGTTGTCAAACTGGTATATCTGCCCCATTTGAAGCCAATTAGTAGATAATATTGGAACTTGCGACTTACCGCCCACTTGCATTTTAATTAAAACATAAAAAACATAAAATAGTTGTAGATAAAACAACTTGCAAAAGTTTATGGCCGGTAAAGTGAACATGCTAATAGGTGGGCCCTTTATATCTCCTTTAGAATCTTGGTGCGACAAACCTACAAATTCGTTATCTAAACCTACACTAGCTTCATTCTACATTTGAATTAGGAGGTCCAAACAGTCTATTACATGCAAAACTTGTTTGTTGGTTTGGGAAGCTTGTTCACTAAATAATGCAATGAAATCCATATCTTGCAACGCCACATCACGGGGTATTGCAACAAGATCCATAAACAATGAAGGAGTTGGCTTAAAATCTTCAAACGGGAAGCTAGCGTATAGTTCCAGATTGTCCAACTGATGGTTAGGAACCCAATTGGAAAGTTGACTTGCTTGCTCATTACAAAAGCTAACATTTGTATCCATTGTCCAACTAAAGCTTGTTCATAAATAAAACCTGCAATGAAATCCATATCTTGTAGTGCTTTTTTATGTGGTGTTGCAGTAAGATCCATAAGATCTTCAAATGGGAAGCTAAACTATAGTTTTTATTGTCCAATTGATAGTAAGAAACCCAATTGAAAGGCTGACCTACTAGCTCATTATAAAAACTAACATCTATATCCATGGCTTTAAGATTCAATAAGTTATTATCATGACCATCAGGGCATAATAATCTAACATTTACACTTTTAAGGAGGAAGAGAGAATGACTCAATTTTAGTCTCAACAAACAGATGATTTGTTTGAATCATTTTAGAGGACTACATTCCATAATCAAACAACCATACCAATGTTTCAAACTCATTAGCAGCATGTTGTGCACTAGATGCAAATTTTTGTTGATGTGAGGAGAAATGGAAACAAGTTTTAGTAGTGAAATATGCTAAATGTTTTTCACACTAAAAAATCTTGCACAATCTTATGTGACAAATAACATTTTAAATTTCCATTCACTTACATCTTAAATAAAATATGAAATGATAGAAAACGGTTGTAGATTAAAACAACTTGCAAAAGTTTATGGCCGGTGAAGTAAACATGCTAGATATGTGGGCACTCCAATCTCCTTCACAAGCCGAGGTGTGAAGAACCTTCAAATTCGCTATCCAAACTTGCACCAGCTTCATTTTGCTCTTGAAGTGGGAGCTCCAAACCATTTGTTACATACACAACTTGCTTATCGGTTTGAGAAGCTTATTCATTAATTAAACTTGCAACAAAGTCCATATCTTACAACACCATATCATGTAGGATGGCAGCATGATCCATAGACAGTGAAAGGTGAAATAAAATCTTTAAACAAGAAGCTAGCCCCCATAGTTCCAGATTGTCCAACTGATAGGTTGACATGCTTGCTCATCATAGAAACCAACATCTATACCCATGGCCTCAAGATTCAGTAGGTTATCATCATAACCATTAGGATATTATAATCCAACATCTATACTTTGAGGAGGAAGAGAGAATGGCTCAATTTTAATCTCAACAAATATATGATTTATTTGAAACACGTTAAAGGATTGCATTCCATAATTAAACAACCACACCAACGTCTCAAACTCATTACCAACTTATTGTGCACCAGATGCAAATTCCTATTGATGTGAGGAGAAGGAGAAACAAGTTTAGTAGTGAAACAAGCTAAATGTTTTTCACATATGTCTTATATAACTCCTATTTATACACAATACCACACGACAACTAATGTTGCAACTTGCCGCCTACTTGCATCCTAATTAAAATATAAAATGATAGAAAATAGTTGTAGCTAAAACAACTTGCAAAAGCTTATGGCCCATGAAGTGAATGTACTAGATACATAGGCACTCCATATCTCCTTCACAAGCCCTGGTGTGACGAACTTACAGATTCGTTATCACAAGCCCTGGTGCGATGAACTTATAGATTCGTTATCCAAACCCGCACCAACTTCATGTTGCACTTGAACTGGAAGCTCTAAACAGTCTATTACTTGCACAACTTGCTTGTTGGTTTGGGATGCTTGTTCGTTAATACAACTTGTAATAAACTCCAGATCTTGTAGCGTCATATTATGTGATATTGCAACAGGATCCATAAACAATGAAAAAGGTGGAATAAGAACTTCAAATGGGAAGCTAGCTTGTAGTTTTGGATTGTCCAACTAATAGTCAAGAACCCAAGTGAAAGGCTAACTTGCTTGCTTATCATAAAAACCAATTTCAACATCCATAACCTTAATATTCAATAAGTTATTATCATAACCATTAAGATATAATAATCCAACATCTGCACTTTGAGGAGGAAGAGGAGAGAATGGCTTAGTTTTAATTTTCAAGAAAGTAATGATTTGTTTGAAACAAGTTAGGGTTTTGAATTCCATAATCAAATGACCACACATATGTCTCAAACTCCTTGCCAATTTATTGTGCATCGAATACAAATTCCTATTGTTTTGGGGAAAAGGGAAAACAAGCTTTAATAGTGAAACAAGCTAAATGTTTTCCACACTAAAAATGTCTTAAACAACTCCTATTTATACTTAACATTACGTAGTAGCTAAGATTGCAACTTACTACACACTTGCATCTTAATTAAAACGTGAAATGATAGAAAACGATTATAGATAAAATAACTTGCAAAAAGTTTATGGCCGGTGAAGTGAACATGCTAAATACATGGGCACTCTATATCTCCTTCACTTGCCGTGGTGCGACAAACCTATGGATTCATTATTTGAAACTACACTAGTTTCATTTTGTCCATGAATTAAAAGCTCCAAGTTGTTTATTACATACACTATTTGCTTGTTGGTTTGGAAAGCTTTTTCATTTATAAAACCTGTAACAAAATCCATGTCTTGTAGCATCATATCATGTAATATTGCAACAGGATCCATAAACAGTGAAGGAGATGAAATAAGATCTTCAAATGGGAAGCTAGCTTGTAGTTCCAAGTTATCTTACTCATAGTCTGGAACTTAATTAAAAGTCTCACCTGCTTGCTCATCAAAAACCAACATCTATATCCATGGCCTGAAAATTCAATAAGTTATTATCATGACCATCAAGATGTAATAATACAACATCTATACTTTGAGGAAGGGGAGAGAATGACTCAATTTTAATCTTAACAAACATATGATCCATTTGAAACATGTTAAGGGTTTGAATTCCAATAATAAAATGACCACACTAACATCTCAAACTCATTACCAACTTGCTATGCACCAAAAGAAAATTCTTATTAATGTGAGGACTATACTTGCTTAAAAATCTATTGTCCAAATTGATGTAAGTATTGCCCTTGTGATGGCCATTCAACATTGGAGGGGTTATCTCTTGGGCCAACACTTTATCATCCAAATGGATTACCAAAGTTGACATTACTTATTGGATCAGAAATTAATCATTCCTATACAAAAAATGGGGAGTTAATTTACTAGGATATGACTTTCATGTGGAATGTCAATTGAGGGAGGATGGTGAGAATTTAGTTGTTGACTCCTTGTCTAGGCAATATCCAAAAGCTTCCTTATACCCGGTGGTTCAACCCCTACCTCTTTGGATGGACATAATAAAGATAGAAGTTCAAAACTTTCCTAAATTATTGGAATTAATGAAGAAGATATCAAAAGGAGAAATAAAGGACCATAGGCTCATTGTGATGGCTCTTTTTGTTCAAGGGTTGAATCTTCTTAAAGGCTAATTTAGAGCTAATATTGATGATCTTCCAAGAAATGTATGGAGAGACTCATGAAAGAGTGCATCAAATAGTGGAGAGTATTCAATGAGTCTTTTATTAAAGTGACAAGGTATAAAAAATAAGGGAGTGGATTAAGAAATGTTTAGTATGCCATGCCAACAAATGGAAAAATAAGCATCCTGCAAGATTGTTTTAACCATTACGAATTCCTACTGAGACTTGGGTTAGATATATTTATTGTTTTTATAGAAGGTTTACTATTTTTCAAAAGAAAGAACTCAATATTGGTAGTAGTTGATTGGTTACTACAAATGGCACACTCCATAGCAATCAATCATCCTTATATGATGATCTCTGTAGCACAAATTTTCTTAATAATGTCCTAAAGCTATATGGGATGCTTACTTCCATAGTTTGCGACAAAGATTGGGTTTTCATTAGCACTTTCTGGACTAAGTTTTTGTAACTTGAAGAAACCAAGTTCAAATTTTCAATAGCTTATCATCCTTAATCGGATGGTCAAATTAAGGTAGTGAATTGATTCTTTGAAATGTACCTACACCACTTTACTAATTATCATCCTAAGTCATGGATTTGTTGGTTAGCATGGGCCAAATTTTGCTACGACACTAGATGGCACTCCTCCATTGGTTTATGTCCATATGAGATGGTTTTTGGAAAAAACCACCATCATTTTTTTTTTCATGAAAGGTCAATGATTATATATCACTGTAAAAAATTATAAGATTATTTAGTTATAACATTATCATTTATGCTGAAACACTGCATTTGACAAAACCACCATCATTGTTATCTTATGTTTGGAGATTTGTGTGGGCAACAATGGTGGACAATGAATTAATGGATTGGGATTGACTGATTTCAAAGTTAGACTTTGTGTACAAGATGTGCAATAGAGAGTGAAAATCAACCATGATAAGCAACATACCAATACTCAATTTGAAGAAGGAGATTTGGTCTACTTGCATCTACAACCATATATAAACTTGTTTGGAGCCTTTAGGAGAGACCTCAGATTAGCCACTCATTTCTATGGGTCATATAAAGTCATTTAGAAAATAAGCCCACTAACATACAAATTACAACTTCCCTCATCCTTGTGACTCCACCCTACCTTACATTTTTTTTTTTCCTTAGAAAAATGTGTGAAACAAAGTGTGGAAGTGCAAAAGGACTTCCCAGAGTTCATTGAGAAGTTGGACGACATTCTCCACCAAGCCCCTAGCTATAATAGAAAGTAGAGTTCATGAAGTGGTGGAAATCTTAGTGCACTGGTCGGGTCTTTCATCAACCAACACTACTTAGGAAGATCTTGATGAGATGCAGCTCCATTTTCCCGATCTGAACCTTGGGGACAAGGTTCCTCTTGAGGGTTTGGAGAAGTAATGGGCCCGAAGGCCCAAGCCTCTTTGGTTCGTCATTCACCTAAAGGGATGACCACGGGTAGTTATAGATCCTTTGTGCTTTTGGAAGTTGGTCGTAGTTGTACCGTTTTCTCATTTTAGTTGTAATTGTTTTTCTAATGTGATTTTGGTTTTTGGTTTTTGGTTCTTTCCATTTATATCGTTAGCAGTTTGAGCAAAGGGCAAAATTAAGGAAGCCTTCTTGTGTAAATCTCTAACTAATGATGCAAAAAACATTGGACAAATAATCAAAACTTTCCTTTGTTCTGATTGAATATGTGAAAGCAGTATTCTTGAGCATCAGTGAGAGCATGAGTGGGTTGGTACGCAAAATAAGAAAGAATTAGCTTTCTTACCGAAAGAAGGAAAACTATTTCTCCCTAAACAAAATTGCCGAGTAACTCGATCCTTCTCCTAAGCACATAACATTTGCTCTATTTGTTTTATGTCTCAAAAATGGCCAGAAAGACTTTATATGGATTTCCTTCTCACATCTGACTCCAACTTTGTTATATTGAATGAACAGGGAATATTTTCTTTCTTAGGTTACACAAGTGAGATGTAATGTACCTAGGTGGAAGATTAAGCGATTCTACCATTAGTGGCATCAACATTGGGTTTATAACTGGAAACTTTTCCATTATTCTGCTTACTTTTGTGCTTGTAACTCCTGATATATATACAGTAAAACATACTTTTTGTTTCAAAACTAATGTCCTTTTTTTGTTTCTTTGAATTTAACAAGGATTTTTTCTATATCAAGGATTTGAAGATTTGAGTGCTAGCCAAGAGAGTTAGACAAGGAGATCTTTTATGTTCTTATGGATGAACTTGATTCAACAACCTTCTTTTCAATAAGGTAGTAGTTGTTTAGTGAGCAACTTTGGCACCAAAGACTTGATCACCCAAATGCTACTATTTTTCCTTTTTTGCAGTCCGCTAAGATTTTTTTTGTACATGGCACAAATAACTACTTTTATACTAGTTATCATATTAGCAAAACTTTGAAATTGCCTTTTAAATTTTCTGATTATAGATGTATTGCACCTTTGAAAAAAATTAAAAAGTGCCTTATCAAATCCCAAAAGCTATTACTGAGTGAAACTCTATAATTGTTTAACAAAATGCTTAACTTATTTTTCAATAACTTTCATTTGCAACTTGTATATTTCACTTGGATCACTTGGGATTATTTCGTTTGGACCCCTTCGCAATTGTTTGCAATCTATAAGTTGGACCCGACTTGGGCCCTTTGTGGGTTTCTCAGGCAGGAGCCCACCTATGGTGCGCCTCTACAACGAACATATGACAAGAATCCCCTCTAGCAACCTGTTAGTAATAAATGTTGAACTTGTGATTTATTCTAATACTAATTATTAGGACAATAAGGTATAAGGTATAACTATTAATTAGAGAACAAGTCATTGCCTTAGCTTTGACCTATAATGTCTATAGGTTTATTGACACATGTCTTACTAGGATTGTTAGTAGTAAAGGTTGAACTTGTGATTTATTCTAATACCTATTATTAGGACCGTAAGGTATAAGGTATAACTATTAATTAGAGAACAAGTCATTGCCTTAACTTTGACCCATAATGTCTATAGGTTTATTGACACATGTCTTACTAGGATTTTTAGTAGTAAAGGTTGAACTTGTGATTTATTCTAATACCTATTATTAGGACCGTAAGGTATAAGGTATAACTATTAATTAGAGAACAAGTCATTTGCCTTCACTTTGACCCATAATGTCTATAGGTTTATTGACACATGTCTTACTAGGATTGTTAGTAGTAAAGGTTGAACTTGTGATTTATTCTAATACCTATTATTAGGACCGTAAGGTATAAGGTATAACTATTAATTAGAGAACAAGTCATTGCCTTAACTTTGACCCATAATGTCTATAGGTTTATTGACACATGTCTTACTAGGATTTTTAGTGGTAAATGTTGAACTTGTGATTTATTCTAATACCTATTATTAGGACCATAAGGTATAAGGTATAACTATTAATTAGAGAACAAGTTATTTGCCTTCACTTTGACCCATAATGTCTATAGGTTTATTGACACATGTCTTATTAGGATTGTTAGTAGTAAAGGTTGAACTTGCAATTTATTCTAATACTAATTATTAGGACCGTAAGGTATAAGGTATAACTATTAATTAGAGAACAAGTCATTTGCCTTCACTTTGACCCATAATGTCTATAGGTTTATTGACACATGTCTTACTAGGATTGTTAGTAGTAAAGGTTGAACTTGTGATTTATTTTAATACCTATTCTTAGGACCGTAAGGTATAAGGTATAACTATTAATTAGAGAACAAGTCATTGCCTTAACTTTGACCCATAATGTCTATAGGTTTATTGACACATGTCTTACTAGGATTTTTAGTAGTAAAGGTTGAACTTGTGATTTATTCTAATACCTATTATTAGGACCGTAAGGTATAAGGTATAACTATTAATTAGAGAACAAGTCATTGCCTTAACTTTGACCCATAATGTCTATAGGTTTATTGACACATGTCTTACTAGGATTTTTAGTGGTAAATGTTGAACTTGTGATTTATTCTAATACCTATTATTAGGACCGTAAGGTATAAGGTATAACTATTAATTAGAGAACAAGTTATTTGCCTTTACTTTGACCCATAATGTCTATAGGTTTATTGACACCTGTCTTATTAGGATTGTTAGTAGTAAAGGTTGAACTTGCGATTTATTCTAATACTAATTATTAGGACCGTAAGGTATAAGGTATAAGGTATAACTATTAATTAGAGAACAAGTGATTTGCCTTAACTTTGACCCATAATGTTTATAGGTTTATTGACACATGTCTTATTAGGATTGTTAACGTATGCAGTTTGACATCACTAGGAGAAGACAAAACTCTTGGACTTATAAGAGCTGTATCTCCCTCACTTTTTAAGGCGTTGAGCCAATTGGCAACAATTTTCTATTGGCATCAAAGTCAATTGTCTCCCTACACCTGTGTGTGCAAACCCATTTTTTTCATAATTGGACCAAACCTGCCAGCAAAAATTGACCAAGCTCGGAACGGTTTCCTACTAGGATCACTCAAGTCTTAAGCCTCTGTCTAAAACCCTTTGCCAGCTATGACCTGGATCCCAACAGGGGCTGGCTATCTAGGGCCCTCCTTTGATTCATTTAATTCTTTGCTTTTATTATTCTTCTATAATCCTTGTAACCTTCGCACTCTCTCGGTACTGCAGTGTTGCCAATCTTCCCAATTCCTATTTCCCCCTTCTCAAAATAAAAAAAAATCATATTCCTCTATTGCAATTCTCTCTTTTGTACTTTTAACATTTTTTATAGTCTCAGTTAAGTTAAATAATAAAGAGACCATTTTAAATCATAATGGATTCAATCTTGATGAAGTATGATTTGTTGTGGATTATGATTGAAGTTCTCTTCAATTCTTCAGCTATATGGAAGGGAAAAGCTCGTATAACTAATATGGCATTTTTATTAACACATTCAAATAATTCCTAAACTTGATGCCTCGAAAACACTTAGTATGGAAGTTAATAATCTATTAACCATACACACTATACTAACCATTAGACAATGGGTATCCCCATATGACTGTTGTAGTATTATAAGTTCATCTCTATTAGACAATGGGTATCTGAGAGTTGAGCTGGAATGATTGAATGAGCTCCGATTCTGGCAAATTCAGAGGGGGCAGAGAAAAGTAACCATAAGTAGAGCTTCCTCGTCTAATCTCTTGCATGGTCTGTAAGGCCGCAACAGTATTCCTGAAAATCCCTTCTCCAGCAACTGTTATTGCTTCCCTTACTTCTCTGGTTCTCTCTTCGTCCTCAACTGGGAATACGGCATCTATCGTGCTTTCGCATTCCTTCACAAGTTTTGAGATAAGATCGGTTGTAAAAAAGGGCTGTTGCAGTACCTTCTGAATGAACGGCAAGCGCAAAAGGCCACCCGTTCGCTTATCGTACTTCTTCAAGATCTTCGCCAGCCCTACAAAACTCAACTTTTTAGATCTTCTCCAACATTTTTGGTGCTAGCCATGGTAGACACTTGAATTTGAGTATTTGCTCAAACTTCAGAAAATGTTGAATATTTTTGAAGAAAGATTCAATCAAAGAGGGGAGAGAGGTTAGATTGAGTGAATACCTGTGTAGTTGACGTTGCTGTAATTTAATAAAAGCACCATTTCACCGTGAAAATCAACAATGTCTTTTCTGATTTTAGCCATCTCCTCATTATAATCTGCCTCCGAAGGCCGACTTCCGTTCGGCCCCCACGTGTCGACTACCCTCTTGATCCTATGTTGTAACTCCTGAATTTGCAAGTATTATCAACTTCATTAACTACTTTTCCACTCTTCTAGAGAGAGAAATTAATTACAATAGCGTAACACAAAAGAAAACTTAGCATTCCCAATCTGCAAAGCCGGTCAATTTAGTATATTAAGAGCCATAAAGTGACCATGTGATTTGTTTGCTTCATGCCATCTACATAAGCAAGCAATTTCATTTCGTCCCCCATGAACAACGGAATTTTTCTACTCTGAAGTAACATATAATATTTTTAAAGATACGACCTCGTTTCTAATGTTATGTAGCGGGTTAGGCCAATATGTTAGAATAACATTACTTTTGACCAAACAAACAATAATTTAAAAATAAATGCGACTTATTGAAACTAATTTCGATGTCTATCATATGTACCTTAAAACAGTGTCGAAATTTGTCTGTTTCTGTTAATCACTTTGGACGTTAAAGGATTAATAGCAAACAATAAAATAAAAAGCTGTTAGACCCCTTCAAATACGAGAGGTCTACAAAGTGGTTGATTTGAATGGCAACGACAATGAAAGGGTTCTAATCCGTTAGCAATCAATATACAAGTCCTTTAATGCAAAACCACAGTTTTTTTATTCGTTATACTTTAGAACATTGGAAGAGTATATACTTAGTACAAGGTAAGCTTCCCGTTTTCCAATCTTTTTTGTTGTCACAATCACATCAATCATAAGATCAATGTAACATTGTTAATAAAAATAATTAGGTCAAATATCCGCATTTTAGGATAATTCTAGATTCCTTATTTCCTTGGCATGCATAATCCCCCGAATCAACATATTATTCTTGAATACTATAGCATTTAAGATTATTATATTGTCAGACGTCAATTCGTCCTTTCTTATTCTATCTTGTTCGACCACTAATTTCCCGGCACTAATAAAGTTAGTTTAGCCCTACAAATTTGACACTATTGCACAATTTTCAATGGTCCAACTATAAATTGGAACTTTAAAAAATGGTTCTTGAAATTTGTTGTCAATTTTTGGGACTCGATTGACATCAACTCGAAACTTCAGTTTCATCCATTTTCTTCGACTATTGAAACCTCCATAAATTCTCTAGCATATTTCGTACCCCTAAGGACTGATCTACCGTTCACGGTTGCATTCAATTGATGTTAACTTGTGTCCTCTTATCGACCCTCAGATTCAAAACCTACCACCGCAAACCAGATCTAGTACCTGCAAACCTATGTGATTATCGTGGCTAAACACAATCAACTATACTAGCTAGCTACTGATTTCCTCTGCTTCTTCAACCCACTACAAATCTAAGCCTTCTCAAACCTTCACATTTGATGGTTCCAAGGGCTGGCGACATAGTTGCAGCCGTCCGAATAAGAATTCTTGTGTTTTGGGTGTCCCTATTTCGAGAATATGATGAGGAAAAGTACATGGAAAACGAATTATTTCTCTAGTGTTCTTGTGTCCCACGGCCCGTGAACCAACCGCGGCGTCCAAAAGTGGGACTCTACGGCGGGGCCAACGATGACGGTGCACCAAGTTTCGCAATTGGCCCATGACCCATTTTCGTATCCTATTCCCACCAAAGTTGAACGGGCTCATTCCGTGTTATGACGTTGGTCAACTGAGTTGACTCACCGACTCTTGCCAACGAGAAAAGCAAAGAAAAGCTAAAATACAATAACAATACAATTGAAAATTCAAACGCACAGCAATGCCGACCGCCGGAAAAAGTTTTAAGTCCGGCGCCGCCCATTAAACTACGGAGGCTAATTGGTTCCAACAACCAACAGGTATGTGTTAGAAGAGGAGAAGAACGTACCTTCTGACGGATGACGAAGTCCTCCTCTTGTTCCATGAAGAAGGCATTGAACTTCTCGAGCTCAGCGTTCAAGAGGCAGATAAACTCCTCCTCGGCCTTCCCGTACTCCAGAGACCCGTTCGACAATGTCGGAGCCGAAGATATCAACTTCACAAGCTTCTTCAAGTCCTTGTAGGACAAGAAGTTGTGCCGCCACCCCGGCAAGGACTCCTGGATTTGCTGTTTCAAACGCTTCCCGAACTTCATTTGGGAGGCGCAGAGCAATTTCGTAGACAGATTAAAAAAACAAACCCAGAGAAAGGGGAAACACGATGAACAAAAATAAAATAAAAACAAAATCCGAGAAATCGAAAATTGAAATCGGTTTGTAAAGAGTGGGGGTGATGATGTTGTGAAGAGACGGAGGGTTTTATCAGCAAAAGCATGCTAGAATATTAGGGGGCATATGCTTGGCGTGATGAAGTGGCGGTTAGAAAAGGCATAAACGAGTCGTTGAAGTAAAAGAATTCTGAGGCATATTCGGTTACTGTATGGTCGTACTTAAGACCAAACTGGGAAGATCAGACTTTTATTGTATGCTCTCTTATGCCGTGTCTCGTCTAGCAGGGAAAAAGAAGGTGGGGGGTTTTCTAACTTCACACGGAGGTGAGCTCTAAAGTGGGTTTGCGTGGGGACCCACAGCTCACCATGTAGGGTCCTACTGGCGTGCATTGTCACCTTTTGAGCATCGGTGAGAGATTGTGTGTCACGGTAGAATTATCAGAAAGAGAAATGTGACGTGGGAAAGAGGATGATTCCGAGGAATCTACTCCGAATCGTCCATGGAAAAGGGGGACAAACCAAATCCAGGAATATGTGACTTTTAAACCCCTTAGCCTGGGGTCTAGGTAGTCTTTAATGCTGGCCGTTGGATTGAAGTTGAAGGTACCTTGGTTCTTTGATTACTAAATTACCCATGGGGCATAGAACAAACTAGATTAGGGAATAACTATGTGATTTTGAATTACTAGGAGATGCCTTTATTCTGGTAGGTTGATAAATCTTAAGATGTTAGAAAATAATACTGTTTTTACAATATTTGAAGAAGCTGCCTATTTGGTTTTTGCTTGCTTATTGGTTTAACATGTGGTGGAATGATTAGAGAGTATGGGATTACGGATTTGTTAAGGATCTAATGATCCCGAGATATGCTCGCTAAATCTGAAGTTGTTGGGTTTTGGAAACTTCGACGAAATGGGGGAAGGGGCCCCCAAATATCTGGAAGACTTAGCTGTCTTCCTTTTAAATACTATAAAATACCCTCGAACCTCACCTCCCGGTTTACAAAACAATAGTATTTGGGTTTTCTTTCACGAAACACCAACAATATGCAGGGCTTTGTTTTTGTTTTTGTTTTTCTTTTTTTGTTTACTAGAGTAGGGTGTTTAATATGGCTAGATTTATACGCAAGTTGTCATATTAAACAGAGATTGCACGTCATTGTGTGATTTAAAATATTTTCTGTTTCTTTTCTGACCTTTGTTACCAGCTAAACATGACCTTTTGCTTCAATAGAAAATTTTCATCCACACTGACGGCAATCAAAATCAGTTTTTAAATACAATTATAACATTCTTTGAAAGCCTAAGTAGAACATTAATGAAATATCTACCAAGTTTTACTTTCTTATTGCGTGTTAGTCATGGCATAGTTCAACCAAGGTAAGGAAAAAAGGAAAAGTTTTGGACTCCGTCATTGCTTTTGCCGCATATAAAACGTACATGAAGGAGTGAATTTATTTTGACTTGGCTTTCCAATTTAATTGATTATGTGGTTCTAAGTAAATTCAGTGTAACCCTATTTGTGACCAACTACAAAATGTTCTACAACACGTGAAACCAATTGCAATTTCTGTCAGAATTATTCTAGAAACCATTTGACCAAACCAATTCTGTGAATGATGAGAAAAAGAGGTAGGCCGTCCCATATTCAATGATATACTATTCAGGAAGGAGACTAACGAGTCTGGAAAAGGCATCTACTCCAAGATCCTGCCGAAATTCTGCAAAGCTTGGTATTCTAGACAACTCTTGCACTTCTAGGTCTTATTGACTTCATCGGATTGTGTGAAAAGGACAAATGCAAAGAAGATACTTCTCGTTAATTCCAAGCAAAGTGATGAAAAAAAAAAGATTAACATCTCCAAAAGTAAACGGAATTCTTGTTGAGAGTCCTATACCAAAAATATATGATGTTGATATTGTTTACATGTAAACTGGTTCCTGCTATTCATGAATTAAATTTATAGTGAAACTTTGAGTCTACCTACATGATAATAAAACCTAAATTGATGGAAAGAATCAATTCTTACAGATGGTGAATGATACCAACCCCTCGTTACAGAACACCTATTTCTTCTATTCCTAAAAGTTAACGGGCTGGGAACTGTCTAAAATTGAGCCCATCAGTCTTTGTAACACGAGCACGAAATTGGAAGAGAAGCTTGTTTGTCGGGGTAAGCCCACATTTCCGGGTTCACTAGTAAGCAGGCTTCTCTCCCAGGTCGAACGGGAGAAATGCTGTAATTCTCCATGTTAGATAAGATGAGAAGATTCTAAAATATTGATTATTAGATTAAAAAAAATATTCTTATACTGTCTAATAAGACAAATAAATTAAAAACCAAAAGGAGAAAAAAGCCTTTATAATAAATGACAAAAGACTATTAAAGGTTTATGACATAAAGTACCAAGCTAGAAACTAGAAAGTAGAGAATTGGAACAAGAGTTTGTATTACTATATCTAGATCTAGAATATAGTAAGCCTATTTATCATATGGTTTTTGTACATTTGTAAAGGAAATAAATAATCCAAAATATTCCTATGAACATATTTCCTAAACCATAAAGATCCCCACGCTACATGAAAATAATTATAAATGTTAATAACCATATTGACAATGTATCTCCAACACTTCTTATCAAGCTAGCGGCTTGTAAATGTCCAAGATGCTAAGCTTGCTAACAAATACATATGTTGTCTTTAGTATAAGGGCTTGGTGAAAATATCTACAGGTTGTTTTCCAGTCTTTATCCCTCTTGTTTTGATTATTCCTTCTTAAATTTTGTCTATAATGAAATGACAATTAACTTGCTATAGGCTTGAGCACAATATCATTGTCACAAAATACACTAGTTGGTTCTCTAATCTGTAGCCCGAGATCCCAAAGTAAACCTCATTTCCAAACCATCTCACAAACAGTTTTAATCATTGCTTGATATTTTGCCTCCATGGATGATAATGAGATGATTGACTATTTTTTTATTTTCCATGAAAAGATAGAGTTGCCCAGTTTGACATAAAAACTTGTAATGCATTTTTCTGACAATGAGCATGTAGCTTAATTTTTTTTTTAACTTTTTAAATATTACAACTCACACACCTAAACTTACGCACATAGAGTTTCAAACCCGAGAGCTTACGGTTGGGATTCCTACTAACTCACCACTGAGCTAGCTAGCTAAGCAACATTTGAATCACAATAAGCTGTAATCTCTAAATTTCAATCTTTACCCAAGAATATACCTAATCTTGGGCATCCTTTCAAGTACTTAACAACCTTTAGTACTACATTCATGTGTGATTATTTTGACTCTTGCATGAATTAGCTAAGTATTTAAATGACATAACAAAATATTTAATCTAGTCATGGTAAGATAAATAAGCTTTCCTACAAGGCGCTTATACTATGATAGATCCTTGAGTAAGGGGTCTTCATCTAATGGTGATATCTTTACATCATACTCAATTGTTGTAAAATTAAAGGTTTGTTCAATTGGAATAATTGTTGGCTTGCATCTTGATAATCCTACTTTAAAAATGATCTTTAGAAAAAACTTGCATTAGCTTAGACAAATGCCCTTATCTAATTGTGCCATTTTAATGCCAAAGAAATATTTTGGTGGTTCCAAATCTTTAATGTAGAAAGCAGAATGCAAGTATTGCTTAAACTTTTTTAAAACAGTTTTATCATTGCCCATAATGAAGATATCATCTACAAATATTAATAAATAAAGTAATGATGTACCTTGCTTCCAAGTGAACAGAGTGTAATCATAACATGCTTATTTGAAATGTGCTACTATAAGGGCCTTAATGAATTTAGCATGCCAATGTTAGGATGCTTATTTAAGTCCATATATGGATTTATAAAGGTGACATACTCGAGACTCCCTCTAGCTATATAATTCCTATGAAAGGTCCATGTAAATCACCTTATTCAAATTGTAATGGAGGAAAATATTGTGGTTGTTCATCTAAATAATGGTCAATCCTAAATAGCTGCAATGGAAAGAAGGGAACAAACATTGACATACTTGGTGATAGGAGATAATGTCTTATGATAACCAAAGCCTATTTTTTTTTTTTAAGTAAATCCTTTAGCCATTAAGTGAGCTTTATAATGCTCAACATATCTATTAGCCTGATACTTAATCTTGTACACCCATTTACAACCAATGCACTTCCAATGAGACAATTGGAGAATAACATTCCATGTATGATTCTCGATGAAAGCCTAAATCTTAGCCTCCATGGCTTGCTACATGTGAGGATCCTTGGTTGTCTTAAAATAAAAGGATGGCTTTTGCTTTCCAAAAATTTGACTAATATAACATAAATGCTCTAATAAGAGTCATATAAAGTTAACATAAGAGGAAGTAAGATAACAAGTACTAGAGGAGCTCAAGTTGGAGCAAATATAATCCTTAGTATAGATAGGAGGCCTAGTGACATGATCAAAGCAATGAGGAGGAGCAACCGGGGCCTTGTTAAGGATAATGACCAGGGAATCATTAATAAAAGTAGTAAGAAAGGGCAAAGAGGGCTTTAAAGGCTACACAGGCGGAGAAACCAATGCAGCTGGAGGCAGCATAAGCTGAGGTGTAATTGGTATAAATCCACGCATTAGAATAGAAGGATCAGGTGGAGAATCACATACATCAATAATAATATGTATGGAAGGAAAAGTGAGGACTAGTTCAAACAAAACAAAAGGAGCAATGGGTGGTAGATCCTTACTAGCTAAGAATGGGTGAGAAGAAACTAGTGAGTCAACCGATATTTGTGGGGTTAACTATAAAGCAAAAGCAAAGGCACCCTCATGAAACACAACATTCTAGTTGACAAAGAACTTGCTAGTCAAAGGCTCAAAAAGCTGATACCTTTTCCAATGAGAGGGGTAGCCCATGAACACATAACACATAGTACAAGGACCTTGTTTATCATGATGACCCACTATAGTAGCAAAATAAAAAAAATAAAAAAAAATGAAGTGTCAAACGTTAGGGCACTTTCCAAAAGTAACTTGAAAGGGGTTTAGCTATTGAGGACCCGAGACAATGTCCTATTGATCAGATAAGTCACAATAACCACATAATCAACCTAAAAAGGCTCAGAAATAGAGGCTTGATACTTGAGAGCATGGACAACCTTGAGAAGGTGATAGTGCTTGCACTTAATAACCAAATTCTACTAGGAGATATAAGTACAAAAACTCTCATGGATGATGCCATGGCTAGAGAAAAAAGAACACTTATTAATTAAAAAGATTGCAAGCATCATCCATATGGGAATGTTGAACAAGCAAATGAAACCGATTCGTATGAGGGCAAAAAAAAAAAAGGTGAGGTGAGAGAGAACCTATGTTTTAGACTGCATAAAGAAAACCTAAGTGTTATATGAAAAAATCATCAATGTTGGTGTGTAGCAATGAAAAGGGCCAAGTGGCATAGGAGATGCTAGACGAAAAAGGGGCATGAGTTTGTTTGGTTAAGGGACATATGAGATAATTAAGGTGTGAGAAAAAACTATTGACTCAAATGCTAATGTGGAATAATATTATTATTATTATGAAGTTTGGCATTGCAAAGAATACCTTTATTAAAGGAAATATAAGACTTAAAATCAAAAGTACTAGTAAATGAATTTAAATAATAAAGCCTTTGGTGGATACTACCTAAACCTATTAGATTGCCAATCAACATGGCCTAAAAAAAGAAAAATTTAGAATAAAAAATGATACAAAAATTATCATCATCATAGGCTTTAGAGATAGAAATAATGTTAAACTAGAACTCTAGGATGAAAAAGACATTTTGTAAGATGATGGAAGGATTGAGAATGACATTGCTAATTTTAATAACTTTGGTAATATCCCTAGTGGGATATAGGAGAATATAATGAGTGATGAACATGAAAGAATAAACAAACATAAAAAATAATGTAATTACTAACCCCTAAATCAACAATCCAAGCATTAAAGGAGATAAAAAACTCATCAAGCAAAAGGAAGTACCTCTAAAGCTACATGTCTTATTAGGCTAACCAATTTAACTCAAGGCATGCATGATGCAACTAAACTAACCCTTATTGATGGGCTGATTGAGAGGCTTTATAGGTTAGGTGAGCATTTGAAGTGTAAAACTATCTTTGTCCTTCTAGTCTTTATTAGTGGGCTTGCCATGTAATTTCCAACATTAGGCATTAGTATGATAAGACCTTTTCTAATATTCTTAAAAAAATTTACCTTTGCAATTATGGAAGGAATTTGAGCCATGAGGTTTACCTACTAACGTGGTGAGACTTAAAATCAAAAGTACTAGTAAATGAATTTAAATAATAAAGCCTTTGGTGGATACTACCTAAACCTATTAGATTGCCAATCAACATGGCCTAAAAAAAGAAAAATTTAGAATAAAAAATGATACAAAAATTATCATCATCATAGGCTTTAGAGATAGAAATAATGTTAAACTAGAACTCTAGGATGAAAAAGACATTTTGTAAGGTGATGGAAGGATTGAGAATGACATTGCTAATTTTAATAACTTTGGTAATATCCCTAGTGGGATATAGGAGAATATAATGAGTGATGAACATGAAAGAATAAACAAACATAAAAAATAATGTAATTACTAACCCCTAAATCAACAATCCAAGCATTAAAGGAGATAAAAAAAACTCATCATGCAAAAGGAAGTACCTCTAAAGCTACATGTCTTATTAGGCTAACCAATTTAACTCAAGGCATGCAAGATGCAACTAAACTAACCCTTATTGATGGGCTGATTGAGAGGCTTTATAGGTTAGGTGAGCATTTGAAGTGTAAAACTATCTTTGTCCTTCTAGTCTTTATTAGTGGGCTTGCCATGTAATTTCCAACATTAGGCATTAGTATGATAAGACCTTTTCTAATATTCTTAAAAAAATTTACCTTTGCAATTATGGAAGGAATTTGAGCCATGAGGTTTACCTACTAACGTGGTGAGAGGTTAACTGCTTGATAACTTAAACATAATAGTTGATGTGGCAACTTGATAGCTATTCGATCTAGGAAAAGGTAAGAGCACACCAAAGCTATTCAATCTAAGGTAAGTGCATAAACCATTGGATCCAGGTATAATAGCTAAAAATAATTCAATGTGTGGAAAAGCTAGAAAAGGAACGGTAGTTGTTAGGAGCCGTAACCAACCATCACGATGTCTGAATAATGAATGCATGCTACATAGGGGTTGCCTAAGTGAAGAAGAGAACCGTGTTGCCCACATGGATGAACTTCAATGATGAAAGACATTGATTCTCATCCTAAACAACAAGGTGGTAAACGATTGAGGCTTGGGAAAATGTCAAGTGACATAATGTGCGAGTAGAATGATAGAAAATTGCCATTGAGAATTAGAAGGAATTAGATCACGTTGTCATGATTTTTTATGACTCACTGATGGTAAAAAGTTTCTTTGGGATTAATGAACATGTTTTGGCCAAATTGAGTTTTTCTTAGAGAGTGGTAAGGTAATTATAATAGATAGTGATGGCATGATTCAATTATTTGATACCATAAAGTGCATGTTGAAAGCAAAAGAGTCCGGGTTGATCCAATTTGCTAAACAACTCCTTACAATTGTTCCACATTGGTTTTGCATCTTTGATGGAGGTAACCTAACCACGACTTCTTGTGAGATGCAATTTCCAATCCATGTATGCACCAACTGAGAATATTTTTGACACTTGTAGGATTGTCTGGGGAGGTAAGCATTGACTAAAATGGGTATGGTCCCATCTAAAAGATTATCCTTGTCTGTGGTGACAAGGGCATGGTGCGAGCCCACATCATGTATGTTTTTGGACTAGTTAACGGTTAAGTAATAAAGTGTAGCTCCACACCATTAGAAACAACAATGTACAAAAGGTGGCAAGCTCTAGGCGGGTGCTAAGTGTAATAAGGTATTTGTAAGGAAATAAGTTCAAGAACATGTAGGGATTTGCTCCCAAACCTATTGAGCCTGATCTATAATAAGGACTTGAAAGGAGTCAACCCATTTAGTGTTAGGAAGAGGGCTATAAGATGGTTGGCCCACCTTTGGTGAAGCAAGCCTAGTGAGAGCTTAAGCTATCAAGCTTGAAAAGGTTATGGAACCCGAAAGGGCTGCTAAGCTTGAAAGGCCATCAAGCTTGAAAAAATGGAGGCAATGGGGGCCTAACTTAACAAAACTATGCCAAAAAGTATTAGACCAAAGCAAGCCTAGCTGAAAGAGTCTTTGGAGTTCCAGAAAGGTTGAAAATTTCCATCAGGTTGGACTTGGATCAAGACCCATTTAAAAGGTTATGTCAGCATAAGTTGCTTGAAGTTGGGCCAAGTTTATTTGGTTTATTCGTGGGTAAGTGGATACGATAGAAATGAATTAGTGTGCTTTAAACCCAAATTAATAGGAAAAGCAATGATATCTTTAATAACAAGTACATTTGGCTTTGCACTCATCTCAACAACAAATTGGATCTTTGGCCATTTAAAAAAAAAAAGGTGAGAAAGTACAATTTGGAAGGTAAGAAAGGTAAGGAGAAAAAAATTATGTTCTCTTTCTAGCAAAAATTGATTTCTACTTTAGAGTTTTCTAACATTGTTTTGCAGGTATTACAAGGTTATAGAAAAAACAAGTTGAAAGAAAGGAAAATAATAGTGGGATAATAAAAAAATTGCAAAAGCTAAGCCAAGAAAGAGCTTGGTCTATGATACCATGACAAAAAGCACCAAACCAAAAAGTAGAAAACAGAAAATTGACAAATGTTTTTTTGTATTTTTGTGTCTTTAGTCCTAAAACATAGTAGGCCTATTTATAATATAGTTTTTATACATTTGTACAATAAATAAATAATACATAATATTTCTATGAACATATTTTCCAAACAAAAAAGATCCCCACACTACATGGAAATAATTATATATGGTAATAACCATATTGATAACAATTCTCCAACAATTTATTACACAATACTTTTATATTCTCTAGGTAAAGATTATTACATTCTATTTGATACTACATGTGCTAATCCCCAAAGTGAGCACTAGATATTAAAATCAAAATGCGTAGCCACTATATAGCTAGTTCAGGTGTTCACACCACTTTTCATGTTTGTAAACCCATAGGTGGATGGGTGTTTTTTTTTAGTAGATAAAATCCTTATGTATCTTTGATCTATAAATAAACATTAAAAATTTGCTCAATCTTCATTCCCAAATGCAAGTTGAATCTATTTCTTGATTTTTGTTTTACAATTTTTTAGCTCATCTTATCTACATGATCACTTTCTCTTAACATGTTTTGCTAACCAAATGCAAGTTGAATCTATTCCTAACACTGTTCATTTGTAGAAAATCATATCAAACATAATATATATTGAAGAGCAAGATGATTCTCTAACAAGTGTAGAATACTTAATAAAGAATCAAAGTCATCAAAGTATGAACAATTTTGTAAGCTTTGATGAGCTTAAGAGAAGAATATGGATTTTGCTTGAATAATACTCATTTCTTGTGTATTTCTCATCTTGGACTTCAAGCTAACTATCTTGACTTAATAGCAAAGCAAAATGCACGTTTCACTTCCAGATTATAGTTGTTTTAACTTCTTTGAGAGTTCACTAACATTCTACCCATTGAAGCTAATCTGTGTGGCCTATTTTAGCGATATTAGATAGTAGAAAGGAGTGGACTATTAGGTTGCTCATGTGTTTGGGTCATGCATTTATGAATTGGACTTTTTGTCAATTAGGTTTCTTCTAAACTAGGATAATGCACATTTGTGCTACATGCATTTTAGTTTTGGGTTTCAATTTTACTTGCATAAATATTCTAGCATCATTTTACTTATATTAACAAAATATTCAAATAGTAAGAATATTTTATTGCTATAACTTCCTTTTCTCATCATCAAAACATTAATATTCCAACACAACTATCTAACTTAAAGCAATTGATTTCCACACACAACGACTGGCAAAAATATGAGCAGTTCCACATGTGGGACCATTAATGTCATCCATAGAGGAAAGGACAATGATTCAAAAGTTCATTTAACGACATTTTTTTTACGTGGAAACATGAGCCCCAAGAAACAAGCAACCACTCTACGCAGTGGTTCTTACTTGGCATAGTTGTTCTTAAAAATGCAGTTAACCTCAATAGTTTGTATAACAGTTATAGCCTAAATAAATTGTTTTGACAAGAAATTGTATGCGTGTAATAGGTAGAAGCTATCTACAACGATTTTGACTAGAACTAGTACAAAACCAAGAGAAGTGACGAAGAACACAACTTGATCTATTGTCAAAAACATGAGATCTTTTGTTTTTCTCAAATGAGACATAAAATGTTAGTTTGTAGTGTGTCATCTTTCTTCTATTTCCTTACTTTCATTTTTTCAAAATAGGTTGTACAAAGTTGCTTGACTTTGTATGGTGTGAAGATTTTCTCGTCATCAAACTAAACACACGCTCATTTGCTCAAGCATGTCTTACATTTCTAATAGTTCCTCTGCACTTAAGGGAGTTTGTCTTTGAAACTGTGATTCATATTATAAATCGTGTTCCATCCTAATATTAGATAATGGATCTCTATAAGAAAATCATTTGGTAAGTCTTCTATTTCTCATTTAAAAATATTTGAATGTTTGGCTTTTCCAAATCTTAGGTCATATAGTTTGCATAAATTTGCTCCAAGATCACAACCACATGTTTTTCTAGGCTATCCTTTGCAATACAAGGATTATTGATGCTACTCATCCACAACCTAAAGAATTTAAATTATTGTTGATGTCCAATTGATTGTAACTACTTTTCTATAGAAAACCCAACAAAAGACTTGCAATAGTGAAGATAATCCACCCTCTATTATATTACCTTTAATTCAAAACACTCAACCAAGCCTACCCAATTCCATAAATACTAAACCTTCCTACACCAGTCCACTCCCACAACAAAACCAACCATACCTCTTATCCTATGGTAACTTGTCTTAAAAGGATAACCAATCGCAAGGCCTACACTAACCTAACACTCACTTGACATCTTAAGGCTATGGGTGCTCATTAACATTCTTATCTCTTATACAAGCTTTGTGTCATTTATTTCTATTGACCACTAGAGGTATTAAGAATATGGATCCAACATGTTAGTAATGAAGTTGCCACTGTGGATGGTTGATTAAATCTCGACAAGGAAATTGTGATTATTGTAGTGATAGACTGGATTGCCCATGCAAGGAAAGCAAGAACTTACTTGTTTTCCCACATAGATGACAAAACCTATATTTGTTTAAATGGGTCACTAGTCGTTGTGAGTCCATAGATTAATCTTTTGGATGCCTTTACTATTCATCTTTTTCATGTGTATACGAATTGCAATTAGGGCTTATGTAAAGCTTAAAGCTTATTTATGGGAATTTTTTCCAACATGTAATACTTTGTTTGCTAGTGAACAAACAAGATTTACCTAACTTGTTTACATTTCATCCAAGCAATAACTTTATAAGTTTACAATATCCTTCAATAAAATACCTATAATGTATGCCTATTTGGACATGAAGTGTGACTAGTAAGTGTAAGAAAATTCAAAAGCTAATTTACAAGTTGAAGTAAAAAAATCTATCTTTAACTCTCCATGTGTGAAACTACAATGCTTAATATCCCTTACGTAACTAAAGGACTTAGGTTGAACATGGTTTTAAGAAAAATTTATTTTGATATCTTGTAAGAAAAATCTAAAATCTAACTTAAAAGGGTAATTTAAAAGTTAAAAAGAATGAACCAATACCTACAAAATACCTAGAAATTTTATCTTTTTCTATATGAGGTTACATTCTTCAATAGTAAAAACATGTCTTGGGTTGTCTGAGAATAGACACAACTTACCTATAAATCTTATCTTTTTCCATGTGAGATTACATTCCTTAGTGGTAAAAAAAAATGTCTTGTGTTGTCTGAGAATAGACATGACTTGCTTGCTAAGAATTTGGCTTAACATCTAATCTCCTTAGTGCAATGCAATCACCTTTCTTGTCTCTATCCCTTTGTCTTTCTATCTTCCTCTCTCACTTACTTTCTTGATATTTATATATATAGGTATTGGTGTGTATATAAAGAAAATAAAAATGCAGTAGGGAGTCTCAAGGCAGTTGAATCATGCATTTGTGTTAGAAGGCATATAACTACAGAATACAAAGTACAAGTTGAAAAGAAAAAATGACAAAAGGTACTACTAACAAAAGTTCTATCTCTTATATACAAAAATACAAAGGTGATTGCGAATGGTTAAGAGATTGTTGTACAACAATGGTTTGATTTTGGTTTGAATTTAATTTTGAAGTTGTAACATGCATGACTAAGCAAACTAAAGAAGAAGTTGTTTTAAAGGATAATGGCATAGAGTGAAGGACAAAGGCTTTTTCCATTTTAGCTAAATGTAGGCCATCTTTGACTTTTCAACCTTGTTATGCTGATGTTGGGTTTTTCCTTCTTGATAGTTACTTTCTTTAGGCCCTTTTAAACTTGATAGGGAATAAGATGTTATGCCAAGGTTAGATCACAAGGAAAGGAAAGGGAGATATGGCATAGGATTGGTGAAGATATTGACAAGTTGCCAAGAGGATGGTACATAAATAGTAGTAATAAATCATATAGCCACACTTACATGTATAAAATGGTAATCTAGTGTTTGGTCTTTTTGTTGAAAGCAAGTTTGGTAGTAAGTTGTGAGGTAGAGATGTTGTAATGGATCCCATAGCCACACTTTCGTGTATAAAATGGTAATTTATAAAGATGTGTTTGGTCTTTTATTGAAAGCAAGTTTGGTAATGAGTTATAGAGCAAAGATGAGCACATATCTAAGAAAACTCTATAATAGTCAAAGTAAAGCAATGATACTCTGATTTAGTAGAGGACCTAATCAATTGATGTTTTGAGCTCTAAATTAGCTCTTATGAAGAGGCAAAAGCCAGAACTTAGCTTCCAGGTAGAGGGACAAGCACCTTAATCAACATTAGTAAATCCATAAAGATCAAGACTATTGCGGGATTGAAAATGAATGCCCAAATCAATTGTCCCATGAGCATATGGAAGGACTTGCTTGAGGTTGTGGTGGTCAAAAAGAGAAGGAGCATGCATTACATGACATAGTCGATTAATAGCAAAGGACAAATCAAGCCTAGTTAGGGTTAAATATTGAAAGGCCTAACTTAACTTTTAAAAGTAAATGGTTGAGAAAAGAGAAAAGAACCATGTTTGACTTGTGGGGGCTTGGTAGCAAGCAATGTAGCAATGGATATACAATTATACATGTTGGCTCATGACAAAAGGTTCATGGCATATTACCTATGACTCAAATGTAACCAATATCTATTTGGTGGACCTTGATTCTTAGAAAGAAGTATAGATTACCAAGTTATTTGAGGGAAAATCCTCTGCATCCTTGTTGGAATTAATAGTCATTATTAGGTCATTTAACTCAAAGATGTAGTCAAAGATGTCTTTGGAAAGAAAGCCAATAATCCAAGACCAAAGCACAACTTCAATATTGATTAGCAAAACATGTTAATAGAAAGTGATCATGTAGATAAGATTAGCCAAAAAATTGTAAAAAAAAAAAAATCAAGAAATAGATTCAACTTGCATTTGGGAATGAAGATTGAGCAAATTTTTAATGTTTATTTATAGATCAAAGATACATAAGGATTTTATCTACTAAAAAAAACACCCCTCAGCCTATGGATTTGCAAACATGAAAAGTAGTGTGAACACCTGAACTAGCTATATAGTGGCTACGCATTTTGATTTTAATATCTAGTGCTCACTTTGGGGATTAGCACAAGTAGTATCAAATAGAATATAATCATCTGTACCTAGAGAATATAAAAGTATTGTGTAATAAATTGTTGGAGAAACATTATCAATATGATTATTACCATATATAATTATTTCCATGTAGCATGGGGATCTTTGTTGTTTGGAAAATATGTTCATAGAAATATTATGTATTATTTCTTTCTTGTACAAATGTATAAAAACTATATTATAAATAGGCCTACTATGTTTTAGGACTAAAGACACAAAAATACAAAAAAAATTTGTCAATTTTCTATTTTCTACTTTTTGGTTTGGTGCTTTTTGTCATGGTATCATAGACCAAGCTCTTTCCTGGCCTAGCTTTTGCAATTTTTTTATTATCCCACTATTATTTTCCTTTCTTTCAACTTGTTTTTTCTATAACCATGTGATACCTGCAAAACAATGTTAGAAAACTCTAAAGTAGAAATCAATTTTTGCTAGAAAGAGAACATAATTTTTTTCTTCTCACCTTTCTTACCTTCCAAATTGTGCCTTTCTCACCTTTTTTTTTTTAAATGGCCAAATATCCAATTTTTTTTGTTGAGATGAATGCAAAGCCAAATGTACTTGTTATTAAAGATATCATTTCTTTTCCCATTAATTTGGGTTTTGCGCACACTAATTCATCTCTATTAGATCCACCTACCCACAAGCAAACCAAATAAACTTGGCCTAACTTCAAGCAACTTGTGTTGACCTAACCCCTTAAATGGGTGTTGATCTAGGTCCAACCTGATGGAAATTTTCAACCTTTTTGGAACTCCAAAGACTCTTTCAGCTAGGCCTACTTTGGTCTAATATTTTTTTGGCATAGTTTTTTTGAGTTAGGCCCCCACTGCCTCCACTTTTTTGAGTTCGATGGCCTTTCAAGCTTAGCAGCCCTTTCGGGTTCCATAACCTTTTCAAGCTTGATAGCTTAAGCTCTCACTAGGCTTGCTCCACCAAAGGTGGGCTAACCATCTTCTAGCCCTCTTCCTAACACTAAATGGGTTGACTCCTTTCAAGTCCTTATTATGGATCAGGCTCAATAGGTTTGGGAGCAAATCCCTACATGTTCCTAAACTTATTTCCTTACAAATACCTTATTGCATCTAGCACCTGCCTAGAGCTTGCCACCTTTTGTACATTGTTGTTTCTAATGGTGTGGAGCTACACTTGATTACTTAACCGTTAACTAGTCCAAAAACATACATGATGTGGGCTCGCACCATGCCCATGTCACCAAAGACAAGGATGATCTTTTGGATGGGATCATACCCATTTTAATCAATGCTTGCCTCCCCAGACAATCCTGCAAGTGTAAAAAATATGCTCAGTTGGTGCATACATGGATTGGAAATTGCATTTCACAGGAAGTCGTGGTTAGGTTACCTCTACCAAAGATGCAAAACCAATGTGGGACAATTGTAAGGAGTTGTTTAGCAAACTGGATCAACCCAAACTCTTTTGCTTTCAACATGCACTTTATGGTATCAAATAATTGAATCATGCCATCACTATCTATTATAATTACCTTAGCACTCTCTAAGAAAAACTCAATTTGGCCAAAAGATGTTCATTAATCCCAAAGAAACTTTTTGCCATCAGTGAGTCATAAAAAATCACGACAACGTGATCTAATTCCTGAACCCAACATTCACTAAAGCATAACTTCCTGAACTCAACATTCACTAAAGCACTAATCACTAAAGGAGATTAGTGGTTTGTTCCCACACAACAAAGGTTGGGTTAGGTTCTTTCTTGCCATCAACAATGATTTTCAATGAAGGTTTAGCTGTTTCCCTAGTCAAAAAGTCAAAAAGCCAAAAAGCTTGTGGGATTTAGCAAGAGTCTTGACTTGAGTAACCCATGGGAGGTAGTTGGTCTTTGTGAGCCTGATACTGAGAAAAGTGGTGACGTTGATAGTACTAGAGTAGGGTACAAAGGACTGGTTTCAGAGGAACTGGAATCCATGAAGATAGAGAGAGCAAGATAAGCGGCATGAAGGAGATGGAAAAAAAAAAAGGTTTGTTCTTCATTGTAGGAAGGAAAGGGTGGGGAAAAAAAAAAAAAAAAGGCTTGTTCTTCAAATATCAAAAGTCACGATTACCTTGGATGACTTTGATACCATAAAGAAAATGAAGAAATACTAGGGAGTCTCAAGATAGTTGATTTGTGCTTATGTATTAGAAGGAAAACAACTATAGAGAAAACAAAGTATGACAAGCTGAAAAGGAAAACCAGTAAAAGATACTATACATTTTCTATCTCATATATCCAAAAATACAAAGGAGACTGCTGACGGCTAAGAGGCCGTAGTATAGCAACGGTTTGGTTTTAGTTTGAATTTGATTTTGAAGCTGTAACACACAGAGTTGAGCAAACTGAAGAAGAAATTGTTTCAGAAGATAATGGGGCTAAGTGAGGGATGGGGGCTTTTTCCATTTTAGCTAAATGGAGGCCAAGAGAGTCATCATTGGAGGAGGCCATCTTCGACTTTTCAACGCTGTTGTGCCAACATGGGGTTTTTCTTTCTTGATAGTTACTTTCTTTAGTATAGACATGGCCGGTCAAAATGAGGACCTGATAATAATAAAATAACAATCCACTCGAATAATTTAAAGAATAAAAAGTGACACAGAAAACACAAGGGGCAATTCTGCACAAAAGCAAAGGAAAAAGTGTTCCAGCTGCTCCCTGTATCTTCAAGCTAGAATCTCCGTTCCCCCATTCTTCCTCCCTTTCTGTCTCTCTGCTGTCGACTGTTGGTGCGTGAAGTGGGAAGCCATAGTTGAGGGACGAAAACTGCTTAAGCGATCTGTACAAGTCCAACGCCAACTGCAGGACCAAGTAAGTGAAGTTTTTCCTTAACTTTGACGTTCACGATTCCTTTTCAGGGTTGATGCTATTCTTTAGCTGTCGTTCCTGAGGCTTCTATGCAGTCTCAAGGCAACTTTAAGATAAACTATTCCAGTTTAGCTTTGATGTTGCAAATACAGCGGTTCAACTGCCATAGGTTTGCACGACTCGAATATTACCTACAAACCATAGAAATAGAAGTAAGGTTGTGGTATATTCACTAGTCATAGTGCCCAATTCCCTCACAGGTTGGGGCTCGATAGTGGTCACCTCTTCATTCCTATAAGATGAAATCTATAGGGTCACAGCGACTACTCACGTGAAGAAGCAATGTACGACAAGGATAAAGTACATTGGATGTTTTCTTATTCCAGATTTTTATTTTTGTTTCTTCTGTTTCGGGACAAAAACACAATCCTTTTCGATGCTTCTTGTTCTTTCTTTCATCTGTAAGAACTAGTCGCTCATCAAGCAGTACAAGAAAGCTAGTTCTCAAACACAGCCTGATCATACACAGTTCTTCGCATGGAACATTGAAACTCATTGATACCACTTTGTTGTGTTGGTATTGTCATTTCGAATCTTCTATAAGCGTCGACCCTGTCTATTTACCATAATAATGGAAGATATGACCTAACATAGTGCTTGAGTTGAGTTGCGCAAGACATGTCTGCTGGCTTTTTTCGAATACTCTAGTGTTTTTTACTAAAATAGATGCATGTAAAAAAGGAACTTGGTGGATCACAAGTGGTTTGTGGTCCAGACACAACTGTGAAGTTAAGTAGTCTGTAAATTAGGATGACCGAAAAACCAAAAAAAAAAAAAAAAATTAGTGGAGAAATCGTCCTTGTTCACTCGAGGTAGGTGCCAACTGTGGTTCTTTCTTTCTAAACTGTCAGTCAAGGCTACCTCGCCTTATAGCCAATAACTCAGTAATTGATTTACCGATTCATATAAGTGTTATATGCATAGACATGCATATATTCTCTGTTCCAAAAAGGAAAACCGCAAGGATCTGAACGATTTGACAGAGCCATGTCAAAAGAAACAAAAAGAAAAAAAGAAAAAAAAAGCAACCCAATCATGACTTTCTGGATTTATACCAACTTCTTATTAGTGCCTCTCAACTTTCCCATGCCAGATGCCCGGTTCGCTCATGAAAGTGGGCTCTGGCTCTTGGTGGTGCACAATAATTGCAAGAAACAGACAGGTATCGAAGTGGATGCCAACCAGTGTTACGGTTTGAAAACCAAGAGCAATAATTGGTGAAATGAATGCAAAGGAAGAGTTGTGGAATGATCACATCCAAGAAGGTGGAACAAGCTTGAACACATATTGGTTTTCTCTTTTGCAGAGAGATATATGGAGTTACGGACAATCCAGCACGTTTTTACTGACTATCCAACCAAGGGAGAATGCCAGCAAAGATGTTCTGGTGTAGATTCTAAAAAGTTTCCTCTTTCCTTTTCTCTTGGATTTTGATAGCTGACTCGCAGGTCTTGCTAGATCTGAGAACCTTTTAGCCACGATACGACCACCCGCTTGTAACTACGTTGATTTCCCAGCTTGTTTCTTCAGGTCGGAAATCAGCTTCGCTCTCTCAAACCTCCATCCTTGGTCTAGAATATAAAAAATGGTTACCAATGTTACCAGAGGGAATTAGGATGAAGTATGTACGAAAGAAGATACCAAGTTCCTCCAAAAGAGACTGAACCACGAATTACCGCAGCCGCTAGCCTAGCACTCGAAACTGGTTAGGAATACAATAATGCTGATTTCAGACAGCGTAGATTTAGGTAACTTTCCTCTAGGATATAGATTCTGTTAGTGTCAAAAGTGGGGGGCGTGATAGTAGCCCCATAACATGTAGTGGGAACCCCTAGATATTAAACAACTTTCTAGATTGTCAGATCACGATTGATGTCGAAGACTAGCAAATGATAGTAGTTGTTATTCAGCACTACGGGGTCTCATATTAATGATTGTTGTTCTACGTGAGACGTCACGGATATTCATTAAAAATCCTCCTTTCAATTATAAGCTTGCCTTACATCAACTTTACTTTTTTGATCGAAAATAGTTCCCCAATGTATGTCGTTTACAAGTCCAAGAATGTCACAAGGAAAAAAGTTACATCAAGTCCAAGAATGTCACAAGGACAAAAGTTACGTCAAATCCAATATCTATGAAATGTAGCTTGTTCCAAGACGAACCACAAGTCACGACAAAAGGTCATACCAAACATATCAAGATGGTATGCCGATACAAAATAGCTTTGAATTATAAGTTGTTGCATAATCAATCAGTTAAATTATTCAATATCCGGTATTGGGTCTATGAATAGATATAATAAAGGAGAACCTTCACTCATGTTAAGAGATCTAGCAAAAAAGAAAAAAGAAAAAAAAGTAATTTTTGTGCAAATCTAATTTACTGCCACAGAATACGATAATATTATTTCTTTGCAAAGTATTTGGGTTTGGGATTACCGGATAATGTATTTGTGACAGGCTTCCTTTTGGTTGTCTGTGTTTTCTCATTTTACCAATTTTTTTTTTGTAGCAGCACTATTCTACACGTTTAAATAGGTTTCTCAAAAACATTATAAAATTATCATAAGTAAGATGCTTTTAACATTAAGGACTTGCTATGCATGATCTTGGTTCACGTATTGTTTCGACAAGTATTTAACATTTAGCCTTTATTCATTATTCTTAGTTTAGTTTTTAGTTTTGGGTTCGTTAACGTAACCCGTGCAATTTTCATTAACATTTGATGAAAATATCAAACATGGCGCTCAGTTGCTTCTGAGAGTCAGACGAGCAATACCTTTAATGCAAACTAAGACTTTATTACAACTAGATATTATTTTCTTATGCAGAATTAAGATGGATGAGAGACAGAGACTACTTGGACAAGAGCCGATAGATAGTAGCAATCTGTCAAAGAGGATTTGGGTGGAATTGAAGAAAATATGCAAGGTAGCATTTCCCTCCGTATTAGCAAGGGTCACTCAATTTGGAATGTTTGTGGTCACCCAGGCATTTATAGGACGTCTTGGTGAACTCGAGCTTGCAGCTTATGCACTCATTCAGATCCTGGTCGTACGATTTGTTAACGGAATATTGGTAAGGATCTTAATCATCTTAATGCTTCTTTATTATTTCCAAGAGGCCTATAATTGTGATGAATTAATTTTCTTTCTTAAGTATCAGTGTAATCTCTAACTTCCAAAATATGTTTTTTTTTACTATTCTTTCAATTGATGAATATAAAATAATACAAATACTTGTCAATCAGTTAGCCCTAATTTTTTTTCTTAAAACCCAGATCATACCTCATCACTTGTATGTTAAGTGGAAATTTCTATAACAAGAAAAAGGAATAAATACTAGTCTTTTCTCTGTTGCATTTTTTTTTTTTTTTTTGGCTACCAAGGATTGGAAATCTTTAAGGAGACGATAACATTGTCCTTCTCTTTTTAATTTTTTTTTCATTTAGTAGATCATAGGTGAATGTGTGTTAAGATGCCTTGGCTTAGTTAGAAGTGGCGACTTGGAACGATCCGAGACATCAAAATCTGCTATCCATCCTTTGCCTGTCAAAAAAAAAAGGGGGCAAATCAGTTCAGAGCACATTGTCCATGAACGACAATTATTATATCATCTTAAAAGTAAGAATGCGATTTCTTTCTTATATCATAAGTTAGAAGAAATTGACAATATGCGGGAAATGGAGGGGTGTCATATGGCTTGTTGCTTATTTCTTTTGTATTTTCGTTATGTTGTTCTGCTTGGATGTTGAAATGACGAAATAACATCACGACCCCTCGTTCTTAACTCTTAAAACGGACAAAGCCAGACCTTTTACGGAAATAACTTCACTTTTTCCTTTTCAAATATTCAAGCAATAAAAGAAATACAATAAAGAGAGGAGTTATGTAAGTGTGACCCTATAAATTTGTAACATTTCTTTCCTTCGATTTAAATTTGGTGCTTTAGCTTGGCATGTCAAGTGCAACTGAGACTCTGTGTGGTCAAGCATTTGGAGCAAAACATTACCACATGATGGGCATCTACCTCCAACGATCGTGGATTATCAATATTGTTACTTCGACAATCATGCTCCCTGTGTTTATCTTCTCAGCACCCATCTTTAAGCTACTGGGCGAGGAAGAAGATGTAGCAGAAGCTGCTGGATATATCTCTTTATGGTTCATCCCAGTTCTCTACTATTTCTCATTTTCCTTTAGCATCCAAAAGTTCTTACAGACGCAGCTCAAAAACGCAATCGTCGGATGGCTATCTGCTATAACTTTTGTGCTACATATTCTCTTGTCATGGATTTTTGTGAGTATATTAGACTGGGGAATTCCTGGAGCAATGGGGGCAATGATTCTATCGTATTGGTTGGTATTAATCGGGATGTTCGTGTTCGTCTTTGGAGGTTGGTGTTCCGACACATGGAAGGGTTTCACGGTAGCTGCTTTTAGTGATTTATTACCAATGGTGAAGCTCTCAATATCCTCTGGCGTGATGCTTTGGTAAGATCAATCACCAAGTTGCTTTCTCGGTTTTGTTTGAAGCTTTGAAGCATATCTCCTTTGGTATGTTACTGTTGTGGGGATGTTCGTGTCAACGAAAAAGAAATTTCAGTATATATATATATATTAGGTTAAAATAATTAAGAGAATAGGACGGTGTCGATTGCGAGTTGTGAGTATGGTCTTTCAATTGATTTACCATCCTGTTCTAACGACCCTCTCGATTTTCTTCCGTTCACATATCCTACAGCTTAGAGTTCTGGTACACAGCCATTTTAATCTTGTTGGCGGGATACATGCAGAACGCCACGGTTGCAATATCTGCATTTTCCATCTGGTAACGCTACACGATTTCTCTTTTATGCCTTGGGTTTTCACTTATCAAAAATGTCCTAAATTGAGTTGACTTGGCAGCCTCAATATCATAGCTTGGGAACTGATGATCTTCCTTGGCTTCTTAACCGCTGCAAGGTGTGGCTCGTTTTAATCATTTTCCTGGATTGATTACGGGTTTAGTAGTTAAATTTCATACACTGATTGATTATCATTTACTTCGTGTAGTGTCCGGGTTTCGAATGAATTAGGGAGAGGAGATGCCAAAGCTGCAATGTTCTCCGTCAAAGTCATCTTCGCTACTGCAGTATGTCTTGGAGTGTTCTTCTGGGTTCTGTGCCTTGTGTTTGGTCGTAAACTTGCTTACTTATTTACAAGCGACGAAGAAGTTGCTGAATCTGTGTCACAACTATCCGTCCTACTTAGTTTGTCAATCTTGCTAAACAGTGTCCAGCCAGTACTGTCAGGCATGTATTTTAAATTGTCATATGATGATACCTCGTAGAGCTTTAAGAAACTCATTTGGAACTTGTTTAGAAGTACAAGTATGGAAACTTGTTTCAGTTTACAAATTTTCCTTTTCGAAACTTCTGTTTTGCAGGCGTGGCGGTGGGTGCCGGCCGGCAAGGCTTGGTGGCGTACATCAACGTAGGTTGCTATTTTCTGATCGGGATTCCAGTAGGAGCTGTTCTTGGATACGTGGCCGATCTAGGAATACAGGTAGTTCTTTTACGTAGATATCAAGCTCTTCTTAGTCACTAACCAACAACGCTGTGGATCTTTAACATACAAAAATTAAGCTAGTTTCTGAAGTTTGGATTTCGTCAATGCCAAGTAGTTATCATTATATGGCTTTTTTATCACTAATTTACGTTGAATGGGCCTACAACTGTCCTACGAGAAAATAGATTTTATGTTTCCGGATCGAAAATACTTGCTATTAGATTCAGTCCTTTCAGTGAAATGACCAATTGCCAGTAATTTTTCAGTCTCTAGCGGAGGAAGATATGTCATTGTTCTTAACTTTCCTCTAAACTTTTCAGGGTTTATGGATTGGAATGATCATTGGTGTCGTGATGCAAACCCTTGTGCTCGGTTATGTGACCTACAAGACTGATTGGAGTGAACAGGTAACTTCACATTGACTGCAAAAATCGCATATATCATTAGTGAAAATTGGATTTTTGCGATGGACGTGTTACTAAGGATGGTAACTCGTTTAACGACTGTTTATATTACCCTTTTCATATAGGTGAAGAAAGCATCAGAACGCCTGAATAGGTGGTTCCTAAATGCTTCCGACGAATCTAACCAAGGCTTTGCTGAGGGAAGACTAAATTGATGAATTCTTCCATTCAAACTTTTCAGCAATAAATTTGGTAATAACGAGATGAGATTAGATGCGTTGAAGTTATTTGTTCATTCCCAAGACCTATGGATTGTGTTTAGTCCCTACGTGGGAAACATAAAAACTTTAAAAATAAGTTATAAGTTTTTTGGCTTAACATCTTAAAGTTTTAAATTAGATATGAGTTATTTTTTTATAAAGTCTAATATGGGTTTAGAGATAAGTTCTCCTTTAACACTTACCCTGTGGACATGGGTAAGCACAGAATCTATGCAAAAAGTGATATCCACTCAAGATGGTTTAGGTTAGGACCATTATGGTGGGAAGACATGTTAATATATGATGTAAAGTTGTTACAACGAAAGCTTATGGAAGAAAGAGTTTTTCATTCATGATCAAACTTTTTTCGGTTACACACCCTTAAATAGGGTTCACTCAACAGACTTACAAGAGAGAACGTCTTAACACGCAATAGGCCAAATCACATAAGATCTAAAACTAAAAAGGTTGTTAAACATTGTCTTTATGAGGTTCTCAATGAGAGAGGCCACGCTCTGTGTTATCTTCACTTCAGATTTTTCCTGGACAGTTTTGTGTTTCTTGGTACGTGGCTCTTTAATGAGCATGGTGAGTGTGACTCCGATCTGACCTCACGTTCCTTTTGGTTGAAGTTTCGGTCCGGAGATTGTCCATAATCTGCCATTTTAGCATCACTTGAGAGCTTCTACACTAGTGCTCTATTGTGCAGCTTTTGTGGTTGAACCCCGACAGAGGTGTCAACTTGAGATCTTTCACTGCCAGTGTAGTCCTCTGTATCATTTTATTCAATAATCTTTACAATTGAATTTATTGATAGGAATAACATACACGTGAATTGCATTTCCTAATGCAAGCAAATAAATTGGTGCCAGCAAAGAAACACTCACCAACTGATGCCCAACTTTATAGAAATTCAATTTTGGTCTCGATCAATGGTAGGACAGTACCTTGGATTCTCACCTTTAACCAAAGGTTGACTCATAAGTAGCAACGTGTATCACAACATACCTATAAAAAAATAAAAAATAGAAAGTGTATCACAACATACAGCCGACAAGATTCTTTATTGTTTGAGAAAGATGCTTTGATTCAGGGGTCTAACCCAGTTACCAAGAGTCCCCAAAGAAAAAATGTCCCTTATTATTTGATGTAAAATAGACAATCTTATTAACAAATTGAACACAAATGTTGTAATGTTCATATTTCTTTCACTCTTCCCCAATAAATTTGTTGTAATATTCATATTTCATTTAGTTGTGCAATTGAAAAAAAAAATAACTAAAATTGGGAAGAGTTTCACAACTTTATCTCTTAGAAGCCAAAGTACCCGTAATAATGTCCCTAGATCATCAACTTTTCCAATGGTCAAAGATGGGTTTCTGCCCTGACCTGTGTAGCAAAAGTGTTGGAGACTATTCTACATCGGTTCCGAATGCCGAGTTCCTCAACTTTATTAGTAGCGTTATCCCTATCCTTTACAAGGCATTTTAAGGAAATTATGCCCGCTTCTTATATGGTATTAGAGCAGGTTTGGTCCTAGATGGTCCCGATGATGACCCCTCCCCTTCAAATAAATTTTGTGAAGCTTGTAAATTTGATCTATAAAGGCTTATTTGGAGAAGTTTTTGACCATTCTTTCTCCCCAATTCCCTCTTTCTCGCTAAATGCTAAGATTGCGAATCATTTGCAAACCTCTTATCCCCGTCCGTCCTGTTCAGTCGATGACTTTACTAGCGGAAAGAGCAATAATGAAATTAGTGGAATACTACCATACAAAGGGGCCCCATGAAGGGATTGCAGAAGATGGAAGTATAAAGGGACCTTCACCTCCTTGGATGTGACCACGTCTCACCGCCGATCCGCTGTTGTCTACTTTTTGCAAACTTTCTTTCTTTTGCTTTTCTTTTTAAAAAACAATCGGAATGTCTTGGTGACTCAATAAGATAATCGATGAAAACCAATTCAACATTAATTTTGAAATTGAAAATAAATTGCAATTAGTTGCAATAAAAGCCAACGTGGCAATTTGCAGTTGGACAAAACCTCAATGGCTAATTCTAATTTTCTTAAACATGTGCATTTCTAAACTCGTAAAGGTAGTGTAATTACTTAGAACACGAAGACTTTTGTTCTTGGTTCTTCTACGAACTACGCGGACACCATGGTCCTACACGGTTGAGTCACATCTACTCACGGCGCAAGAAAAAGAAAAGCACTGCACAAGGAAATGCTGATAAGAATGACAAATCGATATTCCTTTAAAATCTTTCTTTATTGTTTGCCTGTGTACGAAACAATAACTCGAAGGTGATTTCTGGAAATCCCTGTAAACTAACACCAGCCTAATACAACTAGGGTTATTTTCTTTGTTTTGTAAGACGGTATAATCTCAACCAATTTACTGCAATTATACGTGGAGCCATTTGTCGGCTAAACGTTTTATAAAGAGGTTCTCATAGCCGTTCATATTTCTCGTCTCTCTCCGACAGAAGTAGATAGTCCAATATTTGCATGTAAAAATCTAGTGATAAGGCACACAAAGCCTAAAAAAAACTTGTAATTATTCAACATTATAGGACTACCTCTCTCTCCGTAATATTGCCAGCTTCTTTTGATAGGTTATATTTTCAGACTAAAATCTCAAGTCAATGAAGCCTGAATAGAAAAACTTTTCTACTAACAACACCGATATCAGAAAGTTTCAGGTTGATATATGATATGGATGAGTTCCATTTAAGCTAGGAACGATTCCATATTTATATAAGTGAGGTGCATATCCAACATATGTAAAGCTTTTTATATAAATTTGATGCCTAACTTGGACGAAGAGAACAAATTGAACTTAAAACCTCAAATTCTAGTTCATGTTTTAACAACTCTATATCCAAATTCATAACATTTACCCAATATACAGTGTGGGTTGAGATAAACATGGTATCAATATTGATAACGATGTAAACAATGATTTGTGGCGACTTTTGAGGGTGTAAACGCGCAAAAGGAACAACTTGTTTCTCCTCTCTCTCTCTCTCTCTTCATTTATTTGCATAGGGCTCTTTGATACTTTTTCACCTTTCTGTTTAACAAATAAAAACTGGTTCCCTCAACACTCTTGTTTCTTCGATTGCTTCTTTACTCTCGCGCCTTATCTCGCCAAGCTTGGAGAAAGTAGCTAACCAAGAAGGAATACCTGCTCCTAATCGTAAGCTGTTAAGGCCAAGGTGAGCAATCTACTCTGTTATTCATATAGAAAAGAACTTACCTATTATCTATCTTCTTTTAGTCTAGGATGTTGCACTGCTTCTATGTACCAAGGATCAAAATTAAGGTGCTCCCAGTGCAGAACCTCGTTATTGATGTTGCTTTTAGGAATCCTTCTCACAAGAGCAGAAGCTTCGAGACTAGGCTTAGGCAGCACTTTGCTTATTATTTAAAATTTTGGAGACCCATTCAGTAGAATGACCGAGGCACTTGTCACATAAACATAAAAGAAACGGAAATTGGCTAGGATGTAGAAGCGGCTAGGAAGTGTTACAATGGAAATCACCTGTCTGCCAGTTCCGATAGAAGCGGCTAGCGGAGATGACCGGACGGCTGTCTTGTCCGGCATGCGGCTTTTGTGGCTCCTCGGTGACCTGTGGGTTCTGTCCCTCAGGAGCTGTAGCTACAGTAGGCTCAATGATGCTTTCGTGAAAACAACTTTCTTCATAACTTTTTTTTTTCCCGTTTATTTCCTCGTAACCATTTCCTCGTAAAGAGGATCAGTCGTAGAAGAATATCAAAACAAAAGTCGGTTCAATTAGCCCATCTTCCACGTTTCTTTTGCAGCAGAATGGATAATGCAGTAGAGGAAAGGCTTCTTGGCTCAAAAGCAAAAGAACAGAAGGATCTTAAACTAAGGATCTGGGTGGAAGTAAAACTTATGTGGAGGATAGCGTTTCCTTCCATATTGGCTAGAGTGGCCGCTTTTGGAATGTTGGTAATGACACAACTTTTTCTTGGACATGTTGGTGAACTGCAGCTAGCCGCATATGCCCTCGCACAAACTCTCATTTTACGATTTGCAAACGGGATACTGGTAAGCTGTTAGTTGCATTTTACGGAGAATTGCTCTTTTATTCTCAAGTTTTGCATACTGTTTCTGTCATTTCCTGCCTTTCCAATAAGAAGAATACCTTGCCCTGTCTAAACAAAATGGTTCAAGGGTCTATAGAAAGCGTGTTCCTTTGTTTATTCTCTAGGACCGACAAATCTGTAATAGGATATAATATTTTCCAGTCACAGAGGAAAGTATTCTTTTTCGTATTTTTCTTTATCTCACGCACTCTTTCTCTTCTCTTTCCTTGGACATATATTCCCCGCAGATGGGCATGTCAAGTGCGACTGAGACTTTATGTGGGCAAGCATTTGGAGCCGGACAGTACCACATGATGGGTATTTACTTGCAAAGATCATGGATTGTTGATACTCTCACCGCAACAACTCTGCTTCCTCTGTTCATCTTCTCTACTCCCATCTTTAGAGTACTTGGTGAGGAAGAAGCGATAGCAATAGCATCTGGACCTGTTGCCCTATGGATGATTCCTATTCTATATTCCTTCGTTTTTACCTTAACAGTCCAAATGTACTTACAAGCGCAGCTGAAGAACATGATTATTGGATGGCTGTCCGCTTCCTCGTTTCTACTTCATGTACTTATGTCATGGATATTCGTGAGCGTGCTTGACTTGGGAGTTCCCGGTGCCATGGGTGCTTACAACATATCAAGTTGGTTATTGGTCATTGGAGAGTTAGTGTACATCTTCGGAGGTTGGTGCCCCAATACGTGGAAAGGATTCACGAAAGCCGCCTTTGTTGATATATGGCCAATAGTAAAGCTGTCAATATCCTCTGGCGTAATGATTTGGTAATTCATCTTTATCAATTTCAATACCTAGAGTTTCTTCATTGCATGACATTCTCTAGCCCACGAAGAACACTCCCTGAGGGCAATAGCCTCTTATCTCGTTCTCAAAAAAGTGAGCCTAAAAAGCATTGAGACCTCCAAATTAGGCCTGTCTGGTACTCTATACCCTCTTTCAAAGGACAAAAATTGTCCAACTTTAGTTAATAAGTTTTCATTTTCCCTTTTGGTTCTCTAGAACTGAACTTGCTGCATAACAAGCCTCGCAGCCTTGTAGAATCCTTTGTTTATGCTGAAATAAATGTTTGTCGCTGCCTTGCTTAGAAGGTTTAACTGATTGTGCTAGTGATGTCTGTTCCAACAATAAAGGTCTTCCGTACCATACTCGTAGATGCCAACAATTATAAATGTTCAGCATCCTGAAATGTAGAGAAGCACACATCCTTGTACTCTAATTTAGAAGATATATTTGTTAGGATCCTTAGGACCAAAACCTTAATCATTTAGTCATAATGCATAACTTATCCTCTAAAGCCTCTCAGCAGCAGTGCCCATAGATTTATTGTCCATATCATTTAGGTAACCCTCTACGCAATACATACCGACAATCTCCCCTCCCAACAAACTTGCTGGTGCCAAGCCTGTAACGTGTCTTGATACTATTTGTCAAGACCCTCAAACACTATTAAAAGACCAACAGCAGCGCCCAGGTGCTTGTCATGTCGTTTGTGCAACTCCCTCCACAACATAATTGACAATATCAGCAGATCTTTTCAGTTTTTTTTTTTTACCAGAAAAATCCATAAGTTTTTGTTCATTTATATTTAGCGCAAATCATGGTCCTTTTTTCTTTTTCTTTTTAATTTACTGCTGCTCGCTGTGTCATGGAACACTTCATAGAAATTTTAAGTGGAAATATCAAATGCAATTTATTGAAATCCTCATTTTTCTTTTAATCTTCAATAGTTTAGAGTTGTGGTACAATTCCATCCTAGTTCTGATCGCTGGATACATGCAAAATGCAACAGTGTCGATCTCAGCCTTTTCCATCTGGTAAGATTGTGATTATTTTTTCGTATGCACTTTGCCTTCTATATTCAAATTACTACAGAGATTTCTTCAATTCTTCAACATTTTTTTTTGTAGCATCAATATCTGTGCCTGGGAATTTATGATATGCTTTGGGTTCTTAACTGCTGCATGGTAAGGCTTTTGTCATCATATACTACGGTACTCTCTCTCTCTCTCTCTCTCTCTCTAAATTGTGATGCCACCAGTTTTCCCCTCCTAAATTATGCCTTTTGTTGTGTAATTGGTTTAGTGTGCGAGTATCAAATGAGCTTGGGGCCGGAAATGCTGAAGCCGCAAAATTTTCCATCAAAGCTATCCTCAGTATATCAGTTGGTGTTGGAGTGATTTTTTGGATCCTTTGTTTAGCTTTTGGGAACAATATCTCATATTGGTTTACAAGTGATGAAGAGATTGCAGAATCCGTTTCGAGTCTATCTCCTCTACTGGCTTTCTCAATGTTACTAAATAGTGTTCAACCGATACTTTCAGGTAAGTATTTTGACATTCTCCACTGAAGAGCATTAAACTGCCGCAGGATGATTCAACCAGTTCGTAATCGCGTCCATCTATTTAGCAAGGGCACATGTTCTCACACAATCATATCAGCAAAGACTGACCTCTAGGTTCTTGTATCAGGTGTAGCTATAGGTGCTGCTTTACAAGGCACCGTGGCATTTATCAATATTGGCTGCTATTACTTGTTTGGCATACCGATGGCATTGGTGCTAGCTTATGTGACTGATCTTCAGACAAAGGTAATAAGTTATTCGCCCACATGTATATCAAATTATCACTTTATTAAGCATTTCGCTTCTTAAATCTATACTGTCCATAGTTATACTTGGCTCAATAAAAAGTAATACATGATCAGCCAAAAAAAGGGATTTGCTCCAAGGGAGAAATGATTTGTAAATATGTGATATTTTTTTTAATAAGAAATTCCTTTATGTAATTAAAATTGTGAAAGTTTGAACACGACAATTTATACTAATCCAACAATTACATGCCCTAAAAGAGAGAAAAGAAAAAGACAAGCTCCTATGTGATAGCTGTGTGGGAGTTTCGCAACTAGGGACTTTATTCGGAATTCTTGGTTTGTGCTTTCTATGAATTAATGAAACAAGATTGGCTTCTAAATGCTAAATGATGGGGTAATATTCTAAACACCAACTGCACTTGCACCACATGTTGACTTGTTATTAAGAACATTGACAATCTTTCATATTTCTATTCATTATTTCGAATCAAATCACATATATATGAACATAGCAATTTGAGTTGCTAAAAATGATGAGGACTAGCAAGCTCAAATTTAAGCCCTAGTTATTCCAAGATTAATTGCTCGCAACATGTAATGTATTCTTGCCTGCCCAACTCAACAATATTAAAGCCATTGTCCTAGGCTTTTGACGGCCTCATTTCATCCTTTCTGTTTCTACATTCTGACTCTATTGGGCAATACTAGGGGTGTCATAATATTTATGGTAGAGTTGTTATGCACTCGCTTTTAGTATTTGTGAGGACATCAATGTTTTGGATTCCATGCACCTTGCTTGTAACGCATTGGTCGAGTTTTTGGAATTTCCGCTTAAATTGTTACAACTTGTAGTATAACTTGCAGTAGTTTATATATTCCAACTGCACAGATCTTAATAAAATAATTACCTCATCATTAGTGCTAAATGTAGAATAAGTAACTGGATAGAGCCAGGTGCTTTTCATTTTTATTAATATCTCCTCCCGCGCCACCTGCTAAAAAGTATTATTTACACAAGATACTGATGTTTTGTAAAATTAGAAGCCAAGGATATATTTTTAGTTTTATACTAATACCTAAGACTTAACTGTATCCATTGATCCTAATATTGTGATATCATTTTGTAATTACAGAATGATCTACAAGAAAACTGGAATATAACTTCAAAAAAGACTGAAAATACAATTCTAATAAACTAGTCGATATATTTCATTAGGGGACTAATTTATAAACTAGCAAATACATTTACGTGTTAAGCCACAAAGTCTTTTTCGTATGTGAAGTCAGCATTTCATGAGAATTCAAAAGCTATAATATGAGTTAAAATGCATAAGTTGTGAGTTTTTAACCCTTAATTAACCTTTTAAAGAACAGGCAATATCCATCATGTACAACATTACAGGGACTACAGGCTTTTCATCCTTTCATCAAAAGATTAGAAAACCTACTGTTCAAATTTAACTGATTATTTTGCATTTCGAAGCTTAGTTCTTCGTTCCTTTAGCTCTCGCCAACTTCAGTTGCTTTGTGAATATAAATGTATGCAATTGGGTGCTCGAAATTTAGGTGAATTTTTTTTATTATATCTGATTTTCTAAATGGAAAAACCATAAGTATAAATCCTCCTCAAGTTAAATGTATTGAGTTCCCTGACCTTGTATAAAAAATCCATAAAAATAGTTTATTCGATTTCTGTTCTACTTAATGATTCGTAACCTGTCTATTATGGATGCTGAATTTTCTCTTACCGTCAAAATATTGGTTATTTGTCTTTCCATGCAATGACTACTTAAGAATAATCCAAACTTTGGAACCGTTCTAATTTTAGATAATATATATATATTATTTATCTGGTACTATTTTTATATACTTAACTTCATATTCTTTGTATTTAAATCTGTAGGGCTTATGGATTGGAATGTTGTCTGGAGTGATATTGCAAACACTTATACTTTCTTACATGATATGGAGAATAGATTGGAATAACCAGGTACATCAAAGAAGATACGTGAAGCCCTGTTAACTAATTTTTTTTTTAGTAGAACAAGTCATGAGCTAATATTTTCAGATACATCATCACTAATAATGCTGCAAATTTGATATTAAATTTAGGCCCATGATAATGACTGATATGTTTTTTCTTTGTAATTATTCTAGGTTGAAAAAGCATCTGAACGTCTCAATAGGTGGTCAGTGGATTCTAATTAGAGCTGTGAGATCAATACGTACTTGGATGTTAAGTTTGCTCTCAATGATTGCAAAACATGTTCTAGTACATGATAAATTGGCCGCACTTCTTGATTATTATTCCTCCTGTGATGTCGTCAGTACTAGTCATTTCGAGATCTTTTTCTATGTTGTCCATAAATCTTCCATAATTCGATTTGAAAGACAATAGAAGTGTGACATTATCCTATCTTAGTGTTTCTTTGAAAGAACAAAAATGTGCTTTGAGTAGATCTATTTTCTTCTGAAAATGATTAAAATTTGGAAATATTTTCCACAGAAAACGATCGTTAATATTAGAAGATCTTGGATGCGTAAATAGCATGTTACTAAAAACTATTTGTCACTAGAAATACTTCAACATAAATTTGTTAATGTGAATTTTCTTGTGAAATTAACTAATTCAAATCTCTTAGGTTTCAAATATTGATTACACGCATATAACTTTTTTGAGTCCATTGTTCACTTGATCGATTGGCTTTTGATAAATCCTAGGTCAAAAGTTGAAATATGAATTAAAATTCTAATATATTTTGCGACCTGATCTTTCACTCTCTAGTCTTTTGTTTTTCACCCTAGTCTTGTTGGAAATGAGACACCTCTTTTGCTTCATCTAGACGCATTGAGACAATGAGAAGAACCATACATCTAAAGAAAAAGAGGAAACAAAGAAAGTGAGAAAATCTTAGCTCAATTGTGATCAATTGACTCCTAAATCTGATAACACTTCCGACCCTTGTCAAATTAGTGGACACTTTGGTACGGGCCACACAGACCAGTAGGCACGTCCTCAAGCATGGCCCTGCAAGGTGGACGTGTAGGAGATGTTTAACTTTTGGAAGTAAGTCACTCTCGGTAACCCCATGGTAGCGTAAGGGGGAAGAAGTGCTCTCTGGCTTTTGCATCACAAAGGCATGGGTACGAGAGGTAGGGTAGGTTTAAGGGTAGGAGTAAACATGCATGGGCACTCTACCGTGTGGAAGTAGATTTCTTCTTTTTTCTGTAAACTTCACTCCTTATAAAGAGTGTAATGACAATAATGAAGGTAAGAAATTTCTCAACTACCAGCCTCTCTAAAAGCTAACTTTCCTTCAGAGAAGTCTAAGCCTTTGCTGTAACCATAGCTAAAAAGAAGTATTCGGAGCTGTTCTACCAGGAACAACCACCCTTTTGTTAGGTTGGTCCAGCCCATATTTGAGATTTATTATCGAATCCTATTAGGGTAATGTAGCCCTAAGGTTTAAAAGAAAAAATATAGGTTTTTTCTTTAAGTGTGTGGCCGTCAAAAAGAAAAGAGAGAGAGAAAAGAAAAATAGCATATTTTTTCAGGAATTAGAAACCATGTACAGTAGTTGATCAAACGTTTGATCAATGTCGATCTGTGGTCCAATTATGTTGATTTTTTGTCAGTAGGTTTGGAATTGGGTGTTCTTCATTGTGAACCGTTAGATCGTCATTTGAAGCTCTTCAAATCAGCAGATCTTGGTCGAAAATCTAGGTGATATTTCTCCAACTTTTCTTGATTAAGTTGATGTTTACAACTTGTTATTCACTATCAATTAGTGATTCTATTGTTATTGAATCAATAAATCTTTATCCTGTTACTATTGTTAAGGACTTGATTGGATTGTAAATCTAATGATTTATATAGTGGAGATTTGGATAGACTCTGTAATCGATCCCGTGGTTTTTATTCTTCACATTGGAGGAGTTTTCCACGTAAAAATTATCTTGTGTTGATTGTGATATTTGCATCTTTTACTTGTGATTCAAATATATTGTTGGTGTTTTAGTATATCTTCACAAGTTCAATCAAAGTGAGAAACTTTATGCGTCTTTTTTCCCATCACCTTTCACCCACAAACATGTTCCCGAACTTCTGCCCATACCACACTTCTCCAATGTATTTGGTGCTCCCTACAATTAGATGATCATAAACTTTGCACTGTTTACTTGGGAAAAAACTGTTGTGCAAATGACTTGCTTGTCTAACTCATCCTGCCCCCTTAGCTTCCGAGGGGTATTAGCAAAAGCGCAGGCCGACTTGAAATCCACGTCAACCCTACAGCCTCCTAGCCATAGTGGAACATCATGTGTGTCATCCTTCCTTTTCGAAATCACAAAGAGACGAGCTGCCTACCGCCCGTAGACACCAATCACAAGATGCATTATTGATCGAGAATGATGTTTGAGTTTTCAAATTCAAGAGAGATAATGAAAAAAGAACCAAGGAAAAATGTCTACTATTGCTTCTTATAAAATATTCAATCTTATTAAGACAAAGAAAACCCAATTTTGTTGTAATAATCATATGGTCGTATTTCTTTCAGTTGCATAACTGAAATTGGAAGATCTACTAAATGGTTGATTCCAAATGGCGTTGATAGCTCAACTTTTACACCTCCAAGATCTTCCAATATTTAACAAATAGTCTTCCACGGGCAATACAATCCAAATATTAATCATTTTTAGACTGTTCTCTCAAAATTAAGCTAGGATTGGATACTGTCACACTTCTCCTGTCGTCCTTGAAATCAAATTACAAAAGATACATGGGCAATATTTTAAGTTAATTGAAACACAACAAAAAAGGAATGACTAATATTGACTAAAACTTAAGTTGCAATTATTTAGAGCAATGAAGAAATCGTAGTACATATTGAATCTCAGTGCTCTAACTGGATTCCTCCGACGATGTTATAAGCCACCTGTTGAGTCGCTCAGATGCCTTCTTAACCTAGAACAAAAACAAAAATAACTAGTGAATAACACATGTCAGGCTTAAAATTTATATCAAATTTTCACACATTAATTATGAGAATGCATGTGGTAACATTAATTTGTAAGCAAAACTACTGACTACAAATTTCTTAATAGAAGTTTACTTATCTCTTGTAATGTACCTGGTCATCCCAATCTATTCTCCATATCAGGTATGAAAGCATCAGTGTTTGCATCATCACTCCGGATAACAACCCTACCCACAAGCCCTGTAAATTTAAATACAACAAAGATGAAGTTATTAAAAGCTATATTTGCATATATATATTGGTCATCATTACCTTGGTGCATAGAATACAAGACAGTGATGTCACATATTGAGCCAGACAACTCAATCATATGCAAGTGGTGCACGACAATTTTATCATGGATATTATAGTACCCCTAGTATTTGACCAGTGGGTTAAGAATCAAGAAACAGAAACGCTGAAATGAGGCCGAGCTCAGTAACCGTTGACAGTGTGCTAAGTAGTAACTCTTGAGTTATGCTGGTCAAGTATAACTTCTTACGAGGGCTTGAATCTTCGAGCAACTGCGGCTTGAATTTGAGATTTCTAGACTTTGTTATTCTAGTTCCTAATCAATTTATTATCTCGAATATATGATGATTTGATTTGAAATAAAAAAGAGAAATATTACCTAATCAATTTATTATAGGGATATAATGATTTGACTCGAAATAAACAATAGAAATACAAAACTTTCTCCATATTCTGAAGAACAAGTCAACAGATAATGCAATTACAGTTGGTTTTTAGATCACTACCTCATCATTTAGCATGTAGAAGCCAATCTTGAACACTTAAGTCTCATTAACTTATAGAAAGCCAAAATTAAGAAGGTCAAATAAAGTTGTTAGATGTGAAACTCCCAGACAGCTTGGTCATATATTTACAAATCATGATCCCTTAGAGCAAATCATTCTTTGCCGCTAATCATGACAGTAATTTTTATAAAGTCAATTAGAACAGTGGTTAATGTGGATTTACAATGAAATGTTTAGTACAGCGATGATATGATATTATATTGCGACTAATAATCATTACCTTTATTTGAAGATGGGCTACGTAGCCAAGCAACAGTGCCATCGGTATACCAAAAAAATAATAACAGCCAATGTTGATAAATGCGACCGTCGTTTGTAAACCAGCACCTATGGCCACACCTGACAAAAGAACCTAGAGGTCAGTCTTTGATCACATGTTTACATACGGCCATGTGTCCTTCCTAAATAGCTCAATGCAATTACGAACTTGTTGAACCATTGTGCAGCATTTTGATCCTTGTCACTAGAGCAAATGAAACACTTACCCGAAAGAACTGGTTGAACACTATTTAGTAAGATTGAGAAAGCAAGAAAAGTAGACAGACTTGAAACTGCTTCTGCAATCTCTTCATCACTTGTAAACCAGTATGAGATTTTATTCCCAAAAGCTAGACAGAGGATCCAAAACATCACTCCAACGCCAACTGATGCACTGAGGATCACTGTGATGGAAAATTTTGCAGCTTTAGCATTTCCGCTCCCGAGCTCATTTGACACTCGTACACTAACAAATTGCACAACAAAACCCTTAATTTGGAGGACAAAGGTGATGGCGCCACAATTAAGATACGCAGAGAGTACCGCAGTGTGCGGTGATAAATGTCTTACCATGCAGCAGCTAAGAATCCAAAGCATATCATATATTCCCATGCACAAATGTTGACACTACAATAAAAAATTATAAAAAGAAGAAGTTAAAAATATGAAGAATTCCTATAGTAATTGAATGTAGAAAGAAAAGTAGACACGCATACGGAAAATGATTCAAATCTTACCAGATAGAGAAAGCCGAGATTGACACCGTTGCATTTTGCATATATCCAGCGAAGAGAACTAGGATAGAGTTGTACCACAATTCCAAACTATTTAAGATTAAAAAAATAAATGAAATGAATATGATATTTCCATATAAAATGTTCGTGAAGTATTTCTTGTTATACGGAACAGCAGTAAAGAAAAAAGACCATGACTTGTGTTAAAGATAATTGAATAACGATTTATAAACTTTTCCAATGGCACTGTTGCTTGGCTATGTAGCCCATCTTCAAATAAAGTTAATGATTATTAGTCGCAATATAATATCCAATCGAGAAATAGATATGTGGATACATTATCTAAATTAGAGTGCATCACTGCATTTCAGGATGCTGCTGAACATTTGTAATTTGTGACATCCATTGGCAGGGCTGGAACAGATTTCCATTGGTGACATCCATTGACATCATTTGCACAACTAATTAAACTTTTGATCAAAGCCGCGACAAGCACTTGTTTCAGCATATATAATGAATCCTTTTGAAGCCACCAATATAATTTATTTGAGGCCATCAATCTTGTTATGTGCAAGTCCAATTCCATAGAGTACCAAAACGAGAAGAATGGAAACTCATTAACCAAAGTTGTATAATTTACGTACTTCCAAAGAGGACGGGACAAGATAGCCCTAACTTACGGGTCTGAATGCTTTTAGGCTCACTTTACTGACAGAGGAAATAAGAAGCTATTACACAATGACCACTCTCTCCTTTACTTTTTCAGGGCAGATTTGATCTCTATATACTCCTCAAGACTATCAAAGAAACAGCAGGATTTGAACGGATGGAAAAAAGTTTGATGACGATTTGAGAAGAATGGAAATCTTGGTGGACTTTCGATGATGCAATTAACAGATACAGCAATCTTACATCAGTTACTTTTTTAAGTGCGTGCAAGATGATCATCTATAGGCACTTACTATTGAAAAGGAGTCCAACAATTATCTACTCCTAAAAAGTATGCTTATTCAGGGATAGTATTGGTATGATATCTTATAAAAGTAGACGATTACAAAGGAATTTGTTGTCGGGGTACCAATTGTTGTTTATGACAAAATTTTGATGATCAAATAAAGCTATCTCCTAATTCGGTAATTGCTACTTGAGAAAATCTACATATTGAATTTCACTAGTGATAATATGAGAAATAAATCCCTGGTAGAAATATTTGTTTTTCCTTTTTTCCTTTGTTGTCCATTTCTAATGCATAGAATAAAGGCACACTATAATTCATTTTCTATTTACTTATCTTATTCCAGAATAGGTCCCTTTAGCTTCTATGCTACCAAAGATCTCTAAATGTTTTCGTTTTAGCTAGCAAGAAAATATCATGTACCATAGCAAGGAAGAAACGATAGCTAGTGAAATTGATATATGGATAGAACTAGAAATTACCAAATCATGACGCCAGAGGATGTTGACAACTTGATTACCGGCCATATATCCACGAAGGCAGCTTTTGAGAATCCTTTCCACGTATTTGGGCACCAACCTCCGAAGATGTACACCAACTCTAAAATGACCAGTAACCAACTAGATATATTGTAAGCACCCATGGCACCAGGAACCCCCAAGTCAAGTATGCTCACAAATATCCAAGACAAGAATACATGAATTAGAAATGAGAAAGTAGATAGCCATCCAATAATTATGTTCTTCATCTGCGCTTGTAAGAACATTTGGATAGTTAAGAAAAGGACAAACGAATATAGAAGAGGAATCATCCATAGGGTGATCGGTCCGGAGGCAGCCGCTATCTCTTCCCTCTCCCCAAGTAGTCTAAAGATGGAAGGTGTGAAGATGAAGAAAGGGACTGTAACTGTTGCGGCAATAGCATCAACGATCCATGATCTTTGCAAGTAAATACCCATCATGTGGTACTGTCCGGCTCCAAATGCTTGCCCACATAGAGTTTCAGTCGCACTTGACATGCCCATCTTTAGGAAATATATGTACAGGGAAAGAGAGACAGAGCGTGAGAATGAAGAAAAATAGAACAAACAATACTTTCCGATATGATTATGTAACAGATTATAACCTATTGCAGTAGGTATTAGCTCGATCATGTTTGGACCAACTTAATATTCTTTTAACATGGTAAAATTGAGTTGAGTTACTTGTTGCAGTCCATTCGGAGATGCTTCGATGTGGTATGAGAAGTTTTACTATATTTCTAGAGTTAGTTCACACCGGTTGCTTCATGTACGTTGAGTTGCTCTATTTTTTAAGAGAACGATCTTATCTTAGTAAATCTTGCGGTATCCAATTGACGGTCTAAAAATAATACGTTATTCGAAATTAATTGTCTCTGATTAGTCAATTTCATGGAAGTTGGCTAAGACTTTTCTTGCACATTTGATCTACATTAAATTTGCAACAATTTCGCTGATTTTTGTCAATTTCATTGAAGTTTCCATTGTAACAAGTGACTTACAAATTTTTAGTGCACCGGATGACTTGGGTTTTGCATATTTAGACTCCATGTATTACGCGCCATTTTCTTCCTTCTTCATGGTGTTACTAAATAGTTCGGATCTAACTAAAGTTGGATGGCTTTCAATAGGTTAGAGGCCGATTTAGGATTAAGAGGCTCAACCCGTAGTGGGTATGGATTGAGTTAGGATTTTAGCCCCACCCCTCCCAGTTACAACGTAACATCATATACGAAAACCTTGGCAGCCCTCCTACGCTGTCTTCAGAACAAGAAAGTTTGGACGTCACATCTGCGGAAACACACATACCCAGTTGGATTTGAGCTAGGTTGTGGCCATACACAACTTCTCAATTCCAAGCTTAATCCGCCAACACAGTGCTCAATTTTCTCTGTATTCGGCCATTTTCTAATTTTGTCACAATCAGTTTGTACTCTCTTGCAAACTGTAACCCTAGCTAAGTGGTTTGCTAACCAAAGAAACACGCTTTTAATAGGCTCTTGAACCATTATGTTTAGACAGTGATAGTTATTCTTCCCATTGAAAAGAAAGGAAACGACATAAACAATAAGCAAAACTTGGAAATTAAAATGCAATTTAACAGCTTACCAGTATCCCGTTCGCAAATCGTAAAATGAGACTCTGTGAGAGTGCGAATGAGGCAAGCTGCACTTCACCAACATGTCCGAGAAAAACTTGTGTAATCACCAACATTCCAAAAGCAGTCACTCTGGCCAATATGGAAGGAAACGCTATCCTGCACATAAGTTTTAATTCCACCCAGATCCTTCGTGTAAGAGCACTTCGTTGTTTTGCTTCTGAGCCAAGAAGACTTTCCTCCACCGGATTATGCATTATTCTGCAAAAGTAACATGGAAAATGAGACATTTGGACGGATTTTTATTGATATTCTGCTGCGACTGATTTTCTTTCACAAAACTAGTTACTACAAAATAAATGTGTTAAAGCAGAGAAGCCCATCTTAGGCCAGGTCTATGTATCACTATTTCTGATGTAAGATAAAACATTTTCAACACACCCTTTCCACACTAGTAGCATGGATGATAATTGAGATGCAAAAGCTCACATTAAAAGCAGTCGATATGGGATATAGCATCCTCAATAAAATGGGTGAGAGAAAAATTTACGAACAATATTATTTTCAGAAAACATCATTCGACAGCCAAAAAACTAAGAGAAAAAATAGTAATTTTCGTACTCATTAACGTCATTTAACAAACCATTGACAAACTTTCACTAAGATTTCTTATTCATGAATAAACATAATGCTGAATTTGAAAACCGAGCCTATAATTTAATAATGTCAGAATAGCCAGACTGCCAGATTTCTCAGAATATGTTTTGGATCTGACAGTCCTATTAGTTCCAGGAAACGATCCTCATGAAAGCATACAATTTCTAAACTATCAGACAAAAGGGGAGGATTGATGAGTTCTACGCAATTTTCTTTAATTTATAGCTCAAATCATGACTTGAAAATTATGTTGTCCTCAGTTAACATTCAAGCCACTTCTCGGTCTCATAAGTCATTTACTAACAACTGAATAAATAAATAAATAAAGCCTGCCGTTTTTATTCACGAACTAGTTTACTTTATTCTATTAAAAAAAATATGCCTTTTCTGACTGTCGCGAAGGAAAAAAAAAACCAATTTTAGAAGGCTAGATTAAGAGAATAATTTAAAACATATATAAACATCGAATAACATGTGTGTAAGGTTTTGTGACCATCTTTCTGTCCCTTTTGCTTCTTCAGTCTTCCTTTATCCCTGGACCCTTCCGAGACAAAGGAAAAAGCAACAAACGTCCTCCTCCAACTTGTATGGAACGTTCGGAATGACCCACTTGAGTTTAGTACAGTTTCATTATCTAAATATAAAGACGTACAATGTCAATTTAGATTTCATGGGCAAATATTTTATCTCAAAACTTACTTTTAACTCACTTTTTAAAGACAAATGTTGATTGAAATAGACACGTGACTTCCACTTTTTGGTTGGGTCTTTGATTTGGTAGTAGGGACGTCAGCCACGGGCATTGATTAAAGAAGAACACAAATGATGAAGTGGCATCATCTTTTATTTGTTGACGAGTAACATACCACTGGCCTAGAATGTCTGCTTTTAGCCTCAAACATGCGATCACCTTATCTCTTTCGTAGCAGGCTTGAATATGTGGTAGATACAGGACACAGCTAAGATGAAGAACCATGGCTGCATTTTTACGTTGCCTTCCCATCCATTACTCCCGTTTCACGGTTGAACGAGACGCATTCGTGCATACAACTGGAAATAATGTTTCTAAACGGCATATTAACATGGGAAGCAAAGATCAGAGTCTTCCAAAAAAGCAATACTAGAACGAGGCTCTGCATTTGGATCATCTTTGTTTGGATACTTGCCACTATCAATTAAGGGAGTTGCAGTATCCACCAAGACATGAGAAATGCATAGAAGTAACGCAACATTCCCAACTAAAATAAGATAGAAAATGGGTAAGTTATTTTCTATATGAATAACTGAGTAGATGGCTTACCTTGCCCTTAATGAGAATAGACGGCTCACTCTTGATAGCTGAATGCTACCTTAGCGAGAAAGAGCTAGAGCAAGTGAACGAGGAAGAAGGATACCAGATCACGAGGAGTCCGGCTTTATTTATAAAACAGATCGGTCAAGAATATCGGCCCCATGCAAATAAATGAAGAGAGAGAGGCGGACAGGTTACTGTTCCTTTTGCGACTTTACACTTCACGTCCTAACAACCAAGTGTCCCTCGATCCACACTTTATGTTGTACAAATGTTGTGTGGATTCGATCTTTCGAATTCATAATTGGATGTAAATTCATTAAAACGTGTCCTTGAATTCATAGTACCAATTTTAACTAGCTTTAAGGATTAGAGAATGTTTTTTAATTTATATTTAACTTTAAAAATTTTAATTTTTAATGTAAAACTATCATCTTTTACACATGTTCTTACACATTAAGTATTATTGGACTCATAGTCAGAATAAAATAGATCTAACTTAAATACCAAGTTTAAAGTTTAAAAGTCCAATTTAAAAATTAGTTTTAGAGTTAAAAAGTTTTTTTTTTTAAATTTATTCATAAATCTTAATTTTTAATATGAAATTCTCATCTTTTACATAGGTTTATTAGTAAGAGAGAAGTTTTTATAATTAGGCTCTTGTGATCTTAGTCCACCTATGGTCTGGGTAGACAAAACCTATCAAAAGTAGCTTGTAATACTCCAAAACTGTTGAATAGTCAAAAGATGTAAATTGATAACCTCCTTTTAATGTAGAAAGAAGTTGAAAAGTGCTTAAATTCTGTTGAAAAACAAAACGACAAGGTATGTACCTCAGTTTTGCCATTGGATGCTTGCGTTTAAGTGTGACCGTGTTAAAGATAGGTACCTCAGTTGACAGACATGCGCGGGGACCAAAAGATTCCACTTTTGTCGCCTAATCCTCCAAAACTCCCATCTACTTCACGAAGGAAGAAAGAAAGTAAGAGATATGAGCGATTCTGGAGTGACCACGTATATTTGACATGTGAGGGAACCGCCTTCTGATGGCGCAAGACACGTTTAGGGGAAAAGTGGCCCCATATATGATTGCAGTACAGCTTGTTGTAGTCAGGACCGTAGCCGAATTCCACTAAATCTTAACGTCCAACCGTCACGTCACCACGTGGACCTCCCTTAGTCCCTGGGGCAAGACCTTTTGCATATGCAGCTTTGGCGTATTCGGATGTATTCGGATTAATGCCATTAAAGGAACGAATGGTTGGGTAAGGTGCTCCATTGATAAAGCAAGGTAAGTCCATCTTTTTTGTCACGTCCAATCTTTGTAATTCACCTTACTGATAGAATTTAGTTGGTAGTAGTAAGATTATAAGAGAAGTTATCATTGTAATCTGTAGGTGACCTTCATCTTTTGAATACAAATTGGTGATCCAGCCCAATGAAGACGCACCTAACACCAACTCCTCCTTTTATTACCTCTTCGTCTAACCAACAATTTGGGATGTTGGGATGTTCTATACTGTCCTTTGTCAGTCTACAATGCGGTCACACACATGCAAACAAACAAAAAAAGAAAAAAGAAAATACGGATTTATCATTATTACCGTCAGCTGGGATGTGTAACTGAAGCATATTATCAAGCATGGGCGACCATACAGTCCTTGTCAGTAGAAAAACCAAAAACGTGGTCTCCGTGCTCATAGCAGTTACACCACGCTTGCGAGTACGGACAATTTGATCATCTTTGAACTGCACATGTTTAGGAAAACGTGGAATTAGTCATTCAGCTTTTGTCCAACTACAAATTACCAAATTAGGTTTTAGTTTTTCTAATTGATTGCAATTATTTTCTTACCAATTTTTAAATTACTCCTGAATTTATTTTTATCAATTGTTTTATTGAACTCTAAGATATTTCAATTATTTTTCAAAAAGATTAAAAAAAGGTTTATAAATCAGAAAAATAACCTAAAGAAAGTTGGCCGGGAGAGAAGTCATATCCGATCCCTCCAAGGCGGGTCAGTCCGCAAGGAGGTGGCGGGTCCCCCCAATGATTGATGGGGTCCCTTTGGTTTGGAAGTCTCTTCGTCGCTATGTCTGTAAAGATATTTTGACAGTCTGTCTCGTTTTGCTTGGGGGCAGGCACAATTGGGTCTCCGTTAATTTCATTATTGCCATTTCTGCTCAAGTAATCTGGCAGGAGGTGTCATTATACTCTTAGAAACGAATAAAAGAATTTAGGGAGGAGAATGAATTTAACTGACTCGGGAAAACCACATAATGTTGGGGACTTGGCTTAATTTTAGAATTAGGTTTAGGTATTTTTTGGTTAAACAAGGAAGTTGCCGGGTGGGGAGGACTATGACAGATACAATCATATTTCATCTACTTAGAGAGATTTTTATTTTTTTTAGGACTTAGGATTAAGTTTTTAAAGTTAAATAAGAAATGTTAATTGTTGAAGGTGGGTGTTGTCCTACATTGAAAGTAAAAGGATGGGCATGTGGTCTTATAAGTGATGAGAATTATCTACATAATGTCTTAAGGTTTTGGGATGGACCATCACACTTTAATATGGTATCAAAGTTAAGGATGGGCTTCCGCTTCATAAACCTCTATGCCCCAAAGTTGGGTTTCAGTCCACTTGCAATGCTTATATCAGCATGCAAGTGAGAGGGAGTGTAAAAGGTGGGTGTTGTCCCACATTGAAAGTGAGAAGATGGGCATGTGCTCAGCATGCAACTAACCCGCAGCTAAACCCTAAGAAATGTTAACAGTGAATGTTGTAACCTTGTCAGTTGAAGTTATTTTAATTTAACTTAGATCAAGGAATTTCTTGGACAATTCCTATCATAATGACAAAATTCTGACCTTGGAATGAAAGATTACATAAACCGAATCAAAAATCAAGCCATGGCTGAATCAACAAGGACCTTGTAAAAAATGCATTATCTGGAACAACAAATGTCACACCTAATAAAGGATTATGGGTGTACCTTGAAGACCAAAGTGAGTACCGAATGGTGAAAACATTTAGACTATATAATTAATTCTAAATAGAATTTCTTACGAGATGAAAATCTAAAGAAAAGCTTATAAGATCAAAACGTAAAACTACTTTTTTAATAAAAAATGTTATCTTGGTTTTAATCACAAAACGATTCATCGTTTCTCTTTATATTTTATTTTTTATTTTTTATCTTACTCTCTATTGAATAGTCATAATCATTGGGTTTTGAATACTCAAAACCATTGATTTTCATTTACGTAATTTGCAAATTCAATTTTTCACTTTTTTTTTTTTTTTAAGAAAGAATATTCAATGACCAAAACTGTCAGAATGAAAGTCCCACGGTAATAAGATCAAGAAAGAAAGAATGAATGAAGGGAAAGAAAAGAAAGGAAAAAAATCTCCTTCAGGCAATACAGCAGAAAAGTCATCTTTCACAAAACCAGATCGGAAGTTTATTTGGCTCTTTCATCTGAACATCATCAACAAATACATATGTTCCTATACAGATGCTGAAGAAAACTCCGCCAACAAAATCATCCTTTACCGCATAGGCTAATGGTTGTAATGGTTCCTCTGTTTCTTCTTTGCTGCAGCGAGTTTCGCACTCCTTGCAGCAGCCTCTTGAGCAGCAACTTTTGTTGCAGCATCCACCTCCTTGTTAGATTTCTTCTTCTTCGCAGATGCCATCTTCTTTAGCCGCTCCTTCATATCAAACGTAGATGCTTCCTCCTCTGCCTTTTCTGCACCAGCAGCTACGTCTGCCCCTTTAGTCACTTCTGAGTTGGGTTGATCCTGGGCTTCTTGCAACTCCTTGGAAGTTTTATCCTTCTTTTTCTTCTTCTTGGCTCTTTTCGACTCCATTGAGGCATTCTCCTCCTTATCACCACCAGCATTGGCTTCCCCATCTTTCTTTTCTTGTGTAACACCGCGTGACTCATCTTGACCATTACTCTCTTTCTGGGGAACACCAAAATCAGCCAACAGGGCCTCAAGTTCTGCAAGTTCCTTCTTCTTTCTTTCCTTTTTTGAAATCTGCCTCTCAGCCTCCTTAGGCGGCGCGGAAACTTCAGGAGCCTTCGTCGCCACTGGTTCAGGGTGCACTGGAACCTCGAGTTCATTATCATCGCCTTCATCAGGAATATCTTCTTCACTATCAGTCTCCTCTAAGTGGCTAGATTGACCTTTCGTCTCCTGCTGCTTCTTCGCCGCCGCGGCCCATGCTGACTGCGTTTGAGCGGCTGTGGCGTAGTAGTCGTTGTCGTCCTCATCGTCGACGTCCGCCCACGACTTGGCATTCAACGGCGCCGGAGCCCAGAACACTTGTGGCTGGGGTTTCTTGCGCTGGGCCTGGGCCGAAGAGTTAGCCTTGGATGAGTGGGCCTTGCTGCTCTTGCGGTCGTTATCTGACTTCTTCTTCTGCTCTAGAGTCTCGAGCACCGCAAATACATTCTTGTTGATCATCACCGACTCCTCACCTTTCTTGCTTCTACCGCCCACCATGTCTTGCCTCTAGGATCGAGATTGTGCTCTTAGAACCAAAGTGAACGCTGAAGAACACAAAATACTGAATTGTATTCAAACTCAACAAAATAACAAGTAGAAGAAGATAGCAATACACAAACTATCTAGATTGAGAACCTAATGCTTCCTCAATTATTAAGACTAAGCCAAGATTTTGATCTCTTTAATAAACATGCCTATAACATACTCCTTTGCCCCTTATTTATAATCTAGTTCCTAACCCAATACAAATGGTTTTTGGATTTCCAAACCAACTAAGTTTTAGATTCCTAAATCAACTAGGATTTGGACACTTCCAAAATTACTCAATCATTTATCCTAATTTAACTAAATTTTAGACTCCTAAGTCCACTAGATTTTAAACTCCTAAATATTTCAAACCTAGATAATTATCTCTTCAAACCTAGATATTTCAAATCTAGTCAAGATTGGTTCAGAAGTTGACAAAACGGTTTCGGGTTGGACGTCGGTGCCTTGAAATCGGTTTCACCTTGCTTCGTCGGTAGCCAATTTTGGCTGAAACGTGAACCTGTAAGACTCGTTTCACCTCGCTAGTTATTCATTTGGGTTTGTTGGAGGTCATCAGTATACGCTTCCGAGTGCCAGCAGAGCGCCGAATAACGGATGACTCCGGTGGTGGGTTGCCGTCACTGACATCATCCGCCACCACGATGTCATCATCTTTCACAAGTGGTTGCTCCAAAGTGTCAACCTTTTCTTTTTCCTTTTCTTACTTTTTTCCGTGGACTTGGGCTTGCATTCCCATGATAAGCTTAAAAAGTTGATCAAATTTGTCATTGGGGGTTGTAAGTTTGGCAAGGTTGTCTTATCTTAATGGTGTTTTTTATGTTAAAACTCTAATCAACAGTCTTACTAGTCATTAGTTCACGTCTTTTTCTTTTTTAGGAAATTAATAAAAGTAAATGTAATTTATCTCAACTATGTTTTTGTTATGAAAAAACGGCCAGCGAACACAGAAAGTAAAAAATTACTATGGTTTTATTGATTTCTTCCTTAACTATTCCAATGATGAAATTCAATTTATATGTCTGACGCTGTGCAGAGCTGTGGGACGGCTGTTGAGGAGGGATACGGCTTTTTTGTTATTCGGGCCGTTCCATGTTGATTGGCCCAAGTTTATCATTTGCTTTTTGCCAAGCCTACGTGAGACTGTGTACAGATTTTAAAAAAAAAAAGTCCATAATTGAAATCTTTATTAACTTATCATTAAATTAGTTGATTAAAAGACCTTTCATGTGTTATTACCTTTAATCCACATTGCTTCTATCACTTTTTTGTTGCTTCCGCTTATAAATGTCACAAATCTTGCACCCGTGTTCTCATAAATAAGTATGGTAAAAATCGAAAACACTGACATACAAAAAATATAGAGAATATAGAAATTGGATCTTTGGTTTTCATCTTGTTGTAAATTGTTAGTGAAGTTTCTACGGCAGCTTAATAATAAAATTTTAAAAAAAAAAAGAAAAAAAAAAGGATCATGGTGGTAGGTAGGACGTCACGTCCACCCACCTGGTGGATGAACTGGCAGGAAGCTTCCAAAGGAGCGGTCTGTTGAACCCACAGCTTCCTCTTAAAAAAGGCCACGAACTGAGGCTTCACAATCAGACACCGCTCCAAAAGTCAAAATCATGTGGTTGCTTTGTAGGTACTTATTTGTCATATTCCGGATATATGAGTGTAGTGAATGATTGACGCTGACCCGCAACCACGTTCAATCTCCTTTTGTAACGTCAAAGTCATAATATGTCCAACAATGTTTTATGTCGGTGGTAGGTGTGAAAATACACGGTTGGACGAACGCCCAATCATTCTGTGAATTTTTTTTTTTTTTTGCCCAAAAGATGTTCACTATTGAAAAATAAAATTTCATATTAACAAAGAATATATTTGAAATTTGATTTATAAAATTTAATAATTTTTATAATTTAAATCTTTTGAAAACACATAGACTTAAGCCATGATATCAAAATTTACATTTCCACCCTTCAGTCGCTATAAAACAAGGGACAGAATGAAAAAGAAGATGTTGACAGTATCCACAAATTCCACATTCTCTTAGATATTTTGTCGTTTGTTTGTATGAAACAATAATTGCTTGTGCCTGAAGGCCATCATGTCAGCGAGACAATTTCCTCCAGCATTTAAGGTACACTCGTTTCGTGCGGCCAGTATGAAATTTCAAAATGTCAAGACGACATCCGAAAAACATAGAAGTTTTAAAAATAAAAATAAATAAAAAAACTTAGGACGTTATCGTCCGCTTTTACAACTCGAGACTGGAAGCACTAATCATCACTTTTGGTTCCTGAGTTTGTTCTCTACTTCATGAATTCTGGGCTTCTGTTTTTTGTGATTGTATGGTAGTTTCTTTACTAGTTTTTCCTTTTTTTTTGGCTCATCACCAATGGTGCTAGTCTTGCTTCCTATCCAAATTACCCTGTTCTAGAAGAATGATGACAACTTCTGATAAAACCGTGGAAGTACAGGAGCTCCTTCAATGAATTTCTTCTCAGATCCTGAAGAATGAGGTGCTGTTGCAAAGCTCCGGCGTGCTGTTGCCGGTGCTGGTGTCCTCGTCAATTGTGACGAGCTAGAGCTGAATACGCTCGGGAAGAAATATGGATCAGGTGGTGCCTAAACAAGGGTTTATTTTCCTTGTGCAGTTTCGCTTTAGATGGTGATGAGAATTGTTCCAAGTTCCGAGGACTTACACAGGCAAAATTTTGTTTCAAATAATTCAGATGTAGAGGGAGTTAAACCGTAAAAATATTTTTAACTTTGACTGGAGTTTGATATTAAACCTTTTGTATTAGAGTGGCTGCCAATTGCCGCCGTTACTTCTGGGAATTTCAATCCTAAAGTTTAAGGGATACCCTTATATGTGTCCTGGTATTTTTGGAGATTAAACCTAATTCAGAAATTTTTTCTAATATAAAACCTCCATACATTTTAAGATAACTGAAAATTTCTTTTTATGTTACAAAATGAAGGAAAGGAGAAAGCTAACAAATTAATTGAGTTCAATTATATTGAAACTACTGTAAATTACAATAAACACGATTACCATTATTTCCACCAAAAAATTACCACTATTTATATAGAAGTAATCTTTATTCTCTTAGCATACTGAAAATTATGAAAGTTTTAGAAGCCTTCGATTGTTAAAAATCTTGTTTAGAGTTTTTAAAACAATCCTTTTTGAATTTACCTTTAGATATTACTAATATACATCTAACAAAAGTTTGCTTAGCATCTTCCATTGTATTGTAGTTTTGATAATAATGTCCCAAAGAATAATATGGATAAAGCTTGTTTAAACTTGGAGACATTTTATGCAACGTGTAAGGCATTATCTATAAATCAGATCCCAACTCGGACAAAGAACAAATTGAAACCAAAATTTCGAATACAAATTCAAGTAAAAGTTAATCTAGCTCCAATTCTAAATCTAAGAGAAAACCGATAAGTGCATAACATTTATCCAAAATACAGAATTGGTTGAGGTCAATATGGCATCAAGTACTTTAATATGTCATTGGTAAGTACGTTAACCACATAAAAAATATGTGGCTACTGACATCAAGCATCTCTAAACAAAAATTTGTGGCTACTACTGGGGAATAAAACTCGCAAAAAGAAACTTTTGCAAACAAATAATCTAAAAGCGCCTCTCTCCCCCTCTCTCTCTCTAAGATTGAAGCAATTACACGGTGCTTGAACTGAAATTCCTCCCACTAACAAGGCATCTGGCTCCCAAGAGTAAGTTCTCGATTCTCTCTTAGTTTGTAAGGTTGAACTTCTATGCATTTCTGATGTCTAGGTGGATACTGGAACTCACTTAGGCAAAACTTTGCTAGTTTCTAAGCTATTGAAAACCAAATATTAGGTCGTCGAGGCAACTCTTACATGAGCAGACGTCCTTTCTAAAAAGTTAAGATGCGCGGTTGTTAATCAATCGTTTAAAATATTATGTCAAGTTGTGTGGATATTTGCATTTTCAACTATTTCTTTTGGAGGAAATGGAGGAGTAAGGGGAAGGTAAACGAAATAGGGAGCAAAGGATCTACAGGTGAGCTCGATCCTCATCTACCACGATAGCAACGCCGTCAAGCAAAGGTGATTTGGGCTGTGATCCCGGCTTGTGGTAGGCCGAAAGGTAGCCTGATATCCTAGGCGAACCGAAAGCACTGTCATCCAATAACGAGATGCGACCGACTAAGTCGAGTTGTCTCTAAGTCTGAACGGTGGCTAACGGGCCGACCACAAACTAGAGGACAACCAAAGAGACACTCAAGTTTTTAGTATAGTCAATTTTCAACTTTTATTGCTTTGCTTTTCTATATTTAAGAATCCAGATAGCAAGTTTGCAACGTGAAGAAGTCGATATCAATACCAGGTATCTTTCGAGACGAAGTATCCACTTCGGTATCGAGGTAGATATTGTGCGCATTTATTTGAACTTAAAAAAATGTCAAAAAATCTAGTGGCTCGTTCAAGTACGTGATGTGCGAGTTAGATGAGGCTTTTTTCTCTTTCTTTTAAAATGGGAAAAAGTACGAGGGAGACGGAAAAATCAGAGGGCCATGACATGAAGAAGAACGAGAAAAGGGAAGTGATTAGAAATAGTTATGCTTCCCGTCATTGAATGATATTATTTCTTTCAAGCTTGCCTTTTGATAGTGCATATTTGCAAGACTGCTGGTGGCAGAGTAAGATTGTTGAAATTTTTCTAAACAAAAAATGGTGGGGAAAAACCAGAAGCCTTTTTGTTTGATCAATTATTATGGATAAATCACCTATAAGACTGCGAAGTGGCTTGAATGTTAATCGAGTAAAACACTGTCTTGACAGAACTCATTAACATTCCTCGTTGAGTAATTTCGAAAAGCCTACATGTTGATGTTTTCATTCCCAGTGGATACAAAATACAATGGGACTAAACTTTAATATTTATGGTGTCTTATTATAATTGGCTTTTAAATTCAACGGTATGCCCATATATAAGTTTTGAGAGATGATGTTTATGTATCCAGACATTACCAGATTTTGTTTTCTATTCTTCTTCAAATAATGCGTTCTTCCCAATAATGTTCTATGATGCCCAATAATTCCCCCATAGTAGACTGGGAATCATCAGTTAGACTTCAAAAATGAATTAATGGCGCAATAAGCCATTGCCCTTCCGCGCCATTCGTTAGCAATGGGATGCGTATGCTTCAATTCTTATCTTTAGAACACACTGTAATAAATCTACAAGAAGTCAAAACAGACAAAAAAAAAAAAAAACTTGGAATCACATGTTTTTAGAACTTTTTCTACATGCATTCATTCCTTCGTAAAGATTTCTATAAAGAGGGTCGCTCCTACATTTAAATGAAGATCAAAGGCCATTGAATTAGTTCACCTCCATATTGTTTTGCAGGAGAATGGATAATGCAGTGGAGGAAAGGCTTCTCGGGTTAAAAGCACAAGAGCGAAGTGATCTTAAACGAAGGATCTGGGTGGAACAAAAACTTATTTGGAGGATAGCATTTCCATCCATACTGGCTAGAGTGGGTTCTTTTGGAATGTTGGTGGTGACACAACTTTTTCTTGGACATGTTGGTTCACTGCCTCTTGCTGCATTTGCACTTTCACAATGTCTCATTTTACGATTTGCAAACGGGATAATGGTAAGCTGTTAAGAATGTTTTAAATCTTTTATGGAAAACTGGATTTCTATTCTTAGGTTTGGGTTGTGTTTCATTGTTCCTTATCTGTTCAGTACGAAGTATCATCTACGGATATGGTTCGAGAGTCTACAAAAACAGTGTTTCTTTGGATAAAAAACCATGTAGCTTAAGTGTATATAGGATGAAAGTCTGGATAGAAAACTATTTAGCTTTAGTGTATTCAAAATAAAAGTCTCACATCAAATATGTTATCCCTTATGATAAAGCTTAAATGAAAAAAATATCTCTCAAATTATTGAACTAACTTTTGGATTGAACTTTTAGACTTTATAACGTAGTATCAAATTCAACTTGGGTTCCATCAGGATAGAAGTGTTTTATTAAACTTGTAGCAATAATTAGGTTAATGATCAATTTTAAACTTCTCATACAATTTTACCATGTTAAGATAGTATTAAATCAATGGTAACATGATTGAGCCAAAATTAATCATACAACTAACAATGTTTGAATTAGGTTTCAAACACTAATATTGTCCCCAAAACAATAACCTAGCCCATCTTAAACTCTAGAGGGTAGCCATTTAAATTAGAAGATATTAATTCATACCTTCAAACACATAAAATAGCTATTGTTTAGCAAATGTTGTACTTCTCTCTAATCTTGTTTTGCAAAACATATCATGAGAATTTATATCTTAGAGGAAACAGCAAAATCAGTAACTTTATGTTAAGTTAGTCCCATGATCCTATGTAAAACTAGTTACATAGGTGAAACATTTAGCACAATAAGGCTCATTACAAATTCTTACTTCTTCAATAACAAAATCCAACATCCCCTACCCCTAGTAGTCCAAACTCAATTTTTATTAGTGAATGATTAGCCCATTTTACAAATAAAGTTGGATCAAACCAAGGTGAGACCTAATCTGACACCATGTTGAGTTAAGCTTACAATCCTAGGTAAAATGGGTTGCACATAGATAAGAAATCTAGTCTTATAAGGCTCATTAAACTTCTTACTCTTTCGATGTGAAATTGTTATAGGCTTATGAGGGGCCGTAATGGGTTTGAACTCCTCAGAACCCAAGTTAATGATGATAGTGATATAAGATGTGTTAAGATTAGCCTTTAGATTTAGGTCTTTATACTTAATAGTTGAAGTACATAACAAAGACAATGTCCAACATTATTGGTCACAAGCAAGCAAATGTCCAACACAAACCTTTTGAGAACTCGCCAACGGAAGAAGAAAATAGAACCACAAAAGTACAAAAACAAAGCACATTACTTGTCCCGTCGTTTCCAATTATTACATTTACTTAGTTGTTCAGATTTTAAATCTTCTAACTTCAGCACGTACTAAACTATGTGAATTTTGTTTAGATATATACCAAAGGGACATAGCTATACGTCTAATTCGTTGTTTCTATCTTCCTGTCTCTGTTTCTCTCTCTCTCTCCATTTGTTTCTATATTTATCTTCCGAAGACAGGCATGTCAAGTGCGACGGAGACTTTATGTGGACAAGCATTTGGAGCCGGACAGTACCACATGATGGGTATTTACTTGCAACGGTCATGGATCGTTGATATTATTACCGTAACAATTCTGGTCCCTCTGTTCATCTTCACTCCTTCCATCTTTCGATTACTTGGAGAGGAAGATGATATAGCAACAGCATCCGGACCTATCTCCTTATGGATGATTCCCATTATATATTCGTATGTTTTTATCTTAACTAACCAAATGTACTTACAAGCACAGCTGAAGAACAAGGTTATCGGATGGCTATCTGCTTCCTCATTTCTATTTCATGTACTTGTGTCTTGGATATTCGTAAGCATACTTGACTTGGGGGTTGCTGGCGCCATGGGTGCTTTCAACCTATCCAGCTGGTTATTGATCTTTGGAGAGTTTGTGTACATCTTCGGAGGCTGGTGCCCAAACACGTGGAAAGGCTTCACAAAGGATGCCTTTGTTGATCTACTGCCAGTGATAAAGCTGTCAATATCCTCTGGCGTGATGCTTTGGTAATTCCAAGTCTGATTCAACACTCTTGAAGATCGACTTTTCTTCTACACACACCTTTCCCCGTCCACTAAGATTTCCCTATTCCTTGAAATTGTTTTCATTGTAGTTCATGTTTAAGTCATATTGTTCCTTTGATTATCTTAAAGAGCATGTAGGATGTAATTTTTTTGAAAAACTAAACGAGAGCATTCTGTAATAGCCTCTTATCATCCTTTGTTAATAAAGTAATACTAAAAGCATTGAGATTAGTAATTAGGCTTGTTTTTTCTCGTCCTCTTTGATTTAAACATGTTGTCCGCCTTTAGACAATGAGTTTCCTTTCTTCTTTTTTAAGTACTCTTCCTTGATTGAACCTGTTCCATGACAAACCGTAAAAACGTCTTGACTACCTGTGCTACTAATGTCTGTTCAATCCATGAAGATTTTCCTTACCTTATACTTGAAACCGCCAATAGATGTCAACAGTTTTATATGTCCTGCATCCTCAAATGCAACCGTGAAAACATTAATATGAACTTATTGAGATCCATATCCATGATTGATTTCTCTTTTTTGACCAAAAAAAAAAAAAAAAACGGGAATGCATCTTTATTCACTTAATTTCACACAAATCACTGTTTTATTTGTCTTGCAATTCGTTGTAGCATGAGATAGTTTATAAAAAGTTTAGCTAGAAATATCAAATGCAATTTATTGAATTTTATTTTATCTTCACTAGTTTAGAGCTCTGGTACAATTCTGTCCTAGTTCTCTTTGCTGGATATATGGAAAACGCAACGGTAGAAATCGCAGCATTCTCCATCTGGTAAGAATTATATTTTTACTGTATTTATATTTATTTCTATGCAAATTAGTTGAGTGATTCTTCAAAGTTTTAACTTCTTTTTGTAGTCTCAATGTCTGTGCATTGGAACTTATGATGTGCATTGGGTTCTTAGGTGCCGCATGGTAAGCCTTTTATCACCAAGATACTACACCATGCTTTCTCTCTTTAAATTGTACCACCACTACTATTTTCCTTCAAATTATGCCCTCTGTTATGCAATTTTTTCAGTGTACGTGTATCTAATGAGCTTGGGAGTGGAAATGCTAAAGCCGCCAAATTTTCCACCAAAGTTATCCTCAGTACTTCAGTTGGTATTGGAGTGATTTTTTGGATCTTATTTTTAGCTTTTGGGAGTAAACTTTCATACTTGTTTACAAGTGATGAAGAGGTTGCAGAATCAGTTTCAAGTCTGTCTACACTACTTGCTTTCTCAGTCTTATTAAATAGTGTTCAACCAGTACTTTCAGGTAAGTGTTTCATTTTCTTAGTGATGAGGATTAAAATGCTAAAAAATGATTCTACAACTTTTTAATAGCATTTAGTACGGATAATTTTTCGTACACAATTTTTTTTTTTTTTTTTTTTTCCATCAAAGACTCACCTCTAGCTTCTTGCCACTAGGTGTGGCAGTAGGTGCTGGTTTACAAACGACTGTCGCAGTTATCAACTTTGTGTCCTATTATTTGTTTGGGGTACCGATAGCATTGTTGCTTGGTTATGTGGCGGATCTTCAAATTACGGTAATTAGTTGCTAGTCCACATATTTAATAGCAAATTAACATGGTACTAAATATTGGCTGCCTAAATTTAATTGAAGTATTGGTTCTAGATTGCTTCCCGGGCTTTGATTTGTAGGTGAGTAACGAAGCTGTCTGGGAGTTTTGTATCTAAGAACGATGTGTGAACTTCTTAATTATGGAATTTAATGAATTAATGGGATTTGGTGGGGGTGGGGAGTTTAAGGGACTTATCTGGGGAGGTTCTCTCAAATCCCCATTGGTAATCCGCTCAAATGTCACTAAGCTGTGGGTGACAATTGAAGAGGACTCGAGAGCTCAAATTCAAGCCTTCTCTAGATATGATGGAGCTTGTATTTCCCCCTTTATCTATCTAATGTTTTTTTTCCATTTAGTGAAATTTGATGAACATGACCTAAGGCCAAACTGTAGCATTAGATTAATGATCATGTACTTCTTGTCTACTATTTATTCAGATGCTTGACTTCATTTTTCATTATTTGAATTCCTAGGGTCTGTGGATTGGGTTGTTGTTGGGAGTGGTGATGCAAACAGTTGCGCTGTCGTACATGACATGGAGAATAGATTGGGATGAGCAGGTACATAGTAGGTGGAGATTAGTGAAGTTCTAATAAGTAATTTGTAGTCAATGGAACTAGTTACATTTTAATGTTATGACATGCATTATCAAAACAGAGGATTCACATTGGGTGCCCCTGACATACTTTAATGACCAACCATTTCTGTTTGTTTAGGTTAGAAAGGCATCCGAGCGTCTCAACAGGTGGTTTATAAATTCATTAGAAGAATCCAACTAAAACTCCGACTTCTCACATGTGCTTGGAGATTCTCGTCGCTCTCAGTGATTGCAAAAGAAGGACTAAGACATGGTAAATTGGCTGCACTATTTTACTTGTCAGAGTCTCTTACGAGAGAGTAACTATCTAAAGGCCATTACTTTAGTAGCTATCACGATCACCAATGGCTCTATCTAACAGCAACCGGCAACTAATCCAGCATTTCCTTTCTATGTTTTCACGGTCAGGTTGGTTCGGAAGGCAAAGGTTCCTGGTCAGCATTAGCAGTCGAATTATCAGATGCTCCAATAGATTCGGTGTCCCCTAGTCATATAAAATCTGAACTATGCAGCTTGGAATAATAGAACATTTTTGTCGTGGGAGATAACTTTCCATAGGCAGAAGGAAGATATATGTTACTTTACATTCAAAATAACGTAGTTTTCAATGAAATGTCCACACTAGACATGTGAAAGTTTTTGGTGATTTTAATTTTATTTCAATGCACCAATTGAGAGAAATTTTTTCATGAACAAAATAGAAATGTACAAATACTTTTTCTCACATTTGTACCCCTATGTATTTTTTATGCTAATGTGATTTATATTGATGGAAACAAATTGATAATTCAACCCAAAAATTAGTTCAGAAACTAAAAAAATACTTCTAAATAGTTTTTCTTTTTCATGTATTAAAGCTATATGCGAAAAGCCCCTCAAACCTTAGTCAAATGGCCTCCTCTACCTTTGAAAACATGGCATTCAACTCTAAAACTATGTTATCATGATCTATGCCTTAAAATTAAATAAATAATTGATTGTGTATTTGTTTGTTATGGCAGACAACCTAATTAAGTAGGCGTCATTATCATGATTTTAGTAAGCCCTTCACCATTGAATGTGATGCTAGTAACTCAGGGATAGGGGCAGTGTTTATGCAGGATGCTAGGCCCCTGGCTTACTTTAGTAAAAGTTTACACGAAAAGAATGTTGCCTTATCTACCTATGATAAGGAGATGTTGGCACTTATCTTGGCTATCCAAAGGTGGAGGCAATACCTTTTAAGAAGGCATTTCATAGTTAGAACATGCCAAAAGAGTTTAATACCTTTGGGAGTAGAAAATTGCTACTCCTTCTCAGCAATGTTGGCTAGCTAAGCTTATAGGGTATAATTTCTCCCTAGAGTATAAGCCAAGAAGGGAAAATAGGGATGCAAATGCCCTTTCTAGGAAAATAGGAGATGGAAAGGAGAAAGAAGATAAGCTGGGATCATCTTCCATGATAGAGGGGGAACTTAAGGAAGTATCAAACCCACTACTTTTATGGTTGGAGGTAGTCAAGGAAGGGGTACAGAATCATCTAGCTACTTAAGAACTTAACAAGAAGATTGTTGCGGGAGAAGCTGTTAGGCCTTAAGAGCTCAAGGTGGGGGTCATATTCTGGAAAGGGAGGATCTTTTTGCTCAAAGACTCACTTTTAGCTAACAATATCCTTCAAGAATTCCACCAAGGAACACATCACAAGACCCTCAAGAGGATCAAAGCTGTCTTCTTCTAAAAGCATATAAGCAAAGACGTCCAGAGCTTTGTCAAGTGTTGTAGCACTTGCCACCAACACAAATGGGAAAACCTGAAGCCGCTAGGCCTCCTGCAACCCCTCCCCATCCCTAAGCAAATCTAGATAGACATCTTCATGGACTTTATTGATGGTCTCCCTAGTTGTCAAGGTAAAACCTTTATCCTTGTTATCATAGATAGACTATCTAATTTCGGCCTCTTACTGTTATGACACCAGCATCCAAGTTGCCAGCGATAAAACTCCCTATGAATAGTATATGGAAGGCCTCCCCCCAACCTGTTCTTCTATGTTCTTAGAGCTATTTTTGTGGACTTAGTGGACAAGGAGCTTTATAATAGAGACCAAGTTTTGAAAAACCTTAGAGAAAAGCTAGTTGCTACACAAAATAGAATGAAGATATGGTACGACAAAAGGAGGAGAAAGCTTCAGTTCAATGTGGGTGACAAGTTTATTTAAGGTTACAGCCCTATAGGCAAGTGATTGTATCCATGAGGAAGTCCAATTAGCTGAAGCCACGATTCTATGGGCCATTTTAGATTGAGCAAAGGGTTGAAGAAGTAGCTTATAAGTTGAAGCTACCATCTGGATCCAAGATACATCCTTTTAGTTCACATTTCTAATTTGAAAAAGCACTTAGGCAGGTTTGATGTAGTGCAAGCTGAGTTGCATGAAGTCTTAACTGCAGAAGAAGTGATCACTACCACTCCCCAGGCCATCCTAGACAAGAGAATTCGGAAGGGGGTGAAGGAAATCCTAGTCCATTGGCATAGGCTACCTTTAACAAATGCAACATGCAAGAAATGGAGGAGATCAAAGAAAGGTTCCCTACTCTCGACCTTGAGGACAAGGTCAATTTCGAGGAGGGAAGTCTGTTATGTATCCCAAGTGGCAGTGAGAGGGACATTAGCCCTTTTACAATTCAACAAGGTGCAGTGAAGCAACAAGCAACAAAGTCTTTACTACCTACCATATAGTGTTTTGAACTATTGGAGGTCATATATAATTGATATTAAAGACCCCTATATAGAAACACTATAAAGAATATTTTATTTCTATATATTTATAAATTGTTTTAGTTTTACAATGGTTATATGTACTCATTTAGAAAAAGTTTAAATTTCTTAAAGAAATTCAAGGTCCTTGGAATGATGGTTGAGAAACAATGGAGAAAAAGTATTAAAATTCTCATATCTTATTGGAAGATTAATATTATGGCAGATATGAGATGCTAATTAGTTCAAAAGCATGTTTACTGAAAGAATTCTAAGAGAATTAGCCAATTTGGATTCTTGGGAATCTAGAACAAAGTGGTGTAGCCAAAAAGTGTAATTATATTCTTATGAATATGTCAAGGACTATGATTTGTAAAACTAATTTACATAGTTTCTTGTGGGAGAAGCTTTGAAAAGATCATTTTATATTTAAGCCTAGTTATTTCACAAACTTCTTTTAAGTTGTGCACCAAATGTGTAACTAATCTTAAGCATCATAAAGTATAAGATGTTTTACAAAAATAAAGTTGTTCAACCTAAACCTCTACCAATAGGAATGGAGAACTAAAGTTACTATAAGATCATTTGAAGGGATTTTTGTTTCATCAACAAAAGCTCTAAAAGTATAATGTTATAAACAATAAAGTTACACATTTTCTAGATCTAAATATGATACAGAAAGATGTATGTAGAGCTTATGACACTAAAGTGGAGACCTACTAAGGTAATTCAACTAGTTATTGATAAAGTTCTAAATAAGGTCCCACAAGTCCAAGATCTATTTATGATATTTTTTATTGGAGGTTCACTAAGTAAAAAAATAAAAGGACTTATTGTTCATTTATATTATTGGGTCTTTTTAGATGACTATGACATTGATATCGTGGTGGACCTTATTACTTATAAGGATACAATTTTTATTCCTTAATTAGATTTATAGTTAGATTTCATGAGTGATAAAATGCAATTGATGACTCATTTATGGTATTTGCGATTTTGTTGAATTGTCTAAATGTTGAGAGCTTGTTGAATTATTTGTTGATAGTGAATGTATACAACAAGTCTAATGAGGTTTTATAAAAAAGATTAAATGGTTTAAAACCACACTAGTGGGTAAAGAATTATACCATATAGACATGAAGGAATAAAAAGGTCTAGGTGTGATCCAATCTTAAGCACATAATGAATTTATGTGTAAACATAACAAGTTTATTTATGAACTAAAGTATGTTTTTCAATAGTAGTACTTGAAATTTAAAAGTTTGTATCTTTATGCGGTATTACACTGAATATAGTATACTATACATGAACATATACTTAGTGCAATGGGAGTATACCAATATGGATGATGTCTTACTTATAAACAATGATCAAAGGTTATTTCATGGTATAATACAATTATTTGGTAGTCCATAAGAAATAATGTCAATGATTATTGAGTCTTTCTTAAAAGACATATGTTAATAATGTTTTATAAAGATTGCATACTTAGAAATGTACTTATCCTTAAAGGTAATTGACTAAACATGTTATAATGTCTTGAAAGTAAAGTATAGATAGAGGCAAGAAATAGGTGTCATATTTTAATGCATGAGGAAGTGCCGTATATACTTAAGTTTGTACTAGACCTTATGTTATTTTCAATAAGGTTTTAGATAAAAGTCTATCAAACTTTGATCAAGATTATTAGATTGTTATCAAAAGATTGTTAGGTGCTTAAAGATAACTTTTATTATTTGACCTATAGATATATCGATAAATTGCAGCTAGTGAAATATACAGATTTATACCTTGTAAGCTACAAGAATAATATTTGAAATCTACATCAAGATACCTTTATAATAGATAGGATGGTATCATGAAAGATATAAAATAAAAACCAATGACTTCTTTAATTATGTAAGCAAAATTTTGCAGTATGCTATGGGGTAGCTGCTCAAGTGATTTGTTTAAAGAATCTCATTAAGGGGTTGATAAAGTTTAATTTCTTTATTAGACCTATCAAGTTATATTGTAATAATAAAGTTACTTGTTGTTAATCAATAGCGATAAAGGTATCACATGGTTTAAACACATAGAAATCAAACATTGAGTTGTAGAGGATGAGCTTAAGAAAGGTGACATCACAATTTAAAATTTCATTACAGATGCTATGTTTGTACACCCACATACTAAAGCCTTATGTTTTTAGAGACATGTCATTATAAGCTTAAGAGCATCATAGGATGTTATTGTTTAGTGGAAGCATTATAATATAAAGTTTGTATCTAAATTAATTTACCATAAGGTAAATTGTTGAAATATAGATTACCTGTTATAAAATTAAGCCGGTTGTATTTAGCACATGGGTGCTTTATATGTTGACAAATGAATCTCTATATATACATAGTATATATATATATTAAAGTCTTAAGGGAGGTGCAAACCTTAAGCAATGGCTGGGGCATTTAGTAGTTAGCCATAAAACATGTCTTGTGACACATAAAGTTAAACTCAAGTTATTAAGTACAAGATATAAAAAGGTTCATTAGAACTATAAGGTATATTATTTGATGGCATTTTTTCATCAAAGGAGAAAGAATTGGACTGACAACAATGATAACACATAAAGAGATGTTGGAGTGTTATATAATTGTCACACTATCATATTCATCCATATCAATAAAGTTAAGAATTCTTATGGTCATGATTAGTGTTATATCACTTAATAGATATAGTTTCTATCATGATTCAGAATTTGAAATATTATGTGATTGGAATATTGTTTAGAACAATCTCTAGATCAATATAAAGGTGTGCACATATAATTATTTTGAAATAATAATAATAATTATTATTATTATTTTATTCACATTAATCTAGCCCAAGTGGGAGAATGTTAGCTTATTTTTGTAAAGCTTATCATAAGGTGGACTTATATTAATGTTGGTCCAATAAAGTGAGATTAGGTTTTGAAATATGAACTTGCTAGTATGGATCGTGACTAACTAAATAGGGTCGTGATAAGTAGGCCTATTTGGCTTCATTCTTACAAGCCGTAACCCCTTAGGTTCTTTCATCAAGCAAATACTTTCGAAATGAGAATAAAGGATATTCACCTAACTTAAAAATCAAATTCTACATTTGTGGATCTTCATAAGGATAAAAGAATAGTATAATTTCTTATTTTTCATCTCATTTTGTTTTGCTAAATTTTATTTGGTGTTTTAGATCTGACTATGTAGATCATGAGTTTACGATCTCATTAGAGATCGATTAAAGCTTATAGTCTACGCTTGACCATCATCATCATCAGTCCTTGTGTCACATCGCACATATCCTGTGGTCATACCTAGCAATGGATATTCTTCCTTGTAATGGGAACCGGACTTCTCTTCCTTTCTATGCAAGTCAAAATGCTCTTCATCATTTTGATGTGGGGTAAGTTAAGATCAATCATCTTTGTCTTCTTCTGCATTATGTAATGTCGGGCTCTAGCTTAGGCTTTGACACTTGGTAAGGTCTTATGTCGAGTGATGGAGGAAGAGTCCTTATGTGGGTTATTAGTCTACTTGGCACATGAGAAGTAATTGGGTTGTGGGTGCTACTCATGAGAAGAGGTGGATCCAAGATTTAGTTGGGCTCTGCCAGTGCCTTGGAGTTGAGATAAAAGAAATGGGAAGGAAGATATTCGAGTATTAACTGTATGAGCAAAATTCAAGTTAAAAGTTAGGATTTCTAGCATGAATCCTTCTAGTTTTTCTAAGCTAGAAATTGAAATTTCAATATATCTATCAGAAATGATAGTTTTCTTATGTTGTTGATATTAGAAAGTCTAAAATTCAATTAAAACTAGCCTACAAATTAAAATGATATTTTTTTATATTTAAACATTATTTAAGTATTTTCCATTTTCTATATAAAATTTTCATCTTCAACACTCCTTTAAACACAAGTATTATCTTTGACCTAACGTTAAATGAGTAAAATAAACACTCTTGTACACTAATCAAATATGATAGGTTCAAAGTTGAAAAAAAAAAAGTTGAAATAGATCAACATAAAATATTATATTATATTATAATATCCAAAGTCTTTAAAAGTTACTTATGAGTTTAACATACATTTTTATATTAAAACATTATCCAAGAATACTTCTATTACAAGCTCTAACTAAGCCAACTTGGAACTAGGAGACGTCCTTTTGAAACACTACTTACGTCTTCTACAAGTTTCTTGTGTTTGAAACTTTCATTAATGTTTGCGTTGCTTGTTTGTCTTTAAGTCATTATGGGTCTAGTTGCTTTTTTGTTTGTAAGTCCTTATGGGTCTAGTTCTAAGAGGCGTACTGCAGTATCCATTAAGGCAGCACGGGGGTGATTAGACAGGGTGCTACCCTGCTTTTGTAAGCTACTGGAAACGTTGGTCTTTATAAAGGCCTAACGAAGAAGGTTGTAGGGATCGAAAAAGTAATGAACTAGAGGCCTGCTATCCTTATTAGCAAATCCTATCCCACCACCATAGGTGCTAAAAAGAAGCGGTTTGTTGGCCTCTTCCAGGTTGATCAACCAGTTTCCAGGCCAAACACCTTGTCAGTTACGTATCTTCGTAACAAACTGGCATCAAGCTAGGTTCCACCTATGTCCAAACCACGAAGTGATCCTAGAAATATTGAAATGGAGTGGAGGTTTCGAGAGCTCACCGAAACCATGAAGCAAATGTTTGCTACCCTTAATGCCAAGATTGAAGGAAGGAAGCAGCATGACGACAAAGGTGCAAGCTCCTCTAACAATGAAGGAGGCAGGGTGCAACCACCAGAAGGAAACTTGGATGCCACTAAAGCCAACATGAAGATGGACTTTCCTTCCTATAACGGGGAGGAAGATCCAATGAACTGGATTTGTAGGGCCAAACAATTCTTTGACTTCCATGGCACTCCTGAAGGGGACAAGGTGAGGATCGCTTCTTGGAATCTTCAAGGTGAAGCGCAAGTATGGTTTAAAATGTTTAAGGAATAGCACAAAGGGCAGGAAGTCTCGTGGGTAATGCTGATAAAGGACCTTCTTGACAGCAATGGTCCAAACGAGTATAACGACTACTTTGGTGACCTCACCAAGTTACAACAAATTGGAGACGTGGAGGACTACCAGAAGAAATTCTCTAGGCTCATGCTTCGTACTGAGCACATGACTGCGAGACAAAAAATTAGTTGCTTTGTTAGTGGGCTCCAGGAAGACCTCCGAGCTAATGTTCGCATGGCTAGGCCAGCTACCTTGTCGTCCGCCTTTGGGATGGCAAAGATGTATGAAGCCAAGGTAGACTCCTTGCATCTCAACCTTTTTCCTGGCCGAAAGGTGATGGCCCAAGCTACCAACAAGAGACTCCCCTACGGAAATGGTAGAAAGAAGAGCCAAAGGGCTCTGCTTCAACTGTGACGAGCGCTTTACCTCGGCCCATAGATGCAAGCGGCTATTCCTAATGGAGCTTGTCGACCTAGACGAAGAGCTTGCTGAAGCTATGACCCTCACTGTTAACAATGTAGCAGAGCCACCAACCACAACCTTGGAAGAAGCACTGCTGGAAACAACATAACCATCCCAAGCGTCGCATGTTTATCTAGGGTTGCTCTCCGGGATGTCAGGTCCCCAAACTAAGAAGGTATGCGATACCATCGGAACTAAACCCCAGATAGTAACTTGCCTCATGGACTCGGGGTCCAGCAATAATTTTATAGATGAAGGTCTGGCAACACAGCTAGGACTGAAACCCACTGAAGGAGGCTCATTCCAAGTTAAGGTCGCCAATGGTAACATAATCATCGATAAAGGTCTCTATAAGAAAACTGAACTTTTTCTTAACAAAGTTTGCTTCATGGTCGATCTTATTATGTTGCCGTTAGATGGTGTGGAAGTGATTCTGGGTACACAATGGTTAAGTCAGCTGGGCCCCATCATCTGGGACTTATCCACTCATGTGATGAAATTCTATCACGGGGGAGAATGCGTGGAGTTGCACGGACAGGAGAACTTGCCAAGTGTTGTAGTTGATGGTGAACGGATGTCTGAGGCCCTTTTGAAGCAAAAGCAGGGAATCGTCCTCAGCCTTCTCTCTCTCTAAGAAGAATCCCAAGACTCTGCCCCTCCACCAGCCATGGAAAATGCTGATTTACAAGCCTTGTTAAAACAATTTTCAGATGTTTTTCAGGACCCAAAGGGGATGCTGCCTCTACGTGCTCAAGACCATCACATTCCACTGAAAGATGAAGGCCAGCCTGTTGTTGTGTGCTCGTATCGGTACCCGTTCTTCCAAAAGATGAAAATTGAACGTATTGTCTAGGATCTTCTCTCTTCGGGCGTCATTCGGCCTAGTACCAGTGCCTTCTCCTCCCCTGTTATACTGGTAAAAAAGAAAGATGGCTCGTGGCGCATGTGTATGGACTACCAAGCTCTAAACCTCCAAACGGTACGTGATCAGTTTCCCATTCCTAATGTAGATGAACTGATAGATGAACTCCACGGTGTCGTTGTGTTCTCTAAACTCAACCTGAGTTCTGGCTACCATCAAATTCGTGTAGCCTCTGAAGATGTCCACAAAACAGCATTTCGGACGCACCAAGGCCATTACGAATGGCTTGTCATGCCATTCGGCCTTTCTAATGTGCCAGCTTCATTTTAGGCATTAATGAACTCTGTATTTCAGACACAACTACATAAGTTTGTCTTAGTCTTTTTTTATGACATTTTAATCTTTAGTAACAGCTGGGCAGATCATGTAAAGCATTTGGCCGAAGTGTTGAGCACACTCCGAAGACATCGGCTATTTGCAAAGCTAAAAAAATGTGAATTTGGTGAAGACCGACTGGGTTTTCTCGGACACATCATTGGCAAAGAGGGTGTTAGTGTTGATACTGAAAAGATCCAAGCAATTCAAGATTGGCCAAAACCCAGATCCTTGAAGGCGCTTCGAGGCTTTCTCGAGTTGACTGGCTATTACAGGCGGTTCGTTCAAAATTACGGTACTATTGCCCGACCCCTCACAGCATTGCTTAAGAAGGGCCCTCAACCCTGGACCGTGGAAGCAGATGTGGCGTTCGACATGCTAAAAACTGCATTGACCACAACGCCCGTACTAGCCTTGCCAGACTTTTCACAACAATTTGTAATTGAGACCAATGCCTTTGCCATTGGTCTTGGGGGTGTATTGTCTCAAAATGGGCGTCCCATAGCCTTTTTCAGGAAGGCTCTTAAAGGCACCGGACTACTACTCTCTACCTACGAACGAGAAATGCACACCCTTATTTTGTTTGTTCAGAAATGGTGCCACTATCTTTTGGGAAGACCGATTGTGGTACGAACTAATCAAGAAAGCCTGCGATATCTTTGGGATCAACGGATCACCACTTCAGCACAACAGCGTTGGTTGGTTAAATTAGTTGGATATGATTTTTGCATTGAATTCCATCCTGGACATGAAAATCGTGCAGTAGATGCTTTGTCTCGATGTTCAGAAAATGGTGAAGATCCTTCATGGGTACTCATGCCACCAAATCCTGCGGGCTAGTTGAAGCATGGTTTCTGTCCTTCTCACAATGACCCACATACGTCAAACTCCAACTCTAGCCCTGAACCCATGGTCACCTCACCACTCACTTTGTCTCTCACTTCGGGGGTCCCACTTCCTCATAATACCACCGCATCTCTCTTGGCTCTTTCTTCCCCAATACCCTTTTGGGTCGAACCCATTCGTGCCGAAACACAGACCATGCACCAAGAACTCATCTGCAAAGTCTTGGCTGATGAAGCAGTAGGGCCTTGGCACTTTTCAAAAGGCCTTCTTTTCTTTAAAGGACGTATCTTCTTAGCCCATGACTCCCCATTAATCCCAACAATTCTGCAAGAATTCCATGGGAGTACCCATGAAGGCTTTGCCAAGTCCTTGCAATGGCTGAAGCGTGTGTTCTATTGGCGTCGTATGAACCATAGTTTAAAAACCTTCATCCGCCATTGCCGCACATGTCAAAAGCAAAAGGCCGAAAACATATCTCCAGCCAGATTATTGCAACTATTGCCACTCCCTGAGCACATCTAGACAAATATTTCAATGGACTTCATTAACGGTCTTCCTCTCTCCCGTGGCAAGAATTCCCTCTTGGTGTTCGTGTACTGACTCTCCAAATATGCAAGATTCATTCTCCTCAAACATCCTTACTTAGTGGTCTCGGTGGCTCAGGTCTTCTTCAACGAGATCTTTAAATTATATGGTCTTCCCCAATCCATTGTCTGCAACCGTGGAGCCACCTTCACCAGTCAATTTTGGACTAAACTTTTTTGGCGTCAAGGCACTCAATTCCACTTCTCCTCTGCTTACCACCCACAAACCAATAGACAAACCGAGGCCACTAATCGTTGCATCAAAATGTATCTTCGTTGTTTTGTTGGTGAAGATCCCAAATCATGGATAGATTGGCTGGCTTGGGCCAAATTCTACCATAACACCAGCGTCAACAGCAATTCTGGCCTTTCGCCTATGAAGTTGTTTATGGGAGGCCCCCTCCTGCACTCCTTCCTTATGTGCTTGATACTACTCTTCTAGAATCAGTAGACCACCTCCTCCGCACATGGGAAGACACCCTTAAGCTCCTCAACGAGCACCTTCATCGTGCTCAAGAGCGCATGAAGACCCAATATGATAAAGGGCATCGTAAGGTCATATACAATGTGGGCGATTGGGTTTACTTACGTCTTCATCCTTATCGGCAAATGTTTGTGGCCTTCCGCCGCTCCACCAAGCTGTCTCCCCACTACTATGGTCCATTCTAGATATTGTCCAAGGTCGGTCTAGTGGCCTACACCTTGAAGCTTCCATCGGATTCTCGGATTCATCCCACCTTCTATGTTTCCAAACTAAAGCGATTCCTCGGTGACGGCGTTCAGGTTCAGTCCGATTTGCCTAAATTTCTTGAGCCCCAAGGGCACCTCACTGCCACCCCCTAAGCCATCTTGGATCAGCGCATCCATGATAAGATTGTCCAACTCTTGGTCCACTAGCACGGCCTCTCACCTACAGAAGCCACATGGGAATCCCGTGATATGCTGATGGCCCGTTTTCTTGAATATGACCTTAAGGGCAAGGTCTTCCCCAGGAAGGGAGGAACTATTACAAGCTCTGACTAAGCCAACTTGGAATTGGGAGACGTCCTTTTGAAACATTGCTTATGTCTTCTACAAGTTGCTAGTGTTTGAGACTTTCATTAATGTTTGCGTTACTTGTTTGTCTTTAAGTCATTATGGGTCTAGTTGCTTTTCTGTTTGTAAGTCATTATGGGTCTAGTTCTAAGAGGCATACTGTAGTATCCATTAAGGCAGCACGGGGGTGATTAGACAGGGTGCTGCCCTGTTTTTGTAAGTTACTGGAAACATTGGTCTTTATAAAGGCCTAACGAAGAAGGTTGTAGGGATCGAAAAAGTAATGAACTAGAGGCCTGCTATCCTTATTAGCAAATCTTGTCCCACCACCATAGGTGCTAAAAAGAAGCGGTTTGTCAACCTCTTCTAGGTTGATCAACTAGTTTCCAGGCCAAACACCCAGTCAGTTATGTATCTTCGTAACAACTTCTTTCTTATGTGGAACTTTTATTCCTAATAATTGTTATTTTAGTTTCATATAGGAAACAATCGACGTTGGATTAGGCTGGTGTGGGTCTACAAGGAGGTCATAGAATCACTGCCAAGTTACTGTTTCATAAACACGCAAACAAACAAAAAAGAGAAGAAAAAAAAAAAGAATACGGATTTGTCAGTATTATTGTCAACTCGGATGTGTACTTGAAGTATATTGTCAAGCATGTGAGGCCATGCTGTCTTTCTTGTCAATAGTAAAAACCAAGAACATGGTTCTCTGTGTCCTTTAGCAATTACACAACGTTTACGAGTAAGGACAATTTGATCATCTTTCAACTGCACATGTTTAGGAAAACGTGGAATTAGTCATTGAGCTTTTGTCCAACTTCAAATCACCAAATTAGGTTTTAGTTTTTGTAATTGATTGCAAGTTTTTTTTTCCCAATTTTTAAATTACTCCTGAAAGAAAGTTGGCCGGCAGAGAAGTCATATCCGATCCTTCCAAGGAAGGTCAGTCTGTAAGGAGGTGGCGAGTCCCCCCACTAATTGATGGGTCCCCTTGGTTTGGAAGTCTTCATCGCTATATGGGAGGTACTCTCCATAAAGGTATTGGGTAGTCTTGTCAATGATTTTGACAGTCTGTCTCTTTTTATTTGGGCTAGTGATGCGAACCCAATATTATGAATTCCAATATCAAAGAATTAAGAGTCCACAACATAATCTAATGGATGCAAGAAGGCCAAGGTTGAAGCAGTCTAAGAATATTCCGTAGCATCTCTAGAGTCTTTACTATAGGGGTTTCTTAAGTAGTTGTTGAGTCCTTAATTTCTTAGGTTTAATTTATTGTCTAAGAATATTCCTTATTTGTCAGAATCCATATTTGTTAAGACTTCTTTAATTTTAAAATTCTTGATTTGTCAGGATCCTTCTAGAATTAGGTTTTAAGGAATCTTGATTTACCGTGTTCCTTCTAGGATTAGGTTTAGCTGTTTATTTAAAGGGAACATTGTTTTAGTTGTAAGCATACTTGCTTTCCAAAGAATAGAAACCCCAAAGTTGTGTGATCAACTTTTGTATCATTTATCCAATTCTTGCTGGGGATTGGTGGTGGTTCTTGATTGGTAATGTTGCCTTTATGTCTTGGAGATTATTGGCATTTATCTTTTGTTTTTGTTCTTCATATTTTCGTTTTTCTTTCATCCTCCCACCCAAACATTCACTTTTCTCACAGAAAACCCCAAAAACACAACAACAAAAAAAAAAAGATTTTTACATATCTTTTTATCCTGAGCTCACTCAAACCCACCATAAGAATCGTATCAAGTGAATGGTGGTAGATAGGACATCACATCCACCCACCTGGTGGATGGACTAGCAGGAAGCTTCCAAAGGAGCGGTCTGTTGAACCCACAACTTCCTCTTAAAAAAGACCACAAACTGAGGCTTCACAATCAGACACTGCTCCATAAGTCAAAATGATGTGGTTGCGTTGTAGTTATTTATTTGTCATATTTCCGGATATATGAGTGTAGTGAATGATTGACGCTGATCCGCAACCACGCTCAATCTCCATTTGTAACGTCAAAGTCATAATATGTCCAACAATGTTTTATGTTGGTGGTAGGTGTGAAAATACACGGTTGGACGAAGGCCTAATGATTATCTGTGATTTCTTTTTTCTCCAAAAGATGTTCACTATTGAAAAATAAATTTTCATATAAAAAAATATACTTATAATGTATTTTATAAATTTAAATAATTTTTTTCAATTGAGATCTTTTGAAAAGATATAAACTTGAGCTTTTTACATGATATTAAAATTAATTTTTTTCTGTGTTTCTAACTCAATTTTACAAATTAACTAATCTTTTGTGAGTAAAAGATCAAAATTGAATTACAATAAAATATTAGATAATAAAGTCTCATATTAAAGAAGAAATTACTTGTGATGTGTTTTATAAATTTAAATAATTTTTCTGTTTAATTATTTTTTTTTTAAAAGAATGGACTTAGGCCGTTCACTTTCACTTCCAAGACTAGTAATTCTCAAAGATGATAGCGCCATCAACCCGATTGCGCAACCATTTACATTCCCGCCTTTCAGTCGCTATAAAACAAGGGACGAAATGAAAAAGAAGATGTTGACAGTATCCACATATTCCACATTCTCTTAGATATTTTGTCGTTTGTTTGTATGAAACAATACTTGCTTGTGCCTGAACGCCATCATGTCATACAGATAAGTTCCTCCAGCATTTGAGGTACACTCGTTTCGTGCGACCAGTATGAAATTTCAAAATGTCAAGACAACATCCGAAAAATATAGAAGTTTTTAAAATAAAAAACAAAAACAAAAACTTAGGACGTTATCGTCCGCTTTTACAACTCAAGACTGGAAGCACTTATGATCACTTTTAGTTCCTGAGTTTGTTCTCTACTTCATGAATTCTGGGCTTCTGTTTTTTTTGATTGTATGATAGTTTCTTTGCTAGCTTTTCCCTTTTTTTTGGCTCATCACCAATGTTGCTATTCTTGCTTCCTACCCAAATTACCCTGTTCTAGAAGAATGATGACAACTTCTGATAAAACTGTGGAAGTACAGGAGCTCCTTCAATGAATTTCTTCTCAGATCCTGAAGAATGAGGTGCTGTTGCAAAACTCCGGTGCTGTTGTCCTTGTCGGTTGTGACAAGTTAGGGCTGAATACGCTCGGGAAGAAATATGGATCAGGTGGTGCCTAAACAGGGGTTTATTTGTGCAGTTTCGCTTTAGATGGTGATGAGAATTGTTCCAAGTTCCGGGGACTTACACAGGCAAAATTTTGTTTCAAATAATTCAGATTTAGAGGGAGTTAAACCGTAAAAATATTTTTAACTTTGAATGGAGTTTGATATTAAACCTTATGTATTGGAGTGGCTGCCAATTGCCGCCGTTACTTCTGGGAATTTCAATCCTAAATTTTAAGGCATACCCTTACACGTGTCCTGATATTTTTGGAGATTGAACCTAATTCAGAAATTTTTTCTAATATAGAACCCCCATACATTTTTAAGATAACTGAAAATTTCTTTTTATGTTACAACGAAGGAAAGGAGAAAACCAACAAATTAATTGAGTTCAATTATATTGAAACTACTATAAATTACAATAAACACAATTACCACTATTTATATAGAAGTAATCTTTATTCTCTTAGCATTCTGAAAGTTATGAAAGTTTTAGAAGTCTTTGATTGTTAAAAATCTTGTTTAGAGTTTTTAAAACAATCTTCTTTGAGTTTACCTTTAGATATTACTAATATACATCTACCAAAAGTTTGCTTAGCATCTTCCATTGTATTGTAGTTTTGATAAAAATGTCCCAGTTAATAATATGGATAAGGTTTGTTTAAACTTAGAGACATTTTATGCAACACATAAGGCATTTTCGATAAATCAGATCCCAACTCGGATAAAGAACAAATTGAAACCAAAATTTCGAATACAAATTCAAGTAAAAGTTAATCTAGCTAAGTAAAGAAGACAAAGAAAAGAGAAATTTTTTTCTCTTCTTCTCATTCTCAACATACAAGTGACAGAAAAGAATCAGAGATATTATGAGAGACCAATCTATTCACAATATTCAGCCCTAGAATCAAAGCATGATCAACATCCACATAACCATATAATCTTATGCTAAGGAACGAGTTCAAACTCTTTTGAGAAGAGATCTAGAAAAACACTCCACTTGGTCCCCCAAAATAAAAACCCTACCCTAGCTAGAGAAATATTATGGACATGATTACTTAGCTTGAAAAATTCTTGTCATATTCAGTTTCAATCATTCAAAAGATAAGATTTTGTTAATTGTCAATAAAGTTATTTTGGACAATTGAAGCATATTTTTTCCTTCCAATATGAAGCTTCTGACTTAGACTTATTTTTTTCATAATAGACTAAGCTGATCAAATGCCAAGTAAAGCACAATTTAAAGCTAACAATCCAAGTCTAGTCTTCAATTCTTTTCATACCTAAGCACCCTTTCTCCTAGTAAGACAGATTCCTAAGCAACCTTTCCTCCCTTTTCACTTAGTAAGACATAGATTCCTAGCAAACTTGGCACCCACCAAAGTAGAACTTGATACCTTGATTAATCGGTTTAGGATAAAGGGGAAAAGACCAAGATGCCTTGATAAAAAATGAGGTGGGTTTTTCTAGCCAAGCCTTCATTCAAAAGATAGAACATCGCGATATCGGAGAGGAAGAAATTCCGCAAAAAGCCAAAAATACTGGTGAAGAGCTCCTTTGGACTCCCATCCAAACCTCTTGTAAAACATAACTCTTGCTAGAAGCAGGAAAGAAGCAAACAAGTAGAGAAATCTTGAAGGCAACCTTGAATTGCTAAAGAACAAAAACAAAATAAGATCTTCTGCAAAGCAAAGCTGGCAGAGCCTTTCGTTTTTACGTCTTCGATGAATTTTAAAATTACTTTCATTAACATATGAGCTTAAAAGACTTCAAAAAGCTTCCATACCAAGACCGCATAGCTAAACAATCTTTTTTTTTACGTAATGATGAAGATATATGGAAATGATAATATAAAGGTACTATAAGAACAATAATAACTAAATTGAAAAAATTGGTAGAATAGAATTAGAATCGGTCAAATATTACTACAGTCAAAATTGTTTATAATCGTTGTCTAATCATGGCACTTGACTTCACTTTATTTGCTTATAACGAGTGCAAGCTGCTATTGGAACAAATCTAATGATACATAGATGTCGAAGGAATTTACTGTACAAGACTATATAGAGCTTTACCTTCGCTCAGATATGATAAATGGAAGAATAAAGGAAGGCATCCTATTCACTTTGCTCCCTGTTTCGTATTTATACGGTGCCAATTTGATATTACTGATATATGCGGTAGCAATCTTCTTTTCTCTCTTTCGTCTGCCTTTTCCCTTTTCCCGCTCTTTTGCAAGAGAGAGCCAAGGAGGGGTTGATCGGAAACCCAGCCCAGAGTTTTCAGCTAGCAAATTGAGTATTAACTGTGATATCAACGAAATTCTCTGTTGATTGGACAGATTATGTTTTTCATCGAACTTGGCCATAGTTAGGGTTCGAATATAACTAATGAGCAAGAAGAGAAACTGCATTTACCATTCATTTACCAGATATGATGGCTTAATCTGGTATGTTACGGATTATTGAATAAAGGTCCTGCGAAAATCAGAATAATTTTTTGAATAGTTGTTTGATTTCACAACTCAATTCACTTTTATTTCTTATTTATTCAGAATGGGGCTTAACTTATAATACGAGATAATTTTTCAAATTATTAAGGATGGTAGTGATAACAATTACAACAAGGGGTTTTATCTAGTTTACCAGCACTTCAATAAGAAAAAAAAGAAAAGAAAAAGAAAACAGAGGAAGGGAAAGAAAAGATAATCCTGCCAAAGAATAGCTTGTATTTACGGCACTCGAAAAGAGAACATTGATCCTCCGATATGATTAGATCCAATTATTAGGAGTCCGATGATATTCAGAGGAATATGCCATTTCTTAGTTTGACTCCAAAATTATTGTCGGGGTCTGTGTCTTCGTACAGTGCACTTTGTCCGCAAGTAGATGTCAACTTCATATTTTTTGGCATGACTTGCCAAACATCTATATATCGAAACCTATATATCGATATTAAATTATAGAATTGAATGTAGGAGTTTCTAAATTAGAGGTTAAACAAAGTGCCAATTGATTGTGGGAGTTTTTAAATTAAAGGTAAGAAGTAGTGCAAACGTCATTGACATTGAAATTTCTGTATATTTTATTTGCAGGCATTCACTTAATCATTTGATATTATGTGGATATTAAAACTCGTCCAAGAGTACATAGGTCATTAGCAGATAATTAAAGGATTAAATCTCCATTTATTATAAAAAAGAAAGATTTATATTGGTTAACCGAAAAAAAAAGTTAATCTAGCTCCAATTCTGAGTTTGAGAGAAAACCGATAAGTAAATAATATTTATCCAAAATACAGAATTGGTCGAGGTCAATATGGTATCAAGCACTTTAATATGTCATTGATAAGTATGTTAACCACATAAAAAATTTGTGGCTACTACTGGGAAATAAGCTCGCAAAAAGGAACTTTTGTAACCAAATAATCTAAAAGCTCCTCTCTCTCTCTCTCTCTCTCTCTCTCTCTCTCTCTCTCTCTCTCTCTCTCTCTCTCTCTCCCTCTAAGATTGAAGCAAGTACACGGGGCTTGAACTGAAATTCCTCCCACTTACAAGGCATCTGGCTTCCAAGAGTAAGTTTTCGATTCTCTATATTTTTATATAAAGTCACCCGTTATGTCTCTTACCTTAGTTTGCAAGGTTGCACTTCTTCTATGCATTTCTGATGTCTAAGGTGGATACTGGAACTCACTTAGGCAAAACTTTGCTAGTTTCTAAGCTATTCAAATCCAATTATTAGGTCGTCGAGGCAATTCTTACATGAGCAAACATCCTTTCTAAAAAGTTAAGATACGCGGTTGTTAATCAGTCGTTTAAAATATTATGTCAAGTTGTGTGGATATTTTCCTTTTCAACTATTTTCTTTTGGAGGAAATGGAGGAGTAAGGGGAAGGTAAACGAAATAGGGAGCAAAGGGTCTGCAGGTGAGCTCGATCCTCATCTACCACGATAGCAACGCCGTCAAGCAAAGGTGATTTGGGCTGTGATCCCGGCTTGTGGTAGGCGGAGAGGTAGCCTGACATCCTAGGCGAACAGAAAGCACTGTCATCCAATAACGAGATGCGATCGACTAAGTCGAGTTGTCTCTAAGTCTGAACGGTGGCTAACGGGCCGACCACAAACTAGAGGACAACCAAAGAGACACTCAAGTTATTAGTATAGTCAATTTGCAACTTTTATTGCTTTGCTTGTCTATATTTAAGAATCCAGATAGCAAGTTTGCAACGTGAAGAAGTCGATATCAATACCAGGTATCTTTCGAGACGAAGTATACACTTCGGTATCGAGGTAGATATTGTGCGCATTTATTTGAACTTTAAAAAATGTCAAAAAATCTAGTGGCCCGTTCAAGTACGAGTTAGATGAGGCTTTTTTCTCTTTCTTTTAAAATAGGAAAAAGTACGAGGGAGACGGAAAAATCAGAGGGCCATGACATGAAGAAGAACGAGAAAAGGGAAGTGATTAGAAATAGTTATGCTCCCCGTCATTGAATGATATTATTTCTTTCAAGCTTGCTTTTTGAAAGTGCATATTTGCAAGACTGCTGGTGGCAGAGTAAGATTGTTTCTTGAAGATTTTCTAAACAAAAAATGGTGGGGAAAAAACCAGAAGCCTTTTTGTTTGATCAATTATTATGGATAAATCACCTCTAAGACTGCGAAGTGGCTTGAATGTTAATCGAGTAAAACACTGTCTTGGAACTACAAACAACAGAACTCATTAACTTTCCTCGTTGAGTAAGTTCGAAAAGCCTATATGTGGATGTTTTCATGCCCAGTGGATACAAAATACATTGGGACTAAACTTTAATATTTATGGTGTCTTATTATAATTGGCTTTTGAATTCAACATTATGTCCATATATAAGTTTTGAGAAAGATAAATGAAAGTTTTGTCAATGGTTTGAGAGATGATGTTTATGTATCCGGACATTACCAGATTTTGTTTTCTATTTTTCTTCAAATAATGCTTTCTTCCCAATAATGTTCTATGATGCCCAGTAATTCCCCCATAGTAGACTGGGAATCATCAGTTAGACTTCAAAAATGAATTAATGGCGCAATAAGCCATTGTCTTTCAGCGCCATTCGTTAGCAATGGGATGCGTATGCTTCAATTCTTATCTTTAGAGCACACTGTAATAAATCTAAAAGAAATCAAAACAGACAAAAAAAAAAAACTTGGAATCACATGTTTTTAGAACTTTTTCTACATGCATTCATTCCTTCGTAAAGATTTCTATAAAGAGGTTCGCTCCTACATTCAAATGAAGATCAAAGGCCATTGAATTAGTTCACCTCCACATTGTTTTGCAGGAGAATGGATAATGCAGTGGAGAAAAGGCTTCTCGGATTAAAAGCACAAGAGCGAAGTGATCTTAAGCGAAGAATCTGGGTGGAACAAAAACTTATTTGGAGGATAGCATTTCCATCCATACTGGCTGGAGTGGGTTCTTTTGGAATGTTGGTGGTGACACAACTTTTTCTTGGACACGTTGGTTCACTGCCTCTTGCTGCATTTGCACTTTCACAATGTCTCATTTTACGATTTGCAAACGGGATAATGGTAAGCTGTTAAGAATGTTTTAAATATTTTTATGGAAAATTGGATTTCTATTCTTAGGTTTGGGTTTTGTTTCATTGTTCCCTATCTGTTCAGTAGGAAGTATCATCTAGGGATATGGTTCGAGAGTCTACAAAAATAGTGTTTCTTTGGATAAAAAACCATGTAGCTTAAGTGTATATAGGATGAAAGTTTGGATAGAAAATCATTTAGCTTGAGTGTGTGCAAAATGAGAGTCTCACATCGAATATGTTATCCCTTATAATAAAGCTTAAATTAAAAAAATATATATCTCTCAAACTATTGAACTAACTTCTGGATTGAACTTTTGGACTTTATAACGTAGTATCAAATTCAAATTGGGCTCTGTCAAGATAAAAGTGTTCTATTAAACTTGTAGCAATAATTAGGTTGGCAATCAATTTTAAACTTCTTATTCAATTTTACCATGTTAAGATAATATTAAATCAATGTTAAAATTTTTGGCCAAAATTAGTCATACAATTGACAATGTTTGAATTAGGTTTCAAACACTAAAATTGTCCCCAAAACAATAACCTAACCCATCTTAAACTCTAGAGGGTAGCCATTTAAATTAGAAAGTGTTAATTCATACCTTCAAACACATAAAATAGCTATTATTTAGCAAATGTTGTACTTCTCTCTAATCTTGTTTTGCAAAACATATTAGGAAAATTTATATCTTAGAGGAAACAACAAAATCAGTAACTTTATATTAAGTTAGTCTCATGATCCTACGTGAAATTTGTTACACAAGTGAAAATTTTAGCCTAATAAGGCTCATTACAAATTCTTACTCCTTCAAAAACAAAATCCAACATCCCTTACCCCTAGTAGTCTAAACTCAATTTTTATTAGTGAATGATTAGCCCATTTTTCAAACAAAGTTGGATCAAGCCAAGGTGAGACCTAATTTGACACCATGTTGAGTTAAGCTTACAATCCTATGTAAAATGGGTTGCACATAGATAAGAAATCTAGTCTTATAAAGCTTATTAAAATTCTTACTCTTTCAATGTGAAATTGTTATAGGCTTATGAGGGGCCATAGTGGGTTTGAACTCATGAGAACCCAAGTTAATGATGATAGTGATATAAAATGTGTTAAGATTAGCCTTTAGATTTAGGTCTTTAGACTCAATAATTGAAGTACATAACAAAGACAATGTCCAACATTATTGGTCACAAGCAAGCAAATGTCCAACATAAACCTTTTGAGAACTCTCCAATGGAAGAACAAAATAGAAACACAAAAGTACAAAAACAAAGCGCATTACTTGTCCCGTCGTTTCCAATTATTACATCTACTTAGCTGTTCAGATTTTAAATCTTCTAACTTCAGCACGTACTAAACTATGTGAATTTTGTTTAGATATATACCAAAGGGACGTAGCTATACGTCTAATTCGTTGTTTCTATCTTCCTGTCTCTGTTTCTCTCTCCCTCCATTTGTTTCTATATTTATCTTCCGAAGACAGGCATGTCAAGTGCGACTGAAACTTTATGTGGACAAGCATTTGGAGCTGGACAGTACCACATGATGGGTATTTACTTGCAACGGTCATGGATCGTTGATATTATTACCGTAACAATTCTGGTCCCTCTGTTCATCTTCACTCCTTCCATCTTTCGATTACTTGGAGAGGAAGATGATATAGCAACAGCTTCCGGACCTATCTCCTTATGGATGATTCCCATTATATATTCGTATGTTTTTATCTTAACTAACCAAATGTACTTACAAGCACAGCTGAAGAACAAGGTTATCGGATGGCTATCTGGTTCCTCATTTCTATTTCATATATTTGTGTCTTGGATATTCGTAAGCATACTTGACTTGGGGGTTGCTGGCGCCATGGGTGCTTTCAACCTATCTAGCTGGTTATTGATCTTTGGAGAGTTTGTGTACATCTTCGGAGGCTGGTGCCCAAACACATGGAAAGGCTTCACAAAGGCTGCCTTTGTTGATCTATTGCCAGTGATAAAGCTGTCAATATCCTCTGGCGTGATGCTTTGGTAATTCCAAGACTTATTCAACACTCTTGAAGATCGACTTCTCTTCTACACACACCATTCCCTGTCCACTAAGATTTTCCCTATTCCTTGAAATTGTTGTCATTGTAGCTCATGTTTAAGTCATATTGTTCCTTTGATCATCTTAAAGAGCATGTAGGATATAATGTTTTTGAAAAACTAAACAAGAGAGCATCATGTAATAGCCTCTTATGAAAAACTAAGCTTTATATCCACGATTGATTTCTCTTTTTCGAACCAAAAAAAAAAAAGATATGCATCTTTATTCACTTAATTTCACACAAATCACTGTTTTATTTGTCTTGCAATTCGTTGTAGCATGAGATAGTTTATAAAAAGTTTAGCTAGAAATATCAAATGCAATTTATTGAATTTTATTTTATCTTCAATAGTTTAGAGCTCTAGTACAATTCTGTCCTAGTTCTCTTTGCTGGATATATGGAAAACGCAACGGTAGAAATCGCAGCATTCTCCATCTGGTAAGAATTGTATTTTTACTGTATTTATATTTACTTCTATTCAAATTAGTTGAGTGATTCTTCAAAGTTTTAACTTCTTTTTTAGTCTCAATGTCAGTGCATTGGAACTTATGATGTGCATTGGGTTCTTAGGTGCCGCATGGTAAGCCTTTTATCACCAAGATACTACACCATGCTTTCTCTCTTTAAATTGTACCACCGCTACTATTTTCCTTCAAATTATGCCCTCTGTTATGCAATTTTTTCAGTGTACGTGTATCTAATGAGCTTGGGAGTGGAAATGCTAAAGCCGCTAAATTTTCCACCAAGGTTATCCTCAGTACTTCAGTTGGTATTGGAGTGATTTTTTGGATCTTATTTTTAGCTTTTGGGAGTAAACTTTCATACTTGTTTACGAGTGATGAAGAGGTTGCAGAATCAGTTTCAAGTCTGTCTACACTACTTGCTTTCTCAGTCTTATTAAATAGTGTTCAACCAGTACTTTCAGGTAAGTGTTTCATTTTCTTAGTACGGATACCTTTTCGTACACAACTTTTTTTTTTTTGCCATCAAAGATTCACCTCTAGCTTCTTGCCATTAGGTGTGGCAGTAGGTGCTGGTTTACAAACGACTGTCGCAGTTATCAACTTTGTGTCCTATTATTTGTTTGGGGTACCGATAGCATTGTTGCTTGGTTATGTGGCGGATCTTCAGATTACGGTAATTAGTTGCTAGTCCACATATTTAATATCAAATTAACACGGTACTAAATATTGGCTGCCTAAATTTAATTGAAGTAATGGTTCCAGATTGCTTCCCGGGCTATGATTTGTAGGTGAGTAACGAAGCTGTCTGGGAGTTTTGCATCTAAGAACGATGTGAGAACTTCTTAATTATGGCATTTAATGAGTTAATGAGATTTTGTGGGGGTGGGGGGATTTTAAGGGACTTATTTGGGGAGGGTGTCTCAAATCCCCATTGGTAATCCCCTCAAATGTCACTAAGCCGTGGGTGCTTTGACAATTGAAGAGGACTCGAGAGCTCAAATTCAAGCCTTCTCTAGATATGATGGAGCTTGTATTTCCCCCTTCATCGATCTAATGCTTTTTTCCATTTAGTGAAATTTGATGAACATGACCTAAGGCCAAACTGTAGCATTAGATTAAGGATCATGTATTTCTTGTCTATTATTTTTTCAGATGCTTGACTTCATTTTTCATTATTTGAATTCCTAGGGTCTGTGGATTGGGTTGTTGTTAGGAGTGGTGATGCAAACAGTTGCGCTGTCGTACATGACATGGAGAATAGATTGGGATGAGCAGGTACATAGTAGGTGGAGATAAGTGAAGTTCTAATAAGTAATTTGCAGTCAACGGACTAGTTACATTCTAATGTTATGACATGAATTATCATAATAGAGGATTCACATTGGGTGCCCCTGACATACTTTAATGACCAACCATTTCTGTTTGTTTAGGTTAGAAAGGCATCCGAGCGTCTCAACAGGTGGTTTATAAATTCATCAGAAGAATCCCACTAAAACTCCGACTTCTCACATGCACTTGGAGATTCTCGTCGCTCTCAGTGATTGCAAATGAAGGACTAAGACATGGTAAATTTGCTGCACTTTTTTACTTTTTAGAGTCTCTTGCTATCTAGAGTAAAAATTGATCTTACGAGAGAGTAAATATCTAAAGGCCATTACTTTAGTAGCTATCACGATCACCAATGGCTCTATCTAACTTCAACTGGCAACTAATCCAGCATTTCCTTTCGATGTTTTCACGGTCAGGTTAGTTCGGAAGGCAAAGGTTCCTGGTCAGCATTTGCAGTCGAATTATCAGATGCTCCAATAGATTCGGTGTCCCCTACTCATATAAAATCTACATTATGCAGCTTGGAATAATAGAACATTTTTGTCGTGGGAGACAACCTTCCATAGGCGGAAGGAAGATGGATATTACTTTAAATTCAAAATAGCGTAGTTTTCAATGAAATATCCACACTAGACATGTGAAAGTTGTTGGTGATTTTAATTTTATTTCAATGCGCCAATTGAGAGAAGTTTTTTCATGAACAAAATAGAAACGTACAAATACTTTTTCCTTTTCAAATGTGCCTATGTACTTTTTACGCTAATGTGATTTATATTGATAGAAACAAATTGATAATTCAACTCAAAAATTAATTCAAGAACTAAAGAAATACTTCTAAATAATTTTTCCTTTTCATGTATTAAAGCTATATGGGAAAAGGCCCTCAAACCTTAGTCAAATAGCCTCCTCTACCTCTGAAAACGTGGCATTCAACTCTAAAACTGTGTTATCATGATCTGTCCCTTAAAATTAAATGAATAATTGATTATGTATTCGTTTGTTATGGCAGACAACCTAATTAAGTGGGTGTCATTATCATGAGCAAAGGAGGCCCACGCACCTAATCAGCGGGAAGAATTAGTAAAAGAAGGAGAAAGTTGGAACAAGGGAGCCATCGTTATCAGAAAGAGAAAACATACACTTAAAGAGTATTTTTCTTTTTGTTATTTGTCTTTGAATGTAAGATCCAGCATGAATCTTCACGTGTCCCCCGTCTCCCTCCACCTCTCCCAAAAATCCAATTCCACTTTCTATTTTTTTTTTTTAATGAATATGCCAGTTTATTCATTTAAAAATTAAAAAATTAAAAAAAATTAGGTGTATATCCTCCTATTATCTCTTACAGATCTGGTTTCTCTATCTTTCCTCTCCGTCCACCAACCCAAGCTGTAAGGGGTAGCAATTCAGCTGATTATTGACCAGATCTGCCAGTCGAAGGCGGTATCCGGCTTCTTCGTGTAAGCAGCAGTCTTTTCACGTCTCAGAACCCTTTTTTCTCCTCCATTTCATCATCTATCTATGTGTCTCCTCCTCTCATCTCCTCCTACTTTTCCCAACCAATCTTCAGTATTTCTATATGAATTGATGGAAGGACTAGTGTTCAATATCATATTATCCTTAACTCTTTTCAATTGATTCATAACCCAGTAGTCTACAAGTTCTCAATATTTTAACACTAACAAGGTATTAATATATAAGTGAGCAATAAATCCTTAAAAATTAAATATCATATTATATTACACAATTACCAATTCTAATGATGATTCTGTGGAGTCACGTTTCACACTAGACTATAAAATATTCATCTTTGAAAAAATCTATGTAGATTCGATCAACCTTCCTTCGGCGCGTCCCTCGATGCAAAATAGTAAAGCTTGGTTTTCCCAGACAAACACTCACCAATCAGTCAACTCTGGGAGAGACCAAATATATGGTGAGTCCTTGGATCGAACCTGAACCAAAGTAATGTACTTCAATATGCCCACACACGAAGATTGATTTGGACCAATCCTGGCTTTCGTTGAACTAAAGAAAAATCTCTACTATTGTTATCATAAAAAAGTTCCTTCTCGTTGTGGTCACTAGTTATATAAGGAGCATTTAAGGAGAGAATTCTCTTTGACCTTTTCCTTTATATACCGATCAGTATACGGAATGTAGGGTAGGTGCGTATACTTGTATTTGTTTCTCATCTTCTTGTAAATTGTTAGCCAAGTTGGATGAAAACCTAATAATTATGTCTGAATTTTCTTAATTAATGTCTCTCACCATCCAAAGGTTGACTGTATGCCCCAACGTGGTCTCACAACAGCCGTGAGAGCTACCATTCAATTTTCTGCCAATCACTGGCTATGAAACAAAAAATGCAATTATGAGATTTAGAATTTGATATTTTATGTACGTGAGTAAGGTGTGAAAAAAAAAAAATTTTAAAAAGGAACATGGATTGCATCATTCCTAATACACTTCTTTTTGTTTCTCATCTTATTGTAAATTGTTAGCCAAGTTGGACGAAAACCCAATAATTACTTCTGATCTTTCTTAATTAATGTCTCCACCATTCAAAGGTTGACTGTATGCTCCAGCATGGTCTCACAACTGCCGTGGGAGCTACCATTCAATTTTCCGCCAATCACTCGCTACGAGACAAATAACTCGGACAGTATCCTCTCCACCAGTTCCACATTTTCTTACGTTATTTAATGTAAGGCTCTTTTTGAAGCTGCAACGTTTCGACACAATATCAGAGAAACGTAAAACTTCAAAACTTTATTCTCACGGTTTGGAGATTCAACCGTAGAAGCACGGGAAGCAAGAACATTAGACTCTTTGTATCTTTTCCTTTTTTGGCAAAATGGGAGAAAATAAAAGGATACATCGGAAACCGAACTTCTATGAGGTTCTGCTCTGGTCCAGTCTGCCAACTGTGGTGTAATGAATATCAGGAGCCACTTGGTTGGGCTAAAAATTTAATGCCTCCGTGAAACACAGCGGCGCCCATACATAAGTCTGGAGTATTCTTTCACCGCACCCCAATTGCTTATTGTTCGTGATTATACCTGGTTTACCACTTTCCAGAAGATTTACATTCCTGTCTAACCCCTGGATCTTCCTGAATCTGGTTTATCATATTAGATATGTCCAGCCTACTTAAAACAGAAACAAAAAGTCCAAGACAAGGCACCCTTTCTCTGATCTTCTAGTGATAAAATACCCATCGATGCAGACAAGGTTTGAGTTTTCGTTTTTATTCTGAGCTCGGAGAAGAGTCACTTAGACGATAGATAAAATATCGCTTTCGTGAGAGGAATTTAATCCGTGCATAACATTGTACAACATACTGAAGAATGGGTTGAAACCGTGTTGTGCACTGCAAACTCGACAGGATTGATCGGTTGTGTATTGCAATGGATAAATCTAAATTTGGTGAAGTCACTGCTGACGTAAGGCCAAGTTGATGAAGAGGTGATTTTATCGTGAGGTTAGGTTCCTGATCTCCGGTAAGCAGGGCGTGGCAGTCTTCGCAGTTTCCCGGTGAGTTCTTCTTGAGCTCTTCGACAGGCAACGTGTTGGAGTTTGTGCTGGTTCACTAGTCTTTACATTTGCAAGAGACGGGGGTTCTTTCTGCGCAGGTTTTTTGGCCACGCCGTCCTGCGTGGGGCGTTTGACTTCCTTCTCTCGGTCCGGTTTGCTGCAGCTTTCAATACATAAAAGTGTGAGTGGACATAAATACAGCATTAACCACTTTAATATAGTGCTGATAAGACTCTTAATGACTCCAAAATTAATAGCTTGTAGTGGGGGAATAAAATTGCAGACAAACTTTTCCAGGCGATTACGTCTCTCTCTCTCTCTCTCTCTCTCTCTCCAAGTGCTATTGGTGCTCCCGGAATTACTTTAACGTATCTGCTTCGCGAATAAATAGGTCCCCTAGTGCCACACTTCTTCCTTCTTGTCTTTCAGTCAGTCTCTCTCTCTCTCTCTCTCTCTCTCTCTCTGTCTCTCTCTTCCTCTACCCGAGGTAGCACATAGGCTTGGAGTGATATATTGGGTGAGGGCGGCGCTGCTCCGAAGAGTAAGCTATCTCTTCTCAACAAGGCCAAGGTAAGCTCTCTGTTCTCCGACTCGTATAGAAAAGAACTTACGTATTATCTATCTTTTACTTTAGAAGGTTGCACTTTTCTATGCATTTCCGAAGTCTAGGTGAATGATGGAACTCTTAACTGATGCTAGCATGAATCCCAAAGACAAAAGAGGTGCTCCAAGAGCACAACCTCCTCCTCAGTAATCTTTCTTCTAGTAATCCTGCTCACAAGAGCAGAAGCAACGAACCTAAACTTAGGCGTTTAGTAAAATGGCCGAAGCAACTGCTAAATGAACAGTCCTGCTTTCAGAAAGCTGGATATCGTGTTGGCTTAGAAGCAAGACTCTGTTCTTCGTTCGGCATGTTAACCGGCCGTTCGAAAACTATATTGTCGAACTGTGCGTCTGCTTTTTTCAACTGTTTTTCTTAATTCCTTTAGAGGGGAGTCGGCGGCAATGGAGCGAAGGTCGACGAAACAGGGAGCTGACGTTGGTTCAGCCAGCTCAAACCCCATCTACCACGCAATCGATGCCGACCCCAAAGCTTGTTTTAGGCTGTTATTCCCCCATCGCCATAGATTGGGGCATAGTTTAGACATTCTAGACGATTAGAACGGCTGCTCAAGTTGTAAGATGAGGCCATCGTCTCATTTTGTGTTCTTTTGCAGTCATTATCGTGGCTGAAGCCCCAGCCACAGAAGAGGAAGTCATTTGTTTGTTAGCTTCTTCCATTTGCAGCTACCAGTCCGTTGACGGCATGGACTTGCTGAAAGGCAGTTGGAAGTTTTAGTCTTTTTCTTGTTATTCTTCTTTGTACGACCGAAGACATCTTTTTTTCCCACCGCTTTTGGAAGTATTATCACTTCTGTTTTTTACCACATTCCAATCGGTGGATAATTTCGCGGTGTAGCAATGTCCAGGTGAAAACAACACAGAATCCATGGCTGACATTTATTTGCATAATGTAGATATTACGAAGCGTTCGATGCAATCAGTGGCTTTAGTGGCTCAAAGAAGCCTTTATGTTCCTTTTTAAGTATTAGAAAGTATGGAAGAGGCAAAAAACCAGGAATAAAGAAGCTCAGGGGAGAGAGGATGGTTAGAGACACTCATATTCATGTTAAAAGTGGTGGTAAAAAACCAAAGGCCTTGTTTATCCAATTAGTATAGATAAATGGAACGTCACTGTTAACTAAAACGTCACACTTCTCACTTATCATTTTGTGGAATAATGAGATATAATTTCTTAGAACTATCTACTGCCCAGCTTACCAACCTTATTAAATGATAACTCTCATGGGGACCATTTCTAGGGACAGAGACCCTTGGATTCAACAAAGCTTTGGGTTTTGGACCATAGATTAAGAACATTTATGGCCTTTAATTTTATCCTTCTGACATTTAGAATTTATGCTTAATTTTCATGTCCAATAATATTAACCATGTACTAGTATCTTTTTTTGTTGCTTTATTTTGTTTTCTATTTTTCCTGGGTTGTGATTTATTGGTAAGGAGAATAACTTCATAATAGAACAGATGCAAAGTGACGATTCAACCATCGAGAAGATGTAAAAGTGATTGATGAGACAGCAAGCGACAGTCCTTCCTTTTTATTTTTCGAAAAGGAGTTTAATGCTTTAAATTCAGAAAAGAGGCAAAAAAAGCTCCAAGAATCACATTCTTTACGAACTTTTTCTTCGTGCATTCCATTCATCGTGACTAGTTGTATTAAAGAGGGTCCATTCAATTGGGTATTGTTTTACAGGAGAATGGATAATGGAGTGGAGGAAAGGCTTCTTGGATCAGAAGCAGAGGAGCAAGTCTCTCTCAGGCAAAAGATCTGGGTCGAAGTTAAACGTATGTGGAAAATAGCATTTCCTTCTATAGTGGCTAGAGTGACTTCTTTTGGGCTGTTGGTGGTTGCACAACTATTTCTTGCGCGTGTTGGTAACGTGCAGCTCGCCGCATTTTCACTCGCGCAAAGTCTCCTTTTACGGTTTGTAAACGGGATACTGGTAAGCTGTCAACCAAGTTTTACATTTGTTATTGCAAATTGCATTATCGTCAAGATTTGCACGTTGTTTCTGCATCTTTCCGGTGGCAACAACTTCTACTGTTATCTAAACAAAAAGGCTTCAAGAGCCTTAAAAGGCTGTGTCTCTCTGGTTAGGAATCCACTTAGCTAGGATAACAATGGCAAGTGTTCCAGATGATCTATTATGTGGCCTTATTAATGGCATGGGGTAATATTTCTTTTGACCATAATTTGACCTTAGACTCTAGTTTTAATATGATATCAAAGCTAAGTTATATTTAGGCAGGGCCATTAAGTTACCCGAATTTTATTTTCTCATAATATATTGAAAATTATGTAGTGCCACACTGGTTCTGAATAATTGAAACCTTTTGCTAACCTTTTCAATGGGTTCCAAGATCAACCTTTCTCTCTCGAAGCGACTAATCGCTTCGGAGAAAACAGCAAAGCCATCTAGTTAATGCTCACACACAAACAAAATATTTTATACAGTAATACTGTTTAGTCCTGTCTTTTTTCTTTTTCTTTTTTTTCACCTTTCGCTGATCTCTTTTCCTGTGTATATATATATATGCTTTTGAAGTTGGGTATGTCCAGTGCAACTGAGACTTTATGTGGGCAAGCATTTGGAGCCAAACAGTACCACATGATGGGTATTTACTTGCAAAGATCATGGATCGTTGATACTGTCACTGCAACAGTTCTGCTTCCTCTGTTCATCTTCGCTACTCCCATCTTTAGAGCACTTGGCGAAGAAGAAGCGATAGCCGTAGCATCCGGACCTATCGCCTTATGGATGATTCCTATTCTATATTCCTTCGTTTTTACCTTAACAGTCCAAATGTACTTACAAGCGCAGCAGAAAAATATGATTATTGCATGGCTATCCGCTGGAGGGTTTCTACTCGAACTACTTACGTCATGGATATTCGTAAATGTACTGGACTTGGGGGTTGCTGGTGCCATGGGTGCTTATGGCCTATCCAGTTGGTTAGTGGTCCTTGGAGGATTTGTGTACGTCTTTGGAGGTTGGTGCCCAAATACGTGGAAAGGATTCACACTAGCTGCCTTCAAGGATATATGGCCTGTAGTAAAGCTGTCAATATCCTCTGGCGTGATGCTTTGGTAATTCCAGGTTTTCTTCATCTTTGTTAATTTCACTAGCTACCGATAAAGTAAGGCATTAAAGATGGAAAAAAGATAAAGAAAATAAAAAACCATGTGTTCTCTTGAAATAACAATGTGGTTCTGTCACACCTATATATCAGTGCTAAGTGTAGTAGAATTCAGTAATTACACTCATGAAAACAATAGGTTGATTGAATAGATTGTAATGTTCTCAGAGAATACCTTGATTCCTTTTTATTTGGAAGTCCATCTAATTGAAATGATATAATAATAGATCTCTCTTTTTCCATTTTTTGGGTCAAAAGAATGTAAAATTTTTAACACAAATTACAGTTTTATCTTTTGCTGCCATTCGTCATAATTGCAACAGTTTATAGATTTACTGGGTGAAAATCATATTCAATTTGTTGAGTTCCGTTTTATCTTCAATAGTTTAGAGCTGTGGTACAACTCTGTCCTGGTTCTTTGTGCTGGATATCTGCAAAATGCTACGGTGGAGATTTCAGCTTTCTCCATATGGTAAGAATCTTCTTTTTCCTAAATATTTTTCATTTAATGGTCATTACCGAAGAGATTGTTCACCTTTAAACTTCTTTTTTGTAGCCTCAACATCTGTGCATGGGAATTTATGTTGTGCCTTGGATTCTTGACCGCTGCATGGTAACTCTATCTCGCTCTCAACTATAAGTCCACCTCCATTTTCCTCCAAATTCATGCCTCTTGGCTGTCATTTGTTCAGTGTGCGTGTTTCGAATGAGCTTGGAGCCGGGAACGCAAAAGCCGCAAAATTTTCCATCAAAGTTATCCTCTGTATTTCACTTAGCATCGGAATAATTTTTTGGGCCCTTTGTTTAGCTTTCGGGAGTAAAATCGGATACTTGTTTACAAGCGATGAAGAGATTGTAGAAGCTATTTCAAGCCTCTCTACACTTCTTGCTTTCTCAATCTTACTGAATAGCATTCAACCAGTACTTTCAGGTAAGTGGTTCATTTTCTCTAATGATAAGGATTACAATGCCGAAGAATTATTGATGGTATTTAACAAGGATACATCTTCATACAAAAATGTTCACCAAAGACTCACCTCTTCGGTCTTGTCACTAGGTGTGGCCATTGGTGCCGGTTTACAGGGTACTGTTGCGTTTATCAACATTGGCTGCTATTATTTCTTTGGCGTGCCGGTGGCTCTGTTGCTTGGTTATGTGGCCAAGCTTGAAGTACAGGTAACTGGTTATTGGTCAACATATTAATATGAAATCATTGCAAAACTGAACATTTGCTGTCAATATTTTGCACCAATTTTTCGTTTAAATTTATAGGGCTTGTGGATTGGGTTGTTATCTGGAGTGCTGATGCAAACAATTGCGCTTGCCATCATGATATGGAGGGTGAATTGGGATGAACAAGTACGTAAAAGGAAACTAGTGAAATAGTAAATACCCATCTGGATATACACCATAATGACCAATTATTTCTTTTTATTGTAGGTTAAAAAGGCATCTGAGCGTCTCAATAGATGGGTTTTGAATCCGTCGGGAGAATCAAATTAGTGCTCCGAGATCGTGGACATTGTCGTTGCTCTTGGTAATTGCAACAGGAGATGGAAGAAATGGTAAATTGGCTGCAATTTTGCTTATTTGCGCCTCTTGCTGGCTACTCGGGGCTGGTGATTCAAAATGTTTCACTCTGTTTTGGTTACTTAAATAATGGTATGCGTACAACTTCCACGAATCGATCCGATTCACGGGCCAAGGGGAAGTATGATATTGTCTAATTTTGGCTTTACTTGAAAGAACAAAAGCTGAGCTTTAAGTAGGTTTACTCTCTTCTGAAAATGAATAAGAATTGATCATGCATCGGTTAACGTTAGAAGATTTTGAATGTTTAAATAGCAAGCTCTCAACGGAAAAATGATTATTTATGGGGTTATTTCTTGTTAAACTAATTGGTTTAACTTTCTTGTTTCTACTATTACCTTGCATCATATTATAACCAGAATTTTGGAGGCTAACTTAGCTTTGAACATCTGGGTCAGACCCCTCACCAATGGGTCTATCAGGTCAGGGTTCTCATTCCTTTGTGCGTGAGTAAAGAAAAAAAAAAAAAAGAAGTTAGCTTTGAACCATTAGCTAAGTATTAAATGAATTTTGTTCTTGGTCCATGACAATATGGTTCTAGTTTGATAAAGCCATCTCCATTTTGTTCTTAGGCCAAGCAATTCTCATAACGTTTGTACGTGACAACAAACAAAAAGGTTGAGGGACTGATAAATTTTTAGAGATTTTCAAAATCATATTGACTTTCTTAGTTGTTCACATTTTTCATTTCACTCCTATTCAAAATCTTTCAAATAATATTAACCATAAATTTTATGGATAATATTTTTCATCAAAATCACTTCTTAGTTTTTACATTTTTTAAAGATCTTAAAAGTTATTAAGAACGTTTATCCAATTTTTTTTCATATGTTATTCGTTCTACCTCACCCTTGACTCATTTAATTCATTATTGCTTATCTTAGTTCTTGAAAAGCTGATTCCATGTAGATATTTGGATTCATGTTTTATTATGTGTCTATATTTTAACCTTTCACCTTTACATTATCCTTCTTGTTGGGTGGTTTTTGGCCTACTCAGCCCTAAAAACTAACTCATAAGATATGACTTTCCTTCACACTTATATATTAACCACCAGGGCCTTTTACAACCTATACATGTCGGGCAGGGAGTCAAATAACCACTGATTTGTTCCTCCCGGATTTGGTTGGGACCTGTTGGCTAACTTGTTCTTAATTCCGCCATCATGCTTTTGGCCTTGAGTAAGATAACCATCGACCCATTTCTCTCGAATTTGGTTTAGACTTGTTGGCTAACTAATACCCATGTCGGGATCAACTCAACCTTTTTTTAACCTTTTGCTTTTATGTAATCCTCCACTTCTAGTATGTCATCATAACATTTCTTTGTCTATTTTAACCGAGTTAAAATAGTTGCTTTCCATTTGGTTGGTTTCAAATGGGCTCTTGCATGCAAAGACAACTTGTAATCCTCGTTATAATAACTGAAAAGAAACCGAGGGACAAAGAAAAGGACCCCCACCTCACAAATTCTCTTGTTAGGAGCCGTGCGAGATTAATGGATTATTAGAAAAATTAACATGCATAGATCACATATTGCCTCTTTTGTCTCTTTTAAAGCCAACCATTAGTTAGAAGTGCTAAAATTACAAGAAGTAACAATAGAAAAAATGAATCTGCAAGCGACAGTTTAAGGGGATTACTGATATAGTATGTTTAAATTCTCAAGAATAAGTATAATCATTTAAAACCATTAATATAGAGTATGAGATTTAATTACCAATTTTAAGAGAATAAGAAGAGGAGGGTTTGATTAGATGTGAGAAGCATAGCATTAATAAAATCTACAAAAGTTCGAACTACGTGGAGAGTTGACGATACTGTACAAGATCCCCTGCGTAGAACCGGCTCCGGAGCTGCCCAGAAAAACCCGCTTTCAGCGACCCGCAACTCCCTCGCAGGCCTTCTTCTCCAACTTCGTCTCCTCCTGTCGTGTTCTCTGCAACCTGCTGAAACGATGTCCAAAGCAAAACCAAACGCTAATGTTCCTACCAAACCCTCCCTCTCCAGCTCGCCCATGACTCACAACCAACTCATAAACTCGCTCACCTCCCATATCTCCTTGTACCAGTCGCATTCCAAGTCCCACTCCCCAAACCCTAATCCTAGCCCCACCAGGTCCTCCATTCTCAAATGGTTCTCATCCCTCACTGTACACCAGCGCCAAGCTCATCTCACGACCGTTGATTCCAAGTTCGTGCAAATCATCCTCCAAATGCTCCGCAAGCTCCGAATCCAAGGCCACGGCTCGTTCATTGCGCTGCCCGACCTCCCCTCAGGTGACCTTCCTACCCTATGCTTCAGAAAGTCGCGTGGCCTCCTCTCCCGAGTCGCCGAATCAAACGTCTCGGAGAGGCTAATCTTCGAGTCGACTCGGCTCTTCGCCTCTGACGAAGGTGAAAACATCCGCGGAAGCTCGTGTTCTATCGATAGAGTCGATTCGGTGACGGTGAGCGAGGAGCTGGTTGAGAATTTGGAGAGGTTTGTAGGGGCTATGGATGAGATATCAAATGGGGGTTTCTTGAGAGGGGAAGAGAGCGAGTTGGGGTCCGATTGGGTTGAATTGGAGTGGTTGAAGGAGAAAGGTTATTACAGTTTAGAGGCGTTTGTAGCGAATCGGTTGGAGGTGGCCCTGAGGCTGGCGTGGTTGAATTGTAATAGTGGGAAGAAAAGAGGGGTGAAGTTGAAGGAGAAGGCAAGCACAGCGGGCGTGGCGGCGAATGTGTATTGGAGGAAGAAGGGCTGTGTGGATTGGTGGGTGAATTTAGACGCCACGACGCGGAGGAAAGTTTTGACGACGGCGTTGGGGAAATCGGCAAAAGTCTTGGTATTTTTCTCGGGCACTTTGTTTATGTTATTTATTCTTTTTAGTATTTGACACAAAAACAGAAATTAATTGTTTTAGAGATGATTTTGGCTAAGGTTATACAAATGTGGCGTTTAATCATATGTAGGCGAGATTGCAATTTGTTTTAGGAAGAATGGATTTGCTAACTACGAAATATGAAGGTATTGAGTGGTTTGGTTATGTGCGTTAGTCTCTAAAGGTTTTAGGTAGGCATAGCACATGAAGGCTGACTAAGAATGAATTATGTTGAAAGTTGTGGTTGAAAGGTTAAGCCTATAACAGTCTATGCTTGCAATGGGTGGATCAGATTTCTTTCCTGGTTTTGCACAAGTGTCGATATATAAAGAATATTGCAGATTTGTGGGCTATATTCTGTCTTGCAATTTTTCATTGATTGTCACACTTTGATTCACTTCACACAGAATTTTTGGTCTCTCTCTTAGAAAGGTCATCTTCCTTAGATGCTGTGAGTTGTTGATGCAAATAGTTTCTCTTGAAATGAGAATCATTGTTTCTGCTCTTAGACATTTTTGACACTCTAGCCTAACTTTTGGATGCTTTAAGTTTTCAGACTCGTGAAATTCTAAAGGGAGAAACTAGCGGTTTGGATGATGAGAAGTGGCTGTTTAGTGCAGGAGCAGAATGTCCAGTGAGATACAATTATACTGTGGCAACGCAAAGGTCCATCCCCGGTGTCACTGTAGAGGCAAGATTTGGCGAAATCATTAGCCCTTCTTCACTTTTGGGAAAATCTACTACCGTAGCCAATACGTTTAATAGTTTGCTTGTGCTCAAAGATATTATTGTGGTCATATTATCATGTCAGAATGGTGAGTATGATGCAGAGAAACTATTTTTTAGTATGTTGGGATCTGTTTGTACCATTTCTGATTGCATCTTAAGGAAACTGCGAGGGTTTCTTATGGTTGTATCACTTGATTGCACAAAACTTGAACTTCTGGGCGAGGGAATCAAGAAGTCATTGCCTGATAAATCCAAAGAAAAGATTAGTGCCTGTAGCCGTAGGAAAAAGGGGAGGACCCGCAATATGAAACGGGTAAGTTCTTTTCCCATCTCATATCTAGATGATTTTCCCTGTGAGCATTTCTTTTATGGTATCCTACAACTATTTAAAGAGTTTGCTAATGTTCCAGGATGTTGATTGTGCACATAAAGAGAAGGCTGATTTAGTGGAGCCCAAAAAGAAACCAGATATATCTCAGGGGAAAGAGACTTGCAGAGAGACATCGCTGGTTCAAATGGTTACAATTTTCTTACTATGACTTGCATGAATCATTTATCTTATGAAGGTTTTATTGGTATGATATGAATGATTTGAATGGTTTATAACGGGTGCCTGTCGTCAGGAACATGCCCAAGGAATGGCTGCTGGAAAAGCTCAAACTGCTGGAAGGAAGAGTAGGAGAGAAAAAAACAAAAATAAAAAATCGAGGTTTGATGATCTTGTGGAAGCGAGAAATCTTGAGAGATCAGGAATGGAAGAGTCTTCTTTGTCTGTTGGCTCTCAAGATGGCACAACAAAGTCTGCTCGTGCATCTGATAATTCAACCAACCAGCATGCCATGGCTGATAATACAATTGGTAGAGATTTCCTTGCTTCAAGTTCAAGTCTTCCTATTGGCTCTGTTGATGTACCTCCTGGGGTTGAGAGTGCCACCGAAAGCATTCAAGGGGATGATGTTAAGGGTTCTTGCGGAAGAATCTCTCAGACATGTTCTGAATGTTATAGCTTACCTAAAAATCTGGTTGAACATCAAACTCTATCTTCGAAATTAGAAACCTTAAATTGCAATCTAATGCCTCCTGTTGTGCCTACACTTGAGTTTGATAACGTTCTTAGCAATGGTGATATCAATTTTCATCATTCTGTTAATAGAAGTGAATGCAGTGTGAAATTAATGATTCCTGACAAATCGACCCAAGCTTTTGACATGAAGGAGGAGCCTGTTCTGGTTAAGGAACCAGAGGCTGTAAGTGCATATGATGCTGACCGCTCGGATTCTTCAGAGTGTCCTCCAAACGAGTGGCCCAATGTAGCTCCTCGTTATTTCCCATCTGTAAATTCATATTTGCCAGCTGCCACTGATCGATTGCATCTGGAGGTTGGTCGGGACTGGCATAATTACTTCCAGCAATCCTTCATTCCGACAATGCATCATTCAAGAAACTCTCCAATTGAAAGTGGCTGTAACCCTGTTCTGTCTCGCCCACTACCAATGAGTTTAGATTGGCCCCCTATGGTGCGAAGTGCTTGTGGATTGGCTCCCTCCGTAGCCTGTAATTATGATTCTGGATGTATCCCAAGGCTGCAATCTACTTTTCCACAAAATTTCACCACCCACAGATTTCAGCTTAATGCAATGACTACTGATGATGAAAGAAAGTATTCTGGGGATTTCATTGACTTGCTAACAAATCCACTGGAACCAGCAGATGAATGTGACAGCCACTGCATATCAGAGGAAGAAGTTGAGGTTCATGCTGTTTCTGGGATAGATTATAATCAATACTTTGGTGGTGGTGTGATGTACTGGAATCCTTCCGATCATCCAGGGACAGGTTTCTCTCGACCACCATCCCTTAGTTCTGATGATAGCTCATGGGCTTGGCGTGAAGCTGACATGGTTAGGGCTGTTGATGACATGGTGGCATACTCTTCTTCTTATAGTACAAATGGTTTGGCTTCACCGACTGCGGCTTCATTCAGTTCTCCCTTTGATCCCCTGGGATCTGGACACCAGGCCCTTGGTTATGTAATCCCTGGAAATGAAGTACCTGGCAAGATGTTGCATCCCTCATCAACATTGGCGGAAACTGTGGCAGAGGAGGAAACTTCTGGTTCTCTGTCTAAAATGCCTAGTGATGTTGAAGGGAAGACTGGTGATTCACTTCCTTACCCCATTTTGCGGCCAATTATCATTCCAAGTATCTCTAGGGACAGATCAAGGTCTGAATTTAAGCGTAGTTATGATCACAAAAGCCCATGTTTTCCTCCTACAAGACGGGAGCAACCTCGGATAAAGCGGCCCCCATCCCCCGTAGTTCTTTGTGTTCCAAGGGCTCCACGTCCTCCACCACCCTCTCCAGCGAGTGACTCCAGGAAACACAGGGGTTTTCCAACTGTTAGATCTGGTAGCTCCAGCCCAAGACATTGGGGTGTGAGAGGTTGGTATCATGATGGAAATAACTTGGATGAAGCTTGTTTACGGATGGATGGTGCTGAAGTTGTTTGGCCTTCTTGGAGAGTTAATAATCTTTCAGCTCGTCCAATGATTCAACCTCTACCTGCTGCTCTGCTGCAGGATCGGTTGATTGCAATGTCCCAGCTTGCTCGTGATCAGGAACATGTAAGCAAAGTATCTATGGTTTAAATCTTCTAATGTTTACTCTGATGTTCTGTAATGCATTATTTGATAAGAATATGACTACACAGCCAGATGTTGCATTCCCTGTGCAACCACCAGAGATACAGAGCTGTCCTACACGGAAGGCTTCACTTGCTTTGATGCACAGCCTACTTCATGATGAGATTGACTCATTCTGCAAGCAGGTAGCCAGTTTTTTTTCTTGTATGATGTTTGTCATTGCTGTCACTATTGCCAGCATCATCAAGCAAATCTTTTCTTTTCGAAATTCATTATCCAAGCAAAATGCCTGTTACAAATGCTGTACCTTTGACTTAATACATTCTATTGATTTATGGTCATTGAATAATGGATCCTTGAAAAATACGATGGTATCCAAGGTTGCTGAAGCAAACATGGCCAGGAAGCCTTACATCAGTTGGGCAGTGAAGCGAGTTACACGGTCTCTACAGGTGTTGTGGCCCAGGTCCCGAACAAATATATTTGGTTCAAATGCAACTGGTTTGTCCCTTCCAACAAGTGATGTGGATCTCGTGGTTAGTCTCCCTCCAGTGAGGAACCTGGTAATAGTTTTTCGTGATACAATTGTAATTTTTTCCCTGTTCTGGCACTTTATGTAAATAACTTATTAGGAGACTTATGCTTTAGGAACCTATTAAAGAAGCTGGGATATTGGAGGGACGTAATGGTATCAAAGAGACATGCCTTCAGGTATGTTTGCAATTTTGTAGATTGGTGGTGAAGTAAGTTGTGGTAAAACAGTTGGTTTATGAGTTTTCCTTTTGATGTGCTTATTTATATATCGTGAAGCTCTTTATTTAGTAGATTTGATATTGAGTATTTTATACTAAACTTTTAATGCTGAGATTCCATGCTATCTGATTAAAGGAAATCTCATAGATGTTGTACTGAATTACTAGAGAACCAATGAGACCCATAACAAAAGCAGTGGTCGCACTTAGAGGAGTAGAAAATAAGTCACCTACTTGTGGATCTTATAACTAACTACCACCAAATTTTCTGAGAACTGCCAGAAAAAAATGGAAAATGGGGAATAATAAAGTATGGTTGGAGCATTGGTTCATTTATGCAATGTGATCCTTCTAACTTGGTTTGAAGAACACGTCTATTTGTGAGTTACTGCAATACAGTGTTCTACTTTGGAGTGATTCTACTAATATATTGTGGGTAGTTGTTATCCTTTTAACTCTGTTTGAATAGCACGTCCATTTATGAGTTACTGTTATCCAGAAACTTGCTTCATGTGAGTGATTCTACTAATATAGACTAATATACAGTTAAATAAGTCATTGGACAAAAGAGGTGGAAGATTATTGGCCTCACTCATAATTTCAAGAGAAACTTATTAGATTTCCTTTTTCTCCCTCCCTTTTTGTAAACACCTCAATTTTTCCTTGTTAATGTTCAAGGTTGGTGGCCAGAGACTTATTTAGCTGTTCTGTATGAATCTGTACTTGATCTCTGCTGCTAGCTAAGCATGGTTGTTTTGGTTTACTTGTTTCATTATGGAGTGTGAATTTGTGGTAGTAGTGGAGCTTGATGATGGAAATAAGAGATAGATTTGGGTCCACTATTTGAGGTCTAACTATAACAATAGCTTATTTAGTGGTTTTTCCCAGATATGTATTAGTACAATTATATATAGCCACAAATGAATTTCCTTGTTTTGACTAGTTATTTGAGGTCAAAGCATGACAATAATTTATTTATTGTTCTTTCCCAGACTTGAGTTACCACAATTAATTAGAGCTACATGTCTAATTTCTTTGTGGTAACTATTGTAGCTATCTGGAAAGGGTCCTTTGGGGGTCCCAATTTTAGCATGCTAATGACAGAAGGAAGTTCATACATGACGACACAATTGCCTTGAATCAGATTTGGAATTTTTTTAATTTGGTACTCAGTTGACACCTGTAGTTTCTTTTCACTGTTTTCCTTTATCTTCTTCTCTTTTTAGCCAAGATAACCAGTACGACTATATGGAAGTTGGAATGCTGTTTTTAACTATGAATTATTGAAGTGGTCTTACCATTTAGTCAATACAACAATAGTCGCTTGGAAGTAATGATAATGACAACAATAATTTTTACCTGAGTACCAAAGTCAGTATAGCTGGAAGTGATTGTAGAGCCAGTAGTCCTACTCTTTCTTGATATGCCTTTTTTTTTCCTTGACACTGTTAGATACACCTTCTTGTTTTAAATAAATACTATTGCAAGTGGAACAATTTTGGCTACAGATTTGTTCACGCACCAGGGTCAGCTTGACAAGATCACTTAGGGATCAGTTATTAGACAAAAAAGTATGTTTGATGGGAGATAAAATGCATTAGTCCTTTTTAGTTGGAATTGTGTCATTCACCTAGTAAGGCTGAGGCTTATTGCATCAAGGTAATCCCCATATCTGTGCTTGTCTAAAAACATAGTCCTGTTGAATTTTGTTTTTCTTGCTTGTCCTACATATCTGCTTCGAAATGCTAGGTTCTCCATGATTTATAAATTCCATTGGATTTGTTGAGGGTGGTAAGCATCAAGATGGTGGATTACTGCAGTTATGTTCATAGTAAATTAATTTACTGACAGTGGCTCGCTATTTCTACTTAAGTTTACCTGTAACCTGTGCTGGTTGCTGTAAATCCTATTTAATCTAGCTGTTGTGTTAAACTGGGAAATGTTACCCCTATGTTTTTGAAGCTCTGATAAATTAAAGTTTGTATTTTTGGTCTTTCAGCATGCAGCCAGGTATCTTGCCAATCAAGAGTGGGTTAAAAGTGATTCTCTTAAGACTGTGGAAAATACAGCCGTAATGTCTCTTCTTTTGAACCCCGTTACACTTCCTTCTCTCTAATCGTAGCCGGTTTTGTTGTGTCTACTTATTCTGTTTCTTCTTTGCTCTCAGATACCTATTATTATGCTTGTGGTGGAAGTTCCTCATGATCTTATTGCCTCTTCTGCCTCTAACGCACAATCACCTAAGGAGGAGACAAATAATGTGACTGGCGAACAGGGCAGCAATTTTCAATCTGATACTGTTGTTTTAGAGGATTCTGCTCTGGCAAAATGCACACAGATAGATCATGATACTGCAAATGATTCAAAGTCAGTTCGTCTTGACATCAGTTTTAAGTCGCTATCACACACAGGACTCCAAACTACAGAACTGGTAATTTTTTCTCCTTGACTGCAATTAATCAATACCTCTGCTATAGTTTAGAATAAGGACATTGCAAAGAACCTCAGGCTGGGGACCTTCTAAACATCATAGGCAGCTTGACATGTATTTCTTGAGACCGACTTTAGAGGAACTTCAGGGCTGCATACCCAACACTGATGTTTCGGTTAAAAGCTGTATGTATGAATATGTTCCTGTCCTTAATACAGACATTGACAATCCCAAACGATGGCGTTAGTTCATGGTGTCTGTATAGCTTCTCGAGTTGTGTATATGTAGCTTCTGTTTGTGTGTTAGCCTCATATTAGCTTACTACATGCAGTTACACCGTCATGATATGTGCATGTTGATTGAGTAATTGCTTGTGTCTAATTATGATGATCTATGGAAATTACTGTCAGAGTTGTGATGTGGACACTTCTATTGGAAGCTAAAGTAGACAGTAGATCCTCATGGTGCATGAGATTCTGAAACTATGGAGGCCACTTGTTTTCTGACATATTTATGTGAGCTTAGGCTTATTGAGATCCCTTAATTGTGATCTCATCGGATGGTTTGGAATGTTAATGAAAATCGTTTTGAATGTTGTCTTCCTTTCCAGTCTCCTCTAGCAACCAAATAAAGAGAAGGAAAAGGACCAGGAAAAAGAAAAAAGAAAGGTTCAAATAAGATCTTGATATAACTTTGATATAACACTACTTCCATAGGCTGAAGTTTTCTGTAAGGTTGCAGAAACTAGGTAGATGAATTTGACTACAAGTTAATACAGCATTGTCATCTTCCCTTACTATCAGTCCTTGATATTTGATGGCCTTTTACTTTTTTGTTTTTTCTCCATTGAGTGGAAGCTTTTTGCTAAGTAGTCTCTTTGAATCTCTTTTGCGTTTCTTTTTTCAGTTTAAACTCCAACCCATTATTTTACGCCAACATGTTCTTTCGTTTCTTTTACAGGTTAAGGAGTTGACTGAGCAATTTCCTGCTGCAACACCTCTTGCATTAGTGCTTAAACAGTTCTTGGCAGATCGTAGCCTGGACCAGTCATATTCTGGTGGTTTAAGTTCGTACTGTTTGGTGAGTTATTTCTTTACTCTGGACTTGCATGTTCCATGACCAAAGAACAATTCTACAAACAAGATGCTCTGGTCTTTTGAATTTTGACATTTTTTCTTCTCAAGGACACAAGCACATCAGTCAATATCGCTCTTCCACATATTTACCCTTTTGCTGTGATTTCTTTTACAGGTCTTACTAATTACACGTTTCCTTCAGCATGAGCATCATCTTGGCCGACCTATTAACCAAGTAAATAGCAATGGTTCAACCCTTTGGTTTTCACTAAGTTGTGTGGAATGTTCTTTATATTACAATTGAGGAGATCTGAAAAGTTTTGCTTTTTAATTTTCTTTTCATTTTATGTTCTTTTTGGGGGTTAAGAGACAAGCAAAATTGTTTTTTTTTTGTTTTTTTTTTTCCAAATTACCAATAGACCTATTAAAGTTCCTTGTCCAAAGTCTAGCTGCATTTTGTTTAGTGCTCGTTGAAAATCTGACTTATCCTGAATTTTGTAATTTGTCATTGAGGACGTGGGAGTATGGTTATAGAAATTCAACCCAGAGATTTGCTTCTAAGATCTCGTTGACTCATTGAGCTATGTAGTTTCTTAACTGGATAACGGATAGGGCAAAGTGTCCAACATGCTTATTACAATAGTAATTGAGACTTGATATGTTAGACAGCTGTCTAATTTATACTAAAATGCATCCATGCATGGCCTGAATTTGTCAGTCTTTCCATAGTTGAGCATGTTGGAGGCATCATCCTCTAGAGGCATGGGATATAGTGTCCTTTTTTCTTTTTTCTTTTTTCCTTTTCTGTATTGTCCTTACGTTTCTTTGCTCATGAATGCTAAAATTACTGCTGAAGTTAACACGGGGGAAGACTTGACTGATGCCAAGATCTGGAAACCATGTGGCTGAGCAAGTATTTACAACCCTTGGAGACATGTCAGAACTTTATGACTTTTAGACCTCTTATTGTCAAACATGCTTGAGTTAACCACCTAATTTCAGAAACTCTATTTGCCTTAGAATGACGTTGGTTTTGTCCATTTTAAAAAAAAAAAAAAATTATTATTATTTTCTTTTTGGTGGCTAGCGATTGAGAGAAAATGTACTAGTATTATCTGTTCCATTACTTTGAAATGAAACATCATTAGCTTCATGGGATGCCACTGACCTAGGAATTATTTGCCATCTGCATCTCTCATAAAAATGAGAATGGTGTGAGTGGTGAGTTAGATAATGGGATTCAAGTCTCTTGGGTAAGAGTGGTGTTGGATCTCTTGCAAAGATTGCGACGGAATTCTAGATGCTTCAACTATTACAAAATTCGGACACATTTTGCCATAACAACTTTGGCCTGCTAGTTTTCTTTTCCTACCATCACTTTAGAATTGAGTAGTGTGTATTGAGCCTGAACGTTCCATCAGGTGTACTATTGTTGATATTTTGTTGGGTTCTTCATGAAGCTGCTTAGTTTAAAATAAAATTCTACTTGTTTCCATCGTTTGTTTTCCAGCATGATTGAAGCTCACCCTAATGAAGCCAAAGAGTTATAGGCTTATTTGAATCTGCTAGCCTGCCCCCATCTCCAACTGAAACAATTGTACTCATTAATTAATGTAAACCACTCCCTAATTGTTTACTACAGTCCATCAGAAAACCTTGTTAAGGTTTTCATTTCGGTAATTTGAATATTTCAATTTCTTGTACTTGGTTACACAGGGTCAAATCCACAAATTTATGCTTTTGTTCCTTTCTTCAGTTTCCAAGCATGTGGTAATAGTTTGTTAGTTGGTGCTCTTGGCTAATTGCTGCTTCAATACCCTTGCAGAAATATGGAAGCCTTCTGATGGATTTTCTATATTTCTTTGGGTAAGTCAAATTCTGATATCAAAGATTGTCTCTTTAATTACTGAACGTGGTTAATGAAAAGGATTTTACTCTTTAATTACAGAGTAACTTACTGCTTAAATTTTTGGTTGCTGATTATTTTCCAGGAATGTGTTTGATCCTCGCCAAATGCGCATTTCAGTGAAGGGAAGTGGAGTTTATATGAAAAGGGAAAGAGGTTGTAGGTAATAGCTGTGTCCTCTTGCTTTCTGAGTTGGAATGTATGACTTAATGCAAAGTCCTCAAACATGTCTCCTTTTGTTTAATATTTTGACAATTTTTTACTTAATTTTGTAGCATTGATCCAATACACATTGATGATCCTCTATTTCCAGCAAATAATGTGGGGAGAAATTGCTTTAGAATACATCAGTGCATCAAGGTAAGTCAGTGTTCCTTGCTGCATTTATCACTATGATGAAGGTGTGGATGGCATAATGGCTGAAGAAAGGGACTACGCTGTTAATTGGCACATGATGCTGACTCATTGCTGCTTAATGTGTTATGTAACTTTCATTATAGTTGATTGTACCGTCTAGGAGTCTGAGGTAGGCTTTTATTATTCTCAAGTCAAAATAAGTAGGGAGAATTCTGGATATAACTTGGGTAGAAAGTAGTTTTTACATTATATTAAGTATTTCAACTATTTCTGCTGATTGTGCATGAATATCCACTGCCTGCTGTTATTAATCCTTTTCTTATTTGTTCTCTAGGCATTTTCAGAAGCTTATTCGGTATTGGAGAATGAGCCTACAAATGTTTTTGATTATGGTGATACATGTTCGAAGCCACCCTATACACTGCTTCCAAAAATTATCCCAAGTGTTGATGTTGTATAGGGATTCTTGCTAGCTGAAGAGTTTCTATAGCTTTGGAAGGTATGCTACTAAAAATTTGATGTTTAGAGATTTAATTTATTGAAGAAGTAGTAAGTTTGGTACCTGTCGAAATGGAATGATGAAAATTTTGAAGATATGGATTAGCTGCATATTTGGGCTGGATTTTTGTGGCTCTCGTTCAGTGATTGAGTTTTTAAGTTCTGGTAAAAAAACTAGATATGGTTGTTGAAGTGGTAGCCTTCAGGTTGATTATGAGTTCTAATTTACTAAATTTTGGAATTTAACGTGGGTGTTGTTCTGGATAAAACGCTAAACATCAGGGATTGAAGTGCGTAGTCTATCAGGGGATAAATGATTATTTGGTCACACTTCAAATGAAAAGTCATATTTAAATAATTAACGTTCTGCTTGGGCAAGTTGTGCATGTGGAAAAAATCATGAACATATTGCTACCCCCCGTATGATATTGGGAGATTATCTTTGATTGTGCAATATGGATCCTTAATCTAATTCTCTTTTCTTTTCTTTTCATTGTTTTTCGATGAAAGGTCAGCAAGGAAAATATTTGCTTCAATCCTTTGTTGCCGTCAGAGAGATTAATTTGTGGAAGTCTACTCTGTTAAATTAGCTTTGGCATGTATTGCTGTAAGGGGAAGATTTGTAAAGCCACTGGAGAGATGGAGAGGTGGATAAGCTAGTACCTCTGAGAGATGGAGAGGTGGATGATCTAGTACCTCTGAGACATGGAGAGGTGGATAAGCTAGTACCTCTGAGACATGGAGAGGTGGATAAGCTAGTACCTCTATTTAGTAAGTACTCGTTTTTTTTCCTTTTCATTTGTTGCACTTTTTATCTTGAGATGCTAAATAATGTCCTTGGAACCTTTGTTAGCCTTTGTTTTTGCTGACATACAATATAGTCTACACTCAGTTTTGCTGGTTTCGCTATGCTTGAATGAAAAATTATATTTCTCCCTATCAGCTTGTACCTGCTGTGGTTTTAGTGGTAGGCTAAGGAGCTGCAAGCAGTTTGTATAGCATAAAGGGGATGGTGGTGAAGGAAGAGCTGATCATGGTGTACATATATTATGTGGGCTTTCATATCAAAGCCTTTATCAGTCAATTCATAGATGGGGATTACTTTAATGGAATCCCTATTTGCATTACTAAGAAACCCGCCACATCTGTCAACTACTGCTCTGTTTTTTTTTTTTTTTTTTTTTTTCTTGTGGTACTTTGGTGCAGCAGCAAAACTGGTTTTCTCCTTTACCTTTTGAATTAATAGATATTGTGAAGAATATATTGGGATGCCTGGATTCTTTGATCTCGGGTTCCTTTTCATTTTACCACATTCAGACTGTGAGATTGTCCATAGAGTTGTCGCTTATGTCACTTTACTCATTCAGAAGGGCTATCTCAACTTTTTAGAAACATCTATCGCAGTAAATAGTAGACTCGTAAAGAGACTGGTTTATGAGCCTTGAGCACAAACAATTCTTGTGGTTTTGACAAAAATCTCCTAGTATCATTTGTCATAAATACATTGGTTCACTGTTTTCTGCTAACGAGTCTTCGTTAGGCAGGAGAGGCATATTCACATAAATGGTAGTTAAGCCCCTAGCCCTTACAAGGGTATGGTTGTCTGGAACAATTTTGATCATTGCTTAGATTACTTAGTATCTAATCCCTTACGTCCATTACTTTTGTTCTGAGGTTGGTATTCATTTTGAAAATATAAACAATTCAATGGGGGAATTATCAAAAACGCCTAGTGCTTGCACCCATTTTCATTTCCTGATGGGTTTTCAAGTTTTTCAATCAGCTCCTTGTGCTTTTCCTCATTTTTAATGTGATTTTGTTTATTCTTTCTTATTGTGATTTCTGGTAGCTCTTGGTCGATTTATTGCGGGTTCTTTATGTGGTCGGTTTCTGTTTTGAACTTCATGGGGTGAACCTTTAGTAGTTTTAGTGTGATTTCATTGACTTTTAGCTGCAGCAGTCTTAGCTTTTTGGCTTCAGCTTCATTTATGGGTTGGTGAGATTTCTTTGGGTTTGTAAGGTTGGCAATTGAGCCACTGATAAGTGGTTTTTAGTGAACATAGATGATAGAAGCGGTCACTGGCTGCTGCCAGGAGGATTTCTCATGGAATGGAGCAGGACTAACACGCGCCATTCTACTTCTGGTGAATTCTTCTGCATTGATTCCCTCTATTTTCTAGCCGTCTCTAACTTTGTCTATCCAGAATTTAAGTTTAGATTAATGACTTGGAAGTCAGTGGCTGGATGATCTGAGTTTTAGTGACGTTCTACCCTGCTTTTGAATACCACAAAGCAAGAATATCTTGGGGATACAATTGGAATAAAAATCGCTTTTTGTAAAGTCAACTGAATAAGGACAGAAGTTGGTTGAAAATAGGAGAAAGGATAGGAAGTCAATTAACAAATCAAAAACAGAAGCAGATAAATGAAAATGAAAGAGAAGAAAGAGGATGTGTCTGATAATTTCCTGAACGTAATTGAGAATAAAAACGAAAACATTATGAAAGTTAGGTTGTTCTTTTATTTGAGTGATTACATTGTTTTTCTCATCATTAGTAATTTGTTTCGCTACGTAGAAAGAGGATTTTACCACTGATGGTGCTGTTCTTATGGATTCGAGTCTCTCCCGAGTTCAGTATGCCCCAAGTTCATTTTGGGCTCCTTGGCTATTCCAAGTCAATGCATGGGTTCTCAACTGGACTTAGGTGGGATTACCAACTATAGTCCGGTCAACAGGATGAGATAAACCCGCTTGTGACTGAATGGGGCTACTGAACTGTGGCTCCATCAACTTGTTTGCCACATCAGTACCCACATGCAGACAATCTGGGTTTTACAGCACTGTCTTTGGTGAATAATTGTGGCACATCGTTGTAGTTAAGTAGCTGTGTTTCTCGTTTTGTTGTAACCATATGTGTTTTGATTTTGATTGTTTTTTCTTGAATTTGAGTGTGCATTTTGTCTTGCAGAGTAATCAATATTGCGTTGAACACTGTAGTTTTGGTACTCCTTGTACTTTTGAAGCTTTGATGGAAGTACTAGTCTGCTAATAATCAGCATCATTAGAATCTCTTCACAATTCATTTAAGTTATGCTGTAGCTAAACTGTGTCCGTCCTCCCTTGGTCACCATCATCTGTCAATCTTCAAACATTTTCTCAGCATGTTTTTCATCGTTATTGTAGAATTCTTGATTGTTCTTCATGGCTGGACCTTAAGGTGCTAAGGTGAATTTTCTGGGCATTTCATCAAGTCCATCAAGTCTCTTAGCCGGAAACTTGAGTTGCTCCACTAGGCTAATTACTTACCTTCGTCTATGAGATAAATTATACATTAGACTCAATGCTATTGTTGTTTTGTAGTCAATAATAAAGGAGAAGCATCTTCTCTCTCTTTCTCTCTCTCTCTCTCTCTCTCTCTCTCTCTCCCCGACTTTCCCTTGATCAGTCTGTTTAAATGTAGTGGCAAACTGGGGTTATCCTTCAGTTGAAACGTGGAGATTGCTGGCTGAGGACTGCTTCCATTTCTACAAGGTTCGGATTTATTACACTTGGAACTGCCTTCGAAAAGGTACCACATATCAGCTTGTACTCTTAGGTGTCTGCTAGTACATTACCTGCACACTCTGTATAGCTGTTATTTTTGCTACAGAATTGTACATATAAGAAAATCTCCAATATTTTTCTGCCAATAATGCCAGGTGATGGGGATTGTAGTATTTGTGTGGAGGATGCCTTATTGGTTTGGGAACAGGAAATTCTTTACCGAACCTGCGGGATTTTTGCAGGGGATGGCTTGAAAAGGGCTTAGACTGGTTAGGTTGAGGCCCAGGAATGCAATACGCCTAAAAAGATGTCTCGGAGAACATATCTTGGTTGATCTTGACTGTTTTGTGGAAGGCTTTGTTGCTGGTGAGATGGGGAATTAACAGCAACCACACTGAGAGTCCTTCTCCCCCCCTTTTTCTCCGCCTGTAAGTCATGCACCAGTAGAAGTAAGATTAAAATGGAAAAAGGACGATTCTTGTCTTTGGAAGCATAGGTTGGTTTCCACCTTTTCCACATTCTGTGTTTCATTGAACAGAAAAGTTCTGCTGCCTGATAATTCTCTATTGCAATCAAACATAATTAAATACAGGAATATCTTATACTCAAGCAGTAGAGTTAGAATTTTGGTTTTGAATGGTTGCCCTGCGTTACTCCTTGCTATAGGCCATCCCTGTCTTTCTCATCCAAGTAGCTTACAAACCTATTCAGGCACTCCCCTCATTTTTCTAAGTGTGATTGCGCTTTTTATGTAAGAAGCGAATTTCTTGTTTTATCTAATGGCATATTCTAAAGCAGTTTCTATTTTAGGACTGGCATGAAAGCGCGGCTATAATTTGCTACTGCGTTCAAAAATTCTTTGGATTCCTTCACCATTCAGAGGATGGGACTGCTGCCATGCCCATAGCAGATGAGAAGTTCAGTTATATGCACAAGGTGTACAAGTTTTATTTTATATTAATATTTTTTCACTTCATAATTCTTCTGTTGTTGTAACTGGTGCGTCCCATTGAGTTACGTGGAATAGGCAAATGGTTGTTATGTATCCTTGTTTTGCACGTTGCTCGAGCCTACTGTTATGAGGCTGTTGTCGAAGAGGACGTCTGTTGCGTATGTACTCATAGAAAAGGACGGCTGGACTCTGCTTTTATGTAAGAATCCTTTAGAGCAAGAAGCTGGATGGCATGGCCAGTAGAACAAGCCTGTGGAACAGCAGTACGGATATATTACGAACAGTTGGTTTTCAAAGAAAAATTCGGGCAGTCGAATGATGCTGCTCGAGAATGCACATTCGGAAGAACTGTATGAAAAATGGCAAGAAAGGTTGTATTATTCATGGCACGGTATCCTTTAAAGAAAGAAATGCTACAGGGAGTAGTCAGAAAAAGCTTTTAAATCCTCAAGAAAAGCAATATTGCGGTACTTTTTTATTTAGATGTTGATAGCAAGGTGTACAAATTTAACCTCTCGTGGTTAAAGGTATTTGTCATTATTTTACTTGACCTCTCAATGCCTTATCAAATTGGATTATTCCTACATCATCAGTTACACACCTCTGATTCTCAGGCAGATGTGCTAGTTGAAAGCCCAGATTTCGTCTGAGAGATAAAATTGTATGTTTTTTTAATTTCCCTGCTTCACGTTGATACCCTAAATTGATGATTTCTTGATTTTAGAAGAATAACAAATGCCAATGGTATTTTGATGCACATATCACATTCTAAAAGGAAAGTCCAATTTATGCTGGAACTTTTGCTTTACAATTAATCTTGCGCTTCTTTCCGCACTAAATGCCACTTGCACGAGCACCACAGCCGGCCGGCGTCAAAAACAATTGTTAACCCTCTAATTCTGCTGGAAAGAAGTCGATGTCTCTTGACGGACCCCTTACGAGTTTCTCGTGTAAGTCCAAATTCTTCGGCAGAACAAGTTCAGTTCCATGGCCAGCCGTGGAAAAATATCTCTCCAGCAACATCTGCAGCCAGAAAAATCAATGGCTTCAGCGTCGGTCATGCATTCTCATTAGTTTGCATGGAAAAGGGCAAAATGGCACAAACTATGGATACTTTGTTTTGCATACCACGGCGGCAAAGGCATCAATTTTTCTCCGGCGAGTAGTCTTGCTGGTGCCCCTGAAAAGAGTTGTGAATTCAGCTTAACATATGCCTTGAGTCAAGGCATTTTCAATATCTTTGTTAGATGTCACACCATTATGGACCCCCACAGACATTGAGTAACAAGAATTCAAAATTTTAAACAATGATCCATTTCACTAGGCATAACAACCAGCATCTGGGGTGATATCACAAGTATTTTTTGTCTAAGCGTGAAGCAATAACCTAGAAAATAATTGTCTAAAATCTGACAATAGCTGCAACAAAGGTGGAAATTATAAAGGAAAATCACCGCCTGGATTGAAGTAGTTCCAACAAGAATTATAGGTTATGGTCCAGAAAAATGAATTAATCCATTGCCTTTCAAATTGGACCCTAACAAATTCAAGAGTAGTTCCCATGCCATGAAGCAAAGAAAGAAAGAAAGAAAGACAAACCGAGTCTAATGCCTTGCAACTCCAAATCACCAAATAAATGATGAGGAAAATTTAATATGTAACCACGCAGTTTTTGGCGATTAAGGAATTACGTGAAACAAAGAAAAATGAAAGAAAAACGAGAGAGAAAAAGCAACTGGTTTTAAGGAATTATTACATGTGAATCATGCGGTCAGCCGCTTCTACTGTTGTGCCATGCTCATCTTGCAGATATACTCTCCAGCCCCTGAACATTAAATCGAAATCAGTAATCCACATCTTGACCCAAGATGTGAGCGATTGAAAAATGAGGGTGACCTATCTTCAACAAATGCAATAAGCATACATATCAATCTGCTTGTCCAGCAAAATAACAGTTGCACGCAAGCAGTCCATCTCAATGGTATCATAAACAAGGGAAGTAACCACAGACATAGCTCAATAGTTATTCAGAACTCTTGTTTCTGATATGAAAAGAAATTAAAAAATTACCAACTGATACAATATATAACAAATAGAGTAATACTTAATGGTCATATACAATTAACTCTCCCATTTGAAAACTTAAGAAACTTGAAAACCAGCAACTTATTGCCATGACAAGAAATGAATACATAAGCCACATTCCCTTTCACATTCACATCCATTTACAACGAACTGAGAATAAATAGTCATTGACCAACGCAAGTTTTGGTCTAGTTATGCTCATCCTCACCCTCACACAGTTTTTTTATCACACACAGATCATTAGATTAACACAACTACACATATTCTACCTGCGTGTATCAGTGAGTTTTATCACATTCTAATGACAAAACCTTCGGTTACACGGGTATTATCTGTAGGAAAGTGTGTACCTTTCAGCAGCTCGAACAGCAAATCTTCCAGCAACACTACGAACTTTGTTTGACTGAGGCGTCTCCTCCCCATGAGATGATTTGGGGAGTCCGATTATGAACTCATCAGCCTCCTACACTTTAAACCCATCATTTTCGTACATACACACTTGAATTAAAAAGCACAACCCAGTACCTCTTGCCCTGCTATTTCAAGAAGCCGAACCTCTAGCTTTTCTCCACGCAATTCCAAAACCTACAAAGATTCAAAATTGTCCGTTACTGTTAGGCGGGCATAAAAGTAAGGCACAGGCTTGCTTTGATAATTACGGTGAGAGGACGGATGGCGTAGCCTTTGCTGAGGGCCAATCCGGTGCGCGACGATCCCAAGTCTACCCCCAGGCTGAACCCGCCTCTCCATTTGGGGTCTGTCCTCCGCCTAAGGGCATTGGGGGGAAGTTCGTTTACGGAAATTGCCCTGGTTCTGAAACCATGAACCCGGGTTTGGGTGGAGGATAGAGGAAGAGAGGCAGGGGGACTTTTTACTTTAGGAAACGCTCGAATAACCGGAGACTGAAGAACCTGCATCTCCATAAATGAACCTTCGAGTATGCAGTGGTGACGGCTTATAATGGAGTGGCTAAGGATCATAGTGAACCTATGTTAATACAATTTCATGCATATCCAGATTTTCTGGGGCTCAGTACCGCGGAAGAGGATGTTTGTTTCGCTCCATTCTGGAGCTTCAATCACTCCTTCCAAGTGAACAACATAATTTCTAGAAATTGTTTTTGTTTTGATAGTTTCCAATATGGTTGTCAATACTTTATTAAATACAAAATTAGTAGTGGAACGATATGGTTTCATTCTTTCTTTTTCATTTGAAGATATTTCTTATTTACTAAGAAGCTTTTAACAATTTTGATAGTAAATTATTATGGTGCAGTCCAGATCTTAATATCTCTTGCTAATTGTGCTACTGAAATTTTGACTTTAAATGTCCTATAATTTTGTTCTGTTTGGTTTAAAGTTTCTAGAATTATAGCTAGAGATTACTTTGTGTCTTTCTTTCGAAACTACTTATAGACAGGAAACTATATAAACCCGTAACCATCCACGACAGCAAGATGTGAAGGTCGGGTTCAAGAAGATTAGTAGGTCCCAGAGCCACCAGAGGTCGCAATTCTAACTTAAGATGGACTTCCGAATTCATGTATATATCCTCGCTTCTTGCTTGGAAGAGAATTTGGAGAACAAAGGCTTTCATTGCAGCTTCTAAAGTATTCCTTGCTTGATGTAACAGACTAACTAAGGTTATCTTAAAAAAAAGACAAATGAGATGATTTAATCATCTAAGAAAATTGACTACTCTTCTTAATTAAGGTTGATCTTTTGGCAAGAGCTCACCCATGTTGAGGTCAACAGAGATCCCCAGTGCAGCATTGACAGGGCTCCACCCATACAAAATGTGACATAAATTTGGGTAAGGGAGTATAGTGAACTTCATTCTCCCACATTGGAAAAGTAAATGGGATGGTGTGACCATATAAAAAAATTGGTTAATACTTCCAATTAAGATTGACTTTTTGAGATGAAATCTAAGTCCGTAATGTTGAGGTTTAACGAAACAATCTGCATTTGCTTCCATTTAAGCAGAAGCACGTTAGCCGCTACAGCGGCCGAAATGGTACAGTGAAATTTGGCCTTTTCAATTTTTAGACTCCCAGTTCCTAAATTTGCATTTTGGATTCTGAAGAAAAACTTAGCCTGAGCTGTCGACTGATCCGTCAGAAGTGGGTCCAAGTTCGTCAGGTGTCGTTGCAGATTCAATTGGCTCGGTCGCCGTTCCTGGGTTATCTCGGGGTGCCATGACCGGGTTCTCTGATGGAACGCTTTCCTCCTTCACTGACTCCGACTCTACATTCCCAGTGTTAGTGTCATTCCTCAAACATGATGGGGCTTCAGGCTCTCTGCTCACGGGCTGCGGCTGATCCTTGCCTTCCACCGTATCAGTATTTTGGATCTGAGCTTCAGATATATGCCCCAGTCGTTGAGTCTCCGAGCCTGACTTGTACAGATTTTCAACACTCGGTCCGGCTGCTTGTGGTACTGATAAAGGCAGTGGCTCCAGTGTGGCCGCTGGTGGCACCATTAGAGGTGGTTGTACTTGGGTTTGAGAGAGCACATAAGTCATCAACAGCTGAGCCAAAAGGAGCTGGGGGTCATTAACACCTTGCTGTTGGAATTGAGGAAATCCGGAAGTTGATGGTGCATTCGAGTTTAACGGGTAGACTGCTTGAAGTCCTGCTTGTCCAAGCGCGGGTGGGGCATTAAGGTTAGGTGGATAAAGTGCTTGGAGCCCCAGTTCTCCATACAAAGCTCGGTGGCCATGGAACCGCTTAAGATTTCCGAGGTGCTTTTTGCCAGTTAAATGACTTTCAAAAACTACCTGTGAGTCACACTTCACATTGCACAGCTCACACATTAAAGGAATCACCTGTTTTGGTTTGGAAGGTTGTACTGGTCTTCTAGCTCCTTCATAAGTTCTCATATACTTACCTCCTCGGCCTCCTCTCATGTTTCGCTTGAAACCATGCCCTCGAGCTGCTAACTGATCCTGAGGTTTCTTCTGAGATTCTACCAGAACTTCAGAATTCCCCACTGTCTCTTCCTGATGCTCCTTTTCATTTACCTTGTCATCAGTGACAGGTTCTGAGGTTTGATCTTCAGAAGGGCGTTGTTTTTCCTGAAATTCCTCAACTTTTTCAGACTGAACAACTTCAGATTTCAATTCAGAATTTGGCATTTGTACATTCTGCTGTCCAGTTATGACTTTGTTGAGTCTCTGCAACTCCTCATGTTTTTGCAAATTCTTTTTATGTCGCTTTCCGTTCTTATGCTGCTCAAGGATTTCTGGAGTGTTGCAGTCAACCCTACAAAGTTCACACCATGCCATACGAGGTGGTGGCCAGAATGGAGTGGTGGGCACTTGTGCTTGAACAGGTAATGGTGCCTGCCCAGGAAACAGTGCTGAAGGAGGCTGCACTGGAGCAGCTTCATCTTCAGTTGGTGCTGATGCTGTAGTTGCAGTCACTCCAGCACCATGTGGTAAGAAGTGCCGACCACCACCCTGGCCACGTCCCCTGCCACGAAAGGGGAGTGTTGAGCCATCTGGCCTTATGCCAACATGGCCCCGACCACCCCCTCTGAAGGACCTACCTCCCCTTCTACCTCTACCTCTATATGGAGAATGCCCAATCTGCAGAACAGCATTCAAGGATAAAGAGGACTACTTGCTGATGTATCTGCTAAATGCTTCTAGATGAGAGAGAAAAACCAACTGGAACAACATGCTTAATAAAGATTTTCATGAACAAATCTGCAGATACAGCAAACTAATGATGGAAAATAAAAAGAGCTAATGCATAGAACGGTGACAAAATGTCATAACATATACATAATTGGTTACTGTAACAAGCAACCAACAAGACTAAAATGTTGAAGTGGCTTGGAGGTGTTAACTGTTAGACACCACAAGAACAAAAAGGGAAAGGAAAAAAAAAAAAGTTGTCCAAGGAAAAATAGACCAACTATGTGAAATCATTATGGTGTGAATTGGTTAAAAACCTACTGACTTCACGTCACTCAAGTTTGCTAGGGCATAAAAAAGGCACATGACACTATAAACCCTATAAAAGGACGTGAAATGTGTTAAAATGATGATTGAACTACAGCTGTAAAGCTGGGAATTGGTACAAGCAGGTAACGTCCAATGGCATTGTGTAGGCAGGCTTTCAAAAATCTAACAAAACGTTCCTCAGGTTTATTCCAAACACGCACGCTGTCATGCAAAACTGGTATGAAGCTATTTGAGGCAGTATACTAAAGTCCAGTACGCTAAAGTCATTTCTACCAATTATTTAGTAGTTCAACACCAATTATAGAGAATGAAAAATATATAATTTTAAGTAAACCAAGCATCAAGAACTACCGTTCCAGAAACATGTGAAAAACAGATCAGAAACAACTCAAACTTACATAGTTTTGCGGATTCCATACCCTTCATGTATAAATTTGATATTTTGACACGACATCTTCCTTTTTTAAATTAAAGGAGACAATCCACAACTTTGTGTTTATATATCCTTGCACTCTAAAATTATCTCTTTTCATAATCTCTTGATAGCAGATTTGCATTGAGGGAATCCATGTTTCTTTTTGAGCTTTCAGGTAGGACAAGAAAAAGCCAATTAACTGGCAGAAAGATGTTCCCTTTTTCAAGTGATATGTGATCTGTGTTTTAAAGCTCATTTCTTCATTGATTAGACTTTTTTATTAACCAAATGAAATTCCAACCGACCAATGATTAATACATGGCTCATCATCCAAATTTCGTCACTGAGATGCCTGATGATTTAGATAATATTTGTGATTCTTATTTAAGGCTCTTCAGACAGCCTCCACAGCTGAATGAAATCCTAAAAGGAAGTGACACAGGGACACAGTTCAAAGCAGTAATGCAATAAAGTATCGGATAATGGTACGAGCACCATTCTACCTTCTGCTTATCTGTAAGGTGCAGCACATAATATAGTCAAGCTGAGGAACAAGCAAAGAGATGGCTCAACAGAATTATAATTATGAGCCACAAACTAAACCAAGTGATTACAGTCAAACCCAACAATGTGAGCTAACAGAATCACAATGCACACAATTTTGGGAAACAATGATCACTTGATTTGATAAAGCTAATTTCTGAAGCATGTCAACAAGCCCACATCAGCTCTAAAGCAACCAGTAAAGACAGCAGTATGAGTTAATAATAAGGCGGCAAAAGGTATAGCCACAATTGCTTAAGCAGCAAATTAATGGCCATTTGCCTTTATCTGGTCACTTCAGGGATTTGTGGCCATGTTCAGAAAACTATATCTTTCAGTATCTTTTTCAATAACAAAGCTGAGAATTTAATACCTATGGGCTATCGGCCTGTTGTCCAGTGATATTTCCATAAGGTCCAGAGGCAGCACAGCAAGGAATGTACACTAACAGAATATGAAATGTTAAAACAATATCAAACACTTGCCGATTCTTTGACACAAGAAACTCTGTAAACAAGAAAGAAGCAACTCTGTAAACAAGAAAGCCAGCCGAAGCATCAGGCTGACTGAGCTCAATGATTTTGAGCTCTCAGCTACTTGAAGGCAACCAAGAAGCAACTGGCGGTCAGCATAAGTGCCCCAGCAAACATTTTTAAGTAATCATGTGGAAAAGACAAACTTAAGATGGTAAGATGGTTCAGGGTTTTGTTAGCATAGATATTAGCTATGTATCTGATATCTGTGGTGCTGGTTTCCTTGATTTAAGTAAACAGTAGCTAGCTACTTAGTATAAAGAATACTTCACACAGAAGGGTGTAATGATTACTAGCGCTAGCTGCTTCTAGCTGGCAGCTGCCTTTTTCTAATCTCTCCTAGCAGCTACTGAGTGTAGTAGTTATAGTACACAGAACTTAGGAAGCACTTTTTTATGAAGTAATGTCCGCTATAGATATCTTATTGTTTACGCATAAAAATTGAAATTGAATTTTTTCTTACTGAAGATGGAATTGCTCTCTCTTTCTCCCTCTTACTTCCGCCCACCCAAAAAAGGAGAAAAATAAAATAAAATAAAAAACTTTTGGTTCACTGCATTTTCTCCGTTATTTAGCACTTGCCAAATTCCTCTCTCCTAGATGCATTCTCACGACCTTTCTATTTCCTTCTTGCTAAAATTCTCAGCAATCTCACGTTATATTCTCTGCTAAGCTTTTATTCCACCTCTTGCTATCATCCATTTCATCTCACTACCTTCTAGAAGACAGTCTTTACTACCAAATTTTCAAAGGTTGACTTGCATTAATAACATATCCAGGATCTAAAATTGTCCAAGTTTTCATGAATTAGCAACCCATAAAGCCAATGCAAATAGAGAATTTTGTAATGATAACGAGATTCAGGGCTGTAGCTAATTGCTCATCAATGAAGAAATTCACATTATTCTGCAAATTGAAGGCCAAGAAATCATCCACCTCTGAGAATCCAGAAGCAACTCCTGTGCAGTCACATAATGGACGTATGATATTCCTTATTACCTTAACCTTAGGGAATGAGCAGCTGTTTCTTTTTTGGCCTTGCAGCACCAATTAGTCCAATATATGGATGTTCTCCTCACTGAGAATCAAGTTTAACTCTGGACCGGATTCAGTCCAAAACCCCCAGTATCACTTTTACACAATACAGTTTCAAAACAAATGAAGCAGAGTATAGATTAACAGGGCTTTTCAGATTATCAATTTACCTTGGTAATTGAAGCAGACCAAATTTTTGGATCAGTATGGGAAAATTCCAAATTTCACAACCCAAGGGGATGACTTAGACATATTCTCCAGCATGCAGACCCTTCTTCAGTGTTAGTAATAGTTAACTCAAATTAAAATTTCAACAAATGTGACATCGGTTCTTAAAATGTTGAATAAAAGACTTATGCTGACACATCAACCTCTCCCCTCAAGTGTATATATTTTACTGCATCATCTCACATTTTCCATCTCCTAATTACATTTTCCCTCTACATATCGATGTTGATGTCTTCCCACCCAAACAAATGTATGCGCTACAAAAGCAGATAAATGAGCTCGCACATGGTCAAACTTAGACACAAGCACACAAATATGAGTCAATACAACCCAAAGACAATACGAAAGCCACAACCTAACATTGGGAGTGTCAGCCTAAATGAGTATGATAAAGTATTGGTATAAACTGCCACACTGGACCCAATCATATACGATAAAAATTCTAGGAAACGATGAGAATTTTCTGTTGCTGTTGCCATCAAGTATTATGGCTAGAAAATCAACAGTAACGGAAATTATGCCCCCATAAAAACACAGTAGATGCCAATTACATCATCAGCTATCCCTTTTTGCTCTTTTCTTTTTTCATCTTTTCTTTTTTCTAAAGTCCTATCACATCTTCATTCATCCACCCAGAGGTTCACAGTCATGCACTTCATCAAGATGTCATCTCAGAAAGCTTGAACAGAATTTTTTTCCTTTTTTGTAAAAGAGAAGGAGCTTCAACAATTTCAGCAAATCTAGTTTACAGTGTAGATACATACATGGTTCAAATATTATTAACTATATATAAGTTCGCTCAATTTATCTGCATATATCAATCTACTCTAATCATACTTGCATAATATGAATTCCCAAAGATGTTGCAACTTATATCTATCATATCTGATACTTATATCTACAAAAACTAAACAAGACCACATACTCCACAATTTTGAGCTACAAAACCTTTATGCTAGGAAAGAAGCATTGAGTTCTCCGTCAACCATTTTTCTTATCATGCTAAATACATACAAAATGTACAGGGAGAATATTTAACCATCAGATGCAACCCAAAAATATAAAAGCAATCAAAACCCACATACCAATAACGCCACGAAAACAAAAGTACCAAAGTGGTACTATGTTCCTTGTACCTGACAGAATTCTCTCCCAATTTCCCAAACAAAAGGAGCAAATCAAGTACATGTACATGCGGCAATGCTCAGATGCCCATCAATTAAATGGGCAAAAAAGTTGTGGTAACAGATGCAATAAGGAAAATCCATTACCGAAGGGTGCACATTCCCGGAGAACTGCGTGAACTGCGATACCCCCGCTGCCACTGCGGCGGAACCCGTATTCAGTTGCTGCTGATGCTCCAGAGCCCCTTGGGGTGGGTAATAGGAATTCTGCTGGGGCGGGATAGGGACCCCAGGAGGATGAATCGAAGTGGTCGGTTCCTTTGGTGGCTGGAACTGCGGCTGGGATTGCTGGGTATAAGAATCGGTGTTGGTGGGTTCATGGGAAGGAGGATAGTAATGATAGTTTTGATCATATTGGTGGGTGTAGGAGTAGTAGGATTGGGATGAGTAATCATAGGTGGGTTGGATTTGAGATGAATCATAGGCTTCTTGTTGTTGTTGTGCTTGTGGTTGTTCCTGGTATTGGTGGTAGTCATAAGAAGAGTAATCCATCGCTTTTCGTAGCGGTTGTAGAACTCCTGCGTTAAACGAAATATGGGTTCGGGGAATTTGCAGGCTATATTGATATGGCGAGAGAAGGAAGATACTGCAAACGAGAGAAACGAAGACGGATCGCAGGATCTTGCTGGGAAAGTGAATTCAGCGATTGTGTTTTTGCAGAAATTGCAAAAAGTGCCCCCCACCCCTCGATTATTACATATGAAGTGGGTGTTATCCTCTCCTTTGGTCCACATCTCTTGATAATGGCTTGCCTTCAATTCGAACAGTAGGGAAACTATTATAAAACCACAAATCCAACGCCAAAAATTGAAAAGGAAGCTTCGGTTTGCTAATTACGACAACATTATTTGGACATCGTGTCTTCCAAGATTTGAGTTCTATGATCTGTTATGGAGGAGGACATGGACAATTGACCAGAACTAGGCTCTGAAAATTGCTCTTTTGTAGCTCGGCATTGGACTTCACCATAGTGATGTACGAAAAAAGAAACGACGGACCTCTTAGTGAATTCATCATGTCCCCTAAAAGCAATACAGAAGAACTGTACCTTCCTTTCACTTATGGTTTGCAACATCCGATAATGACCATGCCAGGCAAATTTTGTTTATTTACCTTTTGACGATTTTTGGTAGGCATGTTTAGCCTTGATAGAAGAAAAGGAGACCACGCTCACTCGACGTGGCGAGTGCACTCAAACACGTCAATAAATGGTCCACTTCAAGTCCCACACCACGCCCTACAAGTTGTAAGGGCAACAGGCTTCTAAACAATGGTAAGAGGACAGCAGCAGAAACATTGAACACTACTTTATTGATGTGAGATGTATACCATTGTCCAGTGTAGGTAAGAGATTTCATGGACAAATCTGAATTCCGCCCAAACTCTCATCCTCCATCTCCAATCTTTAGAGCAAGATGGAGGGGGCATGCTTTGTCAGGAGAGAGTGGGGAAAAAAAAAAAAAATGGTCTTGTAATCAGTCGTTACACCTCAGAGTTCAACTTCATGAAGATCATCCCCAGAGCTATTTCGGTTTGAGGAAAACCTCATTGATGAAGAATCATCAGGTCTGTACAAAGATGGACAAAGATGGTCAAAGACCTAGTGCTTCTCTTGGAGGTTTCGTTTCTTTCATGCTTGAAGGATTACTTGCATCACTGAGGTTTCCACTCCATGATGCCACACGCCGTGAGGGAGGGTCCATAGGTCCTGTTCTCCTCTGTACGATATTATCCATGCTAGGAAAACGTTGTAGACTCGATGATGAAGTTGGCATCCTTTGCGAAGAGAATGAATCCTCGGTATGTGTAGGGGGATTGTCGTTGACCACAGCAGCCTCTTGAATGCTTTCTGCTGGTTTTTGTGCTATCTCTTCACCAGAAGCTACTGGAGCGGGGATGAAAAAATTGGGAGTGGAACCACCCTTTGGTTTAACAGCCGCAATAGCAGGTGACTGAAACAAGGTTGATGCGGTCCCACCTCCCTTGTTGAATGTGTCAACATACCTGAAGATATTGTCAGTAAGTATACAGACATAGTCAGAAACACTCTCAAATGCTTTATATGTTCCTAGTGTTCACTCAATTACAATCACGTTGAGGGGACAGAAACTTGCATACACACACACAAAGATAAGCAAATGGGGAGAAAGACGTAGAAAAGAAGTTTCTGAAAGGCTATGTTTCATAGCATAAAGCTTAAACAATTGTCTAAAAGTTTATCTATTTCCTACCGTTCACTCTATTAAAATCATTTTAAGAGGGGAGAAAAAGTTAACATCACAGCACCAAAACACGCAACACAAACAAATCAAGAAGACCAAGCAAACGAGTTTCTCCAGAGGTAAACAAGCAAACAAACCTTGAGTGAACACCTATCCGCCCTCGTGCAGAAAACTGGTTCGAACTTGGGGGAATGGGTGGGATCCCTGGACTCCGTTCAGAAGTAAATGGGCTTTTAGTTTCTTGCCCAGACTCAGGTCCACTTCCTTTTGCATCTTTCGTGTTGTAAGGTTGCATTCCATTCTGAAAAGCAGCAGCTGTTGGTGGCGGTGGTAACGCTTCATCCTCAGCTGGAGGTGCAACACCTTCCTCAACCCATCGCTTAAGCTTCTCATCATAATAGAATCTATTCTTCTCGCCTAATTTAGCCTTCAGAACAATATTGCAAGATATAAATTGTCAGGTAGAGCAATCAGAAATCATCAGGTAGAATCTATTCTTCTCACGTACCTGCCGGTTTGCTCTTGGTCTTAAGACTAAGCCCACTGTCTTTTGGAATAGCTGAGAGCCAAACCGACCAAAACGAGATGAGCCACCTGATGATGGTGCCTTCTGTTGCACATTAGACGAGCTTGTTTCGTTGGATGGATCAGCCTAATTGAACAAAAACAATAGAGTATAATGTCGTTCTCCTTATATTAAGGGATCAACCTCATTTAAGAGAACTTTCCTTTCTTTGCCCCATCCCCAAGAAAACATAAAAAGCAACCAAAAGGAAATAAACACAGTTCTTTTGCAATACTCATTAATACATAACCTCATATCACTTCAAAGGAGAGCCTCCAAAAAGACAAAGTCTTGTCACTTAACATTGTGACAGCAAATATGTTGTTTTGTCAATTCAAATTGTTTTCCATTTTTCTTCTTTTTTGTCTTTTTTTCTTGTCCAAATAAACATCAAGTCAACAGCATAAACAAAGGTAACACAATAGTACAAGTGAATTGATAGAGACAGTTGAAGTGATCCTCACTTATCCTTCCTAAGTCTAAACAACCCTTCTTTGATAACTACGAGAAGGACAAGAGAAGCACTGAAATGAAAGTATAAGTTCGACACACTAACTCAGAAAAAAGTTAGTACTAAAGTACAAGTGAATTGATACAAAGACTCGCACTGATCCTCTTTTAAGTCTGATCTCTAAACAAACCCTTCATATTTGATCACTAACTGAAGGACAAGAAAAGCAGTGAAATGAAAGTATGAGCTTGACACAGAACAGGACTGTCAGACAATAAGCCCCAATTTGTTGTAATTAAGGTTTCAGCAACTGGCTGCAGTGTTCATCATTAAAGAAAAAGTGAGAGAAAGGGGATATGGGCTTCCTATGATTCATCTCAGTGAGTGTGGAATTTTTCCAACTAAAGCGTGAGAGAAAGAAAGGGGATGATGGGCTTCCTATGATTCATCTCTGTGAGTGGATTTTTCGCAGTTTAAGCCTCTTGTTGCATCTCTTCTAGTGTTCCCCACATCAGATACACTCACTCCCATCCAAATGTAATACATGTGTAGCACAGATTCTCGATGGATTTTGAATATCCATCTCAGTAGGTCTTATAACAAACTTTATTTCTGCTATTATTTATTATTCGCTGAATGTGAACTGCCACTTTACATTCTGAGCGAAACAAGATAGGTTAATTATCACTTTCAGATTCTTGTATAAAATTAACAAAAAGGAAAATATATGTAGTCACCCGTGACACAACCACTAGCTTCGCCAATGACATCATAAAATTTCTTCTTAAGCCTCAAGTATCTCCACATACAACATCCCTGTCCCATACCCATGTTTACTAGCTACTTAGTCACTCATTACCTTAATTCCATTTTATTTATCTCAAGCCTAAGTAGAAACAACAATAAACAATTGCAACATGAGATTCCAAGGGATGGCAACGCGCAATACCCTTTATTCTTTCAGAGAGGCACAGCAATCCCATAACGATAGAGGAGATGGAACTAGTTGTGAACTCCCACCATTTCAGCAATGGAACTGTGATACATTTCCTACCCAGCCATTCCATTTATAACTTCTAGTAACCTTTATCATGATATCGAGGACAAGAACACTGTGTAAGGTGTGTAAGATGTGTAAGATGTGCAAGATGCAGATTAACAGTGAAAGCTGTCAAGCTCAGACCACTCTCCAAATGAATTTTCAATGTAAAGAACTCAGGAAAATAAAATCAAATTACCCGAACACTAATTATCAGTCTCAATCAGACAATCAACCTCTCTATCTGAGATGACCTTGTTTGCAACAAAAAGGAAAGCTGCAATTCTCATATTTTGTGTTTCTCGGCAGAAACAAAAGACATTATAAAGCTACTCTTATATTAAGCCGCTTTCCCTCTATTGCTTAGCCCATGTTCTAATGCAACATAAGGGAATGTGGTTACAAGACATATATATATATATACAGATGTACATACATGGCACCACTTACCCATTTATAACATAGGATTTTTACTTCTGCAAACAAGACTGGAGAACACTCCCTGGAGATAAGTAATTGACAGAAAAGAGCAGTAGCTAGCAAAACGTGGTATTTTTACCTTTCTCGGCATGCTACCAAAGGCTGGCTCTGAGATGCTTCTGTTAGGCATTTTGTTCTCACTAGTCCAGGCTGGCTCTGAGATGCTTCCGTTAGGTATGTTGTTCTCGCCAGTCCAATTGCCTATGGTTTCCACCGAAGCTGAAGGCACTAATGAAGACATCACCATTGTTGATTGACTGTTAGATACTTTCAGGGCTCCTGGTTGATGAGCATGCTCATTATGTTGGGCACTGTTATTTGACGTTGAAGGTATAGGTGGAGGTAGACCCCCAATACGACGAGGAGCAGTACTATCAAATAAGGTAAACAATTTATCAACCAGTTTGGTAGGAGCCGAATTTGTCGCATAACCACCCTGGAAATGATATTCAGCAGTCAAAGATCCAGCTTAATTGAGGAAGAGACAAATCTCAGTGAGATACCTGCTGGTGGATTCTGATCCGCTCCTCAAGGGACAAAACTAATTGTCTCCACATATCCACTTCTGGTGCTCTACCAGTCTTTAGTGACTTCAGAATAGCTTGGCAGTACCTAAGGCAATATATTATGTGAAAGGTCCAAAGGTGAATTTCCAGAAACCAATGTTCAGTATTTATTTGTGTAGAAGACAAAAACATTCATTCAAACTAAAAGCAATAATACATACTTTAGAGCATCTGAAACTTTTCCAACTTCAGAAAGCATGTAGGCATATATAAGCTTATATGGCTGAAAAGGTAGGAGGAGAAATTGAGAATTACCAAGCACCTTTGAGTATTCGTACAACTCAGTCCTCTGCCCAAATATTCAGAAAGCTCGTTTATTGAATTATTCAGAAAAGTGGATGACAGAAAAATTGAGTGCAAAACTTATTTCCAAAAACTATGTAGTGATGACCATAATCCACAACATAAGCTGCAGGTGAAAATATTGGAATTCAAACTTTTACAAGCAGAATACATGCTGACAGAAAGAATCAAAGTCAAGCATTTGTATACAATCAAAACCTGCATTAGCATTGGATATTTCTAGTCTAAAGTAACTGTATGAGACAAAGGATGATGACAAAAAACCTGAATAGCCTCAGGACTAGCATATGTACGTGGACATTTCCAATGATCTGCACCAATAAGACAGAGCCTTGCACCATCTGAATATGGTTCAAAGTTGGCTTCAGCGACTAAATAGCAAATGTGTGCAGCAGCAATCTGTAATTGCTTAACAGTCAGGATGACACAGACAACACAAAATCTACAAGGAGAAGCACTAAAAGAGAAGGCTGAGAACAAAAAAGGCTACATACCTCCCCTTGCTCCTTCCATAAGCAATCTCCAAGATGAATGATGACAAGTTCATCATCTTTTGTTCTGTTTGCAGCTATAATGGCTAAATTTTCTTCCCATTCATCTAGCATGCAGTTAGCCTCAATCTGTAAGTACATGAAATAAGATAATTAAACTAGCTTAAGCACAGAAAAAAAAGAAAAAGAAAAAAGGAATGTTGAAGGAATCTTAAAATATATAGATCAAAACTCAAACACGCAAATAGAGGTTTTTGTTTCCATTAAACTCTTGGGGTTAGGAATAAAATTAAACAGAGAAATCAATTCCGGTACCAAACTACTTTGTCACCCAGTGGCAAGATATTAGAGGTTTAGCATTTTATTTTTCTTTCCTTTACCTAAGCAATACATTGATTAAATACCTGGTCCATACAAGAACCAGATCGTGCTTAATTGCCTAATTTCTAACAGTGAAAAAGAAAACGAAAAAAAAAAAAAATAGCCCAGGCGAGTTGGGGAGGGAGCCAAAAGGAAGTTAGTAACCCCATCCCTGCATTTGGAAGACTTCTACAACAAAAGCATAGTTTAACACATTCCTATACACCGCTAAGAATAGACAGAAAAGCCAAGCAATGGATCCAAGGTCCACATCCATTGGCACCCCATCACTGCCTAAAACATGAACCTCATTGCTTCTCCACATACATATAAAATTAGAATTCACCAGTCATTATTTAGAATCAGCACCGATATATCAACTTTTCTCATTCAATAGAACAAATCGCTACTCATCTCTGCAGCTTGTTTCTTCATTCTCCATAGAACGCAATATTATTGCCTCTTGTCAGTACACATCTAACGAACATAGTTTTGAGACAAGTTTTCTCTTTTCTAATAAAGTTCTTTTTCAATTGGATTGTTTTGCAGATTTCCAAGGATTTGGTTGAACCAGTCCTAATTCATAAAGGGACATATCAACATGATTTTACTTAAATTTTCTCAATTCCTAAAACGATATCAGTTTCTAGATTCCATATACTACTTTCTCATCTCTTATATTGGTCAGATGTGACAAAACTAGCACGAGAAATATATGAAGAGAAAACAAGAATTTTCCAAAGAAGTTTTCCTTTCTTTTTTTTTTTTTTCCCCTAACAAGTGATGATAATTTCCAAAAACAAAAGAAGCAAAGAGTAGGCAGTCCAAGAGAACGGAAACAACGGAAAATATTTAAAAAGGCAGAGAGAAAAGAAAAAAGAGAGGTCCAGTTATAAATGGCAAGCAAAAGCTAGTTCTATTGCTCAAGCTATGGATATTTCAGAAAACGTAAACCTCTCTGGGCACTTTTCTTAGCTAGTAAGTTATAAATTGATCATCTCTAGACTTGATGGAATAAGTTGTAAAAGTGGCCCATGTAGTTTATTGTGAGATCTTTTTTATTTTGCTTTGTTAGTTTCAACTTAATTTAGTAGTTCCTTTGTTATCACGCTTCTAACAGCTGTTTTCTTCTTCTTTGATCACTTTAATTCAAGAACCTTAAAAGAAAAAAGAAAAAAAAAAGATAACTCGATTCCTAGTTCAGCATCATTAAAGATATGAAGATCTATTTCTTTCTTTTCACACTCATACAATCCCACGATTAAGAGAAACAAAACTATGGTGTTGCACTCCTAAGAGTCATGTAGTAGACTTGATAAGAGAGACCACCAGAGTTACTCCTCCCCACCCCACCCTCAAAAAGAACCAAGAAGAAAAGGCAAAGGAGAAGAGAAAGCCCAACAAAGATATCTAGCAATGTAAGAAAGTAACCACAAAATAGCAAATTACTTTAGTTTGTTCCTGAAGAGTGAAAATGCAATTTTCCTTTCATAATTGAGTTTCTGTATTACCGTGGCAGGCTGTTGATATGTACCCGCAGAACCAGGTAAGCTGCTACCAATATTGGCCCTAGAAAACACATCTGCAGGCTGCCCAGCAGCAAGCAGGCACAAAGTTCGCAACGGCGATCCTGCTTTGAACTGGTTAAGTGCCATTTTCTTCACAGTCTCAGCATAAAACTGCCAGCATTTCAAAATAAAAAAAGCATTTTTCAGCATAAAGTACACTACGGACACTTCTGGTAACTTGAATCTTCCATCCATGACTCCCAACAGGTGAAGGAGACTGGTGAAAAAAGCTAAGAACCTGATCACCAAGCTGAGAAGCAAGCACAAGTGCCGGTCCCCACAAATGACCTTGTTGTGCACATTGCAGAGCCTCTTTCTTCCGACCTGAGACAAGAAGACTCTGAACCTCAAAAGCAGTAGCCTAGAGCAGATTGGTTCAAGACATGTTAGTGTAATTCTACTCCTAAAAGCTATCACCTACATAAAACAAGGCGAAAATGAAAAAGTGGGAAAAAAATCTGGACACCTCAATCTGTGCCTCAGAAGGTGAGTTTTGCAAGCAGCACGCAACTGCACCATATTCTCTTTTACTTTTGGTGGAGGCAAAGAGCTTAGCAACAGCTGACTCAGGAGACTCGCTTTCCTAATTCAATTTTAAAAGAACCAGAAAAAATAATTGCCAGTAATCAAATCAATGAGAAACAGTTGAAAATTTGATTTCTTGCAGGAAAAATTAATGGGCTTCAACTTACAGTCTATCAGATACATCATCTAACTAAAAGCAATGATATAGCATGAATTGAGTATCAGAACAAAGCCACACAATCTAAGACTCAAAAGAATAACATATGCAAAATCTGAATGTTGATATTCCTTCAACTATTAACAGCAAGCAGCAGGTGGATAAGAAAAAACAAAAAGTACGAAATGTTATTTTAAGTTCCTATAAAATTTACATCCTCCCTTCTCGTTAGCCACTTTGTGGATGAGGCCATTTAAAAAGTAGGATCAATCAACATAATAGACAGAGAGCATTTAATTTTAGAAATTCTTGAAATACCCATGTATGGCCCTGTTCATAAAAATAACTTGTTTCACAATTCGCACAGAGCAAATTTTTCATCATTCCAGACAGGCTGCATATAGATGGGATTAAACAGGAAAAATAGATTATAGATCTTACCATCAATACATGGTCAGTGCCAAAGGGTGATCGAAGTTTTCCATAATTCTTACACGCTATCTTTAGCAAAGAAAAGAGCAACCTTAAAGCTTCCCCTTTCTTGTAATCCATGTAGGGAGATTCAAAGCTAGTAATCTTTTCATCAATCCATTTGTTCAACTCCTTGTTTCCAGCACTTCTGCCAATCAATGGACCAGGAAAAGATTGGTGGCATAATGCATGGAAATAATCTCGAACATCCCACCCAAAGCTTGAATTATCATTTTGGTCTGTGAAAACCTCCATCAAGTTGAGAACATTAAAAGCACCTCCTACCAAGTCCTTGAAATTAAAAAAGAAAAAAAAATCAAAACCATTTATAGCAAGCAGAAAACAATGAATTGTGTGCTTATATAGCAGGAGGCAAACCAAAACAAAAATCCAAAACTGAAACCAGATGAAGCCAAGGCCTGACCTGGCTCCCATAGGAGTTAGTACTGAAGGAACTATTATTTTTCATAACTATAAGTTTTCCACCAAATCCAAAAGTAACTAGAGCATGTGGAGGACGTCCTGCAGATGACCTATATTCACTGGGAGCAGAAAGGAACTGATTCCCACTCTGGAGCGGCTGCTGTGAAAAGATTACTGGTTTCTGACTATCCAATTGAGCAGGTAAGAAATGCATATGTTGAGTTAGCTCCAAATTGGCTGGACTTTGATGCCGAGGCAAATTCTGATTAGGGACAAAGCTTGCTAGACTTTGATGCTGAGGCAAATTCTGATTAGGAACAAAGCTTTGAAACTCCAAAACTTTATTATCATCCTCAATATTCTGATTTGAATGTCCATATTGAGTGACCGGTAGCACTGGAATGAACTGTGATTGCTGATCCACAGAATCAGTTAAATGGCCAATGGAACTATAATTGTTTCCTAATTTTTGGTTTCCACTAAATGCGATTGCATTGTTCTTGACAACATTCTGAGTTTGCGAAATATTCATCATTTGCTGGTTATAAATGCTCACCGAGCCATCCCAGTTTCCAGCATGTTCTTGACTAAACAGACTCTCTGACCCATGATTCTCAACATTGTGGCTTAGATATTGCTGATTATTATCTATGCTTGTTGACTGATTTGAGGTTAAAATATCAGACTCAACACTGTGGCTCAGATACTGCTGATTATCATCTGTGCTTGTTAACTGATTTGAAGTTGAAACATCAGATTCCAACAACTTCCATTCATTAGCGATTGTGTCATAGTACCAACCAGGATACAGGGGATCAAAGACCATATGAGCTGGGTATTGCATATTTCCTGGTGATAGCTGATTCTGTTGAGACACACTGCCAGCTAGACAGCCCTCAGGCACAGTTTCAGCAACAGACTGTGACTGAGCAGTTTGCTGCTGATAATACGCACCCACTGCATGGTCTGAAAGAATCTCATCACTCAATGCACAAGCATTTGCAACCACATTAGTATTAGTGTTTGCATTTGCGTTTGCATTTGCATTTGCATCACTACCCTCTAACTGATACCATTGCCCAGTGTTCACGTCATACTTCCACCCTGGATAAAGATTTTCCCAATAATGACTACTACTCAAAACCTGACCACTTATGTTCTGCTCTGTACCCACCCCATGCTCTTGGCCTTCTTGATTCTCCCCATAACTCCACAACCCCGGCTCAGTAACTGGGTTTTCTGTAACACGATCCACCACATTAGATTCTGTCCCAAACTTGCCCATGTTTGCTACACTCGTAAATGGGCCTCCTGAGTTATCTCCCAATTCGCTGAAGAAGTCAGAGTATGACCCGCCAACACCAGCATCAACCTCAGAGCCAAATGAACTCCACTGAATTTCTTTCACGCCCATGCCTGAAGGCACGCTATCCTTACCCATTTTACTATCCAATGCACTTTCCTTCCCTATCCCCGCTTCGCTACACTCATTTTTATTAATAGGTGGTGATGAAATACTCTCTTTGTCAGTTACACAGCTAGACTCATTTACATTTCCGGGTATCAATGAGTTGCTCACTTCACTAACAATAGTATCCTCACTGTTATCCAATGATTCAGACACAATAAAATCATCCAGACCCACTTCACCGTCAACCGCAAAACCAACATTGTCACCAGCATCTACTCTGGCGGTACCCACTTCCGCAATGCTTAGTTTAGATAACGCTCTAGCCGCATCTACACCATCATTCTGCACAACATTAGCCCCGTATCCCGTATAGTCAATCTCATCATTAACCAATCTATCAAAAAAATCCTCGTCCGTTTGATCTTCCGCCTCGGACGGAGCAGACGCCATCCGCAACAAAAACCCTAACCCTCCAATAAGCCGGACAACAAGATTAAACGAAATCCACTCCCTATCTCTTCACAACGAAATTCATCACAAGCGGATTGACAAACTGGAGCTGAGAATTACTGAGTACGCCAAAATCATTAAAAACTTTGAAAACCGACCATCTAAAAGAAAATATGACAGACAAAAACAACATAAAATTAGGTTTCTAAATCATTTAAACAGAAGATCTAGGGTTTATACAACATCCGAAACTATATTTTGACTTTTTTGGCAATCAAAGTTTGACCGAAAAAAAAAAAAAACAGTGGGAACCTGAGATGAAAGGTTTTGACTTAGCCGTAGAATGCAAATGATGAGTAGAGAAACTGCTTAGCCGTCAGAGCAAGAGCGAGAGAATCAGAGAGGGAGACGGAGGCAGCGGGCAAATGAGACAAACCATGGATTTGGCACCAGTGGGAAACGACCGGAAGAGTGAGCACCGCACCCAGAGCGCTGCATGTTTTATGAATTTAAGCCACGTGCCAACGGTTTAAGACTTAATTAGCTGCACGTGAACGGGGTCCTTGTGTCAAAATATGGGTAGCTTCTTCTTAATGGGTAGGTTGGGGACTGAGATTGACACAGTTGACCTTTTCCCTTTTTTTATTTTTTTTATTTTGTTGATTTTCAGTAACGTATTTATTGTAATAGATTTCAGAAAAATTGCATTTTTAACCAATAAGATGTCTTCAAAGTAATAAAACACGAAAGAAAGTTGAAAGTTGAAAGTTGAAAGTTAGACCAAAAAAATTGAACCGATAGTCTTTGAAGCGGTTTGAAAGGATATTGACAGTGATAACAATAAGGGAATTGATTATATTAACATTGAATGGTAATTTGGATCGAATACTATTTGTGACGGATTTGAATTTTAACCCAAAAGATTAATTTTAATTGATAAAAGTAGTCAATTTTTTTACATGACTAAGATTATTATGTTTATGATGTAGAATGTATTAAAATACGATGCTTGATGTGAATTGTAAAATTCCGAAATTATTGAGTCTTTGATTGTGCCCAAAGTCACCCAGCCAGGGCGCATCTACCTAGGTGTCATGTATAGTTGTCAAAAAAAGAAAAAATTTCCCTTAACTCAAGTAATAATTAGGTCAAATTCTTGATCGACGAGTTCATTCATTTAAAGGTATCCTTGAGAGTCCACCTATCAAGGCTTTGAATCCCTTAGCCTTCTTTGTGTGTACTAGTGAAAAAAAAAAAAAAAAATCATTATGTTTGCGAGTGGGCCTTAGATATGTCACTTAAATAGGAGGCGCATGGAGGTAAACAAGCGGTAAAGACACCGACAAGAGGAATTCACAGATGAGCGTGGTTCTCTCACTATCACTCGATCAGATACTCTGTTGCGCGAACTTGCAGATGGAACTCAGAACAGAGCAAGCAGCGCACTCGCTCTACGTTCCTGACTGGCGCATGGATTCAGCCGAGGCAGCAACCAGACTGCGCCATCTGAGCTCCAACTTGGTTGGATCTATCTCAGCCCCCCACATCAGCCTTTACCAGCTTCCAACGTGGTCTGACAAAAGACATCCCTCATGCGTCTCACAGTGAGACTAACCTCACTGATAAAGCAGGCATAATCCAGTCATTCTTTAATGACCGGGATTCGCAATGAGCGTTTGAAAGTTCGTCCACCGACCCGTCTTACCTAAGGGACAGTACCTCAACCACCGCCCAAGTTGAAGAAGCCGGCAAGAATCCTCGAGAAGAGACTTCGTGGGACTACCTTGAAAGAAATGCCCTTTAGCTTTGAGAATATCTTGGACTACGTAATGTAATAGTTGTAGATGTAGCTCAATGCCCGACTTTTGTAATGTAAGTAAATGCTAAGCCCTACCTTAGTTGTTTGCATCCTCTTGTTCAACAAACCTCACACTTCTTTTCCCCATTTCCTCTTCCCTGTGCATTCACAAGGGGACGAACGCTTGTTTTTTGAGTTGTAAATTTGAAGTTTTGGTTGGGAAGAGAGTTAGATTTTACTTCAGAAAGCAATCGTATGCTAGCTTCTTTACTTTGAGATGGCATTAATCATGTATTGCTGATTGAAATTGGCCCAAAAAAGGAAGGAAAAGAAAGAGTCCCTTTAGTTGAAGACTTGTTCTTCCACGTTTTTATGCGTGTGTATATTCCACAACAATTACACCTATGTTTCGTTATCAGTTTTGATTTGTAAGATCATTAATTAAGCACATAACAAATTTTTTTTTTTTTTAAAGTTTGTTGGGGAATGATATGCAAGTTGTTGGAGCTTATGCGAAATCTTGGTTTATTTCTTGGAACTGGTGTTTCCAATTGATGATTTTCAACTGGTGGCTTCTATTATGTCACTTGATGCGCATCAACACCTCGTCCCTTCCTAAACAATTTCACTTTATCAGAAATTTCACCTTCTTTTTGGGCCTTATTAGACTAAACAGCTAATAATTAAATTTGGTGCTTTTAATCGGGCATTTGCAGCACCAATTGCTATCTAATACAAAAGGAATTATTAAAAGAATTGACGACTACATTTAAATTTTCGAAAACTCACACAAAATAAGGAACAAAATTTTCTTTTATTTAAAAATAATAATACAACGGATAATCAATGAACCAAATAAGATTCAATTCAAACTTTTATAAAAGTTACAATTTCTAGGTTTCTTTAGTAACCTTGTCTAAAAGTTAGAAAAAAAAAAAACAACAACAAATTGTAGAGTTTCTTAGATACCTCAAAGATCCACGACTAGGAACAACCTACTTGCCTTAATGACAATACACCAAAAAATCATTGACATATGAGTCTACCAAGTTAAGGGTTTAATACCCACTCCTCTTCTTTGTGCATACATGATTAAAAGAAAAAAAATAATATTATCATTCTCTTTCTATGTATATTTTTCAAACCAATTCCTCTCTAATATGACTAATTTTTCATTGAATGTGCAACATATAATAATAGATCAATTTAGCTACTTTCTTTAAACTCAAAATTGTCAACAAAATTACACAAGAACTTAATTTCAATTATGATTTATAAACATTATCTTCTGCAACAATCTCTACACATATTGTAATGATCATATTAATGATCTAATTCTATCATGGTCATTGGTCAAACTACTTTATAAGCTAAAGTTAGGGTCACAATCGATAAAAGTTATCAACTAAATTGACAAAATTACACAAGAACTTAATTCCAATTATGATATGTAAACATTATCTCCCAAGAATCTCTACACATATTGTAATGATTAGATTAATTGTCTAATTCTATCACGGTCATTGGTCAAATTGCTTTGTAAGGTAGAGTTAGGGTCACGGTTCTAAAGAAGAAAGAGTATGATGGGTTGTCTGCAACGGTCAAAATATTAAGAAAATAAAATAGAAGATGAGAATGATGGGGATAAGAGGGCTTGTATCACCATGACATCATGGTTGATGTCAGAGCTTAAATCTGGACCAACATCAACGTTACACTTAAAATATAATTAAATTAATTAAAATCTAACTAAATTAGATAAAATCCTAACTAAATATAAAATATTTACTTTTGTCCTAATAAGCCAAAGGATGGTGCATAACAAAGAGGATATAGAATATGGTAATAGAGAATGAGAAAATTATAAAAAGGACCTTCTTTCCACTCAATGTCCATAGTAGACAATCTCAACAATTCCTAATTTCATCACAAGCCTTTCAACCACTTCAAACAACACTTCTTTTTCTTGATTTCTTGAAGACACAAGGAAAACAGAAATAAAGAAAAAAAGATCCTATTTTTATTTAAAAGAGCTCAATAAAAATTTAATGAATTTTATGGATTAAATAAAATTCAGTCCTAATATTTTTTTGAGACTATTAAAATCCTACTTCCAGGCTTACTAGAAGTCCCTGAAACAAGTAATGAATCAAATTGTAAAATTTCTTGAAAAATGCACAAGAACGAAAATTTGAAGTTACAAAGAATTTTAGCCCTCGTGTAAACTTATATGGTAACTTATTCTACATCGTTTACTCCTTCAAGAAGAGTTTAATCTCACAAAAAAGAAGAAGAAGAAAATGTTGGAATATACAGTGAAATAATCAAATTTGGCAGTTCCTATCCTCTTCAATTTATTTCATCAATTTCCTTCAGGAAAGAGCCCATGAGTTGACGATATCTCTATGCCTGAATGTGGAATATGGTTTCTCGCACAAGGCCTTTTCTGCAGACTGGTACAAAGCCACAAGCCCGAAAGAGACAGCAAGAATCTGAAGATAGATCAGGCCTTGGGAGGCCCAAGTGATTTATATATAGCTTTTAGTACTATCTCTAACTTTTCTTTTGGGTGCCTCAAAAGATCCCAGAAGGTGCTATGAAATTGCAAATCATTTGATTAGATGGCCTAAAGCATGCCTCAAAAGTGACCAGTCGCCGTATTTGGTGCGCAATGCTACACAACAACCACACATACCTTCGGAGAAAGCGACCCTCTACAGCACTTGTGAGTCAATGGCCAACTTCCAAATTCACTGGGACACAAGTAAAACACTCCAAGCAGGAACCCAGGAAATTTCTTCGTGGAAATACTGTGATCCCACAAGTTGTGATACATATGTCATATGTTGGAGCAGAATTTCAGAATACAATCATGGACGGCAATACACAAGTTGTTTCTTGCTTTCAACAACTAAACTACTTTGGTTTGGGTTCCTGAAGCAAGGACATTCTTGCCCCAAGATTTCTTCGCAAAACGTCAAGATCAACATAGTGGCTTCGGTAAGTTACATAATGGGATACACCAATGGGGAAGTAGCCATGGAGGATTAGTGCTCACACGGTGGGATGGTGCTCCTTCGATGTTGCCGCCCCCCATGTTGGTCAGAGGAAGACAAGACAACTGTTCTGGCACTAAGCATTTTCTGGTTGAACAAAACCCGGTTGACCAGCAACATGTAATTACTGTTGATCTTTCACTAGTCTATGACTTAAACGTTGCACTACAGCTTGAGGGTAACATTTCTCTGTCACTCATAATGGTTGTTGGCACTTGGTGCACGGTGGGTTTGACTTGTATGTTACACCCTATGACGGAGAAAAGTATACAAAGAAAAGAATGTTTCTTTTTTGTTTCGTCAACTTAATCTCAATTATTAGCTTGCGGCTAAGTGGGTGATACCACTTGTTCGCAGTTAATGAGATGCTTCAACATCTGGTTTGGTGGGATGGCAGTACGCAGCAGGCATTGTGTAATTGGTTAACCATATACCAAACCCAGGTGAGGGCATCTATCTCTAAGCTGCTGAAGCTATTCTAAAAGGAGCAAGTTGGGTAGTGCCGAGCCACTAAACCAGGGGGGGTCCTTTCGAAAAAAAGCAAGTTGCTTGCCTAACTTGAAGGGCCATTTCGATAATGAAGACCCGGCTACTGAATTCAAGATGTTGTTCATCTAAACGCCCAAACGTGCCCGCTATGTATATAAGAAAAATAACATCGTTGACCTAAAAGTTTGGGGTATACCATGGTCTTCAATTTCAAAACAATTCTACTACACTCTTCAACTGTAACCATAGTGGACATGGTTCATTTCGAATTCCCATATTGATATTGAAGGCAAAGAATTTCTCTCTTAGAAAATTTGCCTATGATAAAGAATAGGAAATCACTATCAAGGGCATGAAAAGTATTGTCAGTTGAAAGAGTTTCTTGAATTTTCACAACAGCCGACAAGTATGAAACCTTAAAACAATGAGAGTGAAAAATTAGGATTACAGCAAAGTTTTTGTTTTGAACCCAATGAATAGGACAAGATTAGCCGCAAGGGATCATCTTTCAATGAAATTTCTTCACGGAATCATTTGGAGAAAGAAGTCAAATGTTGAATCGATTTCAAGGGGCACGAAACTACTCGGGAATTCTTGTCGACAGATGACCCGAAAACGAGAGAACACAGGGAAAGAACAGTCGAGGATACACCGCGTCACTGCACGAGAGAGAAAGAGACATTTTTGTAGCCTTGCGTTTTGTTCAAGGAGAAGAATGGTGTACCTTGCTTTCTCCATTCGATTAAAAAACACTACAATCATTTTAATGATGCCAAAGATGAAGAAACTTCATAGGCTTTGCTTATAGTGGAAAAACTTCCACAGTTAGTCCTGACAGGACCTTATCCCCGTCAATTACATGTGGATATTGATTTCATATCTTCAATCACTAGAAAGAAAGTTCAAAGCTAGAGACTCCTCGATCCTCTAAATACCCTTCTGCCAGCAAGCATCGAACCAATAATTTCATCTGCTAAAACAATAATCTTTATCCAGTCAAGCGCAATCTGTGGAGCATGAAATCGGTTTTGGTGTGTCGACCACGCTGCGACTTGGGAGTGCTTTTCATTTTTCAAATATGACCTTTGGAATATTCACAGAGCAGACAAAGTCAAGCATATGCCTTAACCCTCTTGTACTTCAGAAGACTCCCATTCGTCTCCCCAGTTAGTGATTATACTTTCGGACAACAGAAAATTCAGAAGGAAGATTAAGCAGACTTGGAAATTCATGCATACCTAAGTTTATCCAAACGAAGCCAGAAACTTTCGTGGCCTAAGGCCTAACTAAAGTCCCACAAAGCATAATTAAGTTGAAAAATTTGACTTTGTAGAATCCAATCAACAACCCAGCAGACCAAGGGCTTTGTTAAAGACCTTTAACAGTAATGAAGTTACCGTTTGTGTTTCATTGCGAGTGCTTTTGTGCTGCACGCCCTCCACATGGTGGAGCTTCAGTCAGTTGATGGACATTTGATGGAACCGGAGGTGACTTTGTAAGCGAGTAAAGGACAAAGAAGAGTAGGGAAGTCTTAAAGCATCTTTGCAATGGGGGTGGAGGATCACATGTGAGACACAAAACCTACTTGGCAGTGTGAGGCTTTTGAGTGTGTATGACTTGGGAGAAGGGGCATGGAATCATGGTGTTTGTAGCGTGAACCAATGGCAATGCCTACACATCGCCTAAAAAGGAAACCATATGGCAATAAAATAGTTAGCAAAGAAGGCTCAAAAGGAAGGAAAGGAAACAAAAATGTGAGGAAGAATGCAAGCGACGGAAAAGGTAGGATAAGCTGTCTTCAATGCCAAATGGGTTGGGGGGCCATTTTACGGTTAAGTCACAAGTAAAGCATTGAAACTCTAACGCGTTGATTGCTTTGTGAGATAAAAGTGCTCAACAAAAAGAAAATGGGGGGTTTTGTATTCCGATTCCTGTGGGGAGCTGAGCTGCCTTTGCTCTCGTTTTTGGTGGTTTTGGAGTGGTCACATGTTGGGTCATACATATCTGCCTCCGACGGCAAATAGGACTGATAATTAGCTGGTGCTTGTGAACCCCCCTCCTAAAAAAACAATAAACAAGATGAAGCCCTTAATGAACATTTTATAAAATGAGACTTCCAGTGGGATCTAGGGTTATGATCACAGGCCATTATAACTGCAAGTGAACCTGTTTGACTTTTCCTCGCTTTGCGGTGCCAAGTGTGGACAGCATCGATATATATTCCCAGATTTTGCATTAATTATATCAGCGTAGACGGAGTTTCTTCCCCTTTAGGGAATAGCTTTGAGACTGGGCACCGACGAAAGTGGTTTCCTTCGTTGTTCTGGAAAATAATGGGATCTTGGACCCTGTGACCTGCACAAGCCTATCTGACATTGCACTCACGCATAACAAGGCAAGAGATTAGTGCCAAGGTATAAGAACAGTGGTATCCTACTTAACCACCCACATGTCCCCGACGCCTGGGTTGCATAGACACTGAAATAAAGCAGAATATCAGGCTGCAGACTTGTTTACAAGACGTGGTTGTTGTCTCAGCTCTAGTTTTTCTTGATCAGCTATTTAATTTAGCTATATTGATGCCTAACCAGCTGGTAGTCAATGCTCTTTTTAGGGGTATCGTGAACATCAAGTAATCCACACTATTCGTTCATACAAGAGGGTAAACCCTTGTATTTATATTGCTACTTTCCCCATGGATCTGGTTTTGCTAACCCAAGTTCTTACTCTTCCACCAAAAAATTTAACTCATTGGCAAGGTGGGGATGATGACTGATTTCCAGTTTATTCTGGATCACTTTCTTTCCGGTCCTACTTTCTTTTTGGTGCAAAAATTTAGCTTGACTAAGCGAGACATGAAAAAGGCAAAGGAACAATGCACAGCAAAAAGGTCTTCAATAGTGCTGGAGTTTGGCAATTAAAGTTCGATGTGAAGGTCTTCCGACTGCATTACAGTTAGGAGCCAAATGATGGTCCTTTTATTTTTTTTCTTTTTATTTCAGAGGAACACTGAAGTTCAGTGTTGTTCGCTATCCAGAAGGAGATGGAACACCTACATGGAAATACAATATCAAGCAAGCATTGTGCGTTGTATCCTGACAATGACTTCTTGCACTCTCCAACCCAAGAAATTGATATCCCAAAAAGCGAAGTCACAAAATGAAGATCGCAGAGAATCGATCCGACTCTAATACTAGTCCTTCAACTTACGAAATCTTTGGGGTTAGTTCATCCAGTTGTGCAGTCCATGGTGAACTATAAAAGTTGCCTCCATGATTAGCTTGTTGATGCGAATCATTCAGTAGCTATGTCAAGAAGTTAAAGGAAAAAGAATGGTTTTCAACGACGGTAATGATAACGACGTAGTTTGCGTTGTTGGAACTTTGAAGATACGAATGGAAAAAGGATCAGATTGTTGACTAGGTTCTTTTCTGGGGCCTTTTGAAGTCGTAAGCCGAAAACCAAGGCTGTGGTTTTGTTGGTTTCTATCTTTTCATTCAAACCCCCCAATCCCCACCACTTGGAGTGTGAGAATATGGAGTGGCACTCACTCACTCACATAACCTTACCTTTTACCTTCTACAACGCCCCTTTTTTTTTGGTTCCTACCTTTTTTAATCTTCTGAATGGAACAAGAACCGCCCCACCGACTGATAAGGCCATCTCAGATCTCAAATACTCAACTACTGAGGCCAGCCTACCCAAGCTGTCCTTCCAATCGCATATTGCTATTATCCTACAGTTCTCTGCCTGAGTGGTCAGCATTAAAGATAAGCATCACGGAACGGATTATACACACTATTATTATAATCTTCTTCTTTGTTAGGATCGTTTTGGAACACCCACTCAAAGACTTCATCTTCAGACAGATGTTACTGCTTTTCCAAATAGAAAGTGAACAAAGGGTAGTACCACTGTTCTGAGAGGGGTCTCGTTTCAGTAAAAAAGATTCATCATTAAGGCAATATAGATCCGCATTATCCACAGAATATTAGTCTCATTTTTAACAAAACCCCAGATGAGATCATCTTCAACCCGCTGAGCTGAATATTATTGCCTTTTACATAAGCAAAATATAAAGAAATGGGTTTCATTGGTATGTGGCTTTTAAAAAATGTGTGGTTGTATGTTTCCCTAAACTCTCTTCAACAAGAAGAAACAAACAAAGAAATCTTTCGTTCTTATTGAACAGAGCAAGAAACTTCTTCCTACTTTTTGTGGGTCAAGAAATTAGATTCCTTTGGAAAAAAATATCTTACTAGTAGGAAAAAATAAGGAAGTAGCGGGACACGAAAACTAAAGAAAAAGTCATGGTAAGTGCCTTTGATTCTTCTTCCAGCTGAAGTCATGGTTGCGTACAAATGTCAAAAGAATGAGCAGGTCCTTCGATGAAGCAGGACAAGCATGACGGTCTGTTTGCATTCAGGTGAAGCTTGCAGAACAGGTGGCTGTAATTTTGGCAGTCCATTTTTCGATATAAAAAAGAATTTCGAAAGCAAGGACCTGGGGTGGTGTTATGGCTTTTGTCCTATACAAGCTTGCAAACAACTGAAAAATATAAATAAGAAAAAAAAAGGTCTTTACAATTGCAGCCTAGACAGTGACATGGGTACATAATATAATAAAATTAAATAAAACAGAATTTTTTTCTCTTTGTTGGGGGAAAAAAATGTCTGTAAGAAAGTTCGAAGCAGATATCAGAGTGACAAGCACCTTTTATGCTAACTCTACTTGGATAGCAACAGAGCATCATACTGGCCCTGCTCCTTAGAAAGGGATTTAGGTGATTCTTTTGCCATTTGAGCACCCAACTACCTTTTTCTTTTTGGTACAGTATCGTATGGTAAGGTCTCTGATTAAGGTTCCAGTTCTAGCTCTATCCAGCGTGAGTCTCAAATATTCACTAAAAAGTCACATTTTTCAGATTTTCCCGGATTTTGTGAGGGAAATTTTAAAGAAAACCAGATGCACCTTCCTTATAAGAGTCACTAAATGATTTTTTCAAAGCCTTGGGATTCAGTGCGGGTTATACAGATCTGCAAGTGAAGCTTTGGAAAGGTCTGAGATAGAAAGAGTACAAAAAGTGATGAGAGAGAAAAGAAGAAAAAAGCAAAATAATTAGAACAGTGGCAGGTGGGAGAGTTGGCCTGTTCTTCTTCATGAACTGTACAATGCAAGTAGCAAGAGCTACTAGAAGTTCATCAACCTCTTTTGAAAATATTGTTAGTAAAAAACGAAAGGTGGAAGAACAGTCAAGCTGAAACAGAGCTACTAACAAGAATACTGACTTCCTTTCTTCTACCTAAGTTCTCCGGCAGCCCAGTCAAAAAAACAGGTAAAAGCAAATGTTGCTTGAAAACGAAGCAAATTGTGAATAAACGTGTGGTTCCTCCATTAATGGATGCTCTGAATCAGTTGTTACAGAAACAGAACATAAATTCCCAGAAAAGAATTACAGTTAGAACGTAGAATAATGTTCTATTAATTTAGAGCCATCATATAACTAAAATTTGCATAACAACAACTTTGACATAATAGCAGATCCAAAGGACACCAAAGAAACAAAATTTTTACCTTGGGTCAACCTATTTGTGCGGTAAAACTCAGTGCTGAATTTCATTGCCTAATGGGGTTCACAAATTCTGCATCAGACACCGCCGAGAGCTCGATTTGGCTAATATCATCTTCTTCCGTTGGAGCTGGAAGATTAAGATCTATTAAAGCGTCGCCAAGCTTGGTGGAAATTTTAACAGAAGGAGGTGGGTGTGCTGAGCCTGTGACATGGGTTCTCTTGTGCCCACCCAGAGCTTGCCCAGATGCAAACACTCTCAAACAAACTGGGCACTCGTGAACCTTTTTCTCCCCCATAGCCGATGAAGTACCCGCATTTTCGAGCTCCAATTCGCGCTCGTGAACTGGACCAGAATTCACAACCTTGATCTTCTTATGGCTTGCTCTGTGCCCTCCTAGAGCTTGATAAGATCGAAATGTTTTGTTGCATGTGTCGCACTTGTACTTACCTCGCGAGCGAGTCTTGGACAACTTGAGCTGTTCCTCGGACTCATCGCTGTCCTCCAAGGATCTCTCTGCTTCCTCTTCTTGCTCTTCTTCTGCTTCTACTTCTACTTCCTCGTAGTTATGCTCTTGTTTCTTCCATTGGTCCCTTGAGAGCATCATGAGGCAAAAGGCAACATCTTCCTCTGTGGTTGTGTCGGAGATCGAACTCACTGGTTCAGGCTCAGCCCAAGACTCAGCCTTGTTGAACCTGAGCTTCTTCATCGCCTCTTCTTGTTCTTGAACTTTCAGCTGCTGATGAAGAAAGTGGAACTTTTGCTCCAATTTCCGAGTCCGCTTGGATCGTCGCCGAGTCGGGTTCTTGGACGACTCGGTCTCGCTCTCTCTGTCTTGAAGCACCACAGACCCAGCATCGACAGCGAAAGAGAACTCAGGATCTACCAACCGAATGCTTCTCTTTGGGTTCTCTCTCAGCCCGTAGTACACACCCTTTTCGTCCTCTCCTTCTTCCTCAGAAGAAGAGGACGAAGAAGATGACGATGAAGCTGTCTCGGTCTCACTGAGTTGGTCGTGTGGTGGTTGTGGTGGTGGTAGCGGCGGCGGAGGCGGTAGCGGCGAGTCTTCTGTCTTCCCAGGAATCGGAAGATTCATCATGTGAGACCTCATGTGACCCCCCAAAGCTCTGCCATTGGAGAAGCTCCTGGAGCATAGCTTACACTTGTGCTTCTCCATCACACACGAAAGAACCCAGAAATCAGAGCAAAGAACAGAGCAAAAACAGAGAGCTACACGCCTATTTGTCTCTCTGCAAAGCTTGTGAAGCCCTCTGGCATTATCTTTCCTTTCCTTGTATGTGTCAAGAGAGAGAGAATGGAGGAAACGGAGAGAAAAAGGAGTAGGTGACAAGCGTTCCTCCACCTAGTGATATATACAAAGCTACAAATTTATTTTCATTTCTATATTTTGAATACCATCACCTAAAATTGGGATTTCTTTTTTATTAGGGACTAATCTTCCTCATAAAACGGCAAAAACAATAAATTTAATAATCCAATTAAATCTCACGCGTATGCATGAAGGAACAAATAGCGACATGTAACATGCGAGCCTTGCCCGTTTTTCTTAGATTTATTTCCTTCTTTTATTTTCACATCCTTCCGAATTTCCCTAATTACCCCCACCCCAAGCCTCGAGGATACCGTAAGTTCTGCAAATAGAGTTAAGGGTATTTATGGAAGTCCGGAATCTATTGCTGGTTTGCTTGTACGAGTCAAAGAAACTGCTGGGTTTGTTGTAACGACGAAGCAGAATGAAAACCCCACCCGATTCCACTGACCTTGCTGTGAGCTTGGGAATGACAACTGACGACGAGCTGGCCAATGATAGGCGAGCACATCACCCCGCGTGCTCCACTTGGCAGCACCGCAGCAAGGACAGAGAAACAGTACCCTTGATACGGTTGCTAAAAAATTCACCCAAATAAAGACTGAATCGGTTTTGTTTATTCGTGGATTCTGTTACCTTAATTCGGTGATGTTAGGGCCAACTGTCAGTGTTGGTAGCTTTAGCATGCCGGCCGGCCGGCCCTGCATTGCACTGCCCTTTATCTATCTATGTGTTTCTGTGTATTTTTTTTTTTAAAATGAGGAGAAAAAAGAAAAAGAAAAAGAAAAAGAATTATAGTATCTTCTTCTTGTCACCGGTGAAACTGCTTTATTTGGGGCCTTCAAATTTGGATCTTTGGTTGAAATTTCCAAGGGAAACGAAGGGTGGGAAATGAGTAGGAAACTGACCTCCCTTTGAGGATGGAGTTTTCTAAGGGGCAGTAAATGCCGTTTTGTTAGGGGCTGGTAGACCCGGTCCTCCTCCTACCCATTTGATTCTAACAAGCTTGGTCCATCTTGTTTAATAAAAGTATGCCTTCCCTCATTAACCACTAACAACTACATCTTCTTCTCTTTCCCGTGCTTCCTCTTCTTTTCCTTCCCCCCCCTGTCAAAATCTTCGGAATATCAACGCAGCTTGCATAATTGGACTCTTCCCATAACGTGGGATCAATAATGGTCACCATATTGTGCTTCTTTTTTAGGCTAACTACAAAAGCATAAAGAGCTTTTCCCATTCTTTGCTTACTTCTTTCCTTTCTGAATTAGTTTTGTAAATTCCCAGTAAGGTGTTGGGAAGGTAGATTTCTAGATGCCCTTGACAACTAGCCTTGGAAATAAATATGAAATGGTGTGTCTATATTGGAGGGAATCGGATTCTCAAGCTCAAACAAAGATCTCCATGACTTTTCTGGATACTCTAAATTCCCAGTCATTAAAATCAAATCCAGTACCTATTCCTGTGAAATGCCATTTTTTGGTGTTCTAAAACGGCAGCATTAACATCCTATAATGCTAATTTTTGGGTTAAGAGAGAGAGATTTTTTTTTTTTTGTACGTGAATATATACGCTGAATGTGTGAGATGGGGTACCTATGTGTCGGCATCCACTGGTACGCTGATGAGACTTTGCAGCACGCCCAGACGATATTTTTGAAGAATCTGACTTCACAAAATATTTGTTTTTACAATCTTAGTATCTATCTGATAATTCAGTATTCTAATTATACACATCAATCAAGCTTCACCGTCAACAAGGTGGCTTTTTTCAATTCAGACTACGTATTACGCCTTGAAAAATCCACTCGATCCTCCTTTTCTCCCTTTCCTTCCTGTTTAATGTCGCATGGGACCAATGGCGGTGTTCATCAGGTACCGATAATCCTCTCAAAAGCTGTCGGTCTCACAACAAAGAAGATAAAAGTTGCTTTCCCCTTTCTCCAAAAGCTAAGCCCGTGGCACCTCTTCATGAATGCAGAGATGGAATAAGAAAAGAGTCCCAAATTCATCTCTAAACATTTCCTGGTTGACGTATGCGTGGTTCTAATGCAAGAATTCGATGCTCCTTTGCTGAGGTCGTTGCTCTATTTTACTCTTCCCTCGTCCAAATTTTAACCCTTCAATCCTGATAAAAGTAGGAAAGCTACCCAAAAGCAGTTAAATTTTTAATCTTTTCTTTGCATCGTGGTCTGCATATGTATTATCGTATGATTCCAAGTCCTGTGAGTCTCTTCCGGCATGTAGTGAACATCTTTGAAGCTTGTCTTCAGTCTCCGCCTGCCAAGACTTTTGATGACATTCTAAGTGTGATATAATTTCAAGGTTTAAGCTTATAAATTTAGGTCCAACCATATTATACATTCACCTTTCATGATTACTATATAATGTCCAACCAGAGCCGTCATGATTATTCTGTTAGGTCGGCTTACCTTGCAAACACAAATTTGCGCCGGCTTTTCAGGCAACATTTCAAGCAGAAACCCCTGTCGGCTGAACGCGTTTTGACGGAATTCCATAGGCCCGTGACCTTTCCTTGTGCTGGTCGAAACCTTTGTGAATCTTTGACATGAAGAGCTTGGCAACCGACGAAAACTCCACCTTGTAGAACTGTCAATGGTAAAAGAGGTTGTGGAGAAAGGATGGCCCATACGGGCAACCAACGTGCTGGAGACTCCATTCATGTGAGTGGAATATTGAAGAGATGAGGGTCACAGGAGGGGAGGGACCGATTTGATTAGTCACACACTTTCTGGGGAAGGACCACGGGTAGGTTCTCATCTATTTTTCTTTCTTACAGTTTCTTAGCATTCTGGTTTCTTAGTTGATGATGTTTCCTGTCTCCTTTTGATTTGAAGATCGCAAGTTGTTTTCTTTCGTATGGACTTTTGAAATGGACGTAAAGTTCACCGCGCATCACGAGGCCTTTTTGGAGTTCATGGGAGGTGTTAAATTTGCCGCAGACTAGGACAACAGTGGACACGTTATTGCTCTTTTGATTCTGGGATTAATGCTTCTTCTGTTTGGCGTGATGCCTACCTCCACCAAACACAAAGAAAATAACGATGTATATGCACTTAAGTGGCTCGATGTAATCCACAGAAGAATAAAACAACCTTAAACCTCTACATTTTCTTAAGCCCGAAGAAAAAAAAATTAAAAAAAAAAACGACTACATACTGTTACCTTAGGAAATTCTAGAAAAGTAGGATTGTCCCGTCAGTCGTTGAGCCAACAAGAAGCCCCCCTACGGCGCTTCAAAGGTTCAGTCCAGACGTAGAAGACACACCAGAATATATAATGAATTAAAGTAAAAAGAAGAAGAAAAGAAGGTTATCGCGTGAATAAATTCAATTGTATCACGTCCATTCAACAACTTAAAATGTTCTGTGATATGAACCTTGGTCAAGTGTCAGGACAAGACAAATATTCTGCAAGTTTTTAATGATAATATATAACCTAAAATTTAACGATAATTTATAAGAGTTCAGATTATACATTCCCCAAATGCAGCTTTCATAAGTTCCATTACTTCACCATAAACTCACAAACGATTCAGTCTTAATGATTCTGTAACCGTTCAATGGGGATAAATGATTTGCAATTAACAATTTTGAGCAATATGGCTTGGATGATTCTAAGGTGTTTATATGGTATCTATCTAGATTGACAAAATATTTTGAAACTCAAAGTTCAGATCTAAACCAAAAGATATTTGTGGAGATCACAATCAACAATCTAATCATATTTGACATTTTTGATGATGGCGATTAGGTCCCTATAGAGACCTCATCAGTTATACACTCCACAGTCTATTATACACTTCAATTCGGTACTCAACTCTAGTTAATTTTGATATATTTGAGTACAACAAATCTCCTTCCAATTAAGGCATTCATGCACAAGCTATGATCTGGTGTTTCACCCCCAAAATGTGTGGGAAGTTTAAAAATTCGATTTGTTTACCTTATAAACTTTGTTATAACTACCAGTTATACGAAGCAATATGGGACAGTTTGGAAATGGTAAATTAATGGCCAATAAGAAGATCCGTGGTTAAAGCTTTTGATGCTTATATCATTGTTAGTGATTGTCATTCAGGAGGATCTAGCTGTATAATAAATGGTGGTAAAGGAGAACAGCACTGAACTTTTATAGCTAACTTTCGGTAAATTCTTGTGCTGGAATATACGGGGGCATCGTAATTTTAGGTGATAGAAACAAACAATGTTGAGAATGGAAAAAAAATTATGATAGAACCTCCTATGTATTATTTGGTTTTAAATTTTTGGACTTTAATTTTAGTTTTATTGTTTTAGGATTGAATAGATGATAATATCAATTAGAGGGGGACCCCACTTAGTGGTGTTCTTTAAGTCAAATCTTGATGCGGACCAGTTGTGAGTTTGAGTCTCCTCCCTCTTTGGATGCGTGCATAAAAAAAAATATATCAATTAGAAACACTTGTATATTCTTCTAACAAATAATAAAAATGTAAAACAAAAAACAGTCACGTATTGTAGAGCTCCCATTCTTCCATTGCTGTTAGATAAAATAGCCGTGGTTATGGCTGAGTTGTGTTTTTTGAATGACAGAACAGTTTCCCTGATTGAGTTGTAATCAGAAGGTTCTTTAAAAAATAAAAAAAAAAGTGGGTATATTTTAATATTGTCCTATTTGTTATTTGACAACAAAAATAAATATAATTCTAAGACGTAAAATAAATATAATATCAGAAGAAAGAGAAGGAATTCAATAAAAATAAAAAAAGTAAAGAGATCAAAGGAAATATTATTCAACTGGACGGGTGACATAAGACCTCCTGTCGAGATTCGGCAACCTATGGACCGTCCAATGCATTAATCTATCAACTCTAATGAGGGTTGGACAACCAATATAAACAATTATTGGTTTTATATGTTGTAAATTTAGATAATATGTTGTAACTACAACAAATCCTAACAATTCTATTACACCATCAAGATCTCTACTAAAATAGATATAATATTCTTAGATGTATTACATCTTGTATCATTATATGATATGCAGTTTTCAATCAATAAACATCTAGTTCAGTTAGGAACATGCATTATTTGAGACCTTTTAATCTTATATTTAACATTGGAAGCGTGCGTGATACTAATCTAATTAACCTTAAGCCAACATATAAAAGTAAGATCCAAGTCTATAATGCATTATCCCTACAAGAAAAAGCTCTTGCCAAATCAAGGCAGAAACTTTACAAGTAGTGGCAATGAAGAGTCCCATGGGTAAATCTACTTTTTGCTTGGAAAGTCTATAACAATTCTTAATAATGAAAAGCCCAGCGTTGAATTCCCATGCTTTATAACATTAAGGGCGGACAAAAAAACACGTTGTTTCTTTTTTTAATCAAACGAAAGTAAAGAAAAGAAGTGGAGGAAAACGCGATCGTAGCAGCATCTGCTTCGTCGATGAGAATAATGAAGGTATTAATATACTTCTTGCAAAGCTTTAGCTTTGATTCTAAATTGACTTTACACATTCTCAGGAATTCGATAATCTATATAAAGGTTTATAGTAACTCCAACTTTTTCGTATTTTTCCATCTTTTCCTTTCGTGTAAAGAAGAATAGATACTTGGATCCACTTTGTAGTTATCATTAAATGAATACTGCAACACAGTAGAGATTTTTAGTGTTACTCGTGCAAGTTGAGGGATATAAAGAGCACCTGACATGAGCCAGTTTGGCGACATACGCTTTTACAAAAGTTTGATGGGTGGATAAAAATTTACGGCTTTCTGACTTCTGATGGAATAGATATGGGTTATTTTCTGTTCACAGACAACGAGGCTCCAATATGGCTATTATCCAGTTCTTATGTATATATTAAAGGATGAAAAAATAAATGATGCTGCAGAAATTGCCTATCTTACAATAAACCTTTTGGAAAGTTCACATCAAACGACAACGTTTCTGTGAGGAACGTTACAATGACACGTACAGTGGATGAAAAGTCAATAGTAGAGTATTAAGTGTCTGATATATGAGTTTTTCTAAAATATTCAGGCTAGATTGAGATTGGAAACCTAACAACCATCATTAATTTTTGATTTGCGAAGGGATTGACAAGCTAGAAGTCCTGACCTTGCGCGTTAAGGACAGGTGATGATCTGGTCAGATTTGCCACTTCGCTTTGCCTGTGATATTCAAACAAGTGGTGTATCATAATTACAGGGGACGTCATTAGATCGTGATCTCCCATCCATGGCAAGCACCAATGGTAATTAGCAAAATAGAAAAGAGCCCTCTTTTTTCTTAAGTCCTAGAAAATTTAAGCTGCGACAGACCATCCTTGGATGCTGTCATACGGTGGAACGAGGCATTATAATAGCTCAATTGTCACCCTTTAGATCCACATGCATGTGTTATTATCCCAGACAGATCCTATAGCCATTATGTTCAGTGTCTGGCAGCAACACTGAGCTTTAGGCGCATGACACTTTTGGGATCCATGGACTTGCAACTTAGTAGACAGATCCGATCTCTTCACGTCGTGTACTTATGCATGAAGTGCAAATCATATTCCTTTAATGGCAGGCAATTATCTACTGGAAGATTCTACTAGAGGAAAAGATGGTCTTGTCATCCTTTTTTAGCATGGTGTTGAGGTCGGAAGGCACCAAGAATTCTCAACCCTTCTCTCTCTCTCTCTCTCTCTCTCTCTCTCTCTCTTCCTCTTCGCAAATGATTTAGCGAAAGAAATTAAAGCTAAATCATATGATCCATTTTATGGTATTGGAGTGGTTGGTTGATTTGGTTTGGAACACAGGATTGATTTACTGCGAAGCATTGATGAGTTTAGTCGGTGGTGGAAGGTTGGTTGTTAGGTCTTTGATGAAAGGTAGAAGTAGCGAATCGGTCGCAAAGTGGTGAACTCTTATGAGTGGTGTGGTGTGAAGCCAATTCATGAAGTCAGAGACCTTTCGCATTCACATTCCTCCTTTTTCCTTTAGATTGCAGTGTGGACTATGGAACTAATAAATTATATTAACGTGGAAAGCTAATAAATTGTATTAATTTTGTTTCAATACTTCCTTTCTCGTTTGATAGGTTCAAGCTAATTAAGTAAGTTTATTAGTGGATGAAGGTTTAGCATATACTAGTATCGTATTAAATTGTTAATTCCTTGAAATTTCAACTGAGGAAATGCTTCAATTACTTAATTATTTTCTACAAAATGCTAAATCTAATTAAAATTGGATATCTTACACCATGAATAATTATGAGGTTTTGATCAATAGAAAGCACTCTAAATAGTCTCGGCAATGCTAACTTGTTGAAAGCTAATTTTGGTCATAAAGTCATAATTCATGAATTCTCTAATCTTTTTTAATGAAAAGGACCCATTAGTGCTGCTCCATTCATTCTGGCACGTCATGTTGGGGAAAGTGCTTACAAGACCATAAATTCGGAAGTGCTCATTATAATAGATCGGTGCTCTGCCTGGAGCTTTATTCGCAGACAGACTTGCTCGTAAAACTGTTCCACTCGATATTTTCTCAAAGGTCAAATGGAAGCTTGTGGTCCACTCTTTTTTAATTTTCTTTTGCAATTCTTTTTTACTTAAATTTTGTTCAAGGTAAGTGCACATTCGTATAATATGCTTACTAAACAGACCCAAATTGAACCTTCTCAATCTTAGATCTCAGAATTGATTAGTTTAATGAGAGAGTTAAAGTAATAGTTTGACTTAAACGAGACAGAACCAGTACAATATTATACTTCAAGGTTGTGCTCTCGCATGAGGTTTGAGTCTCTCTAAGAAAGCTCGAGTTTTATGGATAACCAAAAACTTGCATCCATGTTCTGAATATGAAAAGGTTATCTGTAAGAAAGCATCAAGCAATTGCTAGAGTCCAGGAGGACCACTCCAACTGAGAGATGTAGATAGGGCAAATACCTAATTTGCTCCCCATGTTGTCAAAGATAAAGATATTGACTCTGATTTTAGCCAACAAATCTTGGATCAAACTTCCAAGGTTGAGCTGGTCTTTTCTGTCTCACCACCACTAAGTCCTGCGTAGAAAGTGGTGGATCCCTAATCTCCATGCACTGTTAAACTGCCCTTATCCTTACGGGTCAACGATTAGCCAACTTTGGAGGGGTAACAAATCTCAGACAATGGGAAAGCGAATAAGTACTGACAAATCATGGTGGTGCGAGAAACATGCGACCACCGCTAAGCTCCACCTGCCAAGTGTCATGCCATGCCCCATCTATGCTTATCTTCTCCAACAGCACCCACAACACAGCTTCAGCTAAGTCAGTCAACCTTTCAGGGATTTATCATGTGTGGACGTACTTCTGATTTCTGGACGCTCAGTTCATCCAGCTCACCAGTACTGAGTGGAGTATCATGGCCATTTATTTCAAGAACAAAAACTTAAACACCCAGATGCCGTCATGAGAAGCTCATATTGGGTGGCGAGCATTGAAAGCTTTATGACCACTTTAGACAGTCACTAGCAAAGCAAACTTTCCAATCCAATATGTATAGAACAAGCAAAGCATAAAATCTGTAGCTATTGGTAAAAGAAGAGGTGTGTCTTCTTATAGTTGTGAGTTCCTGGGGACCCACAAAAATTTACAATAAAAATTTGTAACTTAAGAGCAGAGAAAAAAAATTTAATTATGAGCCTTTTGAGTTTATACTTACAGTTCCTTCACCACGAAAATTACAAGTAAGAGAAGGTGAAAATGTTAAAAATGAAAATGAAAAGAGAATGAAATAATTACTTAGAAGATCGTCACTTCGGTTTGCAAAATGTTACGGGTCAGCTGCCACATCAGTAGTTGAACCAATCCCCACCTGCAACCACGGTGAGGAACCCCCACTCTTGTTTCTGTCCTTCAACTCACTTAGCTTAGCTAACTTCAAACTGCTGTCTGCCTCATCTTCCGCATTCAGCATTGAGCCATTGCTGTCATTGTTATTATCGTTGTTGTTGTGGTGGTGGTTGTTGTTGTTATTGGTGTCGTTGTTATCATTGTCTACCTCTTGACGGTGGTGGTGGTGGTGGTTGTCGAGGTGGTGCTGATCGACGTCCTTCTGTACTTCTTTTGCACCTATCCAAGACTGTAAATAAATCTCTGTAGACACTTCAAAGCTGGGGGAATTTAATTGGTTACGCCGGGCTCCAGTAAGATCTTCAACTGGGGCTGGAAGGTTAAGGTCCAGCTTGAGATCAAGTAAGTTTGAATCCTCTAACTTGGACCTCGGATCCGTTTGCTCCACCTGATCTTGGAACTGATGAAACTTAGCTAGCGAAGACGTGTCCGGTGCGTTTGTTGTGATCCAATGGCACCTCTTATGGCCCCCAAGCGCTTGCCCGGACGAGAAAATTCGGTGACATATCGAGCACTCATGCACCTTTGATTTCCTCTTGGACGTGGATGCCAATGGTGGATTAGAGGCTTGATTGAAGTGTGGGGTTGAATTTGATTTTGTTGGGAAGAACTCTTCGTGAGTGATCACGTCGTCGTCGGCTAGGCTATCTTCAGGGTGGTCGAGCCGAGCAGCGAAACAGCCTTTAACCTTTTTGTGGCTGGCTCTATGACCACCCAATGCTTGGTGGGAATTGAATACTTTTTTGCATGCCTTGCACTCGAACAATCCTTTAGCCACGCCCTTGTTCTTGTTGTTGCTGTCTACGGGAAACCTGCAAGAAATTGGGGCAATGAAATTCACGGAGTTTCTTCTTTCCTGGTCTTCTTTACTGGCAGAAGCACAAGACTCCTCGGCCTCCGCCTCTGCCTCCGCCTCCGCTTCCGCCTCTGCATCTGCCTCCGCCTCCATCTCATCTCCAGCCACCATAGGGTCAACCGTCCCGTTTGATAACATCATTAAGCAATTTGCGAGGTCTTCCTCCTCGCTAGACGGGCAATTCGAATTGAAAGGACCCACTTTACCTCTCAATGATCTCTTTCGTTTGGACCAGCCACACCCTTTTCTTCCCGTGCCATCCTCACCGTCTGAACCCGGCGACGACACCAAGGACTCGGCGTCTTCGGAGCCACATTTGCCATGTTCAAGAAAAGACTTCCATGACAAGAACTCTTGACCACAATTCTCACAGATCCGGCAACTCTTTAGCCTGTTCGGGTTTGTTCTCAAGGCGTACATGCGCTTGTTGCTAGGGGGAGCATTAGCACCGAGTTTGTCCTCCCAATCACTTGCAGGGTCTTCGTCTTCGATGTGTCCACTCTCGTCGCCGATTCCATGTGCCCTCATGTGCCCGCCTAACGCTCTTCCACATCCAAAGCCTTTCTTGCAAATTTTACAGAAGTGCTTGAAGTTTGTTTGTTGATCTACAATTAAAGCCATACAAAAGAGGAGAAGAAGAAGAAGAAAATGGACAGAAGGAAAAAAGAAAATCCAAGAAAGGGGGGAAGAGAGAGAGAAAGAGGATGATGTTGGATAAGAATGGAATAGGAAGAGAGCCGAGGACGGGGGAAGTTTATTCTTGTAGTAGTGGTAGCTGTTGTGAGGTTGTATGGTGAAAATTAAGGGGCAGTAGTCCTAGTTTTTAGTTGGAGTACTGGTTGTCGTTAATTCTGCGAATGAGAGACAGAGCGGTGGGAGTTCTTGAAGAGCTTCAGAGTGTGGCGACAAGTGGAGGGCGGGTGAGAGGGTGAGAGACTTTTTCTAAGACTTTGTGGTGGTGGCGCCGCCAGGCGAAGGAACTAAAGGAGGTCCGTGAGGCCAGTGAGAGTGTTGAGAGAGTGAAGGGTGTCCGTACGTCTAGAGTGTTTGAGAGAGAGAGAGAGAGAGAGAAAGAGCTCTTTTGAGAGAGTAGGGGAGTGAGTGAAAGGGGAAGGCAGTGGTTCTAACTGCCATACCTATTCATATCCCTTCAATTCCAAGCCAAGAAAACTAACCTATGCTTCTCCTTGTCTGTCGGTTGGTTCAAGCTGCTTTTCCACACAAAATTATTCTATATTATATACTAATTGCTTCTATGATTGTAGCTTTCGTTACCCTTTTTTAGGTTTAACTTAATTTTTTTAAAAGAAAATCCAGTTTTTATTATATGGAAAAGCCTTAAAACAGAACCTAAATGGAAACAGCGACGAAGGAAGGTGTACAAACGCGACTGTCCTGTCATGTTTGTTTCACGTACCAGTTTTGCCATTTTTAATTCTTGAAGACGTTGAGTCAACCCTAAGAACTTGAAAATTTTCCAACTTAGAAGAGCCGCCCAAAATCTCCACAGGCGCTTGTGTTGAGTCCGTCCATCACTCCAATCTATTCAAAACCATACTTGTGTCTGCTAAACCACTTCTTTTTTCCGTATTAATCATGGTAAGACATAGTAGAACATAACAGCGGCATGCCTAACGCTGTTGTCAGTTCCATAGAAACAAACTCTGTCATAGCCTTTCCCTAGTATTATAATTCGCTCTTTTTTATATCCACCAACCTAAGGGGGAGATCTATCCCTAACTTCATTCTTTGGTTTCTGCTTGGGTGGTCTGTATTCAAGTCATGCACTCCACTAAGTCCTCTAATTCCCATTTTTTAATACATTGAAAGTATGTTAGTGCCGTTGTAATCATAGAGAGAGACTTGTAGCTTGCACTTCAGTTAAATCACACCACATTAATTGGTATATTAATTATCAAGGGAAGGACTTGCAATTCAATTCCAAATTAAGAAATAGTGTAGTTAATTGTTTTTCACGTTGGCACGGAGAATATATAGAAATAGATGGTGGAAGCATAGCTGTCTTTCGATTGACTTGCCCGGTAAGCATATAGAGTCTAACAACTTAGTAAGATTCCATGTAAGGCTGCTCTCATTTGTTTATTTTTAAGAATTGGTTCATCTCTCCTTTTCTGGTTTTAAAAACTCCTTCCCTTTGCTACTTCCGTGATGCACACCAGTTTCCTTTCAGCTCGCGAAAAAAGTCTACGTTGCTATTACTTTTATAATCAGAGCGGCTTGACCATTTAGAGATAAACAACCATAAAAGTGGAGATCTCTTAGGTCACTTGTTTTGGTACGGTTTTTATGCCTAGTCCCAATTATGTCAACGAAGAAATAAGTTTCTGATACCAACTTGAGCATGGAACTGGACACCCGCAGAGTAAGCTGGAGATGATCGACTAGTCATGCTCAAAGGATTTTTTATTTTTATTTTATAACTTTATTCTTCTTTTTTTTGGGTAATTAACGCTTTGATTAAATGTGTATCCTCCTGCATTGTCTATATCTTAGAATGAGTTTGTTTACTATGTATAATACGGAAGTATCAATGTACTGTCAAAAGTTTGATAGCTTGCTTCTCTTTTAAAAGGGCTAAAGAAATACATTAGTTAATAGAATTCGTGGAATAACCATCTATCTTTGTTTGGTCAAAGAAAATAAAAATAAAGGTATGATTTACATTCAATTTCATTCAATAAAACATGAATGGAAGTCTGAAATTAATAAATTGGTGAAATGAAATTTTATTTATCGAAGGAGCATTAATTTCCTGGCTGTTTTGCACATTTAATCAGTGTATCAACCAGAACCAATAATGATGACTATGATTACTAAAAATTTCCCATTATCATTAAATTTTATTGTCCCTATTATCTTTAATTTTTATATGCTTTGTGATTAAATATCAAATCTGGCAACAATCTTGAAAAGTAGAAAGTATCAAACAAAGAAGGAAATAACATATAGAAGTTAGAAAAAGATTGAAAACATGACGATATGGCATCGTGTGTCAGGTCAAAGCTCCAAAAACCAGCAATCTCCATGATAAATACAAAAGACAAGCAAAAAAAACATGTGAGGTTTGGGGTTTAACATCCCATATGTGTGAAATAAGTGCACATATTGTACTACAAAAATGAAATATAATGAAATATAGTTAAAACATGTTAAGCAAATGAGATAGCAATAGATACAATTCCCTCAGATTTTCCATGTTCACGGACAATAGTTCTCCGCCTGAGACTTAGCTTCCTATGTTAAGTAAAATGCAAATTTTGATGATGACAAGAGAGTTTTTCTGAAACTTTTTGTAGCCCCATAAACTTAAAATAGAATTCAAAAGTTTATCAAAAGTCCACTATGTGCCAAAACAAAAGAGAAAATTAGGGAAACTCCAACCAAAGATTATGCACAAGAGAAAAACACGGTTATATGTGGAATGCATATAAGTCACCTCACAAGCTAACATTACTACACCTTTTCTATAAATAATCCACTAATGATGGGTTAGATCCAATTGCAACCCGTTGGTTACCATCTATTGGCCAAAACTGGAGATATAATGAAACGTTAAGTTTAATTCACCAAAACTTCATGTTAATTTTCGAGTGGCAGAAACGCACCAAAATGTTGAGCTTCATCCAAAACCGCTTAACGATGTTGGCAGAAACGCTGAGTTTCATCCACAAAAGATGCAAGCTTTGAAAACGGGGTTTGTGACTCATAGACAAACGAAATGCTTGAGAAATGGTGTGTTTCACAACTGCAACGGATTCAAAAGGTTTTGATCGAAAATAGAAACCCGGAACCCTCTAGAAATATGTTTTGACATTTGCGAGAAAAACTCAGCTGCCCTTCACTTTCAAACCTCAAAAGATGTCTTCCACCGGTTGGAAATCAACGGGAAGAAGTGAATCAAAGGTTCAACCGAATACAAGGGAAAGAAGAAGCAGAAAAAAGGGTAACCCAAGCATACTAAGAAATTCAATTCTGCGTTATATTGTTTAACATCTAAGTTTAAGTTGTACTCTAAGTCTTGAGTCAACACAAGGTCACTGTATTGAGCTGTCTCTCATATTATTTAGCGGTTACAACTCAATCACTTCAGTAGAAATTTTCCTTTTTGTGAAAAACACTAAGTATTCTTGATTGAGTGTTAGGTGTTTTCTAACTGAAAATCATCCTTCGGAACTTCTGTTGGCATGGTTTTATTGAGTTTTTCTGGGTACAAAAATTGTTTATGTGAGAAGTTTGGATATCTCTTGTAATTTGATAAAAAACTGTGACTAGTGGAAGGACTACTCTAATTGGTTGGGTTAAAAGGATAGTAGAGGTAAATATCAAAGAAATTTAGGCCAAACCACTCACATTAATGTGCTCTTATTCCTCTTCCTTGCTTTTGTACTTGCTATCTTATTTCCATGAAACATTTACTACTTAGATAAATTATTCTTGCAATCCATAGTCGGAAAATTAAAACATGCTTATTGTATATGTTATTCTTAACTCAAATGTATTCATGATCCAAATTTCATAATATTTGTCCTTACAAGTGATCCATTGCATGAGCACCATTTCAACCTTCATTTGTGACTCATTTATTATAACAAAAGATCCTTTACAAAAAAAATTAAATTTAGTATAGAATACCACATAAAACATAAAAAAGAAAGCATGAAATAAATTGGGTACTTTCATAGATTTTTTTTCCTTCTTTTGTAGATGTTGGAATCATTAATGTACACTGACAAATGACATACTCTAGTTTTCAAGGAGTCTTTCATTTTTTAGGTAGATATTGGGCTAGATAAAAGGAGTTCGATTAATGATATAGGATACTTATTCCGTTTTTGGCATATCTTAAGGCCTTCCAACAAGGTGTAGGCTTCAGCATCCACATTGCTATCTTTCTTATGGGTTTAGTTGTCATCTAGAAATAATATCTTATATATCACCCATTGCATAATTCATAATAATATTTAATAGTGCTTATGGTTCTTTGAAGAAATATCTTGCTATATAAAACTTGACATCAATGTGCTTAGTATGAGAGTGATAGAAATGATTTTCTAGTCACCTTTCATTTATGATTTCTACAAGAGGCAAGAAGATTAAAGGTTGTGACAAGGACCTTTGACTAACCAAATGACTTGACTCTATAGCTTCATATCCTTTTGTAGATGTTTCTCATCCAAGTTATATAGTGGAATTTACATATCTCAATAGCTTAGAATAATGAATAGACGGAAACCATCAATAACCACTTGGCTCAGTTAGGAGTAAATGCTACTAGGAACCTCTTAGTCCTAGGTTTGACATTCAGGTGTACAAGCTCAAGTATATGCATAAATAAAACTAGAAAGCAATCCTTCTTTCCTTTTTTTTCTTCTTAATTTTAAATTAATAGCAAAGGAAAGAACGGTTGCATACAAGCACAAAAACTCCAAAGTTATGGAGCAAGGCAATAACACAAGGAAGACTGATAATGATCCTCCTTAGAAGATTAAATCAAAAGCAAAGAAGGGCAACGATAGGACAGGCTAATAGTAACCTTCCTTAGAAGATCAAACAAGAAGATAAGGAAAGAATGGATGCATATGAGCATATAGACTTCAAAGTTATAGAGGAAGGCAATGAAACTAGGAAGACTAATAGCAATCCCTCTTAGAAGATCAAATCAAAAGCAAAGGAGAGAATGAATGCATATGAACACAAAGACTTCATAGCTATGAAGGAGGGCAATGACACTAGGAAATTGATAGTGGTCTTACTTAGAATGAATTTCACTTGCCTTTAGATAAGGTGGAATTCCTATGAAATTCCAAAGTGGTAAATGAAGGTGATGACATTGGAAAACTAGAAGCAATTACCCTTAGAAGGTCTTTTTTTTTTTTGGAATGAAATTGCATCGTGATATCTCTAATGGTTTTTATCTTCTAGGAACTTCACCTTTTATTGGATGTAGTGAAATTCTTACTCAACTTGCTTTTGGCTAAGCAACTCCTTAAGTTATGGGATTTGTCCTAGATGACCTACTTCATAATTGATAGCCAAAAATTCATTTACAATCACCTCTAAAACTTAGTAAGGATGAATTCTCATCCACTACCTTATACTTACTCAGAACTTTGAGCACTATTACATTAATCTTGACCCAATAAGCAAAGCTATCAAGTTAGCTAACTCTTTGATGCACTACAAAACTTATGTTGAAGCTTGAGCTTTATTGACAACTTACTCATAATCTCCTACTTCTTCATTGATGACAAAAGGTGATATCTATAGCTTATCATTGTTATATGGAGCTCATTAATCAAAAGGCATAAGGTTTTGCTTAATATAAATCACAATTTTACACGTAGCCTACTAATTTTTGGGTTTAGGTACAACTTCGTGAACAAGGGTTATAAATTGGTGAGGATTCTCCAAAAATTTTATGGAAGATTTGTGCATAAGGTTAAAATTTATAGTATGAGAACCAATGATGGAGAAATGTCAAGGATATGCTATATTAAGTCATACAATTTTTTTTTTAACAAAAAAAAAATATTCTTGCAAAATGAACATTGCATTGGGTGGTAGGCCCAGAGCTCTTCACCAAGGCTATTTCAACTCTCAATCTTACGAATGAAAGTTACAAAAAAATTTCATATTGGCAATTTTTGTGTTCTCTATGGTATTGTTTGAATACGATTAAAGGTGTTGGAAGGGTGCATGTGGTTGATACAAATAAATAACTTTCCTTGGCTAATATTTGGGTGATAAAGGAATATGGAGTAAAAGATCCATGGGTTAAATTAGTTAAGTTCCTTATAAATGAAGATGAAGAGGACTTTAAAGTCACTGAACTTTGAAATCATTATGTTATTTTAAGACCAATAAAAAGGTTTTATTACAACTAAATAAGAGGAAGCTTATATAATATGATTTGAGTGATGGATCTATCCAGGACTTTGATGGTGGTCTACTTAACATGTTTGAGGCCAAAATTTATGTTAAAAGTCTTGTTCATGTACACATGAAAGGTAATGATTTTTAAAAGACCTTTTAGTGGTTATATGAACAATGAAGCTTAAAAAGGAGAGAGAAAATAAATTGTACTAAAAAAAGGTAAATTGTAACTAAAAAAAAATTGAAGCCTAAATGTTACGGGGGTGCATTTTCCAACTAGAATAGAATTCTTAAAAACATTGACAATATATTGATTATGTTGAAGTCTTGGATTGCATTGACAACTAACTCCACATCTCCTACTACTTCAGAGATGACAAAAGGCTTTGTTTATAGCCCACCATTGTTATGTTGAACTTATTGATTAAAATGCACAAAGTTTTGCTTAATATAAACCATGATGTTACACTTGATCAACTTATTTTCAAATATAGGTACAACCTAGTAAGCAAGGACTACAAGCTGGTTAGGATTCTCCAAAAACTTCATGAAAGACTTGTGCATAAGGTTAAAGTATATAATCTAAAAGCCAACCAGTGGAGAAACATTGAGGATATGCTATATTAGGTTATATAGCAAAAGAATGGGATCTTTGTAGAAGGAACTTTGCATTGGGTGGTGAACCCAGAGTTCTTCATTTAGGTTATTCTAGTGTTTAATCTTATAAATGAGACTTACAAAGAAGTCCCATATCTATGACTGATATGTTGTCTATAAATAAAGTTTGCATAAGATTAAGAGTGTTGGAAGGATGCATGTGCTTGATCAAAATAAGCAGCTTTTCTTTGGCTAATATTTCAATGAAGAGAGAATATGGGGTGAACAACTCAGGGGTTAAATTAGTTGAGCTCCTTACATATAAAGATAAAAAGGACCTTAAAGTCATTGAACTTTGAAACCATTGTGTTATTCCAAGACCAATGAAAACGTTTTCCTCAGCTAAACAAAAGGAAGCTTTTGTGGTATGGTTTGAGTGAGAGATTTTTCCAAAACTTTAATGGTGGTCACTAAACTTGTTTAAGACCAAAATTTGGGTTCAAAGTGTTGTTCATGTAAACACGAAAAGTAATAATTTCTTAAAGACCTTTAAGTGGCTATAAGAACAATGACCCCTAAAAAGGAAAGAGAAAATAAAATATACCTTGAAGAAGTTAATTGTAGCTAGAAGTAGAATTGAAGTCTAGATTTTGGTTTCATGGCACATTCCCCAATTAGGATAGGATTCCAAAAAACATTGATAATATAGTCTTTATGCTAAAATCTTGGGCTCCATTGATGACTTACTCAACATCTCTAACTTTTTCATTGATGAAAAAAGGCTCCATCTATAGTGCATCATTGTCTTGTGAAACTCATTGATAAGAAGCCACAAGATTTTGCTTAATAAAAACCATAGTTATACACTTGACCTACCAACTTTTTGGTTTATATACAACTTATGAACAAAGACTACAAGCTTATGAGGAACTTCAAAACATTTCACGAAAGATTTGTGCATAAGGTCAAATTTTATAACTTTAGAGCCAATAGATGGAGAAACATCGAGGACATGCTATATTAGCTCATACATCATAAGAATGAGATCATTGTGAAGGAACTTTGTATTGGGTGGTGAGCCTAAAGGTCTTTAACAAGGTTATTCTAGATTTTAATATCATGAATGGTACTTACAAAAAAGTCCCATTTTCTTCAGCTATTATGTTGTTTATTGGTATGCTTTACATAGAATTAGGAGTGATGGAAGGATACATGTACTTGATATAAATGAGTAACTTTTACTTGGCTAATATTTGGGTGATAAAGGAGTATGGGATGAACAACTCATAGGTAAACATTGAAGCCTAGAGTGGAATGCAATGATTTTTTAGAGACCTTGAAGTAGTTGTATAAACATTGAAGTCTATAGTGGAAAAACAAAATAACTTGTACCCAAAAGAAGTAAACTATATCTAAAAGTAGAATTGAAGCCTAGATTTTGTTGTGGGGCACATTTCTCAATTAGAATTGGATTCCAAAGAACTTTGACTATATATTGCTCATGCTAATTTTTGGGCTCCATCAATGACTTGCTTCATATATCTTACTTATTCACTAATGACAAAAGGCTCCGTCTACAACCCTTCATATTTATGTGAAATGATATGAAGGCACAAGGTTGCTGAATATAAACAATAATTTCTTGTAAGAAGATTTCATAATAGAATAGTTGACATTTCAATCTTGTTAGCTAAAGTAAGGAAAATTGTTCAAGGAAAAGCTTCTTTGTTCAAAATATAAAATTTTCATAGGAAAATGTTATTTTGAGTGAGATTTGGAGGCTTCCAACCTCCATTTTTTAACAGTTTTCATAATTCTTGTAATGTTGAAGTATGTCCCTATGATTTTGTACACTACTTTTTATTAATGTAAACTTACATTTCTACCTAAAAAAAAATAAAAAAAAATTCTACACTTGACCTTTTAGTTTTCAAGTTTAAGTACAAATTGGTGAACAAGGACTATAAGCTGGTAAAGATTCTTCAAAAATTTCACAGAAGATTTGTGCAAAAGGTCAAAGTTTATAATTTAAAATCCAATAGTAGAGAAACATCAAGGACATGTTGTATTAGGTCATACATTAAAAGAATAGGATCCTTGTGGAAGGAACCTTGCATTTGGTGGTGAGTACAAAGTTCTTTGCTAAAGTTATTTTGGTATTTAATTTTATGAATGAGACTTACAAATAAGTCACATGTTTAAGGCTATTATATTATCTAGAGGTGAGTTTTGCCGAAAATTAAGAGTGTTGGAAAGATGTATATGCCTAATCGAAAAAAGTAACTTTTCTCTAACTAATATTTTGGTGATGACAGAGTATAGGATGAATAACTTGTGGGTTAAATTAGTCAAGCCCCATGCAAGTGAAAATGGAGAGAACTTTAAAGTCATTGAAACTTAGAAACCATTGTCTTATTCTGAGACTAGTGGAAAAGTTTTACTAAAGCTAAATGGGAGGAAGCTTCTAAGATATGGTTTATTGAACATATTTAAGGCCAAAAATTATGTTGATAGCTTTATTCATATAGACATGAAAAGTAAAGATTTTTCAAAAAACTTTAAGTGGTTATATGAACATAAAGCCTAGAAAAGGAATAGGAAGTAAACTTTACTTAGAAGAAGTAAACTATATATAGAAGTAAAATTAAAGCTTAGATTTTTCTATAAGACACATTTGCCAATTAGAATTGGATTCCAAAGAACATTGACTATATATTGTTTATGCTAGAGTCTTGGGCTCCATTGACAACTTACCATGCATCTCTTGCTTTTTCACCAATGCCAAAAGTCTTAGGCTCTTGCTTCTTCACCAATGACAAAATGCTCCATTTATAGCCCCTCATAGTTATGTGAAATGGTTTGAAGGTACAAGGTTTTGCTTAATATAAACCACAATTCTATACTTGGCCTTCTAGTTTTTAAGTTTAGGTATAACCTAGTGAACAAGGACTACAAGCTTATGAGAATTCTTCAAAAAATTCATGAAAGATTTGTGCATAAGGTTAAAGTTTATAATCTAAAAGCCAACAAGTGGAGAAACATTGAGGACATGTTATATTAGGTCATACATTAAAAGAATGAGATTCTCATGGAAGGAATCTTGCATTGGGTGGTGACCCTAAAGTTCTTTGCTGAGGTTATTATAGTGTTTAATTTCATGAATGAGACTTACAAATAAGTCTCATGTTTGTTGTTGTTGTATTATTTATGGGTATAGTTTGCATAGGATTAAAGATGTTGGAAAGATGCAAGTGCTTGGTAAAAATAAGTAATTTTTCTTTGGCTCATATTGATAACTAAAGAGCATGGGGTAAATGACTCATGGGTTAAATTAGGTCAAGTTCCTTGCAAATGAAGATAAAAAGGACTTGTGTTATTATGAAACTAGTATAAAAGTTTTACCAAGAATAAATGAGAGGAAGCTTTTAAGGTATGGTCTATTAAACATGTTTAAGGCCAAAATTTATGTTGAAAGTCCTATTTGTATAGACACGAAAAGAAAAGATTTTTCAAAAACCTTTAAATGGTTATATGAACATGAAACCTAGAAAGAGAATAGAAAATAAACTTTACTTAGAAGAAGTAAGCTATATTTAGAAGCAAAATTGAAGTCCAAATTTTTTATGGGGCACATTTCTCAATTAGAATTGGATTCCAAAGAACATTGACTATATATTGCTTATGTTGAAATCTTGGGCTCCATTGATGACTTACTCTGCATTTCCTACTTCTTCAACAATGACATAAGGCTCTATCTACAACCCCTTATAGTTAATTGAAATGATCTAAAGGCATAAGGTTTTGCTTAATATAAATCATAATTCCACACTTGGCCTTCCAATTTGTGAGTTTAGGTACAACTTAATGAATAAGGACTACAAGTTGGTAAGGATTCTTCAAAAATTTCATGAAAGATTTATGCATAAGGTCAAAGTTTATAGTTTGAGAGCCAACAAGTAGAGAAATGTCAAGGGTATGTTGTATTAGGTCATACATAAGAAGAATGGAATCTTAGTGGAAGGAACCTTGCATTGGGTGGTGAACCTAAAGTTTTTTGCTAAGGTTATTCTAGTATTTAATTCACAAATTGGACTTACAAAATAAGTCTCATATCTGCAATTGTTGTATTGTTTATGAATACAATTTGCATAAGATTAGGGGTGTTGAAAAGATGCATGTACTCACTCTTTTTTATAATTTCTATCAAGGCAAGTAGCCAAAACCGGTACTCATCGGATTTGAGGTTTCTTCCTATATGGGAGGAGAAACTCTTTTACAATTACTCTTATGTTTTAAACAAAATTAGTTTTTTCATTTCCCTTTGTACTATCATAACCTTAACAACTATTGTAACATCTAATAACTAGGAATATATGAGTCAATATATAAGTTCTATAAAGAAAACACAACTCTTATATGTAATTTTTACAAAACTTAAAAATTCAAGTTGAGTCAATGAACAAAAAAACATAAAAACATTGCATCCACACCAACTTATTCCTGTTCTAAGTCAAATTGTAAACTATACATATTTAAACGCAGACCAAGGTGTGCTTCACCACAGAAGTGATCACCTGATTGTAATAATGCTTCCCTTCCGTACGTAACTACTGACTATCAATCTTGGTTTATACTCATGCCATCACTTACTTAGAGTTTTCCTAAATGAACTCCTATAATTGCTTCTCCCTTCTAGAAATTTTTTGGCTACCTAAGTCCGATTCTTATAATTTGAAGCTATCTCTTCGCTTAGATTGGTTTTCCTTCTTCCATAATTCCATATCCTTAAAAACATAGTAATTAGTGTTTTGTCATATAAGGTCCGCCAGCTATCATGAGCTGCAACTTTGGCCATTGCTCATTAGTTTTCTTAAGAGTAACCGCCTCAATACTCTTCCAATCACAAGTTGACTCTCACCAAGACACTACCGTTTAAATCTTCTACTCCGTCCATACCGCATTTCGTGGGATTCCTGCCCTCCACCAGTGTTGTTAGAGAACATTAATAACAGAGAGCTGTGTTTGCTGCTTTAGCTCGATATCTCTGTTCAATTCAGTGTCTCCACCATTATCTTCACTCGAACCTGTCGGGTAAAATCATTTTCTAGTTTCCAGCTTTCTTTTCGTAGTACACGAGTGGTAAACTTTTTGTTTTTGTTATAATGATGAAATAACAGGTAGATGAAGTTTTTTTTTTTTTTTTGTGTGTGGTTTTGGTTGCTTGTGCAGTTGTGTTTATAGTTGGAGTCCATTTGTTTTCTGTGCTTGTTTAATACATTCTTATTCATCCAAAAAAAAGGGAAAATTGTAGAGTGGCTCTTTGAGTTATAGACAAGCTGTCAAAAATGTAATCATGTAGTGGGACTCAAGTAACTCCTAGACCAAAGACGTCAATCTCGCAAACAGTATGTTGTTCATAATCTTCTTTGCTAGACATACATATCCAAATCGTGCTATAAGCAAGTAGGCCGTACTCTTCATACTCATGATGGGATTTACTGTAAGCTTTTCCTCAAGCATTTTCAATGTCTAAGCAACCATAGCTAAATCAAGATATCCGGATCTTGGACTTGAGACAATCCAAAAATAATTATATGGATGCAGAAGCCAAAGTGCACCGCTCGTTTGAGTTTTATAGAAAAGGAATTACACAGAGTGACTAGTTTCTTTTGGTAGATATAGCTCTCAATTCATTTTTGATGTACTAAAATAATCTCCAGCAAATATAAGCGAACACATGATCTTCTGATAGTCCAAATCGATCAACTAGGGAAGCTCTAATAGGGCTTTTGTTTAGTCTATACATTGCCAACATTGAAAGGGTCTATTGGTCTAACTGGAGCTGTATACTCTCCTTTCATTGCTTCTTTTCCTTCATCAACTTTTCTTAAAAGCGCTATTAATAGTTGAGATTTCAATGACACTGAGTTATGAAGTTCCACCCACTATTCAAGTCGTCAGTAAACCCATTGTCAAGCATAAGCAAGGATATTGCTTCAATAAAGCAGTGGGTTTAGTCTGTTACCCATCATTATCATTCTTTTGCTTTATTTTAAAGCAATTTGAAAACCAACTAGAATATGATAGAGAGAAAGTAGAATAGCCTCTGTTAGTTTTAACAAGCCAGAGCCTCTTTTCTGCTTTGCTGCACCTCATCTACAAAATTGGTTCTCTCAGCTCAAACAAGGGTATGAAACCTAAAAAGTTTTGTTAGATGATTGGGCGTCTCATTGAAAAGACTATATGATAGTGACTACTCCGAATAATATGAATCTGTTATATACCACTTCATTAATGGCTAAATTAGATAATGATGATTCAAAACATTAGATGAATGAGTTTCAGTCCCAAGAGGTGAAGGGTAGCGAAATGTTAGTTGAAACTCTTTGAGCTAACAAGATTTTGCATTGGTGGATAAGCATATGATGGCCCACTTTCTTGGATTCTTTCCTCGACGAGCCATAGCATATGATCTTCTTCAATCGCAATTATGCATTTGAAGGTATGAATGTAGGGCCACCAGGTGCAATGTTGCATTTTTTGAGTATTTTACTCTCGAAAATTGGCATTTCGATCATATTTGCATAATTGCATTTTGAAAGATGCAATTTCATGTGAACCTTTCATATATGATGGCAACCAGAACTCTTAAGTACAATCAACTGACATTCACGGCAAGCCCAAACTTCTGCATTCAAGTTGCACTAGAAACAAATCTGCAGGAAAAGGCAACTGAAAAAAAAAAAAAAAAAAAAAGGTAGTCAACTTTTTTGCAGCTCAATTCTCAATTATACCACAATTTCAGCCTACACTGTTGAATTATTACTTGAATCAACTCCACACGAAAAGGGTAAAACTTACTGTAACAAGCAAGACAAGATTACAGCTAAATCTGCCTTTTGTTCTCTGAAATCTGTAGCTCCTAAATTGCTATTTGAGATGATTGAGTGCTCGGTAGATTAGAGTGAGTACCACCTGAACATTATGGAGCCAGGAAAAAGGTTTAGGGGATCAGCTATGGCATCCCAGAAATAAAATCCAATCTGAAACTGAATCGGATCGTGGTTCCAGGCGTAGATTGGGGTTTTAGCCCATCAAATCTTCGTCGAAATTTTTATGGGCTAAGATTGATGTGGCTCCTCAGGACAGAACGATCAGATAAATGGAAGCCTAGGTTCTGTACACTGAAAAACCAAAGAGAAGAGCTTCGCATCGGGCATGCTTTGTTTCCAACTGGGCCTGGAGCCCAGGCTGATGTTTACGTTGTTGCCCTTCTTTTCGTTTAACGTATCTCACAGAGCCCATTGGTTTTAGATGAGACAAGTACTAATTAAAGATATACATTCTAATTAAATTCTTCAAAAAGCCATTGAATTTTCTCTGGAGATGTGTGTAACTTCTATTTATTTAAAATTTTATTTATTTTCTTAAAATAATTCTGGTAGTTAGGTTATGAAAATACTTCAAAAATCATAATATTTAATTTGTCAGATCTCAAAGTGGAATGTAGCATAATTAATCATTTGCACTACAGTAATTTATTATGAAGCAGTAGAGGCTGCTCATGACACGGATTCAGAGAGAGAAAGTTTAGAATAAAGAATGGTGAGGCTGAGCTTAGCTTCCGAGCTGCATCCCTAGGTTGCTGTATGAGGAGCCATGTGCCCCAGTATTAATTTATTATATCAACATCCTTCCTAAAATCCAGTGCGAAGACTTGAGCTTAAAATACAGAAGATTTGATGGAAGCTTTGAAGACTGCTATAGCTTGAATGCAGTCGGGCCAAGTCACTCATGGGTGGATTTGAAGCCATTGACCAGGTTACTGCTGGCCCGTTTTGGAAATTGGATAGAATTTATTTAAAAGAATTATCATGGAAAAATGCACATAGGACGCATGAAGACGCGCATGAGGCACTTGGTCCATCCTTGTCTTTTTCTTTTTTGGGTTTCCTTTTGTTGTTGCTTTTGGACTACTATTTAATTGTAAAAACTAAAAGGTTTTCTCTATAAATAGAGGAGTATAGATAAACTTAGCGGGTAAGCAACTTCAATGGGAGAGCCTCCTTGGAAGGTTGACAAGTTGTTTGAAAAAGACCCTTTAAGGGTTTGGCTGTAAAGTCTCGCAAGTTTGTGACGAGTGTCTCACAAGTTTTAGATAATGAAAAATTTTCATAAGATAATAGCTCATTTGATAAGAAAAAAGTAAACAAAAATTATGAAAAAAAATTACAAAGGACTTAGAATATTATATTAATCTAAATATTTTTAAATTTATTGTATTTGAGTGTGTACGTTTGTGTTATTATATGTTTGATTAATACATAAGTGATGGTGTAATATGATAAATCTCCAACACGATTACAATCTAACTTTATAAAGGTCCTTGAATCATTATAGTGAAAGAAATAGTTCACCTACTCCTTAAATGAGAGGTGACCTGAAACTACCAATAGTTTTATTTTTATATTTTCTTCATTTTTTTAAGGCAATATAATCTCATTCAATGTTTGATACGACTTCTATTAGCAAATGGACAGCGGAAAAAGAAAATGACAAAATGACCTTATTAAATATGACAAAAACCCATGAAGCTGATTGGACAAATTAAGAACCTTTAGTCCATATCCCAAACTCATAGCACTGATGTCTTAATTTCTTGAATTTGAAGCAAAACTGTTTTGCAAGTACCCTAACATTCTTAAACTTTGGTAACAAAGTGTATATCCTTCGGTAAAAGACATGATTTCCATTCCAAGAGCTCTTTCAAGTCGGGCCTAGAGTTTTTTTTTTTTTTTTTTGTAGATTTTAAAGTCAAGTTCTCTTCTTTGAAACGTCAAGATGGACAGTCATGCAATAAGCAAATTCATTGAGGGATTCTCAATTAGAGGGAGAAATCAAAAGTGGATTTCCAAGTGGGCTGATTGTATCGAAGACAAAATTGTTGTCACGGTATCGTATCGGCTACCGATTTGTCGTGTTGAGTATCTTCTTCGATTTCGACCCCTGCTGATGACCATCTGACGTCTCTTATCCACCATTCTTTCTCTCATATTTTTAATTATTCTGTCCTTTTACTTTTCCACAAATTTATATATTTTTCCCCTCGTGCATAACGGTCTGTGGTTTAACAATATTAAACGTACCGTACTACAATTTATAATTTTGATTAATTAACTATATTCGAAATAAAAATATTACCCTAGTTTTACTTTGTCAATGCAACAGCGGTCAAATTGAACCTGCGTAAATTTCTGCTACCTCCCGCCGTGATTGATTTTGGAAGTCCAAACCATAAAGTCATGTTTACCTTTTTAGTTTTACGGAATGGTTTAACCTTCACCTAAGGTGTCTCTTTCTGCGTGAAACTGCTTCAACTGGAAAGCAGTTTTAACTAGGACGGTCACGGATGCCTGCGGGACCCCACTTCTTTGTGGGCCACCTAGGAGTACATCCGTGGTGTGTCCCACATGTTTCTGAAAGGTTCTGTCCTTTTCGACATTCATATGGTTTGAGTTCCTGTCCCTCCCTTCTCTTCTCCTCTCGCTATCTTCCTCTCCCACTTTTCAACTTGCCTTATCTTTTTTTTTTTTTTTTATCTTCTAACTCAATTCTGTACTTGGGTTTGTTCTTTGTTTATGGTAGATATGAGAAACGTGGGAAGGATGAAAAAAAAAGAGTCGGATCATTTGTTTTCCACAGTAGGTAACTACGAATAATTCATAGTCGGTGGATGAGGACAAACCAAAGTTTGTTTTCTCTGCTGACTTTAATTCATCTTAAGAAGTAAAACCTTCAAATATTAAGGTTTTTGTAGTTCGTTTCTGCTAGAAACAAACATACAGGTACAGTTTAGGTTTTAAAGTTGACAACAGACCGATAAGTTTGTCCCGGGCTCCAGCCAGCGGGAATCACATTATTAGCGACGACAGAAGTGCCGGAATCGAGCGAAGTAAGGCGGATGGAGAAAGGTGCCTGCAATGTTGAGCCTGCGTTAAGTTTCCAAACTGCACCCCAGGACTCCTGCATGGAAAGCCATGTGTTTGAGTCGGTGGCCTGTTTGAGGTCAACTGAGCGAAGGTCCCCATCTCCATCTTCGTATTCGATCAGGGCGGCAAAATAGTTGGCGTTGGAACCAGCATCAACATGAAAGGCTATTGATAAACCAGGATACTCGCACTCCACCCTGAAGGCCACAATTTTAGTCACTCAACAAGATTAGGAAATGGCCAAAAGAAAACGTTGAAATAAGTTAGATGATGACAACAAATTTAGTCTAATCTTAGGGAGTAACAGTAGGGTAATTTTATAGTCAAAACAATTGAAACCGAGCAATAAGAATGGATGACTTTTGGTAACTCAACCAAACATATTCTTTTCTCTTCTCTTTTCCTTTCTTTTCTTTTTCTCAACCTCCCCTCCTCACACGCCAGTACCTTCTGTGTTGAATCTGCAGGATTCCGGCATTGCGTAGTTGCTCAGCCTGTCCAGATTTTGCCATGGCTCCAAAAGCAGTACCACTCAAATCAAAATGAACCGACTCTGAAGTGCACCCTGGACACTCGTCAGTGATAACTACAGTCACTGGGTTTCCCGAGCAGGCTGCATTCCCTGTGCACTTTACCTGCGGGACCAGACCAAAGCATATAGATGACATGAGCCTTTGTTTCTTTTTCTTTTTGTCTTTTACCATTTGGTATGGTACGAAATGAGAAAAAGAGGAGAGGTGAGAACGAGCTGCACCTGATAACAAGCACCGCATCCTTTTCCTGATTCGTATAAAGAAGGTCCTCCTGCCGATATCATTGAAGAGAACGGAGCTTGCTCTACCGCAGCACCATATCCACAAGCACCCCCTACAAAAAGCAAGACGAAAATTTTAGCAGATGACAAATAGTTATGGGAAAATTTTGTATGAATATAATACGATAATCTTTCCAGCCATTACCATCACTTCCGGCGCCTGTGGGGCTTCCATACCATGTTGCACCGGCAGGGGACCAGCTAGAATCTTGAAGCTTTGAGACGTTAAGAAGCTTGGGGTTGAAGCAAGAGCCTGGGCTCACTAAAAGAGACAGAAGAGCTATGAGAGCAAGGACAAAGAACGATTGTTTGGGAACGAGAGCCATTTTACAGTACTCAACTGACAAGCTAGTTGATTATAATGTCAGTTGTAGTTCTGCTTAAATGGGATATGCATCACTGAATGGCTTTGAGTGTTATTTATAGAAGAAGCGCAGTGCTTTATTTCTAACACTTCCAATTATAACATGCCAAGTGTCACGATGAGATAATTTGAGTTTCATTTTCTTAAGGGACAAGTCAACAATTTTATATCTAAGAGATGTGAACATTTCCTTTGCGTATTCACCATGGTGCAAAACGACCGGGTATGGGCTACGAGCTGCAAAACACCAAGATATGGGCCATTCCTTTTCATAGAATGCCATGATTTCAGCAATATATCATGCATCACTTGGCTCAAGATTCATTGAATGGAGTAATAATCAGAAATGTGTTCAGAAGAAGAAAGTCATTAGATGAAATCACGGGCTGGGGTGTGGGGTGTGGGGATTTGATGACTATCAACATCGTGAATTACTAATCGTAGAGATACAAGGAAATAAAATACAAAAAGTGGAAGTCGTGGTGGGTTGGGGAGTTTTCAATATTGCTTGGCTGAGAAAGATGCGAAAAGGTTGAGACAAATGATAAACACATCACATTATATGATGAGTTCCTGATGAGAACTGGTTAACGTAGTTCATTCTAGACTAAGCGTTCATCAAGAAGAAAGAAAAAAGCATGTAAGATAAGTATATAAGAATGCCTTTTGTTTGCTTAAACCAATTGCATAAGATTAAAGGCTTGATTTGGGTACTAAGACTAAAATTTGTCACATTCTCGTGGACATTCTTCCGTTTCTCATTGCTTCCTTTAAGACTAAATCTTTTTTTTTTTTTTAACAAGTTCGTTTTTCAATTATTTTTTTTTCCATTGATTAGTTCTGGTTTGATTCCCACCATGAACTTCCAATTAATTTCTAATAAATTTTCTTCCGTTTAGAGTTTGTGCAAGTAGATGATTGGACCGCACCGGGAATTTAGGCAGGGCTTAATTTGTCACGTTTTGCATGGAAGTTGCATCAACTAGAAAAACGGTTGCCCACTACGAACAGTTTCGCCATCTTGGTGGGACCCAGTAAACAGTCGACGCACATGGTACCGTGGGTCCCACAGTGGATCCGACCAAATTAGCATCGTATTTGGGTCTTTGTTTTCTTACGATGTCCCCCTTATCAAGGAGATACTGATGTACCTCATCAAAGATTTGCGGTCTTGATTGAAAGCGAAACATGTTCGTTGATGGTGCCGTTAATGAAGGTTATTAGCCGTTCAAAAATCTCATTCCCCGTCGATCCAACGGTAGCAACAACGTCCATTCCCACGTGGGAATGCACGTTGTTCAAAACCAACGGTACGAAATACTTGCCAGGGATTCGGATTTTGCGGAGTCCAAAGCAGCTTGCGTTATCCTCCACGTATTTCCTTTGTCGGTGAACGTAGGTACTTATGTACGTGACGTACGCATAGGTCAACCAAAGGTGTAGGTCTACCTCCATTCTCCACCGACGATGGCTGACACCTTATAGCTCTGGTGTAACAAGGACCGTCCAACGGCCATATTTTTCTATAGTTTTATACCAGCATTAGACCGTGAATTCAGTATGCAAGTTGAGGCCAAACGCAGGGTTATCACTTTCATGGCGAGAGAAAAAGGAGAGAGAAATCTAAATTCCAATTAGGTGACTCGAGGCTCCACATGGCTATCACTTTCAGAGGACGAAAAGAAAAGGGACAAAGAAACTTTGAACTCGACAAATTCTTGGTAGGTAAAACAGAATGTAGTGCCAAAAAACGATGTTGAAGTAAAATTCCAATCCTAGTAGAGGTAGAAATGGATGTCGATTCTTTTTCTGACAAAACTTAAGAAAAGCAGAAGGTATTCTTAGTATAGTTTGAAAAAACAGATTCACCCAGAAAAGGTGGGCCTATCGCACTAAGAAAAACTACCAACTTCAGCAAGCGGTAGTGGTTGTTTTGCGTCAATTTTCAAGTCTGTTCTGCATTTAGAAACCTAAAGCTGGATTCCATTAGCATGAGAACCGCATCCTTTGCATTGTTTCGGTAACTCTGTACGTGGGGATCAAGACTTTGGGGTTTAAGGTCTTCATTGGTTGCAAGAGTTTGTTGCCAGTGTCCGCCACCTCTTTCTCACGGTGATTCCGGCTGTCCTCGGCGGGCTTCTTAACTTTTGATGGTTTGTCTACTTAAAAAACTATGGCCTTCTGTCTAACATGTTGACTGAATGCAAAGTTTTATCGGGACGGTTGGAGGCTTTTCACTCTGAGTTCAATAAAGCCAGTCTTGTTCGATTAGATTACACAAAGTGGTTAGTGGTTGATATTCTTGAGTATTGACTGATCTTATCTAGGAAATCATAAGGGTTCTTGCTTCTTGAACAGAGAGCAGGCCTTGATAAAATCAATTACTTCTAAGTACCTTACCTTCTTTGTGAAAAGATTAGCAAAAGAAGCGAATAAGAATATCTACTAATTATCTTTTCTTTTCTTTTATGTGTTTGCTTATAAATTACCTAAGAATCAACTGTAAAACAACAATACAAATATAAGATCTTTTTGGCATTTCGATCCCTCTTTTCCCACTATTCTTTTCGATCAGTTTGTTTTTCCATTATTCAATTTTTTAGCATTGCGTGGCATATGTCATCCACGTTCTAAATCGTCATTATATTTTCCAAAGCTACCCACATGATGGATTTGAAAAATGAACCCTTCATGGTGGAAGCAATATTTCCAAAAGGGACAACGGAAGAGAATAAAATGCTATTTTGGAGTCGTTGCACTTTGGACTTATTAGGAAAGCATCCTTTTTCGCCAAGAATACTACGTGCTTGAAATCAAACATTGTCGACAATCACTCATGATTAATTATACTTTTCTTCTGTTGAATTAGCTGACCTTATTTTATCCTTTCCTAAACTCTCGCTTCCTCTCGTGGAAAGTCTTCGCTGGTTCCTTGCACGAAGTGTAAAGCTTAGAAAGCACGGTCTTCTTCCAAGAAAGATACTGGACTTAACCAATTTCAGCCCACGGATCAACTTTAATCACATTGACACTCAATACACAGAAAGCCCAATAACCACTTCTGTTCTCACAGAACCCAGTGCCCATCAATGGAAAACGGCAGACGATAATTCTTGTGGCCCAAAAAAGATCAGTTCATTTGAGAAATAACATGAGTCCAATCTATCTTCGAAGCAATTCATGTATATTGTCTGTAATTGTGTCTTTTTGCCACCCAATTGGCACTTAGTCCTGTGATCATTGTTGTACAACATATGGCTGTTGATTAAACAGAACAAAGTTAAAAATTAACTGGCTTCAAGGTCTTCAAAAGATGTTGTCAGATAGCTCTTTGTGGCAAGTCCAATACAATACTTTCTAAATTCTTGTTATGATTTTAACATGCAGGAAGCGTTCGACATGAACGAATAAGGGGTACAGAACGAACCAATCATTTCAAATTTGACCATTAGTTCTTAGGGCCCTTTTATGACTGCCAACTGTTGAATTTCACGGCAATGCACTGCAGTACGGCTTTTGGATTAATGTTTTGTATTATATACGGATTACAAAATCAGGAAAAGTGGTAGAAAGTTCCATCAATACAAGACATACTCAAGACAACGTTATCATACCAAATCGGATTATAAGCTTTCCGTATGATTTCTGGAGTATTCACGGAATCTCATGATTGACAATAAATCAGCATGCGCATCTCTTCTGATTTCTTTATTTTCTGAGTTATGGATCCACCGCTTCAATAATTATTCTTCTAGACTAAGAAAACATTAACAAAGGTTTAGGTTAGGTGAATGCCGATGGACATGGCAGCATCAAAACTGTACACAGACAATCACAAGAAGAACAAGAAACACGATCTCATTATTTGTTCCTTAATCTTCATATATTCTCGACATTAAAGTAGCATACTGATTTTAAACAAAACTTCTTCCTTTCTTTGTAGGAGCGGTTTCATGATATGAAATTTGGGTCCATAAAGTAAAAGATATACACTTTATCCTTCTGCTTTATGTTCCCAACAGTCATTAAAACTTGCTTTTCAGTAAAATATTTCCTCCCTGGTCCTACTTTCACCAAAGCTAATACCAAATATTGGGAATAGAAAATCAACTTCCCACTAACGATTTCAAAGAAACAAAAGGTCTCGTAGCTCACAATTTACAATTAAACAATGTGGTCTATAGAGATGGTGCGCTCATCCTTGTTAGAACATAACAAACAAGGAAGGACAATTTGGAGCAACCCTTCAAGTCTCAACAAAGAAGAAGGAACTGAGATTCTTGTATCTGAAATAGAGTAATTTGATGACCATAATCATTAGATGTTGAAACTCAACCCCTGTGCGACTGCTGAGATTGCGGGCTTGCAAGAAATGGTGCGCTCCAACTTGTGGGCGCGCGCGAGAGCCAAAGGGATGGGTAGCTAGGGGACAGCTTTAGTCTCGTTGGGTTAGAAAGAAATGGTTAGAAAACTGAAAGTGGTAGGGATAATGATTATGAAGGAAGGCCTTGTGTTCTAAATTATATACTGACTTTTTACGTGACAAATTCAAGATTCTTCCTTCTGTTTAAATATTTTGCCCACATCTTTGTTCATCTTTTTTTTGAACTGTTGGGATAAGACTTCTGCTGTCTTGTTATTTTAAAGAGAACAATGCATGGGGATGCGTGCTAGTCTTGGCATTGCTCCCAGATGGCATTCCCCCAGATGGTATTGCCGTACAGACTGTAAAACTTGGTCCTCCCTTGGCACCAAAATGAGCCATGTCTGATGCCTACCTACTAGGTCAATGGTTGGGGCGTCTAGTAGTTCTTCCATAAGGCGTTGGCTTAGAGCCTGTCGAAGGAGCAAGGAAAAACATGTTTAGACACTAAATTTTGTTAAGGAAATAAAGTATTGTCAATCAACCATAATTTGTGCTTTGAAGATGCCTCTCTTACCAACTCTTCCTGTCATCCCTCCAACTCAGTTTCCTCGCTCTTTCCTGCTTCACTTCCTTTAATGTAGCTGTCTTCTGTTGGTAATACATTATGATCTAGATCCTATGCTACCTTGTAATCTGTTGTTTTTTATATTAAGTTTTTACCCCTTGGTACAAGTGTAATGATGAGCGAAGGTCAATTCTTGGAGTCCATTCATTGCATGCTGTATAATTTGGACCTCTCCCTTTTAATATTTATAAGGCGAGTAACTATTGTCTCCAGAGACTTCCCGTGATCTGTCATGCCTGATTTTTTATTACTCTGGCCCGAAAGCAAATGATGCTTCTTTGCTGCTTTTCAGGCGATCAGCAACTGGCTATGCCACCATGTCAGGTGGGCAGCGGGCGTCAGAGATTTCATCCCCAAATTTATTTGGAAAGGTGGAATTTAAGCACTGCCGAGAGCTATCTTCTCTCACGTGAAGGCTATAGGAATAACAAGGGCACATGAATGCAGATTGCAGTACCAGATCAGATCATAAATTAAATTTACAGGGGACAAATTTGTTTTCACTTAATATTTTGACAAACATCGAACATCGTCAGGCATGTCAGACATGTTGTGCACACAGACTACTCAACAAGTAGTAAGGACAGATGTTAGACGAGTTACTCACACCGTAGGCAGTAATTTCCAAGGTAATCTTTCATGTACACCATAAGTTATGACGGGAGTTAGAAGATGCTGCACATTTTCCGAATAAATAGACAAAGTTGCTCTCTTTCCATTGTCAGGAACCCCGATAATTATACATTTTTTTACGAAATTCAGTAAATCCTTACAATTCCGAAGACACTAAATTTTCATCGCTGTACACGAGGATTACCCAGCAACATGCTGGGTAAAATTGACAAAAAAGGATGAAACTCGACATTCAAGGCTATAACATAACTCGAGTGATCTGATTATAGCTTCTTTCTTCTTGTTGCCTGGCTTTGATTTCTCCTGCACATCGTAAAGTCCTTTCTATTTGGTACCCTCCTCCGATGCTCACCTCTCTTTCTAAGTGGCAGCAATAGCTCTCGAACACACTCACATTCACATGCAATTTGAAACCCATCAAGAACAGAAATTCAAGCTCCAAGTTGTTCAACTCGTCGGTGGTTAATCCTCCAACACGCGCGAAGTATGAATTGCGGTAATTCCTGTTCAGAAAGAAGATGGACATTTAGAAATTAGAACTTCCCCATTCCACGCAGCAGGACATCAAGTTAGATAATTGTGATGTAAAACAACTTTTCCAAGTGTTTTTTGATTTGGAATAAACATTTTGGTCGAGGACTGGAAAATGGATTTCAGGAAAAATGCAGAATTACACAAGGCAATGCCACATATTCTCAAGCTGACAGAGGGTGTTCACAAAACAAAAGGTAAAAACAGAAACCCAGTGTGATTTAACTATGAAGCACAAAGAAACAGAGCGGCGAAAGAACAGAACTTACATGTCCTCCACATATTTGGAAGCCACCATGATGGTTGTAATGAGAAGCCTGTGCACATTTGTGGCGCTGATCCGAAACCCTGGATTATTCTGGCAAAAGCGATCGATATAGACATATGCAACAACGTAAACCGATGGCCCAGCTCTAGTGTACCGGAAAATCCTCTCCAGATAGGACTCGATCGTCATGTCCGGCGTCTCATGGCAGTCGAAAACTCGGGTTCTTATGTCTTTCGACAAAGCCCATCTGCAGTTCTTGGCAATCCGTTCGTTTCTAGCCATATTTCTCTCAATGAGGGAGGCAAGAACATTAATCACCAATGGGGTGTTTGAGTCTTCTTGGTATGAATAGGAAAACACATCGGATCGGAGCTTTCTCGGGGATATTGCAAGGGTAGACGAACCCATTTCGGAATCGGTTCTGTGATTGAAGATGAAGGTTTGGAGGACTTATGTCTTTAGGGATTTTGTCAATGAAGGAGAAGGTCTTTAGGGAGGTTTATATACAAGGGGGGAAACAAGGTGGTACTAGACAGAACAAGCAGAGACTAAAGGGCAAAAAGCCATTTGGAAGGTGGGAGGAAGCCACCATAGTATCATACTGGAAGATACGTGTGCCTCCTGTTCATAAAGACAAAGTACAGACCACCAGCTCAGCACGACTCATTGTCCATCACGAATCCTCTCTCCCTTCTTAAAAAAAGAATAGTCTTGCCGACAGTGCGTTGAAGGGCAAGGATGGCCTCTCCTTCCTTCATCTCCAAAGAAAATAGGTCATTGTGTGGTCTTTGGTCCTACAAAAACTAGACGGCAATCGTAGATTGACTTTACCCCCTTCAGATTCATGCCATATGCCGCAAAGGGTGAGGCCCGTACGTCTGAGGTTTCTACACGTGCAGTGGCTTGACTCATCAAATTCATCGACTCCTGGTTTGCAGCTTACAGCACGTGTAGTGGGTTAATACAGGTCCACGAAAATGAAGTTTCCTCCTGAATCTATCCCAAGATTGGGATTCCATCTCTGCATGTGTTTTTTTACTCGCTTTTGGTCATTAAATTCTCAGCTCTACTGAAGTTCCAGGTTCCCGAACCTTCCCTTTTTGTCTCATCTACACATGTTGAATGAGCGTTTCTGTAGCTTTCTTTCTCTTTCGTGAAGTTAAGAAGAGCAATTCCATTCAACTGCAATATCTGCCCAACGTACTGTTGTAAATGGGAGATCACAGAACCACCGAAACGCTTGATTCTTTTCCATTATCACAGCTCCCAATTAGGACGATTGGGATTCGAAATGCATGCTCAGAATTTTTCCATTTTAAAGCTGTGGCTGCATTGATCACAGTCATCGTTCACGATACTAGCAGCATGTGCATACTGATCTTGGATTTACTGTCGCTTGAAGACAATATAACCTTATTTAAGTCACCGAATGCTGAATAACATAATTATATCAGACGTTAACAGTTTTTATGCAGGGAGATTTAATGAAGATCCTCGGAAAGATGGTAGAACCACCGGGGAAGAAAGAGGGAACCAAATGAGTGCCGACAACCGGAGCAACCGCAGATTTTGTCCTTAAAGAAAAGTCTTTTCTATTAGAATGGCTCCATCTACCAATATTAGATTATTTAATCCTTGCTTTAAAAGCAACAGATCCACGAATAACACCCAATCAAAACTGTGGGCAGCCTCAAATAATTTTCTCCATGACTTCTTTTTTGGCTGCGTGCTTTGTTTGACATACAAAATGGAGGAACCGACACTAAACAAACACCCCATTCGTGAATTTGCTCGGTCGATAAGGGTACAAACAAATAGAAAAAACAAGAATACGAAAACCGACAGCAATATCAGTACTAATATTCATTCTTTTCACGAACAGTTTCTGATTAATGATTCTCGATGATTACGTTTTGCGGGAAGTGATTGGGTTTGCTGGTGGCATGTAGCATCAGGAAAATATAATCTTCTCGTTATGGAAAGGAGTACAGGATTTTTTGGAGCATTAACAACGGAAGAGTTGTTTCAACATTGACTTAATAAATCTCTGTTTTTTTTTTTTTTTTGTTCCTTTTCGTGATATTCTCTTCTTGCTGTTGAGAGATTTATCGGTTGAACTTATTATTGTTACCACTTGAACAAGTTAAGGAGAAGTTTCAGTACAGTCCCAAATCTTGGTTTCTCAGTTTGATCCTACTTACATTGTTTTTGGTAATCTGGCGTTTGGTGTTCAATCCATTTCATGACATTGAATGGGAGGGGTCTACAAACAGGACTATAATTGAATCTGCACGTCCAAACTATATTTCGAGGCATTTATATTTAGATAATCAAGGAGACATCTACCCACCCTTCTCTCTAGTTGCATGAAATTGAGATTTTAGCAAACACGTCAGCAATTTGACTTTTGGAGATTCGAAAACATACTTTTTGAACAAAAAATGTCATTTCGAACTGATTTTGAATCTTTGGGGTGATTACATACTTGTATCACGCTATCATCAATAATTGGCAAACAAAATTACAAGCAAAACTTGCTGGATTTCTTTTAAAAAATAAAAAATAAATCTCATATCCTATTATCAATCTTTTCTTTTCTTTTTTTGTGGCATGAATTTTTTAAAAATTGAAGGGAAAGCCCATGGCTTCACTGCTGCCTTAGCACAACGAAGCTGGGACCAACGAAGCCCATCATCTTCTGAGTCTCTGTCGAACCCAGCCATCTAAATTCGGGTCATGGCAGATGCAAAATCCAATTCAAAGTCCAAGCTTTAGGCTTTGGGCTGCTGTGCTTTCAAATGAGAGACCCAATTCGATGCCGAGTCCAAGATCAATGACGATAAAAAGTTCAAAAAAACCAAAACAAATGGTGGCCGAGTATCCTCGTCCTTGGGGTTAACGAATGGGGTGTGATTAGCTTTCAAATTTAGAATTGTTCTTCGAAATTAATAAATAACAGAATTACTAGGTCGTTTTGGTTCACCAAAGTGAAGTTCTGAATAAAAATAAAAATAAAAATAAAGATAAAGATAAAGATAAGCATGTTCGCACAAGATGGTTTGGTGCAAAACACATCTTGATAGAGATAACGCATTCAATTTCTTAATCATTGTTTCATCAAAGATCTGTCACGCAAACAATATTTCATCTTTGATTATTTAGTTTTAGCAATTCAATATTCAATTCCTGACCATGTATTTTTTCTCATCATATTTATATTTGATCTGATTACGTTGGTCAAAAGAGATGACTAGTATCATTCGAAGATCCTAAGTTGCATGATACAGGAGTAGAGTTTGAGAATTTTTTTGGGTAATGGAATGCAATTCTAAGGATTTAATCGTCACTATGAAACCATCCAAAAGCTTTGATACCCAAATCTAGCAACACTAGATTTTCTCCTCACGAATCCCAGATTCTTGCTAGAAAGAGGAAAAAGACAGATGACAAAAAATTTCGTATCAACCGACAAGGGAGGAAAGAACATGACTAGGTTAGGTAATTTTACAGGTCTAGTGCTAGGCTTGCTCGCACGCCTGTATGATCACATTGCAAGAATGCTGTTAACTCTTCACGGGTGCACTGAACATGACATGAAACACTTTTGCAACCAAAAGTTAAGACTTATTTTCTTAACTAGGTTGAGCACATCTACATTGTGTCTGGTTAGTTCTAGGGTGATTCTTTATTTTTCAGCCACTTTGGATGCCCATTGTACCTCCTTCAGGCCAACACAGAAACATGGTCGGCAGGCTTTATAGGACGGCAGTGGGATCCGCAACACCAACCAATAAGAGGCAGCTTTCTCAAAACAATCCAAGTTGCAAATCCGTCTCATATAACACTACCAACCGGAGAATATAGACATTTCTATTTCGATTTTCCTTTTATGGGGGACGGGAAGGGACGTTGTTGGAGACATGTATAGGGATTTGATTTAGAAGAATATACAATGTATCGTATGTGATTCATGATTTCACAAAATCATGAGTGTTAAGTTAACAAGTTCTTCAAATTCATCCTCTTTTACACTATCGTATTAGCAGTTCGATATACTCATATTTGTTACAAATGATACCATTCATCAAAAAATGATATGGCATTTAGAATTAGGATTTCTTGCAATAGCCAAGGTATTTGTTGAACCATTGTGAAACCAAATATTTATAAAATTTGGCTAGGAATGTATCATGGTGTTAACATACGAAAACAAGGCCCAAAATGGAGAGAAGAACAGTAAAAATAATAAATGAAAAGCAAGATGGTCATTGATTCCTGCAAACCATTTGATAGACCATTTTAGAGTACTTTATAGAAGAATCCAATTATCTCTAAAATAGTTTACCCTCAAAAAACTATTAGACTATCTAAAGTATTCAATAAGGCTGATCAATTATCCTAAGAATTCTTTGAGATATTTTAGTCGTATTCAAAATAATTTATAAGATTATTCATTGCTTATTTTTTTGAAATGGTTTAATCATCCTTAAACTATTTTAGGAGTGATATTTGTCATGAGCTTAAAATTCCAACCCAAAAGACTAATTTATTAGGTAGTGTTACTTAGACCCTCATAAACCTAAGACCCCCAATTGCCTTTTTAATGTGGGACAATGTCTTCTATATCTCATTTCTTGGACATCATCTATCTTAGAGTGTTTTATTTTGTAACATGACATCCTACTACCTTATTTATAGTTTTAACAAATAATAAATCACCTTTTTTTTTCCTTTTTTTTTTTTAAAAAAAAACCTTTATTGGTTCAGCTTTTTTCATTTTTTTTCCTTTATAGTTTTTAGTAATGCAATATCTTGACTGCTTGCTGCCCAAGACCAAAAAAAAGAAGGGTATATCATGTTGAATAGATTTTTGCAAAATCATGGTCTAGTTTTATTTGTATCTTTAAAACATGACCAGTACTTTACAGACCTCTTAATTTTAACCGTGCAGACTAGGGATAGGATATGACGCATACAAAAAGGTAAGAAAAAGTATACCTCCAGGAATTAATTTTCAAGTGCATTAGCAAGCCCCTGGTAAGCCCAGTAATGACGTGGTCCTTGCCTGCCATGGAATTTCAAGCCACCAGTCCTTTTCAGACAATTTGATGAATTTCAAGCCACCATCACTTCTTTGGGCTGTCCATTGATGCATTCTGTAGAAGTCTTTTGCTACTTTCCTTTTTTTTTTTTTTTCTTTTTCCAATGTTCACTGCCCATATCTCTGCTATTGATATCTATCCTTCAGCGTGGACAAAAAGCACATCCTAATACCTCAATCTAGTGGAAATTTGGTTTAGGGACTCCCTGCAAAATTTGAGTTCTACTAAATTTCTTTGCACGACCTTTTAACTGAAGGAACTGAAAGAGGGAAGAAAATTTTGATGGTGATAAATCAGAAGCTATACTGTCATAAAAAGGTGACATTCATATGCCACAGAATATATCTACAAGCTCCAAACATAATCACGGCCGATCCAAACAAAAACTTTGCTTTGGAAAGAAATGGACCTGGAAAAATATCTTTTCTTTTCTTAGGAGGACCATCTAGAAAGGGATCAAAAATGGTCCTAAGGCACATCTTTATGCTATAGAAACAGTGTTAGTGGTCCAGACTATTGAAAACAAGATCATATTGGCTTCATATATAGCACAAAAGAAAGGTGGAAATCTTGCTCTGTGGCGATTTTTTTCTCGAATGTCGGTGTCTGGTATCTTGCATGCTTTGTTGAATTAAAGCACCTTGGCTGGCAAGAGCCACTTCATATCGCTGCATCAGACAAATATTCCTTCTCATCATTTTGAAAAGAATTTCTTTCAAGTCGGTGCCATCTTAGTAGGCAGGCATATTCACATTGAACTATGGCTTAAGATCTGAAGATATACAGCTCGTTTTTGGAAACAAAGTCTGTATAACTTTTCCTCTTCAATGATTTTGACATCTTCTATTGTCAAGCTATATTATTCTTACTTATAAAAAAAAAGTCTATATTCTTCTTATTTCGTTTGTTGCCGGCATCTCTCTCTCTCTCTCTCTCTCTCTCTCTCTCTCTCTCTCTCTCTCTCTCTAAACGTTTGTGAAAATGATTGTCCATTTAATTTAGTAATGTTTTTATAATCCGTCAAATGCCTATGTTTTATGTACTCTTAGCGGTGGTAATTCCTATTTTATATAAACACTTGGGTCACAATGCTTTTATGCTTTTTCCACAATGTCCCAACTACCCCTTAGCTAAACATTCTCGTGCCATTTTTTCTAACAACACCTCACCCGTTGAATCTCCTTTTACTCTCTCCCATCTTATATTTAAATCTCCCCAGTCATAATGCTTTTCGTTTTTCCTCACCATTACAAACGAATTTTTCATGTCCTCATGCAATCTAAAACATAAGTTGTTGGGTTCAACATCAACTCCATAATGGAGGTTGAATTGGGTTTATCCACTTCCTAACACAATTATGTTTGTCTTAGAATTATTTTATCATTTTAGATTAGTGAATTTTATGCACAAGTCTAATTCAGTAAAATAGATATAAAGACAATGCACAAAAACTTAAAGAAAATCATAAGCACAACGCAAATAATAAGGACTTGAGAAAAGAGAAGAACACAAATGTTTGCGTGATGTGGTGCAACGTTCTTGGAACCTACATCCACTTGCCCAAACCAGTTAGCTAGGCAATCATTTGCCCTAAAATTTGGTAGATCAGTTCTCAAATTTATATGATTAATTCATCTCCTCAAGAAGAAGTTAACTTACAATGATCAGCCACACACCTCACATAATAACAAGAAGAGAAACTAGCCTTGTTATCATAAACTAAGATACAATGTCTTATTGTATTCAATAAGACTCACGACTTTATTACAACACTAAGACTTCAATCTTTACAACAGAATACAATCAGATTTTACTATTACCAAAAAAATACAAGCGATACTTTTTAGCTTTACAAATGAATATCAATTTTAAACTAAAGCTGAATCAAATGAATTGAATGTATTAGTGTAGATCCACAAGAGCACCACAAAGTTGCAGCTTGAAGGCAACATACTTCATAGGACATATTTCTCAATCTCAGCCTTACCTTGCTCACAAGAAGGTAACTTAAGTTAATAAGAACTCAAATCAAATGTATTCAAGTGCAATTTAACTCATATAAATGTATATAGAAAAGGCCCCAATTTGTTGCTTAGGGTTTTTCATTTTTGAAACCCTAATTTCAATCTTCTTGAACCTATATATCAAATGACATCATAACAAATATAGCTCAAAATGATGATTACGACGTTATGTAACAATCAATTTATAGAGAATAGGCTTTTAAATCAAATTTCCCAAAAACGTTCACTCAAACTATGTTAATCGATCAAGCCAATGTTCAATACTTAAAACTGCACAATATCAACAATAAAATACTTAGATCAATTATCATAGTAAACTCAAAACGCAAGAGGTCGAGATTAAGTATCAAGCATTTTTTCTTCTCCATAGTAGTTTTTAAATTAATACGAACAATAAAAGTTTCACACTATATATGAGAAAACTAATCGGCTAGGTTTATAGAGTACTTGTTTTTGACGAAAAATCAGCCACTCTCACCTAACTTGTCATGTGAACCCCTAACATTCGACTACAAGATGGAGATCTCAACAGACGTGGGGAGAGAGAGTAACATGCAAGTCATGCTACCTGACGTCTTACCTAATTTAACTTCATATTCCAAAATGATGACATTCTGCGTAACATGCAATTGGGGCGGTCTCAAATGTAACAAAGGAATGTGATTGGCCAATTTTAAGTAGAATAAGAGAACAAACATAATTTTAAGTAGAACAAGAGAATATGATTATGTCAGTTTCATATTATAGTTGAAACTATATAGAGCTTAAGTCTCATAACGACAAAGCAGCCCATCTTACGGTAGGTTTTGTATATAATGGTGTGAGAATACATATGTATTTCACATGTTTGAATAAACATGTCCTACATGACAATCATTAGCTTCATTATTCAATGTACATAATATTCATGATTTTATTCGACATATATTTCAATTTTGCAAGATATTTTCAAGAATAGTAGTAAAGTTTTTCAAATCCTTTTTTCATTGCTATTGTCAATGTCAAAATCTAATCTTCACTTTAATACAAGTCTTAACCCATCTAACTCACTCCTTCTCTTGTCCATACTAAATTTAGAGTCTTAGTCAAGTGCATTCACTATGACAACATGCATGATTGAAAAAAATTCTCATGTGGTCTTTCTTTTCTTTATCTCAAGGTATGTCTCATGAGATCTCTTGTATTTACACTCCACAATATAATAGAGTTATGAAGTTTAAACATCATCATATATTAAAAAGTTGTTTGGGCTCTAAAGCATTGGAACACATTTATGCATCCTTTTAGTGAAATTGTGGTTACGACTATTTACTTGGTCAAAAGATATCAACTTGAATCTTTGGGAAAACCCTAGATATCAACCATCTTTGAGTTTTGGGTTGCCTATGCTATGTTGTTTCTCTGTGATCCCAAGACAAATTTGCACATCATGCTAGTTGTTGCAACTTCTTAGGCTTTCTTCCCTTTTAAAAAGGCTACTATCTTTATAACCTCTCTAGTAGTGTTTTTTCATCAATAAAGATGTCACTTTCCTATTTTGTGATGAAAGCTCCCTTTACTCATCACCTAGCCTACCACTTTGGCCTTACCTTTATTTGATGATTCCATTGCTTGCACTCCTTTGCCTACAATACTCTGATGTAACTCCTCCATTAAGTACCTAGTGTCTCCTCTTGGTCCTCCCATAAAGGCCTTACTAATAGTTACTCTAGGCCCTAATGTTGCTTTTCCTATAAAACCTACTTTGTAGACAAGCATCCCTTCAAAGTGTCACCTCTCCCTAGGCCATTACTCCACTTTGCTAGTCCTATTGGATTTCTCGACCTCTAAGTTGGATTCAAGATTATGTGCTCTCCTTATTCATATTACTAACTAGTTTTTTTTTTTTAATCTTTTGTCAAGTCATGTCAATTTTGCTCACTCTCTCCTCTAAAGGTATTACATTAGTTGTGTCTTTATATTCTATAAACTCTCATCCTATGTTAAAGCTAGCCTTGAGTGGTGCCTTAATAGTGGAGCAAAACTTAAAGCATTACATGACAACCATTGGTTATTGATAGATTTATCAGATCAAACATCAACCTAGTGTTTTGTTAAAAATTATAAAGTTGTTTAGTGATTAAGGATGAGTTTCACTCAATGCAAAAGGTTAGATCATCAATAGATATTTTCTTTTGTTGCCAAGATATTCATAGTTTATTTTTTTCTCTTTGAAACTTCTTTCATATCTTGGTCTTCATAAAAGATGAACGTCAACAATGCTTTCTTATACAAGGATCTTATAAAAGGGATTTACATGAAGCTTCTACCAAGGATCATAATGAATGGGAGAATGTTATATATTAATTGTATAAATCCTTGTATATGTAAGAATCACTAGGCACTACCATTAGGTAAAAGCTTAAGCTAATAGTTAGGATATAACCTTATTATTTTAACCCAACAACACATTGATTACTTACTTAGGCACTCAAGACAATCCTATGCGAGTTCCCTCCACACTTGATTATGCACTCAGTGTCGCAAATTAAACAATTAGACCCATTTGAGTACAAGAGTACTATTGGGCCCTACAAACCCAATAATATGGCCTTAATCACGTTTATTGATTCTTTGCAAAATGTTAGGAAAAGTTCATTAAAACACTTCTTGGGATTCCTTTCAACAATCCAAATTGATTATTCTCTATTGACTTAAACCTAAGGCACCTTGTTTATTTCTCTTATGATTTATATTGATAATACTTTTATAACTAGCAACAATTCCTTCACTATTGCTGCTTTTGAGAGATATATACATTTAAGCTTTCACAAAACAATCTTGAGACCCCAAGATACGTCTCGGTAATTGAAATTGCTCAATCTAGAAAAAGGAATATATTTAAGTTAAAGGAGATATGCTTTAGAACTTATCAAAATCAAGTGTCTCAAGATGTATGCATGTTATCACCCTTGTAAAGCAAAATGTTGTCTTTATTGGAAAGGAGCACCATGCTATAATGAAGCCATCGGAAGATGATCCGCCCTAAGATGATATCTCAAGCTACCAGCAACTTGCAGGACGTCTCATCAATCTCATTACAACAAAAGTGAATATTAATTTCATGTTCATATTTTTAGTCAAGTCATGCAAGTCCTAAAGCATTGACATCTTAATGCTAACATAAGAATATTAAAGTAGCCCTTTTGCATGTGATGGGAAATTTCAACGTCACCTATTGCGATCTAGATTTTTTTATTTTGGGGGGAGGACTTTTAAGGTTTTTGAGACTATGTGCTTGAAATAGATTTATTTCAAGCAATTAAAATAATAAGAAGTTATGTAATAATTTCTGGATTCATGGATTGAACAAATGGAGCAAATTAATCAACATGTTCACAATTTTGTCACAAGCTACAAAACACAACAACAATATGTAAATGAAACAACAAGAAGCAAAATAATTGGATAGAAATATAGAGCCATAGAACACAGTTTTATGTGGTTCAATTCAAGATCAATGAGCCTACATTCCTAGTCCTCTAATCAATGTAATTAGAGTAGTCCCTTCCATTATTATTACCAATAGTGCATTTAGAAAGACCTACCTTTCTCAAATCAATACAACCCGTTTCAGTACAAGAGTATTTTAATCAATGTATAAGTGTTGAGTTCATTTACGCAAAAATCAGCTAATCACTCAACAATATAGCGTATAAGATTAACAATTGGCAAAAACCCCCAAACTATATGAAACCCTAGGTTTCACCCTTTCCAACAAATAGTGCTCAATAGCACAACACTAAGAATATTGATGAAAGATTAGAAGAAACTCATAGACCGTTGATTTTTGCTCAGCCAAACTTAATATCAAAATCTCTCTTCCGGGTCTTGTTAAGATATGAATATTACCCATGACTCACATATAGGAGAATGGCACTATGTTGTTTTATTTACATCACATTTGTTTATTACATTCTATGACTTTATGTAAGAGAATAGATTGTATCTTCTTAAGATAGATACAAAGAGAATAGATTGCATATATCTTCACAAAGGCTTTATGTCATAAATAACACAAGCATTTAGTAAGCAAGTTTGGCATTTTTGATATAAATAAATCACCAACTTGAGAAAGAGTGTTGGGCATGGCATTGCAATTGTTAAATTTTATAGCAAGAAGGTTTCAAAGTCTAATAGGAAAACAATTTAGACTCTATATAGAAAGACCAAATATTGTATTTGTTACTAGAATTTTTTTTTAAAAAAATATTTATTTATTTACTCAAGCACCCAAACGTACACACTTGGATGTCAATTCTAAAATCAAGAAGTCTTAAGTGCCACTAGCTTACCATAAAGCTAGCAAGTGATTGACTTACTAGAATATTCTTTGTCTTTTCCTTTTACAACTCAATAGACATGTCTATATGAAGACCACGCGTATATTGTACGTTCTCAAGACAGATCCAAAGGATTTTTCCTCACTTCATCATAGTTTTTGTATAATTCTTCTTGGAAATTGAGAGGTGACTATGCAAGAGATTGGCTGCTAAATGTCAATTAATGACAACGATAGTGATGCTATTTCTATCAATGAGCCTTCTCTTTGAAAATAGTTCTCTCAGCACCACCAGAAAAAAAAAGCAGGACTTAATTGCTGAGAGAAAATTATTGTTTCCGTCTATTTTGAGACAATGACACACGATATTCTCTTTAATTCTTTGAGAGTTCATTGCATTTCCTAACTGTCTTTAACATATGGGGTCCATCTTAAAATATAGACACCACAATGCAATAAATGATTGTGACTACACTAAATCTGTTAAGTAATTTAGAGTTAACCGAGAAGAAGGAAAGAAAGTAAAAGACGAGGGCTGAGATCTCTTTACACATCCAGCAGAGTTCTAACCCCATCTCCATTAATAGGGTTAGAATATCACCAGCTTTTGTACTCGTCTTCCTCGTCCTCAGGACAAAGATTTGGCGCCGTGAATGTACACATGAATACTCCCTCTGAAACTAGTTATGAGTCAGCTGTTCCAGGTTAGCAAGTACGCTATTTTGAAAGAAATAACGCCTTAGGAAGAGAATGTGGTAAAAGAGTATCATGATATTCTGAAGGGGCCCTCGGAGGCAAAGATCCTATATCTTCGACATAAGGCTTGTGGTGATCTCATACTCCAAGCGTTCCCTTTCCTCTCTAATCATGTACAATTGCTATCTCTTCTTGTACCGGATAGCCAGTGACACACAAGTGGATACCCGTCACCTTCGCACGACACACAGCCGGTCCACATTGACGGACACTACAGCTAGTTGTGATATGTGTTGGGGTCCCTTTGGAAAAGGATAGCAAGTCTTTCACACATACGCAAACACATATGTATATAAAACGAAAACAAGGGAAATCTGTGGATGGAAAATAATGGGACAGAAATAGAGGAGGAAACAGGGGGTTCAATTATTGTTTCCTGCTTGTATGGATCCATTTCCAAAGCATGATGTTAATCGTGGGCTAATACTGCTACTGTAGACAAAGCCTCCAAGCATGGAGTTCCATATATCACCAACGCCAAAAGACTGAATGGATAGCATTTGTTAGGTTGAGAAGTTGGGATAAGTAATGAGATAAGACGTGGAACTTTCACCTAGATGTTTCTCATAGTCTTGATGTTAGAAAGTCTAAAAGTTTAAATCAAAAGCAACATCTAAAGCTGGAGGGTGTAAGGTCAATTTTTATCTAAACTTCATTTTATGAATCATATCTTATAGCAAAGCAATATATACTTCATCTTATCTTATAGCATGCTAAAGTTTTTATTTCAACATCCCTTCTCATTTTTTAAACTTATTATGGTGAGTTTTGAATATATTAACCTTATTCTTTGTCATATCTCTTAAAGATAAAAGCATTAAAAAGTTTATTTTCTCCATTAAATCAATTTTTAGAATAGAATATATATTTTTTATTATAAAAAAAATTATAAATAACATTTAAATAATATAGAATAACAGTGCTTTTAACACACATCCTCACTACAAATATGGCAACTAGATTTCATGCCATAAGTTAAGAATGGTACTACAACCCAGCACCTTTTGATATTTTGAGAAGAGTTGTTCTTTGGAGAGCATAGTATGATGAAAGTTGTAAGCTATGTTCAAGGGAGGAGTTATTATCTATCATTGGCCTGTATGGTAGATTCAACTAGGGGCTGAGAGGCAATGGTTTATCCATTGGCAGATGTTAGTAGTTTGAGTTCACTTATTTCCATTTTGATTGTCTAATTCCTTTTCTCTAGCATTACCTTAGGATGCCATAAATCTCCTAACAACCCACCCCATTCAAGATGCCACTTTGTAAAATTTAGATAATTTAATACCATTCCTAACAAGAGGGTGACATTTGAAACTGCAACTCATTGGCAATGTCATCCATTTTCCTGGGCAACGTCATGCCATGTGCCTTCCTGCACTCGAATGTAACTAATTGATGATCTGACAAGTTTAACCAGGAAAAAAAAGGGCAACATGATGTGGAGGATTTACTTATTTTCTGATAGGCTGAAGTACTGGCTCCTGTCACGACGTTGTGCAGCGGGCTAAAGTCAAATCATCTGTTATGAAGGCAATGAATGTGGAACCCTTCTTGAGACAAGTATATCTGCCGAAACTTTAAGAGGGTTGTCAAAAGTCAGTCTCCAATCATTTATATGTTCATCTTTAGGCAAACATTGCATGTTAGATGTCGTCCATAGGATCTAACAAGAAATTCGTAGGACAGGAGGGCTGATTGACCGATTGGACTAGACGTTTGAGTGCATGGTGAAGTGACCATGTAATCCACCATGACCCATACATTGCCACTTGCGGTTTAGACCTTATCATATTATAAAACTCCGGAAACAAATGCTTCGCATATAAATTTATAATGAGATCCTTAGGACGTACTCCGCAGCTTTTTGTAAGATTAATGTTTCTGTACTGAATGAAACAGGTAGGTAGAGGAATGATTGACTTTGATACGAAAATAAAATTTACTTCATTTCAAAATATTTTATTAAAAAGAAAATTATTTAAATTTATAATGTATATTACAAATAATAATAAGATTTTGTTGTCCAATAACTTTATTTGACTGTCTACCACAGTGAAATTAAATGAAACTGCAAAGTCATTGCAGAAAATAAAAGGGAAATGAGAAAAAAAAAAATGAAGACACATCTTTCATTCAATAATACAAGCTCATTACAGAGGTCACAAACTTATGAGTTGAGAGTCAAAAGAGAATATGGTACACTAATTGCGCCACCATTTAGTGATTGGCTGCCCCCAAAAAGGGCACCATTTTTAGCTATTTGCTTTTCTGTTGGCGCTAATATACATAAATACTTACAAAATTCAAAGACACCGGCTTGTTTGCCCTTGTAACCACAGAATGCTCGCATTTTCTATTTCTCTCGCTACGTGAGCATTGCAAGAAACAAGATTTGAGAACCAGAAAACTTTAGCTCTTAGGATTAGACGGTGGAGGTTGATGCTGCTGCTGGTACATGGCAGCCATCCTGCTGTAAGCATCCATGGTCATCGGCTGCAATCAATTTTGTATTACTCTCTATGTTTAGAATCTTGAAGATCATAACTCTTGGACTAACCAAAGCTCTAAAATATAGAAACATAGCTGATTTTAGATAAAATTTGTGGCAACAAACCAATTGATTTGGCAACTACTGCTAAACCAACTGTTAAAAGTTCACAAAGGAAAGTTTATGTTTTTTCTTTTCTCAAATACTTTCATGGATTTTCTTCGAAACTATTAGAGTATAAGGATCAAACTTACAATTTTAAAGTATTAAGTGAAAAAGTTCTATCACTTATAAATTTAAAAATTAATTCTTATGTTTCCAATATAAGATAACATTTACCTTTAACACTTTTTTATAAAGTGTTAGATATAAAGTTTGCTCTAAGTGTTATTAGGCTTGAAACGAGGTTCTCTTGTGTTGTAGTTTGTAAAAGTTACCCTCCTCAGTCTACTGTCAAAGGTTTTATTCTATTTTTAAAAGATAATAGTCGTCTAATCTGTCTTTTGGTAGTACTTTGTAAACTGTAGCAAGAACTGTAAGCTACAAATAATATAGGTTACGTTTTGTCGTTGTCTAAAACAATGAAAGACACTTGTGATGGACGATTAAAGTTTGATTTGACTCATGCAAGGACCTGTTGGTAATAAGTAAACAACAATGACTTAGCCATGGTTGTTCCAATCATCGTAGAAAAATCCAAGGGAAAAGGGAAAGAAAAAATTAGAAGAGACCAAAATCAATAATTTAATGAAGCAGTTGGAGGTGGGCAGCTAGCTAAATTGTCAACAAAAACTGAAAGCGTACCTGTGATTGGCATGCCAGGAAGGTGGACAAGGGGTCCGGCATCACCGCCCCCGACGCGGCAGCTTGTGCCCGATCACCACCGGAGCCATCCCAGGGGTTAATAGGCATGAAGGCAGTCGGGTGAAGAACAGGAGGGATGGGGCGATTGAGTGTGTTCATGTTCATGTCCATGCCCATACCAAGTCCGAGGCCCATTCCCATCCCCATGCCTAGGGGAGTCATCATGGACATCGGAACTTGCTGCATGGCCATTGGCAACACCATTGGTTGCATATTTATCCTGCTCATCATTTGGACTTGAGCTTGCAATTGCTTTAGATATTCAATCACTTCGTCAAGCATCGATGCCTTATCCGTCTGCAATAAATCAAGAAATTAATCCCAATGAACCCCTATCAATATCGCTAATCCAGAACTCATAACTAAGCTTGTAACTCAATTTAACCCATCATTAGTATCTGCCATGAAGTTCATGATTCCGTACAAAATTATTGTGAAATTCTGCAACACAACGTAAGAGGGATTGAGAGTCAATGGGTATGTGGATAAGGATCATCCAATCAGGCCCAAATTTCCCTCATCCACTTGTGTGCAAAATAAGCTTGGACCACAGATATTACACTCCTTTCTTCCATCTAGATCTTAATCTTTTCTCTTTCAACAAGTGTAGAATTAACTCCCATCCTCATCAAACACTAAGGTTTTTAATGTGTAATTTTCATATTTTGTGTTATAAATCCAAGTAGTCTCTACCCAACCTATTAGGTAAAACCACGCCTTCAATAAATATATTCCAGGACCATATCAATAATCATGGAAATCATTCCTCAAGATGATCCAGGGCCCCCTGTCATCCGCGACAGTAGACAAGTTAGCTAACTATGGCCCATAATAAATGCTTAGCCAATGATAAGCCCCCCCCAAAAAAAACAAAAAAAAAAAAAGAGGCATAGCAAAAAGTAAATGATAAAATAGTGGTGGAAAAATAAAGACAACGTAAAGTTGACAGAAACTGCTTACCTTACTGGAGTTGGGGACGAGCTTCTGCAGTGTTTTCATTCTTTGATTTATTTTATCTCTCCTTTTCTGAAACAAATGTAGATCAAATTTGTTTAAAATTGAAAATAGTCCTCCCTACTATGTGGATTCATTTGACTATTTTATATAAATCCTACAAATTTGTGCCGATGCCATATCCAATCATTTGCTAATCATTCTATCTACTTCTTTACTATTCTAATGCAACCGAATATGTCACTGTCGTGGAACAAAAGTAGTCCTCTTTTCTATTCCAGATAAGTGAAGCGTGATTAATGTCTTATCAGAAAGAGGGAGAGAGAAAGAGCATTACTCGTTCGGATTGGTTGTGAATGGCAGCAGCCCTGCTCCTTTTGGTAGAAACTGAGGATTTCCCATTGCCCTTCTTTTTATCCTCGTCACGTGCCTCCCTCTTCATAATTTTTCAATATAAACCAAAAGGGAAAAGTTAGAAAAAGATAACCAATTAAATAAAAATAAATAAATAAATATATAGAGTCATAAGCACTTAAAAAATTACAAAAATAAAAATAAAAATTGTGATATAGTGATGAAATCTAGCATATAGGATAAAGAACTTAAGAAGTTGTCATAGAAATGTTCTTCCTCCACTCATATTCATGCTGAATAGCGTCCAGTCTACAACGAAAGTAAAATCATTGGTCAGCACATGCTTGCCTGAGGTGGGCTGTGGCAAACCGAATCATGGTCATCGGCGGTGGTGGTCACCTTTGCGCAGGGCTTGCCGCCTGAGCTGGTGTGTTCCGGCGAGCCAAGTGACGTCGAGGTGAACCCGAAACCGAGGTCTCTCTCACACGTGTCGAGGGTTCCATGCTGACTATCCATTCCATACGTGGCGCTGCCAGTGACGCTCTGGTCTCTGCTGCTCCACTCCCCAGGGACACGCGCCTCCTTCGCGCGTTTCCCCATGAGGACGACGTCGACGTCTACGTCCTTGTCCTTGGTGGCCGCAGCCCCACCGCAGGACCCCACACGTGTGGAGCCCGCGACTACGCACGTGCCGAGGACGTCTGCGGTCATGGTCGTGGATGCGGAGGCAGAGGTCGGCACAGGAGCGCGGTGGTGGCGTTCGAACCAGGGAACCAGGTCATCGGTGGCGTCGAATAGTGGTTTTCGCTGGGGAGGCAAACGAGTGGCTTGGTTCACTATGGACTCCAAGGTGCCACTGGCACGAGGCTTCTCCCAAGTACTGAACTTGGAAGCAGGAGTGGAGGAGGCCATCTGCTTGACAGGCACTCGTGGTGGACCAAGGCCGTGCATGGCTAGCTGGCCGTTCTCCCATGTCAGCTCGGCGACTTCATAGTCTAACCTGCATACGTGATTGTCATACACAATCTATCAAACAAGAATCAAGACAAACCCCGCTGGACAGCTCAGAACACACTTAATCCTTAAACAGAGAGAGATTTCTGCGTCGATTTTATTGCTACCATGGGCGGAGAGAGAGAGAGAGAGAGAGAGAGATAGAGAGAGAGAGAGAGAGAGAGAGAGAGAGAGAGAGAGAGAGAGAGAGAGAGAGAGAGAGAGAGAAGAAAGATAGAGTGTGTACATGGGGACATCAGGAGCAGTTGAATTGGAGTTAGAGCGAAGAGATAGCCTGGGAGGGTTGGGACTGTCGTCCAAATCCCAACTGGGAACGCACTGGCTCATTTCTGGAGGAGTTGCCGGAGCCAACGGTTACTATGGTGTGGAAGAAGAAAAGGGTAATCCTCTATTTTGCTTATTTTTCTGCCCTGAATCAGATTTCATGTGTTTCAGAGAGGGAGAGAGAAAGAGAAAGAATTCTAGTCCACAGGTACAGAATACAGAAAAAGTTTCATTATTTATGGAGAGAGAGAGAGAGAGAGAGTAGCTGTCGACGGAACGAGACAAGTTAAAGGAAAGAGCAACTAAAAAGAAGGACGTTGTCAATGAAAAGAAAAGTTGGAAGAAGAGACGTCCAGCTTGGCAATTAAGAAAGGACACGAGAACCAGTTAAAATAAAAATAAAAAAATAAAAACGAGCCAGCTTCATCGGTGCCAATCTGCAGACTTTGGGTCAAGAGTGTAAAAAGATCTATCAAATGCCCGCCTGAGAAGAACGAATGATGTCAGACGAGAGGCACCGTCCAACGAAGACTTACCCATTTTTATTTTAATCCCAATTTCTTCTTCTCCAGCAAGACTTTGACTATATATAAGTACCGATGGATGCTTTTAAGCCTTTATCCACAAAAACACGAATTTCCCATATTTTGCAACTGGTACAGAAGTACGTCTTGCTCCAATAAAAGTATATATATGTATATGATGATAATAATAATAATAATTGAAAGAGATGGTAGCTTTCTCAAACTGGTGCAGTGGTCAATTGTCGGTCCCACCTTCTACCGAGGCTTAGGTTCTCCTGGGGATAGAAAGATAAAAGTTGCTCTACGTAAAGAATCAACAGGATATTTACCGTCCTCTTAAAAAAAGGAGGAAAGATCTTAAAATATTTGTCTCTGATTATTCTTTTCCTTTTCGAAACATCCTCTATCGTTTCGTTTTCCGAGGTTACTCCAACTTTATCCTCAAAAAAGTTCGTTAAATGGTGTGCCAATGTAATATACAAATGATAGATATCTTGAGAAAGTTATCGTACTAGTTATTTTTAGCTACAATCATGTCATACAGTGTAATTTCACTCCTACTTTCATTTTCCATATCCATATTTGCAGAGTTAAACAAGCCCGGTTCATCTTGTCGCAGTGCAGTGGCCTCAGGGACTCGACCTTAGTTAAAACGTGGGAATGACAGTGCAGACAAAAGGGTCTCATTCAAAAGGGAACTGAAAGTCTTTGGTTTCAGAATGGTCAACAAAAAACAACAGTAATTATTGATCCAAGAAAGAGGAAGGAAATAAAAAATAAAAAATTCCGGAAAAGGATAACAAAACAAACTCTGCAATACTTTGACATGACTCAGAGGATTTGTTTGGATACCAGTAGATTACCATCTTTTCAGGGCAAGCCACCTTAAAAGTCGCATCTTATGCGTGCTGAAATAGGAATTCACTTTGAAGCTTAATTTACTCAGCCCAATGGAAGCCAGGATGGTCCAACCCTTCTTCAGGGCCAAGCCCCAAAGGGCTCTCCACATCTTCTTGTTGTTGTCCACTCGTCCTAAATATTTTGATCAAACAAAAATACATGGGTCTTTTGTTTCGGTGGACCATATGTTTATGCTATGGATCTTCTCTCCGGTTCCTGGTTGAGAAGCAGTTGGTCCTCTCTTCGCAAAAAGAAGAACGAAGAGCTGAAAATTGATGAACCTGGAAAGCAAATTATAAGGTGCACTACTGCCAAAGAAAATGACAACATCTCTGACGATCTCTACCGATCCTCCTTCGCTATCAACCAGGACAAAGTCGCCAAAACCTTGGTTTCCGTTCCTCGGGAACCGGGGAAAAAGTTAGTCGTTGAAGTTCGAAGCTCGAGCACGCAACAAAATAGCTTCTCTTCCGAAATATCCAGACAATCAAAAGTCCGAAAAGTCACTGGAGATAAGCACAAAGACGACATAAAGAAGGAGCTGCCTTTTTCTGGCCCCTTTCACATTTCTCGCTCATTGGGTCGCTGCCAAGGCATGGGCGGCCCAGCTACGGCCTCTAATCTAAATAATATGTGCTGTAATAAAATCTAAAAAGGAAATTATTTTCATTTACAACTCTATCCTTAAACTAAATTTAATATTTTTACAGCTGTCTAATCTTATTGTTTCATTAAAGTAATGTTTCACCGACAAGAAAGAAAACCTTGTGAATAACATAACATCATAAAAATAAATTATCGTGTTGCATTCTCCAACCTAAGGGGGATGTATAACATCGGATTCTGTTAGATCCATGATAAGATTCGGAACCCAATGGCCTACGTATATTTGGCACCAAAGATGTTCCTGTTTGAATCGGAAAAAGAAGAAAAAATCCAATAGTGCTCTTCTGAAAACCTTATCCGACTACAAAAAAGTTGAAAAGCTTGAGGCGTACTTGCCACCGGCACGTGAGACAAATCTGGGAACTTCAAAAGGGTTTGCTGTCCTCGTTTGGGCACTCATTCGGTAATCATTTCTCTAGCTTTTTCCTTCTTTTTTTTTTTTTTTTTTAGGAGAATCCGCATTAGACGTGGTGACCACACCTATCGATGTTATTGAGTTAAGATAGGAATATTCTTAAACAATAAGTATTTAATTATACAAGATAACTAACTATAAGTTGTTTGTTAAATCTCGAGTTTTGTGAAGAGGAGAGAATGGCGAGGAAGCTCCAAGAGATTTTGTTGCCTTCAACTCCGAATTAGAAATCCGGAGCCAGATCCAGACCCGGAGTACGAAATGTCGCGTCCACAAGAGACAAACCCTAACAACTCCAACGACCCGAACCCGAACCCGAACCCGAACCCAAATCCGAATCTAAATCCAAGGCTGTCAAAGGGGGCCAGAGCGATACTTCTGTACCTCCTCCCAGACTTGTTTTCTAAAGACCGGGAAGCTCTCAAGAATGCTCTTCTGCAGATGCAGCAGCTCCACCACCAATCCCCTCTCGTCACCTCACCCTCTCCTTCCTCCCCAACGACCTCCCGGTCCTCCTCTTCTCCGGACCTCACCTCCCTCGCCCTGGACCCGTCGGTTCTAGATCCCACCTCCCTCCTGACCGACACTCTCCTGTTGCACATCTTCTCCAAGCTTCCCATCTCTCAATACCGCTCCAATTCTTTGGTCTGCAAGCGCTGGTTGTTTCTTCACGGTCGTTTGGTGCAGTCGCTCAAGCTCTTGGACTGGGCGTTTCTCGACTCGGGTCGGATTTTTCGCCGGTTCCCTAATATCTCGGATGCCGATATCGTCCGCGCTTGCATCCGGTCGCCCCGAAACTCCAGCATTCTCGTGACCCACAACGTTGTTTCAATCCACGTCGACTCGAACTTCGCCGGAAACGGGTTTATCGGGGAGGCCGATGTCTTGCCGACCGGGGTTATTGACCAAGGGCTTAAGTCGCTGGCCCAGTCGTACCCGAATCTCCGGAGGTTGGTGGCTATCGGAGCGAGCGAAGATGGGTTGTCGTGGGTGGCCAAGGAGTGTCAGATACTGCAGGAATTGGAGCTTCATTGTTGTGGAGATTTGAGCTTGAGAGGGGTTTCGGGGTGTAGGAACTTGCAGATTGTGAAATTAGTCGGTTGGGTTGACGGATTCTACGACTCGGTGGTATCAGATATCGGGTTGACAATATTAGCGCAGGGGTGTCGGCGGTTGGTGAGGCTTGAACTGTGCGGTTGCGAGGGAAGCTATGACGGGATCAAGGCGATAGGGCAGTGCTGCCTAATGCTCGAGGAAATGACGCTGAGAGATCACAGGATGGATGGTGGGTGGTTGGCCGCTTTATCTTATTGTGCGAATTTGAAGATTTTGAAGCTGCAGTCGTGCAGGAGCATTGACTCGAGCCCCGGCCCAGACGAGCATCTGGGGTCGTGTCCGACTCTCGAAATCTTGCATTTGCAGCGGTGTCAAATGCGGCCGAAGGATCAGCAAGGTGTGAGAGCGCTGTTTTCTGTGTGTAGGGAGGTCAGGGAGCTAGTGTTGCAGGATTGTTGGGGTTTGGACAATGAGGTTTTCGGCTTTGCTGGTATTTGTAGGTATGAGCTCTCTCTATTGTTTTAGTGTACAGGTATATTACAGTTATGGAGTTCGCTTTTAATATGGTTTCATACTGTATTCCGGTTCTGTTTTTTAGTTGAGAGAGAATAACTATTAGGGGGTGATTAACAGAGTTCTTGTATTAGGCATGCAAAAGAGTGAGAATAATATACATCGTGAACATAAATCCAATAAAATAAAGCAAAAAAATCAGAGTTCTAATCAACAGTTTCTACTTTTAACATCTAAAAGAAAAGAAAACAACAGGAGTCTCTCCGTATTCAGAGAATTTTACTAAATGTAATAATTTATATAAACATTTAAAGCCATTCACTCTCCTGGTAAGATATAATTCAGGCTATCCCAAGATTTAAGGGGAAGAGAAATAGAAGCCCTTGTGCATTTCATTTTCATCTCATAGTTTAAACTCTTTAAGTTGGCTTTGTTATTAAACTTAGAAACAGAATGTCATGGAAATTTTCCAAGCCACTGACTATGTACTTGTGGATAAAACGGAGAGTTGATATGAGATGGATTTGAAAAGCAGCCATTGTGAGATGTTTGGAATCCTTCAGCAGTGGTATTTTTTAGGTGAACTTTTTATTTGAGAATTTGTCATATCTTTTGAAGGAAACATAATTAACAATTTCCTAGGAGTTGATGTGAGGTGGATTTGAAAAGCAGCCATTGTGAGATGTTTAGAGTCCTTTGGGAGTAGTATTTTTGAGGTGAACTTTTTATTTGAGAATTTGTCATATCTTTTGAAGGAAACATAACTAATAATTACCTAGATATTAGTCCTAAAAATTATTTGAGAAAATTGTGCTCTCAAAGAAATCTGGCATGCTAAAGGTTTCTGCATCATCCAGCAGAGCTCCCTCGGTTCTGTGTACACAACAATCCTGAAGTGAGAGATCCATGATATTGATGTCAATTATTGCAACCAGTACAATAGATGTAATAAACCCATGGTAGCAGGGGTTCCTTTCTGAATTGGAGGCTCCAACATAGTGCCTACACTTAAGTATGCAATATTATAAAGAAGTTGGTCCCTTGATTATTTGCTAGCTATGGAAGAAAAAACTCTAGGCTCTAGCTTTTTCCTTGAGTTACCCTGTCTTCTATTTGTGTATTCCAATTTTTTTAAACAAGAAGATCTCTATGTTTAATTTGAATCTTTGCAATGTGATTTCCCAGAATCTAAGTCACAACATGTGAGAGATGGAGGTGAGTCTGAACTGGTGTTGAGTGAAAATATGTCATGGCCATGATTTCTCCTCTGAAGATGCATTAAAGAAAGTGAGAATATGCAGGACCTTATTTCCCCATAGATGCTATAAGCAGGAGAGATACAGTATTTTAGTGTAAGAGAATAAGGAAATTGACATAGTAAGTGCTTAAATAAATGATTTCTTTTACATGAGAAGGTGCATTAGTTTGTCAGGTGAACATGTTTTTGAGATCCGGAGAAATCAATAAACCAGAAAACTGAAAGTACATTATTTAGCTTTTTTCTTTTCTTTTTTTGCTTGGCCTGAGACCCTGTCAATTTCAGGGCAAACAATTTGTTTGTGGCTGGGATCTCCAAATGTGTCCTTTCTAAACATTATTACAAAAGGAGGTCTTTCTATGGTCTTTTGATGAAATGAGATGCGACAAATATATTTCAGCACAATTTACATCTTCGAAAGTTCACTTAAATTGCTAAGAAAGCTAAACATTCCCTTCAAACCAGTGGTATTTGGATCAAAATGGAGTCTCCTCTCCCCATGAATCAGTTGAAAAATGAATTAACACATTTCGTGCAGAACTTGACTTATGGTGTTCAACCAAAAAAGAAAAAAATACACTTTATGCAGTCAGTAGTGGAAGTTTCAAATGTAGTAGCGGAAGTTTGACATGTCCCAATATCTGTACTCTTGTGTAACCAAATGTTATCGGCAAAGCTGTCTGGCGGTTGAAAAAATGACTATCGTAATGATTGCCACACTGATACAACTTCTAGGAGCTGTATTATCTCTTCTGGCTTTGAAGAATTTTTGCTGTATACCATATTTAAAGCCCTTATGAGCTTGTCAAATAGGGCCTTTGCATTGATGATGATGGCTTCACTTTATGTGGATTTTTCTACATAATTTTAGGATTTGGTAAGGTGTTTTTTACCATGGCTAGCCGGTGTCTTGGAGTACTACATTTTGATGCAATCTCTGATGAGGAAACTAATAGGTTCCTATATGAAATCTTGTATCTCATAACTTAACGTTATGAATTTGAAGTTTTAAATGACAATTTTACTTTTCTTCTCTACTAGGAGGGTGAAGTTACTTACATTGGAAGGATGCTCATTGCTTACAGTGGAAGGTTTGGAGTCGGTAATCCTTTCTTGGAAGGACCTTCAAAGACTTAGAGTAGTATCTTGTAACAAAATAAAGGACAGTGAAGTGACTCCTGGCCTGGCAGCCTTGTTCTCTGTTCTAAAAGAGTTAAAGTGGCGACCAGATTCCAGATCTCTCCTTGAATCAAGTCTGGCGGGGGCTGACTTAGGAAAGAAAGGTGGTCGTTTCTTCAGGACTTTCAAGGGTTGAACTTGCTACTTCATGTAATCTGTGCTTCAATTCAGTGAAACTCGGATGACTTGCATGGCAGCTGCATAATAATTCGGCAAGACAACACCCTCCTTGCTCCCCTGTAGAATTGCAATCATTATTTTGTCCAAATCTGGAGGTTTACCAGCATGGTAAGAGAGGAAGAGTCACGTTCTTGCATACAATAACCTGCCTGAGAGGTGCTTTTTCAAAGTGTTCTAACCCCCCTCCACTTAATTGTACATGGGGTAACCAGCTTGACCAGATTTTGGTGTCGAGTTAAAGTGTAATGTCTTAGGTTGATGCGCAACTGAGCTTCCCTAATGTTCAATAGGGTTAGATATGCTAGTTTTGTTAAGTTGGGTAGGTGAACTGACCTGCTAGGCGTGAGCATAAGCAGAGACATTAGTACAGTTCTTTTTACTTTTTCCATATCTGGGAAATGTATCATCTATTCTTCTACAATAAGTTATAGAAAAAAAAAACTTTCTGTAGCTTGAATATGCGAGCGATCCTGTGTTATGCATTCGTGGGTTTGGATTCTGAGGTTTGGCTGCCAACTCAGAACTATACCTGGATTGGATTACCTACAGAAGAAGCATGCCTTTGAGGACTTCGTACGTCCTTTGTGTGAATGGTAACTACGGAGTTCATGAATAGGTCGGATCATCCTTTTGATGCCAAGCAATTTTCTTCTGCAGTTGCTACTCTTTTGAGGTAATAAATATGTTTCTCGTAGTTATTAGTCACTTTACGAAACCATTGAGTTGGCGTGTCATGTAAAATGAAAGGCTGCCAAACGGTGTCATAGTCAGATTTCTGTCTGCTTGGGGCGGGTGAACGATGAACGATTCCTCAAGCATCGTGTATACTTTGATGTTTAATTGGTAAAAGCTGTTGGAACCAGTCATGAACTGGTGTTTGCGCTGCTGTTGTCTCGTACGTGGAACGAGTTGAAACACGGCTAATTTGATGCTGAACGATTCCTCCAACAGTAACTCATTCGCTACTCATGGGTGTAATGAATGTTTACAGACATTTGCTGGTTGAATTTTGTGTGCTTTTGAGAATTCGGATGGTACTATACACTCAATATATGACACAGAATCTGATGTTGATACTGGGGATCTTTCGCAGGTATTGTAAATGCCTGGAAACGCACGAACTGGGTTTTCAGCATTTTTGCACTCCGTCGGCGAAGAATTGCACAACGTTTTCATTGGGGGTGGAAGTGAGACAAAAGGGCTGATAGTTCCAAACTTGATTGGACGTCGTTATCCAAAATTAACAAAGGCATTACTAATTGGATGCTTAGGCTGATAACTTTCCTCAAACTTAAAGTACAGGCAATTTTTTTTTTTTTTTTTTTTTAATCAAGTCTCTGTCTTAAAAGGTGCCTTTTGTCCATCTTCCATTTAGGAGGGAAGTTTTGAGTTCATTCGCAATCACCTGCCCTCAATAAATACAAATTTAATATGGATGGATTAAGCTTCATGGGTAACACTGCTGGAGAGAGAGTATTTTTACATATCATGACCTTTTTAATTTAGCTGAATTTAGGAAGTAGTACATAAGTAAAAGCCAATACTTTAGGAATGCCTCAAAATATGTGATGAAAGGAATTGGGTATCTCATCTCATCAAGTCTAATTCTTTTATTTTGTCCGATGCTTACTTAAGAAATCAAAAATCCCTTGAAAGTTGAAGAATGTCATTTGTTAATGTTTATTTATGATCCCCTCTCAAGCAATTGTGTAAAGTATATATCAAGAGGAAAATACAATAGAGGACCTTCTAGCCAACCATGGGCACATAGTTCAAAATGTGAAATTTTCAATCAGCCTATTTTGTTGTCACAACCATGTCTTACTGACTTAAGAAAAGACAATTTGATTTAAATAATTATAGAGTATCATAAAATTAAGTATATGTACTATTTAATATATTCACAACTTTTTAGTATATTTAACTTTGACTTATAGGTTTTAAGCCAACTTACTAGAAATTAGGGTTACATCCTATATTTTTTATTTATTTAAGATTTGATTATTACATCCAATTTTATTATTATAAATAAAGTTCCTAAGATATTGTCATTCTTTATTTAAAAAAAGAAATATAATTTTGGACTTGATTGAAAAGAACAAGATATTGTGGCTATATTTATTATTGAAAATTTCATGATTCTTAATTATTATACCAGAAGTTTTAATGATAAAGATAGGTTAACAATTATTTTATTTGAATATTGTTATCAACTTAGCCCTTATAAGTCTAAAGGCCACCATAATTCAAGTTTCAAATTGGGTCTCTCTTGTCTGCCTTATAGTTGTATTCAATGGAAGAAGGAAAAGACAGATGTTGGGGGACCTTGGCCCAGTGGTAATTGGTCAGATCCTTACCGGCGAGTACACGAGCCCAAAAAAATAAATAAACAAAAAAAGAAGAAGCTTATTTTGTACACATGTACATTATGACGTGGCAGAAACCCATTGGTTCGGTACGCGTGGATTCAGCCATCGCACTTCTATAAAATCGCCAGAAGAACCAGCGGAGCATTCATTGTAATCTATTTTCAAAGCCCTTCTCCGGTCTTCAAAGGCGGCCGATTTCCCAGTTACTGAGTCGACTCAGGTAGGTTGTGTTTCTTTTGCATTGTTATTCAAATCTTATGCATGTTGAATTTTCGATCTCCTATTACCGGATGCAAAGCGACCTTTTCGGTTATAGATGCGATCTATTGCTTCTTCAATTTTGTTTTTAGGGATCTGGTTTTATGATTTGGAGTATCGTTCAATTTCATCTCAGATCCGATGTTTCTGGTGAGATCTTGGAGATTTAGGGTTTTAGAATTAGCTATGCAAGCTTCATTAAAATTATGTTCCAAAATCTTCTCCGTTATCGATGAATTTAGCTGCAGTTCTCTAAGAAATTGTTCTTTTGTTTCAAATATATATGTTTTCTGTGTGGATGCATGCGCGAATTGTATCAACTTGCTGTTGCATGTTCAGATCTTTTGGCAATTCGTAGTCTTTTACTTGCTGTTGTCGTCCCGTTTCTGATACTTATCCAAAAATGCTGCTGATACATGAATAAATGCGTAAGTTCTAGGTGCTTGAGATCCAATCGAGACATTTGTGGTCGTTAAGAAGAAAAAGGAGAAATTATTCACATCCTTAGATTTAGAAATTTTGGTTTTATTCATCCTCTTGCTGGTGATGTTCTGTTTGTTTCAGACTAAGCATTTTTTTCATCTCATGGAAGGTTCCCATTGACTGTTCAGCTTTAAGATAGAAAGAAGAAAATATAGAAACGAGAAATTGCATTCAATGTGGAAACTGTGCTGTATGCTTCGCTGGAACTGAGATTTCATCAATCTGTTTCTAAAGCCTTGATCCTTCTAGAATTGTATATATGCGTTCTCTTTTCCTAGTAGTGTTTTTAATATTAAAAGACACTGAATGAATGGCGAGAAAGAAAAAAATTTGATAAGCTAAAGCCAATAATATCACTACGTTGTGTTGCATTTTCTTGGTTTACCAAATCGATGTGCATGTTTTTCAAGTTTCAATTCCAAAATACGGAGAGAGCAAACAGATTTCTATTATGTTCATGTTTGACAGAGCAATGCCGTTGGTGTTATGGGATAAGTCCACCTTGTAAAATTTTTGTAGCTCCGATTTTGAGATATCAAAATTGTTGCTGATACGTTTGACTGGCTTATCAGAAATGGCGTTGGGTGGACCAGCTCCCCCGAGGGGAAGTGCAGCAGCTACTGCAAGCATGCGCAGGAGGAGAACAACGAGTGGTGGAGCCTCTGGTGGTGCAGCTGGGACTATGCTCCAGTTTTACACCGATGACGCTCCTGGACTCAAGATCTCTCCGAATGTTGTTCTTGTCATGAGCATTGGCTTCATTGCGTTTGTTGCCATCCTTCATGTCATGGGTAAGCTGTACTTTGTGCGTAGAGAGGCTTAGAAGGCGCTGACCAATAGGATACTGAATTCAATGTAGTGAATTTTGGGTTTGAATTAATAAGTACTCATGTTTAAGTGATTAAAGGTGTTTCTTGTTAATTTGTAAACTTATTTAATTGTTGAAATGGCTGTAGTCTGTCTTTGATTCAGTTTCAGTTCATTAGAGGAAAAGGTTGCTGCTTTTCACATTTGGTAAGCTTGTTATATCGCAATTCTTTTAAAATGAGAACACCGTCATTGCAAGCCATTGTCATTGATTGGAATCTTATGATTAACACATAACTATATGAATGTAACTATCATCATTCATATAACTCTGATAATGGAAGTGGATCTTTTTTTCTGCCAATGGATTTCAATCAATTGGTCGATGGATTTGAATAATGTGCTTCCTGCTTTCTTTAGTCTTTAACGAGAGTTGCCACCTTTGCGAACGTTAGCAAATATTAGGTAAGAAATGTATTGTCAATGGTGTAGCCCGTTATATTGTAGTCCGCCTTTCAAGGTTTCCTTCCACCAAGAGGTCAGTTTTTCATACTGGTAAAGCAATGTTAAGTTGGACTAGAAAGAAGCAGCCGAGGCTGTGCTTCGCCAATAGCATCCACAGAGAGCTGTCCACGAATTCGAGCGATTTTCCCCTTAGCCAATGGTAAACAAAAGCAGTGGTAACAGTAATAGTGGATGGTAGAAAATTTCAGAAGATTATTATGGACAACGAGTCCTCCATTAACAGAGAGTATAGACCTAAGATCAATGCGGATTTTAGTAATTCTTGACTTAATTTTTTAATTAAATAATAAATCTCTTAACATGGTATAGAAGTCAAGTTATTCTTTAGTATAATGAGCTTTTATTAATATAAATTCATGCATTACTTACAAACTATGATAATTCTATAATTTGATCATTATTATGGTGAAGTCTTACATTACTAAAAAATATATTAAAATTCTTTTTTTATATGATAATGAATTTATCTATTCTTAAGTTCATTTTTGAGTTACACAGTGAATCTATTAACAATTAGATGTTTCTCTCAAGAATGAAAATGGTCCGCCAAATCAAGACATGGATAATTATGATTTTCGGAACTAGACACAGATGAAGGGGGAAAAGACAATAAAGTCCAGTAAAACGAAAAGAAATATTATCTTGCCCCCGATTTTGTAGAGCACGTACCTGAATCGGGCGGGTTGGAGGAACCGCTGCAAGTTGGGGATGGGGATTCTGGTTTTTGAAGAACGGCCAAAAGGGAGCTCATGCTCCAATCTGGACAACCTTCAGAGGAATCTGAACGTGAAGTAATTGTTTTTCTCCAATGAGTCAGGTTCTTCCTGAGAAATGAGATAACTGGGAATTGTTCTTGTTGGACTTGGAAGGAGCCATGGAGTTGATGATCGGTTTGGCCCTAGGGACGTTGCTTTTGCATGTATCACATCCTCAGGATTTGAATAATGTGCTTCCTGCTCTCTACAGTCTTTTGACAAGAATTGTCACCTTTGCGAAACTAGCAAATGTGAGGTACGAAATGTATTGTCAATGGTGTAGCACCTCTTATGTTTTAGATTTACAGGCTTCTATTGATTTAAGTTCATGCATCGCTCACATAATAAGATAATATGACAATCCCATAATTTGTTTATTATGATGAAAGAGGAAGTTCAGATTTGAGTTAACTGAACCAAACAAACGGCTTTGCCTAAGAATGTATCACAAGGCCAATCGGTAAGCCGATCACACCAAACGAAATCCAAGTCTCAACTATTTAAGAGGAATCAGAATCAGTTGTTCCGTATATATCTCTCTCTCTCTCTCTCTCTTTCTCTCTCTCTCTTTCTCTCTCTCTCTCGGCGCATAAGCTACTAGAGATTTGATATCAGAGGGATCAGAGACACCTAGTCCAAGAAGGACTGAACTGCAGCGCCGCACATCCAAGAATCAACTCCATGGCTTCCTCCAAGGACAACAAGAACAATTCCCAGTTATCTCATTTCTCAGCAAGAAACCTGACGCATTGGAGAAAAACAATTACTCCACCTTCAGATTCTTCTGAAGGTTGTCTAGGAGGCTGGGGCATGTGCTCCCTTTCGGCCGTTTTACCTGAATCCCCATCCCCAACTTGCAGCGATTCCTCCTGCCCTCCGAATTCAAGTACGTGCTCTACAAAATCGGAAGTACCCTCCTCTCAAGTCCTTTCTGCGTCTTCCACTGCGAGAAACCAGGCAAGATAATGTTTCTTTTCGAGTTCCATTATGTTGGACTTAAAACTAAATGTATTTTTTCCCTTGATCAGTATCTAGTTCCAAAAATCATAGATATCCATGTCTTGATTTGACGGGCCTTTTTCATTCTTGATATTGATCTTCTTGTTGGATTTGGATCTCTCTTTTTTGCTTTCCAATGGATCGTAGAGAACAAAATGCATGCCTTGCTTTGATAATTTTATCTGAACGTGATCTTCTTGATTGGCGTTTGGATACTTTCACATGTCCTTTACTGCTTCTCAGAGTTCCTGCGCTGTGTCCAATGATGACCAGAATCACACTTCTAACAGCGAAATAATGAAATGGATGGAGAATGCCAAAAATTATTCCCACTTTCGTCGTCCCTTCTTGCAGAACAACCATCTTAAAGGTGCTCTCTCTATCCCAACAGCCTTTTCTACTTGCATCAGAAGATGGAATTTTTGATCGTTATACTCTGTTTACAGCTGCTGATGATAAACTTTCCAGCCAGACTTTACCTTCAACTGAAGCAGGTCCAATTCTTGAAGAACTGAACCATCTAACACACGCTAATGGCATAGAGGAGGCTCCGGAGGCAGAGAGCCTGGACAATGAACGACAAAAATTGCTGAGCCGTCTGAAACCTTACCACTCATTTTTAGTTGAAGTCAAGCAGCGGGAGCATGCAGCTGAGATAGACTCATGGAAGAAAACTGAAAATGAGAAACTAGTGGACAAGTAAGAAAAACCAAGTCTCCTCCCTCTCTCTCTTTAGGATCTTCAAGAGATATATTGATCAACCACGTTGTGGCAGGCTGCAAAGAGAAGAGGCCGCTATAAATGAGTGGGAGTCAAAGAAAATCGAGAAGGTTACGGAGAAGATGAAGAAGTATGAGGTATGGTAAAATTGTCAATAAATATGAGGATAATGATCCCTTGATTTGACGTGGCCGGAAATTTACTCCCCGGACGCGAATTTACATCACCGAAACCCGTGAATTGATTCTTGACACTAAAACCACAACCCGGTTTTAGTTTTCTGGACTGATTCTATGCAAACAGTAACGTATATGGCTGACATTTTATGCTATCTTTGGTTTGCCTAAACGGCAATAACATAGTCTATATGTATATTATATCGCAAAAGCCAATGCACTTCTTATAACATCAGTTAAAATAGTAGACTCTAGTCTACAGGCTCTGAAGTTTTGTGCTCATTTTAACAGAGCAAACTGGAGAGAAAACGCTTGCAGGCATTGGAGAAGACACAGAAGGATATAAGTAGAACAAAGAAAGAGGCAAACAGGAGGATATCAAAGGCCAGACGATCAACTATTGAGAAGATATCAGCAGTACATGGATTCTCCGCTAAGGCCCGAGCCACCAAGAATTTCCTGCTGCTCAAGCTTAGGAAGTTTTATTAGTTCCGAGTGTAATTCAGCAGCTTCCAACAGTTGGTTCTAGTTTGCTTCAACAAGAGAACATTCACCTTTGTTATTCAACAAATTAGCAGCTGATGTTTCTACATCCAAGTGACATTACATATGGTCGAAGTTTAGGCGATCAAGAAACAAGTACTTTGAACCTTCGACTCAAAAATATTTACAACAATCTACAAACAATTATTGTACACGAACATTAAATGCTACAAATGGATTTAAGTTATTTTAACGCGTTAATAGTTACACCATGGTCATATCTGATAATCAAACGGGGCAGTCAGACTGCAAAGAATCAGTGGGTGTTGTCTGATACCCAGCCAGAAACCATACTCTCATCCACCGATTTTGGCCCCCCACAGGATCTTGAGACTGATTCAAATAGTTTTTCTATCTCGGGGGCACACCTTATGAAGCCTTGGTTCCAAAAGTTGTATCTAGGATTCTGGAAAATTAAAAATAATCAACATAGAAGAAATTGTTTTAGTTTTCAAGCGGCAAGATAAACAGTACTAAAAATTACAAATAAAAATATCTCACCTTAATTAACTCTATGAAAGTAATCAGAAGGCCCCATGGATGAGGCCGATTAACAATCAGACGTTCTAACAGCACTCTAGTAATTTGCTCCTGGATTATTTCCTGCCAGGCCAAATAAAGAATGTAATCCGTATCCTTAAACCAATGAGTTAATCATCATATTGCTCATTTACCAGTTTAAGGGGCACTGTACAACAAAATCTTAAATCTGAAACTTTAAACAACAAATTCTATAACTAAATATAACACATGCAAAATAGGAATGATTTATAATCTTCAAATCATATCTCTTAGGCCTGAATAGTAGTGTTTTTGGTGTTTAATACTTAAAAAGAGCGGTATATCACTTCATCTATTTTTACGATAGAGAGCTTATCAGAGCATTAGTGGGACTACTTTTTTTCCTTCTCCCCCTTTAGTGAGACTACTTGAATTATGACTCAGGAACTGCAAAAATTGTTTATTTGGGGGGGGGGGGGGGGTACTTCTTCCTAAAGAACAAGCTGTAAAAGCAAAGCATCATCTTCAACGTCAGTTACATTTTTATTTTTATTTTAATAAAAAAAGCACACTAAATGGCATTGAGAATAGAAGATTTCGCACCTGATTTGATTCAGCAAAGAGGTAAAGAAGGATGAAGGAGAAATAATGTGTATGAGTGTTTGGATAACGCAATTGGTTAGCAACTGCATTGAGAAAGAGGTAGCGCCCTTCAGTATCTAGCTCCGCTATTAGAGCCTGGAAGATGTCCAACGCGGCACCAACAAAGAACATAGCCAATGGCACAGTGTTGGCAGTGGACTGTGCATGAGGAGTTTTCGACTGCAGCTGCTGGATGGCCAGTAGAAAAAAATAAAAAAATAAAATAAAAACATTTAAAGCTAAACATCAAACGTAACACTTTCTGAACTGGTCCTTTTATTTAGAGTTTTGTAAATCTTTTCCGATGTCAACACCTACTCTGAAGCAAAAGCGTATGCCAAATTTGAGGTTCTTATTGAGTATGGCGATTTATTCAAAAGTTTTAAAAACAAAATCAAGTGACATTGAGCATGGATAATAATACTCGATGCCTTAGTCATTGACCAATCAAACACTAACCAGTAAAGAATGCAAGTAAAAACCTGCAGGACAACTTTAAACTGGTAAAGAAACTGGGGAACAAAGTCTAACAATACAATCAGAGTACCTGCATTCCAACGTAGAGCACAAGGGAGTTGATCAAGGGTACATTGTAACGGGTGCCAGCGGAGGCAGCTTCACTTGGTGGAAGAAGAAGCTTCTGTTTCAGCTCAGTCACAAAAGACGCTGGCTGCCTTGTCTGTACAAACTTATTCCAGTAAGATTTTTTTTTTCTTTTTTCTTTTTAGAAGAAGGCAACAACAATGTAATATTACAAAGAATAAACGTTGCTCTTTTAATTTTGTGTTGGCGGGGGTTGCAGGAGAGGAGAGGACAGAGTAATAGAATTAAAGGAAAGAAATGTGCAACAACAAATATAATGGATTTACAGATAAATATATGCAAAGAAAAGTAGGGGAGGAAAAAAAAGATGCCATACTAACCTGAACAGAGATGCCTCATTATACTTTCTTTTTAGGTTAAAATAAAGAATAAAGTAGAAAAAACCAGATACCTTGAGATACTCATCTACGTCAGCCTTCATCTGCTTTGCTTTAAGAGCTGCATCAACCTCGGAGAGAATGCGTGGGGATTGCCTGATTTCTGCAAGTAAATCAATCTGCAAATCAAAGAAAACCAGTTTACTTAAGGAATTTCTCAGTAATGAAACACTTTACAAGTAATTAAATATGATCAATCAAGAACCTTTAAATTGGGAGTAGATGGATCTGGCAGCCTCATATTACGAGGAAATGCACTAAGGATAATGTTTCTCATTTGTATGCAGCTCGGAGGAATCACATCACAGAAGGTAAAATGATAATCACAAAGAAACTCAGGGAAATCATGAAGCAACACTAACAGTACCCTAAGGGTCCCTTTGTACAGAAAATGAACCTGTCAATCAAAGAAGACAAAAAGAAAAGAGTTCTTATATAATGCTCAAGTCATACGCTATGATCAATGAAACTATGACTTAAGTAACAAAGAGCCAAACCGGCACTCCAAGTTCAGCATTTCTCAGAAATGGCTCCATGAATTGAAACAAGTCCACCAGCAAGCGTTGGATATAGGGCCATCCCTTCTGACCATTTAAAGTCAGCATTTTTGGCATGAAACTCCGGTGACTAACCAACTCAAGCCACGCAAAGCTGAAGAGCATTTAAACAAAGTTATTGTTAAACGTGCACAATAGAAGAAACGAAGAAATTTACAAAACATTAACACATGCAGAGCAAAACCGTAATGTACAGAAACAACATAACTCACACTTAGTCCTCTGCAAATAAAATATGTTCCAAAGTAATACGCTGCTCATAAAAAGATGAACACCTACTCGCTAACTAGCATCAGCTGCTAAAGTGATTTTTTCAAAACCTGAGTAACTTCACAGTAAATAACCAAAAAAAGTAAAATTTTTAGACATTACTAAAAAGTTCAGGCCATTATAGGACCTTCCATAATAGGTGCAAAGACTCTTGTCCGACCAATTCTCTCCCATTAACAGTGCCCACAAAGAATCCAAGTAGAACATTTCAAACCTAAAAGCAACCCGACAGCTAAGTAATTAAAGACAAACTTGGCTGTGGCCAAGATGTAAAAAACGATTAAAAAAATGTGGCCTTCTCCAAGTGGCAAGAATGCAAGATGCCTAGACCTCCTAATGACCAAAAGAACCAAAAAATCTATGGCTCCTAAAAGATGAAAATGTTAAAAAAAATCATTTACCAAAAGACAGAAATCTCATTATGACAAGCAAGTAAAAGCAAGCAATGACAACTATTTTGTACCCCAACAACAATTTAAATAAGAAAATATCTCAAAGATGCCTGATTTTCAGAACTAGCACAAGAGAAGAGCAGAAAAGTATGTACTACACAAAACACTCCCAAGAAATCCAACTTTTATTTCTGCCAATAAGAAGCAAAGTTAACTGGAATTATCTGACAAATTCAAGCAGCTAAAAAAATTTCTTGCTCAAACACTGAACCATTCCTTCCCTTTAGAATAAAAACCAACTAATCAGCAACTTAACTTTTAAAAATACTTTCTTCGATACAGGCAATGTGTATACCAATAGCTACGAAATTTCTACATTTAACAAAGGCTAATGGGTACCTGTGCTCCTAGTTTTGAGCTAACAGAAGCAAAATTTTATTTAAGCCTGATCTGTTACTTCACTGGTTTAATTGAATTGAAGCACAAAAGAAACTATGGAATGATATTTAGTGCCAACTATCACACTCCAACAATTTAATTGTAGTTTGAGAACAATTTAATGAAACTCTAAGAACGCCCTTAATTTGTCCAACTATAAAGTTATTTAAGTAAAGAGAATAACTGGACACAACTTTTCTCACAAAGAGAATTGCATATTATCACTCTATGCTGGCATGCTTTCCATAATTAATCATTCAAACCAAAAGTTCTTTCTTGCAAACTATTCAACATCGTTACACACCTCTAAAAAAGAACTTGGAAGTCAGCATACCAACTAAAAGCAAAAATAATTTACAATCATCCAAAACTATATATATTCAATATCAAAGTTCGAAGGATCAAATGGTTATGTCATCATGTCCTACCATGAAGCAGTTGATGAAACAAAACATGCTAACCTGAATGTAGGAACCTTAAGGGGCTGCAAAGCATGAAATGCATTTGCAAATGCTGCCAAAATCTGCAACATACAGCTCAATGTTAGTGTACGATCAGTGCAGCAGTGAAAAACCAAATGGTTACCACTCGAACCTGAAAGTTTGCACCATCAATAACAGGATCCAGGGAACTCAGGTCTAGCAACCAGTTAATGAACAATCTAAAATATGGTCTTGGATTAAAAGATGCTTTCCTCTCTTCTGCATCTTTCTGGATAAATCTCACAGTCACAGCCAGGATCTGACACCATTTACAAAACATTAACCATAATTTTAGAATAAAGGAGAGGGGCCAAAACAATTTCTAAGTTTGGACTACCAACTAACCTTAGACAAAAGAATGTGTTTATTCGGTCCCTGTTCCAAAATAAATAAATAAATAAATGAAACAATACTGCATAGGTATAAGAACATCCCAAAGAAGAAAATGTTACACCATATCTTTAAAACACAAAATCATTTACCTTAAGGATAGAAAACACCAGTTTTGCGTAGATATCAACTGCAAGAAAAGACATATTCTGCACTTGCTGTGGTGATTGTACCTCAGAAGATAGACAATGCGCAACAGAGAGCTCCTGACATGATAATTAAGAGTTATGCATGCATCTCAGAATTGGGTTGAAATATACTTTCAAGAGAAACCTCACCGTCAGGTGGCGGAAAAAGCGATCCGTCATGTCATCTCCCTTCAATAATCCATTCTGATGCAACTGTAAGATGTAAGGTGCATAGGTTCCATCATTTGCACCAGGCATTTCACATATTCGGTACCATTCTGCAAACAGCCTAGAAACCTGCAACACATCAACACAAACTAAGGGTTAAGGTCACAGCACTAATGCATATTTTCACTACATTTTTATTTTATTTAGTCACACCTCTATATACAGCAAACAATAAAATTATGTGCAACAAAGTCTAATTGTAATAAATTCATAATACAAACAGAAACAAAACAAAAGTATTAGGTACTTCTGTTTTTACTGACACAGAGGACACCAGAAGTAAAGACAGTATACCACCATGCAAATAAGAACTTGTAAAAAGGCAGAACAAAACATGATAAACACAGCATATTTCTTTCTTTTAATTGCATTTGTGAGACAATGGCAACATTGTCACAACAAACAAAAGAAGAAGAAGAAAAGGAAGTGTGCTTAGGTCATTCACAGTGGGCTAGAGGGCAGAAAGATTGGGTTTAGGGCTAGTAATCACAGCATGATGTCCTCTAGGTTCTCAATAAGGAACTTTTGAGGAAAATAGGTTTAAAGGATGAAGAAGAACTAAGTCTTCAGGCAGCAACAACAGCTGACATTTTTTAGGTTGCATATTTGGTTTAACAGTTTATAGTATCTAGGTACTTTAAGAACTGAAGGATAGTAAGAAAAAAGAATCATCAATGCTGTCCATTGCACTGAAAATAATACTGTGATCTTTAACCAAGTATCCTAAAGTGTTGACACTATAATTCAACGAAGTTGTTTATACAGTTCAAGCTCAACTCCTATAAACTCGACTTGAGTTTAAGTTTTTACAACCAATCAAGCAAGAACAAAAATTTAGGCTTGTGACCTTCCCAATATGATAAATACAATTTGGACAGTGGCGACTGCAAGTTTCAAAAAGTCACTGCAGGACCAATGGTAGCAGAATTATGAATAAATCCTTAACTTTCAAAAGAAAAAAATAGTTAACAGAAAATAAAATGTTATCCCCTAATTAATAGCTATAGACCCTTCTTGAACCAAAGCCACCTCTTGGCTTAGTCTTAATCTTCCAAGGAGTTTGCTTTATCTAAAGCAACAAATTGTACCATAAAGTACATCTTTACTCAACTGAACCTTAATCCCAATTGAACCTGGACCAGCAATGAATCATCATCAACTAATCAGAGTAGGCAAAATGCACTCTTATATGCAATTCTGGGATCTCAAGATCATATCCCTCTATTCGTTTCAATCCTTCAACTTGACTTTCTGCTAACACATTACTAATCGCAAATAGAGAAACCAATTTAAGCGACTCTTCTTCATGTTGTACCAATAGGAGTTACCTTTATCCATCTTATATTCCTAATCTTCTTATCCATCTTAACACACGCACTTTGGCTATGTCAGTTTACGGACTTGTTACCTACAGCCTTATATTTTTCCTATCCCATCATCCCTAGTTCTACTTTTTCTAAACTTACAGTACCTAAATCCAATTGCAACCCTATTCCACCTTATATTACTAGATTCTGTAATATTCTTTCAACTTTCCAACATAGAGTTGATCCTAGTACAGTCTCGCTTATAAACACAATATCAAGCACTAGTCTCACGAAACAATAATCCAACAGTCTGAGTGAATCACTTTGAAGTACAGTTCAAATATGTAGGAAAAAGAGTGGGCATGTTTCACATTTTAAATCAATTCTTCAGCGGTCTGAATGGAAAGGGACCAAAACATGGTAAGAAGCAAATAAAAAGGAGAAACAAGAGACAAAATGATACACATTTGAAATTTGATTAAAAATAATAATCACATCAAGGTCGAGGCAAAAACACCCAATCAGCTATGGTGAAAAGTACTTACGCAAACAAATTTTATCTGAGTTAAACTTAAGTACATGAAGAAGTTGACATTGTTAATACCTGCTCCCCAAAACCAGCAGGATCTGGCCCAACAGACTCAGCTCCATTATGGTCCTCCTTGCTTGCAGTTGAGGGCCCAGGAGCCTGTTTCAGCAGAAAGAAATACCTTATGATTAGAAAAAATAAGAATCATAAATCAAATAATGCTAGACCATGACATCTCCAGGTGACCTTTTTGTCTTTCAATTGTCTGGCTTTATCCTCCTTTCCAACGTTAATAGTAGTAAGAGCAGCCACACCAGCAGCTGGATTCTTCACAACCTCAACCAGCTGTTGTAATGACTCGGGTGATCCAGGCTTTGCAGCAACCTGCAAATTAGAATTAGTGAGAAACTGCGTCCATAAATCATGGAATGCACTCATTTATATTTACAACAAAAAAAAAAAGGAACGAAACCAAACCTTTGCCAGAGCATCAACAAGATTGTGAAGTTCAGATATAACTCTAGATTCTTCAACGACCAAAGTCTGCAGAAGGGAAACTGCAAACTCGGTTGCAGCCTCTGCAAATTCATATGATTAATAAGTTATCAGCAGCAGTATTCCATAAATTATTTTACAAAAAAATTCTTGAACATACTGTTCCTGCCCCCGTCAATAAGTTTGGCCATGTGAACATTGTACTCTGCAAGGTTTAGCAATTCACTGCGGATAAGGCCAATAGTTATATCTTTGTTGAACTTCCGCTCCTCATCAGAGTACATAACCTGTACAAATAATGTACAAACTTCTATAGTGATTAAGAAATGAGGCGGAAAAAGCATGAAGAGAAACAGAAATACCAAAAGCAGAAACATTAAGGCATAGCCAGAAAAGATCCCAATCTAATAAGACAGTGATATAGTTTATGAAAGCACAAAAGCAAATAATGAAATACACTACAGGATTTGAAAATATTGAGAAAATTCAGTGACCCAGTTGCCATGAAAGGACATACAAATAGGACCACATACCACAACTCTCATCATAGACAAGTGAACTAGAAACAGATCAAATTTTATCCAAGATTAAGATAAAACAAAATGTAAACCTAGCGTACAAAGCTAATGAAACCATTCTATAGCTTCAGTAAAAAGCTTTCCAAACCATATAATCCATATTAGAAAAACAGGTAAAAGGTGAAGAAGGGCATACCCAGCTTGTGACCCCCTTTACAGCAAGCTTGCAAACATCACGAATAGCAGTCAGAATTGCAAGGTGAGCACCAACATGAATAATATTAGATCCATTTTCATACAAGGCTTGGAAAACCTGCAGACAAATATTAGATCCACAGCATTTAATGCAGTTGATTGGGCATCAAATAAAAAATTCTTTGAGCCAGCAAGATAGCCTGAGCCATAACACATTAGACAAAACGTATAATTCAAAATCCCGTCTTATAAAAGGTACTACACCTTCTGTGCAACAGCCATGGCAGCTTCATCCCGACTAATGCATCTGAGTATGATTTCAGGAACTTCAGCAATGACCCCCTGAACACAAAGACACCACACGACATGCACTTTTAGTAAATATTTATGAAATCATAAAAAGTAACTAAGATTCCATTCGAAGGACAAGGTCAAGAAAGAGTATAGAGCACATGTGGTTCCACAACATTGTTGTCACAGATAATGAATCCTATGGAGGTAGTACATAGCAAGAAGAAAGAAACAACACCTGGATGTCTGCTTCTTTGCCATCATTATTTAGCGACGCTTCCAACTGAAACAATTAAGCATAGGTTAAAGTAATTCTTGAGTAACAATAGCAGATCTCAAAGAAACAATAAGAAGAAATAAAACATTGAAACACAAGCACTGAGGGCAAATCATATCCATGGAACAGCCATAAGAAATTCACTACCCCCTCTTGGTCTGGAACACAGACATCAGTTTCAGAACTATGCTCCAACATAAGTAAATTGTATCAAGAGAGGGCAAAAGGACAATAAAGAGAAAAATACAAAAAAGAACAAGCAACAGAGATCATTTCCCACCTTTTGTGCAACAATCTGGAATTTATCCAAAGCATCCCTGGTGGTGAGTGAAGGCTCAGATATACTACTTCCAAGGCGCTCAGTGGCAACTGGTGAAGGTATTGGCTGGGAAGAAGCTCCAGATTCCTTCCAACAAATGAAAAGCACATGTCAACAACAGAGACTGAGGCTTCAACATCACAAAAGTAATTAAGGATTAACAACTTCAAACCTTCACAACATCAGATGAATCCAGAGAATGTAACTCAGACGCTGAAGAAGGTGTAGGAAATGAAGCCGTGGCAGAATCATTTTCAGAACCTAGCTGGGCAACACCTTCAGCCACTCCAATATGAACTGGGGAGGCACTGGATGCTCACAAGAATTCCAATCACATAAGGAAATGAAAATTCAGCATGCAGAAGAAAAAAAAAATAAAGTAGCATAAAAAGAGTACCTAATATGCAAAGCTGAATTAGAATCTGAAGACTCATCCTGTGGCCGAGAGACTGCTTCAAATGCAGTGCTTCCCGAAACAGATGAGTAGCCAGGATTTAATTGTGCAGATGCTGAGCCATATGCACCAGTCAGACCCGTGCTGCCAGTTGAAGCAGGTCCAGAAGGCATGGCATGTGAACTCTGGCTAGATTGGTTTTGCCAGGGAAGTCGAACAAAATCCTAAACAGGAAGGGAATACCCGAAAATAAATAAATAGATAATATTTTGAGCACCAAGTTTCTTCAGCATCACATCATACCTTACACAAAAGGTCAGCAGGTACCTACCTCATAGACTCGTTGCTGAGAAAGGGACAAGTGACCAGGTTTAGGGCGGAGGGCCTCTGGTACAACACCCATAGTCCCTTGTGCATACATGTTTCCATCAAAAAATGTGGGGCCTTCTCTGTGCTTTCTTCTAGAAGCAAGTTGTTGAGCTATTTCACCATCTATGGTTTGTATTGCCTACAAGCATCAGCCTCAAATTATATTTCTATGGCTACAAAATGGAGAATCCAGTTGGGGGGGTGGAATAAAAAAGAAGTTCTTTCATCCATAACCTCAATTGAACAGATAAATGAGAGCAGGGTGCTTCCTATCATTCCATCATTGTAAGTAGAGAAAAGCTCACTAGACGGGAAATTTTCTTCCAACTTCAAGGTAAAATAGAGATTCACAATAAGCATAACACATAAGCATCTGACTAACCTTATCTGTAGCGGCCTGTTCAATGACTGCACAACCAAGATCAAGGTTGTCATTGGTAACAAGTTGCACGGCTTGCTCTAGAAGTTCACTCGCAATACTCATACCCTGAAGTGAATTCCTCAACTGACTTGATATTGACCCACGTAAGGGTTCCTAGCACAAACCACAAACCAAAATTAACAATAGAAAATAAAAGCCGACATACTAAAAGCTATATAGCATTGAGTCACAGAAAGATTGTTTCCAAAACCAAGCAGAATAAAGAAATACCCAAGGTTAAAGTGAGACATTACTTTGCATGTAACATGAGCAAGACTTCCAGCCAGACTTGCAACCATCAGGTGTGCTGCATTAAATATCCGTGTCTCATCCGATTCCATGGCATAATCCTGCCATTTTATTGGGATAAAGTCAGTGCCAATAGATATAACAGTAAAGAGTAGAATGTTTAGCTGACAAGGGCTTCTTGGAATTACTAATTGTTCTATTGTTCAGCCATTCCAAAGAGAAAGAGGGTTTGTGTAAGAGTTTTACGGCCCCAAACAACATAATTACCCTCACAAAAGGCCGCAAGGCTCCTTGTGAACGAAATAGCATGAGGTAATCTGATGTGCTGGTGTGGACATTTAGAAACAAGCCACAGAAGTAAAGCTGGAAGTCATACTTGAACTACAACAGTATGATAAGGGGCCAAAAAATAAACTTAGGAAGGTTTATTTAGGAAGTGGTCTGATGATGCATTCTGTTCAGTTTTTCCTTCTCTCTTTATAAACAGTAAGGAATATAGATCTCTAAAGTAAACTAAAACTTGACCAATAATTAGATATTTAATGGAAACTAAAACTTGATGGCTTCTAAAAATACATATGTGAAACATAGCTCAAGTACAATTACCAATAGAACAAGGAATGGTTAAATATCTTGAACCAGAAAACCATAATCAAACTCAAATAAGAGATGGAAAGCTTCCAAATATCATAAATGAACTGGAAAAATGCTGGTATATTAGTGTCCATCAAGAAAAAGGGATCATTCTACAAGATTATAAATCCTGCTCCAATTTATGGAGCAACATGCTGCACATTCAAGATATTGCAAGCAATACAGATGAGCAGGAAAGAGTAATCATATTGCATAAGTGCAAAAAAATTAGTCGGAAAAAAAAATGAACACATCAGAGAAGTCAGAGGTGGCAACAACCAAGGACGATAATGGGAAACCATCAAAGAACAGTATGTGTATGGAAGAGACTAATACATATGGAAAGATTTTTTCAAATTGAATGTGCTCAACTAAAAGCTGTAGATAGTTTTAAGAATAAGAACCTGCCTATAAGCAAAAGGCAAAAGGTTATGAAGAAAAGATTTCATATGTGCTGCTTTAACCAACCTTTAAGACAAGTTCCTTCGTGGTTTGAGTTGCAATAGATACACTGCGCTGGACAATGCCAGATACTATCTCTTTGATAGCTCTGTCCATTGCAATTGGAACGACTCTGATGTATACAAATGATATGAACTTGTCATTGAACTACTCAAGACGTTAGTCAACAAGCAGTTAAAAGATTTTCAGCTTCAAACCTCTGAAAATGTAGGTGTAAGCCCAAAGCACTAAGCTTCTGGTTGATAATAACGTGAGTTCCAATGTTCGGTATTGGGGCAGGAAGCTACAAACAACAGAGGAACCAGAGGAATATGCTACGTCATTAAGATACAACATAATTTTATTCTTACTAAGTGCAAGGAAGAGAAAGCAATCACACCTGACTAATGGAAAACTGTGACTGGGATGGAGTGGCTTGCAAGAGTCCTTGTGCTGAAGGGAGTTGATCAGCCAATCCTAAAGCTGATAGCTTTTCATCCTCCATCAATGTACCAGAAGGAAGGTGAAGAGAGGCAGCATACTGAACAAACAAGTTCGTAAGAATTTATGGTTACGGGTCATTAAACGAATTCAAACCTAATGCTAAAGAAAGCATAAACATAACTAATAGACAGAATAAAGAGAAGGAAGGATAAAAAGCTTAATCTCCGAAATCTCAAACCAAACCAACCTGAGACAATAAATGTGCGTGGCTACCAGAATTAGATGTACTAGCAACCTCAAGTGGTAACTCAACTTGGTTCACTGGAGATACTATTCCTGATTTAATTTCAGCAACTAACTGTGGCTGGGATGCTCCAACATCTTTATTAGAGAAATCAGGATTCCCTTCAATTTCTCTTCTGCGATCCTTGAGAAGCGAAGTCGGTGTAACATCCTTCATATCAACACCTAGGTTCTTGAATAGGACCTGAAATTGGAATCCAGAGATATGAATAACTGCAGGAAACAACTTTATGTTAGGCAGGCCTCACCAATGAAATAGCTGTATGCCTACCTCAATATCAAACTTGAGGTTCATTTTCAAGTTTGGCATTGAATATATCTCAGCAAGTAACCCAAGAATGCCCATGGTCCATGGATTGGGAGGTTGATATGCTAGACTGTTCTGGCATGGTTCCAATATCTGCAACAAGAAGTGAGTGGTTAAGATAACAGCATCCATGTTCAGGGCAGAAGTAAAATCATTGGCATAACCATACCTTAGATGTAAATGGTATTACTGCTATCATTAATCCCTTCTCATATGCCTGTCCCCGTCAATCCAAGAGGAACAAAAAGAAGAAGGCAACAATCAAGGCATAAGATATTAGCGTATGATTCTCAGGACCACCTGAAAGATATGCAAAAGAAAACCAAATGCAGCTAACCAAATTCAAAAAGACAGAATTAATCAAGTTGTCACCTCTATAATCAGAGATTTCGGATCAATTTCACGAGCCCGTAAGACTTGATTCCGCCCAATTGTTAGCTTACCAAGCCAACTACCCAAGTTTTTCAACAAAGAACGCTCTTCAGAACTTGACTTTATAAGCTCTGATCCCAAGAGAACCTGAAAATAGATTCAAAAAAATGCTTGAATACTTATTACCTTCTAAGCTAGAACCAAGTGTATAAATGATTATTTACAAGAGACAAACCTTGCAGTTTTCATATGTGGCTTTCACAATCTCCTTATTCAAAGCCTTTGAATTAACCTTGTCCAGGAACTTCAAATACAAATCATGAAAATTCGGCTCAATGCTTGCCCTGTCAAGAGATTAGATAAAGTATGAATATGTAATTAGAAATCATATGTGTGAAAAAGGCAGCCGCAAGGTGTGTACCAAAATTATGATTATATACCATATATCTGTGTCCATGAATGTGTGATTTTCTCATGTCACAAAAATCTAGCTAAATGCTTCCCCATCAAATTGTAGGGAGGTATTGATCAAGGACTGGACAATGATAAGTACAATTACAACACGCTACTCCTATTGTTATAAAGAGAGAACCCACGAAAGAATCATATATAGAAAGGGAGCTATACGATTGGCAAAAATAAAGGTTAAAAACTCAGGCAACGAGTTTGTAACATTTTATCTTGTATGGATTTAAATAGAAATGAAATAACAAAGTTTCTAACCTTTTCATAACCATATATTGTGCAAACCAGGGATAGTACTGTTCCTTCAGAATTTCAATGAATTCTTTTGCCTTGACTTCAATATTAGCAACTGAGATATTGTTTATAATAAAAGATATTTTGTCTTGAATCTCTGATGCTGGAGCCTGCAAACAAAAAATAAACAAAAGCATTACATAAAGACAATTTGATCAAATGGGATGAAAAACCAAAATTTTCAATGGTGACTTTGCCATTGTAAATCTTCATTGTACCCATGGTTTCAACACGATGATCAAGTGAACCAAGTTGCTAAATTGCTAAACAGGATATCCACTTGGGTAAGATGGAACTTGAACAAGGAAATATGTTCCAGAAGCTAAAATAATATACATACATATATATATGTAAAAGGAACACCATAAATATTTATAGGTGCACAAAACATTCTAAAAATCCAAAAAAAATTAAAAGGGTCCAGAAACAGCTATATGTTAAGTGACTATAAAAAACACCAAGAGAAACATGAGGAAAACAGGATCATCTGGTTATGTGAAAAATTGGCTGGCTTCCCCAATTCACAGTCATTCACACCCCGAGGAAGAAAAAAAAAGGACAATATATAGTTTTGCTCATGTCAACTTAAACGTACAGACTTAGACAGAGAGAGAGAAAAACGAGAATGCTAAAACAAACACGGGTTATCTGGAGTATCAGAAATTTCATATCACAAAACACAGGTTGCCTTGGCTACAAGAACCCACAATATCCATCATGCCAATATCTATTCAACCCAATTGAACGATACAAGTCTTTGTTGCAGTTGAAATACTTGAAGACTAATTAAATATATGATAATGGATGTGAATATTAATAGAACGATCATGCCTTCTAAGGTAAAATGGATCCAGAGAACAGAAGGTCTCCACACACAAAATTCAGGAACAAAAAAAAAAATCAGAAAGAAATGTACAGAATAAACTGCCACTAGAGCATGTGTATTATTAAGTCTTACGTACCTACAAGCAAATATTGTACACAACCTACCATCAATTGCAATGGCAAAACATGAATGTTTTCACTTTGAAGTGACGAAATATGGAATTCAATACCTCTATGGGAGTTTCCCTCTTCTCAGCTGCGGCAACAAGTGTTTCAATGTTCAGAGCAGAGCCAAACCCTGTCAAATTATGTTGCATAAGTATGACAAAAGTAATGATTCATTCAACTAAAACAAAGACCTATTACTATACTGAAACTTAACATAGCAGAAACGCATTTTATATTAAGTGAAAGAAAATTACTGGTAGAAGTAACCGCTCGAGTAGGACGAACAAAACCCGATGAAGAAGAAAGCATTGCTGGAGCACTTGCAGCATTCTGTAACTGCAATAAAGAAGGAACACTGCCTAGAACACAAATGAAGATGATAAAGAAGAGTACTGGCCAGACAGGACAAGAAAGAAAATGGTACCTTCTGGATACTAGAAGCATCACCTAAATGAAGGGCTGAAGACTGCCCTACAGAAGATAAGAGTGGTTTTACATCATTAGATGATGCTACAGCCGCTTTATGACGGTCTTCAAGACTTTCATTTCTCTGTTGAAGCTGCAATGGAGACAAAAGTTGCTGCCCAGGCTGTATGACGCTAGAGCTATTCAACTGCGGTCATAACCCAGCAAATGAGAACAGGCACTGATCATTAGTAGATAAAGCAACTGCTAACCAGTTAGCCAGTAACCAGAGACTCAGTTTTCATCCATGAATTACATTATCATCAATAATGCATGCAACAGAACAAATGTTTAGGAATTAATTTGATTGAGAAACTAAAAATACAACCTCAAAATTCCATTTTCCAATTTGTATAGATTCTCCCAAAGTGCAATTTTGAAAACAGGGGCAGCTTTATGGGAGTCCGCTCCTTTTAAATTTGTTTTTAATTAAGTTCAAATGTGTGACACAGGTCAAGAGACATGGTGATTACCTCCAAATTTCCTGAGGTAGTCTGAGCAGAACCATGATGATTACCAACAGAAGCATGGCTGCCTCCATCAGCATCTGAATGGCCTGATGAAATCCGAGCAAGTGCCTGTTCGATGAAAGTAACAATTTCTGAATGAGAACCACGCAAATGGGATATCTGTAAGATATGATTGCAATATTGCGGCCACTCAATCAGCCGATCCACAAACTGTTCAAGAGCCAGAGTCCCGAAAATAAACATCTGCACAAAACAGACCTCCGTTATTAATATCATACAACAAAATTCAACTAAAAGAAAGTCACAAAATAAGAAATGATACCAACCTTTGAATCTGCAGGCTTGCGTAATGCATCTAAAACAGCACGCAGAGCAATCCCTAGTGTAAGATGAGTTACGAGCTGGTGCTTGATAACAGAGCCTAAGATATGGAACCACAACATGAAAGCAAAAGAAAAATATATTAAAGAAACGCAACAGCCCTAACAACGTGTAAAAAGGAGTGCTAAATTTTGCAAACTAAAGAATTCACATCAATCACAATAGATATGAGGGTAAAAATAGTTTTTGATTAAGGCAATGTCATGTCTGCTGCAAACATGTGAAATAAACTTCCGATTTGCACATATGTATCACAAATTGGATAATCATATAGAACTGAGAACTCTAACAGTCAATATTAGACGATACTATGCAAAGACATGATTCAACACTATAAGTCAACGTAATTCTAGTATCGTAGTGAATTCCATCCGCTGTAGTTTACATTGTTAACAAAAGGACAAAGAGAAGGTTATCAGAAACTGATTCTCCAACTTACAAGAGAGTTTTTACTAAAGCAGACAACTACATGTGGAAAGTAGCCATCAAATTCTGAAATCACCAGGGTATGTGCTAAAAAAACCTGTTGCAAATGCATCCTCAAGATACAAATAGGCAACTGCAAATGTTACTGCAGCAGATTTTATTTTCTTCGTTCCAACCCAATTTTCTCCCACTTTTAGGTCAGCTCTACAAGAGCTCAGCTATGAGAAGCCCAAAAAGGAAGAAGTTGGACAAGCACACCCAAGAAATGTAGAAACAATGCCAAAAAATGAAAGTGATCATGTAGCATATTAAGTCAAGCTGTCTCAATATGGTTAATTCGGACTGCAATCAGAGTATATGAAGCATCACCAATTTTACTATGCATATATGTTTACATACAGCCTTTTTCTTTTCTTTTGTTGTTCCCCCTCATCATGTAAAAGGGTAAGGGTCATTCTAATCGAGTTAAGTCATCCAGAGATTTTACTGTGAAACTCACCAAACAGAACTGCAGCAATTTTGAGCTGCCTTTCAGGATACTTGGGGAAGAACCGATACTCCTCAAACAGATTTGCAATCATGCACTCAAAAATTGCCTGTTCCCTGTCAGTAGGTGCAGAAGGCCCTTAAAAGGTTAATTCCAAATTAAAAGGCAAAAGAACAAACAAGTCGAAAAGGTGGTATCCACATATTTGAGCAAAAATCTCCTTGTCAATTTTACTCATTCTAGAGAACAATAAATTGGCACCATAAAACTCCCGCAGAAGAAGAAAAAATGCTGAAACCATTGTGATTGAACACATGATAAGACAATTTGCATTTGATCAGACCATGCCATCAGATATGAGAGAACAAACAGCCACATCTCAGTTCGACAGGAGTAGAACAACAAAGACACAGTAAGCTTTCAAAATCTGGAAGGATTTTAAAATAATACAAGAATCATATAACATGACAATTAACCAGATGAAAAGGCTTCAACAGGCCTTATACCTTTGCACAGAGGATTCCTTGAATCGTGCCAACATTTGAACCATTGCTTCGATGGTCAATTGACCAGAAAACATTTGATGGAAGTAAGAGTTTGCTTCAGCCTCAATTTCAGCTGAATATCCATCAGATGTTGCAGAATCTGTAGCCCCACCATTCTGCAACCTTGAATTAGAACCCAAGGTTGTTGCTTGCAGCTTTTCCATCTCCTCAGTAAGCTGACTAGAGCTAATCATACTTGTATGAGCTTTAAGGACCTGCATTTAGAAAAGCAGGAAACAGTTCCAGCTAAGCAAGAACATGACTCCATGAAAATTGAAAGAGCAACCACAGTTCAGAAGAACCTCCAGGAAGGTAGAGCTAGTCTCTCCGTAGAGATTCAAGACAGCACCAGAACGAAGGAATGCTTTGGTTGAAAAATCCTGTGTTCCACCAAACTGAATCTCCTTCAAGAAGTTTAGGCACTCCTGAAAGTTCAAACTATGCATGTCACGCCTTATATTTCGTACAGTTGCTGTAACTCTTCTACAATATTGAAAATAGAAGTTCCCCATCCCAAAGTCACTTTTTCTGCTTTTGAGATGTGCCAAATGAGAGCCAGTTTCAAAAATTCAAAGTACTTCTATACCTTCCCATGTTACTACTACCTATTAAAAAGAACCAACGAATTATATCTTAGCCCACCAGGAGCATTTAATAAATTTTACAGGACTTACTACTCTTCGCAAAAATTTGCACATTTAGAAACCAAGATACTCGCTTTTGGGATAACAGGGATACGTAAACATAATGAGACTTGGCACTCACAGCCATCTGCACTATTTAGAGGTAGTACATGCAGGGCCAGCTGATTATTACCTCAAAGAACATATCTTTATATGTTGTTAAATTATAAGTGAGCCACTTCTCAAGGTCCACAAGCTCTTTTCTTGAGGCAAGAGCTGCCAATATGATGGCATAAGAAGAAGGAACCATATCCAACACTGTTGATAGAATCTGTATAGAGGATAAGAACAATTAGCATAGACTTAGGAGAAATAAGTAATTTTAATTAAAGGATCAGGCATACCAAAAGGCATATATCACTCTAAAAAAGTTCTAGGCAATTAAAAAAACAGGACTCAGAAAAATTCACAAATCATACAGTATTCATGTTATCTAAAAATATCATCAGACTGATCAACAACCATATCTTTTGAATTCATAAGTTTAACTCAAAATATACCTTTATCTCTTGGCAGATCTCCAATATTCTAGTCATACTGTCTGGATCACAGTTGAGCGAATCTATAAATCCCCGCAACACTAAATTGGCATTAGCATGCCATAGGTAAAGAATCACTCCACTATTCACCGCATTTTTCATTATAACAGGGAAAACAGTAAATGACACTTCATACTGTAGGAGGTTGTAGGCAGTCTGCAGAAGACATGCAAAATTCAGCACAACAAAGATGGATGAAAACCATCAATGATGATTTAAAAAGGCAAAGAAAAGTACATTAATCTGTGCCATCCCAAGAAGTAAGACTTCAGGACAGTGTTTAATAGGATACTCAATGAGCAACCGAACAGAAGTCGCATGACCCCTCTCAGCTAGTTGACACAGCACATCCAAAAGGTCAAGACACAACCACGCTTGATTAGGATGTCCGATTTGTAGCTTGTTTCCATGCACTGCATCATTATAGGCCTGCAGCAATGATTGGTTATCACACCAATCAAGAAGAGATGGCACAATAAAAGAAGAAACAACGAGGTAAGAAAAGGATCATACCAGCTGCCTTGCAGCATGAGCAAAGGTAAATACTTCTGGTGGTGCTGAAACAGCATATTTAAGAAAAGATATCTGACCCTCAGTATTTTTCCAAATGGAGCCACAAATGGCATGGAGAGGGAACGGCTCCTGAAATTGAAAGATTCATAGCTAAAATGTTCCTCATACAACATATCATCTAAGTTTGCAACTCTGCACATGTAATAAAGCTATACCTGGCATGCATGCTTATATACAGACATAAAAAAAGAAAATGCCTCCTGATTAGGAAAGTAGAGCCCCTCATGGTCCATATTTTCCATCACCCGTATCCAGTTGGTCCCAGGAGCCTGTATTCAGTAGACATACTTAAATATAAAGGATAGGCATAAAAGCTAGCAAATCATCAAAAGAAAAACTATACACATGTGCAGTAAGAAGAGCTTAAAGAAAACATACAAGTTGCTTGATTGTATCTATGAGAACATCAATATTCCAGGAGTTCAATGGTTGCAAATCAGGCAAAGTGCCGCAACCAAGAGCCAAGCTAAATGTTGAAAACATGTTCTGATTGTCCTCAAGACCAGCTTGGGTGCGGGCAATCGTGGCAAGTATTTTTGACACAGTAATCTCAGTCAATGGCAAAAAAAGAGATAAAATCTCTTTGCACTGTGATGCATTAACTGTGCACCCATAACCTAGTTCCTTCATAACATCTCCCATGCTCATTTCTTTCTCCATTTCAGCTAAAATAGAATCAAAATCATCTTCTCCACTGTCGTGGAACAAATCCATATTCCTGTAGCAAAAATTGAAGTTATAAGATAACTCTCAGAGAAATTGGCAAAGGGATAGGACAGTTTGATAATCAACAGCCCAACAACTCTAGAAGATATGCAATTAAAGAGAGAATGTCACCTTAGAAAATTTGACTCACGCAATTCATCTGAAAGAAAAGGAGTTAAAACAAACGGGGCAACATCATTCAACTGCATGAAAGATAACATCTGCATAAAGGAATCTACATGCTTGGAAAGGGTCTCGGACCGCTGGAGGAACATGACAATATTCTGAATTTGCTCAGAAGAGTCCAGTAAAACAGGGTTGGCACACAATTCCTCAATCTGAGCCATGCAAAAACTTCTTCCTAGAAAACACAAGAGACCACATATTAAAGCAGCAATACTTACAGTAATAAGCACAAAGGGAAATAGATTTTACAACCAAAAATCCAAACTTACCACACATCCTGGCTTCAAGATTTTCAGTTTCTGATAAAGCAAGACCAATGGCAATTTTTTCAGGCACAGACAGGTGCAGCACATTAGAGAAATTCTCTAGAGTCCCCTCATTGATCTCTGTATTTCTTAGTGACTCAAAAAATACAGTGCTGAAATTTGGTTTGTCCAACAGGAATCTAAAAATTGATGAAACTAATGATTCCAGATGCATGTTCTTTGATTCTGTGCCATAAAAGCTCAAGTGATCTATACATGCTTGCAGCACCATAATGCTTCCCTCAACTCCACATCCAACAAACTGCTAGAAAGAAATAGACCATATGAGCATTAAATGTTTATAAAGGTTTGACTGGCAGTTACATGGGTTTATCAGCTTCAATAGTCCTATAAATGGAAGTGAAAAAACAAAATCAAACTGTTGCTAAGATTTTAGCCTTAACGGTCATTAAAAACAAACGCAGAAAAAATTAATTACATAGAAAGGCATGTTGGATCTTATTGTCACCTTCATCAATTTTCAGTAGATAGATCAAACAGCAAAACATTGAAAGGGAGGAAGCAGCTTGTGATATTTGATTCAGCAACAATTAAGATCACAAAAACATGTCTGTTCTTGGTCCTATCTGCTTGGACTACATGCTCTATCGCTTTATTTTTGCCTTTCTGCTACGAAAAGCAGCTCACTCACATTGATCATTCGGAAGAAACTAGCAAAACATATAGCTTTCACAATTTGCAAGGTCTGCTTGCCCAATCTTATTTTCTGTAAACTACATATAATCAAAATTTTGATATCATTTGCCTTCACTAAATGTTGAAAGCCTCTTGGCACAGCGTATCTTTCCTTTAATGATGGTCTAACCCAGGGGGCGGAATCAATTCAACTTGGAAATTGTATCCAAGTTTAACGAACAAATGCAATCACTATTTTTATAAAACATTTATTCATCCTTAGACTGCCCTTTTTCATATAATGTTAACACATTATGAATAAACAAGAAGACTAAATCCATGCAGGTAACGATCAGCATCTCTCAAACTTTTATGATATTATAACCAAAAACAATCTAGTTAAGATCAATTGCATCTTCAGCTCAAGCTGCAAAAAGTTACATTTTCGGCCACTCTTCTACTTGGTTTACCAACAACATCACACCACTGCTAAAACTCCTTCATCTTCCCTTGTCCATTTTCAAGGTCTGAGTAAAAACGTTCTAGTGATCTAGCAATAACAGGTCATAAATGGTGCAAATCTACTAGAGAGACAAAAGAATGACACTTCAACCCTTCAAACTGTTAAGTCTGGCAAAATGTTTTCAAAATTAATAAACCTAGAACCAAGATAGCAGACAAGTATTGCATTAATAATCAAGAATATCCATTAGGAAATGCATTCATCAATTCACTCATCCATCACAATTACATTCACAGTTAAGCGGCAATTTGCCATCAAAACCGTTCTTCATATCATCCTGGGTGCACCGGAAGGCCAGCCCAGGCTGTCTTATCTGTCATCCAGATATAACCAAAAGGCATCCAGTTAGAAAATTTAATACTTATTGCACGCCAACCCACAAGCAAATGATCTCCTGAGAATGAAGGAATAATCTGAGTGTCCAAAACGAACTTGCAAATACCCATCTTGACCTCTTTCCCCCTCAACCAGTCATTGGAGTCAACCTCCTCTCAGTTTATCAATCCAAAATTAAATCAGATTCAACCTATCTAGAAAAGGCACGATTTAGGCGTAAGAACAGAAAGCTCCAAAAAAACAAGAAAGAAATCAGCGTAAACCCCTCAAAAAATTAATCAATTTTCGGCTAACAAACAAGGGCAGGTGAATCTGGAGGATGATATTACCACCTAAAATGCACGTTTTTCATAAACGAAATCATATGTATTCAGATGCAAAAAATACGTGCTCAGGGAGAGAAGGGGAGAGAGGGAACACCAGACAAAGCTCGTGAAGAACAGTGTCAGCGTTGGACTCCGTTAGGCTCTGGAGCAGGAAGCGAATCTGGCTCGACGCCGTTGACGAAAACTTCAACATGGTGCCAGTGATTGGAATCCTAGGGTTTAGGGTTCGCAAAGAGAGAGAGAGAGATACTGAGCTTGTGAGTTTGTGAGAACGAACTCAGGGGAAGCGCTTCGGAGACTCGATGGTGTGTAGATTCGTCGAAGAGCTTTAGACAGGCAGGGTTCTAGTCTCGCAGTGTTCGCAGAAAAAGGACGACTTGGATTGTTAGCGCAGGGAAGAAAAGGAGGTTGCTCGCATATTTAATATGATAGACAGTCTACATGTTTGATTCTGGGTGGGTAACGCCGCTACAGTCCCCTATGCCACTAAAACGCCACGCGCCCTGTCGCTGATGCGGCAACTAATGTTTTCGTCATATTTGTGATTTCCATAACATACTTTCGTATGATGAGTGGAGAAGCATTTTGATATATGGTTTGCAGTGTGCATTAAGAAATCACTTTTCTTTATTAAAAGTTGAACCTATACACTATTTAATATAACTTTTAATTCTTCCTTTTTTCTTATTGTGACACATAAATCTTGTTATAGAAATAAACAAAAAAACAAGATACCCCTTATTTTTAGTGACGTCAAATAAGAAATGGTTTACCTTCTATGTTTTATAAAATATTTTTAGCTTATACTTTAAACAATGAAAACAGAAAGTGTATTTTTCAATTTCATGTGTTCAAAGTTTGGCGGTGATTATGTATAGGACCATTCTCGTGATTTTAACCAAAAAGTGAAAAGAAATAGCTTTTCATCTATATATTTTCCAAGTTTGTTTGGTCCATTAAACATCTCACTAATGTTAAATCTTAACAAAAAAATTACTAATAGGTAAGTACTCAAGTAAAACCATGCTTGCATTATGTATGATATTTAATAAAGTTCTATATGTCCAAAACTCGAGTTTTGGACAATAACTTACGTCACTTTCTATAATATAGGCAATCATGTTTATATATTGAAGAGTTTACTTCATAGTAAACAATACAAATGCAGCTTTAGTAATTAATGACCATACTAACAATACAAAAAGCTCCCACTACATAAAAGTATCCCAAAAAGCTCCTAAGCCCATGCAAATGACAAGTTCATTGAATACATAAACGCCAAGGTCTTTAGAAAGTGGGTTACCTATTAGAGAATCTATTTCTATAAAATCAACTGAAATGTTACAATTCTTGGTCTTTTCCTTTACCACGTGGTATTTTTATTGTTATAAATAAATAATATTGTAGCTCTATTATTACAATATAACTAGATTGATCTACCAACAAAATCATAATTAATTAACTTTTATATCAAGTTTCTCAACCAAATGGCCTAAACATTAATTCCACAACATGTTATAAACTCAACCTACATGGTGGAAGAAGTCACTAATGTTTGTTTTGCACTTTTCCTTTAAATTGCCCCACTTGCTAACATAACCATAAGTAGACTTCAAATCGTCCTTACAGTATGCATAGTCAAAGTTTGAATTCCCTTTTATCTGCAAGTCGTCTACATGCATGTGTGTCAACATGTAATTATTTGTTTTCTTTGAGTACCTAAACATTTTCTCAACAATAACTCGGAAAAAAAGGGTCCTAAGATGGGTTCAACTGATGTGTCAAGAAGAACAGTGGCAAAGTAATGTCGAGTCTGGTACGTACATAAGCATATATATATGTTTTCAATTGCACACGCATACGTTATTATCTTCATGTATGCTTTCTCATCCTTAGCCTTTAGGCATTGTAAACGGCTTAGGTTTTTGTTCTCGAGTACTAAAAACCTCTCAAGTTTACGATCCTTTATATTAAACCTATTCAAGGCACGATAAATGTAGGACTTTGAGAAAAACCCAATAAATGGCGTGAGCAATCCCTGTGAATCTCTATACCCAATACAAAGTTTGTCTCAACGAAATTTAAAAAAGATTTCGAAGATTATAAAAAGTGCCGGGCATTACTTGACCCGCAAAAGCTACAAAACCGGATCTTTTCGGGCCAGATGGCTCAACCCTGGTCTGGCTCGACGGTAGAAACACAGAGCCGAGAGTCAGACGGTTAAGCGAATCCTCTAGCAATGGCGACGGTTGCAGAGTCATCGGAAGCGGAGCCAACGCTGCCGCCTACGCCACCACCATCGTTCAGGGATGATCATATCGGCACACACAGCTCGACGGACACCCTAGGCGAACTGACGCCGTGGATCGAGTACGCAGTCCAACAAGCCCAGCTTGTCCACGAGTCCGTCGAGTCCACAATTGAAGCCTCCAAGTCCCGTCTCTCCCAAATCTTGTCCACCTCCTCCATCCATTTGCAGCAGACCCTGGTAAATTTCCTCCACTTTCATCTGCTTTCTTTTCTCGCCGTTTGGTTGCCGAGAAACTAGCGAAAAACAAATAAATCATGCTATTTTCGTGATTATAGTGTCCCTTCTATGTATCTAGATTTATTTACGTATACTTCTACTCGTTACGCTATAGGTTAACGAGACATATGGCGATCAGATTTGATAATCTTATGTTTTTTTTTTAATGAGAAAAACGAGGGAAGAAAAAAAAAATATGTTGTGTATTGTGAGTCAAGTGGCTGCTTTAATTGTCAATAGTTTGATTTCAGATGAAATATGCTGAAATAATGTTTTAATTATTTGAAACCAAATGAAGTATGTAGGCTTAAACTAGAGATTTGGGATCTAGTAGTTTTTTTTTGGTGCATTGTGAAGTTGTTAATATTATAGCAGCTGGAACTTTCAATGTAGGATTCACTGGATGGTCTCAAGTCTAAGTGTGCTGCTTATGAGGATATGGTATTTGGAGAGATCAAAGGTTTGCTCTGGTTTCAGCATCTTTGTATTTTCCGTTTGGTACAAGCTTCCGGGGTTTCTTTTTCTTAGATTTTACTTCTGGATTGTGTTTATTTCCAGACTTGTGTGCAAAGGGTGTTGTTACAGTGGCTTCTCATCCGTTGATTACTGCTGGGGGGGTTGCTGCTGGCTTTGGTTTTGTGGCTCTTAAAGGTGTGGTTCAGAGTTCTCTAGACTGTTGCGTCTGATTACAACAATCTAATAGCTGCTAGCTGTACTTATTTTCTAGTGGCACATGGCTGGGGTTTTGATAATTCATCTGGAAATTGTGTGGTGCTGTATAGACAATTTCTGATATTCAATCCCCTCCAGAGCTAAGTCATTAATTTTTCATATTGTTATGTCATGGATATGGAAGGATATGAAACATCTTAGTTGTCTGCCAAACCTTAGAACTGCTTTTTCTCAAGGACATTCATGAAACAATTCTTATTTGCATACATATCCGAAAGCTACATATGTTACTGGTAGAATTAGAGTTAGACCTGAAATAAAGGTTTCTACATTCTCGAGAATATCAGCTTATGGATACTGATCAATTTTTGCAATGAAATGCAGGGCCACGGCGTCTCCTGTACTATAAATTCTTGCGCTTTTTTACAAGTGAAGAGGTAAGCGATGCTGCTACACTTGTACACATTCTGTTTCTCTAGTTGGCATCACAAATACATTTCAACAAGTACTAAATTAATGCTCATGATGCTACCCTATTTGCAATGATGCTTCAGTTGTTGTGGTGGGAATTTCTGTAGAATTTGTTGCACTGCCAATTGTCTGCCATTCTTTAGTGCAATGTTTGTTAAGCAGAGCAATGAATCAGTAATTTTTCAACTGATTTTCCAGTTAATTTGTTCTTCAATCCCAATTGGCAGAAATTGAAAGAAAAAAGAAAGTGTCTTTCATTAAAATCTTATGGTGGAGTGACTCCAAGATCATATAACATTTGAAGTAGACAACTTAGAACTTTTAGGTTCAGTCATTGATGTGAAAGTAGTTTATAATCAATACCCTTTTGCTTTTTTTTGGGTGGGGGGGTGGGTTTGGAAGGAAGAAGGAAGAAATGATGAGGGAAGATATTGCCATCAGGGCCCTGGTTCAACAAGTAAAAGTGGTATGTTGGAGACAGAAACGTTCCATGTCACTAACATTTGTGGTGAGGTGTTTCAATGTCTTGTTGTTCTGAAGTCTAATCGACTATTTCACCTAATAAATAATCTTAGATACTTTTTGACAGAACTAGGTCTGTCTACAACCACAGTGGGGTATGTTACCTCGCTTGGAGATGAAAAGTTTCCATTGTATGAAGTTGAACCAAATTTTACATGTATGCTTATCACATTAAGCTGTGGGTGGTTGCTGTGTATATCTTACCTGCTAAGTTAATCCATTTGAAAGCCACTGCACAAGATGTGCAGGTAGTTGTAGTCAGTAAGTGCTTGACAATCCCTGGGTAGAGTTCATATAATCTTTTAGTTTGTTCCTTATCCTATTCATCCTTTTATTTCTCATTTATCTCTCTAGGAGAACCAAAATATCTCTGTAAAATGTTTTTCTCTTAAAAAAATGATTTAGTTCTGTATTTCTTTCTTTGAAATTTGTTAATTGGAGTTGAAACTTGAACATGCTATACTGGTTAAGTTGCATGATTTTGCAGTTGACCTGCCTAATGTACTAGTTTTCAGTTATTTCTTTTGGGTACTATTCCACTCTGCACCTATTGTAAACTTGTTCCTGCTTCTCATTTTGAATAAACAATCAACAGTGTGCTGATGAAATTAGATGAAAATTGCACTGCTTTAGACTTAGGTAAGAGCAAATTTTGTGTAGAAGCATTTTATAGCCAAAGTGAGAATTCAATTTTATCTTAAAAATACTTCCTTTCTTTTTCTTATTGTGTGTTTTTTATGGGCTGGACTTAACTTAGGCTGGTAAAGGCAGATGAACAAATATTTCTTGTGGCATGCTAGGAGCAGTCTATAAGCGTGAAACCTGAGAGGTTACCTATTGTAATTTGTTGCACTGCATGTACTTGTTCAAATGTTGCATATGTACTTGGATGTGGAAGGTAATTTTTATTTTTTCTTATCATGTGTTTCTTATGTGCTGGACTTGATTTAGAGCTGGTAAAGGCTGATGAGTAAATGTTTCTTGTGGCATGCTAGGAGTAGCCTATAAGCATGAAACCTGAAAGGTTACCTATTGTAATTTATTGCACTGCATGTACTTGTTCAAATGTTGAATAGTTACTTGGACGTGGAAGGTAATTATTTTACCTCTTTTGGATTTTTAGCACGTGTCTATGATATTTTCCTGACAAAATGCTTATGCCACTGACATTTTCAGGTGACATAGGCCATATTTGTTGCACCAATCTTATTTTTGAAACTTTTACCACTTTACATCTAGTGCCCTATCTAGTAAAGACCATTTTGAAGCATCAATCCCAATGCCTGTGTCAAGATGAATGTTTGTGATTCTCTTAGGTGCCATTCTGAAAATTTAAATGTGTATCTCGGTCCTTAGTAGAACATCTTTTTTCATGTCCTTGGTACAGCAATTCTGAGGCTGTGATGTGATATTCTCCCTAATTCATGGCGGCTAGTAAAGACCATTTTGAGGCATCAATTCCCATGCCTGTGTCAAGATGAATGTTTTTGATTCTCTTAGGTGCCATTCTGAAAATTTAAATGTGTATCCCAGTCCTTAGGAGAACATCTTTTTTCATGTCCTTGGTACAGAAATTCTGAGGCTGTGATGTGATATTCTCCCTAATTCATGGTGTCTATGTTGAGAACCTGAGTTGTTCTATAAATTAATGTATTTGATGATGCTATTAGAGATGTAACTCTGCCTTCATTTCTGTGTGCAGACCTTACTTCTCAAAGCTAACCGGCAGGTTGAGGAGTTGCGGAAATCAATTGACCTTCTGAAAAATAAAAGTGAAAAGTTGGAGGTAACCTTTGGTCTCTTGTCAGTCCTTATTGATTATAAGAAATCTGATCTTCAAAAAATGGCGTTGATTAGGGTGTGTGATGTTTTACTTTTACATTGCTACCTGCATCCATTACTTTTTAGTTACTCTTTTTCTGTGTAGACCATTATGAAAAAAGAATATTTGACCAGTGCAAGAATCTTAGGAGTGAAATGTTTTCTCATGATGAGATAAAATCATGTTGAAAAGGAATTGGATGCTAGTCGCATTAAACATGCTCATTCAACTACTGATACCTGATGAGATGTTGGACAAATCCACAAAAGTCAGGAAAGAAAAAACATCCTATCCTCTGATACAGAATTTCACAAACACAATGTTAAGTGGAACCTAATATTTCTTGCAAACTTCAAACATTCTAGGCTTTTGTGAGTAAAAGTTTTACCTGAGGCAAAGCTTGGCTGCCTGGGAAATTGGATAGATGTCAGCTTTGATGGGTACCTGCAAAGAAGTAAAGTAAAGAACACAGACAACTGAGAAAACAAAGGTTTGAAGGACAGACAAAAGCCACCCTGCAGTGACTTCAAAAGAATTTTCTTTGAGCATGTCACGTACCCATGCTATTCATAAATTTGGGAAATAAAGGGGTACGAGAGGAGAATAGCAAACAAACTCAGTAGGAAAAAAACATAAACTCTCTGAAAAACTTATGTCTACCATATGACCTTTCGGGAATAAAACACGAGAAAAGTAGTCAAAAATGGTCCGGTCCCATTGGGCACCCATTTGAGACCAATTATTGGATTTAGATATGTAAGGCAAATAGCCAGTATATTCAATGCCAGGCAATGACTTATCTCCGTGAGCCTCCAGCTATATGAAGTTTTTTACCTCTGATGAGCGAGTTGGTGGAAACTATCTTTGTTCATGTTAATCTAGTCCAAAGCATGCTTAGTCAAAATTACCCTTCAGTGAAAGACTGGTAGTGCTTCTATACTGAGATCAAAGTAATGGACAGAAATGTTCAGTTTGTGTATTTAAAGGAATATACAAGTGGACTAGACAGCCTTGTGATTGCAGCTTTTGGCTATTATTTTCCCAGTGTGGAAGAGGAGTGTTGTGAAGAATCTGTCCCTAGTAAGCATTAGGGTGAATCATGGTGGGAGGAGGCATGTGAAAGGTTTAGCCATTTCTACTCTGTTAGGTATTCTTTAAAATTGTGAAAGTCGTTTCAAGCGAAGGATTGAGAAGCTATTTATGGTTAGGTATTCATAAATAAGAATCAACCGAAATGAGCAACTTGAGCCTTGAACATGATTTCCGTACACGTAGACCTTTGAAAGGTAAAAATTGCACTGAAGAGGAACAAAATAGAAAGATAGGGAGAACAGGAGGCCTCCATATCCTTGCTTTGTGGATTTGCAGCAAGAGCTGTTTGTCCTTCAACATATTCCTTGCAATGGGTAATCTCTTCTTATGGCAATCTAAGATACATTGGTGCTGAGTATGCTGCTTTCATTCCTAGCTGACTGGCATGGAATCCAATTGTTGAAAGTGATATCTATTTTATATGATTTTAGTTCGGTTCTACAGTGTTCCACTCAGTGGAGTGGGTGTCCAGCTTTGCCATATGAAGCTTGTAGCTGATGGTAAAAACACCGACTCCTGACTCCAATGCTTGATTTAGGTGTTTTTTTTCACATAACATTTTGCTTAAGGGCTGCTTTTGCATTCAATTCCAGATTTTACGCTGTTGCCTGTTCATTGATTAACATAAAATTTATGCAACTGCTCCTAACGAAGTGCTCGTTGCTTTCAGAAAAGCTCATTACAGGCAGAAGAGGTAATGATACGTGGAAGGACAAAACTCAGGTTTGTGCTTATATCAAAAAGCAATCTGTGTGATGTACTGCAATTTTTCATTGTATTGATAGATCCGCTCAAAACATTTACAGACAAGCAGGGAAGCAGATTCAAGGTGTGATCCGCTCGGCTTATAAGATTGAAAGACAAGCAGGAGGTATTCAAATGTCATATGTCTTAAAGTTGACGTTTAGTACATGTGAACCTGTGTGAACGAAATATTCCCTCTAATGTTGTCTCCACATTGCCTTTCATGCATCAGGACTAAAAGATATTCTTGGAGAACTTCCTAGAGCATCTCAATTTCGGTCAGAGGTGAGTTTTTCAATTGAAGCATTCCCTTTCATCGTGACACGTTGCTTGTCAAAAGGAAAAGAATAAAACATCTCTTCCACCATTTCTCTCTTCCGCAAGTTAGAGGTTTCGTTTCGTGGAGAAAGAAAGACATAATGGTAAAAAATGTACCAGTGAAAACTGGGAATGTTTAAATAGAGGCGGGGGCAGAAGTCCTACCACCTTTGTTCCTAGCCTGGTCTTCTATCTTTCTTCATGTCTGGTAACTGTCCCAGAAACTTATTCACCCAATAACCTTTACATGAGTTAAAAAGAATTATAGCAAGTCATAATTTCAATGGGCATCCTGCTGCTGTCTGAGTAGTTCTTTGTGCTATCCTAAAATGCTGATCTTGGACTTTTTGGTTGATAGGTTTCTAACCTTGCTTCCGAAGCAAAGCGAGAAAGGAATGCTTTGACCAAGAAGATCACGAAAATCAGTAATTATGGAATCTCGGTTTGAGCGTTCTCCTTCTAACATTCTTTTTACGCATGTAGTTTGAAGGTTTCCTAAATTGAATCGGCTTTATCTAACACGTGAGAGAGGAGCTATATTCTGTCAGAAATAAGTGCTATCTGGAACAGTTTTTTGTTGGGAGGTTCGGGAAAGGGAAGGTATTCTTGCATTCCGAGGTTAATATATTTGAAGAGGAGTTATGCGTCCTGCACTCAAAATTGAGCACATTAAAAAAGAAGTATACAGTTTCGCTGCAGACTGGTGTTCAACACCAGAGCTCCAAAAAACAATCTAGTTTGATACAAGTCTTTGCATTGCCTATCTTCTTTACTTTTCAAGTACAGCCATATCTTCAATATGTTGAGTTCAATATTTGAAGTTTAAGGTTGTGATGAATGACTCAAATATAAAGGTATTGTGCAAATGATAAATCTGACATAAAGATTTCGAAACTCGGTCATATATTTACATTCCTAGTCTCTGATGTCTGAGCTCGATTGTTTTGTCGCTAAAATGTTTCTAAAGAACTATATACACTTCATTTTGGGGGTTCCGCGTGAAAGAAAAAATCTTGATTGACAAATTATTATTGGACCGACACGACATTTTTACAAAAGTTAAGAAAACAGCTAATGGGTCCGACGACAGAATTTGTTTTGACCGAATGGTCGTCACCGCCTCTCTGCATGCGTATGCCGGTGAATGATATAGTAACAAAGCCCACCATCCACCTCTACGGTTGCGCTCATTTGGCAATGCTACCATCCTCAAAATTTGGATTCGAATGGTCACTTATGACCTAGCAGTGACCACCGTTTATCAACCCACCAGCAATATAAATCTAGCGCCGGCTGCAACAATTGAAACAGAGAACACCATCACCAAGAGGCCAAAAGAACAAAAACAAACTTCTGTCGCTCTCTCTTTCCCTATTTCTTTCTGTCCATTATGATAATCACGTGAAAATGATTTTAATTTAAAAAAAGTTTCTGCGATAAAACGTATAGAACTCAAGAAATTTGAATTCCACCTGAAGTGATGTCATGAACATTTAGATGGTGCAGATAAGGTCTTCTGTCTCTCAAATCTAGGGCTTTAACTTTGTCACTGAGCTCCGCGTCGTCTAAACCCTATGGCTTGTGCATGATGTCTTTGCTCCCTTTCCAAAGCTTTGACATCAGTTCATAGTTCATACAGTGTTGGGAACAGTGTCCGATAACCGACTTTTTATTCCACCTCAATTTTTTTTTCCGGTCTCTCGGTGGGAGAAAAGCGGGCAGCAATTGGTTACGACTTAGCAGAAGTCAAAGAGGCCGATTTCTGTCAAACAAGGTACCAAAGTAATGGCATTAACAGCAGTAACACAAGCGCATTATCATCGTCATTGTCACTACGCAGGAACCATTCCCTCAGATGACGATGATCGCTGTTTCATTTCCGTTAAATTCGGACGACTAAGATCCACCCCTCAGTCCGAAGACCTCCACGGTGGGCCCCACAGTTTACTACACTACTTTAACCGGCGATTAAATTCGCCGAGCATGAGAGAGAGAGAAAGAAAGAGAGGGAGAGAGTTTGGCTGAACCTTATCTGCCAGGCATCACGTGGGACTCACTCTCATCGTCAACATAAGAGATTTAAAAATCTCCCAATTTTGATGTGATTGTAATGATTATCAGGTCCATCTAAATTCAAAAATTAACTGGCCACAATGCCCAAACACCGTCGTTATATTAAGAAACTAACATAAATCGAAAGGAAATAAGAACTATAGAGTCTGACAAACACAATAACATGATCGGAGCTCATTTAGTTTCCGACGCGTCAGCAGACCTCAAAGTCCCGCTGTTGATGATGGTTGCGATGGTGGTTATACATTTGCTCCTGTTGTAGATGTTGTTGCTGTTGTTGTTGTTGTTGTTGCTTGACTATCTCCTTCTGCCGCCGGAGCTCCATCACCTTGCGGTGAGAGTTAGAGTGCTGCGTCAGCACGAAGGTCGGGCTTGCAGCGGGTCGGTACTCTGGCACCAGCCGACCTGACTTGTATCTTACGCCGCACGCGTTACACAAGGTCTTGGGTCCCAGTGGACCTGTTCGCCACTGCGGCGTCTTCTCCGACGCGCAGTGCGCGCATCTCCGCACCTCTCCTTCTCCGGAGCTTTCGTTCTTGCTCTTTGATGGCCTGGATCCTCCGGTGTTCGAAAACTCTGACTCCGGCGTGGTGGTTGATCCTTTGGAACGTTTTGAGCGGGCGGATCTCGTCCCGGAAAAGGACGTGTCCGATCGGAAGGCAACCGCTCCGGAGAGTTCGTTCGGGGGAAAATCAGTGAAGGAGTCGTCTACGAACCGAGAAAGCCACTCGAGCTCCGCTACGTCGTCGCTCTGCGCACCAGAATCAGAACGATCAGAGAGAAAGCCATGAGGTACTGTTTAAACATGAAATTGAAAAGATAAAGCATAACAATCTCTTAGCTCTCAGCAACAGTCAAGGTGATTCATCAACTGAACAATTGATCATACGAACTGTTATGTTAAACTGAATACTTCGAATTTTTCAAATACGACAGATAAATCCATAAAAAAGTAACACGGTCTTCGTAGCAATTCGAAGCTAAATTCCCTCTAAACGGTTTGCAAATATTTTGAAACTGGAAAAAAAGAACAAAATTCAACATAAAGCCGAGAGTTACAAAGTCAAGCACAGAAACTAAAGAGACTTTGTGTAACATGTTTGACGCCACTTGACAAAGGAAAAAAAAAAAAAAAAATACAAAAAAACGGAAGACGTCAAGGAGGGAGTGATGTGGTGCTTACGGGGACGCAGAGGGCGTTGGAGAAGTCGGTGGGGAAGTGATTGGTGGGTTGGGGGAAAAGGCGGTGAGTGTTGGAGGGGTTGTCATGAGAGGTTGAGTGGTAATGGGGGTGGCGGAGAGGGTCGGAGTCAGAGGAGGAGGCGGAGGGGGAGGAGAAGAGCTCGCCGTTGGTGAAGTCCAGAAGGTCGTCAATGGGGAAGTTACAGTCTGCTCCACTGGAGGAAACTCCGTATATATCCATTATCCCCGAAAAGATAAGAGGAGGTAGAGATGAAGCTAAAGCCGGTGTCAAGGTGTGGCTCTTCCTCTACCTCAACCTCAACCTCACCTCTCTAAGCTTGAGAGAGAGGGAAGGTGGGGGGGCTTGGGAGGGTAAAGATATAGGGGAACATGATGGGAGGGGGGGCAGGAGAACGTGCAGGGAGTGACCATGTACTGCAGTGGAGAAAGAGAGAGAGAACGAGCTGAGAGGTATTTGTTTAATTTCTTTATCTGAGCAACTGATTCTTCAGTGGATAGGTGCTGAAGTATTTTAATGGGTGAGACTGGAAAGGCCAAGTGCATGGATGCTTTCATGCAATCATGGACAAATGGCTTACACACCTACACATGCATGCATTTCTCCTCCTTCCACCCTTTACCCCCTCCTCAGATTCTCATATTTCTCAATTCTGTCTATTCCATGCTTTGTTTCTGCCCCACTTTTCATTGATCTAAGATACACCCCAAACATAGAGGAAGTAGCTGTTTCAGTACATAGAAGTATATCACGGATTATGACATCTAAGCTTAGTCTAAGCAAGCATGATTTGTTTTGGCACGAACATTTCTCTCTTTTCTGCCTTTTTTAATCTTTTTCTGATGCGCAAGATTGATTTCTGATTCAAGTCTCAATCTGGTTATGGAAAACACCCATGAAGATATCTATACTACTATCTAAGAAATCTATGAGTCACCATTGATGTTAACGCACTATCATTTGGTGGATTCGTGACTTCTGCCATTTTCATAACTTCTCATCTATTTTTTCAGCAGCTTTGTCTATTTCATTGCCATCTACTCACTAATGTTAAAGATGGATATTATTCCTCATTAGAAGTAAGAGGACGAATCATTAAACTTAAAAATAATGAGATTTCTTCACACGTTCTAATTCGTCATACCTTAACATGTGTCATAGTTCATTGTCATTTGTACCAATTTTTCTCATGCTAAGATTTACATTACAGCTCTCACAATGTGTTAACATCTTCTACTTGTTTCATTTTAACTCTAAAGTATCAGTTGATCCTGGGCACGTCTTCTATGTTTCCTTCAGGTTAGACAAATGTTTGTCTGTTTTCAGTCGCTCCATTTTCTCTTCGCGCCCAAAATTAGTAATCGCATACAGATATGGCCATTTTCTGTACTTTCCTAATCTTTGTACCTATCCATTCGGTGTTACAGAAATAAGAAAGAGAGCAATACTAATAGTTCCAAATTTGGCAGCTCAGCTAGCAGCATCCTTTACATGCGAGATTTCCTCTATTTATTTCTGAAATTAAGGAATAAGTGACAGCTCAGCATATAGCAGCAATTCAGTCATCTCTCACTAATATAATCCAATATTGAAAATCAGTAAATAAATAAAAGAAAGCTGAGTAAGAAGAGCACGGAAGGGAAGCCATTAAATAAAAGAAGAAAAAGTAGGGGAGCCTAGAGAAGTCCGTTACATTGGGTTCAGATTTTATTGCACCGACAGGCGGTTCCAGCTGGCACGTTTTGGCCTCTGCAAATTGCAAAAGCCGAAAAGGACGAGCCAATAAATAAGTGTTAGTAAAGAAAGGCACGTGTTGGGGCCAGAAGAGACGGAGCATGGGCTTGCGCCTTGTGGGCCCACCGTCCTTTTTTTTTTTTTTTTTGTCCAAAGCTAAGTACCACTGAACCGTACGGTGCCTTGGTTGAGTTGATTGCTCTGATTGATTGATTGATCTGACGTGTCAGATCGTTGGGCTGGATTTCTTTCCCATGTCAGCATATTTTGCAAATTTTTCTATCCTCACACCATCCTAATTTGGGTCTGGTGTTGGTAGACGGGTGGGTCCATGCACAGACCGGGCCCAACTACCCATTTTTTAATCAATTTTGATTAATTTGGTTTAGTATATAACGTCAAAATGGGTGCCAAGGGACATGTTCAAGTGGAATTGATCAGAAGGATGGTGCTCCATCTTCAAGATTTCGTTACAACATTCAATGCTACCAGTTCTTAATTCTTAGCTCCAGTTGTCAATGGATAGGATGCATCTTAAGTTTCAATTCTAATGATGCCTGCTGACAAAAATAGGAAAAAGAGATTACTGTTTTTATACAAAAAAAGAAATTAAGGCAATGATTAGATTAGGGTGCTAGTCTTGGAATTGTAGAGAGACTACTAAGGTTGTGGTAATGGTGGGGAGGGCCTCGAATCACGTGACGTGACAGAAAAAATGGTGAGGTGATCCCGAGGCCACAAGACTGCACGTGCATGCTCATGTGCTCATTAAACATGATGGGATTATAAAAATTGCTATTATTGACTTGCATTATTGCGAATCTTTCACCTAATTTTTTTTTTCATGTGTTTGGGAATAAAAAATGACCGGATGCTTGGAAGTTAGAGTCCTAAGTGACTTGACTGACTCTCCTTGTTGATCCCATCATAAGTATCATCGGTTGAAAGCTGTAACTCTTTTTGCTTTCAAGCGGACAGGGAGAAAGGATTCATGGAATTCGAGGTTTTGCCTTTTTATATGCACACTTGGTTTCAATGTTCAAATTGACATTTTCCGTAATGCAAAACTCAAAAAATTGAGGGTTCCATTAGTGGTACAAATGCTTATACTTTGCCTTACTATATTAAGAAATATTAAGTTTAGTCGATTATCTGCTAACTTAGTGGTAGTTAGTAGGACTTGAGGAACCTTTTTTTGTTCCTTAATAGGACCTAATGTGAATGGAAAACAGAAGAAAGAGGTTCATCTACGGTCCAATATGGGCAGAGCATGGCTCAAGGCTAATACCATTTATTTTCCTTGTGACTAGAGCTTTGACTTGAAGGTTTCACTGCAGACAAAATAAAAAAACAAAGAAAAGGCCGGTGGGATTGATAAGTTTAGCAAGAAAGGGAAGAAATAAAGAATATTCGTGAGATCTTAGATTTAGGAATAAAACCTCTTATTTGTAAAGAAAGATGTTCAAGTCCCGGCACTGAATCTTTAATAAAAATTTATTTAAACGTAGACACATGATTAACGGGCCCTGTCTATGGACATGGGCCATGTGTCCTCCCACATCGGATAGCAGTAGCGGTGAAAGCAAAGGACGGAGGGCCGCTTTCACGTGGGTTGTGCATGAAATGCGAGACAGCTCTGTCACCATATTATCATCCTCTTACGTGCAAGATTGCGGAATACCAATCTTGTACTAATTCCTGTTGATTCCTGCTCCTATTTCGCTCAAAATCATCAAAAAACAAAACCTAATATGCCTCTCGATGAATTCCTTAACCGGAACATGCCAATCAAGCAAATCTTTTTATATATGGAGTAGTAGTTCATAAAGGGAATCTCATTTAAAAAACTTAATCACTATTTAATATTTGAGTGGTGATTAGGTGGTCCTGGGTTTCCATCCTGATCGATATCAGGACAGGGTTGGTATTAACTACCTTAAATAGCATAAAATCTTTTTGGGTTGTATTAAAGGAGCACTATTATGTTCTAAGTTGGGTCGAGAAGAACGATTTGAACATGATTTTTAGGCATCCCTTGCATGACAAATAATTGAAATAATTAAAGCACCCACTATGATGTTCTTCTTGAAGAGTCAACAGAATAGAGACGTTCCCAAAATCATGCGTCCAATTTATTCCGAAATGGACATCTTTCGTGGTAGCAGCTTCCCGCGGTTGTCGTACGCATGACGATGGACCATGTGAGTTTTGTAGAGGAGAACAAGCCTCTGTGCAGACTCACATGCACTTGCGTTTATATGCATCTCAATCATGATGGTGATGTTTCTGCTTATCATCTCTGTATGTAATTTGCATGTTAAACATCAACATGATTAAATGGTCGGTGTATGGATTGAGCTCCATTAGAATGGCAGAGAGCACAAAAAGATGATCCCTCGTTACAAAACTATGTACTCTTGAATGTCACAACTTGTTGGGAGATCAATGATTGACAACAAGAACATGCACATACAAACACAAAAATACAAGAATTTTATGTGGTTTGAAATAGCCATTTCCTAGGTCCACAAGACAGCAATTGAAGTTTGCAGCTTTTCTTTATGATGGCTAGATCTGACAATTTTGTGACTTTCTTATATAAAATTTAGGTCTCGTAAGCCTCGTATTTATAGGGTAAAAATTATAATTTTTACAACAGCAGTCCATCGTAGATTGACATCTAGACGACGGTCAGAGATACAACATAACCAAAATCATGTTCCTTTGATTTTGTTAGCGGAAGTCTTCAAGAGTAATCTAATGTTTCCCAAATGCTGACAAGCACTTTGGAACGAACATGAAAACGGAATCCAAGACTCTGCTGTCATTGATTTATTCAAAATATTGGTAGTCCCATGTTCATAAGCAGCACGAGAGAGATCCTGTCTAAAACGTCAACAATCTTGTAAACAGTACAAAAAATGGATGGCGTGGTAATTTTGTTTGATAACAACGAGGGATTCAAGCACCCGTATTCTTATGGGTACAATAAAACTAGTGTCGCAAATCTGAAGTCCACTGATTTTAATTAACAAGAAGCAGACTTGAGCATATACAATGTCCTATATTTTGTTCCATATCTCTAACTATTATCCCAAAAAAGTTGTAGTGTTCCAAGGATGCACGCTTCCTTTCTGTTTCGCTTTCAGTCTTCTTTTTTCTCGTGCAAATTTCAGGTCAATCACTTGCGCATTCAATGAAAGCTCATATTGACTTCTTTTCTGGGGCAACGTACAAATAAACTTGAGAGGAGCAAGAAAGTACTAACTATCAATACAAAACAACAGAGCCTAGGGTCCTTGGGAAGTGCAGCAAAGGGTACCTGTGGGAGAGCTCGACTAACTTTTCACGTCCGAGCTCTTGTAGGAGGAGCAGCTGGTACATATTACCCAGTTCATGCAAAAGGCACTGTTTTATTGTAGCGGTGAATGAAGAGGAAAGGGATATACTATAAACATCGACCACTCGAATGGGAATTACTTGAGAGAGAACGTCATCTCCGGCCGGTTCGTTTCCGAGAAGATGTGGGAAAACGAAAGCGAAATAATCTTGACATTAGAGACGTAACCATATAAAACACCGAACTTATGAGAATAAGAAAGTACGATCATCTGATCACCAGAGGATCAGGCTTCACTGTGTGTTTACTTCGTAATACGAAATCAGCTACATTCCTTGCTTCCAGATTCCAGGGATTTTTCTACTCCAAGTACAAAGAGTTTACTAGATATTGATGTATGTTGCGCAAAGAACTTTTAAACATGCCCCATTTTACAAGCTTGGCCGAGTAACAAGTCTTCAAAAATTATTACTGCACAACACAAGCATCGACCCAGCATCTGAGTGTTTCACTCAAAGGAACTCACCATTGTCCATCAGTCACACCCATTACCAGCCTTTTGTAAGATTAAAACTGAGATCAAGATGTTAGGATAGCCTTTTAGACCAGCTCAAATCAGCTTTGGGTTGTGCACAGCGCGAGCCTAAAGGAGCGTCAATATGGGCTTCTGGGGAAACGACTCTGATTTTATGATCATCAAGCTTCGCCACATTTCGGTTAGCAGTTCTGTCTAAACGTTTGCCTGTAACCTATTGCTGTTGTCTCACAAATAATGCACAGAAAACATACAAAATTGTGAACGAGATTATAAAAGATCTGGACCTTTTGTATAAAGCCCACAACTGGCCAGTACAACCTCGTATTTCAGAGTCTCTGCCAGTGCTTCCGTTTCTATAACAAAATCTAGATAAAAATTGCTTTCTATTCTACCAGCAAGGTACCCACAAGATTGAACTGCAACCAAAAACCCCATAAAAACCAAAAAGATAGAGATTGGCTCAAGCCGAAACATAAAGCATTTGGTGGTACAAACATTATACCAGAAAGTCCTTTCACACCAAACTGCAACAACACTTTTTTCCCAAACAAAAGAACAATTCTATGCCTCTTCATTTTGACTTTCGTCTTTCACAAGCTTGATCATGTCATCAATTCGAAGAATTGTTATGGCAGCTTCCGTAGCAAACTGACAATGGAAAATTCAAAGAAACAACTTCAAGAGGCCATTTAAAAACAATCTTAATCTTCTTCGTAAAGCAGTTAGTGCATTCATATTTGAAAAACATTTACCTGAATTATCTTCACTTTGCTCATTGCAGGCTCAATGACCCCAGCGTCCATGTTGTTTCGAATGCTTCCCTTTAAAAGGTCTAGACCCATGCTGCAATAATTCAAGAGGTGGCCACAGTACTTAGAATGGAGTGATCGATAAAGTGAAATTTCCACACATGAACTTTCTTACAAGCACTCAGGTTAGGCCCCTGAAGATCCAAACATAGACTTCTCTCTCGCTTTTCTCACGCACAGTCGCACGTTATAGTTACACTATATCTTCTAGACGGTAAGGTGTCCCTCACCAGTAGTTTAATACAAAAATAGAATATACGTAACTTCGCATATAGATGCTTCTAGCTGAACTAGAATGAGTTATAAGCCACATTTGAAAATATATTATAGCCACCTTTGTGGAAATAAAGGTTACTGAGACTACTTTGAGTAAAGGAGAAGAGAAATGTTCATAAAGAAGAAAATTGCAAAGTTAATGGGAAGAACGAAACAATTTTATTGGTTTATTGTAAAATGCCACACACAAAATAGCTCTAGAATAAAGTACCTCGATAAGTGTTTCTTATCAGCGTTGGTTTGTGCAATAGTATGGTAAGCCCGTAATTTTGCAACTAAATCAGTGGCATCCTTGGCAGCATTCACAGCAAGCACCTGATCCAAATACATGTCATTGATGTCTCTTCAACAATCCATGCCTTTTCTTCTTCTTTTTTTTTTGGGTGGGGGAAAGGAACAAATCATGCACTTTTAGATTACTAAATCAAACCTTGGGTATGATCAACAAAGATTCAGCAAATTCTGCAATGGCCAGCTGCTCACGGGATCCCAAAGTTGTAGCAAGGCATTCCAAATACCCGGACAAGGCAGCCTCAACTGCACCTCCCCCTGCTACGACCTGTATCATAATATATGATGGTAAAGAATAGGAATGGAAAAAAATGAAAACCATATTGATGGCAACGAACAGTGCAATGGATTATTTCCATTTTCTCTTTCCTTTTTGTGAGCTAATGCAACTCCTAGCTCTGGGAATAGAGTGAACCAACTCGTGAAAATCAAAAGACTAATTTTACCAAATAATCTGTCATAATGTCTTCATAATCTCGTTGGTCATAGCACAAAAGAAATTGATATTATTTCTAGTCAACACCAGAAAGTATATATAATTTCACAATTGTAACAACTAGTAACTATCCTCATGTCTTCTCCGTGTAGAGTTATCAGTGAAGCTAAGAAAATAGGTCATGTCAAAGTGCATTCAATTCCATGTGATGAATTGCACCAAAGCAAAGTACAAATCTCCTTTTTGTATCTCCATAGTACTCCATTGGTTAGGACATCAAATGAGTCCTGCATATGTGCATTCTCAAGCCTGCTAGGCCCAAGCTTTTCCAATCAGCTGGATCCTATCTCTCCTTAGTGTTCTATTGGTTAGGATGTCTCTCGAGTCTTGTGCATATGTAGGCTCAAGTATGCTAGCCTAAGCTTCTCCAATCAGCTGAATCCTATATCTCAGATGTGCATGGTAGGACTTGGTGCGTATTCCACTTCACTTTATAGTGAGTTACAAGTAAAATTCTATCCCTCATTAGATCAAGGAAAAACATAGAACAGTGTAAACCCAAAAGCAAAATAAGGATCTAATGCCTATGGCACTAAGATACAGGCAGATAATCCGCCAAAACTTGAACACAGAATAAAAGAAACTAATAACAAGGTGGTATCATTTGCCAAATACTTAGGCTATGGCATCCTGTGAGATAATGGCATGTGATATTAACTGAATTTTACAAGGCATAAATTAATTAGGGTACTATATAATCTATTAATTTCTCATATCTTTAGAATCATTGACGAAGTCATGTTCTAATTACTCAGCTTAAGATGAAAGAGAGCAAAACCAACTAAAAACTACATATTCTGAAGTTTGAAATTATAAGCAAGTACGTGAGAAAGAGCTGAAGTTTACCGTATTGGATTCGAGAGTCCTCTTAACAATAGACAGGGCATCATGTAGAGCTCTCTCCATCTCATCAAGCATATAGTCATTTGCACCTCTGAGGATCAAGGAAACCTAGAGAAGGTATATTCAGAAAATAAAAAAGGGCAACAAAGAAAAGATGACTATCCATGAAAACAACATCCAACTGATACAGCATAAAATACAATCAGGAAGTGTTCCATAGTTTCAAAATATACTATAAGGTGTTGTACTTCTGAGTATTACTTTAGCAGGTTATCTACAATTTGAACTTAAAGAGGGATTGTAACCTCAATATATGGACATATAAACGGAAATTGAACAAATATCGAGCAATTCGATTGTAATGAGGTGTAAAATCCATAAAAGAATCAACAATATTGAAACAAATCACTCACTGCACTTGATGTTTTGGTCTCCTTTATCATAACCACGTCATCATCAGCAACACGCTCCTCAACAACTTCAGCTGCCTCTCCGAGAAGTGATGAATCAAAAGATTCCTCTCCTTCCATATCAGCAAACGTTGAGATCTGCCCATAAATTGTTCATATTCATGAAAAAATAATTAGGGTTAAACTAATACCATTAGTATGCATGGGAGTAAAATTAGCAACAATAAGATGGTGACAAAAGAATTGAAGAAGGAAAGAGCAAAACACAGATTTCAAAATTCCCTCTGAACACACCCTGTAATAAGGAGAGCCAAATTCTGATTTAAACAAATATCAACACGAATAAAAAAATATAATCTGAAATTACTTAAATCCTTGTGGACCATGGAATACACCCCGCCCACAAAATTCAACCAATGCAAATCCCAATCCACTAAACCTGGTGCATTCAACACAATGTGGATATAAAAAGCAAGAACAGCCAGGTAGCTCACTCTCCAAGAAATTAAGATACTTCTCTAATGACTCTCTTTACCATAAATTCCCAGCACCACACGGGCCCTTTAACTCCACATCAACTACCACTTCTACACCCTACCAAATAATCAGGGTGGCCACCAATCTCTTAACGAGTTTGAACATGCAGCCATCCTTTACCGCATCTGACTCAGCAACATCATGATTCTATCCACAAATCCCTTAGCTGGAGAAGTGCAAAGGGACAAAGACAGAAAGAGGGGCCCCACGTGTTTTTTATTTTTTAATCTTTTTGGGTGTGGAGAGAGAGAGAGAGAGAGAGAGAGAGAAAGGGGGGGGGGGGGGGGGGGGGGGTGTTGAATAAAAAATAGACGAAAATAGAACACATTTAAATTTATGGCACGTACAGCATATGTACCAGCTGTGTCAAATACATACTGGACACCACTACCCTGGGTCTTGGTGCTCCTATAGTAACCAAGAGCCCCTACTTTGGACGTGGACCAAAGACATAACTTTTTGATTTGACTTAAAAAACATGAAGTACAATTGGCTCCTTTCACCACCAGAAACTTTCTTTCACCTCAATAATTCAGAAAATCTAGATCACAACATTTCTGGACAAAAGCTATTGCTCTTGGTACATCCACTACTGAATTAAGTATTACCCAATGTTAACAGCCTCAACTATTGATATTATCGACAGAAGCAAGCTAGATATTTACCATGGTTGCACCAGTAGCCTTTGCAACATGGCGCATATCCTCCTTCCGAACACGCCTCACAGCAATGGCTCCAGCCTCAACAAAGTACTGAAGGAACATCAAAGAACAAAAAAAAAATGATAATCTGCCCAAGAAATAGAAAGCTGCTTGCAAGTGTGGTGGTAGGGAAAGAAGAAAATAGCTTATGAGCCTGAGTTTAACCCATTACAGTGAAGTAGTAAACCCATATTAAATGACTTCAGAGCACACAATAAACAACCCAAAAAATAAACAAATAAATAAATTGTAAGAAATTGACTCAAAAGATTGACATCAACCAGTCACACCACTCTAGTGCAGTGATCAATTTAGAAGGTTCAATAGATCAAGGATAAGTATCAACAAAACACTAGTAACAGTCCTTTGGTACTTCACTTTCAGTTTGGGAAAAAAATGAAACAATAATTTCACCATTTTATCCCACATATTTCCAAAAATTTGGTCTTTCACACAACAGCGGAACATAAAACCAACAGTCTCTCCCTAGCCTTTCTGGAATAGTAATAATCACAGGAACAGGACCACAAAATGACTATCAAAAAGAGGACTCTGTAACCACTAAGTGCATCCAAGTCTAGTTGGGGTCATAGCTTTGGAGAGAATGCTAATTATCATGGCAGCCAACTAAGTGTCCACAAATATTACTGCCAATGGCGTAGATGGAAGCAGTTAGAGAATCAAATATCCATAAAAACTTACCTTGAGTGCCATGTCATCAATCCCTTTTGTTGTAAGAACAACATTAGCACCAGCTTTCAGAAGTTTTTCAATGCGTTCTTTGGTCATATCAGCTTCTCTGCAAAGAAATATGTAACAATTCCACATGAGCAAAAATATAGGCAAGCATTACATGATGGCTTTTGTCCAACAACCATACAGAAATGTTATTAGAATTGTCCTAACACAACAAGCAGAAAGCACAAAAGGCTTTAATTAATGATAACACACACTAAGGAAAGGATAATGAACATTTTCAACCTAACAAAAGTAGACAAGACACTGCATGGTCAAGAACAATGGACACAAGTATCAATGTATTTGAGGCATACTAGCAATTTCATGGTCCAATACACTTTATCCATTACTATTTTGTACTACATGTTCCAATTTTATGGTCTCAGGGTCTATAACCGTACCCCTAGAGAGTACAACCATAGCACCATCTTACATCTCAATAATGACTTGACCCTGGCAGGTACAACTGGCAAAGAAAAAGCAACTTCTCTATACGTGTACTCTATACTTCAGTCAAATTTCCCTTTTATGTAAGCAAAGCGATAGTTTTATAAGTTCCAACCAATAACCTACTGTGGATCACGCCCATCAATTATCCATATATACATATATAAATTTTTATTTACCTCTCTATATGTAAATTTTGAAACAAATAGAGATATAAATATAAATATTGACAATAAACTACCTTTATCGTTTCTTTTAACTAGATGGACTATTCTTGTCTACAAAAGAATAATAAAATGACCACAAACATATGAGAGGAATTTGGACTAGATACACAAAAATAAACGGATATAACAAATCTAAGAATGTCCCATTGTGCCTTTACAAAGCTGCTCCAAATAAGTAAAGATACTAAATCACTACAAAGAATCAAGCATATGGAAAAATGAACATGGAATGGTCACCCATTGTTCCAATAGTGCATAAAGCCAATTAGCAATCAAGCAAATGACAACTAACAACTATTAATATAGAAGAGTAGCTTTCAATTGTCTGTCACCTTTCACGAATTTTTTCAAGCTCTCTGGGATCAGTGACCAAGACCTGGATGCCCAATTGCATCTTTGTCTTTTGAAGATTAAAGTCAAGACACGCAATCCTCGCAGGGGCAACCCTAAGTGGCATTCCTTGGGAAGCACGACCCATATTTAGAGCATATCCTTTCATAAGATAGCTCTCCCTTGCACTTTTCCCATGAGCTTTCAAAATACTAATTCCCTGAAGCATGAAGAGAAACTAGGACGTCAGAACTTTCACATACAAAAATTTTAGAGCATCCCAAAATACATGAGAAGCAGGGCGGACCATAGCAGGCTAATGATTCTACTGGCTGTTACTTTTCACACATAATACAGATAAAAGCTGACTACAAAAGTTTTCAGAGATGAGATACGGAGAATACACAACCCACCTTGATTGGGTATCTGACTTCCCCCCGTGCATTTGTCATTTTCATTAACAGTACAGCATCTACAACCTAGACAAATGAAAGCAAAAAAATACATGTATCAGTAAAACTTACAAAAAACTTATCAAAGCAGAACAAGAACAAAGCGCTTGGCTGAGTACAGAAGCAAGTATTAATTCACTAAAATAACTCTATATTGCTAAAATAGAAATTAACATACCAGATTCGCAAAATAGTCACTGTCCCCAGCTATCAATTTCGAGGACATGCTTGTCTTGGCACAATTTACCAAAGACTCTCTGGCAACCTTTTCAACCTAGACAAGGAAAGGATACATATATTATGGCTTAGTAGAATGTTGGCATAAAAGCCAAACGAAGAGGGCACATTTTCTAAGTAGAATGTGTTAATTCTTGCCGATGAAATGTCATTCTTGGCATGGCATGTAATGGCTAGATGGTTTTGAAGGATTTAATTGCCTTGATTCTCAATTGCCAGATGAGGACAAGGATGATTCTATAAGCTCATATTTGAACATTCAGGATAGCAAGCAAAGATGCTGCTTTGTGGAGCTTTCTAAGGTTTACAGTCAGTAGTAAGCAGATTCCGTTTTTGTATTCTAGTTATCCCTCAAGCAAAGATTAGAGCAAAATGCGCTGGAGGTTGGCTGGCAACATAAGATGTCACATAAAGTACTACTATGATGCGTTGATGGAGTCCTCTAGCATGACACTCCCTAAGAAGATTACTTGGAGGTGCAAAGCCCAAAGCCCCTTGGGGGTGGTGGGGGGGGGTGGGTGGGGAGGAGGAGGGGAAGAAAAGGAAGTTTCAATTCTTTGTTTAGGAGGCCTTGTCAAACATTTAGGAGTCAGACTATCTAAGAAAGTGAGATATCATCAACGATTGCTGTTGTATGTTAGTAGCTACTGAAGATTAGTGGAACATTTATCACTACATTGTACAGCTGAAATAAGCAGTGGGTACTGGTGTCCTCCGCTTTGCATCAGTAAATAACCTAGAATGCTTAGTGATCGATAGAAAGGCAATTTGGTAGTCCTAACGGAGGTAAATTTGGAGTATAGTCGCTCAATATTTTGTAAATTATACGGAGAAAAGGGAATGGTCACAGCTTTAACAATGTTGAATTCCATTTAAATTCCATGTTTCTTAAGATCTTTGTATTATTGCTATAAATATATTAGACCATTCAAGATGCTCTTTAATTCCGATTTCACTGATAGCTTAATCCTAAATTTTAGGTATTATTTTCTAATGAGCTCACTAATCTCATGTAAAATAACATATAAATGACCTTAAGGACAATTCAATCCAGTGTAACATATGACTGACTTCTTTCGACAGAATGCCACATATATATACTAAAACTTCCCGGAAGCAAAATGATTAGCAAGGTCCATCACTAATTCGATAGATTCAATTTTTTTATGCTGGGACCACATACTGCATGCTGAACCTTCTGTACCACTTTTTGAATGAATCACAAAACTGAAAAATGCATAATATGTTCTCTCGGTTCAACTCTGCAAACTCTTCACAATTCATGCCTACCATGGTTATAAACCTCAATTGCCATTGTCTAACACAAAGATAAACTTTCGGTTATCAAGAGTTGTACAAAGAAAAATTCACAGAGACTTACCTTCATAGCCAACTTTTCCTCCACATATTTGCATGCCTCCCTCATTGCAAGCTATTCACATCAAGAACAAATACAAATATAAAGGATAAAGCTATAAGGCAACACAGCAAGTAATGTAGTGTTCAGATTGGTTAGTGTCTTAACCAGAAAAGTAAAAATAAAAAGATGAAGAAGGAAGAGATAGATTCACTCACTCTGTAACCACTGATTATAGATGTAGGGTGAATGTTATTCCTCACCAAGTCATTGGCCCTCTGCAGAAATGATCTACCAAGTTATCATCCATCAAACAAAAGGATGTTTATTGGCAAAGCCATGTTCAAGTGAGTGGGGACACTCAAGTTTCAATAAGAACTTTTTTTTATGGGGGTCAAGTTTCAAACTTACCCCACTAAAACTTCATGAAAATCCAGGTTTATCTACTAATTAGAACAGCTAAAATGCCTGGCTAGTTTAGTAAGCCCATTTGAGAAGGAACAAGACTCCAAACAAGATGATAAAAACATGGTGCAGTCCACTTAAAAAATAGTTGAAACATAGCCAATTCCAAACAATATAATGATACATGAGTCACTCAATATATTAAGTGTTTAAAATGTTTCATTTTCAACATTTAGCATTGCCATCTCAATTTCTCACAATTTTCATGTGCCACAAAGATAAAGTATCTATTAAGTTTGAGTCACATAATTCAATAATTGATTCTATTTGCCAGAAAGAAACTGTTATAATGAAAGAATTCTTTGATTTCAAAATGTTTGATTCACTAACTAATTCCATTTACAGGGAAAGAATTCCGTGATTTCAAACTGAAACCATTCAATAATTGATTCTATTAGCAATTTTTCAGGGAATGCATTGCTTGATTTTCTTTTTGGATTTGCACTGATCAACCATTAGTTTAATTTTTTGCTTTTTGCTTGTAATAATGATTTGTTTTGTAATCCTATTGATGTTATTCTGTCATCACAAATTCGTTACAAACTGTAGAGTATTCTCTATCCATTTTTTTAAGAAAATGAATAGGGCATGTCAAGGGCATGTCAAGGGCATAAAATAAACTTTTGAAATTGTTATCCTCTTAAGTTGGTTATGAGTCTATTGTGTGTATTTCGTTTCACTACATGCTGTTAATTGCCTCCACGTGAGGGAAAGTGATTTTGGCTCCAACCATGAGCGAGTTCCTCTGTAACATATGAAATGATAAAGGAACACAGAAGCTACACATATAGGTGTAGCAAAAATGTGACCTCACCGTAATATCAATTGCTCTCTGCAGCAATTAATAAAGTAACCACTTATCAAAACATAAAGGAATCCCTTTCCAACCTGTAAGAACTTAAAACGAACAAACTGCCTAAACTTACCTTAAGCAACTCTGCAGCTATGATGACCACTGAGGTTGTCCCATCTCCGACCTCTCTGTCTTGAAGCTCAGCCAACTCCACAAGAACCTAGTGACATGAGAAACAAAACTAAACATGTAACAGAGTGGCAACAATCTGTGAGACAAAACAAAAACAGACATAACAGTAAAACAAAGCAATAAGCATGCTGCTCTCTGTTTACCCACCTTGGCAGCAGGGTGCTCAACTTCCAACATCTTGAGTATTGTAGCACCATCATTAGTAATGGTCACATCACCAATATCATCAACAAGCATCTGAAACAAAAAAAAAAAAATAAGTTAGGCCATTCAAGAGAGGTGCACGAACAAATGTAAAATGCAATGAGCATGAAAAAGATTAATAACAGTATCACAGCATTGCCTTTCTCACTAGACATTCAAAAACAAATCAAATGCTCTGACATACACCTCAGCATTTTAACTGGATATCACTCTGATTTTCCTAAATTCTCCTTGTGGATTGCTGCCCCTCTCAAATCAAAAACATAGAAATTAAAAAGGTAGACAAAACGGCACTCTTATTCTTTCCCAAAACATCATTCTCTTTTTAGTCTTAACTGCCTCACCACATTCGAGCATCCATCCGTAATGCTCCACGAACACATATCAAGTACAGTGAGCAATGTCATGTAGAACAAGAAATGCAATCAATTTCACGCCACTTAGACAACGGAAACATGTATTACTTGTACACTATCTTACAAAGATTAAAAATTTAAATTCGCTACAGTTTACAGACTTACACATGCTGTGACTTTTTGTTAATGTTATACTTTAGACCAAATAACTTTTTATCGACCTAATATTTCAAGAATCCCACTTTTAGGTTACATCTTCTCTGAAATAACACTAGCACCGAATTTCATTCCCATCCGATGTCATTCATTATCAAATTCATATATTTATCCATTTCGTCTATTCTCATAACAAAAAAATAAAAATAAACTAACTAAAAACATTTAGATTATATAATCCTTAGTCTTAACGAGCAGAGAGATTATAAAAAAGCCATGAAGAAAAATTAGGGATTCTAAGTCACTACGAACGCCGTGGACATATCAAACCAAATCCTATCAGGAACATCCACCATTGAAAAAACAGAACCAGCATGAATACCTTGTCCAGTCCAACAGGACCTAGCGAGGATTTCACAATGTTAGCAACTGCTCCGCACGCCATCACTATCCCGTCGCACCACCATCACAAAACAAACAAAAAGCTTCTGTCAGTTTCTTCAGAACCTCGACAACTAAATCGCACAAAATAACCAAAAAAAAAGAGAGAAAAAGAAAAATGTAAAGCACAAAGCAGCAGTTTTTTTCACAGAGGGAGAGAGAGAACACCGTTCTGAGTGCGAACATCCTGGCCGGACTGGCGCTCGCCGAGAATATCAGGGGCTTGAGATGAGATTCCCATCTTCCTCTATCTCCGAGATAGTCTGTGTTCTAGTTGGAGGAGAAGAAGCGAGAAGAGTTGGGAGTGAAACCCTAGGTAAGATCTGTTGCTTCTTTTAGCTGGTAAGTGATGGAATAGGAGTGACACTTCTCTGGAATGTTCAGAGTAAGAGGGGCATGGGAGATGGCGAGGGAAACTGCGGAAAGAGGGAGGTTATTATGCAAATCCGGAAGGGTTTGGAGAGCCCCACGACGTCGTTTCTCAGTATTGTTTATCAAGTTACATCTTTCCCGGAGTAAAAAATTCTTTTAATGCACAGCAAAAAATAATATTACACGAGTATTTCCTTATTCTCTTTTCCTAAATAAGTTTTTAATAACTCGATGTGTACTAATTAAAGCTTTTTTTTTAATCCTTGATGCTTTTCCTACAAGGGATTAAATCTTGTTGCAGGTTTGGCAGCATTTGGATCTTGTCCGGGAGCTGTGATTTTGGAGGAATTAAATTGCTTTTTATATTTCTGAAAATCGTCATTAGTGATTATAAATATTTTGTTGCAACTATAGGATTTGTTACAAGTTTTGAGTTGCATCGTTGTCACAAAATAATAACGTGAGACCCTTAATCAATACTCCAATATCGCATAGTAATCCTCTCAACTAAATAATTTCACAAGTAATCTTTGTTATTGTTTGATATTATGATTTAGCCAATGATAAAAAGACCATTGATTACTTATTGGTTTTCAAAGATAAAAGAGAATCTCTCAATTTGATACAAAAGCATGTTGTTGATCATCGACTCATGGGACAAGTTCATATGTGATTGCTTATGAACATACATAAACTTACTGAGGATCTACATAGCATAACAAATATTTAGTTTTGTCATGGTAAGATAAATGAATTTTTCAACTAAATGTTGATAATTATAAGAATCCTTGAATAGGGGGTCATTTTCTACTGATAATACCCTCATATCATATTTAGGTGTTGTAATTCTTAAATTATGCTAAGAGGGAATAACTCATAGCTTGCAACGTGAAATACCAACTTCGTAAGTAATTTCCAAGACAAATTTACATTAATTGAGACAAATTCCTTTGTTTGAGCACGCAATCTCAACACCCAGATAATATTTGGAATAGTTTAAATATTTGATGTGAAATGTGATATATAAATATAAATTGAAACGATTGATAACCAAAACATCATTGTCCATGATCAATATATCATCGGCATATATAAGCAAGTAGATGAAGGATGTATTGCATCACCACATGAAAATGGTATAATCATAACAAGGCTATTTGAAATGTGCTAAAAGGAGAGCCAAGGTGAACTTAGTAGATTATCATTGTTGAGAAGCTTACTTAAGTCCATAACGGGACTTATGAATACAACATATTTGAGATTCCTCTTGTTCATGTAAGCATGAAAGGAGATTTATGTAGATCTCCTCATCCAAATTATCATGAAGAAATAGATTGTTAACATTCATATGATGAAGAAATCAGTCACGAAAGACATCAACAACAAGTAATATAGTACATTCCATGGCCACAACAATTTATTATCTTGTAAATAATTATACAAACTCATATCGTAGCATTGTCTTTCATTTACACATGCCACATATTATAACACAACCCTTTATTATGATAGATAATTGTTGGACCATAAATTTATGACGAACTCAAGAATTGACATTATATTTAGAGGTACCAATGAAGAAATTAGACTCTAATATTTTTAAGAGATCAATTATTTAATTCAAAAATCACTTTTAGAATGGGCCAAGCTCATTATGTTATAAATAGTTCAACAGCTTAACATCTCCGGAACCTACAAAAAATAAAACAGCTGCATATTATCAGTTTCATTTTACAGCATGCTGTAGCTTTAAGCTGTCGTCTTTCCCATATCATAAAAGCCTGCATCTTTCATCATCAGCTTCCGGGACCTACCTTTCCAATTTGAACTGCCACCCTTTTAGCCCTCGAGAATTTCTATCCACATGCAGAGCCAGCCCGCGAAAACTTCTGTACTTGCATTTTCCTTCTCAACACGGTCATGGCCACGGCCACATGCCTCCTCATTCCCATCCCCACCAAACTCCAAAACCGATACCCCAACGCTCCGCGACTCCACCACTCTCCTGCGTCTAAATTCACCCGCTCGTCCCTCACCGCCCAGTCCCAGTCCGCCAAGCGCCACTTACTCGGCCTCATCTCAGACCAGGACCGAGGCCTCAAGACCCAGAAGGACCCTGCCAAACGTGCTTCGATCGTCGAGGCTATTGACGCCATGGCCTTTCTCGGCCGTGATACAGTCACAACAGGCGGCTCCCTCTCGGCCACATGGCGGTTGCTCTGGACCACAGAGAAGGAGCAACTCTTCATCATCGAGAATGCACGGTTTTTTGGTACTCTAGCCGGCGATGTCTTGCAGGTAATAGACGTCGAGAAAAGGACTCTCAACAATGTGATCACTTTTCCTCCCGATGGGGTTTTCTTCGTTCGCTCCGATATTGAAATAGCTTCACCGCAGAGAGTGAATTTTAGGTATTTATGGCTAAATTAATAAATTTAAATTTCTTATAGCCCCTAGGAGGAGTAACTATTGATTTAACATGATATTAGAAAAGATTATACAATTCTCTTATCGAAAGATCAACATTATTAAATAGTTATCAAATAATTGACTTTATCTAAATATTAAATTCATTTATTCAACCAACGTTATTAAGCTTTATTTAACATTGTAATATGTTAGATTTATTGTTAAATGGTTAAATGAATAGTTTCAGTTTTCTCACCTGTCTAAGCTTCCGGAATAACCGTTAATCCATCATGATACCTTGTTAAAATAATGGTTAATGACAAAATACATAATCCTTAGAAGAAGCATCATTTCATTGTGTCACTTTGGCGTTGTCATTAGAAGTGGAAGTGGAAGTGGAAGTGGAAGGTTGAGCTTCGTTTCAATCCTACGGATTGTTTGTTAAGATGCTGTTGTTTATTTTTAGGTGTAACAAGTTTGGTTTGAATTATGTGGAAGGTAAAATCTCAAAACAGTTTTGCCTTTACGAAAGCAGTAGTTTTGAAATCTTTGTAAGGAATTTCCTGTTCAGACATGCGTGCAAACAAAAGATGGCATGATGGCATTTAATCTATTACTCTGGAAGATGACTTATTTCTAAATTGATGCTTGTGTCAGATTTACAAGTGCAGTTCTACGGGGTAAAAGCTGGGAGATTCCACTACCGCCATTTGGGCAGGGTTGGTGAGTGCTCAATTTGTGATCTTTATAGGTGATTGCTAGTGACTATATTGGAGATGTTAAGATTCCTCACTTACTGTGTCAGAGTTGTCCATACACAATTGGATAATTGCTTTTCCTTTCCCACGAAGAGAAATAGAAAAGGGTTGGTTATTGAGTACTTGATGGATACCTGCACAGAACCAAGAAAGAATCTATTGGGATTTGTATGCTAGACACTGAAAATATATAAAAAAAAATCAATTTTGGAGACTTGAACCATTCCCCCACCCAGAAAAGGGAAAAAAAGAAAGATAATGATGGCTTCCTAAATCTTCATCATAGCTTCATTGTTAACCTCCATGACCTCAGGTGAGATGCAGATTGTGTTTTACAATGACTGGGTGTTCCTGCGTATGATCACGTGTGTTTCCCTTACGTGCCAACCCTTTTCATAGGCCATTAACTTGGAGTCCTATAGTCCTTTATATCCATTCGAGTCATGGTAGTTGGTGCTCTTGGAGTTTCATCTCTATGTCTTTTATTTACCATGAAAATCCTTATTCTGAAAGCAATTTAGTATTGTCTAATATTCTTTAACATATACTGTTCAGAAAGCAATTTGTCAACACTTGTTTAGCTTGCCTGAATAAGCCTATTGGCCCTTTTCAGACTAGGGTTTGTTGTTCTTTTTTATATGTCTCGGGCAGTGTAGCATAGGACTTGTCTGGATAAGGGGTTGCTGATTCTTTTTTTTTTTTTTTTTTTTTTTCTTTGGCTGCAATTGGCTGCTAATTACAAACAGTTTGGCTCATATGCTCATGTTACAAGCCGGGTTTATGTGCTCTCTTCTAGCGTGTCTTAGCATTCTGCTGAGAATGTGTAAGCTGCTTCTATTGTGCTCCTAGTAACCATACTCGTATGCATCTTTCAGTTAACAGCCAATCTTTTTGTCAAAAGCAAAGAAGTAATAGGTTGGAGGTCTTCCTGGAGAGCTTCTTGTCTTTTTAATAGCCGTTTTGTTTCCTGCAGTTATACATCTCCTAAGTTATGTAGTGCCTTTTCTTATGTTATGTTTTCTTTACTTCTCTCTTTCTATGATCATCTGAGTCATCTTTTTGTTGTCCTTTTCTCTTTGTTTTCTTGCAGCTGATTTTTCATTCCTGAAAGATAGAAGTTGCAATGCCACTTGAATTCTTATTTTTGGGGGAGGTTTTTTTCCCCTTGGGTTTAGGCACATTGTCCTTTGTCTTCTCGTTTTCTTTCCCTTCCCCTCCAAGCCCCTCCCACCTACCCGCAGGTTGCCATCATAAGATTGTTAGCACTGAGAGAGAAGTTTCATTTTGCTCTATAACTTTTGTTGGCCCAGGAGACCTTGTGAAATTTTGTCTGCTTAGCTCTACCATGGCAGGAAAAGCAATCTCTCATGGTTGAAATATAATTGTAACATAGCATCATTAGGCTGTATTAATTTCTGAAAACTTAAGAGTGATTCAATGTCTGCTCCAATGTTGCTCATTGTAGTTCGTTTCTGGAATTATTGGCCTTGTAAATGAAGATTGTAAAGCTTTTGGGAGTTGATCTAATTTGCACGTTCAATTCCGAAGCATTATTGTCTTTTCAATTAAATAATTATTTCCAAATAAAAGAAAAAATACAAATCCTCACGTTGGCCACGCCTGCCTAGGCTTCGATAGATAGATGGTCTTGTTCAAGGTCCCGTTTTCATTCTCTCTCTTTTCCCTTCCTTTTTGGTCCTTCACATTCTCATCCTACCAAGCCTTTTCTCCCAAATCATTTGCATTCACCTTTGTTTATAGCAGGCTTATCTTTTTGAAAGTGTTTTATATGAATGGCATATGACAGGATGTCTGGTATTCGTCCTCAAGTGAATTCCTTTTAGCTTTCACTTATCAGCAAAAGATGGAAGTTTTTTAATTTTTCCTTTGAACTTGTCTGTTTCCATCTTATCTCATGTAAAACTTGTACTTTAGATCACTTATGTAGTAGACTTTATAACTTTAAATTTGAATTGGAGGTTCCTTGATCTGAGGCTGATTTGAGATCTATTCTTTTCTTAGATATGAATGCTTGTGGTCTTTCATGATGATCTATTACTCCCCCCAACCCCCCCCCCCCCCCCCTATTTTCTGTTTTATGTGCTTTTTCATATTGTTGTGGTATCAAGGGTATATTATTTCTATAGGTTTGAGTCGGTGTACCTTGATGACGAGATTCGAGTTGTGAAGGATATCAGGGGAGACTATTTGGTAGTTGACTGCGCTCCTTATGATTGGAAAGAATGAGGTGAAAAAGTTATGGTTTATGTTATTGATATCAATGTGGGAGCAAAATGCGAGTTCAATTATTCCAGAGCCCATTGTTAAGTGAGTAACCTGAACAGGTCTTGATTTATTCATGAATGTTTCCTGTTTCTGTGTGAATCCAGGTATTCTGAGTGCATGACTTTGATTTGGTCCATGGTTATTGCCAAAAGGGAGGTGTCGTGTTTCGTTAAAGATTACATCCTTTCCATGAATTATCATTCAAAAGAAAGATAAAACCTGGCGATGAACTAAATAACGAAGAAATATTTACTTAATTATTGGGACCTCCAAATAAAATTGTTCCTTTTTCTTCTTGTGGATGCATCTTGAACCCTGTAAATGCGAGTCATTCCTTTCTTTCCTGGATTGAAGGTGGTCTGAGCTACTTGCTTTGAAGAGGTAAGGTGGCGTGAACGTGAGGGTTGCGTTTATCTGACAGAATGTATTTTGAAATATAAGTTAATATAAATAACAAGAATTGACGTCTATGCCCAAAATGTGTGATAGTTTTCTTCCCCTCAGCCTCAACATTAAGCAGCAGAGGAGAACTCTCTAGACTTTGCAGTTATTCTGTTTTCAATTAGACATCCAGGGAAGAGAAAATCATGTTTCTGCCTGCTGGTCCTGTTTAACTTTAAGACAGTAGCAAACATTAAGCAGAACTAGGCCTACTGCCTGGGGTTTGAAATTCACCTCCGCCAAGGCTGTTGGTTCTCCCTTGCATCGCCTTCCTACATACTATGAATTTCTTTGTGAGATACTATCTTGGACCTGTTTCGTAATTATTGCTTACAGTTCTGATTTGTCTACTTGGTAACTATTCTTTTCCTCTAACTTAACAAAAAAATAAAAAAATAATAATTTTCTTCTGTAGCAAAGTTTTTGTCCAGTTTATTTTTGTTTGGATGAGCATGCTAATTAATGAGCTTTGCCCTCTTTTCTGTTTTCTTTGTTACTCTTTGTCCTCCCCACCCTTCCCAAATTAACTCAAGAAGTTAGTTTGGAAAGCTAGGTTTGGTTTTATCTCGTATGAAATCGCATGTTGACCTACCCTATTGATATCACGCTTATCTTCTCTGGATATTTAAACTGCCTTACACATGGATTGATGAAGTACCTTGTTCTACTTTGTAGTCAACGACTGATGTTTTCTGTTCAGTATAGTATTCATCTTTGTGAGTTAATCAACTGCATATTCTTAGTTGTCCAGTTGTCCAGCTTCTAACGCACCCTCATATCTCCGTAAATAACTGAAAAATAATCCAAACTGCCCATATCTGCAGGTTTGAATCTATATACCTCGATGATGACATTAGAGTAGCCAAGGATATCCGTGGAGACTATTTGGTTGTTGATCGAGCTCCGTATAGTTGGAAAGAGTGAGGACTAAAGAGCAAGGTCCTGGTCTTTCACAATTATTGTGCTAGCAATAGAATAAATGTCTTGAATGTTTGATACGAAAGTGCTCTTACGTTATAATTCCGTTTCATGTCTAGATTTCTTTCCTGCTCGCGTACTGTACTCTCTAAATCCTCTTATCTGAATATTTTAAATGTCTTGATTGCTTTCAGGTTCTCTTTCAGAGGGAACTTCTGACTCAATGGAATCAATTCTGATATAGCTGTTTGGAAAGTGCTTCTCCTCCTTCAATATGGCGGCTCGCATTACTATAGGTTTTCAGATTCTTGCCTTTCTAGCCTTATCCTTTGAATGAAACCAAGCTAGAGTAAATATATAGTTACAATATTGTTTATCCTTTGAAACCGAGGGTGTGTTGCAAATGCAGAGGTCTAGTAAATATATCGTTGCAGTATTGTTTATTCTTTGATGCTAAGAGTGTGTTTGCAAATGCAGAGGGCCTAAGTCATGCTCCTGGTTCCAATTGAAGCTTTTTAAAAATAAAAAGAAAAAAGACAAAGCAGTCTGTGCGTACATGTGTAGTTTCACTGATATATTAACCATTGAGATGAATATATGGATAAATACGTATGCCCTCTCCCTCTCTGTACACAAATGTATCCCCGGATTAGTAATACTTGAAGATTTCGATAAATACGTATCCATTTGTTGGAACTACTATCTATATTGGAGCAATTTATGACCACTGGAACTTCGACTTTCACAGCAGCTGTTTGGGGATGCACGGGGAGTATAATTTGCATGTGTATGTGATGGATTAGTTTCAGCATATCAATGGTGAAAGTCCTAATTTTACACTCCTTAACTTTATCTGGATGAAATTTTTCCGAATCCACCAAGTGATTCAAGCTGCCAAAGACAAAAAAGAAGGTCCGATGATATTTCATGATGTGTAGGGACAAAAGGTGATATCTATCTAGGCGTAGACGAAGTTGAAAATCTGACAAGAAGGGTGATGTGAGGGACGAAACTAGGAGAGAGGAAGAGATTCTTTGATGAAATCAAGGATTATACTCTTACCATTCATTAAAATTGTTGATATTGTTCTTAATATTGACCTAGTTGAATTTAGTTTTGGATAACATTATTTAACATCCTGTCATTCCCACATCCCAACAACCAAAGGAGCAAAGCATGATGTAAGCACAGGTTTGAGAGAGATATGGTATTAAGACATTGATTATAATGCGGAGCCCGCTATCATTAGGGCCGAAGTAGGTGTGCGAAAATCTGCTCTGGTGGCTTGAGAAAATGCATTTCTAGTGGGATTTGCTATTGTCCCATTAATGATCTTCTAGTTGTCGTTTAGCCCATTTGACTTATAGCTGTTTTCTAAATTCATGTACCTTCTATGGTGGTCCTTTTGTTTGGCTTCTTATGTTAGAGCCTGGCCTTTCTGCACATACGTATGACTCATATATTTATCTGGAATTTCCTTTCTTAATCGCCCATTGACTGGATAAATTTTTGCTCTCAATGCTTTCTAACATTTCATAACAAGTAATTGATACAAACCCACTATGATTTTTCGCAAGTAGTTTGTTTCCATGTTCATAATTGCAGCATTATTTCTATTTTAATTTTTTTTCTTTTTAATATTATAATTTACGTGCCTAACTTACATATGCATGGTGTTAAATTTTAGACCTTACTATTAGAATCCTTATTAGCTTATCATTGAGTTGGCTATTTAGGTGATAAACAGAAAAATTAAAATCAAAATATGGGTTAGATTTCTACTTCCTTTGCAGCATTATTTCTATCCCCTGCCGAAAGAAAGGCAAAATATGATGTGCCCTTATGTTACCCTTTTCCAAATTCTGAACCTCGCTACAAGATGGGCCGATCTGTTGCATGTCTACTGGGCTAAACACAAATCCGTAAGTTTCACTTTAGCCACAACACTCAAAGATTTGGATCATGCAATTTGGTGTTTCTAAAACCTTGAATCGTTTGTTTAATTGATGTATCCTATTAAGCTGTATGCAAATCATAAAAGCTGAAGAATTTAAGTACCATTTTAAGAATTCCATCACAAAATTATGCTCGTAGATCTCCAAGATGAGATTGTAAAAATATCTTGCACTAAAAATAAATTAACATACCTGACCTTCAATAAGAGCTGGTATCAATCATCCTCCACTATTCTTTAATCAAAACTTTTTCATTTATTTTCGGATATAACTAGGAATTCAGACGACAAACATCTAATCTAAAAAGAGCAGTAAAAATTGCTGTCGGCCCTAACCTTTTGACAGCGATTGATTAACTACAACTACACGGAGGCCGTGGGGCCCGAGTCGATCATGAAATGCATGGAAATTAAACCCTGGTTGTGTGTTAATTCCACTTCAATCACATCAAGTACAATCACATCCGTTCGCTTCATGGTCCCACCATTTTGCGTAATGCCAAAAGCATGTGCTGTTGGGCCTCATCGATGGCAGAGAAATAAAAAAGAAGACGCAACTTGTGGACTGGTACTAAAAGTGGGCCCTTAAATGGGCCACATGGGCTCCGTGGGATCCTCGTGGGAACTCTCTTAGTTTCCAAACCTCAATTACGCAGAAGTCACGTCATGTGGAGGTTTGAGTTCCATCTAACGTAAGGAAAACACAAAACATGAACAGCGAGTAAGTTTTATCTTAAGTGGTGCTTGTTTTTTTTCTTATTTTTCGCAAAAAGTTTATGGAGGAGGGTTGGTCAGGGAAGGATTCTACAAGTAGGAAAAAAACAATTGCAACACTAACTTGTGATAAGGAGAAGGGAATTATGATGATATGGTTCTCGATTTCACGCCACTAAAAAGCCTTTTTCTTTTCTAATCCAGACTGGGCACACCTATAATTAATTGGGAATTTTGTTTTCTTAGCAAGTCGGCCACTTTCTACGACTTTTTGGGCTACCGGTTCTTTATTGAGACTCATGAATAAGTACTTTGGAGAGAAGACTTAAAGGGAAACAATATTTTTAGTTGTCATTTTCGGCGAACACTGCTAATGTATACACTTTTCTTTGAGGGGAAGATCTGCTAGAAAAAGTCTACAACCAACTTTTCTTTTTCTTATTCATTTCCAACTTTGAAAGGCAAAAGTAGCACGAGTTTGGACAAAAAGAAAAGTGAATAATCTTGGAACAAGGAAACTTTGGATATGGAATATGCATCATACAATTCCACAAAGAAACCAGTAAGTGTCACGGGAAAAAGTTGACATTTGAAGATAATATAGAGAATACTATACCAGCTAGAGAATCGGACAAAGTGAATCTTGTGATTTCTTAGTTGAGGATATCTACTTTTTGATCTTCTTAGTGGGAGGTCTCTTTCCACTTTGATGCGTGCTTTTGTGCTTCTATGTCTTAATGGTCCATGGGAGTAGCATTTAAACAAAACGGCATGAAATTGCGCAGGTGTTTCAGCAAGAACAATTGGCATCGGTCTCCATGTCTCACAAGAGAAAGCGACACCAACTTCTAAACAATAGCTTGCACTTTCTGCAATTCCATTTTAAGCACCATGTTTACTCTAAAGCGATCACACTCATTACTATTCCAACGCTTCATAAAGAAAGGGCGGCTAGTTCTAATCTTTAATTTGGATGAACTAAGCTTTGTTTAAAAATTACACTTCTCTCAAATGAACCATCACTGTTCTTCCACTGAGTTCTTTCTGTCAATCTGCTCATGGGGTGTCGAAGAAGTCAATTTCTTTGTGCCATGACTATGACAAGGAGTCACCATAGAATTCGATTGTCAAAGATACAATTGTGACATTTAGCATTAATCAAATCGAAGAATGTGACAGTTTTATTTCAGCAAAATGGTTCGTGACGCATTTGTGGGGAATGGGTGAGTTATTGGGGGATGTGGAGATCGTGCATCCATGAAAAGTAAACTAGGCAAGCATGGTATGTCATGATTTAAGCAAAAAGCAGGCAACGATTAATTAACTATGTTGAGTAAGGGCAGCCTTTTTTCTTTCACTTTAAACTTGGGATTCGTTTTACAGGTACCACTGTTTTTCCTTTCTATTTTTAATTTTTTCTCCCTGTAGTTTCACTGTTAACTTATCATCGGATGAGACACTTGTGGTCGGCATTAGAATAATAGTCGTTTTTGCTGGCAGGATAAGAGATCAAATTAGCATTAGATATTCTAATCCATCAGATAGCATCACTATATTTTTTGAATTGCCGAAAGTTCAATCGGGGAAGCTTAAGCATGACACGAGTACTGTGAAATACGATTAGGTTTTGTTTCCTTGTTATTTTATATTCTTTCAGACTTTTATCAATCAAATGTCGTACTCCGGTTGTACATCCAACGCACGTAGCCAGTGACATATCCATTTGTATCTTATTCCCAGTGAACAGGAAGGGGCTTCTTTAATGGACTGAATACTGAATCAAGGACTGAACTGCAGGAAATGAAATTATGAGTCCTTTCCTGTGACGCAAGAGCACGTTGGCTAACACTAGTAAATCATGACTCTCTTCTTCTCATTTCTCGAGTACTCAAGCCACTCGTAATGTTGAATTCAAAGCAATGATACCCTAGCTTGTACTCCTCTACTCTAAGTCTATGAGGAGAGACGTTCCCATAATGTTGTTGAGAGAGAAAAATGATCAATGGGAGCTTTCATCTAACACATCCTGTTTCCCTGAAACTTATCTTAACAACTTTACACGTGACGCACCAGCACCTGGAGCTTCCATGTCCTAGAAGTTCTTGGGCTTGGAAAGGTAGGTCCTGATCCAACTGAATCAGAAGGGTCTCGACCTGAATAAACATGGTAGAAGTGTTTGAACATTCTGCTTGATCGCAAATCTCTGAGTTCCATGCATGCAAATTTGTTGTAGTCCAGAATCCTCTAAAAAGTGATCTTCAAGGTTAAATTTAGAAGTAAAACTTGGTAGGTTTGGAACAGCCCCTAAGAAGATTGTAGATTCTTGGGCTTTAGTGCAAACACCCATGGCAGTAGATACAGCCACATATTTAACGGGACATGCATTATTCGCAAATAAAAGGAAAAGGACAAGGACGTGGTCTCCGAGAAAACCACAGGATTCTAACTCTAATGCTTTGTGTGTTTTGGATCACTGTAGGAACAGAAGTTCTGGTCAGCTCTTTGCTTGTCCTAAAGATCCACGGTTCTGCCGGTCACGAAAAGAATCTGAGTGAGTTTGTGGATGAGAGATGTTCTTCTTTTGGGAAACATTTTCGTAAGGTTAACGTACGTAAAAGATGACAGTGCTCTTTGGACTCGTACCACATATAATACCTTTTTGGCAGGCCACTCGCCCACCGTTCGAGGTTCGTGCTCGCCGTTGTCTGGGGGCTGGGGTCAACCGCACCCTCATTTATGGCTTTGTTGGCCGACCCAAAATTTTTTCAACTCTTATTGTACTCATCTTTTGTCGATAGTGCAACCAGTTCTGCTTCTCTCCTATAAAATTTGTTTCTTTTTCCCCTTTCTTTGGCCTTCAGAGGATTACATCTCCCTCGTCCTAAGTTAAAAAGAAAGAAAGAAAGAAAGAAAGAAAGAAAGAAAGGAAGGAAAAGTCAGTGCCTAAATCCCAAAAAGCTGATGCATTAACTATAGGAGAGGGATGGAATGGGGTGTTAGCAAAACAGTACACAAGGAATAAAACTGTGAGGATCATGAAGACTTAGAAGACACTCAACCCCCATTGATTTCTTTTACCACCTTCGAGATGGCCGGTGAAACATATTGAAGGTGGGAAGCTAAAGTCTCTGTTCACTTTCTAAGATCGTACGCACCAGTTATAATAATTTTCTGTTGTTGAACGTAATAATTAACTGGAGTCACTTCAACAGTACATATAATGGATCTCGAAGTTACTACAGGGATATAGAGCTTTTAAGCAAAGTCTGCTGGGCATGTTCTTGACTTACTCGTAAGTGATGGAGAAAAGTGAACACCCAAAGCTGCGGCTCCGTGACCCTTTAAACTACTAAGATCAGTCAACATATATTTAACTATTATATATTTAATGAATTTTCTTAATATATCATTAGTTTCCTTTCTTAGTTCTTTTATCTACTTGTAATGTCTATGTTATTGCTTTGTGAATAAAAATTTCATGACAACGACAAAAATTCTTTTTGAAATGCAGTAATAATAAATTATTTTTCAATTTACTCACACATTTATACATGCATCCAGCAATTTCATACTTGTCGTACAAGCATGTAGAAGTACGGAAATTATGACAACATTTGTTTCCAATCAGGAAAATCTTTTCGCTCGATTGTTGTCATTCAACACTAATTAGAATGTGGGTGGCTTTGTTAGATGTCATAAGAAACACCTAATTGTGATAAAATAAAGGTTTCTCATTCTTTGACCATGAATTGGATATTAAATCATTTTTTAAGAAAAAGAAAAACGAATGAGGACTTCATCAAATGAACCTCTAGCGTGGAAAAAGGAAAAGAAGAAAAAGAAAAAACAATTTCAGTTTTGTTTAATTAACTTTTAAATGGTGGCAACATATCTGTTTCCTTGTCAGCTCCAATTGCTTTGTTTATTGAGACCTTGTGGGTTGGCCATGGAGTCATAGGATGTCTTTATCACTTCCCACTCGGAGAAAGAAAGCCATCTTTATATTGTCATAACTGATACCGATACGTGATAACTTTTGCCGAAATCGGACAGTAGTTTCTTGATGCCAACATAACAAGGTTGCTCATAAACCCAACAAAAAAAATAGAAAATAAAAAGCTTGCTCATAAAATAAGCTAGATTCGGACCTACGTTGATGTGGTTTTGAGTCATGACAACGTCTAAGCATTTAGCGAATCAGAACAAATTTGAGATGTGGACATACATATGATACCTGTGCCTTTCCGAACTTTCTGTTTTTCTAATCTCTAATCCGTCCGCTCAGTCTCTCTCCTTCTTCTGCTTTAAAGCTTCATTATTAGTACTTCTTTCTTTCTCCTCAGAACCATGCCCAACCTAATTTCTTGGCAAGATCTTTAAAATTTATTTTTTACTGATTTGACTTGAATAATTGCTACGAATCTATACGAGTTGTTTATAGAATGAAGGTAGATGTTGGTTGTAAAATACCTCGAAACTTAAAGTTCAAACCTAATATACTTATCTAACTTAATTCTAGAGAATCAAATCACATCTACCCAATCTCCAGATCACGAGGTATAATCCATTTGTGGTGACCTGGGGCATTTAATCATTTGCACTCTTATCATGGTCTTTCAACCACATCGACAATAGAAAAAAGTTAGGATTTGAGAACTATAGATATCTGAATCTTGAAAAAGCAGCGAAATTACAAAGATATAAATATTCTCTACTTCCTCTTTCAAAAGATCATGGTCTATGAGATTAGAATGAATGGGTTGTAAAATACTAGAGAGATCATCTCTGGTTTAACTCACTCTTCTGCCATATTGGGAAGAGAGTTGTTGAGAAATTTGTGGGTGAGATTTTGAAAGGATTTAGCTCTAATAATTAGGAATTGAAGCAAAAATGACTATTAAGGCCTTATAGCTGGCTAGAGTTTGGAAAATATAAGCAAGACTAGCAAACCAAGTTACTGTAAAATAGATGCAAAAAAGTTAACCAAAAAATTTAAGGCATCTGCGCAGAAAATGAGAAAAAGATGTTGACTAAGACTTTTGTGTTTTAAATATGATTGTTGAAATTTTATGGCCAAAATTGTTTGTTGTGCAAAAGTTGTTAGTAATTGCAAAAATGATAGCTGGCACTCAAATGAAAACCAAGATAATGGTCGGGGATTTTTTTTTTTTAACTAATCTGAAGATACTTTGGTTTTTTTCCCTAACCTTGGAACAAGCAATTTATTTGACTTGTAGTCTTGAGCAACGCAATAGAATGCTTTTTAGAGGCATCTTGTATTCAATTTAACAATTCTCTTTATCAAACATTTTGAGATTTTTTTTTATCTCTCTGTTGAAGAATGTTGATCACTTTGCTTTCGTTCAACCAAAAAATAAAAAAATAAAAGAAAAAAATACTTCTAGAATTAGCACATAAACTCCTAATCCCCTCCTTATGTTGGAAGGACTTGATTAAAATAATTTAATTAAGACATATGGGTCTTTTCATTTTATTCTTTCCAAGTATATGGTTAAAATATGAACTAAAGGTCGTGAGTTACGAGGTCTTTTGCGCACCAAGGAAGATAGAGCCTAGGAAATAAAAATACGGAGCATCGCCTACTTGACCACCATGTCTAAGTATATATGCTCTATTTACGCCAATGAAGCTATGTGGTCAAGAGAATATCTTACTTCGTCTATGATAGGAATTTTTGGTCTTTTAGTCTTTGGATTGACTGTTCCTGGACATGGAAAAAAAAATCATATACTCTAAAATTATATTTTCAATAGCACAGCTAAAGAAAATGGCTTCATAATTAAGTATTTAGGACTTCTTTCATGTTAGTTGAGTCTTTGTCCTTGTCATAGGATGAATAAAAGCCTTTTCTTTTTCTTTCTTTTTGGGATAATAACTTAACATACATTTAATTTTTTACCATGCGGCTTCTTTTGGTGTCTCTAGGTTTTTTCTTTACTCTCTTCGACCTGGGGAAAATGAGAGAGTGACACGTATTTTTTTCCTTCGCTTTTCAAATTTGTTATTGTTATCTTGCAAATGTTTTCATCTTTTGCTTATCTTGATTTAGAAAATCTTTTATAGGACGCCACTGCTTGATTCACGGGTAAGTCAAGAGACTTTATAGCTAGGACCACATTGATTTCTAGCATTCACCATACCTGGGAAAAAGGAAGGTGAAACTGTTTTTTAGAAAAACAAAAACATTCTTTTATAGCCGACAAGTATCTTTTTTTCCTCTCATTTCACGGCCGACTCTATTTTGTGCATTGGATTGTCTCTCTGCTTCGCTCTTCTGTAGTATAGCTGGTGGTATCATTTTTGGCTGTTTGATAAAATTAGTCTTATTGATTTTGTGTGACTTTAATTTAGGGTTCTAGTTGGTTTATTCACTTTCGATTAAATTTTCTCCTTTTTTTATTAAAAATTTGGAATCGACTTGCTTTCATCATTCTTTAATGTAATTAACCTTCACCACAAAAAGCTGAAAGGAATTCAACCACTACGACAAAGGAGTGGTTTTTTCAGTCAATGAACTGATTTGGGAGCAAAGAGAGGAAAATTTTTTTTTATCAAGTTAGCAATTGACTCGAAATTGTCTGGCTTCATTTTCTACTATCCTTAAATGTGCACGGGTCATTTCAAATGGTTCAATAGCACCGCCTGAAGTAGATTCGTCTATTCCTCATAATAAGCTCTTTCTTACTATGTTTGTGGCCATTGTAAAATGTTGCTGTGGAGGATTTAGGGCTTATAGTTCTGCAGCTAGAAATAACAATCAACGATGATTAACGTTGCCTACAAAAATATATAATGGTGACAAAAGTAAATTTCTTTTTTTTTTTGGTAGAAATGTAAGTTTGACAGAAGTAGATTTCGGTTTTAAGGTAATAGATTGTTGGGAAAAAGTTAATTTTTATGAATAGTCTTTAATGCAATAGAGTTTTTTTTTTTTTTTTTAAATTTAAAATTTTATAACTCATGCATTCTTGGGGTGTTAGATTTTAAACTAAGAGACCCTAAACAACACTTGCTCACTACTAAACTAAGCTTGATGAAACTGCTTGGTACATTTGACAAAAACAATAGAAGAACTACTATAGTTGAACGTCATAAACGGAGAAGCTAAAAAGGATCACTAGCCTATTATACATAGAATATATGAAGTATAGGCTGAGAAAGAGATATTAGAAATTAACCCTATGTCTAAAATTCCATCCTTGATATTATCTAACTAAATCCTATTAAATCAAATCACGTTAATCTAATTTGAATAATTGAGATATGATAAATTGATAGTGATCTAATACATTTTGCCTTATCTATGGAATCATTTCTATTGATCTGGAATGTTTTTACGCCACATATTTTGGTTAGTTATTATATTTAGAAGATTTTATTCTCTTATAAAGTTAGCATTTTGATTGATGAAATATTAGTAAGAAAACAAGAAATGACTATATGGATGAGAAATAGATTAATTAGTCCAATTACCTTTTTATTTCTAAGATTCTTATCTCTTACTTGAAAATGCTCACATTTATAGCCAAGATCGGTAGTATATATGTAGACTAATACTTAGAGTTAAATAATCAAATAGTCATATTTTCATATAGTAGTATTAGTTTGTATTAATATGTGGACAATGAGTTTTACATTATTAAGGACTATATTAAGCTTTCTACTTATATGATAATAAATTTCACCAATCCTTGAATTAATTTTTAGGTTGACTAATGAGTCTTTTAACATAATATCACAATTAGGATCTCCCTTAGCACCTTGGTAAATTCCTATTAATTTGATTCCATATGTTGTTTATGTAATGTGGTATTATGATGGTATGATTATTTGACTGTCAGGATAAAAGGGTATATTAAAATTTGGACAATTGAGTTCCACGTTGCTTAGAAAAATATTAATATTCTTACTTATATGATAATGAATATCATCAACTCTTAAATTAATTTTTAGGTTAGAAAATGAGTATCTTAATAGTTTGAAATCTCTTTTTATGAATATTAATAAACTAATCTTTAAGCATTAGCCAAGTCTTAGAATAAGAGAATATCTACCTATAAAAAGAAAAAGAAATAAAGATAGACAGACAAAGAGAAGAATATGATCAATTACAGACATATGCATTCAAAATATCTAACTATTTAGGATATTTAGCCACTTTCCAACATCTTTTATTACCTTTTTCTTATTGGCTAAAGAAGGGATTGTCATCATTTTTCTAATTATTGCAAATCAACTAAACATATGCACATACACAAATGCTAAACTCACTTATTCACAAATTGGTAAAAATTGTCTTTGTGGTATAACTTTCTTGTTGTGCACAAAGCTAGTTGATTTCTCATGTGTTTTGAGTAGCATCACTTTTTTCAATCATAAGAAACATTTCACAGTTTATCTATTTTTCTTTTCTTGTAATTTTTCCTTTCTCTAGGAAGCAATTATAGCTTTAATTCTTTTTTTCTTCGGTGAATTTTCATGTACTTATAAATATCTTGAAATTATGTTAATAATAGTCCAAAATAAACATTTGTCACCTAGGGTTCGAAATTTTTTTTTGGAATATTCCAAAGCTCCTTCAAATATTTCTTATAATTTAAAAGTCTTACTTCCTTACTTGACAAGATATTACCATTTTTTTTTTTGTTAGTAAAAAGTCAAGTATTATATATCACTAAAGAAAATACAAAATTATTGAGTTGAGATATTATCCTTTACATCCTTTTGGATATTGATAATAATGGTTATACTCTCAAACTTGGATAATTAAATCTTCTTCTATTCCTTTCATTCCAAATGTGATTATAGCTTTAATTCTTTTTGATAGATATAATGATATTATGACTTTGTTTTGTATATTGATAACATTAGCAAGAATGATGCTGTAACAATGATTTCCATACATATTGTGTTGGGTGGTAATCCTACACCGAAATTTGTAACTAAATCTTATAAAAACTACATCTTAAATGAGTGAATAATGATTGTAAAGTTAGTTAGCTATCTTTATCAAGCTACATTGGAGGATCCTAGTGTAGTTCAAACTTTAGTTGTTAATTACAACGAATAATTTCATTGGATGGCTAGTGTGTCAAGATCGACTTTTTACAGCAGAAGGCATGGTACGATGGCTCCCTTCAATTAACTTATATTGTGATTTTTGTCAGTCCCATGTTGAAAACAGGAATCATCTTTTTTTTAAATGTCCATAGACAATGAGGGTTTGGAAAACTATCTTTGCTCAAAATGGAATTAGACGTGATATTAGAGGATGGAATGAAGAATTGCAATGGATGATCAGAGCAACTAAAGGAAAGGATTTGGCTGCCAAACTTCTTAAGCTATTTTTTTTAGCTTGCATTTATTGTATATGGGCAGAATGTAATAGAAGACGATTTCAAAACAAAATAGTAGACATTCCAATCATGCTAGCTAAAGTTAGGAAAATTGTACGAGGGAGAGCTTATTTGTTTAAAAATATTAAATCCTCACAGAGAAATGTCATTTTGAGTGAGATTTGGAGGCTTCCAACCTCTATATTTTTGTAATTCTTGTAATTTTGGGGTATGCCCCTATGCTTTTGTACACTACTTCTTAGTAATGCACACTTACATTTCTACAAAAAAAAAAACTTTAGTTGTTAATTATCAAACCTAATTCCCACCGCAGGGCGATTGGTAGCTTTGCCAACCCACTAACATGTATGTCAACTTTAATTTTCTTATTACTATCATTATTATGTATTGGCCCCACTAATACTGCACATGGTTTATACTCATTATTCATTCATGAAACGTCATTCTCATTCCAATCGATCTAATTTCATAAGAAAAGCCAAATAGAATAATTAGAAATGTCATTTCATGCATTTGAATTTAGATTATTGTGCCATAAACATAAAATCACCTGTAACATTTTCTCTTTGTTTGTTATCTCCTTTTCTTCTTGAGCTGAAAAATGATCCATTTCATGGTTAGGACAATAAAAAATACAAGATCTAGAATCAAACTAGAGATCAAAATCGCCCGAGTCTTAAATCTTTACTGTTCAAGTCTTGACTTAGATGATGTATAAAACTTCTAATGACTACATCCTAGGTTCAATGAGATAAGTCAATTGATATATGTTTCTTCTTATACCTTATTGTGATGTGTTTGGTGGAAAACATACATTAAAAATGAAGGTTGATTTTTCATCGTTGAATTAAGAGTTTTAATCAAATCCTTGAAACAAGAGTTTTCATTAAACCGTTGCATTGTTTTAGTCAATGCAAATAATACACATGAAAGAGAAAATTAATTATCTTAATCACTTTTCTTGACAAAGCCTAGGCAAGTTTAAGGGAAGAAGCTTTCTGAGCTATAAGAAGCACAGAAAGCTATGGACTTACAAGAAATTTGGTCATTCCCTCTTACTAAATGCTTAAGGAACCAAATGCTCAATTGACAAATGGAAAACTTATTTTTTCCAAATACTATGACATTGATCCTTTCTGAATCTTTTCCTTTTTTGCCTCCTTGGTGAAGCATTGTTTATTTTTATATTGCACTTTATAGTCACATATTTGTTAAAACCTTACACATAAGTTAGAATTTTGGAATCTTAACTAGTTAAAGAAAACTTGATCAAGAGGTGACTACAACAATGGTGTTAATAGTCATAAATTTTTTATTTATGCTACATCATATTATGTATTATAACATCGAAACTATTGTTTTGTCTTTTCTTCCTTTTTTTTTTCCTTCCTTTTTTTGCATTCATCTTAACTTGAAGGTCATGGATTTTCTAAAATTTATTCTATCGGAAGAAAAAGAAAGACATCTTCTGGTTCATAACGTTAGTTTCTTTATTAGCCTGCATTCCTTATTTCAAGAAATAAAGTTATTGGTGATCAACTATCCATTAATAAAATATTGTTAAGGCATTGAATGGTCTATTTAAAAGATATAGTAGTTAATTTTTGTTTTTTTGAAAAAGTAGGTTTACATTGATAGAAATTAGTGTACAATAATATATGGGCATATCTTAGCATTACTAAAATTATAAAAATTACAAAAAAATGAAGCTTGGAAGCTTCTAAACCTCACTCAAAATAATATTTTCCTATAAGGATTTTATGTTATGAAACACAATAAATTCTCCTTCATACAATTTTTTTTTAAAACTTTAGTCAACAAGATTGGGATGCCATTGTTTTGTTTTAAAATTGTCTTCTATTGTATTCAACTTATATATAATAAGTGCAAGCTAAAAAAGATATCTTAAAAATTTATGCAACCAAATCTTTTTTTTTAGTTGCTATGATAATTTATTATAGTTCTTCATTTTGTTCTCTAATACGATTTCAAATTTCATTGAGTGAGGATAGTTTTTCAAATTATCATTGTCAATATACATTAAAAAAAAAAAAGATGACTCATGTTTTCAACACATGTCTGACAAAAATCACAATATAAATTAATTGAAAAAAGTCATTGTGTAAGTCATTCTATCATAAAAAGTCAATTCTCACAAATTAGTCATCTAATAAAATTATGTTTGTTGATACTACCAATCTAAATTAGATCATACTAATTCACATCTTCATTAACTTGCTATTAAAGTATAATGTACAACTAAACAAAAACATAAATGTGATACGTAAATCAAATTATTCTTGCCAAAGATTTACGAGTACTTTTCCTGGATGTAAGAAAAATACAAATCTTTTGTTAAGATGTAATCCCAAGATCATTGCAATTATTTATAAAATCCAATCCTTTTGCTTTTGGACCGATGACGCTATAGATATATAAATATAGATCTTCAAATTTGTCTTTCTGTCTATCCCACTGACACAAAAGATTGTACCTAATATAATTTTCACTTTTGGCTACATATCAGCACTCTTTTTAAATCATAGGTGTATTGACGTTTTAAGGACATTAAAACAACTATGATAATAGAAGTGGTAACTCCAATTCAAGTTATGATAACGCTAGGAAGAGACAAAAAAAAGTGCTTGGCTGATCTATGTATTTGATGGAACTTGATTTCTTTTAGACCAAGTGTAGATATAGGAGACCAAATCCAGAATAATATTAATTTTCATTACAGTTGACTAAACGTGGTTTCCCTAAAGTTTTGTATTAGAATAGTCCTCCCACTTTTCCTAATCGTTTCAACCAAAAAAGAAAAAAGAAAAAAAAAAAACTAGTGTATACTATTCCAATTCCATTTCATAAAGAACAAATGAGAAGATATTGCTTTGAGTGGAGGGCCAAGAAGATCGCCTTTTCACCCCTGTAAACTCTTAAAAGCATTAAAAAACATGCGACGAAAAGAGACGTTCGGCCCCATTTGGTGCTTATCACCTTCACTTTCTGCAATCTCACCTGCATTACTGGTGCTTCGGTAGCCCAATCTATCTTGACGGTTTGATGCAACATCCATTGAAAGTATAATAAAAATAGAAATAGAAATCATAGAAGTTTTTATTTAACTTAACATAATTACAAAGAACTACACTATTTAAAAGCTTATGGACGGTGGAGATCATTGATCTGGTGCGTCCCTATGGATGTGATAGGACCGTGATGCATCGTAGGGCTTCTTCTCTCCAGTCGTAATCGAAGTAGTGTAGACTTTCTGTCCAAGGGCCTACCGATAGAATACTGTAGTTGTGGTTCATAACATTCCTCGATTGTCTTCTACAAGTAAATTAATGGCAGCTGTATCCCCCCACTGTATGAGGAAAACAACAGGTGCGAAGTTGACCATTTGTTTCCTCTTGGAGACTTTTTCCCTTTACCTTTTTGGCCTTTTAATAAGTCCTTACCAGTGCCAAACCCACTCTCTCTCTATGTGGCGCGTGTAGTTACTCTTCCTAACTCAAACACAACACTCCTTTTATATTTTATTTTTATTTTTCATTTTTTTTAAAAAAATTTGGGAATGAAAGGAATTTTAAGATATATTTATTTTTTTTATACATGTATCGAAACTCAAATGTCAAACTTAGATTTATTTTTAAAAAAATAATACTAATTGAGTTAAGTACTGATCAACTTAACACTAATCGAATCAATAGACATTTCAAACACAACCTTAAAACTTCATTTTTTATAAAATCTTCATAATTATTAAATCTTCTCCATATTTTACATCTGATTTTTACAAATATGGAAATTACCTGTTGCTTTGGTAAAGTATGGACAAATTTAAGATGTAAAGGCAAAAGACAAAAAAAAAAAAAAAAAAAACAATGGTTTTGCGGGAAGGGTGTGGTGGCCGGTGATAGGATGCGCGTTATCCGGTGGAAATGGTGAGCCCCTCCATGGCAAAAAGGCAAGAATTGATGACGGGGCAAAAGATAGAAACTAAATAGTGTATAGGGTAGGACAGAAGCGTCATTTTCCTTTTCCTCGATGTTAAGGTTCTCTCTCCTTCTCCTCTCTCTGCGTGCCTGCCCTAACTGAAAACGACTGCAAGCAACCTGTGGTCTACCTGTGTACATATCCAATATATAAACAAACAAAAATTAAATACTAACAAATAAATAAATAAATAAATAATTTAAAAAATTTGACACCGACTCGAAGCCATTTAATCCTCCTTATAAGTCTCTCTCTTTCTCTGTGCCTCACTTTCTCTTTTGTAGTTATCTCTCCCTTTGCTCAGTTTCTTCTTTACATTCCCTCTGTCTTGGCAATCTAAGATTCAAGCAAATGGTGGATCTCCAGACAGTTTGCTGCATGTGTGGCGACGTGGGCTTCCCTGACAAGCTCTTCCGCTGCAACAAATGCCAGAACCGCTTCCAGCACTCGTATGTTCTTCCTTCTACCATCATCCATCATCATAACCATCATAATCATTCATTCATAGATATATATAACATGTTTATGTGATGCTCCTCCACCTGTGCCATCACCATCATCCTCATCATCCTCCTCCTCCTCATCATCATCATCTTCTTCTTCTTCTTTTTCTTCTGCTTGGGTACCCACCTCAACTAACCACCAAATAGCGATCATGTCTCATTATATGGCATGTTACACGCTGCTAGAAGGCAACATCTTGAGACCGAATTTAGTCTCCTCATCAGCATGTTTATCGTGCTATCAACGGGCTTAGTCATTCTATTCATATAACTATTAGATCCGGGGGGTCTTTCTTGTTATATTTTATGAGTGAATTATGGTTATTTTGTTGATTGCTTTTACAGGTATTGTAGTAACTACTACAGCGAACTCGCACAGCCGATTGACCTGTGTGATTGGTGCCAAAGTGAGGAGAGGAACACAAGGCAAGGAAGCTCTTCAAAGAAATCTGTGGCTGCAAACGACGCAGGAGTCACAAGCCGGTCTGAGTATTCCGGGGACAAAATCAAGCAGCATGATCGCGAAGAGAGCGCCGAGAAGGGGAAGAGTCCGACACCTTCCCCACGAACCGCCACGCGCAGGTACAAGCTTCTCAAGGATGTAATGTGTTGAGTGAAAAAAAAAAAAAAAACAGAAAAGACTTTCGTGATCAAAGATCCTTGTGTTCATAGCAGCAAATGTTAATTGTATAAGTTTCTGTGTGTTCTTTTGAGTTGATGAACGTGTTTTGTTTGTGCTATGGTTTTCAGTTAATTGTCAATAAAATAATGTAACTTTCTAAGCGCATCGGTGGCACAAGTTTCCAAGCTTTTCTTTTCAGTTCTCGTTTCGAGTTTTGTTTGTACAACTTAAGGAGGCTCGATGCATCTGGGCCAAACAAAGGAAAAGTGGAAAAAGAGGGGAGGGCTAATTGCAGGTGCAGGATTCATGGTGTAGGTTTCCTGCATCAAATGGTTAATTGAGCCAATGAAAACATACTTGTTGCGGTAACATGTTTAGACGAAAGCGATCAACATAAAATTGGAGTGGAAAAACTGTTCGATAGATGTACTATGCGATGGTTGTTGGTCTTCAGAAAGAAGGTTAGGTTGGCGGATTCTCCGATTAACTTACCTGATACTTCCTGTTTCCAGGTTCTATTTTCCTTTCTTTGGGATGGGGTTTGGGATCGATGAATAATCAAACGGAAGAGTTTTGTAGTATCGTCTGTCACAGCAGGGTTCTTGAGGGAGTTGCCCCCGTTGTTTGCGTTTGTTGAGTCTCTTAAGGAGAATTCAATGCGTCACAAGTGCCTTTCGGCCAAAGAATTCCCAGTACCCGAAGGCTTCTAACTTTTACAGATTCATTGAAGGGCCTTTAATAGTTAGGCCCTCCATTATTGTCAAACGGAAGTAGAACAGGCAAAAGAAAATAAGAAAGTTATACAACTACAGACAAGCGCACAAAGACGTGAAGAAACAGATCAAGTCTATATATATTTCCTCGGGAAAAATGTTTTGAACATCTTTCGTATAAAAGTAATTGAAGTGCTGCTGCTTTTAATAGGAGACTGGGGGGGAGAGAGAAAGAGAGAGAGAGTTTGGCTGTTGTTGATTCCAGGCCATTCATTTGGTCATAAATTTCCGATATTTTTCCTACGTGCATGTACTTGTTGACCCATACTCTGTGAAACTTTTCCAACAGATACGAGGTGATAAGGCTTCTCGACTGTGTTTGTTTGGCCATTTATGAGAAAACCAACAAAGCGGTTGTGATAGAGGGGATCTTGAAATGACGATGACTCCATTACCTATGTCTACCCAAACCTTTTGTAATTTTCCAGAATGTGCAATTCTTTACCGATCTCTCAGACTCTCTTCCTGTGTTGTTCTCTCTCTTTTCTCCTCCATTGCCTTCTCTGACCTTCATGTGACCTAATTTGAAAATGAAGGAAACTCGCTATAAATAAGGCATGATTACCCAGAGCCGTTTCCTTCATCTGTCCACACTTTCCTTTCTTCCCAAACTACCATCAACACGAGTCACATGGTTGCTTGGTTTCATATACACCCTCCACCTTCATTGTCCAATTTACAAGCAACTTTCATTCCGGGATTTTAATTTATTTCCATTCACCTATTTCTATATATGCCAAAAAAAAAAAAAAAGCTTAATTCACTGCTAGTGTCAAGCATTTAATGCGTGACAGTTTGATTCATAGAAAGATGGTTTTGTCAGAGCAACTGTCTGCCGGGTAGCTTCCAAACGAAAGAAGTGCAACGAGAGTTAATAAAATAAAATACATTGTTGCGTTATATGTTATCAAGCAGTTTTAGTCTCCAATATCTTCTCAGGGTCCTATGCTATCGTCTCTGAAGTTTCTTCATAGTTAGGAAGGGCTGTGGATCCTATCTAGCTGAACATAAACCCTGATGGAAGTATATACTTTCTTCTGTCTACCTACCTAAGACAAGTTCTTGGACTTGCTTACATGTATTAACAACTTCTATGGAGTTAGTCTTTCGTTCGTGAGCTCCATTTCACCTTTATCGGCTTTGTCTTCAGTTGCCTACTAAGAACCGGTATGATACATATGACTCTTCTATGGCTACGACAAAAACCTCAAGAGCTATAGACACATGACATGGAACACGAATGTGGATATAGCAGCATGACATGGAATTAATGGATCAGATAAAACATTATCCATCAACAGTTACGTCGACGAGGATTCATGAGGGTGTTGGTGGGCATACAGGTGCTCTTGAACCATACTTCTGTGTTGAGATTTACTGGATTAAGGTACCTCGAATTAGCACACTTGATGAGTGACTGTTCCGGTAATTACAAAGTAGGACTAGGCATCTAAATCGTTGCGGTTATCTGTGCAACTTGTCCTTCTCAGACAAGGTTATGTGGAAGTTTTTATGATGTTAAGGACAAGCATGTGGGGAATACTGGCGCCTCTGAATTTTGACGTAAAAACAGGTATCTTCGGAAGCAATGCCCTGGCTGGAATTGAGGTTCAGGTACTCTTTAGATGAAACTTCTTTGAAGTTTGTTTCCTTTTTGATCTCTCCTGCTGCTGCTTCTTCTTCTTCATTATTACCCTTGGGCGTGAGATGTCTTCCATACATGCTTCACTAATAAAATGGAAAAGCCAACTAAAAGACCTGAACTTCATCTTTTCTTTGCTATCGATTGAAAGAAGTTCATTTCTTATGCTTTTATTACTTATCGGCCGAAATCCTTTTTCCCTGAACTTGCTAATCTTTTGTAAACAATGTCGAGCGACGTCCATCAGTTCGTGTACTCCGACTGAGACATTAATGGGGTTGTGGGGTTCTGTCTAGGAAATTCACATTTGCGGTTGGATCATAATTTGGGAGTGGAAACCTTGAACGACCATTAAAACCTGTGGGTCGTTGCGGGAAATGTGGTCTACCCATGTTGTGACACTTGGATGCCATTAACCTCCAAAATGTCAGCTCATAGCACTCGTAATCTATGTTGTAGTCCATGATGTCAGTGATGATGGCCGTAGAAGATCATGACCGTTATTAATTGAAACATGTTTCTTATTTTTTACTTGGATTTCCAATAGATGATCATACGGATCATTATCATATCGAAACTTGTCGGTTTTACATGGATTTTTAAATTATGACACATACGACTGTGGTAAAGACTACGACAATGATGATTATTGTAGTGTGCTCGTTTTGGGTTTCCGTTGCAAAACATAAATTGCCTTGAATTTATCGTTGCGAGAGAGAGACAGAGAGAGCAACAGGTCCTAGAGACGATCCTCGGAATATCCACTTGCCAAATACTAAAGACCCTGTGGTGAAGCTCTAGGATACCGGTTGCAGCATTAAATTGACACGTTTCTTCCACTCATCTTCTCCAGACATAGAATAAACATCATGTGCAACAGAAATTTTGTATGTCCTGCTTTTCTGAAAGTAAACCTTTGGAAACAGAACTTGCGTACTTCAAGAGAGGTCCAATGAACTTTCTGGACTCAGTTCAACGAAAAAAAGAAAAAGAAAAAGCCTAGAGTGATGCTCTATGATTAACCAAAAAATTAATAAATAAAACGTTTGTCTAAACTCAAAGCGCCTTATATTATGTCATTACTTCCAAGTTACGTATAATAATGAGTTTCAGGCTGCTGTCTCCTTACTCTATAATCAGGCTGTTAGCAACAGAAATGCTATCACAGAAGCTATATTAACAAATCTTTCTATCTTCAGCATAGGAGTTCCATTAAAAAACGTTCGTAGGAAGGAGGTCTTTCTCTCTCTGGACTTAAACAAGTGACCGAAGATAGTTCTTGAGGATCTTATCCTTTTTAGTAAGCCTCATACATTAAAGTACATTTCGATGCAAAATCGAGTTTTGTTTCCAGAGAAACCCACCCAATAACAACATTATTGGGGATTTTTGTTTATGGTAATCTTAGATGATTTCCCGGCAGCCAGGTCGCAGGCATATAAAGTAGCACCAAAGAAGGAAAAAATGAAATAAAATTGGGGCATAATTTATTGGTGGAAAATTAGTCATCTCATAAAGAGGCGCGACGAGGAATACGCTATCAGAAAAGTCTTAGAACGTATATGACTCCCTACTGTCGTAAAAGATCCAAGCCAGACACTGAACTGACTCTAAACCTCAATTCAACCATAATATCCAATAAAACATGGTTTCACACTGACAAGAACTAGACTAATAACATGACATCTTAAACTGTTATCTTTTGAAGGGAATAAACAACAGAGCAATCGAGAATTTCTCCTGGACATGGAGGGTAGAGAACCTGTCCAGCCAAGTTTGAGTTTTGACAAACACTACAGTAAATTCTTTTGCAGGCACGGAATTTTCACATATACTTTCCAAACTGGAGTTGGAGATCTATGGGATTGTCTATTTAGTGACTTAAAACTAGAAATGACATTGTTATTGTCAAATCCTCTTCTCGCTTTGGTTGAAGTTTCAAGATTATCAAATATCTCACCACATGCTCACATGTGAAAGGATAGAAGATTAAATCTTTAGGATTAGCACTTGCAATGAAATAAACAAGTCTCTTGGAATAACACATCCAATAAAATAAAGAATTTTTTACGTCTTATACACAGCTTTGCTATTCTGACCACGGGAGAATAACATGCTTCGAGGAAAGTACTGATAATACCTGCTCCAAACACCCTGCCCTAAGGCGAAAAAAGAGAGAAAAAAAGAAGAAGGTCGAATCTCATGAAGACTTCAAATTTTCTTGGCTCACTTATCACCTTAAATCTTCATTCTCTGCTCATTTTTCATACCGTTATGATATTAATTGAACTTCAAACCCGAAAAAAAGAAACAAAACAAATTAGTAATGTACCCCATGGACAGAGTAAGAGACTTCCGTAGATACAATGAAAGCATTCTTCAACATATAAGCCGGCTCCTAGTAAAGATTAGTAAATTGTGAAGGTGAAAGCATCACAATGTATAGATTCTTAAATCACTATTGAATGTTTAGTTCTAGATTACTAGAGAATATATTGAAAATCTAAGCTTAATCTTTTGCCCCTTTACTTGCAGATGAAGAACCTTGTTGGACATGTTGCTCTACAATTGAAGCGAGGAGATATGTTAAATCTCACATGGAAAAAACAAGAACTTAAAAAGAGATGAGCTCCTCCCTTTAATGTCTTAGTTTTAAGTTATATATATACTATTCCCCATAATATTTAACATAGATGAACAAGAAATGTAACAAACAAAATTATCTAATATCTACAATCTTTTTTTTTTGGCAGTTTATGGTTCAATTAGCTACCAAAAATGATTTGCTAGTCAAATTATAATGGCTATTACATAATACATAAAAAAATCTTTACTATTCTCCTAGTGAAAAGCAGAATTATATAGAAAACTATACTTCCTAGGCTAGGGAATTATGTAATTTTATTGTTTACATTCAGAGTTTGATCTTTCTTTATAACTTAAAACTTTTACAAGATGAAAGTTACATATAGAGTTTTAAATTTGAGGAAACAAATAGGGAATTTCTCTTTTAGACTCTTGACATTTTTGCTTCTTTTTGTTAATTGACGAATCAATTTTACTTATAGATGCTGCATACAGGTTGATCAGTTAGCCATAAATCAATTAGTCTAGAGCAAACTCAACTTGCCAAGCTTAAAAAATAAAATAAAATAGTCTCAAACTCTATAAATACTTACTTCAAACTCAAGCTAAAAATAAGTATTGAAAAATTTAATAAAATCCTCGGCATTTTGATAGGAAGGTCTTGAATTTCGCCCAACAGCAATTAAAGTTTTTGGACGGGCTTATTCCCTGCACACACGCCTAAAGATATGCGAAACTATTTAAGACAAAATTTTCAACATCTTATCTTTGTCTACCTTATTGATGGTAAAGGACGATAAATTAAAAGACCCCTCAAAGATTGACACGCTGTCACTCCACAATCTCTCAATCATTGTCTAAGGTGGCTGCCATTAGTGTTTTGTGGCCCCATTCAAGATTTGAATCTCACGTAATTAAAATTATACACAGTATCTAGCCGGAATTTCATTTTCACCGCACACCCCTTTGTGTCATGAAGAAAGCGATGTCACCTAATCTTTGGTTGTTATTATCGATATTTAATACTACATAACTAAGTCGGTTAACTAGTTTAACTGGTTTACCAAAGTCTTTCCTTTGGATTTTTACTTTAATTTTTCATGCACTGATCGGTTGCTTTACAAATGAATTACCATCAGCCACCTTACCACCTACTTTACTGCCATGTGGTTTGTTTCTCTGCTTCTCCCTTGGTATAGTCCTTTGTGCTAATCGCGATCCAACTGAAACAAAGAAGATTATGAACACAGATGTTCATCATTTGGGTCGCTTTATTGACCGACTGGTATCAGACTAGACATGGACTTAGAGTCATTCTAGGGCCCTCGTAATCCATTAACTTTTCATCTAATAGAATCAGCTTCAAAATCTGGGGATTGGTCTAGTTGATAAAGGATCTATTTCGACGTGGTTGGATGAGAAATAAAGTGTTGATACAAGTTTCAAGGGCACAATAGTTAAGATAGCAAATTCATGTCTATTAATCTTTTCAAATCAGCTTCTTATCAGTGTTTTTTCAGGTCCAGGATCGAATTGATGGTCCCTTGTCTGGAGGGAGAGCTCACAAATCTTCCCGACGCTGGACCTTTGCTAAAACTTAGCTACCTCGTATCCTAATCCGTAACGCTCTCTCGTGATTAGATTCAGATAAGAAGTTTTAATCTCCGACTAGTCAGTTTTATCCTGTCGCTTGAAAGAAAAGTACAAGGTAAGTTTGAAAAGAGAGGATTGTAGAGGCTGAGGTGGGTACACAACCACCCGGTTGGTGAGCTGAAGATTATACCATCACCAGCTTGATGCGACGTGCTGCTCGCTCTGTAATTGTAGCTGTTCGTTGATCTTTGAGACGATTCTATTGGATTTACGCTGACGATTTTACCTTCTAATCTTATGCGTTTTAAGCCACAACTTTAAGTAATGATTTGTGAACAGTGAATCAGTGCTAAATTAACCTCAAACCAGATCCAGCCCATCACATCCCAACTAAATTGTAATGTGTCTTCTGATCTTTACCCACAGAATGATATAGGATTTTGAGGCTGTACGAGCATGATACCCACATAGGAAAATCCGGACGAAGGATCATAAACATCTTAACAAAACAATCATCTGCATGTCTGATCTACAGAGTGAAAGCGAACAAACCTCAGTAACAGTACTATCAGCTACTGTCGCGGAAAGCTAATAAAAGGAATTCTTATTAATCATCTCTCAATTGTATATATGCAAATAGGAATTAAAAGAAGAAGAAGAAGAAGAACATGGTGACCTTGAAGATGTATCATCTGATCATTCGTGAACCCTAAACTAGTTCAAACTTTAAAGCTATTGGTTAACTAAAGGACAGCCATTGAGCTTCCATGCTTCAAGCTGCACGGCTGCTAGTATCTTACCTGAAGGGTTTCATTAATACCCCTTTTCCTATATCCTAATTCACTTGATCCCCTCCCCACAACCCAAAAAGTAAAAAGTATTAATCGTGCAAAATTACATGCACAAAGAAAGACTCAAAACCATTGCCCAGGTGGCCCACTCAAATGTCCTGATTCTTAGATCAACGGCCTGATTTGTCGAAATATCAGACTCCAACAAGGACCCAGACGTAAAGTTAGGGTTTGATCCATATAGAGCTTGCACTCCCTCTATGTCGTCCATCGTCAAATCCACCTTCGTATCCCTGGGCTTCAAACTGGGGTACATAACAGCCTCTTTCACCGAACTGTGAGCCAACCCCAGCAAATGCCCGATCTCATGGGTCGCAACCGATTCCAAGTCCATGGCCACCGGCGATTTCTCGATTCTAAAATCAACGGCCCACGTTTCCGCTGCATCGAGGTGGAACCTCCCGCTCTCCGGCGAAAATGAGTGCGCCAGCACTCCAAGAACCCCATCGAACGGCTCTCCATCGCCGTGATCACCATTATAAAACCCTATTCGGATATCTGCGAATCCATAGTCATCGGTCTCGGTAAAGCTCACCGGGATAACGGATGCCCACCTCGCGAATGCACGTCTGAATACGACCCTTATATCCGATAAGCTCAAGGAATTGATCAAATGATCAGACGAGAATGCGTATGTGAGCATTATTGGCATCCTGCGAGACCATCGAGGTTTTCCCAGAAAATATTCGTAGCGTTTCGTTCCATGCAACCTGCGGGGTGTATCGGGCACGCCGCATCTCGGCGTGTTAACTTGAGAAACCGTAGCCAAATCGAGCTTACCGGTGGTGGGCAGGCCGAGTTTCGCTTGGTAGAGGATAAGAGCCGATTCGAACTCGTCATCGAATGTATCTGTGAAAGTGTAGTTCTGCAACGGGAGATAGCCGAAGCGATGGAAGTGTTTTTTGATTTCCGAAAGCCCGGTCACTTCGCTGCCTCTTGTTACATTGAGGAGGCTTTCAATGTTGTACCAAGTGCTTTTGGGCAGGCTTACAGAACTATTCCATGTGATTCCCGGTGTTTTTCTGGTAAGAATACACGGCGGTGAGCCGAGAAAGAAGACGAAGAAAAAGAGGAAGAGGAAGAGGGAATTGCTCTGTAAGAGAAACATGGCAGTTTGAGGTTTGAGGCTTTGAAGGAATGAAGGGAGAGCTTTATGAAAAAGCCAAAGACGAGGTTTATAAGCCATTTTTCGGATTAAGGAAAGACATTTGCATGATAGCGATATAATGGGAATTGTTTGGCTTTAAATTGATAGATTCCGACTAGGGTTGGCTTTCATGCATGGTGGGTGAAGCACTACTTTTGAAGTTTCTTTTTGCTTACTGAATTATCTTCTGCAATCCACATAACAGTTGAGCTTGAGGATTACTACAACTGAAAGTGAAACAAGCCCTGACCCACGAGCTCTTTTAATTCATTTACTAATTATTACCATACCGTTTCATATGGTTCACCTCAATACATGATCATATTGTTATTTTTCATTTCCTTCAGTTAGGTCCGACTTCACCATAAGAAATCCAACTTGATTTTACTTTATTTTCTTGCATTTAATTAAGTTCACGATCATGATTGTGTGAACTTAGCTTTAGCTCGTACTATGAAGAAGATTGGACTTGACCGTTAGTATTGAGGATTAAATGGCGGGCATAATGAAGCTTCCCACCTTCCCAATAGATTGTTCCAGAATAATAAATACTGAAATTCGAACTAAAATAGTGGATTGCTGATTTTTTACGGGCTGAACTTTTTAGATTTTAATTTCTTTAAGATATATATGATTGGTCTTCTCTTGAAATCTCATGCTATCATCATTTTTCTAGACAAAATTGTAATATTTTTGGTGAATCTATTTCTGCAATCCTATTTTTTCTTTTCAAATTTATTGATTGACAACTGAAAATTTAATCCATCACCTTACGCCGGGCCCATCACGTCCAATGATGCGGGTGTCTGCGGTTGGTGGAGAAGCTTGAAGAGGAGGAAACGCCGATAGCTTATAATTGTAGCAATCGGCGGTTAGATCCCTGCAATCTTTACTTGTCGAAGGCATCACCGGGGCCCTGCAAGTTCTGCAAAGTAGTCCGTCTCGATGTTGACATTGTGTTAAAAAAAAAGAAGCAATATTGTTCCCCGTTGTCAAAAAATGTGACACGGAAAACGTAATAAATTATAGTTAATTCTATGATGTTTCATTATGTCGACTAGTTTTTATAATGACTAAAAAGAATGATGTGCATTTTCGCTTTGATAAATAACATTTTATTGACGAAAAAAAAAAGAAGAAAAAGGCGTGGAGCCGTATAGTAGATAGAATTCTACTTCAAGGGTCGACAATGGCTACAGGGAAAAGGCACAATCAAAAGCATTTTGATCACTAGACCAAAAACTGATCTTGGATCTCAGCCCCGCAAAGTGTGAATACTGTCATCAGGGGCTTGCCTCTATATATGTTCAGATTTATTCCTCACGTTAGTAACATATAAATGCCGCGAGTATCAGTTTACAACAAAACTCAAGAGGGTCTTCCCTTGAGACTTAAACACCATCTTTTCAGTGGTTACTCTCTTTCCCTTGAGACTTAAACGCCATCTTTGAGTGATTACTCTCCTTCCGCGAAGTACAATCAGACTAAAGGGAAGCTGCATGGTTAGTAAAAATAGATTATGCGCAAATTTGAGGCGAGGAAAAAAAAATCTCGACTCTCATCTTTATTACCATGGAACATCTAGTATCTCAAGGAATAATCATGAACCTTACAAATCCTTGGCGTCTAACTTTATTTACTCAAAGATGGTAACTGAAAACCGAAAGGAATGGTTAGAAAACTAAAAAGGTTCAGATAAGAACTTTTCGAAAGAGGATTGTATTTTTGGTGATAGTTTACAAAGCTCACGAAGTCCCTATTTAAAGATGCTAGACCATGAACGTTGAATGAAAAAATAATCTGTAGCAGGAAATTCATTTAATGATGATAAGGATGATAAGGATGATCGGATTTCTTTTTCCAGGAAAGAGAAGAGATTGATGCCTCAAACGGTTAGAAAATTGAATGCAAAATTCTCTTCTTCCTCAGTTGGAGCTGGAGTGCCAAAGATCCTGCGCACTGAAGGAGAAGGAGATCTCGTACGCGCATTGCACATTGCCTTAAGGCTAACAAGTCTTGCCTATGTGGCAGCATGTGCCAACATGGCACTGCTGACATGGCACATTGTGATTTTTATCCACTAATAACTTGTTGCAAGCTAAAGAGACAAAACAAACTGCAGAGCTTGTCTTAAATTATTTTCAAGTAAGTTAAGGAGAGGCCTTTAGTAAAAATGTCCATTGGTTGATCCATTGAGGATAGGAAATGAATGGATAGCTTATGTTTGGTGACATGTTTTTTGATAAAGTGAAAATCCATTTCGACATGATTGGTGCAAGCATGAAACATAGAATTAGTAGTGAGATGATCACACTATAGAGTTGGGGATTTTGGTGGAGAAGCTCGTAGATATGGAGGAAGGCTCCAATCTAAATGAGTTTAGTTGTTGTGTCAACAAGAATTCAACTTTTGTACTAAAATGTGTGACAATGCATTATTTGTGGGAGCTTTAGTAGATAAGGTAGGAGGCAACAAATACATAGAAGCCACCAATAGATTGGCAATCAATATGATTACCATGATTATGTGTTTGAGTGCCTAACTCAATTGGAAGTAGGTGCTGCCAAGGACCTCTTGGTTCCAAGTTGGGCACTAAGTGTGTGTGTGTGGATGTGTTAGGTGAAGTTTATTAAAAAAAGGTAAGTGTGTGTGTGTGTGGATTTGTTTTTTTTTTTTAAAAAAAGGTAGGCATGAAGAGTAAGAAAAGGACATGAGTTAGGTGAAGTTTATTAACAAGCAACCGGAAAATGCACTTTACTGCCTACCAATAAGTGCTTGTTAGGGCATGCATAAATTGGAAGTAATATTAACTGCATAACAAATATTCAAATGGGTGAATTTGAGGTATTGTAGAACTTGCACAGAACTCCAATAACGTATATTAGATTAGGAAGAAGGTTGCTATCATGAATGGATGGGTTGTGGGCCATTGTACATAAAGTGGAGATGGTATAAGCTCCCTATTTTGGCATGAGCAATGACATCCAATGCAATCTTTGTTTGGTGAATGACAATCCCTTGAGTAGCAATATGAACCTAAATCTTGAGAAAATAGAGGAAGGGCCCTAAGTTTTTTTGTAGCAAACTCATTTTGAAGAGAAGTATGATGGTCGATAGGAAACACTTGGAGATCTTGTCAAAATAATGTTATCAATGTAGACAAGTAGAAAATGTTTTAATGGGCATATGTAGTATAAAGAGGGAGGAATCAACTTGATCCCATTCCCAAAAAAAGAAAAAAAAAAGAAAAAAAAAAGAAAGAGAAGTTAAATTGTTTATGTCATGTGCATGAGGCTTGAGACCACAAAGAGATTGGTGGAAGTGACAAACATGTTAAAGGTGTGAAGGATTGGCAAATCTTAGAGTCTAAGTCCAATATTTAGAGGATGCCAAGCCCATAATAGTTAAGACAATGAAAACTTTGGAAACAAGATTGGAAGTTTTAATGAAATCAATATTGAACTATTAACAGAAGCCTTTAGCAACAAAACAAACATTATATTTTTAAGAAAGCCATCATATTGAATTTTGACTTCGAAAATTCATTTGCACAAATGAAGACTTTCTATAATGGTGGTAAACCATTTCCCATGTTTAATTCTTGATAAAGGTAGTGTATTCTTCAACCATATTAACATATCACTATGGATCCTTGGAAGCATAGGTGAAACAAGTAGGTTCTACATAGGAAAGGGTAGCAACTATCAGGTTATAGGTCTATTGGTGGGTGGTGATGCAACAAGCAACAACACCTCCTTTAAGTCTTATGACCATGGGATGGGAAGATTAGGTGGGTGAAGGTGGTGATGGAAGAGGTGGTTGATTAGTAGTTTTTCAAGGAGGGGTTGGTGGTGTTCCAAACATAAAGGATGGTTGCACAATAGGTGGTGGTAGGGGTAGGGATAGGGATTTTGAAATTCTAGCATTAGTCTTATTGGTGAGTGTGGTGGGATTGACAATGGAAGGGATCTTCATCAAAACTGCCATATACGACTATATAAATCTTTTAAGTTGTAGTAAAAGAATAATGATATACTTAGTAATTAGAAGGATAACCAAGGAAGACATAAGTTTGGAATGTGGGGGCAAGTTTATGTGGGGAGGAAGGCAAAGATAAGGATAGGTGGGGGTGTTGCCCAATAATTTTTTCTTAGGGGAGATGTTGTTGACAATAGGAGTTGGCAACCAATTGATAATATAAATGAATTATTCAAAAACTAAATCTTAATTACAATGAAACTTTGGCATGATATAGTAAAGTAACCTAATTTCAACAATGTGTCCATGTTTATGTTTGTTAGAATCATTATGAAATGGTGCATATGGACTAGAAATTTGTTGGTGGATGTCTAGTTATTGTAATATTTGAAGGAAATAGGTGGATACAAATTCCATAACATTATCACATTGATAACATTTTATCTTGCATGGCAATTAGTTCTCCATAAATTTATAAAAGGTGATAAAAATATTAAGTAAATGATTGTGGGTAGTGAATGGATAAAGCCAAGTAAATTTAAAGAAGTAATTAATCAAATAGAAATAATATTTATATCCATGTGATGAAATTATAAGGGAAAGCTGCAAAATATCAAAATGAACAAGTTTTAAGGGAGCCTTAAATTTACTTGTGGTGGATGGGTGGTGAAGGTGGTAACTCTTACTAAGATGATCCACCACGCAAGATAAGGGTGGAGTCCTTTAAAAGGGACTTAACATGGATTCTGGAAGTTTTATAATTATAGGATAAGTAGCATGACCTAGACATTGGTGCCATCAAGCTAGGTTATTTGATAAGAATGCCCAAAAAGCATAAGGATGCTACGGAGGACCCAACTACAAAAGGTGGTATAGGCCACAACCAAAGTGTGTGATGGAAGAAAACCTTGCCTAAACAAAGACCCTTCATGATGCAGTATGTGGGATAAAATAAGAAGAGACATTCATTATCCTTTTTAAATTGGGAGATAGATAACATGCTCTTGGAAATTGAAGAAACAATTAAAACATTTAAAAGATGAATATTTGATATGATCACAATGTTACATGTGTGGGTGATGGAAATAGATAATAGGCTTTTTTAACCAAAAATAGGAACCATATTTTTAGAATATTTGTTGAGAAAATATGTGTTCACATTAATTTGACATATATTTTAAAAAGTTGACAATTTTTCTTTTAAATCTTTGATATAATAAGCTCCTAGTCATTATTATCTTTAATCGACAAGAAGGAGATCACTTTTGCATTGTACATTGTGCATTTTTGCCCTAGGGTTAACATGGCCCTAAAGTTAACAGGTCTTGCCAATTTGGCGACAAGTGCTAACATGACATTACTAACATGGCACCTTTGTGATTTCACCGCCTAATATATATATTTGCCAACTTTTACAAGAAAATACAAATTAATTAATTATTTACATATTCATTTTAATTTTAGATAAATATATTAATTTAATTTTATATCAAAGTGGAAAAATAAAATTCAAAGCCTAACAATATAGTCTAGCCTTTTGTTCAAGTCAAATATTCCACATACTAGATTTTACTTAATTAGTAGGAAATTAAAAGCACATGCAGAGGAAACTATATATAGTTATTTACAAGAAATTTCATTATCAATCTTTTATCAACTTAAAGTTTTAGGGAAGTGATGATTTTGGTACAACCATTAAAAATCAATTTTACTAATGAAGGAATATGTGATATGATCAATGATTAAGGCTTTTTTTGTGGATAGGTATACTGAAGTATACATATCTCACAAAATTACCTGGCAAGTAGTTTGCTCACCTAAAAAGGAAAGGGATTGGGGCTACTAGACTTCCAATCATTCAATTTCCTTCCTTTGGAGTAAATGGAGACATAACACAAATGTAGGAGAATTTTGATAATCCAATTAGATATCTAAGGTAGTATAGCATGGAGTGGGAAGGGTTTGGTTAAGCTAAGACCTACTCTAACATTAGTTGTCTCTTGATCATCTTATTGATGTAAAGAGAAATATAATGAATTACAACAAGTTGATGATGCGGTGGATTATCATAATTTGATTTGAACTAGTAATATTAACAAACACAACTTCATTAATTGACTTGTTTGTATAAATAAACCTCCCACAATAGATGTTCTTTTTCTGTGGCTCTTTACATTCAACTTATATTGTATTTTCTATGAATCTCATACAACAACAACAAAAATGATGTCCCACCTTTTTTTTTTAAAATGCACTTGGTTAGGCTTGATTTGGCACATATCCTTGCACTAAATGACCTTTTTGGTCTTATTAGAGGATAGAATGCTAAACTACAACATATGATTAGAACAATAAAAGAAAAGGCTTTGACTATATTTCTCACTCTATCATTCTGAACTTGCATTTATTGCATATGAATTAAGTGAAACCACAAGTGATTTTAGAACAAAACTATTATTACATCAATTTTGTTGGAAAAAATAATGAAAATTATATATGAAAGAGTAGTTTTGTTTAAAAATACGAAATCATCTCATGCAAATATTTGTTATATGAAAATTGGAGGCTCATTGTCTCAGTCTTTCACATTCAAAGTTAAGTTTGTAAAAGTTAAGTATACCTTAAGCTTATGTACTTCAAAGGTTAGGAATAAAACTTAAACATTCCTTAAGAAAATTAAGAAAAGTCATCCAATAGCAATATACAATTAAGATGCATTGTTTTTCCTTCGACAATGCCGTCTACCAAGACTATGCAATTGATATTCAACAGAAAGGTAAGAATAGTGAATATAGCGGAAGAAATCAAGAACAAAAATCTTCTCGTTTCTTTTTCGTTCACATCTTTATTTTTGGAATAGACCCACCATTTTCAGCATTCATGATAAGTTCTGGTTTTTTGGCAGGCAGGAGGCTAACTGCCACAAGCAAGAATTGGTGGGCTGTTGAGATATGTCATTTTTTCTACTTTCTTACCCTCCCTTGTCTCTCTCCCTCTCTTTCTGTCTCAGAGTCTGACGTAGAAATTAAAATACGTGTGGATAACTCAATACTGTAAAGTACTCTGAGAAAGTCACATGTAGAAGTGCTTTCACTCGAACTTCAGCTCTAGATAGGTCACAAGTAACTACCGTGCCTTCCCACTACAGCATAGTTCCTGGCTCCAATTCCTTTAGAGAACTTCTCAATCCATATACTTTGTGATCACACATATTTCCTTTCAGCATACTCTGCCTAGTAGACATACAGTTATTTTCTGCACGTAGATATAGAAAAGGTACATTTATATAGAAAAGAGAACCTTCTGAGATTTTCTATGCCGTGGATTTGGATCTTTGGGTTGAACCACCTTTAATTATCTTGTTCTTCCATGCTTCTTGCTCTCATAGCTTCTTCCATATCTTTCTATTTGATTTATATTTTTTCTATTTTTATCATCGACGCAGGTCATTTTACAAACTTCGTTATATTCTCACCATCCAGATAGATTAAGCGGATTGAAAGCATAAATAAAGCAGCAGAACATTTCTTGTTTTTTCACAAGCTGAAAACATCCCACGAGGCTTTTTCACAGTTATATAGTTCTGGAAAGAAGGGTATGAAAAGTTGCTAAATACAAAGACCCAAAAAAGAGAAGATTTCCGGGAATTCAGAATGTGTTATTCTTCACGGTCTTACTCTTCCATTTTTACGTAGGTAAGTTTTGGCAGGTCACAAATTTTTCTTTTTATTTCGGAGAGTTTCGTGGAGATGAGAAGTGTCCACATGTATTGCAAGTGTTCTGAAAAGCGGGAACTGGTAAATCTTAAAGGAAAGCAGAAGCTTTGTTTCACGAGCGTTCTATGCATGTTGAAAAGCAGGAAATGGGACGTCTTACAGGAGATTCAGAATTACTGGCTCGAACTTGGGGCCAACAATTCTTAACCTTAAGCCCATATGAGGCCTCTATAGTCAAGCCCAAATTTTTTGAAGAAAGATAGTGCTTTGAAGAATATGTTAACGTATCATGAAAATCGAGAACTCGCTTAAATTAACTTCGAGCAGGCCTAATTGCTTCTCGTATTCAAAAAAGTTGAGATAGTAAAATGCGTGTGAAGTTTGTAAATTGCTCTCCTTCGTATGTAGTCTGAATTTAGAGGGTTTGTTCCCAGGGCTTATAATATCGTAAAGATCATGATGTGCTGATGGTTGATGATGGTTTATTGTTAGGCTTGGGCCCACCACACTTGGGCCCCCTTTTGTTATAATTTTATGCTATTGTTATGCTGATCTGTATAGCTTGTAAGGCACGTATTTTTCTGTTCATGTATACGTAGCTTTACTCATTTGTTTGAGTAATTGTATAAAGATTGAATTATAATTCTCCTTGACAGAAAGTACAGAGCCTTCGATCGTTTCCTCATTCCCTTGTGTTTGTTGGTGTTTCTGCCTGCAGTTTCCTTCGGCTTTTTTTTGGGTCTTTCTTGATTTCTACTTAGATATTATCAAAGCTTAAGTCTTCCATTGTACCTTTATAAATTTGGATAAGTTAAAGTCACGAAAAAGATGAATTGCAATGCAAATATTTAAACGCATGTTACAGTAAGAGAATGTGTTATAATGTGAATATCTAGACTCACATTATTAAAAGATAAAATTATATACCTAATTAAAAGTGATTGTTTTTCTCATCTCATCTCATCGCATGAGCAAGTTTTTAAAATTGATTCTTTGTTTCTTCCCGTGTCTGCATCAACCATCTCAAAAGCCAGCTGGCTTTTAATCCATCTTCAAGGTCAGTTTTTGCTGGGGTGTTGCGACGTTTAGGCCCAACACAGTCTTCGGTTATGTTGCGACGAGGCTTTGCCTGTTTCACTCTTCTTCCTTTAGTCCAAAGGACAAGGCCACGATAAATAAGTTATAAAATCTAGCAAATATACAATTAGAGGTAGAGTTTTGACATTGGCACTTGTGATGGAAGTTCCACCACCATCTCTATTTAGTTTTATCTTAACTTAATCCTGCTTGAGTAAAGAATAAAATTTTAAAAAAAATGTCTAAGATTTACTCTCTATTAAAATCAACTTATAAAAAAGACAAGTAATTTCATACTTAAGGAGAAAAATAAACCAATATATTGATAATACGAACCAAAAAACTTAAAAGCCTTGATACCATGTTATAAAATCTATTTCTTTCATTCAATATAAAAAGAGAGAACACTTTTACATGAAAAGAGAAATACAGGTTAATATCCTAATAATATTCGGTACATTGATTTTCAACCAAAAAAATTATGACAATCCAAGCTTTTGAAGGATATGGGTCGTGAACGAAGTAAAAATTTTATTTTTCTTACAATGGATAAAATAAACATTTTACTTTTTAACTGAGAGTGGGGCATCGGAAGATGATCCCATTCCACGCACCCTTTTAACTAAAAGAAAGATGTCAGAAGATCATCCTTCTTGTTCTATCTTTGACAAGTTTGATGTTCTATTCATTTGGTTTCATTTAATTGATTCTTATTTGCAGAAAAAGACTCTGTCCTCTAAACAAACCATGCCACCTTATATGCAGATTTAGGTACGAGTAATTTGGAGATATAATTGTATAATCGTTATTATTCTCTTCATGTATAATTTGATGTTTTTTTTCATGTAGCATAGTCCACTTTAGGAAATTATTATGTGTATAGTAAGTGAATATTTTTTTTTTGTTAGTTGTATAATATTTTTTTATTATAAAAGAACAAACACTTTATATTATTTCTCATAAAAGCAATACATATAAATTTCCATACTTTACGTCTTTCTTTTCCCTTTGTAACAAGCAAGACAACCAGAAAAGAAAGTGGATAATACTTGAAAGTTTTTGTATTTTTCAAGTCGGCAATCCCAAGTCCCCACAATTTTCCTGTTTTTCTGTACTAGAACTTGCTATTCCATTTCCGTAGACTTTGTATCTTTATATCCAGATTAGGAGGTAATTCTCAAGGTAGAATCATGAAAAAGGGTCCCCCCCAAACACCATTCATAAAGTGAACATAACTTAAAATGGTCCCCTACCACCCCCATACGGCTTCCTCTCTTCTGCAATCTTCTTTATGTTTCATTAAAAGAAACAACGTTTCCTCCCTCTTCCCGTTTCTTGTTTCATCGCATCCAGCATCACAACTTCGAACCAAATGGTGTTGATGTATACGTTTCTTCCTTTACAGGAACACGTTTCCCTCAGAGAAATCGCACTAATTTTTCTGCAAAATTATTAATCTGAATGTACGTCTAGAATCTATCTTCTGCAACAAAGTGAACCCTAATGGGCCATACACGTGGTTAGCTATTTTAATGTCATTAATTCAGTTGGGTCCCATTTCTGTGTCGACCAACTAATACAGACTTTTTAAGCCGTACAAATTAATGACAAACCAGATGTTCAGGACTTGGAAACTTGTTGGATATCTCGAGATAAGATGCCAATTCCCCAAAATTACAGTTGTCCACCATGCTATTTCCAAAAAGGAATAAGAATAATTTTTATTCTTCAGAAAAATTCCGTAAATGGGTTATAGCAGCTTAGATTTTTCCTTCTTTCGAAGGCAGAGAAAGCAGCTTTAAAGTTCTATTCCTTATTTTTTTATTTTTTTTTTGCAGAGATTTCTCATCTCTTTTTTTTTTTCTTCTTTTTCTTTTCGAAGTTTATTTTTGTAGTCTCTCCCGGCCCGGAATTGGACCGTAAGGAAAAAGAGCAGTGATGAACTTGAGGCGGGGCCTCTTATTTTTGGCTTATCTGGTCTGTTCTCTGAAACAGGCATAGCTGCTCTTCACGTACCACTTAATTATTGCAGCCCGTTTAAAGTTTTCGACTTATATTCTGACCGTTCAGAAAAGAAGGCAAGGAGTGGTCACAATCAACCAATCTGGTCAATCTTTGCTGTGTTTGGAGAGAGAGATCTTCCGGGGAAATCTATCCATGACCGGGACATGGCCTACCGAAATTAACACTACATCAATCGCCTTTACAGTCTGTTTCGTGCACTTGAATTGAATAAAAGATCACTCTGCCTTTTGCTACCGGAACGACAAGATGCAGTTTTTTTGGCTGTTTTACCGGTGAACTCATACAGAATGCAGTTTAGCAAGTGATTTGGTGCTTTTAATCAGAGAAGTAAAACAACGAACCAAAGAGCTAATAGTTTTCTTGGCAGGAGCTTCCGCTTCCAATTCTTAAAACTTTTTAATATGATTAGATCCCATTATTAGGTATACAATAGACCAGATGATCTTGCTGTTCTTTTAGGTATATAATAAGTGAGTGTATTCAAATCAATAATCTTCCCTTCGTGAGTTGCATCATGTTATCCCGAGACCTTTACGAGTACCCATTTCTAAACTAGACCATTAACAGACACCTTATATTGTTCTCTTAAAAAATGTACCTTGGAACGATCCAGAATAAGTGAAATTTTATTGCGATTTTTTTTAAGATTTTAAAGGGTTAAAATTTTATAACTCCTCCTCCAATAAGGTATAGCATATCACAACTTGCCACTTAGTCTTGACTTCTACGCTGGTACCGGTGACTCTTGTTGTTGATTTTCATGCACAGTTATCCAGCTTACAAGCGTACTCCTCCTGTGTTGCCATTGGGGGAATGGTGCTCCCAGTTGCAAAGAAGCCCTCACCTGAGCTGAGGGGAGTAGCAATGTCGGGAATTGGGTCAGGATTTTCATTTTCAGGTGGCGCTGCCAGGGACGCGAATCTGCGGCGGACTTGGTTCTCTAGGAATTGGATAGAGATGCTGGGATATTTGTGGCGTTATTATGGATAATATTAATTCCTCTGTCGTCTGTGAGGACGGCGAATAGGGTAGCTACGCAGCCTCTACTGTGCAGACACTGGGTCGTCTGGTGTGATGGTCAGTATCTACTACGTCAACCCAAGAGTCATAAGATTACGGATCATGTAAAATTTTTAACTAATAAATAATCAAACGAGAAAAGCAAATCCTTTTTAATCGAAGAGAATAAAAAAATATGAAGGAGAAACCTTAAATTTACCCCGGTTAGAGACAGTAAAATATATTATGTAGGAGTTGGATGGTGACCCATAGGCTGTCGTTCCATCTTGTCTGTCATTGCAACTCACGAGACTTGACCTTCCGAGTCTTCACACCTTGTAGCCGCTCAGTTCCATGTCCTACCGTTCCCCACCAACCGTTCTGGTACTTTTCTAGTTTTAGTAACGAGCTTTTTGCTGTCGTGCTTTTTAGTTGGTTATCCCCTCCGATGCGGCACTGCTTCTCTCATTGTTCTTGTTTTACTTTTCACTGGTTCGGGGAAAGGATATTAACAGTTTTATTATACTTGAATATCTTATAAACTTGCCCAAAATGAAAATCAAATTGAAATTCCCAAAGTTTATCCCAAATGAATGCAATAGCAGTAATAAAGTTAAAAGAAATTCTGAGCTACACAGAGGATTCTGTAGGGATTTTTCAAATATTCGAGCAATAGATCACAGTCACGACCGAAGAAGACGCGTCCAGGGCACCTCCCTTACCATGCATGATGACCGTACGCATGACGTCAAAAATGGCAGTTTCTAGTGAGTGTTTTCGTACTAAATGCATGCGAATTAGCAAATAGGGGACAGTGTGGTACACCGCACTTGGAACTGAGTGTGAAAGTTCCGCGGGCTGTGGTGTCCATAATTGAAAAAGAGACGAGGGAGCAGCAAGATGAAGGTACTCCGGCTCGACCCTGCAGAGCCTCGCTGGTTTTCTGATTCTCTCCTGTCTTATCACTCTCTCTCTTTCAAAGAGCTATGGCCAACCTGAGGGGTCTTTCCCTGGTCCCACCTTCAACCTTTTGCACGCGGCTCTCTTCCTATATCACGTGCCATGGCTCTTGTCTCCCCCCACGCTCTATTAGTTCCCCCTCCCCTCTCTCTGCACAGCTGCAGCTTTTCTCTAAAGAGTTCTAACCCAGCGAAGCGCGAAAGGAGAGAGAGAGAGAGAGAGAGGGGGGGCGGATAAACATGGAGATTGGTGGGAACATGTTTGGTCAGTGCGACGTTAACAGGGGGCAGAACGTTAGTACGGCCAATTCAGGGTATGATGTCTGGGAGCTTAGAGCTTCAAGATTGGATTGGGGTACTAATTACAGCAACAAGTTATACACCACCACCATCAACAGCTCCTCCACCACCACCACTACCACCACCCACCCCATCACGATGCGGGGTTCCAGCACAACGTGCGAAGAGGGGGGTTCGGGCAACGAGCCGCTTTTCTTTCAACACGGTGATTGTCTACACCAAGAGCAGTTGCAGTACCAGCACGAGCAGCAAACCTCTCTCAACGCCGGATATGGGTCCCAACACCACCCGGACCCACATCTGATGTGCTTGAATCTGGGAAAGAGGCACTACTTTGAGGACGCAACTCCTCTGGGTGACGGCCACATGGCTAGGTCATCATCTTTGGGCAAGAGAGGCAAACCCTACACCAGTGGTAGAGCTAGTGGTAGTGCAGGTTCCTCCTCTTCCTCGTCTTTTTCGGCGACGGTACCCAGATGCCAGGTAGAGGGTTGCCAACTACCGCTTCTGAACGCCAAGGACTATCATCGGAGGCACAAGGTCTGTGAAATGCACTCAAAGGCTCCTAGGGTCCTCGTTCTAGGATTGGAGCAACGCTTCTGTCAGCAATGTAGCAGGTAGCACTTTCAGCCAGCCTTTCATAACCTTTCCAGGACTTTCGGCATCTCCATAACTCCCAATCCCAAGAAAGAGAAAGTTAATTTGAGATTAGCCAAGATTTTCTACTATATATGCTTTCTGTTTTCCTGCATTTACCATTCTTCAAATCAAAGTATGTTTCGTCAAGTATAAATGCGCCTGTTTGAGGTTTAGTGTTCTATGAATAATTTATTTCTGCTATGAATTTTCAATCTTATTCTTTTGTCGCAGGTGTGAAGGGTTTCTCGAATTTTCTTGGTGCAACATAGATTAACGATAAACATTGAAAAATGATATGGTATATCACAAATGGGCTTGATGAGTTTAACGGGGGTAACACTGGGTGCAGGTTTCATCCGGTGTCAGAATTCGATGACTCGAAGAGAAGCTGCAGGAGAAGGTTAGCGGGGCACAACGAGCGAAGAAGGAAGAGCGCTCATGATTCTGCGAACAGGATCGTTTCTCAAGGTATGGACTTGCTTTGGTCTGTTTAGTCCTTTTTTGTGTTTCTTTTGATAGAGTTGTACTTTCAGACCATCAATCTCCAGCATTATGCCATTTTGACTTGTTTATAGCGGAACCGCATCAGAAACGTTACTAACAACCGTGTTTCGTCCCAAATGCCATTTCTAAAAGGATTTACTAAGGTTATTAGATTTGTCAAGGCAAGTATTTTAGTTGCGGTGAATCGTCCGACATGACTTTTCCTTTTGGAAAAGATGTACCCAAGCTTACTAGATTTGTGTAAGGCAAGACCTTTTGCCTAGGGTTATATCCTCCTAAATGCCCCCTTTTTAGAAAGGTGTACCCAAGCTTGGTAGGTTTTTCTAGGCAAGTCGTCGGCTTGGGGTGAATCCCCAGGAGAAAGCATCATCGTTCGGACTTAACAGTTCTATTCTGAGGTACAGTTGTTCATAAGGTACGACACTATTCATGTTTAAGTTCCCTTTCAAAAAGTTGCTGACGAAGCCCTTTTTAATTGCCTCGTCTCATGTAGAAAATTAGTAAGTTATAAGTCTTGCCCGTCTAATTTTTGAACAATTGTCTTCGCTATTCCTGTGTGAACATTTTGTCCTTAGTTATGTATTTATCAGAAAGTACAACAAACTTGCTCATTTTTCACGCCCATCTCGTAAAGAGGATCCTTCAATGTTTGACCCTTCAAATACAGGAAACCATGATGAGGAGTCCTTTGGACTGCAGGCATTGGTGAATCCAGGACCGTACTGTAAAAAAGCTACTTATAACTCATCACCAATTTAATATTGGTTAACTGACGAAAAATGTTACTAATATCACATTTACAAATTGCTGAAAGAACAGAACTCTTAAGTCTGCAATTAGTTTCAACAATCATATCAATTAAGTAAAATTATGACAGGAAGATTTTAACTGGTACATTTTGGTGGATAGATTTATATTGAATTAGGAGATTCTAGATGTCGTAGGCTCTTGAAAAAATAACTACTTGCTGAATTGCTAAAATGAAGAATAGGAGTCATATTTGTTAAATAGAAGGGTAAAGCTTTTGAGTGATAAATTTGGTGACCACGACCATGTTGAATTAGGATTTTGTAGATGTCATAATTCTTGAAACACTAATAAATTGCGAATTGGTAAAATGAAGAATAGGAATGATGGTTGTTAAATAGAAGGGTTAATTTCAGGCTAGGGCAATTATAGGGAGTCAAGGCAAAGCCAAGCCCACAAGAAAACTTCGGTCGAGATTTACCATTAAGTAAACATGGACATGGTGGTTTGACTTTAGGGTATATCATTCTTGAAGGTCCTTTAGATAAAGGTAGCTCTAGATGTTGATTAAAAGTGGCTTATTTTTCCATTGCATGCATGAGGCCTAACAAGATCAAGTCACCTACTGTTTAAACGTAAACTTTTAATGTGAGGTCCAGCTGGAAAAAAGAAAAAGAAAAAGAAAAAGAGAGAGAAAAGAACTTAGATTAATCATTATTCAAATCATTTACTACAAGGATCATTTGTTGTTCTCAATAATAGAATATCTCCGAGTCAAGTTCTATTAATTAAAATTATAATCCAAATGACTTGATTAACTACTAAATGATTTTCCTTCTATTTAGAACTGTTTCATTCCCTTACATTTTTATTGGAGTATGACGCATTTACTAAAAGATTGAAATATGAATGTGATACTGCATCATTAATATCAGTTTGGCCCTTAAAATACCACCTAGTTAGTAATTGCATAGAGTAAACTCTGCTGAAAGCAATGATTTGATGTAAAATAAATAAATAAATTGCACGAATGGATTCCCCATTATATATGTATATATCCTTCATGAAGTGTGCGCTTAAATATGTGTTTGTGCTTAATTATGTTTTTGTGTAACCTCAAGCTGAATGATGGAAATTCAAATGTTCAGAAGCTTAAGAAATGCCTTAATTTGAAAAAAGAAGTTAAATGCATGAGCATGTTATTTTAGTTGTTTTGGGTTGGTCAATTTTGGCTTGATTGTTGTTGTGCTGGGGGACTTTCTATCCGTACTGTTTTGCATATTAAATTTTATTTAAACTAGATCTTTTGTATAAGAAAACAATGTGATATGCGGTATAGTATATTCTTATAGATTGTCTTACAGGTTCGTTCTTTTACTGCTAAATAACCATATACACTCAAATGTCTTCCATATTCATAACTAACTACTACAAAAAAATATACTACTGGCCTAAAACATTTTGGGTTCACTTGAAAGTTTGGAACACATCTTAACATGCGTTGTTAACCTTTCTTCTTCTGGTCATTTTACGGAGTGGAAAGTAAACTTCCTCTTTCCTTACACTTCACATATGAAATACTTATCTATTCGAATTTTTTGTGTATTTTATTGCTCGATGCATGCTGGATGCCCATTTACATGCACTGTCAGAATCCCATATTATGACATGATCTGTCCTCCTTTTAGCCACGGAATCCCATTCTTCCCACGACATTGAAAGTTCATCATTCATAGCGATATTACCAACATGTTTCCAAATGCTGATGAGATTTGAGGAGATTCGGATGGTTTTAACAAAGCTCTTCACCTCACTGTTGAAGTTGTATTTTCTCTCATTGAGCAGTTTTTGCTTTCATACTTCCTAATTCAACATCCCCGTCCAGAGCTAGTTTTTTGGATTACTCGATCTCAACACTCTAACCACTGTTTATTTTGGTCAGTACTGTATCTTCTCGTTGGTTTGTCCTCTAACTTGCACTTAAAGTCCGTAGTTTAACATGTGTGGTTTAGTTTTAAATCATTTACATTTGAAAGCCATTAAACTCTTTGACCCACGGAGGCAATCTACTGAGTTGCAGATATGCTGCACCTAATGGAACTTTTTATCTAGAAAATTTTCATACACTAGCTGCATTCTCTAAGTTCGTTGCATAGTATACTCGGAGAGAAGCTCTCTTTTCCAATCCTGCTAATTAGAACATTATCTTGTATTGGATACGGGGCTTAGTCTATGCTCTTTGTCTGGTTTCTCGGCTTTGCTATGACACTGCCGGTGCTTTCTGTTTACTACTTGGGGCCTGTTGTCGGGCTCCATGTGCGGCTTTGTTTTTTAGCGAATTTGTTTTGACCCGGGTTTGGATTATATGCTTTACTAATTGTCCCTACACAAATTTGAGTGGAAGAGATGATTACTGTCTTATTAAATCTCTAGAATTTGACAGGAGCGTTATCAATGTTTTTTCGTTTGTATTATGTAGAAGTCATGCCAAGTGTCTTCCATGTGCAATTCCTACGTACTTGTGCGTCTTGTTTGCCAAGGTTACGAGTTACTTCAATAAACATAAATCACGTAGTCGAAAATAAGGCTACTATAAGAATGCTGAGTGATTTAAGTTTGTTCATAGGTGGAGCATTTCCTTATTTATCATCACCGACAGGATGTGCTTTCTCTCTTCTGTCATTCAAGACCGATTCTTGGGTTTCTCCTGCTGATCTCTCCTCAAGATCCAGTGCAGCACTTCGTGAATTGATAGAAGAGCACCGTGCTGCTATCCTGGCTAGGCAGCTCATTTCAGATCGAGACCGTTATACAGAAAACCATGGAATGGAGGATATAGGTGAGGCCCAACGACGATCCTGTTCTACTTTGTCTCATCAGCACCAAACAATTCCCGAGCCACATGGTTGGAATAGTTACCATGAAAATGGCACAGAATTGACATTAGACCTCATGCGGGCCTCTAGCTCGGCGTTTGGGTTATTGTCTGTGAGGGGAAAGAGTAAGGAAGAGGATGAAGAGTGTTCTGATCTATGGAACTCTTTTCACGGAGGCATGTAATCTGATATATATATGTATCTATTCTTTTTTTTTTTTTTTGGTTCTCTTAAGCAGTTATCTCATTGCAACTTTTAGTATTAGGGCACAGAGACTAGTAGGATGATGATTTGCCAAGCTGTGTAATCCATCAATTCTTTGTCTTCATAAGCTTGATTGAGACCAAACTATTAAGCGTTGTAATTTTTTTTTTATCCAAAAGTTTCATAATTTCTCTCTCGGTAAGGATGTTCATCATTGAACAACTTCCTTTGAAGATTATAATTCGACAAGGTCGGTGATAATTGGCATTCAGGTTCTTCGGGTACTACGAATTCTTTTTTTTGCTTTGTTCCTACAAATCCTGCTGTGTGTAATACATGTTGCACGCAGCACTCTTTTGGGACTAGAGATTGCGTCAGACCCCTACATCGTTGGAGATTGACTAGAGCCTGTACTTTCTAACCAGCCTACTTCAACCGAGACTAGAAGTTAATCGCCAGAACTAGATCTTTATAGCATCACCTATTAAAGAAACAATTTTTGATCTTATTCTGCTTGAAGAAGGTAGAACTACTGCAGCAGAAGTGGAATATTAAAGCATGCTCAAGAGAAAAATAAAATTGACAATAATTGGTGATAAGGAGCAAAGGAAACAGAAGGATATAAATCAGGAGGAACGGAGGTAGTCAAAACAGGCAAGGTTGTTTGATTATGTCTCTCTCTTTCTTTTGACAAATACTGTAAGCATCTTTGCAGAGGCTGTCATCATGTTAAAAGGTGACTCAAGTTCCATAGACTCGGCAAAGACACAGGAAGGCGCTTCTAATTTCAGAGTTTCTGGCAGACTAGTTTCTTTCATCGAATGCAAGGCTCAAAATGAGGATCAGTCCTTTTGCAGAGTTGGGAGAAGGGTCCTATTTTACCTTTAGGATCTCCCTAGACTTAGCTGTGGTCCAATGCTAAGGAAATTGTGAATGCTAAGGTGGAAAGCGGACGTCGTCTTTCTTTCCTTCTTTTTTTTTTTTAGTGACCAACCATTGAGCTATTGGCATGTTTAATGTATTCCAGCGTCGTTGTTATGACACTTCAAAGTTTATAGTCTTACTCTGCAAAAAAAACGATATTTCCATCTCCGTATAATTAATGATCAAACATCTACTCTTTGTACTCATCTGTTATGGATCACTATTTACCAATCTGTTATGGAACAATTAATAGTGATCAACGCCAGAAACTGAAGTTGACCAACAGCCGGGATGCAGTCTTTGTACCTGCTGAACACATTGCAAATACATGGTCCCAAAATCAATGACTTTCTGGTCTCACTCTACAACAAAACCATATTTTCAACTCCATATAATTAATGACCAAAGCTTTACTCTTTGTACAAATCTGTTATGGAACAATTAATATTGATCAATGCCATAAACTGAAGTTGATTTAGAAGTAGGGAAAAGTAGCAAATCCATCAAAACTTTTTTTTTTTCTCCTTCCAATTCGAATTACTTGGGTCTATACTTGAATATTCCACAAACGCGTCTTTCCGATCCACATTAACGGTTCAGCTAATGGATTTAACATACATCTCCATTGAAAATGTGAGATCCCGGGAGGATTCAACGCATGTAGCAATATTTTCTTTTTGTTTTGTTTATTTATTTATTTATACTAATGAATGTGATTCTGATTAAGGCTTGTCCTTACGTACGACATTTGTTGAAAAGACATTAGTCAAAATCATGGGATGGGAGAATTCGATTTTCTGTAATAATGTCCCTCACTTTCTCTCTCCTTTTCATACAATTTCTAGTTTATTCTAATGAATTTATTATGTTCATTTCCTCACAATTTCCAAAGAAATGCGTGGCTTTGTATTTTCTTCAACAATCATATCACCCTAAGATACCTTTTGGGTATCGTCTGCCTCCCAGAATAATTTGTTGTACTTTCTAGGATACATTTAATTTTTCCTTTCTGATAGTTCTCTCGGGAGATGCTCGAGTTGTTCAGCGGTGTCGAGGTGAGAGTTCGGAGAGCTTCAAAACTATTTCCATCAAGAATTTCGCTTCCATGAAATGCAAGACCAATTTGTCCATAACCATTTACTTGAAGGTTTACTCTTTTTGAGACAGCACCAAATTTAAGTATCGAATCATTCCGTGATAGTTAAATCACTAGAACCTTCATTTGGTATCTGTTGAAGGTGGGTGTTGTCCCACATTGGAAGTGAGAGGATAGGCCTGTGGTCTTATAAGTGATGAGATTTTCCCACCTAAAACCTTAAGATTTTGGGATGGACCTTCACATTCTAATATGATATCAGAGCTTTGGTCTTGGTTGTCCCGGGCAGTCCCACTGGTGGCCCTCCGACCCCACGTGTCTCCTATCGTGATTATTACCGTCCAGGCCACGTGATTGTGTTTCCACGTTTGTCCCTAGTGGGCTGCACATGCATGGGGGTGTTGGAGTTGTCCCACCTCGGCCCTGAAGAGCCGAATTATTGGCCTTATTAGATGGTGCCTTCCCTCCTCTTTAAGAGTGCTTTTAAGGAGTGAGGCCCACCATCTGAGATGGTATCAGAGTCATTGGGTCTTGCCTACCTTGATGTGGCTTCTTCCTTCTGGACTTGGTCCCCCTCCCTACGGGAAAGCCCAACTTATGGGACTGTCAGGGAGTGTTGTGAGAACCAGTCCCACATCGGTAAGGCACCTGGGTAAACTGCATCTTATTAGTGTGCACTGGCCCCTCTAAGATTGCCTTGTTCAAGGTTTTTTCATGGGCCTTTGTTTCTAACATGGTATCAGAGCCAAGGATGGGCTTCCGCTTCATAAACTCTCATGCCCCAAAGTTGGGTTTTAGTCCACTTGCAATGCTTATATCAGTATGTAAGTGAGGGTGAGTGTTGAAGGTGGGTGTTGTCCCACATTGGAAGTGAGGGGATAGGCCTGTGATCTTATAAGTGATGAGATTTCCCCACCTAAAGCCTTAAGGTTTTGGGATGGGTCCTCACACTCTAATAGTATCATAGTAAGTTTTATTTCATTATTAGAGTAGATCATGACAACTAATATAAATGCATCATGTGCATGTAGCGAACCCATCAAAGACATAGAAGCTTGAAAAATAGTTATTAGAGGAGTCAAAGCCCCTAAACTCAGTAAGAACAAATGATTTTAAGAAACACTAGCAGTGAGTCAGAACTGCAAACCTATCTAAATGTCATATTATGCCTTTAGTCTTAGTGAATATAAACAAATAAAACAAATACGGATTATAAGTTAGGATCATCTATGAAGGTACCACTAAAGTAAAACAATTCAGAGTACAATGTTAGGTCATGGCTACAACTATTTAGAACGAATCCTTAGGAGTCAATCACTGAAATGTTTGCCAGCTTTACAAAATAACCTCAGAACTTAAGTTGTTAAGGAAATTATACATGAATAGGGAGTTAGTTAAGAGAATACTAGGCTGTCTTCCGAAAAACTAGTGTGCTAGGAAAAATTATAATTGAACAGTGTAAAGATCTTGATAAATTCTGAAGTATATACACACAAGATGCTTGCACAAAATTCTAGGTTAGTAAAAAAAGGAAGGAGAACACAAAATATGTACATTAATAGGCACAAAATATTAATGTGTAATCAAATAACTTAGGTGAGTTTTTCCGGAGAACACAAACCTAATTTTATGGGCACATGTGATGTGATACCAAAATCTTCTAAGTTGTTTCATCGATAAAGTTTGTGCACAACAATTGTCTAATGTTATTATATATTATGTTTCTGTGGTAGAGATAGTCACAGCATTTTGTTTCTTTGAAAACCAAGAAATCAACATATTTAGTTTGTTGGTTATTTCGGTTGTCTTTGGTTTTGCATTCTTATGTTGCTTGTGTGGGTCTGGCCATGGTTTGTTAGCACAAACCGTATTGAGTAGTTTATAAGGGACAGGAAAGAGGGTTCAGGGTTATGCTTGATTTTTACTGAATCTTGCCATCAGAGGTAACAAGGAGCAGTGTCCCCATTGTAGATGCTGACCTGCTTTGGTTCTGTGATTGTGGTCGAGAGACATAGAGCTGAATCTGCCTCTGTTTCCGTCGGCCGAATAGTTATTCAATTGATCCGGTGGTTTTTCTATTTGAGTGTAACACAACTTCACTCCAAAAGCATTACGATAATTTATTCCACATAACGAAGTCATAGCTATTTCCCGTAAATTTTTACTATTCCTTTTTATTACCCTATTTTGCTGGGGTGTTGAGAAATTGTGATTTAAACCTCTTTTTGCGCAAAACTTTTCAAACAACCAGTTTTCTGTTCCCCTCCATGATCCGTCCTAATGTTCCTAACTATCAAGTTTCTTTCATTTTTATTTTTTGTATAAAATTTATGAAATATTTCAAGTGTTTCATTTTTATGGTCGAAGAAGAATGTCCATGTATATCGTGAATAATTATCTACTATAACCAGCACATAATGTTTTCCACCCAACCTAGGTGCTCTCACGGGTCCAAATTCTTGGGGGTGCATACCAACTGTTACGTTTTGGTGATGATATATCATAGCTTTGATATTACTCTCACATTGAAAACATTGAGCTTTCTACAATAGTGATGCTTCTTTGTGACATGCAGTTTCCCATACTATTATAATATCAGTATATGTTGCTGGGCTGTCTTTACACCAGTTATTTACTGGCTCTTACACTTGCGGTTTATTGGCTTTTACTTATCACTCTTTTTCTGTTGAGTTGTCGTCCCACTTGCAGTTTATTGCCTCTCATCTATCGCTCTTTAGCTGCTGGATAAAGCGCACCATATTAGCTCTCTGCGTGATTCTTTAAGTGTAACGCTGATCACTCTCAAGACGCACCCCCACTGAACATAAAACTCAGTCAGCAGGGAGCTCTTATTTTAAACTAAAGCCTAAAGCCCCGAAACCAAAGAAAGTACTGGTTCTTTTTCCCCCAGTTGAACCCTAAGAGGCTTGCCTCACCATTTTGGGTAAGCGCTGGTAGCACGCCGATTCGACCATTTAGTCAAGTTTGAAGCTTCAAAAAGGAGAGAGATGAAGGAAAGAAACACAATAATCCACATTGCGAGAAACTTCAGAAAGAAATCGAGAAAAATCCTGAAGCAAAAGGCCTTGACCAATCACAAACAAGGTTCCAAAAACTAGATTTCTCTTTCAATTCTTGAACAAACAAATGAAACACTTGTAGTTCTTGGTACTTGTGAAAGGTCCAAGTCTACCTCTCCTCAAAAGGTCTCATTGATAAGAGTGGTTGTCTAAGATTATAAAGTATATCACAAGTACCTCTCTTTCCAATGTGAGACTTTATTATCCAATACTTCTTTGCAGTCCAAGCTTGGTCTTTTGTCAATGAAGGACTAATCACACAAATTGGGACTAGCTCTGATCCCATGTGAAAGGCACATGTCCACCTCTCCTCAAAAGGCCTTATAGAAAAAAGGGGTTATTCAAGCTTATAAGCTATCACAAGTACATCTCTTTCTAATGTAGAACCTTGTTGTCAATACTACCCAACCCTTGTTGCTAGGTTTGGAGTATTCACTAAATTCGTAGGTATTCAAGTTCTTCTTATTTTGTGTTTTCTTCTTAATCTAATTAGATAGTTTTTAAAGTTGTGCTCTCAAACAAGCAATGAGAGATTTTTTTGTTATGCAATAAGTTACATGAATTTTTTTATGATTTAGATGAGTTTTATTTTTTTTGCATTTATACCTTGTTAAATCCATTTGACTGAGAGAACTAAATATTCTCTAATATCATTTGGACTTAATAGAAACTCAAGAAGGGGAAGGGGTTAAGGTGTATACAGTGTCACCAAAATTAAAAAGGATGTGAGGAATAATATCTCATCAAATGGAGAAGTAAAACTTATAAATTATAACAAATAATTGTAAGAGCTTTGAAATTTTCTAAAGGCTGTTTTTTAGCCTAAGTGATGGATAATTCTTTTTGAACTATTTGTAATACCATTTTGTGATATCTATAAATACATGATAATTTATCAAAATATAAAAAATAAAATAAAGTTCTACAATTAAGTGTATGATTAAAGGATTCTTGTTACAATGTGCTAAGGAGCCCCCTTTGCTAACGGCTAGGCTGAGCTGCTATCCTTGAACCTTCGACGAATCTGTTGCAGTAGAAGAGGAAGCTCGATTGAGGGGTCTGTAATCGAGTTGATTCTTGCTTTATGTTTTCATTTTGTATGAAGACTTCTTGAATGGCTACCGAGCTTGGGCTTGACTGTGTAGATTGTGTGAGCATTGGGCTTGCGTCTGTCAGCAATGTAGGGTTTATTTTATTATCTTTCGGTCTTAGTACATAGAGATTTGTAAGACGATAATTTGTCAAGCTGTGTAATCCACCAATTCTTTTTCTTCAAAAATTTCATAATTTTTCTCTCGGTAAGGATGTTTTGTATTGAACAATTTCATTTGGAGTTTACATTTCGACATGACTGATGATAATGAGGAATCCAGTTCTTCTAGTTCTACGAATTCATTTTGCTTTGTTCCTGCAAACACTGCCATGAGTTTTATATATTCTACGCAGCACGCTTTTTTACCTAGCGATTGCAACAGGATCCTGCATGTTGAATGTATAAAAGTTGCAAGAGCCTGTACTTTTTTAACCACCCTACTCTGACCGAGACTAGAAGTTTATCGTCAGAAATAGATCTTTATAGCTTCCCCTAGTAAGAAACGATGTTTGATCTTATCCTGCTTGGAAAAGGTAGAACGACTGCAGCAGAAGGACAACATCAAAGAACGCTGAAAACAAAAATAAAATGGTCGGTGATAAGGCGCCAAAGAAACAGAACGATAGAAATCACGAGAAGGGATGTATGTTAGATTAGATATGTCCCCAATGAGACAAGACATCTCAAGATTTGGGTAGTAGATGTGACACTAGACTCTAACAGAGTGAGATTAAAAATAATAAAACATATCATTCTTGTGATTCTTGATAAAGATATAAAAAAATGAAATATTATCTTCAAATAAGAATCTTATCTTTTATTTTCATTCAAGTACACTGGCATGATAAGACTACCAGGACAGATAACTTATGAAAAACCTAAAAGTCTCTTTATTATTTATTATACTATAAAAAAAAGTTAAAGATCAATCCTATCTTATTTTTAATACATTATTTAATAAACATGACTTATTATAATCTTATTCGGTAAACTATGGCTCATACCAGTCAATCTATATTTAATTGACACACCTTGATAACAAAGTTCATTAGCCTAACAGTGTAATCAAATAGAGAAGGTTGTTTGATTCTCTCTCTCTCTCTCCCCGTCAGGCACCGTGAGCATCTTTTCAGATGCAGTCCACATAAAATGAAGTGCGCCACGTGAAAAGGGTCCCTCAAGCTACAGAGACTCGGCAAAGACACAGCAAGGCGCTCATTATTTGAAAGTTTCTGGCAGACCAGTTTCTCTCCCGGAGTGCAAGGCTCAAAAATGAGAAGAAGCAGTCCTTCTAACAGAGTTGGTAGGAGGGTTCTACTTTGCCTTTATGATTGCCATAGACCTAGCTGTGGTCCAAAGCTAGGGATAGTGTGAGTGCTAGGGTGGAAAGTGGATGCAAATCTTTACCACGGCTGGGACACACACCGCACATGCATGCTCCTAAAATCAATGACTTTCTAGTCTCACCTCTACAACAGAGCCATATTTCCACCTCCATAAAATTAATGATCTAATGTCTATCTTCTTGTAGAAATCTGACGTGGAACAAATTAATATTGATCAACGCCATAAACTTAAGTTGATTTGTAGAGAAAAGGGGTAACCCCATCAAAACTGTGTCTTTCTTCCCTCAGTTCTAGTTACATGGGTCTGTAAGGCTTATTTCCGATCAATATTAACGGATCAGTTAATGAATTTAACTTGCCTCAGTAACAAAGTTCATTGGAAGTGTAAGATCAAAAGGATTCAACTTGCAGTAACATTTTTTCTGATACTAACAATTGAGACTTAAGAGTGTGATTTTGAAAAAGGCTTAACCCAACTTTTGCTTTAGCACCACAAAACTTGTCCTGTCATTTGTCAACGGTGTGGGACTGAGTGTCCAATAATATAATATCCGTTGAAAAGACATTGTGGAGTTACTTCCAATCCGATTATGGGATAGACAATTCGATATTCTGCAATAATTTGTTGCTTCCTCTCTCTCTCTTTTTCATGCAATTTCTCTAGTTTTTTCTGTTGTATTTATTAGATTCAGTCCTCACAATTGGTGTATAGCTTTAGATTTTTCTTCAACAATCATATCACCTTAAGACACCATTTGGCGTCGTCTTCCTCCCAGAATAATTTGTTGTACTATCCAGCATATCATTATTTCCTGCTTTTAGATAGGTCTCCCCGTAGATGGTCGAGCTGTCCAGGTGTGTTGGGGTGAAAGTTCGGACAGCTTCGAAACTAGTCTCTACAAGTACTTCCCTTCCATGAAACACAAGACCAATTTGTCCATGAACCATTAACTTGAAGTGTTACCATCTTTTGGAGACAGCACCAAATTGTAAGTACCGAATGTTCCATGATAGTTGAATCACCCTTCTTCCATTAGCTTAAGATTGCTCAGGGGAAGCAGTAAACGCAAACGTTGTGCATAAATATAGATCAATTTGTGCTGCTGCTTAGCATACATGTTGCGTGTATGAATTTGATGTCGCAACTGAAGTCGGTCCCCACCATGGGAGAGCAGAGCACTCAATATTTCGATTTCACGTGTACTGAACCTGAACCTGCAGCGCCATATCATTGATGGATTAGTTGCAGCCCCACACATCAACCTTCTGACGAACCAAGGGAAGCCCTACACGTGCTGGGTTGGAAAAGGCATGGTCAGTGAATAGTGCCAGAAGAGTTAGTAGTTGCATTGAAGGCCCTAACAAGTATTGCTGGTAATGAAAGCTGGCCTTGTAGTAATGAGGGGAAAACGATTGTAGGGTTGGGGACCAGTGGAAACTGGGAAGTCGACAGCTGCAGGAAATGCTGCATTTGTCCGATAAGGCCAAGTCTGCTTTTATACGTACAATCATGATCCCAATCAAGTTCTTCATTTCGGCAGTGTGCGGGTCCTGAAACTAGTATTTGGGCTCCCCAAGTAGACAAGTTTTTGGGTTTCACTAGATTTTGAATATCGATTTGTGGGTTTAAAAGTTTCAGTCTGTTAGAAGAAAACGGGGAAAAACAAGAACTTGAGAGGAATATCATGATCTGCGCATAACATTCCGAAGCTATAATGGCATGCTAACGAAAATGAAGTCGAATTACGGAGAGCAAAACAAGAGACTGCAGATTGCTGTTAAAATCGATTATGCGCCTGACATCTTGGGAATAGCTGTCTCACAAGCTGGTTTTGTAGGTTTCACCTATCAAACAAATCCAAAATGAAGTCAGGTGTCCAATTATTAAGTGATGATCAAGATCCCACAAATACCTAGAGTATTGCACGGGCACTGCCCTTAATCTTTACCTTTTTGGTAACGAGTGGTCAAGTCTCTGTTGCATTATCCGTAAAGAAGATACTTACACTCCGATCTTAGAAAAACTTTTCACTTTTCCACCTACCGTAGTCTTTCTCTTTACCCTTTTGTCAACATTTTTGAACTCCTATCTTGCTGCATCGTCCTTGGGTGGGATTTCTTCTAAAACAATTTTGGATTGATTAGTTATCTTTGTGGGCTACAATGAGTGTGATAGATCACCTTCAAAGAATTCAGTCAGACAGTACTATTGCAAAATCAATGGAATAGCTTATCCCCACGCGTGAAAAAAGGTGGAAAAAGTGGTAAGATGGAATTTCGATTATGGTAGGAAGGAGATGGAGGAGTAAATAATGAGACAATGAAGGACGGAGAGGGAGCATGAGTATGCGGAAAAGGCAGAATAATACATATTGCTATATGTATATAAAATAGAAATCTAATTCTTCATTCCAAACGATTGGCCCAAGTTATTGCAACGCAACAAAGACAATCCCTTAGAAGCTCTTCAAAAATTGATAGGTAAGGCGATAATTTTGGAAAGAATAAAAGCTTAAAAAGTAATTTATAAATAAATGTATTCTACTACTTAATATCTTGATGTTTTAAGTTAGATATGAATTATTTTTTATAAATTAATATAATATCATAATTCAAATTCTTCCTTAATACCCTATAGATATAAATAAGTTCAAAATTCATGAAAATGAGACATTGCATAAGATGGTTAAGGTTGGATCATTGTGGTAAGGAGACGTCTTAAGTAGAGGATATGAGTTGTCCCATATTACTAAGGAATCTATTGAAAATCTAAGTTCAATCTTCTACTCTTTTACTTATAACAAAGATTTTCATGGGCAATGTTGTCTCATGCTTGTGATAAAATTGTGTGTTAAGTTGCACATGGAAAGCATAACAACTTAAAAATTAGTTTATAAAGAAATATATTCTTCTACTTAATATTTGAGGATTTTAAGTTACATATAAGCTCTTTTATGCAAAATTTAATAGAAAGTGAATTTTAACTTTGTTTAGTGTAACTTTCAAAATCTGAGGGGTTGCTTTCACTTGCCCACACAGGGCACATGGGACAGGACATTGGGATGAAAGAGACACTTCTCCCAACATTTCCAGATTCATTGGTTTGTTATGTTGAGTCACTTTCTTTGCGCACTAATATGCAGGCAACGATTGAGAATTCATGTCGTACTTAAGTTTGAGGAGCAAGAAGATTTACTTAGATTTTATTTTTGTCACGTAATGGATAATATTCCCAGTGACCTGAAACCGATCCTAGAGAGAGAAGACCTACGCTTGAATGATTGAATCGATTCACATGTCCGGCATGAATTGGCCTGTGGTGTTAGTCATGGGAGAAGCCTCGTGGAGCCAATGAAATCAGCTTGGCCACGGACCACCACGGTCTTCGCTTGAATAAATCATGTTGCTTTCAGTTTCTGAGTGATCATGGTTACGCAAATTACTATTATAGGGAAAATTATAGTTGGTAAATACTAGTAAGAAGGGGAGCATCTCCTAGAGTTGTTGCGTACCCATGAGACAGAAGACAAAGCTCAAAAACTGTATCAGATAAATGGAGGCTGTGGACCAAGAATTAATGGAGACTGTTATAACCCTAGTACTACTCTACTTTCTACATCAGAAGAAAGAAAATATGATCCCCAGCTACCCTGACTTCCATGCTTTAACTATAGTCCTGCTTGAGATTAATAAGATTGTGACCCAGCTTAACTAGTATCCTTCCATCAATCATGTGTTGAACGTGAGACTTACATAGATTAGGTTTTGGATACAGCACGGCCTTGTTTTGATTTGCTACGATTCGACAATGATGCGAGTGATAGCCAGTGAAAGCTATCGCTTTTTGATGTTGTAGTTGCATCAATCATGAATAGCAGAAGGCAATATTCGGAAGTGACACAAGATGATCATACTGTAGACGTTATGATGATAGAGATTTCAAAAGTAGATACAAGTCTTAGGGCTTGTAAATTATGAAAAATATAAGCATTTTCAGGTTTTTAAAAGTTTTTATCGGCCGTGGAAGTGCAAAAAGATCTGTTTTGTTGATGGTATATCCGAAAGGAAAGGTCTAAAAGAAATAAACCCAAAAACTTTCACATATGCAGGTGCTTACTCAGCAAAAGGGATGCTGCAGCTCCCTCCCATCGCCTTTCTCTTGATAAATAAAAAAAATACCAAAAAAATAACTTGTAAGGGGAAAATTTAAAAATGTCCTCATACACAGGAATATTAAATAATTCTCCACAAAGCACACATTTGCAATTCATTATATGTGTAAGCTTTCAAATCTTATGGGCTCAACAAGTTTTGAGTATTGATCATAAAGTCTTGCATATCTAATTCTTTCTATTATTGTTTTCCAAATACATTTTTCTTTCTCTTTAGATTTGCATCTTTGAAAAGAGTTTAGTTATGTTTAGTCCTAGCATTCATCTTCTGGTAATAAATGTTCTGTGTTGTGCCAAGCTCTGGAACGGCATGAATTAACCTAAAAGAAAATGTCATTTTCCACTTGAAAATTACTAATAAAATCTCATTGGAACTATCCTTATCTAGTTCATCTTTTGAAACCATATCACATTGCGGATATGATGAAATAGAATGAATTGAGATGGTAGTTTATAAATAAATAATTATCTTGAATATATTAACTATTTCTTTATTTTCCGATCACCTTGAAGGAATAAAAGAAACGTCTTGTTCTTTCTTCAACAATTTCCGATCTTTAGTAGACCTCTTAGTAAGATTCAAACCCAGATGAAGTTCTGATATAGTATTTCATTTTGCAGCTAAGCATAGCCGATGAAGAGTAAGGAAGTTCAGGAATATGCAATCTCCCGTCTGGAGAGACAAATTTAGAGTTTTGCTCTTATATTTGATTACCACAGACTATAAGCCAAATTAGCAGTGTTATTTCCAAATGATGAATGAGTAATAACCACGAAATTTGTAGGGATGTCAAAGGTTTTTGTTTCTATTTAGCTTGTTCTTGGTGAGGCAAAAAGCAAAGTCTACAGAGGCTTCCTTCGGAGCCAAAAAGGATAACTAAGTCAGTGTGAAAGTTAGATCAAATGGCCCGCAACAAGTTTCCGCGAAGGTGCATGGAGGTTTCCCGGCGACGAGAAGGAACATAGTCACCAGCAAACATGATTTTCATGTTTGGTAGGCGGACAGCGATCAATAGTACTAAATTTTTTATATGAGGACAAAACAAACATAATCTTTCTGCATCAGCTTTATAATAGTCGATTAGTACAAAAGAATTCAACTTTGTCTGGGAATGTTGTATGAGATATTGGAGCCAAAATCACCGGTTTACTCCAAATAAAAAACTTTTTTTTTAAGTGCTAAGATTCTGGCTTGCTACCGGTCGTTGTCATTATCTTCATTAATGCATTAATAAGCAACTGTTTTGGGCAAGTGCCTTTAAGGATTGTGCAACGACTGTTCTACCATCGGTCTTCATCACAAGTAATTGCGTCACAGGTGCAAGAGTTTCAGGGCCTGCACAGAAACTTTAGCTTCCGGCAGAAGAGTTTTAATCACCCAATAATAAAACTCATACTTATAGAACAAAGTACCTGGATGGATTGGAATCACCCTGGAAACTGGATGCATCCAAGTTGGGATGAAGTGCCCTTGTAGTAGATGACTGGCTCAAATCTTCTGGGGTTCAAAACATGGACAGCTTTAGCAGATAGCCTATGGCACGTTAGTCGTCTACTCAGCTATTTCTCAAATTTATAGAGACTCTTAGTGAAGTTGAATCAACCCACCAACCTATCAACCCATCGACCTGACTACACCCTATGGACCCAGCAAGAACTTGCACATGGTTGGGATCCAGTCCCACACCAAGCTTGTGCATTTCCATTGCAGTTATGTTCGTACAGTTTGTCAGCAGGAGTTATTACTTCGAATATCCACAAGAAGTTATCAAACAAAACCCAAAAAACCATATTAGTAAAGCATTATCCATTCGTAAAAGGACCATCTGATTTTTTAAAATGCTTTCTATTCTATACGCCAAATCGTCTTCGGAAATTGCGCATTACATCTCACTAAAAGTTTGATCATTAAAAGAGTCCATGCATCTGCAAAGCCATTTCTTTTTTCAGGTAGACCCCCACCTCCATGGATGGAAATGGGGCCCTTCCAAAATCATTACTACTCTCACAAAATAATTGCCTCACTGATCCCGATCCCGATCCCGATACCGATACCGATAATGTGGGTATGCGTGTGTATTAGATTTATGGGCCATCTCATTGATTTAGCCATTATGAGTTTTACTTAGTACAGTCTCCACATGGGAGACAGCTTGATGACGGCGTCACCACCCTTATTCCCCCTTCAACATTCCAAGAAAACCTGCTCTGCTTCATCATGGTCTATTCCTCAAGATTTTTTCATATTTCATTTGCTTTTCAGGTAAATCCCAGTAGCAGACAAAACTGAATTATGCAATACCGGAATTAAAGTAAAACCTGCACACACGAGCCTGTCACCATTCCTGCAACCAAACAGACACTACTGCGGGAAATCCCAGTGTGTGGCCAGATCTTTTCTTCCCAGATTTTTCTTCCCTTGCGATGAAAAACTACAACATAATATATATCTTGGGAATCTCTTTCAACAGAAAGTATATAGATGCTCCATTTGGTGTTACAAACAGCAGATCAGACCAAGCAGAGAAATTTAAAGGAAAAGTAAAAACGTAACCTAGAAAAAATATTAAAAGAAACAAAAAAAAAAAAAAAAGCAAGAAAGATCGTTCGCTATGTTCTTGCATATTCGTCTGCCATTTCTACAAAAGCCCCTGAATTCATGACAAAGGTTTATTAACCGCTTGGGAAAAAAAGTGAACTTGACGATCCTGATGAAACCGAGCCCTGAAAAGGTCGCTGTCTGAAGCAATCCAGTGACATTCTTGGTGGCGACACAGCCACGGTCACCGACGACGAGTAAGTACCTGATTCCGGTGGAGACCCTACAAAAGTATCCAAGAAAATCAAATCATCTCTTTTTCCGCAAGCTCCACTCAGGTGATAATTTTGGAGAATAACAACCACAGCAGAAGAAACAAATTCGTAACTTCATGTTGAAGAAAATTAAATTTATATCGCTTAACCTCCGCGATATATCTTTCGCAGTGCCACTTACTTTCAGAGGAGGAGTTGCGGGTGCTCTCAGGCTGAGATTTCAGGCTCTCTTGATTGGGTTGGTGGGTCTTTCGCCTGCGACGATTGTGGTCGGCCAGCCTCTTCCGGCAACTCCGTTTTCCATTATCAAACTCCGAAAGAAGGTGGAATCTGTGACAATTTCAAAAAGAAACCATCACTTAACTTATAATGCAGTCTTTCAGAACTCTAATCACAAAAGCAATCAGCCTTTACTGTTCTGTACTCTTCTAAGCAACCATAAGTAGCGAAACATGGAGTTGTACGTAAATGGAAAGCGTGGTAAAAAAAAAAAAAAAAAACCAAGCCATGTGGAGATTCAGGACGCAAACGCCCCCGGAGTCCCCACATGTACGACACCGCCAATCATTGTCCCAAGATCACATCTTCCGGGGGCAATTACGTCCTCTAGGGTTGGATGCACCGAACATCTTTGGGACTGCCCTGACAAATAAAATGATTGTTCATGTTGTATATGGCCCTCTCGTAGAAGGGCTTTCTGTCATTTCGCACCCAAATAAAGCTTTCTAAATTAAGGTTCTTTAATTGCCCAGCTTAACAAGCAAGGCAGAACGAACAAACTTTCCGGACGCAACTCCCCTCGGGATTACCGCACCAATCACTGGATCGGAGTACAATCCAGAGGGGTCTTATTGTCAATTGGGAGGAACACAGTCAGTCTACAGACAGGGGGAGAGTGAGGGTGGGGTGCATGGCATGGTGAAGGGAAGCAAGAGGGAAGGGCAAATCCGTGAATTTGAGACAACCTGCTGCACTGTTGGCAGAATCGTTGAGTCAAGCCGGCGGCGATGACGGTCGAGGCCTTGGAGTGGAACTCGCAGACCTTGTGACGGCGGTGGTAGTGCTTGGCATGGGTCAGGTCGGCGTTGCACCCCTCCGCCTGGCATCTGGGAGAGTTTGCCGAGCCTGGTTCGGCCGGCCTTGACCGCCGGTACAGCCGGTTCACGAACTCATCCTCGGCCGAAGAAAAGTACGTTCGACCTCCAAGGTTAAGCCCGATCCTGGACACAAAATCCACGGGCCGAGACACCGTCTCCTCGCTTTTAGGGACCACAAGGTACCCACCTCCGCTTGCCGCAGCGCCGGCGAGAGGATCGAGGGAGAGCAGTTGGGAGGGATGGTAAGGCGACGCGCTGGGTTGATGGTAGGCGCGTGGGTCAAAGAAGGGATGATGGAGCTGGGACTGGGCATGGGGATGTGTTTGCTGTGGTGTATGGAAGTGAGCGAAAGCGGTGGTCGCGGGTTGAGGATCGAAGCTGGGGTTGCTGAAGGGTTGGCTGTAGTGTTCGAAGATTTGGCGGGTCTGGTCCTGGTCGGGGTCCGGCGGAGGTTCTTCGCCAGAGAGCATCATTGTGCTAGGGTTTCCCCATTCGTAGTCCAGCATTTCGGCAACGCAGAGCCGTTCCTCTCGGCAAGTTACGACGGCGTCTCTGGAGGACAGACAGGAAACTTAACTCATCTTTTGGAAAAGATCGTTGGGCAGAAGAGAAAAGCAAGAAAGAGTTTGCTCTTCTTTTTAAACTCACCTAAAAGCGGAGTGTGGAACTCAGTGAAGCCCTTAACTTGCCACTTGAAGACAGTCCGATCCTTCCTGGAGCTACAATGGCGAGCACGCACGTCGAGGTGAAGTCTCTCCGGGAAAGCCAACACCAGCTCCTCGCTAAAAAGGGTTTCTGAAAGCAGACTTTTGGGCAATGTATTTTCTCTCTAGCTGCAGCGTAGGGAAGGCCTCAGTTATGAGGCGGCTTGTGCAGAAAAGAGTGGTGTGATTGGTAATATGTACTGTAAATCCTGTACAGAATGACCAATTAACCCCAGTGATAGTTACGCAATTTCGCGGAAAGCCACTGCACTGAAATTCAGTGGTGGCAGTAGTAAATAGTATTTCCTGCAGTGGGTCCTACTGCGTAGCTTCTTCCACAAGTCCAACTAGTTAGGAAGGAGACTAGTTTTGCCTGGAAGTCCAGAGCCACGTAAGTGGTGAGTGTGTGGGGTTCCTTGAGTGTATTTCCACGCTACTCGATGTTAATGTCTGGTCCCACTACCTGTTGTTGCGCGGAGGATCACCGGGTTTTTACGAGGCCCTTTTTCTCCGTGTAGTTTCGTGTTTTGTCGCGGGAGGAAAACAACCCTCAACCTCCACTTTGTCTTCAGTTTTTACTTTGAAAGGGACTGCATTTTCACATACTGCAAACTGTTTACTGTTTACTGTTCCTTTCTTTACTGACAATTGCACTGAAATCGGTCCTAGTTACAATCTTTTCTAGCTTGCTTTCTCGTTGAATTTGAGCCTTCTTTTCTAATCAACTTTGTGCATACATCTCTGGTACAAAACTCACTAAATTTAGTGTGCGTACACTTGATACTATTAGGCTTCTTAGATACCGTTCATGTTTACAAGTTTTGATTTGTCTCCCATAGGACAGAAAATTTCAAGATCTATATAGACAAATTCTTATACAAATTGAAATTAGATCTTCTAATTTAGATACTTCATCTCTACCCTCCCTTTATGTACTAGCTTGATGAGAATGCCACACGAGTTTTCTAGGATTCCTTTATGAAAAGCTCACAATTTAAAGTACTATATCTGAAACTAGAAGAAGAACTTAACCTGTATTTATGTAGTTATCTTATAAGCCTCACTCATCATAGGTCTAACAATGAAGCTGCAGCCTATACCAACCAATTTATATTCAACTCTTAAGAACCTATATACCTCACTTAATTAGACTAGTTCAGAATCTACTAATAAAAGCCTGCAAAAAATGGACTAACAACAAAACCGGTAGTCATTGAAGTTCAACTCCAAATAACTCTGAAATGTTGCATACGTACACACACGAAATGTCGTGGCCGACACTTGACGTCCTTTGTTCTCTCAATATAAGCCTTACCCAAATGAAGTTACCCTACATTTTGTTAATGAAGGTCTCGACCATTGATGTCTCTTTATGCATCAACCACCTGACACCTTCGTCTTCAAGAATTGCATAGGACATCTCCTCGAGAATTGGAACCAGTGATAGTAATCCCACTGCAGTGCTTTACTCCCACTTGTCCCCGTGAGTTTGATCTAGTACAATCACGCACCAGGAGTCTCAGTGGTTTTTCTCTTGACCTACAAACTTATAACATTTGCATCAAGTTTGGACTCTTTCAATAGTTCAACAGGCAACAATGAGGTCCGCTTTACTGAACTTGTCAGTTTTTATGAAATTTCGGGTCCCAAGCTTAATGCACAGTGCGTATGAGCTTAGTAGTGTCTGAGAAACTCTCTTGTAGGTATCGCTGAAAATAAGCACAAGTTCAGATAATTCGGAACTCCTAGGGAGAATAATTTCCTGTTTGGCCTGATTTGAAATAAAAGTTGAAAAAAAAAAATGTGCGAACAAACAAACCTATACGACTATCCTGTTCTTCTCACTATTATGTCGCCGGAGGTACATGTGCAGTGTATAGAGGAAAGATGAACGTGCCTGTTTTTACCCTTGTGGGCTCAGTTCCCATTTAAGCAAGCCGTAGTATCTCAACCTCACCAGGAAAAGGGGAGAAAGAAAAGACTGAAAAGCAAAAATCGAAAAGGAATAGAGACAGAAGGTTAAGGAGGAGTAGCTTCAGCAGCGAGTGACAACTCCAGAGAGGCAACGTTGCCATCAGAAACAGCGAAAGCCTCATGCAAAGACTAGGTAAAACAGCAAGCAAGAGGAGGGGATGGATCAATTGCAGCGGAAGAGTCACAAGTTAGAATACACGGATCAAACTTTTTCGGCAGCAAAGACGTCGTTTCAACGCTTCAACTTTTGACTGACGTTGGCGTCAAACTGAGGATGAGAACGCGTGGGATGGCACAGTTGACTGCACGGTTGAATACCGAGTTTCACGAAAGGAAGATTTAAAAAAGAGAGGAAGAAACTACAAGGGGATGCCTTATTTAATATTTGTTGAAAATAATATATATTTCATATTGTTTTGGTATTGTCTTTAAAATAAAGGATATGCTTTCATCTTTAAAAATTAAATTTTAAGAAAAAATAAAATTTTAGTATAATATTAAAATCTAAATTCAAATGTAGCACTTTTAACCAAAACTTTTGTAAAAAGTACTAAAGTGTGAGACCAAAGGATATATTGAAAATAGATTATATCCCACATCAATTAAATCTTATTTTGATATACTTTTTAAAACAAATAAGATGTCCCCTTCTTTACAAACTTGCTTTAAAAAGGAAATAAGTTTCTTAATAATATTAGATATATTTCATTTTTTTGTTTGTGATTTTTTTGTATTTGTGAGGATAGGAAAGACAAACTAGCTATACTCATAATATTACAAAAGCTTCAAATTGACCTATTTTGAGGACTAGTGTTCCACACCAAAAGTTAGGATTATTAAGTCATGTTTAAAGTATAAGTATTTCTTCCGAGTTTGTGAATTGGTTTTTTAAATCAAATCTTTAACTTTATTTACAAGATATCAAAGTTTAGAGTAAGACTTATTTGAAACCTTATCATCTTATAGATTCTTGTACTATATAAAAAGGTAAGACTTCTGAATTATACTTAAAATATAAATTTGTCTTTTAATTCATAGTTGATCTTTAGGTTAAACTTTATAATTTGTTTAACCACCGAAGAAGTAGGCATCCAATTTCAAATGTATCTAACTTCGTTCTGTGGTCGACTTGCACATGCTTTTTTCCTTTATTTTGGCCGAGGGTACAAGTACCAGAACGGTACGGGGTCGCAGGTTTTTATGCTTCTGCGAATCTTGTGTCTGTCTCGGTTTGCCCGACTATAAAAAGGTCGATTATCGAAATTGTAACAGATGAAAATCATGGCAAGTACAACTTTCTGACTAATGTAGAGCTTTTGCTTTCCTTCCTTTAGGCTAACGAAGGCTTTGGTGGGTGTAGTACAACCAAGGCTTTGCCGCTCCTATTAGAAACAATGCCCTTTCCAAAATAAGGGAGAAGTATCAATTATTTGATTTATAGTGCCTGCTGTCCCAGATCATCAGAAACTTGTCATTCTACAAGAATGTATACCGTCGATCTACCAAACAATGAATCGATAGAAATCAGTAGTTCCATAGAACCGAGGTTAGATATACCAGTTATCCCGGTTCTGATTTCAATGCTTTTCTTGCTGTCCGGGAAGCAGAACAAAGGACCCATTTGACGAGGGAAAAAGACGCTGTTCATTTTTTGCCACCCCAAGCCAAGAAGTTGGTACTTTACTTAGGCTTCGAGGATTCATTCGCCTTAGGCTCACGTCTCAATCTGTACAGAAAATGATATGCAGATCATCATGCATTCTGCATTGGTTTGAAAAAAGTGATGCCGGAAGCGCCGGGACCATGTCCTGCCGGAAACTGGGTCTACAGAACTCATCCTCGGCCAAAAAGGCTACACCAATTATTTGTTTCATCCGACCTTGGACCCAGATTCCTTTCTTATTCATGGCTTCCCATCATCCACACATTTACCCTTCCCCTTTTTTTTTTTTTTTTTTGGGTCTCCCCGGTTTCTTGAGAACTACCGTTGCAACGTCTGGCAGATCACTTTGAAAATGAAGCGGATAACGATAGTAGCGGGGTGAAAAAGAAAAGAAAAGAAAATATGGGCAATTGTGAAAATCAAGTAAAAGAGGAGGGCATGTAAAATGGGACCATCAAGGGACAGAAGAAGTGATGGATCATAACTACAACGTACGACTTGTCTTCTGCCATTGCAAGTCCTACCCCACCCGCGGAGCCACGCTACTCGCAAGAAGAATTTATAAATATTAAAAAAATATTCAATCTCTCGGACAAAAACAGGATATAGACTGTAGCAAAAAAAAAAAAAAAAGGCACTCAATTAAAAATAAATTTTTTGAATAAAAACTAATTAGGTTTATACAATTTTAGATATTTACTGAGAGGATCCACGCACATGTGGATAAGCATAGCACAGACGTGTGAGTTTCTGCAGGCGAGTACGTCGTTTTCGTTACTTAGGTGGTGTTGTGTGGAATGTGATGGCAGAGACTCTAAGTCCGTCTGTTCTGTGTCTAGTCTGGTGGGATTGGAGAGAAAGGTTGACCTTTTGTACGGAAGGTCCAGTCCTTGGTCAGAGAGTTTAATGTTAATCCAAAAATTATGTCTCTGATTGAGACTGAGCCGACTCAAGATAAAATAAAATAAAATAAAATAAAAGGAACTTTCCACGTCCTTCGAACTTGGGAAGGAAATGGTATCTAAGTTTGCAGATTCCATCATTGAGGTTCATCCCAAAGTTTTGCTTATTTGAGGTTCAGAATTGGGTCGAAGGTAAAATTTTGGAAATTAGGATGTGGTCCTTTCTTTGGAGACATGGTGCGTAGGATTGAGCTGAAATCACGGCGAGATGTATATTTGGGTACATTCGTGTTAGCTTTCCTATGGTTGCTCGACACTATCTTTACGTCCAAAGAGGTCTTAGAGCAGATACCCAGGAGAACTTTTGAGCTTTTTCCATGGTTGTTGAACTTTCGAGCTTTTTCCAAGTGAAGCTCAAAAGCCCTTGAGCTTGGCAGGAGTCGAAGAACTCACAAACATAGATGCTGAGTGTTCGTACTGCTGCTCTCTTATTTTCTTGCCATGTTCTCCAACTATTGAAAAAAAAAAAAAAAACTTCACAATGGTTAAAGTAACTCAGAGAAAGCATTTTACTTTCTAGTCATGTAAAATTTGCGTTTCTAACAAAATCACTCAAAGAGTAACTGTTTCAAAAAAATTACGATTTTTGTTTAAAAATAATAATGTTTGTATGTTTAGTGGTTATTATGAACAAGAGATCAAGTAATCTTGTAGAAATTATTGTATGAAGTTATTGCATCGATTAGTTTCAAGTAGCTAGATCATTGTGTGGTGAGGGTCTTAAACTTTGAAACGAAGGGTAAAGGCAGCTATTAATGGGATAATTTGTAGTCAGAGAGACTCCAGGAAGGACTTCCGATGCCAGACTGTTGGAGAATAATAGCACGTCCTTGGGAGTCCTTGTTTGTCATTTTAAGCTTCTGAAAACATAATTTGGCAGACAGGTAAAGAGCAATTTGGCAATACCCTTCCTGCAACGGATCAAAATCTTACAGACGAAAAGACAAAAGCTCCATTATTTGCGGAAACAGCAAACTGGATGGTAGGAGGAGACTTTTCCTCCCTCCCTCCCTTTGGGCCTCAAAACACATGGCTCAACCTGTAAAAGAATCTCAGCCTTCAAAGTTGATATTTCCTCTTATCCTTATCTACCGCAAAAATCATAAACAGTCCATGTTACGTTGATAAACTTTGTACCAAGGGTACCAAATGTAGTAACCGGAATTGTATATGTTGTGGTGTGTGGTTTATATCCCACATTATTAAGACATAAGTTTGTGAAATTATTTATAAGATGATGAGAATCATCAATTCTAGAGTCAACTTTTGAGTTGAATAACGGGCATCTTAAGATGATATCAAAGTTAAGACCCATATGGATAATACTAAATCCTAAATCCTAAATCCACCAAAGGCATTGTGGTGGTTTGATAATTATCTATATGGATGAAAAGATATGTTATGGTACGTGGTATCTATCTCATATTATTAAAATATAAGTCTATGGAGATATTACTAATTCTAAAATCAAATTTTAAATTAGATAATAAGCCTCCTAAGAGTATATATGGAGATTTGATCCACAGAAAAGTTTCTTCTTTTAAGAAGCAGCAGCTTCTTTAGACTTTCTGCTGTACTGGCACCAGAAGGGATTGTAAAGCAATATTTAACCTACCACGGACCACAGAGTGTTTCCTCGTGTGTCCCTGTTTTCTTTTCTTTCCTTTTTATTTTTTTTTTCCTTTTAGGTAAATATCAATAAAGGAAACAAGGCGCGCCCGCGGTATTTGACAGTGAAGGACATAGTATTGTAAAGCCTTGTCTTAACATTTGAAGCTGTGTTTTTGCGAGGCTTTTGTCGGCTAACTTGTACAATACAATCTACTTTCAGAACGCATGTGAAGTCTCCATCCTTATGCATGCGTCTGACGAAGTAATTTATGTTTGTTTGTCGTATCCTAACGAGGTTTTGGACCACATCGGAATTGAACCACCTCGACCGAAAAGTCGACCGGCCTCTAGCTTAAGATCAGTCCCCCTTTCGGTTACCATCCCACTGCTTGTCGGAGTTGCAGCATCAAGAGAGGGTCTGTCTTCCCAGTTGGTACCAGTTTGTTTGTCTTCCTTTCCCAATCCATTTGTGTTTCGTAAAACCCTCTTGCGACTTTGATAATCTTTCTCATTCCGTCCTTTCCTGGGCTTTCTATCAGAGTACACAAAAGCATGCATGAAGTAAATTCTACATCTTTTACCCCACAAAAGATGTAATTTCTTCCGGTAAAAATTGTCTCCCTGGTTATTGGTTGTGCTTCATTGAATCTCTATCTCTCTCTCTCTCTCTCTCTCTCTCTCCACCTTCCCCGTTGACGGTATGGTGGGACAAAACACACATATGGAGTAAGCATATAGTTTCCAAATTGTGATTTGGCAAGCGCCACTAAACCTCTTACGGTTTGGAGTGAAATGAAAGTCACAAAGGCAAGCATATCCCTGTAGACATGGAATTCAACAGTTTGATTGAGATGAACCTTGAAGCTTTATAGAAGATGGAACAGAATAGCTCCGCTTCTGGGTATTGAAACATAAAAAGCTATGTTTTCCATCTCATTTGAGGCCTAAATTAAGAAATGTTTGACATCTATCAAAGGAGACAAAAATTTGACAATTTCGTTTTTACTCTAGACCACAAGGAGATTTAGTGGTGATTTCTAAAAGACAAAGGAGTAGTTTGTAAGTAACATAGCAATTGTCATAAAAAGATAAGAAGTCACTACCTTGTCCTTGTCACATGTGAAAATACTGGTTTGCATTTGGTTATTAATGTTGCTAATTGGTGCAAATTTGCTAGATTAGTTGGGCAGCTAATCTAGAAACAAAGTGCTTAGGAGGAACCACTTGGCCAAAATCTTTACAATTTGGGAAAGGAAAGAAAAGAAACTTTTTGTCGATTCAAGTTCTGGAAAGGAAACTCAAAGTGATTCTTTGCTCCTCAATCTGTGTAACAATAAAGAATGCTATAGCACCCATAATTGTTCTCTTTTAGCACTCCAAAGAAAGTTTCAAACTTCTTCTATGTATGTGCACGCCACTTACTCTACCAATTTATTCAAAAGCTTCCTTGCTTTAGCCACAATCTTAACTGGAAAACCTCTGTGCAAAACGCTTTCTGAAATAGAAGGGCATCGAAGTACATAAATTACACTACATGGAGCATAAACTCCTAACCATTTTTAGAACTTCGAAGTCGTAGAAGATGAAGCATTTTAGTTCTTTGACATAATGAAGTTTCACTTATTTGCAATGATAAAAGCCATCGTGCCAAATGCGCGTAGACTTAGAACTAGCCACCAGGACATGCATATAACTTCTTCTTCTTGCTAGTTCCAACGCACATTAATTGTTAGTAGTAATAGGAAGTATCATTGAAAGAGGGTACAACGAAAAGGAAGTAAGAAAGGAAGTTTCCCGTCAGACTAGCCAGCTATGTCGAATCCTTTGCCTTAAAGGGACCACAAAGAGTAAGAAACATCAAGGATAACAGATGTAGACTTTTTGTACAGTCTAAGGAAACTACCACCCTTTCTATGAAAAGTCAAAAATAAATGGTCCCTAATCCTTACACCAAACTTTTGCAACACTTCCCTTGAGTAGGGAGTTGGAAACCATGCTGTACTAAGCGAAAGAAACATGTCAAAATATTATGCGTGGTCCTCGAATCACCCATCCACCAAAGGGAGGAAAGGGGCCCGAAATTTCTTGGGTGCTAAAAAAAAGGTGTCGAAATCTCTGAGTCCAAAGCCTAGCGCTTACCCACTCTAGAGGCTAACCTCCAAATACTTCCAAAAGAAAACCAAAGATAAAAATAAAAACATGTGATGGGTTTCGAGCTGTCAAATAATATACTTCAAAATTTTAATATTATTGTTTCTGCTGATTTGATTCTATTATCCACGTTTTGGGTTTTTCACATTCTTTTGGCTTCTTTTTTTCTTTCGAGCTATAAGATCCTTGGTTTTTGTTATTGAAGCAAAATTCTCTCATTTTGCAAAGAAAGTCACATTATAAACGGTAAAAAGATATTTTTTACCCTAGGGGTTATGAATAGATTGTTTTACACAGAGGCAATTGTTGCTATATTTACCATTTCGTTTCAGCTGTTACAGGGTAGTGTATATTTGGCCAAACCTATCGTTTTTTCGCCAGAAATATCATTGGCACTACTCGGTAATAGGAAGATTTTTTCCTTACGAATTGCTTGGCTTTTATATGGAACACAGATATTTACAAATGATCTTCTGTCTCTGAAACATCGATCGGACAATTTTCGTTAGACATTCGTAAGTTTTTTGTGCTCCTGTCTCTGAGTAAAACTTAACCAAGTGTACTTCTCTGCAATTTTATTTAGTTCCTGCGGTGATATTATTTCAGTACCTTAACTCACAAGAGAAAAATTTTGACTCACCAGTACTACAAACATCAAAGTTAATCAGAAGAGACTAACTTGGCCAAGTGTAAACATCGGAACAGGGTTGCATGTATTACCCCATGGAACAGTTACCAAGGCATCGTGGTGACTGCACGAGAAAAATGTACTCGTCTGTGATGCTGAGCTGGATAATCGGCTTACCATGTGAAAATTTCATGTACTCTCCTTAATCAATCAATGTACATACTTTTCCCCCTCTCTGCACTCTGGAACAAGGCTGGACATGGTTTCAAGTTTCCGTCATGCAAATGAAAAACACGTGTTGCTGATATGCCGATGACTGAAAACCATTTTGTTATCCAAGGAAAAATAAAAAGAAAAAAGTAGGACCTGAAAAACATGTATAACTAGGAAGATTAAGGTGGATCAAACATATTACAATCTCTAGCTCTGGCTCATAACTGGTTTTCGTTCGGAGTAAAATGCTGCAATAAAAAATCCCCTGAGCCAAAAATACTTGGGGAAGATGTTGCAACATAGTCCATACATAATTCTGCCCCAGTTAAGTGTGAATGCTAAAGTAGTGAGCCAAAAAGATAAGAGACAAAAGTTTCATCAGGTATAGTTACAGCCATGAGATAGGCTACAACTTTCCTAAATCACGGCTTACTGTGGTTTGTCTGACAGGGTTACGAGAGATTTGAGTACCCCTGGGCTGATCCTGTCAGTAAGGGCACCCTTTTCTGAAATCAAAAGAGACTTCTCCTTCACATAGCTCTGTAGTTGTTTCACGTCAAAGTCAAGTCGTGTTTGATCTGCATACAAGGATGAAACCAGACAACCCACTATGACTGATGAAAAACGAATTCGATACTAATATAGAGAAGTAATGTTTCACTCGACAATTAGTGGCGATCAAGCTCAAAACTGAATCCGCAGCATCCAAATTCCAAGGAAATTTTTGTTTGTTGTGTATGCATTCAGTAGGCACATTGGTGGCGACTAGAAGGTCATGCAATGCCCAAGCAGTTAAATAGACCATTAGATAGAACTAGTATGAAGAAATCTGCTTGTAAGATTTCAAATGAAGAACAAGAAGATAACTTCTTTCGACAACTCTCAAAGTAGATGTCTCATCCCTTTTAATAGTCCAGCGCCCTGAATGATTTATCCTCAGCAAACCGGAAAGATTTTTAATCTACAGTGTCTAATTAAATGTAACTAAATATAATGGAAGAAGCCTTCCCCGTCCGACTTCCCAACTTTGCGACGGTACCTATAAAACAAGCTCTTCAGGCCAAACTCTTTTCCTACAACAAAATATGTGAGTACCATTACCCGGGCACTAACATTTCCTGGGTAAGCAGGGTTACCCATCTGATGCTTCCTATAGATATCAAATGTTTAAAAGGGCATTACATTGTAAAAAGTTGATACACCTGTAATACTTCTACACCCTTATTCACACAGCTTGAAGCTTAATTAAAGAACCTCTCTTCAAAGAACAGTTGTTAAGGTAGCAAAGGGTCTTATAGATAAATAATACCCCCTATCTTGCTCTAAATGTGGAAATTAGATACTAGCTGCCATTACCAACACCAAAATGACCAAAAAGATTCGTATCTCTTCTTTTTGTTTTTATTTTCGATGGGGATTCACAAACTATGCTTTTCCTACTGTGTAGCCAATATGCTTGTATGGAGTATAGAGGCTTATCCATTTAATCTCACTCAAAAGGAGAAAGGTCGGAATAGTAGGATTAGCAGTTACGTTAGATACCCTGGACTTTGAAGTTTATAAGTCTTTGAGGTTTGCCTCAAGATCCTTTCCTAAGTTACGAAATTGACATGATGAATCAAACGAACAAGATCAGAATCCAAAATGTTTACTAGTGGACAGAGAAGCTAAAATTTGACTAAATCTCACTTAGGTATTCCGCATGCTGTATTCTGATTCTTGCTCATTTCAGTGAAGGATATCCCTTCAGCAAACACTAATCATAAGGCACATAACTACAGATTTTGATCCAGAGCTTTCGGCTACAAACAGCAGAAAAAGGAAAAAGGAAAAAAAAAAGTAAAAAAAGGAACCAGTATTCCCTCAAATGTTAAACAATGAAAAACATTCCTCCAATTATGTTTCCAAATAATGTTATATAGCTGTCACAACTTTCTCTTAAGGCAAATTTATTATGCCTATTGGAAAATGCTTCCTCTTGGAGGATAACAGTATCTATCACTCTGGAAACTTTCTTATTTTCTGGGCCCACATAGACTGATGTTTTGAGGATAAACTGATAGGGATACTTCTCAAATGTACATAGTATAAAAATATATTACATCATCGTTCCTACTTGATGGATTTGTTCTTTCCTATTCGTTTATTTTTCTGTTGAGAAATAGAATCACCTTACAAAATGTTAAGCTAGCTGGCTTCTAATGGTTAGGACTTCAACTTTGATACTTAACGCTTATGGGGTCGGAAATAAATGTCAACTTCTTTCCCTTTTGGTTTATTTCATGAATTCCATCCTCCATCTGGACCTAAAATTATATTGGTCATCCTAAAACTAGAGATTATTTACATCAGTTGGGAGAGATTTTAGTAAAATACATTTCCGTGATTATTTGGTGACCCTTACTCTCAAGGATAACACATCGAAAACCTCATTAAAAAGGCTTTCCCCCCTTAAATCCATTTCCGTGATTTTTCATTTCTGAAGATAAATTTTGTTCAGAACTGCCAGGTAAGACCATTCAGACCTGGACAATTTACAGAAGAGTTTATTTTAAGTTTGGTTCTGGTGTACATTTAAAGCTCAAAAACTGGAGATTGCGTGAGCTCAACATCAACAAAATATTAAACCCCGCATTTTCAGCTAAAAGATAATAGAAGTGGGGAGTGCAATGTCAAACATCATACTTTATGATCGATGGAAATGCGTGAGAATAAAAAAACGAGCCATTTAAACGAAATAAGCAAAGAAGAGGGTACCAAACTTCCTAGGAAACTACAAATTTTGAGATTTTTACAATGTAATACTAATTTAAACACCCAACAGAATTAGATAGAAAAGATTGGAGAAAAACCTGTCTCCAAGATGGTATGGGCAGCATGAAATGGAACCCTTGCAAACACATCAGTCCCAGGGAACATCATCCATGTGCGCTCATCAGAGTCGTGGTTGCCACATGTGGCACATACCTCCTTCACCAAGGGGCGATGTCCAGACCCCCCAAGGTCCTTCATAATTGATTCAAACGGAGATGGCACACTAGTCTTTGTTGTGCGAGCCCTCTTCCTCAGAGCAGTAAGTGCTTCCCTGTTCCCATTTCTCACTCTATCATTCTCAACCAACTACATTTTCATCATTGACATCAGTAACCATCCATGTGCTTAAAAAGAAACCTTTTGTATGCATGTATTTTGTGTGTGTGGGAGTGGATATGTATATACAGATATTTAGGTCAAGCTCAGGCCTACACACTGAATAAATTTCAATTCAGATCAGCATTTTGCTACTCTATCGTCCTATTACATCTTTCCATAACTTATAATGCATGCTAAACTATAAGCCAAACCCAATGTCATTTACTTCCTACTCTAGAACTCAGTTGTGACAGATTTTCCAGATATATTCTTTCAAAAATACATTTACTAAATGAGACAGTTGTCAATCTCCAATTATCTTGATATTTGGTTATTGTGATTGTGATATCAAGATCATGTAACCCAAATAACGGGTAAAGCATAAATTTCACCAATGAATCTATCTTGTCAAAGTACATGTCCATACGTGTATATAGAGAATCTTCATTCAGTAAGCCAACCAAGCAAACAACTGGATCAGAAAATTTCGTTCCTCAAGTGGCATAAAACAAAAAAACTCCTACGGCACGTTTGGTATTTTCAGTTATCTCTTTTCCTTCTACCCTAATACTTCATCTACCTCGGGTGTGAGTGGCAAGAATCCTGTTAATCATCAGCATTCTACTGCAAGCTTTGGTTCTAAAACTTACATACATGCATTAAAGAGCCAATACAAATGGATATCAAAACCCATATTTCAAATTTTTTAATCTTTTCCCACTCTCGCTTCGCAGCCAAATCAAAAAGCTCAAGATAGAAAATTTGCGGGTATCGGAAAGTTTACCTGATGCCGGGCTAATAGAAGATGCTCAGCTTCTGTTTCGAGCTCAATTAGGCTCTCCTGGTATTGCTTCATGGTCTCGTCCATCCCCGATAAACAGAACAGAAAAAGATGATTACTCTTTTTATGGAATAAGCCAAACAGAACTTCAATCCTACAAACGTAACCAAACCAATCGAATCCTTAAACCATCCAACAGAAACCAGCACCAAATCGAACGAAAACACAAGCAGATTCCACGAAACACTAGACTCAACCGAAACCCACAAATCCAATCCAAACGCACGATAAATCAAAGAAGGCACAGATAACCCGTTTCTATAGAGAGAAACGAGACCTCGGCAGAAGATAACGGTTTCTGTGGAGGGAAACCGGACGTCAAAACAAGCTTCTCCAAGCTTTCCACGCTGCTCGGAACGGGTAATTTTTCAGAACGGCAGAACAGATCGCTCGATAAGTTCTGTTGGAGCTTGAGTAAAAGGTCGCCGTCGTTGGGTTCTGGGGGCCAGATTTCTTTGTTCCTAAGGCGATCTTTGCACGACGGCCTGTAAGGCTTTCTGGATCTGTATCTGGACTGGGCCACACAAGGACTGGGCAGCACGTACAGGTGATCCGGGCTTCAAGCAGATTCAGGCCTCTTAAGAGTTGGAAAAAAATAAAAATACCCATGAGAGAAACTTGGTCCAAAATAAGAAAGTACATGAGGCCATAAAATAATTTAACAAATATTTTCATGAGGCCATGAGAAATTAGTCTAACAAATATTATCATTAGGCCCAAATAAAATTAAACCAATAAATGTTCTTAGGAGTTGTAAAAATATTGATCTAATAAAGTTAATTAGAAGCCATAAGAATATTAATCCAATAAATTTAATTAACCCATATATATTAAAATTCATAATCCTAGTCAATATCTGAGTGTATAAGTTTAGATGAGTACAAAATGAAAAATAGGTAAACTTTTATTTTCCACAAAGACTATGCTGTTGAGCTAGTAATGTTGGTTTTCATTTGAAATGATTAGCACCTATATTTTAAATTTATGTTTTAAGAGATTGTGTTACGTACCACTCCATATCTCTTCAATAGTGTGATTTTAAGGCTTACCAATATTATTAATATACAGTTGACTAGGATTTTATCCTTGTTTAATTAATTAATTAAACACATCATCAAAATTATTATTTTTGAACTTTATGGGTGCTCATCTAACCTTAGAGATTTAATTTCAAAGACATCTAAAGGAAAGATTAGAAACATATCTAACATTTTTAATGTTTTGTAAGTATATAAATATCAGGCTTTTGTTGCTTTTTTTTGTTCTCTCTCTCTCTCTCTCTCTCTCTCTCTCTCTCATGATTTACGAACGATTTTATCCTCTGAATTACCCAGGTAACTCTATTCGATGTTAAATACTAGTCTTGTATAAGATCTATCAAAGAAAACCTAGAAACGGTTGATGAGAAAATGAGAGAAAACAGAGGATTAAGCCATCTCCACTTTTGGCCTCAAGCCTAAAAAGATAAACAGGAATGACTGTTCTTGTATTGCCATTCCAGAGCTTAGAAGTGACAGAATACATGCCACACACAAGTTTTACATAAAAGAGTAGGGATGGGAATTGAAAACTCCTTATTTTACATGGAATTATTAGGTCTGGTCGATTGTTCTCATAGAGAAGATGGGTTCATCATCGGTCAAGGCATGAATGAGCCAACGACTTCTCCTCAGTGAGTTCTGCGGCTGTTGCATCCATCTTCGCTCTCGAGAATTCGTCGATCTTGAGCCCTGCCATTGCGTAAACAAGTTCAGATACTGCGTTTGGTGACGTTTTCTTTTGAAATCAATGAGTTTGCATTTCATGTTAATAGTCATAATCTTCCAAATTAATTATAGCACCCTACTGAGATCCAGCAGAATCTGACCAAAAAATGTTATCAACAGCACTGTAAAGACACAGAACTTACCCTGCACGATTGACCATTCTCCTTTTTCACATGTAACGGGAAAAGAGTAGATAAGGCCAGGTTGGATCCCATAAGACCCATCAGAATACACTCCCATGGAGACCCATGTTCCCTAAATGAAGAAGCCAAGGGGAGAAAAAGAAGGAAATATTACCAAAACTATTGAAAAATACAGAAGCAATGAAACCTGCATGATAGAAGGAAGAAAAATGAACCTTGGGAGTCCCAAGAACCCAGTCACGTATATGATCACAAGCAGCACTTGCAGCAGACAACGCACTTGATAGTTTCCGAGCTGTAATAATGGCGGCACCACGCTGCTGCACAGTGGTGATGAACTCGGTATTTAACCTGTGAAGAAGAGAAAAGTTTGAGAGTTGGTAGCGAGACAAAGTAAATAGTTGATAATCATTACTTATCTTGACAGGGGAGGGTCTCCTATATATATATACAAGAGCCCTTCCGAGTCGATGATGTTTGGCATCTAATTCAGCAACAAACTATCTCCAAGTAGTTCAAACATATCAAACTAGGAAACATGTTGGGGATTTTTAGCTACCAGTCATCATCAGCAACTAGTTCTCTGACAGGTTTCTCTCGACCACCGGTGGTCACAGTTGCATGGTTGACGTCTGGATATTGAGTAGAAGAGTGATTGCCCCAAATGATTACGTTCTTGACATGACTGACTTGGACATTAAGCCTCTCAGAGATTTGGCCTAATGCCCTGTTATGATCAAGTCGAGTAAGACAAGTAATGTTTTTCTCTGGTATCGAAGGAGCAAATTCTTTCAAAATGAGTGCATTGGTGTTTGCAGGGTTGGCAACAACAAGCACCTGCATAATAAAAGCAATTCAATTGCGTCAATTTAGATACCAATATCTGTTCTAATATTTGACTGCAAACCAAACCCTTTAAAAATTCACTTCCCCAGCTCAAAAAATGTGAACGAAAAAGAAAAAAAAAAAAAAAACAAGGACATAGGAGACTTTAAAGGATTAACAGGAGCATACATAAGTATCATGAATGGACATGTTCCTAAATACCTTCGTATGAAAAGTAATTTAATACCCTAGATGTTGTGGAATTTGAAGGCACCATATATTGTGTACTTAGTCTTGTGAGATATCAAGTAGATATAAGGGATTGAAGAGCAGCTCCAGTGGTACCTAGTTCTTCTGAGATGTTACACATATATGACTAGCGTGTCAACCGATTATGAGATCTAAAACCTTATCTATAAACTTAAGTTCTCAAAGAAAAATATTAACTTAGGAGCTTAGACATTGTGAAATCCTTTCATAACCTTGCCAGCAGAAGAAGATTTGCTGCCTCTATTATTTGAATTAATCAAGCATCCGTCGACTGATGCATGTGAAACATCTTTCTTGATCTTGAGTTGTATGCCGACAAGATTTAGAGATAAGGTTATTTCATGCTAAATTGTGCCTCTTACCTTGCAGTCGACAGCAGCATGCTTCTCTAAGGCTGAAGCTTGAGCCTTGTAAATCGACACATTTTTAGACATTACATCCTTCCTCTCCATACCTTCCTTCCGAGGGAATCCACCAACCATGATGGCAATATCGACATCTTTACAAGCTTTAACAACATCTGTGGTAGCAACCACACCTGTTGAAACACATTAATGATAAGAGTTAAGAAACCTTGTGGAAAGCAATAATTCTATGTTTGTAAATTTGCATTCAAGTTAGGACGCATGCCTTTCAGGAGAGGGAAGGCAGCATCGATCAGTTCCATTTTCACCCCGCTCAAGGCTTCAGCTGCGGGTTCAATATCAAGCAAGTGCAGAATAACGTGCTGATCAGGACCTAACATGACACCCCTTGCAATCATAGGAACAATAGCATAGCCGATTTGCCCTGTTGACCAAAATCATGAACTTTGAGCTACGCGTTACTGAACAATTTCCATGTCTAGAATAATTGGAATCACCAACTTTTCTAATCAGAAATCTAAACTCCTAATAGTTGTGATGACTATCACAATTCATCTAACATATTCAACAAAAAGGGCATTCAAAATCATCTTAAACAAAAAGACAGAGCCAGTAGCAGTGTCAGGAACCATATCCTAGCAAAGAAATGCAGAAAGTTGTGGATCAAATACAAACATGATCCAAAATGAATTTGAGCACAAAATTAAAAAAGTAGAATTCCATACTTATGCAGTTGGGACGATGAACAAGGCAGAAAACTTGCATAATTACCCTACCTTCTTAACGGATTAACCCATCAATAATTCATGGCAATTAGACTACTAGTTCCACGAACGAGAAACCAATAAGTATACTGGTATGAGTTACAGATGCCAAAAAAGGGAACTGAAAGACTAGATATCCACAATCGTACATCCAAATTTGAATTAAGCATTTTTTCTCATATTAGCAGAACTGAAGTTTGATTTTTGAAAAACATTCATGTTATAATTTTATTGATGGAAATTTAGGCGAACAGCTCAAAATTTCAACTGAAATTATGAAATAAAAACCGAGATATCGAGATTCAGATAACGATTATATGCGATTCTAACTTCAAATGAGTCCCTAGTACTTCCAGAAAAAGTGAAACAAAAGAAGAGAAAAAAATACGTTAATGGATAACGAATTGTGCATGCCTGCAGCTCCAGTGACCAGTACTCTTATTGGATCCTTCTCTATGTCTAGGAAGCTCCACATGTGTCTAATAAGCTTCCAAAAGAAACCAATGGTAAACAACACTAGAAGACTCTTCTGAAGGAACGGAACATAGTCCATTTCCTCAAGATCAGACAGACCCATGGCAGTTCCTGGTAGATTTCTACGGAAAATAATCCTATCTTGCAACATTTGTATGATAGAATCTCATGATATACTACCAACGAAACAAGGAATGCGAAGGGGCACCTGCACAACAAGGTATGCAGATACTAGAACAAAGTCCACACGAGATGCAGAAGTATATTAAATGTCCCCGATCCAAAGAAACGAACCTATCCTTCTTTTCGCTTTTGACAGAACTAAAGGAACAACCAAGACAATAATATATTTGGAGGCTTATGAAAATCCCACTTCTAACCACCTCAATCTACGGCTGAAGCGCTAGACTTACTTGAGCAGAGGTTAATCTTGCTTTCTGCATTATATGCTCATTATAAGGAATAAGATCTAAGATTGAAAATCATTGATGCTTTCCCGGGTTTTCTTAACGACCAAAAGGGCCGAAAAAATTCAAAACAAAGTCATGGAATGAGAAAAGAATGGCACCTGCCGCGCCAGTGACTAGAACCGTAACTGGGTTTCCTGCCATTGCTGCAAAGAGTGGTTCTGTAGAAAGGGACTGGGTCTTCCTGATAAAGAGATACAGAGAATGTGATAATGATCATGAGTTGTTGAAACATGGTGACCTATATAAAGCGGGCGATGATGGGGATGAGGAAGAACGAGCAAAGAGTAACGATTATCGAGAATAAGAGATAAGAGTGATGATTATGATGCTGACGATACTGCAACCTTTGCAGTTGCAAGAATGTGTCACCATGCAGTAGAACCGGCTGTTTCTACTTTGATTTCACATATTCTCCCTGATTATAAACACGTCTGTACTCTTCCAGAGGCTGGAATGTAAACAAAAGGAGAGATTGTTGGTCTTCGGGATTGGCATAATCTTTCTTGTTACTTTCTGTCATGTTGTCCTTCCCAAAGTTAACGAATGACGTTGCTATTTTCTGCCACAACAATTGGCTTGACGAACCAACAACCAAATAGATTCTCCTCAAACTTATTATTAGTAGACGAGATTTTACGAAAATAATTCTTTATATTCTATAGGATATAACAATTATTTCTTTTTTCGATGTTAATTTTATACAACAAATATGGCGTGATTAATATTCAAAATTTAAAAATATAAAAAGAAATGAAATAATTAAAAAAGAAATAGATTATTTTTTTGTGAGAACCAGGAGTATTACTTAATAATAGAATCTTTTTTTTTTTCAAAACCTACTTTTTGTTTAATATAATCCTAGTAATTTGATTTATATGCATATTCGATAGTAGATGAAAGATTCAAAGGATTTTTATCGAATGACTATTTCATCTATTGTATTTTTCTATAAATATGGACAAAGGGGCTTATGGAAAAAGGGTGGTTCAATTGGATTTTGTCCATAATACGGATGTAGACTAACTAAATCAATGGCTAGTCTTGGACCTATTGAAAATACTAGTGTAAGTAAAAACTTGATTACAAATGATATAGATAAAAACACTTTTAGTTAGAACGATAGTGATAATTCTAGTTACAGTAATGTCGATCATTTAGTCGGTGTGAGATACATTCAGAATCTCATATCTCAAGATACATTTTTAGTTAGGGATAATAATAGGGATACTTATTTTATATTTTGATATTGAAAACCAAATTTTTGAGATTGACAATGATCATTATTTTCTAAGTGAACTAAAAAACTCTTTTTATAATTATCAAAATTTTAGTTATTTGAATAGTGTATCTAATAGTGACGATCCCCACTATGATCATTACATATATGATACTAAATATAGTTATGGTTGGAAAAACCACATTAATAGTTGTATTGACAATTAATTTCGTTCTCAAATTTGTATGGATAGTTACATTTTAAGTCGTATTAACAATTATAGTGATAGTTACATTTTTCGTGAAAGCCTAATTTCTAATGAAAATGGAAATAGTAATGAAAATTAGAGTTCAAGTATAAAATTAAGCTCAGATGCTAATGATTTAACTATAAGAAAAATGGAAAATTCTAATAATTTACATGTAACTCCAAAATACAGGCATTTGTGGGTTCAAAGTGAAAATTGTTATGGATTAAATTATAAAAAAAGTTGAAATCAAAAATGAATATTTACGAACATTGTAGACATCATTTGAAAATGAGTAGTTCAAATAGGATTGAACTTTCGATTGATCCAGGTACTAATTGGTGGGGTACTAGGCAATCCGAAATTTTCTTGAATGATATTCAAGAACAAATTCATAGAATTAAAGGAACTCTTCCTCATGGAAGAAATGATAAAGTAATACCCTGAAACACATCTAGAAAAGCTTTGTATCACAATCCACAAAGAAACAATCCAGTTGATCAAGATACACAATTCGGATTGTATCCATATGATTTTCAACTTCTCAACAAATATAATCTATTTTGTTATTCTAAGTGGTTATTCTATTCTAGGTAAGGAAGAACTTGTTATTCTTAACTCTTGGGTTCAAGATTTCCTATGTAACTTAAGCAATACAATAAAAGCTTTTTCAATTCTTTTATTAACTGATTTATGTATAGGATTCCATTCACCCCATGGTTGGGAACTAATGATTGACGCTATTTACAAGGATTTTGGATTTGCTCATAATGATCAAATTCTATCCGGTCATTCTAGATACAATTTTTAAATATTGGATCTTCCGTTATTTAAATAGTCTATCTCCCTCCCTTGTTGTTATTTATCATTCAATGAATGAATGAATGAAAAATGGTCATTGATCAAATTATAATTGTTGTTATTTTCTACATAAGCAAAACATTCAAAATTGTAACCAAAATTATACGTAAAGAAAAAAGAGGAAATATGAGATAACCATAATGGATGCCTCGGATGGACGTCAAGTGGTTGATATTATCCCCGGGACCAGAACTTCTTGTTTCAGAGGGCGAATCTATCAAACTTGATCAACCATTAACGAATAATCCCAATATGGGTGGATTTGATCAGGGGATGTGGAAATTGTGCTATGGGTGGATTTGGTCAAGGGATGTGGAAATTGTGCTTCAAGTTCCATTACCGTCCAAGGCCTTTTGTTCTTTTTGGCATCTGTTATTTTGGCAAAAATATTTTTGGTTCCTAAAAAGAAACAGTTTGAGAAGGTTTAATTGTCCGAAATGAATTTCTAGACCCCGGATTTATCAACATAAACCAATCACAAGAATACCAGTACCTATTATTCAAAGAGGAATCCTTCCAGTATCGGCCATTTGTCCCGCTCCCTCCACATTTCATCGAGTGGTTATGCTATAGACATAAACAGTCATAGATAATTATTAGATGATATCCTAGTATTTTATTGTTTATGGGATAAGAGAATATCTAGTATTTTATTGTTTATTATTCTCTTTTCTTCTTTTAATTAAAGAAATAATTGAAAAATAAAACAACAAGTACAAAAATGAGTAATAAACCAAGAATAGACTGGTACGATTCAATTTAACATTTTGTTCGTTTGGATTTGATTGTGTCATAGATTTATAATTCTAATTAGATTTATTGTTATATGAACTGCATTGTTGATATTGACCCCAAAAAGGAAACAGTACAACTAGTCCGTGAACAACTAACCATGGCACTGAAAAAATTGGATAGGTTCTATCTACGGTCATTAGGGCCTCCTAAAAAGATTTACTAAATTCATCAATTTGTTATCAGAACGGCCGGTTATTAATGGAATTCCTTGCCGACTATCTACAAAATACTCGTTTGGACAAGGGCTTCCAAGTAACTGTCAATACAACTATTAATGTGGTTTTTCCAACTACAACTATATTTAGTATCATATACGTGACGATCATAGTGGGGATCATAGCTATTACATACACTATTCAAATAACTTAAATTTTGATCATTATAAATGTGTTTTTATCTATATCATTTGTAATCAAGTCTTATAATTATGATTTGTAATGATAATTTTATAATTTATAACGTTAATTTTAATTTTAATATATATTCAATAAACCTAATTCAAATTCTAAATAACGTTTGTACTTCCTCAACTCTCTCTATCTTCTTTTTAAAGTTAATCCCTTAGGATTCTTATTGAAGGCTAATTTTCTAGTGTAAAGTTGGTAGTGGGTGGACCCTAGCGTGGCCTACATAATTTATTTATTTATTTATTTAGCTATGGTTAAATCCCTAAACAAATTGATTGGATTACAACAAATATACACATAGGGGGGAACATGTTGCTTTATCAAGGTATTTTTTATGCATTTTCATATGGATTTAGCTTTTAAAAATGCCTACTTATGATGCCTAAATACGTCTCTTAAGCATAACAGAAATTCTATCAGAATAATTGATTTATCTTGACTTATTTTATGGAGTCAATTGTTTCCAAAAATCAACACTTCAATAGATCACACTTGTAAATTGTTCTTGGTTATCATTTCTTAATTTATGAACATTTATCAATTATGTTTTTTCTATTTAAATTATTTAAAAAATGGTTCGAAAAATATATCATACTATTTTCAAGTAAAATAAATAATATTAAGGAAAAAAAAAAAACAAAAACAATCTTCTTTAACAAAGGACTCGTTTTTCATGCCCTCTCTTTCAAATTCATTTTGTTCCTTCTTCCCGTTAACTCTGTTAGCAGCGGTGGGGGAGCGGGCTTGACCTTGGAGAGTGAGAAGAAGATGATGCAGGGGTTTAAGGTGGCCTTATTGCAGAGGCGTAGCCTTCGCAGTCCTCGCTTCCTCAACTGCAGAACCCTCTCCTCTCTGACGGGCACTGCTCCTACCGAGGACCTTGACAACCAAGTCAGTTTCTTTACCAACCTTTTGTCTTTTTCCTTTGTTCAAGCCAATTATAACTCTCGCTGCCTTTATTTATCTCTCTTTGCAGGTGCTAGTTGAGGCTAAAGCTTGGTCCAGGACAGCGATTTTGAACAGGCCCTCGGTGCTCAATGCTCTTAGTACAGCAATGGTGTGTGCTATTTTATTTTATTTTTTTGGCCATCTTATATTTATATATTACTTGGAAATCCGCTTCTTTGATTTCACGCTTTCTTCCACCCTATCTGTTCTTGGCTATTGGGTTTGGACTCGATGTCGAAACCTTGGAACCCCGTTGTTAGCTTATATCCAGTTGGCTAAATTGAAAGAATTATTACCTGGGTATTTGTTGTTCTAATACCCATTGGTTAACAACCAACGCGTGTATCTGGTTTTAATCTTGAACATCTGGGCCATTCTTTTGATGATGTTTGCTTTACAAATATTACGTATGGCCATATATCTTCTAATTTATTGTATCATGTCTTATTATTTTGTATGCTGACCAACTCAAAAGTATGTCCCCTAACAACATATCTCTGGTTTCTAGGGGGCTAGATTGCAAACCCTGTACACATGTTGGGAAAATGATCCCGATATCGGTTTTGTGGCAATGAAGGTAAAACTAACCTTCCCGTTATCGGTTACTGGACTCCTATATTTGTGGTATTTCAAGTGCAGTTGGAAATGTTAATTTTTACTTTTTTTTTTACTGAAGGAATATTGAAGCATTATTTTTTATTTTGCATTTTGTGAAGGGCAGCGGCAAGGCATTTTGTGCTGGTGGAGATATTGTGACTCTTTATCATTTGATAAATGCAGGTAATAGGGTTGTCTCTTTTTAGTCTCTGAAATCGATCAGGAAAAATCATATACACTGCTAGTAGTTTTCTTTTTTCATGGGCAAATTTTTGTTCTTGATTGTGAACAATATGGAGAATGATAGCCTTAAATAAGAGAGGTGGGATAGGGTTGTGGGATAGTGTTGTCTCAGGTAAGCGAATAAATAGCATTAATGAAATATTCAATACCTAGATAAAAATGCTGAATTGGAGGAAGGTTGGTATAAGCAAGAATTGGAGAGGATACTAATACAGGGAGTGTTGGCAAATTGACAAGTAAGTATAGATCCCTGCCCCTGCGTCAATGCCCCTTGCGCTGGGGGGGTGTTGGGGTTGTTGTGGAAGTGTGATGTTTAAGAACAGAGAGACAGAGAATACTGCATTGACAAGGAAAAAGAGGTCCTTCAATGAACTTTACTGAAATTACATGGATATGACAAAAGCATTAGAAAATTAAACACAAAGGGCTGTGTTGATGGCTTTCAACTTTGGGGTTCCTTAAAATAGGCTTCATTTCTTTTCTTTGAGTTGGAGATGAAAAACAAAATGACTAAGATTCTTTGGTTTAAATCTGAATTATGTACTTCCTCCATAACAACGATACTTTCCTTTGTCAGTCCTCTTTGCAGTTTCTGAATCTTGTTAATTTCGTAATTAACAATTCTTTAAGTTGGTCAAATTTGTCATGAAGCTTATGCTAGTTTGTAGAAAATCTTTTAACCTTTGGTTTACTCTATGTAGGGAGGATGGAAGATCGTAAGGAATTTTTTAGGACTCTATATACTTTCATATACTTTCTAGGAACGTATTTGAAGCCACATGTAAGTGTTCTTTTTCCTTTCATTTCAGTTTGTCGTGTGCTTATTGCCATCAATATGTGGTCATATTTTCTGATTTCTCCACACTGTATCGCTTTTTGTCTGCTTCTTGAAGGTTACCCTTTTTATGCTTACCACTGCAGTGTGGTGCCATTCCTCTTGTTGTTGTTGTTGAACTCTTGCCGTAGTTGAACTTATTTCCTCCCTGACTGAAATTGCTTGTAATTTGTAAGGAAGTCAGTGAGTCCTATTCCCAAATTGATTCTCTGTTAAAATGTTCCATATCTGTTGTCTATCTTTCTAGGTGCTGGTGACATTTATTAGTTCTAGTTTCTTTTGTTGGAATAGGACTTGAAATTTTTTCCAAATGTTCTAACCACACTTTGACAGTGATTATTATATTCATGGGAAGTGCAGTAATAAACTTTATGCAGGTGGCTCTTTTAAATGGCGTTACCATGGGTGGAGGGGCTGGAGTTTCAATCCCTGGGATGCTTAGGGTTGCAACTGATAAAACTGTATGTAACAAGATTGGTCATACTTCTCGTCTTTTTCCCCTTATCTAGTTGTTGATTTTGATGATTGTTTCAATTTTTTGTGCTCACTGATATTTCTCTTATGCAAGAAAAGTTTTACTATTTGTGCTCCATCGTCAAACAAATTACTCATTATTGTCAGTAGTTGTTGTTGTTACAAGCCAGTCGTTTCTGGACCATGGACTTGCCTTTATTAGCAGATTTGTTTGTTGACTACAACGATGAATTGCTTGATATTTCCTCTTTTTGTGGATAATGAAATAGTATGACTTCGGCTATCATGACCATACATACACGGGAGTGAGAACTATGTGTTTGGTTCTTTTTGGCGGTTATGTGCTTGTTAGAAGTGTAAAGTATTGGTTTCAAATTCGTCGTTTGATTTTTATGTTCAAGATTCAAAATTAATTTATTCTTGCAAATCACAGGTTTTCGCCACCCCTGAAACTCTAATTGGTTTCCATCCTGATGCTGCTGCATCATTTTACCTCTCGCATCTGCCTGGTCACCTGGGTATGCTAGCATTACAGACGCTTTTTTTTTTAGGTGCTATCAACTTATAGTTCATCGTGGATATTTTCAAGATAATATGTTTGATCTAGGGTTATTAACGGAGTTTTGTATACCACCGTTTCTTGTCCTTGCATAAGTCTATGATCACAGTAGTATGATAATTCATCGTTGATTTGGTTTAACATTCTGCCCTTTGTGAATTTACCTCAATCTTTTGTGATTTCCATGTAAAGTTCATTTGAAGAAATTTAAGGAATAGATGAACCTAAAATTTAAATTATTATATTTAGTTCCAGAAGCATGGAAGTGAACTTTGATGTAGTACCTCTGCAAAAAAAAAATCATTTGAAGTTGACTTCTTGGTTCTTAAAGCACACAGCGAAATTGGCATAGCAATTTTTTTTTTTTTATAAATATTTTAAAGTGTGTTGCATTCGTAACTTTTGTAAATAATGATGCTACCATTTTAAGGTTCTTCTGTAACAAGCTATAGCAAAGTTTCTTCATGGATACTTGTAATTGGTCTAAACCGTTACTTTTTGTTTTGAGGCACCATGATGTCTGGGTGACTTTAATTAACATTGTTTCTTGTTGACAATGTCATAAGGAATTCATAAGCTAAGGTGTTATCATTGATGAAGAATGTTTTCTTTCAAAGTCAATGCTTATAGTGTACATTTATTGCAGGAGAGTACCTAGGTCTAACAGGAGAAAAACTCAATGGAGCAGAAATGATTGCTTGTGGACTTGCTACTCATTATGCCAATCTTACAGTTAAGTTTGTTGGATTATTATCTGTAGTGTCTAGTAATGTATGCTACTTACATAACATTAGTTAGTTTGTAGTTCTTTCATATTGTTGCAGAAGCTTCCGTTAATTGAAGAACAGCTTGGAAAATTGGTTACTGATGATCCTTCTGTCATTGAGACTTCTTTGCAAAAATATTGCGATCTTGTCTATCCAGATAAGGGTAGTGTAGTCAACAGGTACGTTTCAGGAAACCACTTTCTAGAGATATAGTTATTTTAGAGAACAAAATGTTTACCTCTCATAAACAATGCCATCTCAAAGTCGACAGGTTAGTTTTATGGTGTTTGAGGTTGTGACACTAATACTCACTACTCATCCATTTGGACGATTGTTTGATTTGATGATCTTTTGATTCGATTTTGTGTAGAATTGAAACACTTGATAAATGGTTCAGCCATGAGACAGTTGAAGAAATTATCGATGCTTTGGTAAGCATATCTTGATTTTCAATATATCTTCTTCGTTCAGAACTGTTGACCCATTACAATATTCTAATAGATTTTCATCGTCATATGTGCAAAGGTCAGGATGTCCATCTTGTCTGACTTCATAACTAACAGTCTCCAGTAAGTTTTTATGTTATGCTTAGAAAGAAAATAATACAAAATCATAGGCATGAGAACTTCAAAGCTAGAGAAAAGGGAAAATGAGAGAGAAGTTGGATAAAGCATTCATTGAAGTAGAACATGTCTTTAATAGAAAAGGGAAAACTGTTCTGCCATTTTGTAGCTCAGATGTACTAAAGCATTGTACAGAGATGGTTTGCTTCCTTTTACCTTTTGGCCCATGTCCATGCATGGTGGATGTTGGGTCTGTTGAGCTCTAACATGAAGGTTGGGCCATGCGAGTTGTGTTTGCTGAATACAAGCATTATGATCTATAATAACTTTGAATAGCATGTGCAAGTATTTCTCTGATTCTGGCACCCTGTAATTTTCGATGAGAATTGTGATTGTGTTAGGTTTTATGTAGCAAATGAATGGGCCTCTCACAGATTGTCCCTTAAAATAAATATTCTCTCAGGAGACTGAGGCAAGTGCAACAAATGATGCATGGTGCACTTCCACCCTAAGAAGGCTCAAGGAAGCCTCACCATTAAGCTTGAAGGTTTCTTTGAAATCTGTGAGTCTTTACACTCATGAGTTAGCCCCTTTTATACTATTACCTTTTTTCTTTCTAAGAAAAATGGTAGTATGATTTGATCCACCTTACTGACTCAGATACGAGATGGAAGATTTCAGACCCTGGATCAGTGCTTGATCCGTGAGTATCGAATGTCCCTACAAGGAACATCTAATGTGATCTCCAGAGACTTTTGTGAGGTATTTAGCTTCTTGATTATCTTCTTAGGAGAAATAAACTTTTATACCCCTGCTTCATTTTGTTTTGTATATGTTCTCTAGGGGGTTCGGGCACGGTTGGTAGACAAGGACTTGGCACCAAAGGTACCTGCTAATTGTATCATCTTTATTTTATTTTATTTTTTTTCAGAAAGTAACCATGGACGAGTGGACTTCTCCGGTCAAATTTTCAGATTCCTTAGTGGCGTTATTATTACCTTATTATTATGTTCAAATAGCTGCTCTTTGGTTACTTTTTTTAAGTTGTAAAATTATCATATTTCTTAAATAACATGCAGTGGGATCCTCCAAGCTTGGAAAAAGTGTCTGAAGACATGGTGGAGCAATACTTTGCCCCGCTTAGCGAATCTGAGCCTGACCTGGACCTGCCCACGAAGCTTCGAGAAGCATTCCCATAGTCCATCTAGTTTTGACAAGTTGCACTTTGCTTGTATGTTCACAAAACTTCATAAAGCATTCATAAGTCGATTCGCTCATCGCGTCTACCGGGAGAAGAGTCCGTGAGGAGCACTTGAGTACTACTTCCGAGTTGATCTTTCATCAAATAGAGAATAACTCCATTGTGGCTGTTAAGCTGTAACCATTATGAATATGATGATTTTCATCAAATTTTTGTTGCTTGATGGACAAGCTATAGTTACTTGGGAGCTAAAATCTGCTCTCAGCAGTCAACTGCTAATAACCCACTCAATTCAAGCCTTCCAGACTTCAACCAAATAAAATGGAAGTAATTAAAACTGATTTAGAGATCAAGAAGTCAAACATTCTCAACAGACAATTCGTTTGGCTAGAACTTTGTAGTTTTATACGTCAAAAAAGCCAAGAGTAGGGGACCCAAAATTTATTTCTGCTTTTCAAAATTCATCTGATCACCACGTGATCAAACTTATCGCCTAAATAATTATCAGAACAAAGCTTGTATATTTGAAAGGGAAAAAAAAAATACTATAAACAAGATAATTTTATCCTATCAATAAATATGGGGAGAAATGCTTCGGCTTGAAACTCCCAATTTATTCAGTTCCCTTTGCGCCCTTGTGTGCATTTATTAATTGCAACTGCACGTCATGAGAAACTGCTGAATGTTCTTTGTATTCCATTGTAAATTCGCCCTTTCCCTGCACAGATAGAGGTATCAACAAATCATATTTGACACTTAAACTGGACTAGTTGCCACAATCTTTCATTTACAGCATGATTTCTGTGTTTTACCTGTGTCATTGACCGAATGGCGGTTGAATACCCAAACATATTGTTCAAAGGAACCTGGAAAAATATTAGAATGATTCTCAGAAACTTATTACTATTTAAAACCGCCAAACATATCAATGCTTGCAACATCAGTCATTTTTATTTTTTGGTCTAGGGATGGCACAAAGTAAAAAACATTGGCATGGCAGCATTGTGATTTGGACTTCTTTTCTCCATGCATAACAATTCTAATGTTTTGAGTTAAAAAATGCCATGTACGTCAAATGTTAATAATATACAAAGTCAACAACAGAGTGGCAAAGAATCCTTGATTTGTAATCAAGTAAAATTGCTTCAAACATAAATATGGATGTTACTTTGCAAATAATTAGGAAGAGAAGATATTGGAATTAGATACATAAGAATTTGGAAAAAAATTAATGAATCCCTATTTGTCCTACATGCATCTTATAAGAAAAAGGTAATGTAGGGAAAGAAGCTGGGAATCTATTGTGAGCAAAACCAATGCTGATATCTGAAAGATAACTACAAATTGACCAGAATGCAGGATTGCAATTGTATGCAGCATCCATAAATGCTGCTGATCAAGGACAGATGTGATGCTCAAGACCAGAAAAGAGAAGTACAGTTTGACTTAATGGTCTAAGGATCAATCATAAAAACTATTACCTCTATTCATTAAAGAAGAATAATCTGGTATTCCAATATTTAGTAGGTCACGATTAAAAAAAAATAAAAAATCCAGGCATTGAAGACATGCAGTAACAGGAAATAGTTGCACCAGCAACTTTTTCTCTTTTAGGAAGTATAGCAGGAATGCACGAGATATGCATACATTCAATATATGAGAAGAAAGCTCTTACATTGACAGTGATAATGGAGTCGTCTCCATCCTGGTCATTTCCAACGATGAGACCTTTTCTCCTATCAAATTATAAAACGCACAGATTTTGACCATTACAGAAGCCAAGAAGGGAACTTTATAACATTCTGGTAAAACTTAAAAAAACTCACTTGTTAATATCACCAACAACAGTGCCCTGAAATTCTGTTGGAACTTTCAACTCCACCAACATTATAGGCTCCAATATTACCGGTTTAGCAGCTGGATAGCACTGTTTAAAAATATTGGATATAAAAACCGTGTTAAGGGAAGCCCAGCAGTTATAAATAAGATTTGACAAATCACAAAAAGATGGTAAGTTCATTTTACAAAGGAATTACACCCTGCCATAGAATACAAGAATGACCTGTCTGAATGCATATATTGAAGCTAACTTGAACGCAAGTTCACTGGAATCAACTGCATGCGAAGCACCATCTGTCAAAACACAACGAAGATTTTCGACTGGATGTCCAATTAATGCACCGCTGTACATGCAAGAGCAAGCAGGTGCATTACAAGAAGGGCTAAAGTAACAGCACACTTTAAAAAAAAAAAAAATCATACAAAATTCTAGTGAATGTAATGGTACTCACGAGTTTGCAGCTTCCTTAAAACCTTTCTCGATTGCTGGGATAAAGTTTGACGGTATAGCTTGCCCAACAATCATGTTGTCAAATTCAAACTTAGTTGACGACCCTGGAGGAAGTGGCTCAATGTATCTGGCCAACAAATTAAAAGAAGAAGAACAACAAAATATATATAAGTAAACAAAAAGGAAAACTAAACAATTTTGCTGCAGCCTACATTAGAACCAGACACTCTTGCCAAATTGTAAATATGCGAAGGGCCAAAGGCATAGCCCAGAAAGTCAGCAAGTTTGCCAGGCATTAGGATTCGTACACCTAGTAGCCACCCAACCTATGCCATACCTAACTTTGAAATAGGGCTTGGAATTGAGATTTTGACCAAATTAGACTTTGATACAAAAAGCCATCATTGTAACAAAGCAATGAAGGTTCTATGAGCATAAAACTAATTTCGAAGAAGGCCTCTACCAATAGGAGATATATGCATGAGGTGAACTAAAAAGGATACAGACGTGTAGTCAATTAGACAACAATCCCATAATAATAAGCAAAGTTGAATTTACACTCAAATTTGAATCACAGGGAGAAACTTTGAAACAAAAATACTCAGACAGGGCTAGAGAGAGGACGCAGTGAGAAAGAGCTTCAGAAAAGAATCCACTTCAAATAACAATATTTTTGGGTATTCACGTAAGTTTACATTATAGTAATGCCCCATGACAAGATAATCCTCTTTGTCCCAAGACCTTGGGGATAAAGCTCATGTAATCAACCAAATCATGATTGCAAAAAAAAAAAAAAAAAAAAAAAAAAAAAAAAGAAAGAAAAAAGGAAAACAATAAATGCGTTATACAAATGCCAATGAAAAGAAATGAAACACACCAAGTCTTTTTTTAAGTATAAGTATAAAACCACAATATATATCCTTACCCACAAACCCGTCCATATTGGCCTTGTCCACCAGTTTGCTTCTTATGTAAATAATCAAATTCTGCACGTTGGGTAATAGTTTCTCTGAAATTTACACGAGGCTTACCAACACTTGCATCAACCTAGTGAAGGAAAGGTCAAAGAAGAAGAATAAAGCAATGATACAGGACTTCAGACTTCCTATATGAAACAAAAAATGAAGAATAAAAAGTTCCTCTTTTACATAAACAAAGAAAGAATGGGTGTGCACCTTATACTCTCTCCTAATGCGCTCAACATATATGTCCAAATGCAACTCTCCCATCCCGGAGATGATTGTCTGCTCAGCAACAAAATAAAGGCATGATATGATTGCTTTGTAAAGTCTAATTATAAGGGATCAAACATGAGAAAATATGTTTAGAAGTCAGACCTGGCCACTCTCAGGATCCAACCCAACCCGGAAAGTAGGATCTTCTTTTTGGAAACGATTCAAAGCCTTTGAAAACTATAAAAGAGAAAACAAGAAACCGTCATTTTACAAGGAATACTAACAAACACACATATAGACGTGCATTTGTACAGGGCCCTTAATAAAAAAAATACTCACTTGTCCTCCTGCATCTTTTGAAACTGGTTGAACAGCTAAAGACATCACTGGTTCAGGAACATTCATAGAGGTCATTGTGTATTTAACTGACCCATCAGTAAATGTATCCCCTGATGACATAAGATAGCGTAAAATAAAAAAATTAGGAAAAGATCACCATAATCATCAGGTTTCAAAGCTTCAAGCCAACAATAAGCACTCATGTTATGAAACGTTCTCCAAATACCATTATTTGGAAATCAGTTCCTCATTGTTAGAGGAAGGAGCTGTAACAATTAATATCAATTTTGCCATTTCCTCTGTCCTTTAGAAACTTCAATTTGCGTTTACAAACTTCAACCAGCACTAGTTACCCACTTTTATCAACATGCTATCCAGACAAGAACGGAAAACAGACAGAACTATAAAACACCATGCACAAATATGCAAAGTGATGGGCAGCACCTGATGCACAATCCACACCAAATACAGCAACTATTTGCCCAGCATGTGCCTCTTGAATATCCTGTAAGTAAAAGGAAAAAAGAAAAAAAGAAAAAAACACAGACAAGGAAGGAGAGTAAATTAATGGGAGTTACAAATTATATCATTTGAAACCTCTCAGTCTATTAATCTAAAATGAAATTCTTTTACTCCGGAAGATAAAGCCCAACCCTTCACTCAGACCTTCACCCCAGAACCATGGCCCATGGACTAACAGAAGACATCAAATAGATGCTTGCTTTCTGAAATTTCATTTCAGATGTAGAAAGCCAAATCCTACCACTAACATTACCTATTGTGATGAATAGTAAATCAAAAACTAACCTCCATCTCATCAGAATGCATTCGAACCAAGCGGGGAACCTGCAACAAGAAGATAATACAACCTTATCAAGTTAATTGAATTTTCAAAGTCTTGCCTATAGCATAAGAAAATAGACTTGCCAGAAAGTTGAGTAATAAATTCAAACTATGTTCCAAAAGTTAAAGGATAAAGTATCTAGATTATATCATCAACAAAAGCAAAAGTCCACACAGATGAAATATCTTATCATATTGAACCATTATTATGTGCGTTCCAATCATGTACAAATAGAAATAGCTGGTTACCTGGCCTTTCATAATTAACCGATCAAAACATGTGCAAATGGGTTACTTCTCGAGAAGTCACACGGGAAAATGTTTTAGTTTCATAAATTACCACATCAAAGTGAAACTTTTAGAGTAGTCAAGAATTTCGCCTTCCCTAAATTATGTATATATAATTCACATATAGAAAATAAAAAAAGAATAGAAAGATGCAAGATTCTATATCTTTTGAGAATCTCTATCCGTGGGTCGGATTATAACAAATTTTTCAGGAATTCATAATAAATTCTTTCTTTATTTTATTCAAGTTTATTAAATTTTTATCCGAAAATAAGATAAATTCTAGAAAGATTTGAGGTCAATGATCAGTTGTGCAACAATGTAACATGTATATTAAAAAGAGACAAGAAAACTGAGATGGAAAGCCTACCATATTAAGCAACTAAACAAATTCCAGTTTTCTTAGAATTGCTATAGATGATTCAATCAAGAAGATCGTTATATCAGTGATAAATACATCTTGGAAAATGATAAGTTTCAGAAAAACAAGGCTTTCTTGCAGCATCTATTATCTTTTCAAATCACAATGGAACACGTCAAATGGAATAGTTAATAAAATGAATTGGAACAGAAGATTTCAAGTATAACTTAAACTGGAAACAACCAAGCTAATAAATCATGTTCTTGGACTAACCTTAACCTTCTTTCCTGTGTTTATGTTATGGATAAAATCACCCTTCCGAACAACACCCTCGTAGATTCTTTGTTGTGGAAAAAAAATGTTAGCGTAACTTTTGACATGGATAAATGCTACCATATGCAGAAAAAGAATGCAATAAAAATAAAGCATTGGGCTAGCATCGAATAAAGATACCATCTGAGAGACATACCTTAAAAATGTCAACTGACCAAAGCGTCCTTCCTCCAATTTAAAAGCTAATGCAACAAGAGGTCCATCAGGAGTTCCAGACAATGTAACCTGTACACCAATAAAATTTATCAATTTCCCAATCAGTTTATACAGCCAACCAACAAGAAAAATAAATTATGAACCAGATACCTTCTCTTCATTATTACTCTGATCAAGAGCATAGTTACTAACTTCAACTGGACAAGGCAAATAACTAAGCACACCATCCAGAAGTGGTTGTACCCCCTGTGGTCCAGAAAGAGAAAAAGATGAAAACTGTAAGTTTGACCAGCCACATAACTAAGTACACCATCCAAATATGATCAGCATCTGATAGATGCACAAACATGCCGTACAAATAATCTTTACTCTTCCATGCAGGACTCCATGTACCATAGTGGTGCATATAGCATTCACCATTTTCCTAGGATGATAATCACAATAAAACAAAGCACTACACCATTATGAAAATTAATAAGCATATTTCAAGCAAACTCCAAAAAGAAAGGAAAAAAAGAAGAATATGACTCTAGTTTATACTTCCACAGTGGCAACAACAAACTCAATCACCATCCATGAAGACCCAACATAGGCTGCATGTACAACCATATTTGTCAGGTAATAATGTAATCTACCCAAATGACATTACTTCAAATACAAACCGAAATTCGAAGAAAATAACAAAAAGAGTATGAGCAGATTAACTTCACCCGCAATCAATGTGAATCTACCAAAGTAACAGTACAAAATATAACAATCCTTGATCACCAGTGGCATTTTTAATTACCTTGACGTCATGAATATCATCAAATTGCATTACCAAAGTATATGAGTATATTCCCATGTTACCTTGTTTTTAAATGCACTACCCATAAATACAGGTATAAATTTCTGTGCCACAGTTGCTCTGCGAACCGCTTCCTACAGATATGGTGAAAATTTATTCCAGAATAATCAGTGACAAAAGGAGGGTAGCAATAATAGCAATGCAATTGCAATAGAGAAAGAAGAATGCCAAAATTTGGACAGTACGTCCAAGTGCCAGATATGATATTAACTTTCTTTTCTTGAGACAAAACAAGAAATCACCAAGTTAACATCAGTACTTAATAAGCAGTTCCCCCTCCTCACAGAGGCAATAGGCCCATAGTATGACAGTCTTAGTCAGCAATAAACTTATTAACAATAAGGAATCCCGAATGAAATGCTCTACATTTTAAAAAAGCAAATAGGATCAGGAAAAGTTGCTTCCCTTAAAATGATTTTCAGTATTGACAACTTAGAACTATTCAGATGTAGCACCCACAGAAAGCAAATCCAAATGAAGGCAGGTTTGTATGGATTCCAGAACCTTCCATGAGTTTCTAGGTTCAAAATTAGAGGTTCAAACCTATAATGTTTGCAACTGCTACAAAATGATGTTTGAAAATTGAGCAAAGCCTGGATGATACTAAGAGTTTCCAAATATCTTAGCCTTACTTTATTGGAGTTCAAGTTAGTCCTCGCTTGCATTTAATTCCATTTTTGTTGTTTATCAGTCAAAATAGGAATCCTCCTCCTAGTCTGTTATGTGATCAATTAGTAAACTAAATTCAAAGATTTTGTGCATTAAAGCAAGATGGTTCTCCATCTTATTAAAAAAAAAATCATTTTTCTTCTTTATTTACAACCACCAAAATCAGATCACTTTTCCTATACCCCTTTTAAACATTAAAACATTAAAATTTCCAAATCCACAGATCAAAGAGTCATCCCTCTTAACATCCTTAGCAGCAAAACCTCTTATTGTTGCCATACAATTCTTGCAAGTCACTTTTCTAACTTCCGGCTTCTTTCACCCATTAACATTCTTTTAATTTTTTGAGCCATCATTCAATCAGCAAACCCTAGACATTGCTTCTTAAAGTCCTAGATCCTATATTCAGAAGGTCACCTAACCCTAGGCCCGCAAGTACACTTATGAGTTTCCCTAATGTGTCCTACAGCAATATCAGAAAGCATAGTGACACACCTCAAGTGCAATAGATGATATAGGCTCATCATTCAAAAATGCTTCAGCAAGTTTATCATCAACTTCAGAAACAGTCTCAATTAATTCTCTTCTCTTTTCTGCAGCTAAAGCTGCCATATTATCAGGTATCTCTTCAACAACTATTTTTTCACTGCAATACACCACAAGATAGTTAGCATCATATATTGGAAACATAAGACTATCCATATTGAAAAAAAAAAACCATAGTCTTAGAAACAGACCCGTTTGAACCATGAAAATAAAATGCTTTTTGTTGTACAAGGTCAATAAGACCCTTAAAATCTTCCTCCAACCCAATAGGAACTTGCATTGCAGCACTGTGATGCCGGAGCTTAGACCTTGCCTGCAAGAGAGAACAATCTAATTAGCATATCATCACCAAATATTTAAATTCATGGTCACTGACTACTAGCTTGGCTAAATTCAAAAGTAAAAACAAGGGAAATCCATCATTTTGCGGACCACTATACCAAAACTTGGGTCTTTTGGGATATTGTGCTAAAAATTAGTTACTAAGACTCTCTACATAACGTTTCACAGCAGATAATAATCATGAATAAAGAATCAAAAACAGAAGGAGAAGATAAGATTATTTTCCAATCCAGAATAACATAATTTTCATTCCACCTATAGATTTGAATCTAGTGTTCCCTACACAAATCTTTTTAAGTGTACAAGCTCTTAAAAAAATACAGAACAAAAGAAAAATTCATTCAGTCAACTTCTCTCGTGAAGTATACAGACCAAAGACATATCTAATGAATAGAAATAAACTTGTATTCATTGTGAAGAAGCTGCACGTTAGCTGCTCCACCAAATTGCTCACATTAATAAAAAAATAAACGAACATAAGATTATCTAATCATGTCCACTAATTCTCGGATGTACCTGGTTCAGAACTTTCCATGGATCTGCTCCCATCCGATCAAGTTTGTTGATAAAAGCAAGTCGAGGAACCTCATATCTTCTCATTTGCCGATCAACAGTAATCGATTGACTTTGGACACCACCAACACTACAGAGCACAAGAATGGCACCATCAAGTACACGCAAAGCTCTCTCAACCTCAATGGTGAAGTCAACGTGACCAGGTGTATCGATAATGTTAATCTGCAAATAGAAAATCCTCAGATGTATGAGTAATCCAACAAAGTAGGCAACGCTTTTCATGGGCAAGAATATTAAGTATCCAAATTCAAAAACTTAATTTTGCAGCAGCCAAACAATAAACGAAGTATCCTTCAAAATTTTGTCACAATTAAAGGATGTGCTACTTACTCCTACGTATAACAAAATAATAATTGGAACTCCCCCTACAATATTCAATATATCTCCACATAATACCCTCATGATCTAAAGTCTTAAATGCACACAATCGTTGGCAGTATCTGCCATGATGAAGTACCAAAATCTCCCATTCACATACCATGTGTTCATGGATCAAGAAGGTACAGTGCAGTGCCTAAGCCATATGGTAGCCCTAGTTGAATGTAATATCATTTAGCACATTTTACAGGATACACTTCAACGATAATTAATAAGACTGCCAACTGTCTCCCTCTATATGCCTAACTCCAAAATCAACATTCAAATTACCATCTTCATTCCTATCAACATTCGAAGGGCCTTGAGAATCACATCCCAACTAAAGATAACGGTCATTAACTGACATGACCCAGAATTCGATTCCTCTTTCTTTCCCCACATTTTCTCAGCCACTAAAAGAAAACCTACCTTCCAAGTACAATTAGCAGCATTTCAATGGTAACTTCCATCTTTTGCCCACTCCTCGAACTGCAAGTATAAATTTTTTTTAACTTCCAGTTTCATTTTTTTTTTCTACGAGCAAAACCCAATTCCAGCAACCCCTATGATTTTCTACGTCTCTCTTAAGACCGGAAATTCCAAAATTTTCTTGATAATTCCTTCTATTCTTCCTACAGAGAGTAACAGGATCAAACCCAATAACAGCACCGTATACATTCAATACCTGATATCCATTCCAAGTACAGTAAGTGGCCGCGGACTGGATAGTGATCCCCTTCTCCCTCTCCAAATCCATGGAGTCCATTTTGGCACCGACTCCGTCTCTCCCTCTGACTTCGTGTATCTCGTGGATGCGGCCTGTGTAGAAGAGAACCCGCTCGGTGAGCGTTGTCTTGCCGGAGTCAATGTGCGCCGAGATCCCGATATTTCGAAGTCTATTCATGGACTCCTTCCACCAGGGCTCCTCACCCTCCTTCGTCACGCGTGCCAAGTTCCCCGACGAGAGCCACCGGCGGTGGAGGTTCAGGTTATGGCTGAGAAGCGCAGCCGTCGGGGACTGCGAAGGGGACTGAGACGCCGCCATTTTAGTGGAGTAGAGAGTGTAGAGGAGGCGGGGAGTGGATGGTCTTGGGAAGCGTGCCATGGCGGTAGAGCTGGTGGTTGGCCAAGGGTCTGTGTGAGCTGAGGTGATGACGCAAACCCCTAAACCCTAGAGGGGTTTGAGTAAGCTCGTGCGTCTCTCCGGTCGGAAGGGAAGAGAGTTCAGCACCGTACCCTCGGACCATGTCTTGGATCGACCCGGTCCGAGGGTAATTTCGTGTTTTCGATCGATATGGGACCAAGGTTTTTTATCTCTTTCATTTTTTATTTTATCTTTTTTTTTTTGTGTGTGTTTTTCTCCCAAAACAAACGCTAGATTTAATATCCGCAATTGAGAAATGTCAACGGCGATCCTTACAAACTATTATTACAAATTTATAGAGGCTCTATTGTTGATGTATTAGATATAAATTTGCTATCTATCCATAGTTTGTGGGGGCAACCATGAGACAGCAAATGGCTAGTCTCCTAGTGCAAGGTTTTCGAGACCGTAGTCCTTTAGACGGTCTCATCATCCTCTGTAGTTAGGATGCTCTTCTCCCTGCCAAGAAGAAGATAAAAAACGAACACAGAGCCAGAGGAAGAAGTTAACCAGGCTTGCTTACTTCAAGCTGAATATCTACGTGGAATCACAATGGAAATCAACGTTCTTGTGCAACTCGCTATGACTTAGTACTCCGGGGCTAAATATGATTTTGACAAAGATTTTAGAAAAGAAAATCCTTGCATTTCACAAGAAATTTGATCGCTTCTAGTGGAAATTTCACCAATTTGTAATTTTCATAGTGAAAGAATAAAAATAAAAAAGGAAAAGGAAGTACACATCCCCCCAACCGAACATATATTGCATAGATTTTGAACCAAACAGGTATGCCAACCATACCCAAGAACGTGCGGGGTCAATTAAATTGCAGTAGGCACTAATAAAATATATAATAAAAAAAGATTGCTTCTACCTCCCAAATTTACTAAATATCATGTTTTCTTGCTATTAAATGTGGGTTGCTGGGTTGATGCTCAAAATCATTAGCTCACACACTGTTGCTGCCATGGTAATCCAGCCTCGCTCGCGTATATGCAGTATTATTCAACTTTAGAAACCCTCATCTAAGACTGCACGTGTTGATCCACTTCTCGCCCACCAAAAGAAACACATGCCGGAAGAACTTCTTTGGACTTCTGTGTAAGCAAATTGAAAATCTTATAAAGGTTGAATTTCCAAATTGCTTTGTTCACCATTTGGTGCAGATGGCGCAGATGGTGCAGATGGTGCAGACTCTTTATTCCTATCAGTGCTCATCTCTTGAACTGGTGGAGGGTTAACAACAGTCATGGCCACAGCTGCATTCTCAGATAGATGATTCTTCATCTCCCTGTGCTCCTGACATATGGCACACCAGTGCATGCAGCAATGCACTAGGCAGGGGTCACATGGCGAGTTCTGCAAGCAATCCACAATGATCAGTCGGCACAGAGCCACAGAAGAACGTCTACAAATGGCGCTATAACATTCACAGATGCTCCTAGGAGATAATGAAAACGTTTCACTAGCTTTTCTGAACCAAAACAATCTTCAAATTATTGAACAACAAATCCAGGGCTCAAAATGATACATTCCGTCACCTGAAAGTGAAAACAGCCAAGCGCAAGTTACTCTTTTCATCTAGTGATCACATTAAGCACATCATGGTGGACACAACTACAAGTTCTCGAGAATAGCAATCTATATCTAACAAGTAATCTAGATATCTATCACTCTTCATTGTCGAAATTGGTAAACATCACATTTCCTACACTCACTAATGATAAAAACGAGCACATTTCCTGGAAGGAAACTGCAACAAATGAAGAATTAAATCTCTTGTGCCACCCACTGGAGCAAAAGTGACAACCCGCTAATTTGCAATGCCCAAGGAGGCTCCACGCCTAGCCAAGCTTAACAACTGCTTACTGATTTTACCTCTCCTATTCCCAGTATGGGTGACTCAATTGCAATCGATCTATCCAGTAATATGGTTAAGCTTTTGCTTAAGATAAGTAATATTAGTAAGAAGTTCCATTCTCCCTGAATGAAAACGACATTTCTTTTCCTTGTTTAACAGGATGAAAGCAGCACCCACAGAAAAGAAATTCAAAGAACCAACGAGCTGGCTTGCACTATTCAACAACATCTAATTGCAATCTCCTAAGATGAATAATTCCAACAGTCAATGCTTTCCAACAATGGAATCATTATCAAGTAACAAACTTATAGGCAAACAATTATAAAGGATGAAATATTCCAGTTTTGGGAGTTCCACCAGCCAAATTGAGGTTACCAACTATAAAGAAAAAATAAGACAAAAAGCATGAAATATCTCATGTCCAGATGTTGAAGAAGAAAGAAATTAAATCCGGTGTTTAAATAAGGAGGAAGTCAAAACTCCATTCCGTGGAACGGAGGTCATGAACACATAGACTTGTCAGAGTTATTATTTCAGAGAAACACCTAAAATCAACATTAGTGAGACAATGAATTTCCCATACATTCAAGGAACTTAGGGAAAGATCTCCAAACGTATTGTTATATGTGCTATTTAAAATACTCACATTATTGAACTAATGGATTTAGACTTGTAATGACAAAATGTTAATAGAAGCTCATGGACAATGAGAATGACAATGCTGAAAGAGACCATGCCAGCAAAAGTTCAAAAGGAGAAAAGTGAATCTAATCTCCAGATGTTCACACACCTTACACCTCCATGTTTCTCAAATAGTGGAAAGGAAATGGAAGAATATATTCTGAATACGAAGCTTCACATCTAAGGATGGCGTTTATATTCAAGCAATTTTGAGTTTAAGATCATGCCTCTATTATTGCATGCCGAAAACAATGAAATTCAACATAGTAATGTGAGACTATAAATTACCTTAAGATGATATTTTTTCTGCAATGACTGTCGAAAGAGACCAGTATAGATTCCGCACATCCACCAAGCAAATAACAGGCCCTCGCCAATGAGAAATGATGTCTTAGGATCAATACCATGGAAAAGTGCTATTGCAGCAGCGAGTGCTATTCCACCTTCAACACACATGCCATGACAAACGCATGCATTGGTCCAAGGAATATCATGCAAAGCTTCAACGTTGCGTCCAAACAAAACACATGGGCAGAAAAGTCCTGTCCAGCCTGGAACAGAACCAAACAATTTTAGGATGATCACAATCATGAAGAAAACCCTGTAGACAAGCCAAAAATGTAGATACATTTCTCTCCCGTTTCTACTACTTTCGCTTTCTATTCTAAAAATCTAGCAATTTTTTATGTAAAACAATTTAAGGAAGTATAACATCACTACAATGTCTTCCAAGAGTAAACTAGCCTCATCCAGAGGGCAGTACAACTTCTCACAATGATTATCTTGGCAAGAACTATCTCTTAACAAATCACAATTCAAAAGAACTATTTTCTTGGCTCGAATTAAAAGCATGATTAATAACGTGGTAGTAGCACCTTATCTGGAATAACACAAAAATAGTCACATGAATAGAAGTACCCAAAAAGCATGGATGATACAATCGACATGGACTTGAACAGGAGTGGAACAGTTAATGGAACTTAGTTGTAAGTCTATGGTAGAAAAACAAAAATAAGATATCATATTTGCTATCATTAGCAACAATTAATGATTAACTTGACTTTGAAAAAGTATGACTCAGAACAAATGATGTTACAGTTTCACTGCCACATTATCACATGCATATCTAAATTATTGGACGTTTTCTTTGGAAAAAAAGATAAATCCATAGGCCACAGTATTTCTAGTGCCTTTTTGTTTCGAGGTTCTTTACCTACAATGCCGTTTCCATAAATGTCTTATAAATGTTTACATTACCGAACTCTGCAATGCAGACTTCATCTGAGCCTTTCCATCACTATCCAATCAACTATTAACAAATAAAGAAGCTTAATTCTGGGACTACTACAGAATCCAAATAATGAATTCCGTGGGAGACAAAAAAAGAACGGGAACTGAGTAATTCAACAACTGAAAGACAAATCAATAATTGTATGGCAGATGAGGCTCTTACAACTTTCAGTATCTTCAGTACAGCCACAAATCCCAGTTGTCCAATCTTCATCAGCAGGTGGACGGTAGCTTTCTGGTAGCGGTTGCCCACATTCATTACATGTATGAACGACTAACTGTCCAATCGGATATCAAATCAGCGGCTAAAGAGTAAGCAATTTTTTCATTAATTGTAAGCAGATAAATCATGCAATGGACTCATATGTTCTGCTTCGGTACATTCAAGTCAAAAGAGGACTTTTTGCATAGTAAAGAAAGGAAGGTGCAAAATTGGGGAACTGTAGTTGCCAATTTTAAATTCGAGATCAGAACACGCAACATTCTTAGCATCTATGTGGATGCGTGAAAAATGTTACCCCCACCGAACTGCATCTCCAATGAATTATTATTTGAAGTTATGAGATATTTTTCATTCCATGTGCAGACTCATTTGCCATCGCTACTGGTAAAGGTTAAAGAAGAAAGAAGTACACGCCTGACACAGATACCATCATCAGAAACACCGTAACCGGAATACGGCGAAAAATACAAACCAAATCGCTACAAGTTCTATATTCTCCAAAGCTACTCCAGGATACTAAGCGTTAAACTACACTCGAAAGCAATTAACCATCCACGACATAGAAACGGAAGTGGCAAGCGATACCCTCTACATTCGAACAGCAAGAAATGTGTAAAAATGGAATCAAAACAAAAAAAATTCAACCGCACACATCAGGTTGTTTTCAACCCTTCGCCCAAACACATTTACCTTCTATTATTTCGGAACCACATCAAGAACAAACTTCAACCCAACCCAACGCCAACAACCCCACGATCGGAGACAGAGAATCAAAACTCGAGTAAACACCGTTTAGTTGACAAAAGTCCAAAACACAAACCACTATAACAAAATGAGTACGTAGTGGATCTAAATCAGAATTAAGGTTAGAAACAGGAAGGAAACGCACCTGAGGGACTTGAACGGGTTGGTTGAGCTCTCCGGGGGTGATCTCCTCCAATGGCGCCTGATCCTTCCTCAACTTTACATACCGCGACTGCCCGTTTCCCTCAGCCATCTGATCTCCAAACAACAAAAAACGAATGGATCAGTGAGAAAGAGGAGCGTGAGATTGGCGAAACGGAAAATATGAACGGAAGAGGAAATTGGACCTCTGGAATGGACTTGAATGTTCAGTTTCTAAGAAACCCGCGATTCGCATGTCTAAAACTGGAGCGGTTTCCAACTCCTAACGCCTCGTTGACGGATCAAAACGACGCCGAGCCAGATAAGATGGCATTTCCGCCCCGAAAAGCAGATCTACAGATAACGTTTCCTTTTTCATTCGAGAAACCAAAATCCGTACATATCGTAAATAACTTCTCAGCCTTGCGTGTCAACTACCACTGAAATCCCTGCATTTGACAACGGTATTTCTCGAAAATAATTCTGGTTTTAGGATGAGGAAAAAATATAAAACTAGTTATATAGTAAAGTGAAAAAAAAAGTAACAGACTTGAGTTTTATACCAAAAGACCAAATTAATGGAAATAATAATCACACTTTTTATATTTTTCTTTCTTGATATGGAATTCAAAAACCAAGTTTAGATGATATTTGTTAATTCAAAAATTCAGTCTAGTTTTGATTTTATGTTTTTTTAATAAATATATAAATTTATTTATTAAAATATAAGATAATATAAAAACTTAAAAACATATTCTAATATTATTTTTTTAAAGAATTATAATTACCCATAGTCTTTTTTTACAAGAATCATTTTCTTGATTTCATTAGTTATTAGCTTTTCAATCTTTGGAGGTTTTTAGTCTGATAGTCTACAAAAGTAAACAATTGTTAAAGATAAATGTTGTCTCATATTAAAAATATGAAGATACTCTAATAACAACAAAATGAAAAATGATATTCTCTATGAGTATTGTATACAAGGGCTTCCTTTCTTATTTATTCTTCCGTCAATATTCAAAAAGGTAAGCATGCTTGTTATATGAAATTAGTTTGCTTCCAAGCTCGGTCTTCTAAGCTCGTTCAGGATGAATCCTCCTTCCTTCCTGCTGCATAGGAAGCGAAATCCCTTTGCACGGCTACAGTTTTGCTTTGGCTAACACATGTTGAAAGATGCAGACGTGCCGCAGGTTGGCACCACCAACTTTCTTGTTCACTGAACACAACTTGAAAGTTAAGGAAAGATAGAGGAATTACCTCTATCTCCTTCAAAGTGTTCGAGAATAAAAAATAAAAAACCTGTTATAAAACTGGAATCAGAAAGATAAAGTGAGTAGGCTGGTGGAGAGATACGAGGAGGAACAATGCACGTCGATCTTCCCACGATTCAGCCCAAAACTTGCCCTTCAATTATCTCATCTCTACCTTCTTCGTCTTCTTCTTCTTCTTTCAATCCAAACCCTGCTGTTTCAGCCGCTTTTACTGGACCTCTTGGGACATCTTGTTCTTCTTCCACCTGCTCCCGCGAAGGGGAAAACCAGCGGAAGACTGGAGGCTGTAGATGGAACAGAACAGAGACGAGCAAGTTGGTCCCTGTACAATCTTGTTCTTGGACATGTTCCATCACGATTGGAGGTTGAAGATGTGATTAATGCTCTTTTGAAGTGAGTTTTAGAATAACGATTCTGCTTCTCTTTGAATTCACACATTTCTATTTTCAGATTTTATTTTATTTCCTGACCGAAAAACCTTCGTCTATCGTTAGCTTCATTGAAAACTATTCTATTTCCTTTACCTTATCAACATTTTCTGTTCAAGGTGATCCTCTGGTCGAACTTTTGAGTCAATTTGATTCTTTTGAAAGCTGCTTGCTAATTGACTGGTTCTGAAATATCTTACCAGATGAAAGGGCCGAGGTATCGGTTTAAAAACATTTAATGAAGAGGTGTTTAATGAATCCTCGAATTTCAGTGTGTTTAATGATATGTTCCTTAAGTTTTTACTCCTTCCGGAGATGAGTCATAAATCAGTGGCAAGGTGATTGTGAGGATTTACTGGTTTTTACTTCCTTTGTAAAACTTTTAAGCCATTTTCAGAAATTGTGTTTGACTGAAGATTGATTACTATCTAGTTTGTTCAGACTGGAATTTTCTAATCAGATTGTTATGGCAACCAGTTTTATGATTGGGGAATCTTCATCTGGGTCTGAGTTGAGATGCCTCCAGCAGAAGCTGGATAGCTTTGATCCAAGACTGTTTCTATCTCGTGGATCCAGAAGAGTTTATGATGCTTTTCAATTGCTGCAAACAGATGCTTCTGTTAAGGTGCCTTCTTAGTTTTGACATTAAGTGATCATTCTTCTAAATAGGTCGAGATTCAATTACCCCTTTGGATAATCTTTTACTTAGAAACTTTGTTCTGAAAAAGCCGTTCTGATTTGATTGGTGGAGACGAGTCTTCCTGAATTGTTTGAATCTTACCCATATTCTACAAGTTCTTGCTTTGTATTTTGTTATGTTCTTTTGATTAAAAGGACAATATCTTTTTGTCTGCACACAAATCCTTTCTAACCCTATTTCTTTGAGTTTTCAAATAGTTCAAATTGGTTTCTTTTGGTTTTTCATTTTTATTTTCCTGGATAGACTGTATGATTTTCCATTAATTTATTCTCTTAAAGGGATCTATTTATATGCAGAGACTAGTGCTTTCACTAGCAACTGATAAAGCTGTTTGGGATGCGGTATTGAAGAATGAGTTGATTCAAAAGCTTTGGGAGTCTCCCTGCACAGGTTTATTAGTGTTAATAGACTCTTTCAACTAAAAGTTTGAGTGACCAACTAAATCTTTCAATAGAAAATTGTCATGCTGTCTTAGAGTTGGATGCCTTTCAAACATTATAGAAATTCCTGTGCTGTCCTATGGTCGGTAGACTTCAACCATTGAATATACTTTTGATATTATCTGGAGAGTAGATCCTTAGCATGACAACATCCACAAAATGGGAACACAATAGAACCATGGGAACAAGCATGGCTGTTGCAATTTGATGGTGTAAAATCAGACAAAATGGGAGTGCCCTTGTTGCTATAAATTTGAATTGCATAAAAATAATTCTTCGAGGCTAGGTGAATGCAAGAGTTTAGGAAGAAGAACCTGACAAACCTCGGCTTTTGTCTTTAGTTTTTGTATGGGTGGATGTTGTTTTGGTTGAGAATAATCTTTAGGTTATGTTCCTTATAAGCGGTAAAATGGACCTAGGAAACATCATTTTTCTTCATTCTTGTGCCAAAATGTTGTCAAATGCTTAGAACTTATGTTTGCTCAAAGGAGATTCCTTTGTATTTCTTATGGAATGCCCAAGTATATTTCTTGGGAAGTGGTTCTTAAGAAACCATATGACCACTTTTGTTGCTCACATTTGAACATTAAAGAAAATCCTTTCTAGTTTCTACAATTAATTCAGTCACATTTTGCACGTGTAGTTAATTATGAGAGACTCCAGCGCTCTAATGAAGAACCAGACTTGGCCGCAACCATTTGGAGGTGTATTATGGATGCCGCAAAAGAAAAAGTTATAGAGCTCGTTGAGAAATTTCTATCACTAGTAAATGAGCTATTTCAACCCGCAGAGCTGGAGAAACCCACAAGTGGTAACAAGGAACAGACAGATGAAAAGGTTAGATCATCGTTTCTTCTCGCCATTCTGATCCTCTTCATTGTGGTTGTGACTCGAGTTCAGAATGTTTGACCACAAAGATCAGCAAAAGAATGTTCTTTACGAATAAACCGCATTCTGGGGAGATGCTAACAGTGGATGTGTGAGTAGCTATTAATTTGATTCTCTTGTGGTTTTAAAATGTATTCGTAAATCGGCATACTTTGGCACTGGATGTTGTGAATTGTGTTGGTTACGGTAGTTTTGTCCCTAACATTAAATATTTATGATCCAGTCTGGAGAATCCTTACAATTAATTGCTCTTGTGAGTTGTCTGTGGATGAAAGTGAGCTTTAATGGCCTTAAGAACTGCCGGTGAGAATAATGGTTCTCCAAAGATTCGGCATTTTCTTTTACAAAGTGAAGAATTTTTTAGGTTTGGAAGTGGTCATAAAGCATATTAATAACATTATAAAGTAGCTGAAGAATGGTGCGAGGCGTTGATAAATCCTTCTGGAGATTCTTGCATAAATCCTTTTCCCTCAATGAGGCGCATAGAGGGCTGCATCAATGCATCATCAACCATTTCTTGTGTTTTCAACTATGAATTTGGAAGATATCACGAAATCCGATCATGTTAGCATTTTCTGCACTTTTTACTGGCAGATTCAAAGCGAAGTATAACTCAACAGAAGGTTAGAGATACATTCGCCATATACTAGAAAATTCCTCTGCTAAGAATCCTAAAACGTTATTAAAGACAGAACATCTGTTCCAACAAATTAATATCGATTTGTGTAATGAAATCTTTTCTCCTGCAACTAGTGATCTTTACCTGGTAGAAGCAGTTTTCAAATTGGGGGTGAATTACAGTTCCAGAAATCAGGACCTCCAGTACTTCGGATCCATCAATTCACGATCTCCAGCAGAACCTTGGCTAGCAAGTTTCTGAATGCGCGAATAAAATTCCTGTGACTGAAAAAATTATGGATGGTCAGTGGTCTGACAATGAGTTAAATCGTAAGCACATGCACAAAGGGATCAATTACAAATTCATGTGAATGGATGTATCCTATTTTTCTTGACTTCTTTATAATTATTGCTGTTCTGGTGCACTGAGCAAATGAGAATGACCTAGGACAATTTGTTCTGGGAGTTTTGAAGTGTCAATTTTGTTTGAGAAGTACAATTGGTGCCGAACAATAGTTGCTCTTAGCTCCAGACTGGCCAAAGTACCACCAAATTGACAGCATTTGGAAGTTTTTGAATCAAGAAACCTCACCAGATTGTCAATGGTCACAGTATTCAAAACAAGTACATGGGAGACTAAATTGCGCGCACAAACACATAAGAGCTAATCCACATGTTATAAAATTTTCTAACAAGCATCGAGATGTGTCAAGAGACGATCTTCCCCCCCACCCCACTCTTCTAGCCGAAATTGAATACTAAGGCCTACAAACCCAACCCTGCTCCCTCTCAACTTGGCCTTAAAGCTAAAAGCTTTGACCATAATGATGAAAATCTTAGCAAGTTTATGATGTACTACTGGAAGCAACAAGTGCGGCTTTTGGCGTGATCAATAAGCTATAGCTCAAATAACGTTTTCTTTCCTCACAAACAGAAAGTGAATGTGAAGTCCTACATTGGGTGTTCAACATCACCCTAAAAAAATTAAAAAGAGATGCATAATCCATAGATAAAGAAACAACAAAAAAAGTAAGAAAGATGAGATACTAACCTTCTCATCAATCCACATCAAAGAACTTAATTGATTGTTCAAAATCCGGACAACTACATCTAGTGGTGTCATCCCATCAATTGCATCAAGTTCTCCTCCCTAAAGGAAACAATAAGGTAGTTCTCAACTGTTAGCATCTTTTGACAAAGAAAGAAAGAAAGAAAGAAAATGGTGGAAATATTGAATCAGAGCATTCACCTGGTTGGCATTTAGAGTCTGAATAATTGATTTGATCTGTTCGGTCATCTGCTCCAATTCTCTCTCTATAAATTCAGATTGGTCATACCTGCATTCCGCCAGGAAAACAAAAAATAAAAATAAAAGGAACAAAGGTGAATTACTATTAGCAGAATCCGGAAACTTTTCATTCAGAAAAGGAAAATAAAGGAGCTTCTGCAAACAAATAATGCAACCTGAAACTAACCAATTCATAACCCGGGCATACAACTGAGCTTTATTTGGATGGCAGTAGTAAAGCCTAGTCTATAAGTTGGGTCCATCAGATTAAAATAAGCCAAATAAAAGAACAGTACGCACATTGCATCTCTAGTGGAAGCAGCTTCATCATCAAGAAGAAATCCACGCTCATCATTGTAAATTCGTTTTGCTTCTTCTTCCATACTTTGCAAAGCCTTATCAACCTGAAAAGAGAACAAATTTGTCTTACAGAATACGATAAAGAATTATGTATCGACGTTGGAATATTTGGGGAGAACTAAAACGCCAAGGAATATATGTTGGACTTATCACTACATCTCTAAAATATTACTAGAACGACTATATAAGAATATTCCCCAGGGCTTAAATTAAAAACTAAAAACCAACATATAAATTTTTTTCTTTTCTTTTATAACCAGAGAAAGATCTTCACAGTCCTGAGTATCCCCAGCAATAACTTACAACGCTCTTAGGGATGCATTTTGATGTTCAAGAGCAAGGAAAAGGAGTAATAAGTAGAAGAATTTCAAACCTGCCTAAAAAAATGGCAGAGAGGAGGAGATGACATTGACAGCACAAACAATTAAACAATTTCCCATGTAACGGAAGATAAGCACATGCTTCACGTGCCAACCAACATGTCCTTCGATTTAACCCACATGAATCCTAAAACGAACAGATGTTTTGAAAATAAATTTGGCAACTAGACCCTACGAAAATACCTCTTGTTGATGAGTCTCAATTAACTCCAGCTGCCTCTCCAAGTTAGCTTGGGTTTCAACCACTTTCGCCACTTCAATCTGAATAACAGATTATTTGTTAAAAACAAAAAAAAAAAACAAAAAGTAGCTATCAGTGATGTAAAACAAAATCATTTTTGCTTATAAAATATCATTTCACAAGGGAATATGAAGATAACACCAAGATTTCCTTTTCTATTCTTTATTTATTCAATTTTTTTCCCGGGGCTAGGGAGAGAGAGAAAAGAGGGGGGGGGGGGTCGCGGGCGGCGCGAGAAGAGAATAATCAACCTATGACATATAATATGTCCAGTGACCAGCCATTAAGGTAGCATAGGAGCTCGATCCTCAATGCTAGGAGGGCATATAATGCACAATCTAAGGAAAATTGTGAACGCTTTAAAATCCAGATCAAAGTAACTTCCAAGCAAATCTCATAAACAGTCTTACAGACATAAAAGAAGAATAAATGTCTTCGTGAAGTTAATATACTGCAGAGCAATCAATAGTACACTCTTCTTTTGATAACAGAAAATCCATTACCTCAAGCTTAAGAAGAACATCCCGATTCTGCAAAATTCTCCGGTCCCACTCAGCTACTGCAATAGCCTGCTTCCGGAACTTCCCAGTACGCTCTTGTAGTTCAGCATTCCACTCCTTAATGATCTTCAAATTGAAGGAAAAAACGGGTCAGAACCTTCAGTAAAATGAGAGAAGACAACAGGCAAAATTTAGAATAAATCCGATGAAAATGGTGAGCCTTTTTTGCTGAAAGAGATCTCGCACCTTTCTGCCTCAAATTAAATGTTGATTTTGATAAAAAGCTATGTCTAGGCCAATGTGATGGTCATAAGGAAGCAAATACTTAACCAAGTCTTAAATTCATTACCACAAATTAAATATTAATCTTCCTTTTCTTTTGTTTCAATTATCTGTCTATCTATTTTTTCCCTATTCGCTCAGGCCAAATAAAATGACAAAAAAGAATAAAGAGAACCAAAAAGGTACTTTACAGGTAAGTATCATACTTTCTTCTTGCAAAATAACTGCCCACAAAACCCTATCCTGAAAAGTTCGGTTGTCCAATATTCTTCTTTTCATAGAAAGCAAAACAAATATAACTGGTATATCACCTAAAATATAACATGTATAGAAGACAAGATGTAACAACTTTATGAAATGAATACACAAAATACCTCTTCAACAGTCTTCCCTGTGATCTCAGATGGTAATTTCGGTGCAGTAGGGACTACAGCACTGACACTTGAAGTTGTCCTATAAGAGACAGCAAAGGAGGATAAACAGCAACTTCATATTTATCGAAAAACCTTGGTATATTGCTCTCACAATGTATAGGCAGGACCAAAATACAATATCTGATGAAGCAACATGTATATGATTCTGGAGGTTAGTCATTATAGAAAAGGAACTGAAGGGAACCGGAAATCTTGCAAATTCTGTGCATTTTTTTTTTAAAGAATTATTTTCTAAACAACATTTGGCCTAAAATTAATGCAATGTGCAGTATTTTCAGTATGCAGATGCCTTATTTGGCACATTGCTAGTGTTTACTTTCAAATCAAGAAACTCCTTTCTTCTCTCTGTGAAAACCCAAATCAAACACTCTCCCTTCCTCACTGGAATTTTGCAAGCCAAATTACTTCCCCAAGAATTTTTCACCAAACAACCCATTGGAACATTCCTAACATCCTGATCTCATTGTCTAGACTTTCCAGCAACCTCTTCTGGCAATCAACATTCAATCTCTTCAAATCCTAGTTCAACACACAAGCCCCAAAAGACTTTATCCCGAAACAAACCACTAAAGATAATTTTTCCCATCCTAGAGTCCATTACAAGCACATGTAGACAGATTCCTAACAAGACCCATGTCAAGCAAAGATAATGAATGTATCAACAACATAAATGTGCATCAACACTAATTAATGAATAGCAGTTCTAAAATATAAAGCAATAATCTACCAAAAAGTTCTAAAAATGAAAAGTAATTAAGCAATTAAGATAGCAGCAAAAAAGAGAACAAGTTTGCTATTAAGAGTAACACAAACCCACTACTGGAGGCCACAACAAGAGATGACGATGGCTGAACACCAATAGCACTTGTACTGGGAGTTGTAGCAGCTGCAGGAGTAGAAGGGACACTTATATCAATATAAATGAATAAAGGATATTAGAACATCAACATTAGTAACAGCTGCTCGATCTAGGCAGTTCAGCATTCAAAAGTTTCTGTTGGAAAGGGCACCACAAATTAATAGCTTAAGGATTTATAACACATACAAGGCAACACATATGCATGGGTAGATGACCAGCCAGACACAAGTTTTGGCGAGGCCATGGCTTGTAAAGAGTAACCCTCATGTAGGAGGGAGAATAATTTCAAGCATAAAACCTACCCCATCTCCATCCATATCTATACCCCTAAGCCAATGACCAGTACCAAGAAATTATGATGGGGAGACCAAGAAAAGAAAGCTATAACAGAAAATCATAAAATTGCCATGGACAAGGCAACATGGGATATACCTTTTGCTCTTAATCTACACTACTTCAGAGAAGAAATCAACAAGGGCAGTCTTGTCAATCAAAGGTCAGGGCCCCTCATCTATAATGTCCAGGGCAGCTAATTCAGTGAGGGGCTAAATGGCTTCATGAGGTTGCAGCTGCAGAGTCTAGAGGGAACAATAAGTCTAGAAATATCAACCCCAACCACCTTAGGTTTACAGATCGTTTAATGAAGTGTGCAACAGAAAAGATTACAGAACCAAAATAGTCCATTCATATTGCACTCCAGTGTGTCTACCATCACCTAGGATAAAAGAGACTGAATATAATCTTTATTCCTATTTTCCACACAACATTAGGGTACCTTTACTTACTATACAAACCAAAATAACCTTCCCTTGAAATTCAACATCAATGATTTCACCCGCCATTCACTATAACCGCATGAGATTCAACTCAACACTAAGAGCATCAGTATATTTGCCTCTGGGAATTGAAGTTCATGTGAACTAGAGCTCTCCAAGTTATGGTTGCCATGTCAACACTCAGCATGAGCAATCAACTCCAGGAAAGCCAACTTGGCATCCATACCCCTGAATAAGCCTCCCTCCGGAATGTCATCATAGTTGAGTAAAATATGTATTATGAGGAAATGGAGAATATCAATTACTTCTAAACTTTAAGATCACGAAGGAGAAGTCACAGTGCAAACCCAATATCGACTATACTAAAAGCATTAGACGCTGCAACAGAAGAATAATTCTCAGCCTCCATCTCAACAGGTTGAGATGCCTTCTTCAATCGCCTTCCTAATCACTCCTGCACCACCTTTGACAGACAAATCTCCTTTCCCACCTCTGGGTGATCCTACTAGCCACCACAGTCATTGACATTGATTAAGCAACACCTAATAGCGCTAATAGAAAGGAAACTGAATTCAAGGAACAGAACCAGTAGCAAATGCAGCTGAAGCTTATAAAGCTCCATAGAACACCTGCCACTTTAATAACTGAAACTCCTTTCAACCATCATGACCCGGCCCCACTCATGAGACCTCTTGAGATAAAAACTTCCATTGCATGCTCTATCGCATTTGGAAAAATTGGCTTATTTCACCACCTCATGTCACACCAACTCACCCTTCCTCTCCTCCTCACCTGTGAACTCTTGCCGGTCATCACCTACATGACTCTTGAATAGCTATGCAGAACATGTAATAAATTTTAATCAAATGAAAATTCATTTAAATTTGACCAGCAAATACGGGTGGGTATATTAGCCAATCTAAGCCGTAAAGTACAACTCATGCGTTAAAGCGTATTCATATGCCAAACTCTAAATGCGAAGTAAACCTTTGGAATTGAAATTCCTCAAGATAACCTATCTTTCCAATTCCCGCCACTATAAACAAAGACAAATTCATTAATACAAAGAGAAACACATTACTATAAACCCCATAACAACCACCTAGAGCAGGAAAACACTAATATCTCAACCATAAGTTAAAATGGAAACTCACCAAATCCAGGCCCTGCAGTAGTCGAGTGTGGTAGCGGGGATGAAGCAGGCGTAGGTTGTTTGCTGAACGAAAAGCCCGTCAAAGATCCCGCAGCGCCCGGAGTAGCCGAGCTGGCTGCTGCGGTCGAAGCACTAGTTGCAGCCGAAGAAGAACTCGCACCAATTCCGGGCAAAGAAAACGACGTTTGTGTAGTAGTACTACTACTACTCGTACCAGCCGGAGTGGAAGCACTGGGGGTGGTGACAGTCGAAAACAACGGGGCCGTAGATGTTCCCAACGACAGAGAAGTGGCCTTTGATACAGTTGCCGAGGAACCCACGGCGGCGAAACCGAGTGAAGCCTGAGAAACTGAGGAAGAGGGTGGGGCGAATGAGAAGCTAGCAGAGGTTGTAGTGGCTGTTTTTGTTGTTGCTGTTGAAGAGGAAGATACAGTAGAGGAGGGTGTGGTGGGTTTTGAAAAGCCTGATGCAGTTGAGAAGGAAAACCCTGCAGAAGAAGCAGAGAAAGGAGAGGCTGTTGTTGAACTTGAAGCTGAAGTTGAAGCCAACGGGAATGCGGGAGTGGTTGAAGCTGAAGAAGAAGAGGCAAAGAGACCGGTCGAGGTTGAAAATGGAGAAGCGGATGATGATGATGATGATGAACCGAATAGGGATAAACCTGTGGTGCCAGATGAGGCTGTTGTCCCGAACGGGGTTGCACCAAAACCAGAAGTCGGAGCCGTGGAGGATGATGTGGCTCCAAAAGGGGACATGGATAACCCAGAAGTTGGCGCCGCGGAGGACGACGGCGTTCCAGATAGAGATGAACCAGAGGTCGCTGCAACGGACGCCGTAGCGCCAAACAGAGACGAACCAAAAGTTGGTGCCGCCGAGGACGACGGCGTTCCGAACGGAGATGAACCTGAGGTCGCTGCCACGGACGACGTTGCCCCGAACAGGGACGAACCAGAAGTTGGTGCCGCGGAGGATGACATCGTTCCAAACAGAGGTGAACTGGACGTCGATGCAATCGAAGGTGTCGCTCCGAACAGAGGTGAACTAGAGGTCGCTGCACCAGATGACGTCGTTCCAAACGGGAACGAACCAACCTTCGAAGCAGAGGACGACGCGGCTCCAAAGAGAGGTGAATTGGTACTTGAAACTGATACAGACGCTCCGAACAAGGAGGAACCGGAACCTGCCGCGGCCGAGCCCGAAGTGGTCCCGACCAATGCTGAACCAGGAGTAGTTGAACCAAATGGAGAGGGACCTGAGCTCGGCGCGGATGAGATTGTCCCAAACAGGGAGGGAGTGGAACTTGCAGAAGACGAAGATGCTCCTGTAGCGAACACCGAGGGCGCGGAGCTTGAAGTGGAATTAAAGGGGAACGATAAGGAAGGAGCTGAAGAAGAAGAGAAATTAGAAGTGGAGGATCCGAAACCGAAGGGAGAAGAAGAGATGGTGCCGGAGGATCCGAAGCCGAAGGGAGAAGAAGAGGGGGTAGCGGAGGATCCAAATAGGGCGGGTGAAGATCCGAAAGCAAAGCCGGTGGAGGGAGGGTTTGGGGGGGGAAATGCAGGCGTGGACTGTGAAGAAGAAGAGGCGGATGAGGATCCAAATGAGAAGCCCGACATGGTTACTCTCCTTCTCTTTCCGTCTTCGGGTGCGTCTTCGGGAGTGATTGGGGGTTTTCAAACGGAGGGTTTTGGAGGGGGCAATAAGAGCTGTCTCAAGGGTTTTCCTAAGCTGGAGCTTGGGCTGAAGCCGCCGCGCCTCTCCCCTCCCTCTCTCTCTGCCTCTTTCTCTCTCTATAACTAACCGGTAAATATTATATATTGTTTTCTTTAATTTCCATTATTTTACCAATTTCCTTATTTCTACTGTCTCCCTCTCCTTGGCAAAAGGGAACTACAACCATGGCAATAAAATCAAAAAGAAAATTGAAAAAAAAAAAGCAACAAAGTCCCTCATGTTGGGTTTAATGTTCATTATCGAGATATTTCCAAGCATTCCACCCTATTAATTATTATCTTCTTTTTATAGGTAAAATAATGTTGACTCACAAGTTATTGAATCTTTACCACGGAGGTAAATCTCTCCGAGAGTAAATCAGACCTTTATTGATCATCCACCTTGTGAAAACATCTCTACACATCAGCTGGTATTAGTAAGTAATTATACGCAATCCATGAGTACATTTCTTGACCTTATGGCCTCTGTTCTTCTCCTTGAGCACCACCGTAGTTTATTAATGGACAGAAACTTTCCTCTGGTGCTAGTGTGAGAGCCAAGGAGGTAGAAAGAGATTATGTTTTCTGGGCCAAGTAGTTTGGAAAGTAAAAGGATTAGTTCAAACCAGTGGCATTTGCACTGCTTAATTTTGCAGTGCCAAAAAATGAGTTGCACTCTTTTTCTCTTGTCCGGTGCATTTGATCCCTCACTAGGGATCTGGCCTTGCCTGTTCCTGTTCTGGTCAACAATTATATTTTCCATGTTTTCTTCTGCCCGCTCATCAAGAAGGAAGAGGCCAAGCCAGCCCTTAGCCAAAAGCGTCCCTGATTTTTGGTTCACACGCAACACATAGAATATAGCAAGTGTACCATAGCCTTGGTTGGTCAAATTTCTAGCAGGAAGGTCTAACAGAGCTAGCATTACAACCACAAAAAAGAACACAATCGACTATTGTTTGCTACTTGCCTCATGGGTTTTTCAGCAAAATAAAGAAACCCTAGAATTGAAAGACAGGAAACTATGAACAAAGCAGTTTTATGTTCCACTCGAACATCACACCCACACTAGAGGAAACTAATTACAACTTTACCGTTTTTCTTCTCCACAAAAGCTTCTTCATAGCAGCCCCTGACCAAGGTTAGAACTCAATATACCTTTTCCTTCAACTTTAGCTTTGATGGCCGCAACTTCCCCTGCCAAAAAGTTGCGTTGCAGATTCATCTCGAACAAAGAAGTTATTTTAGCTTCTATTTTTTGGTCCAATTCATCTAACTCTGTACAGCATAACTGGTATTTAGAAGCTGCCTTGATTTCCCCCACCCGTTCCTGTAACCATTTCACGTTGAACCCAACAGCCAGTGCATCGACGACTGTTGCCTCTATGAGCTGAAGTTCATTTGAATTCAGGGTCTCCAAGGTATGGTTGCAAAGTCGATTCACTGCATCAGCCACCAAGTCTAGGAAAGCCAACTTGGCATCCGAACTCCTTAACATGCTCCCCGTTGTAATGTCGCCATATTTTTGTAAAAGTTTCTTGATTACTGGGCCATTACGAGGAGAAGGGACATGCATATCTACTTCCACACATAGAGAAGGTAGAGGAGAAGTCTGAGCCTCAAAACCTCCAGCACTTGCTTCATCTATGGTGGAAACCTTGGAAGCTGCAGCGGCAGAATCATTCTCAGCCACCTGCACAGCAGCATTTGGATTCCCGAGCTTCTTTACAACGTCCCGCACCATCCGTTCACCTTCACACTCAGTCTCTTCTCTTCCATTCCCTACACGAATTCAAATAGCTTAGCATAATACGAAATACAACTTGATCGTTAAGATCCCCAGAGACAATCTACGTAACAGATTCTCGAATCGACTAGAATCCCCGTAGGCAAAGATAAAGACAGCAATCGATACCAACACAAACATCCTCAATGCTGAAAAACCATAATGATCAAGGATCTCAAACTCCAGTAATAATAAAAAACTTACCGGACGAAGGCGAGTTTGAACCTGAGCTCCGGGCGGATGAGAATGCAGGAGTGGTAGGGGCTGAAGAAGAGACAAAGAAGCTGGTCGAAGTTGACAATGAAAAAGCGGATGAGGCTGTTCTCCCTAACAGGGTTGAATCAGAACCAGAATTCACCCCGGCAAATGACGACGAGGCAAAGAGAGACGAAGAGGCAAAGAGACCGGTCGAGGTTGAAAATGGAGAAGCGGATGATGATGATGATGATGATGAACCGAATAGGGATAAACCTGTGTTATCAATATAAATGATAAGGGTACGGTCCCTATTCCCAAAAAAAAAAAAAAAAAAAAGAAGAAGATAAACCTGTGGTCGCAGATGAGGCTGTTGTCCCGAACGGGGTTGCACCAGAACCAGAAGTCGGTGCCGTGGAGGATGATGTGGCTGCATAAGAGGACGAAGCTGAAGTCGGTGCCGAGGAGAAGGACGACATCGTTCCGAACAGGGATAACCCAGAAGTTGGCGCCGCGGAGGACGACGGCGTTCCAGATAGAGGTGAACCAGAGGTCGCTGCAACGGACGCCGTAGCGCCAAACAGAGACGAACCAAAAGTTGGTGCCGCCGAGGACGACGGCGTTCCGAACGGAGATGAACCTGAGGTCGCTGCCACGGACGACGTTGCCCCGAACAGAGACGAACCAGAAGTTGGTGCCGCGGAGGATGACATCTTTCCAAACAGAGGTGAACTGGACGTCGATGCAATCGAAGGTGTCGCTCCGAACAGAGGTGAACTAGAGTTCGCTGCACCAGATGACGTCGTTCCAAACGGGAACGAACCAACCTTGGAAGCAGAGGACGATAGCGCTCCAAAGAGAGGTGAATTGGTACTTGAAACTGATACAGACGCTCCGAACAAGGAGGAACCGGAACCTGCCGCGGCCGAGCCCGAAGTGGTCCCGACCAATGCTGAACCAGGAGTAGTTGAACCAAATGGAGAGGGACCTGAGCTCGGCGCGGATGAGATTGTCCCAAACAGGGAGGGAGTTGAACTTGCAGAGGACGAAGATGCTCCTGTAGCGAACACCGAGGGCGCGGAGCTTGAAGTGGGATTAAAGGGGAACGATAAGGAAGGAGCTGAAGAAGAAGAGAAAGTAGAAGTGGAGGGTCCGAAACCGAAGCGAGAAGAAGAGATGGTGGCGGAGGATCCGAAGCCAAAGGGAGAAGAAGAGGGGGTAGCGGAGGATCCAAATAGGGCGGGTGAAGATCCGAAAGCAAATCCTGTGGAGCGAGGGTTTGAGGGGGAAAATGCAGGCGTGGACCGTGAAGAAGAAGAGGCGGATGAGGATCCAAATGAGAAACCCGACATCACTCTCCTTCTCCTTACTATCATCTGGTGCGTCTTTTGTGAGTGATTGGGGGTTTACAAATGGGTTGGGAGCTTGGTCTCTCTCTCTCTCTCTCTCTCTCTCTCAATCGAACTCGAACTCGTCTATCCTTTTGTTCGTCCATTTTTAATTTTCAGATTGGCCAGGAGGAACCCATGTTTAGCTCCGTTCACTTCAAACAGACCAACCTGTGACTCATAGTTTTGCATGGTCTAAACAAGTTGCTAGTAATAAATTTAAAATTATTGATAAAATTAGAGAATCATTACCTATTATTTTTGTTCACAAATTTTTGAGTCTGATTAAAGCCTAATATTTTATTCCCGTAAATCTTTGGCTTTTAAATGCCAACTTGGGTACAGTTAAACAGAGTTCGATTTCACGAACTCAAGAAATCTCATAACATTAGCTATTTTTTGTTTTCACTTAGTCTAAATGTATAAGGCAAGAGTACATGGCCCATATGGCAGCTAAATGAATAAATCCGGGGAGATCGGGAGGATTCTTAATTTTCAGAGGCCCAAAACCCGTGAAAGCCGAGAGGAAAGTTCAGGTTCTTGGGTACCTCGAGTCTTGCCACCACTGCATCGGCTTCTCCAACCCTCTTTGCATCCAGAATTACAAGGTAGCACCTCTGTATTGCAACCGCATACTGCAACGTCGGGAAAAAGACCGAAGAGAAAGCACATTTTTTATACGTCTCAATGTAAATAGATACGTAAGAAAATATAAACACATTAGGATGAAGAAATTGCTCACCTCGACCACAAGAAGGTATCCGTCGTCCTCTGCATCCCCTCTGGGAACAAACATAGGCTCACCGATGAATCTCCGACGACCGGCAGACCATGTCCGGGCAGACTTGTTTAACAAGTTCAGCTTCACCACACTATCAAACGGAAAATTTGGTAACGTCCGGCGAGACCCAGAAGAAGTTGCTGCATAAATGTGTGTGTTTTTGCTTCCAGAGAAGGCTGGGTTGATTGCAGGGAAATCTGATGAACGTTTCCATTGATTCAAGGGCTCCACACTGGTTTTTTGGGTGTTCCCATCTGCGTCTAGTTGAATCGATACCTGCATGCATGATGAGATTTTTAATACTCTCCTAGTTGGGAATTATACAATTTAAAATTGATTATGTTCCTCTAAACTTTTTCTATATGTCCCCTCAAAAACTATGAAATACTAATAAAAGAATAAAATTATATCAATCCTAATGAACTGGATTTATCGACCCAACAAATTTACAATCCTACAAAGATTGGAGTATGGACTTTTATTTCTTAAATAACTGAAAAGGTTAACGTTTTCCTACTTCTAGACTAATTTTTCTTTTTAGGTAGTGGAGATGAGGAGATTTAAACCAAAAATCTTGTGGTTAGAAGCTAATAACTTTTGGCAATAACTAAGCTGTTGGCCTCAATTCACTAGTAGATTGGTAATATGTTATTATTATCATTGTATAAGTGAAAACGAAACTAAAAGAAATTGTGTCACAGACACTTTTGTTCAGTTTTGTGAAACATCTTCATTATTATTAATTTTTATTATATAATTATCTTGTAACTCTGTCTTACAACCAAAGTGATACTATATGTTAGTGTTATTAATTTGAGCATGAAACAAGACCTTTTATTAAATATCATGCATCTTGGCTGTTAAGATGGATTACCACTTTGTTATTTAACACCTATTTACCATGTGATCTTTTGAACCAACTAGCTTCTTTACTTGGCTAATCACAAGCATGAAAGTCTTGGTAATGATGCATAATTACAAGCATCGGCTTAAAACTTTTGGATTGAATAACATTTTAATGTGTTGTTTACTGGTTATCTTAAAAATATTGGTATCCGCCACAACATATAAAAAATATATCCTTAGAGAGAGAGAGAGAGAGAGAGAGAGAGAGAGGGGGTACCTGAACAAGATGAGGGAGCAACTCATTCTCAACTTTATTAACGTTCATGCTCGAAGGGTCCAGCTTACCACTCTGCCAATCATACCCTGCCCAAAGCGAAAGTGTCCCAATTTATGTCAAAAGATGTGCAACATGGCTCATGGCAGCAATAACATGCTCTAAAGTTGGCATCTTTGATTTTTTTCGTTCACTTTTTGTTGAGATTTCCTATTTAGAGTAGAAATATCACTCAAACTTTCTCTTAATTTTTTGTTCTCAAACAGCCATGGCAATCTCTCAATGCTAATTTCTTTGAGTCAAACCCTGACTGACAGTCCCTCTGGTCACGGGTTCGAATACCCCTCGAGTGCGTGAGTATAAAAAAATAAAAAAAATAAAAAAAATAAAAAATTCTCTCAATGCTAAATACGTAAAATTTTAGAAAAATTACGTACCAAATACTTTCTGAAAGTTGAACCACTGGTAAGAGCAAGTGGCAGCGTGTATTTTGATCTCTAAATTCCCATTAAGATCCTTTTCTTCAAAAGCATTGCCAACATGTAGCAACCAGAACTGAGGAGGAACTTCAACAGCTTCTCTCCAATCTCGGGCTTTACCCAGTTTATCTGGGAATCGAGGAAGCAAATATACGGGAGTCGTAGCTTTACTAGGGTTCAATGATAATGCCGATATCATTGGGGATATTCCACCCACTGCCGCCATTGAACCTGCATTTTGTATTGAACAATTCATCTTATTCTGACATATTTCTTTTACTTTTCTCTTTTTATAAGCGCAAGAAAAAAAGTGCCTCTCGGCTTTTATTAACTCTCAAGTTTTACTATTTACCATGCCTAACATGATCAAATGGAGTTTGTGTAAGTTACCTTAGTTCAAACTTAGAACGTGAATTTTACTCTGATATCATTTGTTAAGCGCTCCAACCATTAAATTCAAAAATATAAGCTTAAATATTATTATCAACTTGAAACTATGTAAATGTAAACCCACCCCATAGGTTGATAATATACCGAGTAAGACCTTATAACGCAATATCTATATAAATATATTAAAGTGCATAGCTCTATGTGTTTGTTGTTGCTTTACTCCGACTCTTCTCTCCCTCGCAAGGAGAAACAATACGTAAAAACAGTAAGTTTCTAAAAACCCAAAACAAGAAAGTTGATTTGGGTTTCTAGCACCACTCGTTGTGCGTATGTCATTACCTGCAACATCAAGCTTGATGCGATTGGCGAACAGTACATAGTAAGTGTCCGTGAATGCCCAGTCATGGATCATTATGTGATCAGGGATGTTGAACTCTTGCTTCTGTAACAACTTGAAATCCGAATCATATTCTGCAAAAGGCAATGAGAATATTGAATTTACCCTTCGCTATGATTTATATGTACTTAAAGTTAGTCCAGTATGCATTATGCAGTGGCTTACCATAAAAGGTAAAAGAACTGCGAGGCAGCAGCATATCCTCTGCATTGCATGAGGCTGTAAGAAGTCTTTTCATGCGGGCGTCGATCTTGTAGTGAGACAACAGTCGCTTTGGAGGCATCTTAAACACTCCTGTGGAAGTTAATGGAAGACAGGAAGGAGTTTTATAACTCCATTATCTAATTAAAGTGCTTCCCTTCTTAATGAAAATTTTGTTTTTGTTTGATTTCAGTGGAATCTTTTCAATGAACAATGTTTCCTTCTTTTCAGTGCGGCTGGACAAGAAGAAAAAATGCACTCAAGCTTTTATGGTAGTGGAAAGTTTTTATCCCCAAAAATGATTAAAGAATACACAAAAGTGGATCCAAGATTGCACAAAGCTTCACGCAAGATGCTTGTTTGTCTTAATTTTATTTGGTCGAAGAATTGCCTAGTTGCTTCAAAGCAAACAGACCCAAGTTAGGAGCAGTGAAAGATTAAACTACTTGGGCAAACAAAATTTGGTCATACAAGAGGCATCTTATCTTTTTAGATTGAAAATTCTCTCCAAAAAAAAAAAAAAAAGGCAACATGCATGAGGATGAGGAAAAGATGTGGTCTAAACCTAGAAATTATTTGGAGAGAATTTGAGTTCATATTTTTGAGAAATGGATGCAACATGTCACCTTCGCATCCTGCGTATCATTATTTACATTCGAATTATTAAGAAACTTATTATTAAATTTAAAAATTCATACAAGAGGTAGTAAAATCTATTACTTTATAAATACAAATTTTAATAACTTTTTCAACTATATGAAACTTATTATCTATATTTTAACACATACCATACAAAATTGGCTTTAGAAAGCCGGCAGCCACGTCCCATATATCTCCACCATTCTTTCCGCTGTCGGGTACTGCGTCATAACTGTCGATCATGCCAAACCTCCCAACAGTGTCCAGCGACCCAGATTCAATCTCATATGGATCCCCTCCTTCCCATAAACACAGTAGCTTCCCTCCCCACTCCAACACACTAGTGTTGGCCACATTTTTCATCACCTTGGTATTACCGACCTTGCGTCCGCCTTTCAGCACCGAGAATGGCCCTCGGTGGGTGAACCGCCACGTGTTGGTCAGGGGGTCGTGTTCCTCCACTTGAGCCTCGGTCTTCACGTACTTAGCCATGAACTTTACCTCACCAGAGGCCCTGTCAAACGAAAAGGCCCGAAGGTATCCATGACCATCCAGTGGATGCACCGTTGAACCATGGTCGTCGGTGAAGAGACCAGGTCCAGCCAAATAATACGTACCAGAGGGAAAGTCAGGAGGTATTGCACCGTCCACAGCACGAAGTGTAATGGGTTCGGCCGTCTCAGAGCGTTGTGACACGAATAGGAATTGGTAGTCCCAAAACGCAGCCACGGAATCATCGACTACATCAAGGGTTGAAGGGCTGGAAACATGGTTGTTTGATGTGGGGATGGATATGGCATGTGGTACTAATTTAGCTGGTGATGGCACCCGGCGTAATTCAACCGGAGTTAGCTTTGCCGGGGAAGGAAAACTTATTGGAACGACACGGTGGGGTTTGGCTAGCATCATTGGACAAGACTTTGGAAGCGAGTGTAGGTTTATTTGTTTTGGTTGAGGGGTGGCACTTGGCAGTACTAATGCTTATGAAGGTGGCAGAGATTATATATGCAATTGGCTTTGGGCATACCGCTTTAAATATGAATTTTGTGATCATTGTTGCTGCATGGTGGGGTATCTGTCGCAGACACCATAAAGAACACTGAGAAACTTGCAAGAGTGTGGCAGACATAATGCTTGAGTTTTCTTTCTTTCCGTTCTTTGAGCTTGTGGAAAAGAGTACGAGTCCATATTCACCAATACATAACGTTGAAAACGAGGACTCTTAAGGTCATGGTATAATCCTTTTTCTTTCTTTTACTTTATACTCTCTGGTCGTGACAGGAGGGAAAGAGGCCCCCGATTGGGTCAGTAATAAGTTGGTGGAACTTTGTAAATAAAGGGAGGACTTATGTCTAACAAAAAACACTAAGTACTTATCACAAAAAAAAAAAAAAAAACACTAGGTAGTAAAATAAGGTTGGAACTTTCAAGTTATTGAAAAATACGGTTCGTGCAAAGTAATAATTAATTGTTTGATTCCAAAATGTTGTTGGTTTGATACTGCCGGTGCAAGGACAAGGATGGGACGAATTGCCTACTTATGCCGTCTGTGGAGGAATCTGCTTAGCTCATCCTCAACTCGTCTTGTTTTGGAAGCAAGAGATTTCAACTTCACCCATGAAAGTTTTTGTCTCCAAAAACAACTTTTTTTTGACCCATCTTATTCGTACTATTTGTTGGATGGTGGTGATTCAACTGCGGTACTCCAATGGTACAACCGAATGAGCCTGACAACCATATTTCAATCTCAATGATGTCTGATTTTCTGCCGCAATACAGCTCTGCGAGAACCCATATTGACCAAATTGTAGTTGGTAGAATAGTGGGGGGTTGATTTGTGGGACTCGAATCAATCTTTGGTTGAATCGATTGAGAATGTGACAGCCATTTGATTTTGAAGAAACAAATAAAGACAAAAGCAATATGAAGGCAACTATGTATTGCGTAAGCTTTTTGTTTCCCTGCAAAGTGTCCCTAAATGGAATTTTCTAAACAACTTGACAAGATCTTCCAAGTGACGGGGGCCTGCCAGTGACGTCTTTATAGCAGCTAACAGTTACTTGTGCCCGTCTAGTTCATTTGGCTTAGACTCACTTTCTATTATTTATTACTCACACACCCGGGGGAGAAGAAGGTGTCGAACCCCAACCTATTGGCCCGGCAAATCGAGGCTCCCTTCGCTTACCACTCGGCGAAAGAGAAGTTGATGCTTTTGTCTTTTGTGTTATTTCTAGCTTATTCTTGGCATATATTATTACTCCGAGGGACATGGGGGTTCATTTTCGTTTAGAAGATTTTGAGTGTCATGTTCCCCCAAAAAAGAAAAAGAAAAGAAACTTAGGAATTTCTTTGGAGAACAAACGTAAAGAAGACGATGGATTGTGATTTTTTTTCCCATCAATTTTTCTAAGTAGGTATGAGAAACTTTAGAACTAGGAAAACAGTAGATACTATGGATTGTCATACAGTTTTCTGAGTTGTTAATAACCCTAAGACAATCCAAGAAAGAGGAGATTTGAGTTGGGTATCTAAAACTTCTATTGACACAATTAAACCCCTTTCGTTTCTAGAATGGGGACAACAATGGGAAGGGAAAGCTTCAGTTGTATTCTTTGTAGATTGTTCTCAAAACACAGGTTTTGTAGCTTTAAAAAAACAGTGAGTTTTGACATGTTTTTTATTCAAACGTACAGCTTTAATTGAAATGATGTGCAGAGGCTATTAAGACAACCAGAGAGTTGTCACAGCAAGTGCAGATTGAACCATAATTTTTTTTTTTTTTCCCCCAAGTTAAACAAAGGGTATATAAGAAATGAGTATTGAACCTCATACTTACTTGATATAAGAGGCCAAGGCCAGTAGTTGCTCTACTAGGTTATCAGCAAATTAACAACTACTTGAACATAATTAATATGCTTGACTTCAAAATGTATGATTTGGTATGGTTTTGCATATAGGTACATAATAGGTGTTCCACATAATTGTATACAGTGAATTCCATATAAGAGTATTTTCTAAACAAAATTTATGATCAATTGTTAGCATCAAAACTAAAGTATCCAACATAAGTGTTTGATCAATCCAACGACTCAACTATTAATAACAAAAAGAAGCATATGGTGAAAACATAGTTTCTTGACACCTAAGACGTTTGTTACAAAAAGTTTTTTTTTGGGGGGGGAGGGGGGGCTGACGGCATTGGTCTAATGCACATTAATAATTTTTGCAATAATTTTTTGTTTGTGTGATATCTTATACTTGGATTAGTTAATATAGATTTTGTTAAGGTGATATCTAACAATATTATTTCAAGGTTCCACTCATCTTAACAACTCCCTAGGTATCTAGCTTGTCTTTGATCAAGGCAACAAAAAGCATGTGCTGTCCTAGTATTGATAGTCCTTAAACCTCCCAACATTATTCCTCTGGAACCAAGTAAGGGTGAAGACGTTGCTAACCTCCCTTGGTATCTAGCCTATTGATAGGCTTCTTCCCCACCTTTAATGTTGGAGATATGTGTGTATATTCAATGATATATTTCCTAATGTGGTCCATTATTCTTTCATTATAGTGTAGTCTAATTGGGAAAATATATTTGTGTATAGAAATGTCTTATTTCATTTATTAACTTTTATAATTTCCATTGTGGGTAGTTCCTTATATTATAAAAGGATGACCCATTGTATAGTTTTATTCAAGAAAGCAATACACAAAAGCCTTCCCAACTTTATGTTTTTCTTCCTTTTCACTTTGTGACATGGTATCAGAGTTTAAGTTGGATCTATTCCACCCTGTGTGACCTTAAGTCCAATGAAACTCGATGTGCAGGGGTGTGTATGGGAAACGAGAGTCTCACATTGAAAATTAAGATCCTTGAAGTTAAGTATAAATTAAAAGAGAACCCTCCAACCCTTGAGCTAGCTTTTGGATTAGGCCTTGGGGTTTTTAACTTGGTATCAAAGCCAAGTTTAACTAGAAACGTCACTTCTGTCACAAAAATTGGCAATGTTCAACTAAACCCTCACTTTATCCTAAAAAATGTCCTCTATGTCCCCAAATTTCAATTTAACCTTATTTTTGTTTTCAAAGCTTGTGCAAGCAATAATTGTTGGGCAATTTTGGATTCTAATTTATGTTTCTTTCAGGCCCATTCGACTAGCAAATTGATGGGCTTGGGTAATGCTTAACAAGGCCTTTATTTTTGGATATCCCTTCCAACAAATTTTAATTTATTTTCTTGTATTATTCTTAATTTGGGCTCCTTTTGTAATGCAAATCTCAGTAATATTATTTTGCTTTCTCACCAACATTTAGGTCATAACACTTCCTATCTTCACCCATAATGCCCTATTTGTCCCTTAGCAAAACAATCTCGCTCTCTGTTTCCCACCAGTTCTTCTCGCGCTCCTTCTCTATTCTCTCTCCTCTACATCGACATTTAGGGTCCTTATCATACCCCTCATTACAATGGGTGTGATTCTTCCTCACTTTTGTCGATGACTATTTTCGTGGAACTTGAGTTTTCTTGATAGAATCCAAATCCCAAGTTCTCTCCATCTTACTTGTTTCTTTGTTTTCATTCACACTCAATTTCAAAAATTTGTCTAGCATGTTCACACCAATAATGCCCATGAGTTTTTAAATCATGAATGTTCTAACTTCTTCTCTACTCATGACATCTTTCATGAGAGCTACTGTACTTATACTCCCTAACAAAATAGGGTAGTTGTTTGTAAATAACGTCACATCCTTGAAGTTACTAAGGCTTTTAGATATCAAGTTTCTATTCTCAAAATATTTTGGGGCAATTGTGTGGTTCCTACAACTTACCTAACCAATAGAATGCTTTCTCGGGTTCTAAACGGTAAAACTCCTTTTGAGTTGCTTTTCGACAAACGACCTAACATCAACCACTTTTGGGTTTTAAGATGCCTTTGTTTTGCCATTATTGTGGGCCACCCAGACAAGTTGGGTCCTCTAGCTACTCGATGTATTTTCATGGGTTACCCCCTCTTTAGAAAGGGTACTGTATTTATGATTCCATTACAAGTACCTTTTTTATTAGTTAAGATGTTGTCTTCCATGAAATGTGTTTTATTTTCAGACTACTACTCCTCCAAATGTGCCATTTGTTCCACCCTCTTGCACTCAACAATTCTTATTTAATGACTATGTTGCTACACCACTACTTGTAGTTCTCATTGAGCCAACTGCTTCTATTCTACAGCCATCACAATCAGTTTTGGACTTTCTTGTGAGTCCTTTGCCTCGTACTGCTCCTATGGCTCCCAGTTCTGCTCCTCCAACAACTCCTCTTGGTTCTTTTGACTCTGCTCCTGCTGATTTCATTCTTGATGCTTCTATTTATGCTCCTGATGATTCTTTACCCATTGTCCCTTATGTGCCACCTCATGTTGTTCCAACTCTAGTTCCCACTCCACGTCACTCGAGTCGTGCCACTTGGCCCTCTACTTGGACTAAGGACTATATATGCTCTTTTGTGGCTAATGTTGAGTCTCACTATCCGATCATTTCCTATGTCAGCTTCACTTATCTTTCTTCAAATCATCTCTGCTGCATTAGTAGGATTTCTTTAGACATCAAGCCTTCTTCTTATTAGGAAGTTGTTATTGATCCCAGATGGCAGCAGACCTTAGAGGCTGAACTGCGTGCTCTCGTTAAGAATCACACCTAAGATGTTGTTCCTTGGCCTTCTCATTGTCGCCCCATTTTTTATAAGTGGATTTACGAGATCAAGTGTCATGTTGATGGTTCCATTGAGCGATACAAGGCTCGTCTCGTTGCTAAGGGATATATTCAAAAAGAAGGTTTCGATTATTAAGATTTTTTCTTTTATGTGGCCAAGGAAGGCACTGTTTGGTCTTTCCTTATTGTTGCTACTTTTCATAACTCATCTTTTCATTAGATAGATATTAACAATGCCTTTCTTCATGGTAATTTGGACGAAGAGATCTTCATGGATCTCTTTCCCAGCTTACAAAGGTAGGGGGAGTCTCGAGTGTGTTGTCTTCATAAGTCCCTTTATGGTCTTAAGCAAGCTTCCTAATAGTGGTATGTTAAGTTCATTAATGCTCTCCTTTCAGCATGTTTCAGACAATCTCTCCATGACTATGCCATTTTCACATGGAAATGTGGTACATCCTCCATCTACTTGCTTATATATATGGATGATATATTGATCATGGACAATGATATTTCCGTTATTAATCGTTTCAAGGCATACTTATATTCCATATTTCATATTAAGGATTTAGGTCCCTCCAAATATTATTTGGGCATTAAGATTGCACGTTTAGAAAAAAGAATTTGTCTTAATTAGAGTAAGTTTGTTTTAGAAATCATCTCTGAAGTTGGCATTTCAGGTTGCAAGCTAATAATCATTCCCTTTTGAGCAGAATTTAAAGTCTTACAACCTCTGAATATGATGTGGGGTATTATTGTTGAAAAATGACCCCCTATTGAAGGATTCTTCTAACTACCAACATTTAGTTGGAAAATTCATTTGTTATCTTGTACAGATCCTTAACCAGTTTGTGCATGCTCCCAAGCAATCATATATGAATGCAGCCTTGAAAGTTATAAATACTTGAAGGGATGTCAAAGACTTGGAATTCTTTTATCTAAACACTATAACATGGAGATGACAGCATATTGCGACACTGACTATGCTACATGTCCCATGAGTCAATGATCAATAATAAGTTTCTATATCAAATTAGGAGATTCTTTTCTATCTTGGAAAATTAAGAAACAATTAACAATATCTTTATTATCTACTAAATTAAAATATCGAGCTATGGCAAAGATTACATGTGAAGTCATTTGGTTGAGAGGATTATTACGCGATCTAGGAGTCTTGACTACTAAGGGTCCCACGTTATTATTCTGTGACAATGATGTGGCCTTAAAACTTATAGCAATTCCTATAGTTCATGAAAGGACAAAACACATTAAAGTGGACTATCATTTTACAAGAGACAAGATTCAAGAGGGAGTCATCAAGACAAGTGAAATAAGGACCATAGAACAACCTATAAATATTTTCACTAAGGCTCTTTGTTAATGAAAACACACATATTTGTTAAGCAAGCTTAGCGTGTTTGATATCTATAAACCAGTAAAACCACTAGCTTAAGGGGAAGTGTTGGAGATACGTGTGTATATTCAGTGATATCTTTCATAATGTGGTCCAATATTTTTTCTTTATAGCATAGTCTAATTGAAAAAATATATTTGTGTATAGAAAGGTCCTATTTCATTTATTACCTTGTATAATTTCCATTATGGGTAGTTCCTTATGTTATAAAAGGACAACTTATTGTACAGTTTTATTCAATAAAGCAATACACAAAAGCCTTCCCAACTTTATGTCTTTCTTCCCTTTCACTTTGTCACATTTAAAAAGAAAAATAGGCTTGCTAACCTCCCTTGGTATCTAGCCCATTGATAGGCTTCTTCTCCACCTTTAAAAAGAAAAATAGGCTCACTGATGAATCTTTGGGCATCAGCAAACCATGTAAGGGTAGACTTGCTTCACAAATTTAGCCTTACCGCACTATTAAACCGAAAATGTGGTGATGTGTAGCCAGAACCGAAAGTAATGTTGCATAACTTTATGTGTTTTATTCAGAACCCCACTATCATATGTGTTTTTGCTTTAAGAGAAGGGTGGGCTAATAACAGGAAAATCTGAAGAAAGTTTCCATTGATCTAGGATCTACACACTAGTTTTTCTAGTGTTCCCATAAGAGTAATTAAATCAAAAACCTACATGCATGATGAGATATTTACTTTAATTTGGCATTGCTCAAACTAGCCTACCATATTCATTTAAAAACCTACATCAAGTGAACAAAAATGGTAGGTGAGATAGGGTGGGTGAGAGAGAATGTGTACAAGATGAGGAAGCGACTCATTTACACCTTTATTTTTTTTAATGCATATATCCATAAAAAATTTGGTGTTAAATTTATGACTAAAAGATCTCAAGCAACACTTACTTTCAATTGAATAAAAGTGTTAAGAGGTCCAGCTTACCGCTTTGCCTATCATATCCTATTCAATGCGAAAATGTCAAAGAACATGTTATGGTCCTAAAGTGATATTAGACTTGTCATGTCAACAAGCTTAAGCCTTTTAGCTCGATAGTTGAGTTTGTAACATTTGGTATTGGAGCTAAATCTTACATCTAGAAGGATCCCTAAACAATGGGCCATCGAAGATGTCACTAACGGAGATGTTACAATCCTAAAATGATATTAGACCTGCCATGCCAATAAACTTAGGCTTTTTAGCTCAATGAGCTTTGGTAGCAATAACAAGCTCCATACTTGGACTAGACAATGTGGAGGCCTGCAAATCATAAGCTCTAGCAATTGTTTTGAAGGTAATTGTCTACCATTTTAGTCTATTAGCTGATCTCAAGATTGTGATTTGGCGGTGGTCGTGTTTACAACTTCCCTCCTGTACACGTGTAACAATTAGAATACATAATAAGGGAGGCACGTTCGGTAAATGTGAGACTCCTTGAAGGCTATTTCGTCAACGTTTAGCTTCCCTCCCACGCGTTTATTCGAAAGAATTCCAGTCAATCTCGCTCCTCTCAGTCGCTACTTGTTTGTTTGAACAGAGAGATGAATTACGAGCAGAGGCTCAAGGCCGCAGCGAAAATCATACTCGCGGCTGATTCAGGCGCCGCAAACGAGCCATTCGACGCTGCAGCCTTCGGGGTTACGGCTACGCTGAAACCATACCAAGCCGAAGGAGTTTCGTGGCTCATTCGGCGATACAATCTCGGTGTCAACGTTGTTCTTGGTACCCTTCTTCTTTCTCATCTTCTCCTTTCCCAACGTTTGATTGCCGATAAAACTTGAAGCAAGTTTTTGAAAAAGTAGGAGTTTAGTTATCAAGTTGTCATTTCTATGTTCAAGAGCCAAATTGACGTGAAGCAATCTTAAATTCTTCCAATTTCTGGGAAAATGGGTTCTTCTCAAATAGGAATTGATCCGTGGGGATTCTATGACTTTCTTGCAACCAAAGGGAATTCATTACGCTGATGCAGCTATTTATTTTTATCTACAAGAAGTTTGAGTTGAAATTTATGTTTTGATTATTGTATTTGTCTTCTCGATTTTGCAGGAGACGAGGTACAATTTCTTTTTGCTTTCAATTCTAGTTGTCGTTGTGGGAAATATAAAATTATGAAGAGGAATTTTAAAGTTTGTTGAATTCGTTTTGAGGCCGGCGAAGTCTTCTGAAGTGAGTATATTCCAAAATTCTAAGTCACTGTGGAGCTGGTTCAAGATTTTTTCCCTTATGAGTTTGATCCTTGCGATTTTTTAATAGTTCTAAATAAGGTTAACAGCGCTAGAAAGCTCGAGCTCTCATGTAGGACAACATTTTGAGTTTGGCGAAGCTACGCTAGTTTGCAGTGCTGAGGGCACAAGTAAAACACTTAAGACTTTGGCTTTGAACTATCCAACAACTTGCCTGATTCAGCTTGTCTCTGCTTACTTACATGCTAAAATGCCCTCTCTCCCTAACTTGCTATTTAAGTTGACGTTTTTTGTTTTATTCTTTAACCACCTTCTGTGTCATGCCACTTTTTGCTGGTTTTGCGCTTCTTGTTAGTATAGATGTCCAATTACTGAATTAAATTTTTCTCGCTTCTCTCTACTTAAACTGCTTTCGAGTTTAGCAGTGCCTTTAATACTTCTTATCACATCTAAAGTGAACATCGCTGTTTTTCTTATTAAATTTTTTCGGTGGTTGCAACTGTATTAGTAACTATATTAACTTCAAATGAAATTGTACTGAACATCAAAGTGATTTTTGAATTTATTGTTGCTATGAACAGTGGACTTCCCTCACATTCTTCATGTGAACCAAATCGGATGAGTAGCATATTTCGATATCTGAGGCTCTGCTCATTCTAGTGTTTGTTTTTCTTGATTTTAGGAACCATAATATTACCAACACTTGCTTCATGATCTTTTCTCTGGGGAAATTGTAATTCTATTACCAGAATAGAAGGGACTTCAGTCGTTTTTCTTTTCCAGTGATCCTTATAGGAATCAGGTTTTCCTACAACGTACTCAGTTGCTGTTGGACCACATATGGAGTATTCTCATGATGAGGAAAAAGTATCCTTTCCTTCCTGAATGATAAAAAGTAACTTTCTCCAAGGGCACCCTCGTTCTGGTGTAAAAGCAAATAATGGACTACTTTTTCGATAGACTTGAGTGAGTAATATTTCATAGTAAAAGCAGAATTTTATAGAGTCAAAAACAGTATGCTGTTACGTTTTTCTTTTCCCCCCTTGTGTTTGAAATTAATGAATTAAAAGATGTTCCTCAGTGGCTGAATTGAAAGTGAACAATAGATTCAGCTCCCAATTCCTTCATTTCTTCAAAGCGTCTTGGACTTCTGTTTTCTATTCAGTAACTTTGGGAGGAAGATTAAAATGTTTGATGTTTTTTGATAGAAATGAAGTATAAAAGATGTCTTGGGCTGTTAACTTCCTATTTGAGTTTCATGACCGCGTTTTTGGTGTTGATTGTAGTTGCTCGTGCTTGGTGACCTATTTTAGCTACAATGATTTTATCAGAAAGTTACTTGTGGTGTAGTTGCTGAGATCGTCAGTTAGGAGTGTCCTGTTTTGTCAATATTCGCCTTGGTGCAGCTTAGCTCTAGTTTCTTCACTAATGAAAACCCATATGACAGTACGCTTTATTCTTAGTATACTTGACAACCTTACCTGAGTGGATGTGAGAAGCAGGACCATAAAGTGAGGAAAGCAGTCCATGATTTTTGCCAGTTTACTCTGTCTCTAATGGAATAATTGCAGATGGGACTAGGCAAGACATTGCAAGCTATCTCTTTCTTGAGCTATTTGAAGGTTTATGCTATGTCTTCTGGGCCATTTCGTAAGTTGAAGATATCTTTTGGTTTATTGTGAAGTCTTGCAGTGTTTATTGGGTTGTTTTGGATGCACACGTTGTGTGACTTTATTATTTTCATGCAATTATTTACAGTTGTATTATGCCCTCTGAGCGTAACGGATGGCTGGGTATCTGAGATATCAAAGTTTGCCCCAAATCTAAAAGTTCTTCAGTATGTTGGTGATAAAGAACATCGCCGAAGTCTACGCAAGGCAATGTATGAGCATGCAAAAGGACAGTCTTCATCAAACAACGTAGGCTTATGGCTTTTGTGGCTAGAACAGTCTATGAGTAATTTCTTTTGGTTATGGCATTGTTGGCAGTAGGAATTCAGATCCAGAGTTTCCCTCTGGTTTGGGTTTTTGTTTGAAACATCACTTCTTCTCTAGACTTTCTGTTTGTTGATAGTTTTCAAGGTTGAATTCTTGACAGGGCATGTCGTTACCTTTTGATGTACTGTTGACGACATATGACATTGCATTGACGGATCAAGACTTTCTCTCTCAAATACCATGGCAGTATTCAATAATTGATGAAGCTCAAAGACTTAAAAATCCTTCCAGTGTATGTTTGTGACACCTGAAAATATCACTTGTAGATATTTATTGATCATGGGTTTGTTTGTCAGTGATGAGTAAATTCTGTGGTTGCAATAGTGATTATAAATTGCATGGTGTAGAGATGTTTGCTAAGTCTCTAATAAGCTTTATTTAAGAAAATCAAAGAAGACTATAGTGCTCATTTAAATGCTATTTCTATGGAAAATAAAAATGCCATAAGAAGGCAAAAATAAAAACCTGGAATTTCTCTTCTAATCTATATTTCAAAGATTTGAATATGCAACAATATTAGATGACTACTTGTCTCACTTTAAGTAGACTAAGACTACTTTCAAAGAGAAGTTATCCTTTCACATTGCGGGCATCTAAGTTCTTGAAGCTTTGCAGGTTCTTTATAAGATTCTCAAAGAGTGCTTTCTTATGCCGAGACGATTGTTAATGACTGGCACACCTATCCAAAACAACCTGACTGAACTCTGGGCTTTGATGCATTTCTGTATGCCTTCAGTCTTTGGGACACTAGATCATTTTGTTTTTGTATTCAAAGAAGCTGAAGATCCTTCATCAGGTTAACTTCATTCCTGCTATCAGTTTTTTCTTTTTTTCCTCTCTGGTCAAAACCTTACTATATTAAGTTCTTCAGTAGTTTGTTCTTCTAAGAGTATGGTATGAGATCGTACAAATCTTAGTGTCTACATCTGCTGCATAAGGGGTGGTGTGTTTCAAATGAAACAAGGTCATCAGTTGAAATGTCTTGTGCCAAGTGAAATGGTTGGTGAGACAATCACTATAAAAGTTTAGAAAATTATTGAAAACATGAGTTCATTGGTACAACAGTTGTATATTTACCAGTGTAAAAATGTTGGTGCAAGTATTGTTGGGATCAGTGATTATCAGAAATGTAATTCCTGATAAGGTACTGAATATAACTACCCAATTTAGATTTTTAAACATTGAATCAGTCCTTGATATCGATCTTCATTACCCAGCTTTTACATGTTTTTTTTCATCAAATATGGGCAAAATGAAGGAAACATTAGGACTAAGCCTTTTTACAAGTTTCTATAAGGATTAGACTAATTTGTGATAATCATGCCAGTTAAGGATGCATACTTTTCCTGATCACCCTGGCTAACATTTAGTTTTATAACTCCAACTTTAGATCTCCATATGATTTTTATATGCATAACCTTTTAAGAGCATAGATTGCTTTATGTAACAATAGTTCTTCAAATAACCTTGGAACAAACTTGTCTTCAAGTGCTAGATGTGCAAGCATGCAGTTACCTTACTTCTTTTTATTTTGAAGCTATTGTTGTATCTGTGTGGTGGTTGGGGGAGGGATGAAACTTTCTTTCTTTTCTACTTGGGCACTTTTGTTGGTTGTAGTGGTTTATAGTGAGAAAGAGTTTTTGGAAGAATGAGACACATTTTATTGAATGTTATGCATTATCGACAAACAGGTCATAATGCAGCTGAAGCAAAGAGGCAGTTTAAAAGCTTAAAATATATATTAGGAGCCTTCATGCTTCGACGAACAAAGTCAAAGCTTATTGAGTGTGGAAATTTAGTGCTTCCTCCTCTCACTGAGATAACCATGTATGTTTTTTTTTCCTGTTTTACTTTGTTACCTGAGTATTGAGCTTATTTTATAATGCTAAAATGCCTTGTTCTAACAGAATGGTGCCACTGGTCGGCCTGCAAAAGCAGGTTTACATGTCAATATTAAGAAAGGAGCTTCCTCAACTACTTGCTTTATCTTCGGGAGCTTCAAATCACCAATCATTACAGAATATTGTATGTCAGTTTATGAATTTTTCAACCTTGCCACCTGTCTTCTTTGTCATTCCGGCCATAGGTTGTAGTACAGCAAATTCCTTTGTTCTTTAACTTCTAGAAGTCCACATTGGAAGAAATATTAAGATGTTGTAATTTCAGGTCGAGCCAAACATTAAATTCCTTTGCATGAGCCTTGATACTGGTGCAGCTAATATATGCTACTACGTAGGATTGATAGATTATCCTCCGCTTATTGGTCGCAAATCTGCTAGTTTGGGCATGGGAATTGTTATCTGATGTTTACGACCCAAAATTTTGTTAAGTTCTTGGATTTTGAGCCATCTGCCATTGATGATCCCATGATCAGTGCTTCTGCTCGCCTAGGGCTGCCCATATGTTTAGTAGTTTATCCTCCCTGCTAGTCAAGAGAGAAAAGAAACTAGACAAAAGAGCACTCATTGAGTCCCACAAACTAAGTCTTTTGTCTTGCGACTTAAAAGAAGGGGTAAGATGAGACTCAGTGATCCCCCATTGACATCCGATTGAACAACTACGTAATACTCTGGCCACATTGGCAAGAAATAGTACTGATGAGTCTGAATGTCTCCAAACTAATATTAAAAGTACAACTTGATTATTGACTGATAGAATGTCAGGTCATTCTGAACTGGAGTTAGGGGCTATGTTAATCAATCTGATTTCTATTGCCTGAGAAGTAAAAAAATACCAAAGTTTGTATGAAGTGCTAGAAAAGGATATGCATTGACCAAAAAGGTTTCATCAGCATTGACTGGTCCTAAAGTCGCAATTTTTTTTTTAATGATCTGCTATGTGTTGTATGTGTATATCTGTTTCAATAAATATCTTTTTGGGGGGGCCATGGGAGGCAATGAAGATGAATTCTTAGTAGAAGGGTATACTGTTAATAGGTAGCGTAGAAACTTCAATAATCCGAAGAAATAGTATTATTGCTGTAGTTTTTAAGGCCAACTTAAGTCCTAAGGTAGTACTGTTTGCTTTAATGTTCTCTGTTTCAACTATGTCGTGATTTCTCTTATGAGCGTACGAGGACATAATGCCCATGAAGTCGCTAATCATTTGAGTGCCACTTTGTGCAGGTAATGCAGCTAAGAAAAGCATGTAGTCATCCATACCTATTTCCTGGTATTGAGCCTGAACCATTTGAAGAAGGTGAACACCTGGTCCAGGTAGCATGCTTTGTTAAGTTAACTCAATGTAATGTGGGCTAACTATGCTGGTCTGGACTATGTTATGTGGTTCAGTCTTTACTATCTTCTGAGTTATGAAAAATAAAATAAAAATAGAAAGAGGGAAAAAGTCCTGCTAGCTCCTGTATTGTTTGTCAAAATGGACTAACTGTATGTGCTTTATCTGGGCTCAGGTGTATTAGATCTGCCTTTTCTCACTTTTGAAGTTTCCTATGAATTTAATCCCTATACACTTGTGCTTTCCTGATCAGGCCAGCTGTAAACTAATGATTTTGGACCGTCTACTTCAGAAGCTACATGATTCTGGACACCGTGTCCTTCTCTTTGCTCAGATGACACATACGCTTGACATTTTGCAGGTTTCTTGTCCATTACTGGAAGAGTGAAGAATCCCTTAAAATTGATTGGATACGCCTATGTTTAGTCTATCTAAAATGTGTTGATTTTTATTGTAGGACTTTCTGGAGCTGCGAAGATATTCTTATGAGCGCCTTGATGGATCAGTTCGTGCTGAGGAGCGCTTCTCTGCAATAAGAAGTTTCAGTGGACAATCAGTTAAAGGGAGCTTGAAATCTGAATCAGAAGAGAAAGGTGCTTTTGTTTTTATGATATCCACCAGAGCGGGGGGAGTAGGGCTGAATCTGGTTGCTGCTGATACTGTGAGCCTCACCAAACTCAACCAAATGTGTCCTTGTCATTATTACTTAAATTGGAACCTGGAGCGTGGGACATAGTTTTGTAGTTCATTATCTCAATATTCAAACTCATAGATATGTTCTTTGTTTCAAAAGGAAATGGTCTATTTACATCTTTCCAACCCTCGTCTAATTTAATTATGATAATCAAGTAAGTTACTCCTTTTCTCAATAAATTTCTATCCCTGTCTCTCTTAACTAAACAAAATTTATCCTGTTACTACTTTTCTCCTGAGTTGAATTTTATTCCACATTGTAGGTTATAGATATTTGTGGCCTGGAGTACATCTTTGTCTTCTTGATATACTTGTGGTTTGTCAAAACTTTGTTGATTTCAACTAACATTGTAGGTTATATTCTACGAGCAAGATTGGAATCCACAAGTTGATAGGCAAGCTTTGCAAAGGGCACACCGGATTGGTCAAATGAATCATGTTTTGTCTATAAACCTAGTTAGCAGATCTACAGTAGAGGAGGTGAGGCATTATATCCGTTTGTAATGTTGAAGGCCTTCACATAGAATCTATTGTGTTCATGTGTGTTGATGTAGGTTATTATGCGGAGAGCAGAGAGGAAGTTGCAGCTTAGCCATAATGTTGTTGGGGATAATATGGACTGGGAAGGTAAGGAAATAGCAGGAGTTGAAACTGGAGATTTGCGGTCTATTATATTCAGGTTACATATGTTTGATCCTACCAATGTCAGTGCTGAGAACTCAGATGAGTTGCAGATGTCTGAAATGAATGCTACAGTAGAGAAAGTACTTGCAAAGCGCTTAGAACAAATTGCAGGCAAGGATGATAGAAAATTTGAGATCAACAAATCAGATGAATCAGGTGAATATGATACTGTGGTGGGAGAATGTTCCACCAGTATTAGTAAAGATCCTGGTCTTGATGAAGCTTTGTATCTCTCCTGGATTGAGAAACTGAAGGAGGCATCACAATCAGGTAGTCACACTATAATGGAATCAAGAACTAGGAGGAAAGTCCCTGATAAAGAACATCTAAAGCTTGAGGATGCAAGGAAAAAGGCAGAGGACAAGAAGTTGTCTAAGTGGGAAGCCCTTGGATACCGGTCGTTATCAGTACAAGACCCTATCGTTCCTTTGATGGGTGATGTGACGTCAAATTCAGGTTCGCTTAATTTTGTTTATGGAGATTGCACGCATCCATCAATGGTTTGTCCATCGGAGCCTGCTATTATATTCAGGTAAGTTCATTGTTCTAGAAGTATCTTCATGTTATCTTTGTCATTGATATAGCAATGCTTCTGCCTTTTTTACATCTTATGTTTTTCTCAACTTGTTTATTCTTCTCACTCCTTTATGCGTTGATGCTTGTTTCTTTTCAACATGAGCATGATGTCTCAAAGCTTATATCCTGGAAACTGCACGTGTTTTACATTTTCTATTACAAAATCAAACTTTAAGGGTTTCCTTATTCAATAGATGGGTTGTACGGATTGGAAATGCAATGCATTTTCATGGCTAGTGTGGATTGTCTTCTTAATATTTGTCTTGTCTGCACAAAGTAAACAGAAAATTGGTAGGTAAATTTCAAGATATTACTCATCCATGATCTTTGATGTAACACTACATGATCTTTGTTGTAACAGTCGTTTTCATTCTCCCAATAATTTGTGTTTCATTTTGCATGTCAATCACTACATGCCCCATTTATCCATTATTTGGCTCTTTTGAGTGTGGACATTTGTTGCTAATATCACAAAGCATAGGTGTCTTGTCAGTATGCTTAGTTTTGTCCCTTGTCCTGCTATCTGAGATAATTATGAAATTACATCTCTCCAATGTCATTTTTTAAATTCAGAGGTTGTGTTTGGAATTAAAATGATCTTATGTAATGGTCAGTGACATCATTTATAAATTTTTCTTTAATTTCAACCTCTTGCTTCATACGTTTTTGAGTTAGAACCACAGAAACAATTAAGATTGCTCTACAGAAGCATTATCAAGCCCCAAGCGGTTCCGGAAATGGACCAGAAGCAACTTAGGAAAGAGATCAAAGATGTAAATTCTTCATCAGCTTCTACATATTCTTCTTGTACTCTTTTCTTAAGTACATGACGCATCTCCAGAGAGTTGCTTATCAATAGGAGATTAAAAAAGAAAAAAGATCCATAATCAGAAGTTCTTTAGCCAGTCTACTATAGCCTTATTAGTGAAAATCAGGAATTTGAACCTTGCTCTCTAGAAAAGTCTCAGGGGGCTTATGCTTCCAGAGAAGATGTTGTAGCTTTATCCAACATGAAAATGTCATTTCTTGCTTTGTATATATCCAATATTGCCACAGCATAATAGTCAATCAAAACAGTAAGCAGTTCCCAATTTACGGTACTCCAGGGGATCAGCAAGCTCTTTGAGTTTCAATGCTCTAATGTTGAAAGATAGTGAAAGAAGAAATTATTTGTCGTTTATAATTAACAAGGGCCATATCCTGCACGTACATTTCATGCATCTTAATCACTGAAATACTATCTCGTATCTGGTAGCAATTTTCTGGGTAATTTCATATCTTCCATCTTTTCTTTGTGGCTAAATTAGGAACTGGATAAGCTGAATGCCTTTCAGATTCTTCTTATCACAACTAGTTGTTAACCCCTGAAATTGGGCCGTCAAGGCATTTTGAAACTACTGCTTATCAAAAGACAAGAAAGAGAATGGAGTTAATATATTTGTTGGCATTGAATAGGAATAACAATTAGTTTCCCTTTAATAGCCAATTTTTCGTCAGAGAGAAAGAAAAGGTAATCATACCAACTAGAAATCCAATGGTATCACTAAATTGAGATTATGATAAGATTGATAAATTATTTGCCATTGAATGTTTTGATGAAATCAATACGCCACTTTACGTGGTATTTTTGTTGGTTGTGATACAAGGTTCCACTTATATTTGTCATCATATTGCAATTTGAAGATGCTGTTCGCCTTTCTTTTTTTTTTTTTTAATTTTTGGTGATGTCAGTAGTAACTCAACAGAAAATTGTGTTCATTTTCTAGCTGTGTTGATGACTCTGGAAACTGGGGCCGTGGAGGAATGTTTGATGCACTGGCCAAACTTTCAGCAAGTATCCCTGATGCATATCAACGAGCTTCTGAATTCAAGGACCTGCATCTTGGGGATCTGCATCTTCTAAGAATTGGTAGATTCTGTGTACTCTCTTTCTTGTTTTAGATTGTTTAAAACCTAATTCTGCTTTGGATGGTTTGAAAAGAAACGCAAGTACATAGTACAACTTGTTCAGGCAACAATTACAGAAAGTGATTAGCATGTTCTAGCCACAGTTCTAACAGGCACATTTTAATTTTCAGACCATGAAGCAAGTTATGATTAGTAGCAAATTGTTCTGAGTGAATATATGGTGGATCAAGGTTATTTCAAATGACCCGTATCATCATGTATCTCAACCCAAGGTTTTCATCTAAAGGAACTTCAAGTAATTCATGAGAGGCAGCAAGCTCCCGTTGATGGCATCATCTCAGTTATATAAAAGCTTCTTTTTGGGGGGAGAACGTGGCTATTCACATGCTTCCTTGCCTTTCTGCTTGTTCACTGGGAAAAAAATTAATTCTTTTATCATGAAACTCAAAAAGGAAAAAGAAAGAAAAGATCTTAAATAGCATGTTGCCAGTTTGCACTTAATGAATTGATGAAGAAGCAAATAATAACAGAAAATCCTTTTAATGTGCTTTCCTCTGAGAATTAGCATTAATTTGTTTGATGAACCCTTTTTAATTTTTTTTGTGCTCCCATTGAATTATCTTTCTGCTTAACACGGGCACTCTGTCAAGTGCTTGCTTTAGCAGCCAGATTTTGCTTTTTTCTTTTCATGAGTTTATTTCTTTCAATATTATTTAGTCCTTAGCCACTTTTTTTGCTACGCAGAGGATTCTGATGAACAGAACACGGATGGTAGTCCTCCCCGATGGGTGGCTTTGGCTGTTGTACAGTCTTACAATGCTAGGCGCAAAGTCCCCCGCAGCAAGATCTCTCTTCCGGACCTGGAATCTTGCTTATCAAAGGCATCATTCTCGGCAGCTCAAAATTCTGGTAAGCTCTTCACACGTTCAGCTTAATTCAGTCTTAGAAATTGAAGTTCTTGTGTGTCGCTTCCACCCTTTTGGTTCTTTGTAATTGTACCAAATATAATCAAATTTTGTGGTGTTACTGTTGGACCCTATAAATTTACTAAGATTTATCTTTGGTGTGAATGCTTCAAGCTATATATACTTTATTGTATGGGTGTTTATACCTAGTTAATTGTGTTGGTTATTGATTGCATGTGACCATCATGCATAAAACATTTACTAGAACCTCTCAATTGATAATATTAAGCTTTTATATCCTATTTTGTGAACTATCTTACGTGTGATTTATCTGTCTCTCCCAAAAGCATCAATCCACATGCCACGTATTGGGTATCAAGATGGATCAGACCGCTCGGATTGGTACACTGTGGAACGACTTCTACGAAAATATGCTTCCTTATATGGCGTAAAAATTTTTGTGTACGTTCCCCTGACCTTTCTCTCTTAGTCACCCTCTGCATGCTTTGCAAATTAATTCCTTCTACTTTTGCCAGGTACTATTACCGCCGTTCTACTTGAGGCTTGGCTTGTGTTTACAAACTATACATTGTACAAAGAGTCGTTACTGATAGTATGGTGAGAAAGGACATGTGCCTGTCCCTCCCTCCTTGCGTTCGAATACGTTGATCCCACTTTTGGTTTGACCTCTTTCTTTGGGTTGGAGGGGGACGTGGTTTTTTGGTTTAGGACATAGAATCCTGGACGGTGAAATGCAAACAAGATATGTAGGGTAATTTTTAGAGTTCTCTTCTTTAGCATCTTGAGTGTCGGGCTTCCCACATGGGTAACTCACCCATGTTTAGGCCTTTATATTTTGGTCAAGCGTGGCAGCAGACGCCAAGGCGGTCATAATAGTGGATGTATTTCGATGGCTTTTAGAAATCTCTTTAATATTAGTTGTATAGTACTTGTAGATATCTTATGACTAAAAATTTGTATTTTACTTAATCAAGAGATTGAGTTTATATATGTATTTCAATGGCTTAATCTCTCGAATTACGACAAAGTTTATCATGTACTAGTACATTAATCAATTTGTAGACTTCACCATTTTCGATCACATTAACATCCTGTTTACAATATTTCTTTAATTTCTCTGATATTAGTGATGACAAACCGCATGTTTAATTGTCGCTTTACAAGTTTTTGAACAACACTTGAGAAAATAGATTAAATATTTCATTTTTATTACCCTCAAAGCTACTGGTTTAGGGTCTTGTGGAATGGGAAAACCCCTTTACATGATTATGGTAAAAATAGGATTTGATATGGAAAAAGACAAAATCTCCCTCTTCAGTGTTTCTTAGATTGTGACTCTATTATTATCTTCCAAGATAACGACTCAAAAAGGGGGAAGACGGTTTACCTCAGAACTGACTTTGGCCATTCAACATGTATCCATTTTTGTAACGTTTTATGATTCATTTTGGCTGGAAGAAAAGTTGATTTCACATGATGGATTGAGTAATCTAAGAGAACTAGTGTTGTGACGGTAAAAATTCTGAGTTTACATATTGATTATCATAACAAAATGGCCAATGCTTAAGGCACATTCACAAGGAGGTGAAGCTGACACATGCTTCAATTAACAGTAGTTACATTCATACAACTCAATATTTTACAACAAAGTCCTACATTAGAGATAAAAGTACTTATAATATGCCTTATGAGTTTAGACAACCCCTCTCTTCAAAGAGGCATTTTGGATAGCGGTGGATGTGAGCCTTTAAGACTTAGTCCATGTGTTTGTAATTAACAAATGTTATTTCCATTTGAGTTTCACCAAAAAGCTTCACTCGACATGACATGAAATTGGTTGAAATGTTTCTAATCTCCTTATTTAGTCGAATATTAATGTTTTGCTGCGTTACCATGCTCATTTAGACTTCACCAAAACCCAAAATTTGACTCTGAATGGCAAACCTGGTTAGGAACATGGGAAATTTTGAAGCTTGAAAATCAGTTTACAGCCATTTTTGTTGTTTGGGAGTAGGTTGTAATCCAAATTACCTTAAAAGCAGGAGGCCTGATTCTCACCCTGGATTATGGCTCTTTCTTATTTTTGTTTGGTTTAGGAGTTCTGGGTATGATCCCTAATACCATTTACTATTTTGCTAATTCATTGTTTCAGGAGCTGTGATTGAGTTTCCCTTTTGCAGAGAAAGGAATTAAGTTTCTCTTCATTCCTTATGGATCATGGCTTTCCTAACTCCTTTTGTTATTCATGCCTTCAAGCAGAAGGGAATGGTAGTTAAAATTCAGTTCAGTCTGTACCCATTAAACCCGAAGAAAGGAAAAGATCGTTAATTGTTGATAATCAGAAAACAAAAGATGGTTATTTTAATAAAGTCTCACACTTCCGGCCCCAGACCCCGAAAGGTTGCCAAGTCTAATAAAGTAATCATTTCCTCTCTTTTCATGCTATTCATTCTTGACACCAACTTCTCTACGAGAACAAACCAAGCTCCCCATTTATACTCCCCACTCTATATGACTATCTGTCTAAGTTCTTCTAATCAAACCCAAGTTTTTCTTCTTGCTGCAACTGCTAAACATGTCAGGGATTAATGGAAATGGAGCCCCTAACAAATATCCTGCAGACTCTAGAAGCGTTCCTACTCCTGGGAAGGCAACAGTCCTGGCATTGGGCAAGGCCTTCCCCAGCCAACTCATTCCTCAGGAATGCTTGGTGGAGGGCTACATTCGCGACACAAAATGTGTAGACTTGTCTATCAAAGAGAAACTGGATCGCCTGTGTAAGCAAAACTACTTAATCGATTCGTGATTCTTGTTCATACCTTTTTCATTCGTTAGTTTCTGGACTGTCCCATCTCTTGTTTTATTTGGGAAACATGGCGTTCTTATGTCAGTTGCAAGTGGAAGTCATTCTACTCCAAAATACTTTGTGGACTCACCGTGCATTTCGCTTTGTTTCTTCGTTTTCTGTTAGGTAAAACCACCACTGTGAAGACAAGATACACAGTTATGTCAAAGGAGATCCTGGACAAACACCCAGAACTGGCGACTGAGGGCTCTTCAACGATCAAACAAAGGCTCGAGATTGCAAACCCTGCTGTCCTGCAAATGGCCAAAGAAGCTAGTCTTTCTTGCATCAAGGAATGGGGAAGGCCAGCCCAAGACATCACCCATATCGTCTACGTTTCTTCCAGCGAAATTCGGTTACCTGGAGGAGATCTTTACCTTGCCAGTCAGCTTGGCCTGAGAAGCGATGTTGGCCGCGTCATGCTGTACTTCCTCGGTTGCTACGGCGGTGTCACTGGCCTTAGGGTTGCCAAGGATATCGCTGAAAACAATCCCGGAAGTCGGGTTTTGATAACCACTTCCGAGACCACCATACTTGGTTTTCGCCCCCCCAACAAGGAACGCCCTTATGACCTTGTAGGGGCTGCACTTTTTGGTGATGGAGCCGCGGCTGTGATTATAGGAGCCAACCCCATAGCGGGTCAAGAGTCTCCTTTCATGGAACTGAACTATGCTGTCCAACAATTCCTGCCAGGGACACATAATGTGATCGACGGCAAGCTCTCGGAAGAAGGCATAAACTTCAGGCTTGGAAGAGACCTTCCCCAGAAGATAGAGGAAAACATTGAGGAGTTCTGCAAGAAGCTCATGGCAAAGGCGGATTTAGAAGAGTTCAACGATTTGTTTTGGGCTGTTCATCCTGGCGGACCAGCAATTCTGAATAGGCTTGAGAACACCCTCAAATTAACCAGTGACAAGCTAGAGTGCAGTAGAAGGGCATTGATGGACTACGGGAACGTGAGCAGCGGCACCATATTCTATGTTATGGATTACATGAGAGAGGAGCAGAAGAGAGGCAGGCAAGAGTGGGGGCTTGCCTTAGCCTTTGGACCAGGCATTACGTTCGAGGGCATACTCATCCGTAGCCTTTAATAACATCCCCCATACGTTTTCCTGTCTAGTCTTTATTTTGATTTATCTTCTGTTAGGAATGTCATCTTCCACTTTCAGAACTGGGATTCAAGAATCTTGAGTTTCCAAACTTCAAAGTTTCTCAGATTTTATACGAGTATGGAATAACATGCAATTCGATGTTTGTTTCCCCAGAAAGTTTCAATCGCGCTGTCCACAATCAGTACTGAAAGTTTGCAAATTCTTGAACAAACCATAGTTGATCACTGAAGCTCCCCATATTTATAAAAATCATAAGCAGAAGTGATTTTGATAATGTAGATAATGATAAACAGGAAGTTACCGATACATGGTAGCTTTTAGAAGACATGATATTTTTTAGATTTGTATCTCAAATCCTCCACAGCATTGAACATTCTTAAAAAGTTTTGATTTTATGTTACAAATTATAATTATATTTAACTTAAAACACTAATACATTAATTAAAGGAATTTATCATTTTATAAACTACTTTTTTAAACTATTTCATTTTCACGAGGGAGTTAACATACCCCTCACTATCCATTATTACAAAACGTTTCTCATAAAAGTCTTTATCCACAAATAAAGGAGAATTACATTTAAACGTAAATTTTAATATCATATTATAAAAACATAAATCCAATTGGACTATTGTAATAGAGTCCTTAGAGAATCTTGGATGTAGTAGGTTTTGCTCGCCTAATCGGACCCCTTTTTCACTCCTTCATGACAAGTGGGCTTTTCTAGAAATTGCCCACCTAACGCTTTTGATGGGTTTCGAGTGTTCTCCTAAGGGCTGAACTTTCGGAGTTGTTGGTTGGTTGGTTTGAACTAGTTGAAGTGTCTTCGAAATAGAGGACATTAGCGTCGCGTAGGGTGATCTGTTCCCTGAGTTGAACACGCCTGAAACACATGAACGACTAATTACTGGTTGTCACTAATGACTTCTGTCTTTGCAACTTTTCAGGTACCTTCTCATTTGGGTTTAACATCTTGTCTGGGTTGGATTATATCCAAATGCAACTTGTTCCAAACCAAGCATTTCCATTTGTCTTATAAGTAGATATTTTGTATTTAATGTTAGAAAATCTGGCCTCAAAAGAGGCTTTTTACATGATCTAGACATTAATCATGGAGATAAAATTGGATTTCTTTATAAAAATGTAAAACATGTTTGAAAAACATACCATATTTCTTCATCTTTGACCTGCAAATTTGACCAAACCTTCTATTTTATTCTCTCATAATATGAGACAGCCAAAAACCATAACAAAACTAGAGGAAGAAGGTGACAAAACAATGACTACAAAAAAGCTCTCTATCTCTACCCACATAAACAGTAGCAATTATTTTTATTTGTGTGTGTCGTGTATTTTATAAGTAAGTATGTTTAGTGTTTTACAAGAGAGAATCAATTATTCTTATGTGTGTATAGTGTCTTCTATGAGTAATTGTGTTTACTATTTTATGAGAGAGAGGGACATGGTAGGCAACATGGTGAAAATCTCTTAAAAGGCATTTTCCCACAGCCAAATGCAATAAAAGTAATTAACACCATTGTTTACAAATTTCTTCTTATAGCAAGGTATGGTGTATATAAACGAAAAGTTGAGAGGGGACTTAACCAATAAGTAAATTGTCTATACAAATAGCTTTACTTATCAAAGTCTATAAGATAAATAAATGCCTATATTAGCCCGTACTATATATGCAATAAGGGAATTATGTGCACTACATGTGTATAATTAAAATGGATTAATAGAATTACATTGCCTTACCACGGTAGGAAATATTAATTTATATATAATTTATATAAATCTACGTTACATGACCTCATAAAATGAACCAACATTTAATTCTTCTTGATTTTTGTTTTTATACCTACAAGGAATTTAAGGGACATCTAGAACAATCACCACTCACAACTATCGTCCACTAGCCTTGAACTAGTAACAGCTTTGATGCCCAAAATAAATGTTTTTGTCTCACAAGTTTATACTTCATTTCAAAAAGTCAACCCAAATGAAAGAAATTATCAAGTCTTTTTATATGCTCAGATAATCTCATTTGCCTTTTCAACATAGAATAAAAAAGTGTATTATATTTTTGTGCTTTATAATCCTCTCACATCTTCAAAATGGTTGATATGCGGCTTTTCTTGGACAATAACTTGAACTTTATTATTGATTCTTTTATGAACTTCACTAGGATTGGTAGGTTTTGTTGAAGGACTTGTGACAAAGACTCAGAGCACCCGAAAATGTATTAGTAAGGGTAACATTTTTTAATTAGTTTTTTTTTAACAACATGTTTTAGCTGTAGAGCTTTGCTTGTACTTCTTACAAAATTCTATCGAAACTAGATCATCTATCAAGTCAAAAATTAGACGATGAGGATCTCCCACAGGAGGCGAAAGTATTGAAAAGGAAAAGAAACTCCCAGAGAATGCGTTCGTACCAGATTAAAATAATACTGCCTTCGCCTCCTCTGTATTTAAAGGTACAGAACCGACGTAATTGTGTTAGCCCAAGCCGAAGGCTTGCTACCTGGGAAGGCCGGAAAAGTCGTACTCTCGACGCCGTTTACCGAACACGCTTCGCCCATCATTACTTTGCCGTTAAGGCTCCACCCTTTCATTGGGGGTGGAATACGCTGTCATTCTTCCTTGAAACTGTCCCATTTCTTAGGCTTTTTTATTATTCAGCTAACAGTATGTATAAATTATCTGAGATTTCAGGCCATTGTTGCTAATTGCTGATAAATATGTCAATTTCATCTCAGGAATGTCTAATTGCTTTCCTTATTGTTTTATTGATTCTTTTTTGTGATTTGTTTATCAGAAACTGGTTCGAATGAGGCCAGCCATAAACGGTGAGCGGGGAGAGCCAAGTGCACCGTCGGTTGTGAGTTCCGCCGCCTCAAAATTTCTTGACGCTCGTTAGTTTCGAGGATCTTCTTAGAAATTTATATGCTCGCCAATTTTATTCCCCGGAAAGTTCTCGTAATAGCATTAATATTTAGGTGAAGTTTAGGATCTGTTTTTCATCGTGTTTGGATTTTGGAATTGGAAGGGGGCCCTTATTCGGAGTCTTAGAATTGGGCCTTCAATCCCGGAGTTTCATTTCTTGGCCTAGATTTTTATTATGTTGCCTTGTTGGTGTTTTGTACTTTCGAGTTTAAGCAGAAAGATTGTTCTTATGGCACTTGTTTGTCAATGCACTAAGCAAACCTTGTCACTGAAGACGTGGGTGTTTTGCATTCTGGCCTTGGTTTTACACAAACTATTGATAGTGCTTGGCTTTTCACAGAAGCTGTGGCTGATTGAAATGGGACGAGTAACAGTATTTCAGTATATGTTAGATTTTAGAATAAGTTGCCACCGAAGGGTTTAATGAGTGGGGACATCACATTCTAGGAAGATGGGACTCTGCTTCCATTTATAAGAATCGGATAATTAAACTCTTAGAATTGCTCCTTGAAACGAACTTGGCCTGCTTACAATATAGATGTTGGAATTTGTCTAGGATTAAGTATCTAAACTAAAAACATACTTGTTATTTATATGGAGGACTGCGAGAATGATTTTTCAAGCTTGGTTTAGTATACTTTCATATCAGTTGTGACTTATACTACGTCAAAGTTCTGCATCTTAGTAGCGTAATGTTCACCATGAGAACCCATGGAATTGACATCTTTTATCATCTGTTCCATTGTGCATTCCACTTAGGGGTTTCTGAATATGATCTAATGATCAGGGACAATATTAGTCATTTGCTGCATATTTTCCGAGTTCTATTCTAAATAGTTTATGGTTTTTGTTGCTGTGTCATCATTGTTTTGTATACCTTGGTAAATGAAATAAAATATCCAATGGTAGGTTTTTTATTTAATCTATGCTGATTGCATAGGCTACAATTGTATAATGGTATTGTATAACAGCTTCCATCTTTTCAGGCACCAGATGGAGGTTTGAGAAATAATGGGCTCATTCCCCAACTGTTTACCTCTGTACCATCACTTAATGAAGCTGCCTCTTATCTTGCACAAACAACTTCTTTGTTTACCGGGTGTTTCACTGATTATTCTGGTAACCTTCCTCTCTCTTATGCGTATTTGTTATCTTTTCATAGCCGTGCAAACTGATCGAATCCTTGTGATTATATATCTAGAGTTTTAGGGCTGAACCTTTTAGGTAGTCACATAGTTTGATTGATCAAGATTTGTGTTCTATTAGAAGATGACAGAAAGGAACTAGAGGTTTGAACTTATTAGGTTGATGTCTTCTGTTGGCTTTGGTATTCTGTTAATGCTGGATTTGAATATGCGGTGGCTTCAACCCAACAATTTAAGAGGGCGAATCATTTGAATGGTTTCTATTCTTTCATTCCTGTGAAGAATTCAAAATGTTTCAGAGTTTTTTCTTTTTTTTTTTGCTTTTTCTCATACCCTTGAACTGACCGACCGATTGTGACTTTTTTTTTTTTTTTCCCTTTTAATTATCAGCTGTTACAATTACATGATAGTTATATAGTTTGCCTATGAAGAACTCAATTTGGTTCTCTTCCATTTCATAACCTGTTGTTGATTGCAGTAGAACCCTCCTATAGAGATCCTGGGAATTCCATTGTGCATGCGCAGGAGTTGGTTACGTTTTCTTCTGGAGAAACTGGGGTATCTGTGGCTACCACTAATGATCACCCCTCTTCAAGTGAAAGCCATCCAACGCATGATGTTTTGTCTAATGCTGCAAGTTCTTCTCCTGTACATAGTGAAATAGCAAGGACTTCGGCTGGAGAGTCATCTCAAGGTGGTAGTGAACGTGTAGAATCAAATCAGACTGGTCAAAATGGAGTTTCAATTTTTAGAAGGTATCCAAGATAAACTTATGATCTTATCTTTGCATTAGCTCCTTTAGCAAAAGAACCACAGTTTATTTTTATAGATTGGGTACATCTACTTTAACAGACTTTGGACTTAAAAGGAGTTATCTCACATCTTGAGAGGTTTCATGTGCATCAATGCTTTCAATTCTATTAGTTGGTAATGATCGACCAAAATCAATTTTTTCTTTTCTTTTTCCTCCCAATCCTGGTTCCTAATGATTTTTTTTAGTTAAATGTGTGCTAAGATTGAAGTGGGAGTAATATGATGAATATATTTATTGTAGAACTAAATTTTCATAGAAAAACTTATTGTTATGTTCTCTTCCGAAAATAGATATCTTGGCTCGAAATGGCATGAGTATTGATGTAAAGTAGTAAGTCTAGGCAATTTTCTGAAATTTAGTTTGTGTTGTATTAAAGGCGGGCATGAATTTTAAGGGAATTATCTTTACTATTTTGGCGAAAATGAGAAGACTTTCAAAGACTCTTGAAGGAACTGTTTCTACTTATTAAAGTAGTCATGTAGTTGGGATATCCAGAAGGGAAAGCTAAAGCTAGACATCTCAGTTGGGATGAAGATTTTGGGAGCAGACAGATTTCTTGTGCTTGTGTTTAGTTGGATAGTCATCGTCCATTCTCCTGGTTGTGATACCAGTAAGATAGCAAAGGATAATCTATCTCCTTTCTTCATGTGTTTTTCATTGACATTCATATTCCTTGCACAGGCACAAGAAATTTAACTCAAAGCTTTTTATTCTTAGAAGCTTTTTATTCTTAGTTAATTAATAGTGATGATTCTTTCTTTCAGCCTTGTTGACCGGGCTCGTCGGACTGTTCGTGGGTCTGCAGATGATATCGGTTGGCTCCAACGTGCTTCTGGAATGCCACCGGTTGAAGATGGAACTGAGAGATTCATAGAAATTCTTGATAATATCCGGTAGAGTTTGCATCTTTTTCATTTTCATATGCATGCATTTGTATTGCTTGCTTATGCTGCCGCTAAATCAGTTGTTTTCAACTTGTCTCAGGCATGGTCTTCACAAGTTGCCAAATTCAATGGTATACTTGCTGGTTCCAGGTAGCATTTGCAATTGTTCTCTTACTTTTATCTAACTCTGCCATTTTGTATTTTCTGCATGATGTGGTGGATATTAGAAACCTTGCTTCAAGTATTCAAATTTTAAGAACCTTAAATGGCTTAAGAGGAATGCAGGGTGCTGTAAACAGAAATTTTAATTCATCCCCAAGATCAATCTGTGCATTATGTGAATAGTAGGGCTAGGGATTCATCCCCTGATTTTAGTCTCCCTTCACATCCGTTGCTGATTTAGAGATTTGAAACTTTGGCAGTAGTTTTGTGCTCATCGAGATTGGCTTTTTTTGCTATTCACAGGTCTTTTCAGCAACCATGGACCACTTTATTTTGTTAACACAAAGAGTAGTTTCTCGAAGATGGGTCTGGCCTGTCATATTGCCAAGATTCACAGTGAGGTAAACAGTTACGTTTACTCATCTGCACCTTGATTTTACTTTACTTCTTTACTTCTTTACTAAACATTGAGCAATCACTAGTCAGGCTTCAGTTGAGAAAAATGCGAGAGAGATAAAAGAGTACATTGAAGAAATCTATTGGGGTTCTGGAAAACGTGTTTTACTTCTTGGACATAGCAAAGGAGGAGTTGATGCAGCAGCTGCTTTATCACTTTATTGGTCTGATCTGAAAGATAAGGTCGCTGGATTAGCATTAGCGCAGAGTCCCTATGGTGGCAGCCCTATAGCTTCAGATATCTTGCGAGAAGGACAGCTTGGTGATTATGTTAATGTACGGAAACTAATGGAGATTCTGATATGTAAAGTGATTAAGGTGAGTATGTGCGGTTCCGTACATAGGGATGCTCGTCTGATTTTGTTGTCATAGTTGCTTCGCTTTCTTCTTTTTAATTTTTGTCATTTGCAATTGTGAAGGGTGACATGCAAGCTCTGGAAGATCTGACATACGAGAAGAGGAGAGAATTTTTGACCAAACACCAACTACCAAGAGAAGTACCTGTGGTTTCATTCCACACAGAAGCGGGCATTTCTCCTGCCGTTCTAGCCACATTATCTCATGTTGCACATGCCGAGTTGCCTGTGGTTGCACCCCTATATGACGCAGCTCAGCCTGCAAAAGTCCCAGTGGTAATACCCCTCGGTGCTGCAATGGCCGCATGTGCCCAGCTACTGCATATGAGGTATGGCGAGAAGAGTGATGGGCTTGTCACATGTCGTGACGCTGAAGTCCCTGGATCCGTCGTTGTACGGCCCATACGTAAACTAGACCATGCTTGGATGGTATATTCATCGCTGAACGATGATCCAACCGAAGCAGATGCCTCCCAAGTGTGCGAGGCCCTTTTGACGTTGCTAGTGGAGGTCGGGCTGAAGAGGCGGCATGAACTTTCCATGAAAGACGAGTGAGGCCGGTGAGATGACGCATCCCGTATCTCCAATCAGAGTGGAGTGTTTTAGAGCCTGTTCTTTGTCTGTACATATGGGTGATGCCTATATCATATGGGTCAATTTTTGTACAAACCGAAACTTGCTACTGCCAAACACGTCTCTCCACTCCAATCAAAACTGGAAGAGCTTGCTTGCATCACAAGAGTGTGGATATGTTCCGTTGGAAGTGGTCCCCCTTTTCTGTTTCCTAAAGACAATTTATTAAAGAATAAGGCTGATTCCAATATTGACTATATGAGTATGGGCCGGCAATAATGGAAGCAAACACATGAAAACGACATGAACAAACCGAATACCACAACAACTTCGTGGCTTGTAGTTGTTAAGATCTTTGATGACATTATTAACCAATTGTAACTCAAAATTAAGATCGAAATTGAGTTTTTATTTTTTTTTTTTTTTGAGGAGGAAGAAGAAATAAACAAAACACAATTTCGACGTGAGCAACGGCCAATGAAACGAGTCAAACCCACAGGTAACTTCTGCGGATTTGACCAATAAGAACAAGCCACGTCCACCTTCTCTTACATACCATGACGTAATCCGGGCTACTTGATTCTTCCAACAGGTGGACGTGCTCAACTCCTCCACGTCCAATTGCCTACCTTGCCCTCCGGAATTTCTCCAAATTTCAATTATTATTTTCTCATACAAAATGCACAAAAAAACCCCACGTATTTTCTCTCTCCTCCTCGAGCTTCTGACAGAGGGGCGAAGTGCGTCTTAGAGAGAGGAAACTCTCAAAATCCTTACTCTCGCAGAGAGATTTAGAGAGACAAAGGGACACAGACAGAGACGGGAGTAGCCCTGAATTTGGGCTTTGGGAAATAAAACTTGGAAGCTAAAGAAGGACATTGATTTTTGGCTTGGGTATTGGTATTAGGGTTTTTAGGACTTGATAGGTCTAGGGTTTGTTTCTTCTGTATTATCACAGGGTGTTTTGATTTGTGGTCCGGTTTTGGTGTTCCCTAATGCGAGTAGAGCTTGTGGAGTGCGGGTGCTAGGTTTCAATGGGGAGCACAGGTGAGCCAGACCGGAAACGGCGGCACTTTGGCTCCATTTCGCCCACCGCTGCTACTGCTGCTGCGGCTGCTACTGCCAAGAAGCAGCCCTTCTTGCCCATTTCTGAAGAAAATAAGGTAGGATCTTCGCGTTCCTTTTGTTTATAATTTCTCATAAATTGTCCTTTTGGCCAAAAATCTTGTGGGCTTTATTGGAATCTTTTTGTAGCTTTTGGTTATTTTTTGGTGAATTCATTGTTTTGCTTATCTGGAATGCTAAATTTATTGGAAAAGTTCACGCCTTCGGGTTTGCTTTACGTTGTTAGCTTGTGAAGAGCGTAGAATTTAGATTGTTAACTTGAAAATATTTGTTATGAATGTTAGATGGCTTGAAATGAGTCCTTCTTTTTTTTTTTTTTTTTGGTTCAGTTTGCTGGTAGCTATTAACTTTTATTTGTTTCAGTTTGGAATGATTGTGTCCTTAGGACTCAGGGTTACTGGAATTTGGAACTTGGTTAGATCGTGATCATGTTTTTCTTAGCAATGCGTGATAGTCTGAAAAGGTTTAAGACTCAATTCTTTGACTCGGAAAAAATGTTTTTGATTGTTAGGATCTTGAACCTGCTTCTGCTTTTTAGTTGGGAGAGCATGTGCTGTGACATTCATTTATAACATAAGAATACAAAATTACGGTTGGAACTTGAGTGACTTCTAGTATTATTGGATTGAAAAAATGTGGTCTTGTATATTAATTTGTTTTCTCTTTTAACTTATGTTTTCCATTTTTATGTGCAGCTTGATATTGCTGTTCTTCAATATCAAAATCAAAGGCTTGTACAGAAGTTAGAAGCCCAGAAGATAGAGTATTTTGGGCTTGATAATAAATTCTCTCAACTAAAGCAGAAACAACAACCGTATGATTCCACATTGGCTGTGGTCAATAAATCCTGGGACAAGGTGATAATAATTTTTATCTGTAGTCTTGTGCTCTTCAATAATTGTCTAGTTTTTCTTGTTTTAGGCTTTTTTGTACAGAGTTGTGTACTGATTGTTGGTAGCTTTTCTCATATTTGGCATCAGCTGGTTAATGACTTGGAATCATCTCCGATCTGCATTAGGGAGTCAAATAATGGAGAAGATGGAGATCATCTGCCAGGTATGGAGGGTGGGCATCAACTCCCGAATCTGTTTGTTTCCTCTTTGTGTTGGTAGTTCTATTTGATTATATGCTTTATTCATTCTATTAGCTGTGGGATAAGTTTTTTTTGCCTGTTGATATCATGCTATTGCTCAAATGTGCTGTGGAATAGAGCATAATAACATTGGTTAACCAGGGGTGATTTCTTTAGATGGGTGATTAGATTAGAGATCTTCTTCAGAGATTGGATAAGAATATAAGCCTAGAAATTCTGTTATGCATCTCGTGCTATTTATGATTTACTCAGTTGATAATGATTGTGTGTGTTTCTGTGACTAATGTTCCTTGTACATGAAGCTTTTGAATCATTCATGTCTCAGATTTTCTTTTCCTCAATTAAGTTCTAAACTTAGAAAATCCTCCATCTTTTTACTTGGCTCGAGAGGTCTAAATCTGTGGAGTTGGTTGCAATTGGGAATTAATTTTGTGATCTTGAGCTGAGCTTTATTAATATTATATTTGTAATCCTTGTGGCCCCAGTGCCCGCACCCCGCCCTTCTTTAACACACACACATGGATGGAAACCTAAAATTATCTTTCAGTAACTCTAGCGGAGTGCTTCAATACACAAATGGTGTTTGTCATTTTGTAGCAACATTCATGTCCCAATGTATTTGTCATGAAATCTTTTGTCGGGGGCTCATGGTATGGCTACTGAAGGTGGTTTCTTTGTTGAAAATTGATATTTGAATTATATTTTTCTTAGTCCTATAACTCTTAAAAGGAACAGCAGATAAAATGAAATTGGCTATGAATTCAATAGTTTGTTGATCTACCCGTGCTGCATTTGTCAAGCCTTTTGAACATTTCTCTGCATTAATTATGAGAAAAGGATTAGTGTAGATGGCCAATGCCTTTCGCAATGTGAAGATGATTATATGAAATTTAAGTTCTCTTTGATCAGCTGCATAAAGTTTATACTACATGGAAGTTTTCTGGAAATGTTGTTAATGCTGCGATACACTATTGTGTAGTGATCTCATGCTTTCTTATCATCTTGAGCTCTCTGTGAATTTAGTTTAGTTATTCTTATCTTCTCATTGTGTTATAGAATTTATTTGCTTTGTTTCTTTCTGTTTGAATAGAACTTAAACCTGACTCTTTGAGGGGTTCATAATATCTCTTTTATGTATTTGTTGGGGACGTGGCTATTAGATTGCAAATATGTTGATTTTTATCAGCTTGCAATTGTTGTGTTATTCCATGAACGTACTGACAGAGGAGGCTACTTTGAATTGGTTGTCAGATGGGGTTTCATCTACATTTAAGGATGCTTTTCTTAGCCGACTCATGGAAACTGGAGCAACTGAAAATTCTTCCACTTATGATTGCACTAATCATATGAAAGAAGATAGAGAAATGACCTTTGAAAAGACTAAGGATATTTTATGCAATATAGTAACTGCTGTTGATAACCTGTGGCATTTAAAGGATGGATTATCTGCTGCAGTGGTGAAGAATCTTCCAGAAGATGGTAAGAAATGAGTGAACTAGACAAGTTTCACATGATTCCTGTTGTGAGATATTTCATCCTCTTGAGTGATCCCTCAGATCCATTGCATATACTGCTCCTTTTGCTAGGTTCATGCAGGCAAAAGGAATCTTTTGAGTTAGAGGAAGAAGTTAAGAAGTTGCGATTGGAATTTAGTGATCTTCATCTGAAGCACAAATCCCTGGCAAGGGAACTGCGGAGACACCAAGATGTGGATACGAAAAGCAAAGCTGAGATTAAACGCTTAAAAGGTAGCTTTCTTATTTGTTTTATGTCTGTCATTTACCTACTAAAATTGATTGACCATCTTGGTTCAGGGCTTACATGTCTGCCCTTACCTACTTAGGTAGATACATATGCATGGTTTTGTGTTGTTTCTTGTAGGTATAGATTTGTGTGAATATAGGAAAAAGTATAGATTTGTTTCAAAATATTGATTTGTCTTGTTGCATGTGTTAATGCTGGGCTTGTGGCTATCCACTGGATTTGTCCTAACTTTGAAACAATTTAGCTTGAATCGGCAAATAGACATGGTGTTCAGTTGTCTATCTTCCAAATGAAAAGGTCCATGCCAATGATTTCAGTTTTTTGCCTGTTTTTATAGCGTCATTTATGAATTGGCAGTTCTATGCTTTGTATAACAGAATTTTGGTTATATGCCTACTTTTATAACTTGTTAATTCAGATGTTCGAAAATGTGGCTGTACCATTTGCTAGTTGTATCTGACATCTATGAAAGATTAAAGAATTTGAAGATAAACCTTTGCAGAGATTGGATATGCATGGATTCAACTTTGAAAATGATTTGTATACTCATCTATGGCTTGTTCTGTGAACTTAGTACACAGAGTAAACTGGTTCTTGATATCACTTAGAAAGCATGAGTAAGCTTTATGAATTATTTATAATTGATAACGAGGAGATGATTTTTTAAGTCTTTCACCCATGTCAGAGGATTTTTTTATTTTGTTTTATTCGTTTGTAGTTGTTGATGTGTATGGACAGTTGTACCCATAAAATAAAACCAAATTTCTACTGCTTGGGGTAGTTTCTGTAGCATGAATTTTTTTTTTTTTCAAGTTGTAAGTGATGAATAAGTATTGAGTGCGCTGGTTAAATTATTTGAGCTCTCAACACTTTATGTTCAAGAGCTGTCCATCTGCTTTTCTCCTTTCTTTCTCTAAAATAATGCTACACACACACACTCACACACAAAAAAAAAAAAAAAAAAAAATGAAAAGTTTAATTAAAATGGATTTGTTCTTGGTCATTAATTTTCATGGTGTTAGTGCTAGTTAATAATATTCATTTTTATTCGTTTTTGAAGGGGAGCTGGGGCTCACACTGGCAGAATTAGAAGAAAGTAATTGCAATTTAGCATCTCTTAAAGCACAAAGGGATGCTGCAAAAGGGGCATTTTTCCCTATCTTAAATCCAGGGAATAAGCATGTTGCTGGAGATAGGGTCAAAGATAAACAAAAAGATCTGCATGATATGGAATCCACTCTTAATGAACTAATGGTAATTTGCCTACTTAGGACTTATTATGTGCCTTAATCCCAGACTTCATTTGCTCTTTTTTTTCAATAATTGTATATTCTTTCCCAAAGTGGAAGGGATGGTGTAATAATTTGTTTGAGCTCCATAGGACCAAGCTTCAAGCAGGCTTATGGAACTGAAAGGTCTTCATGAAGAAAGGATAAAAACATTACAGCAGTTATCTAGTTTGCGGGTTAGTTTTCTTATGACACTGATGTCTTTGTTGGTGTGATACTTGTCTGTATTTCTTTCTAGATGATCAACTGTGAATTACAAGTCTATTTATTGAGTCACATACTTTGAATGGGGATATTTTATGGCAGAACACGTTGAAGAATGTGAAGTGTATGTCAGCTTCTAATGCTTACCTTCTGTTGAGAGATCGAATAGAAAAGTCAAAGTCAGAAGTTTTGCAATATCAGGCCTTATTTCAAAAACTACAGGTTGTAACTGGTCGGTAGTTTCATTTTGCCTTCTTCTGTCATCTTAGTCCCAAGGTTTTGGTTCTGAAGCTGACCATCAATTCTTATTGGGAAATTACAGGTTGAGAAGGACAACCTTATGTGGAGAGAGAGAGAATTGAATATTAAGAATGACGTAGTTGATGTTTTTCGAAGATCTTCTGTAGTTGCTGATTCCAGGGCCACTGATCTGGAGATAGAGATACAGAAGCAAATTGAGGAAAGAAATATGATTGAATCTAAGCTAAAAGAGGCATCCAGAGAACCAGGTTACAAGAAGTCTGATGCTTTTCTTTGATAACTGAACATGTGCTTTCTATCAGTGTTGGGTTATGCTGCAATAGTGATGAAGATACTGTGCATTGCAGGAAGAAAAGAAATTATCGCAAAATTTAAAACCTTAGTTTCTTCATTTCCTGGGAAAATGAGTGCTATGCAAAGCGAATTAAGTAAACACAAAGAGGCAGCTTCAGATGTTCACTCTCTTCGGGCTGATGTGCAATCTCTTTGTAGTATTCTTGAGAGGAAGGTGGGATTTTTTTTTTCTTTTTTCTTTGAAGGCATATTCTTGGACCCAGATCAAGGGTTGAAGCTCCCTCTTTTTGCCCCATGACAGGTGAAAGAATGTGAAACTCTGTCTGCCAGATCTGCTGATCAAGTTGCCGAGAAGCAAAAGTTGCAAGCTGTGGTAGGATATGCTTTTGGTGCTTATAATGTGGTTCCCACCCATCATGTAGATAAGAAAGTGCAATCACTGTGAATATTCTAATTCATTTCTGTGCTAACACTTACTAGCCTTGAGTAAATTGCCACTCATATGTGGCAAAACAGTTCTGTGGGGAATACTTGTGTGAACGTGATGTACCTGGGTGAAGGTGTGGGATGATGGTTTTCTTTAGATCTTGGGAGCAAAGGCTTTGTGACTTAATGATCACCATTTCTTGGATCAGGCATCCTATCACTGGAGGGATGGTGATTACAGGAGTATGTCTAAGGGAACTAGTTTTTTCTTGTTGAGAAAAGGAGACAAAAAAAGGACAGAAGAAAACAAAATTCTATGCTTTATTTATTTATTTTTATCTTTTTTGGCCTGGGCTTAATTACTGTATTTCTTTTGGTAGCCTTATGCGTACAGCTTCTGTTTCATACATGCACATAGCATGATATTAGATGTTCTTTGTTGTCTTATTGTGGCTGCTCCCCCCCCAACACACACACGCACATGCACGCAAAACTAGAGGGCCTGTGTTGTCTTTTCTTCATCATAAAGTATTAACCTACTAATAACGTGGCTTTAGTAACTTTGCTTATTCTCTTTTGCAGGTCCAAGATTTAAGGGAAAGTGATCGTGAATTAAGGTTGATATTGGAAATGTATAGACGTGAATCCACTGATTCAAGGTTAGAGAATCTGGATGGTCTTCCTTTATTTATTTATTTATTTATTTCCTTCCCTCGACATTTCTGTTCTTGGTATTCTTGCTAAAGACCTAAAGCTTTAGCCAAAGCTGGTTTTAAATATTCTGAGAAGCTTTCTGCTAACTTCTGGTGTATACATATTTGAGTGTGTGTATAGTTATGGAACAAATTCTACCCTGGATTTCTTTGGTGGGTGAGGGGATTAGTCTGGCACTCATTGCTAGATCCTATTATCGTCTTTTATACCACCTACTTAATGCTGGATTCTATCATGTTAATTTCTTGTAATCCTGAATTCCGCAAAAACTTAGTTTCACAGATTCAGGATAATCACGTGTCATGGGCTCTGTGGGCTGTAATTAGTTCATGTTGATCATCATGATATTGCGGTTCTTAGGAGTTTATAAGATTTACAGGGATGTCGTGGAGGCTAGGGACTCAGAGTACAAGGCATGGGCTCATGTTCAAACTTTAAAATCCTCTCTGGATGAGCACAAGTTGGAACTGCGGGTCAAGACAGCAAATGAAGCTGAGGCCATATCGCAACAAAGGCTTGCTGCAGCAGAAGCTGAGATTGCTGACCTTAGGCAGAAGTTGGAAGGTTCTAAAAGGTGTGATTTATTATGACAATGACAATGAGATGTTTTATTTTAAGATGCTAATGTGGAGCCCTCTTTTTTATTTTTTTATTTTTCTTTTTAGTATTAGAACATCTCATAAAGAAGTAGTATATGCAAGTTTTCTACTGCTTCAAGAAAGAGACTAGGATTTATATTGAGCTTAAGAATTTTTTGTTGATGTTGCAAGGGAGCTTTGCCTATTAGTTGCTTTTTCTCCATCTTCTATTTGGGTATAATCAGGGAATCCGCAGGTGGTTGTTGAGATGTTGTAAATTGGCATCATTTGGTTGGAGCTGCATTAGAAGTAACATTTACTGTTTTGCATGATATGAATAGAATTTTTTGAGGTTGTTGAGTTACCAGGGAAATAAGCTTCTACTTTCAAGATATTCCTTTGAACACACCTTGTTTGGCTGGATGACTGTCAGGCATCTTCTTTCGTTGTCTCCTTCTGTGGTTCTGGTGTACTAGTGATTTTATTGACGCTTTTCAAAAATACTTTTTCCTATCAATTTTGAACCTTTGGCAGTTAGCACATAAGTGCAAGGGATTCATTGTGTTGACTAAACCTGGTCTCTATTTTGCTTGAAGACTTCAAAGCTTCATTTTGTTGTAAAGTTTCTAATGACGTTATGTGCATGAGCTTGTTATAGGTTTGTCGTAATCATTGTGTTAAGAGGGATTCCTATAAATTTCATGTTTGCTGCTATTCCAGGAATACTTCTAGACTTACAGATGTCCTAAAATCCAAAAACGAAGAAAATGAGGCATACTTATCGGAAATAGAGGTTAGTTTCTACATAACTTACATGGTTAGCATCTTGTAAACTATAATGAGATTGGGTTTGACTGTTGGTCTGGCCTTTTGTCAGTCAATTGGACAGGCATATGATGATATGCAGAACCAAAACCAACATCTGTTGCAGCAAATAACTGAGAGAGATGACTATAACATTAAGGTAATTGTCTATCCCATCATTTTCTTTTAAATGACATAAAAGTTGTATTTTCTCTTTTGTCAAATTTTTGTAGCCTTTTTGGTTTTAACTTATGGATATTGAGAAGTTTTGTGTCATCTTAGTTATAGTACAATATGGATAATTTAACTGCGTTTGGTGGTGTTAGTATTTTACTGTCAATGCTCATTTTTGTGATTCAAGTAACTAACTGTTCTTCTTTTGGATCCCCGCATCATGAGATATGGTCCTCAAGGGTTGCCCGCTCTATGGGGTGGGTGCATGATAAACATTTGTGTTTATGTTGAGTGCATCTGTAAATCCAAAAGATAAGTTTTCAATTTCAACTCAAGCAAGACTTACTTGACGTGCTTCGTACATATTAGTCTTAGTGCCTGTTTGGTAAAGCTTTTGTCACCTCTACATTTGCTTTTTATGGGAAAAGAATAAGCGATATGTTTGGTTAAAAACTTGGTAGATTGTTTTGTGGCTGGCAACTATTGCCCAGCACATATTTTGGGAAACAGAGGGGGGGTTACTTTTTATGCTGCATGTGGGCTGCATGCTACTTGTTAGGTCAAAAATATCATTTTTACTTGCAAGTTCCATGATAATCCTTTAGATTTTTCTCGAATTATCATCCATTTGATCATTTCCAGCATTTGCAACATTTGTACAAGAATGATCAAACAGTCACCAAAGCATGTCTGCAGCAAGATTTGCCTCATGATTTTTTTTTGTCATTATTATTATTAGTATTTTTCTGGGGTGGGGTGGGGTTGCGATGCAAGAGTTTCTGCACATCAGTTCTGTCCTAGCAGTTGTTTCAATAGATAATGTTATCATGAAACTGACACACTCTTTGACTTCTGTACAAATGCCATTATATTGGAAAAGGTTTATAATCGTGCATGTTATGATCTGCAATACTCTATAGTTCTTGTGTATGGTGAGTGAATTTTAATTGCTCCTATTGCATATCTTGCCATTCAGACCTCTGTAAATGTCACCTATGCATGTTTTGGTGTTTCGTTGTGGGGTGTACGTTATAGTGATTTGAGGAGGCCAATTTATGGGAATGTTATTTTTGTTTCAGCTTGTGTTAGAAGCTGTTCGGGCAAGACAGCTGCAGGATACACTACTCATCGACAAACGAACTATGGAGAGGCAGGTTCAGCAAGCTAGTGCATCTCTATGTTTCTTTGACATGAGAGCTGCAAGAGTTGAAGATCAGGTACTTCTTGGCCTTATTTTTGGATCTTAATTGGGTGTTGATAATGTTCATAATTTGAGGCAAAACTGACTTATTGCTTTGCAGTTAAAAATCTGCTCAGAACAAATTCAGAAACTCACAGATGATAAGCTTCACATTTCATTTTCTTTTGAAAATACACAAAAGAAATTGTTGGATGTGAAAAGGTCATCTGAGCAAACTAGGGAGTCACTGGAGGAGGTACAAAATAAGGTTGAAAGAAGTCGAGTGGCCCTTGCAGGGCTGAAGATTGACCTAGAGAGAGAAAGGTACAGAAAATATTGTACTTCTTTGCTTCCATGTCGTGCAATGTGACGGGCATTGACCCATTTCCCATTCTTCATCAGGTTTGACAATAAAAGAATAGAGGAGGAATCCGAGGTAGTAAGGAGAAAAGCCTCACATCTTAAAGCACAGACAGAGGGCTCATCGGTTGTTGAAAAGCTTCAGGAGGAACTCAGAGAATATCGGGAAATACTGAAGTGTAGTGTCTGCCTTGAAAGGACAAAAGAGGTAGACATTCAGCTTGCTATATCATTAACTTGTGGGCAGTTGTTCAATGATTCTTTGTATGAAGTGACGATGATTGAGCTAATGCTTCATGATTGAAGTCCAATTATAGAAGTTGACCTTTGCTTCATGGTTTAGATGATTTCAATGTATTGTTTGGCACTTGAAACAGAATTTCTTGTTTCTGAGTTTTAATCCTTTCTTTATGCTGACTTGTAAGATTTTGTTGGTGAGGTATTTCAAACACAGCATCTTGTGAAATCTACATTGCAAGAGGATAACTTTGTTTTTGATCAATCTATCTGACAGAAAACCTGCAATTTGGCTTGGTTGACCTTGATATTTCTGTTTTGAGTTGCTATTTCATTGATTTCAAAATGATTATGAGCACTATGATGCAAGTTATCCATGTCACGGAGATTTCAGTATCTAGTGATATCTCATGCCTATCATTTTTTTTTTTTTAATATCATCATTCTTGTAATCTTCTTCTTGGTTCAAACAAAAATTCTTTAAAATCTCATGTGATCTCAACTTCACTCCTTTTTCTTGGATTTTCTAGTGGATACTTCGCTCATGGAAATAATTTTGGCACGTAGATTGCATATTTGGGGATTGTGCTATTTCCCAATCCCATTATATCCTGAACTTGGAGAAATTCCAGAACATTTGACCTGATGGGCCAAAAATCTGGTTATATAAAAACCCAGCATCAATGAATTTTTGAAGAGTTAGCATTTGCATGACCGTGCCATTCAGACCCACCCCCAAACCCCCGTTTCAACTGAGAAACTGATCCCCAAACTGATTTGACAGGTACCAATCTTTATACTCCTAACGAGTAGACTAGTCTAGACAAATCAGCTTTAAAAATTCGTTACTATTTGCATGCATGTTGTTTATTTGGCCCAGCGAGGACTTATATAGTAGGGCTCAATTTGTGTTTGAGCTAGTATTAGGTTGGATCAAGAAGGGGGTTTACTAGTACTACTCAGTGCTTTGATATGAGTCGAATTTTATGCAGTATGCAGTTGTAATACCATATCTATTAATTTTTTTTTTCTACTTCAGGTTGTTATTACAAAATGCTACCACTTGTTCTGCAACCCCTGTGTGCAAAGAATTTCTGAAAGTCGGCACCGCAAGTGCCCAGCATGTGCAGCCAGTTTTGGGCCTAATGACGTCAAGCCAGTTTACATATGATGGGAAACTGAGAAGCACTTCGTTTTCTGCTTCTTGACGTGGCCTACAATGCTGTTCTTAGGTGCATATGACCTGGTGCACACGATCCAGGGCTTGATATAGATATCAACAGGTTCACATGTATTGTTACGTTAAAAAATTGTAGAGAAGTAGGATTGGCAGGAGGCAGTCTAGCTTGTCCTGTTAGCAACCAGTGAAAATCATCTTAATTTTGCTGGTTCTTGGTCTAGGTTTTGTTGATTTTACACTTTTTTTTTTCTTTTTTTTTGGTTTTTGAGTTTTTGTATTTGTTACGTTTGTTTTCTCATTTAACTGTTGGAGCTTTTGGAATCGTTCGATTTGTTGCAGATTAATCAGAATTAGTCCAATGCTTTTCCGAGAGGCTTTGAAGGATGCCTGATCTTAAAATGAATGAAATCTATTTCACTTAGTTTAGTAGAAGCGTCCATGGTTATTGACAGCTGGGTGATGTGATATTTATGTGATTAATTGTTTTGTCCAAGCGTCTTGTTTCTGGTGAAAAAGCGGGCGCGATCTCACGAAGTGTGGCTACCCAATTTTAAGTACAATTTCTGGTCAGGCCTTAGAACATTTCAATTTTTTTCATTTCTGGAATTAGTTGTATAATTGTGGCTTTAGTCTGTGTTCTATTGGTCTGGACAGTATGCTGTATATGGAACAAAATCTGTACCACTGACGTTCATATCGAAGCAATTAATTTTTCTCAAGATTGCGCTATGCTTTCTGGTTTCTTTCTTCCCGCAAGTCTTATAAAGATACACCCAAGTCAGCTTTTGTTTAACTTTTCGGGATAGAAAGGGAAAGAGCAATCGTGTTACCTTTTTATGTGCAGGAAAGGGTTTATTTGGAGGCAGGATGTTTTTCTTGACGGCAAGAAGCTGAGAATGGATTGTTCAGGCAAATTAAGTGTTTTCAACTTCTGGTAACAGTCCTCTCGTCAATATAGTGGAATGCCTATTGGTTTCTGCGTATTGATCGACCTTAAGTCTTTCTATTTCATCGCTTCATTTTATACCTATGTTGAGGATGAGGTTTTAGAGTTTAGTAATCTTTGATGGAGACTACTGGGGATTTTCAGCTTGTCAGTAAATAGGTTAGTTTTGTTCTAATGAGATCTAATTCAAGTATTGGATGTTACCCTGCGAATTCAGGCAAAAACTGTCTAGAAAACTTGCAAAGCAGTGGCCAAGACCTTGGATTTCTGCTTCTGTCAACTACCATGGCTGCAAAAAACTTACCCTGCGAATTCAGGCAAAAACTGTCTAGAAAACTTGCAAAGCAGTGGCCAAGATCTTGGATTTCTGCTTCTGTCGACTGCCATGGCTGCAAAATACTGTCGTGGTAACTGTAGTAGTGCATAAAATTAATTGCTTCTGTTTTATATTAATCGCCACGACTTTATTGATAACAGCTACATGATTTTTGAATCAATTGGTATGAAGCATTATCAAGTGTTGTAGAATAAGGCTCTATCTTTCAAGTGGGGCGACTTTCATGATTCGTAAGGAACTAGTCTAGAGATCGAGGGAACTCAATTTATTCACTTCCAGATCGTGAATGTCTGGAATCGACAGGCACCTTGATGTTGATCTGAACATAGTGACAATCCATGGGGTTTAATCTTCAGTCCATAATAATGAGAGCCATTTAGCTGTTGTTTCCATTGGTTAAAATAGGAAATGGTTCCTTGATACCGGGAAAAAGTAAGAAAGCTTGGTACAGAGGGTGTCTAACTCCACTAAGTAGAGAGGGACTACTGAAGTATAAATTACCGTAAGACTGATAAAAGTTCTAATACCAAATAAGAAAGTGTATTCAATCAAGTAATTTACACGGTTAAGTGGGAACGAACGTTGTGGCTGAAAAGCACCAGAATGGGGACATAAAATGGTCTATTTTTCTCTTTTGAAAAAACAGATGTTGAGAAAAAGAATGATTGGATATTCATTGTGGCACATCATTTCAATATGAAAATGTGCGTTCTATCAGGAACTTAGTCAAGTTCCAAGCGAGAAGCCTTTGTATCCTTTGTATCCCCTTATGGGACAAAAATGGCTTGGCACTACGTGGTTTAGATTCTTGCACAACTTGAAAAGAACACAATGACCATAGGTTCAGTTAGTGAAGTAATAAGCAGGATGATGAAGGGAATAAAGAACGATTAACTTTTACAGATGATATGCCCAAAAGCATTTAACCAATTCACGCCTTAATAATGTGAGATTCATTTTTCACATATTAACACATGTTTCACTGTGATAATTAAATTATTATATGATCAGGATTTTGCATTACATGGACAAAATATATGAGCTTAAATTAATGAGAGTTGATGGAGGTGCTAAAGATGAACTGAGCTCTAATACTATATTAGAAAACATAATTTTTCTACCAAAACAAGCTCAAGAGAATGAAAACAATTCTTTATATATAAACTATTTTATCAGCCCACACCATAATAATATGAAATTCATTCTCCACTTTTTAACAATGTTTATACGTCCTTGGTTGCTGCATCAAATTTATGCATCGTTGTTCGTACAAAAAAGAAAAAGAAAAATTGAAAAATATATTTTTACCGGATATACTAATCCATTGATTACTGAAGTTAGAATCTAGGTTTTTTAATTGTTTGACTAATGGGACCTGACTCAACTGTGTTTTCTTCATGCAAAGAGGAGAAGAATCGAACTTTCAGAATTGTGACTAGGTGAACCCATATTTCATTTCATGGGGGCCATTCCTAGTTTTCGCAGGCGATTGTCTACACCTTTCAGAAGGCAATTCTTCAAGTTCGGTTCTCAGCCCTGTTCAACTCCCAGGTATCCTTTCGAATTTTCCTCTTTTCGTTCTGTTCCTACATTTTCTCACTGAGCAAATGCATCGAGTACGCTCTGTGCGCACTTCTTTGTCTTTTCTTTCGAGCTAATTTTCGAAGCCCAGGTACTGTTCATCTCAACAGACCGGAAACCATAGTGAGAAGGATGACGATGACGATGACGATGAAGAACTGGATCACTGTGTTATATATAAGCCACCAACCAAAACCAGAAGGGCTCGAGCTATGGCCCGCCTTATCAACTCCAAGCCTTGGTCTAAAGACCTTGAGTCCTCTCTCTCTTTGCTTTCGCCTTCACTATCGAAGACTACTGTGCTTCAGATTCTCCGCCTTATCGCAGCACCGTCCAAAGCCTTTCATTTCTTCAATTGGGTACAAGTAATGGGTTTCTCTCACACTGACCAGTCATATTTCATGATGCTAGAATTGTTGGGCCGTAATAAAAATCTCAATGCTGCACGAAATTTACTATTTTCGATTGAGAAAAGGTCTAATGGAGCTGTGAAGCTCGAGGACCGGTTCTTTAATAGCTTGATTAGGAGCTACGGCCGAGCCGGGTTGTTCGAAGAATCTATAAAGCTTTTTTCAACAATGAAGTCGCTTGGCGTTTCACCTTCTGTTGTTACATTCAATAGTCTGTTGTCAACTTTGCTTAAACGGGGTCGAACTAATATGGCAAAGGATGTGTATGACGAAATGCTTAGGACCTATGGTGTTACCCCTGATACATACACGTTTAATATCTTGATTAGAGGGTTTTGTAAGAACTCAATGGTGGAAGAAGGTTTTCGGTTTTTTAAGGAAATGTCACGTTTTAATTGTGAACCAGATGTTGTATCATATAATACACTTGTTGATGGATTGTGTAGGGTGGGGAAGGCTAGGGTTGCACGCAATGTGGTGAAGGGTATGGGAAAAAATAACATGGATTTGCGTCCTAATGTTGTTACTTATACAACTCTGATTAGAGGGTACTGTATGAGACAAGAAATTGATGAAGCTTTGGTCGTTCTTGAAGAGATGGCTAGTCGAGGGGTGAAAGCAAATGTAATTACCTATAATACTCTAATTAAGGGGCTTTGTGAAGCATCAAAGCTGGATAAGATAAAAGAGATTTTGGAGGGAGCAATGGGAGTTGGAGGATTTACTCCTGATACGTGCACATTCAACACAATAATTTATGCCCACTGCAGTGCTGGAAACTTGGATGAAGCATTGAACGTGTATGGGAAGATGTTGGAATTGCAGGTACAACCAGATTCAGCAACATTTAGTGTTTTGATCCGTAGCCTGTGTCAGATTGGGGATTATGCAAGAGCAGAGAAGCTGTTTGATGAGCTATCGGAGAAGGAAATCCTGTTAAAAGATGTTGGGTGCAAGCCTATTGTTGCTGCATATAACCCCATGTTTGAGTACTTGTGTGGAAACGGGAAAACCAATAAGGCTGAGGTAGTGTTTAGGCAGCTAATGAAAAGGGGAACCCAAGACCCTCCATCGTACATATCTTTGATCATGGGCCACTGTAGGGAAGGTACATATGAAGCTGGATATGAACTCTTGGTCTGGATGTTAAGAAGAGATTTTGTCCCTAATTTCGAGATCTATGAATCCTTGATTGGTGGTTTCCTGCAAAAAGGGAAGCCTGTTCTTGCTCAGCAGAGTCTAGAGAAGATGCTGAAAAGCTCTCATCTCCCAAAAACATCTACTTTCCATTCTATACTCTCAGAGCTTCTTGAAAAGGGCTATGCCCATGAATCTGCCAGTTTTTTGATGCTGATGTTAGAAAGAAAAATTAGACAAAATATTAATCTCTCCACAAATTGTGTAAGGTTACTTTTTGATAGGGGACTGCGGGATAAACCATTTCAGGTTGTTTGCTTGATTTATGAAAATGGATACACAGTTAAGATGGACGAATTGATTTGTTTCCTTTGCCAGAGAAGAAAGCTGTTAGAAGCACATAAAATGTTGCTATTTAGCTTGGATAAGAATCAAAAGATTGAGACTGAAATTTGCAGCACAGTGATAATGGGCCTTTGTCAAACGAAGAAACTTTCGGAAGCATTTGGTTTGTACTACGAAATGGTAGAGAAAGGAGTCCATCAACAGTTGACCTGCCTATTCGAGTTGAAAACTGCCTTAGACGCTGGGGGAAGATCAAATGAAGCTGGGTTCGTATCTAAGAGGATGCAAGGACAGTGATCATTCGGATGAAGCAGCTCTAGAGTTTAGCTCTGAGAAGTCTTGAACTCAAAAGTTTTATGTTCATCTTTGATCCTCTGTTCTTTCTCTATGTAAGAATGGTGCCTGTCACAACTATCATCCACCTTTTCGGTTTGGGAATGAATTCATACAGCACGAAGTATAGTGGTTGGCGTACTTGAGGTATAAAATTATTTAATTTCTGAGGCTAGGAGGCTGGAACGGAGAGAGAATAGGCGGGCAACCTTGCATAGACTGTCAGCTCAGGAGTCCTTGAGCAGTTCGTTGTTGACAGTGAGAGACGGTAGAGAGAACTCAAGCTCAATGTTTGAATGTTCAACCAATTGTTGAGAGCTTTTCCAATGAGTTGAAGTGATTTGGTGGACGACTTCTGACCAGACTTGAAGCTCCTGCGGGTAATTTATTTGCCATGTGTCATCAGAGAAACTAAATGTAGAGCCTTCTTTAGTTTTTGTGTTTTTTTTTTAAATATTGCTATCCATTTGTTGTTGTGCAGATAATCATGCTGAATAGAGTGTGGCAATGGTTTCAAGTCATGTATCACTTGGCCTGTCAGACCTTCGCATGCTCCTAGGCACAATCCCTCGACACTCATATTTCTTTTCTTGTCTTGAAACATTGCTACTTATGGAATGGGAAAGCCCTTTACGTGATGATGGTAAAAATATAGGATTTGGTACGGAAAAAATGTAGAATCTCCCTTCCTCTGTGGCTTGTTTCCAACATCCCTCTGCATTATATTATAAGTTAACTTGGGTCTTCATCATGCATTGAAGTTGTGTCAATTAACTATTTTGACCTCATCATACTATTTGATTTCTTAGATTGTGTCTTTCTTTTATTATCTTCCAAGACAACGACTCAAAAAAGGGGAAGGTAGAATTTACCTCAAAACTGACTTTGGCCGTTCAACATTAATTCGTTCAACATTAATCCATTTTTGGTAGAGAAATTGATTTTACCTGTTGGATTCAGTAATCTAAGAGAACTAGTGCTGTGCAATAGGATGTAGGCTCAACAATTTTTGACTTTTCTTATAGTGACAATTCTCATATTGAAATAGCTTAGTTTTATGATAATTCTATTGGTTCCAAAAGAGGATGTATAGGACAACTTCAAACAAGTAATATATGTTAAGGGGTGGTGATTTCATCAGATGGTTGATTAGATTGGGGATTTTCTTTAGTGATTGGAAAAGAATATAGTCTTGGAAACTTTTTTGATAAAATTTTATTATAATTAGTGCATCATAAAATGAAAACCTAAAATTATCTTTCACTAACTCTAGCAAAGTGCTTCAATAAACAAATGGTGTTTGCCATTTTTTAGCAACATGCATGTCTCAATGTATTTGCCGTGCCCTTTGCAATGAAAAGTTTGTATTTTCATCCAGCATCAATTGGTTACTTTTGCAGAGTTTGCCATTACCATTAGCATCCTAGTCCTTTATTTGGCACAGTGAAGACTTATATGGTAGGACTCAATTTGTCTTTGAGCTGGTATTAGGTTGGATCAAGAGGGGGGTTTACTAGTGCTACTCAGTGCTTCAAATGAGTCTCTTATGCAGAATGCAGTAGTAATACCATATCTATTATTAGTATTATTTTCCCCCTACGTCAGTTTGTTATTACAAAATGCTATCGCTTGTTCCGCAGCCCGTGTGCAAGGAATTTGTGAAAGTCGACACCGCAAGAGCCCAGCATGTGCAGCCAATTTTGGGCCTAATGACGTCAAACCAGAAGAACTTCGTTTTCTGCTTCTTGACGAGGCCTACAATGCTGTCCTTAGGCCCATAGGACATGGTGCACATGGTCATATGAAAATCAACAGGTTCATGTATTGTTACGTTAGAAAATTGTAGAGAAGCAATATTGGCAGGCAGTGGAAATCATCTTAATTTTGCTGGTTGTTGTTCTAGGTTGTTGATTTTACCTTTTTTTTTTTTTTGTTGTCTTTTTTGGTTTTAGAGCTTTTGTATTTGTTACGACCGTATTCTCATTTATCCATTGGAGTGGGTGTTGAACTTCAGATTCCACAATTAGTCTCTACTAGCTCATCATTAACTTATTAGAGATTCTAAAATGATAGAATGGTAACATACCAAATACAAAGGTTCTCATATAAAATTAGGTTAAGGAGAAAAAAAAAAGAAGCCTCTAACTACATGACAAATATAGAGTTTCAACTTGCAAAAGAGTTATACTCACATGATAAATTTAGAAGAACTTAAGAAAGATCTACCATCCCAAATGCGTGAATTTTTTTTTTCCTTTATCTAAAACAAACGTAAAAATCGTGATATGTTATAACACGCATTTCAAAGCAACATATTAGCAAGATTTTGTGCCTCAAGTTCATAGATTAAAAATAAAATAACAATTAGAAAGGGGGAAGAAAACCCTTAACATCTTGAGAACTTCTCTCCTATTAACATTGACTTTTTTCTCCGATTCCTTTTGTTATTCTAAATGATACCTTGGTCTAAATTTTATTATATCTAGGTCTAAATTTAAGGTTACAAGAATATATAGCAATTTGTTTGGTGTGTTTTAATGCCTCTTGCCAAGAAAGTAAGCAATAGACCAACCAACTGCAAATCCTAACACTCCAAAGAGCCTAAACAACGAAAGATGCAATTATAGCTCATCACATCCAGTAAAGCCATAGATGAGGAGTTTGCATGTTTCACTCCAGTATTTCAGTACCTCCCGATGAAATATTAAACGAAACTGTCACCACAAAATTAGAATGGTACAGCTATATATAAGCATATATCTTGCAGGAATCTTAAAGGGGAAAAAAAAAAATCCCAAATGGAAGATAAATATCTCACGTGATGCGGACACCATAGGCTCGAGTCCATAGAATATTGTCATCGCCAGGATCTTGAGCAGCAAGATACGGATATGGCAGTGTTGCCTGCAGAGGACATGTACAAACCAACAACATACATCAATGGCACATGCAATGACTGATAGAGCAGAAGAATCAATTCACGGACTAAATAGTTTAATTTGAGTTAGTTACAGTAATATAGTAAATGCCAAGACTAAATGGAAGGTAGTTCAAAGCAGTAAAAAGAGTTATAACAAATGAACGCTGTCCTATGCTCGGAGATTTATCACATTCCAACAATCAGCATGAACAAAGATATGAAAAAGAAATCTACATGTAGAGTTTTACCATCAATATACAAGTTTTACTTTAGTTGCTTGCTTGTGTAGTTTAGTGTTAGTGCATCATAAGAAACGTGTAAATAAAGAAACATCGATTTTAGGACAAAGCAAAATCTAAATCTTACAGCCTCTGTTTCAATAAGGTTGTCAGGTTCTTCATAATCAGCATTGTGAATATCTTCTTGGTTTTGATCATCGAAGCCTAAGGGGGTTGACTTCTCCAAAAGGGAAAGAAGATGGATAAGTACATGTATTTGACCCAAACTTCGACATACTGTAAGAGGTATCATATCACTTGGTTTCCCATGGGTTGCTAACCAGCCATCATCCTCTCCATTATCAAGGACTCCTTGCCTGCGGCTTCATATTCCTCGGCAATAAAATTATCCCTTCATAGACAAAGGGACTCATAAGGAAACGAGCAGTTCAGATAGTTTTTCAGTTCATCCAAAGAAGTTAGATGTAGATAGCAGAGAACAGATAGACTAGAAGCATATTTGTCAACCTGAAAGTATAAATTATAGAATCTTGACAGTCTCAAAAACTTGGGCCTCTTAAGAGTTACTTATGGATCAGACAAAAATGTCCATGCAAGAAAAGTGCCAAAAGTGGAAGTTATAAATGTGTGTATATCATGAGATTATCCTCTCTTAGAATGTTTATACTCAATTGTAGTTTGGGCACAATTGGATATTGCATTTAATGTGACACTATCGTATTTATAATGGTATATGAGATCAGTTGGCTCTTTCACTATGCAAAACAAAAAACTTTAAGGAATCAAATTGGAGATAAATTTGTCTTCAACTTTAAGAGAGAAACAAAGAGTTTACTCTTGTGCAAGATGATAATGAATATAACTAGCTAAAGATAGATAGAACTACATCAAACTAGTTTCTAATACCATGTAAGTAAAACGTTTTGCAAATATTCGACGTCATTTGCACTTATGGATAAAACATCTTACAAATACAACAAAAACCAAATTTGAAATTACAGCATACAGAACCAAACCTTTTCTAAGTGATTACAATGAATTAAATGAATTACTAGACATTTATACAAGAGAGTAATGGGAGCCAATAATCTGCCAATCCTCTCCTTTCACGATCTTGCTCGAGTTGGCTGTGTAAACCAATGAAACTTTCCCAGAGTTGCTATTCCATGAGCTGTAGCCGGTGAGGGCAGCTCTAATACCGCTGTAATACCACATCAGGCGCATGAAGCAACTGGCCACCGTAGGACTTGCTATATCAAGCTGCTATCCGCAACATGAATTGGTAAAAGGAGACGTCAGGAGAATATTTTCATCATCGTAAGTTTGGTAACATCCAGGAGGATGAAATTGTTAAGAGTTATGAAAGAAAAAAGCCAAAGTTCAAAGCCTTGTTTTGGTGGAAGTTCATATGGTCTAATTTGTGATAAAAAATAGAAAAAAAAAATATATTTGGGTGTTTTGAGAATATATGATAGATGATAGGGGAAACTTGCCATTAAACGGCCATGATTTACAAACTTAGTGGGTGAGAGGGAAGAGCTTGCAGCAGTATTTCATTCGGAAACCATTCATGAATGAGAGGTGCCTTTTCCTGTTGAGAATTTTTCATATCAATTTAGGTTATTTTCAACATTTTTTTTGAAATAATGGTTGTGATATTGTTCATGGTAAAAATGATAATGGAAACGTTGACAGTAATATCATAAACACAATGACTAATGGTGGTAAGAATAATATTTCAAACCCAATTTACTATAGCATAGATAAAACTGAACTTTGGAATTCAAAATGCTCAAGAATCTCGCTTTCAAAACTCCCCTGTGATTTCTGAAACAACTCTCGTGATCACAGTTTTAACCAAATTCTGCCATTGAATTTAATCTTCCAAATAGATGATTGGCTTATCTTCTGTCTGTCTACGTGAACGGCTAGTGTATTTTGAGGTTTCACACCAGAGAGTCAACTTCACGTTGTGCGTGTGGCATGTACCCTTCAAGTTGTCACCGGCCGACCATTCTCTGTCGTTGCAACTGTCCCCAAGGTGGTGGGGAGCGGAGCTGCAGCAAATTTGTAAGTAGCGATAAATCAAATTCGTTTTTTCCTACGTGTTCCTCTTTGCTCGTGCCCTACATCTTGCAGGAGTGGGCCTTGGGACGATATTATCGGGGGTAGGGTACAAAACTGCAGCAATGACTCCTACAAAGTGTCAAAGACGGTCGCTTTCCTTGCATTTCCCTCTGTGTTGGTGCCAAAAATCTGTCTCGAGTGGGCCTTGCAATGGTATTATTTCAAGGTGGGCACTGAAAGCAATACAAATGAACGCATGTTCCGTCTGTCTTGTCTTTGCAGGTCTTGATTCTACGGGAAACGCGTTTTTGGAATACGTTGTAGGGTCTAATTTGCTCATTGAGTTTAAAGTGTTTCAACTTCGTATTCAAGTATAGGCTGTACAAGTGTCTAATATTCTGTTTGAAAATCCAGCTCTTTAGTGGGTGACAGAAGATGATAATATCATTTTCAAATACAATGCACACATCCACCTCTTTCCTGAAGACTGTTAATATCACGTCGTTATCTACTTTGTCTCAGAAGTCAATAAATCTCTCTCTCAATCTCTCAAAACACACTTTTGCTGTTTCTTATTTTTGTTGTTTTTCGTTTTCATAGCAACCATTAAGAAGGCAAAAACACCTTGTCTTGTCTTTTCGTCTTCAAATAATTTGTCTTCATTGTTTTTCACCTTCAATGAGGTAGGTTTGCCGTGATTTTGCAAAGCCTATTCTTTTTCTTTGTTCTTCATCTTCAAAGAACATGTTTGATTCTTCTGAGAGACTGTAACTTTAACATTTGGAGGTAGGATTGGATGGTTTTCAACTCTCCTAATCCTGATGAAAATGAAAGTTCAAAAAGCACAAGTGTCTTGTTATCAATTTTTGGAACAACATTATGAATCGAATTAGAAATAAGAATTTTGAGGAGGAAATTAGCATCTTTTTAACCATTATTATAGTAAGGAAAATTTACTACTTTTAATGACCAAAATTATAATTTAGTGAAATATGAAATCTTTGATGCCTAAGCAGAATAACTAGATCTTAACTACTGCAGGTAATAAGTAGCATTTTCCTATAACCCTATAATGCCAAGAATTGTCTCACTATCGACAGTCTGAAGACGCACCATAGAGTGATTTGCCTCCCTAGGCCCCCTCACAAGAATCATCTTGCCCCATGATTTGACACACCTATGCTTAAAGTTTTAACATTGCCGAGAAGACGAACCATAGAGTGATTTGCCTCCCTAGGCCCCGTCACAAGAATCATCTTGCCCCATGATTTGACACACCTATGCTTAAAGTCTTGACATTGCCGAAAATGATCCCACTATACAAGGTTCTGTGCAGGTTTTGAGGGTTCTCACAGTTGGATTCTTCACATCTTAGGCAACCGCGACCACAAAAATTGCCCGGTTGTGATCAAAACAAGGGTGACCATGTGTTTAACAAGCATCTTTTTAGCAGACATTGACCGTTGTGGAAGAAAGAACTTTGTCGTGACTCACTTGTTGCTTGAACATGAAGCTTTCGCAGACACAGGAAGTTGATCCAGTCTGTGCCCCCAGGATAGTGCACATGCTTTCGCTTTATTCTTTTCTCTCTGATCTAATTAACCATTATCTAATTCGTTTTCTCCTTCTCTTTGATATGCTACAGGGTGGACTACACAGTTCATCCCCATCGATTACATCAAGGATCTAATTTTGGGAAGGAAGATCTGGAAAATGATAACATACTTTTTTCCATGTTCTTGCGTGGCTCTTTTTGGCAAAAGATTTCTCAAGTTCCTCCCATTTTGAAGCACCCCAGTACAAGACAAAAAAGGTGAGGTTCAGGACACTAATGGAAAATTCTAGCGCAACTGGAACGAACTTTTCAGGAAAGTTTTGCCGAATATCGTGCGTGGAAAATGTTGGCAACGGTTAGGGTTTGTACGTAGGAAGCCATCTGTAAAGCATACCAGCTATCTGCTACAATATAACCTAGAAAACTCCTCCAGCTACATCGTGAATGATTTGTGTGTACTATGTTGTCAACATAGGGTATCTAGACCGTACGTTTCTAATAAAGTGTAAAATTACTCATTTTATTTGATAAAACTGTCATATATAAGAGAATGTCTTGTCTTAGTTATTGAAGTTAAAACTTTAATAATGTCCTAGACTATCGTGAAGTGTAATCAACAAACAGCCATGTATTGGCTATATTTTCATATTTAGTTAATAGCAAAAACTATAAATAAAAATAAAATAATTGATTCAACTATAACTTAATGAATTTTTTGGTCAATTAATTGATGAGATCTCATATGATTTATGCCTTATCTATTACTTAGAATGTGTTGATTTAGTAAAGTAGTTACCGAAACTTGTACTCATGAAAGTATTGTTAATAATTATGTGATTAAGTTTGAAATTCAAAAATTGAACATATATAATATGATAAGACTAAGAGTAAACTAAAATATCGTATTCCATTTATGACATCTAGCACTTATTTATATCAATAGATTAGTAACTTAGTGGTTGGCTATTGGTTGCCTAAGACTTAAGTCTTAAGTTTGACACTTTATAACCTTTGAACTCCTTTACCTAACCAAAAAAAAAAAAAAAACCTAGGATTTATTTGTATGTTTTGTAAAATAAACAATTGTAACTATGTGAAAAAATTAACATCAATAGAATTTTGGATGGGGATGATAAAATAACTAGAAAATAAAACTCTTATTGTAGTTTGGATTTTCATTTATTTTAGATTTATAAATATCTCACGATAATGGAGATCAGCCATTAGAAATAATAGAAAACCAAATTTCTTAACAAAAATTCACAATCAGAAGTTGAAAAAAGAAAAAGAAAGTTCACTCTCCTTTGGTTAATCAAATTTTGAGAATAGTGAAAGCAAATAATAAGTTACTAGATTCTCAAATTTAAGGAATGATTTGTATGACTAGAAACGTCTAAAAATATCATTAGATAGCTTAAATGTGTTTTCTAAGGCCTTGAATTTTTCTATAAACTCTTGATTGGTTGCACAAATGCCACAACATGAAACTTCATATCTTCATCTGCAAAGGAATGTACATGTATTGGCCATTAGTGCCAAGGGATTAGTAGACATGAAAATCATTTAAGGGCCAATTTGTCAAGATTGGAACGGCGGGCAGGAAACAATCTGATACTTCCTCTTAGTACCAAATCCACGGTTCATAAAAGTTGCAGCTGGTCTTTGGACCCCCCATTTCATCATTTTAATCTTGACAAACTGATTATGAGATCTTCAAAAGAAGGAAATGAACCAAAAAAGAAAAAAAATTTCAAATGTTACACTTAAATCTTTTATAATAACTCTCTTAGATGAATTGTAATATTATGGTATATGCTCTCAAATTTTTGTATTCTCCCATTTTTAAATGAATAAACTTACATATTCATAACCAAAAAAAAAAAAAATCTTCCATAACAACTCCTTTCATACTTCAATTCAATTCACTGTTCTACCTTGGACGTTCGAGCTACCTGAATGAAAAAGCGATGATGACTGTTTTGGACATATCTAAAGACGACAAATTGACTATCAATGCTGCAACTAAGCTGATGGCCAGTAGGGCTTACAGCACCACCTTCTTGCAGAATGCAGTGATAATGTCCGGATGGAGCGGGGTGGGTCAACTCTCTATGTTGTCCTTACTCGAAAACCAAGTGAAACAGCTCCTGTTATACCAGCTAAGTTTCTCGATGTTTCCTGCCGACGGTGGAGTAAATAAGAAACATGCAAAGTGTTCAATCAACATACTCAAAGCAAGGACGACTGCTATGCATAATAGAAAGGATGCTGCGCAACTTCATGGCAAGTGGCCATAACATACTAGTCTTAAGATCAATAATTTTATGATGCCTGGAGATCTCTGCACAGATACCTGTTTTTTCCCACGTCCACCATATCACAGTGTTATTTTTACATCACCTTTATTAGTACGATCGCTTATTTCAGAGGTACTTTTATGGTACCCCAAAAACATCATTTTTGTAGACCCCTTATTGCATAGTCTCTACAGTTACACTTTCGTCTCTTGGACTTGAAAAGGAAAAAAAGAAAAAGAATTGATATCAATCAAAGGGATCCTGGGTATGATTGGTCAACTACGCATGTTTAATTTCTTTGGCAATCAATGATTAATTTTATTAGTAATTATGTATCGGTTTGGTTCGATGATGAGTAGGGAAGTTAATAAGCACCTCACGACATCAATTAATTAGCATTTACATAGTTCTATTATCTCTTAAAATAAGTAAGACGTGATTATGTCATTAGATTCTTATAGAGATTGAAGGACAATTGGTTTAAATGCTGACGCTTAATCTTCATATGACCATTAAAATATTTTTTTCCAGGCATAGAGATTTTGAAAAATTTGAAAGGGCTTTTTATTCATACATGTTGTGCAACAAATTTTAGTAAGTTAGAAGAGTGAGAATATTTTATAGATAACTTGAAGCATATGTTCAAGTTTGTATAGTCATCAAAATACATCCAAAATGAATCTTAGGTGCTTACTCGAAACCTTAGCAGCAAAACCAAATTTTCTTTTGCAGTTTTTGAATCAGACAAAGTGTAAGCCCCATCCTTGCATTTCTTTTATTTCTCATGTATTCTCAAAAATGGACTAAAAAAAGTCCTAGTGCGAGAAGCCGGACGTCCTTTTGTTCTATGCTTATTATATATTTCTTTAAAGTAGAGAGGGCTTTATTCTTAATAGTATTAGTGTCATTTTTTTTGTCTCTTATTTAATTTCTGTAGTATTATTCCGAGACATTAGGATCTCAAGCAACCATCTTTCTGATTTTGTTGGGCCATGCACGTCAGGGTCTTTCTTTGGACATTTATACGTCAAATGATAACATCTTTAATACCAGTTGAATAATACACTACGGCGATAGTGGTACTAAACAAGCGAAATCCAGCTAGAGCAATCACCAACAACTAGAACTCTAGCATTAGACACTCAGATCAGATCTTAGCTCAGAATCACTAATTTTCCGATTTGCATGTGATGAACTCCATTTATAAATGCTTGAATATCAGAGAGTATCCTTTATATACGAGGCAAACCCTCTTTCTCTTTCTTTCTCTTTCTTTCTCTCTCTTTATCATGAAAATGAAAAGAAGGAGACATGCATCAAAAGCATACAAGTATCTCATGATTTTTTAGCAAAAGCATTTAGAGCTCTTCTTTCCAGATTAACAAAAAAAAATGAAGGTGGAATCTTTACTCTTTTCCACGTGTAGCTCATATTCCTGGCTGACCTTAGTGCTTGACTGTTCTTGCGGCCAAAAGAAGCAAAAAGAAAAAGGAAAAAGGAAAAATAAACCATAGAATCGGCTACATGTTCCTCAAGAACCTTAATTAAAATAGACTATCTTGACTAGCATGTTAGAAACCTGACTAATTATTTATGCCTTGATTGGTGAACCTATCAATCATATGTCTACAGATATTCATGTCGAGTCCCAGGCATCGTCTTTTGTGATCATTGAGCCATGTTAGGATACCGTGTTGGGTTTGGATCCATGTTGACTGATTATACAGAAACCAGTGACCAAGAATACGTTGTTTATGTAATCAGAGACCCTAAAACAATTATTAGTGAGAGATTTCGCCCCCATCACAATCACGTGAAATTATTAGGTCCTCAGTTCCTATAATATCCGATAAAGATTGTTATTATTGGTTGACGCGAAGAAAAGCAATGATTATGATTTTTTATTTAGGGAAAGGAAAAGAAGAAAAAATCAGCAGAGGATCTTTGTCAGCATCAAGGGAAAATTCCAGGAAGGAAGAAGAGAGGATACTTTCAAAAAAAGAGTATGTAAATGACCCATTAAACAACAGAATAAACGCGAGCATTTCGTGTCTATAAAATCTAACGTCTTTATCATAATGGACTGCTTTTATATTGCCAGAACACCTGCCGGCAACTTCACAATTTACTTTTCATGTAGAAGGGGACGGGGAGGAACCCAATCACCCACCTGAGAGTCCCTGGGGCGCGACTTTCAAGATTAAAAGTGCTTCATTCCTGAAGGTAAAGGCTGGAGAAATTGCTTGACGGAGGGTTTTTCATGTATCATGGTGTTTCAAGACAAGCAGATCAAATCCAAAGTGACTGCGGCATAAAGGTAAACAGGTGCCAAATCTTCAAATGGTACCCCAGGAGAATTCCAGAAAAAAAGGTCGGCGCCAAAAGATGTATTCCAGAGTTGAAAAAAAAATAAAATAAAAAAGAGCTAGGGCATGTCTTTAAATAAGCAGTTAAAACGTCACGTTGATTAAATACTTAAATCATTGCACCACCCACGCGGAAAAAAGAAAAGAAAGAAAAAAAAAAGAAAAGAAGATCATAGAGGGTTCTAGGTTGCTGTGGTCTTGTTGGAGACCACCTCAAATCAGATGCAGATGATTAACAGTAGTGTCATGTGGAAGCTGCAGTCATGTGATCCGTGCAGGTTCTGGAAGGAGCTTTAACTGTCAGTCAGTGGCTTAGGAATATCTAATTGCTATTTGCACGTCGACTTTCGTAAAAGAGAAGTTTCTTCTAGCCTTACTAAGCTTAAATTACCAATTATCGCACAGGTTTCCTTGGAAAATCCGTGAATTCTTTCCATAAGGAAGTTTAATCCTTTACTTGAGCATCGCTTTAGGGATCTTTTTGTAGCAAAATCAATGATGAAAAACTATGGAAGGATCCCGGCGTTAGTACCAAAGCCTATGGTTAAGACCATCAATACCATACCTGTCTCCTTTACGCTGAAAAGGTGGCAAGATTTGATTCATTATTAACAGCGAATTGCAATCACAATCGAGTCATATCCACATAAATCCAACGCGAACAAGGAAAGCGCAGCAATTACACGTTTTAGAACGTAAAGCCCTCGAGAGAATAAAACTTAACTGTAGCCTGGATGTCTTTACCTTGAGTAACCTTGTCTTTGTTAATCTAGTTCATGACAATCATTTACAATTAGTGACGAAAATCCGAAGCCTGTCGCTACTATCATTATCAAGAGAATAATATCCTTTTAGTTGTCGAGCAGATAAAAAGAAAGCGAAAGCAATTAAGTTCTTACTTCGATTTGACCCTGTACAGTTGTCAGATTCCAACATCTCTCTTTCCTTTTGTCTCTCCTTTTGTTACACCCTTCACAAGTTTGCAGAGATTGGCGCACACCCCATCTCGCAATAAATTTGTGTCCGAGCTCATTAGATTACTTGTTACTTTATGCAAGATTTCTTCCGCCGCACAGAGAGATAGAGAGAGAGCTTATCCTTTCCTTTGTTAAAGACCAGCAAATGGCCAAATGAAATGCAGCCAAAAGGATTGAATATGGGGGAGATAATGATGGTGAGGTCACCTATCACTACTAAACAGTGCCTTAAGTAAGTCTACAGCTGCATAGGGACCATTACTTTACGAGACTACACTTTCACTAAAGAGATGAATTTTTCAACTTAAAAATCTCTTTAGTTAGAAGATGTTGTCATCTAATTTGGGCATCTACATGTGTCTGCACAGTATGGGAATCCCCCAATTATTTTCTTCCGTTAATCATGACAGAATAAGTGATGTAGGCAACACATATTCCACCATGATATCGAAATTTCTATTGCCCGCTATTACCTTTACATTATCAAACATAATAAAGAAAAAGAAGTGTGCATTATTTCCATATCATGCGTTTTGTTCTTTCCAACCAAAAAGGGAAAAAAAAAAGGAAACAAAAGTTGGAAGGGTATCTAAATTTATCAAGGCGGGTAACTTTAGAGGTCAATCGCACTAAAGTTTCATCATAGTGCTCCGCAACTAGATCCAGGCAAAGTACAGTTTCCCTAAACCCGACTGCCCAAATGATAAAATCAGAAACCAAAACCAAAACACACCCATAAAAAGTTATCCATGAATAAGGAAATTGGACAAGGTTGGCAAGAAAGATCACTGTCATACATTAAATTTCTCATTTATTATTTGTATGATTCTGATATATTACAGCAGGGTAAAGATTGACCCTCCTCCTTCAGGAGCAAATGCAAGCAAACAAGAGATCTAATCACTCTCTTTAAAATCTCTGCAAATCCAGAGCGAGCCAAAGAAGACTAAAACCAGCCCACTTGAAAAGTATTCCGATGTGGTGTTCTCCCCGTTGGGTTTTTCGTTCTGGAGAATGCTGTGACCGGTGGAACCTGTTGAAGGAACAAAGAAGATTTTCTAGTTGTACTCCCATAAGAATGGCTCCTCAAGCCGAAACACGGTATCGGCCGTACCCAACTGCCATGGCGGTGAGTAATAGCAAAGTCCGTGATCACTTCCATCCGTGCCGTTGATGAAAAGATCTGGTAGGTCAAACAATGTGTCCTCATCAGTAGAGGGTGAACATATTGATTCCTGCGTGTTGTCCGCGGACAAAGTGGTTGAAGAGTCCGAGCCAGGTATTGGCCCGGCTGGGCTTTCATCGGCTAGACATTGCCTTGGTTCTGCAAATGTGGTGGCGGCGGCCGCCTTGGCGGCAGCTTCTTGGATGTCCTTCGGAGCCGTGCTGACGGGCCGCGGCAGTTCCTCGACCAATTCAGGGAAATTAAGGTAAGCAGAGCGACCTTTGATTGCTAGAGCCGCAACATCGTGGGCTCGAGCAGCCATTTCTGCGGTAGGATACGTACCGAGCCATATTCTGGATTTCTTCCTCGGCTCACGGATTTCAGACACCCATTTGCCCCAGTTACGCTTTCGAACTCCACGGTAGGTGGGATGCTTGCCATCATTGTCGGCCTTCGGTTGCTTCTCGTGCTCATTCTCATTGTCCGAATCCTGAGTTCTTGCGCGCTTGAGAGACTTTTTGGTCGTCTGCTTGGTTTCGGAACTGTTGGTTGCAGTAGCACGAGCTGTTGAGGAGGAGGTGGTAGAAGGAAGGGGAAGGGGAAGAGGAAGCGGAAGAGGAAGAGGAAGAAGGAGAGGAGGTAGTGGTGGTGGTGGAAGCTGAGCAGAGCAAGTTTTCGTGGGCAGCACTCTCTAGGTTGATATGTTTCTCCATAGCGGAGGCTCTAGATGCGTAGAGCTAGGGAAACAGCTCGAGTGACTGGCACAGAAAAATAAGGGGTTGTGGCCTTTTATCGCCCTTAAACAAAAAAGGAATATAGAAAAAGAAAAAAAAAACAAAAGAAAAGAAAAGAAAATAAAGGAAAAAAGTATAAAGAAACTTGGGGTCCATAGACAGAAGGAAGACCAGTTCAGCGTATTTGTTTCCCATGTGGGAATCGAATAATTCGTGCTTTGAGGTCATATATTTTACCCCCAACCCCTTCACTTGGTTAAAATATGACTCCCTCTTGGTCTATTTCCTGTCACTATTTAGCTCTCCTTTTCAAAGGGAACCCATGCTCATTTTCAAGAGTGAAACATTTTGGCCTTATTTCACGGTGGCCCCTGTGTGGTAGGCCTCAAGGTTTTCTCCTTCAATCCCATGAATTTCACAGTCTTTACAGGGGCCCTTCTAAGGTCCTCTGCGGTGCTAGCTGTTTATTCCTGGGTCCACTCCATTTTTTCCCCAAACCACCTATACAATTTGTCTTCCATGTGGATCTTCTGTATTCCGTCGTGATATGGACTAGAGTATTCCCACCCAGAAATTAGAATTTGTTAGCAAAGCAGGTTGATATGTCAGCTTCAACTCTAGTTAATTAAAGGTTTCAACCTCATCTGGTTCTGCCAGCAGCTTGTCTCTTTGTCTTTGAAAATAGAATATGTTTCTTCTTTCTTGGTATTTGGTTCATCGCACCGTATACATTAGATTAGACCCGGGAGGGGTTTAAATATTGACTGAATTTAGTTAATTGTCCAATTGAAACAGGAAAGGTGTTGTAGAATGACAATGTAAGAATGATGGGGTGGCACGATTCCCTTATATAGCTTGTGGGTTTTGGTTGGAGGGATGAAGACAATTAATGCAACACCCTAACACATGTTCAACAGTGACATACTGCTATTCCCTATAAGAAACATATTGGATTGCCAATTTGGCAATTTACTAATCAACATTTCTGAAGTATATTTATCTTTTTTTTCCTCTCTGAAGTTATATACTCCTGTGGGAATGCATTGCCAGCACACACGGCACACATGTATTGTTTTTTTTTTTTTTTTTTTTGGGTTTGATAACTTATTTCTCAACCTTCAAAGTTGCAGTCTATACTGTGATAGCAGTTGGCTGGTTAAGATATTTTTGTTGTTGACATGATGTGTTGCCGGCAATTATTTACCCCATTGACTGGTTTAAGAGAGCGACGTTTGTTTAACAAATAAATTTGATTGAGCAACAGAAATCTCCACTTTTACCAACCAAAAGTTGATTTTATATAAACAATCCTATTTATTAGTCAGATAAGTTGCTTTGTTCGCTGAATTTAAGCCTTGTAGATATTTTTGTGAAATCTAACAAAATGTGTATTTGTTGATTTAAGCTTCGAAATCAAGTTTATGCTTGAGCTTGATCTTCAATTGAAAATTACTTCGATTTAACACACTGATATAACAAAGTGGGTTGCTGTTTAAACACTCATATTAATTGAAATTTTTGTATCCTAGGGGCCTGATAATTTTCTCCTCACGTGGAGATATCTGATGCAAGACTCAGATCAAGACAAACAGTTTTGTACCCGAGTACTATATATTTTCAATGAATTATTATGATTTTGATGCCGTATGCCTGAGATATCAAGGTGGGCACTTATTTGTACCTTTTCATTTACGTACCTCTATTTTCAAAGTCTTTCTATCATCTCTTTAGAAGCCCTGTTCCTATCCAACTTTATGAGGGGCGGCAAATTGGGCATTATTTGATAGAAGGGAAAAAAAAAAAAAAGACTAGCAAACTAAAAACTCAATAATAAAGAAAATTATTTGAAACACATCGATACTATCCCTAGTGCTCAAGTTTACGAAAGTAATGATGGATGTCTAAAATTGCTCGACAAATAGGCACATGGAAGACATACTGTCATGCTTTTCATCGTCTTTGCTGCAAGGGCTGAAACTTGCAGGCGGCGTGTGGTGCTCTTATGTGCCCTAATTGATGTTACTTTGAAATCCATACAAGCATGATTAATAGCACTTCTTTATTTTCACTATGATGGCTGGAGCTCTCTATTATACCCAAATTTGTAGGTTCCACTCATAAGGGTACTGACAATAGCGCAAAACCCAACTTGTGGCTCTTCATACCTAACCCTCTAAATGAAATCGTATATTCAACTTGCCTTTCGACCATGCCTTCGTTTTTGTTCTTTTCTGTTGGACTGATCTGCTCTTGCTTCTGCTAATCTTTTAAGGTACCCAAGGGCCAGAGCTTTTAGAAGGATGAGCCAAATTAGTTGATGTCATAAGTTGGAAACTTGGCAAATTTTCCAGGTCTGAGGAGACTATTCATTGAGTCTTACTTTAAGAATGTCATTCTGCGATTATTCAACAACTTGAATTCGCTCTGATATTTCGATGAATTGTTAATTTTTAAAAGCATAAAAATGAAAATAAAAAATTGGACTATTTAACTAATATAATAGGTATTAATATAATCTCAATAAATGATGCTTTTTATATTGTATAAGAACCATGGATTTTTTTTTTTTTTCATTATTGTAGAAAGCAAGACAAGTTGCTTTCCTCAGTATATCATATTCTTAATGAGATCATACCCCCTAACACTATAGACTTTCATAGCCCATACGGATAAAATGGTTTTAATCCCAACCACAAATCACGTCACTTGAGCAGAGGGATTAAATTAATTAGTCGTGTCATATCAATAACTATTTATTTACACATGATTGCCTTCGTCGTCTTTTCCAAACAACAATTCTTGACTCGCACACTCATCAACTTTTTGGAATCTGATCAATTTTTAAAGGAAAACAAAAGCCGCAAGTAAATTTCATATATTAGACAAAGTTAAGCAATTTAGTTTGATCAGAGCAACAGCGTACGTTGCAGGCTATGTGACTCTATGCAGTCCAATTCTGGTGTTTTCCCCATGTTTCAAATCAAAGGTTGCACTAGTCTTCTTTCCTTGCGTGCCCAAGACGTGAAAAAGTACTCCAAGGTGTGAAGAAATGAATTGAAAGATAGAACTTACAAACTGGGAATTGGATTCTATTGGAAGAAAGGATTGTATATTCCTCACAAGTTTGGTAGGAGAGACTTTGGCTTACAATTCAACGAAGGAAGGCTTAAAATTGTCAAAGCATTATTCCGTGTTAGAGTTGAAGTTATTCTAATAAGCAATAGGAAAAGAGAATAATTGATTGAGGAAGATAAAACTATGAATCCCGTACTTCATCGTCTTCTATATTTTCTTCTAACCAAATTTTCCAACCTAACTACAGCATTTTTAAGTCAGAACAGCAAGTCTTCTCTTTCCCTTCCCACCGAAGAGGTTTTCGAAGTACGTGAATTAGTTGTGAATACGGGCGTCTACAGGTAGGTATGCAAGTTGTGTTGTTCATTAACGCATCAGAATAATGAAACCTTAATACCACTTGTTATTCTTGTTCGAAAAACGTGAGGATTAACCTTAAACCTAAAACCATGTCCCACATATCTGACCAACTGGAGATTTGTGCTAATCCTACCCGCAAGCATACCCCACTGCCGTTTTCATGTATTAAAGTGGTGGGCAGCCACTACTCTAGCCGACCTAAAATGGTGGAAAGCACATGAGCCATTGAAAACTTAGCTCGGTCCCATTGTCATTCAAGCTATCTTATCGTATCAGTAATTGCATATTTCGTGATGGTTGGAGGATCATGGTATGTAAAATCTAATCCCCTTCCGATGTTTAACCTTAGTTGATACCACATATGGTTAAAAGCTTGTCATTGAAAACCAACGCATGATATGAACCTTCCGCTTTGAATAATTAGTCCTACAGCCAAGCAGCCAAGTTACGAGTTTTGATTCTGAGATAAATAAAATTCCAAAGCTAGAAGCATCTATAAAAGTGCCCATCAATTCATCCAAGCTGAGTGAAGAACTCGCTCTCAGTTTCAATTAGTTGTCATGATGTTGATTGTGTAGTAAAAAGTGCCTCGTTTCTAGATTGATTTTCATCGTGGCATATTCTAATTCGTTGGACAGATTTGGAAGCAATTATGCTCTCAAAGTTATTCGGGTACAAGAAGTTTGCATGTGTTTGTTTATTGAGCTGTTGGGCCATGCCTACTGTCCATTTTTAGTCAAAAGAGTTCTTCTATTTGAATCTCCCAGTGGTTCTTCCAATATTTAAAGAACAAGTGTTTCGTTCTTAAAGAAAACGACGAACTGTCAATGATGTCCAATATTTCTTTAAGATCTCTTCCAGTTGATAAGGCACGTGAATGCCCGAAATATCTTGGCCCTTTAGTTCCAGGACGATACTGATAGGTTGGTAGATTTTCCCCCTTAGCCTGCCGGAATGGTAGCTCGAACTCCAGAAAGAAAGACGGAGAGAAACATTAGGAAAACGAGTGGCGATTAAGTTAAGAAGCTGTCATGGTACTGGGGGCATCAGGTCCACATTGATCCATCCACATCTTACTAGTCTCACACGCTATGTAATGATGTAGCCCTCGAACAATCTCCTCAAATAACAAATTAATGCTGTAATTTTGTGCTGTAATTCTCTGCATATTGATACCTTATTATGTGCAGGATTTTCTGAGTAGATTTTTGTTTCTATGCTCAAGTTAATTCCATTTCTGGACAACTTCCTAAGAACAGTTCTTCTTCTTCTTCTTCTTCTTCTTCTTCTTCTTCTTCTTCTAGCAGAGCTTCTTTTCATTTCAAGTGTGCTTTTGGGGGCTTAGTTTGATCTTCATTGTTGTGTCTCTCCATGTGGTTTAATGTCTCTGTTCTTCGATTTGCTTCTCGTTGTAGTTTTGTAGTTTTATTCATTACAGGAGGAAGACGAAGAGAAGATGTTGTAGATTCTTTTCCCAAGAAAATGGCAAGAGATGTAAAACAATTCCCACGTTGTACGCTTTAGGTTACTGTTACGTTTATCTTTGCCAGTGCTTCCAAATAGCTGACTGTGCTGGGATACCATCAGTGAAGGAAAGCTGCTGATGGTACAATAAAAACCAGTACTTGGTAGTCAAAAGTTACCGCTCATCTGGAACACATGAAAGTTTCGGAATTCGTTCCACTTCTTTGAAGGTGCACAAAACTGTTGCTTGATTGCCAAATTCCACTGTTCATACATCATAATCATTCTGGTAGCATATCCTTTCCCTTTGGACAGGTTAGCTGTCATCTTCTTGGCAGGAAAAGAAATGAAAAACTAGCTACCATCGAACCAAACAGAGCCTCATAAAGAATAAAAAGAGAAAAGAGAATACTACAGTCTCTGAATGGACCACCATGCACCATGTGATACTTAAATGGGTATGAAACCCCAGGGAGCGGCCATGGAAGGCCACCCTGCTCTACGGTTTCTTGTGTAGTTCCCAAATCTGTAGAGGAAGAAATGGAAAAGGATAGAAAAAGGCACAGGAAATTCAAAACAAGTACGTTTCCGCGACATTATTGGTTGGCATCCAAAATCACTGCACCTTTACTTTCGGTGATGATAATGATCCCAATACTACTGAGAAAATATCCAGCGATCATAGCACGTACCAGTGGACAGTGCTTTAGTCGGTGGAAGTCGCAGAAAATAGCAACAAAAGATTCTCTGACATCAGGGGGCTAAGGACTATAATCATTTTTCCTCAGCACATTGAGTTAAGGCAGATGTTTTTCTCCAACAGGGCTACGGAATGAGTTCCTCAATCTCCAGCTTTGATGAGGACGAAGTCACATAAAAGCGTAAAGAACCATTTAATTTAGAGACTTGACTTTACAACTTGGTTCTGGCGTTAGCTAACGAACCGATAATATTGATAACCCTTTTGCATGAGTCCTGAAAACTGCGATGTTGACTGATCCAACATGTTAACCACTTGGGTAAAATAGCAGTGTTGAACTGCTAGTAGCAGGAAAAGGTCAAATCAACCCCCAAAGCGGCTTCCTTAGCCATGTTTTAGGCAATGCAAGAAACTGAAGCAGGTACCATACCCAGTTCCCGTACCACTCCAAATACCGGCTTGCAGGATCATAAATAATCGTAACGTCAAAAGTACATTATTTATCCTCAAACCAGCTTGGTCTGCACTGTATCATCAGACTGAGGTCGTTGTTTTTGGATGGAACACGGCAAAGAATTATATGTCTGGGGAACCAACCTAGAATAAACAAGTTGTTGGCCCCCCAGGATATTGATTCAATATAGGACTACCGAGTCTTAGCTGATCCCCCTATCTACTTAGCTTACATAAGGTGCTTCAGATCTTCGGGTGTAGTCGTTGGGTTGGGTAGGTTTCTGGTCTTTGTTGTTTTGTGGTGCAGCTTCTTCTTATTCTTAGCACGCCGCTCTTTTGTTTCTTATGGCGACTTATTTATTGGTTTTGGGGGACCGCAGGATTTGGATGAATTAAGAAAATTGCCCAAACAAATTCACTCACGACTTTGATCTTCCTTGTACTTCAATTTTGATTAATTTTTTGACTATAATCATCCCATCATGATTTATGCCCCTAGGTTTGTTGTTTCTATGGTCTCGTGTTGCAGCTTCCACCAACTCCCCTTTTTAAATTGCATTCTTGTGACAGTTTAATTGTTAGGTTTATGCAAATCTGAGTTTTAAATATGAGTCAGGAAAGTCGCCCCTGAATCCACGACTTCTATACAAGTTTTAAACTTATAACAATGTTATTTTTACAGTTTAAGACATGGGTCTTGAACTTGAAACATACTGCATTCTCTAATTAGTCTCTCACAAAAACTTATCAGGTGCAATAAATCATGCTCATGTAGGTCTACCCACCATCGTCCTTCATTTTCTAAGAGAGCTGGTGACTCCCCTAAAAACAAAGTTAAAGGGGAAAATGGGGCTTAAGTCCTCTTTAAAGGTACTGGTCAGATTGATCAGAGGATAGAATCGGCCTCCATTATTTTCTGTAAAAGGAGAAAAGTGACGATCACGTACATCTCGACCTTTCATTTCCTGATTTCCGGGCATATGCCAACACAGTATTAAGACGCATGTGCACATAGTACAAAATCCTTCACAAAAAAGTTAAAAAAGAAAATGAAGGACAATGACATATCTTATAAAATCAAGGCTTTCCGCTTTAATCCTAAAGTTCGAAACTCTGTAAAACCTACGTACCAGGAGAACCATTGGCTCCTCGGGCTCAGGACAACAGGCGACTGAGCCACCACTTGTTAAGGCTTTGGTCACAACAACGTTGGAATATGCTAAAAAATTGCCCCACCGTTTATTGCACCATCACATCTTCCCTCAAAACTACAATACTATTCTGATGGCTGATGATTAATGCAGTCACACAAATTAATCTTTTAAATGTCAATATTACGATGCCAAACCAGCAGAACGAACACAGAACCAAACTACCGCAATGAAAAAGCATTTGAAAACACATGGAATAATCTTATCATCTCACTTTTGACCTGTCTGAACTTGACCTACAAGCTACTGCAATAAAGTTAAACATACGTAACTCGAGCCTCCCACATCTGAAAGCGTTAGGATAAGCAAAATATGAAGTTTACAACTCCATAGTACACAGGCACAAAGCCCTGTGTCTGTATGCTATAATAGTGGCTTTGAAAAGACGATATAACCTCACTGCTGTGCACACTGTACTCTTGGCATCGATGTTTCATCATCCTCATCATCATAGGCCTCATGGAAATGATGTTGCTGCTGCTTACGTCTCATCTCATCCTCCATGTTCACATCCTGCAGAGTTGTCTCCTCACAATCGTCCAGCTCCATGTCTGTCAAGCGCTTGCTACGCCTTGAAGATAGTATTGTCTCTATAGTTCTGCATTGCTCATGAGAAAGAATTCCCGACTCCGGGAAATCCACATTAAAATGAATGTAAAGTCGGCCCTTGATAAAGGGTCTCTGGTGATGTGGCATTCCCTCATCATTGATTGCTTTGGATTGACCTGCATTAGTGAATGCTTGATGAGCAAAGGACAGGTTACGGTGCCAAGAAATTGAATCATGGATTATCATGGAAGTCAACGAGTAATACCAGGCTTAATAATCTCCCCAGGATTGGATTTGATCAGAAGCTGTCGGCCATCAAGATGTGTAAGGGCAAACTGGAACCCACAAAGAGCCTCGGTTAAATTGAGGGTGTGCTCTACATAAAGGTCGTCAGACTTCCGCTTAAACTTGGGGTGCTCCTTCAGTTGCAACACAAAAACAATGTCTCCGGGAATGGTATCTGGCTGCAATCCACAAGAAATGAGACCTAATTTTAGTCAACATTTCAATACAAGTTGAGTTCAAGAAGAAGAATACAATCCAGCAACATCAAAAGCAGCCCCTTCAAAATTTATTAGGAAGGACTGTCAACCAAAATATGCTCAAAAAACTAATATCCAATGCTAAATGTAGTTTCACTTACCGCTTGATCAGCTTGACCATCAAACACAATCTTCTGGCCATGCTGCATCCCTTTCTCAACATGCACCTCCAAAACCTTCTTTTCCTGGGAAACCTTATTTCCTTTGCACTGTAGGCATTTATCTCTCTCACTGATGACCTCACCTACAACAATGATAGATGCACTCCAGAATGAAAACAGCAAAATCAAATATCAGAAATAGAAATCATATATGTCTCGGTTAGGTACCTGAGCCTCTGCATTCTGGACACACAGTTTGCATCTGTTGAATCATGGCTACTCCAATCTGTCGGGTTGTAATTTTCATCCCTGTACCTTGGCATCCATAACATCTCCCAGATACTCCACTTTTTGAACCTTTACTGAAATTTAAGGACAGATTTAATTATTAGAATTGTAAAAGCTTTCACCATCAACAGCCATTTTCTGATCCACATCTACCTTCACATGTTCACAGGGGATAGCTTAGGAAGGAGTCCAAGCAACTTCGGTTACGAGTACTCCCATGTCAACTACATTATACGTATGCTGAACACTCCCTTAAAACAACGAGTGAAGAATATCAAGCGGAGGCAGAGGAAATACCCTTTGCATTTTTGGCATAAAATATTCCTAGACAGAGAGAGTTTCTTTGTTGTGCCATTGTACAGGTCCTCCAAAGAAACCTTCATAGGATGCACCACATCCTCACCATGTTTCTGCCTTCTTCCTCTTGAGCTGCCACCACCTGGTCAAAGCACCAAAAGAAAATATGAATATAAGCAAACATTTAAAGTAAGTGGAAGCTCAGATCCTCTCTATCCGCTGCCTTCCCTCTGAAAACAAGATTACAAAAGAAAAAGAGGGAGAGAAATAAGGAAGCTAAGAAAACTAAACAAAATTCAGTATTTCCTTACCCCCAAAGCTTCCACCGAAGCCTCCACCAAAGCTTCCACCAAAGAATGACTCAAATATATCAAATGGATTATGAGCGGGACCACCTCCTCCCATTCCTTCCTTGAGAGCATCTTCACCATATTGGTCATAGATTTCTCTTTTCTCAGGATCACTAAGAACTTCATAGGCCTGTGCTAATTCCTTGAACTGATCCAGGATGCCATAGAGTAGTATCAAAAAGGAGACAAGTAATGCAAGCCCTCGTACAGAATAATGCACGCCCTCACAGGTATATCATTCAATTCACAACTGAATAAGATAAACTCAAAGAATACGAAGGAGCAGGAGGAACCACAGGGGAACCCTGTAGCTACAAGAGAGACCTAACATAAAAGATCAGCACAAGCAAAAACCAGAGCCAAGAAAACATTAACATGACACAACTTGACAAAACAAAACACGGAGTCTTATCTATTATAAAGCATATGGTCTATAAAGCCACAAGAACCTACAATCATCTGAAAGAGGTACTAGCATACTATCACATTTTCCAGAAAATTCTTGGAGGATTTATTTTTATAATAGAGGAAATAGATTGGGCCAACAAATATCACCTTGGCAACTAGACAGTGGTGAAAACTCCCTTCTAAAATCAGGGGTGAAATCCATGTCTACTAATATCATTTATTCACCTAAGTGAATAGGTTGCAGCAACAAAAATCAGCTTGAAACTAGACAGAAGAGGAAATTACTCTTACAATCAGACATGAAACCCATGTCTAACAACATCATCTACATTATAGGCGTAACAATTCCAATCACCACTTAAAACCCCTTCTTCTGGGCAACTTTTACCTGAAATCCATGCTGCGATCTCAGAAAACACATCAATCAAAATTTCCAGGACCATGCCAGTAAAAAAATAGCATATTGAAATCACTTACTGACCAGAGTCTATAATGGACAAGTTTTCCTAAAAAACACATGTCTACCAGGAGAGGTAGCCAGAAAGGCTAAGTCCATGGTTCCTTACCTTCTGTAAAAAATTTATCTATAAAGAATAATTGATTGTGGTAAAACGATTCCTTTTTGAGAGCAAAGTCAAGAGTTACATACATACAACAATTACCAGACCGTTAAAACATTCAACAGTTCAGTTATGTGATGTTAAGACACCTGCTCCACTGAAAGGTATTGGACAAACATTTACTCTGATGTCGAGAAATTTGTTCCATTGAAAGATCTTTGAAAATGAAAACACATATGTATTTGTTAACACATCCGTTCAACTTAAGTATATTGAAGAAACATTTACTCTGATGTTAAGAAATTTGTTCCCCTGGAAGATAATTGAAAATTGCACTTGCATCTGAATGTGCCACACAGTCACAAAAACAATTATCAGATCTATAATGAGCCTAATGGAAAATGGCCCATCTAACAGTCAAAAATCTGCATAGACACAATGGCAGCATATCTGTTCACTGACAACCACAAAGAACTTCCTAAAACTGAAAGAAAGAGAAGGGCCGGGGGGTTTAAATCTAGGGAGTTTAGAAGTACATAACGTTAATCACAAACCAAATTATTTAAGCTACTGCAGCAGAAAAAAGCAATCTTTTAAGCAAAGGAAGTCAAAGAGGGAAATGAAAGAAGGACAGAGAATTTCTCTTCCTATAGCATGTGGTAGTTCGGCATAAGGCATGGACTTCAGCATATTTTTTTGGGCTCCTTGCAAATATCAGTCTCACACAACCTTTTCAGCATCTAAACAGTCAGATATTAGGACACGAATATCAAATTCACACTCACAACAAAATCATCCCGTAATGAATTGGATAACACATACAATCTGTATAATACCACAGCAATTTCTGTACAAGGCAATGTAAGTCACGGATATTTGAATGTGCAGATGTGCATATGCATGCATATGTTTCGGAGGTCCTACCTTCTCAGGATCTCCACCTTTGTCAGGATGATTCTTCATTGCGGCTTTCTTATATGCCTTCTTCAGTTCATCGTGACTTACACTTTTTGAAACACCAAGAATCTCGTAGTACTTAGTGCTATCGCTCATCCTTGGCCCCCGCCCAAACATGATTGAAGCACTTCAAAACTTATCACTTGAAAAGGAAAAAAGAAAGAAAATAAAGCTCTTTAAGACCTTGTCTTGTTTAGAAAAGAGGAAAGACCCACAAACTGAACTCCGCAGGTCTCTAAAACCCAACACAAAGCAATAAATATACTTAAGTGATACAAAATTGCCAAAAAAACAAAGGACACTTGTCAGAAAAAAGGCCACGAACATGCATATAATTATCATAAAAAACTATGAAAATTCACTCATACAAAATCAAGTAGATAGAGGGGAAACAAATTTCCACAAAATGTCAAAAGATCTCCGAAGAACCTCTTGTCCTGGAGGAAATCTTATTTTCATGTTTTGGAAAAGGAATCCTTACATCCATTCCCTAAAAAATTGCTTAAATTACACGATCGTTCCAAATTCTTTCTCCTCCGAAAGGATATCTAAAGAGCGGCTTAAGTAATGGTCATTCCATCCAAAAAGCTTATGCCCCACGGAGTCGGTAACAATACGAATTCAGTAACCGTCTTACAAAATTACACAAACAAACAACAAAGCGAAACAAACCCAGAACTCAAAAGTAATTTCTTGAAATTAAAAAATCAATCTTTTTAACTGCCACATCTATACTATGACATAAAGGGTATTTAATGTCTTGCAAAACCAGGGAATAAAGAGAAATACTAATAAAATAAAATAAAATAAAACCCTCCGATTCTAATGAGTTTCACATGAAGATGCAAAAGATCTAAGCTTTACCCAGATCAAGAGGGCCCAGGGACAGAAAGGAGGAAGATAGATATCTTACCTCAGGAAGTTACAGAGAATCGAAGTTCGCAAGCCTCTGAAACTCTACCCCCAATATGCAGGGACAGAATTTCTCTATCGTTGGCGACCTCCGATACGAATGGGAATTACTATCGCCAGAACCGAATTTGATGTTTGGCCAGTGTAGGGCAATAAGTATTCGCGTGCTCAACCAAGGTATCTGGCAATAGCTTTTCCGTTTGGGAAGGGAAACTTGGCTGGCAGTGTGATTCGGTTACCGGCTCTTTGAGTTAACAAGCGAAAAGGTCGGGTCCACCTGGGCCCACCCTGCGCGAGCTTCACGCCAGAGCAAGATGTGATTGGCTACCCCTCATCACCTTTCTCCAGCGGTTAGGGCTGAGGTCAGCGAGAGATCACGGGCGTCGATGCGCCCAGGATCAAACGGCTGCAACATGTGTGAAAGAGGGACGGCTGTCAGCCACCGTCTCTTGGTCATCGTTGACGGGCAAAACACTTTGGATACAGTACCGTGGCAGCTGTGCTTCCGGTTCTACAATAGGAATGAACCACGTGGATAGAAAAACAAGAATGTAACTGAAGAAGGCCAGACCAAGTAACAAAAGGACATCAAAAAAGAAAGTCCTGCGAAGGTGTGTTTACTTTATTTTATGAAGTTAAAGTGATCACTTTGTTGCCCCACATGACACACCCAAAAAGTAGTATACAGATCAAATTCATAATTAAGATCCTCCTGTTCTAGGAGCTAGCTTGGTTGCTAAGTCAGAGAGTGCCTTTGTAGAAGAACCATCTGCGCTTAGTGCTTTCTCTGCAGCAATCTTTAGGTCTTTCATACGGTTGTGAACTCTTTTGCCGTCTTCTCCGAACATTAGACTCTTTACAAATTTTCGCTGTTTCTTCGCGGTCCACTAGGCCTTCCTCGTTAGCTTTTGGTCTTAAGGCCACTTGAAGATCATCAACCAGTAAGACTGCATTCATCTTTTGTTCTGAGTAAAGGGGCCATGCAATTAAAGGTATACCGTGCATCATACTCTCCAGGATCGAATTCCAGCCGCAGTGAGTTAAGAACCCACCGATGGAGCGATGGCTAAGTACTTGCGCCTGCGGTGCCCAAGAGGGCACCACTAAACCTTGCCCTTTGGTCCTAGCTATAAAACCTTGCGGCAAGAAAGCTAGAGGGTTCTCGTGGCTATGGTCGTTGAGGTAGGCGGCGTTAGCCAATTGATTATTTGGGCTTCTTGCAACCCATAAGAACTTTTGCCCACTCAACTCCAGTCCTAGGGCTAGCTCATTGAGCTGGTTGGAGGATAGAGTTCCACCACTCCCAAAAGAAATAAATAGAACAGACCCACTTGGCTGCATGTCCAACCAACCTAAGCACTCCGACCCGTCAACCTTCTCGGTATTTGAATCAGTTTGAATGATGGGTCCAATTGGATAAATTGGGGGATTTCCAGCTTCTGCATCCTCCAAAGCTTTTACAGCTCTTCCTTGCAAGTCCATGAACGTATTAACCACAATACCCTCGGCTAATCGGAGTCGTTGTGCGTGGCCAAGAAACAACTTATACAATTCACTTTTTCGTTCCTGGATATGGTCGAGAAGATCTTTACCATGAATAGGGACGCACCCCGGGAGTTTCAAAGGTTCTGGTAGGTCCCGATACTCGCACGAAACCGTCTCGTCCAGCTTTGGCAAATGCAGGAGCAACGACAACGCCAAAGCACTCGACGTGAAGAAAATGTAGGGCAAGAGGTTTAGCTCCTTTGAAACATCAAGTGCATCGCTTGCAGAATGATCAAGGATAATCGCAGCTAACCGAGAGGTTTCAACCAAGGATCTCAAGACATCACGAATAGACTGTAGACAACGAGTCATGGTGACGAAAACCTTGATTCCAGGCTGCTGACCTGGGAGGTCCTCCAAGTTCACGGGAGGAAGAATGATATAGTCTATACTTGGGGGGAGGTCTCCGAGAACCCCTTTCATGGCTTTGGATGGAGACCCAGTTGTGGGAATGATGCATGTGACACGGTAGTCATGGCGAAGGGCAAGTATCTTGGCAAGCTCGACAAGAGGTATAAGGTGGCCCATCCCCGGACTCGGCAGAATAGCTACGTGAGGTTTTTGCTCCATGGGCAGTAACTCCCTGTTTCGAAGCGATAGTGATAAGAAGAGATGGAGATTTCTTTGGGAGGACGACACGGATATAAATGTGGCTCAGAACACCTTAAGCTTTACACAACTTACAAGGGGCAAGCTGAAAGGAAGAGAGGTATGTGTAGTCAAAGCTAGCAGGTGGGAAAGTCGAAGATTATCTGAAAAAGCTAATTGAAAAGGATTTTTTTTAAAAAAAATTCTTGGCGCGTACTGAAAGGCTACTCTTCCTTGAGGGCCAAGCATATGGAGTATGAGAAAAGTCAATGTTGGCAAGCAAGCGAAAGGAGGGAAGCAAGCAAGCAAAAGGAACTCGTAGAAGGCAACGGTCCCACGAAAATGACCCCAGTTGGTAGGTGTGACGACCAAAGAGGCTCGAAGAGGGGTCCGAAAGGTTGGTCAAAGGGAGATCAAAGGTTTGATTAAGACCAACGCCAGAAAAGACGAACCTTAAGTGGGGTTTGAAAAAGCTACTTTGTAGGGTCTTGCAATTCATTGTCATGGAAAAGTAGAGGCTAGTTAATATCCCTGATATGAATGACATTCCCCTATGAAATTATATCATCATCATTCTACCTACTAGCGCATATTTTCTCACAATAATATTATTGTCATCAATTTACTTTCATCTAGTAACTTTTATCATATCAAAGGGTATTTTTCCACTTTTTGATGCTTGTTTGTCTTAATCCAAGTGACTCACTTACGTTTCTTGGGACAATATGATGAAACGCAAGAAACATATCCAAGCTTAGTCAACACACCTTGATTTCTGTACAACTTATAACACGTTTATTCTTCCTCCCTTATCGTCTTTCATCTTGTCCCTCTTCCCCTTTTTTTTTTTATTTTTGAACGTTTGTAACCTCTAGCTGTTGACTTTTCTGCAATTAAGAACTGGTTTCGTGACTCAAGCCATCTCCGTGGTTTCCATCAAAGTTTTTCTCATCAACTCTAATCCCATTAATTTTGAAATTGTACTGCAATTCAACTTATGATATCATACTAGTTCCAATGGCAAAGATAATTTTGATTGAGCATGAGTCTTGGCACTGATAAACTTCTTTAGATAAGAAACATGAAATGCGGGGTGTATTCATGCCCTCTCAAGAAGTTCAAACTTGTAAGCAGCCTCTTCTATCTTCTATAACACCTCGTAAGGACCATAATATCTTGGTGATAACTTTTAAATCTATGCAAAGAGAGACTAATATATTTCTATATGGTTGAAGCCTAGGGAAAAGACAATTACCTTCTTGGAATGAACTTTGTTGTGATATGCATCATACAATATTTTCATTCGGTTTTGAGTGTTCAAAAATTGGTTACTTGATTTTTTCAATACTGCATTGAGTGCTTAAAGTTCTCAATCCATAGCTTTAACTCGTGTGCCACCTAGTATATATGGGATAACAGAGAGGGAGGTTTCTGCCCATATACCACTTCATATGGCATCCAACAAGTCATTTCCTAGGTTTGTCCAAAGTGAAATACCTTAAATACATTTCTTTTGTTTTATTCACAACCTGCATTCACCAATTAGATTAGGGATGATAAGTAGATTTAAAGTTGAACCAAATGCCTTGTAATCCAAAAAATTCATTCCAAAATAGAAGTAAAGGTTGGACCTCTATCAGTAATTATGCTATCCTTTTGTAACTCGTATTGCGTGAACATGCTGTAATGAAAAATATGGGTAATAGAAATAGAGTTATATGGATGGCGTTATCGACATGAATAAGGAAATTTGGAAAGCCTATCTAAATAACAAAGAGGAAAGTTTTGTTAGAAAATATGGCCTCAAAAGAGGCTCTTTTACAAAATCAAAGCAGTGAACATGCTGTAATGAAAAATATGGGTAATAGAAATAGAGTTATATGGATGGCGTTATCGACATGAATAAGGAAATTTGGAAAGCCTATCTAAATAACAAAGAGGAAAGTTTTGTTAGAAAATATGGCCTCAAAAGAGGCTCTTTTACAAAATCAAAGCACCAATCATAGAGAAAACGAAATGGGTTTCATAAAATATGCAAAACAAGTCTGAAAACATACCATTATTTTCTGTTTCTTGAGCTGCAAATTGAAACTAATCTTCCCATCTATTCTCTCTGATATTGGTTTGATGAGATATCTTAAAAGTTGCTATGTGAAAATTAGGAAGAAGGCGACAACAATGACTACGTAAAAGCCTCTTTCTACTTGTGTGAATAATAACGGTTATTCAGTGTGTGTAAGTTGTGGCTTATTTATGAGTTAGTGTGCTAAGTGTTTTACAGGAGAGAGAGGTATAATGGCTGACGTGACTAAACTACCCTGAGGGGTAATTTCCCACGACTAAACGCAATAAAATAAAATCACATTGTTGTCTCCAGAATTTCTCCCTGCAACAACATTTAATATATATAAACGAAGAGCTAAAGGGGAATTTAGCCAATTAATAAAAAGTCCATACAAATAGCCTCACTCACCAAAGTCTATAAGATGGACAAAAACCCACACCAACCAATTCCATATATGCAAAAGGAGAATATTTGTACAACATGTGTACAATTAGACGGACTAATAAAATTACATTGCATTGCCACGGTAGGGAATGTTTGTTTATGCATCATTAATATATGCCCACATTATACGGACTCATACAATGAGCCAACAAGTTTTTCCTTGAGATGAGGGTATTCCATTGATAAAATTCATTGATATATCAATCCAAACCTTTGAGGGAACCAACAACCGTTGTAGCATAGCAAAAGGTGCCAAGCTCTCGCATTTTTGTCTTTAAGATTTATCACATTGCGTCACAAAGTTCTGAACATCTTCATGCATTCCCTCCCCTAAAATGCTTCCTTAATTCTCTGGAGGGTGTTGTGGTTGCCTTTATGCACCCCAAAATGCATCTCCTTAATTATTTTTAGAATAAATATCAAGCTTTCCTTCAAATAGATTTTATTTAAAAAAAAAAAAAACAAAATGGCATCGCTGTAGTTCCATGGACCAATTCCTTGAGTTTAACTTTCTCAACAGCTCCTTTAACGTGATATTTGATTGTATCTTTTTTGAAATTGGGTTAAGCTAGAGTCGCTATGAACCTGAAACTGCATTGTTGCTTCCTTGGCTAGATGTAGTCTCTTCATCCATGTGGGATAGTGAGTCAATAGCAATATTTTCCTTTCCCAGTCAATACTCAATTGAGAAATCAAACTCCATCAACTTAATCAACTATTTATGTTGTGTTGAAGTAGAGATCTTTTATTCCTAAAGGAAGTTTAGAGATTGTTGGTTAAGTACAAACAATGATGGTCACCCAAGCAAGTAGTGACACCATTTCTTTATTGATATGTCAAAGCTATCATTTCTTTATCATAGGTTGACAATAATAGATTTTTCCAAGAAGTGCAAGGCTTAAAAAGGCAATTGGATTCTTTCCTTGGATTAGAATTCCTTCCATTTCACCATAGAGATATCAAATTCAAAGACAAATGGTTTGGAGAAATCAAAGAGAGCCAATACCAAAGCTTGAGTTACTACTGCCTTAGCTTAATAGATGCTTCCTCTACTAGTGGTCTCATATGAAATTATCTTTTTTTTGTAACTCATCAAGGATGTTGCAATAGTCCCATACCCCTTGATGAAACACTAATAGTAGCTAGTCAAACCAAGGAACCCCTTCCAAGCCTTTATTGATTTTGGTATCCACCAATCTAGCATAGATTGAACCTTTTTAGGGTCTACAACTACTCCACCTTCTATACGAACATGGCCCAAAAACTTGATTTGCCTTAGGTTAAAGGCACACTTCGAAATTTATTGATTTCTAGAGATATTGAGCACTTCCTTCTCATGTTTGATATGACTATTTTAGATTAAGATATCATATATATATATATAAAAGAAATATTGGCCTTTGCAATTGAATCCTAAAAACTTCATTCTTTAGAGCTTGAAAGGTTGACGAAATGTCGTTGAGGCTAAATAGCATTATGAGGAGTTACAAACCTAAAATTCCAATTCAAAAACTAGTTTAAAAGTTGGAAGGACACTTTATTTATTTAAACTTCATCACAATGCTTCATGTTTCAAGTATGTGACCTGTGTCTTATATATACACTATCACACATTAAACAAAATTATTTTGAGTAAATTCAATTTGAGTTTTGATACCAAGTTAAAAGATCCAAAAACTCAACCTAAAATCAAACTCAAGAATTAGAGGGGCACTTCCTTTCTTTAAGCTATTGATTGTGCTTCTGTGTAGGACTTTTGTCCTGCACACTTGAGGAACTCATGAAGTTAGTTGTGCATGTGGAATATGATCTTTACAATGTCACTTGTGTCCATTCTCATTTGATGATAGCCTAAGTGCAAAACTAATTTTGTGAAGAATCGAGACCCGCATAATTCATTTAAAAGTTCATCATCAATTGGGATGGGAAAATGAAATCTTACCGTCTACAAATTAAGTGCCCTAGAATAATTTATTTGTGAACATACGTTGAAAACAAGAGATATTTTTTTTATTACAATTAATTCTTACTTCACCTATTGAATGTTACTATATCCTCATAAATTTGTTACTGATAAGGATATACCGTTTAGAAATTAAGTTCAAAAGGGATTTGAGATATTTATTTTGATGTGAAAAAACGAGGTTAGGGCATAATGCGACCTTACTTTTGAGGAGGTTGCTAATATCTAATGTAATGCTCTCATTTCTCCGACAAATGTACTTAATGCTCGAAACAATTAATCCGCCATAAAGATTTTTGAAAAGATTGACACGAGAGACGCTTGAAGCTCGTTGTACTAGTGAATGGAGTTAATAATCAGATCAGTGCACATAATAACCGCTAATAGATTCAGGGTTGTTTGCAGTAAATAACCGCTAAGATTTTATCGTGAATAGCTAACGGGCTGTTTCAACCAATCATTAAGAATTTTATCCCTTGGTTTACAATAAATAACCGCTAAGATTTATTGTTTCCTACTTGGGAGTATAACTAACAAAATAAGTGTCTATTATCTTTTCTGATGCGATACTGTCAGAATTTCTATCCTGGTCTCTTTATAACTTGTCTTCTGTATTTAGGTGATGGTCATAGATGTTTTGTTCTTAAAATAAAACACCATTGTTTGAGTACTTCAAATGGGTCGAATAAGAGAGACGCTATGAAATGTAGGACACTTTGAAATATCATGGATTATAAGCTCTGTTGAAAAAGGTATTATCAATTGACTCCTAAATAGGATAATTCCAAGGTACGTATAAAATTTGTGTATGCCAAAAAGGGGAAGAATTGTGTCAATGAAAAAAGGAATGTTTATCAGAGGCAACTATTTAAAAAATATTATAAATGTCTTATCGTCAAAAGAAACTTGGAACACGTTATGCTTAAATGAAATTGTCATTGAATCACATTATATCTTCAAACATAAGATATGATGCGCATTACGAAAGAGCCTATATAGGAGTTCTCAATATGAATATCATGGTAGAGATTCTATCAGTTTTTAATTATCTAATGATAAGAAAAGTAGGCTGAAAACTGGGCATTAAAGATGTTTATAAAATGGTGCGATTCAAGTTACTGTCCACTGTGTTGCCAACTGCTTTTGAAAACTGACTAAACGGTGAGTTTAGTTCTGGTTTTTGAAGAAACGGCTAAACCGTGCAGTTTGATGTACTTTGCCCTCTTCAAAATTGTATATTTTGGTATGAAAGGCAGCTCAAAATCAAGGACTACCCCCGATTTTTCAAAACCTAAGGTGTAAATCAAGTTTAGGAGACTAATACTAAGCTTGTATTGTTTGGATTTAGAAGAATTGGTCTGGGAGATTTCAAAGAATTGTATTGTAATACAAGTGGATTAATTTTAGTGGAAAAACTGTCTAACTAATTAAACAAGAGAGAGAGTAAATTTAGATGTTAAGGGATTTGGACCAAATCACTTAAATCCTTGTTTCAATTCTCATTCCACATATATATGAATGTTTGATTAGTCCTTAGCTCATTTCTTATATTGCCACGCTAGGCATGATTTACACCTGGCAATTAGAAATTAGACCGCAAGAAGCAAATCACAATTTGTAACCCTCATTAGTTTGTATGATACTCATTCTATTTGGAAACAAAAGTTCAATAATTCATTTGTGAACTTACATTGAAAACAAGAGATAATTTTTAGAATAAAAATAAATTTTAATAGCCCAATTCAACTTCCTTCTTGGTTTATCTAGTTGTCTTGTTCTTCAACATATGACACATATAAGTCAATACAAATGACCACATCACGTGATAGCTTTGAATGAAGAGCCAAGGTTAGCGTGGATGGAACTGCATATACAACTTAATGAAGCTAAGTGTTAAGTTAAAGAAGTTTTTGACGTAATAATAAGAAAAGGATTTACAGAAATTAATTTAGTGGGATCTTGCTCAGCCTTTGATGATTGTTTCCTGCTAAACAAAAGCAAGCTCTATGTTCAGTTCTCTCCGTCTCTGTCTCTGTCTCTGTCTCTGTCTCTCTTTTTCTTTTCTTTTTTTCCTTTTTTCCTTTTGTATCCCTCCATCCAATCGTATTAGTCACTTCTATTCAGAGGTTTTAACGTTTTAGCATTTGAGCTCCTCTTAAAGAGTCCCTAATTCCCATATAAGTAATTGCGGACGGTTGCATGGCGCTTTCCTAATCTGAAAGTACCAGATCCTTTTTGAATTTTCCAACCGTTGCACCCGCGCAAAACATAGCCTGCATCCAAAGACAAAGTCGTTCTCCTTATAAGACCCAGTTTTCGAAAAGTTGCGATGCTTGAGAAAGCATTTCTTCCTATAAATCCACCTGAAAGCGCTCGTACTTGTATCCGACTATCTTCTTGCCACAGACAGATACACAGTCTGTCAATCAACCGAGACACAGTTGTTTTTCTGTGATTGCTCTTCCCCGTATGGACGCCGTGCAGTCTCCTAGCATCGTAGCTCACATCACTGAAAGGCTTCTGTTTCGCCGATTGATCGGTGTCGGAGTAGATCCAGAAGAGTCCATGAAGGTCATGGCGTTCTGGATGTGGCTAGAGACCCAGGACTTCAAAGATCTGATGCGTAAGATATCTTCCAACAATGACAAATTTCTGGCGTTGGTTGCTGACGAAGCCAAGGCTGTTTTGGCCACTTTGTTGCCTGGTTCCACCACAACTATTTCACACAATATCTGTCCCGTTACTTCCATATTTTCCAGCCCCTTCTCCATCCACGAAATCTGTGGAGACAAAGAGAAGGTCTCCAAAGGGGTCACAAAATTTTACGATGGAGTTTGTTGCATACTTTTTAAGGATGTGTTGGAAGAAAGAAGCCGGAAATCCGATGTTAGCAGTGAAGAAGGTGATGGGGGTGGAAATGCTAAGACTCTGACAGAAAGGGTGAGAAAATATGAGGAAGGTACGAGCAAAGAAGGGTCTATGCTCAGCGCGGCAAGCCTAGGGCCTTTTCCTGAAGGGTCTGAACAAACCCGGCAGCAGTCTTCTTCGGGAAGTGAATTGGAAGTTGTTGTAGAGTCTATTTCATCGAAACTAGATCCATCTGCTAAAGAATGGAATCCAGCATTAGAACGTGCGCCGGAGAAAGACAGGTGCTTGTTTCTGACTTTTTCCAAGGGGCGCCCTCTCACTGAGAACCAAATCATCAACTTCTTTCACCAGTAAGTCTTGTCTTATGTTATTTGCTAACTGGATAAAAACAGCTTAGTTTTAAAACACATTAATAAATTTAATCAGTTAAGACATTTAATGCTCCTTCAGCAATATAAAATTAATTAATGATAATTATCTTCTATTCCATTTTGTGGGACATATACAACTCTGTGTTACATACTGTTTATTAGTGTGGCTTCGATAATGTGAGCAGGAATTACGGTCCCTGTGTGGAAAGGGTGTATGTACACAGGCCGGATCCAAACGTGTCGGCACTCTTTGGGAAGGTGGTTTTCAACTCACGTTCCATACCGGCAATCATCATGGGTGGACACGAGCAAGCCAAGTTTTGTGTCGATTCAAAACCGCTTTGGTGCAAGCAATTTGAACTTGAGAAGACGGGGCTTGGTAAAAAGAAATAATTTCCGAATAAGGCATGTTTATTAGTTTGGATAAAGTATTATAATCCTAGGTGTGTTTCCTGTGTGTTTGTCGTGGCACTGTTAATAGTTTTTATAGAAGAATCCATGGATTGTATAATCCTTCCCTGCGTTGTAATTTGCTTATGTACATGCATTAAGTGACCGGCGTTTTTTGGAAGAAGAGACAATTATAAATGCATTTCCAATGACATGACTCTTAAAAAGTGAAAAGAATTTAAGGAGGCGTAAATATGGGAACACCGAGCATACAGTCAGAAAAAGAAGTAGCATTACTTCAGATTTCAGGACATAAAAAGAAGCAACTTTGCTCCTTCATATTGGCTAAACTATTACAAGATGGAAGGCTCAAGAGATTGGCCAAGGTGGATGGGCTCCTTTGATAAATGCATTTTCAGCCAATTATGCACCCCGATGCTTTCTTGGGGAGCATATTCCCTAGGTTCACCTCTGTTGGTTAAGCCGGTGGTACTTCAAGGTGCCATCCGGGAGTTTTGCTGTTAGTGGACGAGGAAGGACAACGTGCATGGTACTCCATTATTTAACTTGCACCAAATTGAACGCAAGAACAGGCTGCAAGGCTTGAAGAAATGACTTTTCGGAGAAGCTGATGTGGAAATCGTAAGTTTTTTTATTTTTCCCTTTTTCTTTTGCAAGGGATAATTAATGAAACCTACCAAAATGGGCCTACCGTTCTAGATTTCCTCATTAGGGTTCACTTGTTGTACTGAGATAGGTAAAGATGTCACTAAGATTGAAAAGAGAGATGTGCTTTATTTTCTCTTGAGGTATCAACGAACCCAGAGCAGTAACGGGCTAGTGCCATGTTTTCCAAACGGGCTTAAGGCATTGAAGGGTTAAATGCCATCATAACCATCTAGTTTTTTCTCTCTATCTGATTAGTTGCTAAAAGAGATGAATGAAAGGAGACAGTTGCTTAATTTCTCAGAAATCCCAACCCAACCAAGTTTACCAATTTTACACGTCTTGTGATAAAATAAAGTATATCTGCATGACTACATTTCTAAGAATTGATCAAGAACTACACCTACTATTATGTCAAACTACTATTGAAGCTAAAATTATAATTTATGTGAATAGTATCTCAAGAAAATAACTGGTGTAATTAAATTCAAGATATTTGAAAAATAAGAAGAACACAAAAATATATGTAGTTCGGCTTAATTTGAGCCTATGTTCATGACGAAACAAGAAGAATAACTTTATTGTTGTAAATTGAAAATACTACATAGTGTTTTTCTCAAACTTTAACTCCAAATATACCTCTCATAGTATATTACACTTTTCTCTGAATTTTTTCACAATACTATATACCGTTCTCTTTTTCTCTCAACTCTATGATACTTCATGAAAAAGAACATGAAAGGATTTCACAGCCTTGAACTTGCCGATCTTCCACCGACTTTGCTTAGCTGGTTGCCGAATTTGTACTCGACATGTTACGGCGCCTCACTTCTTTCTCACAGTATTTCGGCGCCGCATCTCATGCACGTCCAACTTTACATGAACAAGAAAGAGGAGAACGGCTGCAATATGATTTTAATGCAGCACGGCCATTCATGTACAGCTCCTCATGGAAACCAAGAAAAGAGTTGGCACTTTGTAGCTGCAAATGTTCTTACACACGCCTTGACACATAAAAACAAAGAGAGGGGCAGCAGCTAGTGTGCAATCCAAGTTGGCTAGTGAAGTTGAAAAGTCAAAAAAAGTTGGCTTTGGTATAATGTTGTTGGATTTGTCGGCCATGTTGTAAAAAGTGAACCAACTTTTAACACTTCTTGGTTATGTTGAACCATGTTGTCCATGTTGTCCATGTTGTCCATGAAAGGACTATATCAGATACCATCTTGCTAGCTCAACAACTTTCAGGGAATTAATATAGCAGCAAGGGCTTCCCAATTGGGCTCTTTGGCGAGGTGGGACTATATATTTTCCATGTCAAGGAATTGTGAGGCTTGTTACAAGAGCCAGATTTTCAATCTTCAAACGAGGGCTTTTTTATTTTTTATTTTTTATTTTAATAGGGGGGAACAATGAGACCCAAGCCAGCAAATTCATTTGTGTTGTTATGGAAGCTTTTTGTGACGCATATGAAGAGCATGATGGGAAAAGGGCTCCTCAGATATTATTGCAGATGTCAAAAGGCAAAGATACCCTTACAGATGAAATTCTCTACGGAAGTGACTTGCAAATTTGTTGCCTTTCATTAAGGATTGTCTCAATTCTTTTAAGGAAATGCTTGAATTATCACCCAACTCGGATGAACGTAACTTTTTACCTACTAGGTGATAGAAAATGCAACAAGAAATGATGACCATGATAGAATCTCGAGACGCTCTTTTGGTTACGTCTCTTGGATTGTCCCTTTTCTCTTTAGTTGAAGAAGATTGATTGTGGGCCTTCACAGCTAGAATGATGGTCGCAGTAAAGAGTTTGATGTGCAGAGTACTGTCATATGAACGTACGTTTAAACTGGTCAGTTCAATCCTTTTGGTTGTTAGTACCTTTAGGAACATTATAAGTTCTGAATGTATAACTTTTGAAGTTATTAAAAGACTTAAAAAGATATAGTATTTTTAGGTTAAAAAAAACTCAAAATAGTTGAAAATTTGTATATTTAGTATGTTTGGAAACTTGACGAGACCATATTTGGTTTGATGTAATATTGTGATTGATCTCATCATAAAGGTAGATAATTATCATGTTTTGATAATTATTATATTATTCAAATTTTACTTAGAAAAGAAAAATAAAAACAGTTAAGTGTATGCGCAAATTCTCATGACCTTCCTATGGAGACCTTATAGGTTGAAAATAGCCTAGCCCACAGTTTGTTCTCTTTCAAAAGGAAGCCGGGTTGGAAATAAAATATGTAGAATTCTAGAATTATGTTACAATAATGCAACACTTTTGAGATGGTCATAGATAGAAACAGAAAGACCATTTGCTCTTGTTGGGTAAAGATGAAGACCCCAAAGGATTACTTTAGGTGGCGGGGGAAAATTCTGAAACGTTGTCTCTAACAGGTGATAGGATCAAATGTGTCAATGTTTGATTGAGTTATTTGGACGAATGGATCAACCGGTGTATTCTCTGGCCAGCCATGCTAGAGACTTTTAGCCTGGCACGAGTCTGACGCCATAACGAGGATTGAATGTATATCATGTTTCTTCCTTATGTAAAGTTGAAAGAGTGAAAAAAAGAAAAGGAACCTCTAATCTTCTTGGTCTACCTTTGCCTTTGAAATTTCAAATTCAGAGAGTTAGGAACAGCCTCCGAGGTAAGAACATGGATTTCATTTGACGAGGAATAGGTATTCACTTTGTCTTCAGTCAAAAGAAGAACACTTATTACTTGTTTTCAATCAAAGATGAATATGAATTGTCTATGTTCGTAAAGATGAACGAAGAACACATCGAACAATTATGATCTAAAAAGATCTTTGACCAGATCTAAGAGAAAAAGGTGGTTGTTGCTAAAAAAGAGTATGGTGCTTAAAGAGTTAGAAAAACAAGAACAGTGCAGAATAAAATTAGGTGTATATACATATATGACAAACACATATTGGCCGAGTGACTACACCTTTTAGTATAGTTAAAGTTCGCGTTGTGTAGAGTTCATGTTGGAAACTTTATCCATATTCTAACCCTAACCTATTTTCTATAATCTTTAAAACTATTTGAAATCCGACCTTTATATAGTAAATAACTGATCTGATCAAGGAAAAATCAGGTCAATTTTTTAAAATTTGTTTTGCCGCTACCTACAGTAAAATTTGTCTTTAAGTTGGGTAGAAATTAGATTAAACATTAGCATAAGAGTTATGGATAAATGGAGAATTTTCTTCCAACCAATAAGTCTTTTTTATGTTATGAATGAATAATGTATTCATTTTAATTTTTCTTTAATACAAAATAATTGATTCTTATGACAACAGCACATTGATATTAAAAGCTTCAAAATAAAAATTGAATAATCTAAGAATTCATAACTTAAACAATCACAACAAAAGAGATATTTGAAAAAAGAAAAACATCAATCGTCACGAACTTAACAATCAAAGCCAATTATACTACACTAGAAACTCTTAAGCAAGGAGAAATTATGGTATCTTACACTACTTCATTGAAGAGATCCATTTAACAACCAAGTAAAAGAGTGTTACGTGTGTAGAAGTTATTAAGTAGTAGATGTAGTAGAAGTTACTAAGTAGTGGATGCATGGAAAGTTATTAAGTACCCCGGGGGGGTTGGCGCGGTGGGGGTTGTATTTAAAGTGAAAGATAGTTTAAAAAATCTAGTTTAAGAGGTTATGTTTTCCTCCAATGAAAAGAAAAGTGTGGCTGTTCCTTTGACGAAAACAAAAGTTCTCATGTACCCCTAATGACTCAAACATCCTAGATTATCTAAAATAACCCAAAATTGCGCCAAATGAATGTTAATCGACCCCTTTAAGACTTAGTTACGTGTTCTAATTATCATGCATGTAAAAAATGGGATCAAAGATACCACAGTGGGGCAGAGTTACACAATGACATGACTGAAATACAAGATGATTTGAAGGCCATGTGCAACTACTGAATGGCTGAAGCCCGTAAGATGCGCGAGACTTTCCACAAGGAAAGGGAGGGGTAGACCACGTGAAACTTTCCAAAAGGAAAGGGAGGGTTGTTCGTAGACTAAAGAGCTACCTCCCAGTTCTAGCCATCATTAAAACGGTGACCAATAGATCAAGAAGGAGGACTAATCATCCACTTCCAATTGAAGGCCGGCAGATGACCTGCAAATCGTAAACCATAGCATCAGCTGCCCTTCACCCATTATTCTAGCCAACAGAAAACAACTCTCCGCCCACCTTTTTGGAAGGGGATGGGGGTAGTAGATGTGGTGAAAGGGTAGTAGAAGGTTAGCCTTAGCAATTAATAGTTTATTGACCAAATGAAATAGTGACACAGCATCCTGCCGTAACAGCAAGTGGTGACCAGTGATTGTAAGTGTACTTAAAAGGTGTTGCAACTCAACGGGCAGGCTTTGCAAAGAAAGCTTACCTATTTTGCAGATTATCGAATCAGGTGTCCCTAATGCACAACGACTAAAGAAATTGAAATTCGTTCACAAATTGATGATCATTTTCCTGTAGAAACTGATGCCTTCGGGATTCGCCGAAGCCGAAGGACTACCTTTCGATATGCCCATCGCAGCCTGCGTCGCATGGCTTGCTTAAAGGCAAAACAAAGTGCTTCAAAAAGGTGAGAGTTCAAATCGAAGGGCAACTCGCTTCATGCATCCCATAACTAATGCAAAACCGACACTTACACTTTGAGAGTCTAAATATGAAATTGATATATACGTGCCACTGGCCTGAAAACCGATATCATAGGGGGGAAAAATGAATATTCTCTTGTTCTTTACTAATTGTTTATATTGCGAGTCCAATTATAAATTCGGAATTTTTATTATTTTTACCTTTACACGCAGAAATGTGTGAATGATATCTGACTTTCCATCCCACCATTCCCATGTCATGAATGATATCTGACTTTGCATGCCACCGTTCCCAAGTAAAACCTAATTCATTGCTTGATTCTCCATCACAAGCATGCAACACCAGCCAAATAAAAGATAAAGTATGAACACTGGACTAATAGGTTGGTGACTAGTTAGTAAAATTTAGGGAAAGAATATATATTCTAATATGTGATGGGTCTGATTTGATTTTTTCTTGAAATAATAGGGCGTGAAGATTGAAAATGAAATAAAAATTCCAAAATTTTTAGAAGAAAAAAATCTCTCTATTATATAAAAGAAGTTGTTGAAGTTGTTAAAGTTTGACCTCATAAGAAACCTAACTTAATGGTACTTCTCCCCAAAATGGACGAGGAGGCACCTACTCCCACCCTCTCACAGGATAAAGGTCGTAGCAATATTTGGAATATAGAAAACAATTGCTCTGATGGAAGGTAGTAGAGTTTAGCACACTCAATCCTTTTTTAGGAACCGGAACTACTTCAAAATAGTAGTCATTGATGCATGTAGGAAAACTTTGTCCTCAAGATTCTATTACAAAAATGTTGTATTATATTGTCACGAGCATGATGTAACTTCGTCATTTTGATTAATGAAAAATTTCTGAATGATTCCTTTAAATTTATGGCTGAAAAATTAAGTTTCTAGTATTCTATTTGCTTGATCTTGTTACAAAATAAACTTTAATCAACTTGAAAACTTTCATTTATTCGAGTAGCACCAAACTTAGTTAGCAAACTGAAGTTACTTTTTTAATTTGAAACTAGTCAATGTGTATATTATTATTTTGGAAACCCCTAGCTTAGTGGTTAGCTAAGCCAACCCTTAACCGGTGAGTCCACGGGGTTTGAGTCCCTTCTCCCCTTCCTTCCTGTGTGTGTGAGTGACAAAAAAAAAATATTATTCCTTCTAGAAAATGTTCATAATTTCTCAAAATGCAGTCAAGTATTAAAATGTCACATCCCACTACGTTTGGATGTGCGTAAGGCACTCTTGTCTAGAGGACCATGAATATATATTTCAATAATTCTAATCATTTCATATAATTGGAAGGCGAGAAATTGGCGGCATTTGACCTAAAAAACCGAATCCACTTGGATTTATCGCTTCCTCACGACGACAGCTGCGACAACACGACACCCGTAAATTACCAAGAAAAACAATGGGAGACTCGACCTCTTATAAATTACGTTATCAAGCTCACGTGATTAAGTGTCGAATTTGGTATAAAAGATTTAAATAATATTACTTTCGATTAAACTAAATACTTGTAATACTTGTCGTAAAACAAGACAAACAATTTCGTTATTTCTTGGAAGTGACGGAGCCATAAATAATTCCGGAAATAATAATAAAGTAAATATTGCCACGCAGACCACGTTGGTCGTCGGTCTTCGGTTGGCCGTGAACTCTACTTAATTTTCACGCTTGAATAATCTTCGTCCGCACGTCCTTGCGTTTCACAAGCGCAGAGTCCAGCATCTCTGTCTCTCTCTGTCTCTGAGGCGAACGATGGGCTCCTCTGGACCTAACACCTTGCCGGCTTACCAAAACGTTGTCGTAATGCGGCACGGGGACCGCATGGACAACTTCGTGGAAGATTGGGTGAAGACGGCCAAGAGGCCATGGGATCCCCCGCTTGTGGAACAGGGCCTTGAACGGGCCTTCCGCACTGGCCGCGAGCTCCGGAACGAACTCGGGTTCCCAATCCATAGAGTTCTCGTCTCCCCTTTTCTCCGCTGTGTACAAACTGCCACCGAAGCTATATCCGCTCTCTGCGCGGTCGAGGATGCTCCCAACACGCGCACCTCCGATGGCGTGACCATCGACCCTTCCAAACTGAAGGTCAAAACTCTATTTTCAAATTAGTCACCATGCAGATTTCTTAGGGCTTGCGTAATGATACTGTGTTATCTGCATGTTTTGGTGAGTTTTTGTTGGGTTAAGAAAATCACAACTGACAATTTCCTCGAAATAACGACATGTCAAATTTCGTGGTCAAAGAAAATGGCTTGAAAAATATATTTCTAGGTGACCTAATCTTAGGAACTGTTGATTTAGAGTCATATAGAGAAGAAATACGTATACTGAGGTGACTGATTACCAGCATATTGATGTTTCCGTTATAGCTGTGGTAGATTAAAAGAGTGGGACATCAAAAGAATTGACTTCTGTGCTGTATGAGGTTGAATTTGTTTTTGAAAAACTATGATAGTAAGAGAAGGGATCTTGGTGCTAATTGGTTACTCTGTTGGCTTATCGAGTTCATCATTAATCCCGTTTGGTTTGCCATTTTCAGGCCTCTATCGAGTATGGTTTATGTGAGATGCTAAACACTGAAGCCATCAGACCTTATAATGCTCCTCAAGACGGGGACTTTGGCTTCAATATCTCGGAGCTTGAAGCGATGCTACCGGCTGGGACAGTGGACAGCACGGCGGAACGTGTGTACAAAGAGGTGGGTTTGGAATATGCTTTTTGTTTGTTCATTTTTCATGGGGGCTTGTGTCTGATGGATCGCTGTTTGTTCGAGGAATCGTAGTTGCCGCGTTGGGGAGAGAAGGTGGAGGAAACAAGGGAAAGATACAGGAAGATTTTCAGGGCACTGGCTGATAAATACCCCACAGAGAACCTGCTACTTGTTACACACGGTATGCCCCATTCCTGATCAAACTCTTGAATTTCATTATCTATTACTGGAAAAACAGCCAGGGAGTAGTGAGTTATGTCTGCCATGTGTTTGTGCAGGGGAAGGAGTTGGGGTGGCTGTTTCTGAGTTCAAGAAGGGCGCAACTGTTTATAAAGTGGACTACTGTGCCTTTGCAAAATTAAGAAGGCCCATCTTCCACAAAGACACTGTTCCAGCCGGAAGTTCTGAAAGTTTTGAGGTCCTTACAGGCCATGACGAGAATGGCATCGGGTATATTCCACCAGCCGCCGCAGGAAACGATGCCAATGGAGCAGCATGACGACGGTGCACAGCACCCTTTCCTTTTGAGTGCCCTGCCTGCATTTCCCATTTGAGTGATTTTAGTCTTGAACTTCTCTGGACGCAAATTCAATCAGAGAAGAGAATGTGGTTTGTTTAAGTGATTTCCCTTTTCGCTTTGATTTGCGAGAAGATAAGAAAATGAAGGAACCAAAAAGAGAAAACAAAAAATCCTATAACTATAGCCATTTTCATTGGAGGAAATAAATCTACCCCTCATTATCATTGTTTAAATAAAGAGGGATGTATGTTGAAAATCATGAATTTTCCCCCCATTGGAGTTTGATTTTTAACTTGTCTTTGAAAGAACAACGCCGTCGCCCATAATCTCCCTTTTCTCTGCTTTATCGGTGTCTTCCTTGCAATGTTTCATGAAGTACAGCGAAATGGGCTGGAACTTCTAGGCAAGTGACTACGGATTTCCTCCAGTGCTGCTTGAACTTTTCGCTCCACAAGAATACAAGAATACAAGAATACGTTATTTCCTGACCAAAAGAAAGAAGGATTTGTAAACTTACGACCAACGCAAAGTGGACATGGTCTTCCTTGTGTAAGATGGTTGCTTTTTGACTTGTCAGCTAGAAAACAAGATGCTCACATTGTTAGGACAATTCAAACGCTATGGTTCACATCACCTATGGCTCTTTGATTCTAAGAAGACCGATTATCAGAAAGTTTAATGCAAGTGGGTTGAATAACTAATACATTTCAAAGTTCTCTGGTCTCTGCCATGGTTTGCTCTGCATTGTGCAAACCTGGGACAAGCAATTCAAATAACAGGAACACAACCTTTTTTTTAAAGGAAAGAGGATGATGCTGGTTACTTCAGGAGCAACAGTGTTAGATTGGAGATGTAAATTATTATTAATATGTTAGTTCACTGTGCCTTAGTACAAACAACAGCAGTTACAGGAATTACTACACCAGAGAACCTTGTCGAATACGATCTATTGAACCAAAGGAAGGATTTAGCCTCCAACATGACACAAGGTACGCAGCTGCATTGACAAATCATCGCTCCGATGGGCTTGGAGGTGGCTCAATATGATCGAACACATCTGTGGGGAAGTCATCAAAGAAGCTGTCCGGGGTAATGGAACTGTCAATTCTTTCATTTGCACCACTTCTGCAACTTCCTACCAGTTCAAATAATTGAGGCCCAATGGGAAGTGGAGCTCCATTTCCAAGTCCAGAAGCATCCAGCGGTCCAAATATCTCAAAGACACTGGGATCTTCAAGTCGAGCGAGGAGTTCCTGGCTTTCTGGTGAGAAGGAGAGATCGGGCTGGGGGATTGGAATCTGGGAAAAAGGGATTTGTGTTTGGTACTCCACGAACGGGTTCTTGTCAGCCACGGCAAAGTCGTGATGAATTAGGTTCGTTTCGAAATTAAGCAACCTGGGGTTGACAAGATCCGGTAATGGCATCATTTTGATCAGTTCAGAGTTCTCAATGCAGGACGATGAGCATGATTGAGCCCTCAACGATGATTCTCCATCTGATGGAGAACTGAACTTTGGAGCCTGCAAAAGATTAGACAGCAATCATCCACTAAGACAGGTTGAAACAGAGTAATTCTAGTTGTGTCAAGGTGAAAACTGACAGAGACGCCCTTGGTTTAGACAGTACTCTAATTTTGGTTCAAACATCCTAAAATCAAGTAAATCCAACTTCAAGAAGTAAATTTTATAAAATATATCTACCTCCAAAGCAGGGCAACTATTAGACCCTTGGCAACAACCATGATAAGACTGGACCTCCGTTTTGTTTTTCTGTGATTTGGGTGGTGCCCCTGAAGTCTGCAGAATCCTGGCCAGCCTTTTCTGCCTGCTACTCCAGAAGTTCTTCACATCGTTATCCGTTCTTCCGGGCAAATACGTTGCAATTCTCGCCCATTTGTTTCCAAACTGCGCCTGCAACTCTATCACTATCCTCTCCTCCTCTAGTGAAAATTTGCACCCACTTAGAGAGAGAGAGAGACATACACACCCCAAACAAAAATTAGAGAGAACTCTTCTCAAATATCTTCATTTTATGTCATCCAACAATTAAACAAGGCGTTGACGAGAATTGGAGAAAAATCAATGATCAACATTTTCATGAATCACGACCAAATCCCCGGGAGGATAGTTGATTGAATTCGTGCATTACTCCAAATTCGTTGTATTGCTCAAAAATGAAAACGAAGGTTGTAGAACGATTAAAGAAAAACCCATGCCAAAAACCTCCATCAACAGTTGAACAGAATCAAAAGATTACAAACAAACTAAATTTTAGAGAAACAGAGATACGAAGGGACTTGCATATAAAGAAACACAAGAACTTTCAATGCTTACTTCTTCAAGTTGGGTCTAAGCTTATTGACCCAACGAAGGCGGCAGGACTTTCCAGTCCTCTGCAACAGGCCTTTGGATCGAATGGAGCTCCAGTCTCGGGGGCCATACTTCTTCACATGGTTTAACAACACCTCGTCCTCCTCTGCCTTCCATGGCCCTTTCCTTAGACACTCATCTCTCTTCCCTTCCATTCTTCAACACATACACTTCTTCACAGTCCTTTTCTCGCTTGTCGTTTGTTCTCTGAGACCGCTTCACTGGGGTTTTGCTTTTGGTTCTAGAACTCTCCCTCTCGCTGTTGTGTCTTTTCCTTATCTTTGTTTGGAGTGACAGTTAAAAAACGGTTATTCCCACTACCCCGCACGAAGCAGTCCCACGTCCCACTTTTTTCTCCGGTTTCAAGAATTGTACCGTATGAAATGACATAAATGACCCTTGTTTGAAATATGACGGCAGCCTTCCCGCTTTTCTCCTTGTTGATAGTTCTCATTTTCTAAGAATTAACAATTTTTCAAGATTGAGTTAACTTTGTTTACTTTTCTAATTGATTAAAAACTAGACTTTGACGAAAAAAGTAAATATCCTAAGTTTAAATTCCATTAAATGCTTTTTTGATTGACCTGAATATACTTTTACTATTTTGCAGTTTAAGCCACCAAACTAGTTTTGGGTTATAAATAATAATAAATGAAAAAAATAAATTTCACATCAAGGCGAGCAAAACAGACCATCCCAGATACAGACATGCAGTAACAGGCTCACAGGTCTGACAAAAGAGCATTTGGGATTACGCCAAGGTTAGTGTACAGGATGTCCAGGAAACTTGGAGAATCTAGTTATAAAAAATAAGAATCCGAAGCTTGAGGAAATATGTACATAACAATCGTTCTTGCTGTTTGTTATTTTCTGGCTAAGGAGGTCCTAACTCTCATGATTAAGACTTGCAAAGTCGAAGCAGCAAATGCCATACTGTTCCCGCCGCTCAGTTTCTTTCTGCTCCCATATTTTGAGATATAATATCTCAATACAGTGGCATGTGACCCAGGCAGGAAGAGGCGTTCCTTTTCTCCTCCATGTATGATCAGAAGCCACTGTCAACAACTTCCCAGAAATGAGCAACCCTTTCATCCATTGCTAATCAAAACACCAGCATCTGCCTGGTCTTTGTTGGGCGCTGAAACAGTTCCTTCACCAGCATAACTAAAAACTAATGGCTGGCAAGTAAACTCTAATATCAGTCTCCGTTTCCAGCACCCTTTTAAATTTACGTCCAATCAAAGGAGAAACAGTTGAAGGCCGCTTCTCTTAGCGGCCATTTCCATAACCTGAAACTTGAGAAAGCAATTGTTGCTCGATGTAATTTGCCATCACATGGAGCATCCTAGCTACAAGTTTGATAGTCATACATCATGACCAACATCATGATCATCTCCATGGAGTTGCTTCTCAATCAGGCTTACCTTTGCAGCAATTCTATCTGTTCATTCTCCTTGATGAGAGCTGAAGTTTCAACCATAGCAACCATCTGTGACTCAACGGGCAAGGATATAGATGGAAAGACCTTGGGATCAGTATCAGAAGTGCTAGGAACTGTACACCTGACATCATTGTCCGGGAGACCATTTTGATGGGTCACAGTGCATTGCCCCAGCAACTCCCCTGTTGATGTAGGAACACCAATGGATTGCGAGTCCACATCCATCTTTTCCTGGGAGCCTTTACTAAAGATATCATCTTCTATCCTGCCATTCAAAGCCTCATTGGGAGGTAGATTCTTGCTTCCCGTATCAGTCAAAACTCTATCACTTCCCTCTGAAAAGACATCAGTAGCTACAACCTCATCAACAGAACACAATCCAGGCGGGGAAATACAGATGGATGATGGGTCAACATCCATTTCAGCACAACGAATTTCTTCTCCAGCATTCTCACCACAAATTAAATTTCCATTGGCAACCATATCAATCATTACACCACCTATATCACCTCTAATATTGTCAGAAGCATCATTTACACCCGCCGAATTCTCATCATGGGATGACATCTCCACATCTATAGAGTTACTCACATTTACTAATTCTCTATTCTGATTCGCAGAAACCACCTCACCGGTTTCTTGCTCAATGTTATCTACAGTATGTTTCTGAATGCTATCTGAACCAACTAGCGCATTTAAGTGCTTCTGAACACAAACTGCTAAAGAAACAGCATGATCACGAATCAAAGAATCATGAGGTGGGCAGTGCAACATGTCAATTAATGCCTTGTGGTACTGACGTAGGCTGACAGACGGCATGGTAGATCCTTGTTTACGGCATATGTTAATAACTTTTAACATATGCTCACACAAATTGCCCACTTCTGCCCAACTGCAATTGCAAATACCAAATTGAGAACCAGGGTTCCTAACAATATATGATTTACTTCGATCAATCTGGTCAGCAACTTTTGCAAATCCACCTTCTATGACAACATCGGTGTCGGGGATCTTTAATGCTTTACGCCAAGATGTTAAACCACTCACCCACTCATCTTTCCAATATCGTGCAAAATCACCCTTTCCCGAGAACTCATCAAGCCAGAAGTAAGAATGCACTTTTGTACCCAACTTATCAACCAACCAATCAGCACGTTGATAAACATCAGGACTCCTCTCATTTAACAACCGGAGCTTCAATTGGTTGTGGTAAAACTCCATTGCCGCACATGTCTCCTGGCTGGCAAGTGGGAGAGAACTTAGCGCTGCAGTCCATGCCCCTGAGTAAGAAGAAGTGTCCCAGTTCAAAAAAATTTTACCAGGAAAAGAACAAAACAGAAACATAAATGGAAAAGCTAATGGCACTCGGGCTATTTGGAGCAAGAGTACCTAATTTTCTTCCTATAAACAAATTGATTTTATATGAACAAATCTTGCTGACTCATTCACCTCATCAAATCATAGGACTCACTGTATGCCCCAAAACAAGTGCATCAGTTCATATATACGTGCAAAGACACACAAACAAATATCACAGCTTTTGGTATTGACATTTAGATCAGCATGCTTTTGGGAGCCCATTAATCATTTTGCAGAGAAGAGTCCATTCCAAGAAATAGCAGTAAAAGCTGAAGTGACAGAATAAGAGATACAATGATAAGTGTCTGACATATGACGGAGAAAGAAATCCTTTATTTAGAAAGATGAGACCAACCTATTCTAGGATACCATATCGCCTTAAAGTAGTCCATAAAATCTGATTCATCGATAAAATCTTCCAACAGATCCTCAAACAAGCTAACAGTGCCTTGTCCCAGGCAGATTCTATCCACCGCCTGCCCAAGACGTATTGATATCTCCACTTGCATCTCAGTAGTTGAACATTTCTTCACTAAGTTTTTTTGCCATGCATGACGGACCCGCCAAAAGCACACTAGTACGGGACACTCAAAGACATCCCTGAGAAAAATGCATAAGACATAGAGGTTCAGAAATTCAAGCAAGCACACATCAGTTAAAAGAAAAACCAATTACAACTCGTCATGCTAGCAGGCCTATGCCAATGAAATAAGCTCACATCATAAATCCAGACTGTACAAGGCACATTCATAATCTGGACTAGCAAAAGCAAAAGAGGCTTTTAGGTTACACATTTGTCACAAGCAATTAAGTGCTACTATATTACTAAGGCTACCTTTTTCTTTTGATAAGTAAAAAAAAAAAAAAAAATCTAGAAAGAGAATGCTGCAATATACAGGAACCATAAAGAGCAACTCCTAAAAATTACAATCTGAAAGATCAAGAGATATACAAGTTTTAAAGAAATAGAATGGTAAACATCTAATAATACAAAGTTCTGAGGAATAGAAATTTAATTGGGTTCAGTTTACTACTCAAGTTCCTTTTGAAAAAAATAAAATAAGAGATGGAGCATTAACAAGATAATCTGAATCGATAAGCATTTAGACCCTAAATTTAGCAAGTTAGAAACTAGCATGTCAATGGTGTAAATATCACTTCAAATCTTTTTGGTCCAGATACTACTTTATTTAAGACAAAACCAAATTATGTGCTTTAAAACAAGCTAATTAAGTTGTCATGTGATCAGCTTCCCACTACCACCCCTATAAGCCAATGAGATCCATGGCATAATTTTCTTAAAAAAATAACTTTCAAGTATATAATTAGGCACATTTAGTTCAGAATCTGAGTGGTACATTGGCACCCAACCTGATTGTTAAGGTATCAGCTAGAGGATCATCCACAATGAAACCAGCCAACTTCCAAGAAGGATCTTTTGTACGAACTCTGTTGTAAAGAGCCCTCATCCATCTATGCACATCTGAACCAGCAAACCTTGGTGCTATTAGCCAAGCTACCGGGATAGCCCTGTTATCGGAGTTGAATACAACAAGACTGTGAATGGGATACTGGATCAATTTAGAGAAAGCCAGGTTAGTTTCTTTTGACCAAAGGACTTAGGGTTCAACAAACTCTAAGTTCATAGTGTAAAAATTAACAGACCTTCAGTTTGTTTGTTCCAAACCTCGAATCAGAAGCCAGAAGGTTGCAGTTGCCAAACCGAATCATTTGTTGCAACTGCCACTCTGTTTGGATACCCAGCATAAAAGGCTCAGAATCAGAGAAATCTTCAAAAAAGAATACATGATCCTGGTGGCTTTCAACCCACATGCTGATGCTGACAGCATCATCTGCATCCAATTCATATGTAGAACGTCTGATACTCCTCTCCTGTCTCCGAACATACCTGTGGGTTAAAAGGTCATCACGGTTACATGGGCCACCCTGTCTCTCTACTGATTCATTGTGTCTTTGCATTATAGTCTCCACAGAAACCCCAACATATAACAAAGATAAGACACGCAGACGAAGGTCCTCTGAGATATATGGAGCAAACATAGCACGAGTTCCAGCAGCCTTTTTATCCTGTGGACCATGGCATGGCAACCCATTCTTATCTACATGCTTATCATCATCATATATGATAAGAGCTACTGTTGGCTCAGCAATTAAGCGTTTAACAATAAAGTGGCAGGTGCACCCTCTCTTAATATTTGGCCGACCAGCACTTTTCTTCTTTGGGACATAAGTAGTCCTACTGGGTCGTACAATGCCACCCTTCCGGTGGTCATCAGGACCAAAGGAACACCAATACCTACAAAATCAACAGGATAAGTTAAACTCATGATGGAGGCCCAGTTTCAAAGAAAACTAAAGGAAAAACTTCAACTTACAGAATATATTCAAGAATGCCATCAACTTTAGGCTTGTAGGCCATCTCTGGAGGCCGTCGCCGCCTTGCCTCAACATGAAACCTTGTTGGACAGTCTTTATTTGCTGATTCACCCCTTACAAAGTCATCTACTCTAGCAAAAGGAATTAGAACAACCCTATTAGTCTTGTCACGCCAACCTTCCACCTTTGACCACACAAGGTCAGCAGCAGAAAACTCCAGAGTTGGAGGATTCTGTACAGGAAGGGACAGAATTTCATCCCATCTGGCCATCTGCAACAGAGAACGGGCATAAAACATCAATTAGAATGTTTACATGGGAAAAAAATTCAAAAACAAGGTGGAAAAATCCCAAATTGACCAATTAATTAAGAGAAGACTGGAGTTCTTAATTGAAGATGCCAACGATAAGCCCAAATTTACAGACAAATAAACAGATTATACATATGATAACATCAAAAGAAGCACAACACCAAGGAGAAACACACCGTGACAAAAAATCCTGAACCATTAGCAAAAGAAGTCACAAGGTCATTGAATCAGCTACTGTAAATTGGGAATTAATCTTAAAACCTTTCCAAGTGGCCCTCAGTCAGGTGTCTCCTTCATACACCCTCCTCTCCAGCCCACGCAAAACCATTTTTTTTAAAAAAAAAAAGAAACAAAGAAACAAAGCACCACCCCCTCTTCATACCCCCCCGCCCCCCGCGCGCGCCTCCTTCTTTGTCTCTCCTCCTCCGTAACCACCAAGCAAAGAGTATACAAAATTAGAGGGTGAAGGGTATTATCACAAGTTTAATCTCACATGGGTGAGCGAGTTGCCTATTGACCTATATGAAAAGAATTGCACAACTTATAAATCTTCTTCATTCTACGCACAATGACAATCATCGAATCCACAATGAAAATATTTCACAAAATAGTCAATAATAATTCAAACCTCAAGCCAATATCTAATTACAAAGCTGGTCACAATAATAAAAATACCATAAAAAGAGCAACAATAAATGCTAAACTAGCAGTTTAAGAGCCAATACAGCACTACAATTAAGCAGCCAACTTTCAGCTGCTGCTTCTTTGTTTGTCAACTTTCAGCCAACATAAGCCCATAGGAATTTGAACCACAAAGTGGCCCACCACCCCATACGTGGGGCAGAAGTCCCCCTCAAGCAAAACTCTGTTCAAGGCCTGAAGGTTCAGTAACTCATGCACTCACATGAATTTGAACTTGTAAAACTGGATTGATGACTTGATGTAAAAATGTATTGTAGACTGTGAATGGAAAGGCAAAATCAAATCCTAAGATATACCGAAAACTAACATATTCACATCAAGTGGACGGGACAAATTTTCAGGATTCGTAAGGATAGATGAATGCATCAGAATGAACACTCTAATTTCTCTTCATAAACATTTCATTTATATTGGAAAAGAAAATGTAGGGAAGGACAGTGCAAGTAGTCATTCTCAGAGGACCTACGTCTGCGTGTCTTATCCCTGTTATTCAATTGAAAAAAAAAGCACGAAAGGGTAAAAAAAATGAATAGTGCGTAGAGTAGTTATCTGCAATGTAACGATCTTGAGAAAAAACACAATGGGCACTCTAAATCCTACTTTTGTCTTGATGATCACACCAATGTCTTTCTAATGTCAAAAGGAAAAGGAAGTATCTCACATCAAGAGAAAGCCCAGTGCCTCACACAATAGAACACTGCAATGTAATCTTTTTTATCCTATATGTTTGTAAAAAATAATTATAGAAAGAAAAACTACAGCAATCATCAGTTCACGTAATCGGTCCCATTCTAACAAAAACTCCTGCAGTTTTCTCCAAAAACCCGGTAACATCTACTAGGAATAAGTGAAAATTTAAATATCACTTTAACCCACTGAGGCTCAGAAAGACTCTAAAAAGCAATGCCATACTATAGAGAATTATTTCATGTCATACAAAACTGTTGACATCTTTCAAAAGAACTGAACTTTACAAAACAAATTTCGCATAAAACAAAATTGAAGATAAATTCAAATTTTCTCCCATACAGGCATCTTAAATCGAATAGCAGAAATAATTTCTAACTATGTATAAAAAACATCTATTCCAGAATTCACGAATAGGAACAGAGGCAAGGAAATGAGGGGTTTCCAAGAATTCCCTTCCAACGAAAAATCCTTGTAACCACTCGAATTGGCAGCAAGAAAATGAAAGCAGAACCCAGAGATTTTCCAAACAAAGTTTCTCACTTCAACAAGTTTCACCTCGCTACAAATTGCAGGTTTCAATTTTCTCACGTCCCAACCGATAAAACCTCTGACACGACGACACCAAGGCAAAATCTTTCACTTTCCTCTTCTTGGGGAAAAAAACATGAAAAACTTTCTTCAAAGAAACATTTTGGTGAAGAGTTCACTAGCTAAACTACCGCATAAACGGAAGTGAAAGGCATATACCATATCCGTATCAATACATTCACTAATATCATAGAGATAAAGCTATATGTATGCCTACCTATAGAATATCTGCTTTAGCCCGTGACGAAACTTTGTGGGGAAGAAGCGCTTTCTTTCTATGGCCGCCAAGTCAGAGGGGAAACAAGCGGAGGGCAGAGGGTGAACGGTGGCGTCCCATAAGCCCAGAACCCTTTTTCTGTTCAATAGACTCGCCGACCTGTCATTTTGTTGTCACAAAAAATATCATTAATTTTTGCGACAGATTTTATGTCGTCCACCGACGTCTGATTTTTGCCGTTCCTGCATAAAAGACAATGATGCACGTGCGTAAATAAAAGATCAATTATGACAAGCTTTTGGTGGTTTTTATAATTCCTATATTTAGACTTTAATTTTACTTAAACGTCTGTCACAAAGAAAACATATTTCGAAGCAAAAGAAAATAGCTTTATAGATCGTTTATAATATTTGATGTAAAAATAGATAAAGGCGTCAAATTTTAAATAATCTTCAAATTTAGTTTTGGATATCAAATAAAATGAAGACTTTAAAATAAAAATTGGAAAAAAAATACAAAAAAATCACTTTAATTTCTCTTAAATGATAGTGGTAAGACCTTTAAATTGTTTGGACTTCAACACATGCAAAGCGTGTTAACGAGATTAATCCATCCACGTTGATTAAGAGAGACGATTAATTTCTCTTACTTCTTGTCCCTGAGCTATAACAAGCAGCAAAAACAGAGTCAATATACAATTACTTATCTAAGCTTATCTTGCTTCACCTTTACCCTAATAACAATGGCCGACTGGTGGATTCCTTCCATTGTTGCCACTCAACCCTTGAAGAAGAGGAACCTCAAAATGTTGATGAATTTGAAGCAATTCCTGATATGTTACTGTTTGTAGTTTCAAGAATTTTTAATATTCTTTGTAATATTCCTTGTATTCATTTACTTGTATTTTTTTACATAAAATAGGATTTAAGTCTATAAGAATAAAGTCACCATTGTACAACTGATTACAGCTAAATATAGAGTCCTTCCCACAACTTGTTTGGCTTTTCCATTTTTCATTTTATTACACTTAATCATGATAGAAAGACCTACTAACCTAATTATGTTGTTAACATGGCAAACATAGAGGCCTCAAAGAGTGCCACGAAAACACCAGTTGGAACACAACTCAACAAATTCCAGGATGACAAATGTCAATTAAAGAACAAGCAGTTAAGATCTAAACATCTTGCTTGACAGTCAGCACTATCGGCACTTGTCAATCGTTCCTGTATGTCATTGAGGAAAGACGTCACGCACAATCTCGGCCAATCCAAAGTCTGATTCCTCATGAAATTGTTAACCTGTACAGGTTTTATGAGAGTTCATTGTTCGTAAATATGCTAGGCAGTAATCTTCATATAAGTTTGATGTTTCATTAATTATATAACAGGAAATTGAGCCATCTAAACACCCAGCATACAAAAAATGCACTCGAGTTGACACAATCGCCAACTGACCCAACTTAGTCGTACATATGTTTTCCACATCTTTCATGTAGCCAGCTTCTTACCATGGCCGATCTTCCTTTCATCCTTGGCTGGAAAGACAACAAACATCTCACTCGCTTCTTCATCATTGACATAGAGAACACAGTATACTTCAGCCGGTTAAGAGAGAAACAAAGATAGTTCTCAGCAATATAAAATATCTCCTGAAAATCTCAAAATGCAACGAAAGAGAAAAACAGAAACATGTATGTTTCTTTCTTTTGCATGCTTCATTAGTATTCTATCTCTAAAGATGGAATTGTTTTCACAAAGAATGTAGGCAATGACCTTCAAAGAGAGAAAGCCGGGTACAGGAAAAATTATTCTCATAATACAATTTTAGAGCCTAAAGAACAACGTAGATCTTCCAACTAATGCATAAGGAAGATAAACTTATTCATCCCGTGCCCTTGGACGAACACCAAGCTCAGTTCTAATATTTGCACCCACTTCCATTAGGTCTTCCACCTATACAAAATATGCAACCGATGAGTGCGTTATCAAAGGATAAACATGTTTATCTTGCTATATAAAAAACATCGTATACAATTATAGGAAAAAGTACATTTCTTTGAGGAAGCCACACTCTACCCAAAGAGAGAAGAAAAAACTTTGCACATTTACATAAACACTCAAAGGGCAAATGAAATGGAAACGGATAGCCCAAATATTAACTTGAAATATGTTCATCATTTCAATATTCGATAATCATCTTTTCCCTTCTTTTGGATTTTTACGTTTCTTAATAAAAAACATAAAAAACATAAAAAACATATTTGCAAATCTTCAAATGAAAACCCTCACCCATTTCAAACCGTCATATCACAAGTGCTCAAGTTTCATAAAAATATAGTAAATAGAATGATCAACAAGTAAAAGAGATAAAGAATGACAAAAGAAAAAGTGCTCTTTCTGAGTACCAAAGCTGATAAATCATTGCCAAAAGAAGAAAACAAACAAACAATAAATAAATAAATGAAGCAGCTTAGAACAGAATAACTAATTAGAATTTAGTTAAGATAGTCGATTGGAACTAGGAGTTAAAAAAGAAGAATTTGGGTCTGTAGAAAGATTGGAAGGAGGGTTGAGAAAAGGAAAAAGAAGATAGGCAATTTCAAAGCCCATTTTTAACTTTTTCTAAAAGAAAATACTTTTTACACCCTGAATTTTACTCAATGCTGTGAATCAAACGACTGATGGAAACATAATCCCTCCAGGTGAAGATGCACTGATGATCTGTCCCACAGTTTGTATCCAGAACCAGATAAGACGGCATTATTTGGAGCAAATCAAGGTAAAGCGTGGCTCACTTGCCTTTGAAAAATATTTGTAATGCTCTAATGTTCTCAAGGCATCCAACTTCAAATTACCCATACAAGGCCAGAGCCACTTTAGGGGAAAATCCCAACTTAACTTCAAACAACAGGTCGAACCTTGAAAGTTCAAAAAATACAACCGACTAATTCAGGTTACCATCATCACCAGCAAGTGAGTAACAATTTATAGTTCAAACAACAGGTTTTACCCGACAAAAATTAAGTTCCTTTCCAGGTTATATGTGGCAAAACCATCTGCTTTGTTCAATGCTTAACACAACAAGGAAAAATTAGCACCGAGCCGCACTGCCAACCCTTTAAGAAAATTAATCCTGAAATAGGGTTAAACTTTGCAACTAATAGTTCATACCAATACATCTAAAAGGGGGGTTTTTTATTCGGTTCTTAATTTCCAATTACGTAAATACGAACACTCTCAAGTTAAAAATAATTGACGCACAACACAGAAACCCATTTAGTTTTAGCTCCCAGGTTGGCTTCCGGGCCACGAATCTCGGAGGAGAATCATTGAAGATTCTTCAACAGTACAAAGGATGAATTTCGAAAGCACAAGGACCAGCAACTGATGATGCAATTACCAGGGCATAGTTTTATTCAAAGAACCAATATGCAGATAAACAAGCCCAAAAGAAAACATGATATAAGTTTAATACTGCTTTTCCCATTCTAAGAACGAAATTTGAGTCACTGAGGCACTCCCAACTCTAAAAGACCAAAATGACTACATTTTGAAGAGAAAGTGAGGAAGAGAGAGACAAGCGGACCTTATAGATACCGGAAGCGTGGAGGACGGATATGGAGGCAGAGGCGCCAGAACCGACGAAAAGGGAGGCGACGGCGAAGGCTTTGAGCGGCATGAGGCGTGAATCACCAGAGCAGCCTCTTCTGAAAGATAACACGCCCCAACCCAATAGGGTCCCGCTTGCCAAAGCCCACCCCCAGTGGCTTGAGCTCCTCCCACTCTCCTTCTCCTCCTCCATCCCGAGAGATCAAACTCTGCCTCTTTCTGACGACTATCTGAAACTTTGCAGTCCCGCTCTTGAACTCCCCCATTCTTCTGGGAACCAATGTTTCTTTTTTTTTTCTATGGGCTTGCTTATGATTGTTTCATGTATTGGGCTGAACATAGCCAGTTATTGGGCTTTGTCACCCCACCATAAAGAAAAGAGGATCGGCCCAATAGCAAAAGGAGCCCACATGTAAACGTATTCTCCCACAACGTGTTGAAGTTCTTCCATGCTAATAATATTTTGTTAGCAATGAAAAGTATTTACACTCTAATTCATACTTGAAAATAGTTAGTAATGAATTATTTCTTAAATTATTATTAGTTGTGTTATTTGACTTAAAGGTAGTCCTATCCTATTCATGCTACCAGCATGATAAAAAGTTGAAATAAGCAAAGCTGTCATAGCATTAGTAGTATCGGCAGTGCACAGAACTGTATGAGTTGAAACACAAACACTACGAGAGGACAACTAAAACACTGTTTTAGACTTGAAGCAGGAGACTATTTGGTAAGACCTTTTGAGACGGGGAGAAAATCACAGGGCAAGCAAGAGAACGAAGAATAGATACCACTCGTAAATCTAAAACCAAAGCACTCCAACGAACACTGGACCACAAAGGTCTCAAATCTAAATGACAAAGGGTTTAAGGAAACCCTAGAAAGTGAAACCCAAGATGATAGGTCCAATTGCTAAAAGTGTCCCGCCATGACAGTAGTTGCCGTGATTCTTCTGTGCACACACAAATTGAAGCACTGTAGACTTCTCTATCCTGTTTCTGGCTTCCTCTAATCTATTCATGGGAAAAAGACTGTTTTATGTGGTAAATTGTTTGTAGAAAGAGATAGATGTTCAATTTCTGTCAAACATTCTTGACAACATTGCGAAAAGCATTGTATCTTGAGTTGAGCTTTGGATTTTTCCTTGGATCCATTCAAAGGTGGGTATTGGGGCCTACTATTTTTGTCATTGAGTTAAAACCCATTCAAGTTAGAGGATAGATTAAATGTTTTCATTTTAGTCAATAGCAGACCCATGAAGTTAGAAAAAGATTGATTTTTCATGCTTACACATCTTCTCCAAAGAGGAAAATTGGAATGGCCAGTCCCTCGAGTCTCTAGAGCAGTCTTCTATTTTGTTATTATATTATCGAAAGTTTAATTGAGGCTTAAGTGAAATGATTGAGAAATAAGAATAAAATTTAATAGTCACTCAACAATATTTTGATCAACTTGTATATAACTATATATTATTTTTTCTTTTTTCTTTTTTCTTTTTCCTAAAGTAAAGGCCCATGTTTAGATCACGAAGTTCAATTACTATGATTGTTTTTTAAACATTTATCCTATAAAAAGTTATAATCGCTGAAAGAACAACCAAGAGAATAGCATGATCCTACAATTTGATATGTTATATATCTTAATCTAACTCTTTATTTCCTTACCTGGTCATGCGTTCTATATTCAATCCTTAGCAATTTGTATAAACTGAATAATTTAATCTAAATTTGAACTTAAAAACGTAAACAAAGGTAACATTTAGAACTTCAAAGTTCATAATTATTATATCATTAATAATTTCATTGCTATTAGTGTTAGTTTTATTGTTATTATTAGGGTTTTCAGAGACACATAGAATATAGCGTAAAAAATCTAAGATAGATATGTTATGAAAGAAGTTTGGATTAAAATTTTTACCTTGATTTACTGAATGATTTTCTGGGAACAAAAAGAAATACGTGTTTAATAGATTTTTTTAAAAGAGATTTAGCTTAGTTTTTTTAGAACAAATTGCACGTAGAAAAACATTTCTTTAACAGGAGTTTAGTAGAAAATAACAAAATGATAGGGAGTGTCATTGAGGATATCTCTTATATTTGCATGAAACACTCCAAAGTAGCAACTATAAAAAGATGTCAAGCATTATACTCCACACGGATTGGAGCATATTTATTTGATGAAGGGAAAAATAGATGCATGGTAAAACAAACCTAGGTGATTTTGATACATCATGACATGGTCGTTCATTGAGGTAAGTGAAAAAAAGAACTTTATCTTAGATCGATATTAGATCATTACATAAATAAAATATTGTAAGGATTAATCATATAGGATTCATTTCAAGTTACAATTGGTATCTTCGTATGTAATTCAAACTACATGACTAACTAACTAGTTTATCAAATAGTTGTTGGACTAAATGCCGTAGTAGAGGTCATAATTACCTACCAAATTTTATAGTATTGAGCTGCCGTATATTCTTTTGCTAACTAAAACCTCATATATTTAGAAGATTTTTTTTTTTCACTAAGTAAAATATTTATATATAAAATATATTAATACAAGATTTTAAGTTCATACTCCTACAAGATGACCATACACAACATAACATTATACCACAGATGGTCTCCCATATGTTTAGTAGTTTCTTAAAATATAATCATACGTTTACTGGTTAGCATGTCAAGATATAGTTTTGTTACTATCCTATGAATATACTAAACTAATAAATGAGCTATTCATTGAGAACTAGTGAACATGTGTATTTTTTACGTACCGTTTTGAATGAATCACGTGACCAGTGTGTTGGCAGAATCAACTTGATTATTAAAAGAACTCAAAACACTTCTACAGAAAGTACAAAATGAAGTGAAAAGAAAAGGTAAGAACCTGATCTTGGGTTGCAAGAGATGATTGTATTGCTTGAGAGGACAAAAATTTCTTCCTCTTGGATGCCAAACTCAGGATTTCTATCTCTTTCTTTTTGTTAATGTATCACCTCTTCTTCTTCTTGCACTCGTATATATAGAAACCCTGGTTTCTTTCTGTTACTGCCAGGCGTCTGTAATTTGTGTCTTCCCAAATGTAAAACTGCCAGGCGTCTGTAATTTGTGTCTTACCAAATGTAAAACCGCGAAGCACGCAATGCTTTTGACGAAAGGCCAAAAATCATCATCTGTGATCAACAGCTGCAGAGGTGTCCATCGTCGTTTTCTTCTCTCCCTAGTATTATATGTTTAGGAAAGTAGGTTATGCTTTTTCCAAAAGTAAAAAACTAGCAACATCGACCAGGTCCTGGACATGTGTCTCTTCTCTTTTTTTCCTCTAATTATTCACTCTCGGATAAGTCCTTCTTTCGCGTTAAATGCTCATTTTCTAAACCATCACATGCCCCTCACTCAGGATCTCGAGCTCTTGGAGTTTCACATGATTGACGTTCGCATCTTTGACCTGATTGATGGAATTGGGACTCTTTGTGGAGGGACAACGTGCCCTTTTTCATCCAGAGGCCCATCGGGCGTGTTCCACAAACACGAAATGTAGAAGAAAGACATGGTTTGAATGACAAAATTTTAGAGAGATTTCTTTTTTAGCTGTTCAAAATTTTTAACGATTAGTTAATTTGATGAGATTTTACGTATCATTATCTTCTCTAATAAATATTAGTATAGATGATAAAATTGTTGAGTACAGAACATTTTTCGCGGAATAACTCCAAAATAGAAATTACCCTATCTCATATGGAAATATTTTGAGCCTGATTTAGTGATCCACCGTATCAATCAAATTTGCCTAGCAACCTGCAGTGCTTGCCTATCCTCTTGGCAGCGTGGAAGTGCCCTCTGAAAATGCTCCTATTGCTTCATAATGGTCTAGTAAATACATGGAGATCACTGTGTTTTTCAATCTTTTATATGACATATATATCCAATAATATCTCACGTTTTATGAAATTAAATATGTTTGGTCTATTCTCCTTTGAAACTAGAAAACTTTGGTCGTGCTAATTATTAATGGTGAAGTGGTACCTAATCACTCTAGGAGATCTCTTTAGTCTGGTATTATCATAGCACCAACTGCGGTTTGTCTGTATCTCATAAATCAGGAATCGGTCGTTCAGTTAATTCATTCTTTCCTGAGAGAGAAAAACTGCACCTGAGGAAGACAGCTCCGTTTCCTTCGTAGGACCTTTCAGATGTCCACCGCAAACAAAAGTGTGACACAAAGCTTGATTCAGGAAACTTCGATATATAAATATATGCACTTGTTTGTTGCCTTCGTCAAAAACCATTCTAGTCATATCATTAACAACCTTGATTCATTGTCACACCTAACTGGTCTGGAAGGGACGAGATTAAGAAAACATCAAATCCTTAACGGAGAATCCTTAAACACCATTGTTTGCCCCCTAATAAAAGAGGCCAATGTAAGAAAAAACTCATTAGATTAGGTATTAAAGCTTATAAGTATCACAAGAGACTCCGAAACCAAATAAAATATCCACTTATCCTTTTAAGATTTTCCTTCTGTTTTTAGATCAGCCTTCTGTCTTGATCCGCTTTCGTGTTTAGAGATATAGCAATTTAACCTTTTCAAGTGTCGGAGTGTCAAGAAAGAATCTACAATCACTACCAGCACGAGGGAAATTTGATATAAGAAAAGCTGTCATAGTATTAGTAGTTACAACATCGAACTGAACTTTATTTGCTGAAACACAAACACTCGAGAGGACAACTAAGACACAGTTACAGATTTACACAGGAAACCTATTTGATGAGGATGGGAAGAGCATCGCAGCGTAGGCAGCAAACGAAGTATAGATGCCACCCGCTGCAACCAAACGCAAAGCACACCAACAAACACTAAACCAGAGATGTTTCAGATCTAACGGACGAAAGGTGTAAGGAAACTCCAGAAAGTGAAACCCAAGACGATAAGTCCAATAACAGTTCCAGTGCCTCTCCAGAAATCCGGGAAGTAGACTCTTTTCATGGTAGCTATGAGATGGTTCAAAGGGTAATTATAATGCTCATCAAGCTTTTGAGCGAGTGAAGCATAGCAGGATCCCCTTTCCACAATATGATAGCCAAGGCTGTTGATTAGCTTTGCCACTTGTGCGTTGCTGCCGAGTCCATTAATTATGATGTCTTTGCTAACAAACAAATCCACATCATCTTTACTGTCGATGAGGTAGTCCAAAAGCAAAACATAACTGCAAACGTAAGTTTCATACGGATAATGACACTGCTCCAAGGCCATTACGTTTCGGAAAAGAGCTTCAGTGTGATCATCTATCTCAAAGTGCGGGACCTCCAAGACACGCCGCATAGCCTTTAGCCAAGGGAGCCATTTCAAGCATGGTAAGCAAGCAACGAGCCATGAGCAATCGAAGCACGAAAAGCACCCATGTTGAGCGATTTTTATGTCAAGCAAGCACCTCTCTTCAACTGCTTTCAACTTCAAACCTGACTTCTGAAGATTTGAGGCACAATGCAGATTTTCAAAAGATCCTATCTCAGGATTCTCTGGTGAACCGAGCAGATGTCTTATCAGATCTGTGAAGTGTTTTGCTTTCATAATCTTGCTTTCGTGATCTATGTTTTGCTTACAGTAAGAAGAGAAGTAACGGAGGGAAAACTCCAGAAAAGTACTCTTTTGGTCTTGGCCTTCTTTTTGTTTCTCAGTCTTCCGCCCTGCTTCATATAACTTCTCGAGAACAAAGAAAGGAATTTGATTCTCAAGTAAAATCAAGTCATCCCGTATACCAACTTCTATGCATGGTTTCCTTGTTATGTTATCCTTTTCACCATGTAATGTCTTCCAGAAGAGATTAATTATGAAGACAGCATCCAACAAAATCATGTTTACAAATTCTTTACTCTTGAGTTCAAAGGTCTCTGAATAGCTGTGGCGAATCTTTACTTCCTCATCTGCTATGATTCTTGCAAGCTCTTCCAAGGTCTTCTTAGTTCGATCACAGAATTCCTTCAAATATCTCAACTTTTGCATTTCCATATTCCTCAATTCTTCTCGACCGTGATGAAATGGACCAATTGAAACTAACTTAGGTGTATAGGCATCTTCATTTACCTCACGAATTTTCTTCGGAACCCTATAGATACAACACTCGGGCCACTCTGCAGGCTCTAGGAGCTTCTGAAGGTCAATCAGCAATTCTTTGCACCCGAGTTCTCTTCCAGTGGAATCATAACCTGCCTTGTCGACCATTTGTTTGCATTCAACTTGTTTTCCATTGCAATCAGAAGCTGCGGAGCATGTCGTCTTTTCCATCCCTTGTTCCGTTTCCTAACGACGGAGAAGGAATAATCAGTGCTAATGGAATACCACAGAAACGGAAACTGTCAACGTCCAACCCCATACACTTTTGATGTTTTTCTTTTGAGAAAATTTGTCAAAGAAATTTGAGGTTCCAAAATCAAACCAACTAAAGCATGCTCACAATATGTAACATCGGATACTCATTTATTTTTCTTATTTTTTTCTCTTCAGAAAAAGGCTCTTGTTCAGATCACGAAGTTCAATCACAATTATGTTTTTTAAACATTTGTTTAGTCCTTATTGATGATACAAGTGATTCCTAAAAGAACTTGTCATCATTGAAAAAACAAACAAGGGATACCACGGTGATTTTATGCATCATGACAAGTTTGATCAATTGAAGTAAGTGAAAAATGAAAAAGGGTTTTACCCTAGACTGATACTATATTAGTATATAAATCTCACATATTTTATATGTTGTAAGCAATTAATATATAGGGTTTAGCTAAAGTCACATATGGTATTTCTGTGTAACGTCTGTGTACTTGACTAAACAAAGTTTTATTAAGAAGTTGTTGGACTACATGTCAGTAGAAAAGGTCATCAAACATACCAACTGTTAGAGCATTTAGCTACCATATATTCTTTTCCTACCTAAAACCTCATACATTTAGTAGTTCTTTGAAGTATAATAACACATTTATCGGTTTATATTGTTATAAGAAGATCTTAACTGACATTTGGTTTTGTTATTATGTTATGAACTAGTGAATATTTTTTGAATGTTTCTACTATTTTTAATGAATCATATATCCAACGAGTTTACAGAATCAACTTGATTAAAAGTATTTAAATCACTTCTACCAGAAAGTACAAAATAAAGTGAAAACAAAAGGTAAGAACCTGCAAACTCGGGTTGCAAGAAATGATTGTATTGCTCGAGAGTACAACAGTTCTTCTAAGATGCCAACGCTCAGAATTTTCATCACTTCCTTTCTGTTAATGCATCATCTCTTCTTCTTGTACTGGTATATATAGAGCCCCTGGTTCTGTTTAACAGTCAGGCGCCTGTAATTTGTGTCGTCCCAGTGTAAAACCGTGAAGCACGCTTTGCTTTTGGAAAAAAGCTAAAAACCATTATCCGTAATCAAAGCTGGACAGGTGTCCATAATCTTTTTCTTCATCCTAATATTACAAGTTAAAGAAAGCACGTTGTGATTTTTGCAAAAGTCAAAAAATAGCAACCCCAACAAGGATATGGACATGTGTCTTTCCTCTTTTTTCTCTTTCTAATTATTCATACACGGACAAAATCCAAGTCTTGCATTAAATAACCATTTCCAAACCATCGTGCTCCTCACATGCAAGATCTTGAGATCTTTCATTATTTTTAGCTTAAAATTTTGAGATATTTAAATAAAATATTTTTTTATAATTACGTTCCTAGTTTTAATATTTTTCATTAGGACTTAACACATTTTTCATTTCAAATGATAAATAACACTTTCTATAACGATACGAGAGGATAAAAACAAAATCTGAATTTCTAATAAATTCTATAATAATATGAGACAATAATTTTATACTATTTATTTAATATTTTTTCTCATTATTTTAATCCAATTCTAACTAACTCATGGTGTTAATCTATATCTAATTTTTGAACTTACTCATATCAATAGAGTGTTAAGAAAAAAATATGAATTTTGTTATTAAATCAGAGACTATAAAGAATAATTTATATTTAACATGTTAAATATGGCCCCAGTATCGTCATGGCTTAGGGCTGACATGGCCCCAGCCATGATGTCATCCTTAACATGTTAACCACGTTTGATGTGGCACTGCTGAAGTGACAAATGTGGCATCCATAAGAATAAGAACTATACGTTCCGAGGCATGAAGTGGGAGAGAAGGGATTTCATAATTGGGGCTTTGAATAAGACAATTTTTTTATTTTTCGTTTTTTTCTTTTTCACATATTGAAAAGAAATAAAAATGAAAGGTGTTAAGTTTTTTATGTCTTTCATCATGGTGTTGAGCTATTTTTCCGCAGGACCTCTCCTATAGTATGTCAATATAACAGAGTTTAACCATAAGTTTAGAATGGATTGGTGTGGTTCCTCTATGCCTAGGACACCAGAGTATCTAACCATGAATGAAGAAAGGCAGGAGAGAAAAGCATATTGGCTAATGATTATGAGGCCCAATTCTTGAACGGAGGGGATACCAAAGGCCTCAGCCCCGCCCCTCCCCTCTCTATCTATCCAAGGGATGGAAGGGCTATAACAAGCTTGAAAGATGTAAAATACTGAAAATACTTATTTTTTGTTACAGTTAACATTTTTGTTTAGTAAGATAATACATTGTCCAATTTTTCATAACTTTTAAAAAATTCAAATCCAAAACACTTACTAAAAATGTTGCCAAACCAACCTGACAGATTTCTACGGACGATCTAAATACCGAAACCCAGTGATACATCACAATCAACCTTAGCTGACTTGGGAAGAGCTATGATTAAGAACGCAGAAAATATCATGCTAGTAATTTAGTTGAGCTGGTCCCTAATCACTCTGTGATCTCTTTTGTCCGGTGTTATCATAGCACCGAGCGCTTTTTGTCTTTTTGACGTAAATCAAGTATTGATTGTTACTTAATCTTTTCGCGAGACAGGAAACTGTGCCCGATGAAGACAGCACCATTTCTCCGTAGGTCCCTTCAGATGTCCACTGCAAACAAAAGAGTGACACGCAGCTTGATTCAGGAAACTTCGTTATATAATTATATACATGGCTTCGATTCCTTCGTCAAAAACAATTCTACAGACCCAGCATTAACAGCTCTGTGTCACTCTCGCACCTAGCTGGCTCTTTGAATTAATGCTGTCAAGTTGTGAACACTTAGTTTATATTATTTTAATAAAAAATCCTAAAATCCATTGTTAATACAATCGGACCAGATTATCTAAAACATTCCGACTACTTTTTATCCTAAATTACGCAAGTAAAATCAGAAATCGCTTGTTGCTGATATGCCTCTGCTCTTCTCTCATATCTACATTTGTCCCTATTACGTCAGGCCGCTGTAGTTCTTATCTTCTGAATGTAAAACCACAAAGCAAGTAATGCTTTGGGCGCGTAAAAAGCCATCAACAGTGGTCGAGACCTGGAAAAATGTGCCTACCCTTGTTCTTTCTTTAATGCTATTATAACTTAAACAAGGCTCGTCGAGCTTTGCGTGAAAATACTAAGCAACCAACTTTGATTAGGAACTGGACATGTGTCTCTCCTTTTTCTACTGTCTGTAAGCTTTCCTACTCATTCAGTTAATCTTTCCCATCTGATGCTTATTTTTTAGTGATCACATGTCTCACAAGGACTATCTCGAGATTTCGGAGTGACATCCGACTGACGTTTGCATATTTTACCTAATTGTGCGGAATCGGGCCTGTGGAGGAACAACGTGGCCGTTGATACCATGATTCAAGATATCCAATGTCCTTTTACTGCCACTATCGAAATTGCAGAACTGATGAACAACCACAATCATCCTTAGCTGGCTCCAAAGGGCGAAGATAGAAAAATTGCAAAATACCTTGCTAGTCACTTATGTTGAAACGGCCCTAATCACTCTATTGAATTCTTATTTCAACATCAATCCTTTTTTTGTCTACGTTTGAGAAAATGAATGTGCAGTATGTAGGGAGTCGACTGTTTTAATTATCTTCTCAAAGAAGAAAAATAGGTTTTGATGGTACCATAAACTTAGCACACAAACGGGGCTGAAGATTATATTGAGCAAACCCACCAAAAGACTCGATAGAGTCATTGTTTACATAGGTTACATATTTATAGCAAATATCAGCCCTAATTTAGTCATTATATTCGACCTTAGCAAGCAAGGTTTAAACATCATTGATTACAAAAGTCATTTCCTTGACGGTCGGTGATGTAACGAGCATGCATGGTTTCTTAAAAGCTGCCTGGGTATCTTCATCATAATTTGTGCCGTCAGATGATCCACTTCCAGCAACTACTCCGTGCTGCATCCAACGTTGACTAAGGTCCTCCTACATGACAGCTTTCCCTTTCTCTCTTCCGTCTCGAGCTCTCGCATATGTTGATGGTACAATGCGCTAGTTGTTGCTGGCACTTTTAGATTGTTGCGTTGCTTCGGGGATCAGTGCATGCAGAGACCTCCTTGTCTCATCTAACAGCATGGGTCTCGAGCGAATCCTCAAGGTAGTGCTCGGTTGGGCTACCTTCTAGTTTCCTTCATGCTGGGAGTACCTCCAACATCCTTCATTCGGCTTCCACTGTGAACCATGTTGAGAGTAGAATACATGGGCCGAAAGTGCCCGTTCTGCCATATGTTTGAGCTGGCTAGAGGAGGATCCTTCATCAAGTCTGTACTGACTAAGTGAAGGACCCTCCATCATTATCACTTATAGGATTGAAACATCACATTTGAGGAAGATTACGCCTTTTACTTTGTAGGTACATATCTCCCTCATGCACACATAAATGCAAAGCTACAGTACGATTCTAAGAACTGCCATATGGGGAGGCTATTTTGTTATGGTAAGTTAGAAGGTTCACTTGTTAGTTCAAAACTGTCTTAAAATAAAAATCACCACATATTAATATGTTGGCCTTGTAGGACACACAGCAAATTTAAAAAATAACGCCCTCTTGCAACTAACAAGATTGTGGGCTTAAAAAATAAAAACGTATCACCGTGCTTTTTTAAGTTACCGAAACAGAAATGCTGACGACGTTGTTATTTCACTATCATGTTGTTTTCCCGAACACTCGTAAGTGGAAAGACAACTGAGAGGCCTGAGACTTTTTGTTAAGGGCCAGATTATTGAAAGGACAAATCCTCTCTCCGGATTGCCTCGTTCATTGAAGTTGCAAAAGAAACAAAAGCTTGGTAGGGGATGCCCTTTACTTCAACCCCAGTTTTGGTTTTCCACGTCTTCATTTATGAGGCCGATATGGACTCAATTTACCCTTTTGAATTGTTTGTGTTGATGAGATTGCAGCACCCACCTCTGCAACCAATGCCAATTTCTGTCAAAGAAATTAGTAGAATGACGAGTATCCTGCAAAAGTACCTTGGCCTAACACGTTTCCGTTGGGTCTTCTCCACGGGTACCCCTGCGTCTCTCCGATCCTGATCTCGTCGGGAAGCCACCGAGAGTCATTAAAGTTTTTCCAACACGTAGTGTCTGCCGTTTTCATTAGGGTCAATTTTCAGGGACGTGCGTACAGCAGGCGTAATCGTACGCAATAGCGAAGCAAGGTGCAGTTTCATACGTAGAACACTTCATATTCCTTTGACAGAACGATAAAATGTGAAACGAAGACAGATATCAGTTGCTGTTTTTGACCTCGTTGTTCCTTGTCCGCTTCGTATTGGTTTCAACTTTTTATCTTTTCGATGTGCGTGGCCACATGTTGCAATTGTGAAAGTTCCAGACCTAACGAATTAGTTATTACCCTACGCTGGCTGATACAGGGGTCGGTCTAATAACGGTGAATAACATCATGCTCTTTCTAGTCACCGATCAAAGAAATTTATCACTCTACAAGACCGCGAAAAGATATAAGATTAAGAATGAACATAACATCTTCCTTTTATATGAATCATGTTTTTTACAGAGATGGAACTCTTTTACAAAAAAAGAAATGAAAAAAAAAAAGGTTCTAAGCCCATCTCTTGCGTGCAATGGCTGTTTGATATTGAAAGTAGTCGGGAGAATAGATGACCACCGGCCTATCGGTGATATCTCGACCTTTCAAATTGACTGCACGGAACTGAAACTCCATGCAGGAAGCAATGTTTTAGTTTCGTTTTGCAGAAGACTAAAATGTTAACCAAAGACCTGGTTTTTGTGGGAAAATATTAGAAAACATTTCACTTTTACCTGTCATCAATGGACATGTGAGGAGTTTGTTTCTCATCCACTAATTATTAGATAAAACCTACCTCTTTAGCAAAATAAACATCATCAAAAAGTATGGTAGCTGCACAATGAAGCATCATGTGTCGAAATGGAGTTAAACTTTAGTTTGTGTTATTCTTTTTTTGTGAAAAGGTAAATTGTATTAATACATATTAAAGTACAAAAGCACAGGGGCATGCCCCAGTATTACAAAAGTCACCATATCTATGAAAAGATGGAAGTTAGAAGCCTCCCAATCTCACTCAAAATAACATTGCATTGAGAAGATTTTATATTTCTAAACAAAAAAGCTCTCCCTCGTACTATCTTCTTTATTTTCGCTAAGAGAATAAGGATATCCATTGTTTTCCCCTGAAAACGTCTTCTATTTCGTTCAGCTCATATACAACAAATACAAGCTAAGAAAGATATCTTAAGAAGATTGGCAGCTAAATCCCTTCCTTTTATTGCTTTGATCATCCATTGTAGTTCTTCATTCCATTCTCCAATGTCACGTCGGATTCCATTTTGAACAAGAATACTTTTGCAAATCATCATTGTCCACGCACATTCAAAAAAGAGATGACTTCTATTTTCTAAATGAGATTGACAAAAATCACAATATATGTTTACCGAAGGAAGCCATTGTACAATTTCTGTTGCTGTAGAAAGTCTGTCCCTACAAACAAGCCATTCAATGAAATTATGTTTGCTAATGCCACATGTCCAAATTAAATTATACCAATCCACTGTTTCTCCAACTTGCCGAAGATCATTATAAATCTTTTGGCAACAATATGTAGGACTCGAGAGAACAAAGGTAAGTGTGGGCCTTAACTTGAGGAGACCCCGCCAACTCCAAGCCATGGTACCTTTTATGTCCAACTGCATTACTGATGTTCTTTTACACTTTGTATTGTGAATCCATTTACTCCATAATGAGCCTTCTAGGAGATTAATGAGATTCCAAAGCATACGTCCTAAAAGGACTTTATTCCAAATTTTGAGGTTCAGTAAACCTAATCCCCCTTCCTTCTTCGGTGAACAAACATTTTGCCAAGCTACTTTGTGTTATTTTATTTCTTTAGTCTCTTACTTTTCTAGTTGCTTCTCAAACCTTCCCCACTAATACTTGGCCCTTAGTTGGGTAAGACCTAAACGAAAACCCAACGTCGAAGGTCTTCACGCCGTCACCTACGGCAGCGAAATTATGAAAAGTAATGTATTTCCAAATGCAATATGAATAGAAATGAACTTCCAGACTTTCTGCCCCAGTTCTCCAGGGCAAGCCGCCCGCCATTTTTTACCTGTTTTTATCAGTCTATCAGTTCATACCCCACCCTCAGGTTCTTCCCTCCTAATGAGACAAGTCCGAGGTTTTCCACACCCCAGGACCCGAGCTTATAGAAAACGTTTTTCACCCACTTGTTCATCGTTGTCGGGCCTCCAAAGTGGAACAAACAAGTGACTATTCTCCTTTCAGTCGTTGGTGTCTGTCTAACAGTTGGCTCTCTCCAGAGAGACGAGCAAAGAGCTGATAAAAGATATTGCTTTTTCTAAACACAGATGCAGAAAACGTTTATGATGGTAGAAGAAAATCCTCTCACTCTCTCAATAACTGAGCTTGGGTATTGGCCATCTTCTTCAGAATATGCTAAATAATGGCACCACATTTCACCTTTTTACTTTCGAGGCTTATGCGAGGGGACTGTGTAAACCACCTAAGCTAATTCGGTAATCTTTGAAAATAGTCTGGCCACTTCCTAAAATAATAAGGAAAATATTTACTATTGATTTTAAATGCCAAATCCTTTAATAATGTACTTGTAAATCTCTTACTATTTTATCATTATATTGAAGTAGCGAATCATTTTTTTTTCTTTTGCTCTAAACTTGTGAAGACTCTTGGTTGTTTTATTATTCTGATAACAAATCATATACTAATGTGTTAACATAAACAGGCCAGATTATTTTAATAATTTCAATTACTTTTATACCAAATTACACGACAAGCAAGACGCCAAAGCACATGACACTTGTAATGCAACTCTTCTTTCATTTGAACGTATGGAAACAATGCTTTGTCCCTCCTGCTGTCAAGACTGTAATCCTTATCTTTTGAATGTAAAAGCACAAAGCACATAACGAGTTTAGCGGGCAAAAGCCATCAACGGTGGTCAAGACCTGGACACGTACCTTCCCTCCTTTGTCCTCTCTTTGATATTTTAACCTAAACACGGCACGCCATGCTTTTTGCAAAATAATGAGCTATCAACTCTAACCAAGACCTGGACATGTGTCACTCCTTTTTCTGCTTTATCAACTGTTCCCAATTAACTAGTCCTTATTTCCCGTTTGATGCACATTTTTTAGTAATCACATTGCTCGAGAATATTTTTTAATGCCAACACTCAAGTTTCCCATTGGTCAACCGCTCCTACTGATGCTTGAATATTTTACCTAATTGTATGGAATCGGAATTCTCTGTGGATTAACAACGCCGGCTTTCACGAGTGTTTAAATCAGAACAACGGTTAATATTCTTACCTAACTTTTGCAATTGCTTCATTCTTCGTCAGAAAGGAAAAAGTTACTCTTTATTATATTTCTCACTTTTACTTTTTAGTTTACAACACTACTTTTCTCTCGGGAGGGAAAATGTTTATTCAATGCCATTTAAATTCAAGGCCATCCGTCTTTGTTAAGAAAGAATCCATACCCATTTCCAGCACAGGAAGAACCTACATTAGCATCTATTGAGAACAAAACATAGCTTTCTCATTGCTGAATAAAGACTCCACAGATGCTAACAGGATATGACAAACTCACAACAAGAAAATAGTAGGTAAAACTATTAAGACGACAGCATAGCACAAGATAAAGATGACTACAAAGTTCTGATCTCGTAAATGAGATCAATAACCAAAGCACTGCAACAAGCCACAGATGCCTCAAACCTACAGGACGAAAGGCTTAAGGAAATTCCAGAAAGTGAAACCTAGGACCATTAGTCCAATAATAGTCGCGGTTCCTCTCCAGAAATCGCGGAAATACAGACTTCTCAAGGACGCCACGAGACTGTTCCAAGGGTTTTTACAGTGGCGAGTAAGGCGTTCAATGAGATCATAGTAACAATTGTCACCGTCCATAATCTCTAGGCCAAGTCTGTTAATCAGAGTCGTCACTGCATTGCTGCTACCGAGCCTGTTGACAAGAACCTCTTTATAAACAAGCAAACGCACATCTTCTTTAGTGGTGATGAGAGAATCCAATAGCATAACATAACTACAGATGTAAGTGTCATGTGGATAATGACACTGCTCCAGGGCCATCAAGTTTCGGAAAAGAGTTTCCGTTTGATCGTCTATCTCAAGTTGTGGGACTTTCAAGATACACTGCACACGGTTAAAGCAATGACAGCGTTTAAAGCAGGGCAAGCAAGCAAAGAGCCATGAGAAATTGAAGCACGGGAAGCGCTCCAAACACTTATTCTTTGCAAAATGTATATCAAGTAAGGATCCATTATGCCAATCTAGCTCGACTTTTTCGAATTCCAGTCCTGCCTCGTCAAGCTTTGTGGCTGTTTGTCTTAGATGGTGGGGGCGTTGCGGTGGTGTATGGTTCGTAGGACAGAAAGTTGTTCTATGCAAATCAGTGAAATGTTCAACCTTCTTCTCCATGGATATCCGGTGCCCATCGGGGAAAAAGAACATGCAGGCAAGCTTAATAAGAGGGAACTCTTCTACTTCATCGAAGGCAGAACGATAGAATTTCTGGAGAAACCTATATGGAAGCTGATTCTCCGGTAATATCAAGTCCTGCTGTAAGTGGAATGTTATCCAAGGGTTACTTAATATATAATCTGCACTTCCATATTTTTCGCGTTCAGCGTGCCTCAAGAAGAGCTCAATGATAAAGGTCGCATCTAATAGAAACATTTCTTGGAATTTTGTACCTTGGAGTTTAGGTTTCTCATAATAGCAGTGGCAGATTTTCTCCTCATTTTCCTTAATGCTGCTTAACAGATCACTCTCACTCTTCAGAGTCCGATTACAGAATGCCCTGAAATATTCTAGTTTAATTGGCTCAAAGCCGCTGAGTTCTTCTTGTTGGAAAAAACTTTGTCTCAAATGAGACTAAAACCAGGATCTAACATCAATTATAAGTTGATAATGAATTATGACAGAATAAACAAAACGAGAAAAACATACCTGAAGGTGACTGCGAAAACAACGACTAATCGTGCTAGCCGATGAGAAGCCGGACTCAGAAATGGAATCAGATAACAAAAGATGGTCGGGGAGTGTTCAAATCTATTCGGATTCTTCTCAATAAAAGAGAAAGTGAATTCTCTTTTAAACGGATATTGTGAACAGTACCCGTGAACAGTATATACACTGTGCATGAACAGTGATCACGGTGAAATGACCATTATACCCCTACCACAAACATTGATTCCATATACTGAGCCCAATGCACATAATTTAAGCTAGAGGGAGGACTTAGCCGATATTACATAACACGTGCTTACTAAATAGTCCTGACTCATCACAATTCTATAAAGTGCACTAAGGCCCACACTGGCTAGCACCATACTCGCAATTAAGGTCAAAATCTGTCTAATTAACTGAACCAATATTAATTACATTAATACACCTTCATAAGAGAATTATTTATGCTCATTGATAAAGCCCACATTACATGAGCTTACAAAATAAGCTAACACTTCTCGGCCGTGATGAAATGGGCCGATTGAAATCAGCTTAGGAGTGTAGGCTTGTTCATTAACCGCCCGAAGTTTGTTGGGAACCCTGTAGATGCAGCACCCAGGCCAGTTTGGAGGATCCCCGATTCGTGAAATGTCAATGATTGATTCCTTGCACGAGAGTTGGAGTTCTTTTCCGGTGGATACACCAGCTTCGCAGCAGGCCCCGTTTTCCATCCTCAACTTCCCGTTCCCAGTGAGAAAGTAAGCAACAATTTCTGGTAATGGAAAAGAATGGACTAGAATGAGCTACTAAGCTTATCTAAGTCTGCGCAATACAACGATGTCGCTGTGGTACCTGTCAACCCCCTACACGATGTACTTACTATGATCTTTCCTTTTTTCGCATTTTCTTTTAGTTCTGGGCTATAAATGCAATTGGAAATATAGCAATTTTGCCAGCTATAAACAATCATTGTAGTCCAACATTGGATTACCATTCGAACTTGAAAAGGCAAAATACAACGCCCTAAGATTTCTTAACTCTTAAGATATTATATCTATACCTTAAAAGATGGGTCTATAAACAAACTTATCTATGAATTTAAGAAAACTCATTAAAGCGTACATAATACATAAAATAGATGGTGAAGGACCTGGGAAGTTTTTGCTTCGAAGAAATGCTGGTTTTACTTGAGATCGGCTGCAGAGTCTCCCCTTTCAAATGTAATCTCTCAGGCTTTTCTGTGGGTTGATTTCTCACTCATAGCATATCCTTTCCTCTTATGGCACCCCTATATATACACGAAAGGGTCTCACAAAAATTGCAAAGTCATGCTTTTGCTAGCTGAATGGTCCAAAATATCCCTTCACTTACACTCTAAAAGTTTTGCTAGTCACGAAAAGGCCTTCCTTGTGCTATAATTCTCCATCTTAAAACTTGTGTCTAATGATCTTCTTACAAATGTCAATAGGATCATCAATCGCAGAACGATTTAATCTTTTTCTTCTTAATTATCTGCATCCACCTACAAATAAACACATGCTTGATACATGCACATAATTGTAAGAAAATGTGTTTCACCACCGCACCACCCGTGGGACCTTTTCTAAAGCTTCACTCTCGTAGTCGGTAGCTTTTAGAATTGGAAAAAAAATTAGTCCGTATCATTGTTGGAAGTTAAGAGTTACACGATAAAGAGGAGAAAAATTATAATTAAGTTTAGATAAAAAAAATTCTTATAATTCTTAAACTAACTTTTGAGTTGATTTTTTTACTTAAAACATATTCTCTCTTTTTCTTATATTCATGTATATACATTCAGAAGGAAGAATACCAAAAATTGCAAAATCATGCTTTTGCCAGTTGAATGGTCCAAAATATCCCTTCACTTACACTGTAAAAACTTTTGGTAGTCGTGAAAAGTCTTCCTCGTGGTATAGTTTTCCACCGTAAGACTTGGTTCCAACAATCTTCTTACCAATGTCAATAGGATCATCAATAATAGAACGATTTAGTCTTTTTCTTCTTAATTATTTGCTTCCCACACATAGAAAATTGAATTCACGGGCAGGAATGTGACACGAATCACATATCCTGGTCTCTTTCAAACATGTGCTTGATATATCACATATTATATGATTAGAAGAGACTAGACACCGAAGACTTCTTTCTCCAGGATCTTTATAAAGCGTTTCTTTCTCCCCCACCGCACTCTTATAAAATTTTACTGTCGTTGTCAGCCTTCAAAATTGAAAAAATTAGTCACCCTCACCCTTTGCTCAGTTCATATCATTCATACTTAGCTAGCTCCAGAGTAGACATGTAAAAAAGCAAGCATGCATAACATTTTGCCTTTTCTTAAGATATGTAGGAATATTTTGACGGTGTTACTTCAGTGCTTTCCTGTAATCCTCGTAAAAGTAGAGAGAAGACTGACCCACCGCAATTGTTTTGGTATCTCATACGAGTCAAAACAAACCTAAACACGTTAATCTTGAGTCTTTGATTATCTTTTTCAGAGATCTGAGTTGGAGATCATCTAAAGGACGGATTCATCTCTCTGTATCATTTCATTCAGTGTAAACAAAACTTGATAGGAAGTACCCTTTAACAACTTACGAAGAATTCATTTTTCATTTGTATTTGTGAAGATTCTTAGATCTATATAAATATGAATCGATTTGCTTGATTATCCAACTAAAATATCTAATTAAGACCGAGATGCATAGATCTTCTCAAAGTTGTTGGGAAAGGGACCATTTCTTTCTATATGTGACCTTTAGCAAATATGATATAACACAGATTGTGTAGCCTGTTGGAACCAACAACGGGGATAGCTTGATAGTTGCATACAGGGGATAAGGGATGATGAAGTAACAAACACATTACAATGGCTAAGATACATTATAAGAAAATTTAATGTTCTTAGAAGATATTTGTCTCCATACGAATGGTTGCTCCTTTTTCTTTTTAGTTATGATATAGTGAAGTTAATTTAAAACATATATCCTTTTTCGTCTTTATCTATAATTATTGTCCCTTAATTAAGTCTTGTTGCGTGTAAACGGTCACGTTGGTTGTAGTAGCTTCAAATGATCACGTGTCTCTGATGCAATATCTTGTCTCTTAAAGTGCCCTCAAGGTGATGATTTCAGAGGAACCAACTAGATTCAATTCTATTTTTGATCTTGTTTCATCGTAGTATTTAGAGGCCTCTTGGCACAATTGAAGAAAAGTTATTGTTTCCATCTTGGGAGGCATTAATGTAAGGGGGATTTGGTTGGTTAGAAACTCAACTAAGCATGATAGTGAAGGTATGTCTTTATATAAAATCAACAAAGGTATCATACATTGAATGTTCCAGTTATCTATTCTCATACAGGTAAAGGTTCATGTAAGTTTTTTTTATCAAATATCATTATGTGATTGAAAGCTTCCTATTGCTTGTAATCCATTATGACGAAGAGTTTGGTTCAAGTGGCAAATCCCACTAGGTGGGCAATACAAATTGAATATGGATGGTTCATGTATCATAGAAAACTATGTTGGAAGGAAAGTACTTAGGAATCATTATGGAAACATCATTATGGCATTTTCAATTAAGTTGGCACAAGGTAGCAATGCAAATACCAAAGTCTATATCTTGTTGGAAGGCCTTAAGATTTGTCAAGAATGAAATGAGATGCCCTACATAATTGAATCAAACTTCTTTTATTTAGTCCAATGTATGCTCAAAACATGGAGGATTCCGTGAAAACTAAAGTATGTCATTAAATAGTGTTATCCATGATATCAACATATACAAAAGTGCAACATGTATATCGAGAGGGAACTGGGGTTGCAAACCGTCTTGCTAATCATGACCATACAATCCAAAATGTGAAACTTTTTGACCATTATAGGTCATTGTTATGCCCATGCTTCAATATTTTTAGAAATGATCAATTAGGCTTAACTAATTATAAACTACTATAAGGTTAAGTAAATGTGTTAGCTAATGTATTTTATGCTTTATTTTTAATTGTAGCAGTTTGATATGTATTGCATTTTGTTTTTTCTAAGGGTTAGGCTTTCATTGTATCTTTTATATTTATTTGAGGTACGGTTATTATACTCAACCTCATTATTATTAATAAAAAATTTCAGGATACCATCCCTATTTTTTTTCTTTATAAAAATAAGGGGTGATGATTTCATATCTTAGATAATCATACGAGGGGCTCATAGAAAGCTGAGATGCCCTTGCATTACGAAAGATCCTGCAAAAGGCTAGAATGAAGCAAAGACTTGGATTGTGGGGGTGAAATCTTATAAAACTTTTTCTACTATTAATAGGTCATAAATGTTTTTAAATACTAACTTTATGATGATAATTTACTAATAATTATCATTAATATGATATTATGAAGTGGTGTTTTGTTGTTATTTCATATTATTAATGAATTTGAAAAAATATGTGTAGATGTAAAAAGACATTATCTCTCATCTACAACAAAATTTTGGTATACATACAAGTTTACAACATGTTATTAAAGTCTATAACTTTTTTTAGCATACCAAAGCCTTTGAGCCTTCTAACATGATATTAAAACTATTACATTTTATATGACTTTGAGTCTAATATTGTTAAACATGTGGAGGCATGTGTACAAGATAAAAGCTCTATATCAAGTATGCAACTCCTTGTAATGAAGTTTAAATGAAATAAATGTCATTTTAATTCTTGAACTAATTTTTAAATTAAAATTTTAAACCTTTCAATGGGTGAAAAGTTAGGAGAGAGTGTACTGACAACCATGTTTGTAAGACAAAAACCCGTTGTTATACTTGCCAGGCATGTCCTGCGAATGTCGTTATAATGGGGAAGGTAATCAAGAATGAATCGAGTTTATTACTCAAGAAATCCTATCTAAGGTCGACATGCCTCTCCCTTGAACGAGGCCTGACTTGTGGTGTTTCTTTGGGCTTAGAATCCCTTTATGTCGTTGTGATTAACAATTGAGTTAAATTTCAAAATAGGGCGTCTGAAGAAGAAGAAGCAGGCGTGGTTGTTTGGAGATTTCTCTGTTAGTCATCTAGTTACGCACTATGTTTCTAGTGAACATAACATACTGGTATTAGAGCAGCGTTCCCGGGAACCTGTGGAAGAAACGACGGAAGCACGAAGGGACGTTTCCGATTCAGACCAGTATAGGCGATTCCAGGAGATGAGAAACATGATGGAGCAAATGATTGCAGGGTTTATGCACGAGTTAAGTGTAACAACAACATGAATCCGGGCTCGAGTTCTAAAGACAGGAAAGGAACAATTTGAAGGGTCTGGTACTAGTAGCAGGGTGATCAGGGTAGTGGATCAGGAGGTGGAAAACCAAAGGTAAGGTTGGATTTTCCACGTTAGGGTGGACGCAAGGATCCTATTGAGTGGCTTAACAAAGCAAATCAACTTTTTATGTATCACCGCATAGAGGAGGAGGACAAGGTGTTGATTGCATTGTGGAACTTAGAAGGTGATGCATTAGTATGGTATCACCTGCTTAAAACCGATCTCTTGGGCTCAGCTGGTGGAAGAAATGATGGAATGTTGTGGTGCCAACCAATATTTGGACCGTTTAGGAGACCTAACAAGGATGCAACAAACTGGGAGTGTACATAAATACACAAAAAAAAATCACAAAAACCGAAGGAAAGCAGGCTTGATGGCTTGAATTTTTCCTCAATAATGCAAATTATTTTCGAGTCACTGCTATCATAAAAAGTTTATGTATGAAATATTTTTCTCGGTGAGGTGAGTTTGAGTTCTTCCTGTTTATAATAATTCATAGGGAAAGCGTCAATTCAAAGGAATTTAAGGTCATCTCGCTATGGTGAAATTGAACTCTTAAAAGAGAACCCCCATCCATTGCACAGGAAGAATAATGACACGGAATGCAGGGCTATTAAAGGAGCATAGATATAAAAACAGAAAGCAGGCCTGCTAATACAATATGAAAATAGTTGGTAAAACCTATTAAGACGAGAGCATAGCTGAAGCTAAATAGGATTACAATGGCTTGATGTAATATGTGAGATAACAAACCAAAGTACTCGACCAAACCACAGATGCATCAAACCTAAATGACAAAAGGCCTAAGGAAATTCCAAAAAGTGAAACATAGGACCATTATTCTAGCAATAGTCGCGGTGCCTCTCCAAAAATCTCGGAAATAGACACTTCTCAAGGATGCCACGATACTGTTCCACGGACTGTCACAGTGACCAATAAGACGTTCGTGGAGATCAAAGTAACAATTGTTGACTTCAACAATATGATGCGGGAGGGGTTGGTCCTTGTCCCACATCGGGCAACGACGAGGATAGTCCTGGGCTTATAAGGGCGAGGTCCCCATCCCTGTAAGCCGAGTTCTCGATTTTCAGGAGGGGCCTCGTACCTGTGGGCGGTGCGCTCGCATCAAATGGTATCGGAGCCTCCTCGTCGGCCAGCAATGGTTGGTGCGTAGGGCCAGTGGGTCCTGATATCATCGGTAGGGTTGGTCCCTGCTGCTCAGCGAGGTCGCAGAGTCCCGTTGAGGGGGGTGGTATTGATGCGGGAAGGGTTGGTCCTTGTCCCACATTGGGCAACGACGAGGATAGTCCTGGGCTTATAAGGGCGAGGTCCCCATCCCTGTAAGCCGAGTTCTCGGTTTTCAGAAGGGGCCTCGTACCTGTGGGCGGTGCACTCGCATCAAAATTGATGCAGGAGGGGTTGATCCCTGTCCCACATTGGGCAACGACGAGGATAGTCCTGGGCTTATAAAGGCGAGGTCCCCATCCCTGTAAGCCGAGTTCTCGGTTTTCAAGAGGGGCCTCGTACCTGTGGGCGGTGTGCACGCATCAAGTGGTATCGGAGCCTCCTCGTCGGCCAGCCATGGTTGGTGCATAGGGCCAGTGGGTCCTGATATCATCGGTGGGGTTGGTCCCTACTGCTCAGCGAGGTCGCTGAGTCCTGTTGAGGGGGGTGGTATTGATGCGAGAGGGGTTGATCCCTGTCCCACATTGGGCAACAACGAGGATAGTCCTGGGCTTATAAGGGCGAGGTCCCCATCCCTGTAAGCCGAGTTCTCGGTTTTCAGGAGGGGCCTCGTACCTGTGGGCGGTGCGCTTGCATCAAATGGTATCGGAGCCTCCTCGTCGGCCAGCAATGGTTGGTGCGTAGGGCCAGTGGGTCCTGATATCATCGGTAGGGTTGGTCCCTGCTGCTCAGCGAGGTCGCTGAGTCCCGTTGAGGGGGGTGGTATTGATGCGGGAAGGGTTGGTCCCTGTCCCACATTGGGCAACGACGAGGATAGTCCTGGGCTTATAAGGGCGAGGTCCCCATCCCTGTAAGCCGAGTTCTCAGTTTTCAGGAAGGGCCTCGTACCTGTGGGCGGTGTGCTCGCATCAAATATTGATGCGGGAGGGGTTGATCCCTGTCCCACATTGGGCAACAACGAGGATAGTCCTGGGCTTATAAGGGTGAGGTCCCCATCCCTGTAAGCCGAGTTCTCGGTTTTCAGGAGGGGCCTCGTACTTGTGGGCGGTGCGCACGCATCAAGTGGTATCGGAGCCTCCTCATCGGCCAGCAATGGTTGGTGCGTAGGGCCAGTGGGTCCTGATATCATCGGTAGGGTTGGTCCCTGCTGCTCAGCGAGGTCGCTGAGTCCCATTGAGGGGGGTGGTATTGATGCGGGAGGGGTTGGTCCCTGTCCCACATTGGGCAACGACGAGGATAGTCCTGGGCTTATAAGGGCGAGGTCCCCATCCCTGTAAGCCGAGTTCTCAGTTTTCAGGAGGGGCCTCGTACCTGTGGGCGGTGCGCTCGCATCAGATTGTTGACTTCAACAATCTCTCATCCAAGACTATTAATCAGGGTTGTCACTGCTTTACTGCTACCTAGCCCGTTCACAACAACCTTTTTATCAACAAGCAAACGCACATATGCTTTTGTGGTGATTAGGGAATCCAATAGTATAACATAATTGCAGATATAAGTGTCAAGTGGATAGTGACATTGCTCCAGCACCATCAGGTTTCGGAGAAGAGCTTCCGTTTGGACGTCTATCTTCAGTTCTGGGACTTTCAAGACACATTGCACACACTGGAAGTAACGAGATCGTTTAAGGCATGGTAAGCAAGCTAAGAGCCATGAGAAATCGAAGCACGGGAAGCGCTCCAAACACTCATTCTTTTCGAAATCTATGTCAAGTAAGGATCTCTTACTCCAATCTAGCTCAACTTTTTCGAATTCCACACCTGCCTCGTCAAGCTTGGTGGCCGTGTGTCTTAGATGGTGAATACGTTTATGAGGTTTATGTTTTGTAGGACGGTAACGTGCTCTCTGCAAATCAGTAAAATGTTCTACTTTCTTATCCATGGGTCTGTACCCATCCGAGAAAAAGAACTTACAGGCAAGCTCAAAAAAGGAAGAATCTTCTTCTCCGTCAAAGGCACAATAATAGAATTTCTGGAGGAACTTATATGGAAGCTGATTCTCCAGTAATATCAGGTCCTGCTTTAAGTGGAATTCTAGCCACGGGTAACTTAATATATAATCCAGTTTTTCATATTTTTCACGTTCACTGTTTCTCAAGAAGAGCTCAGTGATAAAGGCAGCATCTAGCACAAACATTTTTACAAATTCTTCATCTTCGAGTTCAAATGATTCTGAATAGCAATAGCGGATTTTTTTTTTGTTTTTTCCAAATGATATTTTCCAAACACTCATCGTTCTTCCCAGTCCGATGACGGAATTCCTCCAAGTACTTCTTTTTGTGTGTTTCAAAGGCCTTCAATTCTTCCAGATCGCGATGAAATGGGCCTATTGAAACAATTTTAGGTGTGTAGGCCTTTTCATTTACCTCGCGAAGTTTCTTGGGAATTCGGTAGATGCAGCACCGAGGCCAGTTTGTAGTTTCCCCGACCACTGGAATGTCAATGATTGACTCCGTGCACTCAACTTCTTTTCCACTGGAAACACCAGCTTCATGGCAGGCGGTCTCTTCCATCCTCCCCTTCCTATTGAGAAGATAAGCAACAACCACTCTTAACATGTTAGAATAGACTCTCTGCAAAGCTTACACTAAAAGATGTTTCTAATAACACAGTTTAAACTAGGTCCACCACTCAGATTCATTATTTTTATTTCAGTAATCTTAAACACAATACTAAGAAGTTATAAAGATAAGAAATAAAAAAAAAATTAGGATAACAAACAGGACAAACATGTGATTTTATTCCTCAGAAAGTTAAGAGAACATAGTATAGCCGTCTAAATAAATTGACTTACGATATCAAAGTAAACTTTGGCAAGTATTAAAAATAAAAACTAGAGCAAAATATGTAGTAAAGGACCTGTAAGTTTTAGTCAAGTAAGTGATTGTATTGCTTGAGATCAACTTCAGAGATCCTCCTTTCTAACACCAACTCTCAAGGTTTCTCTTACTTGGTTTCCCAAATTTGGTATGCTTTTCCTTCCTGTGCACCCCCTAATTATATACAGAAAAGGTCTAATGAAAATAGCAGCATCATGCCTTTATAATGTAAATGGTCCAAACTATCCTTCTACTAACCCTCCAAGGTCTTGCTAATCACAAATAGTCTTCCTTGTAGGCCCATATCCCATTAATGATCTTCATCCTTCTGTTTACACAAAACGTGTTTCACCCTTTTTATTGTCACTGTCAGCTTTCAAAACGAACACATTAGTCAACTTAGTTTTTAATTAATATTCTGAAATATTTACATACAGCATTAATTTATTGCTGCTAGACCCGGCTTTTGACCCTTAAAATTGAGCTGTATCCAGCGCTGGAAAACACCGCTGACTTCGCCGGACCATTCACATTCCTTTCGCTATCCGCAACAACTTTGATTTCCGAAACTATTGTCGAAATCAAAAAACTATCAATCTCATCTTGAACACGAATCATTCTCACGTATAGCCATAAACCCCACTCATGGTTGAACCGTCGCTCTCACCATAAACAGGCCTGTGAACTGCCAAAACTTGAGTGGATAAAGAGATATAATATTAAGAATCACCAACAAAGCTTTTTCTTTCTCGATAGTTACAAAGAGAAGTGGAGAATTTTTATTTAGAGGAGTTATTTGTGACTTATTTAAGTAGTAAGAATTTAACAATGTTTATGAATTTAGGCTCTTCGTTTCACGGTTTGAGATATATAGACGTCGTTCTTTGTTCTGTGTTTTTGAGCTTGCTGTAATTTTTCCTCATCGACTTTCCGCTTGCAAACTTAATGAATAAGAAGTTCAAGCTCCACAAACTCCTTTTGAATGCTTAGTGTATCAGTGGTGGGTGTGTTCAAGTGTTTGAGTTTTCTTGGATCGGACAGGTTCACCGAGACCAGCTTCCGTGGAGTTCTTGCGCTGAAGCTGTGAGTCCGAATCCATTCCAAATCCATCACATGTCTTACCATATTCACATTAAACGGGAGTTACTGAAATCTAGATGTATATATATATCATATTACCAATACATGGGCATATTTTTTATATATAGATATACTGTATTTTCTTATGCACTGATTTTAAGAGAAAAAATAATTATTTTACTATAATAATAAATATGAGGAGGTAAAATTCCATGTTCCAAAAATGAGACCTATTATCCCATAATTAAGTTTGCATGTCAATTGATAGTAAAACATATGTTGAGAATGGTGTAACTAGTATTTATATTACTTAAATCTGATTTAAAATCTCATATTAAAATATGATATTTATTACTTATAACTAAATAATGTTTGAAAAGCATTGCCTCGTAGGATTGAGGGACAATATTAAATATAATATGATACAAGTGCCCTGTTCATTCATTGAAGTTGCAGAAGAAACAAAAGCTTGGTAAGTGATGCCCTTTATTTCAACACCACTTTTCGTGTTTTTCACGCCTTCATTAATGATGACGATGCGGACCAATTTTTTAGGCATTTTCAATTGTTCTGTTCATGAGAATGTAGCACAACCCTTGCGCAACCAATGCTATTGATGAAGGTCGTCCCGACGACTTTTGCTTAGCCAAAATACGTTCCCATTGGGTTTCCATCCTCCGGTACTCCTCTGCTCACCAACTCTGATGTCGTTGTGGAACCACCGGAGAGTCATTAAAAATTCTAACAGGCAATGTCTCCACCATTTTGATCACGGTGGTTGGAGACCGTAGATGATCACATGCCTCAGGTGCATGGTCTCCGCCTCCAACTTTTAGAGTCAGTTTTCAGTGATTGTATGGGAAAGCGCAAAGACACAATTTCAAACGTAGGACCGTTCATAGTCCTTCTAGAGAAAGGTAAAATGTGAAACGAAGACGTCTTTTCGGGTGTGCGACAGCTCTTGGTTACATAATGTCATTACCTTTAGCTGGCTCGTGTCTCGTTCAACCACCTTACTGTCACAGAGTTAGACAATTCTGGGGTTCCGTTTTGGAAGAAAATGGTTGAGTACTCGGCAAGCAAATTGCTCTAAAAGTTCTTTCTTGGTTTGTGTGCCACTTCAAGATTTTTCTAGGGTGTTATCACAATCTAAGAAACTAGGAGTGTGGGAAATTTCTCTCTATTGATATTGTGATTATTTACAACGTACAGTAAGAGGAGGTCTTTATATAGACTTGTGACAATAACCTATATGGAAAAACTAATAATGAAAAATACATACAATATTTTACATTAATTGTAATATACATAATTAAGCATTGCATTCTATCACGTGATATTCTGAATCATTCCATAACACTCGCCTTCAAGCTGGAGATCATTCAATACAACTAGATTCACACTTGCATCCCCTTTCTAATTTATGTGATTTAGTAGAAATCCATTCAATTTGTAGCAATCTTTTCATTTGTGCCTATAAATCTTGCAATGATTATACTATCAACCCTTTATCTTGAAGCAAATTTCCCTTGAATGCCTCTTTTTTTTTTTTTACAAAAATCACATCTTTCAATTTTTTTATCCATTTTTAGATGACATGTGCAAGCAATTGATAACTCTATGTTATATAAGATTGTTGTGATTAGTTTAGGCTTAATATAATATAGTATTTATTAAATTATATTTGTATTTGTTTATAATCATGCATATTTTGTTGGTTTATGCAGCAAACCCAAGATAGCAAAAAAACAAGATAAATGGAGCAAAACATTGAAAGAAAAGTAAGAAAAAAGCAAAAGGTACGAGTGGGAAACTCAAGTGTGGAAAAGAGAAAGAAAAGTTATTTTCGAGCAAGAATGTGAGCTAAAAGGAGGAGAAAAGGGGGCCTTTCAAAAGAAAAGGGAGAATGTGTGGGAATTTTGTGCAGTCGGGTCAAGAGAAAGAGAGGGCATCAATTGTCAACCGGCTGGAACGTAAACGGTGGAGAACTCGCCGGAAGCTTGACCGCGTGTGACAATGCGGGTCTCGGAAGATGGCCGATAGTCGTGTGACAGCCAATCGTCGCATTCTTTTCCGGCAACGAATCCAACTTGTTTGCGTTTTCGGCCATGTTTTGGGTGTTCTCCGGCGAGGAGGGAGCAGACTGCCATCCTAGTGTGATTTCCAGCAGTTCTACGCATGCGATTCGCCGGTGGTTTCCGGTAAACGACGGAGAATGCCATCTAGGCTTGATTCAAAATCGCTTCGATTTGCCACCTCAATCCTCTCCTACTAATGATATTCAATTATAATGCTCAAATGTCTCTTCCAGAAAATTATGTGACTTGAATCTAATAAAAGATGATGGGATTATTCCATCTTAAAGCAAATGCTTTTTTTTTTTTCCAATGTTTTGCTTCATTTCTCTTATTTTTCTACTATATTGAGTTTGCTATAAACCAACAAAATATGCATAATTATAAATAAATATAAATTTAATTTAATAAATATTATAATATATAAAGTTTAAACTAATCAAAATAGAGTTATCATCGACCTTATTGGAGAAAGGAGGCTATTGCTGGCTCCCGATTTGTGCCTGTGGTGGCACATATAGTGTTTTGATAGAGCTGATTGAGGTACTTTGTTGCGCCATAGTGGAAACAAAAAATCTATTTTACAAGAACAAAACAAATGTGGTTATCTATACCTGTTATGCTTACAAGCTATTTTGATATTTGATGCAGCCATAACCAAGCACCCGGCCGAGAAGATGTCACTGAGGTGAAGGCAAGAAGAGGAGGCCAAACCAAAAAGAGAGTTTTCTATCTGTATATTGCTTTGTGTAGTACAAACCTTACTCACCTGTGTATATGCATGTAAAAGGAAAGACCAAAAAGCCAATAATAAATACGTAACTGACAACGAATAAATACTTCCCCTCCAATCCTTCGCCTTATTTTGTTGTGTCCTTTTACTTCGGCTTAGGAAAAAAGAGAGAAAGAAGCAAGAGCTTGCAAAGACGTGAGCAAAATGCTCTGGGGACCCGTCTGAATCAGCGACTAAGCAGAAAGGCCTTCAATAATTCACGTACAGATGTTGGCTCCTAATTGTTACCACGAAAGTCGATGTCTCTCTTCATTTTTTCTTTTTTCGCTTTTGCGTTGGAGTGGATGGCAACAATAATCATCCAGTAGTGCATGTTACTATCAAATGGTTCAGATCAACTCACCAAAGAAGCACTGCATTTGCTGACCCATATGACGAAGTCCCGCAGCAACTTTCCTTCGCTTTTCAGAGGAACAATACGAGCAATGAAAAATCAACAGAAGGCTGTTTTGGCTTCTCAAAAGTCATACAAAATTATTTCTGAAAATGTTATCAGTACACATATGACGTAAAATTACAGAGGATAAAACCTTCTCCATAGCAAACGGTGATACAAAGTTTACATGCTGAAAGCATAGACTCTATGTAGATGCTGGAAACAGTGAAAGAAAGCAGTGGAAGCTAGTAGGAGGGACAGGACATGACAAACTAAAGAAAACAACGAGTTCGGCTGCTATTACTAACAACTGAAAGCAGAGCGAACTTTAAGTAGTACCAGAGCGAGAGAAGCTGGAAGGCATTCTTACGAAATGCCTGAGGAAAATATTCCAAAAAGTTAAAAGCAGGAATATAATTCCCACAACGGTTGCAGTGCCTCTCCAAATATCCCGAAAGTATACTGATGTCAGGGTTGCCATATTTCGGTTCCATAAGTTATCATAGTGCTCATTTAGCTTCTCACTGAGATCCCAGTAACAAGAGCTATCTGCAACAATTTGATGGCCGAGTCTATTTACAAGTCTCGCCACTGCCTGATGGCTACCCAGCTTATTAACAATAACCTTTTTCTCAACCAGAAGATCCACATCATTTTCAGTGTTGATAAGACAATCCAACAGCAGAATGTAGTTGCAAACGTAAGCCTTCTTTGGATAATGACACTGCTCTAAGGCCATGATGTTTCTGAAAACACATTCAGTTTCGTGCCCTATTTCGAAGGCAGGCAGTTTCAGGAAAGTTTGCATGCTCTTCAAGCAGGTTAAGGATTTTAAGCATGGTAAACAATTCAACAGCCATGAGCAATTCAGGTATGGACAGAGCTCCAAGTACTTACCCTTCTGGAATTGCAGTTTCAGTAAGGGTTCATTTTCCAATACATCGAATTTCACTCCAGCCTCATCAAGCTTTGTGGCGCTATATAGAGGATCAACCCTTTTTTCACTTTTTTTAGGTTTTGGACAGAAAAAGTACCTCACCAAATCTGTGAAATGTTTTACTTTCTCGTTGATGACGGCCTCTCGCTGCTGATCATAACCAGAAAAGTACTGTTGGGAAAGCTTCAGAAAGCTTGGACAATCCTCTGTGTCTACCTCGATTCTGTGACGATTGCAACTCGAACAGCCATCTGAGTGCAACTTATATAAATCCTCAAGAACAAAAAAGGGAAGCTGATTCTCGAGTAGAAGCAAGTCATGTTGTATCCCCGTTCTCAGCCATGGATTGCTCAATATATAGTCGCTTGCTAGTAATTTCCCATTTTCATAAGTCCTCAAGAAGAGCTCAATTATAAAAATGCCGTCCAATAGAATCATTGCTACGAAATTGTTACTGCTGAGTTTAGAAGCTTCCGCATAACAATGGCGAATTTTTACTTCATTCAGTCTAATGATGTCCACCAGATCACTCTGCCTAATCCCAGTCCGACAACAGAACTCCCTCAGATATCTCACTTTCTGCATTTCCATGTCACTCAACTCTTTGCTGCCGTGATGAAAAGGGCCTATTGAGATTAACTTTGGAGTATAGGCTTCTTTGTTTACCTTTCGAAGTTTCTTTGGAACCCGGTAGATGCAACACTCGGGCCAGTTGGGAGGCTCTAGAACGAAAGGAATATCAATGATCGAGTCTTTGCACTTAACTTGCTTTTCCAGAACACCATTTGCAGCAGTGCCGGCCATCTACTTTCCCCGACAAGTCCCTTTTCCTAGACAGACGATCAAGTAATTAGCAGTTGAGAAATTTGATCGGCTGTTAGAGAAGCACACCATTAGGTTTGGGGATCAAGGAAAAAATTACATAAAAAGAAGAACCAAAAAACAAAGGGTAACACCATCAGCAAGGTCCCCAGAAGAAAAGTACAGAAACCGGCAAAAGCTAAAAGACAGCGGACTGCCCAACGCACTGAACAAAACGAAATGCCCCAGAAGCCCCTCAGTGCAGTGTTATTGAGAGGGGGAGGGCGGAAGAACAGAAAGAACAAAAACAAAGCCAGATAAATTGTGTAGTCAGTCTTCAAATCTTCAATTAAAGGTCATTCTTTTCAGTTTTATTCGGATATGAGGAAAAAATACATTTCCAACAAGAAGCAGCGTAATATATGATTTCAACCTTATTTTCCTGCAGATTCCATACCAGCTATTTCTTAAATTCTTCCCCACTTCCGTTGTATCAATCGACTGACCTCGATTACTAAAATAACTTCTAATGAATCAAGCAACTCATGGACATAAGAAAGTTGAAATGAGAGAGTAAAGAACCTGCAGATATTGCTCGAGGGAAGGTCTTGGTCTCTCTCTCTCTCTCTCTCTCTCTCTCTCTCTCTCTCACTCTCTCACTCTCTCACTCTCTTTCACGCTTTCTCAAAAGTAAAGAGGGCCACCTTGAATATCCCTTCTAATGAGCATTATTGAACACTCCAGTTCCGCTTAAACTGACGAAAGGCGAACGCTCTTTCCAATTTTTTGAAAAGAATGCGGAAATAATTAACAAGATAAGATCGCACTTTAAGGCACCAAAAGCAGCATTCTCTGTTCTGTGCAAACAGAATGCTTAAACTTTTTTGGATCTTCAATCAGAACAGAACATTTTTGTTCTATTAGCTTTTCAGGTCTTTAATAATTCACCACAAAGTTCTTAAAATTAACTCTCATGATTACATAACAAGTAACACCTAGTTAGATAGGCGCCCCCTCCGATTTTCACTTTTTCAACCTAAATCGGTGTAAGTATCACCTACTTCTCTCCCACCTCTTTAAAGTTCAAATCAAGTGCCTCTGTTCAGACCCATTCACGTGTAAATCTCACCGGTTACTGGCTGTCGAGCATCAATCAGGACTGCCCTGCAGGAAAATAAATGAAACCGTGCCGCCGGTTTAGTCAGCAAGCTTCTCTGGCCTCTGCTTTAGGTTTTCCCCACAGCTGCTTTTCATTTCAGAAGAGTTCCGCCGGTTGTTATTATCTTCGGTAGCTCTAACCCGCACCGAAAAAGCTCATTCCATTTGTTGATTGAACGATGAAGTAACCTGGAGGTAAGAAGCAGGACATCTCGTCGTGTTTCTGCAAAGCCAAAAAGCAGGAAAAATTCGGTACGTCCCCTTTGCTTGAAGGGCCAAAAAAGATAGGGGACTGCATATGACAAAACCTATGAGGACACATCAGTGAGATAAAGGTGAATCCACTGTCGGATTACGCTGTGAAATAAAAGGACACCCACTACCCAAAAGTTCAGTCCTCTACACTAAAACCAGTCAGTAAATCAAACTGAATTATTTCATGCACAGCGATCCCTGTTGTTTGGAGTCCACAAAACCACAATAATTGTCTTCGTACATTTATGAAGACCATCGGAAAACCATGTTATGGGACTCGTATCTGGATCACACAAAGAATTTCACTTGACATAACTACGTCTCCTTTTCTTTGAAAGTATATCTTCCAATCAACTGCCACCTAATTTTCTTGACCAGTCTGGAGGTAGCTGTATGATTCTAAATGTTCATTAAATCTTTTGTAATTTGAATTCGCAATATTGATGATGTTTTTATCATTTAAAATTAGGTTACAACCTAAACTGTTTCTTATGTTAATTTCTTACTAATTCTACATCATATCCGTAATCAATTGATTTCACTTTATTCATGACAGTAACATATTTTAGATTCAAATTGCATCTAAGCTAATTTTCTTGTTGATGCATTTGCATTTAACTCAATTCTTTTTCCCACCCACCGTTTGCTTTCATCTTATTGGCTTATTTAACCAAGAAACTATTGACTGATATGAAGAATTACGTCCTGAATGACGTTTCCGTGCTGACCTCGGTACAAACATCATCCATGGTTGGCAGACTTGACTGAGAAAGGTGAAGACTTCGCTAGCTGGCATCCGTAATAATTGTTGTCAATATCTAACGTAGTACTGGGCATTATTTAATTTCCTCGTGGGTTAAAAAATTGGATGGTTGAGAGAGAAAAAAAAATCTGCCAAAATCATTAAACGCTGGCTGAGAAACTGGTTGCTAGCTAATGCCATTGGGCGGCCAAACCTAGCTCTGTTTCTTACCCTGACAACCTTCATTGCAGCCATGGATGAACGTGGAAAAGATGTTCCTAGGAAGATCCAAAAGTTATTGCATGGCTAGCAAGTTTAGGGTCGTACATGAAAAGGTTAAAGCAAAATAAAGCGAAGTAGTATTTTTGACATGAGCCATATAAAACCTTAGAACAAAGTTGGCAACAACCCCTCTGGTATTTATCTATGAGAAGATAGAGGAATTTCTTAGACTGTAAATGTTGCAGATTCATAAGAACTAAAGGTCGATTTTCGTCACCTCAGAATATTACCTGCCTCCCACCCATCGTCCAAAGCATTTCATTCCTGTATGCATATCTGACGTAATGCGAACAGGAAGACAACAATTTTCAAGAGGTGAGATTGTTAAAGGTTTTAATCTTACACCAACACGAAGTGCACATAACATTATAGATAATCCTAAATACACAATTATACTCAAATGTTCGATCTCTATAGCTGCCACGTAAAAGGACCAAATGCATCAGATATCACTTTTTTGTTCCAACCTTATAATTGACAGCTTTTGTTATTATAACATTTAAAACCATTGATTTTTACGAGATAGCACAAGATAGGAACAATGTTACGTTTAGTCTCAATCCGAAGTACGTTTTCAGATTCAATTTTTTATTCGTTGTCTTGTTTATAGACCCCGTGACTTGCCAGAAGTTGGCACATATCCCGGGAAGGCTGCAAGCAAGTTCTACTTTTGCCCAGATGAGTGCAGAAGAAAGAAGACGCCAAGAAATTAGGACAAAGCTTCGAGGAACTGGCCACCCTTCAGCCAGGCACAGGCCTTCAATAACTGAGGTGCAGGTGTCCGCTCTTAATTGTTAGAATAAAAGTTGCTCCTCTTTTTTGCAGTAGAGTCGATGCAGCCATCGTTATCAATCCGCCCCATAGCATCCGATGTTTGTGACAAGAAGTAAAAAGCAAGAAGTAAAAAAGACAGAAAATTAGGGGGAAAAAAGTTTGTATTTTTGTACTTAAACCTACAAATAATAGGCTTATTTATAATATAATGATTATACACTTACAAAATATTTTTATAAACTAGTTTTCTCAAACTACAAGGACCTATGCATATATGGAAACAATATAATAAAAATAAGAGAAATGTTAAGAGTTTTATATTAAAAAATAAAATCTTTAAAGTAAAACTTACGTTAACAGAAAAGAACTCTAACCTAAAGTTTAAGTTGAGCTTTTGAGCCTTCTAAGTGAACCAAGAACTGTTTTAGCAAAATTATTTCTAAAACACGCAATTAGCATATATAGTAAACGCGATACAGGCTTTAACTGCTTAGAATACGGACACTCTAAAGATGTTGGAACAACGCCTGAACCTTCGAGAACGAAAGATAGCAGTGGAAACTATTACAAGCTAAATAAAAGAAAGAGTTCGGATGCAACTCCTAACACCTGAATACCATTACAAGCTAAAGGAAAGGAAGGGTTCGGATGCACCTCTTAACAAACGAAAGCAAGCGTTCTTCAATTAGCACCAGAGCGAGAGAAGGACGCAGGCAGTCTCACGAAATGCTTGAGAAATGTGTTCCAGAAAGTAAGAAACAGGAATATAATTCCCGCAACAGTTGCAGTGCCTCTCCAAACATCGCGGAAATATACTGCCGTCAGGGTTCCCATAATTTTGTTCCAGAAATTATTGTAGTGCGCATCAAGGCTTTTATTGAGGTCAGAGTAACAGGAGTTAACTACAACAATTTGATGGCCGAGTTCATTAACCAGTTTCGCCGCTGCCTTGTGGCTGCCGAGCTTGGTGACAATAACCTTTTCCTCGACCAGAAGATCCACATCTTTTTCAGTGTTGATAAGCGAGTCCAATAGCAGAATGTAATTGCAGATGTAAGCCTCCGTCGGATAATGACACTGCTCTAAGGCCATGAGATTTCTGAAAACACATTCAGTTTCGTGCTTTACTTCAAAGCAAGGGATCTCCAAGAAAGGTTGCATGTGGTTCAAACAGGGTAAGGATCTTAGGCACGGCAAGCAATTCAAAAGCCATGAACTATTCAGGCACGGAAAGGACTCCAAGACCTCACGCTTCTTGAATTCTACTCTCAGCAAGCGTCCTTCTTTAGGTTTTCTGAATTTCACTCCTGCCTCATCAAGCTTGGTGGCACTATATACATGATCAATACAGTCGTTTACTTTACGTGCTGAATCTGGCGGGCAGAGAAAGTATCTCAGCAAATCCGTGAAATGTTTCACTTTATCGGCGTAGGTCGCTCCTGTGAAATGTCTCTCTTTCTTCTCGGGGTCGCTTGCTTGCTGCTGATCATAATCAGAAAAGTAATGTCGGGAAAGCTCCAAAAACCTTGTTTCTCTGTGACGAATGCAACTGGAACTGCCATCTGAGAGCAACTTATATAAATCTTCAAGAACAAAAAAGGGAAGCTGATTCTCGAGTAGAAGCAGATCATGCTGTATACCTTTCTTCAGCCATGGATTGCTTAATATATAGTCGCTTTCCCATTCTTTCCCATTTTCATTTTTTTCAGTTCTCAAGAAGAGCTCAATTATAAAGATGCCATCCAGTAAAACCATCTCTACAAATTCCTTACTCGTGAGATTGGAAGCTTCCGCATAACAGTGGCGAATTTTTACTTCATTCTGTTCGATGATGCCTACCAAATCGCTCGGCTTCTTCCCGGTCCAGTGACAGCAGTCCATCAGATATCTCACTTTCTGCGTCTCCATGTTCGTCAACCCTTCGCTGCTGCCATGATGAAGAGGGCCTATTGAGATTAACTGTGGAGTATACGCTTCGTCGTTTACCTGGCGAAGTTTCTTTGGAACCCTGTAGATGCAGCGCTCGGGCCAGATGGGAGGCTCTAGGACTAACGAGACATCGATGGTCCAATCTCCTTGCTTTTCCGAAACACCATTTGCAGCGTTGCTGGCCATCTTTTACCCCCGTCAAGTTCCTACTCCTAGACAGACAATCAACCATTTAGCAAGTTGAGAAATTTGATCCATTGTTAGAGGAGCACATCATTAGATTTGAGGATCAACGAAAAAAATGACATAAAAAGAAGAACCAAAAAACGAAGGGAAGGTCATCAGCAAGGCCGAAGAAAGTACAGATACCGGCAAGGGCTAAACACTGCTGACAGAAAAACGAACTGAACAAAACGCAACAGAACGACTGGAAAGCAAGCCGCGCAGATAAAAGAGATGAAATACAACCAAATTATCTACTTGGGAGCATGCCATCAGAAATTCCCCTGGTGCTAGCGGCACCGTGTTATAGAAATCGAAAATAAAAATAAAAGTAAAAGACCATATAAAATTTGCCTTATTAGCCTTTTCCTGCTGAATTAGAAATGTTTTCCAACAAGTAGCGACCGCAATATATGATTTAATTCCCTAGTTGGGGGAAGATATCGAACTGGCTATGGGATAAGCTCTTCTCCACTTCCTTTGTATCAGTGAACTAAACTCCATTACAAAAGAACTTTTAACGAATTAGGCTACATGATGAAGGACATACAAAAACGAAACCAGAGAATGAAGAACCTGCCTATGTTGCTGGCAAGAAACGGTCTTGTGTGATTGGGACCACAACACTTTCTGCTTTTAAATGGGAATATAAATGTTAGGATATCACCTATTTGTACCTTTTGCAACATTTAAGCTTTAATTGTCCTCTCTACTATTTCTTATGTCATAATCAATATTTTTTAATTTATGGGAATATATCTTATAATCTATCTAATATATGCTTTCGTGAAAGTACTTGAGAATTTTTTTAACTTTAGATAATTATCATATTTATCTCTCAGATAAAATTCTATTTTTTTCTCAGAATTTTGAGAAAAAGAATTATACCAAATAATCTCCTGCTGTATGACCATTAAAAGATATCTTGCTCTCTTCAACATTAAAATGACAAGTTTAGAGATGTAGATTATTAATATAAATTATGTGGCCACTAAAAGATCGGAACCAGAATCTTGGCTTTGAATGCCGACTCTCGGGATGTCTTTGGCTTAGTTTCTCAATTGTAGCGCGTCCTTCCTCCCTTGCACCCACACAAACACACATAAAATGGCTGCAAAAATTGCAAAATCATGCTTCTGCGAGACGAATGGCTTAGAACGATCCCTCCACTAACAGTTAGAACTCATTACTAATAGTGAAAAATCTTTCTTGCTAACACAAGATCCTGCTTTAGGTCTTGAGTCAAATCAAGTGCCTCTGTTCAGAACCATTCACGTGTAAATCTCATCGGTTCCTGGCTGTCGAGCATCAGTCGGGACTGCACTGCAGGAAAATAAATGAAACCGTGCCGCCAGTTAAGTCAGCAAGCTCCTCTGGCCCCTGCTGTGGGTTTCACCACAGCAGCTTTTCTGAAATGAAAAGCTGCTTTTCATTGCAGAAAAGCTCATTCCATTGGTTGATTGAACGATGAAGTAACCTGGAGGTAAGAAGTAGGACATGCCGTCGTGCTTCTGCAAAGCCAAAAAGCGGGAAAAATTCGGTACGTCCCCTTTGCTTGAAGGGCCGAAAAGACGGTGGACTGCATGACAACACTATGAGGGCACATCAGGTGAGATAAAAGTAAATCCACTGTCGGATTTTGTTGGGAAATAAAGAGACACCCAGTAACCAAAAGTTCAGTCCTCTACAGAAAAACTAGTCAGTTCAATCAAACTGACTTATTTCATGCGTAGTGACCCCTGTTGTTTAGAGTCACAAGCCACAATAAGTGTCTTCGTACATTTATGAAGACTATCGGAAGACATGTTAACGGGACTCGTGCCTGGTTCGCACAAAGAATTTCACTTGATATAACTACGTTTTCTTTTCTTTGAAAATATATCCGCCAGTCAACTGCCACCTAATTTTCTTGGTCAGTCCGGTGGTAGTTGAATGATTCTAAATGTTTATTAATTCTTTTGTAATCTGAATTTGTAATATTGATGATATTTTTATCATTTAAAATTAGATTACAACCTAAACTTTTTTTGTGTTGATTTCTTACTAACTCTACATCATATTTGATATCAACTGATTTCACTTTATTCATGAGATTAACATGTCTTAGATTCAAATTTGCAAAATCAAGGGTTTGGTGATTGTCTTATTCTCAAATGCATCTAAGTTAATTTTATCGGGGGAATCCCTCTAGTTTAGTGGTAAGGTAGGCCCTTACTTACAAGTCTAACAAGTTAGGGGTGATACCACTCTTTCTTGGGTGCATGAATTACCAAAAAAAAACAAAGAAAGTTAAAAAAAAAATTTGAGATAATTTTCTTGTTGATGCATTTGCACTCAACTTAATTTTTTTTTCCCGAGTACCATTTACTTTCGTCTGATGGGCTTATTTCTGACCAAGAAATTATTGACTGATATGAAAATTACGTCCGGAATGACTTCGCTAGCTGGCATCCGTTATAATTGTTGTCAGTATCTACGTCGCACTGGGCATTATTTAATTTCCTCGTTGGTTAAAAAATTGGATGGTTGAGGAATTGGTTGCCAGCTGGAGGCAGCGCATGTTAATGCCATTGGGTGGTCAAACCTAACCCTATTTCTCACTCTGACAAGCTTCATTTCAGCTGTGGGTTCCGGGGATAACGAAGCTTGCATTCACGTGTTACTATAGCTTTTCTTCGTCCTCGTACGAGGGTAGTTAAGGTCTTGGGTGCGGATGAACGTGGAAAAGAACTTCACAGGAAGATCTAACCAAAGTTTATCGCATGGCTAGCAACTCTAGGCTCGTACATGAAAAGGTTAAAGCAAAATAAAGCGAAGTACGGGGCAACAATGGATAAACATCAAGACACAGTTTCAGGAGAAGCGAAGGAGGTGTGAGCCATGGAAAACCTTGGAACAAAGTTGACAACAACGCTTCTTAGACTGTAGATGTTGCAGATTCATAGGAAAAAAGGTCGATTTTCGTCGCCTCAGAATATTACCTGCCTCCCACCCATCGTCCCAAGCATTTCCAGACGGTGGATCCCTGTGTGCACATCTTACGTAATGCGAGCGGGAAGACGACAATTTACAAGAGATGAGATTGTTGAAGGTATTAATCTTACACCAATACGAAGTGCACATAACATTATAGATATTTATGCTCCAAGTACCTTCGTGCATTTGATGAACGAGGTACTTCGCCCATTTCTTAGTAAATTTGTTATGATTTATTTTGATAATATCTTTATTTATAGTAAATGTAAGGAAGATTAATTAAATTATTTGCAGCAGGTATTTAATATATTGAGGAGGGAAAAACTTTATGCCAAGTTACATAAGTATGAATTATTTTTCTCTAGTGTTGTATTCCTTGGATATGAAGTTTCCAAAGATGATACTATGATTAATTAGTCCAAGGTTGAGGCAATTAAATTTTGGCTCCAACCTAGTTCCATTATTGAAATAAAGAGTTTTCATGGCTTGGCTTTATTCAATCATCGATTTTTCTCCAACTTCAGTACCATTATGGCTCTCATTATTGAATGTATGAAGAAAAATGTTTTTGAATGAAGTAAGGTAGCATATGAAACTTTAAGGGTGATTACGTAATAATTGTGTAAAGCTTTAGTTCTTGCATTACCAAACTTTGATAAGATCTTTAAAGTGGAATATGATGTTAGTGGCATTGGCATAGGTGTTGTCTTGGTTCAAGCCAAGAGGCTTTTAACTTATTTTAGTGAGAAGCTTAATGAATGCAAGAGGAGCTACTCCACTTATGATAAGGAGTTTTATGCAATCGTTAGGGCTTTAGATCATTGGATTCATTACTTAAGACCTAGGATGTTTGTTTTGCACTCAGATCATCAAGCTTTGAAGTTCTTGAATGGCTAGCATAAATTCAACTCAAGGCATGCAAAATGGGTAGAATTTCTTCAACCTTTTTCATTTGTTTCATGTTATAAACAAGGTGTAACTAATGTTGTTGTGGATGCATCATCTAGAAAGTACTTCATGCTTGTTACTCTAGATGCTAGAGTACTTGATTTTCAACTTATAAAGTAACACTATCTTAAGGATGTGGACATGTCCTTGCTAATGTCAGAATGTGCAAAAGGTACCAATAAAGATTATGTGGTTCAGCAACATAAGTTGTACAGTGGCTTCCTTCAGTAAATGTATATTGTGATTTTAGTCAATCTCATTTATAAAACATGAGTCATCTATTTTTTGAATGTGCATGGACAAGGAAGATTTGGAAAAGTATTCTCGCTCAGAATAGAATCCGACATGACATTGGATGATGGAATGAAGAGCCACAATGGATGATCAAAGTAGTTAAAGGAAAAGATTTAGCTGCTAAACTCTTTAAGCTATCTCTCTTAGCTTGCATTTATTGTATATGGGTTGAACGAAACAGAAGACGTTTTCATGGAAAAGCAATTGATATCCCTATTCTCTTAACCAAAGTAAAAAAAGTATTACATGGGAGAGCTTCTTTATTTAGAATATAAAATCCTTCCAAGAAAATGTTGTTTTGAGTGAAATTTGGAGACTTCCAACTTCTATCTTTTCATAGATATGGTAACTTTTGTAATACTGAGATATGCCCCTATGTATATGTATTTTAAAATTTATTAATACAATTTACCTTTCCACCAAAAAAAAAAAAAAATTATGTGGTTCATGAGGGCTTTCTCTTCAAGGGGAACCAATTATGTATTCTAAAGGGTTCCTTTAGAGAATTACTTGTAAGGGAGACACGTGGTAGAGGACTAGCTCGTCATTTTGGAATTCACAAGACCATGGAGATCCTAAAGGAGCACTTCTATAGGCTAAAGATACTAGGATATGTTCAAGCTATCATTTCCAAATGTGGTACATGTTAGAGGACAAATAGTCATATCAAGCTAGGGCCTTACATCCCTTTGCTAGTGCCAAACCAACCTTAAGAAGATTTAAGCATGGATTTCATTGTGGCGTCTCAATAGCTCAACGAGAAAAGGACTCCATCATGGTGGTAGTAGATTAATTTTCTAAAATGACACACTTCACCCCATGCTATAAGATTGATGATGCCTCTAATGTTGTTGATTTGTTCTTCAAAGAGATTGTGAGATTGCATAGAATTTCGAGGACTATTGTATATGATCAAGATACCAAGTTTTTGAGTCACTTTTGGAGAACTCTATGAGAAAAACTTGGCACCAAGCTCTTATTGAGTACTTCCCATCATCCCCAATTTGGTGGGCAGATTGAGGTGATTAATCACACATTGGGAACTCTCTTGCACACCATGATAAACCGAAATTTGAAGGATTGAGATATAAAACTTGTCTACACTAAATTTGTATACGATCGAGCTCCAAGTTTTACAACTAAGCATTCTCCATTTGAAATAGTTTATAGCATCAATCCAATTACTTCTATTGAGCTAATCTCTATGCCTCTTGATATCCATGTTAGCTCGCAGGTCAAGGTTCGGTTTCCCTCTTCCTTTCCGTGTGCATAAGTTATCCCAAAAAAAAAAAAGGCTAGAAAAAAAAGTCTAAGTTAATTTTCTTGTTGATGCATTTGCATTCAACTCAATTTTTTCTTCCCAACTACCAAGAAATTAGTGACTGATATGAAGAATTACGTCCTGAATGACGTTTCCGTGCTGACCTCGCTCCAAACATCATGCATGCCAAAGGCCGATGGTTGGCAGACTTGCCTGAGAAAGCTGGCAGCTGTTAATTGTTCTCAATATCTACGTCACACCGGACGTTTTAATTTCCTCTTGGATTAAAAAATTGGATGGTTGAGGGAGAAAAAAATCTGCCAAAATCATTGAATGCTGGTTGAGGAATTGGTTGCCAGCTGGAGGCATCGCACGTTAATGCCATTGGGCGGCCAAACCTAAGTCTGTTTCTTTCTCTGACAAGCTTTATTGCAGCTGTGGGTTTCGGGGAAAACGAATCTTGTTTTCACTTGTGCCTGTAGCTTTTATTCGTCTTCGTATCGGTGTAGTTAAGGTTTTGGGTGCGGATGAATGTGGAAAAGAAGTTCCCAGGAAGATCAAAAGTTATTGCATGGCTAGCAAGTTTAGGCTCGTGCATGAAAAGGTTAAAGCAAAATAAAGCGAAGTACAGAGCAACAATGGATAAACATCAAGACTAAGAGTTTCAGGAGAAGCAAAGGAGGTGTGAGCCATAGAAAACCTTGGAACAAAATTGACAGCAACGCTTCTGGTATTTATTTATCAGAAGATAGAGGAATTTCTTAGACCTAAATGTTGAAGATTCATAAGAAATAAAGGTCGATTTTCGTCACCTCAGAATGTTACCTGCCTCCCACTAATCGTCTCAAGCTTTTCCAGATGATGGGTTCCCGTACGCATATCTTACGTAATGCGAACAGGAAGACAACAATTTACAAGAGATGACATTGTTGAAGGTTTAAATCTTTATACCAAAAGGAAGGCACATAACATTATAGATAATATGCCAAATACACAATTTTACTCAAATGTTCGACCTCTATAGGTGCCATGTAAAAGGATCAAATGCATCACATGCCACTTTTCTGTTCCAACCCTATAATTGATAGCTTTTATTATTGTAACATTTAAACCACTGATTTTTACGAGATAACACAAGACGTGAACAATGTATCGGAAGCACGTTTTCAGATTTAATTTTTTATTCGTTGTTTTGTTTATAGACCTAGTGACTTCCAAGAAGTTGGCACGTGCCCCGGGAAGGGTAAAAGCAAGTTCTACTTTTACGCAGGCAAGGGCAGGAGAAAGAAGACGCCAGGAAGTAAGGACAAAGCTTCGAGGAATTTAGCCACCCTTCAGCCAGGCAAGCCTTCAATAATTCAGGTACAGGTGTCCACTCTTAATTGTTACAATAAAAGTTGCTCCTCTTTTTAGCGGTAGGAGGCGATGCAGCCATCGTTATCAATCCGCAACATAGCATCCAATGTTTGTGACAAGTAAAAAAGACAGAAAATTAGGGGGAAAAAAGTTTGTATTTTTGTACCTAAACCTACAAATAATAGGCTTATTTATAATATAATGTCTATACACTTACAAAATATTTTTATAAATTAATTTTCTCAAACTACAAGGACCTATGCATATATGGAAACAATCATAAAAGAGAGAGAATATAATAAAAATAAGGAAAATGTTAAAAGTTTTATATTAAAAAATAAAATCTTTAAGGTAAAATTTACATAAACAGAAAAAAATTTTAAGTTAAAGTTTAGGTTAAGCTTTTAAGCCTTCTAGGTGAACCAAGAACTGTTTTAACAAAATTATTTCTAAAACACACCATTAGCACATATATGACGTGAAATTACAGAGATAAAACCTTCTTATTAGTAAACGCCATACGGACTTTAACTGCTTAGAATACAGACAACCTAAAAATGCAGGAACAACGCCTGAACCTTCGAAAAAGAAAGATAGCAGTGGAAACTATTACAAGCTAAAGAAAAAGGAAGAGTTCGAATGCAACTCTTAACACCTGAAAACCATTACAAGATAAAGGAAGGGAAGGGTTCGGATGCACCTCTTAACAAATGAACGCAAGGGTTCTTCAAGAGCGAGAGAAGGACGCAGGCATTCTCACGAAATGCCTGAGGAAAATGTTCCAGAAAGTAAGAAACAGGAACATAATTCCCGCAACAGTTGCAGTGCCTCTCCAAATATCGCGGAAATATACTGCCGTCAGGGTTCCCATAATTTTATTCCAAAAATTATTGTAGTGCGCATCAAGGCTTTTATTGAGGTCAGAGTAACAGGAGTTAACTACAACAATTTGATGGCCGAGTCCATTAACCAGTTTCGCCGCTGCCTTGTGGCTGCCGAGCTTGTTGACAATAACCTTTTCCTCAACCAGAAGATCCACATCTTTTTCAGTGTTGATAAGCGAGTCCAATAGCAGAATGTAATTGCAGATGTAAGCCTCCGTCGGATAATGACACTGCTCTAAGGCCATGAGATTTCTGAAAACACATTCAGTTTCGTGCTTTACTTCAAAGCGAGGGAGCTCCAAGAAAGGTTGCATGTGCTTCAAACAGGGCAAGGATTTTAGGCACGGCAAGCAATTCAAAAGCCATGAACTATTCAGGCACGGAAAGAACTCCAAAAGCTTACGCTTCTGGAATTCTACTTTCAGCAAGTGTCCTTTTTCAGGTTTTCTGAATTTCACTCCTGCCTCATCAAGCTTGGTGGCACTATATACATGATCAATACAGCCACTTACTTCAGGTGCTCGATCGGGGGGGCAGAACAAGTATCTCAGCAAATCTGTGAAATGTTTCACTTCATAGGGGTCGCTCCCTCCTGTGAGACGTTTCCCTTTCTTATCGAGGTCGCTCGCTCCTTCGAGATGTTTCCCTTTCATACGGAGGTCGCTCCGTCGCTCTTGATCATAATCAGAAAAGTAATGTCGGGAAAGCCTCAGAAAGCTTGCAGAATCCTCGCTAATACTGGAACGGCCATCTGAGGGCGACTTATATAAATCCTCAAGAACAAAAAAGGGAAGCTGATTCTCGAGCAGAAGCAAGTCACGCTGTATACCTTTCTTCCGCAACGGATTGCTTAATATATAGTCACTTTCCCATAATTTCCCATTTTCATTTTCTTTAGTCCTCAGGAAAAGCTCGATTGTAAAGATGCCATCCAGTACAATCATCTCTACAAATTTCTTACTCGTGAGATTGGAAGCTTCCGCATAACAGTGGCGAATTTTCTCTTCATTCTGTTTGATGATGCCTGCCAAATAACTCCGCGTCTTCCTGGTCCGCTTACAGTACTCCTTCAGGTACTCCCGTTTCTGCATCTCCATGTCCCCCAACTCTTTGCTGCCATGATGAAGAGGGCCTATTGAGATTAACTCTGGGGTATACGCTTCGTTGTTTCCCTGGCGAAGTGTCTTTGGAACCCTGTAGATGCACCACTCGTGCCACATGGCTAGCTCTGGGCGTAACGGGACATCGATGAGCCAGTCTCCCTGCTTTTCCGGATCGCCAGTTGCAACGTTGCTGCCCATCTTTTTTCCCCGTCAAGTCCCTTTTCCTATATAAAATGTCTGCAAAAATTGCAAAATCATGCTTCTGCGAGATGAATGGTCTAAACTTATCCCTCTACTAACAGTTAAAACTCATTACTAATGATGAAAAGTCTTACTTGCTATCACAAGATCCTCCCTTAAGAAGAGTTGAGAGAATCGTCATTTTCTTTTTATACACATAAATCTAAACTCACGCAACAAATGTTAAACTTGAACCTCTTAGTCATAATCACCGCTAACTTATCATTGAGTTAGTATGTGATTAATTTCATCATCTTTTGTTTTTTTTCTTTGTTAAATTGTTCAGTGATACCACATTAGTAGATCCATGCTCCAAATGTAAAGATTGTCAGAAGGCCAAATTTGCCACGTATCACATATCTTGGTCTCTTCCAAATACGTGCCTGGTAATAAGATCTTGAATATTCCATAGAACAGAATAGACAGAATAAATGGTCTTGAATCTCAAAGAGATGTATACAAAGAGTTTCACTTCACTCCAGAAACTAACCACTATCACCATTTAACTCGTTCGCGTTGCCAGCACCCGTTGAGACAAGAACAACTACAGTATCTTATAACAATATCCACTAGTTTTGATAAAAAAGAATATTGATTTTGTTATTGATCTTTGAGAAAAATATTACATAAAATGATCTCCCAGAGTGTGATCATTGAAGCACATTTCTATGTCCTTTAAAATAAAAAATATTTCTAACAGTATTGAAGTTAAAATAACAAGACTATTCAGATTCATTGTTATTTTCTAGTAATCTAAAATGCAAGATTCAAAAGAATTTAACGATTGGAATTCTAAGAAGTTTTAGGAAAATCAACAGTTTAAAACATTTGATTGTATCCCTCATAAGGCAAAGTAACTAAAAATAGCCGTTTCATAAATCCTTTTCCATAAAATTTTCTATATAAATTGAATTATGATATTAAAGGAAACGTTAACAAAACTTAAAGAATACAAAATAGAGAGAAGTAAGCAGCAAAGGACCTACAAGGTTGACTTCAAAGAAGCTCCTGTATTGCTTGAGTTAAACTTCAGAGTTCCTCCCTTTTAACGCCGATTCTCGAGGTTTCTCTGGCTTGATTTCTCACTTGTGGTGTGCCTTCTGTTGCTGCACCCTTTAATATATAGAAGTCTCATGGAAATAGCACAATCAAGGTTCTCATGAGATGAATGGTCCAACATAAGCCTTTAGGTACACTCCAAAGTCTTGCTAATGGCGAAAAGTCTTCCTTGTGTCCCCATATCCCATAATTGATCGATAAAGTCTTTCATTTATGTCAGTCTTTGGTCCCCACACACATTAAAGGGATTTATTAGCTTGCCAATTTCTTTATATATCATTAAAAGATAATTATTAGTCTTGGCAAGAGGTGAAATTGCGTAGGTGGCATTACTTTTTGAATTTTGTGCTCTCTCTTCTGTGTGTAATGGTACGACATGGGTAAAACCATCTTAGACGTGTGATGGTCAAGCGCGGAGATCGATACATCACAGTGGTCGACAGAAGGCCAGGTTGTGACTTGAATCACATGTATGTTTCTCTTCAAAAGACGTGGTTGGTATCTATCCATGTATTAATTTAACTGGAGGGGACTGGATTACGGAGACTCGATTCTGGAAGATATGTTTAGAGAAAACGTTTTTCACACTCTTTGTTATCTTAGCTTAGCTATCAAAATTGACCAAATTAGTCACGCTCATAGTTAGCAGCAGACAAGGACAACAACGAGAGCAAGGGCTAGGAAAGCAATACATTATGCTTGGAACAAGAAAAGCCTAAGAAATAAAACAGAAGAAATATATAAATTGTAGAAGTTTAAAATCTCTTTTGCAAGAGTTTTAAAAGTTTAGTGGAAACATCATGACAAAAATATCAAGTGAATGTGAAATAGACCTTACTTTAACTTTTAAAGAAAAGTACAATGTATTATATTAGCTTAGCTTTCAAAATTGACCAAATTAGTCACGCTCATGGTTAGCAGCAGACAAGGACAACAACGAGAGCAAGGGCTAGGAAAGCAATACATTATGCTTGGAACAAGAAAAGCCTAAGAAATAAAACAGAAGAAATATATAAATTGTAGAAGTTTAAAATCTCTTTTGCAAGAGTTTTAAAAGTTTAGTGGAAACATCATGACAAAAATATCAAGTGAATGTGAAATAGACCTTACTTTAACTTTTAAAGAAAAGTACAATGTATTATATTAGCTTAGCTTTCAAAATTGACCAAATTAGTCACGCTCATGGTTAGCAGCAGACAAGGACAACCACGAGAGGAAGGGCTAGGAAAGCAATACATCATTCCTGGAAACAAGAAAGGCATAAGAAATAAAACAAGAAATATATAAACTGTGAAAGTTTAAAATCTTTTTTGCAAAAGTTTTAAAAGTTTAGTGGAAACACCATGACAAAACTATCAAGTGAATGTGACATAGACCTTACTTTAATTTTTAAAGAAAAGTAAGATGAGATTGGATATGTCCATATAGGCCTAACTTAAATAGAAATTACAACTTTATTTGGACAAGAAATAGATACACCTATTTGAGAAGTTGTCCTAAATAAAAAATTTAGTTACCTAATTAAAGTTGTTATAATTGAAATTCAATCTATTTTTGTCAATGAAGTAGTTTGGTTTAACATCGAGCCTATTACTTTATTTCAATTTATGATCCTAGTTTAAAAGATACTATCAAAATTAAGATAAAAATAAAAAGCATAAATATGAAACTCACTTCTCATTTCTTGAAGCTTTTTAGGAATAGAATGATTTTTAGATCTAATTTATTTAAAACCAACCTACTCAAATTAATGGAAAATATTTTTTAGAATAGCCTTTAAAACACTCGTTAAAACTTGAAGCATTTAATTCAATAATAGGTTTATTTCCTTGTTGAGTAAAATAAAGTGCTCGAACATTTTCTAACTTGTTTTTGAATTGTTTTATCAATTCTATATCTTTGTTAGACTAGGAAAATTCTTTATGTTTCTTAAGTTTTTCAAATGGAGGAATCTCGCGCTAATACACTTAACCAACTCACCTACCTCTCTCTCCAGCCAGAATTGTGACAAGGACAGGCTACGGAAACCTAAAAAAAGAAAAATGCTAACTTCTTTCGTAAATTTTAGAGTTAATACAAGTTTCGTTTGGAAATCTTAGCTTAGATCAATAAATTAACTTCTCACTTTGTGCATAATCAATCACCCTTTTGTGTGTTTTGTTTTGGTTTTCTTTTTTGTGCAAGAAAGTTTGAACAACAACTTCTATTACTTTAATTTGAAATCATATCTTAAGTTGAATCAACTTCACTTGCAATTTAAAAGCTATGACACTCAATATGTAGGGAGCAAGAATTGTGTGCAGTAAGTAAAAATGTATAGAAGATTAAAGTTCTAAATCGGAAGATAAGATCTTTATGGTGAAATTCACATGAAAGGAGAATCCTCCTACTTTCAAATTAACTTTTGAATTATATTGTGACCCTCTTAACTCAGAAAATGTTTTTGTAACCGTATCATTCTCTCAAGAACAAGGATGGGTAGTTAATCATCTTCTTTAGAGTTCACCAAATAATATCACCAACTTTTACCTGTTTTTATTTTTCTTGGGAAGCTTGCGGGAGGGACTGATCAAATTCCCCAAGCTAACTCATTAATCTAGGAATATACTCTAACCACTTTTTACAATTTTAAAAGAATTTTATGTGAAAAGGGGTTTTGTTATATATTATAAATAAACAGATGAAATCTTAAAATTTGCAAGTTGACCCGAGTTCTAAAGATTTCTAAAGCTTTTTAAGAATTATAACAGATCTTATTTATCGTTTCCGAGATGGGAAAACGTGTTTGCACTCATAATTTTTCTATCATGATTTTCAATCGTATTTGAAAAGTTAGTAGAGTTTCTCAAGAAAAATAAATTATTTTTTTATTCCTGTAAATTGGAGGGTGCACCCCTCAAAATAAAAGAGCGTACTAAACTAGAAAGTGTAAGTTATTTTTTAAAAATAATTAACTACAAATATCTACACTAATCTAGACTTGGAATAGAGTATTTTCTTCTATCTTTCTGTAACTCCGCGACTTCAAATCATTTATCTTTCTGATCTAATCAAGATTCGTTTTACTCATGAAGGAATGATTTATGCATATCTTATATAATCGCATGAGATCGGGACTCTTCTTGAAGGAGTAAGGTAAAGTTTCAGATAAAGGACCCTTTGAGTGATTAAACTGAAATCGATGTCTTTATTGCCGTCGGAAAAGTCGTCAAAAGTAAAGAGGGCCACCTTGAATGTCCCTTCAAGCGAGCATCATTGAACGCTTTGGTTTCGCTTAAATTGACTCGAAAGACGAACGTTCTTTACCATTTTGTAAAAAGAATGCGGAAATAATTAACAAGATAAGATCGGACTTTAAGACACCAAAAGCAACATTCTCTTTTTTGTGCAAACAGAATCCTACTTTTTGGGATGTTCAATCATAAAAGAACATTTTTGCTCCATATGCTTATGTTTCATCTCTTTAATAACACCTGATTAGATAGGCACTCCCCCCTGCCGCCTGCTCCTTTCCCACCTCATTAAAGCTCAAATCTCTCGCCCCTGCTTAAGGTTTTCCTCACGGCAGCTTTTTGTTTAGGAAAAGTTCATCGGATTGTTACTGTCTTCGGGACCTCATTCCATTTATTGATTGAACGATGAAATCACCGGGAGGTAAGAAGGAGACATCACGTCGCGCTTCTGCAAAGCTAAAAAGCAGGAACAATTCTGTCGTCCCCTTAGCCTGATGGGCCCAAAAGGATGGAGGAGTGGATGACAAGACATATGAGGGCACATCAATTAAATAAAAGTGAATCCACTGGCGGATTACGTTGGGAAATAAAAAGACACGCACTAACCAAAAGTTCAGTCCTCCACAACAAAACTAGTCAATAAATCAAACTGAATTATTTCATTTGTGGAGACTATCATCACATGTTATGGGACTCGTATCAGGATCACACAAAGAGTTAAAATATTCGAAATGTGTCTATTTCATAAGCAGACAATGAAAATTATACGTACAGTTCACTACATTGAAGTATATCTTCCAGTCAACTGCCACCTAATTTTCTTCACCAGTCTGGTGGGAGTACAAAAGTTGGGAACAGTGAGGTGTATTGGCAATTACATTCTGCGCAAAGCATAAATCAGATGAACTTTCACCTAATTTTATCTTAAAGGCCATGTAAATTGATATCACAAGTTATTCGAGTTTATGTTTATGGAAGAATGTTCAACATTATTTCAAAAAATATATGGTATCTGACCGTTAGTAAATGATTGGAGAAATTGAAACTAGTTAATTTAAGTTAATTTAAGTAAACTATTTCAGAAAATACATCTAAGTTAATTTTCTTGAAGATGCCCTTAACTCAATTTTTTTTTCCTATTTATCATTTATTTTCATCTCATTGGCTGATTTGAGGCCAAGAAATTATGGACTGATATGAAGAATTACGTCCTGAATGACGTCTCTGTGCTGACCTCGTTCCAAACACCATCCCCTGCCCAAGGCCGATGGTTGGCAGACTTGACTGAGAAAGGTGGAGACTTCGCTAGCTGGCATCCGCAATAATTGTTGTCAACTTTTCCCTTGCACTGGCCATTATTTAATTTCCTCGTGGATTAAAAAATGGGATGGTTGAGAGTAAAAAAATCTGCCAAAATCATTAAATGCTGGTTGAGTAATTGGTTGCCAGCTGGAGGAGGCATCGTATTTTAATGTCATCGGGTGGTCAAACCTGACTCTATTTCTTACTCTGACAAGCTTCATTGCAGCTGTGGGTTTCGGGGAAACGAAGCTTTTATCCGTCTTCGTATGGGGTTAGCTGAGGTTTTGGGTGTGGATGAACGTGGAAAGGAAGCTCCCAGGAAGATCTAACCAAAAGTTATCGCATGAATTCAAACGAGAAAGCAAACATGGCAAAGCAAGCTTAGGCTTGTGCATGAAAAGGTTAAAGGAAAATAAAGCGAGTACAAAGCAATAATGGATAAACATCAACACAGTTTAGGACTGGTATATTTGCGCACTGACAGATTCTGTCGGGATTTGTCACAAGTCAAGCGAAGGAAGTGTGAGCCATGGAAAAACTTGGAACAAAGTTGACAACAACGTTTCTTGTATTTATCCATCATAAAACGTAGGAATTTCTTGGACTGTAAATGCTGCAGATTCATACAAGATAAAGGTCGATTTTGGTGGCCCCGGAATATTACCTGCTTCGCGCATCATCATCTCATGCATGAGTATCTTACGTAATGCGAACAGGAAGACAACAACTCACAAGTGATGAGATTGTCGAAGATTTTAATCTTATACCAACAAGAAGTGCACGTAACATTATCGGATCAATATTTTAAACACACGATTTTACTCAAGATATTCGATCTTTATGGGGGCTATGGGGGCCATGTAAAAGGATCCAATGGATTACATATCACTTTTTCGTCCCAACCTTATTATTGATAGCTTTTTCTATTGTAACATCTAAAACCATTGATTTTTACGAGGTGACACAGGATATGAACAAGGTTACATTTAGTCTCAATCGGAAACAAGTTTCCAGATCCAATCTGTTATTCCTTGTTTTGTTCATGGACCTAGTGACTTTCAAGTGTTGGCACATACTCCGGGAAGCCTACAAGCAAGTTCTACTTTTTCCTAGGCAAAGCCACAGGAAAGAGGACAAAAGAATAAGTTAGGGCATAGCTCCGAGTAATTAGTCACCCTTCAGCCAGGCAGGCCTTCAATAATTCACGTACAGGTGTTTGGTCCTAATTGTTACAATAAAAGTTGATCCTCCTTGTGGCGCTAGAGTTGACGCAGCCATCATGATCAGAGCGCAGGTTACCATTAGATGTTTGACTTTTTAGACAAGGTAACAGAGGCGAGGGAAATGTTGAACTAAGAGCTGTTTTGCCTCTCCAAACATCCAATCTTTAACGGAATTATTTCCAAAAACACAATCAGCACCTTACATGATGTAAAATTACAGAGATAAAACCTTCTTATTAGTAAACGGCGATACGAGTTTAATAGCTGAGATTACAACTCTTGAACAACGCTGGAAACTATTACAAGCTGAAGAAAAGGAAGAGTTGAGATACAAAGCTTAACAACTGAAAGCCAGCGTACTTCAAGTAGTACCAGAGCGATTGAAGGACGAGGGCAGTCTTACGAAATGCCTGAGGAAAATGTTCCAGAAAGTAAGAAACAGGAATATAATCCCCACAAGGGTTGCAGTGCCTCTCCAAATATCGCGGAAATATATTGTCGTCAGGCTCGCCATGTTTTTATTCCAGAAGTTTTCATAGTGCTTATTAAGGCCTTCACTGACGCCGGAGTAACGGGATTTGACTACAACAATTTGATGGCCGAGTCTATTAACCAGTTTCGCCACCGCCTCGTGGCTGCCGAGCTTGTTGACAATAACCTTCTCCTCAACCAGAAGATCCACATCTTTGCTAGTGTTGATAAGCGAGTCAAATAGCTGAATGTAATTGCAGATGTGAGCCTCCGTCGGATAATGACACTGCTCCAAGGCCATGAGGTTTCTGAAAACACATTCAGTTTCGTGCTCTACTTCAAATTCAGGGAGCTTCAAGAAAGGTTGCAAGCGCTTCAAAAAGATTATGGATTTTAGGCACGGTAAGCAATTCAAAAGCCATGAACAATTAAGGCACGGAAAGTGCTCCAGGATCTTATCCTTCTTGAACCGTACGTCCAGCAAGTATCCCTTTTCAGGTTTTTTGAATTTCACTCCTGCCTCATCAAGCTTTGTGGCACTATATCGATGATGAATACAGTCACCCGTACAGCCACTTACTTCACGTTCTGGCTTTGGATGGACTTTACTTTCTGGATCTGACGCACAGAAAAGGTGTCTCAGCAAATCTGTGAAATGTTTCACTTCCCTATCGAGGTCGCTCGCTCCTGGGAGATCTTTCGCTTTCTTATCGGGGTCGCCCTCTTCTGTGAGATGTTTCCCCTTCTTAGGGAGTTCCCTCCGTCGCTGCTGATCATAATCAGAAAAATAATGTTGGGAAAGCTCCAGAAAGCTTGGTAAATCCTCTGTGTCTTCCCCAATTAGCTGGCATCCTCTGTGACAATTGCAACTGGAACAGCCATCTGAGAGCGCCTTAAATAAATCCTCAAGAACAAAAAAGGGAACCTGATTCTCGAGTAGAAGCAGGTCGTGCTGTATACCTTTCTTCAGCCATGGATTGCTTAATATATAGTCGCTTTCCCAGTTTTTCCCATTTTCGTATTCTTTGGTCCTCAAGAAGAGCTCAATTATAAAGATGCCATCCAATAAAATCATCCCTACAAATTCATTGCTCGTGAGATTGGAAGCTTCCGCATAACAGTGGCGAATTTTTTGTTCATTCAGTCCGATGACGCCTACCAAATCACTCGGCTTCATCCCGGTCCGATGACAGTAATCCTTCAGATATCTCTGTTTCTGCATATCCATGTCCTTCAACTCTTTGCTGCCATGATGAAGAGGGCCTATTGAGATTAACTTTGGAGTGTAGGCTCTTTTGTTTACATTGCGAAGTTTCTTCGGAATCCGGTAGATGCAGCACTCGGGCCAGGTGGCAGGCTCTAGGACCGACGGGATATCGATGGCCCAATCTCCTTTCTTTTCCCGAACACTAGCTGGAACGATGCTGGCCATCTTTTTTCCCCGTCAAGTTCCTTTTCCTACACAGAAAATCAATCATTACCAGTTCAAAAATTCGGTCGACTGTCACAGAAGACACTCTTAGCTCTGGGGATCAATGAAAAAATTTCATGAAAAGAACAAAAAGCAAAGGGGAAGATCAAAGAAAGTACAGATACCGGCGAAAGCTAAACACTGCAGGCAGCACAAAAAACTGAAGAAGGCTCAACAGAACGACCCAAAAGCAAAGCTACACAGATAAAAGAGAAAGCACTTTTAACCCGAAAGCAAACTACCAGAGCTAGAGGCACTATGTTATGGAAAAAAACAAAAACACAAAAGAGCTTTTAACGAATTAAGCAATATCATGAAGGACACAAGAACTAAGACGAAAGCAGAGAATGAAGAACCTGCCTATGTTGCTGGCAAGAAGGGGCCTTGTCTGCTTGAGACCACGAAGGTTTGTCCTTCTAAATGCACGCGGGTCTCTCTACTTTCCTCTACGCTGCCACCCTCACTCCCGTACTAGGCAGGGTAAGCGGTCTCTCTTATAAAGGCATGAGACTCAAATCAAGGTTATTTCCAAAGTAAAAGGGCCACCTTGAATATCCCTTCAAATCAGCATTATTGAGCACTTTGTTTCCCATCACGTGAGAGGCAGAATTTCTTAACCATATTTAACTGTTGCTCATATTATTAACAGGGTAAGACCCACTCCACAACTCCTCAAGAGTCAACACTCTCTTTTTCAGATAAACCACACTTCTTCACTGAGACTCGACATTTTTGTCTCACACTATCGTCCTCTACTGTTCCAAGTCTTCGTCAATTTATTAAAAAAGACTAACTGTTCCATAACCTAGTCTCCGTCAAACTTTAAAATTGACCCACGTGATTCCACCAACTTGACACGCAGTGCAATGGCGACCCTCTCTCTCTCTCTCTCTCCCTCCCCTACGGTCCTCGTTAAATGGTACAACATCTGTCCGCGAGATTCGTTGCCACTGTCTATGGTTTTCCTTCAACTTTGGTGGCTCGACGTTTACCGATTGACGGTGACTTTTGGACACTTCGAGGCAGCTACCACAGCGTGCTCTTGCAGCTTCATAAAGGTAGAAAGAGTCCATCCGTTCGGTGGCTACAAGGGACCAAAAGGCAAACTGTTGTCAAAGAAAGGTAAGTACTTTGCCAGATTACTTTTTGTTTTTTTGGTAAGTGTCCGGACCAGCTTGCGCGCACCTCGACTAATCTTCGAGGAAGGCTAGTACAGCAACCCACCGCCATGACCTCACTTAAATCACAAATGCTCCTCATGGGGAGTTGAACCTGGGACCTCAAGGATCCCAAGCACAACCCTTACCAAGTGGACCACCTGTGGGTGGGTACTTTGCCATATTACTTGGACAAGCCTAATGCAACGATGAGACATGCAGTGACTTACATGGATACGTTCTGCAAGGTGTATTAAAACTATCTTTGATAAACTACTGTCAATGAATGTAAAATCGGATATGATAATTTATCTACTAACTTTTCACATTTTATGTACCTAATCTCGCGTGCGCCAGGTAATGGGGTGCAGAAGTAAATGTCCAAAACATTGATTTAAGCAGGGCGGTCCCTGTTGTTCACATCGATGGAAAATTAACACAGGACAATAATTTTCTTCGGGAGATTTATGAAGTCATTTATATTTTTCGAAAGTCTTATGGATCATATCAGTTGCATGATTCCAATAATACAGCTATTAGGAATGGTACGATAGAATCGGAAAGGTTGGCCCCATGACGCCTCTGCCTGATCTGGTTACAATCCACACTCCCAAAGGGGAAGAAGGGCATTTCCAGGCACCACCACCGGCTGTGGCTACTGATGTTGAGCTCCCAATGGCTTAATGGCAGGTTCCTGAAGTCGCCTTCCATGTTATCTTGAGTTCTGTGGTCTTTTTCTTATTGCTAATTTTGAGTACCAAGGATTTGTGGTGGGTCCTTGGTGGTGGGTTGTTGGATCTCTTTCTTTTGGGCTGTTTCTCAAATTTTTATTCTTTTTTTAGTATTTATTTAGGATTTTTAAAAATCATTTTTCTTATTTTCTAGTCCTTGCAATTGTTTTTGTTTCTCTATAAAAATAAAAATAAAAAATCCTTTTATGAAAAGTACCCCACTTTTGACGTGATTCAATCATTCATATCATTGGGTTGGGTTTACCCTTCATCAATGGGTACATACCAAGGTGGGTAAGACTCCCTATTAATCTTGTCATGAAAAATAACTTTCACAAAAGCAGTTCGCCATTTCTCTTCTAAAAGTTTTGAACTTCTTTGAAGCATCTTTTTCTTTCAAAAACCCACAAGTAGTACATTTACCTTCGCTACTTCATGAAATACTAAACTATTTATAGAAGGTGACATCATTCGGATAGGATGGCTTCATTTGCAGATAAAAAGTACGGGTTAAAGCGCGATTTTGCGAAAGAGAGAGAGAAACAAAGAGGAGATAAATTAAATAAATAAATAAGGAGCTGTACCCGATAGCAAACTTCTTGAATACAGGAACCCACAGGAATAGCTTTTTCAGGGAAAATCTAAGCTCTGTTTGGCTTTTGATTACTCTCGTCTTCAATTTCATTGTAGCACTACCTTGCTCGAGAAAGCAAACACCAATAATTACCAAATAGTAGGAGAACAATCTTTCCTAATAGTACCTAGTGGTAATTGGGTAAGACCCCTAACCAGTGAGTCTACCTCGAGGTTCGATTAGCTAGAAACAAAACCATCATAGACAGCATAATGATCACATTTACAGGCTTTAAGCATAGTATAACTAGATTTGAGGATGAACTCTTTTAACCTTCACCCCCAGGGCACACTAATGAAGAGATAATAGAGTTTTGTTTAGCCAAAATCCGTGTATTAGCTGTTAAAGATAAAAATAGTTCATCATCATATTAGTGGGTACGGTAAATATCATCTTATTCAATCGTATCTTAAAAACAATGCGAAAATTTATTCCATAAAAGTTAAGGTAGTTCATACATATATGCTGAAACAAACAAAGCGTAATAGAGTATCACTCTCAAAGTATGTGGGTACAGTGTCACACACACATAAACACACGATGAAAATAACTGAGTAGAAGAAAGCAAAACACTCCAACGGACACTAACCACAGATGCTTCAAATCCTGAGGCCTTTGATCAAATCCCGGAGCTGCGAAAGAAAAACAACGAGTCCAACAATAGTTGCAGTGCCTCTCCAAAAATCACCAAAATATGTGTTTTTCATGGTTGCCATGACTTTGTTCACGGTTCCTTCACCGTGCGCATTAAGCCTCTTAATTACAGGAAGGTAACGGGACTTTTCTACCACAATGTGAAGGCAGAGTTTGTTAAATAGTTCAGCCACCGTTGCACTGCTACCGAGATTGTTTTCAATGATCTTTTTCTCAATAAGCAAATCCACATCTTTTTCTGTGTTAATAAGGGAATCCAATAGCACAACATAACTGCAGACGTAAGGATACGATGGATAATGGCACTGCTCCAGGGCCATCAGGTTTCGCATAATAGCTTCAGTTTCGTCGTCTACCACAAGAGGTGGTACCTCTACGATACGTTGCATACGCTTCAACAACGGAACGCGTTTGAAGCATGGTAAGCAAGTTAGGAGCCATGATAGATCGAAGCATGGACAGTATTCCAAACACTTAGTCTCCTGAAATTTTATTTCCAGTAAGCTACCTTCAGTTCTTTTGAAGTTCAAACCCATGTCTTCAAGCTTTGAGGCAGGGTACAGATTATGACTAGGTTGTTCATTGCGCCTGTCTGATCGACAGAGAAGACGTCTTACCTGGTCACAGAGAATAGATCTAGCTTGACGATCCTGCCTGTCTGGTTGGAAGTCTGGTGGATAGAGAAAATGTCTTGCCAAATCCGTAAAATGCTTTACTTCCTTAGGGTTGGACTTTTTCTGCCCCGGAAGACGAGAAAAGTAATTCTGGGAAAGCTTGACAAAGGGAGCATCCTCTCCGTTCTGGTCCTTTTCGTGTCCCTCAATTTTCTTGCCCTCTTCGCCGGGATCGAGACCGGAAGAGAACATATATAGCTTCTCAAGAACAAAAAAAGGAAGTTGATTTTCTAGTAATACCAAGTCACGTCTTATACCAAGTTTCAGCCATGGGGTACTCAATATGTGATCATGTTCCTTTTCATCAGTCTTCCGGGAAGGATCGGTCTTCCAAAAGAGATTTATTATAAAGATACCATCCAATACAACCATGTCCACAAATTCTTTTCTGCTCATCTCAAAATTCTCTGAATAGCAATGGCGGATTTTTAGTTCCATATCTTCAACAATTCTTGTAAGTTCATTCTGGGTTTTCCCAGTCCGAAAACAGAATTCTCTCAAATATCTTAATTTTTGTATTTCCATATTACTCAATTCCTTTCGGCCATGATGAAATGGACCAATTGCAACAAGCCTAGGAGTGTAGGCGTCTTCATTTACCTCGCGAAGTTTCACAGGAACCCTGTAGATACAGCACTCAGGCCACTTAGCGGGCTCCAGGGCTTGGGGAATGTCAATGCACAAGTCTTCGCATGCAGCTTCTATTACTTTGGAATCACAGACTGAGGAGCAGGCCTTGCTTTCCATCCCGCAGGCTCCTTTTCCTACTAGCTGTAAAGCAATGATCAGTGGCAAAAGGACACAGTAGAATCAACTGCAGAGCTTAATTCGATATACAACTCTTAGAACGATTTCTATTTGGCAAGCATCAGTACCCAATCCGTATAGTTCTTATGATATTTTCTTCTAGAAAAGAAAAATTGCCTACACAGAGATTTTGTCAATGCAATCGGAGGTGCGGAAAATTCAACCCAATTGGAATATTTCTCTTTTCTATTTTCTTTTCCTTCTTTCCTAACAAGGCTCTGTTTCACGGAGTTCAATTACACCATTGGCTTCTTAAATATCCTTCTCACATTATTATTGATAATACATATAAGCTTTGGTTTTGGCTTGTTAAATAATTAGATCTTCAATTTTATCTCTTTACTAAAGGTCATTTACTTTTGTCTTCACATGGATGTATAAAGAATATGAGGATAAAACCATACTAAAGTATAGAGAAAACAATTAGTTATTATACATGTCAATGAAGGTATCAAAGAATTAATTGTAACATGGACTCACATATGCATATTTTTTATACCCTTAAATTACTTTGAGGTACAATTATAAATCTTATGGACAAAATAAATATTTTTCTCCAAAAATGAATTCTTCAAAGTAAGAATTCCTATCACACAACAAAAGAAAAATATAGACAACATAATATTTGAATCAATAAATTGCTAAACTTCTTATATCAATATACAACACTATTCAAATTCATCTTTAGTAGATATTATCATATCTTATTGTGCCCATTGTGAAAATTATGCATAGCAAGCATTCTTGGCATCAGGATAGAATCTCTTCCATAAAAGACACACATACTGATATAAGAAGATTAGAGACAAAGTTGAATATTAGCTAATTATTTTAGATCTAAATATCCACTTTTAAACAAGTGATCTAGATTTTTGGGTCCAACTATCATTTGGCCAATTAATTTACCTCATAAAATAAATATCTAGAGATGAGATTGAGATGTTGGTCACTTGATCACTTCACTTAAACCTTTTTGAGACAATTAAAAATTTCTTATCATTTTGATTTGCAGAGTTGAAATTAATGACTATAACAATATTATATTTCAGCACATCATAAGTAATAATAGAATGACATTGTTTATTCTTTCTCCAAATTTCTATTACAAAATACTAGCTAATTTCTGTACGTTCTCCTTACTTATTTAAATAACCGTAGAACTGTCATAGGCTAGGTCATCCTTATTGAAGTTTCAATCCTTTTTGGGATTTTTATTTTTCAACTCACGTCTTGTTTTATCTTTGCTTCAATGTTCATCCATTTCTTCAAAGCGATGTCTTCTTACTCATAAGAGGAAGAATTTATTTACATAGGAAAAATTATTGGAGAAAAACTTAAGGATATATGTTCAAGCTTCTTGACAAAACACAAATTAGTTTTACCAGAAAATTTTTATCAATCATTTACTTTCTTGTAAATGCAATATACATGACTAAGAATAAATGTAGTAAATTAAAAGCACACAAACTAAAATTATACCTATTTTAAAGTTTAAAGCACAACATTTTCTTAAAATTAATTCGTTATACTACATCATGAATAAAGAAAATAAAGCAAAATATAGAGAAAAGAACCTGCAAATTTTCCTTCAAGGAGAACGTTTATATGCTTGGAGCACTTTTTAGGTGAACATTGACAGTAGATCTTTGCTCACTATCTATAATGGCTCTTCTATTCTTGCCCTTCTTTTTATAGTGTTCCAACGGATAAGCTAACTACAATGATACTTCAATCCAACGAACAAGGTAACTATAATAATATTTCAATAGAGTTGATTTCATTCCTCTATCAAGGATAACTTCGTTTAGTGGGTCGCATCTTGCTTTTGCTAATAGTGAAAGGAGGAAAGGAAAAAGTAAAGAGGTATGCCAATATTCTATCAACGTTTTTTGGTGTTCAATTACTGATTCTTATTGTTTTAATGGGTGGAGAGAAAGGAATGCTGGTACAGCATCAATATTCACTTTGCGAAAAACTCTCTCTCCTCCCCCTTCAGTGATCAACACACATAATAACCCACACTGCTGCATAAAAATCCATACCAAATCGTAGCAGAACAGTCCTGGCCTTGGGTAAGCAATCAATAGCTTGGATATAGAAAGCATAATAATCTCAGTCACACACGCTAGAGGTTTCTATCAATAGCAGATTACTTCTTTTTTAATCTATTATAACTATAAGAACATCTGCAAGTTTGAAGACTTCAAGATTTGAGCCAAATCTTTAATATAGATTACGTTAATCGACAACTTATCACCTTCGGAAATCAAGTGATAATACCTTTAACACATCGTTACTATCGTGTATTATATCATTCAATATGAATATATTAGCATCAAAGCATATAATACAAGTAAAATTATATTTGCGTGGAATATGGAACATATAAACTTTACTACCTTCACATGAATAATATCAATTTTTTTTTTTAGTTTTCATAACTTTTGTAACACTAAAGTATGTCTATATATTTCTTATTAATACAAACTTAGCTTTCACCAAAAAAATAAAATAAAATTAATGTACATGTGTCTCTTTATCGCTAACCACGCACAACACGACCAACTTTTGTGACGATGGTTTTTTTCCCCCTTATATATAGGCTTCTTCAGTGGCAAGGCAGGTTGATGCTTGCCAGAAGGCTATGCATTAGTTGTCAAAGATTAAAAAAAAAAGGGTTCTTGATAAAGAAAAAAGAAGAAGATTGGATTCTTACATCAATGTGAAAGATTCACCAAACCAAAGGGGAAAATACATATATATTGTATGGCGAGCCTTGTTGTTCCCAAAAAATTAATTAGAACCTATTTTGAGTTGATGAATGTGATATATAATGAGACACTGGATCTTCTAATTTGAATATTTTTTTTATTTTATCTATGTTGACTTGTTAAAATCAGTTCAAGCCTTTAAAACCCCAATTTGGTCTTTTCTAATTTTATTTATTCCTTAATGCAGAATTTTACTTACATTGAACTAGATTCAACCTACCAGCCCATTTAACTGGACTACACTAATCAATAAATTGATGAAATCAATACAATATTATCACCTTAGACGCCTATATATAGATTAAAATTTTTATGGTATTGTACTATTGAATATCAAGATACCAACAAGAAGCATGAAACATAAGTTATATTATATTTGCGTGGAATCTATGATATAAGTTTTTATTTTATTTTATTGTCTCCAAAGGAATAATGCTAAAACTGACGTAAAAAATGCTTCTTATTGCTAAACAATCACCACGCATTATCAAATTTTATGAAGATAGTGTCTTTTCTTTTTTATATATAAGCCACTTCAGTGGCAAGGAATGCTGATCCTTGCCTAAAGGCAATGCATTAGTTGTCAAAGATTAAAAATAAAAAATAGAAAACAGTTCTTGATAAAGAAAAAATGATTGCATTTTTGTACCTAAGCGAAAGCTTCACCAAAATGAAAGATAAATGATTACATTTTGTATTGATGTATTTTATCTATAGATTTTTTACTTAGCAAAAAAAACTTGATTAGGTAGCCCTTTTACGAAACAACAATGTAATACATTTCTCTTATACACCCAGATTTTCTTCAACAAGAAAAATGACATGACACACTACATGACTCAATCTAAGCCATACATAGCATAAATTTATGAGAAATAACAAAATGCCATTCCACCAGCACACTTATAACAAAAGCCCTAAATTATCTTATGGCTAGGGTTTCATTGACAACACACTAAGTTACGAATTTGAGACCTTTACAAATACTCCTCACAATATGTATCATTAGTTACAAGGAGCATAAATCATCAAAGAGTAAATAAGCTAGAATCTTAGATAGAAATTGAATGCTTTAGAGTATAGATAACATCTTTCACTTTCTTTTCTTTTCTTTTGTTTTCATTTCTTTTTCCTTTCTTGCTTTGACTTTCTAGCTCATAAAATCGAATAGAAAACTTCTCCAATCAATGTGCATGTCTTATCTTAGATCTTTTACTGTTTCAAAGGTCAAAAATTGTGAATTTGTGGCCAATTTGATTGGGCTAGGCCATCGATATCCCCCATTTTCGGATAGTTACTAGACGGGGAACTTGACCTCCATGACAAGGTTTTCACTAAGAAAAATTGTAGTACTTAAACTACATAAACTAATTTGTATTCTAGACAAGTGAAAGATGGAAACAACAAACGTTGCACTTGTTTGTACTACATTACACTAGACTAGGTTAGTACCGAACGATGCTTAAATTATGGTTAATTTTAACGCATATACTTTTTTGGCTTAATAGTAAATATGTACAAACAGTTCATTGGATAATGATACAATCTATTAGGATCCTGTTTCTTAATCTTTTACCTAAATTATTAGGACTCAGAAGCTTGGTCAACTCAAGACTAACAAACCTTTCAAGCTAGTTCACCTCCTCATTCGAACGATGATGCCAAATGGTTGTGCTTCTTGGATAGTGAAATCCAATTCACAAACTTACACCAATCAAACATCTTTAGAACCTTTTGTCCAAACTTTTTGCCCTAACTATGAGCCTCAATATTGATCCCCAAGTCACGCCAACTCCTCAGACAATTATGGGCAAAGAGAAAGGGGAAAGTATTTCTTTCTTTTGCAAAGATATTGTAAATAGGACGACAGCTTAGTGGTAAAGCTATTGGCGCCTACCTTTGGGTACAGCTTCCCCGTAAGCTTCACTCAAAACTCAATGGTCAATGTGATAATTCTTTTAACATAGGAAATCAATTTTCAGCATTTACGTTAATGGAGAATTGCGTTGCAATAAAGCTACCGGTAGCAAAGTTGGTATCCACTCACAAGTTAAAATTAAATAAAAATAAAAAATCAAACGCTTAAAGCCATAAACTTTGTTAAGCTATTATAAACATAACAATATTTCAACTACTTAACCACTTTCACCAAATATCCACAATGAATTAAGTATTTATTAAGTTATTACTATATCTCACACTTTCTCTTTAGGATAAGAACTAATCAAGAACAAAGAGCAATCCATATCTCACTTTCTAACAACATAATTCTCCAAATCAGCACACAATAGGTGCATGTATATGAAACTACTAAGTTAATTTTTCATCAACCTTACTCTTCAAATTCATCAAGAGCGAAAAAAATTTTTATTGAGTAAGCATATTAAAAAAACATTTATAATAAATTTCAAAGGTGTAACACATGTTGCACAACAAAAAAAGGTTTTGGTTTAAAAATTTGGCTTAAATTCACATAACATTGACCATGTGCATAAATAGAGCTTGTAAACAATAATTTGCAATCATAAAGAAGTAAATACCTGTCGCTGTTGATTAGCTCATCACAGCTAAACAAAAGAAACAAGTCCTTTGCAACTAATAGAAAGGATGAAGCTTTAGAATAAGGTTATAAAAAGTTGAAATGACATTTCTTTTTTATAGAAAGACACAAGCGTTCAAGATATTAACTATAATAGCAATAGTCAACATGCAAATCACTTTAACGACTCTGAAGCTACTCGTCTGTTATAAGTATCAAGCAACATTATTTAGTGCAGAAAAAAGAGTAGCTAAAATTTAGGCTCCTGGAGCAAATAATTCTAAATTGTGAATGCTTCATCTTCACAGGGGAAGGATCGAGCTGCCACTTTCCCATTGCCTGGACGAGAAAACTTTCTGCTAGATGAAAAGGATCTTTTCATTGAACTCGGTCCCTTCTGCAGAGAACGACTACTTGAAGAACTTTGCATCATCTTGGATCTTCTTGAAGTTCCACCATCTGGCTTAGCAGCAACGTTTGCACTTGAATTTTTAAGGGGTACTAACTGGGATTTCCGACTTCCATGATCAGGGACGACGTTAGTCGTAGCATGATAAATCATCGAGGCAGAAGACGAATCCAGAGACACTGATCTCCTCAACGGTAGTATTTCTTCTCCAGCGTCTCCTTGATGGCCGACTAAATTATTTTGCACCCGAGAATGGCAATTCAAGGAGGAGTAGTTCTACAGACTTGTCTTCTGTATTTCAGCAGGCCTACCATCTTCAACAGCCAACGAGGGAACAATCTCATCTCGAATCCCTAGTCCCATCTTCTCCAACTTGGTCACTTCCAAGATTCTCTACTTGGGTTTCTTGGGTTTCTTGAGTTGAAGCCGAAGCAGCCGCACGAGGCTCAGATGCAGCAGCCTGAGAACCGGCGGCGTTGCTTACAATCGGAGCGCGGCACAAGGGGCAGTTCATGTGTGACCTCAACCACGTGTCTACGCAAGGGAGATGAAAGGCGTGGCGGCATTTGGGTAAGAGTCTAAGATTCTCATCTTCTTGAAACTCACTCAGGCAAATAGAGCACTCTGTCCCGTCTATCAACCCCTCATCTTTTTGGTACTTGCAAACCGTGATAGAATCAATAACAGACTGCTGGAGACCGATGGCGTTGATGTACCATATGGGGTGGTCAAGCACGGGTCCATGATCTTCATCAAGAAAATCTTCTTGCGTCTCAAACACTGCAGGTGAATTTCTTCTCCTCCGACGGTTCCTCCTCGGGTAGTACTTGTTCATAATGGTGAATACTATTCCAGCCAAAAGAACCCCACCAATCATGCAACTCGTCACCACCAAACTAGTTCTGATAAACTGCTTTTGATCGCGCAAATTGTTCTCATCAGCCAGTTTTGGTGGTAGTGGCGGTGGCAGCCAATGGTGGTGGCCCAGGTGCTGCGACGGTAATGGAAGACATCCTTTCTTTTTGCCCTCCGGTGACGGCCTTCCGTCCTCAGGGCTCATAGCAAAAACGGGGGAATAAACAGAAGAGGATGAAAACGGGGGCAAAAACTTTTACCCCTTCGTATTGAAAGACAGACTCCGAAATGCAGGAGAGAAGTGAAATGACATTTATGGTTAAGGAAATCAATACCACGAAATTAAAGGATTTCCTGGAGTAATTTCAAGAACAAGGTAACCCCTAGAATGAAGAATACAACAGGATTTGGTAATCTCAATCTGCTGATTTTTATCATATTCACGTTACAAATTTATAGGGGAATACAAGCATCTAGCCTTTGTAGTAAAACGGAAAGTAATAACAACTATTCCTTCAACATTTCCGTACGTGCGATAAATATGGAAGTATTTGAACTTGAATGATTTTTGAATCAAATTAGAGATGATTTGATCTGGTTCATTTTTTATTTTCTAAAAGTTGAAAGATCCAAAAATTTAATTAAAAAATTAGTTCAAAGGTTAGAAGGTCAACTTTTAATTTAAATTTTACTTTATATATTTTATTTTCTAATATGAGACTTTCATCTAACACATATAACCCACATGCAAAGTAACATTTGGGTTCAAGGTAATAAAGGATGGCCCATATTCAATTTAGGTTATGAAACTAAATTAGAATATCCAAAAGTTTAACTTAAAAATTAATTGAAAGGTTAAATAATCTTTTTTTAATTTAAATTTCAATATAAAATATTTTATCTTATAATGTGAGACTTTCGTATACACACTAAGGATTCTTGCTGTTTGGTGACCATTAGCCTTTGTTGTCTTCCTTTTTCATTTTCTTGACTGACGACGGTGAGCTAATTCCGGCGAGACAGGCGCAAGGTGGGTGATGATGCGCATGTTGTGCACGTGCAATAATGTGAAGTTGGCGCTTGTTGTGATGCAACTGTAGTGACGTACGCGAGTGATGCTTGAACCCGTGGCAATGTTTTTATTACTTGGCTTACTAATTTCATACTTATCCGTCTGACAATTCGTATGTCTATTTGCAATATCTTATGAGAAGAAAATTTTCATGCGCACTTTATAGCTCATTGAGCATACCGATAGATAAACGAGGCAAAGAAAAATATTACACAATTGCATTGTACTAGTATTTTTAATTTCAAACTTACTATATTTCTAAGGAATTACAGGTTGAAGATTTACATACTTTAAGAAACAATTGATCCAATAACAGTGCCAAACTTACCTAATCATAAAGTAGCTTGTTTGGCAATACATAATCATCAAGTTTATCTATGAGTTAGCATGGATCCTAACTATAAGGTTTGGAGTTCGACGCCTTGTGTGCGTGAGTTTGTGTGTGTGAGTTGTAAAATTTAAAATAAAATAAAAAATTATCAAGCTTATCTCAGATTCTTTGTGCTTCTCTCATTTGTCCCAATATTAATTTTTCCAAAACATGCAATTGTACCACATCAAAGAGACTGCTCACAAATAGAGCCCTTCTTCGTAATATAAAAACTCTTCATTGTCCCTAACTACCATATAAAAAAAATTGCTCACGAACAAAAGCTTTCTTTCATGGTGTTTGCCATGAAACAAATGTTTGTCACTTCACTTTGCCCTTTTTCATAATGTAAAAACTCTTCATTGTCTCTAGCAGCAATCATGACTTTCTTGTTGTATCAAGTGTCCTTTTTCTTTAAGATTAGGTAGCCAACTCCCATATGTCTAGGTTTCTTGTACTCATAACACAAATACTCTAATTAAATGTTAAATTTTTTTCTTCGATTTTAGCTTTAAATTTGTCCATCCTATATAGCCTTCTCATTTTTCTAATTAATATAGCAAATTCATTGTCCTCAAAAACCTACTTAAGAAGCGAGGAAAGTAACTATAAGGCCACATAACTCAATACCTTAATAATATGATACTAGATATTCACATTTTAATTCAACACAACCCAATTGAAATTTTATACACAAAAACCTTAAATTTGTTCAAATATAAAACTTCTTATTTTTTAATATTATGGAGGCAAGAACAAACCCTCATGCTCACACACATTAAAACCCTAAAAAAGTGTTTGACACCTACAAAAAAGCATGCAACTACATCAACCTATAACTAAGTAACCACAACATAATCCAATAAAATTCACAAGCCAGTACACAACCAAGCCTCTAGGACCAGCCCCTTTGTGCTTGCAGTTTCTTAATCTTCTAAGTAAAATAATGGTGCTAAAGTAAATGGTTCAACCGGCATCACCATACTCACTTCTCAAATTTACCTAAAACATCTGCTCAAAAAATGGGGGAAAACAACTATATAGGTACACAACTCTCTACCTTAAGAATGTGAAACTGGACGTCTATATCATAACACAACACAATTCAATTTTAATTTGATAAATGACAACCTAAAATTTGTTCAAAAGTAAAACTCCTCATTTTTTTATATGGTGGAGACAAGAACAAACCCTCACACTCTCAAATCAGAGTTAACATCTATATTTCTGAGTTACTTTGAAAGACTTACTCAACAAAAGAGATAAGATTTAAAAAAAAAAAAAACCTAATTGATAATCTGATTTTTCGGAAATACAGTATGCATATACCAAATGGATCAAATTAAGAGTGTGAGATCAAAGATGGCAAGTATTTCGAAGTATGAGGTACAGAAGGAAGAAAAAAAATCAGCAAGTTTTTGTTATGAGCAAGATAATACAATGAACCCCGGAGGAAACCTGCAAAATCCGCTTCACAGAGAATGCTGATATGCTTGGAGTAACTCTTAATTGCCAGGCTGATTGCAAATCGGCCTCTCGCTATAATTTGTCCTATCATCTTGCCTGCGCTTATACTGTGTTCTCTCTCTCTCTCTCTCTCTCTCTAAAAAAACAAGCACAGACACCTTACGCTTTCAATCCCGTCACTCTCACGAAAGCACAAAGATTTCAACGAATCTAATGTTCCTTCCTTTGGGAAAGGTTATGATTGATTTTCCCAACAGTAAAAGGAAGAATTTATAAATTATGCTTCCCATTCTCTGTTTCTTTCTGTTTCTTCTGTGAGAAAACATAATAAAATATAGTACTCTTTTGCTTTCTGGAAATCGAGATGAAGTTTGTGAAGATTCTAATTATTACCACAATATCTCACTATCGATCGCAGAATAAGATTTTAATTTAGGAGTATCCTCTTCTTTCTTTTTGTTTATTTCCTTTGCTTACTGACTTTTAAGCATAGTATAACTAGATTCGAAGTCAAGCTCTTTTTATCTTCACCTCCAAGGCTCGCTAATGAAGAGATAATAGATTTTCTTTTTAGCCAAAAGCAGTGTGTTAGCTGTTAAAAAAAAAAATAATTCCTAGAGTAATACTTTTGATATCATCACCCTAAGAACTTAACAATTAGTAAGTATTTTAGTAATTATGATGGATTTAAAAATATATATAAAAACAATGCGGAAATTTATTCAATAAAATTTAAGGTGGTTCATACATAACCAAACAAGGCATAGTGGAGTACCACTCTCGACATATGCTGTCACACACAAACAAAGAATCAAAATAATTGGTAAAAACCATTAAGACGGGAGTAAAACAAAGCAAAACACTCCAACAAACACTAACCACAGATGTTTCAAATCCTGAGGCCTTTAATTAAATCCCGGAGCTGCGAAAGAAAAACAACGAGTCCAACAATGGTTGCAGTGCCTCTCCAAAAATCGCCAAAATATGTGTTTTTCATGGTTGCCATGACTTTGTTCACGGTTCCTTCACCGTGCGCATTAAGCCTCTCAATTAGAGGAAGGTAACGGGACTTCTCTAACACAATGTGAAGGCAGAGTTTGTTAAATAGTTCAGCCACCGTTGCACTGCTACCGAGATTGTTTTCAATGATCTTTTTCTCAATAAGCAAATCCACATCTTTTTCTGCGTCAATAAGGGAATCCAATAGCACAACATAACTGCAGACGTAAGCCTTCGATGGATAATGGAATTGCTCCAGGGCCATCAAGTTTCGCATAAGAGCTTCAGTGTCGTCGTCTACCACAAGATGTGGTACCTCTACGATACGTTGCATACGCTTCAACACTGGAACGCGTTTGGTGTATGGTAAGTAAGTTAGGAGCCATGATAAATCCAAGCACGGAAAGTATTCCAACCACTTACTCTCCTCGAATTTTATATCCAGTAAACTACCTTTATCTTTTTGTTTGAAGTTCAAACCCATATCTTCAAGCTTTGAGGCAGAGTACAGATTATGACTATGTCGCTCATCGTTCCTGTCTGATCCAGAGAATGAATCCCTGTCTGATGGATAGAGAAAATGTCTTGCTAAGTCCGTGAAATGCTTTACGTCGTCAGAGTTGGTGAACTCCTTCTGCTGCAAAAGGGGAGAAAAGTATTTGCAGGAAAGCTCGTCAAAGGAAGCATGCTGTTCCTTCTTTTCCTTTTCGTGTTCCGCACCTTCTTCCCCGTGATTGAGACTGAAAGTAAAATTATGTAGTTTCTCAAGAATAAAGAAAGGAAGTTGATTCTCAAGTAATAACAAGTCACGTTTTATGCCATCTCTCAGCCATGGTGTACTCAAAATGAGATCATCTTCTTTTTTATGGATCTTCTGGAAGAGATTTATTATAAAGACAGCATCCAATACAACCATGTTTATAAACTCTTTACTGCTCATCTCCAAGTTCTCTGAGTAGCAATGGCGGATTTTTACTTCGTCGGCTTCAATGAATCTTGCAAGTTCATCCTGGGTCTTCCCAACCAGAAAACAAAATTCCCTCAAATATCTCAGTTTTTGTATTTCCATATTTTTCAATTCTTCTCGGCCATGATGAAATGGACCAACTGCAACTAGCTCAGGAGTGTAGGCCTTTGAATTTACCCTGCAAAGTTTCTCAGGAACCCTATAGATACAACACTCGGGCCACTTAGCAGGCTCCAGGGCTTGGGGAATGTCAATGCACAACTGTTGGCATGCAGCTTTTATAGCTTTGGAATCGCAAACCGTGGAGCGGGCCTCGTCTTTCATCCCTCAGGCTCCTTTTCCTACCGACATAAAAGCAACTATCAGTAGCAAAAGGACACAATAGAATCAACTGCAGAGCTTATTTCAACAGACAATAAATTTGGTTTACCAGAACATTTTTACATATCATTTACTTTCTCTTAAATGCAATATGCATGGACAGAGTATAAATGTAGTAAATTAAAAGCATAGAAACTAAAATGATACCTATTTTAAAGTGTAACATTTTCTTAACATTAATTTGGTATACTACATCATGAATAAAGAAAATAAAGCAAAATAATAGAGAAAAGAACCTGCAAATTTTCCTTGGAAGAGAATGTTTAGCTGCTTGGAGCACATGTGAGGTGAACAACAATAGATATGTGCTCACTGTCTATAATGACTGTTCTATGCTTGCTCTCCTTTTTATAGTGATCCAACAACACCGCGCAACACGCCCCCACCCCCTCCTCTCTACCCCCAACATAACGAGTGTAAAAAGCTTATGCTTTCAATATCTTCATTTTCACAAAAGTACAAATAACTGAAAAAGTTTAATATTTGTTCTTATGAATAGTTAGCAAAAGAAACAGTTTAATATTTCTTTTTTAAAAAAAAATGATGTGAAAATTGAACTTCACGAAAGGTCTTCAAGAAATACATAGATATTAAAATAAGAGATAACCTTGTAGTACTCACCCTCCATGTCTTTCTATTTCTTAAAAGAAGGAAAACTCAAAAACATTTCATTCTCAAAATTTGGAAGTTTAAGTTATCAAGATTCAAATTTTATTACAAAATCACATAAATCTTTAAATAAAATTTTATTTTATTTCCAATCGGCTCCCCTTTTGGGGTGCTTGTTTACTTGTTTGTTCTCAAAGTATAGCCTAAAATCTATAAAAATCAATTTTCAATCTCATTCTTAGAAATGGAGAGTGGATTGCCTTTTCTCCAATACAATAATCAATACAGTGGATTTGATTCCATTATCAAGGACAATTTCGTTTACTGGAACCAAAGTTAAAAGGATTAATACTAAAGTTAAATGCGTGAGACACCTCATAGCTAATCATGGGAAACACAAGACCAACTTTTGCAAAGATGTTGTGCTTTTTCGAGATGTAAGCCACTTCAATGGCAAGGTATGCTAATGCTTTCCAAAATGCCATGCATTAGTTATAAAAGATAAAAGCGTATTGCAAAAAAAAATGATTGGATCATTGTACTAAAGCGCAAACTTATCCTAACCAAAAGAAGAAAAATTATATAGGGGTAGTGAAACCTTGTTATTCTAAAAAAAAAAAAGATTAAAAACTAATTTAAAGCTCGTGAATATGACATATGAAATGAGATCCTAGCTATTTCAAAATAAGATGATTTTTTTTATCTATATTGAATACCTTTAATGATTAAACTTTTTCACTAATATAAATCACTTTCTTATTTATTTATCATAATCAGCAAGTGCCTAACTCAGTGGTAAGTATTTATAGTCTTTCTTTTTCATTTGATTTATCCCATACTTCACAATTCTTTAACATAGATTATGTGAATCAAGAACTTATCACATTTGCAATTCAAGCAAGAATATCATTAACTATTATCATGTAAGAAGCCTAGATATGGACTGAAAATTTATGGTATTATATTTATTTAACCTGAAGATATAAACATAAAGTATAAACTATATGTACAATTATACTTGGGTAGAACATGGAACATAGAAACTTCCAAAGGAACAATACTAAAATTGATGTACACGAGTCTTTTCATTGCTAACCACGCGCAACACATGACCAACTTTTGTGAAGATGATATGTTTTTGTTTTTGAGATATAAGCTCCTTCAGTGGCAAGGTATGTTGATGCTTGCCAAAAGGCTATGCATTAGCTGTCAAAGATAAAAAGGAGTTATTGATAAATAAAGTAAAGAATGATTGGATTCTTATATCAATGTGTAAGCTTCACCGAACCAAAATGGAAAATTCATATATAATGCAGAACTTGACTTAGGTTGAACTAGATTCAACCAGCCAACCCATTTAATTGAACTAAACTAATCAATAAATTGATGAAATCAATACAATATTATCATGAAGAAGCCTAGAAATAGATTGAAAATTTTATGATATTATACTATTCAATATCAAGATATCAACAAGAAAGCATGAAATATAAGTTCAAATATATTTGCGTGGAATATATGATATAAACAATTTTATTGCCTCCAAAGGAATAATGCTAAAATTCACGTTCAAAAGGCTCCTTACCGCTAACCACTCACCACACGATCAACTTTTGTGAAGATGGTATGTTTTCTTTTTCAGATTTAAGCCACTTCAGTGGCAAGGTATTCTGATTCTTGCCTAAAGACTATGCATTAGTTGTCAAAGACAAAAGCAACTCTTGATAAAGAACAAATAATTGCATTTGTGTACTTGAATAAAAGCTTCACCAAACAAAAAGTGAACTATGCTATTCCCAAAAGATGATAAGAACTTATTCTAAGCTGATGAATATACATGTAAAGTAACATATTAGATTCTCTAGTTTAAGATCATTTTTTAGCTATGTTGAATTCTTCTTAAATTCAAGCTTTTTGATTTTTTATTTATTTCTTAATCCCTAATTTGACTTAGACTGAACTAATTTCAACCAACCAACCCATTTAACTAAATTAAAGTAATCAATAAATTCATCAATCAATAAAATATTACCCAACTAGTGAATTTTTTATATCCTCATGTGTCACTTCTTTTTCTGCTTTATCAAACGTTCCTACTTAACTAGTCCATCTTTCCCATTTGATGCTCTTCTTTTAGTAATCACATTGCTCACTGCACTGCCTCGAGATCTTGGACTGACGTTCGACTGATGTTTGAATATTTTACCTAATTGTATGGAAGCGGGACCTTCTGAGGATAAACAACCAGCATGAGAAAAACTCACATTGGCCAAAATGTCAATGTATCCAGACGTAACAACATATCACATAACTCTTATTGCGGAAATACAGTCACACTGCGGACGCTAAATAGGATCATATATATTAGGTAGGGCTTATTAAGACGGGAAGAACGACACGGCGCGAAACAGGATTACAAAGTTCAGATGCCACCCATTACAACTAAAAGTGAAGCACTAAACCACAGGTGTTCGAAATCTAGAGGATAAACGGCTTAAGGAAATTCCAGAGAGTGATACAAATGACAAAAGCTCCAACAACAGTTCCAGTGCCTCTCCAAATATCAGGGAAGTAGACTCTTTTCAGGGTCGCCAAGGCCTGGTTCAAACGTTGCTCATAATGCTTATTAAGGTCATCACTGAGTTTGGAGAAACAGGAAGGCGATGGCACAATCTCAAGGCCGAGTTTGTTAATTAGTTTTGCCACATCTTCGTTGCTACCGAGCAAGTTAACGATGATCTTTTTCTCAACCAGCAACTCTACGTCAGCCTCGGAGTCAATAAGACAATCCAATAGTAAAAGATAATTGCAGATGTGAGTTTCAAATGGATAATGACACTGCTCTAGCGCCATGAGGTTTCGAAAACAAGCTTCAGTACCATCGTATATCTCAAATCGTGGGACTTCCAAGACACGCCGCACACCCTCCAAGCATGGAAAGCATTTCAAGCATGGTATGCAAGCTAGGAGGCATGAGCAATTAAAGCACCAATTCTGACGAAGTTTTATCCCAAGTAAGTGTCCTGCTTTGGTTACTCTGAATGTCAGTCCTGCATCTTTAAGCTTTGTGGCAGAATACTGAATCTTATCTTTAAAGTTTAATTCATCCTTAAGACCTGGTGTTACGAACCTCTTTCTTAGCCAATCAACCTAGTGTTTCACCTCTTTATTCTCGGGCTCTGTCCCCTGCTTTGGAAAGTATTGCGAGCAAACCTCCAGAAAAGTTAGCTTTTTGTTCTGGTCTCTGTTTTTTTCTTCAATTTGCGGGCCTGCTTCATATAATTTCTCGAGAACAAAAAATGGAAGTTGATTCTCAAGTAACATCAAGTCCTTTTTTATACTAATTTCGAGCCATGTTAGGTGTGGTATGTTGTCCTTTCTCCCTTCCACATTCCTCCAGAAGACATAAATTATGAAGATAGCATCCAATAAAATCATGTTCATAAACTCTTCACTACTAAGTTCAAAGGTCTCCGAATAGCAGCGGCGGATATTTATTTCTTCCTCTGCAATGATACTTCTAAGTCCTGCCTGGGTATTTCCAGTCCGAAAACAAAATTCCCTCAAATATCTCACCTTTTGTCTTTCCATACTCTTCAACCATTCTCGGCCATAATGAAGCGGACCAATTGAAACAATCTTAGGGGTATAGGCTTCTCCATTTACCTCACGAAGTCTCTTGGGCACTTTATAGATGCAGCATTCAGGCCACCTTTCAGGTTCCATGGCCAATTGAATGTCAATAGCAAACTCTCTGAATTCAAGTTCTTTTCCACTGGCATCACAAGCTGTCGAGTATGCCATCTTGACCCTCACTCAGGTATGTCTTGCTAGCAATAGACAGGCAATAAATTAGTGGAAGTAAAATACAATAGGATCATCTTCATAACTTATTCAATAGGTAGCACTGACAACTAATTGTATTCAGAAACTAACTTTCAACGCCCAACTCTAGCCATTTCTTGTCATATTTTTGGTGATTTTGTCAATGGAAATTTGAGAGTCAAAATTCCATGAACTAAGAGAAGTTACAATATGAAATATTGAATATTTCCTATAAGAACTTACTTTTGTAGAAAGCACGACTCAGGGGACTAAGATCCTCACGTTTGACCGGGCATATATCTTGATCTAATTTTCGATCACTTTACTTAGTCGACAATTTTCGTTCTCATCTTTGCAATTTGTCATAAATTGAATAATTAGATCTGAATTTGAACTTAAAAAGTGAAGATTTAAGACAATTCTTTGGATCCATATTTTTTATTTTTTATTTTTTATTTTTTTAGTATCATATTATTTATTATTATTGCTGTTGTTTTTTTTTTTATTATTGATTATTATTTCTTAGTGCTTGATAAGAGAAGGATAGGAAGATGAAAGACTTATTGTATATTCTTATTTTTTTTATTGTTCAATACCTAAGTAGATAATTGTAAAATTATTTGGGGTTGAAGTTAAAAGAATCCTTTGGAAACTAGTATAAAAATCGTATCTAAGTACCTATAACGTGAACATACCATTCCAATTATGTAACAAATACATCATCATTGGATGGTGGATATCATAAGGCTATAAAGGCCAATGGTAAAATTCCATATTTTGGAAGTCACAAATCTAGATTTAATTTATTGCAAGAATTAGGTGATAAAATTTAACTTATCATTATTTAATAATAATATTATTGTTTATCCCTCTCAATACTTATCTCTAGTCATGTTATATACAAGGTTTACGAGAAAAATGTTCATAAGTATATGCATATAGGTATATCTTTGAGTATTTCCAACTCAATTTTAGATCCTATAAGTTGCATTTATAATTCATCAAACGTTCTATTACATATTTTAACCAAATAGATATAGTCACATAAGATGTATATTTTCTTTCGGCATATCATAAGCAATAATAGAATGACATTGTTTATTCTTTATCTAAATTTTTGTTACAAAATAATGGCTAATTTCCGTACAATGTCCTCAGTCATTTAGCTAACCATATAATTGTCATATGCTGCTATTGCCGGTAGCAAATATAGATTATCCTAATTGTAGTTCCAATCCTTTTAGGGATTTTTATTTTTCAACTTACATCTTGTTTTATTTTGCTTCAATTTTCATCCATTTCTTCAAAGCCATGTCTCGTTACTCATAAAGGAAGAGTTTATTTACATAGGTAACATTATTGAAGAAAAATTGAACGGTATATGTTCAAGCTACTTGACAAAACACAAATTTGGTTTACTAAAACAATTTTACCAATCATTTACTTTCTCTTAAATGCAGTATGCATGGACAAAGTATAAATTAAAAGCATAGAAACTAATTTGATGCCTATTTTAAAGTGTAACATTCTCTTAAAATTAATTTGGCATACTATATCATGAATAAAGAAAATAAAGCAAAGTAATGGAGAAAAGAACCTGCAAATTTTCATTGGAAGAGAATGCTTATCTGCTTCGAGCACTTTTTAGGTGAACATTACAATAGATCTATGCTCACAATCTATAATGACTCTTCTTTTCTTGCTCTCCTTTTTATAGTGATCCAACACCGCCCCCCACCCTTCCCCGCGGGGCCTCCCTACAAAAACCTTATGATTTCAATATCTTCATTTTCACAAAAAGTAATTCAACCACTTAATCGTATTATTCTCTCTGTCTCCGCAACATAACGAGTGCAAAAAGCTTATGCTTTCAATATCTTCATTTTCACAAAAGCAATTCAACCACTTAATCATATTATTCTCTCTCTCTCCGCAACATAACGAGTGCAAAAAGCTTATGCTTTCAATACCTTCATTTTCACAAAAGGATAAATAATTGTAGAACTTTAATATTCCTTCTTATGAATCGCTGGCTAAAGAAACAACTTAATATTTCTTTAAAAAAAAAGTTATGATGTAAAAATTAAACTTTACGAAAGGTCTACAAGAAATACATACGTATTAAAATAGGAGATAATCTTATAGTACTCACCCTCCATGTCTTTCTATTTCTTAAAAGAAGAAAAACTCAAAAACATAGCATTCTCAAAATTTGGAAGTTTAAGTTATCAAGATTCAAATTGTATTACAAAATCCCATAAATCTTTAAATAGAAATTTATTTTATTTCCAATCGGCTCCCATTTTGGGGTGCTTGTTTACTTGTTTGTTCTCAAAGTATAGATTAAAATCTATAAAAACCAATTTTCAATCTAATTCTTAGAGAACGGAGAGTGGATTGCCTTTTCTCCAATGCAATAATCAATATAGGTGGATTTGATTCCATTCTCGAGGATATCTTCGCTTACTGGAACCAAAGTTAAAAGGCAACACATAACCAACTTTGGCAAAGAGTTGTGCTTTTTTGAGATATAAGCCAAATAAAAAAAAAAAAAAAAAAGTGATTGGATCATTGTACTAAAGCGCAAACTTCTCCTAACCGAAAGGAGAAAAAAACATATGGGGCTAGTGAAGCCTTGTTATTCTACAAAAAAAAAAAAGATTAGAAACTAATTTAAAGCTCACAAATATGACATATGAAGTAAGATCCTATATACTTCAAAATATGATCATTTCTTATCTATATTGAATACCTTTAACAGTTAAACTTGTTCACTAATATAGATTACTTCTTATTTATTTATCATAATCGAATAAGTGCCTAACTCAATGGTAAGCATGTATGGTCTTTCTTTTTCATCTTATTTATCCTTTACTTCACAATTGTTTAACATAGATTATGTGAATCAACAACTTATCACATTCACAATTCAAGCAAGAATATCATTAACTATTATCACGTAAGAAGCCTAGATATGGATTGAAAATTTATGATATCATATTTATTCAACATGAAGATATAAACATTAAAGAATAAAATACATATACAATTATATTTTTGTGGAATGTGGAACATAGAAACTTGTACTGCCTCAAAAGGAACAATACTAAAATTAGTGTACACGAGGATCTTCATTGCTACCACGCGCAACACTTGACCAACTTTTATGAAGATGGTATGTTTTTGTTTTTGAGATATAAGCTTCTTCAACGGCAAGGTATGTTGATGCTTGCCAGAGGGTTGTGCATTAGCTGTCAAAGATAAAATAAAATGAAATAATTAAATTAATAAGTGTTATTGATAAATAAATAAATAAACGATTGGATTCTTATATCAATGTATAAGCTTCACCGAACCAAAAAAGAAAATTCATATATATATATTGTATGGTGAGCCTTGTTGTTCCCAAAAAATTAATTAGAACCTATTTTCAGTTTATGAATGCAATATATAATGAGATACTAGATTTTCTAAGTTTAAATCATTTTTTATTGATGTTGACTTCTTAAAATCAAGTCAAACCACTAAGACCCTAATTTGAACATCTTTAATTTTTTCTTGGAAAAAATGTAAGTTTTCATTAATAAAAATTAATGTAAAAAATCATAGGCACATACCTTAATATTATAAGAATTACAAGAATTACAAAAAAGATGTCAACTATTTGGATTTTATATTTTGAAACACATGAATTATACCTTGTACAATTTTTCTTCCTTTAACCAATAAGATCATAATGTTAGTTGTTCTGTTCTAAGACCATATTCTATTTCGTTCCACTTATATATAATAAATGTAATCTGAAAAAGGTATCTTAAAAGTTTTGCAACCAAATTTTTTCCTTTAGCTACTCTAATAATCCATTGTAATTTTTTATTTAATCTCTACTATGAAACCAAATTTTATTCTAAGCAAAGGTAATCTTCTAAATAATTCTTGTCTATATAAATTTAAAAAATAGATGACTTCTGTTTTTCAAAAGAAAAATATATATATATAATTTTTAAATTTTCATTTATTCCTTAATGTAGAATTTGAATTAGGTTGAACTAGATTTTACCAACCAACCTATTTAATTGAACTAAACTAATCAATACAATATTATCATGTAAGAAGTCTAGAGATAGATTGAAAATTTTATGATACTATACTATTGAATATCAAGATATCAACAAGAAAACATGAAATATAAGTTTAATTATATTTGCTATGGAATATATGGTATAAAAAAATTTACTGCCTCCAAAGGAATAATCCTGAAATTCATGTACAAAAGTCTCCTTATCGCCAACGACTCACCACATGTGATCAACTTTTGTGAAGATGGTATGTCTTATTTTTCAAATATAAGCCACCTCAGTGGCAAGGTACTCTGATTCTTGCCTAAAGACTATGCATTAGTTGTCAAAGATAAAAGAAATTCTTGATAAAGAACAAATGAATGCATTTGTGTACTTAAGTGAAAGCTTCACCAAACAACAAGTAAACTATGTTATTCCCAAAAAATGATAAGAGCTTATTCTAAGCTTATGAATATATATGTAAAGTAACATATTAGATTCTCTAGTTTAAGATCATTTTTTAGCTATGTTGAACTCTTCTTAAAATCAAGTTTTTTTATTTAATTTGGCCTTTTATAATTTTTTATTTATTTCTTAATCCCTAATTGGACTTAGATTGAACTAGCTTTAACCAACCAACCCATTTGACTAAATTAAACTAATCAATAAAGTCATCAATCAATAAAATATTATCCAACTAGTGAATTTTGTATATCCTCATGAACCACGTCTTTGCATAACTCAGTTCGTTATATACTACACTCACAATTACATAAATAATTGTCCAAAAGAGTAAGTAGGTCATGACAAATTAGTACATCATAAAGTGTAAATGAACTATGATTTTTCCTCTAATAATGGTCACCCTAAAAACACTTATCCAAAAATGATTTTGTTCCTTTAAGGGCTTCCCAATTACATCAAGAGAAAACTCACAAAATGTGAGATTATGAGAGTTAAACGCCAAATTTGTATTCAATGTGAGACCAACTTGAACTTTTAAGATAATGTAAGTATTTCTTGTTCGAGTTTCTTTCAGCCAAGCAAAAGGGAGTTGAATTTTCATAGTTTAGAACTAGCTATAATAAGGTGAATTTTTTATTGCAACTATTTGTTTTAGCACTTACAATGGTATATGAATAGAAATTCTTGTCTATATACATTCAAAAAAAAAGATGACTTCTGTTTTCAAAAAAATATATATAACATTTTTAAAATTTCATTTATTCCTTAATGAAGAATTTGACTTAGGTTGAACTAGATTCAACCAACCAACCTATTTAATTGAACTAAACTAATCAATAAATTGATGAAATCAATACAATGTTATCGTGTAAGAAGCCTAGAGATAGATTGAAAATTTTATGATATTATACTATTGAATATCAAGATATCAACAAGAAAGCATGAAATATAAGTTTAACTATATTTGTGTGTAATATATGATATAAAAAATTTATTGCCTCCAAAGGAATAATCTTGAAATTCATGTAAAAGGTATTTTGATTCTTGTCGCCAACTCCTCACCACATGTGATCAACTTTTGTGAAGATGTTATGTCTTTTTTTTTTTTAAGATATAAGCCACCTCAGTGGCAAGGTATTTTGATTCTTGCCTAAAGACTATGCATTAGTTGTCAAAGATAAAAGCAGTTCCTGGTAAAGAACAAATGATTGCATTTTTGTGCTTAAGCATAAGTTTCACCAAACAAAAAGTGAACTATGCTATTCCCAAAAAATGATAAGAACTTATTCTAAGCTGATGAATATACATGTAAAGTAACATAGTAGATTCTCTAGATTAAGATCATTTTTTAGCTATGTTGAATTCATCTTAAAATCAAGTTTTTTTATTTAATTTGGCCTTTTAAGTTTTTTTATCTATTTCTTAATCCCTAATTTGACTTAGACTGAACTAGTTTCAACCAACCAACCCATTTAACTAAATTAAACTAATTAATCAATAAAATATTATCCAACTAGTGAATTTTTTATATCCTCATGAAACACATCTTTGCATAGCTCAATTCGTTGGGTACTACAATCACAATTGCATAAATTAATTGTCAAAAGGAGTAAGTAGGTCATGATAAATTAGTACATCATAAAGTGTAAATGAACTATGATTTTTTCCCTAATAATGGTCACCTTAAAAAAACTTATCTAAAAATGATTTTACTTCTTAAAGGGCGTCCCAATTACATCAAGAGAAAACTCAAAATGTAAGATTATAAGAGTTAAAACCCAAATTTGTATTCAATTTGAGACCAACTTGAACTTTTAAGATAATGCAAATGTTTCTTGTTAGAGTTTTGTTTCACTGAACAAAAGGGAGTTGAATTTTGGTAATTTGAAACTAGCTATAATAAGATAAATTTTTTATTACAACCGTTTGTTTAAGCACTTACAGTGATATGTGAATAGTAATTTGATTTAGGCTAATTTATGTGGTTGATTGACCAAAACTTAATGTGGAACATTATTGTAACCTTAGATATGTATTTTTGTTAATGGAATTGTCATGTATTTTATATATTTCAATATTTCCTTAAATATATATTTCATTTGGATTCAATTATTATAGTAACAAGACAAAGATTAAAGAACAAATATGTAACTAGTAACAAAAAAAAAATTAGAAAATGTTGAATCTTATAACAAATCTAAGAGGATGGGTGAATTAGATTTCTCAAGAATTTTGTGTCTTTTTAATTTTTAGCTATTTGAATCAATTAGTGATTGTATGATAGCAAGTAAATAACTCACATAAAATACAATCTACAAAGACAAGTGTTTTTAGAAAGTAGTTTAGCTCAAGCCACCTCGACACCTATTGCACCTCACCTTAGCAACCTATTAGAATTGCTATTCAATCAATTAACTAATCAACTACAATGGATAATCAATCTCTTAATCTCAATTACAAGTTTTCTTTCTAATGTTACAAATTTTGAACTAAGCTTCTACAATATATGTAATATTTAGTTTAAAAAACTTCAAACAAGTGCTAGAAAGTCGATAAAATAATATGGACAAAAACTCTAAATTTCGAACAAATCCTAACAATGTTCCCTTGCAGAAATTAATTCAATAACAATATGTATTAAAAAAACAATGTGATTTTCTAGCAACTATATAAGAGCAATAATGAACTTAGATTAAAGTCACCGAAAGAATAATGATTTTATGAGCTTAATAAGCTTGAAAGAAGAATGTGGGTTTCACTTGCAAGAAGCTCTTTTTCTCTTTGATATTTTCCTTACCTTCTTCAAGCTAACGTTCTTCTCGTCGAGACAGCAGTCTTGTACCTTTCTGGTGATCTTTCTTAGTGCTGTGAGAGCAGAGCATTGAGATTGAGCTTCTGTCTCGTTTTAGTTCAAAAAGTGCTCTCAAAATGTCGTCGTTATGTGAGGATTTTTAATCTCATTGTTCGGATCTTGAACCGGGTCGAGGGTCGACCTCAGATCTCACCAAAAGTTTCTTCCTTTCTCCTCAGTCTTGAACCAAATCTTTGTGGGTTAGTTTTGAATCAGTAGATCAGCTTCTTCCTCAACAAACCCATAGCTTTTTGGCTTCAAACACTCTTCAATTTGACATTTGTTACAAAATCAATCAAATGGGTCTCCGGGTTACGAAGAACATCACGGTTCATCTCGATTTAATCTTCTCTAATCAACTGGGTTCCAAAATGTTTGTTCACATATCCTTTCACTTGGTGATATCTTCGAAATGGTGTATTCTTCTTCGTCATTGGAGTTCTCATCAATGGCCGATTGTAGCTTCGGGTCTAGTAGGAACACAAGCGGGTCGCGCATGAGGACTAGGTTGCGAACTGGGTTGAGCACACGCCCAGGCTTCGCAAGTCTGGGTCGGGCGCAGGCCTTCGTGGACTAAGTTGGACAACTTTTTCTGCATTAACACTAATAATATTTTCTTATTATAATTACCTTTTTGTCATTATCAAAATACTAATATATTCCAACAGAAAACATGCGCACACACACAACAATGCTCTTTACTGAACACCAAATACACCTCTTTACATCCAAGACAGTATTTTGGGGTTTATGGAGCTTTATAGAAACTTATATGCTCTCTTTTTTTTGTGTTTTTCTAACTTACTCTCTTCAAAATTATGTCTCATTCTGCATTCTACTTTCTTTGACCAAACTTCATATGCTTTCTAATGATTTTCCTTTACTGTTTAGATGAAAAACTTATCATGTAAATGTGAAACGCATTGCCTTTATAAGAAGGTATACATCATTATTTGTTAAAGTTTTATTGTACTTATCTGTCATACTACAAAACTTTTAATTCACCCTGTATTTAGAACACACTAAAAACAAAGCTGGTGCAACTAGCTAATTACTAACTCTTTAGCAAAACTAACACTTCATCGCCTAAGCATCAAGATTCGTAAGCCACTTTTCAACAATTACTATATGCAATATTGATCACAAGAATATTAATGATAGGAAAGAATAGCACAATCACAATCGCACAAAGTACACAACATTATCATTTGTTGTCATCATTTGGACCTAGCTTGAAAGGTTTATTAATCTTGAGATGACTAACTTGGGTACTAATAATTTGGGAAAAAGGTTAAGAAAAAGGATTCTAATAAATTGTGTCATTATTCAATTAAGTGTAGGGGCAGTATCTATTATGACAATGAGTCCTAATAATGGAGAATTGTATTCCAATAAAAACTACCGCTAGTAAAGTTGGTATCCATTGACAAATTAAAATTAAAAAAAAAAATGCGTAAGCCATAAATTTTGTTTAGCAATTATAAACATAATAATATTTCAACTACTTAACCACTTTGATCAAATATCCACCATGAATTAAGAATTCATTTAGTTAATGTTATATCTCATATTTTCTCTTTAGTATAAGAACTAATTTAGGACAAAGTGCAATCCATATCTCACTTTCTAACAACACAGTTCTCCAAAACATTATAAGATTAATGCATGTATATGAAACTACTTAATTAATCATTATCAATGTTACTTTCTAAATTCATCAACACTTATATGCCTAATTACAAATTGTGCCAGGTAATTCCTTGTTGCCATTCGCTTCTACATGGTGTGGAACATGCGTCAACTGCGAATGGACCCACAAGAAGTCCAGGCGTCGGGTTTCCAGAATGCAGCCTCAGGAGAGAACACAAAAGGTCAAGGTTGGATGTACGCCTAATAGCCTCCACACGAATAGTACAACAAGCGCCAGTTCTTAACTCTCCTTAGGTTCAAAATGGTGAACATTTCAGTTTGAGTGGCATCGTCTTTCAATACCCCTGAGCTGAGAATAGCTCCACTCTGATCTGGCAGCTGCTCCTCTGCTTTCCTGTATGGCACATCGAGAATCATGTTTATATTTTTGTCCTAAAATCTGCCTTTGAACTAGGCAGTGTAAATTGGGTATTGAATTTGGTGCACTTGAACCTGAAGCACCCCAAAAAGAATGGTAAACAAAGATGAAAAGGTGCTAAAAAACTGCAAATACCCGAACCCAACAATTACTTTTCTTTTATTCCAGTCCATTATTAAGGAAAGATGACTATGTTTGCTTAGGGTACAAAGATCGCAATCACTATCAATGATCCAGCATACAACAGACGCTTGTGTCCAAGTAGTAAGCTTACATTGACAAATAAATGAGGGTCAATTACATCCCGTAGAAAGGTACATTCTAGTTGAAACTTCAGTTGCAAACAAATTCCAGGCCACAGGACTCACTCGTCACTGCTTTTTGTCCAACATGATCAATGCAGAGACTTCTCTTTGCCTATGCTGATTGTTAAAGAGGGGTCAATTCGGCACAAGGAAACAAATGTTCCGCAGACTAATCTGTGAAGTTACTGGTTTTAAAATTGGTAGATCAGATTGCTAAAATGAATAAGCAAAAGTCATATTTGGACATCTTGATCCAAAAAGACCACAGGAACTCCAAAATTGGAAGTGTGCAAGCTCCCATATATTAATGTCCACTAAAATCTTTTTTAATACGAAAACGCAGAGTCATGCTTCTGAACTACATCATGTTTCTTAACTAACTAATCATGACATGATAACTTCCTTAGCAAGATAAGAAAAGGTAATATGTTCGAAGATACATTATCGTACATAATTTATTGCTAATAAAAACAAATGAAATCTAGCTTTCTTACTTCATAAATAGTTTATCTAATAAATTCTAAAATGATAAATTCTAAATCATAAGTAAGCAATATCTTATATGGATTCACAATAAGAATAAAAACTTGTGAATAAACTTAATTCTGTCCCAGGCATAAATTAATCGAGTTTAAATATGTAAACTTGCTCGATGGTAAGTTAAAGATATGCTCATAGTCAAAATAAAATTAGAAAAATCAAACTTCAATATTCGACACTCACCTTCATTACAATCATAACAGTAATCAGAGGAACAAGAGTTTTACGTATTGAAGTACAACTCTTCCCATACATTGAAATAAATGGCACACACAAAAAGAAAATAGTTGGTAAAGCCCGTAAATGTAAGCTGAGCACGCAATAAATTGCAACTAAAAGCAAAGCACTCCAATTAACGCAAGCCACGGATGCTTCACTTGAAGACGTAAGGCCGAACGAAATCCCATAAAGTGAAAGCCAGGATAATGAGTCCGACAACAGTGGCCGTGCCTTTCCAAAAATCTTCGAAATACGTACTTGCCAGGGCCGCCACGGTATGGTTCAAAGGGGATTCATAGTACTTGTTAAGCATCAAACTGAGACGAGAGAAACAGGAATTCTCTACCACAATGTTATGGCCGAGTTTGTTAATTAGAGTCACCAGTGTTGAGTTGCTACCTAGACTGTTGACGATCACCCCTTTGTCAACAAGCAAATCTACATCCTGTTCACTTTCAACGAGACTATCCAATAGCAAAATATAGTTGCAAAAGTAGGCTTCAGAAGGATAATGACACTGCTCCAGCGCCATGAGGTTTCGAATAAGAGCTTCAGTGTCGTCGTCTATCTCAAAAGGCGGCACTTTCAAGATATGTTGCATACGATCCAAGAACCGAGAGGATTTCACGCATGGCAAGCAAGTCAGGAGCCACGAGACATCAAAGAACGGAAAGCATTTCAACCACCAGTACTGCGGGAATTCTATCTCAAGTAAGAAGCTCTCTTCTCTTTCTTTGAATTTCAATCCTGCCCTCTGAAGCTTTTTGGCACAATACAGATTTTGGGTTACAACTCCCCGTCCCACTTCTCTCTCCTTCGGTAAACAGAACGCGTATCTTAGCAAATCCGTGAAGTGTTTTGCTTCCGGGATCTTGGTCTCTAGATGCGTCTTACGATAAGCAGAAAAGTAATGGAGGGAAACTTCCAGAAAACTTCCAGAGAACTTTTTCCCGTCTTTTTCTATCTCAATTTGTGGGCCTACTTCATATAATTTTTCGAGAACAAAGAAAGGAAGTTGATTCTCAAGTAACATTAAGTCATGTCGTATACCAACTTCCAGCAATGGCCTCCTTGATATGATATCCTTATTATTATTTTGAGATCTCCACCAGAAGAGATTAATTATAAAGACAGCATCCAATACAATCATATTTACGAACTCATCACTGCTAAGTTCAGAGATCTCTGAATAGCAATGGCGGATTCTTACTTCATTCTCTGCAATGATACTTTTGAGTTCCACCAACAGAATTCCCTCAAGTATCTCAATTTTTGTATTTCCATTTTCCTAAATTCTTCTTTGCCGTGATGAAATGGTCCAATTGCAACTAGCTTAGGAGTGTAGGGTTCTTCATTTACGTTGCGGAGTTTCTTGGGAATCCTGGAAATACAACACTCTGGCCACTCTGCAGGCTCCAACGTTAATGGAATGTCGATTAACAACTCTTTGCTTTCAGGTTTTGTTCCACTTGAATCACAACCTGCGAGGTTGGCCTGTTTTTCCATCGCTTAAAGTTCCTTTTTCCTTCTGAAAGATACGAAATGGTCAGTAACAAAAGAAGAGAATGCAATGACCTGCAAACATTGTTTCAGTAGGCATCTCTGGCTACTATTTCCCTATACAGTTCTAATTGACTATACGGCATTCATTGGAGATGCAGATTTTCAACCCAACCGGAATATAGTCCTAATATGTAACATCGAATATCCATGTCGAGTATCGATTATCTTAAAAATCTGTACGATAAGATATCATATGCAGAATGATCTCTATAGTAGTTAATTGGTGGAAACCATTAAATGCACTCTTAGATCCATGTTAGAACCATTCGTCAAGTGACTAAATGAAATAATTGATAACTTTTTCATCATAAATTTACAGCTTTATGCTATACTTTAAAAACAAGGGGAAAATAAAGAAAAAAAGAAGCTTAGGACTGTATGATGCCTACTTGTTGGAAGACAAACTGTACTAGCTATTCAACTTACTTAACAAAAGAGATTAGATTTAACAGAAAAGCATAGTCGATCATCTGATTTTTCGTAAATAAAATATGCATATGCCAAATTGATCAAATTAAGAATGCGATCTAAGATGGCAAGTATTCGAAGTATGAGATAGGAAAAAAAAATCAGCAAACTTTTATTATGGGCAAGAAAATACAGTGAACCCTTGAGGAAACCTGCAAATTTTGCTTTAAAGAGAATGCTGATAGGCTTGGAGGAACTCCTAATTGCCACGAAGATTGCATATCGCTCTCTCTTTAATGTCTCCTCTCTTCTTGCCTAATTATATTGTGCTCTGTTTCTCTAAAAAACAATAAGCACAGACGCCTAACGCTTTCAATCTCCTTACTCTCACAAAAGCACAAACATTTCAACGAATTTAATGTTCCTTCTTTTGCGCAAAAGTCACAATTGATTTTCCAACAGTAGAAGATAGATGTTACAAATTATGCCTCTCATTCTCTGTTTCTTCTCTGAGAAAACACAAGAAAATATAGTATTCTTTTGTTTTTGGAAACCGACGTGAAGTTTATGCCGATTCTAATTACTACCACAATGTCTCGCAAATCAATAGCAGAATAAGAGTTAATTTAGGAGCATCTTCTTCTTTCTCTTTGTTTATTTCCTTGATAATGAAATTTGGGCATAGATGTATGAAAAATATTCCAATTTTGACGTCATTCAAACATTCACACATCATTTCATTTGGAATTTGTCTCCCCTTAGGATCATCTATTTTCTTTTCCTTTTTTCCCAACAAGGCTCTAGTTCACATAATTCAATTACAACATTAGCTTCTTAAATATCCTTTGATAATTCCAATATGCTTTGACTTTGGCTTATTATATAGTTTGACCCTCATTTTCATCTATTTATAAAAGGTCATTTACTTTCATCTTCACATGAACAAAGAAAACAATCAATTATGATACATGTCAATGAACGATATCAAAGAATTGATTGTAACATGAATTCACATATGCATATTTTTTTATACCCTCAAAATTACTTTGAGATAAATTATAAATCTTATGGACTAAATAAATATTTTTTTCCAGAAATGAATTATTCCAAATAAGAATTCCTATCATATAACAAAAGAAAAATGGAGACAACATAATATTTCAATCAATAAATTGCCAAACTTCTTCTATCGATGTACAATACTAATCAAATTCATTCTTTTAGTAGATATTATCATATCTTATAGTGCCATTGAGAAAATTGTGCATTGCAAGTATTAGAGGCTTGCTGTGTCTCGGCATTATGATAGAATCTCTTCCATAAAAGACAACATTCTGATATAAGAAGATTAAAGACAAAGTTGAATAACAAGTAAAAATTTTAGATCTAAAGATCCACTTTTAAACAAGTGATTTAGATTTTAGAGTCTAATTATTATTTGGCCAATTAGTTTACCTCATAAAATAGATATCTAGAGGTGAGATTGAGAGATTTATCACTTGATCACTTCACTTAAACCTTTTTGAGGCCGTCAACAATATTTTTGTCATTTTGATTTGTAGGGTTGAAACTAATGGTGTAGCAATCTTATAAAAAATTCAAAAAGAAAAAATACATATTGGCAAAGAAATAATTGGAACTTCTTAAAAAATTTATGATAATTTTTTTCTTTATAAATGAGAGGAAGACGTCTTAATCTAAAATTCTTAACACCTAGGATGTACAAGGAAAAAGAAAATTTATCATTGAATGGTGGATAGCATTAGGCCACAAAGGCCAATGGTAAAATTCTATATTTTGGAAGTCATAAATCTAGATTTAATTTATAGAAAGAATCAGGTTTACCAAAAAACATGTTCATAAGTATATGCATATAGGTATATCTTTGAGTATTTGCAACTCAGTTTAGATCATGTAGATCGCAATTTTAATTAATCAGCCTTTCTATTACATATTTTAACCAAATAAATATAGTCATATAAGATGTATAGTATCTTTCAGTTGCATTGTTTATTCTTTCTCTAAATTTCTATTACAAAATAATAGCTAATTTCCTTACGGTCTCCTTTCCCATTAGCTAACGATACCATTTTCGTAGGCTGCTACTTCTAATGGCAAATCCAGGTCATCCTTATTGTACTTTCAATCCCTTTTGGCATTTTTATTTTAAACTTACATCTTGTTTTATTTTTGCTTCAATTTTCATCCATTTCTTCAAAGCAATGTCTTCTGAATAATAAAAGTAAGAATTTATTTATTTAGGTAACAGTATTGGAGAAAATTTTGATGGTATATGTTCAAGCTACTTTACAAAGCAAAAAATATGTTTACCAGAGAAATATTTGTATCAATCATTTACTTTCTTGTAAATGCGATATGCATGGACTAAGTATAAAGGTAATAAACTAAATCCATAAAACTAAAATGATACCTATTTTAAAGTTTAAAGTGTGACATTTTCCCAAAATTAATTTGGTGTACTACATCGTGAATAAAGAAAATAAAGCAAAATAATGGAGAAAAGAACCTGCAAATTTTCCTTCACGGAGAATGAAGCACGATTTAGGTGAATACAAACAACAGTCTTTGCACACCATCTACAATGGCTCTTCCATTCCTACTCCCCTTTTTATAATGCAACCCCCACAACCCCCAACACCCCACCCCCTCGCTCTCTTCCTGCCGGGCCCGCGTCCCCATCTTTTCCTTCTCTAACATGGCAAGTACTAAAAGCTTATACTGTCAATATCTTCATATTCACAAAAAACAATTCAACCACTTGATTGTATTATTCACTCTCCCCCTCCCTTCCTCCAACATCACGAGTACAAAAAGCTTATGCTTTCAATGTCTTCATTTTCAAAAAATATAAATAATTAAAAAAGTTTGATATTCCTTCTGTTAAAAAAATTGAACATTTCTTTTTTTTTTTTGAAAAATATATATGATGTAAAAATTGAACTTTACGGAAGGTCTATAAGAACTACATATATATTGAAATGGAGAGTGGATTGCGTTTTCTTCAATACAATAATCAATAGAGCTGACTTGATTCCTCTATAAGGGATAACTTCGTTTGGTGGAACCAAAGATAAAAAGAATAATACTAAAGTTAGATGCGTGAAACACCTTATAGCGAATCATGGGAAACACCAACCAACTTTTGCAAAGATGTCACGCTTTTTCGAGACATAAGCCACTTCAATGGCAAGGTGTGCTAATGCTTGCCAAAAGGTCGTGTATTAACGATTAAAGATAAAAGCGTACTTGCAAAAAAAAAAAAAAATTGATTGCACTATTGTACTTATGCGCAATATAACATATGAAGTGAGATCTTAGGTATTTTAGAATAAGATCATTTCTTATCTATACTGAGTGTCTTTAACAATTAAACTTATTCACTAATATAGAGCATTTCTTATTTATCTGGTCTTTGTTTTTCATTTGATTTATCCTTTACTCCACAATTCTTTAACATAGATTATGATAATCAAGAACTTATCACATTCACAATTCAATCAAGAATATCACTAACTATCATCATGTAGGAAGACTAGATATGGACTGAAAATTTATGATATTATATCATTCAATATGAAGATATTAACATTAAAGCATAAAATACAAGTACAATTATATTTGCGTGGAATATCGAACATAAACACTTGTACCGCCTCCAAAGGAATAATACTAAAATTAGTGTACACGAGGCTTCTCATTGCTAACAACGCGAAACACATTACCAACTTTTGTGAAGATGGTATTTTCTTTCTTCTTTTTTTCTTTTTTGAGATAGAAGCTCCTTCAGTGGCAAGGAATGTTGATGCTTGCCAAAAGGCTATGCATTAGCTGTCAAAGATAATAATAAAATAAAAAAAAGAGTTCTTGATAAATAAAAAAATTAAATGATTGGATTCTTATATCAACGTGTAAGCTTCACCAAACCAAAAGGGAAAATCCATATATATTGTATGGCAAGCCTAGTTTTTCCCAAAAAATTAATTAGAACCTATTTTAAGTTGATGAATGTGATATATAATGAGATATTAGATTTTCTAATTTGAAATCATTTTCTTATCTATTTTGACTTCTTAAAATCAGTTCAAGCCAACCATAATTTGGTCTGTTTTAAATATTACTTATTCCTTAATGCAAAATTTTACTTGGATTGAAGACCAGCCAACCCGTTTAAGTGAACTAAACTAATCGGCAAATTGATGAAGTCAATACGGTATTATCATGTAAGAAGCGAATACACAGATTGTAAATTTTATGATATTATACTATTGCATATCAAGATATCAATAAGAAAACATGAAGCATAAGTTCAATTATATTTGCGTGGAATATATGATAAAAGAAAGTTACCTGCCTCCAAAGGAATAATGCTAAAATTAATGTACAAAAGGCTCCTCATTGCTAACCACTCACCACACGCGATCAACTTTTGTGAAGATGGTATGTTTTCTTTTTCCAGTTATAAGCCACTTCGGTGGCAAGGTATGCTGATTCTTGCCCAAAGACTATGCATTAGTTGTCAAAGATAAAAATAAAATAAAATAAAAGTTCTTGATAAATAAAAAATGATTGTATTTTGTACTTAAGCGAAAGCTTCACCAAACGAAAAGCCAACCTATATTATTCCCAATAAAGTGACATACTAGATTCTCTAGTTTAAGATCATTTTTTATCCTATGTTGAATTCTTATTAAAATCAAGCTTGTTGATCAATTCAATTCATTAATACATTAGTTTGGTCTTTTAATTTTTTATTTATTCCTTAAGCCCTAATTTGACTTAGACTGGACCAAAATCAACCAATCAACCAACCCATTTAACTTAATTAAACTAATCAATAAAATATAATTCAACTAGTAAATTATTTTTATATCCTTGTTAAACATGTATTTGCATAGGGCAGTCCGTTAGGTACTAAACTCACAACAACATAAACTAGTTGTCAAAAGGAGTAAGTAGATCATGAGAAATTAGTGCATCATAAAATGTAAATGAACTATGATTTTTCCCATATAATTGTTGTTCCTAAGAACATTTATCCAAAAATAAATTTTTTTTCTTTAAGGGCTTCCCAACTACATGAAGAGAAAACTCATAGAATGTGAGATTATGAAACATAAGCCTCAAACTTGTATTCAATTTGAGACTAGCTTGCATTTTTTAAGATAATGTAAGTGTTTCTTGTTAGAGTTTTGTTTCACCCAAATAAAGGGGAGTTGAATTTTGGTATACAAAAAAATTCTTTTTATAGAAAGGTAAGTTTGTATTAATAAAAATTAGTATACAATATCTTGTTGACATATCTTAGTATTATAAGAGTTATAAAAGTTACAAAAATGAAGGTTAAAAGCCTTTAAATCTTACTCAAAATGATATTTTCTTATGAGAATTTTATATTTTGAAACAAATAAGCTTTCTCTTATATAATTTTCAATACTTTTGCCAACAAAATTGAGCTATTAATCGTTCTATTTTGAAATCATCTTCTATTATATTTTAGTTCATGTACAGTAAAAGCAGGTTAAAAAAAATATCTTAAGAAGTTTTGCAACTAAATTCCTTTTTAATTGCCAATAGGATTGAACTATCAATTGTTCTTTTAGTTGTAGTTCTTCATTTCATCTTTCAATATGATGTCGAAGTTAGTTTTAAGTAAAAATAGTCTTCCAAATCATCATTATCCATATATATTTAAAAAAGAAATAACTCATGTTTTCTACTTGGGACTAATAAAAATCATAATATAAGTTAACTAAAACGAGTCAGCGTATAATTTTTTTGTTATAAAAAGTTAATCTTGACAACCTAGTCATTCAACGAAATTATATTTGTTGATACTACTAGTCCAAATTAGATCATACTAATTTACATTTTCATTAACTAGTCAAATGCCCTTATAAATTTTTTTTTTTAGTAATAGGCAGACCTATAAAGAATTAAGGTAAGAGTGGACCTTAGTTTAAGAAAGCCTTTTCAACTCCATGCCATGAGACATTTTATATTAAACTATGTTATTGTAGCACTTTTATATTTTATATTGTGAATCCACTTACTCCATAAGAAAGAGTTTGTGAAATTAATGAGATTTCAAAGCATACATCTTCAAAAAACTTTTTTCTAAAGTTTAAAATTCAGTAATCTTAATCCTAATTCCTTCTTTGGTGACCAAACTATTTGCTAAACTATTTTGTGAGAACATTGTGTATCCATACTACCCACCCATAAAAAGTTCCTTATCTTTTTATCAATTTCTTAAATTGTTTGCCTTGGTAATAAGATTACTTGTGTCCATAATATACATGTGAAAATTAGAACTGATTTAGCCAATTGTAGCCTTTCTACATAGCTAAGATGTTTCATTCTCCAACCTTATGTTCTTCCAACTATTTTACCTATCAAACCCTTGCAATCAACATGGGTTAGTCTTTTGGTGATCAAGAGAACTCCAAGATATTTAATAGAGAGAATACCTCAATGGAAAGGTGAGTGATCTAAAATAAAAAGTTGTTCATACTCAATAACCTTGAGAAAAATATTTAAGATTTACTTGGATTATAACATAGACCTATAAGTTCAACAAATTTCTCTAAGGCTTCTACAAGACAAAGCACTAAAACCATATTATCATGAGAGAAAAAGAACAAATCATTAGCAAAACATAAATGAGTGATTTTTTCAAGTTTACATCACTAATGAAACTTAAATGCCAATGTGGAGGTTTTTACAATAATAATTCTATTAAGTATCTTCATGACTAGTATAAATAAATATAAGAATAATAATTCCCTTTGTTTAAGTCCACTAATACCTTCAAAGTAACCTGCATGTTTTCTATTAAAATTACTAAGAATTTTGTTATGGTAATACACTAACCTACAATATCAAGCAAATACTGGAGAGTATTGATAGCTTTCAAAACTCTTAATATTGCTTCCCACTAAACCATATTATATGCTTTCATGAAATCAATTTTTATGGCCACATGCTTATCTTTATCTCTCTTATGATAATTGTGAAGGAGTTCCTAGCAACACATAATATTTTCAGAATTTCGACGTCCATTTATCAAAATATTTTGGTTATAGCTAACCATTATAAGGAGAATAATACTCAACTTTTCAACTAACATCTTGGAAATGATTTTGTAAAGAATTACAACAAGCTATTGTTTGTAATCTTTATTTCCTAGTTTGTACTCAAGATGTGATCATTTTTTGACAGATGGTCCTCTAGAAGAGATTTATTACAAAGATGCCATCCAATACAACCATGTCTACAAATTCTTTACTGCCCATCTCAAAGTTCTCTGAATAGATGGCGGATTGTTACTTTCTTATCTTCAAAAAATCTTACAAGTTCATTTTGGGTCTTTCCAGTCTGAAAACAAAATTCCCTTAAATATCTCAATTTTTGTACTTCCATATTCTTCAATTCTTTTCTGCCGTGATGAAATGGACCAATTGCAACTAGTTTGGGAGTGTAAGCTTCTTCATTTACTTTGCGAAGTTTTTCAGGAATCCTTTACATACAGCACTCAGGCCACTTGGCAGGCTCTAGGGGTTGGGGAATGTCAATGCACAACTCATAGCATGTAGCTCCTATTGCTTCGAAATCACAAACTATGGAGCAGGCCTTGTTTCCCATCCCTTAGGCTTCTATTCCTACGGACAACAAAGCAAGATCGGTGGCAAAAGGACACAATAGAATCAACTGCAAAGCTTATTTCAATAGATAAGCTCTAGCAACAATTTCTATTTGGCAACCATCAGCACCCAACCCATATACTAATGATCTTTTCCTTCTTGAAAAGAAAAATTGCCTACGCAGAAATTTTGTCAATGTAATTTGGAGGCGCGGAAGTTCAACCAAACTAGAATGCTCACAACATGAAACGTCGGATACTTCTCTCTTCTATTTTCTTTTCCATTTTTCCCAACAAGGCTCTAGTTCACAAAATTCAGTAACAACGTTGGATTTTTAAATATCCTTTCTCACATTTTTATTGACAATACCAATATGCTTTAATTTTGGCTTGTTATATAATTTGATCCTCATTTTCATCTCTTTATTAAAGGTCACATACTTTCACCTTCACATGTATGTGCAAAGAATTTAGGGATAAAACTATAATAAAGAACAAGGAAAACAATAAGTTATGATACATGCCAATTAGTCACTTAGCAAGCAAGTTCAATGGTGAGCTAACAGGTATCCCAACCATGAGGTTTGGAATTCAACACTATGTGTGCATGAATTTAGGTGTGAACGTTGTAATATTCAAAAATTAAAAAAAAAATGATATATGTCAATTAACAATATTGAAGGATTGATTGAAACATGAATTTGCGTATGCATATTTTTTTTATACCTTCAAAATTATTTTGAGGTTCAATCATAAATCTTATGGACCAAATATTTTTTTCTCCATAAATGAAGTATTCAAAGTAAGAATTCTTAACAAAAGAAAAATAGAGACAACAAAGTATTTTCAATTGATAAATTGCTAAACTTCTTCTATAGATATGTAGTACTATTCAAATTCACCCTTTAGTAGATATTATCATATTTTATCGTGCCCATTGAGAAAGTTATGTATAACAAGCACTAGAGGCTTGTATTGAAATAGGAGATAATCTTATAGTACTTGCCCTCCTTGTCTTTCTATTTCTTAAAAAAAAAAAAAAACTAAAAAACAATGCATTCTCGAAATTTGGAAGTGAAGATACGAATATTAAATTTTTATAACAAAATCACATAAATTTTTAAATATTTTTTTAATTTAGGATCGGCTCCCTTTTGGTGGTGTTTGTTTACTTGTTTGATCTCAAAATATAGCCTAAAATCTATAAAAACCAATTTTCAATCTCATTCTTAGAAATGGAGAGTGGATTGCCATTTAAAATAATCAATAGGGTTATTTCATTCCTCTATCAAGGATAACTTCGTTTAGTGGAATCAAAGTTAAAAGGAATAGTACTAAAGTTAAATACATGCGAGGCACCTCATAGCTAATCATGGAAAACACATGACCAACTTTTGCTAAGATGTTGTGCTTTTTTGAGATATAAGCCATTTAAATGGCAAGGTATGCTAATGCTTGGCAAAAGGTCATGCATTAGCTATTAAAGATAAAGCCTACTTGCAAAAAAAAAAAAATGATTAGATCATTGTACTAAAGCGCAAACTTCTCCTAACCAAAAGGAGAAAAAGTATATAAGGATAGTGAACCTTGTTATTCTACAAAAAATAAATAAATAAATAAAAACTTATTCAAAACTGATGAATATGACATATAAAGTGAGATCCTCAATATTTCATAATAAGATCATATGTTATCTATATTGGAAACCTTTAACAATTAAACTTGTTAACTGATATAGATCATTTCTTCTTTATTTGGATCATAATACGGTTCTCCTTCTTTATATGATTTATCCATTACTCCACAATTCTTTAACATAGATTAGGTGAATCAAGAACTAATCACAACACAATTCAAGCAAGAATATTATTAACTATTATCATGTAAGAAGCCTAGATATGGATTGAAAATTTATGATATTATATCATTCAATATGAAGATATTAACATTAAAGCATAAAATACAAGTACAATTATATTTGCATGGAATACGGAACATAAAAACTTTTACTGCCTCCAAAGGAATAATACTAAAATTAATGTACACAAGGCTCCTCATTGCTAACCACGCACAACACATGACCAACTTTTATGAAGATGGCATTTTTTTTTCTTTAAGAGATAAGCTTCTTTAGTGGCAACGTATGTTGATGCTTGCCAAAAGGTTATGCATTAGTTGTCAACGATTTAAAAAAAAAAAAAATCTTGAAAAAAAAATTGAAAAAAATTATTGGACTCTTATATCAATGTGTTAGCTTCACCAAACCAAGGGGGGGATCCATATATATTGTATGGTGAGCCTTGTTGTTCCCAAAAATTAATTAGAACCTATTTTAAGTTGATGACTGTGATACATAATGAGATACTAGATTTTCTAATTTAGAATCATTTTGTATCTATGTTGACTTCTTAAAATCAGTTCAAGCCGTCAAAAACATAATTTGGTCTTTTTTAAATTTTATTTATTCCTTAATGCAGAACTTTACTAAGATTGAACTAGATTCAACCAGCGACCCCCTTTAAGTGAATTAAACTAATAGATAAATTGATGAAATCAATACGATGCTATCACGTAAGAAGCCTAGATTGAAAATTTTATGATATTATAGTATATCAAGATATCAACAAGAAAGCATGAAGTATAAGTTCAATTATATTTGCATGGGGTGTATGATATAAAACATTTTATTGCCTCCAAAGGAATAATGATAAAATTAATGTACAAAAGGCTCCTCACTACCAACCACTCACCACACGTGATCAACTTTTGTGAAGATGGTATGTTTTCTCTTTCAGATAGAAACCACTTAGGTGTCAAGGTATGTTGATTCTTGCCTAAAGACTATGCACTAGTTGTCAAACATAAAAACAGTTCTTGATAAAGAAAAATGATTGCATTTTTGTACTTAAGCGAAAGCTTCACCGAACAAAAAGCCAACTATGTTATTCCCCAAAAATGATAACAACCTATTCTAAGCTAATGCATATATATGTAAAGTGACATACAAGATTCTTTAGTTTAAGATCATTTTTTTTCTATGTTGAATTCTTCTTAAATCAAGCTTGTTGGTCAATTCAATTCATTAAAACATTAATTGGTCTATTAATTTTTTCTTTATTCCTTAATCCCTAATTTGACTTAGACTGAACCAAATTCAACCAATCAACCAACCCATTTAACTAAATTAAACTAGTTAATAAAATATTATCCAAAAAAAAAATTATATCCTCATGAAACGTGTCTTTGCCTAGAATGTACATGAACTATAATTTTTCTCCGAATAATGGTCATTCCTAAAAACATTATCCAAAAATAATTTTTTTTCTTTAAAGGCTTCCTAATCACATGAGAAGAAAATTCACAAAATGTAAGATTATGAAAGTTAAACTTCAAATCTCTTTTCAATTTTAGACTAACTTGCATTTTTATGATTATGCAAGTATCTCTTGTTAGAGATTTGTTTCACCCAAACAAAGGAGAGTTGAATTTTGGTAATTTAAACTAGCTATAATAAGGTGAATTTTATTAGAATTGTTTGTTTTAGCACTTACGGTGATATATGAATATTAATTTGTTTTAGGCCAATTTATGTGGTTGATAGACCAATACTTAATGTGGAACATTATTATAACCTTACATATGTATTTTTCTTAATTGAATTGTCAGGTATTTGTTAGGATTGATGAAATAATTAGGCTAGAGAGTATGATTGTAATTATAGACCTTGGGGTTATCTTCTTGTTGTAGTGGGTTTTCCTAATAGTATTTGGATAGGATTCTCATCCTCTAGTCGTAGTAGGTTTTCTTAGTAATATCTAACTAGGATTTCTTTATAATTAGAATAAGAATAGAGAAACCTAGTGGATAAGTATAGAAAGTCCCCTTAGGGGGCTAATTGTTAGAGAGAATTCCTCTCATGGATTCTAATTAATAAAAGAACCCATGAAATACCTATTTGTAGAGAGAAAAAGTATGAGAAAATTTAATGAGAATAAAGTATAGAGGACATAGGACATAGGACATTATGATATTCCAAACCTCTTAAATATATTGTATTTAGGTGTGTGTGTTTACATGACTATGTGTTTGATCTCTAAGTAGATGATGTGGTTGGTTAAATTCTCCCAATAAGTAGTATCAGAGATAGGATGGATCCCAACAAGTGGTGCAGTAAGCGTGGAAGATCAAGACTATTGATGATAGATCAAACATGGTGAATGCAATTGAAATGGCATATAGATGTTTTGAGGTAAGATTTTCTCTTTCCCTAAATTTAGTTTGATTTTAGATGATACTAATGTAGATCAAGCAGAACATATTGTTGGGATGGTGGATTGAGGTCTGCAAAGTGTATAATATATATCTCTTTATCTAGATCTGAGCATTTATAAGTCAAATTGAAGATTTTTTGTTGAAGGCACGACGTTTTGGAAATGATCAATATTTATCAAAATCATTAAATTGAATATTAGGCTGATCAAATTGTTTGTGGTAAGTCATGTACATTTATGGCTCAAGTTGTGATGTTAAATGGCAGAGAATGATGGAGATATTGGTGGTGGAAGATGGATTGATGATTGAGAAGGAGCTTATGATGCTCCTATGTTGATGTGGTTGATGAAGTTGGGATTTTCAAGTTTGTTGATATCTAAATGAGATGTAGGAGACTCCAATGGTTGATTCCAAAAAAGCACCAACAATTTTGGATGGGAGGTAGAATCTTCAATGGATGGATTTCAAAGAGAGATCTCAATTGTTATAGAAGACCCATAATTTTTACTATTATTGATGGCCTCATGGTAGAAAAGGTGCTTGGATGAAAGAAACCCATGATGATGTGTAGATGCCTCAAGAGAAACATGGCCTAAGAGAGGTGTAAGCTAAAGAGGCTGCAATGGAAGTGCCTAAACAAGTATGACTTAAGAAAGCCATGGTTTAAAAAGAAGCGTGGATGGCATAGTTGATGAAGGCTTGTTTTGAAGAGAGTTTATCCAGTCTCTCCATCAAAAATGAATGTGGTTGTAGAAGTTGAAGAAAGTTTTTCCAGTCTTTCTCTTTCCAAAGACTATGGTTAAAGAGAGTTTCCTCAGTCTTTCTCTATCCAAAGATTGTAGCTGTAGAAGTTGAAGAGAGTTTCTTCAGTCTTTCTCTGTCCAAAGATTGTATCTGTAGAAGTTGAAGAGAGTTTCCTCAGTCTTTCTCTGTCCAAAGACTATAGTTATAAAAGTTGAAGAGAGTTTCTCCAATCTTTCTCTTTCCAAAGATTATGATTGTGTAGTTGATATATTTGAAGAAATTTTCTATATACTCCTATAGTGCATGGATGTTGCACCGAAGTTGTTCCAAGGAGGGAGAATGTTAGGATTGATGGAACAATTAAGTTAAAGGGTATGATTGTAATTGTAGAGCATGAGGTTATCTTCTTGTTGTAGTGAATTTTCCTAAGAATATCTAGTTAGGATTCCCATCCTATAGTTGTAATAGGTTTTCCTAGTAATATCCAACGATGATTCCTTTAGGACTTCTTTATAAATAAAAGAAGTATTGAGAAACCTAGTAGGCAAATAAAAAGAGTCCCCTTAGGAGGCAAATTGTTGAAGAAAATCTTTCTTATGGATTTTAGTTGATAAGAGAATCCATAAGATATCTATTTGTAGAAAGGAAAAGTATGAGAAAATCTAATGAGAAGATAGTACAGGGGACATAAGACATTATGATGTTTCAAATATTTGAAATCTGTTGTGTTTAGGTATGTGCATTTCCATGATTGTGTGTTTGATATCTATATGGACGATGTACTTGATTTAATTCCCCCAACAATATTTTCTATATTTCAATATCTCCTTAAATATGTATTTTGTTCAATTCAATTACTATAGTAACAAAACAAAGATAAAGAACAAAAACATAACTATTAACAAATGAAAATTGGAAAACACAACACACACACCAAAAAAAAAAAAAAAAACTCAATTTTTTACATGGTTTAGCAATATGGCCAACATCCATAGATGGAACAAAGTTATCAATTTCTTTAGTAAATCAAGTGATAAGTTTACAACAAATCTCTCTACTCAATACCCAAAAACACCTTTCTTTACATCAAGGACTATAATCTATGTTTTATAGAGCTTTACAGAAACTTATATACTCTTAATTTCTATGTTTTTTTCTATATCACTCTCTGCAAAATTGCATCTTGCTCTACATTGTATTTTCTTTGACCAATTATATCTTCTACTGATTTTCCTTTACTACTTAGATGAAAAAATTTTATGTAAACATTACATGCAATTCCTTTACATTGAAATATTATTTTGGAATATTATTTTGATTATATAAATAAATGTGTAAGCATACCTGAACATTTTGAGATAAAAATATTCTAAGATTTATTCTCTTATTAGGACATGTGTTCTCTTATTAGGCTTTTACCTACACATGCTTGCACTTATGGAAGTGAGCTAAAGCTCACAAGGTGTAGCTCACATAGGTTCTAAGGCATGATTTTACAAAATGGGAAAATAAGCCTATGTAGAAAAGTCAAGGAAGGATTGCACGTGTTTCCATTGTTTTTGTCCTATAGTGATTTTTCAACAAGTCTTATGTTCACATGGGAGAGAAAATAAAGTGAAAAATAAAAAGTATTTCCTCACACGTCATTGGTTTATGCTTAAATGCATAAGCCTAGATTAAAGAGGTGTAAGAGAAAGTGGAGAAAGAAAAAAACCACAATCATTTGGTGTTCAATGATGACATGTGAAAAAGCTGGAAGTTGAAGTGTGGTGATATCTCTCTCAAGCCACCACAGTGCCACTTGAGTTAAAAGAATTTCAAATCAATACTGCATGACATCGTTTATCTAGGCAACGAGTTTTTTTAAAACAAAAAAAGCAACCCTAAAAGCCTTCATTCAGATTTAAAGTCTCATCAATTTAGGGGAAAGAAGCTACTACACTGGAGCATGTCAGAGAGTTCAAAAAATTCAAAGTTCTTCTCGTTGGAGCTCATCTTTGAATTCTTCCTATTAGAGCATATTGTGATATATAAGAAGAATGAGAAAAGAGTAATAATAATCTGCTTAACTCGATTACTTTATGAAATTCAAAATCCTTTCTCTTGCTTAAGATTTTCTTGTCCATTCAAGAATTCATAGAAAGCTTATCTATTGTTCTCCTTTATGCAAAATCTATGATTATTGTTAATTGTATTTTACTTGATAACATGTTATAGATCTATCTTGTGCAAGCAAACTATGCTAAGGTTTGGAAAACAGAATTGGGGCTTTTGTCCATAACATTCTAATCAAGTTTTCCTAACACAAATTTAAGCTTTTGAAATTCATTTCATTCACTATTTAAAGCTTAGGTTGATATTTAAATTATTAGGGACAAATAATTTAAATAACATGAAGATTCTAGCGTTGCAACTTATATGGCAATTGGAACCATTAAGTAGCTTGTTTAGCAATCCATAATCAATTCCATGGTTTCTACTAGCAAACACCATGGTGATTAGTATTCTATTTGAACCTCTATAAAAGTAATAGTTTTTTTTTTAATATATAAGTTTATTCATACCAATAAAAGAAAACAAAGGCCTAGGATCTTACCTTAGTATTACAAGCTCATTTGAGAATAAGAAAACCAAGGTTGGAATCCTCTAACTGTAAGACAATAAAACATGTTTCAAGGAAGATTTAATGTTCCTAAACAAAAATATTCTCACATACACTATTTAAAGCTTAGGTTGATATTTAAAAACTTTATGAAAATGGTGCCGAAGATACACCAAAGGAAGAAATTTCCAGTCATGAGAATAGTGAACAGAAAAATTTACAATTCTCGACTAAACCAATACATATCACTCACTAGATTACTTTATATGAATTATCCTTTTTGAAAAGAAAAAAAACGTAAAATATTTTTTATTTTTTTAAAAAATAAATAATATCGTAACAAACTTTGTTAATACCAATGAGGTTAGGTGTAATAATCATACCTCATATCAATACAAAGGACGTAGTGTAAGTGTAACCCTTAGAAAAGGTAAAATGTCATATATTTCAAACTATAAAATAAAAAGTTTAAAAATGAAAGCATAAAATAAAAAATTTCCTTTATTTATCTCAAGTTACAACCAATTTGGGGAGGAGAAAATATCGAAAATGTTGGAGATAATTGATAACTTTAACACCAAGTGAAAACAATTATGGCTTGTTTTGGTAACAATTTTGGAAACTTATTACCATTTTAAACACACAAAAAAAAATCCTTTTTCAAAACCATTAACAAATAATTCTAGGTTTGACACACCTTTAAAAGTACTCCCAAGACGTAAAATAAGTTTTTTTTAAAAAAAAAAGATTCATGCATGTTGATTGAGAGCCATCAAACTCGATAAAATAACAAAAATCAAAATGCTTATCTCAGATTCTTCGCTCTTCCTCATTCTCCGAGGAATTAATTTTTCCAAAACATGCAATTGTACCACATGTAGTCACGAAAAAGATGAAAACGCGAGGATTTTTCATCGTTTAACTAAAGCTGGGGCTGTCTTGTAAGTCTTGTGAGGTTGGATATTACAAAAACAGGAGAAAACGCTTATGCTTTGCCCAATAATACCAATAATGAAAATTTAAACCCATAATTTGTTGTTACAAACTGTTGCTAAATAATCAATAGAACAACCATTATTTTTACGGTTTAAAGTTTCATATTAGCTTTAACCATAAAATGGTACCTGGAAACCAAGAACCCAAAAGTTCAGCTTATCTATCATATTTGCCTAAGCCAATTTGTTGTCAACCCTTATATGCCTACCTACAAAATGTGCCTGGCAATTCCTTATTCCCATTCGCTTCTACATGATTTGGAATATGTGTGCAATTCCCTTCACACTCTTGCTGATTGTTAAAGCGGGGTCAATTCGGCACAAGGAAAAAAAAAATGTTCCGCAGACTAATTTGTGAAGTTATTGATTATATAATTGGTAGATCAGATTGCTAAAATGAATAAATTATTACACCCACAAAGCAAATGTCATATTTTGACAGCTTGATCCAAAACTCCAAAATTGAAAGTGTGCAAGCACCCATACATGAATATCCACTAAAATATTTTTAATACAAATAAGCCGTCATGCATCTGAACTACCACCTTGTTCCCTCCCCACCTAATCATGACATATTAACTCCCTTATTTAATATTAAATTTTTATCTCTCTCTCCTAACAACTTTTCTAGGGCCAAGTGTGCAAATTATTCAAGAAAGCACGAAATTTTGTCAAACTGATTAATCGCCACCAAACAAAATCTGCCCCACTCAAAAAAGTCCAAATTCGGAAAGAAAGAAAGAAAGGAAGAAAGCAAACAACAAGCTCTTGTAAACAGGGATGTAAAGAAATACTCCCTAAAGCTCATTGTCATTCCAAGCAAGAGACAATATAGACACTAAATATACTCAGAAATTCTCATCCATAAAACTTTCAACCATTTTTACGTATATATAAATTTATGGTATTAACTATTATCATGTAAGAAGCTCAGATATGGACTGAAAATTTATGGTATTATATTTATTCAACCTGAAGATATAAACATTAAAGTATAAACTACATGTACAATTATACTTGGGTAGAACATGGAACATAGAAACTTGTACTGCCGCCAAAGGAACAATACTAAAATTAATGTACACGAGTCTCTTCATTGCTAACCACGCGCAAAACATGACCAACTTTTGTGAAGATGGTATGTTTTTGTTTTTGAGATATAAGCTCCTTCAGTGGCAAGGTATGTTGATGCTTGCCAAAAGGCTATGCATTAGCTGTCAAAGACAAAAAGGAGTTATTGATAAATAAATAAAAGAACGATTGGATTCTTATATCAATGTGTAAGCTTAACCAAAAGGGAAAATTCATATATAATGCAGAACTTGACTTAGGTTGAACTAGATTCAACCAGCCAATCCATTTAATTGAACTAAACTAATCAATAAATTGATGAAATCAATACAATATTATCATGTAAGAAGCCTAAAAATAGATTGAAAATTTTATGATATTATACTATTCAATATCAAGATATCAACAAGAAAGCATGAAATATAAGTCCAAATATATTTGCATGGAATATATGATATAAATAATTCTATTGCCTCCAAAGGAATAATGCTAAAATCCACGTACAAAAGGCTCCTTACCGCTAACCACTCACCACACATGATCAACTTTTGTGAAGATGGTATGTTTTCTTTTTCAGATATAAGCCACTTCAGTGGCAAGTAATTCTGATTCTTGCCTAAAGACTATGCATTAGTTGTCAAAGAAAAAATCAACACTTGATAAAGAACAAATGATTGCATTTGTGTACTTAAGTAAAAGCTTCACCAAACAAAAAGTGAACTATGATATTCCCAAAAAATGATAAGAACTTATTCTAAGCTGATGAATATACATGTAAAGTAACATATTAGATTCTCTAGTTTAAGATCATTTTTTAGCTATGTTGAATTCTTCTTAAATTCAAGCTTTTTGATTTTTATTTATTTCTTAATCCCTAATTTGACTTAGACTGAACTAGTTTCTACCGACCAACCCATTTAACTAGATTAAACTAATCAATAAATTCATCAATCAATAAAATATTATCCAACTAGTGAATTTTTTATATCCTCATGTGTCGCTTCTTTTTCTGCTTTATCAAACGTTCCTACTCAACTAGTCTATCTTTCCCATTTGATGCTCTTCTTTTAGTAATCACATTGCTCACTACACTGCCTCGAGATCTCGGACTGACGTTCGACTGATGTTTAATATTTTACCTAATTGTATGGGAGCGGGACCTTCTGAGGATAAAAACCAGCATGAGAAAAACTCACATTGGCCAAAATGTCAATATATCCAGACGTAACAACATATCACATAACTCTTATTGCGGAAATACAGTCACACTGCGGACGCTAAATAGCGTCACAGACATTAGGTAGGGCTTATTAAGACGGGAAGAACGACACGGCGCGAAACAGGATTACAAAGTTCAGATGCCACCCATTACAACTAAAAGTGAAGCACTAAACCACAGGTGTTCGAAATCTAGAGGATAAAAGGCTTAAGGAAATTCCAGAGAGTGATACCAAGGACAAAAACTCCAATAACAGTTCCAGTGCCCCTCCAAATATCAGGGAAGTAGACTCTTTTCAGGGTCGCCAAGGCCTGGTTCAAACGTTGCTCATAATGCTTATTAAGGTCATGACTGAGTTTGGAGAAACAGGAAGGCGATGGCAGAATCTCAAGGCCGAGTTTGTTAATTAGTTTTGCCACATCTTCGTTGCTACCGAGCAAGTTAACGATGATCTTTTTCTCAACTAGCAAGTCTACGTCAGCCTTGGTGTCAATAAGACAATCCAATAGTAAAAGATAATTGCAGATGTGAGTTTCAAATGGATAATGACACTGCTCTAGCGCCATGAGGTTTCGAAAAAAAGCTTCAGTACTATCGTCTATCTCAAACTTTGGGACTTCCAAGACACGCCGCACACCCTCCAAGCACGGAAAGCATTTCAAGCATGGTATGCAAGCTAGGAGGCATGAGCAATTAAAGCACCAATTATTAAGTTTTATCCCAAGTAATGATCTTGTTTCGGTTGCTTTGAATGTCAGTCCTGCATCTTTAAGATTTGTGGCAGAATACTGAATCTTATCTTCAGAGTTTGGTTCATCCTTAAGATCTGTTGTTACGAACCTCTTTCTTAGCCAATCAACCAAGTGTTTCACCTCTTTAGTCTCGGGCTCTGGCCACCGCATTGGAAAGTAATACGAGCAAACCTTCAGAAAAGTTAGCTTTTTGTTCTGGTCTCTGTTTTTTCCTTCAATTTGCGGGCCTGCTTCATATAATTTCTCGAGAACAAAAAATGGAAGTTGATTCTCAAGTAACATCAAGTCCTTTTTTATACTAATTTCGAGCCATGTTAGGTGTGATATGTTGTCCTTTCTCCGTTCCCAATTCCTCCAGAGGACATAAATTATGAAGATAGCATCCAATAAAATCATGTTCATAAACTCTTCACTACTGAGTTCAAAGGTCTCCGAATAGCAGCGGCGGATATTTATTTCTTCCTCTGCAATGATACTTCTGAGTCCTGCCTGGGTGTTTCCAGTCCGAAAACAAAATTCCCTCAAATATCTCACCTTTTGTCTTTCCATACTCTTCAACCATTCTCGGCCATAATGAAGCGGACCAATTGAAACAATCTTAGGGGTATAGGCTTCTCCATTTACCTCACGAAGTCTCTTGGGCACTTTATAGATGCAGCATTCAGGCCACCTTTCAGGTTCCATGGCCAATTGAATGTCAACAGCAAACTCTCTGAATTCAAGTTCTTTTCCAATGGAATCACAAGCTGTGGAGTATGCCATTTTGACCCTCACTCAAGTATGTCTTGATAGCAATAGACAGGCAATAAATTAGTGGAAGTAAAATACAATAAGATCATCTTCATAACTTATTCAATAGGTAGCATTGACAACTAATTGTATTTAGAAACTAACTTCCAACACCCAACTCTAGCCATTTCTTGTCATATTTTTGGTGATTTTGTCAATGGAAATTTGAGAGTCAAAATTCCATGAACTAAGAGAAGTTACAATATGAAATATTGAATATTTCCTATAAGAACTTACAATATTTCCTGTAAGAACTTACTTTTGTAGAAAGCACGACTCAGGGGACTAAGATCCTCACGTTTGACCGGGCATATATCTTGATCTAATTTTCGATCACTTTACTTAGTCGACAATTTTCGTTCTCATCTTTGCAATTTGTCATAAATTGAATAATTAGATCTGAATTTGAACTTAAAAAGTGAAGATTTAAGACAATTCTTTGGATCCATATGTTTTATTTTTATTTTTTTAGTATCATATTATTTATTATTATTGCTGTTGTTGTTTTTTTTTTATTGATTATTATTTCTTAGTGCTTGAAAAGAGAAGGAAAGGAAGATGAAAGTCTTATTGTATATTCTTATTTTTTTTATTTTTCAATACCTAAGTAGATAATTGTAAAATTATTTGGGGTTGAAGTTAAAAGAATCCTTTGGAAACTAGTATAAACATCGTATCTAAGTACCTATAACGTGAACATACCATTCCAATTATGTAATAAATACATCGTCATTGGATGGTGGATATCATAAGGCTATAAAGGCCAATGGTAAAATTCCATATTTTGGAAGTGACAAATCTAGATTCAATTTATTGCAAGAATTAGGTGATACAATTAAACTTATCATTATTTAATAATATTATTATTGTTAATCCCTCTCAATACTTATCTCTACTCGTATTATATACAAGGTTTACGAGAAAAATGTTCATAAGTATATGCATATAGGTATATCTTTGAGTATTTCCAACTCAATTTTAGATCCTATAAATTGCATTTATAATTCAATTTAACGTTCTATTACATATTTTAACCAAATAAATGTAGTCACATAAGATGTATATTTTCTTTCCGCATATCATAAGCAATAATAGAATGACATTGTTTATTCTTTATCTAAATTTTTGTAACAAAATAATGGCTAATTTCCGTACAATGTCCTCAGTCATTTATAGGATCTAAAATTGAGTTGGATTTTAACCAAATAAATGTAGTCACATAAGATGTATATTTTCTTTCAGCATATCATAAGCAATAATAGAATGACATTGTTTATTCTTTCTCTAAATTTTTGTAACAAAATAATGGCTAATTTCCGTACAATGTCCTCAGTCATTTAGCTAACCATATAATTGTCATAGGCTGCTGTTGCCGGTAGCAAATCTAGGTTATCCTAATTGTAGTTCCAATCCTTTTGGGGATTTTTATTTTTCAACTTACATCTTGTTTTATTTTGCTTCAATTTTCATCCATTTCTTCAAAGCCATGTCTCGTTACTCATAAAAGGAAGAGTTTGTTTACATAGGTAACATTATTGAAGAAAAATTGAACGGTATATGTTCAAGCTACTTGACAAAACACAAATTTGGTTTACCAATCATTTACTTTCTCTTAAATGCAGTATGCATGGACAAAGTATAAATTAAAAGCATAGAAACTAAAATTATACCTATTTTAAACTGTAACATTCTCTTAAAATTAATTTGGCATACTACATCATGAATAAAGAAAATAAAGCAAAATAATGGAGAAAAGAACCTGCAAATTTTCCTTGGAAGAGAATGCTTATCTGCTTCGAGCACTTTTTAGGTGAACATTACAATAGATCTATGCTCACAATCTATAATGACTCTTCTAATTCTTGCTCTCCTTTTTATAGTGATCCAACACCGCCCCCCACCCCCCTCCCCCCTCCCCCGGGGGGCCTCCCTACAAAAACCTTATGATTTCAATATCTTCATTTTCACAAAAAGCAATTCAACCACTTAATCGTATTATTCTCTCTCTCTCCGCAACATAACGAGTACAAAAAGCTTATGCTTTCAATATCTTCATTTTCACAAAAGGATAAATAATTGAAGAACTTTAATATTCCTTCTTATGAATAGTTGGCTAAAGAAACAACTTAATATTTCTTTTTTTAAAAAAAAGTTATGATGTAAAAATTGAACTTACAGTACTCACCCTCCATGTCTTTCTATTTCTTAAAAGAAGAAAAACTCAAAAACATAGTATTCTCAAAATTTGAAAGTTTAAGTTATCAAGATTCAAATTGTATTACAAAATCACATAAATCTTTAAATAGAATTTTATTTTATTTCCAATCGGCTCCCCTTTTGGGGTGCTAGTTTACTTGTTTGATCTCAAAGTATAGACTAAAATCTATAAAAACCAATTTTCAATCTCATTCTTAGAAATGGAGAGTGGATTGCCTTTTCTCCAATGCAATAATCAATACAGTGGATTTGATTCCATTCTCGAGGATAACTTCGTTTACTGGAACCAAAGTTAAAAGGCAACACATGACCAACTTTTGCAAAGAGTTGTGCTTTTTTGAGACATAAGCCAAATAAAAAAAAAATTGATTGGATCATTGTACTAGAGCACAAACTTCTCCTAACCAAAAGGAGAAAAAGTATACGGAGGTAGTGAAGCCTTGTTATTCTACAAAAAAAAAAAAAATTACAAACTAATTTAAGGCTCACGAATATGACATATGAAGTAAGATCCTAGATACTTCATAATATGATTATTTCTTATCTATATTGAATACCTTTAACAATTAAACTTGTTCACTAATATAGATTACTTCTTATTTATTTATCATAATCGACAAGTGCCTAACTCGGTGGTAAGCATGTATGGTCTTTCTTTTTCATCTGATTTATCCTTTACTTCACAATTCTTTAACACATATTATGTGAATCAAGAACTTATCACATTCACACTTCAAGCAAGAATATCATTAACTGCCTAGATATGGATTGAAAACATATGATATCATATTTATTCAACATGAAGATATAAACATTAAAGAATAAAATACATATACAATTATATTTGTGTGGAATGTGGAACATAGAAACTTGTACTGCCTCAAAAGGAACAATACTAAAATTAGTGTACACGAGGATCTTCATTGCTACCACGCGCAACACTTGACCAACTTTTGTGAAGATGGTATGTTTTTGTTTTTGAGATATAAGCTCCTTCAGCGGCAAGGTATCTTGATGCTTGCCAAAAGGCTATGCATTAGCTGTCAAAGATAAAACAAATTAAATTAAATTAATAAATAAGTGTTATTGATAAATAAATAAATAAAGGATTGGATTCTTATATCAATGTGTAAAAATTCATATATATATTGTATGGTGAGCCTTAATGTTCCCAAAAAATTAATTAGAACCTATTTTCAGTTTATGAATGCGATATATAATGAGATACTAGATTTTCTAATTTTAAATCATTTTTTATTGATGTTGACTTCTTAAAATCAAGTCAAGCCACTAAGACCCTGATTTGAACATCTTTAAATTTTTTTTGGAAATAATGTAAGTTTTCATGAATAAAAATTAATGTAAAAAATCATAGGCACATGCCTTAATATTACAAGAATTACAAAAAAGATGTCAACTACTTGGATTTTATATTTTGAAACAAATGAGCTTTTTCTTGTACAACTTTTCTTCCTTTAACCAATAGGATCGGAATGTTAGCTGTTTTGTTTTAAGATCATCTTCTATTTCGTTCCACTCATATATAGTAAATGAAATCTAAAAAAGGTATCTTAAAAATTTTGCAACCAAATTTTTTCCTTTAGCTACTCTCATAATCCATTGTAATTCTTGATTTAATCCTTTAATATGACATCAAATTTTATTCTTAGAAAAGATAATCTTTTAAATAATTCTTGTCTATATACGTTTAAAAAATAGATGACTTATGTTTTTCAAAAGAAAAAAATTAACATTTTTAAATTTTCATTTATTCTTTAATGTAGAATTTGAATTAGGTTGAACTAGATTCAACCAACCAACCTATTTAATTGAACTAAACTAATCAATAAATTGATGAAACCAATACAATATTATCATTTAAGAAGCCTAGAGACAGATTGAAAATTTTATGATACTATACTATTGAATACCAAGATATCAACAAGAAAGCATGAAATGTAAGTTTAATTATATTTTCATGGAATATATGATATGAAACATTTTACTGCCTCCGAAGGAATAATCTTGAAATTCATGTACAAAAGTCTCCTTATCGCCAACCACTCACCACATGTGATCAACTTTTGTGAAGATGGTTTGTCTTCTTTTTCAAATATAAGCCACCTCAGTGGCAAGTTATTCTGATTCTTGCCTAAAGACTATCCATTAGTTGTCAAAGATAGCAATTCTTGATAAAGAACGAATGAATGCACTTGTGTACTTAAGCGAAAGCTTCACCAAACAAAAAGTAAATTATGTTGTTCCCAGAAAATGATAAGAACTTATTCTAAGCTAATGAATATATATGTAAAGTAACATATTAGATTCTTTAATTTAAGATCATTTTTTAGATATGTTGAATTCTTCTTAAAATCAAGTTTTTTTTATTTAATTTGGCCTTTTGTAATTTTTTATTTATTTCTTAATACCTAATTTGACTTAGATTGAACTAGTTTCAACCAACCAACCCATTTAACTAAATTAAAATAATCAATAAAGTCATCAATCAATAAAATATTATCCAACTAGTGATTTTTTTATATCCTCATGAAACACGTCTTTGCATAGCTCAATTCGTTAGATACTACACTCACAATTACATAAATTAATTTTCAAAAGGAGTAAGTAGGTCATGACAAATTAGTACATCATAAAGTGTAAATGAACTATGATTTTTCCCCTAATAATGGTCACCCTAAAAACACTTATCCTAAAAACAAAGCTGGTGCAACTAGCTAATTACTAACTCTCTAGCAAAACTAACACTTCATCACCTAAGCATCAAGATTCGTAAGCCTTTTTTCAACAATTACAATATGCAATATTGATTACAAGAATATTAATGATAGCAAAGAATAGCGCAATCACAATTGCACAAAGTACACAACATTATCATTTGTTGTCATCGTTTGGACCTAGCTTGAAAGGTTTATTAATCTTGAGATGACTAACTTGGGTACTAATAATTTGGGAAAAAGGTTAGGAAAGAGGATTCTAATAGATTGTGTCATTATTCAATGAAGTGTAGGGGCAGTATCTATTATGACAACGATATCTACGTACAACCCAGTCCGCCTGAAGCAGCCCGAGTAAGAAGCCCTATTCGCGCTAGCCCAGTCCGCAACAGAGACGCGCAACCCAGTCCAGTGCGCGAACCCACTCTCACGACCCGCGAACCCGCGCTCCTGACCCACGCTCATACGCGCGACCCACAAGGCATCGCGACCCGCATGACCACTAGACCCGCGCGACACTTGCTCGACCCGCTCGACGTCGCCGCCACTTACCGTCAAATTTGGCGCCGATTAATACTCCGTTCAAGCTGAAAAATATGTCATTGGAAAGCTAAAAGAAAAGGAATATTTTTTTGTGAAAAAAAAATCAAAGATCAGCTACTCAAAGAAAATTAATTTTAAGAGATTAGGTGTTCTTCGCAGTTCGTGACCTAACAGCCTAAAAGAGAAATTTAAAGCTAATTAGAGAGTTTCTAAAGCCAAAATTTTAAGACTTTTGTAGATAAAAAGTTATTCTATCTATATGTAAAACACCCACAAAGATTTATTTTAAATTGTGTCTGCAATTCCCTATTTCCATTTGCAATTCCTTTCAAACTGTCGCTGATTGGTAAAGCGGGGTCAATTCGGCACAAGGAAAAAAATGTTCGGCAGACTAATCTGTGAAGTTATTGATTATATAATTGGTAGATCAGATTGGTAAAATGAATAAACTATTACACCCACAAAGCAAAAGTCATATTTTGACATCCACCTTGTTCCCTCCCTACCTAATCATGACATATTAACTCCCTTACTTAATATTTAATTTCATCTCTCTCTCCTAACAACAACTTTTCTAGGGCCAAGTGTGCAAATTATTCAAGAAAGCAAGAAATTTTGTCAAACTGATTAATAGCCACCTAACAAAATCTGCCCCGCACAAAAAAGTCTGAATTCAAAAATAAAGGAAGGAAGGAAGAAAGCTGACAACAAGCTCTTGTAAACAGGGATGTAAAGAAATACCTCCCTAGAGCTCATTGTCATTCCAAGCAAGAGACAATATAGACACTAAATATACTCAGAAACTCTCATCCATAAAACTTTCAACCATTTTTACGTATATATACATCTGTGACTATTAATAACTACTAAAACCAAGTAACTTTTTCAAGCATTCCCGTGAGCTGCTCTTCTGGGTACATGCTCAAACTAGATGCAGTTGTCATCCATTCACCTTCATAGTTTTGTTATGCCTTCCTCTGATGTCAAAAGGAGTCCGCAGTAGCAAAAGCCTTCTAAATTCCAACAAACAGACACAGAACCTCCATCAGCCATCGGTCCCATTTAACCCTGCCAGCAGCACAAACAAACAAATAGAATTCAATAATACTGCAATCTGGTCAAAAAGAAAAAAGAAAACAGAAAAATAAATCAATCCCATCTTTCCTATTCCATTGCTTGTAGCCAAAGAAATCTAATTTGACTCTGCCATAAACCATTAAAATAATTGACAGAAAAAAAAAAAAAGGGTTTTCCCTAGCATAAGGAAATTCACTTTTAATTTTTTTTTTTCTTTTTTTTTTCTAATTCCATTGCTTGCAACGTAAGCAACCTAACTCGACCTTTTTATCATTAAACTAATTGAAATCTACTTTACCAATGGAAGAATTGAAAAAGTCCAAACAGAAAGAAAGTAAGAGTCCAAGACTGACCTTGGCAGGAGTATCAGCAACCTTGTAAGCCTCCAACGTAATTGAACCTAGCCACAATCCTGGAAATACGCTCTGCAAAACCAAAAACAGAAAGGAAATGATCATCTTCTGGCTCATGACTCCCAATTAGCAATGGAAAAAAATAAAACCTCTGAATTAAAGATTCCAAAAACCAAAAGCAAAAGACAAAAGAAATCTTGGGCTTGTGAATTAATTACATCGAGCTGTTTCTGGACATTCCGGGCTCGCTTCTTGGGCCTTCTGGCCGGCTTGGACCCCGTGATAGCGAAAATGTCCTCTTCGATCTCTACCTTTGTAAGCGAAATTGAAAGTTTCGGTCTCTTCTTCTCCGGGACTTTCGGGTCCGTTCCGTTCCGGCCACGAGACGTTTCGGCGCGACCTGGATTCTGGATTTCGGGATCCTGCTTCGGTGCTTCAACAGTACTCGTTGCTTCTCCGGCGGAGTTGGGACTCTTCCTCAACGGTTTCCTTGGCCGCAGATTCCACGTCTTTGGTGCCGGTTCATCGGTTTCCGGCGCTTCGGCGGGGGCTGAGGTCTGATCCCCAGCTTCTTTGGTTCCACCGCTGAGAGCATCAGCGTCGGCCTTATTTTTGGTTCGGATACGTACGAATATCTTCGATTTCGCATCCGATGCCGTTGGCTTCTCGAGTACACAGCCACCGTCTTTTGACTTCTTCTCCGAGTTTTCCCTTAGAGTCTCGGGAAAACCCAGTTTCTTCACCCCGTTAAATACCTTATGATTCCGGTTCTCCGACTCATAAACCTTCCGACTCGAACCGCCTAGCTCAAAGACCCGCTGGTGATCGTTCTTGAAGAGAGAACCGAGTCGAGGCTCCGAGTCAACGGAAAGGATCGACTCGGGGGATTTCCTGATCACCCGGCGACGGTGGTGCTGATGATCTTCTTTGACCATGGGATACGATTTCAGTCGGAGCTCCGGGTCAGGTACTCTGTTTCTGAACCGGGAGATGTGGGGATTAGCGGCGGAGTGGTTGAGTGGCCACTTCAAGTCGGAGTAAGGGAAGCCATGGAGAGACTGAGGCTTCGAAGCGAAAGCGGATGAGGCCATAGGCGACGGTTGTGCCGGCGCCGGCTGCGTTTCAGTTGTTTCGGCTGCCGCGTGAAAGACCATGTTTCGGTTTCCGTAGGCGTAATGACTGTGTTCGAAACCAAGAAATGTTTCAGGAATCAAAACCCACCTTATTAAACAGATTTTCTGGCAATTTGCTGAGACAGAAAGAGGAAAGGGACACGGATTGAAGAAGACGAGAGCTTGTGTCTTGTGTTCTAACAAAAATCAGAAATCCTAAGTATTATAGGAATGGGAAACAGTGGGTTCTTTATATTTCTTCATCCCTTTTTACCTAAAATGCCCTTTTTGGCTTTTCTTATTTGCCCCCGCATCTTTTTCATCTTATCTTCCTTTTTTCACTTAAAAATAACAAAAATTAATATGTTGCCCTATAAATATCTACCCTCACATTACTAAAAAATGTACAAAGATCTGTAAAAAGAAAAATAAAATTGTTAATAATAACTTACTAAAAACAATTTCTATACTGGATATCTTAAGGTTTTAAATTGATGTTATTATTTATAAAAATTTAGCAAAATAAGACATGGGATCCTATTGTTCTTTGTCTTGTTATGTGATTGCAGTCAACAGACGGTAAAATATAGAAGATGTAATTACTGTGCACGAGTTTTCTGGGGATGTAATTTTCCAATTGGCTTGTTGAAACTAGGGACGCAATCAGGGATGAGTGTGACGATCTATGTGCAATCTAATGCGGAAAATACGATCCCCAGTTTTTGTTCTTCACCTTCTTTAGCAAAGTTCAGAGATTTTTGTGGGGTTTGACTATGGGGATATTTTGACGACTCTGGTTGCGCCAGGTGGAGAGCATGCAGAGGAACAGAGGCGATTGTGGTGTAGGTACGGTTAGGCATCGTGTGTGGCTTCCATGAAGTCGCCCATGTTTCCAGACGTCAAAATCAATGTCGTGTTCGGCAAGTGCTCGCTGCTTTTGGACTGGTAAAACAGGAAAGAAGAGGACAAGTTGGAAATGCAGGTCAATTCTACGGTTGTAGATAGAATATCCACGTAGATTTGGAACTGCATATTGGTTTTTATTAAAAATAATATCAATTTTTATTACTCAAAAAGATATACACTTCAATAAATGTTCTAATACATAGACTCATGCATATAAAAGAGAATAGAAAAAAATCGAACTCCTGACCAGTTGGACTATCTAAAGAAGTGAAAAGAAAAAAAAAATCATTTCAGATAAAATGCTACTCAGCATATGCAGGAGCACCATCAGAAAAAGTGAGGTGGCCGAGTCATACATACACATTGGTAAGCACTCATGACCTATTTAAAAGAAGGGATAAGAGAGAATTTTTTTAACCCCCACCACGGGGCTTCGGATATAGAAACAATAAATAATAAGGTCACGTGAAGCTCTTCAGTCTTCTCCCTCCATGCTTTCTGTATTACTTGTCGACCTCATGTATAATTTGCTTGTGGTTAATAACAGTCAAGCTTTATCCATGATGCAGTTTGTTATCCTCGTAGCCTTTTTTGGTTTTAACTTGCATAATCAAACAAGTTCTTTATCCAATTTACAAGGAGCAACAGATTTTACAAGAATCACCCTCATAATTCTGAAACAAGAAGGATCTTTAATCTCCAAGTTCAGGCAGTGTCAACCCATTCATTATCATCCAGATCTTCTGAATGTCGACTATCCAAAACCACATGAAACAGCGAGTTACGATAGAAGCGATCATTCGTTATAAAGTTATGCAGAAGACTGCAGGGAATATGTGTTGAACTTAAAACTTGGATACTAATGAGTTGACGAAATAGAAGTGATCACTTTGATGACACTGAGGAGAAAATTTGCTGCTTTAGATGCTTGGCTTAGAGTTAAACGACATCACAATTATCTTAACTGTAAAAATTGTTATTAGCCATTTCCCAACCAAGTGAACCTCCAACCTGTAAACTACTGATTTTGAGATACTGCAGTGTGAGATCAGGGCCCAATCATAGGCTGCCCTGAGGAAAACCATTAAGATGACAATGAAATCAATCCCGGCACGGTTGTGGAGAACTAGCGCCAGGGAAAATTAGTAGTGCTGTTTTTACATGGGAATTAGATAAAAATTTACAAATTCTAATGAACATAAGTCTCCCAATGAACTTCCGAATCTCAATGTCAATTCCTAACCCATAGGAAAAGTAGCGAACGGCAAAGAAGTATACACTCAATCATGACCCAATGGTTTTTTGGGGTGAGAAATACTCTGACCACTTTTTTGGAGCATCTGGATGAATTAAAGAGAGGCGAGCTACAAAATTCTTTTCACTGGTTGCGATAATGCTTGCAATGGAGTAAGTTCGTGCACACATACCTCTTTCTGTAAGCCAGACATGGAATCTATACCTAGGTTTGATCCGGTTCTCTAAGTCAAAACACAAAAATGCTGGAAAAACGTCCAGGTACGCCAAAGAAACCCCCATTTCCTGGCGGAGGAAATTCACTTTCTGCTCAATAGTTTCTTGCTTTTGGTTTATGACCTTTGGCTTCAACTTTATCATCGTACAGAGCTTTGAGAACTCAATCCCCAGACGAAGGAAACAATCGAATCGCTCCTGCAATTCACTACTCGTACCATGCAAGTTAGCTAGGACCTTCATGGTCAAGGAGTTTTCCCCAAAACCAATTCCATGCAAGAAATTTAACTTATTCATGGTATGAAGAGGGCACCTTGAAGATTGGATCTTCTCCAAGCCATCTCTAAAATCTGTATCCAAGTCTTCATCAGGATCACCTAGGGCATAACTGGCCAACAATTGATGGTTTCCACTCTTAATCTTATGGAAGAACCATTCGTGTAGATCCAAAGCCTTCATCACATAAGGCAAATTAGCCATTTTATTTCTTCCCAACACATAAGGATACTTTTGACTAATGGATCCTAACTCTTCTGTGCTTAATCCAAAATGTTTCAAAAATCCCAACACGGAAATTACTGGGGTTTCCAGATCTAGATTCAAAATCTCTGGGCTCTGAAGAAGCAAGAGACTAGCATCCTCCTTCCTCACACCAAATCTACAAAAATATTCCCCCTTTTGGACCAAAACCGCTTCTGGATATTCAAGGAAAACATATTTGCTCCTACCCATTAAATCCCCTACCGTCCCCTTCTCACAACCCAAATCGTAAAAGACCTTTATTTTCCTGCAAACCTCATACCAAGCATCTTCATTTCCATTTACAGAACTCTCCAAATCGTAATCTACAAAAACCCTTTTCAAATCATCAAGCAATGCATCCATCTCACCAGACCCCCTCAACACATGCGGAAAAGCCAGACAAATGCCGATAACTGACGCATTACTTAATCCATACTCCTTAAACCTGAAGAGCGCAGCCTTTAACTCCTCGGTACTCTTGCTAAAAATCGAGACTTCCTCTTTATACAACTTCCCTAGCCTATTCCACGGAAACCCATACGCCGAAAGAGCAGAAGCCGCAGCCAGAACACTTCCATCCTCCGAGAAAAAGAACTTCTTCGCGGGCAGAAACCCACTAACCTCGCCGTAACTAATGCCGATGCTTTCAAAGAAAAACTCAAATTCATTAATGGGATGATACCTCAGGAACCTCCGTAAGCTCCTGCAGAAATCAGAAGGCGAGAAATCGAGCTTCGCAATTAGCTTGGACAGCGAGAAAAGGGAATTCTTGGCAATGTACTCAGCGTAGAGGAAGGGCAATGACCTCGTCGTGTGGAGGTACTCGGTGAGGGCTTGCTGGGCTTGTTGGATGGCTTGGGGCCTGTACTTGGAGGGGATTTTGGAGAGGCTTGGAGGCTTTGGAAGCTTTGTGGTGGTAGAGAAATGGCGGGTGAGGATGTAGAAAAGGGATTTGGGGATGGGCATGCCGTCCGAGTTTCAGGGTTTAAGGTTTTTGGGGGATTTCATAGAAGCTTTGAAATGGCTTGGTCAACTCCAACTGGGAATTGGGAAATCAACTAAAGCCCTATCTCACCCAGGAAAGAAGGAAAGGGACTCGTTGGGTAAAAACAGAGCATTTTACTGTTAAGGCTCTCAAAATTACTACTTTGCTAATGACTTCTTTAGTTAATTATTATCCGGTAAAAATCTGCTGCTAGGAGGGCACAGCGGTAAATTTGTTCGAAATAAGACCTTACAAATCTTCTTCCTCTGTCCTTCTTCGAAGCCTCCTTTGGTTTCTTATAGAACGCGCCCAACGATGGCTCAACCAGGCCAAGTCCCCATGAACCAGCACGTGGTGCATCCGACCCTACAGGTACCTGCTTCTGTTCCGGTGTCATATAACGTACCCGGGGCCCAACCCGTCCAGTCCTCGACCCTGAAACGCCGCCGAGAGGACGAGCTTCCCTCGGCTTCGGCGGCGGCGGGGGAGGAGCCTGGCGCGAAGCGGCGCGCGACGCAGGACGTACTGTTCAGAGTGCTGGTGCCGTCGAAGCAGATCGGGAAGGTTATTGGCAAGGAAGGCTGCAGAATCCAGAAGATTCGGGAAGAGTCCAAAGCTACCATCAAAATCGCTGACGCTGTCGCTGTAAGTTTCGGTTCTTTTTTTCTTTTTCAATTTTGATTACGTTCGAGTTGGGGTTCTTCTTGTAGTTTGAGAAAAGGAAAAAATTGAAGGCAATACTCTTTTGTAAACTGAACGGAAAGCTCAGAACTTGTGAGCTAGAATTGTTTACGTTGAGACTTTGGCAGAGGTTACCAGTTTGACTAATGAGAGGAGACTGTACATTATGATGGGATATTAGCAAAGCATGCGTTTTTTTTTTTTTTTGTTTCCTTTTGTGGGATTGGTTATGCGTTCTATTACTCTATGGTCGTTGTTCTCAACATTTATAGAAACAACGTTTCATAAGTTGAAAAATGCAGTGTTAGACATTCACATAGGAATTGCTTGCCAAAAATGTACCCTTTTAAAAAAATTGGACATGGATTTTTAAGTTACCAAATGGTTTGTGGTTTTGTCCAGCGCATGTACTAAATCTGTCTTCTGCCGTGCAGCGACATGAGGAGCGTGTAATTATTATAAGCTCGAAATACAGCGAAAATGAAGTCTCTGATGCGGAAAATGCACTACAGAAAATCATCAATCTAATACTAAAGGTGATGTGTTTTGTGTTGATTTAACTTGAATAGGCTTTATCCAGCAAACATCGTTTTATTGTGATAAACTGCAATTATGTGGTGGATTCTTGAAATTTTCTGTCAATGAATTGTTGCATGTGTGCAATTTTATTTGAGATCTATGCTTGGAAATGCTGTTTCATATGAAGTATCATTTGCTTTTCCTTTCTAGATCATACTTGGTTAACTGTTCTGGAATTTTTTATTAAGGTGATTATTAATGTCAACCAGTTGTTGACATGTCTATAAAAGGGACAATATTCTCTATTTAATTACTGGAAATTTCTTTCTCAGTTGGATGTTATTTGAGACATTATCTTTACCAAAAACTTGTTGGAATAGGATCCAATTGTGTAAGGAGCTTACGCATGTACCAGAAACTAAATCATGTGATGGATAGTGTGATCTCACTCAGCAGGCCAGCCTGTTAGTCACCAAAGTGGTGTATCCGCTTTGGTGCGTGTAGTCATCCAGACATCATGTAGGTCTAGATCAAACTGCATTTTGTGAATCGATACCATATCAATGATATTCTTCTTGGTAGGAAATGGAACTTCTTTCTGTAGGTTATAGGATATAAATAACTTATTTTGAGATTTGCTTGTCCAAATCTTTTGCCATGGCCTGTGGGCTTGGGTTTTGTTTTACATATCAAAAAACTGTCTGTTAAATAAGTTTGAGGTTATGCTGGTACTTATCAAAAAAATGATTTTCCTTGTAACAGGAAGATGATGCTAGTACAGAAATTAAAGTTGCTGCTGGGCATGTTGCTGCCAATACAATAAGACTTTTAATTGCTGGGTCCCAAGCAGGTTCTTTGATTGGGATGTCTGGTCAAAACATTGAGAAACTGAGGAACTCCTGTGGTGCCACTATCTCAATTCTTGCTCAGAATCAGTTGCCCTTGTGTGCTTCTGCTCATGAATCTGATCGGGTGGTACAGGTAAGCTTATCTAATACTGTCAAAGCTAATTGGACCAAGATGGTGCACTTAGTATCAAGAGTCCGCTGCTGAATTTGTTTCTATTTTTAAATAATTTAATTTTATCTCTTTAACTTTGTGAAGAGCGAGGAAGTTTTTTTTTTTTTTTTTTGGCTCCCAAACTGCTGCTTTTATTCATCTCCATTTCAATTTAGAAATGCAAATGCACCCAGATATGATTGTAACTATTTGGTGAAAATAGTCATTCCATCGTCTTTTCTCCTGTTATATAACATGTGTCACTGACTAAAGCAAGCGCTTCTGATCTGCTTATCTTAATTTTCCATGCTACACTTGCGTTAAATAGTCTTTTTTTTTAATTTGTTGAAGCCAATTTCTTGATGGTACTTTTAGTTAGTCTTACAAAACTTGTTTGCTTTACTAATAGATGCAATAGTGTGAGAGGGATTTTTTCTTTTTCTTTTTTGGTTAACTTTCTAGAAATTAGTGGCAGCATCATTATATATGTGAAAGAAATTTAAAAGGGTAATAGAGTTATTAATTTTTCTTATAGGTGGACATGAAATTAAGGATGTGAAAATCCATACGTTAGTGTTACTGATTAAAGCATGTGCTTCTGATCTGCTTATCCTAATTTCCCATGCTACACTTGCGTTAAATAGACTTTGTTTTTGATTTGTTGAAGCCAATTTCATGATGGTACTTATACTTAGCCCTATGAAACTTTTTTGTTTTATTAATAGATGCAATAGTGTGATAGGGATTTTTTTTTCTTTTTTTGGTTTTAACTTTTTAGAAATTAGTGGCAGCAGCATCATATATGTGAAAGAAATTTAAAAGGGTAATAGAGTTATTAATTTTTCTTATAGGTGGACATGAAATTAAGGATATGAAAATACATATATTAGTGTTTTGCTTCATGTTATTATCATCAAATGCATTTATTACTTACCAGATATCTTCTCCAATCATTGTTGGTAGCTTATAAAATGAACTCTTTCTGGGTGTGGCTTTTTAGATATACGTAGACCTGTGCTGATACCAGTTTATAGGTAAACATTCCAGACTGCGTAGCATTTTGGTGTATGGTTATTCTCCCTATGTTTTCACATAACACAGGTAAATTAACAATAGTTAAGAAATTTTTTAACTTATTTGCGGAACAACATCTGATGTGGCATAGCATATCCTTGGAGTTTAATGGCTTATGTATTAAAGTACATAAATTTGATTCTTTCATGATTGCATGATTTTAATTTGTGTGAGCTTATTCGTGCCATTTTATCCCTCGTTTGTTTCTTCAACTGCTGATAATGAATTAAGACTAAAATTTCTATTGAACTCAGATATCAGGTGATGTTCCTGCAGTTTTGAAGGCTTTGGAGGAGATTGGTTCTCAACTAAGGTCTTACTCTGAATTCCAACCAGCAGTACTTTATTTTTTAGATCTATTCATAGTGCTTTATCTGGAAATCAAATTTTATAATCATCATCAGTTCCTTTTAATTCAGGGAAAACCCACCACGACAAGTGATTTATTTTAGCCCAGCATACAATTATATGGCAATCAGACCACCGCAGCTGCAAATTGACCCAAATTCAGGTTACTAATATCTTTGCATATCCAATGACTCTATGGCTCAACTGCCATGTTCGTAGTTCTATCAATGTTTTTAATATCTTGACATAACCACATCATCTTTAGGACAACCAATCTTGCAGCTGATTATGTAACCTCTGAGATGGTGATTTCGGAGACACTGGTTGGTGGCTTGATCGGCAGGAATGGCTCCAACATATCAAGGATCAGAAGCGAGTCTGGAGCAATGATTAAGGTATTTAAATCATAAATTCTTAAGGTTGTTCGCTGTTAATCTTAAACTGCACATTATGCATATTTGGAATATGTCAGAAGAACAGGTTACTGCCTGTCATTTCTGTTAAACACTAACCATTACTTCAAATTTTGGCTGATAGAAATATCTCTGCTTGATTTGAAGATCCTTTGTTATTTATTGGTTTCAAGTTTGGGGTTTGCCCATTTCCAACCACTACAAATTAAATCTTAGCATATGAAGTAGTTCATGTTTGTATACTGCTTGTGAAATATGAGATGCGCTTATAAATAATGTAGGTTTTCTATTTTATTTTGCTTATTTAAAGTGTATGTAAACATGCATACATATATGCATAGATGTATGTATCAGTATACATATTTATGCATGTCTGTATATGTGTAGAAAATAGAGGATGTCTACATTTGTTTCAACTTCTATGGTTCTCCATTTTGGTAGGTCTATGGTGGGAAAGGTGAACAACAACAGAGACAAATTCAATTTGGTGGTAGCGCTCAACAGGTAATCAAATGTTTTTTGAGGATATGGTAATTTATAGTTAATGCAAATCATTATCCTTCAGAATTTTAGGTACTATACCTAATACTATCAGAGAAGGTAAGCAAAAGACTACAATATCAAGGCTGCCCCTCATTATGTACAGTGGGGGTTGGGGCCTGGGCTTCATAATGATGCAGCTTGTTCCCGTGGTCACTGGTAGCCACATCTGGACCTAACTTAGGACCAAAGGAGCTCATGTCTCCTCAATTCGGAAGATTCTACCAACAGTTTTACGTCTTTTAATTGCACATTCATCTTTTAAGTCTCCTCTTTTTATGGTTTCTTATATTGAAGGGTTCCCCAGTGTGAACCATGATTTTTGTTTCTTACATAAAAAGGGTCCCCCCCAACTGCCCCAAAAGTGGGAAAAAGATTTACAAATGCTTGCATAGCTGGTTTGGATGTTCTGTGGTTGAGGGCTATATCCTTTTAGTGGAACTTCCTGATTCAATTCAAAAATGCTATGTAAAAAAAAAATAAAAAATGTTGATTATATTGTGAAAAGTAGCTTAAGTACTTTTTTCTTGGGGGAAAAAGGAAGGAAATGGTCTTCCTTTTGTTTTCCTTCGAATGAAGATGCTGATTCTCATTTAGAATATGGAAAAGTTTGATTCTAGGTTCTGATTTGTGTTTTTGAAACGTTTGGACGCTTAACAGGTAGCATTGGCAAGGCAGAGGGTAGAAGAGTACATATATTCTCAGTTGATACAACAAGCCAGCGCTCAACAGTCAGTGTAAATATCCTGCCCTACAAAAGCTATTTTCTTCTATCAGGCTGCCAATAGTTTGTGATAGCGTGTCACATAATTTATGGTGTTTACGTAGGCAATGGCTATAGATAAGCTCATCCTTCATTTGTTGACTTTCCACTTCTAGACTTTTGTAGCATCAGACTGGTCAGTTATAAACCTTTTTAATATAGAATAAGTTAATGAAATCATGAAATGATTTGTGAGACAACCTCTGAAATTCTAGAATATGAGGTAAATAATAATGAAGAATGACTTCCAACACTGACAAGAGGTGTAGCTACAGACATAATGGTGTTGGTCTCTTTTTCCCTGGTTGGTTACAGTGTGATGGAGTTCACTCTATGTTTGACATTCCCTGGATGTGATGTTGTCATGTAACCAAAGGTTTGCAAAAGAACCTCAACTTGACAGCTATGGGAATATGGGCTCCTTTTGGCGAGCTTTAAGATAGATTTCTGCTCAGGTTTTATTGGTTCTATAGGTTACAAGGCTCTTTGTCACTAGAAACTTTGATTGTTGTCATCCAAATATTTGTGGAGGAAATATTAAAAAGAAAAGGCATCCATTATGAAGAAAAGACGCAAGTCTGAAAGAGCCACATTAAGAGCTCTTGATGATTAGGGAAGACCAACTTAGATTAGGGACTGTGATTCATGCTTTGCATCATTATTCTCTTGCTTTTTCTACTCTACAGAACTACAGTTCCACTGAAGAACAGAATTTTATTAAAATAATTGCTCTAATATACCAGCTTCCACAGTTTGCAGAGATGATGAAGAATGGAGCAAGAAGATGTAATTGCGTATTGTTCAATAGCCATTTGAATTCATCTTCCTCCATCTTCCTGGTCGAATCCAAGCTGTTCTGTTTTCGTGTTTCATCGGTCTTCATCAGTCTTGGTGGCTTATTCTCGTTTGCCGTGACATTGAAGTACCGGATTTTGGATGCTTGTTATAGAGTGCCTTGTATTAATGGTTTTGGCTATAAAAGATAGTTGAGTCGAGTATTTAGGTGTGCTCAATCGACAACGTAGGGTACTCCATATCAATGTAGTATTATAACTCCAATGACACGTAATGGATTAGTATCTAGTCTTGTCTACTTATTACTAGTGTGTTTTAGATCAGTTCTTTAGTAAAGTATCAAATGGGTGGGATAAAATATGTAATCAAGACTTTTACCCATTTCTTATAAATATAGATAAGACCAATAATCTTTTTTTGATTGTTTGTCCTGTCAAGCTCTCAAGTTTTTTGCTTGAATGACAAGCAAAACCTGGAATAGGCATGCTTCACTAACCCCATAACTATTAATCCCGCCTAGATCCTAGCTTGGAGATATTTTGCTTGCACCATTTGAAAAATAAAAAATAAAAAGAACAAACATATCAGCTTCATGCCAAGAAAACTAGATTTAACAAATGGGGCCAACTAATATTACAATGTTACAAAATTGCAGAGACTATGGCTTCAAAATTTTAGGGCTCGCTCAACTATTCATGAGCACTAGACTACAGAAGCAGATTTTTGGGTCTTTAACCCAAACAAATTCTCAAATAACTTGGGAGCCATATCGGGAAGATCCACAGGGCGAGGAGCCATGAAATTGACAATCTTGTCATGAACATGATACCTGCAAAATCATAACGGGGGGAGACAACTATAATAATTCCATTCATAAACTCTCAAGGAACACTGGCCAGATAAGTTACCTTATCTTGCGACTCTTCGAAGCACGCCGATCAACTATCTTCCTCTTCTTAGTTTGCGACCTCTTCAAGGCATAGAGGGCCGTTTCTGTGTAGAATTGAAACGTCAAAACGGAGGAGCACCTCACTTATTTAACGTCGTTCCTTCTTTTTTTTTTCTGCGTTTTAAATCTATGGACCAACTATGCAATGATGTTCCCCAAGAACGAAGCTCAATCCAAAAAGTATAAAGAAACAGAGGCAGCTACTAGTCTACTTACACGTAGACTCTAAAGTGTAAATTCCAGAAAACTGTAAGATTCGTAGATATGTTTAATAAATGAGATTACCATTGTCACCTAAATCCCTTCACATCCAAGGGAGGACAAGAAGGCAAAGATTGAGGAAATGATGCCCCATCCATCTTGAAATCCAAATCAGATTAGACTAGATGACTGATAAGCTAAATCTTATTACTTTTTTAATATTCTTGAAACTAGACAGAACAGAACTTGATACCATAGTTCAAATACACAGCTGAACATATTTAGTATTCTACACCATAGAAAATCATAAACTGAGTCCCTGGATATACAATTTAGAAGCTGCAATAGAACATTCTTACCTGATGATGTTGGGTCAATCGTCTCAAAGAATTCCTTCAGTAATTGCTGGTAAAATTCAGAGTCATCAACAAGTTCAGGGTCCCCATCGGCTTGTACTTCCTAATCAAAATAAAAGGATTTAATAAACATCAACTATGATGGCATAAAATATAACTTAAATCATCCCCTCAGAATAACATCCTCCATCTTGAGCTTAAAAAAATATCTCATTTTATTTGTAAGACTGCATTATATTTAATAGGGCACTCATCATTCAATAACAATGGTAGAATTTGCAGTGATCAAGAAGTCGAATATGACCATCACCAAATGCTTTCTAATCAGAATAAGAGACTGGTTCAAAGAAGACATAACCTTTCACTCAGTATATCATGTCATATATATGTAATCTATCATTTAGAAAAATAAAAATATATCCTGTAGCAACATGATTGCCAACATATCAAACAGAATCAATAAGATGTTCTTCACACAAAGATAGAACAAGATTGGTACAGCGTAGTGATTGATCAGCAATCAAGAAATCCCTGAAGTAAGGCAATAGAGCAAAGATGGTGCTGTTACCAGACCAGATTTTACCAAATTGCTTTTAGAATATCATAAAATTCATATAAAGCTTTACACAATCTAAATGTTTCACAATCCCCGCCCCATTCCTTTTTTCTTTTCTAGTTGAAGTTGTATTTGGCTCCTAGAAAAATGGTACTCAAATTTGCACAGTGAGGAAGAGATTAAAGGGTTCAACAAAGCTAGATTGGGAACACAAATTCACACGCCCCAGTAATTGCAAGGACTGAAGCTGAGATATATGATTGGAAAAAAGATTGGAGGAAGTTGTCTCAGAAATCTCAAAAATACTTCCCAAGGTTGTGGTAAAGAATGCAAAATCTGTTTGCCATACAAGCACACCATATCCTTCCACTGTCCCGTGGGATCCTTGAATTTAAAAGAACGCCATATAAACTCAAGTGTAGTCAGAAATTAGGTTACCTCTCCCCCAGCATTAAGTTCTCCTTGTGGATCCTGCAATCAATATGCCAGTATTAAAAACACGCACAAATATCAATGAGGCTAGCATATTAGGAGTACTCTGTACATTTTTCTCCACATTTGTGATGCCCTGATGTGAGTGTATTATCTCTTACAATCTTATGAGTAAAGAAGATAATCTTACACTCCCAAATATGTGTACTGTTGACCTCCTCAGTTGCATTTGCTTCACCATTCTGCTTGGATCTCTCATATAAGCAGCGACTTGCTGACTAATATTCTATAATTGAAAAAAGCCAAATTAAGTGAGCACATTATAGATCTCATACAGCATGTTGTCATTCCAGTCACAGAAACTAACCTGATTAAACGCTTGCAACTTGCCTTTAATAGCAGCAGCACCAGTTGTCACCTGAGTCTTCCTCTGCCATTTATCTATTGATTTGTCTCTGAAGGAAGCTAGCCTGTAAGACAGAAATATGAATAAACTCAGTTAACTCATATTGCCAATTAAGAAATAAATCCCTATGAGAAAGTTTCAAATGCATGCAAAGATAAAAGGTGATATGAATAAAATGGAAACGCAAAAAAGCATGTAAGGGATGTTGTCAAAGCATAAGCCACATATAGACAAGGATATTATAAACATTACTTTAAATTAAATACAAGTACTTCATCACTAACATTAAGACAGGGAAGTGGAATTAACTCTTTAAAAAAAATACTGTTTCTCTAACTACTAGAGAATTTTGCTCCAGCACCAGGCCTATGTCCCCAGTGTTCTTCAGTTTCAATAATAGAAGCCACATTCATCATGACTTCCATATATTTAACAAGATGAGATGGAATATGCAATACCTACTGTTTGAGAACACAAATCTGTGAACAAGGGAAAGGTTTGCAAGTATGGAAGATGTCCATAGTACCTCATATGCATTTGAGAAACCCGTGACCAGTCTTCATCTTCTTCGACATTCAAGTTCTTAGAAGCTTCTGAATGCTTGGATAATTTTCCAGAATCATCTTGAGAAGAGAACATAAGTTAGGATTATCAAGCCATTTCAATAACTTTTCATTCAAATATGTATCCCTTCTAGGAAAATAACCACACACATAAATCATAAAACTTATGAACCACATGTTTATCTTCTTATCTTTGAACCAAATCAATCTGATAATAACATTATTTTAACAACAGATTCTTTTTCGGAACTAACAAGCTATTGATGGTTCTACAAAAAGGTCAACATCTATCATTTGCTTTATGTTGAAGCAAAGTTGTACAAGGAAACTAGAAAGATCAATTATGGGGTTTATCTTCTTATCCTTAAAACTAAATAAATCTGCAAACAACATTAATTTAATAGGAAATTATTTAGCTCAACTCAGGAGATATTGCTGCTTTTACCATCAGGTCACCATTTATCATTAGCTTCATATTGAAGCAAAGTTGCACAAGGAAATTAGAAATATCAGTTCCCATACCAAAAGACGAAGGATTAGAATTAAGTCAAACTAAATAGGGCAGAAATTATGGAAGAGAGTACAACATAGTAGATAAGGTAAACTCTCAATTCAAAGTTCCTGAATTTGGGAAAGGACTTCCAGATACAGAAAATGTATCTAACAAAGTATAGCAAAATTCATGCAAACAATGGCTTGTACAATATTTATTTGATGATAGAAAATAGACAGAAGACATGCATACCGTCTGTAGATTGAGGAATGGAAGGATTCTTCTCAAGCAAAGCCTGTCACAACAGAAGTAATACAAGATAAATAGATAAAAGAGAGTGAAAAATCCAAATTCACAAAACCAAAAGTAAAACTAGCTGTTGTTCATGTTTATTGAAGTCGAATGAATAGAAGGCAGGCAAAACTTTCCAGAGTAGTCCTACCTCTTGTAATGCCAATAGAGAATCCAAAGTGTTCTTAGAAGAGGTGATCAGCTCTGAATATGCTACATTGACACCCTCATCCGAATCACAAAATGAGGACCTTGCTGAATCCTGCAGATAATCTTTCATGTTTAGCAACCAGGTTTCACTGAGATAAAGGGCCAGAATCAAGTAAAATCAAAGCTAACTTTCACCAAAGACCTGTGGTAATCTATTTGAACTTGAGAATGCTTTCTGAAGTAAGAATCTGAACTCCAAAGCCTTGTCCCAGAGAACCTTCCGTAAAAGGAGAAAGGGGGTTAGTGCTTAAGAAAATAAAAAAGCGGAATCACACACATCAATTGGATCAAAAAGATAACTTGAGGGACTGCAACTATTATAACAGTGAAGAACATTTACCTAAACAGAAAATTACAAAGCAGATAAATGAAAATAAATCAAATTCCCTATTTCCTAGTTAAGAATAGGATGCTTAGTACACAAGCAATAACCACACCTTTTGGTTTTTCACAGCCTGACCCTTGACTAGATCTTCATCTTTGTGACGCTTCAAATCCTTCATAATATCTCTGAAAATCAAAATCCAAAATAAATAAAATGACATAAACAAGCAGATAATGATTTATATGTATGACATCAAGTACTTCTTCACATATCACGCTTCAAAACTAGGTAGATTAATGTCGCCACTAATCTGCCATGAGTTCTCCAAGATATCAAAATTATATCTAAAACTCAAATACAGCAGCTGAAACCAATTTCTTTATGTCAATAGATTAAGACAATTACAGTGCCAATCTGGAAAAGTAAAGAGTCTCACATCTCCTGGCGCTGAAGACCCTTGTATTCTCTCTCAAGCTCTTCCATCTCCGCGTCCCTATTGCTACCTCCTTCATGTCCCTCTTCGTCCTCACCTTCTTCTTGCATTTCTTCCTCATCATTGTCATCATTGTCATCATTGCCATAATCACTATCATCTTCTTCTTCAGGCTAAAAAATTTTAGAAGCAAACATAAAGAGATCACTATATATGAATAGGATTCCAAGATGATTGTCAAACTCTCCCAAATTATTAAGAATCATAAATCGGAAATTGAAACAAAAACCCAACGCCAATTGTTTGAAATTTTAAATGATTGTCAGAATACCCTTTGATTAACAAGAATCATAAAGCAAACGTTGACCAAAAAACACAAAAACAAACCCCACGGCGGCATTACTCAGACTCCAACTATGAATGTTAAAAAACTATGCTCACACTCAGATTGTCGTTATCCATGTCATCCCCGTAGTAATCGTCGAAATCACTGTCGGTGTCCTGTGCTTTTCTCGACCGCTTCGAAGATGAGCCCATATTAAAACCCTAAGAAATTCAAAGAACCAATTTCATGCACAATTAAAGACTTTTCTCCCAAAGTATTCCAAGCTGACTAAACATATCGCATTACTGTTAGCTTAAACAGATTGAATTAACCAAAAATCATTCATTTCAAAGTATTCAACTTGATTATTTAAAACCCGAAAAAAAAAAAAAAAAAAAAGGTTACCTTAGAAGAAGAAGATGAATCCACTGAACCTTGTTTTGCCCAAACTAGGGCTTAGACAAAACCCTAACTCTCTCTCTCTCTGTACTTTTCTCTCTCCGACAACGAGCCTGGAGACAGCAATAGTACAATGGGCTCAGCGGAGGAAAAGAATGAGCCCAGGCTGCCCTTTTGAAGCCCAATACTCCATAAGACGTGCTTGTAATTTTTTATTTTTTTTTTAAGGTCTTATAACTGTATCCCACATTTTAATTAAATAACTTTTTTGTTCGTTAGTAATTAGTTTAAATATCTTAATATTTTAATTTAATCTAACTTGTAATCTGGAAGATTCTAATATGATATGGTTTCTAGTTGTTTTTTTTTTTCTCTAATAATCAATTCAATCTTTTCAATCTTTTCTAATAATATTAACCATCCGACCAAAATGTATTTGAAGCATAAATTTTAGTTGTTGATAATGTACTTGGAATTCAAAGGTATACTACTCCGTCAAACGCCACTTATTTTTCCTCGTAGAACTTGAATTACGACAAGTGAACAAACTTAAACTCATAGTTTTAGGCTGGCCCTCAACATAGTTTTCTTAGATAAGTCATGTTACGAACTTTACTAAAATTACATTGGATTAACAGATTACATGAGTATGTGACTATACTTTTAAATTGAGCATGATATTCTAACAAATTTGTGCTTCGTTTAGACATATGAGTTCAACCAACTTTCTTTATCCTTTTTCTAGTTGTCGTCTAATATTATTATTATGTCATATGTCAATTTAGCTCACCTTTGTTATGATATAAATGTCCAATCTCACATTATTAAAGAGTTAATTGATAAGTTCAATCTCTTGCCCCCTTACTTGTAGACAAAGATTTTTGTATAAAGTGCACGCTGGGGGCAAGAGGATGTGTTAAGTCATATATATAAGACATAGAAACTTAAATGTAATTTATAAAGAAATAAGTACCTCTACTTAAAGTACTATGATTTTAAGTTTGATATATGCTATTTTATATAAAATTTACATAGTATCATAACCCAAATTCTTTCTTAGCATCTTTATAGATTTGGACAAGCCATATACACACAAAAAGCAATACCACAATGTGGCTGTCTATATCAAGGTGAAGGAGCATGTTGCGATATGGATGTTAATTTCATGTTGTTAAGGAGTTCGTTAAGAATTTAAGTTTAGTTTTTTTGCTCATTCATTCATAAATAAAGATCTTTGTAGGAAGTGTTATCCAACCCTCAAGACAAAAGGGGTATTAAATCCCACGTAAGAAATATATAAACTTAAAGTGTAATTTACAAAAAGCTAGTTATCTTCACTTAAAGCCTTAGAGTTTTAAAGTCCAAAGATTTTAAATTTGATAGAGGTCATTCTCTATAAAGTCTAACAATCTTATAACTTAAACACAAATGTGTAATATACTTAATTTTTTCTTAAGCCAACAAATCACTTACATAAAAAAAAGAGTTAAAAAAACGAAACCATGGTGTTTTAAGATCGGTTAATAGCGATTGATTTCGAACACATATTTTTGAAAATGTATAACTTACAAAATGGGAGAGAATTTTAAGAATGTTTTAGAAAACTAAATCGTATTCTTTGTCGTTCTAAAGTGAATCAAATCATAGTAAACCTTGATTTAAAAAGTGGTTTTGAGGATCCAAACCCAACAAAAAACTAAGCATTGTTATAAGCTCCAAAATTGATTTTATCGCCCAAAAGTAAGAATATGCACACTGGGGAGTTTGATGACAATCCATGATTTGATGCTTAGCTCTCATTAAAGTTTCTATTTCATTAATGATACTATCATGGTTAAAACTTTCTCCTATGTCAAGAAGGATAGTCAAAGTTCTTGGTCATATAAGAGCATCTGATGCATTGGAATAGGGAAAGGCAAACCCAATGACTTGCACTCGCTATTCCCTTGATATGTGGGATAGAAAGGGCTCCATACATGCCAAAAGCAACTTGAATTTAGATAGAAAATAATTACGACTTAGACTTTTTCTAATATCAAAAAGAAAAATGATAATTTTTAACCATACAAAGAGGTTTGATTACTCGGTACATTGAGTTAACTTTTTAACTTGAAACCCAATGTTGCTTCTTTATGGCTTCTCGGTTCAAATACGTCTAATTAAAACGTATCCTCCATTTGACCAATTCTAGTTTCGCGAGAATCAAACAGAATCCAGGTCGACTGGACGAAGTAGAACGCTAACACGTGACATGATCCCAAAAAGTAATACAGCCCGCACGTGCAACCATGTCCAAGCAAAGCGGTGTAACCCACGTGCTGCATGCACACGCTTCCCCAGCAAAGGCTGTAAGGTTCCCGAGTTATATCTCTGCACGTGCAATCACCAGCATATCATTGTGGTATATGTCGTCCCCATGCACGTGCAGGTTGCTCCCAAAAAATCTTTCCTTAATCAACCCAAGAGAAGGCGAGAATTGATCCCACCTCGTGGAGTGCCCTTCGCTGTTCGTGTTACCAAGGACCATTCTGGGAAGTGACAATTGGGACGAGGTTTTGAACAAAACACATGGCTGGGAGTTAGCCGTCTGAGACGAGAATTAGATTGTAATGACCACCCATCATTAGTATTTTTTTTCCTTTTATTTTGAGTCTAACCATTATTTCTCATTTGTAGAAAACAAACATTTTAGCAACAGTTTCTATAAGGCTTAACAAACTTCACATTTTTCACATCAAAGTTAAGTAGGATGATCTGATGATATAAAGAGGTTTAATTACTTCAATTATTAGATTGACTTTTTGAGATAAAATTCATGTCAATAATAAGTAAAAGGACAAATGAAAAGTCTTCAGTTTATAAGAAGTTTGATAACTCTACTTAATAGACTAATATTTTTAATTAGAATTCCAAACCTATGACATTTAGGCTTTTATTTTGATTCTTTTTTAGTATCAAACACGTAGTCATTGAATGCTACACTTTGAGAATAGAATGAATGGGTTGAGGGAAATGACTTGTAAGTAGTGATGGACTAATCAATAGTTAGTTATTTTAAAGTTTCATAATGTTCTCCAGCTATCATTTAAGGGTCATCTTGAATAAAGAAAATATAAGATTGGCAAGGTTCCAAGAGCTAAGAGATATAGATCACATAAAAAATTATTTCCTGATACCTTGGACATGTGGCTAATCTTGAGCCACACAAATATGTGTCATCGCTCTTTATTATCCTTCGTTGCTTGCTATTGTTTATGGTGTTATTTGCTTGGGTTCATCTTGTGGTTCTGATTTGTCACCAGCTCTGGGCAACGCAAGGTAGGCCTCTACTGTATCCACATATTCGGAAGTCGTGAGGTCGAGCTTTCATTCTACCCATCTATTCATAATCGAATATGACTCGAAGCATGCAAAAAGTGCGAAGGATATCATTGAAGCAACTCTTCTAAGCTCCATCAGCTGTTTTAATTACACCCATGGGTGCAAAAAGAGACGAAGATATGACATATCCACTTCACTTTTGGGCTGTCATCTTTCATCTTAAGCCATAAATATCGAATCTTTTGGAGTGTGTTCGGAGGAAAAGCAAAAAGATTGAGATACTAAGGGAAACTCTAAGTGAAACGTTTGGGATATGATTATGAAAAGAATAATAATATTCCGACTCGAGAAAGGATAAAGAAGACATGCCATATGTGAAAAGATGGGAACTTTCCCATAGTTTGAGCTATCGATTGATGTAAGTCAGGATCTTATCCACCAGTAACAATAATTAAGCCAGTCGTCACTTTTACCAAATAATAATTCGATTTCCTGGTACTGGGTGCGTAAGTGTCTTGTCAATTGATAAAAGTTGTAGAGAAGATAAGAGGCTTGTCAAAAAAGGTAAAAATATGGAAAAGTGTTTAGGAAGTACATAATGCGGGCAGGTATACAAAGTAGTATGTTCAAATATATACTAATAATTTTTTAATATTATTTATAGAAAAATAGAATGACTTCATCATCGATTTTTTAGGGAAGTATATAATATTGCCACTAAAACAAGAAGGTATAAAGCTCCGTTAATGATTAAGGAACTTCACAAAATAGGATACTTTTTGTCCAAAAGAAAAGTATCTTACAATATCTTTCAACGTCAATCGAGCTCTCTTACTGTTAGGATCTCGTTCGTAAACTCCCATGATCTTGTCGGTTCAGCTTTCAAAATGGAGGACTAGAAGATTTGATTTTTTCTTTTTTTAAAAAAAAATTTTCCTTTTCGCCTAGGCTTAAATGCCACTCACGTGATAACCCCGTGGGGGAACGACCTTTGTACGACACGAAGTGGGATCCCATGATTGGAGGGAACACGTGGGACAGCTAGGGCAGGCACGTGGGGTATGTGCACACACACGTATGTCCTACCTCTTGGACAGTAGTGAAAAAATAGACAAAGAAAATTATAGAGGACAGATGGAGGAGAGTTTAACTTATTTAGGTTTATTAAGTAGTGTGGAGTCGTTGTCTCATATTACTACATAAAAAAATATTTTTAAATGTAAAAATATTAACTCTCATTCTCATAAGGATTTTAACTGGATATGGATTTATAACATGTATCAATTTAATGTAATTTTGGTAGAAGCATGTGATGGGAGCAAATGGCAAGAAAGGTACATTTTTTGTCCAATTGGCAATGATTTTTAGATGGCTTCTATTACTATTTAAGATACAAAATGCTATCTATACAACATTTTAAACCACTGTTTGGTGTTGTTCAGAATTTTTTGATCACTTTTTCATATATAGGGATTTAGGATATTGTTTAGAAAATATTTCTTTCATAAGAAAAAATCTATTGGGTTAACGTTAACTTTAGGTTTTGGTTGTCATCACCAAAGCGTGACTACTAATGGACCTGCCAATTCATGATGGTCACCAACTTCGTACGTTGCAGTAGCTACCAAATTTGCGAAGTGTCCGCTTTGCTAGGCTAAATTGCTGGGTATTTCTTGCAAGTTTCGTTAACTTAATTTGCAAAAGGAAATGCGGTGCTTTTGAGATTCTTATGAACCTTTTTACTTTTCAACATCCATATTGCATATTCATCGTACTCCTTGTAAAAAGTATGAAATTTGAAAATAACTACGATTAATATGAGTTAGAACCTATGACGGGAAATGAATTTGACCCATTTAATCAAAGACAATTGACAAATAACTAGGATGTCCCATTTCAACTGCAAAAGAATGGACTATTAAATTTATAAGTGATAAATTTTTTTACAAAACATCTTAAGGTTTTGACTGGAATAATGATGTAGATTTGAGATTAACCAAAAAAATCACCTTAATTGATTTATAAAGTTAGTAACTTTGCTTTTCACACTTACGTGTTCTTAATATTTGATTGGATTGTCTTTCTTATTTAAATGAGTTCCTTTTTGGATACACGCAAAAAGAAAAAAAAATAATACATATGATGAAGAAAATAATTATAAATAATCATGATTTCATGACCAAAGAAAAGAATCGAAGATAAATTATCCTGAAAGAATTTTTGTGTTTGATCCTTATGCTGAGATTTAATATCTAAAGGTTCTCTTATTGGTAGGCACCTAAGATAAAAAGACTAGGTAGGACAGTATTCTACCAATAACTGAAGCGTTGGATTACCATTGATAGAGCTTGAAGTTGGCTATATCTCTTAAAAAGCAAGAGCCAATAATTGTGCGAACGTGACATGTCGAGTGGTCCAAATTTATAGACCACCCCTAGTTGGCGATAGCATATTTCCCAAACAAATTTGAAGATACAGACGAGCGCGTCCCGCTGGAAGTAACGGCGCGTGAGAATACAAAGCTCGGTTTTTAAGGCCCGAAGCATGGAATCCCAGAAAGTGAGAGAGAGTATCCAATGATTGTAGAGAAGTGCGTGGTCGGTTAAGCAGAGACAATGTGACACGCACGAGTGCAATCGAGGACCACTTGTTGCCACGTGGATGGGGTCATGATGTTAGTGCACGTGAACCCGTGCATGTTCCCCACGTGACGCCCACTCTTCCTTGTCTCCGCAAATCTCTCCAACTCCAACTTGCCTCGCGGCTTAAGCTGAGCTCCAAGTGTCAAGAGCCATACACTTTCCACGTCGACCCCGAAATCACGACGAGTCCGTCGTATCTGACCAAACAGAGAGAAAATTTATGAGAAACCGTAACGTCGTTTACGTCAATCACCACTCAATCTCCATTGATATGCGAGCCAAGACGAGAGAGACTCATCATCGTTCGCCGTTTTATTTGACATGTAGCCGTGGAGGGCTGCGTTTTAACCAATGAGTTTATAAGATTTAGCCTTAATTATTATGGTCAAATACTAAAATTCAATGGCTGCCGTGGTTTTCTCGAGCTAGCCCATCAAAATTGTAAGGAACAGGGTTGTGTTGTTGTGTTATCTCATTCAATCAACTAAAGCATCTAAAAATAGATTTAAAAATTCCAAGTCAACATTTTCTCTGTCAATCATAGTAAATCTACGTTCTACTTCGTTAAAATTAGTAAAACAGGTGTAATGAGATTGATTCTCAGACGCACAATTGAATCTGTTACTTTAAAAAAAAGTTAAAAAAGTAAGATGAAAAAACATGGTAGCTTGTGGAGAAGTGCATCGGAAATAAGTGCAGCTTCATGGGGAAGGGGGAGGATGAGTCAATGATTAGGGGGGTGTAGGAGCTTTTTGTCCAGGAGTCCGGAGGAGAACCACGTGAGACTCACGCAAAGAGATTTGGGAAAGATTTGGTGGGTAGATAGAACAGCGTCGACTGTGTAAAGTTCCGATTCGTTGTGTCAAATCAAGTTGATGTGAAGCATAAGGACGACAATATCTCCGACCCGGTCCGACCATGGAAACCAGCCTTCCGTATATATGTAAAGACAATAAATCTCTGATTTCTAACAGACCCAACATATATTGTCTTTTTTGTTGTTCCAATGTTTATAGGAACAAAAATAAAAATAAATCCGAAAACTTAAATACACCACATGTATCTTGGTTGTTGTCTACCCTAACCATTTGTGGTTGAGAATGCTTTCAAATCAAGCAAAGGGATGTCTTATCCTTGAAGATTTCACTCTAGATTGTTCACATTAGAGACGAAGCTCCTTACATATATACTTATCACTGTCGTGTTCTCCTTCATTGAATACTAGACTGCGTGCAAGTTATGTCCTTTTGCCTTTTTGCTCTTTTGGGTCCGAGAGAAGTAAAGTTAATAAAAGGAAATAAAATAAATAAGTACTTGAGCATGTAAAATTTTTATATTATATAAGATTTAAATAAAAAAAAGTATAAAACGTTTGCTTTTGGAATTTTGACCAATAAATGTAAGAGTTTGGAGTGTGGGGAAACAGAGGAAATTAAATGACGTTTAAGTGTATTTATGGGAATTAAAGATGAAATGCATGTTCCCTGTAGAGGTAACCCGAAGCGAGTGACTGATTGGCCACAGCTTCGTAACCTTTCCTTCAACGTTTTATTTTTTTTTCCCACTCGAGGGGTGGTGTCACGCGCTAATGACGCTCGGCGGGTTCCACGGTTGCTTCGTGATTTGATGCTGGCGTGTTGGTCAAAAGGCCGTTTCAGGGGTCCCACGTGAATGATGATACCACATGAATCTCCACCATCATTATAAGATTATGATTTTGAGTGCGTTAATTTACGCGCTCGGGTGGGAAGCTGCTCGGTCTTCCCAGTCAACGGTCAACGACCGAGAAAGCCGCTTTATAGACAGACGCGACGCTTAACCGTGGTGAAAAAGGAACACTCTGTTACATGCTATTTTTAACCGGGGTTAATTTTGGGCTAAACCGAGGTTAAGAAGGTTAACCGGGATTGTGTCAATAGCCAGCGAGCCTAGACCACAGCGAAGCCAATTATGCCATGATTGAGCCAATGGCTTTTCTGACACAAGTCATTACCCATCGGTTGTGTGTGTATCTCTCTCTCTCTCTCTCTCTATATCTATATATAGTCCCATCCATCCTTTCCACTGTACTGCAAAAAGAAAAAGGTTGCGACACCACAACTGCCAAAAAATTTCAGTCATTTTCTAGCCTTCTTTTCCGTTTTGCTTTCTCTGAATCCAAACGCTGGGAATCAGAACAAAAGTCCCATGTTTTTGAAAGGGAAAAGAGGTAGGCTTCCTGGGTTTGTTTAGATAGAGGGAGCTTCGTTGTTTGTCTTGTCTAGGGAGGAACGGAGAAATGGGTGAGAAAGATGATGGGTTGGGGTTGGGGCTGGGGCTGGGTTTGGGGTTGAGTTTGAGCTTGGGGTGTGCTGGGAATCCCACTGCTGCGAAAACCAATCCCATGCACCAGCCTTCGCAGATGGTGCAGAATCATGAGAAGAAGAGTCCCTGGAATGACATGTTTCAGTTGCCTGGTAAGCTTTCTGCTTCTGCTTTCATCTTTTTATCTGTTTTCCTCTTCAAAGTTAACAATCTGGGACTTGAAGATCGACTCTTTTATTATATGTTGGTATGCTACAGTTTTATCTCAATAGCTTCAGCATTTGCCTTTTCCTTTTGGTTCCTCTTTGGTGAATAGAGGAGGAGATTGCATACGCCACAAAAGCTCTTAGAAATCACCTTTCAGATCCGTTTGAATAGCCATCCTAAACAATCCATAGGTCATCTTCTACATATCCATCCTGATATGTGCCTTAGTTTATGTATAGGACTGTACAAATACTATCTTTCCCGGGTGACGAATCGGAATATTAGGACAAAGTTTTGCATAAATTATCACATAGAAGAAGGGATTAGAAACCTTGTTTAGATACCGCTATTCAACATCTACAAGTGTAAACACTATTAGCCAAAAATGATCATTTATATCTTTATAATCACAATCCCTCCACGTGAACTAAATGGAGAAGATTTGTTCTAAACTGACGTAGAGGCGCGTTTACAGATCGAAACGCGGATACGAGATCGTCGCTGGGAGGGGTGGACGTGAACCGGTTGCCGTCTGTGGCGGACTGCGAGGATGAAAATGGGGTTTCTTCACCGAACAGCACGGTGTCGAGCATAAGTGGAAAGAGGAGCGATAGAGAGGCAAACGGCGAGGAGAACGAGGCGGAGAGGGCCTCGTGTTCCCGCGGCAGCGATGACGAAGACGGCGGCGGCGGCGACATGTCCAGGAAGAAGCTGAGGCTGTCAAAGGAGCAGTCCTTGGTGCTGGAGGAGACCTTCAAGGAGCACAATACTCTCAATCCGGTGAGTGGCGTTGTGGTTAATTCCTGTTTCCACGAGGGTACTTTTTTATGTTTGCATGCGCGGTTCGGTGGTGGTGGCAATTCTGGTTATTTCGCTGGTGAGATAAGGGTAAAACGCTAACATGGGTTTGTGGTGTGGACGTGTTTTCAGAAGCAAAAGCTGGCCTTGGCACAGCAGCTGAACCTGAGCCCGAGACAAGTGGAGGTGTGGTTCCAGAACAGGAGGGCAAGGTGAGATAATTCTGCACCGAGTCAGGGGTATTGTTGGCATATTTAAAAGAAAGAAACAAAGAATTAGAAAGGAAGTTAGGTAGGTCTCTCATTAATGTCCTGCAGAAGGCATGGCATGTTCAAAGGAGTGTAAAGACTCTGCCTTTACTTTCACAAGTTCCATGCCTGAGCATTCAATGAGATACTTCCAAACATGGCTTCCTTTCATCAATGCTTTTTCTTTAAACTGTGGGTAGTACCAAATCTGTAACTCCGACAATAACTCCCCACCGAATCAGTAATGGATTTTTGATAAGACCAAGTTGTTGCAGGACCAAGTTGAAGCAGACGGAGGTGGACTGCGAGTACTTGAAGAGGTGTTGCGAGAATCTGACGGAGGAGAACCGGCGGTTGCAGAAGGAGGTGCAGGAGCTTAGAGCGCTGAAGCTCTCCCCGCAGCTTTACATGCACATGAATCCTCCCACCACGCTCACCATGTGCCCTTCCTGTGAGCGGGTGGCTGTCTCGTCCTCATCCTCGTCCTCCTCTGCCTGCCCCCTCCTCCACCGTGGCTCCGGCCCGCCTCCCGATGGGTCCCAACGTCCAACGGCCGGTACCCATCAACCCGTGGGCGACGCTACCCATCCATCATAGGCCGCTTGACGCTCCTACTCCACGGTAGTAAATTACGTGGTTGAGAAAGGGCATGGTGGTCATTGAATGAAAAGGGATATAATGTTATGAATGAAAGCCATGGGGACATGTGTAGAAGATGAAGTGTGAAAGTCTAGATAGGGAAAAAGGTGGTGAAGAGAAAGGCAAGTGGGATTGACTTGAACGATGATAAAGCGAAATCTTAAGTCTCTTTTTGATTACTTTATTTATCCCCTGGTCGTTCAAAATCTACAAGCTTCCATGCATTTTACTTGGCACATACATAGTTTCTGAAATATCTTGAACGGGTTAGTCCAAGAAATTGTTAATGTTGTGTGAGTAAATGGTTGTCAATTAGGGTTTGATTAGATTCCAGCTATTCATTGTCAACGCCAATTATGTGGAATATGGGGATTGACTGCTTTATGCTTATTCTTAAAGCACTAATTACGAGGAAGAGAATCTGGGTGTTCTGATGACCCACTATCTATGGTTATTTTCTAGTTCAAGGAATCTGCTACCAAAAGCTGGACAATATGCCCCATCTAAAATTCTATTTGTTTATAACCTTGGGACAATATGTCCCATCATTGATGATCTTTCCCACATTATATTGGATTAAATTTAAACTTAGTTAGCCAATTTACGTCCAACTAACTCATCATTAAATAAATTATAATTACATTAAGCAAGATCATCTTGTAATATACGTTCTTAAGAACACTAAAAATAGTTTGTGGCACATCAATTTCTGTCTTGAAAACTACAAACATCTGACCCATTATCCAATCATCATACATTACGCTCTTAAGCTGCTTTCGCTATGTTTTGTTTGGTTGCTAAATAAATTATAAACTATAGTTTGAATCTGTCACACTATTTTTTTCTCAAAGATCAAAAAGTCTTTCTAGGCTTTCTTAATGACATTTTGTTGCAGCTGAGTCCTATTTTCTTTTCAATACGTCTGGTGTGGAGAAAGCTCAGTCTGGTGAGGCGTCCCTGATATTAAACCCTTTTTTCTCATCTTATTTAAAATAGGTGGTTATTGTGTCATTTTTGCACTTCTAATTACATTATTATCATTTACTCAACGTTCAGCTAAACGCAGAAACTATAATGGTTTATAGTCTTAAATATAATACTGTAAGATAATAATTTTGACCGTTATGCATTAATTTGTTTAACTAACAGAAGTAAGCTTTATTAGTACATTGATAAATACTTTACAGCAAAAGATAACTACTTTTTCTTTTTGGGGACTAACTTTATATAGATAACTTTCCCAGTGAAAAAGCAGAATTTATAATAAGCGAAAATCAGTATTTTCCATCTGAGAGATGAGTAAGAAAAATTCATGCGGATCGCGATTCTCGAGATCTTCACCGAGTGGATACTCAAAACTTTCACCAATTCAGAATGGTTCGTGATGTGATCTTGAATCAATGTATGGTGAAAATACTCTCATATGGGTATCTGAAACTGATGCAGACAAAAAACAAGAGAACAAAAATTGCGAAGAAATTGGGGAAAAACAAAAACACAGGAGAAAACGAGAAAGGAAACTTCATGAAATAAAACAAAAGAAGAATTTTTGTCATCACAGCTTTTGATGTATCTACAAAAGAGAATTATCCTACTATCCATAGATATTTATCAATTCTTACAGTAAAAGACACGGCATTGTGAGTAGCAGTTTGACATGTATGCGCCGGCGGATGACGACAAACAACGATAAACAAATTCTTGAATACAGTCATTTCTTGTGGAAGGTGGGGGGAAGTTAAACCGTATTCAGAGTGTCAGCAAGGGAACGTAGAATGCATCCCAAACCAGCTCTTTCTGTCAATTTTTCATGGATCCGAAGACATTGATCGCATGTTGGGCGATCTCCAGTGGATAAACCCCTATACAAGTACCTGATAATGATACCAATAAACTCAATTTGTCAAAATTAACAACTGTGTAATGTACAAAGGAACAAGAAAAGGCCGACAAGGCTCCCTATTCTTACGGGAGAAAGGACAGTACAGACGAAACAACTGCTAAAACGCATAGGGACAAGATTAACTTAAAATTACTTAATAGTCCTCAAGAGTGAGATAGAGGATTATGAAATTTTCTTTCTTACTCATTCGAGATTTTATGTACAATTAACAGACTAACACCACAATATAAAGATACCAAGAAGCAAATAAACAGAGTTGCACACGTGACACAAATTATGCATATGGCATAGGGTGGGATGATTCCCAACTTTCCAATTATTAAAACTGCTATGACTATGATTTTTATTGTTCTTCACATCTGAGCCGTAGTATCTTCTAACACCACCTACATATTTCCAAGGAGCCACTACTTGATCTCTCAACTATCCACAAATTCATTGGATGCAGCTTCTTGTTGCCTTGTGTAGAAGGAATAGTTGAGCTTCTGAGGTGGTTCTGAAGCCTCTACCGATCAAATCCGTTTCATGATGCTCATCACACGGATCTAGTGCTGTTAATGGCAGGGTTTCTCAGAATTTCTTTCTTGACTTTTTGGATTTCTCGAATCTTAGTTCATAATTCTTTGGGAGATTCTCTCAGATATTCATTCTTCTTTAAGAAAGATTTTATTACTCACGACTATAAGGGTACTAGGAAGAAAGAAATTTTGTTTAAGGAAAAGAGATGATTCATTGAGGACCAATTTGTCCGAATATTTTGTCAAAGGCAGTCTAGGAGAACTCTAATGGGGCATGATAGTAAAAAAGATGGGCCAAATCATAGATGCAGAGTCTTCAAAGAGCAAAATTGGTAGAAAACGCAGATTCACATCCCACAAAAAGAACATGAAATACCAAAAAGGAGAAGGAAATTGGGTGGGCACCAATAGGTACCTTGATGCAACCACGGAAAAATCATTTCCTGTTACTTTCAACACTTTGTGAATGCATATATTTGCAGCAATCGATATCATCAAACAATCACTAAGAACTCATTATGACCCTCCAATCTAACCCCAGATCTATCTTTGCTGCCCCCTAGTTTCTTCAGCACTGTAATTTTCAATTCCAGCAACTTTTTAGCCACTGAGATACAACCTTTTCAAGCTCTAAAGTCTTTTCCTCCCCATAATACTTCATATCCTAAAACTCACAGCAAGCACATATTTAAAGTAGCTACCACAAGCACACTTTGACAGCTTTCTCAAGTCTGTCCTACATCCTACCTGTTTTTCAAGATTCACTACTTCACTGGAAGAGAACACCAACTCGTCACTCTAAAGTTAATGCAGATTTAGGAGTTCTATAGCCACTGAATTGACTCTGAAGATATAATGAGAGTATCAAAATGCCATTACAGATTCATTAAATCTTAATGTTTTGCTGGAACCAAATCTGTAAACAGCACTTTATTAGATATTATTTTGTTTGGTATGATGGTAGTTTGGGTAAAGGATCATATCACTCCAGATAGCACTTACGTATAATACTCCTAGTATATTATAGTTAATTCCTTGAAAGTGATATTTTTCTTTGTTTCTTCCTTGTCAAATTTAATCCCCTTGATGGGTCAACTAATCAAGACAAAGGACAATCTAGCATAGTTCGAGGTTCTTCTACAAGGTCTAAGTATATATTATTTCCATTCTATATTCTGGTGTCCTTTAGATTTAATTTTTAAAATGGATACTAAAATACTAGTGACCTGCTCACGTAAAAGGGAATGAAAACTTTATGTACTCGTCAATGGCATCTCAAGTATTATGTGAAGAAAATGCGGGAAGAAAATGAAATCTAACATAACTGTCAACCCCAAATCTAAGATAACCAGTATGATCAAGATATAGAATTCCAGTCGGCGAAGACACAACTTGTATAGGAAAAACTCAACAAAAAATTTAAAAAGCAATAGCTTTGACAAAATTCCATGTAAGGGACTTCAAGTAAATAGATAGCTGAGGACTCACTTCATGAGGATATCATAGTACTCAGCATCCAGAGAAGAGAGCATCCCATCCACATCCTTTATAGCCATTAGAGCTCTATGCACTACTATCCAATTCGCCGACTGCATAACCCCTAAATCACATCAAATTCTCTTCATTTTCACAACAAACTAAACCAGCTAAATCAAAAACGAGGACTTTTCGCGTTTGATTGCCGAGTAAATGTAGGCAAACGAAACGAAATTGTAGTGGGAAGATTATAGTTTGTCAATTTATTTACCTAGAAAAAGCAGAAAAGAAGAAGAAGAAGAAAGCAATTTAGGGATGTTAAGCCTTTATAAGGTGAATTCAGCCTGACAACGTATCTGGCGTGATCAAGTTTCGTTTTTCATTGTTTAGAGAAGGCACAGACATAGACTCTCAAATTTGTATACACAGAAAAAGCAGAAAAAAGGAAGAATAAGAAGAAAGCAATTTAGGAATGTGAAGCCTTTCGAGAGTGAATACAGCCTGGCAACGGTATCTGGCGCGATACTGCTGAGTTTTGCATTATTTAGAGAAGGCACAGACATAAACTCTGAAATTCAACCTTCATTTACCATCTATAAAAAAAAAAAAAAAGGAAAAGAAAAAAAAAAAGAAGAGAAAACCTAACTACAGAGAAAGAGGAGTCCGAGGAGAACCTTGCAACGTTCGTCTCGGGTCATCGGAGGCGAGCCCTCGAGAGCAGTTTTGAGAGCTTCGACTGGTTTGGACCTGTAGGAAGGAAGAAAATGAAGAATTCATTTGTTGTCTGTGTTGGTGTCCTGCTTTGAATGGAAGAAAAGAGAAGGAAATACTGGAAATCAAGGAAAGATAGATGAAAACGATTACTGTTTGAGCAGACTCTCGATCTTTCGAGACTTGTGCTCGATTCTGGTTATAATAGCCTCCGCATTGTCTGCTTCCACAAACCCCTCCGTCGCTGCCATTCCCCCTCCCTCCTCCCTCTCTCTTTCGGCTCGGCCAAAAGCAGGGAGAAAATACGGTCCCAAGAAAGAGATGGATGGATCACGCAAACGATGTCGTTTCCCTAGATGGGCTGGGTTCCAATTTCATGGGATGGTTTTTGGTAATTAGGTAGCTTGAGGAAGGATAAAGATACAAAACAAGGCAAAAAAGGCTTATGGGAACTGTCTACTTTAATGACTTTTTGCCTTGGCATCACGCCTTTTGATGCAACGCTGATTGCGCAGGACCCAATGCTAGCAAACAAAACCAACATGCCCCCTCCACCTTATTTCTCCCTAAAACATGGATTTGTGATTCCCTATTCTTGTTTCTTAATTCTTAGGGTCCTAAATCTCCTCCAGAATTTAAGGTCGGGGAAGGCAAAACGACGACGGCTTTGCTCATTCACAAGGGCAAGGCCAGTTCCGTCTTTCAATTCGAACGGTCACAATAATGACACTTTTGAAATCTGCTGTCTCGTCATCCACTTTTTCTTCTTGCTCTCTCTCTCTCTCTCTCCCTCGCACCGGATATACTTTTGCTTAGCAACAAAGTCTTCCTTTCTTCACCGTCCCTGTTTTCGCCCAAACCCCAAAGCGCAAAGCATCCTTACTTGTTCACGGATGGCGGATTCGAGCCCTTACACCAAGCCGCCTTTCCCATTTTCAGAGATGAACTCGTTCGTTCAACCGAAGCCCAAATGCCAAGGTAAGACTAAGTCCCTGACGAACATCGTCTGCAAATCTCTCTTCGTTGTGCTGTTACTCATCCTTATCCCTCTGTTCCCTTCACAAGCTCCCGAATTTGTCAACCAGACTTTTTTGACCAAGTTCTGGGAGCTTATTCACCTTCTCGTCATTGGCATTGCTGTGTCTTATGGCTTGTTCTGTCGGAGAAAGGTTGATACGCCCATTGAACAGACTCACTCAGGTTTTGATATTTCACAGTCTTATGTGTCTAGGGTGTTTAATGTTTCTTCGAGTCTCGAAGATGAGTTTGAAGATCCATGTTGGTCTAATGAAAAGAGAGCCATTCATAGTTGGAATACTCTGCATGTTGAAGTGAGGATTTTGTAGCCAGTCCAAATGGTTACGGTGGTGTGGAGGAACAGTACAAACCCCACATGTCGATGTCTGAAAATGTTTTCGAAAACCAGCATGGGTATGATCAGAATAATGGGTTGCAAGGCTTGGAATTCTGTCTACTATCAGGGTGAACCTATGGTTGTAGTGGCTCAACCTAATTATGGTTTTGATGAATGGGGTAAACCTGTGTCTACAATTGACCATAAATCATTGGGATTGCCCGTTCGGAGCTTGAAATCCAGGCCGAGAAAGCCGGATGGTTCTGAATTTGTTAGTGGAAGCGAGGCTGAGAACTCGGGTTCATCCAAGAATTCTGATGGGAGTAGAAGTGGGAATTTTGGAGATCTAGGACCTATGAATATGAATTTGAAGGAGAAATCTAGTGCAGCTTCCCCTACTCCATGGAGTTCATCTAGGAGTTCTGACAGAAGTAGAAGTGGTAGTTTTGGAGATGTAGGTCCTATGAATGTGGAAGAGAAATTCGGTGAAGCTTCTGCTGCAGCTTCCCCTACTCCATGGAGTTCTGACAGAAGAAGTGGTAGTTTTGGAGATGTAGGTCCTATGAATGTGGAAGAGAAACTCAGTGAGCTTCTGCTGCAGCTTCCCCCCGACCATACAGTTCTTCTAGGACTTCTGGCAGAAGTAGAACTGGTAGTTTTGGAGATTTAGATCCTATGAATTTGGAAGAGAAACTCAGTGAAGCTTCTGCTGCAGCTTCTCCATTATCATGCCGTTCATCTAGGAGTTCTGACAGAAGTAGAAGCGGTAGTTTTGGAGATTTAGAGTCTGTGAATTTGGAAGAGAAATTCAGTGAAGCTTCTGCTCCAGCTTCCCCAATTCCATGGCGTTCGAGATCTGTGAGGATGGAAATGAGAGATAAAGAGCGGACTGATAATCGCTCTTCATATTTTAGGCCTCTGTCGATTGATGAAACTCAATTTGAGTCGCTCAAACCACGGTCTTGGAGGTCCACAGGATCTTTGTCATCCCAAAGTAGTTCAACCTCTCCCTCACACTCTATTTCCCCAGATTTATTGAACTCCGGTGTGGAAGATTTGGAAGAAAAGAAGAATTTTCATGGGGCTGTTCCCAAACCTTCACCATCACCACCAAAACCAGTAAATGGCAAGACTTCATTGACTGCACACCATTCTCGGCATTACAGTCTTGGTTCTATATCTAGAAGGGATGCCTGTAGAAGCACTGAAGATGAGTCAAAGGAATGGAGTAAGGTTGGAAGAGAGGATCCATCGGGTAGTGAAGATTCTATGAAATTGAACGTGAATCCAGCAGGCCTTACAAAAGCTCCATCCAGGGGAAGATCGGTGAGAACAATTAGAGCTAGTGGATTGCCTGCTGGAGTGATGAAAAATGAAGAGGTATCCCAAAGCCCAGTTCATGGGAAGAGCAGAAAGATTCGTTCTTATTTGAAGGAAGAAGCCTATACGAGGAAAGATAAAACAAAAGTTGGACTTGATGGTCTGATCATGGACACTAGCGAGCAAAATCTTGACAATCCCCCCCCAGTGCCACTGCCAACATTCTTAAAGTATGATAACAAGGGAAAGGAGGGATCTCATGAGAATGCCGCTCTGGGGGCTGAAGAAGACTCGAAGAGTGAGGCTGCAAATTTTAGAGCAAGTTCAGATGGTCATGATGTCTCTGGATCTGTCAGTGATGCAGGACAGGACTCTGACGAGGTTGATAAGAAGGCTGGTGAGTTTATTGCTAAGTTTAGAGAACAGATTATGCTTCAGAAAATGGCATCAATTGACAGATCAAGAGGATTACGCCTGGGAAACTGTTTTAGGTGATATACAAGCTTTTGCTCTTTTACAGGTTCCTACCACGGGAGATAAAGAAGTTCAGGATCTTGATAGTCCTCTTTTCATCCTTTTTTATCTTATGGATGTATTCTTTTTTCTTTCCATTATAATGGGGATCGTGATCTCATGTATTCAAAGTTAATCACTTCATGGGGAAGAAACCTTGTTATTTACTTTATCTGTAACAGCATTGTCATGCCTTCTCAGCATGCTACACAAGCATGCAATTTCATTGAAAAAGATGTTATCAACTAGTATTGCATTTGCTGCAACGTCTGACAAAATGGAAAAGATGTTATTAACTAGTATTACATTTTGCTGTGCATGTTGCACGGAACACAAGAATTTCAACAGCCTCTTTTGTCCAACTTAAACTTTTGACTAAAGCTAGAGAAACATGTGATGGGGGGAGACAAAAGCCGAGGTCTTGGGATTTTTAGATTTTCTGTGCGGCGTAAATTCACTTTATTTATTTTTGCAGATGGGCTATAGAGGACAAAGCATTTCTTGACATTCTGAATTTTTTAATATTTCAGTATTTTTTTTATTGTATTATAATTTTCCTCCAATTTAAACAAAACCATAATGTTGTTTTTAATTTCTATAGAATCATTCAAGTGTAACTAAAGTTTAATTTTTAGAAGTATATACGTCTTTCATTAAAATCCAAGAAACTATTTCATGTTAGTGACTGGGAATAGCAAGATAAATGGGTTTCTAGTAATTTTATTTTATAATAAAGTTTTATCGGGTCCGGGATGCTGGTAGAATTGACATAACCAGAGGGGGGATAAATGAGAAGACGAGAAAAAAGATGGACTCCTTTGATATTTTCCGAATTCAAGCGACTGAGGATAACATTTGACGAACGTCGTATCGTGTTCGGTCCCTACTGACTACTCCTTTGATATGTATGTTGGAAGTTTTAGCTGAAGCTTAAATCCCCCGAAGAAGCCATGTTGCTTTCTTCCTCGACTCCTTCTTTCATGGCCAAGCTCTCTCTTCCTTGTAAGTGTCTCTTTCCTTTCTCTTTCTTAGACACACGGACACGCTTGCCATGAATAACGTATACTTTCTAGAATGAAATCAGAGCTGGGGCTGTTTTATGCTGGAACTGTTTTGTGCTGGAACTTCTCAGCATTTGCTAGGTATTGTAGTTTCTGGTGTTTCGTGAAATATGACCCAGCAATTTCTTGGAGGCATGGAAAGTTAAAGATTTTCTTGTTTTTCCGAATGAAGGAAAGTGGTTTTGAGGGACTTTGCTCTGTTCTAAAATGGGCTTACAATGTTTGAAGCATTCAACTCACTGTGATTGCAATACTTACCAGAATTTGGGTCGAAGTCCGTCAATGGCAGTCCAATGATTCATGGGTCATTCAGGCTCGGTATTTCTTAGATTAAGCTTGTACTGAAGCAGGCAGTACTTAGTCGCCTGCGTCATCTCTTAGTTTTATCGCTTGCAGAAAATTTATATGCTAACAATATTAGCTGGGTAGAGTTTTCCGAGCCTTTCTCTCGTCTTCTTGCGTCATGCCAATCCCCTGATGTTCTTAAATGACCAGGATCATATTTTCGGATTCTCAATAGTTTCCTGATACATCAGAAAGATGAGAATCTCAATATGATTACTTCCAATTATTGTTTTCTGGACTACTTCTAGGTTGTAATGACAGTAGATACTGACATAATTTAGGTGAAGTTTTTTTGTTCCTTAGAAAATAGTCCCGTTAAACACTTTAACGTTTGTTTACTGCAAGAATCATTTGAGAAGCCAAAGTCAAGATTCCAACTTCTGCCAATTATCACTTTGTTGGGGAAAATCTTGACTTGTAAGGCCATGGTACTGCTAAAAGCTTCTCCTGGCTTAAGCAGTTCATCTTGGTTACCATATTCATTTGCACTCTAGATGTTCTTCAGTACTCAACAAAGAATTTTCCTTTCTATGCGGTAGCAATTTGTGTATAAACTGACTTGTGTACATTCATGTAATTTCCTAGGAACTGGATTCCCACACTGATTCTTTCTGATGTTCTCCAGTACTCATCATAGATTTTCCTTTCTATGGGTTGGCAATTTGTGTGTAAACTGAATTGTGTATGTTCTCAGAATTATTTACGAGCCAGGAGTGGCCATATAACTATTTTTTACCTAAACTAAGAAAACAAGAATGGTGGAAAATTAGAAAAGCTGGCTTAGAATGGTTGATATAAGAAGATTCTGAAACTTCTTTCTCCTGGCTAATGAGGAAAGCATAAGTATAGTTTTGTTTCCTGTTTTGACCATATTTATTTACCAAATAAAGAGCAAGGATATCTAACTAACCGCTTCATAATCATATCTATTTGCGCTCTGCGGCAGACAAGACGCTTTCAGCATGTACCATTCCAGCAACTTTCTGTTCTCAGAAAAAACGAATAAGTTATTGCTGCTCAATCCAGAACTTGAAAGATGAAAGGTTAAACTTTAATGACTTGATTAACGATTTTTGTAAAATAAAGTTAATTGTTTTTCTTTCTTGAAGATGCTTATAAAGATCTTTTTGGCATCAGTCTGCAGAATGGTTATATATCCTCCGGTGATGAGAATTTGAGGCGGAGGCTTCTTTTATTCATTTCTGTGACAACAACCTTGTTCCCAACTTTTCCTTCTTCTGGAAAGACAAAGAGCAAGAATCCATATGACGAAAGACGCTTACTGGAACAAAATAAGCGGATACAGAGAGAGAACAATGTACCTGAGGACTTCCCAAGTTTTGTTAGAGAAGGTTTGTGTCATAAACTTTTGTTACTATTACCATATGCTATGCTGAAACCAGTAATTTATTTTGTAAAATGCTATAATGTGTCTGAAGACTCTTATTAATATCTTTGCAAACAAAACAAGGTTTTCAAGTGCAATTACACTTGCTCTCTCTCTCTCTCTCTCTCTCTCTCTGTGCCTTGTCACAAGTCTTTGTTATTATTATCTAACGATTGCTGTAATCATTTTCAGGTTTTGACGTGAGGGTAGTAGCATCAGATAACTACACCAAAGAAGATTCAGGGCTTATATTTCGGGATTTTGAAATCGGTAAAGGTGATTGCCCAAAGGATGGTCAGCAGGTTTTTCTTTGATTGTCTTTGTTACCTATGAGTTTTGATTTATATCTCCAACTACATCAAGCATCATTTAATTTTTGGAGCAGGTAATTTTCCTTCCAACCCTAACTTGAACCTTGACATCCTTGCAGGTGACTTTTCATTATGTTGGCTACAATGAGTCAGGCCGCCGTATTGACAGCACATACATACAAGGCTCCCCTGCCAAAATCCGCTTGGGAAATAATGCATTGGTCCCAGGTGAGAAGAAAATAGTTGATTTGGGGCAACATGATCATTTTGTTTGCTTTCATGGTGATAAAGTATCTTCCTAATTTCTTCCCATTGAATGATGGAGAAGGGGGAGTAGCTAAGCTACTGAATTCTATGCAGGTTTTGAGCAAGGTATTAAAGAAATGAGACCTGGGGGAAAGAGAAGAATAATTATTCCACCGGAACTTGGACCACCCGTAAGTTTCACAAATCTCTTGCATCCCTCACCACCCTCCCCTTCATGTCCTCCGCCACCTTTGCTTTCATTTTTATTTGGTAAATTGGCATTGTTCAAACCAGAATTGCCAGTTGCCTTTCCCAGTGTATGTATATACATATCCAAACAATAATCAAATCTTGTGATTGAACTTCGAGAAACTTTGAGGTTTGGAGGCTCATGACATACAGTGGAGGAATAGCATAATTTCTTGCTTTTCCAAGAGCTGATTTCTTCAGTTTCTCTTTGCCCGCCTCATAACTAAATTTTGCCAGAATGCTTGATGCTCTTTCTTAGCTCAACTCGAAATGTCATATATTTGTTACTGAATACCAAAGTCTGAACGAGTGAGTGCTAAACTGCCAAACAAGGGACTTTATGATCGAATTGAATGGATTCCATTGATAAGAGTATGTTGCTTCTGCAGGTAGGGCCTTCAACCTTTTTCAGCTCAAAGCAGTTCGAAGTTTTTGATGTGGAATTGCTTAGCGTTCAGGACTGTGAAAGGAGGACCATAGCTTTTTACTCTGATGTTGTGTGCAATTAACTGATGAGGTCATATTGTTGCTTATCTGAGTATTAGTTATCTTATTTTTTATAAAATAAATCATATAAATGAATAGTCGGCATCTTTAATGCAAGTACATGTTTTGATTCTCATTTGGAACGTGAATGAATAAGAAAATGGGTAATTGTTTGGAGAATGAAATAGTTTATCCATATAAAGGAATGAAGACTACAAATTTCCACCTCTAAATTCACTTTTGTTTTCATTCATATACTGACATTTATAGAATTACAATGTCTTAGATTTAGGACATGTCATCTGGACACCTGATAGGAAGGTCACTAGCTTCTAGGAGCTTATAGATCATACAACCCAGCTTGTATTAAGGAATAAAGTTAGATTGACACAAACACTTCATAAAACCTCATCTGCATACTCAAGCACCATTAAATTGCTTGCAATGTAAGAAAAATAGGCAAAAGATACCATGAACTGCCCATACAACCATCAAATTGATAAAAAAAAAAAAAAGGAACTAAATCGACTTACCATTAACTTCCACGTGTTTGCAACTGCAGTTATTGTAGAAACTCTCCTTTGGGTTAGGTTGCAGTTTGGCTTCAGTATCACTTATCATGGACTTGTGTTATCTCCCAAAAGGTCAACCTTAATTAAGAGGAGTAACAAGTTTCTTTATATGACCAAATTATCTTGCTTGTCTTTCTGATGTGAGAGAATAAAGCTCATTACACAATGCCCTTAGAAAAACACTTTTCCTTTCTATTTAAAGCCACTCTTATTATTAGCAAACTTAATCTGATTTTTTGAAACTAACATGCACATGATGTGTGTGTGTGTGTGTGTGTGATGTGTATTTACAAATCAATAAGGTATCCCATCAATTCTTGTTTAACATCAGAAATAAAGACTCTTAAAGTAGTCAGCATCATCTTGGCGAAATGGCTGCCGTGCTAGTGGAAACATATTGGCTTAATCTACCTTGTTGGGGATGGCTATTTATTGCCTACGTGAAGAGTAGGGGGTGAACTAGGTAACCGATGCTCATTTCATATAACCAAGACACTAGTATTGAAGAATATCAAGAAAAATTGCTGTTCTGTAAAGCAAAACAAATAGCTCAGAGAGGTATTTCATGAGACTTCATCGGCTAATTGATCTTCCAGGGAAATGAATTAACCCATGGTTTCCGCTTCAAAACACATTACTTGATGTGACACAACCCAATAGTTCACTTTATTTCTGGCAAGCCAAATATACTGTTTTACCGAATGCTCGTTACGAGAAAGGAAGTGAACCACCAGCGGGCATCGAATCCAGAAAAAAATATGCAAGTGAAAGCTTAATGGGTAGCTACGTTACATGAGGTATGAAAGGGCGCTCCCCCTTGATCTCAGCTCTCAATGTAGAAGTCCAGAAACCCAGGTTCGCTTGGAATGACAACTATACAGATGAAGATACTGATTTCCAGCATCTTCCTAATGATACATTTGGTTCTAACGTATTCTAACACAAGTGAATACAGACAGAGAACTAATGCTACAAGAGGTAAGAATTAATCAAGCATTTTCATTTTCTTTAGGAACCCTATGGTAGATAACAGTTTCTTCTGAACTTGGACCAGCATGATACTGCCCGTAAAATGCATAGACACCAATCGTAACAATGCTGAGGACAACGAATCTCACCCATGCTTCATAGTGTAGCTGCCAAAGAAAAAAAAAAGTTAAAAAGGTTAGAGGTTATTGGCTATGGTAGCGGAAGTGTTTTAAGTTTCATTAGAAGCATACCTGAGCAAATAAGAACATGTTGAAGAAGATGCAAACAACTGGCAAAGTAGGAACCCAGGGACAAGAAAACCCTGGTGGATCTGCATAACCCTGAGACAAAGAAAGAACGGAAGGGGATCAGACATGGAGCACCATATTCAATGCGACTCATTTCATGAGTGGTTTATATGAACTGAAACGAACAACAATAAGTGAAGCTTAAAGCCTGCCATCCTATATATGGTATACGCATCACCCATGGAAAGCTATCAGAAATCCACCATTTCCCACCTTTTTCCTTTAGGAAAGAAAACATAGATGAATAATAGACCACAATCATGGAATGAAGAAACTCCTGCACGTATCACCACAAGAGTACTAGACATTGCTTCTAATATGTAATTCTAACACAGGAAAGACAACAATAATGGTAGCACTATACAAGCGCTAGATTTGATTTTAGAGATACATAATTCCAAAGTATAGGCTGCTAATTTTGTTACCATTTCATTTCAACAATGTCACCTTTGTCGTGATTCTCAAGTACCACATATCTTCATTTATAAATAACTTCAATCACCACGAACATTGGTTTTAATTTTATTCCATCTCATTTCTGTTTGTAAGAAAACACGCCACATCTCTAAATGGGCAATTTTTGATGTCCTATGTTAGTCATATTTTAATGATGTGTAAGAAAAAAGTACAAATTTATGAAATATAAGACTCTTTCTTGTTAAATTAACCCTGAAGTCTGTAACAAATAAAATTGTCTTCTTACTCCGTTGGAAGCATTTTAATATCATATTGCAGGCAGCTCAAATAAAGTGGAACATCCTTTTTAAAGCAGGGAATGATACTCACGTGACGGAAACAGATAGCAAGACAAGCAATACCGGCCACAAGTAGAGCTAGAATCTCAAAGATAAATGAAGCATTGACACGGTAAGATAATCCAGCACAGAAACCACAGCAAGCAACTGTGATGAGGCAGATGAGACCTTCCCGCCAGGTTGAAGATGCCACTTGACTTCCTGTCTTATCCTTCCAACGAAGAACTACAACACATGCTGAGACAACAGAATAGCCTGTCTGAGAGAAGTCAAGGAATAATGTGAGGTGCATTTCAAAGTAATTAACTAACAACAAAAACGCAGGGCATAGACATAGAAGTTTAACAATTAGTCATCAGAACATGCCATTAATTTTGAACAGTTCCACCATATGCATGAACTAAGGATAACATAAGACGATTGGTAATTGCATGAACTGCATCTTAATTTGGGCAGACAGAAAATCAAAAATAGACAAAGAGAATTGATAAAAGGAGACAACCTCAACATGTTAAGAAACAAAGAATGTGGACTCACCAATGTGCCAACTGAAAGTATGTGTGAGAGCACATGCACATTAAATAGTCCTGCCATAAGGCCAGCAACAATACCAACCCAGACTTGTGATTGAATAGGAGTGTGGAACTTTGGATGTACTTTAGCAAATATTGATGGTAGTAAACCGTCCCTTCCAAGTCCAAGATATAACCGAGACTGCTCATGAGAAACATCTCATCATTTATATGGCAAATGCTACATGATGAGGGACGTCAATTATGACATAAGTGATTCACCTGAACATAAAGTCCAACTAGAAGGGTGGTTGTAAGTCCAGCAACAGCACCAATGCTTATCAAAACAGAAACATATTTCAAGCCTTTGGATGTAAATGCCTCTGCCAAGGGAGCATCTTCGCCAAGGAACTTGTAGGGTACCATTCCGGTGATCACTAGGCAGACACCAATGTACAATGCAATACATATAAGAAGGCTTACCATGATTCCTATAGGCAAATCCCGCTGATGGATTAAATTTAAACAAAGGAGAAGAAAAATATTAGACAATAAGTTTATCTAACAAATATTTGGACTGAAAAAAGGGGGAAAAAAAAAGGACATCAAATTACTGAAATACTACATTCCACAAAGCATTAAATAAGTGGAATGTTATCTACCTGCGGTCTCCTAGATTCTTCAGCAGAATTAGCAACTGCATCAAATCCAACATATGCAAAGAATACCACAGTAGCTCCAGTCAGTATAGCTTTAACACCATTTGGAGCAAAAGGAGACCAATTTGAAACGTCAATATTGAAAGCACCAACAAAGACGACAATAATAACAATGGTGACCTGCAAATTTAGGGCATTGTAAGTATTTATGCTCTGATTACACTGATTCTGGCGAATGTTAATAGAAAAGAGCACCTTTAGCACAGTCATGAATGAGTTCACAGCGGAGGATTCTCCAACACCCCAGCAAAGAACTATTGTCAAAAGTGTTAGGAGAACAGGGGCTAAAATGTTGATGGATAAAGCACCTCCAAAAAACTCTTCGCCATTGCCTATCCAGTTCGGAATGTCTTTGAAAAAGGGGAAAAGTCCGAGAAGCGAGACTACATAGCTCGCCAAGCTTCGTGCTATGCTAGCAGCTCCAATATGATAGTCAAGCATTAATTGCGCAAATACAAGGAAAGCAGTGAGTTCATTAAAGGCTGTGTATGTGTACAAGTATGCTCCACCAACAAGCGCAGGAAAGCGGGAAGCTAGCTCGGCATAACAAAGTGCATTCAACACGCATGATGCCCCAGCGAGGGCAAAACTGATTGTGACTCCTACATCAGAATAACAGATAAAGAATCAGGCCACAAACTGGACCGGTTAGACTGAACAGCACAAGCTCTTACAAACTTTTAGTAAAACAGGTTTTTTCAGGCTTTAAGCAAAGAAATGATGCTCTAAAAATTAGCTCTGGGAGATGTATAATTGAATTCACATCGACTAATAGCAACCGAAGTCATTTAAATAGCCTTATTGGCCCAGACAAGAATCCTTGAATCTTTGGATTAAGATGTTCCTCTATGACGCATTAGAAGACTCCTCAGATGTTTATCTATTTCAAACATTTGAGTACTGTAAATTTCTAGCAAATCCAAGTTTAAGCATAGCAGGCACGAATCAGTACAACCCCGGTTGTCTTTTCACCGTTGTCTTCAACATTACAGCCTTAAAACAAAAATCCATATTACAGAGTCAAAATAAACAAGTCTATATTTAACACAAAAATCCTTCAGATTATTCAGTGGAATTAAATAGTCAAGTTCTTAAAATCACAATTGCTAGTTCTTAAACAAAGGATGTCCCTGAAACTTAGGTAAGTCGTCTGCTGAAATGATATCTAAACTGTTTAATTTAAAACAAATGATAAAAAATGTAAAAACACGATTCAACTCCTATGCCAATTCTTTGCACCACTGCATAAACGTTTATCGGCTTTTGGTTAAAGCAGTTGACTGAGCAAATTTAGAAGAATTCGAGAAAGCAGATTGACCAGGGCCAGTGTCGCGAGCGACGGTGCCTGTAACGACGAAAATTCCGGCGCCGATGGACGCACCAACACCGATGAGTATCAGGTCGAACAAACCGAGCCGCCTGACTAGTTCATCGCCGGAGCCTGTACGGACTCCAGTTTCAGAGGGAGAACGCAGCGGCTTGGTTCTGCTCGCCGAGGACCAGAAATGAGACAACCAAGACGAAGGCGCATCAGAAGAAGAAGAAGAAGGAGAATTTCCTCCAGTCTTCTTGGTCCCCATGGCTCGGTTGGGAGACTCTCTCTTTTTCTTTACCCCTTTCCTGCGCGAGAACTTTTTCCAATGATTCTGTCCCGGATCGGCGGCCCGAAGATATCAGATTACGGTATATATAGTGTCGGAATGAGGTGCGTGGGAAATTCCTTTAAGAAATGAAGTGGGGCCCGCCATCTGATCGGTTCAGGTAGAGAAGTGTGGTGCCGTGTGAACCAGGACTGCTTCTTGAACTTCGTTCAAACTTGGCTTATTATTGATATTTCTTCTCCTTTTTCTGTGGCCATCATAATGTATACATGACAAATTTGTTTGAAATAGAGAGAGTATATAAGTTGATTTAAAGAGTGATTCTTTTGAAAATTAAGTTTGGGTAAACTCTTTCCTACTCTATGAACCACTTGTAACTCGGCCAGACTTTGTTTTGGACTTAGTGTGTGGTTTAGTTCAGGGCCTTGATATGGGCCTTGGTCAACCCAAAGAGGGAGACCCTTTGATTAGTTGTTTAATCAAGTTTCTTTAAGCCCAATTCACTTGAAAAAAGCTCGAGATTGAAGCTTTGGCCATTTAAAAAGTATAGCCTCTTCTTTGAATATGTAAATATTGTAGGTAATATTTTTGAGGTGGGCAATTATTAGTTATAAGGTATAGTGTCGCCGTCTTATCCATGGGAGTGAGATGGACAACATATTGACATAAAGAAAGTGTTACAACTTCCAATTTCTGTTAGATTGAAAAAAATAGATTGTTGGTTAATGAAGTTACATATCATTAAGTTCCAAAGCGTATGTTGCTAATACTACATTTCTTTGGATTTAAGAAGTTTAGTTTGGCCCATTATGTCATAAATGTGAAACCTGCACGACTTGTTTCCTTTTAAACTTGCATAATGTTTATATTTTCTTTCATTTCTCGACCTTTCAGTCAAATCAAATGGAACTTTGATTAATATCACAAAATTAACTTAATTGTAAACAATTAAGAATTCTCAAGTTTAAGGTTGAATAGTTACTCCAACCTTTAGAAAAGGTCAAATTAATAACTTGGAGGCAAAACTGATTATAGGATCATTGTTATCTTTTGATTCTCTTCCTTACCTTGGCCAAGAAAAGAAAAGAAGGGAAAAGACTTATTTTGCCTTTCCAAATTAATAACTTGTATGATGTTAATGTTTTGAGACTTGAACAAAGGGAAGATTCAGGTGAGGATTAAGGGTCCTATATTCAATGGAAATGTAAATAAAAGGAGAGTAAACTAAGATGCAAGAGCAACCATAAGAGTTTTAGTTTCAACTCGGACCAAGAGGCATAAGACATGGTAAGAGGTCTTGCATAAAACATTATTATGTCATTTAAATGGCTTGACATTGGCCATTAAGTTTACTTGTGTTAGATCAAATACCTTATATGATGATGAAAAAGTATACGCAAAAAGCTTGGATTTGTTGTAGTAAAACTGCGAAGACAGATGACCTAAATATGTTCTGTAGGAGTTGCAATTTTTATGCTTAGATTTGCTGCATGAGATCGGTAATTTTTTTTTTTTCGTTAAAGGGCCCACTTGTTCTCACAAAATCGGCTTATAAGATGGGTAATCAACTCACATTTTTCCCTTGGTAAAGTGGGGACATAGAATATCGGTTTTACCTGGTAAAAACACTCAAATGGCAGCATTTAAAATTAGGTCAAATTACTACTTTTTGGCTTTAGAACGGACATGTTTTTACCTGAAACGTCAGGCCGCAAGTTAGCATAGTTTTTGCATTTTTCATGAATATATTTCTGAACAATGATTCTTAATTTTCTTGCAACTCAGAAAAAGTTACCTCCCAAAACCATTTCAAATATAGTTTTAATATATCATAGTTTTAGGCATATTTGTATGATCATGGAGTGTAATATACCTCATAGGAAAATGTCATAAATATTGTATGGTGGAAATTTGATACAATAATCAGAATCAAGCATATTGTCACACATAATTTTTCTATGTTTAACAATTTTTCCACTTACAAAATGATCAAAATGAATTGAAGAGTATTATTGCTATTTCACAAGTTGGTAGCCATATTTTGACAACAAAACAAAAGTCTCTCAGTCTCCTTTTGGTCACACCTAAGGAAACAACCATTCAAAATGATGTTGACGTGATAACGTTATATATGTTGTCACATTAAAAAAAACAAAAAAACAAAATCTTTGGACCCATTTTTCCAAATTGAGATTTTTTTCTTCTAAAATTCGGAAAGAGGAAGATTATTTAAATAACAAATAACATTTGGGAAGATGAGGCTTAGGTACCACGATTACTCACATATATTTTCATCTGTGGTGCATTTACAAAATTGTACATTCTATTTTTCCAAGTACATCACTTCTACTTTATATACCCTTTTGTTATAGAAAGACTTTAAGAATGTTACCGTTGAAAGAATAAAACTTTTCTTTTGATCTCCAAAAATTATTACTATAGCAGTTGTACCTATCATGTATAAATATTTTAATAATAGATGCATGTATACATATAAATCGGCAGCAGACATCATATTTCAATTTCATCTTGACTTAATTATAGTATGTTGGAATATTTTATCGTACATTATGTCGTAGGCTAGGATATTGTACTCATACCATGAAACATCCTCTTCCTTTTGGAACATTAATACTTGATAACTTCACCCAGTATATCATCATTAAACCAAGCCATTCATAAAGCAACATTTATGACATAAGTTTATTTTTTAATATATATATATCTCTTTGTCATTGCCAAAATAATGTTTATGCCAACAATTTTACTATCCTTTGTTGTTTGATTTTGAAGATAATTATATCATCCCTTATAATTATGAGAGTATTATGTCATTTTAAGGCTACAAGGGTCAATTGTCCTTTATTGGTCAATTCAAGAAATGACTAAACTGTTTATAAAACTTTAGGATGGTTCATTCATTGACCTTTAAGGATAGTTAAGTTGCCACCATTCACTGATGATTATATTTATTTATTTATTTATTTATCTTTCAAATCGTATATATGGGAAGAGAGAGGTGTGGAATCCCGACTAGTTACAAGTTGAAATAGAATATACTTTATTCTCCAACATTGAAGAGTCAAGCTGGATAATTTGATCATATAATGGGGTTTGACTACTTCTTTAATTAAGTTGACTTTTATGGGGTGGAATCTACCCAAGGATAAGTTAATGAGCTGATGATTGGATAACTATTTACGAAATCCATTGTTTAAGGTGATTTGAACCAATCTAATGACCATTCCTATGGATGATTTAATCAACCCTGGAATAGATTGTTAATTGAACCACCTTAAAGGATATGATTTCAAATAGGCATAGTTTATGATTTCATGATCAACAAGAAATGTTATAGAATTTCTAGAACTACATGATCAAAATGTATTGAAGAGTATTATTATTATACATATTGGTAGACATCTATGGACAATACCCAAAAAAAAAAAAAAGGTCTTAGAATTCTTTTAATGACACCCAAGGAAACAACCATCTAAGGTAATGTTGACATGATGACCACATATATGTTGTCACATATATTTTTTTCAAATTATAATCTTTGGTCATGATTTTCCAAATTGAGAATTTTTTCTATAATCTTGTGTTATGGTAAGGCTTTAAAAAGAAATATTACTGTTGAAAGCATAAAGCCCATTTCTTTAAACTTAAAATTTTTTTACTATAGTAGTTTTACATGTCACGTGAAAACTTTTTAAGTATAAAAATATTTTATGCTAAGATTTGAAAAGGTTTACTCTTTTTCTTTTGCCAAAAGTTGGTGATAAGATATAGACATGAACAATTTTCTAAAGATCATGTTTTAGAGAAGATGTCAAAGTAGAGCTGGGAACAAGTACACGATGAATGATTAATAATCTAAATATAGAACTCTGCATATCAAAATCTGATGAAAATAGGTTCATCATATTTTTATTGGTGATTACTCGTCAAGAGGAAACAAAACATCAGTGGCAATAATGTGCTTGGTAGAGACGGCTGATTACAAGAGGTTTCTATTTTGTCTCAAACCCCCAAGAGAGCTTGTGTGTGTTGTGAAAAAAAATAGGCAACAAATGGTCAAAGTAAACGACCAAAAAATGCATTTCAAAGGCAACAACCTAAATTTGATCCCATTGTATCTCGAAATCCACAAGCACATGATTTCAATATAAGTAGTTCGAATGTACATATGTAGAATGAGAGGGAGACCTAGCCAACTTAACTCAATATGTGTTTAATCAAACAATTCTAGCATTGTAATTCTATAAGGTGCACTTTGACCCATACTAGTAAGTATTATATTTTAATCAAAGACACTATTTGTCTAATTTTATTAGTACAAATGATTTACATCAATACACTCTCATATGAGAAATAATTAATGTGTATTAATATAAGATCACATTGTGTAAGCTCAAATTACATAAGCTTACAAAATGAGCTACTTCAGGTGCCAATGAATAATTAATAGTCTTGTACTTTGGGATAGCATAATGATTTTGGTTTCAGCTAAAGTATAGAAAATGATAAGGTATGGTAACCAAGAATGCTAAGGTCACGTACTAGTTGATCCTTCCCTTTGTCATATCACTCTTTCATTTTGCAAAATCCAAGTCCTATTGCTTGGGAATGACGACGAAGTAACAGTGAAATTATTCAGAAAAGCTTTCGTTAATTGATTGTATTTATTAACAAAGAAGTTTTTTTTTGTGATCGTTTTCAAAGAAACTACACACAAAAGAATATTGAAATGCTTGCTGAACAATCGAACAGTCTTATTATTATTTTTTCTATATAAAAAGGATTATATTTTTAAGGAATTAGAGAAAACAATCAAAAAGTGAAAAGCTCAGCACGTCATAGATTAATCACTAATCAACAAATTACTTATAACATTTGGCACTGATTTGTAGAATAAATTTGGAACTACCTATCAAAATCAAGAAACATCTCTCGTTTTTATACTAACTCGGTGGCCCTTTATGTGCAATCAAATAGTCAAGTAGATGTATTTAATTAGTTATGTTATTTGTTGCAACAAGCCCATTCATTAAGCCGAAAGAACATGACTTGTTGGATTGATGAAATCAATTACTTTTAAATATCATTACCCACTAACTCCTGTAAGCCTAGAGTGTTACGGGCCCATAAGCCCATAACAATTTTAACACACTTTAATCTAACATCTTGATGGCCTATTCTATGGCAACCTTACTCTAGCCAATGTGTAGGTAGCTCTTTATTGTAGCCCTTTCAATAAGTTGTCTTTCATGTGGTTTAAACTTAAAATGTGGGGCTTAGCCCTAATATTAATATAACAAGTCTAATCATTGAGCCAAAAGATCATAACATTTTGGACTAATGAGTTTTAATTACTTTGATTATCATTAACTACTTATAAAAAGTGGGTCTATCTTCTCAAAAAGTCTTGTGAGGAACAAAGAGACCACTACTAATAAAGTTGAAGAACTCGGCATTAGGATCGGTAGATTAATGAGTTCAATTACTTTGAATATCATTACCTACTTATAAGAAGCGGGCCTATCTCCTAAAAGGCCTTGTGAGGAGCTGAAAACTCGGCATCTGAGATCGGGATTGTCTCCAACACTACTAGACTCACATAAACTTGGAGTGTCCTAGCCCCCCATAAGCATGTGACACTATTAGTTTAGCTCATCAAGCTTCTCATTTGGACTTGTTTATTAGATAATTGAGAAAAGTTAAAGTTAAAGTTATGAAGTTTGATCACTTAATGAAATAAATTGAGTTGCTTACCCAATAGACGTAGCAAATCTAAATTCGATTCCATAGCTTGGTCTATATCGAATGTTTATCTTTTGTTCTTAATATATTAATCAAATTCATATTATTACAGTGGATTGAATAGATCTATTTAACTAGTAAACAAATGTCTCTCATGTAGCACGTTGTTGAACATCATATTTTATTTTACTCGTAGAAATTTAGCAATGAAGCTTGAATGTAAAGTTTAAACTTAAACAAAGCTTTTAGTTGATTCGATCCAATAGGAAATATTATATGAACTAACAAAATTCAAATATCCCAATTTTCTCGATGACAGGGTAGCGTCGTATCCTTGGCCTATTCTAGTTTTCCTTTTTGTGTTTTCCTTTCAAAATTGTTTTTGGCTGACGGCGACAAATAATAGAAGAAGGGAGTTTTGATGCTCGATAAATTGCAGAAAAAGCTGACCATATCATGTATGCAATCTCGAAACACCGCCCCCAATGTGTAATGGAGGTTGGTATGGATTGATAATCCCTGATGAGGCTGTAGTCACACCGTTGTCCTCTTGACTCTTCACGTCTGTCTGTCTCTCTCTCTCTCTTTCCTGGTGCATAACAAAAACTGCAACAGCAACAAAGAAGGAAATATAGGGGAGAGGGGTAGACACATGCTTTGAGGGTTTGGCTTTGTTCTCTGCCTTGATACCTGCCTGAATTCTCTCCGACCTCCCTCAGCTCTGTCTCCTCTCTCCCTTTCTGTTTCTGTCTCCGTCTCTCATTCGCTCTTTCTCATCCTTCTAAGCTTTGTCATTGCAATACTGCAAGAGACAATTTCTTGTACAATCTTCAAGATTTTAAGGGTTTACCCACAAACCCACATAGCCTTAGCTCTCTGTTGGAAGAAATAATCGTTGATTTTGCGTCCTGTAATGAAGTTTTGATGCGTATTTTCTTGGGTGTTTCTTATAGGTGGATTTGCGTTTCGTGTTTCTTACGAATCTCTAGGTATATGAGCTATATATACAATTTCATTACTTCTTTGAGTTAGGGTTTTTGAGGTGAAAGAGTATTGCTTTCTGGGTCTTTCTCTGTTCCTATAGTGGTTTTGGGAATTGGATATCCCAGAGTAATGTTATCTGTTTCTGGGTCTGTGCCACTTGTAAGATTTGGGCATTTGAGTTTGAACGTTATTCACATCTGGGTCTTTGTGAATTGATTGAGACATGAGTCGAAGGGTGCGGCGGAAGGTGGCAAGGAAGGGGAAGGTTGTTGTGCCAAGTTATCCTGAAGTAGAAGATGAGGTTTCGGTTTTGGAGCGAAAAGGGGATGTTGATTGGACTAGCCTGCCTGATGACACAGTGGTTCAGCTGTTTTCATGTCTGAATTATCGTGACCGTGCAAGCTTGTCTTCAACCTGTAGGACATGGAGGGTTCTAGGAATTTCTCCTTGTCTCTGGAACTCTTTAGATCTTAGAGCTCACAAGTGCGATGCTTCCATGGCGGCTTCCCTTGCTTCTAGATGTGTGAATCTTCAGAAGCTTAGGTTTCGTGGTGCAGAGTCCGCTGATGCAGTAATATATCTTCAAGCTAGGAATTTGTGTGAAATAAGTGGCGATTACTGCAGGAAAATAACTGATGCGACTCTTTCCATGATTGTAGCTCGACATGAGGCACTTGAAAGCCTCCAACTTGGGCCAGATTTCTGTGAGAGGATCACGAGTGATGCTATTAAAGCAATAGCGTTTTGCTGTTCTAAATTGAAAAAGCTTCGACTCTCAGGAATCAGGGATGTCAATTTTGATGCCATTAATGCCTTGGCCAAGCATTGTCCAAATTTGACTGATATTGCGTTTATAGACTGCCTTAATATTGATGAGATGGCTTTGGGAAGTGTTGCATCAGTTCGTTTCCTTTCTGTTGCTGGTACATCAAATATGAAGTGGGGTGTGGTTTCGGACTTCTGGCATAAGCTGCCTAACTTGACTGGATTAGATGTGTCACGAACTGATATTGGTCCAGCTGCTGTGTCAAGATTGTTATCCTCATCAGACAGTTTGAAGGTTTTGTGTGTTTTGAATTGTCCAGTTCTTGAAGAATATGCTAGTTTTCATGTCAATAAAAATAAAGGTAAACTGCTACTTGCCCTTTTTACTGATATTTTCAAAGAAATAGGTTCGTTATTTGTCGATACTACGGCCAAAGTGAAAAATGTGTTTTTGGATTGGAGGAACATAAAAAATAAGGATAAGAACTTGGATGAAATCATGACTTGGGTTGAGTGGATCCTATCCCATACACTTTTGCGCATTGCTGAGAGCAATCAACAGGGGCTGGATGATTTCTGGCTCAAGCAGGGGGCAGGGCTTCTGCTTAGTTTAATGCAAAGCTCACAAGAGGATGTTCAAGAAAGGGCAGCTACTGGACTTGCAACATTTGTTGTCATTGATGATGAGAACGCCAACATACATTGGGGAAGGGCTGAAGCAGTTATGCAAGATGGTGGTATACGCCTTCTTCTAGACCTAGCAAAATCTTGGCGGGAAGGGCTTCAGGCAGAGGCTGCTAAGGTATCTTATTTATGCAATTATGAGCCATCTGACCTCTGGCAAGTTTAATTGATTTCTGATCTAAACAGATGGGTTTATTAGATTTTGCAGAGAGTAATTCCGCAATGACATCAGGATTAGTAGTCATTTTGCTGTTCTTTTCATTATTTTTCTTTAATTTGAGCTTGTAGGTGTGAATGTTGAATTAGATAATTTTTTTCTTCCTTTATTTATTTATTTTAATCTTGGTGTTGTCATTGTGCAGGCTATAGCAAACTTGTCTGTAAATATCAATGTTGCTAAAGCTGTTGCTGAAGAAGGTGGAATCAACATTCTTGCTGGTTTGGCAAGGTCCATGAATAGGCTAGTTGCTGAAGAAGCTGCTGGAGGACTATGGAATCTTTCTGTTGGAGAAGAGCACAAGGTTCGATGTTTTGGAATTTATTCTCTTTTGTATGGCAAAAACTCTTTTAAGTCATAGATCTGAATAAATGAGAATCCCAATCAGGGTGCCATCGCTGAAGCTGGAGGAGTAAAAGCTTTAGTTGATCTTATTTTCAAATGGGCTAGTGGTGGTGACGGAGTCCTAGTATGTATCTTTTCAATTCAATCTTTCAGCATAGCTGCAAGCCTTTCTTGCTGTTCTTGATTTTCATTGGTATACAATTGGAAGTTGCTGTTGCATGATAATTAAGTTATGGCTTGGTTTATGTTTATGTATTTTCAGGAACGTGCAGCTGGTGCATTAGCAAATTTGGCAGCTGATGACAAGTGTAGCACAGAGGTTGCTTTAGCAGGTGGTGTGCATGCTTTAGTTATGCTTGCCCGTAATTGCAAATATGAGGGAGTGCAAGAACAGGTATGTCTTATTGTCAGGATACAGAATCTCAAATGAGCATATTGACATCTCCATAGGCATACTGTGTAAGGCATGACCTGTAAATCAAAGATCAGGGTTCAAAGTATGTGCCTCTAGATATCTGTTTGCTTCATACTGAACTGAAGATTGATGTATTAACATTTGGTAGTTCTGGATTTCTATTTCCTTTCTTTACCTCTTTAAGAAGATTATAGAATTCTCAATTTTGCTGATTGGATTTATTAGGTAGATTTTTTTTTTTTTTTTTTGGCATGAGCTGTTATCTGATTCTACCCAATCTTTTGTTTGAACAATGATAAAGATGGTGAGTTCCTGATCGACTGATTGGGTCATGTAGGAACAAGGTTCAAGTCTACTGAATTAATGCGATAACAACTCTCTATGTTATATATATGATGACTGAATTCTTTAGAAAAGAGATAGGGCCTCAAATTTAGTCAAGATCCATGAAGTTATGGAATTTGGCTGTGAAGCTTATCTTGTAAAAGCATCCATTTTCTCCCTTCGTATTAGGAATGCACTATGTGCTTTATAATGGTCCTTGAGAAATGATATTTGGATTGAGGTTAAGACATCCGAAATGGTCTGTAGATTGCATCTAAACTTGATATAGTCATAGTTGTGATATGTTTGGATTGAGGTCCCACACAACCACTACCCACCCTCCCCCTTTTCCTCTTTTTCACACCTCTTCCACTATTCATGTCTGCATGTGGCATTCTGGCGAAATAATTAAGCTACACTCCTTGGATAAACAGGCTGCTCGTGCATTAGCTAATTTGGCTGCTCATGGAGATAGCAACAGTAACAATGCTGCTGTCGGACAAGAGGTAGGTGCTCTCGAAGCACTTGTTCAGCTTACACGGTCTCCTCATGAAGGTGTCAGGTAATATTTCGTTTCTTCTGCATTTACATTTTCTGTTTAAGCTCCTATATGGTTTTATAGATGAATTTACCATGTATTTGATATGATCTTGTAATCCTCTTTTTTTTTGTTGTTGTTGTTGTTGTGGGGGGGCAGCACATTCTGTGTGCCAATTGAGTTCTTTGTTTAGTTATGTCTATTTAATAGGCATGCTTCTTAACTTCTACAAGTTCCTTGTTCATGTTTGATTGTAGTTACGCTTGAGGCTTTATTTTTACGTAGGGAAGGCTTCTCGAGTAATTATGTTTCACCTAATCACTGGAACGAACAAGTTGATACTAAGTATATTTCTTGCCATTGAAAAGAAATGGAAGCTAAAAATAACTAACGCTCCCATAAAGCGTTAGGAGAAGCACATTTGTTTTGTATTTGTGATTATTGGAGCTGGTGCCTTATTCATTTATTTATCTTAGGAGAATGATTTCTAATGGAAAGTGGTATCTTTGAATGGTGTTAACCATTTTACAATAGTTGCAGTAATATCCAATGTAACTTCCTCAATATTGATTTTGGATATTAGAGGCTGTTTCAGCCACTCAAAAGATGCCATCTCTGATGGGATCCCTGAGGAGAGCAGATTTCATCATATTTCTGACTAAATAATTTTGGATCCTACCGTTGCTCAGTTTAGTCTGTCTATGTCAATTTGCAATTGCTGTCTAACAAATAAATAATTGTAAGAGTGAAATCTTAATAAAATTCGAAAAACGATGGGTTATTGTCCAAACAATCAGTCCTTCCCATGGGTTATTGTCCCAACAAATAAATAATTGTAAGAGTGAAATCTTAATAAAATTCGAAAAACCATGGGTTATTGTCCAAACAATCAGTCCTTCCCATGGGTTATTGTCCCAACAAATAAATAATTGTAAGAGTGAAATCTTAATAAAATTCGAAAAACTGAGAGCACCAACCTTCTTTAAACAATGTGGAACGAATATGGCTTGTCTTAGGTTCCTTGATACCAAATATGTGCGTTCAAGATATTATTACTCTATTTTGAGTGCTCTCAGTGGCTTTCTGCCGTTTTCCTTTTGGAAGGGAGAAAGGAGAGAGTTGTTCAGGATAAAGAAAATGATGTTCTGCTGCGTGCACTATTATAGTCTTTTTGAGACATTTGAAATTCATTGTTTTTCCTAGTCATTCTAATTGAAATTACTGTTCCTTTGGAGGCCTTGTTGATTAAACCTTGTTAATTTGAACTTCTTCTCTGCTAGCAGGATTGAACTACCCTAGTTGGTTTTTCCAGAATGCAACTCTTTTATATTATTATATTCACTCAGTAGTTATGATGCTTCTCCTTTATCAGTCCTATCTGATTACTGTATCTGCTTATTTGATAGGCAAGAAGCTGCTGGTGCATTGTGGAATTTATCATTTGATGACAGAAATCGAGAAGCGATAGCAGCTGCTGGTGGTGTAGAAGCCTTGGTATGATATTTATTGTATTGTAGCGAAACCATTTTAATTTAATCCATCGTTACAGTTTAGACAACATCCTATCATTCGAATTTTATTCCTATTTAGAAGTATTGCTGGAGGATTTTAATGGCATTAGAAACACCTACAAAAATGAGGACAAGAGACAAGAAATGAGTAAGCAAATTGGGTGGAGTGTCCTTCTAACTTTAGATGGATGAGGCTGCTTCCAACTAGCCAAGAATCATTCTATCTTCTCAATGATACTATCGTAGATAGGTTGTCTTGAAGGAAGCCCTTGATAGAATACCCAAACACTTCGTAGGAAAGGAAAAATCCTACAACTGAGTACCCAAATCAAAGCTCTAACAGCCTTAAGGGTGCCAACATGAATCATCTACGGTTACTCAGGTTCATTTTCAGTGTTGAAATTGGCCAAAACTATAAGAAAGGAAATATAGGCAAGATGAATTTGCCTTGCAAAAGGCCAAGGGTAGATTAGACAAATAAAGCTTGTCATTTGTCTTAGATCCTGCCAAAAAGCCCAAAAGTAGTTTGTTATCCACCGTGATAGAATGTTCTATTCAGTGCCTCCAAAACAACCATAAAAACCAAGGGGACAAAGGATCCTGTATCTCAAGTAACAGGAGTTGTTGGAAAAAGTTGTTGGGAGTTGTGTTGATCAACATAGACAAGAACGTAAGATGCAATGAGGAATCTTCTTGCACCATTTGCCCCCCAAACCACATCTACGTTGTGTATAAGATGAAAATTCCAATTAGGTATTATATACTCTCTATAAATCTTTTTACATAGCAAAATCGAAATCATTAATCTGTTGCTACTGTTAAGGCACTCATTGGTGGTGAGGATTGGGTCAAAATCTGTATCCTCCTGAGGAAAGCGTTTAAAGTCTTTGAGTTAGCCTTGTCCAAAACCATTTTCAGCATACTGGCTAAAACTTTGCAAACTACTCTGCAAACAACACCCACTGGACTAGTAGGCCAAAAATCCTTAATGTTGAAAACCCACTACTTTCTTTGGAGTAAGAATGACAAAGGATGTATCGTGGTTGTCTTCAAACTTTCCACAAGCACGGAACCTGTGAAATACTTTAAAGATAACTTCTTTCATAACCTCCAACAAGTCTCAGAGAGATAAGAAACGGCTTTTTAGGCCGGGAGCTTGGGGCCTTATCAATGTTTAGAGTTTTAAGCAGCTTAAGTATCTCACTCTCTTCAAAAGCCTAAGGCTTGCTTACCAGGAACAAAATGAAAAAGGGGACTGTTCAATTTGTGTGACCAAGTAACTTATTTGGAGTATTGACAATTGTAGAATTGTAGGATATGTTGTCTAATTTGTGTAATGTTGGAAATAATTTTTCCATTAGCAATTGGATTAAATTGTTTTGTGCATTTATATTTGCCACAGGATTTTCAATCATTTATGCTTATGTCCATCTCTTAACCATAATGTTCTTAATTTTTACCTCCAACTTCTTCCATTAGAGTATTCATCTACCAGTTTTATGCCAGATGAGAGAGAGAGAAGTTTATCTTTTTAAACAATATAGTGTTGTAGAATCATTTGAGTGAGTGCTTCGATGAACTGGTCCACAGCTGAGGTGAAAAACTTGTTTGCTATATATATATATATATATAATAATATGTTTTCTTGAGCTCAGATTATTGAAATTGGTAAATAATTATCAGCATGTCCAGCGTCTTTGAATCTTTGTTCTTGGTGATTTTAGGTTGCCCTTGCACAATCTTGTTCAAATGCCTCCCCTGGTCTTCAGGAGAGGGCTGCCGGTGCTCTCTGGGGACTGTCAGTATCAGAAGCAAATAGGTATGCGCTTGATTTCATTACTGTTTCCTACATTGTCGTCTTATTTGTGCCATTGAGATGTGATTCCTAGAGAAACTGTGGGTGCATGGGAATACACTATATGTTCTGTTTGATGGACCTAAGAACTATACTAATGCAAATTGACAAAGCAATTGATGCATGAGTAGCTTTTATGAGTCAGAGTGGACATTTCTTGTCAGAAAATTCAATCAAAAGGCAAATGTAAGGAGGGAGATATTTTAACTGAATGTAGTACATCTTGTTTGTAATAGCCACATTGGCAGAACTAATATAGGAAATACGACTCTTGAAGTCAGTAAGGGATTAAAAAGCTGGATCCTGCCCGTGCCTTCTTTTTGCCCCTTTACTTCCCTTCTTTTGGCCTGAAGAGAGGAGCTTGGTGCCTTTGAATGAGCTTTGACTATATTGATGATATGCCTGATACGTCATTACCTTTTTTGCAAAGACTGATGCAATGTACTATCAGATGCAAATCGATGAGATTGTTTTATTAAAGGTGGTAGATTTTTGACAGGGTTAATGAATTCATATATACCAGTGCACAGATGTTACTGGAGGATTTAAATCAATCAGACTGCTTTTGAGTAGATCAAAGGTGGTTGAGTTTTGACAGGGTTTTTTAATTCATTATATCAATTTGGATATAGTACATCATACTATTAAGTGGTCGGTAATCAAAACAATTTTTTGCTTATTTTGCAATCCGCGCAAGGAGAGCTTAGTAAACTATATTTAGGAAAGACTGGTTTGGTAGTTCATCCCTGTCTGAAAAAACTCTGAAACCTAAAGGTAGGTTGTTATGCTGATTCCAGTTCATGTGTCTTCCTTGGTTTTTGTTAGTGTTGCCATTGGACGTGAAGGAGGTGTGGCACCTTTAATTGCTTTGGCACGCTCTGAGGCTGAGGCAAGCATTTCCTATCTTAATGATCAAATACCTACCAAAATAATAATAATAATAATAATAATTTTTTAAAATTTCTGAATAAAGTATGGGATAAGTTTTGCTTAATTTATATTTTCCCATCAGGATGTCCACGAAACAGCTGCGGGGGCTCTTTGGAATCTTGCTTTCAATCCTGGTAATGCTCTTCATATAGTGGAAGAAGGGGGAGTTGCTGCCTTAGTTCAGCTTTGTTCTTCATCAGTATCAAAAATGGCACGCTTCATGGCGGCATTAGCATTGGCATACATGTTTGATGGAAGGTAATAATATTTTCTGTAAAATGGACATAAGTATGCTCGTGATACTTATTCTTTGTTTTTGTTAGGCTTAAATGTCTGATGGTTTGGTTGTATATTTGATTGTGTCTTTTATCCTTTTTAATCTTTCCTATTTTGTTTTACATGTTATGTCCTATCTCATGATTGTAAAACGAAGTTTGGCTGCAGAACTGCAATTTATCTATATGAATTAAGCTGCCAATCCAGAGATGAAAGTTGCTATCAATTTGCGGGATGAATTTATTTTTGCTTTTGTTCTTTGTATTATTGTTGTTTCTTTTTATTTATTTTTACACCAAGATTTATGTGGTTCGGCTTGACAAGCCTACGTCCACGGGCGGAGACAATCAGGAAGAAATTCCACTATCAAGTTTATATATGTAGAGGCCTGAACTCTACTGTGACATTTTGGTTAAAAAAAATTATTTTCAGACAGGAGAGCCACGAGGACATTGTTGCTAATATATTCCTCTATCACCTTCTATGAGATATATTGTGATTAGTAAAAAGACAATTTTCCTGCAACTGTGCTGACTTTTACACCCTGATCCCCAAAAAGGAATGACCAATAAGAGATAAGAGTGTCTCCATTAATAGTTTGTGGTTTAATCTTTGTGTGGGTTATCTGTACTTGTTTTGGAAGAATTAACTTACTTTTCTATGTATCGAATTTTTTTGTACCCTTGGTAGAATGGATGAATATGCTCTGGTAGGGACTTCATCAGATAGCGTTTCAAAGAGTGGAAGTCTAGATGGGGCTAGACGGATGGCCTTGAAACATATTGAAGCCTTTGTCCTGACGTTTTCTGATCCGCAAGCGTTTGCTGCTGCTGCTGCGTCATCAGCACCCGCATCATTGTCACAAGTAACAGAAGGAGCTCGTATCCAAGAAGCAGGGCATCTAAGATGCAGGTTTCCTTTTCTTCTATTAACTCGTGTTCTTTCTCACCACTTAAGTACGTTTCTACTGGTTCAAGTCAAATATTTTCTTTGTATTTTCTTACCATTTCTGATATCTGTAGTTGTTTTTTTTTTGCCTTTTGAAATTTTTACTCATACATGACATGCATGTATGTTATAGTTTTCTTTAGTCATTTTTTCTCTATGCGGCATTAGCCTTTTTCTTTCTTTTTTTACCCTAGTAAGGAATCTATTTGCAGCTTTTATCATGTAAGAGGACAATTGATTGTAGTGTATGGACCATTTTTCTGATCTTATTTCTATCACATTCAGCTAGAAGCTAATTTATTTGTACCTTGTTTCATATTCCTTAGTGGAGCTGAAATTGGAAGATTTGTCGCCATGCTACGAAATCCATCATCCATTCTCAAGGCATGTGCTGCGTTTGCTCTTCTGCAGGTGATTACACATGCAAAGGCTCTTTCTTTGTATCTCCCCCGCCCCTGCCTAAAACAAAAAATATATTGAGTGGTTTTTATAGAAGTGCCATCAGCTTTTCTGGTATTTATATCTACTATTCCGGCTCAAATTTGACAGACAATGTTAACTTATTTGTGGGAACTCCACGATTGTCTTGCAGTTTACTATTCCTGGTGGACGGCATGCTATGCACCATGCGAGCCTTATGCAGAATGCAGGGGCTGCACGCGTACTCCGCGCTGCAGCTGCGGCAGCAACCGCCCCACTTGAAGCCAAAATATTTGCAAGAATTGTACTTCGCAACCTTGAATATCACCAGATGGAACCATCACTTTAAAGATTAGTCCAGAATTCAAGACGCAATCTATCGGCTGCCAGTTTCATATTAAGTTACGGAAGTTCACTTCATAGACTGCAGCAGCCTATGCAGCATAAGAAACATTATGCTCTGTAAGCTCATGTGAGAGAGTCAATTGTAATGTAGAAAATGTTCTGTTGCTTTTTGGTTTAGAATTTTATTTTTGGGGTATCAGCATCCCCATTTTTAGGCATTCAAGGATTTTCCTCCTTCTTTTCCTTTCCTTTTTTCTTTTCATATATATTTTTTTCTTTTGTAAGAAATCTTCGTATACTAGAGGTTCTCTAGGTGGGGATTGATGTAAGAACCATTAACGTCTTATGATGGTCTGTATCCGTTGTGACAACCATCCCTGTAATCATAAATCTATAAAAGCCGTTTTTGGACTCGTAAAAGCTTAGGCTTTTGGCATACCGATGTAGTTGAAAATTGTTTCCTGTAATGTTATTTAAGGAGCTCAACTGAACTCAACTCAACTAAACTAGTCACATTTCCTTAACTCGTTGCTGCCAACAGCTCCTCTATTTGTTTATTTATTTTTGTTTTTGCAGTTGGGAGGTAGCTCTGACGCAATGGACATGTCCAAGAGTGACATTCCTTGATAAATGTTTTGGAATAGGCTGGAAATTGTTTTGAATTAAGTATTTGATTAATCAAAGCACAACCAGAAAAGATGTTTAGGCTGGGTTTTATAGGATATGATTGTATTATGCATCTCTAGCATTTTTACTCATAGAATATGTTGTAACATGATATCCCGAGTTATCAGTCAAAAACTCTATGTATGTTCTCAAGGTGAGATCGGAAAGGCTTTTTCTTTTCGTGTTTAGAGAAGGCCGTCTGGGAGTTAAAAAACAAGTAGGGTCAATCTATTTTCGAAATCTTCATACGAATGCCATGGAAGGGTGTGGAGATGGTGATCGAGTGGCTGATGGCTTTGCTTCAGAACTGGTGATAAGCCTTGAACAACAAGCGATTTAAGCAATGATTCAACACATGCAACGGAGTTAGTCTCTCGCATGATCATGCAAATATCTCAAAAAGTGTGCGAAGATCTGGAAACTTCAGGTGCTTCATTTGTACCTCGCAACTTGACCAAGCCTAGTAGAAGTTCAGACTGTCTGCCAGGAAATTGCAAATGGGTTATATGGGTGAACGTGCATGCTTTCCTAAGACTTAGTACGGGTTTAGGAACAAAAGAGCAGCAAAAGAGGAGATGAAGCCGCTTGCGGCAGCACTCAATTTACAAATAATAAAAAATGGAAGCGGCAATTTGCGGGCAAAGGCTATGAACTAGGGTCATGAATAAAGAGGGTTGCTGATTCTGCTTTATACGTATTGATGCAGTAAAGGAGTTTCTGATATGTAAATAAGAGAGTTTGTAAGCTATAATTTGTAACTTTCATCCATTGGAGGTCTCTTTCCGTCAACATACTACAATCCTTTTTTTTTTTTTTAATTCCTTCGCCTAGAATTAATTAAACGTGGTGATAATTTACCACTCCTATAATGCAAGACAAGAATCTTTCAGTATAATGTTAAGTACATGACAAATCACTTTGCATCATGATGGACGGGGATCAGAGCATTATAGCTAATTCACGGTGAGCAGCAATGGTGTATCCCCAGTGAAGCCAACCCGTTCCGACAAATAATTCTGGATTGATGAAAACCATTTGCCAGATGAAGTTTCAGTTTTAGTCATACGTTTTGATTCTTCATCTTCCAAGTAAGGCACTATGTACTTTTTCATGTCACTTTCAGAGATCTCCAAATGACCCCCTGTAACATTTATGAATTTGACTTTTCCGGCTTCATCCAGGGTTTTCAGACCTATCCAATCTTCAGTATAGAGTTTAGTCTGCAGATAAAGAGATGTGCTATAGAAATTAGCCAACATTGCTAGAAGAGGGTAACAACTAATGAGCGTCACATGGCAATTCGAACGACTTAGAAATGCTTCAATTGTGCTAAGCTTTGAATTGATAATTTTTGTCCTGTTTTACACATACATGGGCTTCCCTTTAGTTGTTTGGAGAACCATAATCCTTCTATTATTATCATTACAATTTACCATCCTGTTATTTTGAAAAAAGAAAAAAGAAAAAACACATTCAACATGAAGTATGTTTGACAATCAGAGTCATCCACAGAAGGAAAGACTAAGAATATGCAAGATAGACTACCTCTTGTGCAGGCAAAATAGGATTGAAGGCCCCATCTGGAAAATAACCGAACCAGGATGTTTCCTTAGGTACCAAAACAGTATCCTGCTCAAACTGATAACGCATGCAAAGAAAGAGAAATTATCTCTAAGCTTCTGAGAAGAGTTTATAACCTGCATTATTTTAAGGAGACCAGGTGCTAATATAATACAGTAAAAGAACATAACACTTCAACTCACCATGATGAGCACCAAATTCTCTAAGCTAGCAAATCGTTCCTTGTAGGTTGAATTCCTGGTTTCTTTGATTTCATTGTTAAGTTTTGGAAGAAACTTACATCCCTTCAGATAGGCGCTGATGTCCTGAAGAAAGAAAAAGATGATATTGTTTCTCTAATTTGTCAGAAAATGTTATTGAAGCAATAATGAGAGGTACCAAATTTAACTTGATTAAGATAAAGGGTGAAAGGTAGTACTACAACTGATTTCATCATAGAGAAAATTAATTAAACAGCAGGGGAGTGCATTCTGTAGTAAGTAGTAGGAAAATGCAGAGCCAAGATCTGGCTTAAATGGGCTAATCATAAAAGTTTGCGGGCACCAACTTCACTGACTGTGGGTTGGTCTATCACGAAGGTATTGGAGGGCAAATTATCTCAAGAGAACCTGCAATATATCCGCATTTCTAGCTATGTTTAGCAAACTTGAAGCTAGACTTACAGTTGGGATTTTAACATATCCACTGGGAGCCAAGTGTTCCTGCACCCATAAGTGATAAACGATTCAAATGGCGATAATACCAATGGCTGGAAAAAAAAAAATTAGGAAAGATAATCCTTAAGAATAAATCCACTTGTCCCAAAAATTAAAAGGGAAGTGATTATAAAAAGTGGCTGCTACCAGCCTTGAATTATTCGATTTTCTTATCCAACAATCTTTAACTTAAAGAAAAAAAAGAGTTTTAAACCTGGACATAGTCGCTGTAGACCTCCAACTTGATTAAAAGGTCCACAAGAACGCAAAACCACTCAGACTGCAAAAAAGCAGAAGAACAAGCTATAGTGCAATTCATACAGACATCATTTACACATCCAAATAGGAAATGGAAATACATGAAACATCGTAATTAATTATATAATTGCTTCCTTAACCTATTTATGGTCTATCTAAGTCCAAATATTATAGTCAAAGTTAATTGCTTCATGATTAATCATTAATGCTTCTTCAAATATTTGCTTTTTTCTCACTGGAATTGGTAATCCTTCAATTGTAAATGGTTAATTTTAATTTGGCGTAAGACTCTAGGAAGGTAACAGAACTTTCAAATCTCTCTACCTTACCCAACACACTACTAAATTTAAGTCTATACATTCCAAAAGCTATGGATGCTTTTTCAAATGTGGAAAAAGGTACTACAAGCAAATCCGAGGTCTACTCCAAAAGAATATCATAGCAGAAGGTGAGAGAAGCACTTACTCCACAAAATGGAATTGAAGCAATACCAGCATGAATACCAGCTAATGAAATGAAATTCTTGACCTATACAAGGACAGAAAAAGACAAGGAAAATAAGTAAATATGCAATTAAGTTTCAGAGGAAGATAAAATTGACAAACATAGAACATAGATGGGTATCAGAAGGAGATTATGACGGAGTTAAAAGAAGGAGAAGTAGCAGTAATGAAGATGATGGAGATGATAATGTATCTGAAGGTTCTTGGATCCTGAACATTGAGCATCAGCAATTGTATCAACTGTTTTTAAGGACAGCAACAACACTGGCTTTATAACTGATACTACCATTAAGGGTTGTAGTAACTAATTATGTTGCCACATTTCGTCTAATGAAAGTTGCCACACACATTAGCCAATCCTCTATAATTGGATAAAAGGTGTTAAGTTGTAAGTGAGTGAAAAAATGACATCATTGCTGCTAAGAACAAAAAGCTCCATGTCACGAGAAATATTCTTGGATCCCACTCTCATGAAAGGCAGAATATATTCATAGATACATCAATATGGAAATGAGTCTGCCCTACAGAAAGGAAAGGAAAAGGAAGATCGCATGCTTAAGGATGATGCTTTGGATTGATAAGTTCCCTGCTCTACATTCCTTGTCCTTTTTCTTCCTTCCCCCACCTTTGCTTACATTTGTGCATGTTAGGGGCAATGTGCATAGGTTTGCTATTCAGAGTTCAGCCACCAGTGCTCCTTCTTCTTCTTGAGAACAGAAAAAAATTGGGAATTGTCTCGATCAGAATCTTTGAGGCAGATAGAAAAGGTAAGAAAGCAAACAGATGCTTCATTGTTTTGTGCTTTTAGCAATAGGGGTTTTAGGTGTAAACTAAGTAGTGACACAGAAACAGCAACTGGAGTTGGGGAAAACCAAGTTAAATAAGTTGGGAAATGAGATTTTGTCTTCAAGTGTCAGCTCGTCTGTGTTCAGGTCTTATAAATAGATTCCTCCATTTCTTGATTATGTTTATAACCCAAAGAAAAATATGAGTTCCACTTTCTTTTAAGCTTCTTAACAAAGGGGTCATCTGTAGCTGAAACTTTTCAACTACATGGCAAGGAAAGGATGCAAGATGAATGAGGCTGGACAGTCATGATATTCTGCTTTAAATGATAAAGATAGCCTAGCATGTGTTGATTTGTGAAGAATTGGCATACCGAGGTGAACTGTTGAAAAGTGAAGAGAGGTGGCAATATTGAAAAAGCCAAGGCTGTAAATTTATTACAGCCTTCTATTTATTACATTCCACTGTAAATTTTGGCTTTCCTTCCACTTCCATCTAAATTTTGTAAGGAGCATCGAGAGTGTATAGCGTCTATATCAGTTACCACAGACTTTGTGATTTGACCTACTCAACTAGTTTTGTTAGTGCATATAGTGCAGCCCTATCTCTAAAAGCTCCCCTTTTGATGTAGATCGGGGACATTTTGTAATGACTGCTTTTGCAATACAAAAAATGGAGTCAAAATCAAGAAGAAAACTTGTGGATGATGACACAAATTCAAAGTACTTCCACAAGATAGTTAATGAATGAGGAAAAAAAGAATTATCTGAACATTCGGTGGTAAAAGGAAGACTTGATTAATTTGGAACTCCTGTCTTATATACCAAATGGATGGAATCACAAGGCAGAGACTAAGGACCAAACAGAAACATCCTTCTAAAAAGGTTTAGAGAAGCGTCTTTGAAATGGATATAACAAAGGTCTGAGAATCAGGCCTTTTGACAGTAGCCTTGTGAAAATAGTGCTGGGAGATCATCACAGGCATCTTGATGCATCCAGGAAAATTTAAATCCAATAATTTTTAATCCACCACACGGTTACTCTACATTCACTGCACCAATCCCAGGATTTAAATGGTCCTTTTGGTATCAAGTACCTTTTGAAAAGTCAAGTTTCAAACCAAATAGACGTATCAACACTTTGAATAGCAATGGGAAGAAAATATTTTTCTTTAAGCACTTTTATGGGATATTGACAGAACTTTTCAAGGAGTTTAGTCATTGCCGGGAAGAAACTTCACGTCTAGCATATGATAAAACAAGTTAGCAATACGTGTCCTTTGTTGAGTGTAGGTATTTGATAAACAATAATTTCATCATATTCTCCAAGAAAAGAGTATCTCAATAATTTCATGACTATTTCAGGGCTGAAAAGATAAAAATGAAAAATCAGAGTTATGATCAGATTATTTCTTACAGGAGGAGCTCCATCACACCACTCAACAACTCCTCGACCAATCATGGTACCCTATATCACAAATAATATGTTAATAACATGTAAATAATATGTAATAACAACCAAAAAACAACGAAATATGGACTGTAAAAGACAAGAACATTGAGAAAAATGCAACAAAATCTAAACACAAAATTAGGAAATCTAAGACGCCATATAGCCAATCCTATGTAACTCACAATTTCCTTTTCATCCACAAATACAGAGATGAAACAAGTAAAAATATGTTTAAAATGTTAATGCTGGAAATGTGTAGAAGGAAAGAAAAAAGTAGAAAGAATAATGGCAACCTTACTTCAAACCTACTTAGTTGCACATAAATACCATGAATAGTATCCTTCTCAAATGTGTTGATTTTGAAAGGAAATACTGGATTAAGTGCATTAATAAATCTAATGTTTTAAAAGAAAACCAAAGCATTTGAAATGGAAAAGAAATTCTCCTAAGTTCTCAAATTCTTATTCATAACAAAAGGTCCTACTTTGATGGCAATTATGTTATGCAATCATGCATATATATACATATATGTTCAGTAAAAGATTGATGCCTAAAATACTAAGTTACAGAAAATTCTTGACGGAAATAAGAAAAAAAGTTAGAAATGGATCAAAAGCAAACTTTATCTAGAAACAAAATCAGCCATATGATGGAGAGTGTTAGAGCAGTAATTTCAAGTGATTAAATTTCACTTTTTCTTAACAGTTTAAGTTTCTGGGATAAGTACTGATTTTTTTTTTTAAGTTTATTACTTGTTGAACTAATTTACCATTCCCGATAGGTTGTCAAATTGATCTTAGATTGTTTCTTCAGTGTATGTTGATAAGACAGATCATATATATTATGTCAAGTGAAAGAGCATCTTCACCTCCAGTATTATCAACGTAACTAAATGGAAACTTCATATTGGCTGAATTTGCTCATTGCTAACTGAAATCGGACACAGGTGGGGTGTTCCAAACAATAGTTGTGGGCTTTAGCTGTCTAAGCAAGGAATTTCCACAAAAAATTTCCGCTAGCAATGACCTGAAGGGGTCTGTACACAACCTAATCAATAACTTGGTTGATTTTGAATATCCCAAAGCAATTGGAATAGAAGAGATCTCTCCAATGTTATGAATCTGCAGAAGACCATACAGAAACCTAAAGAAGGAAAATTACTGAAAAACCAAATGCCTAAATTCAGAAATTAGAACAATTCCTGAACTAAAAGAAGATTCAAACCACAATAAAAGTAAAATCAGCTCTGTTTTGTTCCAGAAATAAACAAAGAAAGATGAGCTTCATAGAGCAGCTAACAAGACTTATTTCACTCTTTGATAATTTCGGACTCTCAAATAATCTTCCATTATGTCTTCTTCATCACAAGTAGTAGTATCAACAGAGGTGTTTTTCTTTAGCTACTGATCCACTGGTGCAATAGCTATTTTAGGCATTTGGTCCATTTAACACTTTCTTCTATTACAACCTATCCAACTTCAATGCCTAGTTCTATTATGATAATATTCTCTTTTCCCTACATTGCAATAGTCCTTTGGATCACATACTCTATGCACTCTGCATGTTCAACATCGGTTATGCACAAGTGTGTCAACGTCACCATATAAAACCAATAAAAGAAGAATGACTATCTAAACTCCCATAAGACTGACATATTTGCCTGGTTTTATGGAAAGTAACCGAACAAATCTATGGTGGCATATATAATACTCATAGATCGAATTTGAATTTGAATTGAACCTGTCATCATTCCTGGGTTAGGGGTCCAAACATGAGTTTCTTTATGATGTAATTCAAAGACTTTCGTTCCAATTTACATCCTAGCCCAAACATTAGAAGTCCCCTTCTTTTGACTTGTCTCTGTTCCATACCTACTTTGGCTTTTGTACTATGTATTATGCTTTTTTCTTTAAAAAAAATAAAAAAATAAAGAGGAAGTGCAAGGGAGTGCCAACCAAATACACGGGAAGTATGGAAGGCAAGACCTCATGCGCTGATTACCTGGGAAAGTCCTACCAAGTTGTAGCCCTCACTTAGTTCACTAATGTTCTTCACCTGCATAGACGAACAAAACTTGCTGGAAACAAATAAACTTGAACTGCAACAAGAAGAAACAAAAAGCTGTTACCAAACCACTTCACCACCTTCTCACAAGCAATATCAGTCTGCAAGCACAAGAATAATATAGATGGTTATAAAACCATTAAATGTGAACATTCTAGATGGGAAGCACTTCTTATACTATGTTGTTCAAGTGGCACCTGCTCCAGCAGTGGCATTGTCCAGGAATCCCATCCGCCATCTCCAATTTCTCTACAGAGAAAAAGCACATACAATTATATCCAGGATTTATTTAACTCTATTCATTGGTTATATTCCAGATACAAGTCTGGTCAAATACACAGTTCCCCCGCTAGAAAGAAAAGATGCAACCAATAAACAGAAACCACAAAGGCCAAAAGTAATTATACATTTTCAACCATTGTCAAAGAGTTTAGCTCCCCATATCTAAAAAGTTAAGCAATACACTGAGTTGATTTCAACTTCTTGATGGTTTTGGAAATGTAAGGTTTATGATAGATTTGCAATCTTTGAAAGGAATGTTAGCTAAATAGTCATCTACAGTCCTTGAACTATGCAGCTGTGATCACCCAGAGGGAATCCCCTCAATATAGTGTTATGTGAGACTAGCAGCTGCAGAAAATGTGTTAAGTTTGATATATTAGCTCAGAAGTGAATAATAAATTCCATCACAACTATAATAAAAACTAAAGAATCCCATACACGCAAAATCCTTGAGACCCAGACCAGTTGCTTAAAAGCTCAGTGAACTTTGTGACTCCATGATTGCTGCATTTATCTCCAATGCCTGCCACAAAATGCACAGAAACATCACTATATCAGAACAAAGGGTTTAGGGATGCTAAATATCACAACATCTACTTTTCCTTCCCCGGGAGTAAGGCCTCCAAATTTGCCAGTTTGTGATTAAAATGCAGTCTGTCACCAGAGATTCTGAAAGGTTAGGTCTTAACATGTTTGAGAACCAAAATTTTTACAGAAAACCTTTCTTTGCTTATTCAGTAAGTTAAAAAAGAGTGCATACAGACTAAAACGGAGAAGTCACTGACTGTTCATTAAAAACGAAATTATTGGCGTAGGAGTATATAATAGTGATCAACTTCTTTTGAACTGACTGGGATAAGTGACTAACCGTGTCACCTAGCACAGCTTTTCAACAAAATGTCAGTCTGCAGCGTTCCTCAAACATTATGGTTGGGGTGTGACTCATAGATAAGATGGACATAAAAGACAAAAATATGAAAAAAGTCCGGCTGTCATGGAATGACTAACAACCAGTCAAAGAGCAATATTTCTACTTTTACATTTTTAATTTAGTATGATTGAGCCTTCTGGTTATTATTCTTTAGATTTGTGACCGATATGCAACCAACAAAGCGTGCGAGCCTAATTGGTCTTTCAGCTACCAAATTCCGTTTGCTGCCACCCAGAGACCACCATGAGGTTATAATCTAAGTAAAACTCAAGGTTTGAATTCCTTTTTATCCTAACAATATCTTCGTAATTAAAATTACGAGACAGGAAGTTCCCTATACCAAGACCCTTTTCTTGGATGCCTTTTGCGTAAGCACAAATGGCTCCAGTATATCATTTACGACGTAAAGAATAAGCTCAGGCTATACCTTGGACCCCTCAGTCACGGAACAATCGTTCTATCAGAGAAAAACAAAAACCTCGGCGAAATATAATGTAGAGATCAAATAAACACAACGAAACGGACACAGACTGCACGATCTAATGGAATTATAGATTGTCATAAATTGTTTTGTTTTCGTATTATAGAGATTCATAAAGTCCATCTGCATTCACCATCACCCACCGGTGCTTTTGTTCTCTCAGACAGCACAAGCAGACTAAACAGAGAAGAACAGAGAAGGTCAACTAATGCAAGAAGCAATACATAAATCCGAGAAGCTGAGAAAATCCAAACAACCCAGAAGAGCTGAAAGAAGAATATAGGAGAAAGAAGGTTACCATGCAAGACGACGAAAGGAAGAGAATGAGTGGGCGCGACGATAGCTAGTGTGCAGATGCAGATGAAGATGAAGAGAGTTGGTATTGTCGGAGTCAACATTGCTGCTAAAAGACTTCTGGGTCTTGGTCGGACAAGCATTAGGATGTCGCAGAAAGTTTTTTATAAGGATTTGATTGCCGGCAATGAGGTTCACTGGATTTCCGGGGCCGACGAAGCGAGGGATGGAACTCCGTAGAAAGCAAGACACAGATAAATTTGATAGTCTGGAGACACCGCGCCAACTACCCTTCCAAACAGCCAACGATTCTCCACGTGAATATTTTTATTCATACGATTCTCCGGTACATACTCCAGATGCTCAGCTAAGCGTCTGGGATTCAATCTCCTCGTATTATATTAAGCAGTTAATTATTTAAAAATTAATAACTTATTCAACCATTTAATCAAAAGGATAAAATTTAATTATTTTATCCATTTCGTGGTCTAAAGGTTCATGTTACCATTCATTACTTTATTCATTATTGCTGAAGTCCACACTAATAGTGGGGCACATTGTTTTGAGAGATCAACTAACTAGAAGAGGTAGGTATCATCAATCATAAATTGCTGTTTAATTTGTCTTTAACTGTCGAGACAAGAAATTTATTATTTAATCGAGACATTTGATAACTACATAAACAAGAAATTTGTTTTTATATGAAAATTCTTATTTTAAGAGATTTATTCAATAAATGACTGTCTTCAAGTATCATTGACACGCGTGGAGTCCAGCGTGCAGCATTTCACTGTCATTTGCCAAGTGTATGTCTTTGTCTTTCCCTCCTAAACCAAACACAAATCCCAGAATGAGAGTCATTGTCTGTCACCGGCGACGCGCTTAACTTACGCCGGCGCTGACTTCACCGGACTCATAGACCAGACTCAAGTTCCTTGTTCAAGTTTTACTTTTACATAGGGAAAAAAGAGACAGTTTGTTTAGGATAAAAAGAGAAATGATCTTTTTCTGTACACCTTTGTAGTCTTATTGAGACATGTGAAGTTCATTGTTTTTCCCTAGTCATTCTTATTGGAACTACTGTCCCTTGAGAGGCAAATGTTGAGTAAACCCTTGTTAATACAAGCAGGATTGAACTAATCTGTTGTTGTTTATCTAAAATGACACTCTTCTGTACCATTAAATCTACCCATTGATTGTTTGTTGCTTCATTATCTTTTTTATCTGACCACCGTATCTACTTATCAAATAGGCAAGAAGCTGCTGGTGCACTGTGGATTTGTCATTTGATGACAGAAATCGAGAAGCGATAGCAGCTGCTGCTAGTGTAGAGGCCCTGGTATGATATTTACCTTGAAATGCTTCAAGGGGAGAATCATTTGATGCCTTTTTATAAACTGCTTCTTAATTAACTGTTGGCATTGTCTTTTCAGAATTTTGAAATTTCAAGCATTATGTTCTCCTTGGTTCGCTAAATTGAACACAACCCTAGATTTTTTACATAGTTTTTGGACCCTTCTACTTGTGTTAAGGCCTCCGTGGTTGCTACCAGCTTTGACATGCTGATTTTTTGACACAATGGAATATGACTCTCTTGCTTCTCTCATTGATTTGTAGGCCTGAAATCCCTTTTGAAATGATAATGTGAACAATTCGGATCAACAGAAAACGAGCTCCATCTTAAACCATCAAGAGCGAGAGAGAGAGAGAGAGAGAGAGAGAGAGAGAGAGAGAGAGAGAGAGAGAGAGAGAGAGAAGTTTATTATTATATCAATATATCTTTTTAGGAAGATTTGAACGAGTGCTTTGATGCACTGGTCCATGCTGAGGTGCAAAGTTTATTGTCTATAACACTACGTCAGTGTATAAACATAGAGTTCCTTGATTATTTTTCTGTCTTCTGATTGATATCTTGCAGCTTGTTTATAAGGCATCATGTGGAAAATTGAGCATGCAGGACACTTCCATGGATTGCAGATCCAATTGAGTGACTGGCCTCCAAATAAAATAACAAGCCTCTTTGGGGTTAGTAGTGGTTCATCAAGACTGTTAATTTTATAATTTTTCTCATTGATGCTAGTATGCTTTGCGGCTACTTGATGGCGGCTTTCTTCTGTGTTGGGATTTGCAATCATACTACAATATTTTCTTTCTGAAGTATTGTCATTTTTGCAATTTCATGTGGCTGTGTATAAAAGACCTCTTACATAATTTTCGCTTGTATGAATAAGATTATTCTGATTTGGAAATCATTCTGTTCTTCTCTTGTGACCAATGTTATGCAGTTAGTTTGGTCATCTTTTGGCACTTTTTATATGCAAAATCGTCTAGAAGTCCCTTCACTCAATAGTTCAAATTTATTCTGATTCCAGTTCCATGTATCTTCCTTGGTCTTTGTTAGTGTTGTTATTGGACGAGAAGGAGGTTTAGCACCTCTAATTGCATCAGGCATGCTTAGAAGCTGAGGCGAGAATTTCTTATTCTTAATGATCAATTCCCTGCCAGAATTCTTGTTTTTAACTTGTGTTTTGAGAATAAGTATAGCATAATTTTTGCTTAATCATATTTTACCTTCAGGATGTCCATGAAACAGCTGCTGGAGCTCTTTGGAATCTTGCTTTTAATCCTGGTAATGCTTTCCATATCGTGGAGGAAGGTAGACTTCCTGCCTTATTTCATCTTTGTTCTTCATCAGTATCAAAACATGGCACGCTTCATGGCTGCATTAGCATTGGCATACATGTTTGATGGGAGGTAATAATATTTGCTGTAACTTGGACATAAGTACGTGGAACTCATTCTTTGTTTTTTAAAGGTCTCAATGTCTTATGGGTTTCTTCTATATTTGATAGTGTCTTTTTTTTTTTTTTTAAATGACTTATCTTATATTCTTTCCAATCTTTTCTTACCCATTATGGCCTATCTCCTGATTGGAAAACGAAGTATGGCTGCAGAACTTCAATTTATAAATGTGAAATAAGCTACACATGCACAGATGAGGGTGCTATCAACTTGGGAGACGAATTTGTTTGTGTTTTTGTTCTTTGTTTTATTACTATTTCTTTTCATTTACTTATATGGATATTTGAGAATTTAAGGAAAAAAAAATAGTAACAAAGGTAAGGAGAGAAACTAAGCTAGTTGATAATCTTTTTATATATATATATATATATATATATATATATATTTTTATTTATTTTTATATTCACGCACTTTTTAGGTGTCAAACCTAAGACTAAGAGATTTTAAGTAACACTTATTTATTATTGAGTTAAGTGCTTGCTGACGATAATCTTTATACTTATATGGAAGAGACTTGAGTGCTTCTATAATTCTTGTCACCTTCTACAAGATATCTTGTGATTAGAATTAAGATGGTTTTCTTGCTTCTAAATATATGCTGACTTTACACAATAATTCCCAAAAAGGAAGGATCAATAAGAGATTAGAGTATCTCCATTAATAGATTGTGGTTGAATGTTGGTGTGAGTTATCTCCACTTGTTCTGGAAGAATAACTTACTTTCTAGGCATCAATTTTGCTATACCCACTGTAAAATGGATGAATATGCTCTGATGGGGAGTTCATCAAATAGCGTTTCAAAGAGTGCAAGTTTAGATCGGGCTAGACGTATTGTCAAATATGGCAAACAAGCAAATAGTTTGAGTCTTCCTTCCTCTCAACAAATCTCCTAAAACTCCCCTTCTCCATCCTCGATTAAAAAAAAGAAAAAAAGATGTAATATTATAAAAATAATATTTATGTATCCAATAAATGTAAGATTGACATGGAAAGTGTTTGTGTAAACACCAATATTCCACTGTTCCCGTTTAGGCATAGATCCGTATCCCCCCGTGGGGGTAATGCCAACGTTGTAACCCAAACAGGTTTTATTCCGAACTGAACACGTGACTTCACTGGACTCCGCGCGTGGAAAGGATTTCTGTACTCACTGTCTATCAAATTCCCTGTGTCCGTACAGAAAAAGTGTCTGCTTTTCTCTTCTTTTGCCTCCCGCCCCCACACACAGTTCCCATAATCCCACTCAAGTCCACCTCCTTTGTCATCGGCGACGCGCTAACATAAGCCGGCGCCGACTTCGCTGCACCCTTACACCGACGCATGTACCCCTCTCTCTCTCTCTCTCTCTCTCTCTCTCTCTCTCTCTCTCTCCCCCCTAGGGTTTAGGGTTTTGTAGGCTGTCACTGAATTGTTTTGGGCCTTAGAGCCTGGAAATTCAATTTATTTATTCGGTATTCGTTGTGAGTTTCCCGAGTTACTTTCAGCTATAGTGCAATTTCTTTCTGATTTTCTTTTGATTGGTGATTGATTCGGTTCGTTTATGTTTATTGATTTTCTTTGTTTCTTGATGTAAAACGTAATTCTTTGCCTTTTTTTTTCTTCTTTCTTTTTTCTCCCCTTCTGGGTTTTGTTTATTTCAATTGTGATTTGTATGAGATTGGCTATCCGGTAACTTTACCTGAGCGAATTTTATTTCTGAAAGCTAATTTTTCGATGAAATTTTCTAGTTGAGATTCTTTTATAAGGGTGAATGTTATCTCAAGGGTGTATATAGAGTGCTCCGTTGAAGAATTACAATCTGCTATTAGAGAAACAATTACTGGTAGAAGGAATGGGCATATAAACATTGCCAAATGGGATAGATCACTCAAACAAGGAACACTGAATGCTGATTTTAGGCTTAAAATAGCAACTCCAGCTAATTAAAAGTGAGATATGTCCTCTCTTTCAAAGCAGCCACGTAAGGCAAGAGGAGCTGCATTCCAAAAGGAACTGCTTTCTTGCCTTCTAAACTATCCTTTTCCAACAATTTAGTAAACGTCGGCCTCTTTCTGAGGACATTTTCCCTTTAACTCTTTTAGATTTTAGAAAATGAAAAACCTCAATTCTTTAGCAACCCGGCCGTGGAGTAGCAGGTTATCAGTAGTCTTGCCTTGCATTTGCTCATGCAATACCAGGCAACCATGTGCTTTGGTCTGTGTATACATAGGCTTCTTTTAATTACTTTGCCCAGGAAGCTGCATGCTGTTTAATCAGGCGGCTTGCGGTTAGAAAGTACAGTCCATGTAATCTGTCAACCCTATCTCTAACTGGCATATTAGAACATAAGTGAATCTGCTGATTCTTGCATCCACTGTGTATAGTAGGAAAAAATATGAGATTCCAAAAACCAATAACGCGAAGATGCCTCTGTCTTCAGCAACTATGAATAATGAGGGAAAGCTATTTCTCTTGTGTGTCAAACAGTTATGGTAGAACTCACCCGTGTTTCTTCTTGCATGTTGCTCTGAGAAAGTTCTGGGCCAAATTAATGTTCTCTAGCTGAAAATTTATTGTGCTATCTGTTTGTTTGACTTTGGTGCACCAAATATGAGGATTCAACTAACTTGTTCATAAATTTTTACTTGCACTTTTTTAATAGAAATTCCTGGGTTCTCTGGATCTCATATGGACTGCTGAAAAGATAAAAGCTTCTCATCAATGAGCCTCGTATGCTAGTCTTTGGTTTATTGGAAACACAAACAGCTCAAATTAAGAATTTTATCTTTGTTTTTGTCAAATTTTGGACACAGGTGTTTTAAAGAAGGTTATTTTCTAAATTATGGATAAATTTTCATTTGAAGTCTTTTAATAGATCTTCGTGGGTTTGAAATTTATATAATCGCAACATTAGGTTAATAGTCATGCATTGTGTGCCTGATGAATTTTACAGTGGTCACTGGATTGCTGAATCAAATAATGAGATAAGGTTCTTGGTACTGCAGTATGGGGCCTGATTTAGAGCTTAATGGGAACTCCCAAGCTGCTATGGGAGTTTCAGCTAGTAAGGATAAAACAATTGTCACTCAAGGCCGGGAAGATGTGGCTCTGAACTGTGCTAGTAATTTTGCGGACAATACTTTTGGCATGGAAGCATTATTGTTTGAGCGAACTACTGAAGATGATGGAAGTGAGAATATGGAGCTTAACATAACTGACTTTTCAAAGGCAACTGATGCTGGACTTGATCAAGGTGAATGCCAGGATGTGACTGAATACTCAAGTTCTTTTGGTGATACAGAATTGGGGACACAGAATGGCTTGATGTTGGCTGATGATGAAGTTGAGTCGCATTTATTTACTAGTAATGCGTCAATATTTGATGGATGCTTTGACACATTCCCGATAAGGTATTTTTTTTTGTCTAAATAGTTTATTGTATGTATTTTAAATTGTGAGAGGCTGACACGAGATCATCCTTGTCTGCGCAACCATTGCAAAGATACCTTTTTCTTTTCCTGCATTATTCAGTGTCCAATATTCAAGGAACATGATAATTCTAGCTAGCATCTGGTGAGATAGAGACATTGTTGTGTTCTTCCCATGGCTTATATCCTGCCTGAGCCTTTAGTTTTGATGTCTTTGGTTTGAGGCCTTGAGTGAGAGTTTTTTGGCTGGCTTATTGAGTTAGGATATAACTATTTGCATTATGCATCGATTGGAAACACTCAAACAGCAAGTTCTTGGATTGTTGTTTTGATCTTGGAATTGAAATGGAATTAGACATCTGAGTTAAATTTATTGTTTGAGCTTGGAATAGGTGGGAACACAAAGTGGGTGGGATGGGGGTTCCTTTTAGAAGATTAAGAATACAGTACTTCCTACCTACTAGTGAGATATTTCTTTGGGTGCACATGTAACTTACTAATCGAAAAGAAAAAGAAAGCAAAATAAATTTCTGTTACTTTAGAATAGGGAATGTGCAATGCTGAGTACAATGCAATGATTTAACAAGAGTGGACATATTGGAAAGGGTGATTGTTGATTGTGGGCTACAAGGATTGAGGTGTACTTGTGTGAGGGTACATATTGATATAACTGCTTTCTAGATTGTAGCATGACATACATATAGGCAATCACATAATCATTCTATCTCTAGATATACAGTTTTATCTCAACTACATCTTGTCATTTCAAGGAAAAAAGTGGTTCTTCATGTTCTTTCTTTCTCCCCCCCTCCTATTTATTGAAGTCAAGCCTTTTATTCCTCCTATTTTTTGAAGTTTTCCCTTCAGGAGCAGGTAGTGAATAATTGAATTAAAATATATACGCAGGGAAGGGACGAAATGGGAATGTTTGTCTGAGAGAGAAGGAAATGGAAATAGGGCACAGTGAAAAAGAAAAGGGGGGGGGGGGGGGGCAGAGTATGAGGGAAGCTAAGTAAAAGAAGATCCCAGCATAAACACAAGAAATAGAATCAATCAGATAGTTAGTGTCCACAGTGAGCCAAGTAATGTTACAATGGGATGTCTTGGGTATGAAAAGTTTGTAGACCAACTGTGGTTGTAATCTCCTCTGTTTTGGCAAACAATTCCTGCTTCTCTAAATATTTTCTCTCTTTCCAATCCCAACCAAGCATGAAACCGTAATATCTCTTACATCAAGTAAATGCATCTCTAAAAAATGCCTTCAAGGTTCTTTGTTCTTTTGTGTGACTGATTAAGTTCTTTATTGCTTGGTTCAGTCATATAACTTGGTGAGCTTGGATGCCTCTTGTTATATATATGCTTGGGAGCCCATCCTGCTTCCATCAAGATGAATCTGGCTAGTTCCATGTTGTATATGATATGATCTTCTTAATTAAATTTTCTACTGGGTCATGGATATTTTGAAGTGGATGTTTATTTGATAACGCCTCTTTGTGGTAGATTTGACAAATATCTTCTAGCTTCTTTACTGTTTGGTTGATTTGAGTCATTGTCTATGTAGGAAAATACAATCCCTTATTTAATGGACATAGGTGTATTAGCAAATCTACATGATACATCTTTCATCATTCCTTCAAATCAATATTGATTTGGGTTTTGAATAGTTTTTAGTCAACAACTTTTTAAGTAAGATTGGATGACACTCTTGAATAATTTTTGGTCAACAAATTTTAAGGTGAGATTGGATGCTACTGTCGTGTATCTGTATTGTTCACATTGTTGTTAATGATTGCTACCCCAAAAAGAACCCAACCACAGACCAGCAGATGTTTCAGTCATACTTTGATTTGAACCTTTCTGCCATCAATAGTTGGAATGTTATTTGGGACTGCACAAATGATGATGAGTTCCAGCTTTTATGCGAATCCTCTCTTTTCAGGAGTTAGCAAATATTGGTTTGTGTCAGCCACTGCAGTAAGCAAATTCTCATACTGCCTATCCATTGTTAATCAAAGTAGTCTTTACACAGCACGCTAATGCAAAAGCCTCTCAACCAAGTGTGTCTGACATGTTCTTCTGCTTACAGCAGAAACTCATGAACAAATAAGCTAATGCTTTCATCTTATCAAATATGATCTTATCATGTTGGGGTGTTGCATACTGTTTCTTCTTTTGATTGTGAGTAATTTTATGTCATATTGACTTCGTTTATGTCTGCTTCTGATGATTCAGGAAGAAAAAGTTGACACTCCATTGGAGGAAATTTATTCGTCCTCTTATGTGGCGCTGTAAATGGGTAGAACTCCAAATTAAGGAACTTCAGTCCCAGACCATAAAGTACGATAGAGAACTTGAAGTATATGACCAAAGGAAGCAGCTTGAATTTGAAAACTTGGCATTAGAAAATTTTGATGCAAAGTCTATACCATTCGCGGGACAAATACACAGAGATAAAGTCATGAAGAGGAAGAAAAGAAGACGAATTGAAGAGACAACTGATTTAACGACCTACATGTTGCAACACAACCTATTCTCCTATTACGGTATGAAGTTATAAATTCTGATCAGTTCAGTGTTTCTTTTTCTTTTCTTGGGTTTTGTGCAAGTACAATATACATTTGTTTCCTCATTTTTTTCTCTGTTTTTCCAGAAAAGAAGAGGTCTGCTGCTGTTGATGGTGCCCTAGAAGCTGATTGTGGTAATCTAGGTAAGAAGGGCCAGAGTTGTTTCGAGCACCAATTTAATGATTTTAAAGTTCATTACTTGGGCTATGAGATTACCGATGAGCGATGGCTTATGCATAGATATGTTCTTAGAAGTTTTGCAGTATTAAAACTAACTTTCTGAAAGACAAAATTATAGAAGTATTTCTTTGTCAACGTATGTGTTTTTACCAAGTAACACAGTTTTTACCTAATCATCTTCTATTTTTGGATTCTAGATGCTGGAAGAAATTTGCATGTATTTAGGTTGGTGATTTTTATAGCTTTAATGCATCTTGGTCGCTTTGAGCACCAATCTCAGATGTTAAGTGGCATACTTATTTTCTGCTGGGTTTGTGGGGAAGATATATTTTAATCTTGTTCCACCTGCAATGCTTCTTGGATCTAATTTTCTCTGCTGATGAATTCTGCAGCCAAGGTTACCAATGGCGATGATGAATTTGGAAATGATGGGTGGTCATCTCTTGAATTTAGAAATGATGATACTTTATTGGAACAGACTCTCCAGAGGATCGAAGTGGCGCATTCACAAATTCACAAGCTGAAGACCCGAATTGACAAGGTGATTAGTGAAAATCCTGGAAAATTCTGTTCGGTAAATAAGCTGAGTTTGCTTGCTCCATCAGATGCATTGACCAGTTCTGATCAAGATCCTGCATCTCCTCCCGACAGCGGGCATGGAGTGACAGCCAGATCTCTTTTTGCTGCTTCTCAGCATGTATCTGAGAATAACATGGGAGAGTTACCTGTTCTGGACAGTCCAGTCTTGAGTCATGCGGAGATTTCTAATATGATTGGGAGCATGATTCAGCCTCAGGCTGTAGAATTATATGAAGATGTAAGTGTTTCTTTTTGCTCATGATCTACAGCAATGTATGTAATTTACGATCATAGAGTATTGGGTAGTAACCATGATCCTGTGAGCCTTGTTTTCTGACTGGGAATGGTAGCCCACTAAAGACAGTAATGGAGGTGAGATGTAACTTGTTTAGTTCTTCGTATATGACCAGTCTGATATGTAATGAGCTACGCTAGGCGTCCCATTTTCTATGATTTAGCCTCTAGAGTTGTTGCTTTCTCTGTGAAGTTTCTTTTCTAGGCCCACATGGACGCTGGTGTCATATCAATGCACTGCTTAATTGGTAGATATGGAATTCGGTAGGTGCACCACTAAACAACATATTGGTTGGACCACCAAAGTTGCTTGCACATATCATTGTATATTGCAACTAACATGTTCTCCATGCCTGCAGCCTGAGGATGATATTTTGATACAAAACAAGGAGGCTAAGGAAAAGTTGGATGATCTTGGGAACGTTAGAAGCCAACTTTTAGAGAAGCCTCAGGTGACAATGGAAGACCAGAAAACTATTGCTCTAGTTCAGGTTTCAGAAACCGGTGACTTGCCCTCAGAAACTGCTGCGCCTAATGTGCAACCGAATGTGAAGTCACGTTCCACTTCCAAGTCAAATTTCCCTAGGAATACCAGAAGACGAGGAAGGCGAAAAGCTGGGTCAAAGAGGTGGAGCAAGAGGTCTTCAGGGTAGCCAGATTTGCATAGTTTCTTTTGGTAGGATGGAAAGTCAAAATCTTCAAGATAGAATGTCAACTTATGTTGCTTTTAGAATTTGTATATGCTGCTTATGATGTTGTGTATTCTCTCTTTAGTAGCGATGATATTCGAATGTATATGATATCTCCAGTAAATGAGTAATTGAATCGCTTATACCTGGTTTGTTGGAATATTGATGGTTCCTTGTTCTTAGTGAGGGAAGTTGGTAATTTGATGTTTCCATACTCCCTTTGTTACATGCATAATATGAATGGAAAAGAGTGCTTTTTTGTTCATTACCACAAACATTATGCACAATCAGGGTGCTGCTCCTCCCATGAAAAGGCTTCTGGAGAACCTGGCAGAGATGATAGCCAAGACCGTCGCCGCCGGAACAAAGACGACATCGGGAATGGACTTGATCATTTTAAGCTGGGGAACCATTTCTCCGGCTCTCTTTGCCGCCATGGCCGCAGGAGGTGTTACTATTCCAACCATCATCGTGTAGTCATCTACTTTGTTGAGATGCACTTTATCATTGATAAATTGGATGAACACTTCCTTCTTTTCTCTTTCATCTCTGGCTTCTCTCCATTTTTCATAGCATTCCTGCTTATGGTACCACATGGATTAAGGGTGTGAAGTAAGAAAAGTAACACATATTAATGTGAAAGCAGCGTATACAGACCTCCACGTCCAGCCGTGATGGGACAACCAAGTGTTTGCCAGGCAATGCTGAGTTGATGTTACTGCATAAGATTTAGTTCTAGTCAGGGACGTTAACTTGGATTTGATTCAATCAGTGTCTTTACAAGAAGATCTCGAAGATTTCCATTTTATTTTGTTACTTTGTCAGATTGACAGAAAGGCTACAGAGATTGTACATGCCTGAAGATGTCAAGAATAAGCAAATGGAAGTCACCAACGTTTTCGATCTTCTTGTCGGCGGCTAGCCGGCCGTAAAGCGATTCCCCTAAAGTATTCAACATCTGTGTCGATGGCATTCCTGTGATGCAAATGTACCAGTCAAAAATGTTTACCAATTGTAAATCAATAGAAACGATTATGGGTCATCATTATCTTAACAAAGTAAGGTCCATATTAATAATGATAACATCATTAATAATCGCGCCATGCATGATGCATATCAGCCATTGAAAGTTAGCTAGAGAACCATATGATTATGACTGAGGTTTTATTCTCAGCTGGATAAATCCATAGAAAAATCGATTAACGATATGCAGAAACAAAGGAGAAAAAAGAAGCATTAATAACAAAAAAGTAAAAAATAAAAGGGGATCAGCTGTAACTAAAGAACTGATCAAGTTAATTTAAAGAAAAGAGAAGAAAAGAGAAACGAAATGACGAACCTTTTCCCATGAAACTCGTCATCCCACCCATATTGCCCATCGCCCCACCCATATTGCCCATCATCCCACCCATATTGCCCAAGCCAAGTAAGTTGAGAATCGACATTGCTCAAAGGATAAAGCTATGTTCAGCCCTTACAAAAATAGGGTCTATATATGAAGAAAGGCAGAAGAGCGACGGACAAGGAGGTGGGAATGAGTTCTTGGTCTGCTTGATCAGTCCAAGCAAGGTATACTTTTCACTCGTAAAATCTTGGATTCTTGGCTTCCAGCAACTCTACTCCTCTGCGTGCATCGTGCCTTGTGACTTGTGCTGCGACATGAATATTCTAATATTGTCGTCTATACTTGTCGCCATACTTTATAAATCTTGAACTACCGCAGCTTATTGCAAAAAGATATACGTCGCTTGTCATAACTTAAATTCGGGCTTACACAAAATGTACTAGAAGTCATTTCTACTTGTTACATGAGAATAGAATTCAACAATATGAAAGTGAAGAAAATCTCCTATTTCACTGATTTCAAGAAAAATAAAAAAAAATCAAACTGACAGTGAAGGCAAAATAATGTGAAATAAAAAGGCAATTAAATATACATGATTTTTTGTTGAGACCAAGTATATGACTGTTTTGCCATTCAAGTATTTTTAAATTTTTTATTTTTATTTTTTTACCATTACAATGCTAACAACCATCTCTCACACGTAGAATCAAATCCTAAACTTCATAGTTGAAATTCTTACTAATTCATCATTGAACTAATTGTTAAGTGACTACTTTTACACTTGATTTCAGACAAAATGAATGATTCAATCTTCTTAATTTCACCACAGAATAAGATAGGTCTCATCTGAATTTTTAATTTGAACTTCTCAATGCCTTATGGCTTCTAGTGGTAAATGTTATTATAGGATAAGAACTCCCTTTATGTACAGATAAAAAGAAAAGATAAAGAACAATGCCACTATCCATCTAGAGAAATCTTGATTCTTTTTCTATTTTTCTTTTTCTTTTTTTCTCAATTCATTCATTCGTAGCTCTCGCAATTGCAAAACTCGGGATTCGCCCACCAAAATGAAGTCATAGGCAGGGAAACTCATTGTTGTCACCATGTTCTGTTGTTTTTTGCTTATATTTGCAGCAGGCATTCCTGGGTTCTATGTGATAACTTGTATAAGCTTGAGCTTTGCCCAAGCCCAAAACAATTCAGCACTCGCTCCTTAGCTTAAATTAATTTGTCCCGACATATGCTTCTGCAAGTGTTTCAATGTTAAATGCAAAGCCTCCAAATGCGGAAATACCCTAGCCCCAGATACAAACTCATTGACTCTACCATCAACCTCAATAGCACTACACCCAACTTCTTTATTTGCTCCATTCTTTCGCATCAACCGCTTGATTTCCTCTACATCTCTCCACCTTTCCTCTGTGGCGTACAGGTTTCTCAATATGACGTAGTTTCCATCATTCCAGGGCTCCATTTTGACTGCCTCGTTGAGTACTCTCTCAGCCCTTGTAATGTCCTTCGAGCATCCACATGCAAATAGGAAAGAACTCAAGATTATCCCATTAACCTCGTAAGGCATGCTTTCAATTAATTTCTCAACTTCCTCCAAGAAACCAGCCTTACCCAGGAGATCTATCAAGCAACCATAGTGCTCAATCGTTGGGCTGAGCCCAAATTCCTCCATTGCTTTAAACCACTTCTTCCCTTCCTTCACTAGACCACTATGGCTACAAGCAGACAATACTCCAAGCATGGTTACTTCATTTGGTTTATATCTTTCGCGCAGCATCTCCGAGAATATCTCTAATGCTTCCTTGGCACAGCCATTGACTGCAAGTCCGTGTATTAAAGCATTCCAAGAAGCAGTTTCCTTTTCAGACATATCGTGGAAAATTCTTTTAGCTTTTGTAATTTCACCACATTTTGCATACATATCGATAAGTGCAGTACAGACATTCGTTGCTCTGTCAAGCCTCCTCTCTTGGATAAACCGGTGAAGCCAGCCACCGAAATCCAGAGCGCCCAAATCAGCAATTGCTGGAAGAATGCTTACCAGAGTCACTTCATCTGGTTCAAGTGATGTTGTTAACTGCATTTCCTGAAATAATCTCAACGCTTCGGAAGGTTGTTTGTTTTGGCAATACCCACCAATCATTGCATTCCATGAAAATCTGTTCTTCTCCGGCATGGTATCAAATAGCAACCTGGCAGAATCAACATCACCATTATGGCAATACGCATAAATCATGCTAGTCCATGACACCACGTTCCTATCCGTCATCTCATTAAACAAATTTCGGGCTGAGCCCATCTCTCCCAATTTGGCATAGCCATCAATCATAGCATTAAACACTGCCAAGTCTTTCTCAGGCATCCGATCAAAAAGCATCCTTGCACTACTCATATCACCGGACCTCAGATACCCACAAATGAGAGCAGTCCACGACACTTCACTTCTTTCTGTCATTTCATCAAACAACTTTCTCGCACTGCCCATCTTCCCATACTTGGCGTACATATCAACCAAAGCTGTTGACACATGCAAACTTAAGCTAAACCCAAATTTCACCACCTGACCATGAACCTCCTGACCTCCCCAAATGGCCACATTTGAACCACACGACTTAGCCAATATTGTGAACGTATAGCCATCGGGAACAAAATCCGTGTTCCTCCGAAGATCCCTATAAAGGGTAATAGAATCAACGAATTGGCGGTTACTCGCAAGGGATTTGATCATGGAGTTGCAAAGGAATGCGTCGTCCCTGTGGGGTCGATGATCAAATACCCGACGAGCGTGGCGGACGCCGGCAAGTGGGTTTGGACAGGCGAGGAGAGCAAGGGAAGCGCAGGTTGTGACGAACTTCGTGAGGAGATTAACGTTGGTTTCAAGAGCATTGCGGAGCATAAAAGCATGGATCTGGAGGATAGAAGCAAAGCTGTTTCTTTGCTGGAGGAGGTCAAAGCATTTTCTCTCGATAAAGCTCCACAGGCACTGTTGCTCAACCTCTCTCATTGCTTCGTTCTCTCTTGGCGGGACTCCTGGTTATTCCTCCTAACAAGTTATGATCACTGGCCCGAGAAAGTCTTAATAATTTATTTTAAACAGTGACTGAGAGTCGAAGTAATAGTTTAAGAATTAAGGAAAATCTTTGTTCCAATAGTTTAATTGGAAAATATGTTCTCCTTATCCTAGAAAGGAGATCTACAAATTATTTCTGACATTTATTTTGATAACCTCTTAGTATAAGTGAGATCAGAGAGGTTTTACATATCAAAATATTAGTCACATATTCAAGGATCTATTATCCCTTTAAAAAGAAAAAAAACTATCTTTTTTTCTTAATTCCCAAACACAAGATAGGAGATGAGGAGAGTGGAGAGGAAGGAATTTAACTATTATGATATCTCTTTAAAGAAATTTGCATAATAAGAATTGAATCACTTTTTTAAATTCATTTGCTTTCTTATTTTTGGTTACTTGGGATGTAAAAAGTTATTACAAGTACTCGAATGGTTTTGAAATAAAACATGGGGTTAGGAATTGAAACATAAATTAATATTTAACCCATAGAAAATCTTCACTCAAATTAATGCATAATTGATGTGGACATGTCTAAGGCCCAAGTTAATGAAAAGGCTCAAGTGTTGTTGATTCATTTGTCAAAGAATTAGGGCCACAATATCCTTCATTGGGTCCAAGCCCAAACAAGAGAAAGTGTTTGGAATGGTTGGCAACAATTACAAATAGCTTCCCAATTCTATTATCCACAATTATGTCTGTCTTAATGTTAGTAGGTTTCCAATTATTTTTGCAGGCCACACTTATTATTACTTATTGCCTTATAAATAGTGGTTGTGAGTTCATTTATAGTTAGGACCTTTTGAGATCAATGAGAATTTTTGTTCCATCTTGTTGAAGATTGTGTTGAAGATTGTTTTCTATCTATGATATATTTTTCCTATATTGTAGGATACTCAATATAGGAAAAATATATTGAGAAAAGAACTCTTGGTGGACGGCTATATTTAGAACATAATAACCTAAGAGACTATATATAAACAAAAAGTAAGGCTTGTACAAGGAGCCCTAGTATCCTACAATATAGGAAAACTATATTGAGTATTCTACAATATAAGAAAAATATATTATAGATAGAAAACAATCTTTAACACAATTTTCAACACCCCTCTTCAAGCTAAGGGTCGAAAGAAGTCCAAGACCCCAAGCTTGCTAAGGAGATGATAGTGTTGATTTGTCCCTAAAGCCTTGGTCAGAACATCTGCAGGTTGGTCACCACTCCTAACATGTGTTGTGCTAATTAAGCCATGACGTATTTTTTCTTGAATAAAATGACAAGAAACATCTATGTGCTTGGTCTTCTGATGAAAAATTAGGTTTTCTACCAATTTTTGTGCTGCCTCATTATCACAATATAACAACACTGGCTGTGAAACATTAATTCCCATATTTTTTAATAAACCAACCGCCAAATGATCTCACAAGTAGTGGTTGCCATGGCCCTATATTAAGCCTCTATTGAAGAAAGAGTCACAACTGGTTGCTTTTACTTTTCCAAGAAATTACTGAATGTCCAAGTGTAAGACAGAAACCAGTAGTGGATTGACGTGTCATAAGGCATTTTGCATAACTAGCATCACAGAAAACTTGCAAGAGAAAATCACCATCCGAAGGAAAGAATAAACCAAGCCTTATTGTTCCTTTGAGATACTTAACAATGCACAGAGCTGCCTCCCATTGGGATTGCTTCGGAGCATGCATGAACTAACTTAAGAGGTGTACGGGAAAAGCGATGTCAGGGCGTGTCATGTCCAGATAATTCAGCTTACCAATCAACTATTGATAACTTAAGATGTTCTCAAATGGTGGATCATTTATTTATGGACAAACTCGCTCATCATATTTCAAGCTAGTGAATAAGACATTTGTCTCCATGGGATTTCCAACAGGCTTTACAGCTGACAGTCTCAATTCAGAAATCAATTCTAAGATGTACTTACATTGACTGAGATGCATGCCATTTACATCTCGAAGGGTCTCAATCCCAAGAAAATACTTGAGTTTTCCTAAATCTTTGATTCGAAATGTAGAATGAAGATAAGCTTGCAAAGCTTCAATTTCTTGTGTATCATCACTAGTGATTAAGATGTCATCCACATGGATTAAATCAAAAAGATTTTTGACATTCTCAGTGCGAATAGTGAATAGATCACGTGTTTGCTTAACAAGAGGACAAACTGAGCAATGAAAATCAGAAGATGGAAAATCTTTGAAATCATTCAAAAATTTAAATTTAGTTGAAGACATGTGACCAAGTCTTAAATGTCATAGTTGAAAACTAAGGTTATTGTGTGTTGAAGTAATTGAAAGGGCAGGTGCAATACTAAAAGATTGGCTAACATGGTTATTCTTAGGGTGTAGAAAAAAATAAAGTCCATGTCGCATTCTACCAATCCCTTTGATGTCACCTGTAAAGAGGTCCTGAAACACATATAAATCAGCATAGAAAACCACTAAACAATTATTTTCAGCAATGAATTTAGCTACAGATAGTAAATTATATTTGAAATCATAAGAGTAAAGTACCGTGTGCAATTTCAAACTGTTGGCTAGGGTTATGGAACTAGTGTGGGTAACCTGAGTTAGTTCTCCATTCGGCAATTTAATAGATCTAGACTTAGACACGCATTTAACAGGAAATTCTAAACAATTAAAATCAGTAATAATATGATCACTGGCCCTACTATCTATAATCCAAATATAAGGAAAAGATTATGGAATACTTGTTCCATTAGCATGAGATGTCCTACCATAGTCCTCCTTGATCAGATGGATAATGCTGTCATATTGCTTTAGGGTGAAAGTATAAGGACTACGCTCAGCAATGGCTAGATTAATAGTATAGTTACCAGCAAAATTCTTGTGACTTGGAGGATAGCCATTAAGCTTATAACAAGCTTTCTTTTTATGTCCAAAAAGTTAACAATGTTCACATTGAGGCCCTTTAAGACGATAACAACTTTTCTTACAGCGTCCTTTATGTCCACAATGCTCATATTTGGGCTTGCTAGAAATCCTAGATGACATGATCGTCATGAGGTAGTGATGTCGTTTTGCAATGGAAAATACGGCAAATAGAATCAAGCACACCAAGTGTTTGATAAAAGAACTATGAGAAGCACAAAGCCAAAAAATTCTCCAAGAAAAATAATTGTTCGACAAATATTCGAACCACAATAGCAAATCAAATAGTCACAAAGCATGGAAGCAAAAGGAATATGAGAAAATACCAAGGTTTTGGTGTGAATAGCAGAGTCAAAACTGATAAACAAAACACAGTTCTTTCCACCGAAAAGAGAAAACCAAATAAAAATTGCACCTTTTTGCCGAAAAATAAAGAAAACTAAATAAAGGTTGCACCTTTCTTTTTGTTTTCCGTTCAGAAGATCAATAACACGAGATAAAATTAATGGACAAGAGCAAGAAAGCTCGTCACTAAGAAATCCCGTCTTCAAAAGCAAAAATCAATCCAAACCCCACAAAATTGTGAGGCTAGAACTCTATGCAGGAAAAAACCTCAAATGGCATAAAACTCTGTGAAGTCCACAATGAATAACCCCACAAAATCGTTAAGCTCTTAATACCATGAAGAATTTGATGAACTCTTGCTTATTTGGAAGAAAAGCTTGTTTATTGATAAACAAAACCAAAACTAGTTATAAGAGAAGACTTTTTGATTTAATCCATGTGGATATTTAAGGACCATATCATGCCCCTAATCATGATAGTTCGAAATATTTTTGAACAATCATTGATGATTTTTTATAAGGGACCTGGACTTTTCTCATGAAACATAAGATTGAAACAATATCACATTTGGAACGTTTCTTTAATACAATTAAAAATCATTTTAACATTGGGATCAAACGCATTCGTTCTGATAATGCAACTGATTTTTTTAATTCATCATGTGACAAGTTGTTTTCGTCACGGGGTATAATGCATGAGAGCTCATGTGTATATACCCCGCAACAGAATGGTATGGTAGAACATTAGCATCGCCATTTATTAGATGTTGCACAGGCATTAAAATTTCAAAGTCACATGCTTAAATGTTTTTAGGGTGAGTGTATACTTACTGCCACACAATTATCAATAGCATTGCTTCTTCAGTCTTGCATGGAAAATCTCCTTATGAAGTCATTCATAGAAAAGCTCCTGACCTCTCAAGATTTCGAGTCTTGGTTGTCTTTGCTATGCTTCAGTAGTAGGGCACAAAGACAAATTTGCTTATCGAGCTATTCCTGGTATTTTCATGGGATACCCTTTTGGGCAAAAATGGTATAAACTTTATGACATTAAAAAAAGAAATTTTTTGTGAGTCATGATGTTCATTTTCATGAAAATGTTTTTCTTTTTAGAAACATAGAGACTGGGTCCCATTCTTCAAAATTCCCTATGATGCCATCTCAAGATGAGGAGCCTGCACAACAAGTTATCAGAGTTAACCCCAATTCAGATGCTCAGGTAATCCCTCATACACAATCAGATCCCATTCCTGATACTACTACTCATGCTACACCAGATACTACCACTTCCAGTATATCAAATAACCAACCCAGTGATTCTACCTTGGAGATTCCAGATCCTCCTTCTACATTGCCTCCTGTTTTCACTTACCAACCATGTCTGATCCCATAGTCCCTCCATCACTTCCTAAACGATCTACTAGAATTTCCAAGCCACCCATATGGACTCAAGATTATATCTGCAACAACGTTGTCAATTGTTCGGTGAAATTCTACATGCAAGTGTATCTGTCAAACAAGTAATATAATGATGAATAAGAGTATCATCCTATAGGGACTGGTGATTACTATGCTAATTAATTACTAATGGTGAATAGACTCTAAAAAATCTAGCAAATCGAAATGATAAAACATTCACTAAAGAACTAAATTTAACCTAAACTTGATAAACGAAATATGTTAGAGCATCCGATTTCACCTAATTACTAAGTACAAATGTCAATTATCCATGCTAGCAAGATTAATTCTACTTATGTGATGGCGGAATTTCCTAACTTATTCGTTATTCTATCTCTAGGTATAGCAAACCTACTTAGCTCATTAACTCACTGTGAGTCTGCATATGAATTAAATAAGCTAAATGCATTAAGATTTGTGAATATTCTAGTTTACACCTCAAGCCACACAAATCATATGTTATATGTCTATCCATATTAATCTATGGTTGCATATTACATGAAGCAACTGCATACTATCTCCGTTTAGTCTCAAACATGCAAATCATATCAATTAAGTGGTAGCTAATCACCTAAAAGCATTAAGCTCCGTAATATGCAACTTCACATTCATAAAATATCTCACAAAGCCTAAATAATCACATTCATACGTTATAATTCAATTCCATTGTAGCTCTAACAAACTAAACTAAAACAACATATTTACATAAACAAGAACAGTGCAGAAAATTAAACAACACATTCTGTAACTTAAAAACATTAAGTTGTCACCAAAAATGTCTTCAAATCACAAAACAAGATGCACAAATCTACATAGCAGGGAGTCGAAGAGGTTCTGTCTGAAAAACGGAAGAAAACGAGCAACACATACGCCGTCACACGCTTTTGCACGTGCCGTCACGCGCCGGTGACACGCGCTACTGTCTGCCGCCACGTGCTGCCGTCGTCCGCCGCCGGTCTTTGCAGAAACTTCCAGAAATGTAGATCAAGACGTCTAGGTTGCAGATCTGCGGAATGATTGAGCTGAAACGCCACAAAAACGAGTAAATCTGACGAAGAAGAATCGGACGGCGTTCGTCGTTCTTCGCCGGAAAACCGCCAGAAATCGCACGCAATTGCTGCAGATCTGTCAGAAATTGCACAAGGAAGGTAGATTCGGTCTCCCCTCTGTTATGACCCAAGTACAGCCCAAGCTCAGGTGGGCTGTTATAAACCAAGTCCAGGAAAACCCACGAGGAAAAGAAGCCCATTAAACAAATTAAAAGAGGAAGAGTCGCGAGGGGAGTGGGCATCAAAAATCTATAGAAAAACCTAGCTTCTCTTACCGCCGACAGCAGCTTCCTTAGTGGTAGTGTTGTAAGTTTATTCTAGATAAATTATTAGTCTTGTAGTGTGGCTTGCTAGTTGATTATGTAATGCTATCTTGACTTTGGAACGCTGTAGTGTGGAATTATTGTATTGGAGTGTGGATGAATGATAATATTTGTTATGTATGACTGCTGGTTATGCCGTGAAAGGAATGAATGCAGGAGATGTGAGTTGTTGAATATTTTATGAGTTAATTTACAAGAAAGTCCAGGAAGTTTATAACAAGTGGTATCGGAAAACATGATTCTGGCACCTGTCACAAGAAATCAAGCTCAGGCTGCCATGGATAATTGTTTATCTTCCATGGAAGCCAAAATGGAAGCCCGAATGGAAGAGATGATGCAGGCCCAACGCCGGATGTTTGTTAATCAAATGGAAGAGATGCTTGAGCAACAACGGTGAATCTTTGCCAATTTGGCATCCGACAAAGGCAAAGGGCCTCACATTCCGCCGGAAGTTTCGTCACTCCAAGAGGAGAGGAGACGGGCAACCACATGGCCAGTAGTAGCTACGCCCAGCCCATGCCGCAACCCACAGCCCCAGAGTTTGAACTTGCAAGCCGACGCCTACCAACTGCGCCTACTCATGGTCAGCGAGAAATCCCACATGTTGTCCAACCACTGGAAAATGCATTTTTCGTTGAGCAGCCATCCGATGAAGCAGACACCTGCTTCCCCTTCACTTACCAGGAAGACCTTTCCGGCCAACCATGGCCGTTTACCCGCGATGCCCACACCAACCAAAACTATGGCAACCACCGCTCTAGCTTAACTAAGTCTAGCGGCTCAACTCGGCACCCACATGGTCCGACCTTGCCACATACTGGCCATCCTCCGGATTGAACTCGACCTCCGGGCAGATTCCGGTGATCGCCGGCAGCTTTTTCCAGCCACTGGGACCCCCCTTAGCGGCAACCCAACCTTTCAGGACTTGGTTTCACATCAGGTTATCACCATGGTTATCAACCCAATATTCATTTTGGCTCTTTTCATTCCAGACAACAAGGGGACTTTCCCATAGATCCCCCATATGGGATGGGGTTCAACCAGCCGTTTCCACATAATGACTATCAACAGGGTTCCCCTTATGAACCTGCTTATGGTTAGCCCTTGGCGACTTCAGCCAAGACGGGTGGGCAGCAAGTAAGTCACCTTAGACCCCCTTGTATGGATTTCCCTCGTTTTACCGGGGTTGGTCCAAAAGAATGGTTGGCTCGCTGTGAGAATTGGTTCACCATCTTTAAGGTTAGTGATCATTTAAAGGTTCAATATGTGGCGGTAGCCATGGAAGGGGATGCCGGGGAATGGTATACACCCTACATTGCAGAACGTGGCCTAGTTCCATGGGAAGTGTTTAAACATGATGTAGTGAATCAATTTGTTAAGAAAGACTGGGATAGTGAGGTTGACAAATTCTTTGCGCTACGACAAACTGGTTCGGTGGCAGAATATGTTGCGACCTTTGAGAGGTTACGACCATGGGTTGCTTTCCAGAACCCAGGCATGATAGAGAGCTCATTTGTTTTTTTTTTTTCATCCAAGCCCTCAAGGTAGAGGTATAGCCAACGGTGCGGATTGGGAATCCCACCACATGGGATGAGGCCGTGAGACTTGCCTTTGTGGGGGAAGATCGGGCAGCCCAACACTCTTATCAGCCTCGGGTAACTTCCCGTGTACCACAAGGTACTAATCTCCCCTATAGGCCAGAGCAAATGCCTCGCCATGATCGGGTTGTGCACCAGGCAGCACTTGTTGTAACCTCGAGGCATGGTCTACCCCTCCATCGGCTCACCCAAGGTCAGATGTAAGAACGGAGGGATAAGGGTTTGTGTTACAATTGTGACGAGAGATGGGTCAGGGGACACCAATGTAAGACCAAGCAATTGTTTGTGCTATTTGGAGTAGATGACGAGTTTAAGGGGGATGATGGTAAGGAAGAACAATTTGATGAGGCTTTGGAGTAGTTAGATGAGGATCAGGAGGTTCTTCTTCTAACACTTTTCGGTTGGAGGCTCAAGCCCAAGGCTTCAGATTTAGTATTCTAGTGGACATGGGGTCAACTCATAACTTTGTATACTCTGAGTTAGCACGATGGGTTGGTTGCGAGATTGAGGAATTGGATCCTTTTTGGGTCACCATAGCTGGGGGGCATTGTTTATCGGGAAAACAAGGATATAACCAGTTTCAATGGCGAATCCAAGGTCACACATTTAACACCCGTGTGCGACTTTTGGCTCTTGGGGGCTGCAATATGGTTTTGGGCATGCAGTGGCTTTGGACAGTTAACCCTATTGCATTGGACTTAGCCCAAAATCAGTTAACTATTCATGTGGCGGGAAGACCTTTATCCCTATTAGGGAGTGTCGGGACTGACAAGACGGTAGATGGTATTAGTGGGCAAAATTTCTACCAATGGGTTACGGACTACCCCCATGGCATTGCGGCTCAATTACATGCTGTTACATTGTCTTTTGCTGAGGAGGAACTTCCCAAGACCCTTCAAAGTGTTCTAGACAGCTTTCCGGAGATTTTCAACTTACCTTCTTAGTTACCACCCTTTCGTGACCTTGATCACCGCATACCCTTGATTCCTGGGAGTAATCTAGTGAGTGCCAGACCTTACCGCTACCCTTATGTGCAAAAAGCCGAGATTGAAAAGATGGTAGAAGAAATGTTAGCAACAGGGGTGATCCGCCACAGCACTAGTCCTTTTGCATCCCTAGTCTTGTTGGTCAAGAAACATGATGGGTCGTGGTGATTCTATGTGGATTATCGCGCACTTAACAATCTCACTGTGAAAGATAAGTTTCCCATCCTAGTAATTGATGAGTTGTTGGATGAGCTACATGGTGCCACATGGTTTTCTAAGTTGGATTTGAGATCCGGCTATCATCAGGTTCGTGTTCATAAGGAGGACATTTCGAAGACAGCTTTTCGCACTCACCAGGGTCATTATGAATTTCTGGTCATGCCCTTTAGATTGACGAATGCCCCAACCACCTTCTAGGCCCTCATGAACTCTATATTCCAACCATACTTACGAAGGTTTGTGCTAATATTTTTTTATGATATTTTGGTATATAGTGCAGACTTAGAGAACCATGCAAGACACTTGGAGATGGTTTCCAGATCTTACGTCACCACTAGTTGTTCGTAAAGCGTAGCAAATGTGCTTTTGCCCAACGCCGTATTGAGTATTTGGGTCATGTTATCTCAAAGAAAGGGATTGAAGCAGATCAGAAAAAGATTGCAGCCATGCTGATGTGGCCCCGCCCTACCACCCTTCGTGAACTTCAAGGGTTTTTGGGACTTACTGGTTATTATCACCGCTTCGTCAAACATTATGGGTTGATCAGTAGGCCGCTCACTCAGATGCTACAAAAGGGGGATTTCAGTGGTCTAAGGAAGCCATTTGTGCCTTTGAGGAATTGAAAAGGTCCATGAGTTCCACGCCAGTTCTAGCAACACCCAACTTTGAGAAGGCATTTGTTATCGAAACAGATGCAAGTCTAGGAGGGGTAAGGGCAGTTCTCATGCAAGAAGGTAGACCTATTGCCTACTTGAGCAAGGTTTTAACCCCACGGCACTTAGGGCTCTTTATATATGAAAAAGAATTGCTGGCTATTGTTATGGTAGTTCAAAAATGGCGACCTTATCTGTTGGGGCACCACTTTATTGTACGCACAGACCACCATAGCTTGAAGCATTTGCTTGAACAACGAATATCTACATCGGCTCAATATAAGTGGTTAACAAAGTTGTTGGGGTATGACTATGAAATTCAATATAAAAAGGGCAGCGAGAATAACGTAGCAGACGCCCTCTCCCGCTTACCCGTTGCTTATGAAGGAGCAGAGTGTTCACTGCAAGCATTGTCCATTTTACAACCTCACTGGATCCAATAAGTGTTGGTAAGCTATGAGGGAGATCTGTGTGTCCAGCCCTTGCTTGAGGCACTCGCAATTGATCCTTCAGCTCATTCTGATTATAGCTCATCTAATGGAGTCTTACGCCACCGAGGCAAGATTGTGATTGGCAACATGGGGGGCTTGAGGGAACAGATAATTAAGCATCTTCATGAATCTGGAATAGGAGGCCACTCTGGCATTGGAGGCACTTGGAAGAGAATCCAACAACAATTCTTTTGGGAAGGAATGAAGCAAATGGTGGTTAATTGGGTGTCGCGTTGTGAGATTTGCCAAAGATATAAGTCTGAACGGGTTCTTTATCTGGGGCTCCTACAACCCCTTCCCATTCCGGAATAAGCTTGGCATGATATTAGCATGGACTTCGTAGAAGGGTTACCCAAGAGTGAGGGCAAAGACACAATTTTAGTGGTGGTATACCGCTTTTCAAAATATGCTCACTTCATGGCATTGAGTCATCCTTTTTCAGTAATGCAAGTGGCGCAAGTGTTCCTAGATGGAGTGGGGAAACTCCATGGACTTCCTGATACTATTGTTAGTGACCGTGACTCTATATTCTTGAGCAAGTTCTGGGAAGCCTTATTCAAGGCCATCGGAGTGAATCTCCTCCGTAGCACATTGTATCATCCCCAGTCTGATGGACGGAGCAAGTGAACCAATGTTTAGAACAATATCTACGTTGCTCGAGTGGTGAGAGGCCTGGGAGATGGCATTCATGGTTGCCTTTAGCGGAATGGTGGTATAATACAAACTGCCATATAGCAATCAAAATGACACCTTTTGAAGCCCTGTACAGTTATCAACCACGTCAGCCCCCTTATCATAATTTTGGCATGATTGAAGAGCCAGTGGTGAATGATTTCCTCTAGGAGCGTGCCCAAAGGATGCAGTTGGTTAAATCACATCTATAGGCCAGCCAAGCTCGAATGGAATATTATGCTAACCGCAAAAGATCTGAGCGACATTTTGATGTGGGTGATTCAATTTACTTAAAGGTGCAGCGCTACCGTCAAATAACCTTGTCTAAGCGACAAGATCACAAGCTAAAACCACATTTCTATGGCCTATTCATGGTGCTGCACCGCATTGGTCAGGTGGCCTACAAGCTTGCATTACCCCCAGATGCGTCTATCCATCCGATTTTCCATGTCTCACAGTTGAAAAAGGCAATCGGTCAACGCTTTAAACTAATTCCTGGCATTCCCATGCTAGATGATGAAGGCAGATTGTTAATTAAACCCACTGTGGTCTTAGGCCGACGTTTGGTGAGGCGCAAGGATAAGCCAGGGGTAGACCTACTCATACAATAGTCAGAGCACCCAGAGTATGCACCCACGTGGGAGGATGTGGATTACAGTCGTTCTCAGTTTCCTGAATTTCAAATTAATCCTTGAGGGCAAGGATTTTGAGAAGCGGTGGGGATTGTTATGACCTGAGTACAGCCCAAGCTCAAGTGGGCTGTTATAAACCAAGTCCAGGAAAACCCACGAGGAAAATAAGCTCATTAAACAAATTAAAAGAGGAAGAGTCGCAAGGGGAGTGGCTTGCTAGTTGATTATGTAATGCGATCTTGACTTTGGAATGCTGTAGTATGGAATTATTGTATTGGAGTGTGGATGAATGATAATATTTGTTTTGTATGACTGCTAGTTGTGCCGTGAAAGGAATGAATGTAGAAGATGTGAGTTACTGAATATTTTATGAGTTAATTTACAGGAAAGTGCAGGAAGTTTATAACACCCTCGTCGAAAAGCACACAAAATAAAGCTAGAAAATGGAAAAGATTGTCAAGATAATATGAAGCTCCCTTGCCGGAAAAGAACGTGTGTACGGTCGGCGTTCGCACTTCCGTCTGACGTCACAGAGTCCCGCATTATCGCGCGTGGATTCTAATTTTCTGGCGAGGGGGAAGCCACACGATGCTTCGACCTTCTCTCTCTCCAGTCTGTTTTTTATTTGGCCTTTGTTCCTCTCTCCGTTCTCCTCTTTTCCTTGTCTCTTTCTTTCATAATTTACCCCGGTTTGGCACTTTCTCTTTCCTTACGTGTCCAGCTATCCTCCTTTCTCTTTCTTCTTTGACTTTTCTTTGTCCATTTTCTTTCTTGTTCCATATAATTCACGTTCACCTTCGTCAATTCTTTTACATAGGTCCCACGTGTCTCCTCTCTTTTCCTTCTTTTTCTTTGTCAAGGATCTCAGGTGCTTCATAGATAAGTGGTGTGATAAATGGTGAACATTTTTCATGATTTATTGCTTTTTTTTCTTCTCTTTTGGGTTTGCTACATAAAATAACAAAATATACATAAATATAATTAAATACAAATATAATTTAATAAAAACTATATTAAACATTACCTAAAATACTACTAATAACTCTATAAAATATAAAGTTATCATCAATCCATCCATACAGTACCCTATCTCTGACTATGTCTCTTATACACATTTACCCATTCCACATCAATACTTCATAGCAGCCATTTCACCTGAGATAGAACCATTATTCTACCATGAGGCAGTTAAGGATTATAGATAGCGAGGTGCCATGGATCAGGAAATGAAAGCATTAGAATCGAATGGAACATGGGAACTGGTAGACCTACCACCATGGCAAAAACCCATAAGATGTAAATAAGTATATAAGATTAAGTATCATGCTGATGGAAGTATTGAGCGCTTTAAGACTCGTTTAGTAGCAAAAGGTTATTGTCAGACAGAAGGGATAGATGATCATGAGACTTTCTCTCCTACAGTAAAATCAGTGATAGTTAGAAGTATATTATCTATTGTTTCACAACGTAAATGGACTATTCGATAAATGGATGTCTATAATGCATTTTTACAGGGAGACTTAGATGAGGAAGTATATATGAAATCACCACCTGGGAGTCCTTTTGAAGGGGGTCCAAAGTATGTCGGTTGAGAAAATCTTTGTATGGGTTAAAGCAAGCTTCACGACAGTGGAATGAGAAGTTTACAAGGAAGCCCTAGTATCCTACAATATAGGAAAAATATATCATAGATAGAAAACAATCTTCAACACAATCTTCAACACATTTAATCTTGTCTTCTTTATTTGAGTCTCAAATCTAAATTTCGTGCACTTTAATTTTCAGCCTTTACCTTCCTGTCATTTTCATTCATGCTTTTTTCATTATAGTATTTACATTCAGCAATTTATCTTTCTATCTGTTATATTTTTAATATTTTGAAAATTTGAAATTCCTGTTGTTAACTTGTTCCAATCTCTTTATAAATCCTAGCTCACTCTATTGCTCATCATGGAATGCATTAATAATACAAGGCCGCTTGATTGCAATTGCCATGCTTTAATATTTTCCTCAGATGATAATACTTCTTAAAAACTTTTTTGGTTTGGATAGTTTAGGGTTTCAAGATTAAGAAGCATGTGTTTAGAGTTTGATTAAACTTCATTTTCATTCTCAAGAGAAAAAGAATTTGCCTTACTTTCAAAGTTGTGCTTGTGTAAGATGTTGCACATTAAAGGCTTTAAGAAAAAAGCATTTGAGTTACTTTGTTGTCATCACTGTTGAGTTAACAATAGATGTCACTTTGAACGTGGGCTCATAAATGTTTCCAAATTGAGTACAAACATCGCATATGACTACAGAAGGAGAAAAATGCTCATAAAAGAAGACCAAGGCAAGGTAGTATTGTGTATTCATCAACCTTGAAAATAGATTGGGAATGTCATCAAATACAATAATAGGCGTTTGTAGATATGCGACAGGATCTACGCATTTATTGGTTCAGTTATTCAATAATTTTTCCTTCCATAACAAACAGACATGTAAAAGTGATTAATCAAATCATGAAGCGATAACACCATCTAGACCATGAATTATACTGTGTAGTGCGGGTTGACATCAATGTCTAGACCCTTCAGCTTTGCAAACGACTCAACCTTGCCTTTCAGAGTGTGAAGCTCCCTCAACCTGCAACACAAAAAATAAAAGGGCAATTGAGAAAGACAAGCAAAGAGTTCAAATCTAAGTTGAAGCCAGTTGCATGAGGGAGACTTGTGAGTTTTAGCAGAAGACAAACCTCGCGATCTCCGCACGCCTTCTAGCTTCCTCTGCCATAAGATTGATGTCCCTGAAAGTGTTCTTCTCAGGAAACTTTCTCGGCTCAACAGATTGGAGGCCATGCAGCGTTCGCTGCTCCGCTGCCCAAGCAGCCTCACGAGCTTCTTTACCAAAGTTATTTTTGCTGGTAAATGCAGTCTGGTAAAATGCGTAAATAGATAGTTATCTTTGGATTAATACTACGGAACTAAACAATAATGACATAGTCAAGGTTAACTGTAGAGAATAGAGAAAATTCTGCTGCAAGAAGCTTGCAGATTACCTTTTGGTCTACCACCAGATTCCAAGCACGTCCACTCAGTGCATATCTGACTGCAAACTTTAAGGGATCGAGCAGGAAATAAGTCAGAATATTGTATATCCAAATGATAGCTGTCCAACCCCAACCAATTTTTCTTATTCCTGCAAATTTGAAACTTAGAGTGGCTGATATTACTGTTGCAACCTGCAAAAATGATTCCAAGTCATTTTCATCATCAAAAGAATAGGAAAACTTAGAAGGAATTGTGAGATGGCAATGGTATTGCAGGACCGATCAAATAAATGTGCAAACAGTTTTAGTCAAGTTGAACCTTTTCAGTGCCTTGGAGTGAAAAGTTATTCCACTTCCCCTTACAAAAATTATAGATTATGAGTATCCCTTGCAAATTACAATGCCAAAAATAAGACTTTGACACGGTATACTGAGATAGTCTAAATGCAGAAAAATGCACTGAAAAGCCTATGAACTTTTCGGCTTGATTAAGATGCTTCTGGATAGCCTGCAGTCTAAATATTCACAGGTTCCTAAAATGCAACGGGGGAAAAAAGTAGAGACTTTTGTGTTCAATATATCTGACGCCAAAGATATTCTGTAACATTGAAATTTTCATGAGAGGATGCATAAGCATTAACTAACTCTCAGTTGCAACATGAGGCATTTCGGGGACACAGTTTATGTAGGTGGAGTATTGAGCTTCCACATCCCAGAGTTGTTAAACGTTGAGGTGTTTTTTTTTGAAGAAATTTCGAAATTTTTACTGGATGCCCTTCTGTACGTAGCTGTTTAGAATATATGTTTGTCCGAACTAGATCCATTTTACAGAACAAAAATGTTTAAAATTCTGTACCAGTTGAGCAATAGCAAAGGCAGTGACGAGCAAAAGCCCTGGTCGCTCCGTAAAAGACCAGCCTCTAGAGCGAGTCACAAATATTAATGCCTGGCTGATAGTGCTGACTTGAAGATAAATAGCAGATGCCATCATCGCATTTCGATCATCTTCACTTATTTGGCCCCGTGTCATGTTCTTCAAATGAAAATGCTGTAAGGTAAAAAAAATTTGAGATTTTTTTTTTGAAGAAAGAAAAATCTCTAAATTCAAATGTCCTGTAAAGCAATTACAACAAAATAATGATAATAACAATAATGATGCTGAGTATGTGGAAGACTATATAAGACTTGAGATAGATGCTGCCTGCCAAAAGTATTTAGTATGATAATGCTGCTATGCCATTATGGGGGAGAGCCATGATGGTCCTAACACCCCAAAAATGCCACAATTGAGGCAAATTGATACACCAGCAACTTTTTCCTATCCTCAACATTTGCCTTTTAAGTGTATGTATTTCAGAATAGTTCATGCAAATCCCTGATCCAACAGAGGAACCTATTCAAGACATGAGGTGATTATGATGAACTAAGGCAGGGAAAGTTACCTTAAATAAGTGCTTACTAAAGAAGGAGGATTCAAAAGCTGTCTTAAAGAATAGGACAGTCATTAGAGCGAGGTAACCACCAAGGATGATCCCAGTTGCGAAGATTTCATTCAGTTTCCAACTATCAGGAAGTGGAGAAGGTTTGACCCGGTCTTTCGATATAGTCATGATAGTACCTGTACCCAGAACAAGAGAGAGGGAGTTTATTTGTTAGGAATATACGGAAATAAAAATTAACTAGGTGTTTAAAAAGACGGCAAGAACCAGCAAGCTAACCATCATTAAGAATCGCGATGACAAGGACCATGGTAGGAGGGAAGTCAAATTTCCAGATGATATTCATCAGCATAAAACCTAGCTGTTAAACAAATTTCAGCAGCATAAAACCTAGCTGTTAAAACAAATTTCAGCTGCAATGACACAAGCTTGACAGTAGGATGCAATCCTAAAATATACATGTACAGAAATCTGGTTTAAACGAAAAGCTTACCACAATACGAATAGTGATAGACACAGCATATATCTGGAGGAAAGGGAGTAAAGGCAAAAGAGTCAGAATTTTATCTCACATGCTAACTCTTACAAGACATTGATTATATCCGGAATGCTTGTAGTAATTGATGTATTACCGTGTAGTTTTTCATTCTCTGGAAGATAGCACGGCTTGTCAAAACAGCGCTAATGATTACACTTAACCCGGGTTCTGTTAAAACAATATCTGAAGCACCACGGGCTGCATCTGTGGCATCTGCCACTGCAATTCCTATGTCAGCTATCTTCAAGGCAGGCGCATCGTTGACTCCATCACCAGTCATCCCACAAATGTGATTTTTAGCTTGTAATCTCTTCACAATTTCATACTTATGCTCTAAAAGAAACAACGATGTGATTAGAACTTTCGCATGCATCGAGTTAAATAGGCTTACTCTATCATAACCACCAGACTGACCAGGAAAGACGCCAGCAAAACCATCAGCTTGTTCAATGAGTTCATCAACAGGGAGAGCTCTCAGTGTCGCATCCCCACCTTCGCCAAGCAGAGAAGAAGAGGGGTACATATTTGTACCCATTCCAAGCCGTCTTCCAGTTTCCTTCGCTATTGCAAGTTGGTCACCTGCAGGAGTTATGGAAGGGTGAAACCAATTGTTCTTACATAGCGAACCTCGTCGTGTTAAAAATAACTACATATGGGCCATAAAATCACTTTTGATTCAGCAACTCTTAAGAACTGAAAAGGATGCACGTTCAAGTCTTCAGACTGCACCCAATTATTGTCGCACTAGGCAAACTGCACCAAAATCTGATTTGATTGCTCAATGTGTTTTTATTTTTTATTTCTTTGGGGCTGCAGTTTGCAGGAGGGGTTATGTATATTTTTCATCTGCGAAGGACAAAAATGGAGGGTTAGAGGGACACACCTGTGATCATTTTAACACTGACCCCAAGGTCCAAAGCTCTTCTAATTGTTTCACCACTGTCATGGCGAGGAGGGTCAAAAAGAGGCAGAAGGCCGACAAACTCCCAGGGGCCACCCGGGCTTTCCTTTGTACCAGCAGGTACTTCCTATGGGAAACGATGCTTTATTTTTAAAACTCTGTGGAGAAAAACAAGTTCATGAAACAGTGAAGAGACCTTGAGAGACTGATCACCTGGCGGGCAACTCCAAGGGAACGCAGTCCACGTTCTGCAAACTTGTCAATGCTTTCATGTACCGTTTGCGCAATTTCGGATTTGTTACGTGCCAAGTTGAGGATCTGTATGCCATATGTGCAGAACAGCTCAGCTTTTCTGGAAGCAGATGAAGGCTAAGTAGTTTTTTTTGGAAATTTTAGTTTATATGCTCTACCTGCTCAGGTGCACCTTTGCTGACTCTATGCATTTTACCAGCACCATCAGTGTATGTAAGTGCAGTCCTTTTATCAGTTGGATTGAACGGTAGGAAGTGAACTTCTTGGATTCCAGCTCGTGCCTGCAGAATCGTGGTAGAGACTCAGTTGAATTTAGTAGTAAGCAATCATGAAAGAACAAAACTTTGCAGAAATTCCTAACAATTTGAGTTTCAAACCCAAACATTTAATAGTTCATAAGAATGCCTCCAACATGCTGTAGCACATACCAAAAGCGATATGGCTGCACTCAACACTCGAGACATTGTAAATTAGTGTAAACGCATTTTGATACCCTGAATTAGAGAAAAAGTGAACAATTACCCTGAATAATGAACTTTCTAAATATCTACTTAATTACCTCCTTAGGGTCACCCAACATTGCGACAATGGCAGAATCAATGGCATCTTGGTTCTCTAACCTTGATGCTCTTGCAGCCATAAGAACCACCATATCCTTGTCGACACCTTTGGCAAAAACCTGTAATGCACGCAGATGATGTCAAAATTCCTTAAAGCAGGTACAAATAACGTTTCTCAATTGAAAGAACAAATCATAAATGAAAACGCCAATACAATGGCTCAATTCTGTTAGTTCTCTTCATGGGTTGGGGTTAAGGCTGCTAGAATATTTATTAGCATAATTTTACGCTGCTACAGGCTCCTATTAAGTGTCCTCTTGACTACATACTTTATAAAAGCAATGAGCCTCATTAAAAGTATTTTTTGCATTTCCTTGTTCGTGTCGATTCACGTCAGTTGGAATGGAAAATTACCAAATTGCAAAACGATGCAGATTGTGAACTTTCACGAGTATGTGATTCTATTGTGATGCTACCTACTATACTAATTGAAATTCCATTTCATGCAGACTTAAAAGCAATATAGAGGGTTCAAGAGGATAACCTCAATCATATTTTTATCCACTGTCAGCTTGTTTAGAGTCAGCGTGCCTGTTTTATCACTGCACAGCACATCCATTCCGGCCATTTCTTCAATGGCTGTCATTCTCTTTGTTATGGCACCCTGATACAACACATTGATGGCCATTGTCCAATAATGATCAGAATTTGAAATCATTAACACGTTCATATGGATGATCATTGTAAACTTCCAAATCAATCTTTGAGTGTGGTGGTGGGTTTACAAACCTGCTGTGACAGACGATGTGAACCAATTGCCATTGTAACTGAAAGAACAGTTGGCATTGCTATTGGGATGCCACCAATTAGAAGGACAAGTAGGTTATCGATGCCTGTACGGTATCCCCTTCCATAAATCATATATATCACAATTATTTCAATGACCATTCCCACGGCAATTGAACAAATGCAGAAATTTCCAATTGCTGTTAAAACCTGAAAGCATCATTTTAATCAAAATAAGGCAATGTTGAGCATGACCATGATAATAGTTTTGCTATGCTTTGGAGGAAGTCTTGAAAATACTGCTCAAAAAAAAAAAAAAAAAAAAAATTGGCTTGACAATATGGAGATGAAATTTTCTCGTAAATTGACCTTCTGGAAATGTCCAACATGTGTGGTGTTTTCCACTAGGTGAGCTGCCTTCCCAAAGAAAGTGTGGACTCCAGTTGCAATAACCACCGCTTCGATTTCCCCTTGCTTGCACGTTGAACCTGAATAAACCCCATCACCTGGATTTTTTGATACTGGAAGAGATTCTCCAGTAAGAGCAGACTGCAAGATAGCGAGGAAACATGCCAAATTCAGGAGGTCAGGATACGAGAGGAAAATATGATGTATGTTACATCATACTGACTATTGCATGATTTCCAGAGCAAAGCAGGTCATGATGAGTTTGTTTCTTCTAATCTTTTCACTTTCTTAGCTTATTCTTAAGCTATCAGACAAGCATTTTTTCCCCAGAGCTCAAGCCAGATTCTAAAGATTTCCGACCAATGAACACAGTGATTTTTTCTAAGATGTTTACCAGGATATTTATATTAGGTTTCAGTATCAAAAAAGGGCTTAATATTTCACTAATAAAAACCTGATCAATTTTCAAAGGATCTCCTTCAAGAAGACGTGCGTCGGCAGGAATAATGTCACCAAGTTTGATACTGATTATGTCTCCAGGAACTAGCACCCCAGCATCTTCTTCCGCCCATTTTCCATCACGTAATACCTAATCAAATACAAACAGAAGAAATGGAAACAAGATGTAACGGAGACAGCCAAACAAGACAAAATGATAGGACCATTTTTCAATAGCAACATGAAGCTTTCATGAAGTTATGAGTATCAATCTAGACAGGGAAAGACCTTGGCTTTTGGGGCCAAGCGTGCCATAAGTGCAGCAGCCGCATTGCCGGCATTGTTTTCCTCTATAAAACTGATGGTAGAGTTGATAATCAGTAAGATGATGATGCCAACGAAGTCTTGATAATCTCCTTGCTTATCCTGCACATAAAAGGCTTTGTCAGCATTGTCCCCAGCCCATTGACCGAAAAACATATTCAACTAAAACTGAAGAATTACCAACACAAATCAAATTAAGTAAATAATGAAGAAAAGTTGAAGAGTCCTGTAGGATTACCCCTCCGTGGGCAAGACCAATAGCCATGAGAGCTGCAGCTTCCATCACCCATGATAAAGGATTCCACATGAAGCCCAGAAACTTCAGTATTTTGTTTTCCTACAGCAAGATAGAAGAGTAGAACAAAAAACAATTAGCGGAGGAGACTGTGCAATCAATGTTGAAAACTGAAGTTCGCTTTTCAAACCTTTTTCTCCTCAAGTTTGTTGTATCCAAACAGATCCAATCGCTCTTGAACTTCTGCAGATTTCAAACCCTCCCTTGTTGCCTTAAGATGCTCAAAAACTTCTTCAAGGGGTATATTCTCCTACATGAAGCGACTTCCAAGTTAGTATACATATTGTTCTACACCAAAAATACATTAAAGTAGTGAAAATTTCTTTGCATTTCCATCTTTTTCCTTTCTTTCTTGGGAAAATCATATTCTCAGCATGTTGCAGATTGACTTGCATAAAACTTGTAAATTCTCTTGAATTTGTCCAATGTAAACTATACTGATGGAGGAAAACCGCCGTCTGTGGCAGAAACAACTTGATTCTTCTAAATAACCACGACAGTCAAGAAACTTGAACATCTAACTTTGAAGGAAACAACATTGGCTATATTATTTTCCATATATATATATATATATATTAAGCAGCCATACACCTTCTCAACACAGGCTTTTATCCTGGTAAAGTCGTACAATGCTATAAATTATAAACGGTCTAGCAATCTCAAGCACATACCAGATCCACAGCTTCCCTATTAACGGCATCAAGAGAAAGGGAATTTTCAACCATTTTGAAGTTCCTTCAACTCCAACGCTCCGCCAAGCAAGTTGTTAGAAGCGTATCTGCATGGTCAAGAAGGTTCAGTAAATTCTACGCTTTACTTTCCTATTGAGTTTGCTAATTCATAACAGATGACTGCTGCAACTTCTTTTTTCTTCTTCCTTTCCTTCTGCTGGAGTAGAAACCCCGAAAAGAGAATTAAACTCTTTTCCCACGTTCAGTAACGTATTTAACAGCATACCTCATAAACACGCACGAAAAAGTGAGAAGGGAATCGGAAAGAAAAAGTTCAAAAATAGGAAGAAAAAATTTGCAGCTCTTGGATACTTGTTTTTCGGACCTTGAACATAGAATATCAACTCGGCGACCAATCTCAGCAGCAACGCACAAACCCAAGAAAATATCCACACCTCAACTCCTCCGAACCTCCGTCGAGTGGCGGGATACGACAGTTGGATAGGGTGGTCGAAGAATGGAGCTAAAAGATACAGTATATATAGCTGCTTGCATGACCAATCAAACGGAGTTTTTGAATTGCCCGAGGTTCTAAATTGGGATAAAGAAAGGATAGAACAATGCTGGAAGGCATGCATTGGTTGTCATAGTCCATGCGCTAAAGGACGACGCGGTTCACTTGTGTACCTCGCTGGCCGGCGTTAGCCATTGTAGCCCTGCTGACCATTCGCTTACTCACGACACAGAACTTTCAAATGGCCGTTATCTTTGCCGCCATATGGTGGCTTCTTGGGACCTACGCCATCCGTACCACGCGCATCTAGAGCATAACAATCAAAAAGACAAAGACAACTGCATTTCTTTCTTTGATTTTCTTGTTCCAAGTCCTCCAACAGAAGAGAAGTAAATAAAAAGAGGGAAAAAATCCACATAAAGTAACCCAACATATGTTAATTAAGGTCAACAGTAAGGAATTTTTTCATTCTGAAAATTAGATCACAACGGGCCTTGCCTATTTTCTTCCCAATCTTCCCTTTTTTACTCCGCTGCTAAACAAGCACTAAAGGAAGACTCTTTTTGGCTTTTAATACGAAAACATGTCTTCTATGTTTATGTTGAAACTTTTGGGTTAAGTGGTGGGAGAAAATATTCAGGAAATAAGTTTCTACGAAAACGATAAGACTATGGGACATGGGACAAATATTCTTTTTTAATGTAGAAGTCATAGATATTGTTGATGATGCTTATTCCACATCTAAAGTAGAAATATGTGAGCCTAATCTTATTAATAACAAGGGTATACTTCTTATTACACGAGTTTTAAGATGGGCCTAAATGCTTTAACAAATATCCATGCAACAAGTTGCAAAGAATGATTCTCTTTTCCAAAGCAAAGCAAGAACTTGAAACTATTTTTGTAGTTGTGATGATGGAAAAAGATAATACATTTTTTTTCCTCTTAACATGAGACTTTTGTCTTTAATACTTTTCGCATTTTAAGTATATTAAATTTTCTTATTTCAAAATTTTGTTTCTAGAGAAGAAAAACTCTACGTTTTCTCTTAGATGTTTGGTTGGTCCACCGAATTCTAATTTTTATTTTTTGGTGGGGAGTCGGGGAGTGGGTGGGAAGAACGTTTGGTTTCTGATATTTTGAGAATCCAAGAGAGCCCAATGGAACAAAGATTATTACCAAGTACCAACCAGCCTTTCAACGTGTTTTACATGCATATCATCCCTTTCTGTGTTTTCTTATACTGGCACTACAATAATTTTACAAAGATGCTCTGGTTTCCTTCCTTGTTCTTGTTCTTGCTGTTGGCTTTTATGTTTTTCCGTGAGCTTCCATTTGGAGATCTAAGGAAACTTGTATACTACCATTGTTAATATTGTCTTGATCTGTCTGTTTCTTGCCCCTCTAGGAGGCAGGAGGGATTACCAGAAAGAGAAACGTCAAGTGAAGGTTGTAAGTATCGGCAAAAATAACTGTCGTATCTGGAAGTACCACAGCGCTGTCATGGTTTGATCAGATACAACTCCGTACAGCAAGCAAGGGCATCTTCGAGCTGTACTTGGGAGTTCAAACCAAAGAGGGACTCTGTCAGTTCCTATGCCATAAGCTGTGCACGACGTTTGTTGGTACCCCTCGTCCCGTCTTTTGCAACTTCTTTATGCTTTAGTTTAGGGTGGTTTATATATATATCAAGCAACACGAAAGCAGTGACGATTGATTTGTCTTAGAAAATGCAGGAATTGGACTTTGTCCTTACGCCCACTTCTAGCAATACCTCATTACAAAAGCTTAATCACGACATTGAAAACACAATGCCTATTAGAAGACCATTGGTTCAGATTAGAAAAGTCGTTAGAAAAAAAAATATGAATCAAAAACAAAATTACAAGCTGTTATGCTGACTACTTAGACGAAAAAGTTAGTATATAAATATTTTTCTTCTCTTTTTATAAACATGGTTGTTCTTCGCTCATGCTCCAAAGCCACAGCAACAATCTTCTACCGGACAGAGTCGTAGGTTCAAGCAATCCATGCACAATAGAGGTTGTTCTACTTGCCAGCGTCTGGCTTCTCATTTCCACAGTCCTTCCGGTTGCAAACAGTTCGAAAGGGATAGTTGAGATTGCCACATTTCTCGCAAGTCCAGCTACCTTCAGGGGCTCCACCCTGTGATTGGCTCGGGCCCTGCTGAGCAGTTGTCAACTGTATGACAAAAGCCACAATGTGCATGGTAAGATCGAAATAAAAATACTTCAAATCATTCTCAGGGAATACTATCACCTTTATGAATGAAGTTACTATTTGTTGGGAAATTATGCAAGAATCCATGTCAAAAAATATGCATTGGCAAAACACAAAAATGATTCAAAACTTTTCAAGATAAGACTCCAGAAGCTTTCCAAGCAGCTGTGCTCTTGGCTCTCTGGCATCTTTCAAGTAGCATCTCTCTGCATTGATGCCGTACCTTTCCATATTAAGGTTTTATAGTGACAGGCAACTCTCCATTTCAACTCTCTACAACAGGCATATTAAGGAATGTAGGCTACTTCCATGACCATCACAGAGCCTTTATAGCCATCCGCATAAATCTTATCAAGGAAAAATTCACTTATTATCCATTAATTGCTTGCAACCACTTTAGCTCACCTCTTTTCATTGCTGGCACCTTTTCGTAAATGACACCACTGGACCACCTACAGAATTGTGCTCCTACACTAGCTGAGAAGGTCCCTTCCCCTTTCAAAACAGATGACTCACCACCAAAGCATAGAACACGCTGGATCAAGAAAAGGGGTTGCTGATTCCTCTGCCCCCACATCTAACCAGCTCATATGTTTCACCAGTTACACTGACTAACCCCTTAGCGTGATTCATTCAATAAAGAGGGCCCACATTGATCTCGACCCCACCTAATGGATGTTAACCATGTAGAAAGGAAATCACAGATGCAACTTCTCATTCTCCTTCGAGTTTCTTAGTTTAGATATATCTTTTTTCTACTTTTTTACCCACCTAAACAGTTTCTCTGTTTTCCTCTCTAAATTTTATTTGGCTCTTTCCTCAAAGACAGCCTCTGCTGTGTTAACACTTGGGTTGCTGCCAGGTCTCTGATGTCTACTCAGCCCCAAGATCAATCACAGAAAAAAAGCATCTGTTGCTCCAAATAGCAGCTCTAACCAGTGACTGCATCCCCGAGTGATTAATCTGCACTCATGGATTGATCATGATGATAGACAGGGGTTTTAAGGTGAAACTAAGTTTTTGCTTCCCCTTCCCATCCCTATAGCTTATATATGATTGCATGAATATGGTTAAAGAGTAATTTTAAAGAACATGAGAGGAACAGGAAGAAAGAGAGAGAGAAGTCACAAATTTTAAGCGGAGAAGTGTCCAACAGAATAATTGCAAGAAAAAGCTACTAAAGGAGAAAATATTTGAGTGTGTAAAGGTGGGTGGGTGGGATTGATCAGAAAGGTAGTAGTCACAAGTTTTCTATCATTAGGGGCAATTGTGAGTTGAAATGGAATAGTTTTAACCATGGATGATACAAAAGAGTTACGTCACATCTTAGTTGGGTTTAGGTTGGACTTCTCGTAGAATATCCACTCAACATTGATAACCATATGCAACTATTTCTTTCTCGATATCATATTGACCAATAGTGACCATAAGAAGATCAAAAGATGAATACGTTCATGTAAAAAAGAACTTACAGAGAAGGTCTAGGAGCCCCGCATTTCTTAATGTTGCAAGTGGTTCTAAAGGCAAAGTTAACATTGTCGCATTTGGGACAAATCCAATCACCTTCATGCAAACCATCTGGCCCTGCACGTACAAATAGATATAGCTCGCTAAGAGAGTTTGTATACAGCACTGCTGGCAGACGGACAAATAGTGTATTTAAGTCTGGGCTTCATGCTTGAGAAAATTTAATAATTTAAGGAAGAAAAAAAGGACTAAAATCAGGATCAAGCGTAAACAATTCCAGCAAGATATAGAGCATTATCAATAACCAAAAGTTCTTAAGACATAGAATGAATTATGTCAAACCAAACCAAAAAATCAACAAATGACATGAGATGGAGGATGATAATGAAAAAATAACATAACTGCACATAGGCAAATACCAACGGACACCATCATTACTCCAAAAGTAGAAACATAGAAAAAAACTAAAAGACAGCGAAAGATACCACACAGAACTTCAAGCAGATCATACAGAAAAACAGCATTTGACATTAAGGTAGAGTGTTTCTCATATGCATAAAGATTGATGACACGTGAACAGCTGGAATGAGAAATCTCAAGAGGAAAAAATCAAAAGAAAATACTCTGTAATACCTCCTCGACGTTTGCGAGAGGTGGGATTATCAGGTAATGCTCCTCCTGCCCATGGAGGTCCCTGAAAACCAAATCCATATCCATTAACTGCAGGTCCTGAACCATAACCCATGCCTGATTCATTAAAAAACCAACTGTTACATAGACGAATGAAACAGAAAGCTAAACATGCTTAAAACACAAATTTAAAAATGATCCATTGAAAACATCATATTTTGCAATCCATCTGCAGATCACCCGCCCCAGATTCTACCCTAAGCCAAAAGTCAGCCTAATCAATGCAATATGCTGCTACTTGCCTAGGTAATTGCAGTAGCCTAATTGTGAATGTAAAATACTGTATTAAAGTGCTTAAATGAGAAATCCCACACCAGTCCAATCCATTTAGCTTACCTCTATGTCTACCCATAAGGGCAGTAGCAAGGGATGAGTTTACCCAAGCCAATTTCCATCCATACTTACACTAATTATAGCAGTATGTTTCTTTTTATTCCTATGAAAAAATCTATTTAAGTGTATTTGTGCTGGCATACTTGAACTATCACCATAGATTTCCATAAAATAAATCAATTTCCGGTTATAGAAGTTTTCTACACGTAAACCAATTCCTTATGAGCATCTTTCTTTTTCCATTTAGTGCACTTAAATCTTATATTTGATATTAAGTACATCTACGATGGAGTTCTCCAACCATTTCTTCATGTACCCAATTGAAGTGATTCTCTCCAGTCTTATATTTCTGTGCATAGCAAAATGTTTATCTATTTCTGGTCTCAGAAAGAATTTATAAACCACAATAGAAGTACCTCCATAACTTCCAGGTGGAAATGCAGGCAGAGGACCGTAGGGTCCATGAGCAATTGCAGGGGCACCATAGTCATAAGGCATTCCAGAAGGTGGAACAGGAGATCCATATCTACCAGACATTCCATACGGCAGAGGAGAAGCCCCCATGCCTCCAAAATAAAAGGGAGGAGGCGCATTATAAGGACTGAATGGAGCAGGCTACAGAGAGAGAAAAAAAAAAAAATCAGCCACAAAAGTTTCTGAAAAGTAAAATACTAAAAGATCAGATTACACAGACTGTCTTAATTTTTCATAAATCAAGTAGGTTACTAAAAGCATCTTATCTGGCAATTATAACATTAGCAAGAATAAAAATTTCTTGTCATCAGGCTCTGGAGTCCAATATTAGACTATACTGCCTGTGAATAAGTTCTTCACAAATTGCACTAATGTAACTGAACTTCATATTAGAGTTGGCAACACTTTAAAGTAGTTGTACATGGAAGTATCAAATTAAAGATGAAGTGGTTATATTGTGCACGAAGAGCTCCAAAGGTGATTCCAAAGCCAAAGCCAATAAACCAGCCACAGACACAGTGGCAAGTGATAGATAAAGCATAGGAGGTGTTTGGACCATAGAAGGGCTGGCAGAGGGCTTGATCAACAAAATTGTGGTGAAGTGACGAGTTTTGAATTTATATAAGAAAAACACATGCTTCGTCAAAACACTCAAAATGCCTAATGAAGATATCCTTCTATGTTCTGGGAAAAAAGACATTAATAAGTTGAAATCTATCCTTCTGCCATATTAAAACTGGGAAAAACATAAAACAAACCTGATAATTTGCATCTATATGAAATCAGTCTCTAATTAAGTTTTATAGGATAAATTTGTACATTCTTCTATAAAGATATTTTTCCCATTCACATTTCAGATAAAAGTTAATTTCACATGGTCACTTAGATATATTAGCACTGGTCATATATTGATACATTAGTTTACAGACTATCCTAAAAAAGTTAATATAGAAAATTAAATGAGAAAAGGAGGGATGATGGCTGGCATCCCTACATAAAGAGCACATCATTTAAGACAAACATTTCTTTACCATAGCAGATAAAAAGAGCGGTTATCCCCACCTACAGTGGCCTTCCATGAGAATGGCTAAGGAATGCCACTTCTCATAGGAAATAGATGAGAGCTATTTGCATCCCTCCTTTTTTTTTTATTTTATGTTTTTCCGTTATTATTTTAATTTAGATTAAACTATTATATGTCAATATATCATAAATGTTTAAGTATCTAACTGGTCATGAGTCCTTATCTGTCCAAAATGCTAACAGAATGATCGTTTTTATACAAAAGCAAACAACAAGGATAACTCTCTAAAAGCGATATTGCAAGTACCAAATCATAAAGACTGATTTTGCAGTTTTCCTTTATAGCTGTATAAAAGACATACATCATAAAAGCTCATCCAATCTAAGGTAAGCTTGAACAAGAAAATCCCTGTATAAAGTTCTCCTTGATATTAGAATCTATCCCAGGGACAGCATGACTTCCTATGAATAGCTTGGCCAAAGCATTATACTCAGAACCCATAAGTTCAAATGCTGGGATAGTTGACATCTTTTTTTTACCTTCATGATTTTTCTTTTTTGTAGTAAATTACATTATTGTTCATTCCTTTCTCAGCACCAACATTAGACGCACCCCCAGAGAGATAATTATTGCAACATTCTTCTACAGAAAGAGCAGAAATTCTATGTAAACCTTAGCTTGTCTGGTTATCCTTATCAAGGCACCTGTCTCCTAGCATTCTTTACAAGAGAATTTCAGAGAGATTGCTTCTGTGGAGATTGAAAAGCTCAACACAAGTAGCTAACTGACCACTGTTCCAGTAATCACATTACTTAAGTATAGTGCAACTTTCATATAATTTTACATCAATTAAATTTGCTTCACCAACTCCTAATGTCTCACACTATCTACTAGCCACTTTAATATTCTCTTACCAACATATCAGACAAACACCAACTGACAACCAGCCCTTTATTATTTAACTCTAAATTCTGCACTTTCTACTAACCCAACCTTAAAGATTCAGCAATTTGGATTTTCACTTGTCACTACAAAAAATACTGAACTTCAGATGCTTAAGTGGGAACTCTAAATGACTGAAGAAAAAAAAAAATGAATACTGCAACTTACTGGAGTGACAGATGGTCGAGGAGCACCACATTTTTCACGATTGCAAACAACTCTAAACCCAAAGTTAACGTTCCCACACTTAGGACAGGTCCAGTCTCCATCACTCCGTGAAGCTGGCATGATAAGTATAGTAATTACAAACTAATAAACTGTAAATCACCAATCACGTGAAAAAAAAAACAACCGTTCTGGATAGATAAATGAATATCAAAATTTATCCTCAGAGGAGGGCGTAACCAATGAATTGGTCATCTTTACTGGGTAAACTGGACCAATTTAAAGGAACCTGAACATACTTTTCTGAATCTGTAAATGAGTAAAAAGGAACTGTTTCGAAATATGAACAAAATTATTGGTGCTATGATTAGAAACCTGTAACATGTCAAAGTGGGCAACCAGCTGAGAATAACCATATGGCATACTATTAAGCACCTACAATTTTTCTAGAATAAAAGGCCAAACTGATAATTGTACCCATAGTATATGATACCATTAGTCAAACCTGGATGGATTTCACCGTCAAAGTCAATATAAAACCTCTAGTTCATTCTTGTACTGGTAATTTCTTCATACTCAACAACATTCCGCAAAATGAATTTCCTTTAAGAAACAAATAATTTATACAAAAGGGAAACACGGAGAACACGGCAAGGCAATAAGAACAAAACGAAAACTTTAAAAATTCTAACATTGATTTATACCCTCAAGTTGAGTCAAGCTTAAACTTGTATAAAGGCTGCTGCTAATTAAAAAGTAATCCATATGCCAAATTTCCCTACTAACAATCTAACAATTGTTATCAGTGAAACCCAAACAGCGGAATAAGAAATATTAACTAACAATTACTTTAAGAAACTGAATCTGCAAGCATCAGAAGGAAACACCATTGAACAAAACCTACCATCATTACGAGACCTCTTCGATCCAAACGGACCCCGATTATTGTCAACCTACGCAAGAGAAATATAAGAAGAAAATAAAATAAGCAAAAAGATACCTTGAAAAAATACCCCTGCAAGAAATAGATACTGGGGCTCGAAAAGAATTTACAGAGACACACACTGTCAAACAATTTACACAAAAATTCATGGGTATTATTCGGGAAAAAGAGCACACACCTTCGTAGACGCCATTCGAACAGCTACGGAAACAAGAGTGCGTGAGAACGAGAGAGGGAAAGAGAGAGGGTTCTGAAGAGGACAGCAGTGACTGCGAAGTCCGCTGTTGTTTTTATGTTCAGGGACCAAAGCGAGGGACTTTCTGCGTCGTCGAGGCCTGTTTGGCTGCAGGTGAGACCATACTCTTGTGCTGTTTAGGGTTAATCTCGATGGGATTTGAGATTCTCCCGCAAAAATACAAGTCCCTTTTTTTTTAAACTGTTGTTTTTTTTCTTCTTCAATTTTCATACTATTTTCATCTCTTTCCTTCGAAAAACTGGAAAAATTTGTACTTGTTTGGGAGATTATAAATAAACAACCATCTGGTGTTGTATAATCAGTTTGTATATATTTTATGTATTAAATTTTATATATTTACATATGGTTTATCCAGAAAAAATAATACAATAAATACTTTAGTATCTCACTTTTCATAATTCTTCAATACTTATTTATAAATCTAAAAATTGAATTAATTTACTATCTCATTATGTTTTAAACCTCAAATTGGATTTTTATATAATTCTAAGTAATCCGAACTTATAATTATTCTGACTACTCCCTTTTATTTTTATTTTTAATTTTCCTTAGATTCTAGTTCTAAGGAAACTGCTCCTTGTTTCCCTCTACTTTGGGACTATTTTAAGGATCAAATTGAGCTGTTAAAAACTTGAAATAATTAATTTACCAAACAGGAAATTGAGCTATTTATTTTGTAAATAATAAAAAAGAAGCTACCACAGCAATTTCCCAAATAAGAAGAGCTTAATATTATGCAGGCATGGAGATTTGAAAGTTGGAAACTCCACTATATCTACAGTGTTGTTCTTGTCACCTCCCACCAACAAAAGAGGCTGCTAGGCATACAAGCATGATTACCATTGAACCGGACTGCTGCCACTCAACTGACATCAAACTCTCAATGATTTCAAAATGCATCTGCATATCAGGAGGCCTATCAGGAAAATAAAATCTCTCACAGACCTCTAATTTACCTCCACTCTTCTGAGCTTTGGATTCAAGCATATGAACTAGCTTGTCCTTTTCATTGCGTATCCAGATGCGCCTATTGTCACACCATTGCCTTGGAGTTCCATGAAGCATAAAACGAATTCCTTTTGCTCCATGTATGAGGCGGCTGCAGATTCTCTCAACCACATCGTCGTCGGTTAGATATGCACCGGAAGAATTTAAACCAACATCCAAGTAATGGATCTCAGTGACGCTGTTTAAGAGGCTTTCTTCTGTATTAGGAATGATTTTACGCTCTTCCGAAGTATCGGAATGCTGATCACTTCTTGACTGTTCTTCTGTGTGAGGTGCATTCTTGGTAAATCTAACATCTGAAAAGCTAAGCTCTGTCACTAACTGGTTAATTACAGTGCCACCCTTGCTAAATCCAAGGATGAATGTTTTTGGTTCAGAGGGACATGATGCAGACACTCCGGCAGATTGTTGTTCTTCCTGTCTCCTCGAAATTTGAGCCTTTGCCTGCCATGGAAAAAAGTAAAAGTAAAGATGGTGAAGATGATTAAATGTTAGGTGTTAAGACTGCGAAAGTATTTGCAATAAATCTGAAAACAGTAAGAGAAATGTTGAACAGACTAAAAAGATTCTTCAGTGAAAAGGGAACAGGATGTGCTGCTCTTCTCATGTTCAGTAGAATAACAAAGTTATGTAAATGCTTAACACCGTAGTGAATAACAACACAATGCCCATGAATTTCAGTAGTACCTAGGAAATATTTTCAGCCAAGAAATCTCTTCCATTGTTTAGCCAATCTCTGAATGTCTACAATAAAAATATCACATGATCTAACTTTTAAAGGTAATCATGTTGACTTCTTCACAGAAAATCTGTATGTCTAATTTCATGATTGAGTATATGCAGAAAAAACGATTCTCATACTCAACTATTGCCCAAAAACAGGAAAATACTACGCAGGAACTTTTAATCAATAAAGTGAAACAACATGGTTAAGCCCAAAAATAAAAAAAAAAAAAGAAAGATGAGTGGCAGATTAGTTATCAAACTTACCTCTTTAAGGCAATTTGACAAGAGTGCGACAGTTGACCTAGAAGCTGGGAATCCAAGTGCGCTATATGATTTTGGCTCTCCCCATTTATTCACAGATGGAACAAAAGTCTTTATAGACAGCAAAAGGTCCATTGAAGACAGAAGCCTCAATGACCCATGCGTTGATAGAACCTCCAAATTTTGACACCAGAATTCCAGCTATTTTCTGTAGATCCGATAGTCTCTCAATCACTGAGTTTCCAGTCCCTTCAACACGATCTCCATTGAAAAATATGGCATTTCCACGAGGAACCTGCAGAGTTGCAAAGTGCAAATCAGAATAATGGTATGCTTTAATAGTTATATCCCATTGTTTGGAGGAAGGAGGAGCCGTTGCTAAAACTAAATATGTCAGGTGAAGTTATAGAAGAGAGAAATAGAAGGCTTTGATAAACTTCCTCTTAGTGAGGAACGGCAGACTATTTGCTCTAGTGCTTTACAGGGATTGAGTGAACAGAACTTACGGCTAAGGTTTTGGACGCGGGTGATAGGCACAGAGATGCTGCAACTCTATAGTATGTGCTGCTGTCAGAGCATAATGGAACCTTTAAAACTCCACACCATCGATCCATGAAATTATGAACTCTGCAGGAAGCATAGAAAATAAGAATTGTTAAGATTCTCCTCCAAAACATAGAAAATTAATTTCAGAGGTTCCCGGCCTATAAGTAGGAAGCATCTAAGGAATGAAAATTTAACAATGGAAGAATGTGAAGCATCAGAGCAACAAAAACCCATGCATATAGCAGAAAGAATCTTGTTGATGGAAAATATCAAGGGCTTCTTTTTCTTTCATTGCACAAAGGAAGTGAAAAGCAGAAAGAGAATTTCGCTCAAATTAGAATTTCACTTCCTCTGTGCAATGAAAGAAAAAGAAGCCATTGATATTTGTCATCAACAAGATTCTTTCTGCTATATGTATGGGTTTTTGTTGCTCTAATGCTTCACATTCTAGACAAAAGAAAAATGGAAGGGCACTCTTTTGTTTCATATCGTGCCAAAATGTATTCAACCATCAAACTAAAATTAGAATTTCGCTCTTTCAGGGCACTCTCCAGCATCCAAGTAATGATTACTCTTTCCTCCCAACAGGATATTCACTATCTAATCCTCACTTTGAGCGACATATTCACAAACATTAAAGTCTGTCTTTCGTTTTGGTTCCTTTCGCAACAAATCATCAGCATCCACTAGCATTAAACCCACAACACCATTGTCCATCCAGAGGATAACCATTTCTTCTTCTTCTTCTTCCAGCCTCTAACCCCAATTAAGGTTTTACATCACCTCTCATTATTACTAGGCCAACAGACAATGCACCTTTTCTCCCTCAGAGAAGGCAGAAAGCAACTGATGTCAGTATCTGTCCACAACCTCAGGAAGTAACTTTGGTAACGCTCCATGATAGACAAATTCAAACCAAAATGTAAGCAAAAGAAATCACTATACTGGGCCAGAGTCTGGCCCCAACCCCAACGAGCACTACAGCAAAGACTTATAGAGGGGCATTGACCAAGAAGAATGAGTACATAATCAATAGGCCCCCAACTCTGATGGTTACCACTCATATACTCACTAATACGATATCTTATAAAAGTGTAACAGACCATTGCTATTTTAATATCTTTGACGGTGACACAATCTAGTGTCTTGACAGCAACTCAACAGAAAATCCGGACCTGAACATTCATTCTCAACACAAGAACTAAACTTCCAGAATAATCATAACATTCATTCAACAAAGAAAATCCAGACAACATGACACTACAATTATTCAGTACACACAGCACAAAGTCCTAACAAAATACTAACATAGCAATAACATGACTCCTTAAGATAAGACCACAAACCCTAACCTAAGGAAGAAGATAATAGAATTTCCCAAATCAATTCTCCTCCCCCCAGTTTTACCCCTTACTTAATACCGGAACCAAGATGACAGTGTTAAGCCACACAGTAATTAAACAAGTTGCCATATCAGTTACACAAGTCACACATATAACATAAGGATAACACATCAATTGCGTATCATGACAATCCCATCTCTTCACCAAACCTTTCTCCTCAATGGTTAATGGACACTGGAACTGGGTGCAGACACACTCCATGTCCTTCCAAGTGGCTATGTGTTTAAGTAATGCTGCACGTGAATGGAATTAGAGACCTTCGTTCTTTCTTCTCTCGCTAGCTTGATTGACTTTGAAGACCCTGCCTTCTGTTCTTCCTTCACCTGGTTTAACTCTTCCCCAACAATCAACAAGTATATTTGCTTCCATTTGCACCCATGTCCCTTAAACCACTTCTCGCCACAGTTGTAACATAAGTCTTTTTCCAATCTTCTTGCATCTAAAACTTATTAATCTGTTGTATGGGCAATCTCAGCTATTGGCAAACGTTGATTCTGGAATTGGCAATAGAACCTCGGCAGCTGGCAGCATCCAGGCCACTTTCCGCAGAAGGGGAGGCATACTGGTTAATGACATGCTATAATTAGACAGTGACGGTCATATGTGCACTGCCGTATTTCCCCCGGATTGTAGACAACTAGCACTCCGGTTCCTATGCAGTGTTAACTCCAAATGCTCTTCTTTCAACAATGCAAGTCTGACCTTTTGGCTTAGGGTGGTCGGTTCAAGCATGATGACTAAGGTTGGTATCTCCTCCTCAAGTCCCTCCACAAAACAATCCATTAATGAAACCTTTTGTGAGCCCTAGATTCTTTGAATTCACCCAATGGCTCAATTTCTCAAAGCACTCTGTACAATCCATAACTAAGAAGTTTGCTTAATTCAAAGAATTTCCCTAGAATACTCTTCCACTCGTTCATAGAAAATCTATAGCGTTCACCACATTAAAAATCATTCCAACTAACTGGCCCCTTCTTCTTCCAATAATGTCTAAACCATCACGCTGCCTTCCCTCCCATGTAAACCGTCACATTTCTTACTTTAACAAATTTATCAACAACAATAAACTGGAAGAAAAACTTGCATTTGCATTGCATTTTCGAGGGCCTGTATGATCAAATTTAGGAAAATTCAAGCTAGGCAATTGGGGCATAAGGGAAGTTACGTGTGCTCTCACGCCACTGGTATTGAACTATGGAATTTCTGCACCATGTGAGAAACGCCCACCTCTCTGTGGCGGTTGGTATGGCACCGGTGGTGGCCAGCTGTGTCATCCAGTCTCTTGGCCCATGGAGTATTCCACGTAGTTCTCCGATGGCTTTTCCCTGCCAATTCGGTCGGCTTCGACAAGTGCAAAGAAGCCCCGTCGATTTGGATTGGCCTGCCAATCAGTACGCCGGCACCACTTCGAGCAATTCGTCAAACTGAATCACTAAGTCATTAAAGAAACAAAAGAATAAAACACAAAAAGATACATGAAACTACCAGAAGACTGGAGCACCTTGAAGAGAAATTTTTGCTTTCTACAGCTCCTCGTACCTCATTGATAGAACGTTAGTAAGATTTTCTTACTTTCATTTCCTCTATAAGACTCACTGTTTGGAATCTTGTGTGCATATAGGAAGTGTATGTCCAGTATCAATGCCTGCAAACTTTAGAATATGTTGTAACTAAGGTAAATTTATAATTTACCAAAGTACTTAAGGTTTTCCATTTTCTATCTATTATTGCTTTATTTTGAGCTTATGTATTATGTGTTTGGCAATTAGGAAACTTTGGTTTTTGGCATTAAGAAGCACATAGAAGGTTTTTGGAATTAACATTAATTTAAAATGATATCATTTAGTAATGAGAAAATGGATTCCCTAGAAAATTTTGTATGCAATGATAATTATAAACATGTATCATGTATTAATGAAAAATCTAAATAATTAAGGTGTTTTTGGTGCTAGTCTGTATTGTATGGTGATAGTATTCACTTTAGTTTAAGAAAATAGAAGAAAAACCGTAAAAATAAAAATAAAAATTATATTAAGTCCACTTTAAAAGTCTATATATGTATAACCTTTAATAAAATAGAGAATAATATGAGTTAATTGGGTTGCATAGCATATTTGGACCTTAAACAAGAGAACAAAAATAAAGCAACCTGCGAAAGAGTTGGTTATTGCCATAATAGGCTGCTTGATCACATGCCGTGTCTGGCTTTGCCAGAAATGGAGCAATCTTCGCCAACAAGAGAATATCAACTCTACACAAGAAGCAGGAAATTCACAAGGGGCTGCTCCAATTGAAGCAGCTATAAAATGCTCCAAACCTCCTCCGGCGGCAGAGCAAGTAAACCTACTATTGCAGGCGGAGGGGCGCTAAGGGACGACGCTGATCGAGTATACATGGGCCTTTGGTGTTGACATTGGTCCCGGACTCTAGTGAAACGGCAGAAGCTTATGGTAAATCCTTTATATAATTTTTTCCATAATTAAGAATTCCTTGAAAAAACTCTATAATTTTTGTTTCTTTGGTGTCTTCTAGAAATTCTCTAATTTTGAAAATTATATGTTCTTGAAGTTTTAAACTTGATTTATTTAAAACTAATCCTAAGAATTCAATAGATTTTTTTTGGACTTTTATTTTTTTAGGAGAAAGAATAATTCCATTTTTTTTGGAATTTTTCACAAATAATTTTATGATGCCTTTTGTGTTCTTCTAGGTTTTTATGAAACATAAGCATATCATCTATATAAACAATATAATAATCTTTAAGGCGTAAAGATATTGTCTACTCACCTTTAAAAAATATTAAGAGCCTATATTAAGTCCAAAAGGCATCACATTCGAATGGTAATGTCTTCTTGAAGTATTGAACGTTGTTAAAATTTTAGACTTTTAGTTAATTGTATTTGCTAGAAACCTAATTGATAGTCAAACTTGTTAAAATACTTTAATATATTACTTTGATTAACTAAGACATCTTTTCAAGGAATAAAATAGCCATCAAACTCTAATTGCTCACTAAGCATTTTACAGTTTATGGTCATTCTAATTTTTTTCTTTTGATTTCACTATAGTTTCTTACCATAAAAGTTGGATTAGAATGTGGACTATTTGTCTCTTTTATTAGCCATTTATCTAATAATTCTTTAATTTGAAGTATAAATCACCAGTTTGACTCTAATTATAGCATTGGAGTCTTTCAATTTTAAAGTATATTATTAAAGGTTTCTCGACCATAGTTTCAAAAGATCATCACTAAAATTATCTTCAAGAATTTTGTAAGTCCAATAACAAGACTCCAATGTATTTATTCTATGTCTACAATCTTCATGCTTGGTTGGCACAAAATCAAGCATACACTAGTATCTATGCTATTTTGACATAGGTAAATTGATCTTTTCTTTTTTGAGAGTTTGTCTAATATGCATTTGGTGTAATTTTATAAAATAATAATTATCAAGAAAATTAATTCCTATAGAAAATCATCATGCATGTTCAGAAAATAAAATATTTTAGGAATGAGCAATTTTTAATTATTCATCTAGATAGCTATTTGTTTTTTTTGCTTTAAATTCTATTTTTTTTTTCTATTATCAATTCCTTTTACTATAATGGGAAGCTTCATAGGAATCCATTTTTTTAGAAGTAAAGCATTCCATTTATAGTTAGAGATTTTTTTTTTAAGAAAAAAAAAGACAGTACCCTGACAAATTTTATTAATAACAATACATTGGGTAAGTACAAGGACATAGTATAAGCTTAACCCTTATAAAATGTAAAATGTCATACATATCAAACTACCATAAAAACCTACAATGAAAATATGAAATACATTGGGTAACACATTTGCTTAATCCTATTGTGGTCTATAGTTACCTAGCCCTAACTAATTCTGCATGAAAATTGCTATACATGAGCGTGACAATGATCTAGAATGATCAAACAGTTTGACATTTTGGACTATATGCATGTAATTAGCAAGATGATTTGCAACTACATTTCCCTTGCAATACACATGTTGGACCGTTGCATATGCTGGTATCATGGAGAGGCACTGTTGAATGACATACTCTAGTTTCTATGAAATTTTTCATTTTTTAAGTCGACATTAAACTAAATAGAAGGAGTCTTATCCAATTATATGGGGCATTTGATTTCGTTCTTGACATATCTTGAGGCATTCTAGGAAGGTGTAAGCTTTAGCATCTACACTACTACCTAGTGCCAACTTAAGTAAAAAAGCCATAATGATGCTCCCACCAGAATTTCTAAGCACTCCTCCTTCAACATTATTTCCCATTATGCTTGCACTAGCTATTTATTGATAGAGATTGTTGTTCTAGTATTTTGCAAAACACTTAAACTATAAGGTTTATATCCTAAAAAACTAAAATTTCTAGAACATACTTATATCTTTTCCTTTTCTTAACTTGCCTAGGTGAAGAAATTGTTTCTTCATCTTCGTTTTGAAAATAATAAATCTGACAAACTTTTACTTCTTTACCTCTTTCTCTTTCGTAGGTTGTACTATGACATTATTGAAATTTGAACACCTTTCATTCCAAGAGCTTTTTGGTTAGTGCTTTTGCTTTCACGTTCTTCTTTAATATTCTTAATAAGTTCTTTTTGGTTAGTGCTTTTGCTTTGTTTTTCTTTAAACAAATCTTTCCCAGATATCTTCCCTAGTACCTGGCATATTTGGGACTGCTTTCGACAATGGAGCCTTCCCCTTCCCTAGTCCTTCCAGCTGCACCGACAATAGCCTTTAATTCTTAAGTATCATGTGATGAACGGATTCCAATTGTTTAAAGAATGGGAATGTTTTATTTCCCTGTCAACTCTCCCAGTTTGTTCTTCCATCATTCTCTCTAAATCATTGTTGCAGGAATTCATGGATTCCCAATCGGCCATAGTTTGTCGATGCATATGCACTGTAGTAGAGTACACACATGCGTCATCCAATGCTTTATTCTGATGATCTGTTTGGAAGGTTTCTTAACAGAAGGATAAAGGTAAGGAGCTTGAACAAGCTTTTAAAGGAATAGCAGTCCCGGCTTGACGCGTGATGGATGCTGGGATGCACCATGCTTATTTCTTCTTAACTCAACGAGGGAGATTTACCAGTTGCTGTAACCAGACCGAACATTATCTGCCATCAAAGTTGCCCTGACTTTCCTCACCTACGAGGTCGGAACAACGTTGACAAATCTAGTTTTCCAATTCAACGAGAAGGGATACACCGTTCAAATTTGTTTACTACAAAAAGCCATTTGCCGAAGGGTCAACAATGTCGATGCCTATCTTTCTTTCCCTATATATACAAGCTGCGAGGAATAAAAAATTAATCTCGAACGTCTTATTCTTGTTTCACATTCAGCCATGTTATTTGTGAGCATGATGAAATCTCTTTTCGTTCTCATCTTCCTCATCATTTTCATCTTTGGTGCTCGAGTTGTTGGGAGGCCGGTGGCGGAGGACCTCTGTTGTTCAAGGCGTCTAGCATGCTGCTGGGCCCTCGGCGGTGTTTCGAAGGACAACATTCCATAAGACCTTCACCGCCACTTATCCGCCAGAGATTTGGGACTCTCTACAGTGTTTCAATTTGTAATCCGGTGGATTTTGTTTGTCGGTGGGAGGATCTTGTTACGTGTTTTATAGTGTGACTATGTCGTTAATTTGTGCATAGTATGTCCAAGGATTTTGCACACAGTATAAGATATTGATTAGTGGAATATCTTTTAATATCGGATGACCTTTTGTTCATTGAAAGCATCCGATTTATTCCTAAATCTCCATATATCTAGATGGAAAGATCTCAGTCGTCATCATTTCTTCCACAAGAAACAATCAACATTTACATACAACTTCTTAACAATTCAATGACACTATGATAATAGAAAACAGGAAACTTTAACAGAAGCAAGGATTGTAAGATCAATAGACCTATATACAATTGGCTTAAGTATCTTTACTTTTTACATAAACTTTAAAAAGAAGGATGTAAGATACAAAAACCTAAATAGTATGGTATCTCTTGGTATAAAATTCTAAAACCATGGTAAGTAAAAAAGAAAGCATAATGACTACCATGTTAAAAAAATAGTTTCTTAATTAAAATCAACTTTTAAGGAAATGATATGTTTCATTTTAAATACAATACCTAAGCATAGTTTGGATATTGTAAGGCAACTCATGTCATTCTTAATATATTTACTTGCAACCCATATAAGATGTAGGGCTCATACCAAGATGAATACATCCCGTTGCAAAGCACATTGAATTGCAAACTTTGTGCACCCAAGACTTTACCTCCTAATATTGCGTGAAAAAAATTATTTTTTTTACTTAAAATTGACTTATAAGGAGGAATTTTATTTTTACTTTAAAGAAATTTTTTAAACAAGATTTAAGACTATAATATAAGACAACTTGAATCATTCTTAACGCATTGGATTGTTTGAGACATATTCCACATGACTACATGTATGGCCCTATCTACAAGAAATTACATGGGAAGCACACAAACAATTCGATAGTTCCTTCTCAACAATCAAAGATATTACATGGTCGTTAGGGATGAGTATCAAGAACGCCGAGGTGACGCATCAACACCAAGAGTTAGAATATAAAATGCAAGAAGGAGGTCAATGATGAATTATATAATGGAGATAAGGAACCTAAAGAATAGGGTGCAAAGGTGTGGCTCGGTCTTGAATTTGAGAAAAATGTGAAATTGATGGCAAAACTAGAAGTGAATAATTGAATTCCATTTGTATCAACGATCAATCATAGAAAATGAATCAAATAAATCTTATAATTTTGCGATACAAAAAATGCATTCACCATACTCTTTTAATTAACAAATCTACAAACTCAATATTAAATCTTTTACCCGTTGTTCCTCTTTTTGCTGACCAACTTGTATAGACTATTATTAACAAATTTAATAACTAAAACTCAAATCTTCCACTTGTTCTTTTACTAACCTACTTGTACAAATTATTGTTTACCACTTCTTATACCAATGACACCTTTCCTTAAGCTAGTGGTTTATATACGTCAAATGCACCCAACTTGTTAAAAAGACGATCATGTTGTCGCTTCTCTAATGGATTTATTAAAACATATGTTGGTTATTCTTCAATATAAATATATTTAGTCTCAATTATTGCCTTTTCAATATTTTCTCTAATAAAATGATAATTAATCTCTATATACTTTGTTCTTTCCTAATATATTGGATAAGTTAATGTTAAAAAAAAAAGTTGATACACTTTACCAATGATACACTTTAATTTGGTCTTAAAAATAAACTGCAAGCATAAAATGTCTTACGTATTCTCTAAATAAGAGGGCAAACCATGAGGAAACTATCTATGGGTTAAATGCCTATGAGATGAGTGCTCACTGTCTAATGTTGCCGTTTAGAAAGATGTCTTATGCAAATGCTCATGTAATTTGAGAAGCTTCAACTCATTTGAGAAAGCAATCTTGAGAACACCACAGGACCATCTTTGCCTCAGCATTTTAGGTTATACACCTATGATCGAGAAACCTGGTTGTGAATCTAGCATCTGGCTGCTGTAAAAGCAGCATTTTGTGGCTACTTGATTCTGACCAAGTTACGATTTATGGAATGTATCCGCTCAAATATCCTGTAGTGCTTGCTAATAGAAGCTTATTTGAAGAAAAACTGTGTTTCTTTGCTATTAGTACAAATGACCTTCTATCATTTTATTTCCAAAATTACAAGATAAATTCAAATTTTGCAATTGGCAATTTTCCCTATTGGAAAGAACTCCTGAACTTTTGTTTTATTGGATGAAATGATATTATCCCAATTTCCATCCCTATTGCTTCACAAGTCTTTAGGTTCTAAAATATATAAAAATTGGGACAAAATATTACTAGGCAATTTAGTCTTTAGAAAGTTTGGATACTGAAATAAGGTTTACTCTAAACTTATGTGCATAAATGAATTTTGTAAGCTTTACATTTTATAACCAATCCTTGACCTTCCCCATCCATGTTACATTACTAGTTCTTAGATCCTAAACTATACAAAAATTGGGTAAAATTTCTTATGCAATTTATATCTTTTAAGGTTTTTGATACTGAAATAAGGCTTGTGTAAACTTAACATTTTTTATAATGATGTTTCCCACATGTGAAATAAAGGTACTATTACCATTAGGCAATCTCATTGTTTTTTTCCCTAATACAATTTCATAGGAAGACCGAAATCATTTAAATCCAAACACCAATTGAATCAGTTGCAACAATATTAGTAAATCCAATTGTTTGTACTAAGGGAGTTAATGGATATACATGTCATGTTGACTGCAAATGGAGGCTCAAAATTATCATTGACGTAGTTGTTGCTATAGAGACTGATAGAGTTCTTTCTAGCCCATTTCCTCCCTACTTTTCTTTTTTTTTTTCTTTGTCTAATACCATTGCATTGCTGGCTTTGCATGTGGCTAGGACACCCTATTATGTTCCAACATCATTTCCTTGTAGCCATGAACTATGTGAAAATCGTGGAATTGCACCTACTCCGTACTTTGAGCAAAGGATGCATCTCACCACACCAGCACGCGTTGCACCTCTCTTCCCTGCCTACCGCATGCGCAACCCTAGAACAGCACAGCACCCAGATTTTGACCAAAACCAAGAAGATTTATGGACGTAGTCCAATAGGGATTTCAATGGTTAATATGTTGATCACATGGTGTGCTTTCAATCACCTGACTAATGACATTATTGATCCCTTTGACCTCCCGCTAAGAAAAATCCAAGAAAAGTAAAGGAATTTGAGATGGAATTGATAACAAGGAGAACTTCTCTTAGACCTCCTCAACCAAGAAACTTTAAAGATAAAAATAAAAAAGAATTTAACTACTTCTTCCAGAAGAAGCGTGATCACCTCTAAATCCTTATAAACTTTAATATTAAACTGTTTGCACATGCTAGAGGCTGGCGGGACACCGGCGTATCAACCATGATGGAAGAAAAAGCACGACGCCGATAAACTAATGAATAATTTATATCAACCCAAACAAAAAATAATTAATCAATTCAGACATATTCCACGTGACTGAAGTACAATAATTTCTTGAAAATAATTGCATTGGGACCTCTCTTCCTATAAATCAAAACCCTTCGAAGCTTTCCCAGAGAGTGACCAGCAGAACTCAACGCATTCAGAAAACCTTCTTTACGACCCAAAGCAACACAGTTTCAAAGCCGGTGCCGTCTATGTACGGGCAGGGAGCAATGGACTCAGACTACGCTGTCGTGGACTCGTTTCAACAGTACCTTCTCAGCGATGTCCAGAGTAGTTGGAGTTTCGAGAATGCTGAGGTGGTTAACAGTGCTGTTCTCGGCGAGAGCTCGAGTTCATTTCCCTTGAGGGTGAACCAGACGGAAGCGAGGGTCGTTTGTGGCCAAGAAACGACAGCAACGAGGAGTCGAGTGGATGTGGCTCGTGAAAGACAAGGGCCGCAGTATAGGGGCGTGAGGAGGAGGCCGTGGGGGAAGTATGCGGCGGAGATAAGGGACCTAAAGAACAAGGGTACGAGGGTGTGGCTCGGGACTTACGAAACGGCTGAGGATGCAGCTTTGGCTTACGACCGAGCTGCCTTCAAGATGCGCGGTTCGAAAGCCAAGCTTAATTTTCCGCACTTGATCAGTTCGGATGAAGCCGAGACCGTCAGAGTGACCCCCAAGCGCCAGTCGTCGGAAAACGCGTCTACGAAGCAGAAGCGGAGCAGGAGCTGCAGTGGTTCCGTTGCAGAAGCCGACTCGAATTGTGGAAGTATTCCATTAGAGATTTCAGGGGAGGTGGATTCATCAGTCACATGGTGGGCGTTCGATCACCCCACTGAGGACTATTAAATCCCATCTTTATCTAAATTTTACTGAGTGAATGCTTAATGGCCCTCCGATTGTGCAAATTTTCTTGTTAGTTCCTTCATAACAGGATCGCAATTAAGATTTCTCTTCCCTTAATGATTTTTTTTAATATAAACTCATATACTCATTCATGCATCCTTAGAATATCAAACGTAAGACCAAGAGGTCACAAGCAAACACCTATTCACTACTAAACTAGGTGCTTGTCAGCCTTAACAAGTGTTTTGGTTTCTTAAACTTGAAAATTTGTAATAATGCGCTCCTTAAAATCGAGTCACATCAAAATTAATATCGAGAAAGATACCATCTAAACGCCCTACTTCTGATTGTTCCAAAAGGACATTAACTTTATATGGTCATACTAGAATTACGTCTGGAAGTACTAAATTTACCCTTTCGGTGCCTAAAATCTTGAATTTCAGTTTTGATACTATTAAGCCTGAGAAAGACAAACCGACAATAATGACTTTGGTGTACCTTATGATCTATCACTAGGCTTCCCATGTTAAAAAAGAGAACATTACTATGATCCTCTCGGTTTTTCACAAATGAGTCAAACATGTTTTGGCATGTTTCTGGTTTTACACATTCAACACTGGTCATCAATTACAGAACTACTTTCAAAGTGCCTTATCATATGTTTGCACCCAAATCTCTGTTCCCAAATGTTATCGATTGATCTTGTGATCCTTAAGCAGTGGAAGTAGGAGATGTTTGACCGATCAACTAAATAGTTGAAAGAAACAAGTGCCAGACTTTTTATTGTCTAATTTTGTCAACTTCGATTTGCACATAATAAACAACTGAATCCAAGAAAATGAGCTATACATTTCAAGTTTGTGTTATGAGCTATGCATGGATGATGAAATGAGTTTATGTTAATGATTGGCGTATTCATTTTAAGCAGCGTGCTTTGAGAAACCTATTAAATTATTCTCAACGAGTAGTGGACAAGACATTAATGTAAAGGAATCTCAAAGATACTGTATTCAATTATCACGCTTATTCGATCTATTTCACTCCTCCCCATAAAAATAAAAACAAAAAGAACCGACAAACTCATAAATTAGTAAATTGCTCCTAACACGACATTCACATGGCTGTCATGATGTCACAGGAAGCGAAACTTCGAAGAAAAGTATAAGTAAAACAAAAAAAAAAATTGGATACGCCATATATTCGAGAGTACATATTTAAGTATGATAGGCTTTTCTACGCCAAATTGTCCGCGTAATTCCATGGGAAGACATCTTTATCAGGCGTCGTCACCAGACCAACGTTATCGCTTACAGCTCAGGCAGTTTTGTTGCTTTTATCAGTAACGTTATGGACTCTTGTTGTATAAGACGTAAAAACCCAATCATGGAAAACTTTAGGACTACTAACTTAGGACGTATACAACAATAAGATAATTTGTGGCTCCAAAAGAGGCCAAAAATTAGATATGCCTAAATTTCTGTCTATTGCTAAGAAGATGCTTAAACTTCATCTAATGTACCTATCATGGATAATTAACTAGTTGATTGGGTTGCTGTTAGTGGACTGTAAAAGAAAGAACAAGACTGGGGACAACGTGCGAAGTATATTCTGTGGTGGGTATAAGAGGTATACGGGACAACAACAATTCAAGCTAAGAGAAAGAACGAAGAATAGTGATTGAGATCAGTAAGAGGCTCAACCATATTGAGAGGAGGAAAGCAATAGAAACTTCCACACACCGGCGTAAAGAAACGGCTCATCTAAGTTAGACTCAAATCATTGGCAGTACGATAGACCTTTTCTAAGAGATTAACATGGGATTTAATTCAGAAACAAGGTCTTAGCTTTCATGAAGGTCCAATTTTGTAGTTACACACTCAATCCTTCTAAACAAGCCATTGTGAGATGTTGCTCTTTATGCAAAATTGTCATTTAGAGACACGTATTAGCACCATAAAACCTACATCTAAAATATGAACCAAGACCACCATGTTATCAACTTGCCAAAAGGGTGAGCCTATTGGCCACTTGTGATCATAACTGTTGAAAGTGGGCGTTGTCCCACATTGGAAGTGAGGTCTTATAAGTGATAAGAATTCCTCACCTAATGCTTTAAGATTTTGGGATGGACCCTCACACTCTAATATAGTATCAAAGCTAAAGATGAGCCTCCACTTCATAAACCCTCACACCTCAAAGTTGAGCTTTAGTCTACTTGTAATGCTTATGACGGCATACAAGTGAGGGGAAGTGTTGAAAGTGGGTATTGTCCCACATTAGAAGTGAAGCCTTATAAGTGATGAGAATTTCCCACCTAATACCTTAAGGTTTTGGAATGGACTCTCACACTCTAATAATAAAATTCTACCATGCTTTCAAACCAAAAGAATGCACCTCACTCAAGTTTCACTCCAAACTAGTGTTTTTTCTTGGTAGGCATTTTGGTGCATGTGGGACTTAAGCATAGAAGGTAGGGGTGCTTATATACCAAATAATACCATCTTGTTATCACTTCGCCGTTAGGTACTTACGAAAGATAACTCATATGAGATCGTAACTTGAACATTGATTTAAACAATAAGTAGCACAGCATGTGGTTAGGTATTGTCCTCGGAAGAAGGGATTCCCTGTATGGATTTCATTCCAATCCTGAAAAGGGCATTATCTAATTGAGGGAAGTTTTTAAGGCTTGTTGTACAAAGAAAGAAGTCAGCCGGCCCTTATGCTAATTGAGGTAGAACTCAAGATAACACCAGAAAAAGGATAATTAGGTTGCTGCTGTTCAAGGGAATGTAGGCACTCTTTGTAAGGGTATTATCCAGTCCTCCAAACACAACGCACACATGGGGCAGGATCGATTAAGAAAACTAAATTGCGAGAAATACATATGTTAAAAAGTGATGCACTCATTGCGTAAAACCATCTATTGTCCAGTGGCCAATAAGAGTTTCAATTGCCGCTGGATATTGACTTGTCTTTGTAACCGATTCTTTGGCTTTGTTTGTATAGAACATATAAAGGAAGAACGGATGATGTTCTTTCCTTATAACCATGTGAACATCATTGATCTTGAAGATAGTTTTTGCAATGTTATTATGCGAGCTATGGATTATAAGAACATGCAAATCCAAAAGGTTTTTCTCTTTTGCTGTTATGGAAAGTTTGGTGACTTTGAAATCAAAGGAAGTAGCCGAAATTCAGCAACTGCAGCTGCTATCATTGACCGAGATATACCAAACTTGCATTACCAAGCTACTATATACTCCTTCCCAGCCTTCAATGTGCGTTGTGAACCCATTTTCATAAGGGTATTTGTTCAATGTTATTAAAGTACCCCATCCATGAAAAAGAAGAAGAAGGGACTTCAACATCAATGTCGGTAGATGTGGGTTGGTCGGTCGGTCAGTCGGTCAGTCGGTCAGTCGGTCAGTCGGTCAGTCGGTCAGTCGGTCGGTCGTGTAAGCATGTTTCAGACAGTGGCGAGAAGAGAACAGGCCATCACGTACAGCCAAGTGGATTCGTGTTTGAACATCCTTTCGTGAAGTAGGTGAGCCTTGGATTGCATCTGTGAAGGCGTGAGTAAATGAGGGCAAGTTCTTCAACCATTGCGGACAAGAGGGAAGCTTGTCCGTGTGCTAAGAAATCCGCCTATAACTACTCGCATTAAAGGATGACTAGGCTTCGGCTCTCCCTAGCAAGTGTACTCATCTCTCGGTTCAAATGGATATTCCAATCTCTCCGATCACCGAGTGTTAATAGTAAGTCTATCAGTTGATATCCATTTGCACACTTTAAACAAACACCCCATTTGCCGGCAACAACGCGACTAAAAACAAGGCGGAGTTGCAACGTAGAGGATTTTTCCTTCTTTATTTCGTTAGTTTTCTTTTTCTTTCAAATTTTGTTTTTGTTCTATTTTTTTATGGTCCAACCTTAACTAAGATGGAACTGATCGAAGTTGAAAGCGATTTTATTTATGGCTTTGTATTGTCAAATTGTGAGAAATGGTGTATCAACAACAACTAAGGATTTTTATTTATGGGTTTGTTCAAGGGCATAGATGAGGGGGCCAGTGAAATATTCCATACCAACAACTACTTGTTTGGCTCATGCTACAATTCAAGTTGCAAACTTCCATCCATGTAGCATGATAGTCTGTTAATGATTTGTGAATCAACACACTTGGGTAGGTGGCCGAAGTTAGAGGTTGATTTGTGTATAAGAACTTAGACTATGAATTTTTGGAGCAAGAACGGCCTACACCAACTGTCAAGATTTGAGGATAAATCTTCTTTAACAAGAGGAAATTGATATGGATGCATTTAGTCCTAAGTATTACTCATTTCTACATCAAAGAGTTGAATTCATAATGTTTTCCATTAAGTCCAATAAAACTAATATTGAAGAATATCTCTAAAATTCTTTGAGATTTATGAATTATCTAGGTTTTTTTATTGTTTAGATTTTGTTAATTGTATGAGAAGTTTTTAGTTTTATGAGATTTCCTAATTGTTTGAATTTCTTATTTGTTTAGGATTTCTTTTATTATTGTGTGGGATTTTTTTAAATTGTCTGCCCTTAATCATCTAGAATTTCTTATTTGTTGTTTGGAATTTTCTTAAATTGTCAATCTTTATTTGTCTAGAATTCATTAAGGGTTTTCTTGAGTTGCTAGAATCCTTAATTGTCTAAGAAGATTTGTCATCTCCTAACTCTAACTAGGCTACAACATTGAGGTGAAAAAAATGGGTTTTGCTTGCAATTCTTAGATGAGAAATTTCATCAAGACTTGTTAAAAAAAAATGCTCTTAATATGTGTGGGAAAATATACATATGTTCTTATTTGAATACAATTATTTAGAAGATTTCACTCAATTCTTATTGCATTTTTCGTTTTCTCACAAGACTCTTACAAAAACTTGTAAGCCATGAGGTCAAGCTCTTTATTGAAAGCTAACACTTCTTTGATCACAAAATTTCAAAATTTCAAAGCAAACATGTTTGCTTGGAAATTCCATCATGCATGCTATTAGAAAGTTCAATCCTTCCAAAAAAGTTAACTCTAGAGAATGAGATATTTATTTAACACACTCCATCACCACTATATGGACTCTAGGCCGAACAACGTACCTATAGGAGTGCTAAAAGATGACTGGGCTACAATACATGTTACAAAGCCCAATCCTTTCACATAAGCTAGCTCTAAGGAAGTGAGTATTTCTTTACATATAAACTATTTCATAAGTCCATAGCTTAGAAATATGGTACAATTTCACACCAATATTTACCGCATGCTTATGGTTCCATAAACAAGTTAAAACAACCTAAATTCACAAAATGGCCTCCAAAGCTTGGGCGTAACTTCTAGCGTGCAACACGTTGGCAAATAGAAAACCAAGGGAAGCTTCTTTGCGTGTTCCAACTCGTTAACGGGGCAGTAAGTCGCAAGTGCCAAGCGGAACCCACTTTTCAACCTGCCAAAAATATACTAAGATATTCCAATTCACCACAGCAATCAGCAGTTTCCAATAAATATTGAAGACTGTTGATTGAGTGTGCTATACGATGAACAAGAACAGTCGGAGAGCAGTTCTTATGAAAGTAAGAGTCCAACTTCGGCACAAAGAACAGTAAATATCAAAGAATGCAAGGAGAAATTATTATACCGCACAGCTGACTAGGTGTCTCCTTTAACTATTGTCGTGTATCACACCATGATACTTCAACATCTCAATCAGTTCATACCTATAATTTCGTAGTCCTTGTCTGCTCTCTCAGTCAATGCAACGAAAGAACAAAAACAAAAAAAGTGGAATCTTTGGGCCATTAAAAGGACTGCAACGACTTTCACATGGCATAAAGACTTGTAAAAGAAAAAGGTGCAAGCACCATAATTGCAAAGGTCTTCTCTTATTCTTGTACCACCCATCATCTAAACAACCGATAATAAACCCATCAAAAGTAGTGTCTGAAAAATTTCTAATAGATAATGAGAACCTGCTCCATCTGGTGCCTTAATATAAAACTTAAGTGCTCTGTGCACGATCTTTTTGCATTTCAAAAGCCACATCATAACATAAAACTGGTAACCTGTCGAAACTCCATGGAACTTGGTTGCCACGCACCAAAAGGTTCAAATTGTCACATATAATAAGATCAAATTGGAATTGTGGAATCAAACATTAGACTTACAATCTTTCAACCTTTAGACCCTCGCGAGGGAATCTTTTGACTATTAAGCTCCAACTTAGAAACTCGAATAGGTAACCGACGGGCCAAAGAGTTGTTTCACACATACATTACAGTGGAATTACAAAAACTAAAATAAACTCTTAGACCCCTAGGAATGGAATTTTTTGCCTTTCCTGAAATTCTGGTCAGAGTCTTAAACGGTAATCAATATATTTTTTTTTTCTGTTCTTGCGTGTCTGTTAGATCAATTAAGTACGAATACTTCCACGGGATTAGAATCTAACAAGCTCGTCAATCTATGTTGCTTGGGTCATCCGAATGTAAATGTCTCATATTATCAAGTTATTAACCTATTGTGCTCCTTTCATATAGAAGCTTTCTTCTCTCTTCCAAATTGATTTTGAAAAAATACAAAAATAAAAATAAAAGTCAGTCTTTTAACATAGTATTGAAATTTAAATCTTAAATTAGATATTCACGTCTAGCATGTAATATTTTGTGATGAAACAAAGTCTCATATAAAATATGTAACTCTTTGTGATAAAACTTAAATGAAAAAAGTGTTTCCAAAAAACCAAAGTTAGTATTTTGGTTGGTCTTTTAGGCATGAGTAAGTCTTTTACAAATATATATATATATATATATATATATATATATAGAGAGAGAGAGAGAGAGAGAGAGAGAGAGAGAGGGCAGTGAACTAGGAAGTCTTTTAAAAATAAAAAGAGAGAGAAAGAGAGAAGGCAGTGAACTAGGAAGTCTTTTAATTAGCAAAAAAAAATAGGACTTCTGTTAACTAGGAGGACAGCGACCTGATTCCAATTAGCAAAAAAAAAATACCCAGGTAGGTCTTCTGTTACAATCCAAAAAAAGAACACCTGCAACGACAGGCCCCTTAACATGACTTTTCCATGTCCACGAAGTCAAGCTTGTGTGCCGCATGGGAACAAAAGCTTCGCATTATTCTGATTCGTACTCTTCAATCCAGCATTTACAACATGCCGAAATAGAAAAAGGTTGGACAAAGAAAACATTACGCGTCGAGAAGAAAAATCAAGAACAGCACAATGGCCACTCCGATTAGTCAAAAGAAGAACGAAAAGAATTGAGGAAACTTAGAGAAGTTTAGGTTGTCCTTTTATCAACAACTTTGTCAGTCTAATTCTTGGATAATAAGACTTGTTTAAACTTATCCATCTAAAAGCTTTGAATGGCTTAACTTGAAGAATTAAACAATGGAGAACTTAAATATGTTAAATAATTAATGCTATCAAAAGTAAAAGTTTTGCAGCGATTTAATTCAATGTATCCTTTAAGGCTACATTATATCATATTTAGAGAAAAAAATAAAAGAAGATTTAATGATAAAAGTTTAGACAAGTCGATTATTGTTGTTAAAATTAAAAAAAAAAAAAGATAAAAAGTAAGATTTTATCTATTAAGAGAGTAAAGCCTATAAATTGTAATAAATTTTTACAAAAAATTTGAAATTCACTAAATTCAATGTTTGAACCTAAATTAAAATGTTGTAATGGAGTAATTTGTATTTTTTTTATGATGATAAAAAATAAAAAATAAAATAAAAATAATGTCATCAAATCCGTTGATCCTACTATTGCTATCTCAGGAAGTAAAAGCGAACGTAAACCCTTTAGTTCCTAAGAAGTGGTTTGACAGCTAATGACTTAGAAACCGGTTAATGTTTCTCTTTCGAGGTTTAATTTCCGTTGTTCCATCGTATGTTTTGGTCAATACCAAATGACTTTTGTAGAAGTTCAAACCTTTTCTGCCGCTCCCTGAACAGGTTCCGTAATTTCTTTTGACTTCCATGTTCTGGTTGTCCACATTCAATCCTGCACCAGCAGTCAATACTGCCATTCCCGAAGACAGCCACGGCAACAACCTCAAACCCCTTTTTTTCTGTAATCGTTCTTCTTTCCACACTCGTAACGGATGTCATCCGTGGGAAAAAGTGGGAGCACAACACCTTTGCGTGGTCAGGTGCATATTACTTCAACTTCGCTTTTTGTTCGGTCTCCTCGTATACCGAGTGAAGCCCTTTTTCTAAGACATTTCGAAGAAAGGATGCAGCTTAAGAACCTAGAACGTGCCCTAGAAGCAAGAGAACAAAAATAAATCTACATACCCATCAACCATTGAAGAAAAGGGTTCATTAAGCTACATACCTTTAGTTTAGTTAAGGTAGACATATCCTGACGTGGAGGGCTGACGTTGTCAGGCGATTTCCGTCTCAACAACCCACGTAATCAGCCATTTAAGAAACAAAAAGGAATCTCTCCTATAAACTAAAAATTTTAAAAAATAATCATCGCTTGAGATTTATCCCACGTGAAAAAATTAAGCAACCCCACTTAATCAACCATTTAAGAAACAAAAAGTATCGCACCAATAAACTAAAAATTAAAAAAATAGTTCATTGCTTTAAGAAAAGTTCAACGTGGCTAAATAAACCACCCCACTTTCAAGAAGCTTCATGGGAAGCACCAATACAATTATTCTTCAAGATAATTGCAGTATTTTAATTCCACGTGATTTTGAATCTCAGACGCTCCTTGCTATATAAATTAAGAAACCCCTTCAAAGCACAGTCACATTCCTTTTTTGACGAGCCAAATAAACGTAGCTTTTCGGAAGTAGCTAGTGTCTCTCGGTTTCGTCTATGTACAGTCAGGGCATAATGGATTCAGACTACGCCGTGCTAGAATCGGTTCGACGCTACCTTCTCAGCGACATGGAAACTACTGAGAATTTTTCAGAGATGAGTTTCGACATTGCTGGGGTAGCTAGCAATGGTGTTCTCAGCGGTATCGAGAATGCCGGGAGTTTCTCGGAGATGAGTTTCGAGCATTCTGTTTTCGGTGAGAGATGGGATTCATTTCCCGTCAATGTGACCGAGAAAGAGGCCACAGTCGTTTACAGCGAAAAAACGGCAGCAATGGGAAGTGAAGTGGAGGTGGCGCGTCAACACCAAGCGCCCCAGTATAGGGGCGTAAGGAGGAGGCCGTGGGGGAAATACGCGGCGGAGATAAGGGATCCAAAGAAGAAGGGTGCAAGGATGTGGCTGGGGACTTATGAAGCGCCTGAGGACGCAGCTTTGGCTTACGACCGAGCTGCTTTCAAGATGCGTGGCTCTAAGGCCAAGCTCAATTTTCCTCACTTGATCGGCGCGGATGGGATCGAGCCCGTCAGAGTGACCCCGAAGCGCCGGTCGTTGGAGCGGTTGTCGGATGACGGGTCTCCGAAACAGAAGCTGAGGCAGAGCGGCGGTGGCTCGGTGGATCAAGCGGAGGCGATCAATGGAAGTAGTGCCCTAGAGATTTCGATGGTTAATGAATCAATCAAATGGTGGAATTTTGATTCCCAAACAAACGACATTGATAGTCCCCCATTTTCAATCAGCAATGAATGAAGTGTACTGAGTGAAGACCTAATGGCGTTCACATTAAGCAAATTTTCTTGTCGATGCTTTTGTCTTTTAACCCCTCAACCAAAGTCCCAACTGAAATTCCTTTCCATTTTAGATCATATTCGCCATACAAAAGAAAAGTGCTGAATCTAGAACATAATGAAGTATACTTGATAAAGCGGGTCACTTGAATTGATATCCCAAAATTATGTCTACGAAATGAAGAAGCTGCTCAAGTTGGGTCCTTGGCATTAAATAGAATCTAATTTTCTCTGTAAGATTTGAACTCTCAAGTTGGATCTACTGTTTCTCAGATTTTTTCTTTTTAATTTCAAAAACTTTTTAATCATGTACTAGGGCGTTGAAATCTGTTGACCTCTAATGTTCTACCGGATGGTGGGGGGGGAAGATAAATCAAAGCTTTCCAGAAAGCGCAGGCCAATAGAGTTTGTATGATTTTGGGAGGACAAAACATATATTTTTTGTTTTTAATCCAGAAGAAGAAAATGCACCATTCAAGTTTGGAATAATTAGCAGATTGTCAATTTCAAGTTTCAGGCCTACGTTTGGAGGAAAAATTACAGGCAAATCAATTGTTGAGAAGAGTCTCATATTGAGTAAAGTAGAGAAAAATATTAGGCGTATAAGTGTGAAATTAAACTTTTCGTGTGAGCTAACTTCGAAGAAAAGAAGAGACCTAATAACAATTCATAAATCGGTAATCATTCCCTTCAAGCTTTTACTTCTACATTGGTAGTCGCTCTTCCTTCAGATTGTTCTAAAGGGACATCAATTTTTCTTCCCTATGGGGTAAATATAATAATCATGTCCAATTGGAAGCACAGAATTTATACTTTCGACATATGAGTACCTAACAGTACAGTAATCAATTATAAAAAATCTATTTAGTCACCTAAAATAATGGTCGATTTAATTGTATTCAGATTCCATGCCATTATGGTTGTGAAATACGACAAACAACCGATATCTAAGTCCCAAACTTTGATAAACATCTGACTTTTCAAAAAGAAATGTCTGATGTTAAAAGAAAGTGGACAATATAGATCACAAATTTGTCCAACGCGTTTTCTCTTGTTTCAAGTTCCAAGTTCATCGTGCACAGTAACACTCCCAGAGAAGTCAAAAACTCAAAGGCTTAGTCATCTGCGAGCACCAAGATCTCTGTTCCCAGAAATTGCAGTATAAACAAAGGCAACCCTTTCTGACAATCTCCTCCAGGCAAGAAAGCGTGTGAGAAAAGTATGGAAGCCATCTGACAAGTGTAAGCAGGAATCTGACGTGGATACTTTAATATTTTTGTCCTCCTTCTGCAAGATTTGTTCTCGAAAAGCTAGTTTACGTGCATAGTAATCTATGAAAGAACTCGGGAAGAAGAAAGGAATCTTGAGGGAGCACGAATTCCGCAAACCACCTTATAAAAAGATGCCGACCATGTGTGAATATGATCCGATTGACGTACGTGAAACTGATGGAAGATCGTCCTCATGTTTCTCGAACAGGGGTCAGCACATCTCCTCCGTACACACGAAGCGAGCTCTGACCCCAGCCGGGATGTCTTTGCTCCACACTTAAGATACCATCAGTATGAAAATGAAAACACAACAACAAAGTATGTCATCGAAGCAATTGCTGATGTTGTTTTCAGCAATGCTCACAATGCGAAGTTTGTATTGTTGAAAGTATTGTCTTGTATTAAAAAGTGAAATGATGAACTTATAATTTTATAAGTAAATAAAAATTTTCTACTTAATTAAGATTTTATTATAAACTCTCACATTCTAATATAGTATCAAATTATGGATAAATCTTTGCTTCGTAATTTCCTATGCTCCAAAATTGAACTTCAATCTATTTATAATGTTTGTATTAATATACAAATGAGGGAAAACGTCAAAGATATATGTTTCTTGTGTAGGACAACATTCATCTTTAACATATATTACCTAACCAAAACTTTGAACCACCATGAAGAAGGCCTGAAAAAAGCTGTTCATTTTTTTGAATAATTTTATGATGATGTTAGCATAGATGATGAAATGAGTTTGTGTTCTTTATAGATTTCTTTACTTTAATCGGTCAGCAGTCGGAAACATGCCAAATTATACTGAAATGTACAGGGGACAAGGTGTGAATGCCATAGAAGTTCAATATTTATATTGCTCAAAGATATTATGCAACAGCTTGTACTTGTTTAATCAGGATAATAATAAAAAAATGAACCGACAAATAATCGAATAAAGAAGAAAACTATTTCCAACAGGAAAAACACATGCCTGAAATGATGATGTGAGGGGAAACGAAGCTTCGTGGCAATGAACGGCGACACCAGAAGCCCTTGACCCACCGTCAAAGCTCCACCCTTTATATGCCCTCATTCGCACGTTTATCACCACTAAATCCATCCCATTCCAAAACTTGAGAAAGCGATCACCTACTGACAACCTTCACCGATCACCCACCAAGTTGACAATGGGAGGAGAAACCATACCGTCGGAGAACAACTTTGCTGTTTATGAGACAATCCGGCAACATGTTTTATACAGTGATCTTCAAAAGGCTTCGTCGTTCTCGACAAAAGTTTACGGCAGCAGCAAGCCACTGAATCACCGGAGCCCTAGCTTTAGCAGTCTCTTTCTGACTGAGAGGTGGGGCGACTTGCCTCTGAAGGTGGACGACACGGAGGACATGGTCGTTTACGGTGCTTTACTTGATGCAGTCAACGTCGGGTGGGTTCCCTCAGATCAGTGTAACAATATAACGGGAACGAACGCCGGCGACTCCTCGGTCATTGTTGCGGCGGAACGCAATGAACATGCGCCCAGGCAGTTCAGGGGGGTGAGGAGGAGGCCGTGGGGAAGGTACGCAGCAGAGATAAGAGACCCAAAGAGGAAGGGCGCGAGGATGTGGCTCGGGACTTACGAGACGGCTGAGGATGCGGCTTTGGCTTATGACCAAGCGGCGTTCAAGATCCGCGGCTCCAAAGCCAAGCTCAATTTTCCTCACCTTATTGGGTCGGATGGCTGTGAACCGATCCGGATCACCGCCAAGCGTCGTTCTCCGGATCTGTCGGCCTGGACTTCCACGTCGGAGACGAAGCCAAAAAGGAGCAAACTTTACTCGGAGACTGAGGGCGGTTTGGACTCCGAGACACTGCTGGACGTGTTCGAACTTGGGAATACACTACCTGAAGCGTGGCTGCCTGTTCTTGGTAAATGAATTGTAAATTTTACACTTTTTTTTTTCTTTTTATTTTCGGATAACCAAAAACCTGTCAGAAAGGCCAGTGTGGTGTAGTGATTCAGCCAAATTTGTAAAATAAGATCACTAAAATTCACATGAGCAAACTTCTGGATCATGGTTGGTTCTTTGAGAATCCAAAGGAAAGCACCAAAGATTGTCAGTAGAATTGTTCTTAATCATGGCGGATCTGTGAAAAGGTGAAGTTATGTGAATTGCAACCAAATCCTATACCCAGAAAATACGGTACTAAGAGAAATAAATCTAACCCTTTTAGCTGATATGCTTAATTTGAGTTATAAATTTATTATCTCCAAGAGATATTTTTTTATTACAAAGAGAATTCTCACATACAATTTGGGTAAATGAAACAATCAAAATCATTCTTAACATGCTCCTTCATGAACTACTATGGGTTGCAACATTCTCCTAAATTTACCTTTGTTATAATACCCTATGAGAATTTTTGAGGTTAATTAATAAAGATTGGATCATCTTTTTTCCTTCTTAAGATTGACTGGTAAAGAAATGACCATTTGTTCATATATAAAATATACTTAGATTAAACAAGACCCTTCTCTTTGAATGTTGGGACACTATATGTTTTATATACATATATGTGTGAGCAAAGGGGTGGGGCCTTGAATTTGTGCTAAAAAAATTCATTTCCTCCTTGAGATCGACTTCCTAAAAGGATAGCACGTTTTTCAAGTTAGAGAAATTCTTAAATAGGATTTAAATCATGCAAAAAAAAAAAACCCTTGTCATGTTTCGTATTAAATCCTTCTAATGGTGCCCTTGTAATCTCATGACTGCCGTACAAGCAAAAATTAGAAGAAAAAAAAGCTCTTATATTCTTCCTCTTAGCTAAGACAGTGGAAATCTATAATCTTAACACCAAGACATGATTATAACTCCGCTATGCACTTGTTATCCAACACAATCTTATGTTAACAGGCAAATAGAGTGAAAATAATTTATACGTAAATCAAAGCTTTTGTGGGTGCTTCTTGCAATATTTTTTTTGAAGTAGGATGCCTTTCCAATTTTTATTATGACTTGTAAATAAGCCTAAACCCTACGTAAAAACTAGTTCATGAGTTTAAAAACAAATTTATATTTAAACATCAACCATTTTAGTATAAGAATTTTGTTTAAAATACTTTCTCACACACCAAATGTACTTAAATGGATCAAATTAAATACAAGTTAGAGAAAATTAACTTATACCAAAATCTAGCTTATAAGTTAAGGAAACAAATACATATTTAAAATATTATCCGGTGATCATTTTTTCCCCCTGATATAGGGCTGTTGTCCTTAATATGAATCATCTTCAGAACACATGACTCCATGGAAAGGAGAGAACAAACAAAAAAGATGAACCGATCACATATAGAACTCGTGAAAACACAAAATTACAACAAGAAGGAAATTTCAAGGAGACAAAAAAGAAAAAAAAATAGGGACGAAAAGGGGTGTCACAAATAAAAGACATCCGCAACATGCTTTCCACATTCAAACTTAAATCTCTACATAGCCACCAACCCCAGCTTGCTAATCACCGATTCAGAAATCTCTGCAATGCTCTAAGGACAAGATACCAATCTCGTCGACAACATGTCGTGGAGTTGGAAACTCAATAGACAAAGACTGATTTGCAATTGAAACAGACGAGGATGAAGAAATGGTCGTGCATGGTGGTTTAAACGCTGCATGGGTTCAACTGATCTTAGTCTTATAGCTACATGTACTCCTATCACTCTATGTTACGCCAAAGACATCGATTGAAGTTTCCAACGCGGTTCACAGCCCCCCATCTTTTTCTTCACCTCCCCAGGTAACATCTGCTTTGAGATTACTTTTGGGACTTGGTCAAAAAGGCCTCAGTCCTTTGTCATAGAAATTTGGAAGTGGAAAAACGGATCATTTGTGTCCTGCGTTTACACTCGCGTGGCAGATCAGCAGTGGAAAGCATGTGGAATTTGAATCGTGAATCGTCTGTTCTTCACGAAACATACAAATCAGAGAGAGATAGAGAGAGAGAGAGAGAGAATGGGAAGTTCCTTGATAGCTTACCAGGGAACGTTAACCTGCCACATCTGACATTTCAAGCAGGCATTGTCTACCTATTAATCTGACTGAAGGGTGTAAAGAGCAAACTTTTGAATAGAAAACCAGTAAGACCTTTCAATGAGAACATGAACTTATGAAATAACACGTGCATTACCATTTCGATTTGACCAGCAAGATGAGTTGACTGGTTGAAAAATGCAACCACTGTGGATTCAGAAAACAGGAATTTGCATGTTTGTTTATGTTGATGAATCCCCCCAAAGAGTCGAACATTTTCAATCTGCTGAAGTTTTGACCAACACGGTTGAAGCCTTGGGTTCTTTCGTCATGTTCTGCGCCAGCAATTGAATTTATATTTTAAGTAACAGGTCTGACCTAAATGTATAACTTAATAGATTCAATTTATGTGATGAACTCCACATGTTATCTTGTTTTACTTTAATTTGTCTGAAGTTTACCAGGATTCCCAATTTCGTAATACTGTTATCAATCTAATTACTGCTCAAAATCTGATTTTGGCATCTCGACCTTTTTTGACATGACTCATACTTAAAAAACTGTTTTTCTCTCGACCTTTTTCTAATAAATATGAGAAAAAATGCAATTTAAAAAAAAAAAAAAAAAACAAAGGTTAGATAGTAAACCAAAAAAGTCAAATGTCATTTTTCTTTGTCTAAATAAATTTTCAAAGCAAGCCACCAAATAAGAAAAGATGACACAAACTTAATTTGTTAGGTATAGATATTGCTTAGTATCTGGAAAAAACTGAAAATGACACAAACTTAATTTGTTAGGTATAGATATTGCTTAGTATCTGGAAAAAACTGAAAATGATGATACAAACTACTAACATTATAGTAACAGCCCCCATGATGGTCATCAAATTGTCTCACAACATAATGATGGTGATTTTCATAAACTATCTATAATCTCACGCCACGCATTAGATTTGCCTAGATAGAGAGGATATCGCCATCATCGTTGTCACCACTTGTAGAAATTAGTTTTGACAACCACTTCTCAATCTTTCTATTGTCGAAAGTCCTTTTTTTTCCTAATCAAATATAGATTTTAAAATTGTATAAAACACATAAGAACTCCTACATAGAAAAACTTGGTATTCTTCTTTTCATTTTACTCTTAAAATTTTTATGTGAAGAAAAACTACTTGTTTTTCGCGAATTTAAAGCTAAAAACAAGTGGAGGACTCTAACACACACACACACACACACACAAAAAAACAGTATTATATCGTCTAGAGAAAGATCCTTTTGATTTCTTCATCAATACAGGGTAAATGACCATCAAGTTTTAGGTAAATGCCTTAAGACTAATTGGAAGAATTTTGTTGACTAGAATGGACAAACAATTACATAAAATCTGCCCATTTTGTACGCAGTCTTGACCACAAGTGTAAAATCAAGTATACTTAGTATTGTGAACAATGTAGAACGATAACGAACAATATAAATTTCTAAAAATATTTTTTCATATAAGATCCTCTCAATTACAAGCATATGTAATTACATATATTAGCTTTGTCTTCGCAGTTAAAAGAGTCAACATGTATATGCATTATCACTATAATCATCAGATAAACCTCAATTCTCAGTAGAAGCACTATGATGGATGAGGTTCGCATTTCGTAGACAAAGTGGGATATATAAAAAGGAATTAAAAAAATCAAAGATAAAGTTGTTGTCATTCACAATCCACATGTCAATAGCATTAACATTATGCAATATTTAACAATAAATGTGAGTGATCTCTCTTCTGCGTTTTGTAGATTTGTCTTCTCTTTAATCGACAGATGTGGTCTGAGATGATGTGGGTGGATGAGAAGAGGAAAAAGAAAACATAAACTGGAACAAATGGGTGATATTACCTTTCCCACGTAAGGCTGTCGAGAGCTCTTTAGCTTGCAGAGAGGCACGTCAAGCTCTGATTCTGACGGGCCTCTCTCTCTCTCTCTCTCTCTCCCTCTCTCTCTCCCCCTCCCTAAAAGGTTTTGATAACCGTGAACAACTTTAAAGATTGAACACGCTAGCTGTCCACCAACCACAACTCCTAGATTAAAATAAGAACCGATTGTACGTCAGCGGCTGATCCAAAACTCTCCACTCTCCCGATGACACACGCAAATAATATGGAAGAGCTTCCAACATGCGATGTCAGCGGCGGCCGCTGTACGGGGATATGAAAAGTGATTACCTTCAAGTTGAATGACTGCATTGTAAATAAACAGGCACAATTTTGCAAAACAAGCAAATTTCAGAATTGTTGAGGCAGAAACCAGCTCCTTTACGTTCTTTTCTAATATGCTTTGACAGACCGTCTTTGTTGTTTTATCTCAAAAACCTCCCCCCAACTTCATGTGTATAGCAACATGAATTAATCTTAACATTTCATCCATCTCCAAGAATACTCCCACAAGAATTGATGGACTAAACATTTGGAGCAGATCCAGCAAACTAAATGGACAATGTATTTTAGAACTAAAGCTGTGAAAGAAGACATTTGAAGACATATTGGAAAGAATATACTATGAATCGTAGCCAAAGAGATGAGACATCATAAACTATTGCGGGCGGCCATTTTCTTCACAAGAAATTAATAGCAACACCAACAGGCACGAGTACCTAACTACATACAAAAATTAATCCGCACCACCAAATCCGTTTTTTTCTTGCCAACTCAAGAATAAACGCTTATGATTTAAGAAACAATGATAACACCATCAAGGACGTATCATTGTTCCTAAAAGCGGAACCACCTGTTGCTGGAATCCATGAACCGGGAAAAAAAAAAAAAAAAAAAGATCATAAGAGCCCAAAAAGCAACTCCATGAGCTCCCTCCATCCATTTCTTCAAGCTATCGGATGCCGCCTCCTGCATTTTCCCCAAGTTGTTGTTCAAGCAGTATAATTTTTAAGCAATTCAAAATTTGACATCCCAACCTGATATTTAATGCAACCGTATTTGCTCATTTTTCCCATTCACTGATTAAATTCATACTCCAGTTTAAAATCAGTTTGAATCAAATAAAAGTAAAATAAATATCCTGATGTAGTTGTCGAAGAGGGTGCTGCCACGAATAATGAATGCGATCCTTTTTTTTTGGAGTACTACCACATAAGATGCAAGGAGACAAAAGGGGAATGATGACTCACCAAAAGATGGCAGATTGGTGGTAAACAAATCAACAGTTAAAACAGGACCATAAGACCAAAATCATATGAAAACTTTGACCATGGCTTGAAATATGCAGACTCACTAAAAGCAGCAAAGATGTATTAAAAAAGTTACCTCTTTGGACGACTTCGGTCCTCCTCATAGTCCATTACTCCACCAGGTTCAGAGTAGATCTCCTCATGCCCTCGGAAGTCAACGTCGGCCTGCTTACAGTGTGTAACTTCTGCCACAATGTAAGTAAGACACATCGACCAACATATCCCATACAATGAAATAAAGACTTATGATCTACAAGACTTATAATGACATCAAAGCTACAAGAGATAAAAGGGAGTCTAGCATGAAACACATGCAACCGTTTTGAATAGAGTTGCAACTTCAACAATCTACTAACAATACACATGAAAGAAAATTATAATTCAACCCCCTCCATAAAGTCTAGAAACATGGAATTCCCCATTGATCCGTGACACCACCTTTTTGGCTCACAGAAAAGAGGTCACAAAATTAAAATGCATTCACAGCAATATCATATTACTCAATTGTCTTCCCTTGTCATTCTGTAACTGCAAAAATATATCCCCTATCCAATCTCAACGTCTACAACCCTTCTTAATCCCCACCAGTAGTAACTTGGGCTCTTATTTCCATGACAAGCTCTAGAGCAACATCAGTAGCAAACCTACAATCAAATAGTTCCAGTCTTGTCTAAACATTGAAATTCGTTACTGCAATCGATCTAGTACAGAATTGGGGTATAAATAACTAGTTATACCGCCAGATTTTTTCTATTTTTCACAGGTAAGAAAATATTTAATAACATCATATCCCAATAATCTGGTTATGCTTCAATTCTTAAAAATTGCCAACCCTATACCAACAACAGCTCGGGGTTTGTGGTCTAGGTTTAATAGTGCCATCCCAGCACATATAACCCATTTTTCTTCTAAACTTAATCACAGATCTTATTTTAAACGCACAGTGAATTAAGATTACAGGTGCTAATAAATGGCTTAAAAAACTATATTCAATAAATGATGTGTAATGTTTTTTCCATGGGATACGTTTTTTTTGGTAACTGGTGCCAAACAAAGGAGAAAAGGATAATATATGCATTTTAAAAATAAAACTAGATTCAACTGACCTTGAGTGAAAGGGACTTCTTTACTTCCTCCACCCGATCCTCAACCTCCTTCTGGTGCTTCTTGTCCAACTCACTCATACTATCAGCCCATTTAATCTTCTCTTGAATTGAGATAAGTAGATTGTCTGATGTGGTCAACCTATTAATGTTCCGAATATTAGACATAATACTGACACCCATTATCCCATTATAACTATTATCTTGGAAGACAATCTTTATTAATGAACTGGTAGCCATGGCAACGGTAGCAAATGACATGCTAGGTCAAGAATTGGAACAAAACTTTGTTTCAACTTTACCAGAGTGATTAAACAGAGGCAAAAACACCTCCACGCAGTCATACAGAACAATAGTTGCTAAAAGTAACTGCACATAAGCCACAGAGCATACAATTACTATTGCTAACTCATAAATTCGTATCACTTTCCATGTGTTAAAAAGTGACTGTGTCAGAACTTGTGTATGAAGTTTTGAAAACCCAGATACAAGCAAGAACACCTCAAGAAAAAAAAGTTTTACAAGAAAATAAATTGATCAAGCAATCAGAAATACCACCAATTATAGCCACAGAAATTAATCAGATGCTATTTGAACCAGAGATAGTACCAGTTTGACAATGTTTGTATCATGCCTCCCAGTTGACCAGGTCTTAGATCCCTCCCTGCTGCAAATTGAACCTGCCATATACAATCAGAAACAAGTTAATCATAAGAAATGAGGCAACTCAAAGTGAGGTGACGACAATGAGCTCAAACCTCAAAGCATCTTCGCAACTGGTCCAGCTTCCCTCTAACTATACCCTAATAGCAATAAACACAAATACAACAATCAGTGCATTGTCATTTATACTTTTTCTCTATCTTATCGGTTGTAGTAGATCCCTAACCAAGGATAGACAAACTATAAATGAAGATCAAATCAAATTGTAATCATCAGTAGATGTTCTCAAAGCCCTAAACCAAAAAGATATTTCAGGGCAGAAAGAAAAGGAAGAACTGCCATTTATCAGCCACACCATCTACCACATCAGAAAAGAAAATATATCTATGTGTAATAAAAGCACGGACTCCTTAAAGTGGAAATTGAACAGGCAAAATGCACTAAATAAAGTAAGAAGAATTGGAGCTCTGATTAGGTGTATTAACCATCGTTTTTAAACTGAGAGTTTCAGTTTTAACTACTATTCATAATAACCTACATAATAGCAAATATACAGTTTTGTGTAGCATTTGCCACAAATTAATTAATTGAAGGACTCATAAAAAGGGATGGGACCTCCCAAATATTTGCTTTATATGTGCTGAAATCCTGTTAATAGATCAGACAAAATAAATTGTTATCAGATTTATAGACCTACTTAACATTGAAAAGGAACTAGGTATAAAGCACGGGCACTTTTATACATGTAACAAAGAAACGTGACCATAGTGAAATGACTTAAGTGTTTGAAGCACAGTTCCAGTTATTCAAAGTATGATGCTGTGTAAGCAATCAAAATGGTCACATTCCATCCTTCTGTCAAAAAAAAAAAAAAAGAAATTAAAAGGTATATATATAACCCAATATGAGTGCTTATGGCCCCCGGAATTATTCCCTTTCAATTTGATTTGAGCGAATAGAAATCCTTCTGAAAATTTCACTAAATTACTTTGTTTTCTGAGCAGTTAAAAAGTATATCCCAACATAGTACGTCATTAGCATTGAACACATAAGGAATTCAGAAGGAAAAATACATACCGCATACATGCACTCATTGATTAGGAAGTCTTCAAGTTGACGTACATTCATGACATCTAACTCCTGCATTAGTTGATCATAGGGTAGGACCTGGGTATGGAGTTACAATTAAGATCAACAACAAGACAAGTAACAAGGTAGACACCTAATACAACTAGAAGGGAAGACCCTCTGAATGGCAGTGACCTCTATGGTCCCAGTAAAAGTATATCAAATAGGCTAAAGCACACAGAAGATTTGGCGTTGCACCCAGGTAAAAGTTCAAAGCGAGAGGCATGCTGTAAATATTAAAATAACTCTCCATACTGCTACATAGAGATCTCATTTTGCTTCCAACCTATCTCGTAAACAATTGGTACACTGAAAAGCAACTTGCCTGACTAGGCCACAAAAAATCTCTCTTTCAGAAAATTCTAAAATGACTGTGCTTGTCAAAATCAAAACCACGAAGCAGGAGCACAATCACTCAATCATGGAGGCAAATCAGCATTTTTGGAAAGATTAAAAAAGAAAAATTTAACAGAAAAGATTTAAAAAATCCAAGGAAGAATACCTTATTTGTCTCAGCCAGTGTAAGCACAGTAAGCTGCTTTAGCTTGAGAACTTGTTCAGGTACCAATCGCGGAAGTTGGCCAGAACCTACAATAATACATATTTCAAAGGCCAAAATTATGAAACATTACGCCTAGGAGAAGCACAATTCATATATCAGGCTTAAGGGCCTGAAATATTTAGAAGTAATTTGATAAAACAAGCATTAGCGCCCACCCCCCCCCCCCCCCCCTTTTTCCTTCCTCTCTCCTTTCTCTTTTCTTCTAGTGCCCACAATTAATCATGTTCTTTCCTTTAATCAAATGGCCAGTTACAGTGCATGATTTCACGAGCCAATACATCCCTTTCTGTGGAGTTAATTGGCTTAAAGGCAAAAGAAAAACATCTTGTAAAGTTTCTTTATTCTACCCAATGCCTGGCTGCTACAGGAAGAAAAGGGTAGGACAACAATTTATGGACAAAATATGAAGCAAGTCAATCATATTTTGCTTCAGCCAACATTTTCTTGGATTCTCACATCAGCTAATCCTTATTCCATTCTATTGTGTGCAGCCCTCTGCCTCTGTACCAAAGTTTTTATCCTTTATAGAGGTTACCCTAAAAAACCTCGCTCTTTAAAAGACTCAAGAAAGCCAGCATGAGACAGTCCCAACTAAAGGGCAAAAGGCAGCTGAAGTTATTGTTGGAACATAACAAAGCAAAAACAGAAATGCAACAATACTGAGGGCATTTTGAAAGTTTACAAGACACCTTTCAAAACCATCAAGTAGTGCAATTTATTCACTTTTGCCTCATGAAAAATGTCATATAACGATCAATCCCGACCCCCAAAGACACCATAAACCTCCTACCTGCATGAATGAGTTTTGTCACATGGTGAAAGAAAAAGAGAAGCGTTTACAGCTTTTTTCTTTTTCCCCTCCCTTTCCAGCACCTATTCATATGTTCAACTGACCTTACACACAGGGACAATGTCCATCTAACTGCCAGTGCAGGCGCTCATAATTCCCTCAGTCAGTAAAAGCACCCATAAGCCTACCTAATGCCCAAGCGCCTCCCTCTGTCCAATATACTTCTCCAACATGGTAAACTCATCTTCTTAATTGAGTATCATCCAATGCTCTCTCTCTCTCTCTCTCTCTCTCTCACTCTCATACGAAAAAAGAAATGAGATAATGAGTCTCCAGAATTATCATTAAAAAGCTGTCTGAATGTTGCATACCTTTAAGGAGTTAGCTTTTCTAAGGGCAATTTGAGAAATGGGACACGCTCATTTCTGAAAGTAGACGTCTATTTTCAGAACATCCACCTACAGAAAAGGCAGACAAGTCCGATGGGATGGCAGAAATAATAAATAATCCACATAGTCTCTATACCTCAGACTAAGAAAGACTAGCCTCTAACCAAATGAAAGCGACTGAAAAGCTCCAAATCATAAGTTCTTTTCCATCCGTCATAAACAATAACTTTCCTATGTACTCGAGCATCTCCCAGGTTGCTCCTCACAAGCACTAAGAAAAGGAAAGATTGATAGATATTCGAGTCTACTAAAAGCCTCATATTTCAAAAGCCTTTCAATTTATTTTAAATGTACCTCAATTAACTAAGCTTCCACCCTCATCTGTAATGTTTGTTACAGCTATTTGAATGGCGTATCCCTTCCAAACCTTCTGCAACTTACTTTAATTCCCCTCTATTTACACCACCTATACAATGTATGCGAAACATACGTGTGTGATCCTAAATGCATGATTAGGTACCTGGGAAGATGGTCCGGGATAAGACTGCAACGGGTAAAAGGATCAAATAGCCAATCCCAATTAGTTGATCAGGGAATAGGCTTTCCTTCCACCTCGCTGAATACTTATTGCCTTGCTCTTGCAGTCAAACTCTTTTTCTCTCCTTTAAATTATGAAGGCAATTAAACTTTTTTCTCTCCTTGCAATTATACAGGCAATTACAGACATTAATAGGTTGGAACCTGAACTTAAAGTTTACCCTTATTGACATACTCCCAGTATTTGAAACCAGAGAGACACCAACAAGTATAATACATCACCAGGGACCATGCATATTGCATAAGAGGCAAATCTAAGTCTTTTGACAATCTAAAACTAAAGTGTTCTTCCCTTGACAAGAAAGCAATTGAATCATTTCAAGAACTATCTTATTTCTGTAACTCTTTTCATCTCACTCAAGCAACCACCAAAAATAAAATGAGAATGACTGTAACTAGAGTTCAACAACATTCTTCCCAACAAAACACTTAATTCCATACCAAAATCACAAATCAATTCAACAACTAGTGAATGAAAACAGGGAATACAAATGCTAGAAGACAATGCAAGATTTGATATGACTTACCTTTGTAATCACTCCAAGTGCCATGCGCAAACAAACGAAGCATGTCAAGGTACACAGAATTTTCAGTCCCTTCAAGCTGCACAAATTTATAGTTAAAATCCAGAAAAATACAATCCAGTTTTACATGACACCAAATAATCAAATGCCTCAAGTCCCACGATCCAAAATATCAACAAAGGAATAGCACAACTGTCAGAAAGAGTAGAAAGGAAAGCTTTCACAATATTGCAAGCGGACAATGAAAATTAAGCGAAACATCTAAAAGAAATTGATAAAGAACTGATACTCACAAGGAAAGCTATGAAGAGCAATCCGGTGAAACGGGTCAGCAACCCTTACATTTATCAATATAATTAATTTACCAACATTTCGGCATTGGCTCATTAAATGACGAAGAAAAAGAAAACGAGTTGTCATCTACACTCAGAAATTTTAAAAATCCTCGCTTCCATTCTTCGTTGCACCAAAAAACGAGCATCAATATGATACCGCAATCACAAACCACAAAATTCCTAGAAAACCATGTCGAGTCGTACTGTGGTGAGTAGTAACCAACCAAAAGTGACTATCAAGGAAAAGTGTCACATCTAATGTAACCAAACCATTGCAGTCAAAAATATTGTTCGCATCATATAAATAAATAATTCTTTTACAAATTCTTCGAAATTTTGGAAAAATTAAAATAATAAGATTCAACAACAAAAATACGCGCGATCGCCACATTTAATCTACGATACACAAAAAATTCACCAGTAGACAACATTCAATTAAAAAACACGATTTTCAATAAGTCTCCCTAGCGTCATCAGCCACCAAACAGCAAGAACCTAACCTGGAGTATGGAGGGAACGGCGAGAATCTCGGAGAAGGCGAAGAGGGAAGGGTGCGAGGTCGCCTCCGCGACGAGGTCCCCGAGGGCAGAGCCCTGAAGAGCCGAGGCTCGCTTCACAAAGTGCTCTATCAGGTCCGCTTGCTTTTGCTCTATGTCCATTTCGGCAGTTTTGGTTTTGCGCACAAAAAATGGAACCCTTGGCAGAAAAGAAAATCAAGCTAAGAGAAAAGCGTCTGAAACAGAAAGAGGTTGTGATTTCTAGGGTTTGATTCCTGAGGAAGAGGAATTGGGAGGTCGGTTTAGGTTCTAGGGTTTGAGGGATGCCTGAATGCCGCTGGCAGTAGTAGTACCTGGTGCTACTTCTACACCTGTTCTAGTATGGAGAATTTGAGGGACGCTTCCTCCCACCCAGCTCATTACTCCCCCGCTTCGCTCCTTTTTTTTGTCTAGGATCACGTTTCTTCGTCTTTATAAATCAAAAGGCATTTTTATAATCACTAATATTAATTAACAAAATAACTTCACTATCATTTTTACTAATAATTTTAGTAACCCAAACCAAAAGTTATTAGAAGCTTATGATGTGAATATTATTGAAATTCTATAACTTCTCTACTAAATTTAATACTATTTTTTATTAATAAATGTTAAGACGATAAATAAAGCAATCAATTTTATATTCAAAAGTATATTATAAAAGACTTCTTTAAATAAAGTCATAAAACAAATTCTTATGAATAGCAAGCTATTTTATAATAACTGTTATGATAAAAATTTCATATTTATATATTTTATTAGGTAAATATTAGATGGTTTTGTATATCATCTACAAAATAATACATAGGAAACATAAAAGATAAATACAAAACTATAACTAAAAATAATTATTTTCTGGTTAATAAAGACGATTTAAGTGAACTTAATTTTACCAATGATTAATATGAAGAAATTAGAATCACTAATGATGATAAAGAGAGATTAATTAAGTTGTTCTTAAGTAAATATTTAGACGGCACTATCGAGCAAAATATCAAATGAAATAGAACCCCGCGAGCTCTTTTCTTTGGTTTGGTTGTATTTGTAGACACCGAAGCCGATCGGCGACCACTGTTGAACGGAAATCAAAGTTGGGAAAGGTGGCGAAGCCTGTGGCAATGGCAGATTCCTCCAGCAACACAGCGGCAGTGCAAGCTACGAACGACGACGCTTCGGCCAGTAAACTGTGCGTGATTCATTTTCGATTAGCGTTTCTTTTTATCCATTTGTGACTATATGCACCTCCGAACTAGGCGTCCTAGTGAAAATTTTTGTTCTTTCTTTATTTTCCGTTTGCTTCCCCAGAAAATGATAGAATCGTGGGGAAAATGTGAAGGAGCGGGAAAGTATGACGTATGTTCCCTTTTGGTTTTCCTAAATTCGTCACCAACCGAACGACGGATTGGTATGCGAGGATAATTGGGTCCTAATTTGATTTCTGGCTTGCTTGGGTTTGAAATCTAAAAGCTATTGGCGAAAATGAGTTGGTCACTTCCTGTTCTGTCATGAACTTTGGTGTATGTCGACTACGGGTTGGGACCATCTAGATTTCTTTTGGTTGATTTTAGAGCGTTACATTGTTTTAAATTAAATGAATCAGATTTTTTCACTTTAATTTTCTTTAATTCATTGGATCTCAGTAAGGCACCCCTTAGTTAAAAATATCTGATAATTTAACTAAACAAAGAATTGGCCAGATTTTATGAACTCTAGTGTGGACTCACCCTCTAAAAATTCAGAGCATCTTGATTTCACACATCCATATATGTATTTTGAACTTATTAATGATTCTGAGGTGCAACTCTTAGAGGTTCTAACGTATCAGGCCTGTCAATGATGTAGCGCTGAGAACATACTAACTTTTGGTTGCATCAATCACAGGTCCTGTGTCAAAAAGGGTTACATGAAAGATGATTACATCCATTTATTTGTAAGAAGGCCAGTGAGGAGATCTCCAATTATTAACCGTGGTATGATTTATTTACTGCAAATGTTTTTTTTGGTATTTGATTTGGTTGCTGGTTATTATTTTGCTTGTTTTAGTAATACAGTGAATTTGCTTGCTTTTGGTTTTTGCAAATTTTAAGGTTACTTTGCTCGTTGGGCTGCTTTGCGGAAACTTCTCTATCAGTTTCTTGGTTGTGAAGTAGACAAAGTGGACACGGATGAGAAATCTCACACAAGGAAACAGATATTATCACTTGGAGCTGGCTTCGATACGACCTTTTTTCAGTTGCAGGTGCCTGAGTCTCCTTGTGACTTATGATTAGTTTAGCACATTTTAAGAGATATATTCATTTCCTAACACCCTACAGGTTTCTCCATAATTTTCCATATGTAACAATTGGGAAATGTAATCGTAACTTTGGACATTCTTAGCGACATGATTTCTTTTTCCTACTTTCTACCTGTTGTTGTTTTAAGTTATGGTAGTTGTTAATTGATTTTCCAGGTTTGGGCTTGTGGTGTGATTGGAAAGTTTAACACTTTTTTTCTTCTCTATGGCAGGATGAGGGGAAAGTGCCACATCTGTATGTGGAACTGGATTTCAAAGAGGTACAGAGTTTGATTCCGTATTACTAAACCATCTGTTTGGTATCTGTCCACTAGCTTATTTTTGTGGTCTAGTTTATGGGGGTGCATATTATGTGGAAGAAACTACACATTGCAGCCTGATCATGCCCACATTTTTTCTCTGGCTCATTTGTTATCTTTCCTATAGCAACGAAATATTGGTTGCAACTTGATGTATCTCAGTTCTGTTATTTCTGTTATGCAAGAAAGTTACATGGTCTTCTTTTGATTACTGGTTATCTGGTTTTTGATTGTCAGGTAACTAGTAAAAAGGCTGCACTTATTGAAAGTTACAGTCAGTTGAGGGATAGAGTTGGTGGAGCAGCATCTATCTCACAAGGTAATCTCCTGGGCTTAGTGATGCTTTAAAAATCCTGATGATTTTTTCAATTAATGTGTTTGATCTGTTTTCAAGTCTCCTGATTGCACTTTTCCTTTGCAGATATGTACTAATTGTAGTAAAAAAAATTGCATTCTTTGCCACCTGTTTTGAAAAAGACGTCAAAGCATTACAAGTTTTCTTAAAAAGATAAAAATGACTGAAAATGACATTTTTCTGTCTGTCTTGGCATACTGCCATATTGGGATTTTCTTTCGGAAGGGGAAGGTGAAAGAGAAGGGGAGGGGTGGGGAAGACAGGATCTGTAATGGAAAATACTCAATTAGGCATAAGAAATGGTCTAGAGTGATTTGAGTAATTACATTGGTAATTGTGGGGAGTGTTTGCTGATATTTGTATAAGACTGCAATATTTTTACCTGAAAATACTGTCCTTACAATCTATATATACGTTGGCCCAATTCTTTTATTTGCTGCACTGGCTAGTATTTAAAGAAATTTTGTCAGTGGGCTTTGTACTTCAGAAATGATAACTGTTATACTTCAGTTAACTGCCTAATAATGAGCTTACCCCTTATATACTTATCTATACTAAATCTTGGTGCAAGAGTGAATAACCTTTTTTCCTATAAGATGAATATTCTAGTGCACGTGCAAGTCCAAGCAGTTGCTATTGTATGGTCAATTCCTAAGGAGAACAAATCAAAATCAATTTACCATTCACACAAGGTAAATAAATGATAATCAAAATGCAAAATTACTTGGGAAATGTGCGCAAAAGGAACTGAGAATTTAAGAAATAATTTGACAAGAAAAGGTCCAGGATTGAAGAAATAGGTTCCTTCCATTTCACTTTATCAGTGACATTATATCCTAATAAATGTTGAGTTCCTGTCTGAGCCTTCTCTGTACTTTTTCGATTACCATGTATATTCATTGCACTGAAGTGAGATGGAAGATTTACTGAAATTGTTTCTTGGATGCAACACATTTTTTTTTTTGTTTCTATTGAAGATCTCTTACTGATGTTACTGCATGTGCTCAATACACTAAAGTTATTATCAAACAATTCATATGCCAAATTCAGTTGTGACTCTGAATTCAGCCTGGAGTATGAGTGCTCGTATGCCAAAAATTAATACACTTTTGGGTCCTGATCTTGGAAATTGAGTGCTTACTGGGAGTTGCATCATTCAATCTTATGTTTTGTGGTCTTATCTAGATTTTTCCTAAATAGAAACTTGTTTTGTTTTACATCTAAAAACAAATTTATAGAATTGGATGATTAGCCCAGCAACAGATCATAGAGAACATGCTACTTCATGTTTATACACCTTGATGTTTTCTGTTAAAATTAGACTCACATCCAGTGAGGAAAAAAAGGAATTCTCTTATTGCAATAAATATTAACCAAAAGGCCTAAAACTGTGTTCATATGTCTTGCCTGAGTCTATATTTGTTCACTCCTTTAGCACTTTTCAGTTGGTGACAGATTCAGTATATTCTATTGGTGTATTGGTACAGCGTGTGCAATGCTTTGGTTACTTCACATTTACATTTGCTGATGCACTTGTTTAATTGAGGATAGAAAATTCTTACATTAAAGTTGAAGTGGAACAAATGACATAATATCAAAAGGTGATATAGCACACAAGGCAGTGTGGTCCAAATTGATGTATGAGAATTAGGGTGGAAGCTTGTTTGGTTGGGAGAAGAGGGAAAAGTATTAGAGAATATGGAGTTCTTAATGGTATAACAAAAGGGTAGGATTTGGTGAAGAAATTGGGAGGAGAGCTTCGGGTTTGGTTGGCTGTTTGTTGGATGTGAAGAGTAGCCTGAGAATAGTATTTGAACTTCTTTTCGGACTGTTGTAGAGCTATCTGATGGATAGGTGGTATAGGGTTCCTTAAGATCGCATTATAGAGAATTAGTATATGCTAAATCACTTGTCAATTGATAAGAATTTGAAACACGATTACTCGAAATTGAAAAAGAAACACAAAAATTTCAGCATTATATTAAGTTTTCCTGAACATCACATTTCTGGTTCCTTGGTCTCATACCTCAGAGACGGTTTTCATCCCTAATACTTACGAGCAATTTGTTGCTGAAAATTTCATAGTTATCTTCTTCATTGTACCATAATGAGAAAAACCCTTATTCTGCAAAGCAGTAGGCATTTAATGCCTAAACCTTAATGGAAGCATTTGTTGCTGAAAATTTCATAGTTATCTTCTTCACTGTACCATAATGAGAAAAACCCTTATTCTGCAAAGCAGTAGGCATTTAATGCCTAAACCTTAATGGATTTAGACTCCTTGGGCTTTAACTACTGATATTCAAACAAATAACTTGCCAAATCCATAAATAGAATCTTAAATTAGGCCTATTGATCAATAGTACAGTTTATGTATAGAATTTTATGATTATAAAAATATGCTTTACTCTAAAATTAAGTGGTATTAGAGTAAAATAAATTGACTTCTCATTGCCTGCATCACTTGTTGGAGTTCATGACTCCCTTTTAAAAAATTTCATTTAGCGTTGCAAATACTGAGTAATGTGTAACTTCCATATTTAAACTGTTCTGCTTCATCTAAATGTTGATATCTTGCTTTGAAGAGAAAGGAGAAGTGCTTGGTGATCACTACAAGCTTCTGCCCATTGATTTGCGTGATATACAAAGATTAGATGATATTGTAGCTTTGGCTGGTATGGATCCCAGGTATGTGCATGGAGTCAATTATCTTTCTTTTTATTGTGTTATATGTACTTTTGAAAACTTGGGCATTTCATGTAATTACTTACTTATGATCCTGTAATAACCATGGTTTCCTCTAGTTATTTTGCCTGTGGCAAGAACTGTCATTCTATGGGTTTTGTACTGATTCTGTTTACAGATAAATTCTGATACTAAATGCTTTGTTTCATATTTGAGGGATATCCCTACTTTATGGCCATATAAAATCTGGTTTTGTACTCATGCTAAGATATGATTGAGTTGCTTCATTCTGGTTTTGTCATCAGCTTGCCGACATTTATAATTGCAGAATGCGTTTTAATATACTTGGATCCAGATTCAACCAGAGATATAGTTGGGTGGGCTGCAAAAACATTTTCTACCGCTGTGTTTTTCTTATATGAGCAGGTTTGCATCTTTCAGACCATAGAATTATTTGTTATCTTGTCTGTTGCTTGATCTTCTTTTCTTGGTGCTCCTGGCTTCTTTCTGTTGCGAGTGTGAAATCATTTATTTATATTTTGATTGATTAAAAAAAGTATAATGATTTGTGTTTACTCAACACTTTTATGGTGTTATTTCCCCCCTACAGATCCATCCTGATGATGCTTTTGGGCAACAAATGATCAGAAACCTGGAGGTATAGATATTCTCCTATTATTATGCTAGGTGCCAATCTTTGAATCATTTCTAGTTTTGTTTTCACTCTATGAGTCACCATAGATATGTTCTATAAATCAGTAGCTATTTTCAAATCAGATTAATGAGATTTTGCTACCTCAACTTTACCTTTTTTGAAATGTTTGTTGTTCATGCAAATATTAAGTTAGTAAAAGATGGACTTGATCTGTTAATTTTTCACATTTTTGACCTTGAGAAGTTGACACTCCAGCACAATGGCAAGGAATAGATTTCTGAATGGGTTTACACATTCTTGTGTGGTATTTGTGTCATAGAGAACTCCTCCCTAGAAATTAGATTTTATATCAAGGAATCACTAAATTGAAAAACTCAAATGTACTTTTTTCACTTAACAGTTGTTTGTATCGTATGGAATATGCATGTCCAAATATTTAGAGAAATGAAGTAGAGGCTGGTTACTTGTAACACAAGCCTCTGCTGCATTTCTGTACTTGTTGCCTGAGGAATCCTTTAGATGCCTTCAATTGTTGGAAAAGTGTGATCATCATTCTCAGCATGCATGGTTGATTTATATGTTTTAGTCTACCAGATGAAATAATGATTCTAAGGTGATCTTATTTGAAGTACCCTTCCTTCCAAACTTTGGTCTGTTTATAAGATCCTCTGTCACTCTTTTATGTCAGAGTCGAGGTTGTGCACTTATGGGAATTTATGCTACACCAACTTTACTTGCAAAGGAAAAACTCTTTCTTGACCAGGGATGGCAGGTATATCTTGTAATTTATTCTTTTGATAGTGAAATAATATTTTATTTTCGTATGATTATTTATGTGTGGGATGAGGATGAAAAACAACCTAAGATTCTGTGATAATAGAAACTTATTATTTAGAATATGTGCGCGATGTGGATGAAAACACACTAAGTTCGACAGATGAGCAATCCTTTTAAATGACAAAAGAGAAGTCATCTAACCAGCAAGGCCATCGATGGTTGTGTCAGGAATTGGGATTTCTCCAAAACTAACCCAATTGAGGTGAAATGCCATTATTTAGGATGGCTGGCCTGAGATAGTATATCAAAAAGCACCTGGGGATCTTTCCCATTTTGTTGAATTTGAAGCTGTCAACCTGAAAAAGTGACATTTGTAGGTTTTGATAAGTCAGTGGTATGCAAATTGATCAACAGATTGTTGATTGATTAGTTGATGGAAAGGAGGGGTGTATTAATTCAAGTTGTGTCTGATCCACACTTATAATTGGGACTGAGAAGGCCGTAAATGATGCTTGGATCGGTTATTTGATAAAACATCATGCAGTTGGACTATAATTTTAGGTTACATCTGACTTGATGATATGTACCATGGTAAATGAGTCATGCAGCTTTCTTTTCCAGATACTTATCTGTTGAAGTCACCAATATTATTTGCACACGATCTTCTAAAAGCAACTCTTTAAAGCAGCACTGTTGAATTTTCCCCAAATCTTTTTGGATCTTGCAGTTTGAGATGTCATCGGAGTTGATCTAAACTTGGGTTTTATTTTAGATTTCTTTTTTCTTGTTACCTGTGTGAGGACTACGTTTTGCCTTTTCTTTTTCAATTTTATTAAATCAATCCGCTTTGTCCTTCTTTCAATTTTTTTCCCCCAAGAAACAAATTAATTTTTCTCTCTTACATTTATCTAATTGTTTTCAAGTGGATATCAGAGGGCAGTTGCTTGGGACATGCTGAGAATTTACAGTAATTTCGTTGATGCACAAGAAAGACGAAGGTATGCACTCCTTGTCTTGTGAAATGATGAAGTTCTACTTTCTTGTATACCTTGGCAATTTAATGTGAGGCTGGGCGGATGAAGTGAGGTGGGAAATGGCCTGTTTTATGAGAGACTGTTGGGTATTAGCTGTACTTAATCTTACACCATCTTACAGGGTCTCAACTAAAAATCTGGTTTCTCATGAAAATGTCCTTAAAAGAGTTGTTTTGTTAAACGATCCCATAGGCATACTCTACCTAGTATATGGTAGCATACTTTACCTTGTAAAATGTTAGCTGATATCTCTAATCGTGTTTGTATTTTCTAATTACATAATCATCCACAAGGATCGATGAATAAATTTTCCTTGACTTTGCTTCCCACAAAATACTTCTCCTACAGATAATCTATCACATTTCTTCTTTTGTCATTTCTGCCCTTGTGGTTGCTTTTTCGATCAGCAAAAAGGAGAGAATCCCTGCTTCCTGCCTTTAGTAGCTTTTTGGCCTGATTTTAGATTTACTGTAGCTAGATTAGTAGCAAGTGAGCTGACGGAATCACAGTTTACTTTATAAGGTTCTAAAAGTTTTTTGTTTCTATCAGGACATAAAGGATACCTTTTCCAATGTCTCTTTCTATCTTTCTATCCTTGTTTTACACTTTCATTAGTAAGCTCCACGCTTCTGAAATATTCTTGGAAAAAGATGCTCATCTGTGGTTATCTGTTGATTAGGATTGAACGGCTGGAATTGTTTGATGAATTCGAAGAATGGTACATGATGCAGGCAAGTCAACATCTGTTTGTTACGAAAGAAAAAGGAGTGCTAGCATTCTCTGTCTATCGCAAGTAAATGGAGTGGGTGGGCCTCGTCCAAAAAGAGCTCCATTCCCTCCCTTTATCTGTCTTTTTATCCCTTGCTCTCTATCTGTGTGCTAGAATGTGATGTCATTCTGGTCCATTTGGACATGTAGTAACGAACAGTCCAGCGATTGGGAAGCTTGCTTCCTGCTGGCTACTATTATTAATCTTATATCTTTAGTTTATAATTTTTGTCCATATTGCTGATTTTCAGGAGCACTACTGCGTGGCTTATGCAATCAACGATGCCATGGTATGTCTATATATGAACCCAAAAGTCATTTCCCAAATCTGGCTTTACATCATCTGCCATGTGATTTTCCTGCAACTTTATGGATATTTGCTGTTTTGCTCGTGTTCTACGACGTAGACTATCAGCAAGGTTTAATAAAGGATCTGTCGGTTTGCTTAGCATTCTATCTCAATCCATCTACTAAGTAGCCACCAGAGGATGATGGGTCCTGATTCTTTTGTGATGGTGATAGAACAGGATCCTTTTACTTTTTGTGACGGCAATTCTTTTTCTCTTTTTATCCTTTTTCTTATTCTTTCTTGTCATGCTTCAGGGTCTCTTTGGAGATTTCGGTTTTCCCAACGACCAGCAGCACCCATAAGAGCATGGAGATGACTATGCCTATCAAATTACCGAGTTCAGTCGAACTGATAGTATCGGTGAAACACGTGAGAATGAGAGGTGCCAATCCACCAACTAGGGGTTTGTCAGGTAAAGAAGAATCTGTCAACTACTAGCTGGTCTTACTAAAGTCTTCAAAAGGATAATGACTTAATGTGGATGCTTCTACATGCGTTGTTTGTTTCCCTCTAGGCCAAAAACAGAACCATTTTGCTTTCCGTGTTCGCTTTTTATTTCTTTTTCCTCTCCTCTCTGATAGCTGTTTGACAAAGACAACGTGGTGGGTTTCCACTCAGCACCAACTATATGTCAGTGTTTTGCATTGTGGGGTCTTGGCCATGTGGAGAAATAGAAAGACAGTGTCAGCTTCTTCTTTTCATTTTCGCTTCGCTTGCCTCTTTTGTTTCTTGTATTTTCTTGGATGACTTAGACGCCGATCCGGTGGTTCGAATGCGCAGTTGGTACTTTCCTGAATAAAAAAGGAACCTTGTTCTTCAGAAAGTACATAAATGAGAGTAAGAAAATTTTGACTGCCCAGTTAGGGTTACAAGTACACAAAAGATGAGGCAACGAGGTACATTCTCTCTTCTTACACCTTTCTTCAGATTAAAAAAAAAAAAGTGTCTGTTTTGTTGCTCCAAACGACAGATAGTAAACAAATATCAAGATCATAGAGTGATCATAGAGTGATCATAGAGTAATAATAGCAATTTGTGATGCTTGACACTTGAGAACAAGTAAACCGTGACCTTAGGACCCATTTGAAAACTGCAGCTACCGGCGTTCTTGATTCATCACCCTTTTCACATACAAGCCAACTCCAAATGATCCCGAGGTGTATGCGAGAAATGAGCAATTTGGGAACAGAAAGGGAAAGTTTGGCACCAAGGAGAGTTCCTTCCTTTAACTAATGCTAAATAATGAAGTAGCCTGGGTGGTACTGGAACAGGTGATGGCCCACTGTATGCCTTTTGGGAGGACAACAGCTCCATCGGTTTATTTGGATTACCGCCCTACATCATAGGGTGGACTGTTTCTCTCTCAACCTTTTATACCCTCCCCAATTTAGAAAACAATAGTTTATATTTATTGCAGCTTTTGATGAACCGAAGCTTTTTGTTTACAGTTCTGAGGAGATTTAGAAAGAATACTGCCATGTAACCATTCCTTACTTAATAATCGCAAAAACTTGTTAAGGATTTTGTACCTGGTCCCTGTTGAGGCATGAAGGCTTGGGAAGAAAACATATATTAAATGTAGGCGAATGGAGGAGGGGGTACGACTAGCCATTCGTGCGAGCGCCTGGCTTTTTCCCGTCATCGTTTTTGAGAAGGATTCTTTTTCTTCTCCAAAGTGCTCGAGAAAGATGAAGTACAATAATTTTATTGGAACGAATTCTTTTTATAAATTCTTGGAGAATCAGATCCTCACAAAAAGACGAGGACTGACTGGCAGACAACAGCTGGTTTCAAGAATTCGTTGGATATTGTCAAAAGTCGGACTTTGAAAGCTTCTCTTTCACACTCTGTAAGTTTTCTTCTGCTCATTTCATCCTTGAAAGTCTAAAGTTTAACCTTTTTGCTGAAAATAAACAATTTGAAAATGGGAAGAAAAGAAAAAAAGAAGAGGAAAATTTTTGGGTATGTGGGTCGTGGATAATTGGGTCCAGCAGGCTTGGGGGGAAAAAAAGAACATCCTCTCGCCTTTTACACTCAGCCTTTCACCTTCCCACCCTTTTTCTCATTTGCTTTTCTCCGAAAGAATATCTCTTTTAAGTGCAGCCACTGAACAGACGTTAGAATAGCCAAAAAAAAAAAAAAGACTTTGAACAGACTATGAAGTAATGATTCAATTTTTCTCCCAAAAGCATACGATGGAATAGGGTACTCGAGCCTTGGAACCTTTCAATATGTATATATATTTCTGGCGTTATTTTTTGTGGGTCGTACTGTGCGGTAAAAAGCGCAAGCAGCTTTGTATGCTCCGTTCTGGTGGACAGGCAGAGCGACACATACCCCAACCCCACTAGGAACTATTCCAGAGGGAAATAGGGGGTAAGTGGCTTAGCGCCGTCTAGTTGTTGTCCAATTTTAATTTTCAGCAGGCTCAATGAGAGCCAGTCACGTTATCTGGTTATTCGCAATCTTGACCATACAAGCAACCCTTTTACTAGTTTCTTGTTTATTGGTGCGTGAAACAGGACCATGGGAAAAGCGAGAAAAGGAAGAACAACGAGGCAAACACGGTAGGTACAGCAATCAGACTACAAAAGAAACAAGATGAAAATGGACAAGTTAGGACAAGCACAGAGATCCCACTTGGTAGATAAAAAGGATAATCCTGCCCGTCTACCATTTTTCAAAAGGATAATCATCTGAAGAAAAAGCCTTACGCCAAGAGGAAGGAAAGACTAAACTTGGCAATAGTAGCTTTTGAAACTCAATAATCAAAGCAATAGGCCCACAAAGGCCGCGGGGTAGATCCTCCGGATCTTCGAAGCCCCCCCCCCACCCCAAAAAAGGAGGACCCTCTGCAATCGTGTTTAATTAATCAAACAACCACACATTATTAGCCATAATCACCCCTAAACAATCCGCACTAAGAAACCATGAGTGGCTCAATTACCATCTTCACTGCACTATAATATTGCTAATGCAAGGAAACGAAGAAGGCTTCTACAGTGGTACAAATTACCACCTTAAGCAAGGCCATCTTAAGCTAAAATATTAGGATTCGAGAAAGTTAAAAAAAATAAGATAAAAAATCTTCAGTTCCAGACAGAGAAAGTTAGAAAGAAAAAAAGTCATTAGAGAAAGGAAAAGAAAGAGAGAGAAAAAGGTGGAGAAGAAAAGGCATCAACAGTGGACCGAGGTTGGACTATAACAGCTCTTGCCCACTCACTCCCTTCCTTCCTTCCACAACCACCACAACCACCACAGCCACCACACAATCCTTCTCAATCATACATGAGATGGGCTGCACGGCGTCGAAGCTGGACAACGAGGACACCGTGCGGCGTTGCAAGGAGCGCCGACGCCTCATGAAGGAGGCCGTGTTCGCGCGCCACCACCTTGCGGCCGCACACGCCGACTACCTCTTCTCCCTCCGCCGCACTGGCTCCGCCCTGTACTCCTTTGCCCAGGGCGAACCCCTCTCCGTCGCCCACAACACCCCCGCCGTTCTCCTTCACTCCCCCAATCCCACCAACCCCCTCCCCCCACGTGTCCCCTCCCCTTCTCCATCACCAGCACCACGACCAACACCAACCCCGCCGACGCCGCGGCAGCAGCAGCAGCAGCAGCAGCCAAAAATGATGGCATTCAAGAGTCCCAGCCCTAAACCCAATCCCAAGCCGAAGCCTAGAGGCAAGGCAAAACCCAAGCTTCCGCACATACTGTCAGAGTCGAGCTTCTCGAACTCGTCTATGCAAAGTGGGTTCTTTCCCAGCGCGTATCAGGCCCAATCAACGTACTCCAGCACGCCCTCCCAGGCATCCTCGGTGTGGAACTGGGAGAACTTCTACCCTCCCTCTCCGCCCGACTCCGAGTTCTACGACCGGCGCAGAACCCAGTCGTTCGATCAACAACAACGCCCGCCTTTCCCCGAAGACGACCGTTTCCACGAAGACTATCGTTTCCAGGACGACGGTCGTTTCCACGTCGACGACGTTAACGTTGAAGAAGAAGAAGATAGCGAAGAGAGAGCGACTGAGTACGATTACTTCGACAACCGCAAGTATCGGAGGGATGAATACGAGACGGAGGCAGCTACGGAGGCCGAGAGGGAGCGGGAGGAGGTCCAGTGTAGCGACTGGGGGGATCACTATAGCACCACAAGCTCCTCAGAAGAGGAAGAGGAAATGAGGGCCGAAGATGGAGATTTAAGGTCGGAGATCGGGACGAGGTCGAACTTCGGCAGGTCCATGCCGACGCCGGCGGCGGAGGACATGCGGCCGGTGCCGCCGAAAGCAGAGGACGCGGGGTCCTCGGCAGGGAGCTACAGGACTGGGGAGATCTCGTTGGACAATATGAAGATGGTTGTGAGGCACAAGGACCTGAAGGAGATCGTGGAAGCCATTAAGGAGAACTTCGAGAAGGCCGCTCTAGCCGGCAACCAGGTCTCCGAGATGCTCGAAATTGGGCGGGCTCAGCTAGATCGGAGCTTCCGGCAGCTCAGGAGTGAGTGAGAATTTCCCTAGTCATTCCGTTTCCTTTTTCCAATTTTATTTTGTTTTGAAGGAGCTGCAGGAAAATGTAGGAATAGCTGGGGAGTGAGTATGGTCTAAGCGATAGAGGATCTTGGGATAACTGGAATTTTCCTACGTTTTCTCGGTACCCAAACACAGAAGTATAATTTTCAAGAAATGGGGGAAAATGTTTGATTACCCGAGTGGGTATTCATTTGGAGTCGTTAATTTTCCCGAATTTTCGGGAAACAAATATTTAAGATGAAGATGTTAGAGAATGAAATTAGGCTAATTTAAATCTTGATGATCAAATATGCAGAGACGGTGTATCATTCAAGTAGTGTGCTGAGCAACCTTAGCTCGAGCTGGACGTCAAAACCGCCACTGGTGGTTAGGTACCAACTGGATGCCGCCTCGCTCGATGAACCGGGCGGTCCAAGGAGCCTCTGCTCCACTCTGGAGCGGCTCTTGGCCTGGGAGAAGAAGCTCTACGAGGATATCAAGGTACGATTAGTTAATTATTCGCATAAATATTATTATTATGTTTTAATGGTTGGACGGAAAGTGGGGGGGCTTTCGGTCGGAAAGCTCAGCCACGCGTGGCGGCCTAAGCCCACTGCTTTCTTTGACTATGGGTCAATGCTTGAATTGACGAAAACGCCCTGTGGTTATGGGGGTGATGCGGTGGTGATCTGGACTCTTGTCATTGTGCTTGTTTGGCTTCAATGACAATAATGCCCCTCACCAACGTGCTCTTGTTTGAGCTTTCACTAACTCGTCTTCTTTCATTCCTTTTGCACTGAAATTAAATTAGCTGGAAGGATGCTACCCTCTACTGCTCTTTTGGCTTTTGGTGTAAAGATTTTTTGGGGGTTTGGTAAGGTTTGGCGCAATACGTTTAACTTGGGCAGACTAGGACAATTTTGTTCTGTTGGGAGGAGAGTTTTCTACTCTTCCATGGTCCTATAAGCTTTGATCAATTACAGGTGCTGTTGGGAGTTTGGAATTAGTTGGCTGTGCGCATGAAATGGATTTTGATTTTCCTTTTCCTTGGAATTTTGTGTTTGGGAGTGTTGTTATTGGAGTCTGAGGACAAGGAATACACATTGTTGTTATTGCTTTTAGTTTATGTTGAAGCTGTATGGATTGAAATCAATAAGTGCTGATGCAGGCGATCCTTTTTCTTTTTTTTTTTTAATGAATTTTAGACGAGGGAAGGCGTGAGGATTGAGCATGAGAAGAAGCTGTCCACGTTGCAAAGTCAGGACTACAAAGGGGAGGATCAGGCCAAGTTAGACAAAACCAAGGCCTCAATAAAGAGGCTGCAGTCACTAATGGTTGTCACATCTCAGGCTGTCTCTACCACCTCAACTGCAATCATTGGTCTTAGAGACTCGGATCTTGTTCCCCAGCTTGTTCAACTCTGTCACGGGTAATTGTCTGTCATTGCATTTATATAATACATTTCCGTACATAGTCTGAGTAATTATGCACAATTGTCACATTAAAATGCGTTTGGCATGGCCAAATCGTATTACTGCACAATCCAAATGAATCAACAAAATCAAATTTAGAATGACATTAGAGTATTTCACTGGAATTTGATGGATATGTAACCCCCCTTGGACTTTCTTAACATGTAAAAGCAATAACCATTTTAAGGATTTTTAGAGAATGTCAAGCCAATGGAAGAAAATGGTTTGACCTTTCGAAAAATTATCCCAGAGTCGAAAATTTTTCAGTCTGAAGCTTAGCCATTATTGTGGTCTAAAATCCTGTCACTGATCTGCCTTTGCAATATCTGGGTTGCAAATTCAATTGTTTATTGTTATATCTGGGGTGTCAGAGTGAGCACCTTCCGTATCGTGGGGCTTAATCTCGACTTTAGTGTTCTTGATTTGAAAAAAAAATTACTTTTTGTCATGTAAGCATGCTAGTGCTGATCAGTAGGATCTTGACTTGGGCAGTTGGAGCGTTATATCACTTGCTTTATCCCCGTATGCCTTGTCGTCCTGGACTATTTGATTGCTGGTTACCTTTTAAAAGCTGAGTGGTCCCACTAGACCTTCCCAATGGTTTTGTTTCCTTGCTCTGTAGGCCCTTTGATATGTCCCCAATTGTCTGTTTCTAGAAATGGATTTGGTTGCTAGATCTTTGATTAAATAACTCAAGAATATTATCATCATCATCATCAAAACTAACTGTTTAGTAGGGCCAACATGGTGGCATTATAAATAAAGCACATGACTACAGTAAATAGCATGATGATTTTGGCATCAAGAATGCTGGTTGGCCATGGTGGCATCTCCTGTTCCTTTCCTGTTGTTCATTCAGTTTGGTAGCCTGTCGCTACTCATGTACTTGAATGCTTTTCGTGACATGTTTGCTTCCAAGCTGCTTAAGCTCTCTGCCACCTTTTAGTTTCAGCCTATAGAATCTGTACCGTACGAGTGGGAACCTTGTGGACAACAAACTATTGAAAGAAATGCAACTTTCTGCCCTGGTTCTGAAAAATATTAGGGTGGGTGTGGTTTGAGGGATGGAGACAATATTATTTTTTGGAACGGAATTTCCCCAACAAGACATAGTACACAGCCATTGCTGATTGATCTTGACCTTGAGGCGGCCAGTCATTGCCGTCTGCATTGATAAGTCTGATGCTGATTTTCGAAAGTTTGGATACAACCTAGATATATGAATATAAAGTCAGTAGATATGGCATATGTGATAATGGAGGGTGCAGGGATCAAGTCCTTTGATAGTGTCGATACTTCTGCTGTCAGTAATGGGCTGATGGGAAGGAGGTTCTCTTAAACCTTGTACTCATATCTGTTACATACTTTATGTAGGTTCATGTACATGTGGAGATCAATGAATCAGTACCATGAGATACAGAACAACATAGTGCAGCAAGTCCGGGGCCTTGTGAACCGCACAACCAAGGGTGATTCAACATCTGAATTACACCGGCAGGCAACTCGTGACCTTGAATCTGCTGTAACTGCCTGGCATTCCAGTTTCTGTCGGCTTATAAAATTTCAACGGGAGTTCATCCAATCCCTTCATGGCTGGTTCAAGCTCTCCCTTATATCGGTCACCACTGAGAACATCAATGGCAGTGGAGAAACCTCTGACGCATGTGCCTTCTGCGAGGAATGGAAGCTTGCCCTTGAACGTGTCCCAGACACGGTTGCTTCTGAAGCTATCAAGAGCTTTATCAACGTTGTTCATGTTATATCTGGGAAACAAACTGAAGAACTGAAGATGAAAAAACGTACTGAAACTGCATCAAAGGAGCTTGAGAAAAAGGCTTCATCTCTGAGAAACATAGAAAAGAAGTTCTACAATTCATACTCTATGGTCGGAATTGGGCTTCCCGACATCGGCCCCGACAATGGGCAAGTATTGGATGCACGTGACCCACTTGCTGAGAAGAAATCTGAGCTTGCAGCCTGCCAAAGACGGGTAGCAGATGAGTTCCAGAGGCATTCCAAGGCCATAGAGGTGACCAGAGCAATGACACTAAATAATCTTCAGACGGGCTTGCCGGGTGTTTTCCAGGCATTGACCAGTTTTTCTGCCTTATTTACAGAGTCACTTCAGACTGTATGTACTCGTTCCTATGCCATCAAATAGATAACGCTTACACTGCTTGTTTTTCTGAGGTAATTTGGAATCTATAAGGGCTGTTCTTTTTTTTTTTTTTTTTTGTGGCTTCTGGGGCTCTTGTTATTGTTACTGTTATTAGTTTTGGGGGGTTCTATTTTACTTGTAAATATGAGGAATTTTGTGATTTTATCACCCTCTTATGGTGGGAAGGAGAATGTCTCTGTACAGTAATTGCTTGGATTGTTGTATCAGAGGTCCATAACTTCTGCTCATGAATAAATATACGCCTTCTGCTCTCACCCTCTTTTCCTACCCTGTTATTCCTCTAGGATTTCCTCCTTGATATGCAAATAACTAACAGTATTTCCATCTCTGGGAGATAAGACTAGAGGATTTGCAATGTTTAATCAACTCATCATTAATGGGGGCCCAAATGGCAGTGTCAATTTTGTGGTGCTTTTTGCAATGGTGGCTACCCTACCTTATTTGTCTTTGCCTTTCCCGTCATTGAAAAGGTGATGTTAGAGATTTGAAAATCTGCCATTGACAGCTAATCTGGAGAAATTTGATGAAACGCCATTCAATGTCAAGGGGGGCCAAAAATATCCGAAATTCCTGCAATCTGAGTACAAGATGAGCTTGTGGCAACAACCCTTCTATTTTGGAGACTTAATTTGATCAATCCTGCTGATCAAATTTCAAAGCTGATTACATAATTAAGATTCCAGTAGAAACTTGTCCGGCAGGAAGCCAGGATCTGCACTGACATCTCACCTATTCTACTAAAGTCTTGGATCTGATGCCTCCTCTTCCTAGTTACAACACTGCTTAGATTTATATAAATCCCACCGGACACGGTAACCAAGATGTTTCAGTAAATTTTTAGAGGAATATTCGTTCAAGGGTAGAATCTGTACGTTCGTATATTCATCTTTTTTACTTTCTCTTGCTTTGATTAGTCATTCACCGTCAAACCGTGCTGATATGGTAAAGTAGGCCTGAATTGTCGTTTTTCATGATGTTTACAGCTATGGGGTTGGCTTGGACGGTAAAGCATTGCATTATATTTATATTCCTTCATCTCTGTCCACCATGTGATAGCTATGATTTGTATATGCAGACTTTAATTAAACTTGCAGATTTACTGATTCTCTAAACAACCAATTCTAACCCACATAAACCAAAGGGAACACTTGTTTTCCTAAAAGAACTATTTCAAATAATATGATTTGGCCAGCTTGCGCGCACCTCGACTAATCCTTGGAGAATGCTAGCACAACAACCCACCGCCGTGACCCTCATTTAAATCACAAATGCTTCCCATGGGGAGTTGAACCTGGGACCTCAAGGATTCCAAGCCCAACCCTTATCAAGTGGACCACCTATGGGTGGTAGCTTTTGACCATTTTATCTTCCAAGAAAGGGATGAACAGTTCATGATGAGTAAATTGGTTCTGCAAGGCCAAGAAAGTGCAGCTTCCACTTCCATAAAGATATATTTGCAGAGTGGTGAAGAGGAGACCGAGTAGTCAATGCATTTAAAGAGAGAGCAAAAGGAACTCAATACATGTGGTCCTTGAATCGTTCTAATCATGGTAACAGCTTTTTATCTGAAGCACCAATTAAAAGGTCATCATTTTAGGGTTTTTTGGGTTCCATCGTCCTCCATCCTGTACCCTCTTCCTTTCAATTTATGAGTCGAGTGTCCTTCACTTTTGATTCATAATTATATCTGCTGCAGTGGACATTATTTGGTTTTGGCTTCATCATTGCAGTTTGTGTGCTATACTTCAATGATTTCTTCATTACATCTAAAAGAAATGATTAGGTTGATCTACAAATTCATTCCATAAATCATTGCATAAGAACCGAGTTGGGTCTTTTTAACCATCTGGACGTCAATCTCAAAATATTGGGCCTTACGCTGTCACAAAACATCTCTGATCGGAAAATGAGGCCTAATCCCAGACCGGAATGATCAATATGCTCATTGATCATGGGCTTTCCGAGAGCAATTAGCTTCAGCAACCCCTGTGGCCGCGAGGTTGCGGGCCTATTTTTTAGGCCTAAAGTTGGACTTATTCCGCACTTGGATTCACAAAAACACCATACAAAAAACATGTTTATTAAAGATTGAGTAACTTCTGTGTAGAGTAAAAGTAACACAGAAGTTATCCCATAGATGAACGACTGGCTTTTCACTGGGAAGAACGTTTATTACAAAGTGGGGTGTTGCATTTTTTATAGTGAAGAAGAAATTCCCAAGTAAAATGGGTTGGTCTTTGGGTCCTTTGTGGAAGGAATCGTTGTCCAATAATTTTTTGGTGAACTGACATCGATGGTTCCATCCTCAAATAAATATTCATGGTAAGTTCCAATAATTTTTTTTTTTTTTTTTTGATGATCCAAAATTATCATTAAGCTTTAATGGCTTAAACTAAGGAACAAGTCTCAAAGCATGCTCAAGTTGATTGGAAATATAACCAAAGGAAAGCAAGTTCCAATAGTTAAATAACAAAGTTTACGCCAAATTACATTTGGTATACAAATTAAAGATGCGGCTTATTTTGGGTGTCCACAGATAGTTGTCATGCAGACCATGCACCATATAAAACTTATTTACATTACTTGATTATAGCATGACGAACCAAGTTTATTTGCAAAAACATGTAAAATGAAAAAGGATGAAGAGACAAAATTTTCGTGGATTGCAAACCGGTAATATTAGCCCCAATAACTTATCATAAAAATAAAAAATAAAAAAAGGGAAAGTAAGCTCTAATAAGGCAAATGAGTTCTCTACATACAATAGGCTTGGGATCATCTAAACTGATTTTGATGTCAGGCCAAGGGGCAACCCAACAGGTAGAATCCATCGGACTCTGTGAACACAAACTACCAATCATCCGATTTGATCGGTAATATTCTGTGGAGAGGTAGGCAAGCTGAAGTTCATTAGCAGAAGGCTAATGCAGGAAAACTTCGTGTTGGATTAACTGATGACTACTACAAGCATGACAATCCTGTCTTCCGAAACTAAAAGAACTCGAAGTCCAGATACTTACCACCACCAGACTTCATGTCTGCCCCTGCCCCTGCCCCTGCCCCTGCCCCTGCCCCTGCCATCCTTTTACTGTTGCTACCAACCCCAATCGTGTCAACTGCTCCAAACTTTACAGGAGGCTCAGCCTCCACTGGTCTTGGCACTTCGGGTGGTGTGCTGCACCGTATTAGAGCCCAGTTAACACCCTCAAAGAAGGGATGCTGCTTGATCTCAGTTGCACCCCTCTTCACCCCAAGCCGGTGCTGTGGCTCCTTAACCAACAAGCCCCGGATGAGATCCCGACTTGCATAACTCGTTGTAGGTGATTCTGGGAATCTGAGCTGTTGCCCCACCACATTAAACAGTGTGGCACGGTTGCCTGAGCCTTTGAATGGGGTTTTTCCATACAGTAATTCATGCAAAAAAATGCCAAAAGTCCACCAATCAACTGCACTGCCATGCCCCTCTCCCTTGATGATTTCTGGGGCTAGGTATTCGTGTGTTCCCACAAAAGACATAGATCGGGCTGCAGTAGGCTCTGCAACAAGCTCTGGAAGCGTACTGGCCAAGAAGCCAGGCTCTGCTCGAGGTCTTCGGGTCTTCTTCTTGTTTTTTTGGGGGAAGATGCGTGGAATAAAACAGGCAGGTTGGATACATACTGATGTAGGCTCAATGCAGGCAGGTTGAACGCAGAATGCTCCACCAGCTGCCCGTTTCGAAGGGTCAGAATCATATGAGCTTCTTATCAGGGTTGGTGAAGAAGCACATCTTAGAGAAAGGTCAAAGTCTGAAAGCATGATGTGACCATCATCACGAACCAGTACATTTTCAGGCTTTAAGTCCCTGTAGACAACTCCAAGCATGTGAAGATACTCAAGGGCCAAGAGAACCTCTGCAGCATAAAACCTGCACACACCAAGAAAAAATGATTATATTCCATCAACCAGAGAGACATATGCAAGTAAAAGCTCATGATTAGGACAGTATGGTATTGAAAGCACTATTAATTTACAATTGAGAAAAGCAGATAACAGTGAGTCGTCAAAATGATAAGTTACATTAGGAGACCAGTAAGCAAAATAGTGACATTATAAAAAGTTCGGTCTTGAATTGAATGGAAGGTGGATTGTAAATAAGTTACGTAAGTACCAAATCCACATAGATTCCTTAGTAGGTTAGAGCAGACTATAAGTGACTCCATGGAGCATCCACTATAATTAGAATTAATGATTTTAGGAAGGTGTGTAGATGTGACTGATGCTATCCTTGATTCGTGATATTAAGATAGTGTCCATATCTAACATCCCATGAACTGGATATGATGAAACTATAAATTGGCCATAGCCTAAAGAATAAAGGTTCTTTTGAAAGAAAAAAACAATTGTGGTAAGTTATTCAAGCATCTATGAATCCTCAACCATGACGTCACCTCAATCCCATTCTAATAGCTAAAACAGCTACTTGAACTAACATTTATTGGCATAGCCTCTTTAAAAAATCTTGCACCAAGATGTAAAAGCAGGAATGCGTTTCCTAGCAATTAACAATGCTAGTAACAGGAAATGATTCCTAACCCCATCAGTATCAGAATATGGCATTACCTCACTATTTGGAAACTTCTTTTCAATCTCCATTCTCTATTAAGAGAGAGAGCGAGCAATCAGTTGAGGAAAGTAAGGATCACAACTTGTCATGACAATCTTCAAGTCTTACAAGCTTTATCGTGCATACCCTAATGTGATTTGAGAAAGACTTTTTATCCAAACTACTCTATGCGCTGCATTAGACTGAAATTTAATTGCTACATTTTTTCTTCCCCCCTTTTTGGATGAGCTACACTTATACTTACTGAAACTTGAACCTACAATCCCATCCTTCAATCCCTTCTCATGAAAAGGAAAATTGTCATTTGACCTACAACTTACTACAAAGGTGCAGCAGTTACTTATATAGTAGAGCTTCAAAATGACGAACACTATCAAATGAGTATTTTCCAACTTAATCCAGATTCCTTTCTTTTATTCTTTTACCATGCTGAATTCTAGATTCCTTTTCAGCACTTAATAGTTTCAAGACTCCCAAGAAGCATTATCATTCCATTCGGAGAAATAACCCATAGAGGCCTCCAAGATTAGTGACTAGACAAACCTCATCATCTGATAATTTTTCAACCACTTATTTGCTTGTTACCTCTCAAATTTTACACCTCTCGCAGTTTGATCAGAAAGGATCAAACTAGTTGCTCAATTATAGTTTCAGTGTACATCCCACATGTCCAGCAGAGATATACAGAAAACTGATTGACTGCCAAGTATGAGATTGCAGAACAAACAAGCCTAACCTCTGTGCAGTTTCAGACCTCAGAAAGCAGGCAAAAACATTTTAATCATCATATACAGGAAGTACACACAACCACAATTAGCAACACAATTCCTTGCCTTTCATTTCCATAAAGCGCACTAAGATGGGATATGTCATTCATTGACTTGGTTATATGAGATATTTGGACAAGCTAGCATGAAATCATAAAGACCTTTCTGTTAATCATAATGGCCAGAAGCAGCAAAAAGCACGACTTTCATCTTAAAATAGAGATCCAGGTTTTTGAAGAAAGATTTTTTGCTTATTAAGAGCTCATTGACAAGTAGGTTCCCAACTAGTGACTTTTGTTTCCTTGATACCTGAGATTGCCAAATACAAAAGAACCGAAAAAACTAAAAGATTGTTTTTTTATTTTATTTTATAATTTTTTGAATGTTACAACTCACACACAAATGTCGAACCCTAGACCTCACGGTTGGGATTCCCACTAACTCACCACTGAACTAGCTGACTAAGCGACCTAAAAGATTGTTGTTTACACTCTACAGCCCTAAATACTACAGAAGAATATGAGAGCAACAAAACTGTGTGCCTCTAGTCCAACATACAGTCACAAAGAGAAATATTATGCAGCATAAGGGAGCATCATTAATAAGTCTAAGCTTCCTATGCTCAAAGAACCTACCTGAAAATAAAACTAAAACAAAATAAAACAGAGGGATGACAAATGGAGCATCTGTAGGGCATCTCTCCATGATTCCTAGCATTTTATGCTACTTGAAAACTATCAAGATGGCAAGATCATGAAAAAGATTGACAGACAGCCTCCTCAAATGAAAACTTCAAATAAATCAAAGCAAAAGATGACACTGCAAGTGGAGGAGAGCTAAATTAACTATGCAGGATTTGTGACAAAAAAATTCAAAATAGAAAAGGGAAAAAAAAAGGGAGGGGCTCTAGGCAGCTGCCAGAAGCCTCTGCAGTACAGACATACCGTGCAGCGTACTCAGAGAAATGTTTACCCGGTTGCCTTTGCCTCAAAGTGTGCAAATCACCCCCTGGACAATATTCCATGACCAAACAGGAGAATCTATCGGTCTCAAAATGTGTGTATAAAGTCGGAAGAAATGGGTGGTCCAGCAGCTGCAAAATCTCCCTTTCTGTTTGAGCCCTAGTCAACTTTTTCCGGCTAGCAAGGGATGCCTTATCCATCACTTTCATAGCAAAATAACAACGCGTCCCACTCAACTCTGAGAGATACACACTGCCAATGTCACCACAACCAAGCCGCTTGAGCAATCTAAAATGACTCATGCCCAAAAATCCATCCCTTGCTCGAATGGCAAGAATAGCCTTCCAACGTGGATCATTTCCCTTGTGAGGCTTATTAGCACTCCCAGTAATGTTGCTCCAATTACTATCATCACTAAGGCCACTACTATCACTTGCTCGACTTACACTGGTTTTGGCACTCTCAAGTGAATCCCCTCTAACACTCCCTTTTGTACTCTCACAGTTCCTCTCTATACTAAGCATTCCATCACTAGTGATTGCATCGCTCCGATATGTACTGGCACAGCTATTGACAACACTCATAGCCGTCACAACACCAGTACTGTCAATGCTACTATGTGGACTAACATTACCACTTGGAGGCAAAGAAGCATCCCAAACAATTTCCTTCTCTTCCGAATCAGGGGCTAGGAGAGAGTTTTCTGTATTTTGCGATCCACGAGGATATGAAAATGGTGAAGACAGTGTACCCACATCATTTGGTTCTTCAACCAAACTTTCAGCAGGTGAAAGAACAGCTTGGCTCGGTTTCTTTGGTGGAATCCGGATTGACAGGTCTTCTAAAAATGGACCCTTCAGAGACATGCTCTTCATTAAGCATCCAGCCTCAGATTTTTTTTGACCTATTGGTACATAAACTGTTTTCATTAGATCTGTATCAACAGGTTCAGGGGGGTGACTAGCCCCAGAAAAAGAACTAGGACCACCTTCATCAAACGAATTCGCACTGCCCTTAAATGTAACAACATCAGGCATGAGTTCTTCCTCTTCAGGCAAAGAGGCTTTCCCTTTCCATGTTCTTACAGGCACAGGTGAGTCTGAATCTTGAGAGTCTCTTGCATCAGACCTACCCATATCTTCTCTAACCAAAATCATATGTATCTTCGGTATCTGACCCATTTCTTTACCAGAACCCATGTGCGCATTTGATAACTTACCCAATTCCCTTAGGGCATGCACAGATGATATATTTGATAGTGGACCTACGTCGCGAGCATTTGACAGATGACGTATGTCTGGTTTAATTGATAGCTGACTGAATTCTCTTCCTGCGGTTACATGAGCATTTGCTATCTCACCTGTAATCTGCACTTTACCAGGACGCGCTTTTGACTCTGGGACCCTAGCCATGTCCACAGGCAGTGTCTCGTTGCATAAAAAATCTTCTAGTCAAACAACTCTGCAAATACAAACTCAATTTAGTTCAGCAGGTGCTTACATTTTTTTCTTAGATCTTACTGAGTGCTCCAGTAAAGAATCATAGATCTCATTCGTTATCAAAGACTATTCTTGAATGTAAACTTTGTTTATAACCAGTGAAACGCCATCATAGCATAAGTTCTTTGATTCTAGCGAAAGCAACCATCACCTAAAAGAGCATTTCTAAAAGCACTGATACCGTTTATTCTAAGACGTAAAAAAGAAATCCAAGAGGCACTCAGAAGCAATCTTTTGCTAACCCTGGTTCCCAAGAAAGCCATTTGTAAGGTCAGAAAGTAAAATCTGATTCAGTTGATCAGGTTCTCTAAATTACAAGATAGTCGCCTCTAATGGCAACATATAGCGGCAAAAGAAAGCAAAGAGAAAAGGAACCCCCGCTAAGCAGCTATTGGGCATCAGACAAGAAGCATTTGTGGTATGTGAAGAGCTTGTGGACGGACAACATTCAAAACCACACCGACCGATTACTCAATGAGACTAGAACTGCAGAACTATTAAGCAAAGAGTCCCAAATTGCAAAATTATCAGAAAGCCCACCAGATCAAGCAACTAAAATCATATGAGACTCACCAAGTACCTAACTTCACTCAAAAGAATCTACGTCAAAGCAAATACTATATACTACAGAAAACACATGGGAAGAATAAAAAAGGGTTTAAAAAACCACCAGAAAAGCGGACACAGAAACTGATAGGACAAAAAAACTTAAAATTCCCTATATTTTCAAGCACATTCCCCTCTTAGTCCACGCAAAACCTCCGAAACAAATTTCTAAAAATGAAAAGCAAGTAGAAGAAGAAGTCAGAGAGGCATCGACTTCCCAGAAAAGCAAATTAGCAGAAAAAAGGGGAATGGAAACTAACCTTCTAAAGCAGAGAGAGAGAACCAACAAGTGATAAAACACAAAGAACCCGAAAGTCCGTGCGGACACTCCAACACACCTTGCACAACCATAACAGTTGCAATCTGGGGCTCTTCGTCTTCTTTGACTGAAGCGTCTCTCTCTCTCTCTCTCTCTCTCTCTCTCTCTGTCTTCAGAATAAAATGATTAAGGTTGACAAGGATTGAATGTTTTTAGCAGAGCCCGAGCTGCGTGTAGAAGAACTGCTCGAGCTCGGAGCTATCTCTGACTCGCTGTCTTTTCTCCGACTAACTACAACTCAGAAGTACCATTCTCTCTCTAGTTCATAGAGGAAGGTATAGGGATGGGCTCTGCAAGAATAAAAGCGCTTTTTCTGGTGGCGGTTTTTAATGCTCTTGGTATGATTTTTGTCCCTGCTTTTGCTTTTCTTCCAGTAGCCATGGTACTCTCTCTCTCTCTCTGTGCTTCCGCTGCGCACTTTTGGCAGCGAGACTCATGTGTGACAGACAGACTCTAGTGAGAGAGAGAGAGAGAGAGAGAGAGAGAGAGACAGAGTTTCTTTTTCTTTTCTGAATTTTTGTTTGGTGCCGATGGGGTCCAGTGCGTGGGGCGCGTGGGTCCCGGTGGTGGGACCTGGTCTGTTCCTTCTTTCAGCCACACTCCTTTCCAAGGTCTCTGAATTCTTGTCATCACCGGGATCCCGTGGAGCGTTTTCCCGGATCCGGTTTCGATTTTCACTTTTCGTTTTGCAATGACCATCCGGATAAGTGCGCGTGTTTGCACCTTCTCCTTTCCTCTTTCTTGTAGTGCAGCGACAATTAGCTTGCATTTTTCTCTTCTTTCATAAGTGCGGATAAGGCTAGAAGACTTTTTCTCCCAAGTCATGTCGGAAAATGCAACCCTAAGGAAGTCTGATTTTAGTTTCTAAAAAATGGTTGTTCTGTTGTATAAGGATATGTATAGTTTTTGTTAAGATATGTTTAGTAAATTTTTTATTATTAAGAATTTATATTCTTTTAATACCTTTATAAATTTTCATTTATTTAAGCTTATACATTATTTATATAACACGACATCATAATTGTCTAATAAATTAATTATTATGATAAAAAAACGTGCATTTTTTTAGAACAATAGTCCCTTCTTACTACTTTTTCTCCCATTAAAAGTTACAAACGTCCTTTTACACTATTCCTCTTAAAATGGTTATATTGCATGTGGCAATAAGAAGGACTTATCATTGAGCACATAATTTATTAGATTTGCTGAAATTTGGGGGAAAAAGTCAAACAGATATTTTGATTAAAGATATGCAATAGGCATGAACTTTAATTAAAAATGGTAGCCAAACACGCAAATCAGCACGGAATGATGCCACATCTTGACGATCCTTAAAATGCATTCATAAAAAACTTCACGCTCTCTGAGAGAGCGTCTGGAAAGCCTCCTGCTTGTTGGACGGCAGGAGATGACCAGCCATGAGATGATTAGAATCGCTTCCCGATTTTCTTTCTCTTTTTTCTTTCTTTTTTTTCGTTGAACAAAATGCTAATAATTAATGGCTGTTCAATTCCAAAAAGATGTAAAATGTATGTGGGATGTAACCATGATGGCTCGGTGCCCAATGGTCTTAACCCAAAAGGCCACGGGTAGGGTCCACAAAAGGGACCCAGCGGGACCCTCTTCGCATTGTGGAATCCCGGTTTCTTTTTATCATCTTGAGCACCACCACCGTAGGTGTTATGTGGTATTTGCAGAAGCGGGGGCTTGTACTCTGTTAAATGATGTGGCTGGTGAAGACAAAAAGAGTGAGTTGCAAGAAACAACAAAATTTCAACCTCATAAAAGGAAGACATCGATGCAAACACAAATTATGTTCATCGCCTACTTTGAAGGCATTTTGTTATTGTCAATAACACTAATGTCCATCTAGAAGAGTCCTCCATTATACTTGTTGGGTAATATAGCAATTATTGAGTGTTAATCATATTGATCTTTAATATAACACCTTCAATGGGTTTAAACAGATTTAGATTGAAATCAGTCTCACATGGGGATTTCACCAACCATAAGGCCTCCATATTCAGCTTTACCAAAGGAGGACCAGTGCAAGAAGAGAAAGCCTCTTATGGGTTGCCAGCCATGAAGTGTCAGCGACAGGCAGCTCCTTTTATCAGCATTCAGGCATGAAAAGGTGCGTGGTCGGGGACAAGGCACATTCCGTCGCAGATACAAAAGCACAGCAAAACCTGAAGTCCAAGATACCACGAAAGCCCTTGGAGACACGGCACCTTGAATATGCCCCTTTCACAACATTGGTCAATTTGGCCATTTCGAAAGAACCGGACTTGTTCACGCATGCATGGTCAATCGGCGTCAAGCGTGGGAGTCAATAATCGAAAAAAGACACTTCGTCAGAACGGTTGGTTTAGACAAAATAACAGAGGCCATCTAGCGGAGAAAGTCCGGATGAACGGTCAGCTTCTCCTGGCTTCCACTGCTTTCCTGGTCCTCCCTGTTGCCGCTTAGGACAATCTTCCTGCCTCCCTCATGGCCTCTCTTTCCTCCACGCATCACTATCTGAATGGTGCTTTATCTTCAGGTCCTTGAATATTAGGGAAGAAGGTGGTCCATAATTCCAATTGATTAGAGATAAGTACAATCTCACGAGGTTGCTATAGAATCAACGAGTAAATGTCAAATTTGATTGTGAAGTTAAGTGTTGTCTTTTTCTATACCGAAAATGATAAGGGCAGGAGCGACAAAGGTGGCTGTGGAAATCTACGTAGCAGCCGGAGCTTTGTCGTCGTTAATTAACAAATTTGACTAAGCAGTTAGTCAAAGCATAAGGTTCTGATTTGGACGTCCCTGGCAATCCATTATTATGATCACAAGCTTGCAGCTGCACTCATTGAATTCCGAGAAGCACAGTATCTTAAGCGATTTACTGACTGGGTTCAGACTAATTAAGTTGTAATTACGAGATAAGAATATGATAAAATACAACACGCGTAGAAAGGCGAATCCGATGACACATGGGGAGAGGGTTAATCAAAATGGTTAAAAAAATGAAGAGTATGATGTGTCGAGAATGTAGATGGATGATGCATAGCATGATTGGGTAATCTTTAGTAGTCGAGGGTCACGATCAACTGGACAAGTTGTCATGTGAAGATCCCCAATCCCATGAAAGCTTACAGGAGTTGGTGATTGGAATGATTAGCTCAAAATCTTCCCACTCAATGCTTAAAACTATTGCCCACATTTCCAAAAAAGAAGTCGGTGGGCCTTGCACTTGTTCCTTGCTTTTTGAAAAGTTAGGCGAATTAGAGGTTTGAAAGTGTGGGCTTATGGTATTGGAATTAGCAAAAGAGGATGCGTTCAAAGGTGACCTCTTTCATGATTCCTTTCTCACTCGAGGATGGTCCACACAAAGGCTTTTTCAGCAAGTGTCCTCAGTTATTAGCTGTGAATCCTGCACTAAATGAGGGGCATAGGGGCTCACTTTTTCTCGTGCCTCTTGATGGGAGAGAGAAACAGAGGGGTGCTTACTTCATTATTATATCATTCATGCTATAACACTCTACAGCCAAAGGTTTTTTTTTTTAGTCAAAACAAAATTTGGAACTTCAAATTCATAACTACTGGGAATTGGGATCCGAATTCTTACTTTTTTCCTTCAATTAATTATCTCTTGAAGAATAATAATTGCCCGGAAATTCGAAAGTTCTGGTTTGATGCTGCTTGTTCAGGCTGCCCCACTTCTGTCGTTTGACTAGAAAAGGAAGAAAAGAATGTGGTGGTGCAAGGCCCAACCCCTGTTTACCACCGGCATGTTAAAATGGCCTGTAGCCACATCCCCACTGAAAGGTGATGACAAGCCGAAAAGGGAGGACAGAAAAGAAGAACACAAAGGAAAGGATGGAAATTAAAAATCACGTGTTCTGTGCATTGTTTGGGATCCTCCAGAGCGTGGCCCAATATCAAATGGGCGTTCTCGTTCCAGCATGATCGAACACGTGAAATTTGATGGGCCGGGGTTGCTGAAGATGCAGCCAACTCTTGGGTTTATCCAAGTTCTTCACGCAGTTTAACCATTTCTCTACAGAGGCAGCACGAGTAGAATCAAGATTGACACTTTTCCCACGCGAAGAAAGCATGAGTCTCAGTTCCGGTTTCTCCAAGGCATGCTTTATATACATTACCGAAACATCCAGGAGAAAAAGCCTCTCTTCAGCCATAATGCGAAGGAGGAAGCTCGTTCTAGTTGTATTTCCCTCTCTCTTTCTCTTCTTCTTCTTCTTCCTCTACTTCTTCAATGTCCGAGTAACATCCACCTTCAATGCCAAATCCAAAAGAGCCACTGCACCGGGTGAAACCTCTCTTCAGCACAAGCAATTTAGCCTCTTGATTGGAGTTTTAACCCTCCCGGAGAAGTACGACCGGCGCCATTTCCTTCGCCTTGTTTATGGAATTCAATCATCTCCCTTAGCCGACATAGACGTGAGGTTTGTCTTCTGCAACCTCACGAGAGCCGAGCAGAGAGTTTTCGTGGCCTTGGAAATACTACGTTTCGACGACATTGTGATACTCGATTGCAGGGAGAATATGAACAATGGCAAGACCTACACCTATTTTTCTTCGCTCCCACGCATCCTCTCGAGGCGTTACGACTATGTCATGAAGGCTGATGATGATGTTTTCATCAGGCTCGCACCGTTGGCCTTGTCCCTTGCGCCATTGCCCAGGCTAGACTTGTACTACGGATTTGTAATTCCATGCACAAGCAAGAACCCCTTCGTGGATTACATGTCGGGAATGGGGTTCTTGTTGTCTTGGGACCTTCTTGAGTGGATTGGAAAGTCTAGCATCCCTGAAAATGAGACGTACGGCCCCGAGGATAAATTGGTTGGGAAATGGCTGAAGATGGGAAATAAGGCCAAGAATCGATTTTCTAACAAGCCAGCCATGTATGACTACCCGGGAACCAATGGGAGGTGCTCGCATGAGCTTATACCAGAAACTATAGCAGTTCATCGATTGAAAAGGAGGGACCAATGGCTTCTTGTACTAGAATTTTTCAACGTGACCAAAGAGCTAAAGCATTCCAATCTCTATCATCTCTGACGTACTGGAAGAAGTATCATGCGGAACACAATAGGATTTGGGTTTTATAAGGTAGCTCCCTGCTTTAAGTTTAAGCACCTTCTGAAACAAAAAGCACCCCCCTTAGATTGAGATTATATATGACCGACACATTGCTAAGTTTAAAAAGAATACTTCTATATCTTGCTTTGGGGAATGGCATGATGAGTCTTAACTGGCTTCTTTCAGTTGCAATGGAAGTTTTTGAGACTTAATTGACCAAGATAGATTCTTGTAACCTTTGAAAAACTATGGCCAGTTAACAAACCATGAGAGTAGATATTGTCTGAGATTTTTTAATCTTAGGCTTGACTTCAAATGTGCCGGCGAGTGACCATTAAAAAAGGGGTCATTTACTACTAATTTATTTGTTAAGATACTCCAACAACTACATATTTAGAGAAACATGTTAAAAAACAGACAAGCATATAATTTCAATTAGTCTTTTTTTATTACATTCTCAAATTAAACTAATAAACGTCAACTTGGAAAACTAAGCAAAAGAGGATTAGCCGAAACTATAGTTTTGTGTTCATTGCGTACACATACAACCCAATAGAAGCTTAATTTAATCCCAGAGAGTTAAACACAACAAACTACAAAGAATCCAGAATTGGATGACAAATTGACTGGTTGGTGTGAGCTTATCCATGCTAACCAAGAAAAAGTAATTGAATTTGAGACTTACAAGAGTATGTATAAAGTATAATTTGCAATCCTAATCCATTAAAAAAAATCTAATTATCTAAAAAAAGTTTTTGTTTGAACTTTTTTTTGTTTTCGTTTTGAAGAGTATTTTGTCGGTGAACGCCACGGTTTTAAGAAAATAGAATGTCGCCACGTGGGGGAAGGTCAACGTCGGGACTGTGGACCGCTTTCAGCGGGGACGGGGACAAGCAACTCGACGAAGAGACTCTGAAACTATACGCTTCCTCTGTCCGTTTTCTTGAACCGTAGTAACAGCCCAACCACCATTCCAAACGCCATTTCGCGTTTCCCACGCCTCTCTTCTCCAAATTCCATTGCTGTTCGGCTCCATCTATCCCCAGATCTCTCTGTCTGTTTTTGTGTTTGTGTTTGTGTTTGCGTGCAATGGCAGTGGCCTCCATGGGCGCGGCGAGGATCGACGTGTCGCAGCCGACGGTACCGTCGCCTTCCGGTCAGTCGTCTGACGCGGCGTCTGAATCCTCATCAACCGCTCGACCTTCATTCTCCGCCGAGACACCTGATCGTAACGAATCCCCCAATTCATCCCCTAGTCCTCCCAAAGATGCCGACGCTGAGGTACACTGTAATTCAATTCCGCACATTAAACATCTATGTTTGTGTTATTTTACCTATTAAGTTTAGTTGATTTAGTACTCGGTTTGGTTTACCAGAAACAGCTGGGAAAGGAGGGAAAGCATAATTCCACTTTAAAATTAGAGTTACTAGGGTTTTTGTCTTTAGAAGTAACTGCATTTTTATGCAAGCTAGGTTGCGAGAGTTGAAGAGTTTAGCTCAAGTAAGGGAAGCAACTCTAGAGTGATTATTAGTTTGGGATCGGCTTCAAGGGCTATTTGGTGATAACGACCTCTGTCAAAGGTTCTCTTAGTTTTCTCGAGATCAAGATTGTTATGAACGATTTAGTTATGAGTTGGAGAAAATAGCCAATTATATTTGTAAGGAGAAAATGAAAAAATGTAAAAAAGGCAGATCGGTTTGCAGGGAAATATAAGAAGCTGAGAGTATAGCCGTGCAGCACTATCTAACTGCATGCGTCTGCGCTTATATGGATAGTGTTGTTCCATAGAAAGTCCTTGGTGACCTGTCCAGATGGGAGGGTTTATTAGATTTCTTACAACGGACCAATGAAATGTACTGGAAAGTGAATCCCTCGCTGTGATTTGTTACTTGTGTGCATGAATTTCGGCAGCAGATGCTGTGTAGTCATTGTCTTACCGTGTGTTACCTGTCACTGACTTTGCTATATTTCTTGCTGGTGGGTTGAATTTGTATATCTTGGACATTTAGTTTGTGACTTCACTTGATTAGTGACAGTGCCAGCAGTTTTTCTCTTTTTAAGTTTTGGCCACAATAGAGTTGAAAGATGACTGGAACCATCTTCCATCAGGTTTTGTTGAGTAGATTAGTCGGGAAAAGTTTAGTGAGTGGATAACAAATACAATGTGAATGGTTTTTACTCACACCATTAGTTTTATGCTCTGTATGACAGGCTACTGCATTATGGAAGAGTGAAGAGTATCGGCAGTTGTTTCGTCTTCCATCAGATGAAGTAAGTGGCTTAATGGTTTTCAATTTTAGTTTGTGTTAATGATTCTTTCTGATATTTTGTAGTTGATATCATTTTCTATTAAGGTAGTAGTTAAATAATCAGACCCAATATTCTTTATCAACTTAAGCTTTTGTGGTAGCTAGTAATTTCTTACTTTCGACTACTGTGGTATTCATTGTTTCTCACATTTGATGTGAAAAATAATTACATGGGCATCTGTAAATGCAACTTGGTGGGAACTTTTGTCTTTTGTTATGGAAATAAGGACAAAATTAATCTCTTGAGTGAAGCGTTAGAAAACCAGCGTGGCCATTAATTAATCTTTATGTAATTGTTAAAAGGTCGCTATGTTTTGTTATTATTACTGTGTGGCTTTTGAAGCTTTTGAATGATACTTTGAGATAAGAAAATTGATTATTGACTGCGTTATTACTGCTGTTATCATTTATGTTGTCATTATTACTAACTACTATTATTGTTACCAGAACCTACTGCACCTATTTTATTTTATATGATAGCTGAAGTTCATTAATGGGTGTTCTATATGCTTGTGATCTGAGGGGGTGGGAGAACACTTGTTTTCCTGGGTAATTTGCATCAGTCATTTGATTGGGCTGTAACTTGGTTTCGTGTATCTTATGGTATGTTTTGGCAGTGTACTTTCCTGTCGGTAGTTAGATGAACCAGATAATCAGACCACGTGGCTATCAAATATATACTGCTGAATGAAGTCTTTTGGGGTGGGGGGTTTTACGTTGCTTTTCTTTCATGGAAACTTGAGGAATAATTAATTCCAGGAAACTTATTTTAACATAGTTGTTCTCTTAACTTCTTGGAAAATGATGTCCTTTGTGATAGGAAGATGATGTCTTGAATTCTACTCAGAGATATGTTCGTCAGTGTGGCCATTTGAAAAGCATAGTGTAACTGATGTGTCTTGAGATAATTTTAAGGATAAGAACTAATGTATTATAAATGTATTAGTACTTCATTTTTTTGCAACTTTTTCTATTCCTAGCTATTCCTGAAGGAGTTAAGTCAAATCTGTGCAAACTAAAAATCTGGAAGACCAAATGCATACAAAAATGCTTTTAGGTCATTACTTCTGATGGAAACTAGGCATGGTTTGATAAGTGATAGGCAGTCCTGTAGTTTCAGTGGCTTACTGCTGCCTTAGGAAAATGTAGCTGCCATCTTGGGAAATCGTGACTTAAATTTGTGCGGAGTTTAAAAAGGAAGTAGGATCTGTGTTTGAATACCGTCCATGGCATTAATCTCTCTCTATCCAAGCATTGCTTCCAATGGGATAATCCTGAAATGAACATGGCTGGTAGTAACCTACTTTCAGTAGCTAATGATACATTGGCCACTAGATCAAGATCTAGTGTTCTAATTTGCTACACTTCTTACGGAAGCATCAAGAGGAAAAAAAAACATAGACATACTTTTATGGATATTAAGTTGATTAGACAATGCCTTTTTAAAGATTTATCCTGTCTATTTGGTTAATTTTTCAAAAAGTATTTCAATAGGAATCACATTTTAAAAAATATCTCTGTGGAGTTTATAACTGAACTCGTGCTTCAGAATTGATAAGTTTTTTTGGAAGAGACAGAACTGAAAAGTGACTTCAGAAAGTAAAAGAAACACTAGAAGAAGGGGAAAAAAAGAAAAAGAAAAAGAAAACCTGTAATGGAGCCTGCTCTTCTTGACTCGTTATCATCACTCTTTCATTGTAGAAGGAAGGTAGGTTTCCATTTTCTCTCTTTAGCGAGGGGCAGAGAAGAGGTAGATGATTTGGAGATGCAGAGTGGTTGGGTTTTTCTTATGAATCCGTTCCCATTTTATCCATCAGAGTTATGGGGACTGTGGTCTCCGCGCCCACTTTATGGGGATGGAACTTTGGGGGTGGGATAGGGAGATTTATCTCGGATGAATGGTCCCTTTTTCATTTTTATTTTTATAGTTAATAATTGTAACCTTCATACTTGAAGATGTCAATAGATTCAAAACATCCCACGTAGGAGGTTTTCTAAATAAAATAAAATAAAATAAAATAAAATACTAATCTTGTGTTCTTTTGTGAAGTGTTTCTAGATTTTGTATTTTTGTTTTTCAAAGTAATTTGGTGGTATGTTCTTTGATGGGATAATTTAAGGTAGTGCCATAAATAAAATGCTAAAATATGTTATGCCAAACATTTGGCAATGAAAATGTGATATGTTAAATAGGCGGTGACTAGAAAGTATGAGTTCAGAGAAGAGAAAATAGAACAACAGAAAAAAGTACGTGGCTAAATCTGGTTAGTTAAAGAGGATCCTTATTTCAGCTGAGATGACGTGTATTAAAATTAACATAGAGCATTGATCAATTTAAAAAGCTGTCAATTATGGTTGCCTTCCTTTCTATCTACCTATCTATTCGTCTGTCTTATCTGTATGAGCAAATTATATTAATGTTCTCCAAATTTTGAGTACTTTACTTTGTTTTGTTATTTGAAGACTGGTTTAATTTTGCTTTTTTTTTTTTTGTTTTCTTTCCTTTCTCTTTTAGGTCCTTGTTGAAGATTTTAACTGCGCTTTCCAGGAGAATATACTTATTCAGGTAATTGTAGCCATTTGCTATATGCCCTCAGTCTTCTTCGAAGATTCTGACATTGGAAACTGCATGATTCTTTCCCTAATTGTTTTTGTGTCCTTTATCTCATTGTTTTGGTCAGCATATTAAGTTATTATTGTTTGTCTTTTAGTTTTTAGTAACATAGTGGTTGTCTCCTGCCATTGCTGGATTTTGCAGACAATAGATGGTAGTGTTTAATATTTGATACTCTATTTTTTCCTAATTTACGTAAGATTTATCTCTTGCAGGGTCATATGTACCTGTTTGTTCATCATGTTTGCTTTTACTCAAACATATTTGGATTTGAGACAAAGGTACGTTGATGAACCTATTATTTAAAATTTGATTGTAACGAAGTTGTAGATAAGCCTCTATACTTTCTGTGCCCAACCCCTCAACTCCAGAACGCTAGTGTGCTCCCTGTACCACCTCTCTCTCTATAATTTTCTTTTTGGGTAGAAAATTCATAAATTTGGAATGTTTACGTGGTCAGTAAACAGATGTAAGAGAAATCTGTTTATAGCAGAAGCATGCATTAAGATTCTCTATTTTAAATGTTCTTTTTCCCTTGGAAGGTTGAGCTCATCCTTAAGCTTACTATTCTAAAGCCTAATTGGTTTAGAAGATATCTAAAAATTTCTCTCTATTTGATTGTCACTCTGTGTGTATCTTCATATATGATAAACAAGAAGGGGATTGGCATAATATCTACTTCTAAATCTGTTGTTTTCAAATATGGTTCTTTGTTCTTTTTCTTAAGATTGGGGTTGGGGGGCTTTCACATTCGGTGACTGGTCTCATTCAATTTATTATGCAACTTTTGATCATGATATTGGAAAATAAATGCAATATGGTTTTAGAAGCAATAGGCCTACCATGTATTTTGTCTAAAGTTGTTGAAGTACTTCAGTTACAAATGTTCATCTATTTAGGGCCCTTTCTAATTGGCTGATAATCTCATTTACAAAGCACTGTGCAGTGACTTTCATGTCTTTTGTTCCTTGTAGAAGAGTTCCTATTTTTTGAGCCTTGTGGCTTCTTGATGTTGATCCTCAACATTGTGGTGTTGAGGAGGGTATTAAGGGTTTCTTCGTGAACTAGTTAAAGTGGTATATGGATAGGGTTTAGAATTTGTGAGGCAGTTTGGTTCCTATTTACCACTGGTGTTACAGCGAGAACTGCAAAGAGCTAAGCCTAGTGTGAGAGGAATGCTTTGGGTTAACTTGCTTTAGAATACCATTAGCTCCTTTGGTGCAAGAGGACTGTGTGTTGTGCGTGTGAGGTAGGGCTGTGTAATTATTTCCTTAGCTTCAATAGCCTGAGAGTCAACCCAGAACAAAACCTTACAATGTAGCCATCGTATGTGATGGTATGGTCCAGGTGTGCCACTACTTGGTTTGAACCAATCATTCTACTTCCCATGTTTGTTCTTTTTTCAATGATAAGTATGCATAAAATTACGTTGCATTGAGGTGACTGTTTTCACGCAGAGGAACACAGTTAGACTTTACCATTACAAAGATTCTTGGTGGCTTTTCAAAGCCAGGAGTTACAGTTAAAACATAGATATAATGAAAGCTACAACCTTCAGTCTGTTTTCCATAGCCCGGGGGTTCCTTAGGTTGTCTAAGATATAATTAGATCTGCTTGGTCCTTCCTTAAGTTGTCTTCTTTTGATCCATTTGTAGTTCAGTTTTCTTGTTTTATTTTCTGGACATTGGCTTCATTGATCTATAAATATCTAGTTAATAGCGATAAGAAATGTCGCTAAAATTCTGGGATTTTTGTTGGTTGAGCTAGTTTTTTAGAACTGCACTGTTATATTCCTGGGAAGAATCTGTTCATCATAAAGCAATTCATTTTATGATTTTGCGTTTGATTGTTTAGCTGTATGAAGAGCCCTTTTGTTTTTAATCCCTGTTTCCAAAATTGTGGCTGATAAATGTTTCAGAAAATAATTCCTTTCAATGAAGTCACTAGTGTAAGAAGGGCCAAGACAGCAGGTATCTTCCCCAACGCCATAGAAATTTTTGCTGGAGGCAAAAAGGTTAGGGTAGATATAAAATATTCTTTCTTTCAACTTTGGCTTTGTAGTGATGATGTCTTTAGAAGTTTCAACTGGAATCTGTCTTCTTGTCTTTCTCATATCAGTATCAGCTGCAATGTATTTATCTGCTTATTAATTTGGCAGTACTTCTTTGCGTCCTTTCTGTCCCGTGATGAAGCTTTCAAGCTCATAAATGATGGATGGTTACAACATAATAATGGTACCAGTGCAGCCACAGAACACCAGGTTGTTTTTTCCTTTTAGATTACAATGAGTTTATTAGGTTCTGTTGTATTTCACTTTGTTCAAGAATTTAAAATAAACTATGGCATGTATGACTTATAAAGTATGATCTTTTAGAAATTAAATTCTCTTTATGTTCTTTTCATCGAACAGTGGGCTTTTTAGATTAGATTTTTTTTTTTTTTCCCGCCCTTCATCTCTGTCTATAGGATATTGTAAGTGGTCTTCCTCTTGGTGTGGCTTATGTGTGGTCAAACTCCTGGATGATCCTCTTATGAGCTTGTGGTTAAGAATTCTCACTTGGACTAGAGAATGAAAAACATTTAGAAGCATTGATATCTTTTTGGCGTTAACCTGATTTGTATATACTGCCATGCTTATTAGTTTCTAGGAACCAAATTTTTGGACAAAATTAATAAAAAAGGTGATTGTTGCTGTAGATTTGTTTCATATCATGAAGTTGTATCATACTAGGACATTAGAAATAGATTAGCTGTGAACTTGTTATTTAGGCGTTCATTTCTTATATCTTTGCATAAGAAATATATGTTACTCTAAAAAAACCGTGCATACACAGACACTCATGTTTGTTAAAGTATGCAATAATGATATTTGTACCTCCTTGATTAGTTTGAAATCACTGCATTGGCTTGTTATTCTCTTCTCTAATGTCCTGATTTTACATTAGGAATCAATATCTGAATCAAGCAGTCAAGAAAATGGTGGGGGTCTAATTGAAAGGGTCAGTAGTTTCAAAAATCTGTCTAATGAAGGGAACTCTAGCGAGAGGTATTTCCTTGAGCTATAACTATGACACTTACGCATGGTGTATCATTGTCTTTTGGTGGCTTGCTTTAGTTTCAGTTGCATGTTTGTGAATCAGGAACAAGGATATTCCTGTATTAAATGATTCACAAGATGAGACAGTGTCAGCAGTAGTTTCTGAGCGGCAAAATAACGAAGCAATAGACACTGAGCCAGTTGTAAATGCTGAACCAGTTGTAAATTCGGATCCTTCATCTTCAGAAAGGACCTTCATATGGAAGCAGGAGGATTTTGATGCCCCCAAGAGTGAGATTATTCTTTCCTGCAGGGTTGTTGCTTTGTTGTACCACTTGCCTGATTGGAGCTCATTGTTTAAGTAGTAGAATTCTATCATCATTGTTGTACTTCATCTTTTGCTATGACATTTCAGTTTAGCCTACTGTTTCTCAATCTCATATATCCATCCACTCAAAAGTTTGTCCTATTTTTGAACTTTTCTCCTTTACCCTTGTACACAGTGTAATATAAGGTTCCTTTTCTTCTGTGCAAATTATTGCTTAATAATCTTGGAAGAAAAATCCATGGATGACAAGGGGATGAAGCAACTCATTACTATCTCTTACTAACTCCTTAGTTTTTGAACTTGGTTGAAAAGAGAATATGCTTGCTCTATTACCTAATTGGAAATGATTTTAATTCTTAGAATGTAACAAGGCCAAAGCCTTTCAGGTGACAATATGTTTTCAGTCTAAACTATTTGGGTTATCCGTGTGTATAGCTTTTACCATGTTACTAGAACAGTTATATTTAGGAAAATTATATGTTGTGGAAGAAATAACTTTCTCAACAGCCCCTGTGTATTGCGTGGGAGCAAAAATTTAAAAATTTTCTACTGGTAGTTTTTTTTTTTAGTTCTCTTGTTATTCAGGTTAGTACTTTTTGTTGTTATTCTAGTCGCAGTTGTAATCTATGTCATGATATTGAGCCATTTTGATCTTGCGTGCAGTACCAGAAGGCTATACAAAAGTTGCTGAGTCAAAGTTTCAGGTAGTGTTCCATTTTTTTTTTCTTTTGAAATTATCACATCTACTAATCCTTAAATTTTCTGGTACCAATTTACTGGATTGTTTTTGCCTGTGGCAGTTGTAGAATAGGAATTTGACGTTCACTCCACCTTGTGAACTGCAGATAAAGGTAGAGGACTTCTTTAGTTTCTTTTTCTCAGATGACGCTGTTGATTTCATGGAATCATTTCATAAAAGATGTGGAGATAAAGGTAGCCTGCCCAGAACTCATATAGAATTTCTATTTTAATGTGCAACCCTGAGTTTCCTAGTTGAAAATAAAATTATTTTTCTTACATATTGTTGATGTTGTGAACTTGGTTGTTGCTTTCAAGATTTTCGCTGCAGTTCTTGGTATCCTCATGAAAAATTTGGCCATGCCCGTGATGTTTCATTTCAACATCCTATAAAAATATACTTTGGTATGGCTTTATACCTAAACTTTTATTTTATTATTTTATGTAAGTTTCTTTTTGCCTGATCACTTATGATTTATTAATGTGTTCTGCAAACGTTTGATATTTCATTTTAGGTGCAAAGTTTGGTAGCTGCCAAGAAACCCAGAAATTTCGAATTTATAGAAACAGGTAGTGTACATTTTTATAGCTGGAAAGAAAATCACATTGAATGTGTAACGCAGTTATCCTATTTTTAGTTATTGTTACTACTTTCACTGTGCTGCTTACATTCATGAAACGGCAATAGTCTAGACTTTTGCATATTCTAAAGATATTTTTTAGCTAATTCGTTTGATACTGCTCTGATTTGGAGTATTCAGCTTTACAGCTATTTTAATAGCTTATTACATCCAGTACACGCATCTATATAATTTTCATCATTGTACATGTAATGATCCTTAATGGATTTATTGGTGATTGTGGTTATCTTTTTGTTACTTAGGATGAGAATGAGCCACTTGTAAAAGAATATCCCGGAATAAACAATAGATTCTATTAAAAGAAATTCCAGTTCAGGTTGATGCAGTGGAATGGCAGGAGAGAAGGGTTGATTCTGAATAGTGTTCTACTAAGAGATTTGTAAAAGGCAGTTTAATGAAAGCATGGAGCATCTGGTAGAATAATATGTAAAGGTCACAGAGATCCCCAAAGTAATGAATATAAAGATATGACTAATACAGAACTGCTGGTGCACTAAATCCTTTTCCTGAGTAACAATGTTTATACATAGAAGTGGCTAGAGAGTGATGGTTGATGTAAAGAATGTCAAAACACAATACCGTTTGTGCTGTCTTAATATGAGACTCTGCCTTGTCGTGTTGTTTTGGCCGAGGTGGCTAAGGTGCCCTTAGTCTGTCAGATATCAGGTAGGGGTTTGCATTTGTCACGCTGAAGTGAACATGAAGCTGATAGTGCCTTTATTCTTACCTCTTTTCTAACTTGGGTATATTTTTCATTTTTTTATTTCTCAATTCTCCAGTCATTTGGTTATTGAGACATCGCAAGAAATCAGTGATGTGCCTTACTCAGACTATTTCCGTGTTGAGGTATAAGCTATATCTGAGCTATTTTAATTTTTCTAGCTTACACAGCATGTTTGGCTTCTCTGTGGTTTGCTAGCTTAATATCTGATAAATAGTTTAGTAAAATATTACTATAGTCTATTAAAAGATATTGAAAGGAGGCAATCCTTAGTCTTGCTAAATGAGCCGCAAGCAGGTGAGGGTACAAGACATTCATTTTCTTCTTTTCTTTCTTACCTTTTTTTGGTAAAATACTGAGGTTGTCCAGTTGTATCATGATTATGTCATACCCTGGTCTCTCAAGTACTGCATGACATTTATTTCTTGGCTCTTAGCTCTTGCAACTTCTTGTCTTTATTTAATTTCTTTAAACGAGTTGGTTATGACACAGTTCTTGGAATTGTGCATCACATGTATTCTATGGGAGCAGAAATTTATGCTCCTTGGCCTATATCAAGAATTAAAGAAATGATAACCCTCTCTTAATGACATGGAAAAGGTTGCTAAAAGCTTTAATCAGGGCTTTTGCTCTGATCATTTAGCATGGTTACTGGTCTTTTTTCTTAATATTGCATTCCCTTTGCCTAGCAATCAAGCCATTGTTGAGTATGTGTATTGTCTTCTTGTAATGATTCTTATCTTGTTACTCTACTAAGTGTTTCCATAATTGACACTGTCACTCTATTCATATGACTTTCTTTCTGGATCCAACATCAGGGGCTTTGGGATGTCAAGCGAGATGATAATGAATCACAAGATTGCTGTATTTTGTGTATATATGTGAATGTAGCATTTTCAAAGAAAACTGTATTTAAAGGTCAGTCCTGCTGGATCTTTGTTTTATTGTAGTTTAATAGCACTTTGTTTCGTTAAGTTTTGAGCTCGTTGTTTTGCTTAGGTTTTGTAGCACTTTGTTTTATCTAGGTTCAGCCATGTTTTTATGAGCATTGGCAGAAAGGCTTGCTCCTTTAAACACTTGCTGTTAATTGTCTCACAGTTTGTAACTAATTTGATTTAGGCATAATTACATAGTTCCGTTACTGTTTACTAGAAATTTGAATGAGAAATAGATGGAGTGGTTATAAGTAATTATGAAATTGGGGTTGGGACCTACTCATTAATATTGAAAACCTGAAATATAACTGTCAGAGTATGTCCTCCTTTGAAGAACTCAAGTTTTATGCTATTTTCTTATCCAATTCAAAATAGTTATGTAGTTTCATTGGTTGTTAAGTCAATTTTTTTGGTTAGTGACTTGAAATCAATTTTGCGAAAATTGGACTTTCTTTTATGCCAAGTAAAACCTTAAGGACAACACATGCACATATACATTTTAGTGAAGGCAAAAAAGCTGTTTCTAACAATGTGGACAAATATCTGCATAAAGTGATCCTGAATGTCTAGTGTTTGTGCTGGAGATGCCTGGGGATTTGAGCTTCATGGTTGTCTTAACGAATTTGAAACATCTTATTTTTCTTAACTGTATACTATTTTGGTGAAATAAAATTTATGTTTTCATTGGATTTCAGATTTTGGAACTGTGCCAAAATAACTCCGTCTCTCTCACTTCAGTTCTCTTCTCTTTTCCTTTTTGGTGGTTTTCCTTCTTGGATACTTCTCTATCTTATTTGGTTAATGCTGGGACATGCTAATATCTTGATCAAGTGTTACTATGAAATAAGAAGGGAGTGATACGATGTGGTCTATGTTGTCACAGGCAAAATAGTGCAGTCTACTATTGAAGAATGTCGAGAAGCTTACTTGACCTGGATAAACATGGTAACGTATCTCTATTTTATTTGAGTATAGTTTTAGTTTTTCTGTTTACAAAGCTAGAATGTCCATTTAAAATCTGTGCTTATTGCTCCTTCAGGCGCATGAGTTTTTGAAGCAGAAGAGCCTTGAAAAGAAAGAAGGTTGGGCTGTTGCAGATAGTTATGTTTAAAGCAGTTTCATAATTGTATCAAATTTTTTAGTTTGGTGCGTGGAGATTGATTGCTTATATTACCTTTCTACATGTAGTTCTTCTCATTGGAGCAGAGGATGTTGCTGCTCAAAGCGTGATTCAGAGTGGTGAAGTTCGCTCCAAGAGTGAAGTAAACACCGGAGAATCCTCAGAGAGGTCATTTGAGCCAAGTGACAATTCAAGAACACAACATATATCTGAACCCACGGATGCTGACCAGCAAGTTAGCAATATCTTGCAAGGAAATTTCATTGATGCTACATCCTTGGCATCTTGGTTAAAGGAATTTGTGATGAAGTTAGGATCCTTGAAAAGTCAAAACAATTTTCCAATCGTTGCAGTTATCGTTTTTGCTGTGATTTTCTTGATGCAGGTATGTCTTTTTCAATCAGATTGACATTTTTTGTGATTTCATTTGAGCTTTTTTTTTTTCCTTTGTGGAAATACTAGTATGATATGATTGATGGCTTTGGTATGTGGAATTTGCACTCTACTTGCACGAGTGGTTTAAAGATTGCCTCTAGGGATGTAATCTATCTTGGCTTTGTTTCTTTGTGCACTTCAAGGAATTTTCGTCGTTGGTAGGGTCTGCTAGTAGTTTTTTCGGGGATGCCATATGATCTGGTTCTTGCCAATTGGCAAAAAGTTGGCGTATGTCCCAAATTGGCAAGTTAATCTTTCTTGGATAAATCTTCCTTTGCATCAAGAATGTCATCGAGATCATCGGGCAGGGGTTCTTAAGGGGTGATATGGCCGAAACTTTGGACTTCTTGAATCGTAGAAGCACAGTCCTAGGGCAGACCATTCTGTTTCGTAACATAGCATCTAACTGCAATTCAAGAAACAGGAACTGATAAAACAAATGATTCTTTTTTGTTAAAAATTACTAAGAAGAATAAATTAGTTCGTGATATGTTGTTAAAAATTACACTGGTCTATAGCTTTTCTCTCTACATGAAAGTGAACTTTTAGTATTCCCATATATGAAGTCATGAATTCAAGATCCGTAAGCGTATTAATAATCTTATCATCCGAGTAATATCTTTTATTTATTTATTTTGACTTTTCAGAGTCCGATGAATAGTTGAATCGTGTTGGTATAGACTTGTGTTCAATGAATACTTGTTCATAAGCCTGGAGTTTTTTATGAAGAAAACATTGGTTAACAATTGGTTTTTCTTCTGTGCAGTTAAGCATACTTGTGCTATTAGCTAGGCCCCAACACGTCCATATAAACCCTCCAGCTTACCCCATGAGTAGCATGGGTATCGGAGCAGGGGGAAGATCATCTGAAGCAATGGCTTGGATGGAGAAGCGAATGCACCATCTGAAAGATGAAATGTACATGGTTGAAGCGCGGCTTGAGAGGATGCGTCATGAGCACGCACTGTTGAATTCACAACTGAAAGACCTAGAGCATCTCGTTAAGCAACGATAGTAATTTGTACATCCCTATGCTACCTCTTCTCGTAAATGTTCTTTTCCGTTTCTTTCCTCATATAATTCAAATATGTATCGTGTGAGCAACTTGTCGAATTGGTCTGTAGTAGCTCCCTTGTTGATTCTAGTAATAAAATCCAGGGGAAAGCGTTAAGCAGACTGGGCCTTTGACTCGGAAAGCCAGTGATACTAATCCATCCTGTTGTGACAGCCGACTGTTCTTGGGAAGCTACTTCAAATGTTATGTGCGTGGCCTAGCGGGAGTTAATTCAAATGCTTGAACATTAGACTAATTTTGAAATCTAAACCAATATGGGAAGCATTTTAGCAATTTTGTCATCATTTCCCCATTGGTCACGAATAGTTGGAAATACATGCTGGGTTTTCATGCAAATATTAGAATGGTGTCTCCATGCGAGTGCTAGAATATATGGTTTGTATGTGCGCGGCGGACCAGTTTATAAAGGATATAAAGTTTTATATGACATTCTTGAGCACCTAGAGGATATAAAATTTCAAAAACAGCCTGTCTTTCTTCGTGGTTAAAGAACCTTTGTTTTCCGAACCTTGAAACCCTGATCTCATGTGTCGGCAAGAGTGGAATCCAAAACCTAGTTTGACCTAGCCAAGTTCACACGTAGGATTAATAAAGTACATAGAAGAACATATGGGAGAATCACATTGTCGACGAGCCAACAATATCCCAAGGTGTGGCCTACCTTATATCCCAAGTCCCATTATTTAGGTATGACCACCGGCCTTAAGCACACGGCTCTTGCATGTCCATTTTTACATTCCGAAGCTACAAGATTCTGATAATGATTGAACTAGTAGTGGGATAGGATAGAGAAAGCTTGGAAAGACAAGACTCCATGAGTCTCAAAAGGTAACGGATATTTTGGCATGTTCCACATTTGCTTTTTTCAGTTTGGGTTAAGGGAAAGTGGAGTCAGAATAAAGAAGATCTATATTTGGGGGTTCGACATCGTGCTTCCTCCAACCGTCCTCTTAAAATTTCTCTTCTGTAGCTTTGAGGGCTATCCATTTTTTTTATTTTTTTTTATTTTTTATTATAAACTCACACACCCGGGGAAGGGGAGGGACGGGATTCGAACCCCTGACCGGTGGGACGGCCGGTCAGGATTAGGCTCAGAGAACGCCACTGAGCCAGGGCCCACGCCCCAGGGCTATCCATTCGGGTACATCTTTTTCTCCTCCAAAATGTCAAAAGCTTCTCGATGCTTGCTGCCATTTGTCATGAGCAAAACAATCCCATGGGAGCTCGCTTTTGACCCAATTCAATCATCATATTTTCGACCTCATACAGCTTAATTTCTTGTCTTTGTCTTTTTCGCTCTTAACAAACTAGTTGCTTCAGAAACGATTAAGTAAAAGGTTTAACCTTTTTTTTTTTTTTTTTTTTTTCTTCATCTTTTGCCAATTCTAAAACCACCAAACTAGAGAGACTTGACAGTGTAGAAAATTCCTCGATAAAATCTAATATATCGTGTTAAGATTATTGTTAAACTTTTAAGTCTGAACTTATAAATTTGAATCTAATTATACTATCTAAACCACTCATAATAAACATATAGCAAGGTACATGTGGCCTGACACACAACAGATACTCTTTATTTCTTTACTCTTCATTCGTTCCTCCAAATTCATGCATCTTGGACCAATGTTTGGTGCACCAAGAGCTTTTTGTCTCTATCATTCTTCCTCCCCTTCAAGTTCATCCCACCTGCCGGGGTGTAAGTCACAGTTCGCATGAAAGAAAAATGTAAAACGCGGGAAGAAAGTTGCTAGAATAACATCTCTATCGGCTATCACCTGGTTCCAGTAAAATCCGAACCGACTTAACTTGAATTTTACGAATGCCATGAAGAGAGGAGTTAGCTGCTAGCCAGCCAGCTCCTCCCCCTACAACGTGCAGAAAGAGAGAGTTATTTTTATGTACATGCGTAGAATGAATGCATGTATATTGTGAAGAAATATTAAAATACTTTAAGATAGAAAGTTTTGACCTAATCTAAAAGTTGGCTCAAGAATATGTGAAAACTCCTTTAACAAAAATAAATTCTCAAGCGTATGTCTTGGCAATGCAGGATAATTTGCATTATTAACACCTATGAATGTATACATGTACATATTTCTCATACTTGCTCTTTTGCGTTAATTTTCTCTCATTTGCCTATTGGGATGTTTTTAAGAAATTTGGAGCATGCAGAAACGATGTGGATACAAAATAGTCCAGACTACGGCAGAAAGAGTATCTCTGTACTGCTAGAATTTAGCCAAATTCGAATTACCAAACTGCTGTAGCCAAGTACGAATTAGTTGTTTAGTTGGGAGTGAAGAGAAAGGAAGGCCATTAAAGCCTTGCATTTCAGCTTATGCCCAGATTGGATGGAAATTGAGGGAACCTAGGTTAAAGTCTTTAACTAAAAATCGTACAACGTTTTATGACAACCACAATAATTCTTCTAATTAGATGTTACAGTTTCTCTTGCAATTGAAAATTTGATAAGTTAAACAAACAAATTTAAGTGGTTAATATAATATCCACTTAGATTTAGATGAAAGAGTTTAAATTTGTTTGGAAAACTATTACTCCCTAGTACTCTAAAGTGGATTGGTATGAAATTATATGATTCAAGTTTGCAATTCTTTGTCAATTTGTTGTATTATTTCTAGTTTTCAATTGGTTAGCAGTAAGGGATAGATTTTCAATTCCTTGAAGATTCTAGAGATAAGAATTGTACCATATGTCACAAAGTCAAACAAGTTTAAGGACCACATCTTCTCAGGGCGTACATATTCAACAACAATATGTGAACCTCTACAAACCATTCTTGACATATGACCATTCTATTTATCATATAATGTTAGAATCAATAGGGTTCCTCACCATGTGAAAGGAAGAATTTCAAAGCAAGTACTGTTAATTTGTATTGGCCTCATTTGTTTATGCTATCTAAATAGAAATGAATGATAGTACTTTTAGACACATTGTCATATATGAAAATGTTACTCTTAAAGTTATTGTGAGGCTTCTTAGAGAGACACTTTTCAATGCAAGAAAGGTATAAAAAATAGTTAAAAACATGTACTTGAAGATGAGATGAGATTATTTTTTATTTAATGTAATTTTGTATGTGGTCGTAGCTTAGGAATATACTCGTATTCTTATCATATATATTTACATGTTAGTTATATAAATTATTTATTTATAAAAAAATAAAGAGTTTAAACTGTTGGTCCATATGTATCTCAACATGTCATATCAACCACATATTTCTCACCAGCGGATAGTATTAAAGCTGATGAACCAACAAAAGCAAGTACCCACTAATGTGGGCTCTTATGGCTTTTTGGATTTTCCTATCTTAAGAACGATTAAACGCGTGTGGCTCGCGTATGGTTCCTAGCCCTATGATTCTGACTATTTGACTCTTGCTCCTAACACGTGGGACTTGAAAAAGAAATGCTAAAGACATTTCCGTTGGAAGTGGGGAGTGCGATCTAAGGGGGTGGACTGGTTGCGGCGAATGTATATAGGCGGGAGGAAGATTCTTAAAGTTTTTGCGCACAGAGAAATTGTACGGCAAGTGAAAACATCATCTTAAACTGATTGATATGACATAAAGATATTTGATATGGTATATCATTATCTTATATAAAGCCTCTTCATATGTTTGTTTCATTAAGATTAGAGATAAATCACCTGTCAATGTTGCTTTATCACCTTAAAAATGCAGGCTTCCCTACACCACCTTCAGATTTTTTTTTTTGTCCTTTGGCTAACGAACAAAATTAATAAGCTAAAATGGTAATAATGTAATATTATGCTTGACAACCAATATAAACTTCGTGTCGTTAAACTCTATCCAACCAAGTAGATCGGTTGACAGCTTTATCTTAAAAAGAAAAAAAGAAGAAGAAGATATGTTAAAGAAGATTATATTGAGAATAATAATGAAAAAAAATAGAAATAAAACAAACAATTCTAAACTTCTTAAGATATTTTTTTTAACTTATATTTATTGTATATAGGCTGAATGAAATAAAGATTTTTTCAAGAAAAAACAATTGATATTTCTATTTTTTTAGCTAAAGTAAAAAATATAGTATAAAAGAGAGTTTCTTGTTTAGAATTTTAAGACAATATTATTTTGAGTGATATTTAAAAACTTTTAATTTTCATCTTTTTATAAATATTGTGATTTTTGTACTATTAAGATATGTTTTTATGCTTCTTTACTTAAATATTTATTAACACAATTTATCTTTTAAAAAAACCAGTTTTTTGGGTAAATTTTATTTCTTTTTTCCGGTGAAAGTGGATAGCATTTTGCTGGTTGGTGATTATGGCTTCACTGTGGAGCGGTCAGCATTGATAGCAATTGATTGTGACAACGTCGGAGAAGATGAGTGATATTGGGCGGAGTGTCGCAAAATTGGATCCTTTCATTTGTTTTGGAATCCAAACAAGCACCTTCGTGTTCCACGTTGTTCTGTATTTGTGCAAGTACTCCATTTTTACATAGTGGTGGTCTTTTGTTCCCAATTCAGCAACATCAATTAAATTCGTTTCCTCTTTCGGCATTCCTCTAAAGTCACCGCCGAGTAACGCGTTTCACTCCTTTAAACCGTCCACGGCGTTCAATCGTTGCCTACTTTTTCTCTCCTCTTTTCTTTTTCTTGTTGATTTTTTTTTTTTTTTTTTTTTGTTGTTGTTGTCTTTCTCCGTCCTTACTCTTATATGGAATTTAGTAACGATTTCTTCGTAAAATTTATTTTTCTACGTTACTGACAGATTCAAAAAGTCTCACCAATGTTCTTTCACCTACTTAAATTATTTCAAAGGCAAGGATGTTTCAGTGTTATCTTTTTCACTATGGACAACCCAGAAATGCAGCAGAACCTCAAGTCTTGAAAGCTCAGTGCAGATCAGAATTTAAACAGGTAAGGATCCAAAGTTAGTTCAAAAAATTCGGTCAGAAACAGTGATTGAGAACTACATTAGTGCTCAAATTCAGTGCACTTGAGCTTCGGCGCACACATTCTTTACATGCAGTCCAAAGCATGTTTTACACACCCCGCCGTTGGGGTATGGCCTAAATGTAGCATTCTTTCCATGTTGCAAGTCCCACATGTTTGTAATGTTTCATGTTACTTCATAGCATGACTAGGGTTTTTCTTCGCTTAAATGATAGAATAATGGGTGACTATCAGAATGTCTCCTTTATAACATGTTGATCGTGTAATGATATTGGACTAGGTCTTTGCCATTTCGTAATTTCTCGTTAACTACTTTTTTTTTTTTTTTTTTTTTGAGGGGTAGGCAAATAGTTTTAGTCTTTATGTGACAAAGAGACAACGTTTCTTAATTTAGAAGCTTAAGATTTTGGGTTAGATTCATTGGTCAGGATTTTTATTGTTTTTGGAAGATAGATTATCATTTACATTAGATATCTCTATTCTTAGACGAACTATAATCTAACCTTCCAAGTTATATATTTAATTCCATCCTTGAGCGCATTTATAGAATAGAAACGGAATTACATCTCCTTGACAAATAATGCATGTTTCTTATTATATGAATCTAGGAAATTATGTCTCTAAAAGATTGGTTAAGTGAAGATTCACCAGATACATCAAAGTTAAAAGAAAAAAAAAGGGCAAATGATATTTTAATCTTTTACTTTACTGTAATTAATCGCACTCTAAGTATCATTTTTTCAAATTAAGTTTACAAATCGATAACTTTGTAAGTGATGATATCTGAAAAGCTAAAGTTAAAAATAAAGATTCGATGCTCAATAAGAATGGAAACTTGTAATATTGGAACTTCTTTTTTTCATTTGAAAGAAAAAGGCCCGTGTAACTTACGCAACTAGCATCGGTAATGGTTGGAGGAAGGGAAACCTGGTGTTCGTTGCAGCGACATATCTTGTTCCTATGGCTCTTCTCAATCATTAATCACCTCCCAAAAGAAATCACAGCATTATGCATACTAAGACTTGAGGTACTCTGTTTTTTCACCTCATCATATTTCTGATCCAATGAGTCAAAAGGGTAGGTGGGCTTGCAATTCTTGTTGGCAATTTCGTCTCATTTTTTGTCTCTTATCTCAGTTTTAAAACACACAACCCCTTGAAATTTGACATGCTTCACAAACTCAAAAACCCCATTTAAGTCTCCCACGTACATGCAAACGTTGAGATTATTCTGGAAACATGTGTAATTTCCTTTAAACTATGAATCTCTGTCACAATAGTTGTACCCCTCCATCTATTTAGAAAACTTCCAAGTCTTGAGGGTTATACAATATATTAATTCATAAGATCAGATCGCCGATGTTAACGTCATGAAATTGTAACAGTGATTAAGAACTCCTCCGTTTTCTCTATACATGGGAAAAACTGCGTGTAACTACAGAAGAATTAGTCATATGTACAGTTGCTCAAAACTTCAAACCCAAGCATTCTCTCTCGCACCTGTTGAGCTCAAAGAACCATTGACCAATTGAAGATACGTCTTCAGGTCATGACAAGTGGCAAAATCCTGCTTCTCGAGGTACGGTGATTCCCTGCTACTAAGTCGAAGCTCTTGGCCTACGTCGGCATATACCCATCTCAACTGCTCGATGCACTTGTGCATCCACCTAGGACGGCTCGCTTCGCGGGTACTTTCTTTTCCCGGCGCGCCACCACCGTCCTGGAATACAAAGCCGGGTACTTTGGTAATGACGTCATCGGAGTTGACAATCCTAAGTATCCTGGTCCCACTTCTCTCCAGTTGTGCTCTAAAGCCTCTGTTCCCAACACGGGGACCGCCGAACGATATCACCGTCACCATGGGTGCATTTTCGTACGCGGTGGTGATATCGTATGCGGTTAGAGTAGCCAGTGCCGCGCCGAGACTGTGACCTGTGATCGTGAAACTGAGCGGTTCATCACCGTACATTTCCAGCACTTTCGCTATCTCCTCCCTCACCGTCTCTTGCAAGCTACAGCATGTGGCGGTCCTCGAAGTGTAGAGGCTCAAGAACCCACTCTCTACCATGGGCCCACCTTCCTCGGGACCCACGTGGTTAGGCAATTTCGTTAACGTGGCGCGTAGGTTCTCCATCCACTCCAAGCATGTGGCCGTACCCCTAAACGCGATCACCACGTCACGGCGTCCCAGCCGTGCGATCTCCTCCTTATCCTGACAGACAGCCACGTAGCCAATCCAGCTGGACTGAGTAGACACCCAACTCGGATGGGTCTTGTTTATCCAACGCGGCAATCGGATCCCACATGTAGCACGGAGGTTCTTCGTAATTTTGTACCCTGTTTCGCGTATCCCAGTACGTGTGAAGAGAGAGCTTCTGGGGTGTCGGCACGTAGCATAGGTAGGGGAGGATGGGTCAAAGTCGAAGGAACGGTAGGAAGCCTCCACAAACTGTCCGTAGCGAAGGATTTCACTGCGTAGATTATCGTCGAGAGGGTCGAGCAAGCCCTCCCAATTGTTGATACCCTGAAACTCCATCCACCTGTTACCCAGTTTGAGAGAGTGAGCCGAGGGGGAGTGTTTTGAGGAGTCTTGCTTTTTAAGCGAGCTGCATGAGACCTTAAGGATTCGCAGTGTGATTCTTCTTTTGGTGTTTGTGGTAGAGGTGGCATAGTGATGCATCCCCATGAAGGGTTTGGGAAGAGGAGGAGAACTGCATGGGCGAATAGCTCCAGAAGCAACCCTCATTTTCTTGCGAAAATGAACTTGATTGTTCGTGTGGAGCCGGGGTTCTCGCAGTTTGCAAGAGTACTGAAATCGTGGACTGTTTTATAGAGAGGAAAAGGAGGGAGAGCGGACGGTGGTGCATGTTGAAATGACTAGCTATGTACTAGGATCTAATCACAGATGATATAACCAAAAACGGCTAAGCGTCACGCCGAGAGAGAGAGAGATCGGAAGGGGGTTCAAAGGTCTTTGACCAATGGATGGTGACAGATTTGTCTTTCCGACCAGAGTCTGGTCGCACGTGCATTCCACAGAACGCGTCCCGGTCAGCTCCACTCCCTGTGGCCGGAGCCACATTCTTTTCCCCTCTTGGTTTCTTTTTCCTTCTCCTTTGTTTAACCGGAGATACGATTTACAAGGCACGTGATTCTAGTGCCAGAACTACGAGGTCAGCTTTTAGTTCCAGACCATTACTAACTTAAAATATCACCACCTCGCCGATCACCCTTCGCTTGGATTCTTGAATCTGCACATGAAGGCAAAATATTGATTATTGTATTCAAATAATCTCGAAGAAAATTAGTATCTCACGAAAGAAAATATAATTCTTGAATCCATCGTTTACAGAGATTTCATCATAATTCCAAATCATGTTGTGTTTTAGACTCTGCGGCCATAGGGATGGACTCCCCTCTTATTCATAGTTCGGCTAAAGTCTTTCAGCGCCGTTGTTGAAATACTTGTCCTTCGTTTCGAGATCATTGAGTAGTTCCTAGATAACATTTTTTTTTCTTTCTTCTCAATTTTTGGGCCCCAGCTAATGGTTCTACTTGGTGGTCCTGATCCTTTGGAGCAACTAGAGGAAATCTTTTGATTATAGGAGGCCTACCTTGTACTAACAAATTTATTAGAATGCAGTGCACGGAAGTTACAACGTAACTTAGTGAGGGAAGCAACTATACAACGGATAAGATGAGAAGCCAATGATATAGACTTCAATCAAGACCAACTTCTTCCAATCGGAAAAAGCAAGATTTGTTTCATACGTTCCTTTAGTTAAAATAGTTATTTTTTTTTTTAATTTATGCTTACCCACTACTGAACTTTCCAAGTTTGATTACGATAAGCATAAGCGAATGAGTACCGTGGCTATCTTTCCAGCTTTGCGTATCTAAAGCACTTGCAAAGGAAACCGTGGCTATCTTTCCTGCTCTGTGTATCTAAAAAGCACTCACAAAGAATTTTTTTTGCCACGCAAACCTTTCATTATCATAATTTAATATTAACTCTGTGATATCTTCCCTAAACAAGTTGAAATTATGTTTGAACATATGTGTACATGTATGTAAGTCTATCTACAGAGAGAGGGAGCTGAAGAGAAGGCAAGTATATTATTTTGAGCTTCAAAAACTTGAACTCCATTATAAAAGAGCTTTTGTAAATTCCTTGTAAAAATTAAAAGATAATAATAAATTAGTTGAATATAACAATAAAGTAAAGAGAAAAATCTTTGCACTTGGAAAGATTGTGTTTTTCATTGATGACTTTTCTATGTTTTCCAGTCATGACTTTGTAAAAATATCAATAGATAGATCTGTGGAGCAAATATTTTGTACATGAAGTTGATTTTGGCAACTCATTTGTGAAGAAAACCAAAATCAATTTCTATATGTTTAGGCCATGCATGGAAGATAGGATTACTATTGAAATAGATGATTAATATTGTCATACTAGAGGACAGGAGGTTACGGAGAGGGTGTATGAAGATCCCAAATTAGAGCCTCCATCCATATTAGTTTGATACTAGTATTAAGAAGACGTTTGTATTCAACTCCTATGTTAGAGTGATCAATTGTATGTTGCTTTCTAAAGTTTTAGGAAATGAAATCTGATCTAGGAAAAATGTAGAATCCGCCCATTGATTATTTGTTGTCTTTGTCACCAGCCCACCTAACATTTGAGAAGGCATGAAGTTTTTGGAAGGAGGAACTTTTTGTAAATAGAATTCTATGGCGAGGAGTATCAATGAACAAGTGAAGACTTCACCTTGTTGACTACTAATGTGGAGTTGTTGAAGCATGCATAAATTGACACACCTTTTTTATTAGTAGCATAGGTTATGTTTAAATGTGCAAGAATTAGACATTGTAGGGCACCAAAAGTATTGCAATATGAGGTAGCATTGGGGAATGGCTCACCGTTTTGAGTGACAAGGATCAGATCTAGTAGTTCAAAGGATGAATATGGAACTGGAATTGCTCATATTTGCACTAGCCAAGGTATCCAATGAAAATAAATTTAACTTAATGCATAATCATACAACAAGGATGGGTTGTATTTTAATACCCAAGAGGTAGTGATTGGGGCCAAGATCCCTAATTGCCAATTCCTATTGGAAAGTGTCACTCCATGCTAATAATGGTGCTATGGGTAAGTGTATTAAAATGATATCATCAATATAGACCAAGTGAAGGCTGTTGTATTGATTATAGTGATTTTGGAAAGTAAGAATCAACATTAGAAGTGATAGCTTAGTGATTTGAAGAAAGTGTTCAATCGTTGATACCATGTGCATGGAGTCTACTTGAGCCCATATAGAAATTGATGTACAACACACATGATGAGGCCTTATTGGGCCAACTAAGCTTAGTGATTGTTCCATGAAAACTTCCTTTATGAGGTGACTATGAAGAAAGACATTTTTTAATGTTGAGTTGATGGAGAGACCATCTTTGGGAATATGTAATGAGAAGGACAATGCAAATAGTGACATGTTTCATCACAAGCCAAAATGTTTCATTAAAGTAGATTCTCAATTGTTGGTGAAATGTTTAGTCATTAGTTGAACTTTGTAATGTTTGAAGAAGCCATCTATATGGACTTTAACCTTTTAAGTCCATCTCCACCTTATGAGTTTGTAGTGTGATGGAGGTAATTACTAGTTCCCATGCTTTTATTTTTTATGAGTGCAATATATTTTTCAGCTATAAGAGCATGTCATTAATGATCTTTAACTGCTTGGGATAAGGTAATTGGCTTAGTGTATAGATGAATAGAGGCCACAAATGCATAGATGTGTTGTCGTGTTAGTCAATAACAAGCATATCATCTTGAAGCCATGTGACCATTGGGTGTTAAGGAAGAGGTGATGAGTCTAGAGAGGATGGTGGTGAACTAGAGAACACCACCTAGGTGGAGTCATTGGATTTGTAGGTTTAATAGAAGGCTCCTCTAGAGAGGATTGGGTTGAAAGATGGGTGATGGTGGTGGCAATAAAGGGAAAGAGAACTATGGTTTAGTATTAATTAGTTGATCATGTAGTATAGTGGAGGTTTCAGTGAATGGAATTGAGTCTCATCAAAAGCTATATCTATAACAATATAAAATTGATGTGTTTGAGGAGAATAATAACCATACCCTTTATAGGGAGAATATTCTAGAAAGATAGATGTAAGATTTGAAAGCTAACTTGTGATTCGTAGATGGGCACAAATGGAGAAAATTGGTGCAGTCAAAGAACATAAGTCATCAATTTGCAATTAGACGGGAATATAACTTACCATGATGTGAGATGATTGAAACAAAGGAGTAGGAAGTTGTTTCATGACATAATCTATTACCTTAAATGCAAAATCCTAGGAGTAGGGAGGGATTGAGCTATGAAAAAAGAAAGAAAGACCAGTTTCTATGATGTGCCAATGTTTCCTTTCTACAGATTCATTCTAAAAGGGTGAATAAAGGTGGGAGAGTCACTAATGGGTTCCTTTTTTAGGAACAATCTTTGAAAAGAACCAAATAAAATTTCTGTAGCATTGTTGCATTGGGTTACTTTGATGTGTGTTTGATTGATTTTCTATTAAAATCAAATATGTACAAAAGTTGAAATAAGTTACTCGCATGAGAATAATGGATATGACCAAGAGAATTTGAAAAAGAAAACATTTGTAAAGTAAATATGATATTTACAATCACAAGATGACATTATAGTAAATGACTCTTAAATATTAAAATGAACTAATTGTAAAAAGGTAGTAGACGTGGTTAAGGTTGGTGGGAGGCTAGGTGAGGTTGACAATCACTTTTACTAGAAAGAAATATTATATAAATAGAAGTCACTGACAAAAACTTGAAGGATTTATTCAAAATATGTAAAATGATTGGATAGGTAGCATGCTCTAAATATTGATGCTAATGGTCAGTTGGATTTATGTTGGAGACAAGATGAACTAAGGTTAGTATTGTCTAATGGAGTGGTGTTAGGCCATAGAGCTCATGGTTAAAGCTTGCTATTGAGGAGAATCTCGCCTAAATGTTGATACTTCACAACAAAATAATTAGGTAAGAAAATAAAATCACAAAAATTTTCTCTTGTGAATTTAGAAAGTGAGAGCATATAAACAAAAAACTAGGATCAAACAAACAAAAAGATTTGGTAGGCAAAACATAAGTACATATATGTGTTATAAGAATGTTGGATACATTTTTACACTAAGTTGTTAGGGATCTGAGTAAGCATGGACAATTAATAGTTGAGAGGTATGTTAGTGATGTGGTGCTTTGTATTAGAGTTTGGGAGCCAAGAATCCATATTGATCATTGAAGGAAGGGGTGGGATTTCAGTCAAGTGGGCAAATGATGGTTATAAGGCCTAAGAGGAAGGTTGGAATTGGTGATTAAATTGTTCTTGGCAAGTTATCATATAGTGGCCAAATTTGCCATAAATTTGGCACTTTGGGTGATTTTTTTCATTTGATTTAGTGGTCCATTAGAGCACTACTATTATCTCAAGCTAAATTTGGAAGTTTAAAAAGAGTTCATGGGTTGTCCATTATGTATAACTTGAGCTTGTGATGGATGCAGTGAGTGGCAATTTTGGCTGCTAGAAGGTAGCAAGATCGCAAGATCTTAGGGGTTGAATTGTGCCTCATGAGAGAGAAAGAGCCATGGAGGGCTTTTTGTAATAAGAGCTAGGTTTGAATGTGGATAGAAATCACTAAAGCAAATGGGTGAAATTAGGAAACTAGGCCCTTTAAGACATAAGTTTGATATCCATTTTTTATAGCTTTCTCGTCAATCAATGGTAGTTGGTCCATAATAAAGGTTGCAAATTAAAGGTACTCCATCACTGCTTGAGTCTCTTTGCACATGGCTACAATTGCATTCATAGTTATATAGCCTATGTGCTTTTATTTGTTTATGAATACATTTATTCATCTAAGAATGAGAGAATACAAAGGTATATAAGCATATCCTAGCATTATAAGTTCATCTAAGGAAAATCAAGTTCAGAATTCTTCACTTATGATACATTTCCTTGAAAGAGTTTAATTTTTTAAATAAAGATGCTCTTTCATGTACTATTTTCTCGATTCTTGCCAATAAGATTGATATTTCAGCAACTTTATTCTAAAAACCTCTACGGTTTTGTTCAAACCATATATAGCAAATACATGCTCAAAAATAAAGTTTAAAAACTTTCCAACCAATTTTTTTCCTTTCCTTTATGTGGCAAATGAGGTTTCTAAAAATATTCATACATAAATCAAATTCTTAAATTTAAAATTTGGCTAACGATAGGATTCATAATGGCAATGAGGATCCATCCCAGTGTAATCTGATCATGAGTGAACCAAACATCTAAGGATAGATTTATAACAATAACACCAATGCCAGCTTTAAAGACTAGAGTAGGTGAATAAGATTTTGACCCATCATCAATTGAGATCAATTAACTAACTCAAAGATATGAGAATAACAAATCTTTCTACACTATATAATGTACCCATTAAATTTTACCTCAATTGTAAAACAAGTAATAGACCCAACTGGTTTTCCTATAGAATTCTTTGGTGATAAATGGTTCGTTGATTCAATTTGTGAGGTCATAAGTGTGGAAGCAAAAACCAACAAGTGCTTAGCTCAGTTGGAGTAGGCATTGCCTCCTAGGCTTAACACTTTCCCCCACTCCTTATACCACATTTAGCTAAAAAATGATAGGGGAAGCAAAAACCATAAGGTTTAGAGTACTTTCACAAGAAGGCTATGATACCATGTAAAACTTATAAGGGTTATAAGAAATTATTTAAATATAACAAGAAAGGGAAAAGAGAAATCTTTGTACTTGAAAAGGTTGTGCTTTTCGTTGAAGAATTTTCTATTTATGTCAAGTACAATTACCTTGTAGCCTATCATGTAATACAAAATCCGAATACACGTCTGTAATATTGCTGTTCCCTATGGAAATGACCTGAATTCATCCCTTTCTTAATCAGGTGGACATTGTAGCCAACACAACTTTGGCAATCAAATGCAAGAGAAACCCACGTAGAAACCTGCTAACCATTTCTCATGAAAAGAGTAGGACTAAGAGATGGTTCAAGTTCTCATGTTTGCGAGATTCCTATGAAAGCTTCTGTCAAAGGTGTTCCACCCTTCTTTTCTGCAAGTTTGAAAAAAAAAAAAGTAAAAAAGGAAAAGTGGAGTAAGATCAAAGATAAACAAGTCAAAAAGGAAAAAAGTGAAAGTGGTAAACATGTCATAGAGCTGAGGGACACGGCAATTTGTCATCGAATGTTCAAGTCATCTACGCAAATCCTCGAAAGGGTGTAGATTAACACCGAAGATTTCACCGACGAATATGAGATGGATTTCGCCAAAGGAAGGCCGCCGTTAGAGAAAGGCACGCAATCTATATATCTATACATATGTATATGCACAACACACACATATATATATAGGCTGTATTTGCTTTCTCAGTTTCCAATTCCTGGAAATGGTAAGAAGGGTATCTTTTGCCTTCGTCGCTTGGGTGCAGGCAGTGGGTTGGACTGTAGAAACGTTTTCGTCGTGGCCTTAGGCCATGTTTTCCGCTTGCTTCTAATCTGTCCCACTTGACTGTTTTGGATTTTACTTTAACCATCTTTAGAGTGAAAACCGACGAGAGCGTTGTCCTTATAGAACGTTAAATATCATGTGACAAACATGGGCATAGAAGAAAGGATTTAGCAGCTTATTTTAATTTTTTTTTTAAAAAAACAATTGTAATGACTTTTACAGGATTTACAAGCTAAATAAAATAATTTATTGCCAATTAACATATAAAACGCAGGCCCCTCAGTTCTTCTATTTCTGTATGTAGATAGCACCTCTAAATTGTGCAAATGATTAATGAAAATGATTAACAGGAGCTTTTTGTATGGTACATCAACCTGATGATTGCTTCTTCCTTTTTAGTTGTACCCGGGAAACCTTATCCTCTTTAATCGAGTGGACGGAAAGCTGAAATCAAATCAATCTGGAAGGATTGATGGATTACGGGGACCCCTTATGCACAAGGCCACCAAATTTCAATCCAACTTTTCCTTGGTTCAGACGTGCGAGCCAGCTCATCTGTGAGTTAAAGCGTATTATCTCAGCATCAAAACTTTACGATAAAAGAAATATATAAAATTGGGTTGCTGACATAATGTCATCTCGGATACTTTATTCACTTACATGGCACATAAAACATATGAGATCATCATATCTGTTTGTAGAATTTGTAATCTATCTGTGCTTCAGTTGTTGGAGAGAGAGAAGCTAAAGAAGCTTCTATTGAACGTCACACTTTCAGCCAAAAGGCCAAAAGTTAGGTACTTCAGTACTCAATCTGAAGCTTCAGATTAGGTTCATGGATTGGGTTGAGATATTGAGGGAGAGAGAGAGAGAGTCCCTCCAATTGGATAAAAGCGTAGGCTAATGACTTCTGCACACAAGAAAGATGTAAAAAATGTTGGAGTAAACGCCGAATCCCGAAGAGTATCTTTCTGGGCCATGACTCCAGCACAATTTAGTAATAGCCGAACGGAATTTTAGTTCTCGACCGATAACAAAACCGGCAGGATAATTGGAAGTAGTAGGATAAAGCAGTAGCTCCCACAACTATTATTGGCCCTGTTAAAGGGCCAGGTCTTGCAACCGGAAAAATAATTCAAAAAAAAAAAATCGAATTAATTATTTTATTGTTTAGTTCATTCATGTATCAGAAAGATCCAAAATACACAAAAATTTTCTTCCAAATCTTATGACAACCAAACTATTTAGAATATTCTTGTCGTTCATTCCGTAGACTTATAAACCATCGCGTTAGTACTTTTTTTTTTTTTTTTCAATGACACATAAGATAACCGATGAGGGAGTCATTATTGTTACTGTGATGGAAGACACATATTAGTGTCATACCAATTAAAATGCTTACATTACCCCCCCCAAAAAAAAGAAAGTATCAACATCAAATTAAAAGGTAAAAAAAGAATTATCATAAAACGAACAAGGAGTCATAGTAATCTTTACAGGATGGTGGCTATCATCCCTCACGCGCGCTTTCAAATTAAATAGGGGATAATGATCCCTTAGGTGAAAAAGAAGGCTTCCCCTCCAATTTATGAGGGACGATAATTAATTCTTGAGATAAATAGTTGCTCTCTGGAGAGGCTTGACCTCTCCCCTTAGATAAAGGACGATGTTTGTCTTCGCTTTGAATGGCTATTACCCTAAGGAAAATATACTGTTATATTTTTCATTAATGACATTGTTGCCTTTTGCTATTGGATGGCACCAACGTTTACAGATTGGTTGATTCATCAATATACTATAAGCCATGACCACAGAATTGCTAATCTATTAACGAAAGTAAATGGTAGAAGCAGTTTGAATGGCTTAAAGATTTGTTAAGTACGAGTCTAAATCCCAAAAGTAAGATCGGTATTTTCTCGAAGATAAAAAAAAAAAAACTCACTGTAGATATATCTCATAAACGTAGTGTTTTGGGAGTTGCCCATAATTTGATCCCTGAATGAATTTATTGGCTCAACCATTGCGCACAATTTATGTATGCACGACCTTAACTCCGGTTCCTTGCGAGAAGCTTCATCCTTGCCAAAAGCATTAATATAAACGGAGGAAACATTACATAGAAAAATGGATGATAAGCACAATTTTTGAGCTTTCTTTCTGATGACTTGTATTCAGATGCACGCATGAATCCCTTTTTATGATGAATGCATAGGTAACCTAATATCTTATTTGTTTTTTTTTTTCTAAACACGTGTAATTCGCATGGGTATCATCAAAATTTACATGAAAGAACCATATCTTGGTATATATTGATTTGGGTGTGTATACTTAAGAGTTTGTCTTTTAAACAGGGTCTACAATTTAAACTAAAGATAAGGAAATCAAAGTCAAAGAGCAGTTTTTTGGTTCTATTATCGCTCAAGACTTCACAGGGAAAAAATGCCACTGCGATTGTTGTCAACCATCTTAAGGACAATACAACTTATCCGGCGCTTGCACTATTGAAAGGAAAGGACTAATAGTTTTAAAACCTAAATCATGGACGCGAAAATTAAATACTTCTCTTGCTATATAATTCGTTATCTTTTATTAGGACTTGTAATTCACCGTCAAGCCCAATAATTCTTGATTTGATCTGAATGATTTGTAGACTTCCAATGACAATTTGAAATCGAAAGAATAATCCAATAACAAGAATAACTTTTAAGTCAACACCAATCATAACTATAAGAAGTTCGTAAATGGAATTCCTTATTGAAATTCAGTTGAGTAAATACTCTAATCCTAAACCTAACCCTAAGATTAATCCAATAATTAAAAAAACTTCCCCCACTTTTCTTCCCCCTTCCACTGGGTTTTAAATTCCAAATCTTGATTGAGGTTGCGTGCTGCCTTTGTTTTCGTTTCGGTAGATAGAAATTGCAAAATCAAGTTTTTGAAAACCCACACCGATGTCTCTGCGAAGATCCACCGTGCTCGACGACTCTTTCATGCTGGTTTGTGAGTAGTGCTAATAAGTCCAGGACCTTCGTGATTCAGGGTTACTTGGTCCCTTATTGTGGTCAAGTTCGGTGGTCTTGATCGATGAAATTCACCTTTGTGGGTCTGGGTCAACAAATTGAGCGGCCTTCCATAACATTTCCGGCCCCCAGAATGAGGCTGACTAGATGGTCTCGGGAAGTCGTTGCTTTTTTACCTCGTTTCGACTTTCGCTTTCTCTAGCACCGATTCAGAACTCAAGTTTGTTCCAATCCGACGCAATGTTGTTCGTGGTTTCCCCGTCATCGAGTTGAAGATGGGTCGCTGGATGGATGAAGATGTAAGTCAGAATTCAATCCGACCGCGATCCCTATGGTCCTTCACTAATGCGCTGCAACTGATCCCTCCCTCCAGCACAGCTTCCTTCGGTGAGTTCAATCACCTTCCTTTTCTTGCTTCATGGTCTCGGCAAAAAGATTGTGAAACATCTCTTAAATCTGGGAAAGTCCCTCTTTTTCCAAATTTTGGGTTTCTCTCATCAAACCTTGAAGTTCTTTGAACTGTCGTTCCATATCTTGCATGTGTTTCTCCAAAGTTCTAACTGTTTATGTTATGGCTTGGTTTGTAATGTGGATGTAGACTCTACCCTATACTTTGTCAAGATTTTGCTGCTCTGGTTCTAATTAACAAACCTAATAATTATTGGTTTTACTTGATCTTCAAATAGACCTTTAAGAACAATATTGATACCAAATGATAATACAATAACCACAATAACATTCAAATCAATATTCAATCACAATAATTAGAAGTTCGTAGATGGAATTCCTATACCGTTAACTAAACACACAATTAGAGGAAAAACATGGCCATGTCATTGTCGAATAAAACTCACACCATCTCACATATTTCGGCATTACACCAACCAGCATAAAGAGGAAAACCAGTGTGGAGAGAGACTGTACAAAGCATGTATACAAAACTAAAGGAAGAAAAGGATGTTAGGCCAAACTATACATAGGCTTACACTAAAAATGGAATAGATACATAATATATCTAATATATTAATACTCCCCTTCAAGCTTTTGGGGTTTATACAAATCAAAAGCCCTAAGCTTGGACAAAATATAAAAGTGTTGTGGATTGGCTAATGGCTTCGTGGGGAGATTGACTAGCTACTACAATGTTTGAATAGGATGCAAAGGAAATGAAACCCTGTACTAACTTCTCTTGTGTTGAATGATAAATTTGTTTTAATATGTTTAGTTTGTTGGTGAAATATAGGATTGGCTGATATATATCATGTGAAATCATTATCACAATAGAGAGGAACTAATAATATGATATTGATCACTAGATTATTAAGAATTCTAACAAGTTAAACAAGTTCACAAATTATTGTGGCCTTGGCTCTATAGTCCACTCTAGTAGATAATCAAGAAACTATTAGTTGTTTCTTTGTGCTCCAAGAAATAATTGACTTACCAAGTTTTATGCAAAACTAGTAACAGAATGTCTAGTCCACTGGTAACAGCTATAGTTGGCATCATAATATGCCACCAAATCAAAAGATGATTGAGTTAAAATAAAAAACCTAATCTTGGAGTTGACTTTATATGTAAAAGTACTCTTAGAGATGCATTCATATGAAATCACTTTGATGCATTAACAAATTGATTGAGCTATTGCATTGAGAATGCAATAATTAAGTAATGTAATAATTAGGTATTCTAACTTACCAACCAATATCTTATAAGGCCTAGGATTAGGCAATTATGGATCATTTAGGGGATCATTAGTTGTATTATCATATTCTACAATAGTGAATTTTGTATTTTGTTCTATAGGAGTGGCAACAAGCTTAGCATCATAAAAGCATGCTTCAAATATAAACTTTAGAGCATGTTTACACTCATTGATGAAAATTTCATCTTGTGAATTAGCTATTTTAATTCCAAATAACTATTTTGATTCCCCTAAGTCTTTCACATCAAAATAAGAACTCAAACAAGATTATAATTGAGAAATAACAGAAGCACTATTACCTATGATCAAAATATCGTTCACATAGATGAGTAAGATGGCAAATGCATCTCCATCCCTCTTGTAAAAAGTGCCTAATCATGGAATAATTACTTAAAACAAATTGCCACAAGTGTCTTTATAAACTTTGCATTTCACTAGTGTGATGCTTGCTTTAACCAATATAATGACTTGTGTAGTCTACACACTAGACCCTCCCCTCATTTACAGAATCATAAGAGAATACCTAAAAAGCCTCATCCAGTAAATCTCCATGCAAAAATGCATTTTTCATATCGATATGATAAATGAGCCAATTACAAACTAAGGCTACGGAGATAATAGTGAGCATACTTATCAATTTTTCCATAAGGGCATAGGTCTCTTGATAATCAATACCTTTATGTTGCTTATAACCTTTAGTCATTAGTCTTGCCTTATATCTTTCAATGATGCCATTTATTTTGTACTTTATTTCATAGATCCACTTACATCCAATACTACAACATCTTAGGGGCAAGACACTAAATCCCATATATGATTAGCAATTAGTGCTAACAACTCCTCTTCTAATGATGGTCCATGATAGCCTTCTAACATGAGGATCGTTCCCATATAGTTGAAATGGAGGCAACACAATGCTGATTATGTGAGTCTAGTCAATCATAGGTGATGTATTGGGTATAGGATATATAGTCACATTGGATGTGGTGGGCATCATAGGACAAATGTAATCAATTGACCATAGTAGTGGCTTTCTTTGTCTTATTGAATGGCATGGAAGGTCTAGTGTTATAGGGTATGATCTTGGAGATTGTACTATGGATGAAGGTATAAAAGGCTCTGAGGATGGTGGAGATAAATCCACCAAAGAGTGCTCTAGTGGATGCTTTCTAGTAAGTTATGGTGTATGTGACATCCTTGACTCATCGATTGGAGTTGTAGGAGGATCAAGCTCAATTTGATTAGTAATTGACTAACTCTATCTAAAAGCAAACTCTTGCTTAATAAATGTGACATCATGACTGAGAAAAAAACTTTTTGTGACCAAATCATATACTTTATACTCCTTCTAAGTAGAAAGGGTAGCCTATAGCATAACATTGACACATAAAAACCTTAAGATGATCAAGTAGTGCTGGTTTACCATACAAGAGCTTATAAAGAGTGCAATGAGAAAAGGCTAATGTTGGTAAATAATTTTTTAGATGCTTCATTGTAAAGATGCACACTCCCCCCCCAAAACTGAAAAGACTTTGAGTCTAAAACATCAAGACTCACAGTTATACTTAAAAAGTGTCCATGTTTGCATTTCACTACCCTATTTTGTTGGGATATTTAAATACAAGTTTTCTCATGAATAATCTCTCATAATTAAATATAAAACTCAAATCATGAAAGAAAAACTCAGGTCCATTGTCTAAATGGATACGTTGTATTAATTGACAAAACTATATTGCTACAATGGAAACAAACATTTGCACAACTAGAAAAACTTGATCCCTAAAATAAAGGAGAAAGGTTCACATCACTTTAGAAAAATCATCAACCATTGTCAGGACATCTAAAACCATCATGATTTAGGAACCAATTTGGTTCTTACACATCCATGTGAATAAGCTAAAAAAAATACAATTTGTTTTAATTTAACTATGTGGGAAAATGGATCTAATTTGTTTAGCAAGTAGACATAGATGAAAAGAAATTATTAGGACATTTAAGTTGTTTGCCATTACTAAATAAAATATTTATAGATGACTCATCCAATATTTGTTGCCATAAAACATTGTCAATACTGAAGGATGCATTATATACAACACTATGCTTCTTAAGATTACAAATAGCATGTAATTGCATAGTAAAAATTAAGACAACGACATGTAAGCAATGTTTGTAATAGGTGAGAAATGGTACAATCCAACCTTAGCTCTACCCATTCTTATACAACTTGAGTTGTAAGGTCTTGAAAGACACAAAAGTCAAGGAAGAATATGCCCACTTAGTTATTGTCACGAGTGTTCGGTGAAATTTAAATGCAAGTGAATATGTCAAACGAGTAATATAATGATGAGAAAGATATCGTCCCACAGAGATTGGTGATTACTAGACCAATTAATTACTAACGGTGAATAATTCCTAGAATTTATCTAGCAAATCAAATTGATAGATGATAGATTAACTAACTAAATCTAAGAAAACTAAATACAAGAAATATGTTAGAGTATATGATTTCACCATAATTACTAGGTATTAATATTGATTATTTATGCTTACAAGAGGGATAATATCTATATGATGGCAGAACTTCCTAATTTATTTACTATCCTATATCTAGGTATAACAAACCTACTTAGTTCATTAATTTACTATATCTCTATATATGAATTGAAATAAACCAAATGCATTAGGATCTATGAGTATTCCCAGTTTACACCGAAAGCCACATAAATAATATGGTATATGTTTATCCATATTTAATTTATGGTTACACATTACAAGAAGCAACCGCACATCATCTCTTGTCGGTTTCAAACATGCGAATCAAATTATTCAAGTGGTAGCTAATCACTTAAAAGCATTAAACACAGTAATATATAACTTCACATAAACAAAATATCTTGCAAAACATAATAATCATAAGATTCATACCATCATAATTAGGTTACATCGTAGCTCTAACAAAAATAAACTAAAACATAAAGAAATAATGAGGAAGAATAGTAATAAGAAATAAAAAAAGGCATCTTGAATCCAAGAACAAGAAGTCTGTCACCCTTTTTGTCTTCTCTTCAAGAAAACCCTGAATTCTTGACATCTTTCTTAGTTGTGCTCAATTTCCTCCCCCTCTTCTTTGGCCTTCTCTCTTATCTTAAATAGGGTTTAGGTTTAAACCTATCTCCTATCCTAATAGAACTGGGATTTACAGACCTAAAACAATTGGATTTTGAACTCCTAATATGATTAGGTTTTCTAATTATTTAGAAAACTCAATAACAATAAAATCTAATAACAATCGTCCAAAGCCCAAGCCTATCTTGACTCTCTTGATCTTGATATTACGATTTTGCCACACAATAAGTATCAAGTTCTCCATGTTCATCCATTTTCTCCTTGCCTCCTTGTGCTACATAAACAAGATAAATTTAGGTAAATAAAGAGGAGTTCAAATGTTTTCTCACAATTAATAAAGTTATTTATTGCCTAAAATAGGTAAAATAACTCTATAAAAATAGAGTTATCAACGGGTCAATTTAGCAATAGAGATAAGATTGAAACAAAATTTTAGTGCATAAGGAACATAGTTTAAAGTGAAGGAGGGTGTAGGCTGAGTTGTCCCAATGTGTTACCATTGTAAAGGACCCATTTGGAAACTTAATAAACATATATTGGGCAACACATGAAATGGAAGTATGCAAACAACTTAAATCACATGTGACATGATCGTTTGCCCCTAAATCTAAAATCTATCTATCATAATCACCAACACAAGTAAATTGAGAAATCGTACCTACAAAAGTGGCTTAAGAGTCATGGTTAGATGCATTGCTCTTGGCATTAAGTGCTCTTTAAAACTACCCATTGAAAATTTCTAGGTGCTGATTGTTGGAAAAATAACATGTTCCTTGATAATATGTTTTGACGTGACAATTTTTGTTGGTAAATTTATATAAATGTTTTTCATATTTTGATGTGAAAAATAAAATTAAAAAAAGTAAAAAGCGTGCAAATTATAATATCAATTAATGATATTATAAAATAGTTTAGTTCCTATATTCTTATACATTACTATCTTATCTAAGTTTCAAAAAGATAATTCTTATGCAAGAAGAAAATATTAATTGTATAATATTCTTATATTTAAGGAAGATTGATGTTCGAATATTTTTGTAGAAAAAATGGATTGTATAGAGGCAACCTAACCCGTGTGATTTGTAAGTTCAATCCAAGGAAGAATATCCAATGAGGAAGCCCAATTTGAATTCTGTGAAATCCATGATATGCAACCTAAGTGTGTTACGTGCAACCAGATCAAGATTCAAGCCCAAAAGATGCAAGCCCAATCTAGTTCTCCATAAGTGATCCAAATACTTGTGCTACAAGCTCATCTTAACGACATCATTTTGCTAAGGTCGAGAGCCCTAAATATGATGTGAAGTCCTACTTTGAAAAGGTGTCTTATCCGTAGCTGAAAATCTTAATCTCAACAGGAAGAAATCTTGAGAAGAGATTAATTGTTAGAAGGGCTAATTTGTGCAATTTTGTGATGATTGTGAGTTTGAATCGAAGCCTTAAAAGTAGAATGATGGAACAAAGATTCTAAAATGATTACGTTTGGCAGAAACCTTAAATCAAATATTTTCTCTTCAATCTGTTATAAAAACCTTTATTCTATGATTCAAGTTGCTTTCTTGCACAATTCAATTGAGAAAAAAAAAAGAGATCATTTAAAGCTTTGAGAATTTTATGAAGATCTTCAGTGAAATTCTTTATAGAATGTATTCTTTGTGATTACACTTATGTATAGTCTTGTTTATGTGCTAATTGAATTTTGATTATTATTTTGCACATAAACCTTATTGTAAATCCGAAACCCTAACTCCCTATAATTTGAGGGTTTTGTAATTAGAGCTTTGATTGTCACTTTATATCTTTAGAAAGCTCTTTGATTAGCAATATCCCTCACAAACTACATATTATTAGGGATTTGCTTTGTAAAAAGGTTGAAAAACCTTTGTTTGTAACCTTGTAGTGTTGTAATCCTTTAAAGAAGGGATTGTGATTGTTAGGAAAACGTTTTTTCCTAGTTAATGAGTAAGTGGACTTCAATTGGTTGGATTGAAGGAAGAAGAGGGTGGACGTAGGTGTGAGGGCTAAACCACCATGGTAAAATTTGTGTATGTGTGTGTTCTCTGTTGATGCTTTTTATTCTGGTTTAGAAAACAATTTTATAGACTTAAAGCTCAATAACTAGTTCAACCTCCCCTTCTTGGTTAGCCATTATAGCTAACAATTGGCATCAAGAGTTAGGTTCTCTAATTAAAGGCTTAACATCCTAGAATAGATCCTTAACATGGCATTAGAGAAAGGTGTAACTATTTTGGGGTTTAATAAACCACTATTGTTTGATGGCATTAACTATAGACATTGGAAACAACTAATACAAGGGTTTGTTACTGGTCAAGATCCAGAAGCATGGCAGGTCATTAGAAGGGGTACTGTAACGCCAAAATTTGATGATTGGAATAAAAATGAAGCTAAGATTATGGGGTTGAATGCTAAAGCCATGAATATGATATATAGTGGATTGAGAGCTAATGAGTTCAATAAAGTGTCTTATTGCCTCGCTGGTAAAAAAATATGGGATAAGTTAAAAGTCATTTATTAAGGTATTAAGAAAGTCAAGTCTTCCAAAGTTACTATGCTTACACATGATCATGAATTGTTTACCATGAAAGAATTTGAAACTATTAGTGAAATATTTGGTAGATTTACTGAAATAGTTTCTGAACTTAAATTACTCATTAAGACATAGACAAATGAAGAAATGATCAGAAAAATGTTAGTGTCTTTGCTTGAAAGTTGTGACCCTAAAAAGATAGCCATAGAGGAAGCATATGATTTAGATAAAGTAACCCTAGATGACTTGCCGCTAGGATCACTAAAAACTCATAAAATGCAATTAATGAGAAGAGCAAGAGAAAGAGATACTAAGAAATCATTTACTCTAAAAGTAAATGCAAAAAGAGAATGAGGAATCAGATTTTGAAAATGATGAGATTGCTATGCTAGCTAGGAGATTCAAGAAATTCTTTAAGAAAGAGAAAAACAAAAATCTAGGACAATCTAGGAAGAAAGAAACATATGACCCTAGGGATAATCTACATTTTGAATGTAGAAAACTGGGACATGTTAAGGCTAATTGTCCTCTACTTAAAAAAAATTAATAAGAATAAAAAGAAGGCCATGATTACTAGTTGGGATGAGGAAAGCTCATCTTCGGAAGATGAGGAATAGGAAGAAGTGGCACATCTCTGTCTAACAAAATCAACAACCTTTGAAGAAGAAGAATCTAAGGTAAGTGACATTGAACTTCTAAATAATGCAAACTATGATATATAAACTACATTCTTTGATCTGGTTGAGTATGCAAATAAGATTAAAAATAAATATAGAAAAATGAAAGAGAAATATAAATATGTAAAAGCTAAAATTAGTTGTGATAAAAATGTTTTGACAAAGTTTGTAATGTCTTTAGATAAGGATAATAACATTGTTGAAACTGTTTGCACAAAATTTGATGTAGTGAGTCTAAACATGAGAATATGTGGACTAGAAAATGAAAAATAACAAATTCAACTGAAGTTGGATGATACTACTTCATTGCTAAAGAAATTTACAAAAGGCAGTTGCATTCTAGAGATGATAATTGACTCTCAACAAGGGATATTTGATAAGGTAGGTTTAGGTTATCAATCTAAATCCTCTATTAAGAATTTCACAACATTTTTTGATAAAATTTAGATCTGTACAAAAGTAAAGTAAACTGTAAATTTTGTAAATAATATGGTCATACTTCTCAAACATGTTTTATTAGGCTTAGAAAACCATACAAGATAAAAAGAGTATGGATGCCTAAAAGTTCTAGTAATGCTTGTACAACTAACTCTCATATACGCAAAGAAAAAAGTGTACCAAGCACTTCAACAAGTAATTTTATCTCTGCAGGATTTGAGTGCCAAAGTGAGCAAGGAAGATTACAAAAATATGTGGATTTTAGACAGCAAATGCTCTCCTCATATGATTAGGATGATGAAACTCTTCTCAATACTTAAGCTAAAAATTAGAGGTGCGGTCTCTTTTGGAGATAACTCCAAAGAAAGAATCCAAGGTTTGGGAACTATAGTTAACTTGAAAACTTTGTTTATTTTAGAAGTTTTTTTTATGGGTAAATTGAAATTCAACTTGCTAAGCATAAGTCAACTCTATGATAAAGACTTTAAAATAAAGTTTGGAAAGGAACTTTGTCTTGTTGAACACATGAAGCATGGTATAAAGATTGTTGGAAAAATTAAAATAATATAAATATAATATAGTAAATAAATTACTAGTTTTGTCACGTGGTCGTGAAACAGTTTCTTAACAAATAACTAGATATAAGAAAATCATCTTTTCTATCTTTGAGTTCATCAATTGTGATTCCAGAAGTACTTCTGCTACGAGGCTTCGTTTCTTGATGCGATTCAGGGAACACTCGGTGAAATCTTCTCAACATAAAATGGCTTGTCAAAGGGAGAGCCTTGCAACTTAGGCTTTGCAGGAAGGGAAGGCAAATTCTAGCCCAACCACGAGCATTCGATCCAAGAGAGTTTTGGGCCTGCACTTGTGTCCGTTCCAGTTCTATTCAGCTTCCAGTGTCGGAAGTTGTGGAAAGTTAAACGACGACGGTTGTTCCAGCATTCGACGTCGTTTTACTTTTCTCTTTCTGTTCAAAAAAAAAAAAGGGAAAAGAAAAGAAGGGGAGGGTTGGTTGCCTGACTGCATTCTGGATAGTTCCAGCCATTCGAGTTGCGCAGACTGGGCCATGCAGATACTCAATTATTGGCACACAAACATGTCACCCTCTGGAAGCGACGTGTTTCGACAAGGGAGAAAGCAGCGAAGAACTTGATCCAGTGGAAGACAAATCCAGATGCACATTGTGGAAAGACGAAAGTCGGAAGTCCCCCAGATAACCCTTTAAAAAAAAATTAAGTTAAAAGGTAGGAATACTATTACATTTTTGACCACGGACGCACCGTATCCCCCGGGGATCTCAGAAGCAACCGAGGAGACGAGCAAGAGATCGGAAAGCAACGAATCTAGGTGAATGAACTTCAAACCTCTTATGTGCTTAAGTTCTCCTGCAATTTTAGGATCATTTAGCTTCGATTGCTTATGTATTTGACTTATGTGATTAACGGGTTCTACTGTCACATAGGCTAGGAAAGCCCTAGAAAACTCATTGATCTTGTTTCTTTCTATGATATCGGTTGCTTCTAATGCATTTCAGTAGCTCTATAGCTTTTAAATCAAGTACTTTTTGAGTGTATTTAGGTGGCACTTGTTAGGAAGTCGGTAGTGAAACTATGTTTCGATGACCCTAGGGACCTACGTTTTGGACATTTGACTGTGCAGCACCGCCAAGCTACCTAATTAACAACAAATTTCGTCAAGAGAAAAGAAGTGCGGTGGGATTAAGTAAATACCATCGAGTCGGTGCAGTAACTTAGATCCTCTCCTTGCTTGACAGCTCTGTCATCACCCCTACGGAACATCTCTCTCACTCTGTCCCTGTGTTCAGTACTTGCGTACAAAGTTGTATTGCTGTGACAGCTGCCCATTGTTCCCTGTTCTGTGTCTTTTGCCACCTCTATCTGAAAAAGTTGGACCGGCCACCGCTAGGACTGATTCGCACCGCGTCAGATAAGTTTTGGGGGAAATTACACGTAGCGACTTCATGAAAAATTAGGCGAAAAAACAGTAGAGCTGTACTGCCATAACTAGGGCTTGCGGCAGGTGGACTACCATGACTTTTACTCCACGGGGTTGATGTTATGCGGGAGAGAAAGGGGCTGCAATCAAAGTATTTACATAATCATTGTGAACAAAAGCATAGTAAATACCAAGGAAAGAAGGCTTATCGTCCGTAAGAAAGTCCTAGCACATCTCTTACCATTTATGTGAGAGTAGAAGATATTTAAGAAGGCATTACTATTCTCTAACCTTCATTTTTTCATTTCAATTTTCAGTGCATTGCCACTGACAGTGCGTAATAAGTTTAGTCTCTTTTCCTTAATGATTGCCTTTATTTCTTCTTCGGCAGCCAAAAGGAGTGTATTTGTGAATAGTTAGAAAATGCATCAAAATGTCCCCCGAATTTGTCATGCTAGATTGGATTTAGCCACTTTATAGAAGAAAGAAAATTGAAGCAAAATAAAGAAAATAAAAGAATGAAGAACCATCTTATTTTCAACTTAGTTGGTTATAAAGTGAAAATAACTAGAGAGAGAACGAAGAGGAAGCTCTTTGGGATGTATGCTATTCCTTCAAATAACTTTAGAATAATTTATGTTTGTCAAAATCATGTTGGGCACTGAGTAGTAATTAAATATGGCATTCTAACATAGTTAAGTTGATGGGTAATGCTGTGCAGGAATATTGCAGTCTAACGTAGGAATTCATTAATATGTATTCTTTTTCAATTCACAACTTATTAAATGGATCGTCCATTTAGGATACCAATTCCATATTTTCCAACTGGAAATATTGCTTTCAAAGATAATTCGGTTTAAGTTTCCTTTGAAGGCAGCTAGCTTTTAAACAGACCATCTTCTTTAAGCATCAAGTTCCAATCTTTTTCAATTGAAAAACACTTTTAAAAATAAATCCACATTAGGCCCCTTGATTTAAACTCATGGTAGTTGGCCTGCTATGAAGCAGCACAATCTTCTAAGAATAAAGATTATTCACATGAGGAATATCATTGGTCCTACTGCAAGGAACAAATATGTCATTTTGAAAAACTGTTGAACAATATCCCTAATAAAATCCATGTGTCCTTTGGTTCCGTGTCATTTGGCATGGGCAAATAGACTTATATTTTGACTATGCATTTGATGATGTGGCATGTTTACTTCATTACTCATGTTGCAACAGGTCCTGCTCCAGTTTAGGCCTACGAAAGTGTTTATCTAGAAAAGAAACTGTTTTTTCTCATTCAAGGTACTTAGCTAGGCTTCTTTAAAGCCTTTAAAATAAAAGTCTATAATAAAGAATATGTTTAGAAGAGCATAAGTGATTGTCTCTAAATGAAATCCATCCTTCAAGATAATAGTCAAAAGGCCATTTCAGGTACTAGGTTAAAAATTTATACATGTAGGGGTTCTCAGTGAAAGTCCTTTAGAATTTCAAAAACCTCTACTTACATAGTGGTGGTTGTCAAATCAGTTTCCTTATTTTGAATTCCAATTTATGCTTGACGACCAATGGATAAGATTGAAGTAATTTCACCAATTAGATATTTTTTTATTCAGGTTTTGCTGCAACTGATATTTCTAAAGACCTCAAATATAATCATAATCATTGGAGCAGATAATAGGTTAACCTTTTAGGTTAAGGACTCAACCAACTCCTACACTTGGAAGCATCACATTCAGAATCAATAAACAACTTCCAATTTTGCGAAGGGAGAAAAATAACTTCAGTCACCTCATTTTAGGACTTCTTTGAGCTTGTTTAATCCACTTCAAAAGAAAACTCCATCCTTTAAAAAAGGGGTTTGATCCATTGATAGTAGCAAAGGTCACAATGAAATGATAACAAAAAGGAATTACCCCATGCAAACTTCGGATGTTAGAATAGATCTTGGTATTGGCCAGCTTGTGATTGCGTCCATGTTACTTGGATCATATGGTTTTTTTTTTTTTTTTTTTGGTGAAAGGTCAAATTATATATCACTCATAAAAAATTTACAAGATTGTTCAATTACAAAATATCATCATCTAAGCTCAAATATTGCACTTGGCAAATTCCAAAGCTCTTGTAAAAATTTATTACAATTTGTAAGCTTGACTCCTCTAGTAGATGAAATCTTGCCTCTCACGTCCTTCTTGATTTTAGCAATAATGGTTGAGTTTTCTAGACTTGTATTGCTGAATCTTCTTCTATTCCTTTCGCTCCAAATGTGATACAATACGGCCTTGAAAGATATACTAAGCAAAGTAGCTGCAAAGCTCTTCCTCTTAACAGTGTTGATCATCCAATATATTTTAACTCTCCAATGTTCAATTCTTCGAGTTAATCCATTCATGCCTAACAAAGCCTTCCAGATGTAGTTTGTGAACCTGCACTTAAAAAATAAATGTTCATGTGATTCTTCTTCTTGTTGGCAGAGGTTGCATCGTAGATCCACTGAACTATTCCATTTTGCCACCCGATCTGCTGTGGATAGTTTGTCTCTTAAAATGATCAAACATATAAAATTATGCTTCGGTACTCCTTCTTTCCAAACAAGTGTTGCCCATTTGGAATCTTCTCTGTTCTCTCTTAGTGCTACATAACTCTTGGCAATATTGTATTCTGAGTCTGTCACTAGTTGTGTTAGTTCACTTCTTACTTGTAAAATATTCCTAAAACTCCAAGCTAGTGATCATTTCATCTCAACTTCTAATACATTCCTTTCTTTCAAATTTTCTGTTATCATCCATTTAACCCATAAGGAGTTTGAATTGGGGTGCACAAGAGACCATAGGAGTTTTCCAATTGCTGCTTTATTCCAAGTGTGAATGTCTATCAAACCTAGTCCTCCAGAAACTTTAGGCCAGCAAACTTCTTTCCATGCCACTTTCGCTACACATCGTCCATTAGATTTACCTGTCCAAAGGAAAGTTCTAATCCTTTTTTCAATTTCATAAATGGTCTGTTTTGGCAGTAGAAATCATAAATTCCAAGAAGACCGAACTAGTTGTTCAAAAATTGAACATTTCCAAGTTGACATAAATTTTTTGTTTCCTAAGCTTCTCAAAGACTCGCCTAAGATGCTCCATATGTTTATAAATATATCTACTGCACCCTAAGGTTTCATCAAAGAAAAAAAAAATGAAACAAACCAAGAAACTGCTTAAACATGTGATTCATAAGGCGGAAAAAGGAGAGATAGAAGGAGAGTTTGTACTTCATTATTTTAAGAAACCCAGAAAGCTTCTACAGTTGAGGATCGTCTTTAGCCCTGAGATTGAGTTTTTCTAACATCTTTTGTCCATCAATTTCTTTCGTTTGCTTCCATCATCAATAAACACGTCATATACTAGGCGGTGGGATGTATACCACATAGCAAAGATGTTTCCCCCAAACCAATCATCATCGCTAAGATGTTTTGCCCTCCAATTTCGGGACAAGACAAGGGACAGTTCTTGGTCGCCATTACCGACGCTCTCCTCTTCTTCCTTCTCATCATATGTTGAGCTTTGAATTCTGCTTTCTTCTCCGTATCCTCGTCCACTCTCAAAGCAATATCACCGTAAATTTAGGACCTACAACCGTAAATTTCACTTTTGGATGGGGTTTTGGTATAAATGCCTTAACCGATAATTGTTTTGGCGGTAGTTCACTTCCCGAGTCAAAGAGGATTGACGTGGCTTACAGCCTGGAAACCACCAGTTTGGGACCCCTCCAATCTTTTACAGCAACCCAACACTTGTCGGGAAAGTCGAATGGGGTTGTTATTCCATACGTCTCTGCACGAACCGTCAAGAAAACATATTATGTTGAGCTCCATAGCATCATGCCACGAAATCAAGCAACTGTTTTCAGAACATCGTAAGTGTCAAATAGCAAAATCACAATGTGGTAAGTTATCCAGGTCACCTAGAAACTAATACCTTTTATTTTACCTTTGAGGTTATTTGTTTAAATTTTTATATGCTTCTGATGTGGACTTTACAAATTTGGAGGAAGGGCAGACAGATTTAGATGTACGTTCTTTTACATTTAAGAAAGCCTACTGACCATTACCAATTTCTTCTGTCACATGCAACACATACTCGATTTGACTTCACCTAGATATTCCAGGTTCAGAGTCCAAGTTCGGTAGTGACTTTGAAGGCTTATTTTTTTTCCCGCTTCCACGATAAGCGTTGACGCTTACCTGCGTGGCTTGCTGAGTGGAGGAAAAGGATCGAGACGTGTTTGCTTGTGGGTGGGAACAGGTAAGATTCCTCTAACTACTTGACAGCCTTTGAGCAATTTGTCAAACCGTGAAATTACATAGAAGGTAACGTCGGTTCAAGATTCAATATTTTCTCATTTGTGTTCACTTATATTTCTACTTTTGCTGCATTCAAAATCCTAAATCTGACTGCCCAACTAGATGATTAGGTGAGTGACCGCTTCTTCTAAGAACTTTGCCGAATTTCCTTTCGTTTAGTGGTCATGAGTTAAATTTTACTGAAATATAGAATATATACTTTTTACTGTCATGCATATGACGACAACAAGATAAAAATAAAATAATTGTGCACCATATTCCTTTTGCACGATGAGTGCTGCATATGTTTGCATAAATGCGTCACCAATGTATGTCATGGTCCAAAGATCAATAAAGACTGTTGAAGTTACAAGAAGGATTCGGTTTTCGTGGTAGGTTGCAGGAAGTGAATGACCCATTTCCCCATTAGGTCATAATAAACGGAGGTGGTTACCAACATAGCCAGGGTTCTAGCCTAAAACTAAGAAAATGTGAAGTTCACTTGTCTATATGAAGTTACGCTGTTCACTATTTGATTATTCACACACTGATTGACTATTGAATGTACAGAAAAGGCCCACGGAGCAATCGCCAAAAGGTTGCTGTTGTCTCTTTGTAGAACTAGGAAGGGGACCTCTATGAACAGTAGGAATTTACCTGCCACAAAGTACTTTGGGTTGAAATAAAATGGTTTTTGACTGGAACTTCTTCCACGTTGCGAGTTTAGAAAGACCGAGTGAGAAGAAACATGGAAACCTGCTCAAAAGACATTGCAAAACCAATTGAAAACGTTTGTCAAAGATTGCTATAAATGCTTGATAGACCAAAACCTCAAACATTCAGCAAATTCTTGTTTTGGCACAAGAAATTTCAACTTTTCCTTCAACAATATAATCCAATTAGGGCAAAATAATCGATACTTGCTTATTACGTTTTGCATGAGTTAAATTCATCCATCATCTGAAACAGCAGTGTCACCTTTTCTAATTACGAGCCTAGATCTTTGATTTGATGCACTAGATGTATCCCACATATAATAAGCCTCACCTCCCAGGATCCATTTTAAGCCCCTCAGAACTAGTTAGTGAGGCGTGACGTCTCCAGGATGCTAGAGGTCAAACTGTGCTCACATCCAACAAACTTCCAAAGGATTGACTGAATCGACAGATGAGCACCGACGTGGGACCATGCAAACTCTGTCCACCACTTTGCACCAAAGCCACCGTCCGACTGACAGTACCATGAAAAGGACTGGTTCTTTTTTTGTTGAAAATAAAGCTTGATGCAAGCTCTTTGGCGTTTTGGATTACAGGTGCCTTCTTTCTCCTCATTCCTTGTTCCACTCATCTTGCACATCTTGCGTTTTGCATTTCTGCTGAACTTTTTTAGTGTCTGCGTAATGCCTGGACAGAGAAGTGGTCTTGCAAAAATCAAGTGGATTGAAAACTTGGTGAGACGATAGATTTAGTCAATGTGACACTTATTTCCTACAAGAACTATTATAGTCAGTTTTATTGCATCATATGGTCCATGTCCGTTGGAAGGGGGAGAACCATACAGGGCTTAGGGACTGTCCCCCCTTAAGTAAAATTTTGAATCTCTGTCTAAAACCTATTCGCTAGAAGACATTTTCAAGAAATTATACTAGAGGTCCCTGATATTATATATCAAACATGCTTTCAATGGGACAACTTTTCCGTTCCTATTCTGTCTATAGTGAACTGTTCACACTTCAAAAATTCTGCAAACTTTATGTATGCATTAATTCATAAAATATCTGACTACCCCAGTAAGGAAATTATGGTTTTCTGAAGGACCAAAAAAATTTATCTAATTTTTTGTTCTTCACTTGAACATTTGAAAATAATTGAGAAATAAAATTGAAAGAGAGAGTGAAAGAAAAGCCAAGCCTTTTTTTTTTTTGAAACAAAGAGGCACACGCCTGAAGACTCTGAATCAAATCTAGATTTGTTAATATTCCTTAGTTGATGAGCCAATGCAAAAACTTAGCCTTTTAATTCGTGGTTCATGACAGGATATTAGATTGAAACGAAAGCCAAGAAAGTATACAAAGATATTGTTTATATTTCTCTTCCAGGACATGGAAATTCTTTTCTCATTCTTTGAGGTGGTAAAAACATATTGGGATTTTGAGTGCTACCCACTAGACGGCAAGTCAATAGCTAAAATTTTAGTCATGTAACATCATAAAGTTTGGAAATTTTATACTTTTCGTCCCCTCAGAAGATCTTTGAAAATTTCTTGTTTCAGACATAAAATATACCAGAGGATGTGGGAAAGAACATTGGATTAAGAGTCCATTTATCATTACTCTATTTATTTTGGATAGGCAAGTAATTAAAGGACAATTTTTTACTGATCTCCAAGTATTGAAAGTTATAAATATCACCGAGATAGCAAGAGTAGGAATGTATGACACGTTACAATCTTCTGACCTCTTGGTGTAAGGACTTTTATAGGCAACTAAAGAACGCCCAAACACGTAACATCCACAAAAGAGAAAAACATCTAATAATGGGCCATCCAACTCTGATGCTTGCAGCAATAGCTAGCTAGCCATCTATCTTAGATACTTGGGCACGAAAATCTCGAGACTACCTAGATATTTCTTTCCTTGTTCCATAATCTTCATCATGGAATCAAGTTTGATTCGTGACTGAGAGACATTGAATTAAGACCGATATTTTAGATCTTTGATGGGTCCAGTATGTTCGGTGCTACTTATTGATATTCCGCAATAACGCACTGTCCAGCACCGAGAAGTTTACCCCCATTGTTCTTGAACTTTTAGCATAGCTATCGTCCCTTTTTTGAGACCTTGAGATTTTTGTCCCTCTGGAATTCTGCTGGCTTTTCTTGTATGCTTTATAGCATAGGCATCGCAGAAGAACATTGGTACATGGCCTTTGTCACAGTTTTCTCTCTGCATATGCAAGCAAGAGTGTCAATTGGAGGGGTAAGGTCCGTTTCTGGTGGAAAAGAAACCGAGCTATAATATGTGGTACGTTATAGCGACTATGGTGTCTGCAGTACGTTCTTAAATGCTTCTGATTGACTTTGATCAGTGATATTGAATGCTCTTGGAAACTCTACGCCGAACAACTAATATAGTTGTTAGTGCGCAGTTTTCCAGTTCAAGGCTTCTGATCCTTATTGTTAGTGCTCTTTCCAAGACCAAATTATATGGAGAAGCTATGCTATTAATTTGTTTTAAACTGTCAAATTAATACAGGTTTATTAGAACAGATCTCAATCTAGTCTTGTTACCTTGGATTGTAGTATGCAGATGTTTGTCTCTAGAGAGAGAGAGAGAGAGAGAGGAAAAAAGAAAAACAACCTTCCGTTCACCCTCTTCCTGCACCATTCTGAATTTGGTTTGTGGCTGTTGTTACGTTTTCGTGCCTTTATTAAAATATTAAAATTCTGCTAGCTAATTACTACCTGTAATCCATTTCTTTGCTTCTGCATTTGGCACCGAAACAGAAGTACCGTCAAAAAGGAATGGCAACAACAACAAAAGTAAAATAAACAAAATTGTGAGCAAGTCAAAAAGAAGCTTTTGATCCTGCCTGGGCCAAAGAGTTTAGAGATATAAACAGTATAGTTTATCGTAAAAGAAGCAATGGGCTGAATGCACGACATCAAGGGATGCCATGCAGGAAATTCAACCGGTTTAAGGGGTAACCGAGTCATTCAACTGGAAAACCCGTGCATTTGGTGTGGACGGTGGTCGGTGAGAGAGTAGAACACAAAATTGCGGCGGGTACGGGGTCGGTGCGGACAGTCAACAGAACCCCCGGTCACCCAAAGTGAGAAAAGCGTTCGCTGACATGCTTTTTCGTTGGGAGCCAAAGAAAGAAAAGTGTAAGATCAACCGCATCTGATGACCAACACGAAACAACCAATCCTCAGGTACCTCCGCCATTATTGAAAAAATCGATACCTTGTAACAAATCTTTCTTAGCGACCAAGGTCTGAGGTATGAGTTTGATGACTCATTTGCAAAGCATATCTTGGTGTGAAAATATGGTGGTATTGCTAATTCTTTTCAAGGTAAGGCATACGCTGCCTAATGACTCTGACCATATACCACGTTCATAAGAAGATGAACTCCAACGTGGAGCCCCGAAAACCAATGTGGATTTCAAGCTCTGATCAAAAAGAATGACGACGTGGACTCCAGGCATTTTGCTGGAAATGGCGATGTATGTAGAAAATCACAATGTCTGCCTCGGCATTCGTACGGGCTGAATAGATGGATTATCTATGTGGAAATCAGACATCCGAAAAAGTTGCTTTCAGGCTCTGCGTTTTTGTCTCCCGTAGTTGTCGAGCAGCATTTTGGCGGAGGCTCTGAAGGGACAGGTGGAGCTCACGAAGCCGTCCACCAGGTGGAGGTACGTCTTGAGTTCGTGACACGTGGCGACGTTAAATCCATTCAGGTACGGAGAGTCTCTACTGCTCAGTCGTAGCTCCCGCCCCACCTCGGCGTACACCCATTGAGTTTCCTCCACGCGCTTCTGGATCCAGCTGGGAAGCCCGGGGGCCACGTTGACATCTCCGCTACACGACACATCGGCAACATCCTCATCGTCAATCACGAAGCCGGGTACTTTGGTTATAAGGTCGTCCGAGTTGACGATCCGCAGGATTTTGGTGCCTTGCTTTTCTAGCTGAAGCCCGAAGCTCCGGTTACCGACTCGAGGCCCACCGAAGGAGATTACAGTGACAAATGGGGCGCGCTTGAAGGTGGTCTTGATGTCGTACGCGGTGAGGGTCGCTAGGGCCGCGCCCAGGCTGTGACCAGTGATGGTCAAGCTCAGGGGCTCGTCGCCATAGGATTGGAGGAGTCGGGAGATTTCTTCACGTATCATTTGTTGGAGGCTTGGTGTACCAGCGGTTCCTGAGGTGTACAGGCTCAGGAATCCACTCTCCACCATGGGTATGGACCCGTTTGAGCTGTCAGTCTCGGCATCTGGAAGAGGGGTTAGAGTGGCTCGGAGATTCTCGAGCCATTCCAGGCATGTGGCAGTTCCTCTGAAAGCAATCACGACGTCTCGGCGGCCAAGCCTGGCGATTTCGTCTTTGTCTTGACAGACTGCTACGTAGCCTATCCAACTCGACTGGGTGGCGACCCAGCTGGGTGCCTTCTCAATCCAACGGGGTAGCTGAATACCTGAGGTTGCACGTAGATTTTTGGTCAAACGGTAACCGGTCTTAGGTAGCCCAGCTCTTTCAAAGAACGAGTTTCTGGTGTAAAGGGAGGTGGCATATGAGGGTGAAGAGGGGTCGAAGTCGAAGGACTTGTATGTAGCCTCGACGAACTGACCGTACCGGAGAATCTCGCTGCGTAGATTGTCGTCGAGGGGGTCGAGCAAGCCCTCCCAGTCTCGAAGACCTTGGTATTCCATCCATTTCTTTCCAAGCTTGGCCGGCGTGGGCATGAAGCGGAAAGGGGATGGGGTGGTGGTGTCGTCAATGGGGTCAAGTAAGCGCTCCAAGCTCTTCATCCTGTGAATATTGTGGGTCAACTTCTTGTCCTTGAGCCTTGCTGGTTGGGTACTGACGGTGGTGCAGCACCGGGTTGAAATTTGTGCTCTTGGGGCCACACGGTGGTGTGTGCATGGCCGCAAGGGTTTCATCGAGAGCGTCATTGTAGGGCAACGAGAGGGCTGGCTAGCCAGGTAGCTCTTAACACTTGGCAGGAATTAGAGGCCTTTGTGTCAGACGACTGTATGGCTTTGGAGCGTTTAAGAAGAAAGTATCTCTTCTTGCGCTTGCCGGGTCTCATAGAGGGGGCTTTTATAAGTAGAAAATGCTTGTATTGAGTGTGAAATCCTTTAAAAGAAAGAAAAAAGTGGGACTTGCATAGATTACTTGGAGAGGGCGAGAGAGAGAGAGAGAGAGAGAGGGAGGGGAGTTACGTAGGTACTACTGGCAGGGGCAGTAACTGGAAAAACCGCACTTAGGTCTACGATTTTGGCGATGGACGACGGGATGATGGGACTGGGGATTGACAGTCCCATGCGGCGGTCCACATCCAACCAAGCTGGAGTCTTTGACTTGCCTGTTAGAACAACAATCCCCTTTCCGGCCGAGTCAGAGCAACGCCTGGCACGTGAAAACAATACTCCTCCCACCATACGGAACCCGCTCGGCTCGGCTCGGCCTGGCTCGGCCTTAGCCAGTGAGCTCTTGTGACTCTGCGTTTAGCGGTTAAGGGAATCTTTTACTGGCGACGCAGTCACGAGACGTGCTGGGGCAAACGAGGTAGCAACATGCGGTTTCGTCAAACGTGTCGTGGGATTACACATAAAAGCGTCAAAAAACGAAGGAGATAACAATTCTTCATGCCTATATCATGCATGAAATTTCGCATGTGGCCTCAAGCACATTTTGAATTTTCCAGGAGACAGTTCTAGGATCCGCATGTGAGATTCTGCTCCTTTGCTCTTGTTTCTTATTTCTGTTTTTGGTACATTTTTTGGCGTTCAACTTTCCCACTTCTCCCCTCCATCCCTGTGTATTCTCACTTCTGACCATGTTTCACTTTGGAAATATGCGCTGTATTTGGCGACTTTGGCCAAATGTTTTACTAACAAGACCGTCTTTCTCATTAGAAACGCTTCTTTTCTTGCAACTAAAAGCTTGCCAACATGAAGAGTCCTACATAGGTTGGAATGTAACATTTTTCTATTTTACTGATTATTATTTCCAAAACATACTTTTAAGGAAACCTAATACAAGAATTAGGGTGTCCTTAGATAAATCAACTAACAACAATAACTAGTAATTTGGTTTGAGCCGAGTATAGTGCGGTTTATAACGCATTGTGTTTTTGTCAATAGTCTGCTATTGCCTGATACTATTTAGCAGCTGGCCCCTTGCTATGTGACCTATAGAGCAGCAGTTTAGTAGAACCAAGTTTTGCGACCTCTCTTTTATCCGACCGGCTGGGTTCGAGAAAAAACTGATTTTCTACTGGAGAGAGGACACTGAGAGGTTGTTTACTGGCTCGTGTTAGATATAGTGTCACTGTTTTCCTTTCATGTATTCGAATGTGTGGTTTGGGAGAGGAAAAATAAATAGTTATTCCTTGGATTTCTCTAACACTATATTTCCTAAGCAATGCTATCCAGAAGTGAATAGTTTTTTTTATTTTTTTTTTGGTTAGGTAAATGGGGAGAGGGAAGGGATTTTTTGCAGATGTGGGGAGGCCTGGGTTCAAGTGAAGAGCTCATTACTACTGTGCTCTAGCTGAATCTTTCATAAGCTGAGCTCTGATAACAAACATATATGTATAAGACTGGAAACCTATACAGTCGACATTTTTTTGTCGTATCAGCTATAAAAAAATCTCTAAGAAAGCATATCGAACTTATTTCCTGTGTATAAAGGCCCACTCCTTGTGTCCTTCCTAGCTACTTTATGTGTGGGAGATCAGAACTGAAAACGCTAGCAATTATTGAATTGCTTTTAGAGGTAGGCCATTTTACTACCAAGTCATTTCCGGTACAGTAAAGGCCCACGCCCTTTCCCTTTCAAGCTTCTTTATGTGGGAGATCATAGACGCAGAAGAATGGAAATTATTGAATTCGTCGTATCAGTAGGTAGGCCAAGCTACTTTAAATCAAGTGTTGCTCTTCTCAGGAGCAGATCAAAATGCACCAAGCGATATGTCTCCCAGGAATGGCGAATCACTATAAGCGAGGCAAGTTTGGTTGGTAAGTAGTTGAGTTGACAATTAACTTTGTATATGGCTGAGAGCACCCACTGGTACAAGGACAACTATCATCAAATTGCCAAATTGATAAAGGCAATGATTGGGTAAGTCATCAATGAATGTGAAGCACCGATGAGCTAGACTGATGGGCTAAGCCAGATTTTTATTATATTGTTGTCCATAGAAGGTTTATTTTTTGTTGAACCATGTGGAGGGAACATTTGATTCCTCCCAGAGTATTTCTTTCCTTCTTCCCTTCTTTATTTTCTGTTAAATGCTTTTAATGGTCAGTACAAATCAAGTGCTCAATTGAACTGATGTGAACTATAACCATAGGAATGTTGACAGCTCAACGTTGAGTTTTAACCATGCACGCACAACTTATAATTTTCTTCAACTTGTATGTACTAAAAGCAATACACGTGCAGGGTAGATATTTTTACGAGAATAAATGTATGCAAGATAGGATTGTCTGTCTGGTGAGCTGACCAAATTGTTGTCTACTTCTAGTTTCCCATCATTATAGTGTCTAGATTATGGAAGATATCTCCGCCAAAAGATTCTCTGTTGATATTAGCGTAGGAGCTTAATGACTTTTTTTTTCAGGTAAGAGAAGTCTTCACCAAAGTGACCCCATTATTCCTATATATTTTTATCCTCGTTGGAGGCATTCTTAGGTATCCTTGATAGCACTATCTCTGAGAATAATTTAAATATCATGGAAAATGTGGGAATGAGAGAATCTCTTGATTTTGTTCTCCAGATGTTCTCTTTACTTTTATTTAGACAAGATACGGGGTATTTGTGAGGGAATACTCTTTTCCGTTTCTAAGGATCTTTCCAGCCTTTCTTGTAACCCCGGTAGGAGTAAACTATTTTTTCTTAAAATGTAGTTCATTATAACATAGTGTCTTTATTGCCTATCAGGACTTTAGGGAAAGATCTCTTCCTATTAAAATATTTGGGGATTCCTTTTATCTCCACTAAGTTGAGGAAACATGATCGCATTCTACTGATGAAGCAGCCAACTTTTAGAATCAAAACCTAGATTTGTAAATCTTTTAAGATGCTGGTAGAGCCCGGGTAGTGAAGACTATTCTATTTTCCATCCAAGGATAGCGGTCGTCTCCTTTTCCGCTACCTATGGCTCTCGGTGGGACACGAAATAGACTTGGAATTTTTATTCTTCAGAAGGCAACGATCTTAGTAAGGATAGTACAAGGCAGATTGAGATATTCTCTGTTTTCCTATAAGAGAGGAAGGTATCAAGATTAGAAAAAAAGAAAATTGAACCTTAGGAAATGGCTGTCATGACTAAGCAAATCCAGAATTTCAATTCAAAAACTAATCAATTTCTACAGCTTAACTAGAAAGATAAGACTTCTAGTATCTTAAACTCCAAGGTGATTGAACTTGGACCTGATGCAAAATCCATAAATTGATAAGTTGAATTTGTAATAACTAATTTTGCTTTGTGCAATGGTAAAATGTCATGCGAAGGGGGTCTTGGTGGGTATTTTCTTCACTATTTTAGATGTTTAAGACTTATTTATTTATTTATATACTAGAGTCTCTTAGGGAACTATCTGGTTTCCTAGCAAGGTTCCATTACATAAATTGTTCCTTTGGTTGGTTCTGAAAGTGGTATGAGTATTGTTGAACATTTTACCATTTGTGGTTTTCCTCAACTATTAATTTAACCTTCTTGCGTGAGATAAAAGGTGATTTTTATCATATTTTTGATACTTTTAATTGGATTTAAGTGTAGTTTACCTTACCCTTAATCTTTTTGAAATAAGCTACAACTATAAGTTATTTGTAGTTAGTAATTTTATAGATTGTTGCTATTTAACTTTTTTCTGTTAAGTAAAATTTAATATATACTATCAATCATTACAAGATTGATAGAATCATATGCCTCTATGATGAGACCATACCTATCATTAAATCAAATCTCCAATGGTTTCTTCAAATTCTAGGTATGTTAACCATATAGGTTTTCAACTATTTTGAAGATCTTTTTAATATAATATAATCTATTTCTTAGAAATCTTTTGATAGCTTCAAAAGCTATACATTCAAAAATCATATTATTCCTAGAGATCATGTTATTCATTTCATTCCAAATAGCACGAACAAATGATGCAAACACAAATTTCCATATACATATTGCGTCAAAAAAATTTCTTCTTGCATGATGCAGAAGCTAACTAATCCTTGAATGTCATGATAGGTAAGATGGTATCACATTAAGTAAGATCTCCAATTGTGTCTAGATTGCAATTAAATATGGATATTTTGAGAAACTATTGAACAAACAACCTTAATTTCTAGAATCTACAAGATAGTGGAGTTTATCTCTTGTAACTAATTGACTCTAAGCCTCAAAAGAATAATAGTTTTCTAAGTTGAGATGATTGAAAACTTTCCGTTCATAGTAGCAATTCAAATAAGCTTTCTACTCTCATACTCTAGGCTTTGGTATGGAATTGAGGTTACCTATGAGCATAGACATTAGCACCTTTTATTAGCATGCAAGATCAACTACTAATTGTTTACTATCTCATAAACCTTAGTATCTCTTAGAATTCCAGAAGCAAGGATGGTTATTCTCCAATCTTGTTAGCAATATTTCTTTCAAGTAGCCAATAAGCATCCTAAAAAGAGATTTATTTTCCATTACCAATTATCCCTTTAATTCAACTTGCAATCAGGGACTTGACTTTTAGAGTCTTCCTCCATGTCCAAAATTTATTCCTTAATTTTATACTCCAAATGCATCAGTTTTTAACTAAGTAATAGTTCATCTATAATGACTAGATGGATTACAAGTCAAAGGTTCCATATGTGCTTTGCATATGCAAGTTTATTTCAATCCTTGACTTTCCGTATACCAAGGGTGCCTTAACGTTTAGTTTTACATACTAAAATCCATACAACTTTAGCACTAAGCTTCTTCAATTCTAAGCATGTCTATAAGAGTCTTTCCATTACTTGGTCCATTTGTTTTGATATTTCACTAAGAATGATGTTTATAGAGAAGCTCACTATGTTTGCATTGAGAAAAAGATCATCTTTATTTGTTGAAATTTTCTTGCATATGACAAGAACTTGCTAGTGTAGTGCTAAATTTTAGCAAGGAACCTCAAAAATTTACAATCATGGTTCTTCAATTTTTTTTTTTTTAATGACAAAGAACCACTAAGTACTTTGAAGGAAGATCTCCAAATGGTATATCCCGATAATATGATGCAATCTTTCACCTCTTGGCTCACATTGTAGATGTATGCATTACTCTTCCTTAGATTAGATTGAAGTCCTAACATTAATTGGAATCTTTGGAGACATATCAAGAGTGCCTAAATAGAATAATCTTCTCCTATACTAAAAAGAAATAGATCATTTGGAAAATTTAAATGTGTTATACCTTCCTTAAAACATCACAAATGATATCAAAACCCTAGAACCTCAATAGAGTCCTAAGAAAACTAATAATACCTCCATTGCAATCATGAATAAATACATGGATAATGGGTCCCCCTATCCAAGTCCTCTACCTTTGGAGAAATGATCAACAAGTTCCTTTTTAATATTCATTGAAAATTTTATTGTCTTGATATAGGACATCACCCAACCAATAAAGCTCACTAGAAATTTGATATAGGACATCCAATTACTTCCATTACCATTTGTAGAAAGTCTCAATTCAATGAATCATATGCTTTCATAATGTCAACTTTTAAAGGAAACTTGGGACTACATTCCACATTGCGATATCCATGAAGAGCTCTTAAGCAAAAAGAACGTTGTCTATTATCCTCAAGTAATTTCACAAGAGCATATTGACTTTTGGACATGATGTGTGGGAGGATGGGTGTTAACTTGTTACATATGAGTTTTGCCACATATTTATATTATATATTGCATCATAAACTTAGTCTATACTAGGATACTTTTGTGGGGTTTGGAAATTTTGGGATTAAGATAAGTGACTTAGATTCTCCAAGCATATGCCCTGACGTGAAGAAAAGCTTGGATGGCCTTGGAGACATCATTTCCCATTATATTCCATACTGGTTTAAAGAAACTAGCATTATAACCATTAGGATCAGATGCTTTACCATTTTCCATTAAGAACACAATATCCTTAAATTCTAATGAGGTGGGAACAGAAATGAGGTTACCCATGAGGTTAATTATAGGTTCATTGGTTGGCTGGTAAAGAAATCAGAAATTATATTTTAAGAGCAAAGTTATTTTCAATTTGTTCAAGTATATTATTTTACAAGTTATAACTCAAAGTGTGTTCCTTATTTGACTACCGCCCACCAATTGCAATGCAAGTGTATTTATGCCTTGAGGCATTGTTGGTGATGTTATATTTTATAAGTTGTTTTGTTTTGTAAGTGCTTGCCATTGGACCTTAATTTGCATTGTTGTACTTGTTCTTGTGCTGGTTACCACCCTATCTCCCTTTTGTACGGGACAATTCCTTTTGTCTTATATTTGGTCTCATGTACTAAAACAAACTACATATGAAAACTTTACAAAATTATATGTATGTTTGCAAACGCTATGCCCTTAGAAGCCTCATAAGGTTAGAATTACAATTTATAATTCTTTTATGATGATATATAATTATTGACCTTTCACCACAAAAAAAAAATATATATATATATATATATTTTTTTTTTTTTAACCATAAGAAAAGGACAATTCAAGTTGAAAAGCTTCGTTGATAAAGAAAACAAAAATATAAAAAAATATATTTGGAGAAACAGTGCGTTTTGAAAAGCATTGAAAACAAAAGTGTTCAAAAAAGTTCAAGGTGAAACTTTTGTAGATGTAAAAATGTAAAATTCTATAACATGCTAGTTTTACAAAAACTTGCTGAAAAAAAATGAAGATGCTTATATAATCTTTCTTTTTTATTTTTCTGCCCATTATTCAACAAGATAGTAACTCCGGGCTTGTAGTTGAGGTTTTGAATAACTTCATAGAGAGTAGTTTAGTTGGTACTTGAAAATGGAAGGAACACCCATTTTGTTGGGTTGTCAAATGCTACTTTTTTTATGGTCTCCATCTTCTTGTTCTATGCTTCTCTTTTCTTTATTGTACTTGCTTATATCTATTGTTGTGAAGGAGTATACACATAAATAAATTTTACACTGGCTAGTTAATAAAAGAATAAGTAGCTAATTTAATAGAATATGTAATTTGCAATTTTGGGTTTTGCATGAAATTGTTTCTCAGTAAGCTGTCCAAGATACATTTCTTCAAAATATGATACATCCCACCCGATGTAAAGCGGACAAATTAGAATGCGACTTTTGAAATGGTAAAACCAAACATGATTGAGAGCTTAATAAATATACAGGCAGGGTATGTATGGTTAGTTCACAAGTTGAACTAACCATACATTTGATGTATTCTTGCTTGATGAAAGCATAATGATCCACTCCTCATTTTATTATAGATTGATTATTATTGGTGAGAAAAAAATTAAGGTTACATTTTATGTGGACCTATAAATTTATCAATTCCTAAAAGTTTGATATAACAAGACTATTTATTATTAGTAACATCATATTCTGCAATAAGAATTTATAAGATTTCAAAATACTTTATTTAGTTGGACAAATGACTAGATAAAAGCTCTACAAGCTTATAAATTGTAATAAGGGGAGTATAGCCAACAAATTGTAATAAGTTTTTTTAAAAGCTTTGGAATTTTTTAAATGCAATTTTGAACCTAGATGATGATGTTGTATCTAAACAATTTTGTATTTTCATTTGGTGATATATAATATCTAATATTTTACCAAAAAAAAAAAAAGAGCTTTATAAGCTAATGGCATAACAAGCAAATAACTCTATCCAATATATACTTGCTTTAATTGCTTTAATATGTAGCCATGGAAAATTGCTCTCTTGGGTCTCTCTTACTTACGTAAGCTAAAAGTAATAAATTGTTATGCATATCCAAGGAAGTGTTGTACTCAAGTTTTGTCAAAATAAAATATTTTTTTAATATGAGATAAGATTTTTAAGGACCTTGAAAATAATTTCAAAGCCAATAATACTGAAGACATAAGGTTACCTCATCAATTCCAAAAATTCATATTTGTATATCAATCCTTATTTCAAAGCAAGATTCTCAAGTTAACTATTTAAAAGGATTATAAAGAATGAAATCGTATTCTATTTTTTTATTTTCTCAAGTTTCACAAGCTCCTCACATCTCCGACAAGCATGCACTTCCAATGCTGCCATACCCATGTTGACACATTTTCCATGCGCTTTACAAGCTCAACGCACACAATCAGTATGTGTATATGTATATATTAAAAAGTACATCCACGATGTAATCGATTTTTTTCCTCTTTAAGGCCTTGTCTCAACCCAACCTACTATTTTAACATGACTTGCTCACTTAAACCTAATCAATCAATCCATCTCATCCATATCACTTCAGTCTTCATCCCTCCAAAAAAATCCAATCTTGCTGCTTCGACTTGAGTTCTATGCATATGGATTGACCAATCTATTATGGCCCAAACCATTGATCTGACTCATATCCCCTCCTTAGTAGTTTCCACTCTATATTGTTTGCATCTTGCATTACAACGCTGGCACTTAGATATTTGATGAACGTCCTTTATATGGAACTTTGAGTTCTTTGAGGTTATGCAGCACATATGTCTCAATTGACAACGTGTGGCACACACCTTAATTGATCATATGTTTCACATGTTCCAGTTATCAATTTACTTACACATATAAATCTGTGACATGCTTTTTGCACCCGAACCATATCAACCCAACCCCATGTTTCAAATACTCACACCACATAGGTTCTACCATTTATATTCCCGTATTAGAATAGACTCCATAGATATGCCTCCTTCAATACGTAAGCCATTAAGTTCAATACCAAAGATGAAATCTCCAAGAGTCTATATATTTGAGTTTAGTCCTCAAAACCCAGACCATCTTTTGTTTTCTATATCTTCTATTTTGTCATCTGGAGTCATAAGTGCGGGAGAAGTGGGTGTGCTCAACAAATATCTCCATTACAAGGCCAAGTAAACATGTGGAGCCTATTCCTTTATCGGGACAAAAATATCTACATACCAAAAAGAGCCCCATGTGTTAATGGGGATCATTCAATCACTTCAAATGAACATACAAAGCAAATTCTCACAGAGACCAGATCAAGGCATGAAGTGCGAGTAATTTCCCTTTCCATATGGTTATGAGGGGGTTCACTCCTGAACTATATCTTGTGCCCTTCCAGATTAGGCGTTTCCACGTTCCTGTACTTAAATATGCATAAAACAGCTGGCCAAAAGCCAGAAGCGGCATCCATCCCCAGTACCCTTGCCTTATGCGTTCTTCGCGTTGGCAGAGCAGCATGTTACTGCTACCAGACCACTTCATATCCCTTACCCTTTCACTTTTTCACTTTTTTTACCCGAACAAGAACCAAACAGCACTCCCCGGAAGAACAAAAGCCACATGGATCTGAATATCCACGCTTGGGATTACAGGTATGTCAAAACGTTTCCCCACCCCTCCCCCAACCACTTGATCTCCTTCGTTGTCCGTTTCTATTTGCTCAAAAAAGAACTGAAAAAAAGAAAATAACAACAACAACAACGTCAAGACGTGCTGCTAGGCGTAGGCGTCCGCACGCAAGCCAGCGACAGCGACCGAGCCGATTTGAAAGCCATCAACCACAGGCACGTGAACAGAGTGAAAGCTCCAAGACAGAAGTCTTTTGGTTTTCACGAAACTGCGGTCGGGAAGCAACGCATGTAGAACTGTAAGCTACGGCCATCATTTCTGCGGTGGACGTAGCGAGAAATAGGTAATCTGAGGGTACTTAACTAAATGAGTTTTGAAACTCCTTTTCTTCTGTAAAGCTGAGGTGATATATATTTCACTTTAGGTAAGATTTAAATAAGATAGAATAAATACATTGTTCTTAATGCATCTCATTTCAATAAATGTGAGTTTTGACTTTTATCACGTACAGTACATCTCCCTGCAAAAAAGTACTTTAGGGTGTAAATTTTGTTCATGGGAGGTGTCTTGCTGAGTTCAAATTCTAATATTATATAATAATAAATTATCTTTTCAAATTATATGTAAAAATAATTATATATTATCTAAATAGAACTTTCAAATCGTATTTAAATATTATGAGACAACCCACACATTGTTAATATTTGCACTGCTCAAAAGATGAATTTTTTTGGTGCCAACGAATAAAGATTTGAAAGCTGGGAGAGAACAACCATTTCTTGCAACATATCTCCCATGAATCCTGTCAAATTTAGATATTTAGAATCATTGGCATTTCTCTTCTGAAACCAATAAAATTTTCCACATTGTTTAAGCGTGAGATGGGAGCTCGGCGAAGATGAACATGCTAGAAGAATATCCAAGTGAGTACATTCCATGAATTCACTGATAACTTGGTGGTGCAAGGTATAAGAAGGCTTTTTGGTGTCTAGAAGTTACCATAAATGTTTAAACTATTCAGCTGTTCAATAAAGTCTCCTTTCATATCTGTTCAACGACCCTTCTTTCCTTTGATATCATCTGAAAGTATGTTCGCGGTGTATAAAGCTAATAAAGAACCATTGCCTAAAGTTAATTGCAAAAGAAAATTTGACTCATTGGTAAAGTTTGTAAGACATATTAGCAATTAAGCAGATTATTTTTTAGCTAATTCAACGTTGCACTTGCATATTTAGTCTTGTAATTATCAAATCATAGATTATGTTAGTCTTTAATATATTCAATCACTCTTGTGCTCGAGTAAGGGATGGCAATTTGCAAATTGTGCATTCTTACCGAAACAAATATTCAACTTGAATGCCTTAAGACTGACTCAAGCCAAGTAGCTCGTGAAAAGCTTCTTTACAAGACTTCATCAAAACCCTAGTGCGAGAGAGAGAGTTGGACCTGGGATCCTCATGGATCTCAATATTCAGCCGTACGATCAATCAACACAGTTCAAAAGATTATCGATTAAATTTAAAAGGTCTCTCCAATAATGGTCCTGAAATTTCATACCAGAGAATTTGGGCTTCTACCCTTTCCCTACAATATTCATATATTATCCTTCCGCTACACTAAATTCCATGTAAGCCTCCAGGATGGGATTTACTACTAATGTCGAGTTCCCTACTCATATAATCTTTAGTAGCATCGAACTTCTGCGCGCAATAAATAAATCTACATTAAAAGTCTCCGGTCCATCAACAACTTTCCAACTGACAGTGATAACTCTGAGTTGTTCAGTGTATGTACTTATTACGTTGCACCCACTACTTGTCCACTACCTCAGTGATGAAATAGATCCTTCCATCGCGTAGCAGGAAAAATTTTGTTCTACGAGGAGCTGAAGAACCATTTCTCACGGCCTTGGGTTCATTAAACCGCTGGCATGACTTCTCTGATATTCTACCCCAACAAAAAAATGCATGCCTCATCTAGAAGACCAACCTAAAACTCAATGGCATGGAAAATAAAGACAATATAGAACGATTCCGAAGCACAAGGAGAACTGCAAAATAGTGGAGGATAGAAGAAAAAGAAGGCTGGGTTACGGCCCACGCCCTGCTCATTCTCTACATTTCTCGCGCTTTCCTTCCTCAGTTCCGGCTATCTTTGGACAGCAAAACATGAAAAACGTTGTTCCTTTTATGTTCTTCGTTAGCTCGACTTTCAGCTCCCATTTTCATTTGCTTTGATTAGTTAATTATCTTTCTAAACGTGATTTAGAACTTTTTCCAGTATTTTTCTTTTCATATTAAGACCACCTGTTCCCATAAGCCTACTACTCTACAGTTTCTCACCCCTCAAGTAGGAATGGCTATGCTGGACTATAGTGTCAAGTCGTCATTTCAGATTTCGTGCAAAAGGTTAAAGAAGCAACTAAAGCGTCAAATAAAAGAAATCTTGGTCACCGATGCATGAGACAAGCTAAAGCGTATTTCCAAGTCTAATTTGATTCACTTGGCCCCTTATGTCCGCTTGTTTTCATTGATTTATTAGTTGGGCCCTTGATGGACACACTTTCCTGCCTATCTTGACTTCCAAAATACCTTTCTGCAACTCCTAGATAATGTAAAACGAGCATTTAAGAAAGGTGAATTACGAGCAAATTCCGCTTCTAGTTACAACTCTACACGTCGACGGATCAGTTCGCTTTCTTTTGACAGGTTAGAGTTCCACGCTGATAATTCACACTTTTATTCACACTCTGGTGGGAGGATTGCTGAAGCACGCAAAAGGAAAGTGTGAATTTAGCTTCCTTGGATCGCTTGATTTCAATTCCTCTTTGCTTCATTTCCTAAACATGGCAATAGTCCAAAAGAACTTAGTTACAACGATCATATATCGTCCACTCACCAAAAAGAAAAGGCCATGAATGATACAAAGCAAATGTCTTAGTCATAATCCTCTCGTCCCCACAAGCCCATGATTGGGACATAAGCTAACTTATCATTCGTCATGGATGTATAATTGTGGGAAAAAGACAAAAAAGATAGACAGCAAAATCCGTGAACGGTGAATAATCGTCGACAAAAATGTGTATGTGGGAACAAATTTTCAAGGGCGGGTAGGTGGTATAGGAAAAGTAAACAAATTTGTGGATGCTTTGCATTTCTGTGGGAGTAAGATAAGTCTCGTTGCAAAAACAGTGAACTCTGTTCCCCGATGTGGAAACGTCTTTCCTTTCTCCCTATTCGAATTGGTAGTAGCTTTCGTTCCACTTGTGGAACGTGAAGCTCTCATGGCTTGGGTAAGCAACGATGTATCTGTAAGGGTCCATCTGGAACAAGCAAAGATAAGCATACGTAGACTGCCAACAAGCCATTTTTAACTTCTTTTGACCACGACCCTCCATTCAACTACCAGAATCAAAACGTATATATGATCTATCACTACTATTATTGTCTCTGCAGTAGCTTCTCAATGATGGAACTTTAGACGCGAGACTGTTTCATGAATTATGCTTGAGATTTGGTGTAGCAAATCGGTAAGTTGAACCACTGGGTTGAGGCTCAAATTATGAAACTTACTTGATTGAAAGTTTTAATCACACTTTTTGTTGAATGATTGGGGATAAAATCATAGAGGCGAGATCCAACATGATTGCAATTTAATAATAAGAGGATACCCCATTCCGATGGAAATAGGGTGCAAATTATTAACGCTTGTCGGGTCGTCAGGTTCTGGAACACTTATTTGAAAAGGAAGGGGAAATAAAGTCGAGGTGCGCGCAAGCTGGCCGGACACCTTGGTTACCAAAAATAAAAATAAAATAAAAAAGTCGTCCCGTTATGTACTAGTCAGGGCAGGATGTGGGATATATATCTTTCTCGGATTTTGAGGTTTCTTACCTCCATTAATCTCTTCTTGATACAGTTTGAAGCTCCATTTTGCCACTATCAGGGAAAGAGCTTCATATGGCGGAGTTATCTTTTTAATACTTTCAAATCCATTTAATCCTATTAATCATCTCTTTAAGATCTATTTCCAACTATAAAAATGGGATGACAATTTTAAAAATTGTTAGCATCAACTCCTAGAGACCTCTTCAGTGTTTCACAATTATTTTTGAGTGAAGATTCTAGCCTATTCCGTCAAAATTAGGATTGCGGGTTGGGATTCTGTTCATGGTTACTCAAAAAGAAAATGCTTATTTTCAAATGAATGATCTGCCAATTAGAACTAATGATATGATATGTTCTCAGAAAGCCTAATTTTCCACTTCCTTGTGTAGCATGGTCATACCTTCGATTGTTTTATAAATAAAGAACAAAATAAAAGATACTGCATCATATGACATTATATACTGACAGGCATGTGGCTCTGCCATGTGGCTTGGGATCGAAAGATCTCAAATTCGATTCTCAGCTTCTCCACGTATTCATTTACCTTTAAAAAAATAAAAACACCGTAAAACTTTGTGTGAATTTGCTGTTAACCACGTACCCAGCTCTGCTTGATGGGATGTCGTTAACTATTGATTACTGTCATGTCGTTAAATATTGATTATTGTCACTAGCTTCAGACGTTTCAGGGCCCTGGGCTTCGGGTCCAGTCGATCATGACTACCTTTTACTCCTAAACCATATCTCCGACTGACTGGATTGGGATCAAAGTAGGCTCGACTTTGGACTCCTGTCTGGTCTCTTTCTAGCAGAAGCTTACTGGTATCATTCCTTCTTCAATTTCATTAATGGGAGCTTTGGAATTTTGATACTTTTGCTCGTCAAAAGGACCAGCAGTTGAGATCATCGTGAAGATTCCATAGACGAAGTGTCTTCCACATATGACCACGAGAGGCATGGTACCAAATTTTGTTGCAGGTGCCCAAGATATCATCGAAGGAATCAAGTAGTCAAAAATCTGCGTGTTGAGCTGGTTCATTCCAATAGACTAACACCCACTTAAGAAAAGCCAAAACAGCTAGCTGTTGTTTGGACTAGGTATTGGAACTGAACAGTCTCCAGATCCGTAGATCCAATCCTGCATACAATCATTGGGCAAGCTTAATAAATTTTTGGCATAATAGCTTCCTCACCCACCAATTAGATTTTGCGGAGGGAGTAGTCCCCAAATCTTTTGGAACTTACCGTAAAAAGAAGCGAATTTTAAACTCCAAACAAGACAACAACAGAAAGAACGAGTGGGATCCCAGGATAATGTGCCAGCATCTTAACGTGCAAGCCATCTATCGCAGCTTTCTTCGCTCATTTCAGAGGAAGTGGACATTTGTGACTCTAATGGTTCAACTCCTCTCCCGAGCCGAAGAGCATGCATAATGTCAAGAAGAAAACGATTTATGTAAAAAGCATTTTCCTGACGCATACAAGGAGAAATTTGGGTTTGGGATGCTCTTTTGGGTTGAAGAGAGAAGTTCCTGGTCTTTCCTTTCCAATTTTTTTAGGTGGAGAAAAGAAATGGGAACCTATAGAGCATCGTTGTCCACTGGCCCTTTGACCGATTTGTTCTGTACTTGAAGAATATGGATTACAAAGCCAACTTTATCTGCTTGGAATCACGGCTTTGTTGATCCTCTTCGAGGTGGTCTCCACTGGACCGTGCCATGCGTGAACGTTGTCGAGCTGACGCGTTTGCATATTAGAAGAAAATCAACTCAATTAAGGTTGATCCCGTGACCTCCACCGACTAGCATCTACCAAATCTGAGCTACCAGTATGAACTACTTCATCTTCAAATCTGGTCCTCAGTAGCCCCACTCCCGGATTAAAGTTTTGATAATAACCCATTGTGAGATCTTCTCGAAGAATCGATTAAAAAATTTTGTTGTATATGTGATACACGTTGTCCCTACAAGAAGATTAAAGGATGACTTTTTGCCGTTGTCTTTACATGTGGATTTGAACTAATTAACGTCAGTATCCTGCATTTTTTACGTGCTGTGAAATGCAGAAGCGTGATAAGACGTGGCGCCTTCCTGATCCATCAATATTTAGACATGGAAGTCAAATCTTTACAATCGAGGTATAAAAAGATAGTTTTCCAAGCAACTTCTTGTTTTGGTATCATATCCAACCTGGCTACAGGAGTTTTCCAAAGATTTTTGGGGCACTTCCCAACTGGAGTTTCTTGTTTCATTCATTCGAAAGAATTTAAATTGCTTGAACAATAATCCTTTCCCGCTAGAGAGCTGGTTGTAGGAGAAGCAACAGCGGTACCCTAACCCTTCCTCATCATTCCAAAGAGCCCTAAAGCCTGAGTCATCAACATCCCACGATGGGTTTTCTTCTTTCTAGGTGCGACCTTGTCTGCATCTCGTCAAAATTTTGGAATTCATACCTGAGTTTCACATTCATAGATGAGTTTAGAAAAGCATGACACTGCGTTCCCAAATAAGCTCACCACGTGCAAAATATAACGCAGAAAGGTGTCGCCAAATCACATAACCAGCGTTACCAAATCATGATCTTTTACATCATTCAATTTATTCATGGTTTGTGTAACACCACATCTAGTACCCCCCGCCATGCCCATCAAGACCTCCCTCGTAACTTGTCTCTGGACCTCCCTCGTAACTTGTCTCTGTGACCTACTATTATGATTTGCACTTCTTCCACGCTTGAGATTTACACTTTGTGCGGTCTTTATTGCTCCTCAAAACAACCTACCATAAAAATTCATGATAAATAAAACCCACAAAGGGGTTGAATCAGGATTTCGTGATACATGGTTCTTGCAAGCATTATTTTATTGAAATATTACAAATAAATGGGTCTCGGCCCATATAAGAAATCACCTGGACATCAGACCAATGCGTCACAAGAAAACAGGTCATGGGCGAGTGTCACATCATACAACGGATGCACGCATAAGGGAGACGGGCAAACATTTATGCCAAGGAACGGTCACACATCTTTGTATATTTTAACTTGAAAATTGTTGCTTGATAGGAAACAATATTATTGTTTAAGTATGTAGTGTTGTGGGTCCTTATAAGATGTCTTATATTGTGTTGTAATTATGGGCCGAAGACCATCATACCGGTCCAGCCCTTTTTCATTCTTTCTTGTACTAAATGAAAAAACATTTAGAATTCTTTGAGAAGTATGAATATAGCAATAGCACCTAGTGTATTTCCACAATGGTTTCCATTGTGTTTTTTTTTTTTTCATTGTTTATTGCCCTTCAACAAATTCTTCATGATATTGTGAATAAGATTAAGGTGTAAGTTCTCTTCATCGGTTTCATGGTTCACATTCAAGTGTTTTCAGCATTCTTTGAGATGTGTGAATATAGCAATAGCACCAAGTGTAGTTCCACAATGGTTTCCATTGTGTTGTTTGTTTTCATTGTTTACTTGCCTTCAACAAATTATTCATGTTATCGTGAGCAAGATTAAGGTGTAAGTTCTTAAAAAACTTATTTTGCACATGAAAAATGTATACAATGTTCTAAATTTTTTTCATGTTCCAAATGTCTATTGGCAAAATAAACTCATTTTGTCTTCTCACAAAGTCAAACTATTGGTTATGTCATACTTGATCTAGTACAAATGAACTTATGGAGACCTTATAAAGTACCCAATCATGACAAGTCATACCATTTTTTCAGTATTATTAACACTTTTTTGCACATGACTTAGACATTTTTATTATATTTTAAAAATCAAGATTTTCCCACAATTCAAACCCAAATGGTGCCATGATCAAGCACATTTATTCAAATAGTGGTATCAATTTTTTTTCCACTGCTTGTACTTCCTTTTTAGCTTTTTGTAAAATCATTTATGAAAATTCTTTTGCTTATACTCTTTAACAGAAAAAGTTGGTAGAATGTAAAGCACTGTCATTTGTTAGTGTAAGTGCTATTGGCAATCTAAAAAAGGGAGTGAATTGGGTTTTGACCTATTTAATTCTTTTTGTATTTCCTTAAAACTAATTAGATATGCTTATCAATTTAACATAAATTTATCTCAATCAATGCAAATAATCAAATAGCTAATAAAAGTAAAGAGTTAGGGAGAAAGATATGTACACACATATTTGTTTTAAGGATGGTTCAACAACAAATCTACTTCCACACTTCTCTCATTTGAACATGATTGAAAGGATTCTTATAATACTTGCAGGTACTGTAAGAGGTGTATGCCACCCAAGTGCAAATTCTTATACCTAGGAATTTCTCAATCACAATGATTATGCATCTTGTGATCATAAGCAAATAAGTCTTCACGACCTCAACATATACAAGTGTTAACACATGCCAAATCAACTATAATGGATTAATAAAGATTTAAGTTTCACATCAAATCCCTTATCAAGTGCTAGACTATAAAATATTACAAATGAAAATCTCTAGCACCAAGCAATACACAAATTGTATAAATTCTTCTCCACATACTACTATTTTCTTGATTCTCTAGAAAACATGAGATAATGATCAATTCAAGAACATTTTGTTTCACCAACAATTAACCTTATCAAGTATATTTAGTTAAATGATGAATAAAATGTAATATAATAATCACGAACTCCTTTTATAAATAAAATGTAAGGTACTCTCGTACATTTGTCCAAATGGCTTGATACAAAATGTTGGGTTGGCATATTCTTCAAGATCAGATAGCTTCATCATTTCTTGCAACTTGATTCCTTCATCATCATGGTTCTACACATTTTCCATTGAGGCTATACTCTTTCAGTTTTGGTGATATTGTGAGCAATTGGTAGCTTAATCTTGAGCGCCGATTTTGTAAAGGCCACCTTATTCTCACACAAAGATAAAGGCTACCAATTGGATGATGAAAGGTGATGCCATCAATCAACAAATTAGAGTCTTTCTTTAACAAACAACAATGTGAAACATGAGTTTCATTTAAAAGCACTTGGGCTTGGATTTAAGATCTTTTGATTTCAGCCCACAAGCTCATGAAAAATATTTGTTTATCATATAAAGTCATTCATGCACATTATTTATTCCACTAACTAGATGCCTCATGAAAATGGAGGAATAAAAAATTTATTCAGTAATGTATAAAGTCCATTATAATGCTTACAATAAATATAATAAACAAAAATCTTATATTTATTTACTTTATGGCATAAAATTCTATGTGAAAATATCTTCATTTTTGTCAATCATCAAAATTATATATAAATGGAATATACCTTATATTCCCAACAATTGGATATGGCATGAGCCTTGCTATTTCAGGCTTATATTCTTGTAAATTTCTGGAGAGTGTGCATCTTAACGGCAACTTATCTCATTAACCATTTACTAAGTGCAAAACTTGGAAATTGATCCTTTTTAAGCTCCTTTATGGTAAATTACCTACTTTAAATCACTTACAAATTTTTAGTTGTAAGTGTCATGCCACTATCCTTTACCCAAGGGACAAATTCACACTAAGGACCATCCTTTATGTCTTTGTTTGCTATCCTTCATTGCAAAAAGGTTACCAAGTATATGATCCCAAGAGTGGGAATATATTTGTGAGTCGTGATGTTGCATTCTATGAAAGTAATTTTCCATTTTCTAGTAGTTAGTCCCTAGAAATGGGTTATGATCAATCCTTAGATCAGTAGGTGCCCATGTCAAACATTATTTAGATGCAAAATTTGCCTCCTATGGTATCGGTGGCATCTTCAAATCCTTTGTAGTCACCATCTTAGAATGCACTCTTAGATCATTCATCTGATCCTCCTTTAAACACATTACATGATCCACCACCATAGCCTTCTCCAACACAAACACCTTTTACTACCACATTGGATCAACCATCTCCCCCACCATTGAAGCCTTATCTAAAGTAACCATCTCCAACTCCTAGGCACTATCTTAACCCACATGGGCCCTCATTTAGACTACCAATTATTTGTGTTCAACCACCTCTATAAGGATGAACAGTCACTACATCATCTCATATTACCTTTCACTTGACTTTCTTCCCACATTATCAACCTTTATTACCTCAATTTCTATTATTATTAAACCCAATAGTTATCATCAAGCACTTAAGGACAACAATTAGGTTAAGGTCGTGGATCAAGAATTAACAGTCTTCAAAACAAATCACATACGAGATGTCATATCACTACCACCTAATCATAAGGCCATTGGACGTAAGTAAGTGTATAGGATAAAGTACCATGATGATAGTACAATTTAAAAGTACAAGACTCAATTGGTGGCCAAAAGGTATACATAATGAGAAAGGATCAATTATGATGGGCTTATTCACCAATTGTCAAGTCAATGATAGTTAGATCAATGATTAGTATTACTACCATTAAACATTGGGATCTTCATTAGTTAGATGCCAAAATGCCTTGATAGAGAAAGTTTATCTATAGTTGCCACCAAATTTTCCTCATCAAGGGAAAGGATTTTAATTGCTCACATAAGTCATTATATTGTTTGAAGCAAGCCTTGAGACAATAGTACGTGAAACTTACAAAAGCCTTTCTTGCAATTGGATTTCATTAATCTTTACTTTATTATGCTATCTACACTAAGTGTACTAGAAATTCTTTTATCATCATTCTTTTTTATGTTAAAGGTATCTTCATTATTAGGAATAATACGCTTGTAATTTTGAAATTCAAACAAAATTTGAACTCAATTTTTCATATGAAGAATCTTGGATAGTGTAAACATTTCCTTGGGATTGAAATTTCCCATTCACCAAGAGGAATATATTAAGCAAACGTAAGTATATATTGGAATTAATGTTAGAAATGAGAATTGCAAGATTAAAGCTTCCTATCACCCATATGCTATAAAGTGTCAAGTTGACAATGCTAGAATATGATAGAGATCCTAAAAGACGAGATGATTCATTCCTTAAGAACTTGGTTTTGTATCGGGGATGATTGGAAGAATGATGTACTTGACTCACACTCAATTGGATATCAATTTTGCAATCCAACATCTTAGTGATTTTACTCATGCTCCAAAGTGATTACACATGGATGTAATCATGAGAATCTTAAGATACCTTAAAGGTATGCCTAGCCTTCGTCTTTTCCTCCCTTCATCATCCAAATTACAACTCACAACTTTTTTTTATTCTAACTACATTACCTATCCTATGTCATAAAAATGCATTACTGGTTATTGTATCAAATAGGGTGATTCACCTACATCTTTGCTAACCAAGAAACAACCGATTGTGTCATATTCTTTAGCTAAGTCAAAGTATAGGGCTATAGGTTACACAATTTACAAGATCATTTGGCTTCTAGCATTATTTAACACTTAATGTAGTCATTCCTCATCCAATATCATAGCATTTTCATGATGAGGCTGCCATGCACATAGTTGTCAATTTGATGTTCCATCAAAGGACCAAGCACACTAAGATAGAGTATTATTTCATCCGAAAAAAGTTAGAGGAGGAATTATAATAACAAAGTATGTACATATATGGGAACAGCCTACAAATGTTTTCACCAAAGTTGTCTAGCCTACAACACCAACATCTTCTATTCAAGCTTGAAGTATTTGATTTATACTCTGAGCTTGAATGAGGTGTTGAAATATGAGTTGTTGTAGGCCCTTATAAGATTTTTTATATTATGTTGTAATTATGCGTACAAATATTCCTCATTCAATATCATTGCATTGTGATAATAAGGTTGCCAAGCACATAGTTTGCCAATCCAATATTCCATTAGAGGACTAAACACATTAAGGTAGACTATTATTTTATCTACGAGAAGCTAGAGAGAATAATCATAAAAGCATATTATGTAAATATGCAAGAATAGCTTGCAAATGTTTTACCAAAGCTTTGTGTTATTCATAAACCAATGTCTTCTATCCAAGCTTGGTGAAGTGTTGAAATATATGGTGTAATGGGCCCTTATGAGATGTTTTATATTATGTTGTAATTATGGGCTAAAGACCATCATATGGGTCTAACCCTTTTTTATTCTTTCTTGTATTTAAAGTGTAGAAACATTACAACATTCTTTAAGAAGTTTGAACAACACTTGGTGTAGCTCCATAATGGTTTCCATTATATTTTCTATGTTCATTATTTACTATCCTTCAGCAAATTTTTCAATTACTATTTTATTTTTTCTACCTAACTTCTAACACAATTTCTTTTTCTTTTATTTCATGATACATGAGAAAATTATCTCATACTAACTAGTAAAGCAAATCACTATAACCTTAACCAAAAAAGCTTATCTCAATTTTGGTTTACTTTCCATCCAAGTTTGTTTCATTACATGACAGAACCCACTAAGGAACCTTTAATAAAAGATCTTACCAAACTACATTATTTTACATCAATTCCAAACCATTTGCATTGATTAACTTAACCTCAATTCCATTTTTCAAGACTATTTCTCAAAGACATTAAGCACTTTAAAATCATACTAAAAGTCTTTTATTGCAACCTTGTCACCTTAACCTTTTAGTAGAAGGCCCTTGGTAAATGTTGAGTACATTAATGGACTCTTACATAAACCCTACTTCATTCTTTTAGAATCTTGCCCTTGACCAAAATTGCCCTACCAAATTATAATATTGTCCTTGCCTAAAACCTTTTAGAATCCTCACCCAAAAACTAAAAATTTTGAGGCAAGAAAATTACCCAAAGACCTTTCTTCCAAATATGAACAACTCACATCAAAAATGCCCCTTTGCCCATTCCCCTAAGCACATTTCACACTCAGGTTCCTTACATATCAATCACCTACTCTACTCACTTACTAATGCCAAAACGTGTTACCGTTTATAGACTTGAAAATTCCCATAACATCATGCATGTGCATTGTTCATTGTTTCTTTCATTCATTATGCTTTCAATTATCAATAACTCATTGTTTCTTATGTAACTATATAAAACAAAAACAAAAAAAAAAGGTGTAGGCACCTAAGCATTGGAAAGTATGATCATAACAACTAAAACAAAAGATATGTGAAGAATGTAGTTATTGACCCAATCAAAATAGCACATAGCATTAGGCACCACATCAGCCAACCTTACTCGTCGTATCAGTCAACCTCACCCACAACATCAACCAACCTCACTTCTATAGAAACTCAATCCTGCAACACTACTATCATGAATTATTATTATACCATGTATAAGTAAAATTGTAGCTTATGTATGTCTTCAACATATGATTCTTAAGTAATTGCGAGTAACATTTGGAAAATATATACAAAGGTGGCATTTTTATTTCTCTTTCATTTACCTTCTGACAAAGGTTTATTTTCCACCAAGATTTTATTTCCAACCTATGCTTTCCTACTAGTGTCCTTGGAAATCTGTGATTCTTAACTAGGTATTAGACCTTTTTTTTTTTTTTTTTCTCTCTCTTCAAGAAAAAACCTTAATTTTATGGCCTCCATAAATGTCTTTTTCAATCAACACAAACTTAGATCTAAACATGCCCAACCTAAATGCCCACCTACCTATTTACTTAAATCCATATCATTCTCATTCTCCTCCTAGCCTCCTTTCCTTACAAGCAGTCGTCAAAAAACTCATTGACGATAAATAAGTTACTTGGAAAATGATGATCAAACCCTTCCTCACTATGGTGCAACTTATGGGAATTGTGGATGGCTCTAAACCTACTCCACTAACCCACGTGTCACACTCTTAGATGCCCCAAACCCTCAAATTGTCTCTCTATTGCCCATCCGCACCTACTGCCAATGGCTCCTCCATGACAAAACAATAATAGGTTGGCTAATCAACACTAGCATCGCCCTTATCATCACTCAACTCATTAGCTTCAAGACTTCCATTAATATTTAGAGTTTCCTCACCACCTCTTTTAAGACCCAATCCACTGCACACATAGCCTTTCTCCATCTAAAGCTTCAACACATGAGCCATGTTGGTCAATCAATGATGAATTTTCTATAGCAAGCCAAAAACATCATTTACCAACTAGCCACCATTAGGGAACCCTTGACCAATAGTGAGCATTCCACTCATATCTTTCAAGGTCCTAAGTCTAGGGACCGAAATCACTCTTACTCCATAAATGGAAGGACACCTATGTGCATCTAAAGTTCTTCCATTTGATCACAAGATTGTTTGTCCTACCATATCCCATATAGTTGTCCAAAACTAAGTCAATATATATCTTGCCTATAACATCACTCACATACTCTTAAGTTGTTACATCACAAACACTTCAATACTTCCATTTCTTCCCTCCAAGAACCCTATGACTTCCAAGAGACGATTAAAGATTCAAAGTGAACCGAACTAATAACACCTTAGAAGAATATTGTCAAATGATTTAATAAAGTGTTAGGAGCTAAGAACAGTAGCAAAGGAATACAACTAGAAGGAATGAATAAAGTATCAAAAAATCCTCACTAGAACTAATAACAATTACATCCATTAGAGGTTGGTTTCTTTACCAAAATGAATGTCCATAATGGCTTCTTACATGAATTTGCATTAAGAAGTATATATGGAGCTCTCTTTTAAACTTCTTAATTAAAAGGAGACAATGTCAATTACAAGCCTTTAGACAATAGAACATAAATCTTCTAAGGTAGTAGCAAAGGCTAAATTCCAATAGTCAAGGCACAGTTACGCTTTCTTCAAAAAAATGGAAGGTAATTGTTTTAGCCTTATTAATTAATAGGATGACATATGCATTATAATGAGTGATAAAACTATCACCACAACCTTGAAAAAATATTATTCACTCAAATTTTAGTTGAAAAACTTGAGCCCTTAAAAGTTATTGGGGGATAGCTAAATTTAAGGAAGACAAGTACCTTAATTAGGGAAAGCATGATTTAGAGCTTGTCTTGGAATCAAGTCATTTTACCCAAAAGGCAACACAACTAACTCACAATAGTATATGATGACCTTAGGGCAAAGAGACCACAAGAAGACCTCCACTTAGATACTAAAGGTTGCTGGGAAGTTAATCAATTTGACTATGACAAGAACATATATAAATTGTCATTTATATGCTAAGTCAATTTATGTAAGCTCCGAAACAATTGCTCATGCACTCAAATCTAAATTTGATAAGATATATAAAGATGTTCCCAAAACTCAATCTTCCAATGTCTTTTAGATCTCTGCTAAAGATTTATGCTTATTATGATTCAAATTATGCATCTTACCCAATAATAAGAAAATATCTAACTAGGTACTACTAGAAATTGAGATTCATCTCTATGAAAAACAACCCACAACCAACAAATATGGTAACATTTACTTACTTAGCAAACTTAGTATAATTGTATCTAGCTTGTGGGTGAATGTTAAAACATAGGAAATAAATGAACTTCAACCATACACAAAATCGCTTGGATATTAAGCCAAGGGATTACAACAAAAAAGGGTCAAAGCGAATACATACAAGGCTCACAATTCAAGTGAAACAATTGTAAAATAAAAATGTTCAAAAGGGTGTACCATTATACGACGGATGTGCGCAAAAGGTAGAACAAGCAAATCTACACTGCCAAGGAACGGTAACATAAAATAGTGTATATGAATTGTACCTTCTAAAATGGTTACTTCTTGAGAATAATAAGACCGTCTAATTTCTCTTGCCCAACTTCCACCACTATTCATCTCATTTTGTAATAATACTTTAAAAGATAGGGTGATATATGATTATGACAAATGCTGCCAAGTCTGAAAAGGCTCGCTGAGGTCTTTTTCATCAGGTCTCAACCTCAAAATAGTTATTTCTTCGTATATGGAAAATGAGCCCAACTTGTGACTGTTGATAAGGACAGATCTTGTTTGTTGGGCTATGGTGTAAACTGACCTACCTTGATCTTTATTATCTTTTTGCTCCTTTGTTTTTTCTTTTACATCCGTGCGTTCATACTGCATATTTTGTTTACAATGTGAAACAGTAAAAAGGCGGAATGATAAAATGAAAAAGAAAAAGGAAAATCAAAATCATCACGCTGAGTCTCACGAAGCATTTTCTTTTCTAACCCACTGCTCAACTGGCTTTCTCTGATTCAAAAATCCCTGGTTCCTCATGCGGGAGGTCCCCGGCTCAGTGGTGCCAGGCCTACTAGAGGAACTAACAAACTCTGTCTTCAAGCCGATTGCAGGGTTCCCTCCTGGTTGCTCAGCAGATTCCTTTGTGGACCCTCTGCTGGGCAATGTAGCTGGCTGTTTCACTTGTTTTCCTGAATTCCATGTTTTTGGCTTCCTCAGATTGATATGCCTTTGTCCACTGGTGCTTGGAATAATTGATGAGCCGCTAGAACGCGTTTCTGGGATGACCACTGAGTCTCTTCGTGATTGCTCAGCAGAATCCTCAGTCGAAGAAGCAGCAGCGCACACAGTTGTTTGCGGAAGAAACATACCGGGCACGACAACAATATCCCTTTTAGGTTCAATTAGGCCGTTGTTTTCTTGCTGTAGCCTTAGTGCGACCTCAAATTTATGTCTTCTAAATTGCTCAGAATCAGACTCAAGGAGCTTCTGATTGTCATCTAATTCAATTTCATCAAAGCTCTGCAATCAAAGGAAAACAAAGTCAGAAAATTTAAAAAGCACCGATACTTGAGACCATTGGACAATAAAATCAGTGAACATAGGAATAATAAGGACTATAATCCAGCAAACATTCCTATAGTCGAGTTGACAATCAGAACTCTGAGATTATAACAACTTATTGCCAAATTATCGCAGAATCAGTTCACGTTCAGAAAATCCAGATTTCCCACCAATATATGTTTAAACAGCAGGATACTTACTTTGTATTTTGTAATAACTCACGCGCCACAGATTTAAGACCTATTACCCTTTTTATCTTTCACAATAACTAATATAAACAAAATGCGTAGTTAAAATAGGACAATCCCAAATGATATGGGGCCAATGATTCTTATTCTAATCAGTTAAAGAACCAAGAAATCTGAAAAACAATTAACACTCACTCAACTTGTGTTAATAATGATATAAAATTTTCCTACAGGAAAATAAACCTCATTCCTGGCAAGGTTTTGACTCGCACGTCACCCTACCACGGGTTTGACCTCACTGAAACCTTTATCTTTTGGGGTACCGAGAAAACCCATTCAATCCAAGAACCACTGGACTCTATACCACAGCTCAAAACTGTGGGAAAAAATTCTACTATTTCTATAAGATTTAAGTAATAGGGGCCTGCTGCAGATATGTCCCATGTTAGTTGCGTAGAGTATCTCTTTTCTCTGTTTCAATGTGACATTTGAACAGAGCACCTAGGTATCAAGAATATCTACCGTCTAATCAGCGTCATAATGCAAACTAAAAATAAAATTGAAAAATAATTAGGAGTAAGATGGAATACCATTTGAGAAGAATGAGAACCAACCAAGCCAAGTACATGCTCGAAATCCTTAGCAAGAAATACCTTGCGGCAAACAGGACAGGTTCCTATTCTCTCTTCCATCACTCCACCTGTGTCCAACAAAAAGTCAGTTACATCTTCAGAAACCAATGGCACTGAAGAAAATTACAACCAGCAAGAAAGGAAAATGAAATGTTGGGCACCATGGATGAGACCAAATTTTTGGTCATCATATCATCATACAGCAAAACAAGGGCATTCCCAGAATGCTTTTGTTGCAGAACATGAATCAAAACATGCAAAAGTCCTCTCTTCTGTTAACCGCAAGAAAGGTATGGACATTTCTTTTCTCCAAAACAAGGCCAATTGAGAACTAAATACATATTTAAAAAAAGAAAAAAGAAAAGAAAAAAATACTTTTTGACTTTCTTGTTTATTACATTCGAAGTATTTATTAAGCAGGAAAGATCAATGTGTTTTACAAAAAATAAAAAATGAAGTGGAGATTATGAAGATTCGCTAATAGCTTGATCATATAAGAAGAGCATAATGTACCTGATTATTTCTACTTGAGAAATGACACTATTTAGAAGGCACCCAAGGGAATATTATGCATATACATGAGGTATACAGCAGAAGCAATCCCTGAAGGGCAAGCATGAATATTGCATGTATGGAGAAACTAAAAGCAATCCCCACAAGTCAAGTAGATATATGATCCTTTTTATCCCCAGCTCCCAACCCCCTTTGCATTTGTAAGTGAGTAACCACTTCGTGCTATGCAGAATGATATAACCAAAGCAACAATGAGAATACAGTGCATCAGCCATCATCTACAAAAATATCTGCCAAGCGTTAATCTGTCCCATACCCGCTTTCTTTTCCAAGTTATCAATAGGACGTACAGATGCACTAGATGAATGGCTAACATTTGTTTCCTTTTCCATTTGGAGCCAATTCCACCACCTAATAATACATTCACTGCCATGATAAATAAAAAAATGCCAAAGAAAATTAGCTAAAAAATGTGTATCTAATATCAGCCATAAGAGAAGGAAAACTGAGAGAGATAACAGAACTACCTGTGAAAACAATGAAAACAAGACATTAACTTCATAAATGGCGAATTTTTATTCTGTTCATCTTCAGTAAGCAACGGATACAAACACAATGGACAATCGCCATCAGGATGGTTCATGACAGTTAACTTCTCCACCGCTTCCTACCAATTAATTCAAAACATCAGATATTTTGCAAATCTATATCCAATATAATTCAAATACCTAAATAAAATTCTTGGATTATAGTTTAATGACAGTTTCCAGACAACTTTTGTACCATGTATCCAGGCATCAAAAACATTCAATCACCATACGCAAACTAGAATCAAAGAGTTGGATAACCAATTTAATAACATATCTTTCGCATCCCCATGATCAAACACGTTCTGCAATATGCACTACCAGCCATAAAGTGCCTACATATACAAGACCAGAAAAATACTACAACTAAATAACAATGCTAAGGAAAAGAACAAACAGTAAAACTAAATGGTTTAATAATTTTGTCGATTCCTCTATCATCTCACATCAACACCCAAATGATATGGAAGCTTTTGTGCAAAAATACAAATCAAAGTCATTCTTTGGAACATATTCTTAAGATTTTAACTTAACAAATTATTTGATGGCTAAAAGGCTAGGAACATTTCTGGTGGCATTTTGTTTGAGGCATAATTTAAGATTCATGCACATCTTAACTCTTGTTTGGATGCATTGACTAAACTTCACGTTGGTTGGAAGATCAACTCACTTCAAGGCAAATGAATATCCATATTCCCCAAGCTTACGAGAAAAATAATTGGGAGTACATCACATTAATAGCCTTGTTTAACATCACCTTTTCCTCATTCTCTTCTAATTATGTGTAGTTCCCATTTGTTTGCTCATCCAAAAATATGTCCTGTTCCACATATTGTGAGGCCATACAATGATGTAGACAGTTAAAATGCGACCTTTTTTTTTTCTTTCTTTTTCTTTGTTTGACCTTTTTTTTAAAAATCTTTTTATTGTCAGTAAAATGCAACCATCCCAGATTTTTAACCAGACAAAGAAGGGAAAGAAATCAAAGAAAATGCAAGTAATAAGCAATTTTATCACTGGAAATAAAGCCAAGATGAACTATCAAGAATATAGAATCTAGAAGAAAAAAAGCCTTCCAATCCTTATAAGGGCAGGCAATGCGGTGCTGGAGAAATGCAAATTAAGTTCCAAGGTCAACGCAAAACACAGACAACATTAGGTCAACAAATAAACCATGATACTATAGCTCAAATCAGAGAATGCGCAGCAAAGTACAGGGCTGCTGAAAAGATCCTCAGAGGTCTGCTACAATACAAACACAATGCAACTATGAACTTACCTAGGTTGATTGCATCTACATGTAGAGCCATTAACAATATGGAACACCACAGTTTTTACATGGTGAACATCTTTGTTTGGCACAAGTGTAGTTACCTCACAAAGTGCTACAAGCATCGAATATGAGGAGAGTTCACACCCTTTGTCTTGTATACAAGTTAGCAAATCTTTTTGTCTTTGCTCATCAAGACCTTTGGAGTCCAGTAGGCTAATATGAGGAGGCTCCTCTGGATACTACCAGAAGACACAGAAAGAGTTAGGGCAGAAATTGATAAGATTACATGATAACTAGCAAGATAAAATGACTATAAGTTTAAAACCAGATTTGATAAGAATATTCTTCACAATAATTTCAAAGCGAGTGATGACAGTTAGCACATATTACTTATGTATTGAAGTACACAAGAAGCACCTAGATGTACTAGGCCATGCTATTGAACCCCATTAGTAATATATGGCCATTTCTTTTAACCACTAACCAATGCTCGATGTTTTACACAAGACATTAAAATGCCAACCTGTGAAACCTATTTCAAAATCCGAAAAGAATATCCATAATGTTATGACTAGGAATATAACCTCATTCTCAACATATGCACTATTCATAAACCAACCAGATAACTGAATAAGCAATTCATTGAGATAAGTGCATATATGCAGAGGTACGAGAGTCTATGTGCTAAGATGTACCTGGGGACCTGCTCGAATGCCAATAACTGCCTCCACGAACTAACAATAGAAAAATCAAAGAAAAATTAGAGATGTTCTAAAAAATAGAACCAATTTCAGCCTGTAATCCATTAAGGAAAGAAACTGCGACACTGCAATTTATAATTTAAACAAATATCTAAAAACTCCTCAAAGCAGAAGCACCTCGAATACAAATTCTAATACCTTACATTTGATTTCTGAGTCTATGAACAAAACGCATACAAGAGTTAATTTAGAGAGACAGACAATATGAATTGTCTAAATCATATTTTACGTATTCCTCTGCCTTAAATCCTAAACTAAACGGTTGTTTTAGAATAAAGAGAACGAGCTTTATGAACGGGCATATACTAATCAGCTACGATATAGAATAGAAAGCTCGTGTTAACCATGTGAAAATCAATAAAAAAGATGATTATTTTTAAACTCAAACTCCATGCTGTAAATGATGCCCGATGTCATCGACTCAAGAAAATTTAAGACCACAAATAACAATCTCGAGGAAAATCGCCGACCGAATACCGCGCCCGAGCCAGTGGTATGAATAATCTTAAAAACTGAAAACATATAACCAAAAACAAGATGTTCAAAAATTTTCCAGAACACAACTTCTTGGATCATTAAAGGTGTATCTGACATAGAGATTCAACAGTTCTTTCTCCTCTCTCTTTTTCACTGTCCTTAATTATTCTCTGCAACTAAACAGAATCTCAAGAAGTAAAAATTAGAAGGACCTGCTGTGATGTGACATCGGCGGTGCGAGGATTGAGGTGGACGTGGATATGTGGGGGATGGGAAGAGATAACCACACAATCGTCCCCGTATACTGCTTGCACAGCTTCTACTTCTGCCTCCAATTCCGCTTCATCGGCTGCGGCCATCGTCCCCTCAGCCAGAGAGAGGGAGGGAGATCCTTCCCTTTTCTTTTGTTTTTTCCTCTGTTCCTCTTATTTTGGAAAGGAGTTGATTTTCCCAGTGATGGACGCAGCCAGCCGTTCTGCCGCTTGGATGGACTTTGTGTATGCGTCTTGGCCGTGGCGGCCACGGCACCAGGAAAATTCTTTGGTATCTTTTTGGAAAAAATATTTGAATTTCCAGGTTTCGTCAAGTTTACACTTTGGATCCCCAAATTAATTCAGTTAAAAGTATAGATAAACATATCATTATTGTGATATTTTTATAGAGTTACTTATTATCAACGCAAGAATATACTTATGGCATGTAAAGATATAATTACGATATACCATTAAAATGTTACAAAATATATAACAAAGGAATTGAATAAAATTATACCAAAATGGCCGCCAATCACCCCATATTTGATGATTGTAGGAGCTTGTTGTTCAGAAGCTTCCCTTATTTTCATTGTTACACAAAATTCCATTATCACAACATCATTATAAGTCATTTACTATTTTGCAATATAAGGTAGAGAACATATAGAAAGATAGTTTTAAAATTCCCAAGCTTGAGTCATTTTTTCAAAACAAAAAAAAAAAAACTGTTTAAATAGAATTATAAAAATTCTCATTTTTAAAAGGGTTGAAAAATACTTCTTGAAAACTAGTAATTTAGACATATTTATCTTATTCCATTAGATTTTGAAAACCTTTTTTCTTTTCTCTTTCTCTTTGAATTAACGTCTCATTTTCTATTTTCTAATGAATTAATACTTGAATTTGTAAAATAATCAAGCACATGTAAAAAGGCTTGTAATATTATAACAAAATGGTCCGAAGAAAATAGTACAAGTCGTTCCTAGGCACTGTCTTATATAGCTAGTGGCCTTCTATTGCAATATATTAATTCTTATTACAAAGGTCAAGGTAAGCTATAATCATCCTCATCTTCTTTTATCACAAAATCGTCCATCTTTGACTTCTTCCAACTAAGGTCAGCACCTCCCCTTCTTATCTTATTTCTTGGATGAACGGCGGTGGTGCACTCAACCTTGGGATAGAGCTTCCTGATGATTCTCTAGGGTGATAAGGCTCGAATGCTGAGTTCTTGCTTGTTTGGAATCCACATTGTCTAGTGACTTTGGGTATGTAGGCTTGACGGTAGATACCACGAGGAGCATGCAATGTATAAGCTTGATCACTTTAATCACCACTAGGACTGTAGTTCTCTACATGGGCGATACTAGACTAGGCAGTGAGTTCAAAATAGCAATCAAGGCTCTCTTCCCTCTCTTGTGCAGCCCTTGATTGTTCATTTCAGCTTTTTCAAGTAAAGACCTTACTACACCAACATTAATTTATTCACGAAAACTAATTCCTTGTTGGATCAATTAGAAGTTTATATAATTATTGTATAAAGAAACAACTTTGTTTTAATGTTTAGAGTTTGACAAACTTGTATGAATCTTAGAAAAACCACAAAGTAGCTATTTGTTATTGTCAATATTTTTCTTTTCTTTCATTTTCCTTCATTGATGTTGCTTGACTCCATATAAGTTAGAAAAAAGAAAAATATTATGATTGGGGATTGTCATGGAACAAGTGAAAGATGTGAAGAGTAGCCAAGGATTAAGAGGGGTTGGTCGGAGGATAAAAGTTGATAAGTGAAAAATAATCATTAAAGTTGAAGAAAATAGTTGATAAATTAGTATCATAATTCGTGATCTTAAAGGTTAAAATAAAGTTTTACCTTAAAAGAGTATGATAGTTATGGTGTTTTTGATTGATTTCAATTTTATGTATGACAAGTGTTGGTTATGTACCATAAATCATTTTAACTAAGTGATGAATATTAATAATTTTCACATAATAAATAAATTTAAGAGGGAGACTGCTTTTATGTTTATATTCCACTTCAGCATAATAATTGTTGAACTCTTGACTCACAGCCTTCCTTATTTTTGTGATTAAGTAACTCATCCAAGACAATTCTAGAGTAATTTAGACAAGTAGATAGCTAAATTTCATATGCAAAGTCTGGTACAAGGAGATTGCAGAAGATATTGAGAGTTGTATGAATGCAAAGAAGCAGTTAAATGCATATAATAATAGAAGTGCAGAATGCATTTTGCAATCTCAAAAAGCTCTGTAGACACAGGAGCTTGAGAGTGAAAAAAAATGGGGCTCTGGAGCAATCTGGGTTCAGGGTTGTTAAGCATGGTCCGTAAACTTTTTTCTCTACATTTGCAGCAAAATTATTCCCCTTTTCCCATGGATGTGTTTCAAATTTGTGAGTTTTTTATTTTTGAGTTCTTTAGACTTAATCCTCCAAATCATTAACCATTTGACTTCAAGCAACTGAGTTTGTAGGTTCTATGAGCTATAAGGTAAGTAGAAAGGCTGAAAAGTCATAAAAATAATCATCACTCGAAATACCTTTCTTATTTTTGGTTATGTAAATCTTGTTGTTTTATGTTATTATCAGAAATATGGTAAGTTAATAGATTATTAGTCTTACATATCCAAATTAGGATTTGTTCGTTAAACATTTGCCTATAGTTATTCTTATTCTCGAGATAATCTTTTCTCATAAAAATTAAATAAGAATATATATAAAAATCGTGAATTACAAAACAAAAGGTTTTTAGCGCAAGAATTTATCGGGGCCGCGGCAACAAATATTTTCAAAACAGCGAACGGCCTGAAACGACGGCGGTTCCCTTATCCACTTCTTCAATACTAAGAGACCTGCCTTCTTGCCTCCTGCGCTAGGCTCAAGCCTCTATCCAAGCATAACACCGAGAGGCAGCCATGGCCACCCTCGCATTTCCACTTGTCATTTACTTTCTTAAGCCCCATACGTCGCGCCTCTCCCTCCTCCGGGCCGGAAAGCCCAATCCCAGCCGCCTCTACACGCCACTCTTCCCTTGCCGTCACTTCACCCGAACCGCCGTCTCCGCGATCAGCACCTCATCCGCTCTTCCGCAGCATTCCTCTACAGACTCCAGCAGCGAGCCTCTCAGAGCCTCCGTTCCCACTTTTCAACAAGCCATTCAGCGCCTCCAGGCATCTGTTCTCTTTTCCTCTTACTTCAGATTTTTCATTATAGGAAGCACTGGCCAGTACATAGACACGATAGCGACATGGGAATAGATGTTAATTCGGGGGAGTTCTTGAAATCCAAGCCATTATTTTAAGTTAAGTGGTTTAAAGTAGTTTGCCGCACAATTCTGCGAGATACAATGATATACAAATATGCATAATTCAATGCCCTTGGATAAGCATGTATACATGATAGTCAAGTCAGCACGCCAATTCAGAAAATTTCTGAAAATCTTAAGCCTTATTTATTTATTTACTTATTTATTTATTTAATTTTTTTTTTTAAGTTTGTAATATTTTTCCCTAAAGTTTCGTGAGGTAGAACGATATTTTTATTGAGTATGATACGAATAAATGCAGTTGGATTCATGTAAAGTGAAATTTGGTCGAGAGTCAAATAAAAACAAGGAAACCAGTTAAGGAGTTATTTGGTTCACCGATTGGGATTTAGTGGAAGAGATACAGGAAAATGAGAAAAGTAAAAAAGTAGTGTTGTGGGATCCAGAAGTAGGATACGTATCTGCTATGGGCATTGCTTCTAGTATTAAGTATCTGTTCTTGTTCGTTAATAATGTAAGTGAAAACTGATAATAGGCATTTTTCTTTGGAGTTCTATTGATAGTGTACTCATGTTAACCTCATAGGAATATTGGGCTTCCGTTGGATGTGCTGTGATGCAATGCAGCAACACAGAGGTGATTTAATGGGACATTATATACATTTCATGGTTCATCTAGTTTAAGTGGGTTGAGATGCTCTCAGAAATGTTGCTTCATCTCATTGAACTTTCATCTCTATGATCAGGTTGGAGCTGGGACTATGAATCCTCTAACATTCTTAAGGGTTCTTGGTCCAGAACCGTGGAATGTTGCGTAAGTATGCTATTGATGCAAGGTTTATAGAAGTACACACCCTATATCTTAATTGCATATTATGTATCTTGCTTCATGAAATTCGTACCATCAATTTTATTTTATTTTTTTCAGGTAAAATGGTGTTGCTTTTTTAGGAGAATGGAGTTGAATTCATGGATTAACTTAGGAATAAGTAAAAATGGATGGTCTCCGGGGCTTTTTGGTGTACCCAAAGCTGAAAGAGATAATAGGGATTTGGAAGTCAATCCAGGGTTTCTGTTGCTGATGGAAGGTTTCAATAAAATAAAAAAAATGGTTAAAAATAACTAGACGCATTTGTCCCTTTGTCCTCTTTTCAATTTGAGTTTGATGCAAGTATACTTGCCTCACTTGTTTGTTGAAAACTCATAAAACAAATAAGAAGCGAAATTAAAATTAACCCTTGAATTACAACAGCCAAAGTTCCCTCATTTTCATCTCAATGATTAGATACCTCTTTGCAAATGATGTCATCAATATTTAAGATTACATTTAATATTTAATATAACCAAACTTTTGCTTATATTTCTTTCTCTAAATGTCTTGGTCTTTTTTTCTTTTTTTGGGTTATAATTGTGCCGGATAAAATTTGCAATTTTTATTTTGATCACTTCCCTGTTCTGCTGGACTCTTCCAAATATTGTCTTTTGAGAGAGCTGATTTAGGGTCCTGTAAATCATGAGATGTTCTATCACTATTCTCATTCATAGTGCATGCTGGCTTTTAGGGCTTTCTAAAGTTTACCCTGGTAGCTTCTAATGTGGAGTTTCTGATGAAAAGGTATGTGGAGCCTAGCATTCGACCAGATGATAGTCGTTATGGTGAAAACCCAAATAGACTTCAACGTCACACGCAGTTTCAGGTGAAATTTGAGTTTAATTTTAGGATTTTGTCCTTTTTGGTATAATATAGGAGCTTCTTTTAAGGAAAAAACAATTCCTTAGCCTTTGAATGTGATTTCAGGTTATACTAAAGCCTGATCCTGGAAATTCGCAAGACCTTTTTATTCGTAGTCTGGCGGCTTTAGGTACTGGCTGTACCTCCTTTTTTGTTTTTTAAGTTGTGATGTGGGAAGGAACTAATGCTCTGTTAGTGGCAAGGAACTCATTGCTTGTGTTTATTTTCATGCCTTAGGTCTGTGATTCTTATGCTTCACATTTTTCCCTTTTATGAGTTTTTTTGTTATTTGTGATGCTGACCCTGATACAAGGAAAACTCTGGCAATTGAGCCCACATCTTAGCCATTGGAAAATGGGATAATTATTATTTTCTGTTAAAAAATAAGGGGGAACATCCATTAAAGTGAAAGGCTGTATGAGAAAATGAGATAGGTCTTCCGTATGATGTTGATTCGTTCCCCTCTACTTGTGGAAGCACACAAATTTGCATCTTCACACCATGGTTGAGTAAAAGAGATGGGGATCATCACAAGCTATCATTTCAAATTGTAGATGCTGCATTTTGATTGGTTTACGTGATGCAGGGGACTAGGAGTGCCTCATAGATACTCAAGCTTGTTGACATGCAGCTTGTTATAATTTTGTTGCATCTGTGCATGAACAATGATGCAATAAATGTCAAGCTTGAGGTAGTCCTTGTTTGACTATGGGTTCAAATTCTTCGTGGATGTACTAATTTTTACATTGGCACTACATGTTCCAAAGCTCATGCTCAATTATGATCCTGTCACTCAAACTAAATAATGCCTAAGCTTTTACCACTTCTACCCTTTTGCTACCCCCGTTCTTTGTTCCCTCTTTGTTCACTTATTTTAACCTGCCTTTGACTTGTTTTACGCTTTTGAATTTTCTAATTATTGTTTATCATCACTGCATTCCTCATTCTTTATTTCACATGATCAGATTATCTTAGGCAAATTTCCTTCATCTTGTCATTTATGTGATCTTGAACTACCCTAGAATTAATTTCTGCCTTTGTTTCTTCCTTTTTTTTTTTTTTTGATTAAGCTGATTTACTGAAATCATCGTTGATTAAGACATTATCATTCAGCGCTGCCGCTTGTCTTTTAGTGATTACATATAGAAATTCATGTTGACTTAGTGTGTAATTTACAATTGATATTCTAAATACACTTATATATTTCATCCATCCTATTTCAACTCCATGAATTTTGTGCCTATCCAACTCCCACATCTATATATCTGACTAAGGCAAGATACAGGAAATGATATCTCCTAGTTTATTAGCTGGTCATTAATTATATCATCTTTTCATGTCTAATTTTTAGCTTTACTAAGATTGCACTGCATATGTGCAATCTGAATCTCTAGTTGAATAATCACTGTAAATGAGTATTTTTTTTTAATTATATATAAACGTACCTAACTCATGTACTTGGATGTTGAATCTAAGACCTCTACATCCTAGGCCCTACTAGCTTACCACTAAGCTAGCAAGTAATTGATATGCAAATGAATACATATAGTAGTCGATTTCATTATCTTATTATGGTAAAATGGATGTATTTCTACCCCAATCTACCAATTTTACCGTAATGTTGATCATTTACTTTGGTTGGATTGAAGGTTTGATCCTAAGAATCAACTAGGTCTTTGAACTAGTTTTTGTCTGTGGCATCTCATATTATATTTTCTTGAATAACCTTTGGATTTCTCTTCTCATCATCTGCAGGAAAGGGCTTATGTTTTATCAATTAAAATGAATGAGTAACATTCATGGAGTTATGTGTGTGGCTGGGCATGACGGCCTTTGTGTCTTAATGATCATGAATTTCCAATAAAATGGCAAAAAAAGGGGATGGGTTTTCGTAAATAAGTCAATGAGATATATTTTATTGCTAATCAGATTACTTGTCATCTTGTTCCACTGACTGGTGTGATAATTATATTCATGTTTTTGCATTTAATTTCTGTTCATTCATCATGTGTTAAAAGTTGATGATTGCTTGCCAGGTATTGATGTTGGTGCACATGATATACGATTTGTGGAGGATAACTGGGAGAGTCCGGTAATATTTTGTCTTTAATAGTGGATTATTCTGCTTGCTTTGTTAGTTTTTTGTGGTTCTAATTGGTGCTCTGCTAAGCTGGAATTGAAGTGGTTATGTTTCCTTTATGAATTGTAGCTGTAAGGACAGAAAAACTATGATATCTCAAAATCGTGTTGTGGAAACATTTTGTGCGCAAAACGGGTAACTAGCTTGTTTAATTTCTATACGCTTACAAAGCTAGCCTGTTTATTCTCCATAGGTACTTGGTGCTTGGGGTTTGGGCTGGGAAATCTGGATGGATGGAATGGAGATCACCCAATTCACCTATTTCCAGCAGGTTCCTTCTTTTTCATTAAAGTACTGTTTTCATGTCTACTGTTAGGGCGTAGGACACCTATTTTCACTGTTTTGAGTTACTGTCTCTTTTTAATGATTTAGCAATGCTCTGCATTGGTATTTACTTGTAGTTTTGTTTCCTCTCTCCCTCTTTCTCTATCTCTCTCTCTAGGCTGGGAGTCTACAATTATTGCCCATATCGGTGGAAATCACCTATGGTCTTGAGCGTATCCTTATGTTACTACAGGTCAACCTTCAATTTTTTTTTTCTTTTTCTTTTTGGTTAATTTTTGACTTCTTTCATTCGTTTTACTAAGTTTTCCTCAAATATTTGGCAGGGAGTTGATCATTTTAAAAAAATCCAATATGCTAATGGAATTACATACGGGGAGCTGTTTCTGGAGAATGAGTAAATGAACAACTTAAACTACTGATCTTACTCCAGTTTATTTTTCTTTTTAAGGGAATTTCTTCGCTCAGTAGAGTTATGTCACATCTAATCTTTGAAAGATTACTGATATACATTGCTCAGTGTTCAAATTGTTCATGCATATATTGCTACGTTGTTCCCTATGGGTCTTTGACTCATTTGTCTAAATGAAAAGTGTTTCTTACTAATGTTCTTGCGTATGTCCTTTGCCTCTCAAAAATGACATTTGAGTTGTGATTCTTGCATTTTTCCAAAGTTCTGGCGATCTGTTCTCTTCCTAAGTGCTTGTATTGTTTCCATGGGCTTGCTACCCAAAATGTTCTACTCTCATTTGGAAATGAACTTGTCTCATTTGTGATTATTTAACTCCTTTATATCCTACAGTGTGTTTTTTTTTCCCCGTCTTCCCTGTCAATCTTTTTTTCACCAGGTTAGCTATCAAACTGTTCATCTCATTCCCACTGTAGAGAAATACCTCCTTTATGAGTTGCTCCATTTCTTTTGAGGCCAATTTAGGAGTTATGGGTCCTTGACTGGCAATCAGAGATAGTGGGATAGATCTATCTGATCTGAATTTCAAAATCTGCTGATGATTTCCATTAACTTTTTCAATCCCTGTTCTCCATATTTTGGTCTTTGGTCACTTCTACTATAACAGCAGTAACAAGCTGGAATGTGCAATTCAATCAACGTACTTTGTATTTCTGTTCAGGAAGGAAATGAGCTCATATTATCTAGAACATGCCAGTGTCCATCATATTCAGAAGCATTTTGATTTTTTTGAGGAGGAGGCTCATTCATTGCTTGCTTCAGGCCTTGCGATACCTGCGTATGTTTAATAAATTTTGTTCTTTAATTATTGTTCACTTTATGTTACATGGAAGTGTTTTCTATCTTCTCTAGTTAACATTTTCTATGCTACGTGCTAGGTATGATCAGCTTCTGAAGACTTCTCATGCTTTCAACATCTTAGACTCTAGAGGCTTTGTTGGAGTAACAGAGCGTGCTCGTTATTTTGGTCGGATGAGAAGGTTGGGCTACTCTTGATGATTGCTAGAAAGAAATTGCATTAGAACTTGAGAAGATTACTAATATAATAGTAAACTTAATTTGGTGGTTTGTTCTGGTTTAAAAATTAGAGAGAGCAAGTTTGTTATTTTTTTTTCCCTTTTCTTTTCCTTCTTCTTTTGACAATACCTCAATGTTGAAGTGGGAGCAGCTAATTATTTAGTTAGTCATCGATGTCTCCCTATTATCTATGATAGTAGGACCTAATATGTTCTTTGTACAGTTTTAATTGGTGTGTAAGGTTTAAGAACCAGACACTGAAAACAATTTGGTAGATATTTTCGCTGAGTGCATAATTTATGAGTTTTAAGTACCAGTTACATGTTAGAATAATCTTAGAGTTCAAGGAGGCAGCGTAGTTTTCCTGTTTTTGTAAATTTGGCTATTGATGGCCATTGATGCTGACTTTTACATGTTAGTATTTCTGTGATTTTATTTGCTTTGGCATAAATTCTCTCTACTTCTTGATCTTAAACCTAATTCAAGGAGATTGACACAAGCAGTGACACAAGATGAAGAGAATTTGAAAGAATAAATGGCAAGTATTTTGAGCCTATTTTGGCAGAGGGGTCCAATCCTGATTGCCACCTCCTGTCAGCTATGCACTGGCTTACCTGGGAGTTTTATCGCATTTATACCCCTTCGGAGATGGAAAAGAAATCTAAGCCATATTCCCAAATGTTGAACTCCTATAAGCATCAAGAAAAGTATTATAGACTACATAAGTACTATTTGTGGGAACACTGACACCTATGAAACCCAAAATCACTATAAATCCTGTACAAATGAAAAAGGAGAGTGTAAATTAGGAAAATAGTGACTTCCATAAAAGTGAAAGCCACTAATTCTTTTATCCCCTTCAAAAGTTGGACTATGAGAGACCAACAATGTGGGATGAACTGCTGTTGAAACTAACCGCTCCCGCATACAACCTTCATTGTCAGTGATTGGTTATCATTCTTTAGCTTAAAAAGGTTTACCTATTGAAAATAGAGACACCCTTCCATTGACTGAATTTGCCTCTGAAACCAAGTTACATAATGTACTTGTTAGCACTGTAAGTGTTTTTATGCATTATTAATTTAGAGTGGATGCTTGAGGGGTTATTTGAATGCATATACATAGCTGGTCAATGCTTGGACAAAGATCACGTGTTAGAAAATTAGTTTTGGTCAATTCTCCTCAGTTTTGTGCCTTTATCTTCCTGTTTTATTATCAGTTTAGCTCGTCAGTGTGCACAACTTTGGTTGAAGACTCGGGAGTCCCTTGGGCATCCACTGGGTATCGCTTCTGACCCTGTTCATGTAGTGTGTCCTAAAGAGCTTTTGGATGCTGCTGCCAGAAAGGTAAGTTTGCAGATAAAGCTGATTTAAATTTCTTTTCTAGTGTGTTGTATTAATGTAGCTTCTTAAGCCTGATTGGTGTTCATTTGTTTTCCCATTTAATTTACTCACTATTATTATTGTTTTTAACTTTGTATATTGATAATAAGATAATGATACGTTTGTTGAAACCTATCTTCAGATTTTACATCCATTTTCCTGGCATGCTCTCGAGATTCTTTGGCTATAAAGGATAGGATCTTAATGATCTTGTATGACCACTACATCCATTTAGGAGTCCTTATTCTTTCTGACTGATGATTGTTGCTCAAAATCATGATTTAGTGATGAAAACCTATATTTTTAAGCATATATATGTGCTTGTACTTATCAAACTATATAAATATGTATGTGCATTCATGCATATGGGGCGGTTTGAGAGAGGGGGGTGCGTGTAGGGAGGAGTGGAGTTCCATACCATTGACGCCGGGTTGTTGAAGTTTGAATACACTAGTGTTGCTACATTCTTCTCACTCATTAAGAATGTTTTAAAAATTATAATAAAAAATTTATCTCCAGAATTTAATAGTTATGGTGTGCATGAATTGTTCTTGTTAGTTTTTGCTAATTCTTTGAGTTATGTTACAGGTAAATGATGATTCAAGATTGTTTGTTCTTGAGATAGGGACTGAGGAGATGCCACCTCAAGATGTAGTTGGTGCAAGCGACCAAGTATGATCTATTTTCTTTTGAAGCAACTAATTATTTTGTCGACAAGCTCTTTTGTTTAATTCTGCAGCTATCTCCTTTTTGTTTTTTTTTTTTTTTTTTTGGCGAAGTATTTCTCACCTTTCACACTTTTTGTCCCCTTTATTTTGTCCTCCATCCATAGTTATTTGCTGACTAAAATGTTGGCCTCTGCAGCTCAAAGAATTTATATTGATGATATTAGAAAAACAAAGATTAAGCCATGGCAAAGTTCAAGCATTTGGGACTCCTCGCAGGCTATTGGTACAGTTATAGCCTTGTTTTCCTATGTAAAATAGAGATTTCCTTTTTCTGGAAAAGAGAATAGATAAGGCTGTTTTTTATCTTTTGAAGACTGTGTTTCACATGTTATGTGGAATTTTGTTGCATCCTTATGTAAATTAAGCATCCCCTGAAGTTTTAGAAGTGCTACGATTGCTAGACTTCAAGTTCATTCATAAGATAGTGAATCACTGTGATGTGCTTTGTTTATAACATTTCCAGGTTTGTGTGGAGAATCTTTGTGCTAAACAAGCAGTGAATGAGATTGAGGTTCGAGGACCTCCTGTTTCAAAAGCATTCGATCCTCAAGGAAATCCTACAAAGGTTTGAAATGCGTTGCTTTTATTTTTCCCTTGGAGGTTATTGAGCTTAGTAACATTGGATTTTTGTCTAAATAACTTTCTCAAAATACTGGCGAATAGAAAAGGGGGTAGGCCATGATTGCTTTTGCAGCATAAGGTGTTTGTGTTATTAATTTTAACTTTTCATTTATAGTATTCTTATTAATGACAAGGATTATTCCATAATTTCTGTTTCCCAGCTTCCGCTGCAACTTTGGAAAATTGGGCTAAGCTATATATCATTTGCTATTTTACTTATTGTTTCATTGTATTCTAGGTCAGCATTTTGCATTAGTTCTTAGTGTATAATGAATGTCAATAGTAACAGAGACCTTTAACTCTTTTTTCATGTCAGGCTGCGGAGGGTTTTTGCCGTAGATACTCTATACCACTTAGTTCACTGTATAGAAAGACTGATGGTGAGTCTGCAAATTTTACTTTTGAAAAAGCTAGTTTAGTGTTTCCATTACAAGCACAGTAATCTGAGTTCGTTTCCCTTCATTTCTTCCTCTCTAATCAATTTGGTTATGTTAGGAAGACATTCCCAAAGGTTCCTTAACTAATTTTCTGAACTGGGCACCTTTGTTAAAGAAACATCACAGTCATTCTCTCTCTCTCACGTATTCCTATGTGCTGATTTTCCACTTGACGTGAGAATAATGATAGATGTGTTCGTGTCTGGAAATTGGAACCTATGGGATCAATCGTGCAAGTATGCACTTTTCCTGGACTCCATGATTTTGAGTTGAACCCTAATTTGCTCAATTATTGGGAGCCACTTTGGAGCAAAAGGTTTGAGCTACTGCTGTTTTAACCACTTATATGGAGGGAAGCAACTTTTGCCACATAACGTAGGCTATGTATTGGCAAATTCACATTTCTTTTGACTAGCTTCCTATTTGTGATTTTCATGCTCGATAATAGGTACCAATGAGGGTTTTTTTCTTTGTAGGGAAGATGGAGTATCTATATGCTCGCATAACGGAATCTGCCCGAGTTTCTGTGGAGGTTTTAGTGCCTCTTTCTCTTTTTGCTAATACGTATATGATCTTGCATCTCTTATCCTATTCCTCTGAATTTTATTTTGGTTGCTTTGAGTGAGAAATTGTTCATTAAACAAGTATGCAGATGTTTATTGGTGTACGAACTGAATGTTTGCTACTTGTGTTTCTACACAAGAATTGGGTGAGTTGTTGGGTTGACTGCCAGAAACTTATTAACAGTAACAATTTTTATGGAGTTTTGATCATTTGATTTAATGAACAATAGTGCAACTCATGAATATGGTGCAAGCAGAAAGAGAAGAACAGCCAAAATTCAAGGAAGCAATACTGAAGATTAAGCCTCTATCTTCTTCTACATAAACTTGTTATTTTCTGGATGGTTAGTTGTGATTACTTCCTCTTCATAAGGTTAATCAATCACATCTGATTCTCAGTGAGAATAAAACCTAACAACAAATACGAGGGCCTCATTCGCAATGACATGTGTGAAGCTATAAGAGCAGAACTTGAAGTATGTTTGCCTGCCAGTTGTCTTTTATTTTTTTATTTTTTGTTTTCATGTCAGATGAAAAATGGGCTCAATAGCTCATCATCCATCTAGAGCTTGTTGGAAAGTAAACTTTATTAATGTTTGGGTAAATGATAAATGACACAATAGTGTGTTTTGTAATACCTTGGTGATATTTAGTGATCTATCCTTTTTGAGTGGAAACTTTGCTCAATGTCTTGCTAAGCTCGTCGGAAATTAGGGGTATTAGGGTTGCTGGTATAATGTAGTGGATATGCTTGTTTATTTGATAAGGCTTTCATTTTGATTTTTCTGTTACTGTTGATAGATTGTTCATATACAACGTGATTGTATCAAACTTGAGATAAATATTTTGTTATTTTCTATGCTTAGGTTTTGTCTGAAGAATTACCCAATGCCATTGCTAAGATATCATTCCAAAAGTCAATGCGTTGGAACTCTCAGGTTTCTGCAGTTTAATTTTTATTGTCGTTTTTCACGGACCTTTAGTATTTGGCACACAAGTTTCCTTCTTTCCTTCTTGTTATTCATTTTTTTAAATGAGTTGACCTTTTCTTTTTGGTTAAATGGAATGGGATTTTATTGGTTAAACCAATGTATCTGTGGATAATTAGCTTGGGTAATCATTAGTTTGCTCTCACTATTTTATCTAATCCTTTAGCATGAAGTAAAGTAATTGCTGAATTTTCCTTTTGCAAGTGCTCTACCTCCTAAATTGATTAGGGCTACTGTAGGATTTGGAGAATTTGATGCGCTCTAATTTTCATGTTACAACAATAAAATTCAGTCTCTTATTGTCTCTTTGCAAACAGAAATGAGAACGTTAACCTTTACCTTTCAAAGGCTAAAGCCTTGACACCTTTTGTAATCATTAACCCTCCGGCCACCCAGGTTCAATCTTTTGAAAGTTATTAGTACTTCTGTAGAAGAAGAGTAATTTTCTGCAACTCGTGCATAATATTTGATTTTGTATTTTAAGGGAAACTTATCCATCAAGTTGAATCTGCTGTTTTCTTCTTGAGTTTAAATTGCTCTACCTGTTTTATATTTGGCATTTCTGAAATATTAATGAGTCCTGATACAAAATGAAAAGGTAAAACCAAAGGAATTGGAACTGTACATAGCATAAAAATGTCCTATCATGTTCACACCAAATTAGTCTTTGATATAGAAGTACTTAGTATAACTTCTCAGTAAGCTTTTATAGATTTTCCATCCATCTTGTTGGCTGTAATTTTCTTCTCATGATCTACTCTGCATTGCTGTTTTCTTTTTGATACTATCCATTCCTCAAGCCTTGACCCTTTTACAAACTTAATCTTGAAACCTCAAATTTCTCCACTTAATTTGAAAAAAACCCTCAAACCATCCGAGCAGTTTCTTCCTGGTCAGTAACGCACTTCTCTTTTATTGTGATTAGTTGAAAACCTGACTAGTTGAAAATATGATTAGTTGTATCCTTCTGGATACTTACATATGTTGAGAAAAACTTAGGCTCTGGTATTTGTGTTCAGACTTGTGATTTTTGGGGATGATAATCATGCTCTTTCTGTTGATATGTAGATCATGTTTAGCAGACCTATTCGCTGGATTTTGGCCCTTCATGGAGATGTTGTTGTACCATTCACATTTGCTGGAGTTTTGAGGTAACTGAAGTTACCTGTATTAAACTCTCTCTCTTATTTTGGATTCCATCTCCCTTCCACTCAACATGAGCTTGTTACTTGAGGTATTTTAAATTTGTGTTTGTCAAGTTGGCTCCTTATAGGAGGGCATCAAAATCCCAGAAAACAGTATGTCATGTTTGTTTGTATTAGTCAGGATATTTGGACATACCATGGGATGAAATTTTTATGAGCTTCAGGGGTTGTTTGTCTAAGTGGGATTTTATCCACTTTTGGATATTGCATTGTCCATGTTGAGTGGTGAGTTAAAGAAATACAAGGAATGGATCCCTTTGGAGCTGGAAGCTAGCATGAAAAGTTTAATTCCCACCAATTGACTAGTGAATAGATGGAACCCATCTACATGAAGCCCAGTAGCGTCTTTGGACAATCTAACTGGATCTAAAGTAAATATGAAAGGCAAAACATTTGTAAGCTACTCAGAGAGTACTTAGTATAGCCAACAAGTTGCTTGATTTGGCTATGATGCTGACATCAATTTTATGGGTTTCCTAGAATGGACAGATTCAATGCACAATAGTGGGTGGAAATTGTATTTTGTGCTTCAGAGTTTAATAAAATTAAGAGTTAACAGATTCCTGTTACTTGATGAGAATAATGTACTCTTACTTCCTGTGGTTGAGAAGGTCAAAAAATAAATAGTACTTAGGTTGTGTTCATCTTTGTCCTATAACTGGAAGTCATTGACTAAGTTTGAACTATGTAAGATATGGAAAATTCTTGCTTTACTTGGGTTAAATCCAAGTTTCAGAATTATTTTTGTTAAACCATTAGGGAAACGTACTAAAAGTAAAGAAAAAATTAATTCGAAAGTGTTACATGATGGTAAAATTAATGCTTTTTTATGTCTGGGTGAGGTAAGTAATTATATAGAAAAAGAAAAAAAAATGCAGCAAAAGAGCATGGGGGAAAGGTTAACATTTACAGATAGGATTAATGTTTTTTCTTCTTCTTTTTTTTTTTTGGGAGGGGGGGCCGTGGTCGGTGGCTGCTGACAGATGAACGAGGATATTTCCTGATCAAATTATAAGACTTCTGAAAAACCCACGTGACCAGATTTTGGACCCTAGAAGATCCGTTAAACGTAGAGAAGAAATCATTTTCAGATATTTATGCTGCTTGTCTGCTTTAGTTTAGGGGCATTATAGCCTTCTATTTGTGAAAACTTCTCTTACATGTAGCAAAGGTCCCTGTAGATTCATGGAGGACTTAGTTGGACTGTTTAGAGTGTCAAGAAGTGTCCTTATTACATGAAAAGCAAGTACAAGGCCGTGGATCATCTTCTTCTCTGTTGTCCTTTTGTTGGTAACTTATGCTGCTTGCGTCTATCTTTATGGAGTTGTCTGGGTTATGTCTTGTCTTGTTGGAGTTATTAAATTGTCATAAAGGTCACTTCAACAAGCAAGAGTAAAATGAATTCAAATGCTGTCCTTTTATGTATTTTATGGTGCACTTTGTGAGAAGGAGATCCTATGAATCTGGAAGGCATTTAGCTTTCAGTGGATGGGTAGAAATTCATTTCTCTTGTCATTTTTAAATTGTCAGTATTGGCTTCTCTTCTTTTCTGGATTTCTTGGATCTTAATACTTTAGATTTTAGTTCGTCATTTTATTCATGTGTTCCTTCAAGCACTCTCGTCCATTTCAGATGTAGTACGTTGTATTTCTTTTTGTAATAGGACAAATTATATATATAAAAAATAATTATCCTACAATTGGGGGCCATCATCTGAGATCCATGGCGACCTCAATCCATTTAGAAATGTGGGTAAGTACCTTGAAATATTTAAGGCCTCGTTTTACCTTGCAGTATGGTGATCTTGCAACTGGTTCCAGTTATTTACCTAGTTTTGTTGACGTCTTGTCTCCATTTTCAACTAACAAGTCCTGTCCACACAGTAAAATGACCTGTTCTGTCTATTTGTTTGATTTATGTACTTTGTGGCTGAATTATTGCCAAGACTTCAATTAAATGTTAGATTTACTGGGGGAAATGCATCTTTGTGGAATGTTTATGGATTTGTGTGAGTTTCTTGGGTGTACTTACCATGCTTAGTTTTTTGATGCAGTGGAAACCTGTCTTATGGTCTGCGTAATACTCCTTCCGCTACTGTCCTGGTATTTGAATAAGCTTGCATTTCTTTTATGGTCAATTTCCAAATTCGGCCTTCCCTGCATTTATCTTGGAGTGATCTTGTCATTTCTTTATTTGACTTATGTATAAAAGCCTGTAAAGATCATACGGAAATAATATGCATTCCATCTCTTAAAAGGTCAATATCATTATGTTCAATTTTTGGTTGTTCGTGGAACCAACTTTCCAGGTTATCACTTTTTAGTGTCAGATGAAATAATGAGAACTTGTAACGGGATTGACCAGCGTATTCTCCCATACCTTATAAAATCCACAGTTGAGACACACACAAAAATATATATACGACTTTCCTTTAGTCTTTACAAAAAGCGGTGTTGCTGTGGTTGCTTTTGTCTACTTAAAATGATCTCATTTCATACAGATCTGGGGATTGTTGGTTAGTCTTGTCAACTTTGTTTGAAGCCTTAAGTTTTGCGCATCATTTTGTTTGCAAATAAGTATAAACAAATAGCTGAACTTTTTTTAGTTCATTTTTGGTACTTGATCTTTTTGATCTCTTTGAGTAAACTATAGTTCCAAAACTTTTTGCAGGTAGAAAGTGCAGAATCTTATGCAGATCTAGTGGGGAATGCTGGAATTATAGTTAAAATTGAGGTGTTATTTTTTTTTTCTTCAAAACTCTGGATGGCTAAAATATTTCTCCTTTTTGTTGAAATACTTTTCTGATAATACTTCTAGACTCTAGAAGTTGTGATACTTAATTGCTGAAAGATTAGTTTTCTCTTACAGGAACGCAAGAAAAAAATTTTGGAGCATTCAAATGCATTAGCAAAAAGTGTCAATGGACACATTGTTTTGCAGGAGGCCTTGCTTAATGAGGTGATAGATGTGTTTTATTTTAGTGAAGTTTGTTTGACAAACATGTTCTTAAACTCTGCTTCTTAGGGGGTAAAAGGAAAAAGAACATGCTCTTTAGTATATCTGCTTGCACAATGTTTCAGGTAGTCAATCTTGTTGAGGCACCTGTTCCAGTACTGGGGAAGTTTAAAGAGTCCTTCTTAGAGCTTCCAAAAGAACTTCTAACCATGGTAAGGTGTTGAAAGTTTAGATTGTTACTGTCCGTTTTAAGTATATGCAAGCATTTGTAGACTGATACACCATTCATGCAGGTTATGCAGAAGCACCAGAAATACTTTGCTTTGACTGATGACAGTGGAAGGCTTTTGCCATACTTTATCTCTGTGAGACATTCTTACCGATTTTATCTACTGTTTAGCCTAATCCTTGCCCCTGAAGTATCAAGGTTGTTTGTAACTAACGTGATAAAGCTCTTCTTTTTAGATTGCGAATGGATCAATTGATGAAATGGTTGTAAGAAAAGGAAATGAAGCCGTACTGAGGTAAACAAGATTCTTTCTCACCTTTGTTTCCTATAGTTTTTACTTGTTTTGGGTTGACAGAGGACAGCATGATCTGCTAAAGTCCCCATAGTTCCTTTTGAAATCTTTTTTTGTTTTTATAAGTCAGAAATTATATATATATATATATATCTCACAAGTTATGTTAGATTTTCCACTTGTATTCTATTAATTTTAAGGCTATTACCTATTGCTTGGGTGTAAGCTTTTTGAAGGGGGGATTTTCAAACATAATTTGAGCACTTTTGCATTGAGTGGCCCCTCTTTAGTCTCTGCTCTCAGCACTCTCATATATTTTGGCTATTCGCGTAGGCTTCATTCTTACTTCCTCCCTTCTAAGATGAAGCATTTCATACATATATATTTTTCTTGGTGCAGAGCTCGCTATGAAGATGCTAAGTTCTTTTATGAGCTGGATGCACGTAAACGGTTTTCAGAATTCCGGAGTCAATTGAAAGGGATTCTTTTCCATGTAAGTTATTTTATTTAAATGTATCCATGAGAAAGGATTGATGGCACATTTGCTAGGAACAAGAGAATTTAATTGTTCATTCTTCAAAAAAGTTAAAGAGTGTAAGATTTACTTTTGCGCTGTTCTTTTGTACATTATTATTTTCTTCAGTTTGTAGTAGTCACGGCCCAAAATAGTGTTAGAAAAAGTGGGGTGGGGAAATTTAAGATCAAAAGTGATATTAGAAAATACTAGAAGGATGGCTGATTCCTGATGAACAGACACTGTTCACTTCTAATGCCTTGTAAATCTTGATAACATGCAAATGACAGGAGAAGTTAGGAACAATGCTAGACAAGATGATGCGTGTTCAAAATATGGTTTCCCAGCTAAATTTGGTCCTGCAAATTGAAGAAAATACGCATCAAGTTATCCAGGATGCTGCGTCACTTGCTATGTCAGATCTTGCTACAGCAGTTGTCACTGAGTTTACAGCTCTCTCAGGAATAATGGCTCGCCATTATGCTATTAGAGACGGCTATTCACAGCAGGTTGTTAATCTTATCACTGAATCATATTTTCTCTTTTCAGGTTTAACATGTATGTCAATTTTTTCTCTTTCTGTGTGGGGAACTTGTGTATTATATCTTTGTATGCACTACTTAATTTGTGCTGTGATTTTCTCTTGGTTTTACATATGCCTTTTTTCTTTATCTGCCTTGTGTGTTGCAGGTTGCAGAGGCATTGTTTGAGATCACACTTCCTAGATTTTCTGGGGATATTCTTCCAAAGACTGTTGCAGGGATAGTGTTATCAATTGCTGACAGGTGAAACTTTAGTCATAAGTTTCTTTGGTTATCCAAGACCCTTAGTCTATATTTATTGTTTGATTTCTTGGTAAGATGTTTTATATTGGTCTTCTGCATAACTTCTCTTGTTATCTGATAAAATATATTACCCAAAAATTGCAATGACAAACAAAGTTCCAGGTTAACAAGACAGTTGCAATCTGGCAGGAATTACAGTAATTTACATTTTTTTTGACTCGCTGTGCACTTTGGGTGGTATAATGTGGTTCTTTCTTAAATCTTTATTTTGTAACATCTTGGTCCTGTGCATTTATCCTTTGTTTTGTAGTACTATGTAACATAAAAAAAGGCGTGAGTTCATGGGGAAAGAAAAAGGGGGGTGGGGTTGTTTGTCCTGGGTTGTGCTTGGACAAGGTTAAAATGGCAACTCAATAACATAAAGTAACAATTTGGAGGAAACTAAAGTGGAAAGGAGGGTTTATTTTTGGTGCGGCATTCTACTTTTACACATCATTCTCGCAGAAAGTTTTTAGAGGTCTGAAGAATTTGAATGGATAAAACTTCTTAGTAAAAATATTTGTGTGTTGTCTCTTTCTTGAAGTATTCCAAGCGGTAAAGAAATGAGATACGAGTTTGTTGCTTAGTTACCTTATGCCTAATACGTTAGAGTAGCTAAAGATTTGGTTGTCTAGTAGAAGATGACCCATAAGTGCCTTATGTTTTAGAATAGGCATAGTTCCTCTTTATGGCTATGGCTGGATTCTATAATGACTTGTTGTCCTTCTTTTACCTTTTTTGGTGAGAGTGAGTGGCAATGAAAGGACATATTTCTAGACCTGTGTGCCATTTTGCAAGGCCATGTTCTTAACTCTCCTCACCAAGAATATTCTGATTGTGGTTCTCATAATGTGATTTTTTGCAGATTAGATAGCCTTATTGGCTTATTTGCTGCTGGTTGTCAGCCAAGTTCCACTAATGATCCGTTTGGCTTGAGAAGAATCTCTTATGGTCTCGTAAGTTGTGCACTCATTTTAGCATTTTGACGTTCAGATACTTGTACCCAATATGCTGCATTTGTTTCTTTTAGGTCCAAGTGCTGTTGGAAAAGGATCAGAATATGGATCTAAAGCAAGCTTTGCAGCTTGCTGCTGATGTCCAGCCGATTAGAGTAGATGCTAGCATAATAGATGATGTAAGAACTATATTCCTTTGGCTATAATTTAACATCTATGTTCCCGTGGTTACCACTAGAATCTCTGATGCCATATTGGCTCTAGTTTTGTATTACTCAGCATATATCATGATTTCATCTCTCCTTTCAGGTACATCAATTTGTTACCCGAAGATTGGAGCAATATCTCGTATGTCTAACCTTTACATGAGGGAATTCATTACACAAAAGCATTTTACCTGTCATGTCTTTTTTCTTTTCTGTAAAGTATGGTTTCCGCAATTTTAACCTGTGAGAACATTTCTTACTTTTTTACCTATTAAGAAGAATTATTCAACAGAAAGCAAGGAAAGGTAATTCTGATGCACAGTTTCTTTTTAGGTTTTCTTGTAATTGGCCTATAGGAGTGAAATTTGAGAGACTAACAATAGTCCTCCATTTCCTTCAATGCTGAGCTATAGTGATGTTAGCTGGGAAGTACAGTTTGTATTTGTAGGATTTACCAAACTTCTACTATCATTGTACCTTAGTAGCTTGTGTAGACTTCATTCCTTGGATCGGAAATGTGGATAAAGTTTGGATCCTGGCAAATCTTCAGGTTGAATTTTGCTAGCTGAGTTTCTACCAAGCTCTTATCTGTAAATTAGAAGAGTAAATTGGCCTCTACATAAAATATGTTTGTGAAATTGAATGATAAGGATCTAAATCAAACCTTTTTTATAGATAAATACTTACAATCCTATAAGGAAGCTTGCAATCTTAACTTCCCTTTCTCTGCAAGTGATATGAGATGACAATAGGTCCAAAAACCATTGAAAGAAGGGAGCTTCATAAACTTGAGTCATTAAGTACAAAGAATCAAATGTGTTTATAGTATTTAAATAGGGAAAGGTTGGCGACATTTGTGTCAATGTGAAAGAATTAGTCACAACTGGAATTTTCATAGTAGCTTAGGTAACCTGATTTACTTAGTATAGACTAATGTAGAACTTGATATGTATTCGTGTAATACAATCACAAATGAATTCAGGATACCATCAGTAATGACGTATAAATTTGTAATATCTTCATCGAGGTTTGTGTTACAAATGGTCCCTTTAAGCTATCAAATGTTATTAATTTGGATATAATATCATTTCTGACAATTGAGAGAAGTCTTTGCCATATATGTGCAATGCTTCAAAAGATTAGTAACAATCATTATGAAATTTAATAGGCATTCATGCAATGCATTTACAGTCCAATTTATGATACCCTTCCAAATTTAACGTGGTATAGATGCTTTTACTGTATATGACTTTTGTTCCCCTTTTTGTGAAAAAAAATTGTGTTTTAACCTAAATCCTACTTTTGTCACTAAAATTATTGTAAAGAGACATTTTTTTTCTTTTCTTTTCCAACTAAACCTGTTGAAACAATCTTTCATCTGATCTTCTCATGTTTTTCTAATTCAATACTGTAATATTATGATTACTTTTTTCTTGGTATGTTTAATTTGGTGGTTTTGTTGATAGAAGCAATCTGTTTTTGTTATTAAGTGTGTTATTTGAGGAGGGCGTGTATTTCCTCTAATAGACATCGACTGTGCTTTGTTACAGGTGGATAAGGGAATAAGCTCAGAAGTGGTTCGCTCTGTCCTTCTAGAGCGTGCAAACTTGCCTTGTCTGGCAGCAAAGTCAGCATATAAGGTAATCTACTTCTTTGCTGCTCCTTTTGAAACACCTGACAGGTGTCCGCTGCAAATTGCCTGTGTGTGTTTGATCACCTGACAAATTATCTTAGCAATGGAGTTTCTCTTTATGCAGTCCTTGCATGAACAAGAATCTTCCTAGATCAATGCACTAGTAATTTTCTTAGGTACCCTAGATAGACACCAAGAAGAATTTCTCTGTGAGCTAGGATCGTGATGTCTCAAAGCCAGAAATCTGTTTTGTCCTTCAACTTTTTCTGTCCTGTTTTAATGATTTTCTCGTGTATTTTGGTTGATTAGAGGATTGAATGATAAAAGATCTTTTGCATATAGTTCGACTTAATTTCTTTTTCTAAATATTAGTTTATACTCAAGGAGACATAAAAATAAATGATAAGATGGGTATATCTTTTGCATTTCCCAATTGTCTTGAATGTTATTATCGGTTTTAATTCCTTAAATAATTGGTTCTAGATGGAAGCCTTGTCAAAAGGCAAGCTTTTTCCAAAGGTTGTTGAAGCATATTCTCGTCCAACGAGAATTGTCCGTGGAAAGGATGTGGACCCTAATATGGAGGTACCTTTTTCTGCTTATTATTTGACTTATTTTTTGAGCCGGAAAATTCTCTAGAGCACTGTGTTATTTCGTAGATCTGTTTTCTTTTGTTTATATCCTGCCTGTGTTGCGGTACTTGTCATTGCTTGTTGATCATTTGAGATGTTCCTCAGAGCGTGTGGGAATCCATCTCTCAAGTAAAGGCCCCTCTTTTGCCGTATCATTTTTATTCTTTATCTCTCTATTTATTTTCAACCTGTCTAGTTTTATTCTTTACATGTGGAACTTTTTCACTGTCAATTGGTTCGGAGTTAACGGTTGTTATATTTTGAGAACTGACATCAGAGTATAATTTGTGTGCATGTGTTTGTGTTAAGGACATATGTTGGTCAGATGGATTTGCACACTGGACTTTCATCCTCTGCCACTTTGATCACTTCTCATTTCAAATAATGTTGTATGGTTCCAATTCTTTTCTTTTCACTAACTTAAAGGGTTAGGTTGTATTCCCTACCCATGTATCCTCTAAACAGGACTGATGATTAAATCAACTTGTGCTATCAATAACAATGACAACAGAATTATTTATTTATTTATTTAAAAAAAAAAACTATCTTAGCTCCTTGTTTAGGTTGTCATTAGTCTAGCTTTTTTTTCCCTTGACCAAAAGGATAATAAGGGTTGTCTGTTATGCGGAGCATGTTGCGGGAAGATGTTTTGTTTAGAGGGAGTTGAAGGATTTATGCCTGATATGGGTTCCACCTCAAATTCTGAGTCCTGTGTCAATTAGGTTGCTGATGGTTTAATGATCCTTCTTTCCTGCTTCCATGAAAGTTCTCATTCCCGCCCTTGTTTTTTTTTAGAAGATATCTGTCTCAGAAAAGTTTTGTTATGTAGAAGTTTCTGAACTGTACGAAAACTACAACAAAATAGACGAAGATAGAAAGTTGAAACAGTTTAATTTAGGCACCATTGACAATTCTTCTCCTTTATGCTTATCAATACTTTAAAACTGCCCTAGAAACCAACCCAAAACTGGGATTCTCTAGTGTTTGATGTTTCACATTTGTTTTCTGTTACATTATTGTTCAAGAACAATATGCACGCTATGAACGAAATTGCAATCATGGTTTTTGTTTACCTTAAACGGTTTTCTCCATCCTTTATATAGCTTCTTTTGGCAGTCCTTTCCTTAATATTTGGACACTTGTTTATCGTGGAATTTTTATTACGGTTATGGGTTTTGGTAGATTTATTTCTCCTTATCTCGTTATAATGGATGAATTTGTCTAATTAGGTCGATGAGGATGCGTTTGATACAAATGAAGAGAAAGCTCTGTGGGGAACTGTCTTGTCGATTAAAGACAAAATCCACCCTGGTACTTTTTTTTTTTATTTTTGATAAATTTCTTATTTCTGTGAAATTTAGTTACATTTATTTTTTAGTGCATATTTACTTCTGATCTTCAGGATGATTTGCATGTTATTGCAGCAATTTGTTCAACTAACTCACTCATTTTGCCTTTTTGCACTCCTGCAGGCATTGAGATAGATGATTTTGTAGAAATATCATCACAGCTTGTTCAACCCCTTGAAGATTTCTTTAACAATGTCTTTGTAATGGTGGTATGCCATCTTACCATACAGTCATATGAATTTGCAACTGCGCATACGCATACACGCTAACAAAGCATTAGAAGTTATTGTGTAGCGGTGGAATCATACCATCATTTTGGAATTTTAAAGGATGTCAACCGATTACTGCATAGCCAAACTAGTCCACTGCATAGGTTCAACTTTCAGTGGCATAATTGAACTTAATTTATCTCAATACCCATATCTTTGAAAACACAAGCATTTCCAATTTTGTTGACATCTTTTGATTTTGATAATATTTTACTTGTATACATCTATTTGGCTGACACTTGTATAGACATAGACATAGACATACCTGTATTCAATAACACAATGAAATCTATGTGCCTAATATGCTCAGACATCTTTAGAGCTTTGGTAGTAAAACTTATAACATATCATCACATTCATATAACTATCCATATATCTATAATGAAAGATTGATTATGTAATCTGTTTTAGCAATGAGTCACGTTATACTTTATTGCCCTTCTTTAAGGGTTACGTACAAATTTCACCCTTTTTGTGATTAACAGATTGTAAAACGATCGAGTTGTAAAACGATCGAGTTGTATGTGATTGGAAATTACAAATACTTTAGCCCAGAACCAACCTCCTTGCAACTGACATGCGTTCATATCAAGCTTGTTCGTTTAGTTCAAGAAATCATAGTATTAAGTTGTACATATATGCATTAGTTGTCTAAAAGTATAAGTTCATCTGAAATTATAAATTTAATTATTTGATTGATATACGAACATTAGGTTTCATGTGTGATCGTTCAATTTCTTCTTTTATAAGTGGGACCCAATATGCAAAATGCTAACGGAGCTGAGGGATAAACTGTTGAGTCACAGTTTAAATTTCAGACTTTTACTCTTATACCATGTTAAGTCATCAGTTATTTCAAAAGTTTAAACTAATAGAAAAGGATAAATTTAATCCTTGGGAGATTATTGGTACAAATTTTGTTCGGGATTGTATCCAATTGGTTTTAGTTCTCTAGAGTTAGTAAATCAACATGGGCTTGGAGCATCTTTTGTTCTCAATTGGAGGGAATCCTTATTTATAGTGATTTCTGTTGTTCGACATATTCAAGGCAGTATTCAGTCTGATGTCATTGTGCATGCCTGCACATGGAAAAGTAGGGTTGTTGCTTTGTGGTTTCTTGACATAAAACAGGGGCTTTCTGGTGCAAGACAACTTTGTCGTCTTCAGTTTTCATGGCTTCTATGATATAGGATTTGTTTCAGACAGTTCAAATATCAGCTCATTTTCTGCTGGTGGAAGGCCTTTCGCGCGCGCGCGCGCGCCCCCACCCCCCTTGAGTTAGAATACTGCCTAAATCTTCTACCAAAACCTGGAGACCGTTTTTTGATTATGAAATAAAAGACATGCTTTATATGATAATACTGGTGGACGTGGAGGGATGCTGATCAACTCAATTGATACAGAGATTGTTGCTTTCTGTTCGTAGAACATCTGCCTATCAAAGTCCAGGAGCTGTTGTTAGTTCTAAAATGTGCTTTTGGAAAAAAATTTGAAGCTTCAAGAGATTATTTTTCTTGGAACTGCATGTAGTTGCTCTTTTTTTTTTTTTTTGGCTTTCCAATTAAATTGCACTTTTTCTCTATTGATAGAACTGTCAAATTCTCCTTATTATTTAGTTATTCTCGGAGTAATCCATACTTGCCTTTGCCTATGTGCAGGAAGATGAAAGAATTAGGAAGAACAGGCTTCTTCTGCTTAGAAAAATTGCAGACCTTCCAAGAGGCATTGCAGATCTTTCAGTTTTGCCAGGATTTTAAGTTCGAAACGCTTGCAGTTAATGGTAGCTGATGTCATTTTTGTAGCGGAAAAAGGAGTCCTTTTTTTTCCTATCTTTGTTTGGGAAGTGAGGGATTGAGGAGAAGGAGAAACAATAATCCAAATGATGCGATTCTTTTTATTGGATCTATATAAACATTTTGCTTATGTAGGTGAAGCATGTGAGCATTTTGTAATAATTTTTACCAACGATATAATAAATTTGCTAATGTAATAATTTACAATGAATTTGAACACATGATTAATTTAGAAAGCATTAGTGGAAACATTGGGGGTTTACCTTGGATCTGGTCAGGGTATATGTGCAATCATCTATATTCTACTTATGTTCTATTTAAATGATTACATGACCATATTTAATCAAGAGTAATTTAATGGTTACTTCTATATGATTGGGATTAACTTTGCTTATGTTTTATTATGATGGGTTAGTTTTTCACTTCTTCATCCATGATAGTTAAGTGGATATCTCTGATATTTTATTTGAATTAATAAGTTCTTTCGTATAATATTCTTGGACATATCTAGACGATGAATCAAGTACAGCATTACTGTCACTCTGCAGGTTCTATACTTTAGTTTAAGCTCCACAAAATATTCAATGACAAAATTATTATATAGCATAGAATTAAATATCATTAGTTCTAATGTGATCCTAGCTATATACAAATAGTTTTAGTACTAACCAATCATGAATAACTCAATTAAGTAGATATCATTGTTTGAATTTGTCCAAGTTAAAAGCTCTAGAAGATTTTGAAAGGCAGTTTTAAAGGAAATCTTTTTTAATTTTTTTTTAAATTTTTTGGGTCTAGATGGTTATCGGAATTCATGAGAAATAAAAGAAACTCGAATAAATTTGGGTCCCCAAGAAAAGGCATTATAACCTAGAATAGGAAGGTGGACCATAGAGAGATGGAAGGCCCTTCTCCACAAATATGCACAGATAAGGCCAAGTCTAGCTGCCCCTTTACCGTTTTAGTACACTGCAGGTAATAAAGTTGCCAGTGCCATGGAAGGGAGGCCCGACCATCTACTGGCTGTGGTCCATTTCTGCGGCGTAACGTGTCCTGTCGACTTTGTTTGGGGTCCGTGCGGTGCTGAAGCCAATGCGCGTACATCTTGGCGACTGTGGGAACGCCATCGACAACGTAAAAAGATCAATAAAATGTACTTTTTTTGGCGGTGGAATAATACATGACAAGATTTACCTAAAACGACCAAATGTCATTCTATGGTGCCTGGTCACCATCACTCTTGTTTGGACCCCTCTTTTTAAGTTGCCTGAAAACACGATAGCTATCGCTTTATTATAACCATGCTTCTTTCCTGGCCAAAAAAGGTCATATATCTTGTTCACCAGTTCATTTGCCTTTCAAGCCTTTGCTTCCATTTTTTTTACACATGCTGCATGAGAATTTTCTCTTTGAAGTTTGACTTGGTTTCGAATACTTACTTCCTAGTAGTCCTCTTTGTTGGAAAAATTAACCAAAGCCCAGAATCTAGCAGCTCATCTAGGATACGAATTAACTTAAACCAAAAGGAAGATTGAGTAGAGAGTACCTGTTTTTAGCCTCATAATTAGCTATTAGTGGCTTGACTCTCTCCTTTTATGCTACAAAAATCTACTTGAAGATCGTCAAGATGTGTTGTTTTAGGGCTTTCCATAATGGCCTTACTTGAGTGCATGTTAGAGTGTAACAATTGTTCGTGTGTGTATGTACAGGTGAATAGAGCCTTTTAACCCGATTTACAATTTTGCCCTTTAGCAAGCTTAGATTTCAGAACTTAAATCCAACATCTCTTAATCCACCAATAACTTACAATCTTCACCCTATGTAAATTACTAGTGCATATAATGAGAGCTAAAGAAGGGATATAGCTATTTCTATATGTGTTATGCAAATAGGTCCACTCATCACAACCCTATAAGGCAAACATTGGTCCCACATTTACCAATTTCATATTTAACAATTAAGAATCTAATATGTCTCAATCAATCAGACCAATACAAAATCATTAATTTAAAACAAATTAAAATTAGTAATCTTCATTGATACAAGCCTAATCAATAAGCCAGTTAAAAATATGCCAACACTTTTCCCTTGTAATGATGATGCTTACCACTTGTTTCATTTGTAACTAAGGTTTTGAGCAATACTTTCGGTTATCCATTTAACCAACATTGACAACGTCAATTAAACACGTAAGAAAAAGGACAACAACTTAATTTATTACAAGTCCACTTTGTCTAAGTAAATGATGGTCTCTTTCAATGCTAAGTCCTTTACAAATCGTCCTCTATTCCCTCCATTGATTTTTGCATGTATTCTTATTCCAATAATTTTATGATTAATCTCATTTACTTTACTTAGAGAATGAAATCAAAATTTGAAACGCCTTCTCTAAAAACAACCCAAAGAAGCTAGCAATCAAAGACAAGAAGAATTAGCAAATTTGTTCTTGAGTGAGTAATTTACATATGTAAATTTGAGGGCTATTTATAAATCCTAAGCTAACATTATATGAACAAAATAAAAAATCTATACATTAAACTTGTAGAGGAAGTATGATTGCTTTTTGTTGGTGGTGTGTCAATTAATTTTCTTCAATAAGGATGAGCCTAAGAAGGGAAGTCACAATTGATGAATAAACTCAAAAAGGAAACATGTTGTCATTGGCTGGTCAGAGTTGATTTGCCGGAGAATCATTTATAGGATTCCAAATATTAAACGTCACGTCTTATGCCACATCAAACACCTCATGGTTGCCATGTGACAACATCTAAGCCACCTAAGCCCTATGGCCATGCCAACCTTACGACAAATACATTCATTCTTTCTCAAAGTTGTCTCAATGAGACTAGAGTGAACTAAGCGGGAGTTAACATCCACAACATTCATTCCTTCTCAATGGCATCCAAAAAGAAGAAATCTCTATAGGTGTAGGATTAAGGCCATAGCCCAATGGGGGGCCTTGTAATCTAGGAGTTATATATGATTTAAAGGCAAAGCCTAGCTTTTATTAATGGAATTATATGGCTATGTTCCTCTAAAAAGAAAAATTAAAGACAAAAATTGCATTGTTTGATCCACCAAAGTTTGGCAACAATTACAAGTTATCTTTGGCAATGATTAATCACAACCTATCATAATACATTCATGAACTTTGTCTCTCCAAATAGACAACCACCTTATTCAAACCATTAATTATAGGTTCAAATTTGAAATTCAAGTAAAGAAAAGATGCAGAAGCTTTACAAGATAAGGAAAGATGACCAATAATGAAATCATTGTTCCTATTGATTTCCAACTCCAAAATTGTTGACCATATTCAATTCTTTCAAGGATTTAGGAAGAACTTAATGTCTGTAATATATTTGTTTCATTTTTAGATTTGATTTAAAACCTTATAAATAGGAAACACCTTACTCATTGTAAATTATCAAAATATAATACAAATAGTTTCCTTTTTCCTAACTTACATTCTCACTTTGTTTTTACACTTTGTTTTTAGAGCTTTTGTTTTTCTAGCCTATCATTGACTATTAGTTTAGTTTGGTATTAGAGCAATTTTTTGACAACAACTAATTGATCCAAACTAATGGCTCCATCCACCTTATCCATGTCCTTCATTCAATTTAACAACACATCTAAAATTGGCTTTAACAATCTATAACTTTAAAGTTTTGGTTGGAAAAGTCTTCCTTACCTAGAAGGCTCAATTTATACCTTACCTCCAAGCCAACAAACTCATTTCCATTGTAGATGTAACTAGGTCCCGTCCTTTTGAGACAATAACCACTAATGATGAAGGAAGTGACACCACCATCCCTAATGTAAACTTTGATGGCTAGAACACAAGGACTAGATGACTTTGTCATGGATACTTAGTATTGCATCTAAGGCCATAGTGGCAAGCATGATTAACACTCTAATGTTATTGGAGCATGAGAGGTTTTAGCTATTAAGTTCGTTGGCCACAGTATTGCAAAAGCAATGAACCTTCATATGCAACTGTAGATGGTCTTCAAAGGGAATAAGACAATTGTGGAATTCAACCAACTATTATTGATCAACAAATTTATTTCAAGTTCTTGATACCATGGCCATATCTTTCATGATCTTAGACTCGAATATTTGCAATTGTAGAATGTAATTAAGATTAATACTCTAAACTAGTAGCTTAGCCTAGATGACCTTAATGGTATACTTTTCTCCTACGAAGCCCAAATTGACTTAAAACTCATTAGCTTTTTTTCATAACATATGCCACCTATAACATCCTAAATCAACAATTACTCCTAAAATCATAATCAATACTCTCATTATTCTTCTTGTAAGGATCGTCAGTTATGACTACTAGTTCAAAAGTTATAACTAAAACACTATGCTATTATCTTAACAACCCTACACTAATCATGCTAAGCACTTGGGCTTGGCTACTCGGGTTGACCTACAAGGCTCCCACCGCACCATGTCTACTTAACCCCCCCCCCCCCCCCCCCCCCCCCCCCCCCCCTCCTCCTCCCTTTCTCTTTCGTTAACTTAATCTTGGCAACATAGAATCCCACACTAAGCCATGGGCAAGCATGAAGTTTGCACCTAATTATGTGTTAGGTGTCACAAGTTGGATGGTTTATCTCATTGCAGTACAAGAAAAATGCCTTCTTAAATAAACCCAATAATTTCTCTCTCTTTCTCTTTCTTAAAATGTTATCCTATTATCTTAGTAACCCTACACAAGCTATGTTAACCATTTGGGCCCACGCACTTAAGCTAGCTTATAAGGCCTTTCTGTACTAGGTATACTTGAAACCCCTTTTGCAGTTTACTCTTGGTATCATGGAATCCCGCAATAAGTCATGGGCATGCACGAAATGCTGTACTTAACTATGTGTCAGGTGTCGCAAGTTAAGACAATTAATCCCACAGGAATACAAGGAAAATGCTTTGCAAAATAAACCCAACACTTCCAACCAAAACCACAAATTTGCCAACTTGATAACACTTTAACACCACCATTTGACACCTCATAAATAGTAGCAGCCATTTGGACATGAGCACATGTCAGTTTTTTTATAAATCCTCCAAAAATACAATCAATTAGAAGTATAAGTAGAATGAAAGGATCAAAACCCCAAAATAACAAGAATAACCAAGATCTAGTGTTTCAACCTTCAACGACAACTTAGAAAAATAATATAGTAGAATACATAGCCGATAGTAAAACTAATAAGGATTTACAATGACCTTAATAAAAATAATAGTTATAAAAGCCTTAAGTGAATTGCAATCATATCAGAGAATCAATGTTGCTCAAGTTTTTTTTTTTTGTGTGCATTCATTCGTCTTTCTACTTTGAGCCCTTTCTTTCTAATTTTTAAATATGCTTTCACAAAGTGTGAAAAATGTTACTTAGATTACTTGATTGTTGATCATAAAAGCTTGTTAGTGATCATTTGAATTATCAGTAAAGTAAAAAGAACATGTTGATAGGAAAGTCAGGTTTTGTCGAATTGCCAAGGTCCTTTCTCATCTTGCAATATCTTCTTTTGGAAGTCTCTTAGTGCAATGTTGTTCCAATTAACCTCATTAACTCAAGACATGGCTTGGGACTTCATAACACATAAATTAGGTATTGAGACGTAGGCTACATAATACACATCGACCAACCTTTGAACATGGGTTACTTGTGAATCATAGATTTGTCTTTTACATAATTACACTTGGGATTCACAAATTGCACTTCATATGGGCTGAGATTTACTTCTAGGCCTCCTAATATCTAGACCACTAATAAGAAACTTATCAAAGTATTTGTTCTATCAATTAAACACATAAAGACATATAGAAATAACCCAAATAATTTTTTTCATGAAATTATAATGTAATATTTCCATAAATATTAACATAAGATCATAATGAATATTTATCCAATACAATCATGAGGCCATGAGAATATAATCCAACACATACAAATATATTCATGAAGCTCATCAACCAAATATTTTCATAGACCCATATTAATAATTGTTTTAATGAATAGCATGCTTATGTCATGAAAGTATTAAGATACTCAGCATCTAATCATCCCATTAATTCATTATAAAAAATATGAACACACAATTCAATAATTGTCTTAGTTTGGCCCAAACCACATTCGTCAAAACTATATATGTTGGTAGACTGGTTATTAAGCCTAAACTTGGTAAGAGAAGGATAATTTTCATTATACCCTTCCCTAAAACAACTAGGCCTAATGATCACATGCCCACTACAACAATCCATAGGATCACTACATAGCATTACCACCACTTTCTACAATCTCAAAATTAACTTGGTTTTTAGACTTAAGCGTAACATATCATATGACTAACAATGCTCAATATGTGATCAGTATTGCACCTTATATGAGGAGCCAACAAGTGATAATGAGTGATGTCATTGGTCTCCTAATCACCTGTAGAGGTAATCTTGAAACTCACACATATATATAAGAAAATCCAAAGTTTTTGTTGTTCCATAACTTTCCTAAAACTTGATTGTTGTCTCTCAATTTACCAAAAATAATAATATTTAGTTCATATTTTGTGACAATTCTCTTATTGTGAAGAGTTACCTTTTAGGTAAAACCCTTCTCAATGGCAAACTTGACAAAAACTTCTACCACCTTCAACAATTATGCTATCCTTTAAACCCCATTACCTTTCTAATATCAACAAATAAACTATCCACTTAGTATGACCATCTCGTACATGATGCCTACAATAAAACTATTAAAATTTGTGATGACTATTTTTTTCAAGAAACCTTTAATCACATTGTACAAAATGTTTTCTTAGTAAGACTTACTATCTTCCACACCTACCAACACTACATTAATCATGAGCTCCCCTAAAACTAGTCCACTTTCATGTTTAGAGATAACCCTTATAAATCAACTCATGGCCATAAGTACTATATTGTTTTTAATTAATGACCATTTCAAATTTTCTTAATTTTATCATCTCCAAGCTTAGGAACAATTTCCTTCAATATTCTAGCCATTTGTTAAATTTATGGATTTCAAATTAACATATAAGATGTAAAAACAATTTAATGTGATGATGCTGTGGAATTTCTATCTAGCAACTTTTAGGTCATTCTTCAAAACGTGGCATATAACAAAGACTATTAACTCCATATTCACCATTCCAAATGGATCCATCAAAACAAAATATTGCCATAACATTAAAACTAGCCTCGCCATTCTTCATCACACAAAAGTCCTTCACTTTTGGAATTTTGCTTTTAAAACTATAATCCATATCATCAATAGACTTTCAACCCTAACTTAAACAACACATCTCCATGGGAAAAGTTATTTGGTGAGTCTTTAATTTTTCATTTAAAAAATATTTGAATATTTGGCCTTTCCAAACCACGACCCTATTAGCCCACACAAACTTACTCTAAGATCCCAATTTTGTGTTTTCCTAGGCTTTCCTCTAGAATACAAGGTCTAGAAATGCTACTCACCTATAAATGAAACCACTTTTCTATATCATATCCAACAAAAGGCTCACAATAAAGAAAATCCCCTAATTATAATCAATTTACCACTAGCACCCTTAAACAATCAAAATTACATATGCATTCCATAAGCATTAATCCACCTATTAACCCACCTCCACAACTATAGCTCCCCAAATAAAAAATTTGCCTCCAACAACATATCTATCAATACAGTCTCATCCTATGATGACTCATCTAAAAGAAGGACAAAAAAAAGGAAGGTGGATATGCTCACATTCCAACATATATATATACTCGTGATCTTTTTTCATCCCATTAAAGAGCCTACATATGATACACACACATCCAGTGATTAATAACGGCAAAAAGCATGGTATGAGAATTAAGCTCCTCATTGAAAAATCAAACATGGGACATGTGCTGTCATATCCAAGGATAGATATCATAGTAAGAACCATCATTGCTCATGCATACTCTAAAGGGTGGATCATATGGCAATTGGATGACAAGAATGCCTTCCTATATGGTCATCTCTAAGAAGTCTACATGACTCAACCTCTTGGCATTATTGACCCCATCCAATCTCATCACACTTCTTGCCTTCACATATCATTGTACAAGTTCAAACAAGCACTACAAGCATGACATCATAAACTTAGCACATTCCTTAATAGCCTTAGCTTTTTTGTCTTATAGCAAGATTCCTCACTTTTTATGAATCACACCAAAGAGTACAATATTTTCTTACTTGTTTACATTGATGGCAAGATCATTACAAGCTCACCTATGGCTTCACTCTTAGTACTCATGAATTCTCTTTAACAATAATTTGCCATTGAAGATATTGGTCCCTTATATTATTTTGTTGGTTTTGAAGCTTAACAAACAAAATATGGTCACTTTTTCCACCAAGCAAATTATAGGATTGATATTCTCTTGTGAGCCAACATGATTGTTGTGCAAGCCATGTCAACTCCTTATACCATAAACTTAGGATCTCTCTCATTATAATGGAGAACCCCTTACCAATCAAACATATTACTGTAGTATTGATGGGACCTTGCAACATCTCACACTCATTAGGTTTGACATAACATATGTGGTAACCACTGTTTGTTAATATTTACATGCCTCCACAACCACTCATTGGCAAGCGATTAAATGCATTATTCGCCTCCTTCCATAAACACCTTGCCATGGCATTCTCATTGCCACGGACAAAACACAGGATTCATACTTTCTTAAATAATGGTTAGGTTGACAACCAAGATTATCAAAGTTCCACTAGAGGATTATGTATCTATTTTGGTTCCAATCTCATTTATGTTCTAGAAAACAAAGAATTCTTGTTAGATTTAGCACATAAGCATAATTCAAATGTCTCGTAGATAGTGTTGTCGAACTAATTTGGATCAAAGCTCTACTTCATGACCTACGAACACCTCTTTTTGTTTGCCAACTTTTTAGTGTGACAACCTTGTAATTCTATCTCTTGGCAAATATGGTGTTCCATGTCCATACAAAGAAACTCAACACCCATGCAACCTTTTTCTAGTCCAACCACTTAAGGTGCAACAAATTTATCATCTATAATGATGCTAATTACTAAGGAGTCACAATCTTTCATTTTCAAATCCTTGACATCCTTATTATGATTGCATCACATACCGACTTAAAAGACATATGATGTGTTTAATTTTTCTACTATTGTTTGTCATGACTCGTAAAAAAAAAAAAATGCTAGATCGTTATTACTACTAAAAAAGTTTGGTTGAAGTTATCATTGGAGCTCTCTATGCTCACTTGTAGATCCGAGTTTTTACCGGGTAAGAGACGTATAAGGCTTCAATAATTCCATTAAGTCATTGTGAATAATCAAGAGGCCATAGCCCTCACGGGCAAAGGATTTCAGTATCTTTCTCTGTAAGGCAATGTCTTCCAATCTTCTCGAACTCTCCGAGGAAAAGTAGTTTTGATCTTATCACTTCCTTCGGCTAAGAAAAGGTGGAGCATAATAAGTCGTGGGCCTTTTACAAAAGTTTCCAACTCGACCCGATCAAACAAACCAACCAACTCAACATCCAGCCCATGTTACTTGAAAGTGGTATTATCCGTAATTAAGCAAAAACCCAGCCCCTAAAAGGAAAAATGGTGTAAAAACAAAAGAAAAAAATATTATTTTACACTCACCACACGAGCTCCATTGTCCCAGCAGCAATAAATTCAGCGTTTGAGATTAGGTTTTCCTCTCCCTCTCACTCTCTCTTGCGGCTAGGGTTTTTCTGTCTCTCCCTCTCTCTCCAGTCTCTCCTCTCTCTCCTAGATCTGTAGTCTTACTATCCCAATATCCAAGCCGCGATGGCGGTCCTTTTAAGCTAGGGTTTTGTGGAACAATCCCTGAAAGCCACCCTCTTTGTTTTCGGATTGGGTTTATACTCGTATCTGGAAAGGAAATGGCCACCATGAACCCCTTTGATTTGCTGGGCGACGACGATGCTGAGGACCCGTCACAGCTCATCGCTGCACACCAGAAGGCTGCCGTCGTAACTCAGCCCAAAAAACCGGCCCCCTCGGCCCAAGCCAAGCCGGCCGCCGACCAGCAGCAGACTAAGCCGCCGGCTAAGCTTCCTTCCAAGCCTCTCCCCCCTACTCAAGCTGGTAAGCTACTCGATTTCTCGTCATTTAGATGGGTTTTACTTTGTTGTTGTTGCTTTCGATATTTTTTGAGAATGCGACGGAGAGGTCGGGCAAGAATATTCTCCTTGTGTTGCTTCAGGAAATGAATGTTAGAATGGTAACCCGAAAGTTGAAAATATTGCGTGTGTGTGAAGAGAATCTTTGGATGAATGTTTTTGGCTTGTTGAGAACTCTACGAAGTAGGGCATAGATAGTACTGTGTTCGTTATTGGATGCACTTTTTCGATATTACTTTGTTTGCTTTTGTGTAATGTTCGGGCTAAGTTTCAAGGATGTTATAAAATTAATTATTTGTTCAAATTTCATTGCCACGATGGTGCGTATTTCGCTTGTGGATGTGTTAAACTGCGTTCTATTGTAAAGAATGCTATCCTAAAGTCATATTGAATTCTTAGTTTGTTGTCTGTACGGTACGTCTATTGCCTATATGCTTTCCCCCCATCACTTGAATGATATTTTTCTATATCGCATTGCTCTTGGGAAAAAGCTTTCACCAATCTTTTTTTTCTCTTCATTGTAATATCCAAATAAATTTTGACTCGGATATTATCTATTTTTCAAGCTTGGGGTTCTGTCCTCTGTTCACTAGTTCAGAGTAATGCTGTTTTTTGCCTCTTACTATCATATTTGATTTGGACTTCTTTTCTGTCTGAACAGTGAGGGAGGCAAGGAGTGAAGGTGGCCGTGGAGGAGGTCGGGGATCTGGACGTGGTTATGGGCGTGGCCGAGGTGGTGCTGGTGGTGGATTTAATCGTGAATCTGACAACAATGAGAACTCGTTCAGCACCAGTGTTCCTGCTGCACAAGGTGCTACTGAGGAAGGTGAGTCTGGAAAGACTGCTGAAAGGCGTAGCTATGGAGGACCTCGTGGTGCCTTCCGAGGTGGTCGCCGGGGTGGTTTCAGTAATGGAGAAGTAGGTGAGGGGGAACGTCCTCGGAGGGTATATGAACGCCGTAGTGGGACTGGACGCAGGTGAATACTATTGCTTTATTAATATCCCTGTAGCATCTTGGTGATTTTCCCATTAAAATGTTTATCCATAATTGTTCCATACTTCTCTATATACAGGGATGAAGTCAAAAGAGATGGAGCTGGCCGTGGGAACTGGGGAACTCAAACTGATGAAGTTGTTCAGTATGTTCAGTCTATGAAACACCTTGTTTTTCTTTTCCTTTCTTCCAATAGTTTAGGACCCTGGAAATCTTGTTTTGTCTAATCTCTAGGAAAATTTAGTTCTTCTCTACAAATTATCCATCCTCACTTTTTGATCATCTTTGTACATTTTTGTTCATGTAAGGGTGACTGAAGAAGCTGTCAATGAAACTGAGAAGAATGTGGGTGATGAAAAGCCCGTGGGAGAGGAAGATGCACCAGAAGTGAACAAGGAGAATGCTGCTACTGAAACTGAAGAAAAAGAACCTGAGGATAAGGTAGTTGCCTTTGTTTCATTTGAACTGTTTCGCTTCATACAAAATCTGCTTCTGCCCTGTGACTACGATTTTCCGGGAACGGAAATAGATTGCATAATCTGTTGCAAGTTGTTCTTCGTGATTTGCATAATTGCATCTTTGTGCTGGTCATAGAAGGCATGAAAAAACTTGGTAGGGTCATCTTTTGTCTGCCTATTGTTGAGACTCCTGATCACAGTCCTTTTCAGTTATATTGATTGTAAATGTTAGTATCTTCTTCTATTTGAAAATGGCTTTTAGGGTTAGTGATAAGCATGTGAAGTAACATCTCGCTGCTTAACCTGCCAAGTTAATTTAGTTCTATCATTTTGCACATTTTTCAATTATTTTTTTCCCCTTTGCAATTGTGGGTTCCTTGGTAATTGATTAGATTATTCTGAAAGATTGTTGCACATTAAACCTTTAGACAGCTTTACGCAGAGCATATTCCACTCATCAATTGCCAGTGAATTGCTTAAGGTCTGAAGACTAATGGCCTTTGTCCCTCCTTGTGGATGTGATTGCATTTTATTCGTTTAGGTTCATCTGTCAGTAAATAATATTATGATCTACTCTGGGAAACATTTGTGGTTTAGGTTCATCTGTCAGTAAATAATATTATGATCTACTCTGGGAAACATTTGTGGTTTTGGTTGATTAACGGAGATTCAATTTAGTGTGTTCTTTCGGTACATTGTTTGTCGTAGACAACTAATTCATTTTTATTGATGTAAAGTACCTTGGGATCAGAGCAGACGCTCCCTGAAATGAAAAGACCTTTCATAAAAGTTCAGGTCCATTGACTTTATTATTGTCCATCTTGATATCAGATTAAGTCTATGGTCTTTGTCTGTTTGTCAAAAAGGGAGTTTGACAACTAAATAAGGGGAATGGGGGGATTTCAAATCTGTATCTTTATGTCAGGAGATCTAAACCCCGAGTGTTACCTCTGTGTTTCATTCTAATTCAAAAGAAAATTTGCAAAACAAGAAGGAAAAGCTATAGGTTATGAGTTGTTTCCTTTTTTACAGGAAATGACCTTGGAGGAGTATGAGAAAGTGCTGGAAGAGAAGAGGAAGGCTTTGCAGGCGCTTAAGACTGAGGAGAGAAAGGTGGATGCTAAAGAGTTTGAATCCATGCAGCAGCTTTCAAGCAAGAAGGGCAGTGATGACATCTTTATCAAACTGGTGAAACTGTTTATCCTCTCAAGAAGTTTGAAGTTTTCTTACCTTATGTTTATGTATGTTAATGATCTTGTGCAATGTAATCTTTTTTCTTTATATCAGGGATCTGAAAAGGATAAGCGGCGAGAGGCTTTTGAGAAGGAAGAGAGGGCCAAAAGGGTATTTCTTACTTACCCAATTTCTCTCTTAATCTCAACGAACCCCCAACCACCACACTAAAAAAAAAAGGATTTTCTCTCTTCTCTCTTCATTATCCTGTTCATTTTAGCATTTCGCACAATTTGGTGGTATCTGTATTTTTTTTTTCTTGGATGGGGACTCTTATGTTGCTGAAGGGGTTGTTGGTATGTTTTTATTCTGCCTTTTGCTTCTGCCTTTTGAGTGGACCAGTCAATACAAGATCTACAAACTTCAAAGAAAGTTTGCATTGATTTGCTTTGCTGTTGTTGTGGTCGTGGCTTTTGCCCATCAGTAATTTTACACTACGATGAATTTTTGAGACTGAACAGTCAAGTTGTGATTGTTTCTATTTAATAGTTCCTCTTAATTATACCTTTCTCCGTTGTAAATATATTCTTGTATGATCTAGTATTTTCTCTATTTCTAAACGAAAAAAAAAGGGAAATTTAGAAACCCCTCAAAAGTCAGATTGTTACTAAACCAAATTGTTAGACTTCACAAATATTGAAGTTAAACACTGCTGAACGCGCAAAATCTTCTGCATCTTTTAATTTTTCTTCTTTCTTTGGTATGTTCTGCATCTAAGTGCAGAAAGCATTCCTTTATGTGCTACTCGTCCGTAATAGGCTGTGTGGTTTTGTAATTTTATATTTTTAATAAATTCAAGGAATTGCTTTTTCTGACATTAGTCTTTACTTGACTTCTTTAGCTACTTATTGTTGCTATCTTGTATCATTTTTCTCTTGCTACTTTCCATTTTTCCTGCTTAATTCTTAACGCTTTTACATTCTGTTGTGGTGGTTGTAGTCTGTCAGCATTACTGAGTTCTTGAAGCCTGCTGAGGGAGAAAGGTTCTACAACCCTCCAGGTGGTCGGGGTCGGGGCCGTGGTCGTGGTTCAAGAGGAGGTTTTGGTGGTGGCGCATCAAGCAATGTGGCAGCTCCATCTATTCAAGATCCTAGTCAGTTCCCAACTTTAGGTGCCAAGTGATATTTTGCAGGCCACCCAATTTGATCTTTGATGCTTGTCCATTTTTGGGTTCTTTCCTCTCATATCTGTCAGGAAAATGACTAGAATAATTGGATTTCCTGTATTAGAAGGTTTTTTGGTTAAATTTTATGCCTTGCAATGTAAATTTCCCAGTCTTCATATGTCCCTGTAGCTTTTCTTGATCATTGTATGCCCTGCTTTTATTTTAATTTTAATTGTAGTTTTTTCGAGACTTTGGGGCATATGGAACAATTTACTTCCTGAGTACAATTTATCATTGCGTAGGTTTTAGAATACAATTGAGCCTGTTTTGGTTTGCTCCAAAAATTAGATGTGGTGGTTGGCTTCTGATAAAGACCAAGGTGGTGGAAGGAAATAGATATCGATGCCCCGGGTTAGGCAAATTATTATGTAAAACCATGCGATAGATTGTCTAGATGCTTGTCTTCCTAAGATGGCGGGTAAGCGGGGATGCTTTAACATGAGTCGGGACGCCTCGCTGTAGAAAGTGAGGCCCGAGTGCAAATTAAATGAAGATGGTGATTCCAGCCAACCTGGTATGGTGTAACTTTACATTAACACACACGAGCTATGCCTAGTTACTTTAGTTAAAACTCTCACCCAACGTACTCTTTATAGAATTATCTCAATTTTTTCCATGGATTCTGTTCGTCAGTAGTTATTCTAGCCAAGTCATGCCTAATCTTTCATCGCACCGTCTTTGTTTCGTTATTCTGGCTTAACCCTTAACCTGTGGAATCTCTCATGAGACGAACAAGTTTTTCTCTAGCTCTCGCCCCGCTGAACATACTGCGTGGGCAAGTGATCACCCATTACACGTTGTGGCAGAGACCACCCACGTCCGAGCAAGCCGTGTTAATCCTGGTGCTGTGTTGGACTATTGGACGTCCATAGCAACGCGAAAGACAGCTAATCCAATGGACAACACCGTCGAAATTCAAGTCTCGGCTCCACAGTTCAGCGAACTAAAATATACTCGCAAACACAGCATTGATTTCAAGGAGTGTGTCACAGCTATTAATAACCACTTGATTTTTTACAGGCCTATTAACATACAGAGAATAGAGTGAAGAACTGGATCCCATAGGTTGCAGTTTCCGGAACCCTAAATTTAAATGAGGTTTTGCACATCAGGAATGGGTTTTCAAGTGAAAGAGCACAAAGAATTTACATGCCATTGAAGAACAACAGAATGAAGCTTTGTGGCACTTTTTCTGGCTTAAGAAGAGCAGCAGCCGCTCTTCTGGGCAACAGGCTGTCCTCGGATCTCGACTGTTGGAGGCCTCGCACTGGCAGCTGGTTGGCTTGCCATTCTGCAGTTAGAATTGAATGTGAGGCGTGAGCTAAGTTCAAAACATTCAACGTATATCATAGTTAAGTTATGAACAAACCCAATCCTGGATGTATTTATCATATGCCACACAACACTCGATCCCCATCCAGTAAAATTCTAATCATCAAATTCTGAATCCAAAATTATGAAAATCCTAAAAAAACCATCCCCTGAAGACCCTCAGGCAACTCTCACGTGGGCACTGATTGCCAAACACCCAATACATTCTTCTACTGCCCAAATTATTACCCACCGCTGCCAATAAAGCCAACCCATACGGCTGTAGGGTAAATGCTCAAAACCACCACAATTACAATCAAAACTTTTTTATTACATGATAAGGCCAAATACCTAACCTAATATACTTAGTTTGCTAAATATAAACATAAATTCTTTATACAGTGAAAACAGTAAGATTTACCCATTTTTCTTCTCTTGCATGTACACTTACTGAGTGATAAAAAGATAATGCTTATTTTTTTTCCCTACTGAAAATTTTCCTCCAGAAAAGGTATAGATTTAATGAAGTAAATAATTTTATACGCAAAACTGATCCATGACCTGAAATCAGAGCCTACACCAGCCTTCTGGCAGAACCTCGATGTTAATCACATGTAACACCCACCAAATGGCAACAATGGCACCCAAAGTACACACCCATCGTTGATCACCCAGCCAAAAAGAAAAAAGAGCCCAAATCTAGTACTAAAGACCGAAGAATTTTGAACAGTTAGAATCCTGCGATATTGGCGACGATCCACTCCAAGGACAGTGGCACAAGGGCAGATAAAACACTAGCATATGGAGGTAATTATAAAGTATGAAAGGTGCAAGCTAATACAATTAACGAAAAGAGAAAGACAAACAATGTCACATCAACTAGAATATTTCTTTAAGCCATTTCAAAAGGGCATGGTAATTCCAAGACTAGCTACTCTGTACTAGGAGTATGGTGTGGTACACTTTTTCTTGATCTATGACCTAATAGCATCATAAACATCATTAATCAAGGTAATTCATCTACACTCAATTAACTATTATTACCTCTCCTTGATTGCGGCAGCCATTGCCATGAAAGCCTGTTCTACATTAATGGAATCTTTTGCGCTGGTTTCCATAAAAGGTATGCCAATTTCATCTGCAAATGCCTAAGAAAAGAGGATGCAGAATAGCCAACCACAGAGGAGGGGAACAAGAAGCCAGATAATCAAATATTTAACAACAAACTTAGGGTCACATACAAACTAACACATAAGATGACAAAAAAGTGATGGGCTACCTATACCTTGGCTGTTTCATATGAGACGACTTTATTTGCAATAAGATCACACTTATTCCCAACCAAAAGTTTGTTTACATTATCACCAGCATAGCGGTCAATTTCATTCAGCCACTGCTTCACGTTGTTAAAGCTCTCTTGGTCTGTGACATCGTAAACAACCTACCACAAGTTCTCCACAGGAGAGAAAAACCAGTGAGGGGTGAAAAATGAAATAGTAAAACGAGAAATGAAGGAGATCACCCACTATGATGCCATGTGCCCCACGGTAGTAGCTACTGGTGATTGTCCTAAATCTTTCTTGGCCAGCTGTGTCCCACTGAATGTTGAAAAAATCAGGGTACTAAATAAGCTGTCAAGAAACTTTAGACCAGAGAAAAAATAACACTGAATCCAACAAAATCTAAGCTTACTAGAGAAGGAGCAAAAGTATAAACAAGAAGGAATAATATCACTAATATCAGCACAAAAAGGAAAAATGTACAGCCAATTCCAGAGTCAAAAGAAACCGTTTTAGTGGAGAATTCTAACCTAAAGGAGTCATGTTTCAGAAAAAATGGTCAGTAATGGATATTCAGAGAGAAGATTAACAAAACAGGAAAAACCATACAATTTGTAGTTTAATGGTCTTCCCATCTTGCTCCACTGTTCGTATTTTCTACAGAAAAGAAAAGTGATAAACCGATTAGAATTATTACATCGTGTTTCATCACTACATACATGTAGGAACACAAATTTATTGCTGGATAACATAAAAAGTCACTTTTGGCACTAGGGAGTGATTACTTACAAAATCAACACCAATGGTGCTAATGTAACTATCCAAATATGAATCATCCTGTATTAAAAAAGTTAGGAAAACCATCAGATTGTATCAAAAGAACTAGGAATAATCATATCTATTTTGGAGATTCACCCGAGTACCCAGTTAAATGTATTTACTATGCATGCCTAGAGAAAGCTACTATCAGAACACAGCAGTGTCCTTTATAAAAAATGTGAAAGTAAGCAATCAGCAGTCATCTTGTGATTGTGGCATTTGATTGAACTATCAGAAAGAAAATTTTTGTTAGAGTCAGCACTATATGGATAGCAAATAGCCTAAATCCTTTTTTTTTTTTTTTTTTCCATTAAAGAAAAGATATCTATAGTGTAGCTTATCCTGTCTAGATATTCACAACTAAGTGCCTTAAAAGAGAAATTAAGTATGGCTTTCATGCTCTAAGCCCATATAAGAAACACTTAATCACAAAAAAGTACACAATGTTGAACAAAGCCGGGTAAGCAAAATAACTTAGCATGAAAAAATTAAATGGGAAAATTGACCTAAAGTGGCACAGTATCTTCCTCACCTGATTCTGCTGGGTTTGGCACTAATAATTTTTTATCCTAACGATCCGAAGGATCCACCATAATGCAAATAGATTCTAGAAAAAACAAAAAACGGTAGTTTTATAATACATAGAAGTGTAAAAGTTTGCAGCCAAAATATATATAGGCACAGCCTGAAGAGAGGGACAGAAACGCAGACACAGTTCCCTTTAGGTTCTAGTGCTGGGATATACACAAGATACACACAAGAAGACAAGCAAAAGTGCTTTGCTAACCTAGTCTACTTTAATTGCCACTATTGCAATTTGTATGTTGAAACTACTTCAACCCAATGTAAGAAGGGAGAGAAAAGACCCCAGTCAATTAATAAAAGAATCTCCTGCATCAGCATTTAAGAAGTTCTAGCAAATCTGTCAACACATTACTATAAATCCACTTGAGTGAACATCTCCTTCAACACTGTTGCCACACCAAATCTGTCATTTCCCCAGTAATATACCACATACATTAACAGTCTACAACACCTTCCACCTCTAGTTAACCTCAATGTTCTGGGAGAGCTAGGCTAAATGAGAAAAGGGAATGAACAATGAAACAAAATCCCAACCATCCCCTCCAATTTTCTTAAAGTTGAGGAGAAATGAAGTGTCAACTTTAAGAAAATAAAGTCAGTCATGTACTCGAGATTCCTTGAAGCTGGACCAACCAAATCCCACACACCAATCCTCAAGCCTGTATTGCCCCACGAGTACCAAGGCAAATCCCGCTAGTAACACCCAGTTTAGCGCACTGCATGCACCAAAAAGATGCCCGTGCAGTGGCCCAAATTTTCCATAACAACATGATCTAGTGTAACTACCCTACTAATCCCACAAGTACGCCAAAAAAGCAAGGCAAAAATATGGTGGCATATAACAGTCTTAGGATTATAGAGAAAAGGAAGGTGTAGTAGGGTCTACAGAGGAGAACCAAGATAGATTAGCTAGGAAAGTTGATACAGAAAGGAGGGGAAAAAACATTATATTATCTTTCCTTTTTCATAAAAAATGCTAGTTCAAGAAGTGATTTTTTAAGCATATTAAGGTTGCTATTTTTGTTCTTAGTTTTTTATTTTATTTTTTATTTTTTGTCACTGATAACATTTTGATCCCTGAGCTTTGGTAATAAAAGGACTGCAGTAACGACTAAATCAATTGAATCTGCAAGGAGGCAACATAGCTTCATGGAAGATTGTTCTACCATTTTGATCTCTGAGATTTATTTATAAGAGCAACAAACTAGCTACTAATATCTGCTCCTGTTAGAAGAATCTTACATGAAGCAATATTGCCTCATCGGAAATGCACTTGAATCTTATTCCATATTTTTATTACAAGATTGCTACCAGTCCATATTAACCCCATTTAGGGAATAATCATCTCGCAGACAGATTTGTCGTTCGTCTTTGACATCCTTGTACTTCCCATTTTCGTCTTACCCATATATGCAAAATTGGCATGAAGAAGAATCATATAATATTGACTATCAAGGACACCGGAGGAGGCTCACCGCAAATCTTAAGAGAAGACATGATTTGCCAACACCAGAATCCCCAATAAGCAAAAGCTTGAACAGATAGTCACTGCAAAGAAGACGAAGTCCGTATTAATCAAATCACTAATTAACAATATTGAGTTTTCAGACACGCTTCCTTAATTAAACCCATGCTTTACCTCCAATAAAAAAGAGAAAACTGAATTATGAAAGAAACGCAACACCGTATACACTAATCGGTTTGTTTCTTTAAGCGCAATTGCAATTAAGCGTAACAATCCAGATCTTTGGAACAAGTTTCATGCTTATAATCATAATCAAACATCAAACAACTTCCTTTAAGTAGAAATTCAACAACAACAGAATTGTTAAATTACATCATGGACATATTCGCCAGTGTCGTCGAACAATATTCAGAATCTCTACAGGGAAAGAGAGAAACTTACTACTCTGTAGCCATGGCTGAAAGCGATGGATAATTGTGATGGTATCAGAGTGAGAAATCCAGCAGAAGAGGAATGGCGAAAAGAACAAGTGGTGAAGACTAGTTCAGGGCTCAAAGAAGATGAAAGCCCGGGACTTGTGACGGGTTGGACTCGGACTCGGACTCGGGTTATCTTTTTTTTTTTTTTTTTTTAAAGGCTAAGTTAATCCCTTTTTTTAATATATATATATATATATATATATATATATATATTTTATCAGAAATGGAGTAGGAAGATTTAAGGGATTTATTAAAAATTTATTAGGGGAAGGAAGACCCAAATCTAACCTTCCATGTAATAAAGTTCTCCGATACTACTAAGGTGTCTTTATTTGGACTAACACAAATCATTAACAAATGATTTCACTAAAAAGAAAAATATAATAACTAGCCTTCTATATACCTAATTGATACATAAAAGAGTTCTTTTTTTTTTCAACTTAAAAAAGTAAAAAGAACTCTTAGTTCCTTTGTGGCATAATTGCAATATCGTTCCAATTAAGATTCTTGTTCATTGATTCTTAAAACCCTTTAAGTAGAAATATTAAGAGAAAAGAAACCTAACACTTCATTCAGTTGGTTACCCTTTTTTAAAAATTTTCTTGATTGGTTTCCATTTTTTTGTGAACCCATGACCTACGAATCTTTGGATCATGTTCTACACCTTTTGTCCAAAGGATGGGCTGTCTGCTGACTTTGTGTGAGTTAGATTAAAATCCCAGACCTGTAAAAGAGATCCAGCCAACTGTTTCCCACAAAAGACACTAAAGAATGTAAATTGCAAAGCAGCGTTGCTTCAAGGCCAGGTGAAGCCCAAAGCAAATAATGCTTGCTTGGTGTCTCTGCAGTTTAATCCACATAAAACTTGGTTCACTGGTTTCGGAAAATTGGTGTGCTCTAAATGGAGACTTTCTGAATAGGTGCAAGAATCAAATAACATGGCAAACAATTGCTGCGGTTTGCATTAAAGAATCGGTTGATTATAAACGCAAATCAGTAAAAAATATTACAAGAACAAAGGAAAGGCGCTGCCCAGTCATGCATGTCAACAACGAGAGCTGAGGAAGAACTCTAGAAGAAGAAGCAACAAAAACTTCCACCGTAGTACGTTCTAGGCACGTCGGGTTAGGGAGGAACCGCCCACTATGTTAGGCAACAAGCAATGCAACGTCAGAATCGTCATCGCCAAATTCTGGATCGTCCAAGGGATATGTACTGTCGCCCGCCGTCGGCCGAAGGCAATACGCCTGCTAGCTTTAAAATGTATTTGCCGGAGGTACCTTTTTTCCATTTATGAGCAATAATGCAAACAGAAAACTTCTTTTGGCTTTTCTCTTCCTGCTACAGGGGGCAAGACACCAGCTGCCCCAATAAGACATGGGCGAAGGCCACCTGTTGGAGATTGTCCATTTTGGATGCGAATTTTTCAACTTGGATTAAGCCCGCTTCTTAACTCACCGGCATCATATATTCAAAGAGTTTCGGACCCTGAAAACCAACTTTTGGGTCTTGCGGCTCCGTCATCTGATTCGTTTTGTATTTGTTCGAGACAAGAGGCATTGAAGGGGACGCAAAAGACCAAAAACTCAAAGCTGGTACGCCAACGTCTACTGCCCCCGTGTTTGTGTTCGGAAAAACTTGCTTTTATTTTGTCATCTATCCGGTATAGCTAAGAAAACTGCCCCATGTGAGAAGTATGACACCACCATTACCGATCCATGAATCTCAAAAACAGCAATCCTGCTTAGTTGCAGCCGGTTTTTCTGTTTCCTCGTTTGTTCGGATCGCGACAAACCGACTTGCCAACCCATTCACTTAATGGGAGTGGAAGCCAAAACCATTAATCTGGCACTGCTGTATTTCTCGTCGCTTTCAGATATCCAGCCACCAAAGAATGAATCTGATTTCAAACACCGAACGTTGGAAACCGGCGGAATCCACAGTTTTGAAAAACGAATGAAGCAGTATACCGTAGCCGAAAGAGAATATCCAGACCCCTTTGCCATTTCGTATAAAAGAACTCAGTTTTCTACTTGCAGATTACGCTCGTAGACGCACTCATGCACGCATGCAGAGAGAGAGAGAGAGAGAGAGAGAGAGAGAGAGAGAGAGACAAGAGTGGGGGACATAACACGGCTATATATACCAAGTTATCTCATATGTGAGAAGCCCTTTACTTTTATTATCAGTCACCAAGGCATAACACAGGATTAACGGAGATTGTCATTCCACTTAATTTGTTGTTTCCGTTGGTATTGGGAAACATGATCTCAGTATGTATGCAACTCTGTAGTCAGCGTTTTTGCTGCTGCTATTCTTACATGCTCCCTCAGCGGCATATTCATCAATTTAAAAGCCTCGCTACACTGTCCTTTTCAATTCTACAGGTAAGTTAATTTTAGATGTTTAATGCTCACAAGCAGTTCGTTGAAATGCATGCCGAAGGGCCACAATGATGTGATCTTTAGATTGTCTCTCTGGTGCTCTATTATTGGGATTCTCTCCGTTTTCCTTTCAATCATAACTGTTTCTCTTTTTCGATTTTACTGAAGGTGATGTTGCTGATAAACGGTGATCAGAAAAATTTACTCAAAGGCATACCTTTGTCTATAATTTCCAAATTGATCGAAGAAACTCCTTCAAGTGGATCTTGTCTCCTCTCTATCTTTTCAAACGATTGTATGTTCTAAATACTATACCCCTGAAGTTCAATTTTTAAGATTCTTTCTACAAACTTCTAATAGTTTTCATCTGTATTATCATAGTGATCTAATCTTTTATCCATCCATTAAGCTTCAATGATATGGAAAGAAATCTTCTCCTTCTCCGTCTGTTGCTAAAATCTTGAGAATGCAATGAACATGTGATTATATCTTCTATGTCTATAAACATGAATATTATGAAGATATTATTCCTGTATTGTTTACTAATCAATTGTGTTTATATTATTCATTAAGAATAGTGGAATCCTTGGTATTAAAGAGGGGATTCTGACCCAATACCTTTGATGAAACAATCAACGAAACTCACAATTCTAACAGGTTCTTTCTTATATGATCTTTAGTAGAATTGGAAAACATTAAGCACAGGCAAAAACTTAGAAGCACCCCTACAAAATAAATACTAATATGCAGCCACAGTTTTTCCATTTCTTTTTTATAAACAAATGTACCCACAATTTGCTGTGCGTGAATGTTCGCTTCATAATTTTGACAAAAAGATTTGAAATACCAGTTCCATAATCCCAATAAACCGGCAAACCTTCAATTCTATAGTTCGAGTACCTATTACTCCAATCAACCATATTTTTGATTTTTTTTTTTTCGTCATGTTCTTTCCAAGGCATGGTGGTTCCTCTAATTGAGGCCCTGACTTCAAGATCAAATATATATATTTTTTTTGACTATATCGTTCAACAACCCATCAAAATATACTTCCACAAAAGGATTACACTTGACATTTGTGATCATTTAATTAGCAACATACTTGCTGAAAATTTCGTTATTATCCTTAATTCAAGATATTTGTTTTTTGAACACTTAAGAATTTCTTGTCAACTTTGTTGGATGATTGGATCGCTGTCTACATGAAAATTTCTTTTTTCTTGAGAATTTAATGATTATTGTTTCCTTAGTTTTTGTTGTAATATTCAGTGTTATTTATGTTAACATAAAATTAAATTAATTAGATTACATTAATTTTCATAATTTTGAAAATTTGAAAATATTGATTATATGAGAGAATAATATGAAAAATCAAGTTCCATTTTATTTCGTAAGTTGTTGAAAGATAACATATGTTATTTATGTTAACATGAGATTAAGCGATTAGAAAACATCAATTTTCATAATTGCGAGGTTTTAGAACTATTGATTATCTAAGAGAATAATATGAAAAAAAAATTGTATTCCTTCTAATTTCAGAAGTTTTGTTGTTATCTTAGAAATATAACACAAAGATTCTAGGGTAGAATCACTCAAGTTTCCACCAATATAAAGGTACGTGCAATTTATGTTTAACTTTGTAGCAAAATTTATCACTCTAAAACTAATCCACCAGCCATAATTGAAGTATGGACACAAAATTAGGTACCAGCTAAGTTTGGAAACCAAGACCAAGTCATAAATTACTATCTTTTGGGGAGGTGCTGTTGGTGACATCCCACAATTTTAGTTTGTACTTTCATAAGAGTACTACAAATGTTTCAGATAATATTGAAGATTTTCTAAAATGAACCATTTTTGCTGCTATTTTATGTTTTTGATGCTTCTTATGGCTAAGGTAAGGAACTGTTAAGCATCTTTTGAAATTTTCCAATTTATCTTTATTTTTCCTTGATTGCTTAAATATTGAAGGTCTTAAGCATCAGATCCAACCCTGCGTATCCACCTGTTGGAAGTAAAAACATTTGGAGGCTGTCGTGTTGTAGCTTAACATGTAATGAGTTTTTGTATTCTGTCGTTATAACTTCATCCCAATGCACAAATCTGTTCTTTTCCCCAGCCAAGTTTGGCCACAATGCAAGCAATGCTCTTTCCCAGATGAACACTAGCCAAGTTTAACTCACAGCCAAGCATCACAGCGTGTTACGTTCATGGCCAGTAGCTTCGCTTGACATGCAGGCACTATGGTTCTCACCAAAGAGACACGTACCCTACCTTCTGCGTGGAAAGTGATGCGGCAAGTCATATATAGGCGATGTGTCATGGATATCCAGATAGCACATGCAGCCATTAATTTGAAAAGACAGTCTTACATGTAGAACTCAACACCAGTTAAATGGTCTGAGTTGACTAGCTGCAGACGTGGCACATCACATTTAGGCGATGCCTTCCATTCATTGACAAAGATTGTACTGAGACGAAGATACCTTGTCATTGACAAATTCTTGAACCATTTCTAATCAAATAATTGACAATCTTTCTTTTTATCTTACACCCAAATAATTAACAATACATTTATTGGAAAAATAACTTGAAAATTCAATCGTAGATTAACCAAAGATCTCATGTGAGCATTCATCAATTGATGCCCTAAGGCAAGAAAATATGAGCAAATATACCGTAGACTTTTTAAGAAGAAAACGTGCGGCGTGGATGGTTACTTTTTCTGGGCCCACTTTAGGAAGGCAGTCAGATTGCTGTTGCATGAAGGACCGAGCTGTTACTTCCACATACGGAAATAGCTCCTGTTGTCAGGAGAAGTGCCTCTCTGCTCTCTGAAACGCAGAGAAGGGGGCTTCCATGGAAATTGAGGAGAAACGGAGAAAGAAAAACGCGGGCCGCTCTTGTTACAGGAGACTTTAAGGGAAGGGACGAAGAAATGTGAGTCTACTGTCAATATGTAAGCACTTCCATTTGAGAGTTAATCAAAATCCTGTTAAGTTTTACATTAAACCTAAAACTCTTTCTTTAAATAGAACTTGAATTGAATCATTTTTTCCTTTGGTACAAGTTGGGTAATCAGTTTGAATCTCAGCAATTAACCCCCCGTTAGAATATTGGATGCCAAATATTAGTCCATTTGGAAGTTTTTTGATAAACTTTTTTTTAATCTTCATTGTTCTTAAGGAAGATTAAAAACAATGAAGATTAGTTTGATGGTCCGGTTACATTTTAAGTTGAGATGAGGCATTCAAGTCCCTCTTGATTATCTGAGGAGGCATTCAAGCTTCCTTTTTGCCAGTGAAGTTTAGATTACTGAGATTTCTGTGAAGAATGAAGTGCTTGTCCCTATCGGCATATTCTGGTTGCTGTCTAAAGATCACTGGATTGGAAATGTAAATGTTCGAATTTCCGATCACTAATGGGTTTTTTTCCAATTTAAAGGTTAAAGTCAATAAATTACCTATGCCATAGATGCAAAAAGGTTTTGGAGGAGTTACAGGGTATTATCTGTTACTCAGGAAAGGAAATAAGTAGTACTTGTGACTGAGGCAGAGCTGCAGTTTTCCGTGGAGATCAAGCCGTTTAGCTGCACCCTTTGGTTTACATTTGTGCTGAAATACCAATGTGAAGGAAAATGCTTTAGTCAGAAGGACTTTCCTTTGCAGAAGGAAGCGAAGCAAGATCTCCTGTTGTTACTCTTTTTTATCATATATGTTTGTGTATCTTATTTGCTAACTTTTACACTGGGTTTCCCAATAAGGTCATTGTCGTTACTGGAGATGCGAAGGCAGATTCTAAGTATAAATACATTTGGGATTGAGGGGCGAAAGGAAGTACCTCGTAAGCAAGCATAGACTTTGGCGAGGGAAGGGACAACTTAAAGTTATATTGAACTCGATTTCGTGTCAGCAGAAACTTGGGGATGCATGTAGTAAGCACATGTCAAAAAGATGTTAGCGCACTTTACGAGTCTGATCACTAGATTGGATTTTCAACCAGCTCAACATTTATTGGAGATAAGGTCAGCATTGGCTAGATATGCGCTTGAAGTATGGACCTCATAGAGACAACTTAAAGCAAACGATAAGGGGTACGGAAAGGAACCAAGGGTGCACATTTTTCATGCATTCTTCTTTAGGGTGTCAATGAACCTTTGGCCGCTCGTGATATCATTGCTTGAGATGTAGTCCAGGAAATCTTTGAAGCTAAATTCTTCATAGGACGCCGGATGCTCTCTGTCCACGAGCTCCTTCGCCGGCCCCATTTTCTTGTCCAGATCCAAACTGTGAAGACTTGCTATTGAAATCCGCTTCATCTGTGAATTGACAGTCACTCGATGAACGATACTCTTGTATCGACCATTGCTCATTACTTCGATTTGGTCTCCCAACTGAACTATAAGACCATCTTCAACAACAGGAGCTGAGAGCCAATTCTGGTTATGATCCATGATTTGTAGGCCCGGACTGCTTTGAAGTAAAATGGTTAGGGAGCCATAGTCTGACTGAGGTGGCATGCCTAACGTGAGCTCTGGTTCGGGACATGCTGGATAGCAGTTGACAGCCAGGACTTGCGAGCCATTTTCAACTTCATCTTGTAAGTAATTAGGGTTTAGCCCTAAACTTCCTAGCACAAGCTGCATTAGTTGTTTTTGTAGAACTTGCACCGCCTTTGCATAGTTCCCCATCTTTTCCCTATCAAATTGAGAAGAATGGTTTAAAATGTTTGAATACTTGGATCAAATAAGCAACACCGAAGTAAAAACATAGCAGCTAGGGTGCGCCAAAAAAAGCAAGCCCTTATTGGAAACAAAAATCACTCCCACTTCATTCTTGTTTTTGCTCGTATGATTTTTTGGTTGAAGTTGCTGATATTAAAATGAGAGAGAACTTCTAGAAAGACTCGTCTTTGTTTAGATCTTAAAAGCGTGCCTTCTGTTTATCTGAAGGTTTGAAAAGAAGCTTCAACTTGAAATACTTGAGGAGATCTTTAAGACAAACTAACAGCAAAAATATTTAGGGTGAGCTAGGTTGCTTACCTGTAAGTTGGAGGATTCGATGGCCATAGATGGATCCATTTTGAAAGTGGGTGGGAGTAATGCTTAATGAAGTCTCTCCAGAAGTGGATTCCATCCTTACCATGGTTCACACTTGTTCCATATCTGATAGGCTCGTGAACGTTTTCAGATGCATAAAACATTTTCTCCTCCATAGGCAAGTTGAAGAACTCGGCCGCAGCATTCAGGGCATCTTTGATGACGGAAGCAGGAATTCCATGGTTAACCACCTGAAACATAGTTTTTTAGCATGAACTTTATTATGCAGCATCTCATGTAATGCATGCATGCATCATAATTATACGTAAATAAGCTATTCCTCGATGAACAACGTCTTTTTACACTAACAAACGTAAAGAACACATTAATATTCATATACCTGAAAGAACCCGATTTCTTTGCAAGCAATCCGAATTTCATCGATTGTCTGAGACCTAAGAGAAGGGTTCTGCAAGGAAGAGAGATCCACAGTGGGAAGGGTGAAAAAGGAGTGGTTTACTGTGGTCGGGTTGTGGGCGTTGTTGAGGAGGAAGAATGTAGCGTTGAGGCACATGAGGTACCCCAGCGTCGGTGAGCGCCTTTGCACTTGTAAAGGAAGAACTGGAGCAGTCATCCTCACCTTCCATTTTCTCAAACTTTGTCTTTTTCCCTCTGAGAAGATGTATTCCTTCGACTAGTGGGATCCCCTTATTTATAAGCTGAAATATTCAATAGATCCGGTCAGTAGACCCACTTCCGATTCTCGGTACAGTTACAATGCATTTCTGATTGCGATTATCAACCGCCTTTGTGTTCTCAAAGAGAATCAGCTGTTGACTTTTGCGCCGCAGAACCCAAACCTTGTGGTCGAAAAATTCCAGGAAGAGTGGGTCCCGACAGTGCTAGATGAAGCAATCTTACCCACATGGGAAAAGTGCAGGTGAGTGGGGAACGCGGCTGCTGCCAAGTTCTCGCGTCAGTCAGGCGACACGTGGGAGTGGCTTAACTGTTGATGGCGAGTCTCGGTTCAATGGAATTGGTCTTTGGTGATGTTACGGGCTTAAGAGTAATTGAGGGGCCACACCACTAGCCAGTTCTGGCTTTTGGCTTAGTGGTTCTCTCGTTACAATTTGGTATCGGAGCCTATAGATCCTACCATGGAGGACCGTCTTTCTCACCTTGAAGCCACCATGTCCCAACGAAGCTCTGAAATGGAAGAAATTCGCAACTCCCTTGCTCTCCTTTTAACCCGCGTGGAGGCCATTGCAGCAGGTAGTTCTTCTTCTTCTCTCACCCCCCCAGGCAGCAATGTGAATAATGGAGGAGGCAGTCACAACACTGAGGGTGGAGGGGGTCCGAATCCGAATCCTAACCCAGACGGGTCAGATCCGAACCCAAATGGGTCAGATCCAAACCCAAATGGGTCAGATCCAAACCCCGATGGGTCAGATCCGAACCACTTAGATTCGCATGGGTCCGGTCTGAATGATACGGAAAAAAATCAGCATTTGGAGTCGCAGTTCAGCAACTTGGGGCGCCTTTCCAGGTTTGATTTTCCTCGTTTTCATCATGAGGATGATCCTAGTGATTGGGTTTTTATGGCTGAAGAATTTTTTGAGGTTCATAAATTATCTGATGTGGAGAAGGTGAAAATCTATACTTGGAATATGGCTGGGAGAGCAGTGAAATGATTGCAAGCTTATCGGGCAGATTTGCAGCGAGTTGGTGAGCGGCTTACATGGGATAAACTCAAAGAAGGACTCCTGAATAGGTATGGTTCGAACCAATCTTGTGGCTCTATACGTAATATGATGAAATTGGAACAAATTGAATCAGTTGAAATCTATTATGAACAATTTAGAAATGCTTTAGAATCTGCGGGACCCCTTACTGCACAACAAGTAGTAGATTGTTTCATTGGGGGTTTGAAATTGGGCATACAAGGTGATGTGGACGCTAAACACCCTACTTCCTTACATGAAGCTTTACATTATGCTCTTATTTATGAAGATCAATTCTTGAAGTTGCATGGTACTAGATTTCCTTATGTTCCATTTCGCCGTGGGGGAGTAGAAAATCCCAATCGGCGTGATGCTTGACCAGCAGTGATTCAGAATCAGACACAGCCCCCTATACCCAATAAAACAGTGGTTGTTCAGAATCGTGCTACATCTTCGCGACCTCCATTACCTATCCGGAAGTTTACTGCAGCAGAATTAGAAGAACGGCGGCAAAAGGGGTTATGTTATCATTGTAATGATCGTTATGGCCTGGGGCATAAATGTAAACGTCGGTTATTCATTTGTGAAGCGGTGTATCCTGATGAATGGGATGATGTGGACATTAGTGCTGATCCGAATGACGGTGGAGAGGAGTTTGCTGATTGTTTGGATACAGAAGAACCGATGGGCATATCCACTATGGCCCTTTATGATATGGGGGTTGGTAAACCGAAAACGATGAAGGTGGAGGGTCAAGTAGCTTCATTTAAGCGACTGATAAGGGTGTTAGTTGATTCAGGAAGCACCCATAATTTTATTGATCAGAGTTTGGTAGCACGGATTGGGCTTCGAGTAGATTGCTCTTCTACATTTAAGGTACTTGTGGCAAGTGGAAAAGGAATTGAGAGTTTTGGAGTTTGTCGAGATGTAGAGGTGAAATTACAAGGAGTGGGAATGAAAATGAATTTATACGTACTTCCCTTAGTGGCCGTGGATGTAGTTCTAGGAGTACAGTGGTTGGAAACTTTAGGTGATATTGTGTGGAACTTTGCAGAGCATAGAATGGATTTTTTCATGAATAACAGACAAGTGGTTCTTTATGGGTGTCGACCTAAACCTTCACAATTGCTGGAAGGAGGCCAATTTTCTAGGGAAATTCTGAAAAAGGGGCAGTTGTTAGTGGTTCAGCTAGTGGGTGGTGCGAATATGGAGCAATTGGGGCTGCAAGGTAGTGAAGGATCTCAAAGGGGGAGAGGTGCAGCAATGGAGCGGTTACTGGCTGATTATGAGGATGTGTTCCAGAGTCCAAAAGGGCTTCCCCCTAGAAGGAGTCATGATCACTGAATAGTACTTAAAGGAGATGGCAAACCAATATCAGTGAGACCCTATAGATACCCGTATGTTCAAAAAGGGGAAATTGAGAGATTGGTTAAAGAGTTATTGGATGAGGGGGTTATCCGCCCTAGTCAGAGCCCTTTTTCTTCACCGGTCATATTGGTGAAAAAAGGGGATGGATCTTGGAGATTGTGCGTTGACTATCGGGAGCTTAATAAACAAACGGTAAAGGACAAATTTCCAATCCCTACCATTGATGAACTTTTGGATGAGTTGCACGGGGCTCGCTATTTTTCAAAATTGGATCTTAGATCGGGGTATTATCAGGTACGGATGAGGGAAGAGGATATTGAAAAGACAGCCTTCCGAACCCACCATGGACACTATGAATTTTTAGTAATGCCGTTTGGAGTCACTAATGGCCCTTCCACCTTCCAGTCACTTATGAATGTGGTATTCCAGGAGCACTTAAGAAAAATGGTTTTGGTCTTTTTCGATGACATATTAGTTTACAGTAAGAGTTGGGAGGAACATCTCAGACATGTGCGGGTGGTCTTAAATACATTGCGGAGGAACAATCTATATGTGAAATTATCAAAATGTGAATTTGGGCAAACAGAATTAAAGTTTTTGGGTTATGTGATCAGTGAAAAAGGGGTTGCGATGGATCCCAGCAAAGTGGAAGCTATACTTCAATGGCCAATTCCAAAAATAGTGAAGGCTTTGCGAGGATTTTTGGGGACCGCAGGATATTATCGACGCTTCATTGAGGGTTATGGTAGAATCACGGAACCACTCACCAACTTGTTGAAAAGAGATGCCTTTGTTTGAAATAATCAGGCTCAGGAAGCATTTGATCGGTTGAAATTGGCTATGACAACTGCTCTAGTGATGAGATTACTGGATTTCAGTCAACCTTTTACCGTGGAGTGTGATGCGTCAGGATTTGGGGTTGGAGCGGTATTATCACAAGGGAATCAGCCTCTAGCTTATTTTAGCAAGACTTTACATGGGAATCATTTGTGCCTTTCCACTTATGATCGAGAAATGTTGGCTATTATCTTGGTAGTGCAGAAATGGCGCCATTACTTGTTGGGAAGTAAATTCATCATCAAAACGGATCAACGAAGTCTTAAATTTTTGCAGGATCAAAAAGTAATCACTCCGGCGCAGCAAAAATGGCTTCTAAAACTCTTGGGGTATGATTTTGTGGTAGAATACAAGGCTGGTAAAGAGAACATAGTGGCTGATGGGCTTTCTAGGCAGGGCACGGCAAAAGATGAGGATGAAGTTGTAAACAAAGGATCTTGTTCAGCCATAACAGCCCCTTACCCTCAATGGGTAGATGCTATTCGATAAGAGATTAAAACGAATCCCAAGGCACAAGAGATAGTGGGGAATATAAAATGTGGAGAGGCGGTGGGTCCATGGAACTACAAAGAGGGTATCCTTACCTTTAGAGAAAAGGTATTTCTTCCTTCTGACTCTTCCCTTATTCCTGTTATTATTAAAGAAATGCATTGTAGTGGGCATGAAGGGCGAGAGAAAACGTTGAGAAGAGTGAAAGCAGTATTTTATTGGAAAGGTATGAAGAAATTGGTTGATCAGATCATTAAGGAGTGTGTGGTTTGTTAGAAGAATAAAGGTGAAAATATGAAGGGTTCTGGAACCTTGCAACCCTTACCAATTCCAGAACAAATCTGGGAGGATATTGCTATGGATTTCATTGAAGGGCTACCATATTCTTTTGGGAAATCGGTGGTGTTAGTTGTGGTGGATCGGTTATCAAAATACGGACACTTTATTCCGCTTTCCCATCCTTATACAACCGTTACGGTGGCCCAAGCTTTCTTTGAAAATATTTTCAAGTTATATGGAATGCCCCGAACCATTGTGTGTGATCGAGATCCGTTATTTACAAGCAAGTTTTGGAAGGAATTATTTCGATTACAACACACCAGTTTTAACTTCTCCTATACTTATCATCCACAAACTGATGGACAAACAGAAGTGTTGAATAAAACCTTGGAGATGTACTTGAGGTGTTTTGCAGGGGAAAGCCCCAAAGAGTGGGTTAGGTGGTTGCCGTGGGTTCAATTCTGTTATAATACGAGTTGGCATAGTTCTATTCTTTGCACCCCTTATGAGGCCGTGTTTGGAAGGAGCCCACCCTCACTTTTAACATATGTAAAAGGGATAGCAAGGGTAGCATCAGTTGAACAAATTCTGGAAGAAAAAGATGCTGTTATAAAAAAGATTAAAAGAAATTTGCAAGCAGCTCAAGAGCGAATGAAGCGTGTATATGACAAGAAGAAAAGAGAGATGGAATATCAAGAGGGAGACCTGGTATTAGTAAAATTGCCCCAATATCGACAGATTTCAGTGGCAAAACGAAAGAACCAGAAGCTAAAGCCTAAATATAGTGGCCCTTATAAGGTGATTCATAGGAGGGGAAAGGTGGCTTATGAGCTGGATATGCCTGCCAGCTCTAGGATACACCCTGTATTTCATGTGTCGAAGCTTAAGAGATTTGTTGGTGATCCAGAGACCACACGAGAGATAGTTTCTGAAGACTTTCAAGATGCCCTTGATGAGTTTGAAGAAGAAAATGTTCCCCAAGTTGTGCTGGAACGCAGAAAGAGGAGGGGGAAAGAGGAATTGTTGATTCATTGGAGGGGGAAACCGCCAGCTGAAGCCACCTGGGTTCAAGAGAAGGAGTTTTACTCCAAATATCCTGCCTTTCAAGCCATGAACAGCAGCCAGCCTTGAGGACAAGGCTGAAGTTAAGGGGGAGGGAATTGTTATGGCCTTTTGTAAATTGTATTAATTTTATTTGTCTTATGTGTGATGTTAACTAAGAACTAAAGTAGTGAAGGAGTGACGTTAGTGGGTTTATATTATGTAAAAGGTGTGGGCCAAGTTAGAAGCACCGTGTGAAGGGAGGGCCCATTGCGTTTGTCTTTTGTATTGGCTTTTGGCTATGCAGTGGGGTATCGTGAATCTTCTGGAATTTCTCTTTCCTGTGCGCAGGAGGAGTTGGCGGTGTTGGGTTCCCGTTAATGAGCCCTGAATCCTTACCTTTGTCTGTTTCCTTTTAGTTTGTCAACATTCCGCATACCAGGAGGTACTGGAAGTCAATTCCTGCCAGTAGTTCTTCCAAGGGGCCAATTACCAGGGCCAAGGCAGCAGAGCAGAGACAACGGGAGGCAGAAAATACCCATTCCGTGCAGGAGCAGGTACGCCCGTTCCAAGTTATCTGTTACGGGCTTAAGAGTAATTGAGGGGCCACACCACTAGCCAGTTCTGGCTAGTGGTGTGGCCCCTCAATTACTCTTAAGCCCGTAACAGGTGATTTGTTAATCTAGTAATGCCGAAAGATATTGGCAAGATGAGTCGGCTAAGGTTGCAAAAGGTGATGGCTAGATACTGAACCTGGACTACCTTCTTGAGAAGCATAGGTGGCGGGATGAGATTGAACATCGCCATGTTTGCCTTCGTGTTGAGGCTTCTCTACGTACCAGCTCTTGGTTTTTGGAGGCCACGTTGGCTTGGCGTACCAGCTGTAAAAGGAAATGTCTGTCGTCTTCTAGTTCCTAGTATTTTAAGGTATTGTCGCAGACAGAGAAATTGTCTCCACCATAACACTTGGCATTGTGGAAGATGGACCAATTACAACGAAGTATTACAGACGAAAGCGGCCGATGGTTTCTCCCGCTGCGGAAACCCCTACAAGCTGAAGTAAAGAAGATGAGGTGTACCGGGTCACCTGGTGAATCTATCTTCCTCTTTTCCCTGTACTTTCCATCCTTCTGTTTTTTCTTTTCTTTTTTTATTTACTTTTGCCTTCATCATCAAGTTAGATATTTTGTCGATTTCTGGAGTGGATATGGAGGACCCCACGGTCCCTAGTCAACCATTGGATAGGTTTGTGTATGGATTTGTGCTTATATATTCCTCACCTCTTCAAGAGGGGCAATGGGCAAGAAAAAGTTGTCCTTTGTACCATCTCATCCACTTTTGTATCGAAGTCCATCCCCTCCTTCGGCCGCCTATTATCTTAAGAGCATACCAATACCATAACTGTTCTAACCATCAGAAAAAACAAGTGGCTCACACAGCATTTGACTTTGGTCTTAAGATCTTTTTTGATGAATTGTCATTTCTTTTATATATCTCAAAATTTATAATATAAAACAATTCAATCAATCATCTATCACTTAGGCTCAAAAATGGATTTTGTAAAATTTTAGAACTCTTACAAATACTTATTACAATTAATATGTTTTAATTAATGTGATTTTACTTCTCACTTTCTTCTAGATCTTAGCAACAATGGTAGTATTCTCTAAGTTTTGACCATTTAATCTTTTATCATTTCTTTCATTACAAATATAGTGTATTATAATTTTAAAGAACACACTCAATATAATTCTTCTAAATTTTTTGCTTTTTAAGGCTCTAATAATCCAATTATAATCCTTTGAAATAGTTTTTTCATAATTAATATTGCACTCCTAATTAAAATAAAGAAATAAATCAAATCGTCTATAAATCCTCGATTTTCGTTTAATTTTGATAGAAAATCCACAATCGATAAAGGATTCTTTTATGGGAACCCAAAACGTCAAGAAAATTGATTTCATACTCTTTTTTTTGGCAAAAGACCCAAAACAAAAGTCGTCAACCCCTTTTTCTACCTGTAACACCTAGATTTTGCTAACCTATTATTACCACAAGACCAAAGCATATTTACAAAATGACCTAGCTCCACGTATAAAACACCACTTCAACTTATTGCCTTTTGGAGCTCTACTCCTTGCCATGTTTTTGTGAAGCGGATGCTAAGGTAGCTAACATAGCAAACAATTGATCCCCCCTCCTTGATAGCAACCTTGTAACAAAGGTTGAAAAAAGGAAATCAAGCTTCAAATTGCTCTACATCTTCCCACATTGCCTCTTAAGTCGAGAGACCTTTCTAGTGAACTAGAAATTACATTCTTTTCTTTCTTGTATGCTATTCTAGAACTACTTGAGGCTACAAAATAAAGGAGTCCTCACTATCCAAATATTATAGCAGTTTCGATTGGATTGGAATCAAAGCTCCCACCATTCTTCTAAGCATGGAAACTTGAAATACATTGTGTAGTCTAGCTCCTTTTAGTAATTTCAAAGGATAAGCTAACTTACCAATCTTTTGTGAGAAAAGGGCCATAGTAGTGTTGGGAAATCTTGAAATTCTTACATTTAGCCACTAAAGTACCCTTACATGATTGAAGCTTAAGATAGACATGGTCACCAACCAAAAATTGCTCCTCTTTCCTCTCTTGATCATAGTACTATTTCATTCTATTTTGAGTAAAATCCAATCTCTCCTTCAAATCCTTGAGTACTTCATCCTTGGTCGAAAGTTCTTTATTAACCAATTTCAAAGCCAAAGATTTAGGTAAATAAAATAATAAGGTAGGTGGAGGCCTTCCATACACCACCTCAATTGGTGACTTATTAGCAACTCCATATATATTACTATTATAATAAAGCTCTGACCATGACAACCATTACATCCATTCCTTGGTTGATCAAAACTAAAACATTTTAAATATACTTCAAAAGTCTTGTTCATTACCTTTGATTACTTGTTAATAATTAAATTTTGTTCCTTAAAGCTCAAGCAATTGCTTTTAAAAAGTATTTGTGAAAATCATGTCATGATCACAAACTATATTGCACAACATCCTATAAAGTTTGAAAATGTTATCAAAGAATAAGTCACACTAACATTAGTGTATGGACGTGATAATGCAATAAAATGGGCTAACTTAAAGAGTTTATCAGTAATTATAATTATCACCTGTTTTCCCTTGGATGTAGGTAAACCTTCAATGAAGTCTATGGCTATATCAACCTAAATTTGTTATGATTTTGGTATTGGTTGAAATAATCCACTTAGTTTAGTATTTTCCCATTCAACCCTTTAGCATATACTACATTTCCTCACAAACTCCATAATGTTTTGCTTCATTTTACCCTAAATAAACATTGCCTTGACTTTTTGAAAAGTTTTATGATAGCCATCATGTGTAGCACTGTGCATCTCCTAAAACATCACTAGGATTAAGGTGAAATCCTTGGCCAAATAGATTGTCTTTGTGAAAAAGGATGCCTTCCTTATGCCTACCTTCTCCTTAATCAATTCTAACCATAATAGCACCAATGCAGATGCTACACATAGTTGGTAAGTTTCTTCTTTATTTCCTTCACTCCCCTCAATGGTCTTAATACTATGCACAGGTTCCTTTCCTTTTTAACCACTATTTAGCTACCTATCACTCCTTGTACCCACCTATAGTATTTTACCTTCTTCTAAACAACTAATACTACCATGATCTACTTCTTTTTCCCTTTTTAGTCATTTTTATTTTGATTTCTCTTCTAACTTCTATTAAGTTAGACTCTACTTTTGTAGTTCTTCTACTTTTTGGGACAAGGCATCAATCACCAAGTTTTCTTTTCCCAGCTTGTATTAAATTCTAAAGTCATAACCTATCGATTTGACAAGATAATGTCAAAATCTTATGATCTCATGGAAACTAAAGGCTCTTCTAATTAGTCTTTATTATAAACCTCTTCCGAAGTAAGTACTACCGCCACTTATTAACTGCTAATATCAATGCTAGCATTTTTTTTCATAAGTAAAGAGTAGCAATTTCTTAACCTCAAGTGCTTGGTTGAAATATGTTAAATGTTTATGATCTTGTGTTAACATTACCTCCACTCCTAATTCACTAGCATCACATTTCATCATAAATGGAAAAGAGGAATTCAAAAACCTCAATACCAATGCTTGAGACATGACATTCTTGAGTTCATTAAAAGTTCTTTTTGTCTCAACATTCCATACAAACTCATCATTTTTAAGCAATTTAGTCAATAATGTAGCAATCATTCCATGGTTAACTACAAACTTGTGATGGTATTTGGTCAACCTTAAAAAGCCTTCCAATGACTTTACTGTTTTAGGAATAGGCCAATCCACCATTGTAGCAACCTTATTTGAGTCAACCGCTACTCCTTGTTCAAATATTACATGCCCTAGGTAGTTAACTTCTAACACTCCAAAAATAGTTTTTTTCCTTCTTGACATATAACTTGTTTATGCTCAACGTATCAAACACCCATTTGGCATGCTTCATATGGTCTTCCCACAACTTACTATATACAAGGATATTGTTAAAGAACACCAATAGAAACTTTTTCAAGAAAATCTTTCAATGTCTTGTTCATCAAACTTTCAAAAGTAGAAGGTTACATAACCCAAATGACATAGCTAGAAATTTGTAATGATGCTAAGGAGATAGGAAGGTTGTTTTTTAGATGTCCTTGGATTGCCTCATATTTTGAGGATATCTTGACTTTAAGTCCAACTTTGTAAAGATCTTAGCATTTTGCAACTTATCTAATAACTCATCAACACTAGGTATACGAAACATATCCTTAACCATTTCCTTATTCAAGGAATGACAATCAATGCACATTCTCCATGAGTCATCCTTTTTTCTAACCAACAAAACAAGTGATGAGAAGAGATTACTACTAACTCATATAACAAGTCTCTTACAAGCTTTTCAATCTCTTTATTTTGAAGGTAAGGATAACAAAATGGTCAACTAACAATTGCCTTGACTCATCCTTAGGTGCAACCTTATGGCCATAAGACCTATAAGGAGGTAACTTGTGTAGTTTTTGAAATAACTCTCCATAGTCATTCAACAATCTTTTCAATTGTTTTGGCCAATGCTTTGTTATAGCCTTTTAATACAGCACATTCATCATCTTACTCTGTAAGCTAATCCATGTTTTTGTTCTGGTAACTATATGACAAATTTGACCTTATTAGCCTTACTAGTCCAATTCAAAAGACATATACAATTTAAAGCAATGTCAACTGATAAGTCCAAGAATCTCCAACTGATGTGTACCTAAAACCACTCCTATGTTTGGAATAAGCAATATAAAAAAGTCAACTCTCATTCTAAAGGCTTGCACATCATCCCCACATTAATACAAAATCCTTTACTATGTATTATATCATTATTTACCACATCCATTTCAAATCCCCCTTTCACCTCTAGTTTAAGGTTCATCTTAAGAGTAAAGCTTTTTACTCATAAAATTATGAGTGTTGCTGAAATTACTTAGAACAACTATCTAATCGTTGTATTCCCCATATTCCTTTACATTCCAATAGTTCTAGGGCTTTTAATACCATACATAGCAAATAAGGAAATTTTAAGAATTATCTTATGCTTTCCTAGCATAACCTATGTTTCTATAGTCCCTAGATCTTCTTCTACCCTAGTTTCAACCCCAACTAATAAGAATAGCTTTTGACAATTGCGACATGGTGTACACCATTCATCACAATTGAAACAAAGCCCTTTTGCATGGCTATTATTCAATCATTCAAACCACTTCCAAAACAAATTATTTGCTTCTCTACATCTAATCTATTATATCTTAAGACTAATTTATTGAATTGAAATTGATAATCCTATACTAACTTAGTCTACTTCAATTTGGTAAGCTCCTTAACATAGTCTTTGAATATGGTTGAACTGAATTGCTTCGTCAATTCATCTTCTAATGACTTCTAAGAAATTGTTCGATCTTTACCCTTTCTTCATTAGCTGAAAGAAAATTTGAGCCTCATCATCAAGATGCCATGATGCAATCTGCACCCACTCCTCCTCCGGCGTTCCATTAAAATTTAAAAACTGCAACACTTGTGTAATCCACGATGAAGAATCCAATTCTCCCTCAAAATTAGGGAAATCGAACCCGACGATTTCTTCCATTCTCAAAGCTTCGATTACCTTCCCCCTCTGACCTTACAAACTTTCTCCTTTTTCTTCTGAAATTTCTACCTTGGCCACACCATTATCAATCTGGGTATTGGCCGCCGAGAACGATTGTTGCGTCATATCAATGACAAATCCACCTTCCAATTGAGCTCCGAGTCTCACCTAATTTCGTTTGCCACCATCTTTGATACTAAACTGCAATGGTCCTCTTCATCAATGGACCTTGCAAATGACCAAGTTACTGAACGAGCAAAATTGAGATGGTGGTCATAATCAAATTGTCTATAAGACCTTGGTTTACGCCCAATTTTGACCCAAACAGAGGTCGTTGGCCCCTTTTCTACTTGTAACACCTGGACTACGCTAACTCATTATTACCACAACAACAAAGCGATTTACAAAATGACCCATCTCCACATATAAAATGACACTTCTTATTGTCTTCTGGAGCTCTACTCCCTGCCACGTGCCCGTGAAGTGGACGCTAACTTAGAAAATTCAATCGTAGATTAACTATATATCTCACATGAACGTTCATCAATTCATACCCTTAGGCAAGAAAATATGGGCAAATAATACCGTTGACGTTGTAAGAAGAAAAACGTGTGGAATGGATGGTTACTATTTCTGGGCCCACTGAAGGGAAAAGCAGTCAGATTTACTATTGCATAAAGTACTGAGCTGTTACTAAGACAAATAGGAACAGCTCCCGTGGTCAGAGGAGCCCCTTTCCTCTGTGAAAGGAGGAAAGGGGACTCCCGTGGAAATTGAGGAGAAACGGAGAAAGAAAAACGCCGGCGGCGCATGATACGGAGACTTCAAGGGAGGGGACGATGAAATGTGAGTCTACCGTACAATATGTAAGCACTTCCACTTGGATGTTAATCCAATCCTGTTAAGTTTTACGTTGAACCTAGAACTCGATCTTTAAATAGAACTTCAATTGAATCGTTTCTTTCCTTTTGTGCGAGTTGGGTAATCAGTTTGAATTTCTGCAATTAACCCCCGTTGGGATATTGGATGCCAAATATTAGTCCATTTGGAATTTTTCAATACGAACATTTATTCAATTATGAAGTTTGCATAAACTTTTTAATCTTCATTGTTCTTTACGTTTTTAGTTGAACTGAGGCATCCAAACCCTGTTGATTAGTGAAGTTTAGAAATTACTGAGATTTCTGTGAAGAATGAAGTGCTTGTCCCTGTCGGCATATTCTGGTTGGTGTCTAAAGATCACCTATATTGGAAATGTAAATGTTTGAATCTCCATATCACTAATGGGTTTGTTTCTAACTTAAAGGTTAAAGTCATTAAGTTACCCGTGCCATGGAAGCAAAAAGGCTTTGGAGGAGTTAAAGGGGATTCTCTATTACTCAGGGAAAGGAAATAAGTTGTAAAATTTTTGACCGCGGCAGAACCGCAGTTCCCGTGCTGGAATACCAGTGTGAAGGAAAATGCTTGAGTCAAAAGGACTTTCCTTTGCAGAAGAAAACGAAGCAAGATCTCTTCTAGGGGACGCATGTAGTAAGCACATGTCAAAAAGATGGCAACGTACTTTACTAGTCTGATCACTAGATTGTATTTTCAAACAGCTTAACTTTTATTGGAGATAAGATCCCCATTAGCCACATATGCCCTTGGACGGGTGGACCTCAGAGACAACACTTAAAACACAGATAAAGGGTACCGAAAGGAACAAAGGTGCACATTTTTCATGCATTCTTCTTCAGGGTGTCAATGAACCTTTGACCGCTCGTGATGTCATTGTTTGAGATGTAGTCCAGGAAATCTTTGAAGCTAAATTCTTCATAGGACGCCGGATGCCTTTTGCCCACGAGTTCCTTCGCCGGCCCCATTTTCTTGTCCAGAGCCAAACTGTGAAGACTAGCTATTGAAAACCGCTTCATCTGTGAATTAACAGTCACTCGATGAACGATGCTCTTGTATCGACCATTGCTCATTACTTCGATTTGGTCTCCCAACTGAACTATAAGACCATCTTCAACAACAGGAACTGAGAGCCAATTCTGGTTATGGTCCATGATTTGTAGGCCCGGACTGCTTTGAAGTAAAATGGTTAGGGAGCCATAGTCTGAGTGAGGTGGCATGCCTAACGTGAGCTCTGGTTCGGGACATGCTGGATAACAGTTGACAGCCAGGACTTGCGAGCCATTTTCAACTTCATCTTGTAAGTAATTAGGGTTTAGCCCTAAGCTTCCTAGCACAAGCTGCATTAGTTGTTTTTGTAGAACTTGCACCGCCTTTGCATAGTTTCCCATCTTTTCCCTATCAAATTGAGAAGGATGGTTTAAAATGTTTGAATAGTTGGATCAAATAAGCAACACCGAAGTAAAAACATTGCAGCTATGGTGCGCAAAAAAAGCAAGCCCTTATTGGAAACAAAAATTAGCCTCACTTTATTCTTGTTTTTATTGGTCCGATTTTTTGGTTGAAGTTACTGATATCAAAATGAGAGAGCACTTCTAGAAAGACATGAGTTGCTTCATATCTTAAAAATGTGCCTTCTGTTTACCTGAGGGTTTGAAAAGAAGCTTCAACTTGAAATACCTGAGACAAAATAACAAGATAAATATTTAGGGTCTAAAAGAGCTTGGTTGCTTACCTGTAAGTTGGAGGATTCGACGGCCATAGATGGATCCATTTTGAGAGTGGATGAGAGTAATGCTTTATGAAGTCTCTCCAAAAGTGGACTCCATCCTTACGTTGGTTTAAACTTGTTCCATATCTGATAGGCTCGTGAACATTTTCAGATGCATAAAACATTTTCTCCTCCATGGACAAGTTGAAGAACTCGGCCGCAGCATTCAGGGCATCCTTGATGACGGAAGCAGGAATTCCATGGTTAACAACCTGAAGCATAGTTTTTTAGCATGAGTTTAATTATGTATCATCTCATTTAATGCATGCATGCATCATAATTATCGTAAATAAGCTATTCACATAACGTAGAAATCATATCTTTTGTTAAACATGGTAAGATCACCATGTACCCAACCGGAGCCAAATCAACAATGCTTTTATGGACTAATATCTTGTACATTATGTAATCCTCGAAACACTAACACACGTAAAGAACACAGTAATATTGATATACCTGGAAGAACCCAATTTCTTTACAAGCAATCCGAATTTCATCGATTGTCTGAGACCTAAGAGAAGGGTTCTGCAAGGAGGAGAGATCCACAGTGGGAAGGGTGAAAAATGAGTGGTTTATGTGGTGGGACTTTTGGGCGTTGTTGGGGAGGAAGAATGTAGCGCTGAGGCACATGAGGTACTCCAGCGTCTGTGAGTGCCATTGCACTTGTAAATGTGGAACTGGAGCAGTCACCCTTCACCTTCCATTTTCTCAAACTTATGCCTTTTTTCCCCTGGAAAGATGTGCTCCTTCAACTAGTGGATACTCTATTTATAAGCTGGAATATTCAACAGAACCGAGCAGTAGACCCATATCTGATTCTTGGTACAGTTCCAATGTATTTATGATGGCCATCATCAACCGCTTTGGTGTTCTCATTATAGAGAGGGGTGTAGAGAGAATGAGCTGTTGATTCCTGCGCCGCAGAACTCAAGCCCTGTGGTCAGAAAATTCCTGGAAGGGTGGGTTCCGATGTTGGGAGATAACAGGAACCTCAACAATACGGGGAAAGTGCAAGGCGACCGCGTTCACACGCCAGTTGGAGCGCGGCTACTGGCCAAGTTCTCGCGTCAATCATGAGACACGTAGGAGTGGCCGGACAACAGGTGGGGCCCTACTGAACCTGGACCACCTTTTTGAAAAGCATACGCGGCAGGATGAAATTAAAGATAAGCCATGTTTGCCTTCGTGTCGGCCTCTCTACGTACCAGGTGTTGCTATTGGTGGCCACGTTGGTTGAGGACTTTGGCGTCCCAGTGGTCGTAAAAGGCAGTGCCTGTCGCTTTCCAATTCCTAATATTTTGATGTAAGAACTGTCGCAAACAAAGAAACCTGTTTAAAAAACCATGATACTTGGCATTGTGGAAAATAGACCAAGTTCAACGAAGTACTACAGACGAAACCAGTCACTGGTTTCTCCCTCTTTGAAAACACCTACAAGCCGAGCTCTTCAAGGTCAGGTGGATCGGGTCACAGGGTGAATCTATCTTCCTCTTTTCCCTCTACTTTCCTTTCTTCTGTATTTTATTTTATTTTTTTATTTCCTCTTGCCTTCATCATCAACTCATATATTTTTTCCCTAGGGAATGGAGAAGAAAAAGTTGTCCTTTGTCCCATCTCAACCTCTCTTGTATCCAAGTCCATAACCTCAGGGGATGGAGAAGAAAAAGCTGTCCTTTGTATCCACCTACACACCGTAGAGGGATGGAGAACAAAAAGTTGTCCTTTGTAACATCTTATCCTCTTTGTATCCAAGTCCATCCCTTCTTAAATTTGTCTTCTTTGGCCGCCTATTATCTTAAGAGCCCACGTAGACCGTAGCCCTTCTAACCATCTAAACAAACAAGTGGCTTACAGGGCATTTGGTTTTGCTCTTAAGATCTTTCTTTCTTTTTTCTAATTTTTTATGAATATATAAGTTTATTTATCTAAGAAAAAAAGAATACAAAAATTTAGGGGCACTTAAGATCTTCTTTTCTTTTTAATGAATTTTCATGTATTTTATATGTTACAAACAAAAGGGAATGACACGGATGAGGAAGAAAGAGCACTTACAAATTCAAAATGATGGCTAGATTCCAACCGCTTCAGAAGATACTGCCCACGAGCAATGGCTTTTACACAGAAATTGTACACAAAAGAGCTATAGCATCTACGGGACACTACAAACCGAGAGTACCTTTCCAAGAATGAACAACCAAAGCCACCCTTCTTTGTTGTCTTCTCTCGATCTTTCTACCCACAATCTTCTATTCGGATCCTCTTACGGGTCAACTCCATGTCCTTTTAATATTACAATCGAAAACCCACTCTAACCTAATGGGCTTATAACTTAGCCCGTGACAACTCCCCGCCTCTTAGAAAGGAACCTTGTCCTCAAGGTTCAAGTTTAGATATCTTAATTTCATCAACTCTGTAGGCTGCCATGTTGTCTTTGTAGTTGATAGGCTTTTCCAATGCACCAAGACCTCTTATTTATTTTTTCTTATCCGCCTATCTAAGATAGCTTGTGGTTGTGCAATGATAGCATCTTCTTCTTCTATAAATCGTAGAAGTTTTGCTTGTGGTTCTATTCCTTTTCCAAGGACCTTCTTAAGTTTATTCACATGAAAAACAAGGTGGATTCTCGAGTCATCATGTAGCTTCAACTTGTATGCCATTGTTCCAATCTTCTCCAATATCTCATATGACCCATAATACATGAGATTTAACATGTGATTTATTCACATATCCACTGACAATTGTCGATAAAGTTGGAGCCTCAAATATACACAATTCCCCATCTCAAAATTAATCTCAGAATGTCTCCTATCATAAACCTTTTTCATGTGGTTCTTAGTTTCTACCATTCTTTCTCTTAACTCCTTTAGGATTGCATCCCTTCCCATAACCTCTTGTTCCATTGCCTCAATAAAAGTAATTCCAGGAATATAGTCTAAAAGAGTAGGAGGTTGCTTACCATAAACTATTTCATAAGGGGTCTTACCATGAGAGCTATGTACACTAGTGTTATTGCACCATTTTGCCCAAGCTAACCATTTATTCCACTGATTAGGGTGATCTCCTACAAAGCACCTCAAATACGTTTCAAAAGTCTTGTTAATTACTTCAATTTGTCCATCTAATTATGAATGGTAAGCCATTGAGTAGTTTAACCATGTTCCATGCAACTTAAAAAGCTCCTTCCAGAAGGCACTAGTAAATACTGGATTTTGATCTAATGCTATTTTTTGAGGCATTCTATAGAGCTTGTAGATGTTCTAGAAAAAAGCATCTGCTATCGTTAGTACTGTGTAAGGGTGCTTCAAAGCTATGAAATGCACAATCTTAAAAAATCTTTCTATTACTACCATAATACAATTCTTTCCTTTGGATTCAAGCAACCCATCCATGAAATCCATAGCAATTGTAGTCCAAACATCTCAAGGAACTAGTAAGGGTTAAAGTGATCCTGCAGGTAAAGTAATATTGCACTCCTAAGATCTTCCATGTTTCAAGCTTCAGCCATATACTTTAAGGATCATTGGTTATCATTATTGCTTCTTTGCCAACCACCTTCTAAATTCGTTGCAATGAGTACATAAACAAAATTTTCATGAATTCAAAGGAAAGTATAAATAAAACTTAGAATAATTAGAGAAAATGATTTTTTTAAAAAAAAAAATTCATTAAAAAGGCAAAGGGTAAAAAATTATGTATAACATGAAAAGGGTAAAGTAGAAGATTATTTATAATATGAGAATTCAGGTACAGAAATAAATGAAATAAAAATAAAAATATCATCCTCAAAATTTGACTTAAATGTCAATTTAATTTTTTCACTTCAATTTGCACAACTATGCACATTAAAATTTTGATACGTTGAATACTAAATTAAAAATACATGTTCTAAATGTTAAATCATGTGTATGTTCTCTATTCTCCATTGAAATTACACAACAACCTTCTTCCTCAATATATTTTCTTTGACATGCCACTATGTTAGTCTACGTGGTCTTGGATTATCTAGAATTTCCTAATTTGGTAAATATTTTAAATCAAAATTCAAGCAAACTTACCATTTAAGAATTAAGTGCCTTGAATTATTTAGGCTTTAAGGCTAGTTTCATCACATTTCATTTCGATATCATTATCAACTTGCGCTCTCATAAGTCCAAGCTTACTACAGGCCCTTATAAGCCTATAGTAGTAAACTGCAGTAGTCCTCTTCGTCAAAGGATCTTGTGAACAAGCAATTTATTGGACAAGCAAAATTAAGACAGTAAACATTATCAAATTATCTATAAATCCTTGACTTTCATCCAATTTTGATAGAAAATCTACAATCAATAAAGGATTCTTTTATGGGAACCCAAAAGTCAAGAAAATTGGTTTCTTACTATTTTTATTTTTATTTTTTTGGCAAAAGACCCAAAACAAAAGTCGTCAACCCTTTTTTTCTACTTGTAACACCTAGATTTTGCTAACCTATTATTGCCACAACACCAAAGCATATTTACAAAACGATCTAGCTCGCGTATTAAACAATGCTTTAACTTATTGCCTTTTGGAGCTATACTCCTTGCCGTGTGTCCTTGAAGTGGATGCTAAGGTAGCTAACATAGCAAACAATTGATCCTCCTTCCTTGATAGCAACCTTGTACCCAAGGTTGAAAAAAGGAAATCAAGCTTCAAATTGCTTTGCATCTTCCCACATTGCCTCTTGAGCCGAGAGACCTTTCTAGTGAACCAGAAATTACATTCTTTTCTTTCTTGTATGCTATTCTAGAGGCTATCCAAATATTGTAGCAGTTTCGACTGGATGGGTATCAAAGCTCCTACCGTTCTTCTAAGCATGGAAACTTGAAATACATTGTGCAGTCTAGCTCCTTTTAGTAATTTCAAGTGATAAGCTAACTTACCAATCTTTTGTAAGAAAAAGGCCATAGTAGTGCTGGGAAATCTTGAAATTCTTACATTTATCCACTAAAGTACCCTTACATGGTTAAAGCTTAAGATAGACATGGTCGCCAAGCAAAAATTGCTCCTCTTTCCTCTCTTGATCATAGTACTATTTCATTCTATTTTGAGTCAAATCCAATCTCTCCTTCAAATCCTTGAGTACTTCATCCCTGGTTGAAAGTTCTTTATCAGCCAATTTCAAAGCTAAAGATTTAGTTAAATAAGATAATAAGGTAGATGTAGGCCTTCCATACACCACCTCAATTGGTGACTTATTAGTAGCTCCATATATATTACTATTATAATAAAACTCTGACCATGACAACAATTACATCCATTCCATGATTGATCAAAACTGAAACGTTTTAAATATACTTTGAAAGTCTTGTTCATTACCTTTGATTACTTGTTTGTTTATGAGTGGTATATAGTAGAATAATTAAAATTTGTACCTTTAAGCTCAAGCAATTGCTTTTAAAAAGTATTTGTGAAAATCATGTCATGATTGCAAACTATATTGCACAACATCCTATAAAGTTTGAAAATGTTATCAAAGAATAAGTCACACTAACACTTGTGTATGGATGTGATAATGCAATAAAATGGGCTAACTTAAAGAGTTTATCAGTAATTACAATTATCACTTGTCTTCCCTTGGATATAGGTAAACCTTCAATGAAGTCCTTGGCTATATCAACCTAAATTTGCTATGATTTTGTTATTGGTTGAAATAATCCACTTAGTTTAGTATTTTCCATTCAACCCTTTAGCATATACTACATTTCCTTACAAACTCCATAATGTTTTGCTTCAATTACCCTAAATAAACACTTGCTTGACTCTTTGAAAAGTTTTATGATAGCCATCATGTGTAGCACCATGCATCTCTTAAAAAATCACTAGGATTGAGGCGAAATCCTTGGACAAATAGATCGTCGTTGTAAAAGAGGATGCCTTCTTGTGCGTACCTTCTCCTTAATCAATTCCAACCATAATGGCACCGATGTAGATGTTGCACATAGTTGGTAAGTTTCTTCTTTATTTCCTTCATTCCCCTCTATGGTCTTAATACTATGCATAAGTTCCTTTCCTTTTTAACCACTATTTAGCTACCTATCACTCCTTGTACCCACCTATAATATTTTATCTTCTTCTAAACAACTAATACTACCATGATCTACCTCTTCTTCCCTTTTTAGTCATTTTTATGCTTATCTCTCTTCTAAATTCTGTTAAGTTAGACTATGCTCTTCCAATTTTCTACTTTTCTCGACAAGGCATTAGGCACCAAGTTTTCTTTTCCCAACTTGTATTAAATTTCAAAGTCATAATCTATTGGTTTGACAAGATAGTGTTAAAATCTTATGATCTCATAGAAACTAAAGGCTTTTCTAATTAGTATTTACTATAAACCTTTTCCAAAATAAGTACTACCACCACTTATTAACTGTTAATATTAATGCTAGCATATCTTTTTCATAAGTAAAGAGTAGCAATTTCTTAACCTTAAATGCTTGGTTGAAATATGTTAAATGTTTATGATCATGTGTTAACATTACCCCTATTCTTAATCCACTAGCATCACATTTCATCATAAATGGAAAAGAGGAATTTGGGAACCTCAATACCAATGCTTAAGACATGACACTCTTGAGTTCATTAAAACTTCTTTTTCTTTTCTCAACATTCCATACAAACTTATCCTTTTTAAGCAATTTAGTCAATAGTGTACCAATCATTCCATAGTTAACTATAAACTTGTGATAGAATTTAGTCAACCTCAAAAAGCGTTTCAACGACTTTACTATTTTAGGAATAGGCCAATCCACCATTGTAGCAACCTTATTTGAGTCAACTGCTACTCCTTGTTCAAATATTACATGCCCTAAGTAGTTAACTTCTAACATTCCAAAAATAGATTTTTCTTTCTTGACATGTAACTTGTTTATGCTCAACGTATCAAACACCCGTTTGGCATGCTTCATATGGTCTTCCCATAACTTATTATAGACAAGGATATTGTTAAAGAACACTAATAGAAACTTTTTCAAGAAAATTTTTCAATGCATTGTTCATCAAACTTTGAAAAATAGAAAATTACATAACTCAAATGACATAGCTAGAAATTTGTAATGATGTTGAGGAGATGAGAAGGTTGCTTTTTAGATGTCCTTGGACTGCCTTTTATTTTGATGATATCTTGACCTTAAGTCCAGCTTTGCAAAGATCTTAGCACTATGCAACTTATCTAATAACTCATCAACACTAGGTATAGGAAACTTGTCCTTAACCATTTCCTTATTCAAGGAACGAAAGTCAGTGCACATTCTCCATGAGTCATCCTTTTTTCTAACCAACAAAACAAGTGATAAGAATAGATTACTACTAACTTATATAACAATTTTCTTACAAGCTTTTCAATCTCTTTCTTTCAAAAGTAAGGATAACAAAATGGTTAACTAACAATTACCATAGACTCATCCTTAGGTGCAACCTTATGGTCATAAGACCTATGAGGAGGTAGCCCGTGTTGTTTTTGAAATAACTCTCCATAGTCATTCAATAATCTTTTCAATTGGTTTGGCCAATGCTTTGTTGTAGCCTTTTAATATAGCACATTCATCATCTTACTCTATAAGCTAATCCAAGTTTTTGTTTTGGTAAGTATATGACAAATTTGACCCCATTAACCATATTATTTTAAGGAAGTTTATCACTTAGTAATCCAATACTTTTCTAGTCTTGTTCAAAGAAATATGCAATTTAGAGAAATGTCAACTGATAAGTCCAAGAAACTCCAACCGATGTGTGCCTAAAACCACTCCTAAGTTTGGAATAAGTAGTATAAAAAAGTCAACTCTCTTTCTAAAGGCTTGCAGCACCATCCCCACATTAATACAAAATCCTTTACTATGTATTATATCATTATTTATCACATCAATTTCAAATCCCCCTTCCACATCTGGTTTAAGGTTCATCTTAAGAGTAAAGCTTTTCACTCACAAAATTATGAGTGTTGCTGAAATTACTCATAACAGCAATCTAATCATTGTATTCCCCATATTCCTTTGCATTCTAATAGTTCTAGGGCTTTTAATACCATACATAGCAAACAAGGAAATTTCAAGAATTATCTTGTGCTTACTTGCATAACCTATGTTGCTATAGTCCCTAGGTCTTCTTTTGCCCTAGTTTCAATTCCTTCTAATAAGAATAGCTTCTGACTATAATGACATGGTGTACAACATTCATCACAATTGATACAAAGCCCTCTTGCATGCCTATTAATAATTTCTAGCTAAGTAAGCTTCTTGATCGGAATGTTTGTTTAGTTTTCCATTGGCACAATGTTGTTCTACCTTTTAACCAATGTTGTAATACTCATTTTGTTAACAATTTCTTTGGATTCAAATAACCTTGTAAGCCTAATAGTAAAACATAATATGTTGGATTCTAAGTTATAACATCCAATCTTATTGAATCATTCAAACCACTCCCAAAACAAATTATTTGTTTCTCTACATCTGATTTATTGTACCTCAAGACTAACTTATTGAATTGAAATTGAAAATGATAATCCTGTACTAACCTAGTCTACTTCAAATTGGTAAGCTCCTTAACATAGTCTTTGAATATGGTTGAACCGAATTGCTTCGTCAATTCATCTTCTAATGACTTCCAAGAAATTGCTGGATCCTTTACCCTTTCTTCACTAATTGAAAGAAAATTTGAGCCCCATCATCAAGATGCCATGATGCAATCTGCACCCGCTCCTCCTCTAGTGTTCCATTAAAATAAAAAATAAAAAAATTGCAACGCTTGTGTAATCCACAATGAAGAATCCAATTCTCCCTCAAAATTAGGAAAATCGAACCCGATGATTTCTTCCATTCTCAAAGCTTTGATTACCTTCCCCCTCTGACCTTACAAACTTTCTCCTTTTTCTTCCGAAATTTCTACCTTAGGCCGCACCATTATCAATCTTGGTATTGGGTGCCAAGAACAATTGTTCCATCATACCAATGACAAAATCCAGCTTTCAATTGAGCTCCGAATCTCACATAATTTCGTTTGCCACCATCTTTGATACTAAATTGCAATGGTCCTCTTCATCAACGGACCTTGCAAATGAGCAAGCTACTGGACGAGCAAAATTGAGATGGTGATCATAATCAAATTGTCTATAGGGCCTTGGTTACGCCCAATTTTGACCCAAATAGAGGTCGTCGACCCCTTTTCTACTTGTAATCCCTGGATTACGCTAACCCATTAATACCACAACAACAAAGAGTATTTACAAAATGACCCATCTCCACATATAAAATGACACTTCAACTTATTCTCTTCTGGAGCTTTACTCCCTACCATGTGCCCGTGAAGTGGACGCTGAGGTAGCTAACATAGCAGACCGCTGAGGAGAATAGATGATCAACAGAAAAAATATGTGAGGAATATACCAAAAAGGAAAAGAATATGTTTTGTCGTTGCATGATTGAGCATACTGGGAGCGGCATTTGGATGCACTAACGCCATTCATCACAGATTTCGTTGTCCCTCTTATCTTCCACGCTGGTGTCCTTCTCAATTTAGGCAGAGCTCACTCAGCCCAAGCCCACGTGGGAATGAAGCACAACTATCACTCTATGAAAATCCCACAAGATGTACTTCATATGCCCCACACAACTGGTCTTTGTGCATAATACATTTTTCAGAAAAATAACTTTTGACAATAACTTAGAAAATTCAATCGTAGATCAACTGTAGATCTCATGTGAACATTCATCAGTGCATAACCAGGCAAGAAAATATGAGCAAATAATACCCTTAACCTTTTAAGAAGGAAAACGTGCGGAATCAATGGTTACTTTTTCTGGGCCCACTGAAGGGAAAACAGTTAGATTTACGATTGCATAAAGTACTGAGCTGTTACTAAGACAAATAAGAACACAGCTCCCGTGGTCAAATGAAAAAACTGTGAAAATGTTATACTATTTTTGTTAATGGGATAAAAGTTTAAACAAAACTCGTACAAAGAGAAAGACAATTTCTTATATTACAAGGATCAAAACCCTACATTTATAGAATATAAAACCTAATCCATTTAAGAAAAATAACATATACACAATAACTAAAATATATTGAATCTTATTCTATGACCTAACATGATAAGATGATAAATCACTTAATATAGTAACATGGTAGGTTACCTAATATGGTAATATGGTAAGTGTAATTAACACCTTTATAATCTTCAACAGTAAGAAGTGACCATTTCCTCTGTGAAAGGAAAAAGGGGCTCCCGTGGAAATTGAGGAGAAACGGAGAAAGAAAAACGCGGGCGGCGAAGGATACGGAGACTTCAAGGGAGGGGACGATGAAATGTGAGTCTACTGTACAATATGTAAGCACTTCCACTCGGATGTTAATCCAATCCTGTTAAGTTTTACATTGAACCTAAAACTCCATCTTTAAATAGAACTTCAGTTGAATCGTTTCTTTCCTTTTGTGTGAGTTGGGTAATCAGCTTGAATTTCTGCAATTAACCCCCGTTGGAATATTGGATGCCGAATATTAGTCCATTTGGAATTTTGCAATACGAACATTTATTCAATTATGAAGTTTGCATAAACCTTTTAATCTTCATTGTTCTTTATGAGTAGATAAACAGAATACACAGTTTAGTTTAATAATCAAATTACGTTTTTAGTTGAACTGAGACATCCAAACCCTGTTGATTATCTGGGCTATGCAAGCTTCCTTTTTGCTAGTGAAGTTTAGAAATTACTGAGATTTCTGTGAAGAATGAAGTGCTTCTCCCTGTCGGCATATTCTGGCTGGTGTCTAAAGATCACCTATATTGGAAATGTAAATGTTTGAATCTCCATCTCACTAATGGGTTTGTTTCTAACTTAAAGGTTAAAGTCATTAAGTTACCCTTGCCATGGATGCAAAAAGGCTTTGGAGGAGTTAAAGGGGATTCTCTATTACTCAAGGAAAGGAAATAAGAAGTAATTTTTGACCGAGGCAGAACCGCAGTTCCCCGTGCTGAAATACCAGTGTGAAGGAAAATGCTTGAGTCAAAAGGACTTCCCTTTGCAGAAGAAAACGAAGCAAGATCTCTTCTAGGGGACGCATGTAGTAAGCGCATGTCAAAAAGATGGCAAAGTACTTTACTAGTCTGATCACTAGATTGTATTTTCAAACAGCTTAACTTTGTTGGAGATAAGATCCCCATTAGCTACATATGCACTTGGAGGGTGGACCTCAGAGAGAACACTTAAAATTCTGACAAAGGGTACCGAAAGGAACAAAGGTGCACATTTTTCATGCATTCTTCTTCATGGTGTCAATGAACCTTTGACCGCTCGTGATGTCAGTGTTTGAGATGTAGTCCAGGAAATCTTTGAAGCTAAATTCTTCATAGGATGCCGAATGCTTTTTGTCCACGAGCTCCTTCGCCGGCCCCATTTTCTTGTCCAGGGCCAAACTGTGAAGACTAGCTATTGAAAACCGCTTCATCTTTGAATTAACAGTCACTCGATGAACGATGCTCTTGTATCGACCATTGCTCATTACTTCGATTTGGTCTCCCAACTGAACTATAAGACCATCTTCAACAACAGGAACTGAGAGCCAATTCTGGTTATGGTCCATGATTTGTAGGCCCGGACTGCTTTGAAGTAAAATGGTTAGGGAGCCATAGTCTGAGTGAGGTGGCATGCCTAACGTGAGCTCTGGTTCGGGACATGCTGGATAACAGTTGACAGCCAGGACTTGCGAGCCATTTTCAACTTCATCTTGTAAGTAATTAGGGTTTAGCCCTAAGCTTCCTAGCACAAGCTGCATTAGTTGTTTTTGTAGAACTTGCACCGCCTTTGCATAGTTTCCCATCTTTCCCTATCAAATTGAGAGGGATGTTTTAAAATGTTTGAATAGTTGGATCAAATAAGCAACACCGAAGTAAAAACATTGCAGCTATGGTGCGCAAAAAAGCAAGCCCTTGTTGGAAACAAAAATTAGCCCCACTTCATTCTTGTTTTTGTTTGTCTGATTTTTTGGTTGAAGTTACTGATATCAAAATGAGAGAGCACTTCTAGACAGACGTGACTTGCTTCATATCTTAAAAGTGTGCCTTCTGTTTACCTGAGGGTTTGAAAAGAAGCTTCAACTTGAAATACCTGAGGAGACAAAATAACAAGATAAATATTTAGGGTCTAAAAGAGCTTGGTTGCTTACCTGTAAGTTGGAGGATTCGACGGCCATAGATGGATCCATTTTGAGAGTGGATGAGAGTAATGCTTTATGAAGTCTCTCCAAAAGTGGACTCCATCCTTGCGTTGGTTTAAACTTGTTCCATATCTGATAGGCTCGTGAACATTTTCAGATGCATAAAACATTTTCTCCTCCATGGACAAGTTGAAGAACTCGGCCGCAGCATTCAGGGCATCCTTGATGACGGAAGCAGGAATTCCATGGGTTAACCACCTGAAGCATAGTTTTTTAGCATGAGTTTAATTATGTATCATCTCATTTAATGCATGCGTGTATCATAATTATTCGTAAATAAGCTATTCGCATAACGTAGAACTCATATCTTTTGTTAATCAAGATAAGATCACCATGTACCCAACCGGAGCCAAATCAACAATACGGGGATATACCTGGACTAATATCTTTTACATTATGTAATCCTCGAAACACTAACACAGGTAAAGAACACGGTAATATTGATATACCTGGAAGAACCCAATTTCTTTACAAGCAATCCGAATTTCATCGATTGTCTGAGACCTAAGAGAAGGGTTCTGCAAGGAGGAGAGATCCAGAGTGGGAAGGGTGAAAAATGAGTGGTTTATGTGGTGGGAGTTTGGGCGTTGCTGGGGAGGAAGAATGTAGCGCTGAGGCACATTAGGTAACGCAGCGTCTGTGAGTGCCATTGCACTTGTAAATGAAGAACTGAGCAGTCACCCTCACCTTCCATTTTCTCAAACTTAATGCCTTTTCCCCCTGGAAAGATGTGCTCCTTCAACTAGTGGGATCCTCCATTTATAGGCTTGAATATTCAATAGATCCGAGCAGTAGACCTGTATCTGATTCTTGCTACAAGTTCCAATGTAAGCAGTAGACCTATATCTGATTCTTGGTACAGTTCCAATGTATTTATGATGGCCATCATCAACCGCTTTGGTGTTCCCATAATAGAGAGGTGTGTGGAGAGAATGAGCTGTTGAATTGCGCCGCTGAACTCAAGCCCTGTGGTCAGAAAATTCCTGGAAGAGTGGGTCCCGGTATTGGGAGATAACAGGAACCTCAACAATACGGGGAAACTGCAGCGACCTGTTAGATATGAAAAATAAGGAAATTATATGTCTTCATATGAGAAAAAATTATTGTCTAAGATTCTCTACCACCACTCAAATCTATATATTAATGGCTCCAAGATTTACTACCAACCACCACATTTATTGTCATTTATTATTATTAGTTAGAAATCATGTATAAAAAAAGGTATGATTCTATTTAGTAACAAGAAATAAAAGTTATCTCAAGAATATGTTTTCCTCTCATGTGATCTTGTAACAGGGCAGTTGGCCTTGTGATAATGATAATTCATTTTCCTTTTCTTTTCCCCTTTTATTTCTCTTTTATTTCTTCATTTTCTCTTTTATTTTTTTGTATTCTCTTTTGTTCTTGATAGGAAGTGAATAGCAGAAAACAGAGAACATGGAAAAACTTTTGTATTCACGAGGAAAAAGTAAGTATAACCTAGAATAATTAGGTCTACTTATAATACAATGATATATAAATGAGAAATGAAATAATATAATGACAAGAGTAATTCCTATTTGTACAAATCCTATTTCCCAAAATATAAATATTGCACATAATGTGGGAGAATAATCAGGGATATTAACACCGGATCTCCAACACTCCCCCTCAAGCTGGTGGCCTATAAATGTCTACGGCACCAAGTTTGCTTAAGAGATACGTGTGCTGTCTCTGACATAAGGGCTTGGTAAAAATGTCTGCAGGTTGTTCTGTAGTCCTTATCCCTCTAGTCTTGATAATTCCTTCTTGGATCCTGTCTATGGTAAAGTAGTAGTTAATCTCAATGTGTTTTGTTCTTTCATGTACCATCGGATTGGTTGCAAGTTTAAGTGTTGCATCATTGTCACAAAACAGTGTGGTTGGATTCTTCATTCTTAAGCCAAGGTCTCGAAGTAAACCTCGCATCCAAACCACTTCACAAACGGTTTTAGCCATTGCTCGATACTCAGGCTCACCCGAAGATAATGAAACAGTTGATTGATTTTTTATCTTCCAAGATAGCAAAGAATCTCTCAATTTAACACAGAAACCAGTAATACATCTTTTGGTCATCGAGTAGTTGGCATAGTCAGCATCACAATAAGCTTGCATCTCTAAGTCACACTTTCTAGATAAAAGTATGCCTAGTCCTGGACATCCCTTCAAATACTTAACCACTTTTAGGGCGGCCTCCATATGTGATTGTTTCAGGTCGGTCATGAATTGACTCAAAATCTGTACTACATAGCTGATATCAAGTCGAGTCATCATGAGATAGATGAGTTTTCCTACAAGACGTTGATAGCTTGATGGATCTTTAAGTAAATGATCTTCATCCAATGGTGACATACCCACATCATACTCAATTTTCGTCAATTTCGAGTTTTGTTCAATGGGAATGATAGCTGGTTTGCATCTCGACAATCCTACTTCAGAAATAATTTTTAAAACAAACTTAGGCTAACTTAGACATATACCTTTCTCAGAGCGAGCTATTTCAATGCCAAGGAAATATTTGGGGTTACTCAAGTCTTTAATGTGAAATGTGGCATGTAGATACTTCTTGAAATCATTAACAGTAGTCTCATTGTTTCCCATAATCAAAATATCGTCCACATAAATCAAAGATAGATGCATGAGTTACCTCATGTCCAAGTGAAAAGAGCATAATCGTATCTGGAATGGCGAAAATGTGCCGCAATAAGAGCTTGAGTGAATTTAACATACCACTGGTGGGAGGCTTGTTTGAGACCATACAGGGATTTACAGGAGACGACATACCCGATCCTCCCCCTAGTTGCGTAATCCCTATGGAAGGTCCATGTAGATTTTCTCATCTAGATCACCATGAAGAAACGCATTGTTGACATCCATATGATGAAGTGACCAATCACGAATAGCAACAATGGCAAGGAAAGAGCGAACAGTGACATATTTGGCGACAGGAGAGAAGGTCTCCACAAAGTTAAAACCAAGGCGTTGGGTGAAGCCTTTACCGATAAGGTGAGCTTTGTAACGTTCCACAGATCCATCGGCACAATACTTGATCTTATAAACCCATTTGCAACCAATAGGCTTACGATGAGCAGGTCGGGGAACAAGCTCCCAAGTGTGGTTCTTAGTAAGAGCAAGAAGTTCAACCTCCATAGCACATTGCCAACGAAGATCTTGAGCAGCCTCAGAATAAGAATAAGGTTCTTGATCCTCAGAAACACAGCTGATGCAGCAAAAATGATCCAGAGACAAGTGAGTAAAACTGACATAAGCGGCAATGGGGTAATGAGTATCTGAAGAGTCCATGCTAGAACAAATATAATCCTTAGTCCAGGTGGGGGGGAAAGTGGCATTCCTAGAGTGACGAGGAGGAACAACGGAGGCCGAATGAGGAACAACAGCCAAGGAGTCCTCTAAACTAACCCCAGAAGTAGGAACATGGTTACCGAAGACAGAGGATCTGAGGAAGAAGAATCCTCTAAAGATGGTCCCGAACTAGCTACAGATGGGATGGGAGGAACTGAGTCAGATGGGGGAACTGGGTTGACAGGAGGTGGAGCAGAAGGGGCAGCAATAAGCTCAAAGGGAGCCAAAAATGCAGGCGGATCTAGATCATTGTCGGCCAGAAAAGGCCGCATAGGAGAAGATGGAGTTGGAGAAGCCGGTGTAAGCTCAAAAGCAAACAGAAACAAATCCTCATGAAAAATCACATCACGACTAATGAAGAAGCGGCCAGTAGAGGGATCCAAAACCCGATAACCCTTCTGAAGAGAAGGATAGCCCATGAAAACACAACGAGTAGCGTGAGGGCTAAACTTGTTTCGAGGACCAACAGTAGTAGCATAACATAAATAGCCGAAGACCCAAAGATGACTGATATCCGAGGGCTTCCCAAAAAGAAGCTCAAAGGGAGTTCGCCCATCAAGTATGCGAGTCGGCATCCTATTGATCAGGTAGGCCGTAGTGACTACACAATCGCCCTAAAAATATTCGGGAATGGAAGCCTAATATTTAAGGGCACATGCAACTTCAAGGAGGTGACGGTGTTTACGCTCAACCACCCCATTTTGTTGAGGTGTATAAGGACAAAAACTTTCATGAAAGATGCCATGAGAAGAGAGGTAATTGGAACATTCGTGATTAAAGAAATCCCGAGCATTGTCTGAACGCAAACGCTGGATAAAGGTCTTGAACTGAGTTTGGACAAAGCGATGAAAGTGAGTAAGAATGGGTAGAGTTTGAGTCTTAAAAGTCATTAAGAAAACCCTAGTGCTGCAAGAAAAATCGTTAACAATGGTGAGAAAGAAATGGGAACCATTGTGATGAGGGGTGTGATAGGGACCCCAAACATCAAGATGGAGAAGAGAGAAAGGAGAATAAGCCCGAGAGGAACTGGAAGGGAATGGGTTACGAGACTGTTTGGCTAAAGGACAAATCAAGCAAGTAGGTGAGGGAAAAGATGCACTATGACCCAATCGTTGATGAGAAAGATAAACTTTATTAGTATGAAAACTAGAATTACAATAGGAACTTTGAGGAAATGAAATACAAGATTTTGAATTGAAAAACGGGGAAAGAGGAGTCCAAAAATAAAGCCCATTGTGAACGCTACCCAAGCCCATCAGTGTTCCAATCGAATTGGCCTAAAAAAAGACAAACGTTAGTATCAAAAGTAACTACAAGAATTGTCAAGGCAAGCTTTGGAGATAGAAATGAAGTTGAATTGAAAAGTGGACGTTATAGAGGGCAATGGAAGGGCTAAGGGAAACAATTCCAATTTTGGTAACGGGAGTAACAGTGTCGTTGGGTAATCAGACTGAAATGGGAGGCTTTGGTAAGGAAGGGTAGAGACAAAGAGGCGGTCATTGTAGACAATGTGATCACTGGCCCCTGAATCAATAATCCAACTATTAGTTGAAAGAGTATTCATAAAACAAAAAAAAGTACCTGCAAAACTGGCAGATTTATCTGAAGCACCAAGCTGATTAATAGCAGACATGTTCTTCTGGAATTGATCATCAGAAAGGGTCGGATGCGAAGGTTCAATAGCTACGGAACAAACTTGATTGGTGGAAGCATTGTGGGCCTTAGAATCTTAGGCGGCAGGCTTACCATGGAGTTTCCAACAAGTGTCCCGAGTGTGGTATTTGCATTTACAATAATTGTAATATTTATCATTATAATTGCCACGATTAAAGGTTGATCCAGTGGATTTAGCTGACTTAAAGACCGGAGCTAAAGTGGCAGTATGTGAGCCGCCTAAAAGGGTTGCAAGTAAGGAAAGCGTTGGACCATCAGATCTAGGATCAGAATACTGGCCATTGGATTCAAAAGGAGGGGCATTAGGCAAAAACCCTAATTGAGAAAGGGGGCCACCTTCTAAGGCTTGCGTAGCCGCGATGTTGCGCTGAGCAGATGTAGCACGAGAAGCTAGCACTACCGAGTCTCCTACACGGAGATATTCGAAGCTAGCAAGCCTTTGATTCTCCTCTTGTACTGCCAGGAAGAAGATCCATTGAAGAGAGGGCTCAGGTTCCATTGCAAGGATCTAAAAACGCAAAGGTAAGTAAGAATCATTTAAAATAAGCAAGAACCGTGTGATCCATGTGCTTTCCTTGATTCTTTGATATTGTTGAAGCGTGGAATCCGGCCTGATGAGAGGTTCTTCGGCGACGTTGAGCTCGTTCAAAATGGCAGATAGGCGATTGAAACATGTGGTAACTGAAAGATCCCTTTGTTTCAATTCGCTCTCCGCTTGAAGGAAGGAGAAACGCCTACCACGATCGATCTTGCCATACATCTTAGCAAGGTTATCCCATATGCATTTCACGTCATTGGTGTAGGGAAGGCCGGCAAAGACATCCTTGGTGAGACAATCGCCAATCCATGACTGGACAAGCTAGTTACATCGGCGTCAGTAGTGAGCTAGCCGTTCATCCGTTGGGCAAGGGAAGGAACCATCGATGAATGACTCCTTATCCTTAGTAACAAGTGCTCGACGAAAATCTCTGGCCCATGAGGAGTAATCGGATTGTCCAAAAAGCGGCTGAGCAACAAGTTGGAGTTCGGGACCTTCAGCAACACTGGTGAATAATGGGTCGCCGAGCTCGGGGCGGCTATGAGGAGCACTGAAATAACGTAACCCAAATGGGTTGCTAACTGGGTAGGGATCCGAAATCCCGAAACCCGATGAAGCATTCCCAAAACCTGGAGGCAGGTTGGAGCCCGGCTGAAAACCTGACCTGGAAGGAACCCAGCGTGACATAAGACCCAGATGGAGACCAGCATAAGGCCCGACCCCAGGATGGGCTGAGTCCATGATAGGAGGAATAATCGGCCCAGGTGGGGGTGCAGACAAAGTCGAATCTAGCCCATAATGGTGTAAGCTAGATTGAGGAAGGCTTGTGATGGGAGGACTCGAGTCCTCCTTCTAATCTTCAACAAGGGGCTAATCAGACATAGACATGATAAGGTAAAGGGTGAAGGTAAGGTGTTTGCGGTTTGATTAAAAAAAAATGAAGGAAACGGATTTGCCAAGCCGAAGGATTCTAACTTGTTCTGCAAGTTCCAAGAGATGAAACCAGACCAAAGATATAAAAAAAAAAAAAAAAACGGCAACAGGAAAAAAATGGCGTAAATGTTAGGCCAAGAGAAGCAAAAGGTTGTTGTGCGAATTCCAAGGAATGAAACCGGTAAAAAAGGAGAGAGAAAAAAAACTTTAGCCAAAGGAAGCAAAAAAAATGGTTTACAGGTTCCAAGGAAAGAGAATGAAAAAGGCTTTTAGGTGAAAAGGAAGGAAAACTTAGAGGTTGTTTACGGGTTCCAAGGATGAAACTTGGACAAGACAATGAAAGAGAAAAAGACTTTAGGTGAAAGGGAAGGAAACCGTGATGACAAAACCGGAGAAAAAGAAAGAGAAAAAAATTGCGAAAGCTTTAGGCCAAAGGAAGAAAAACAAAGGCTCTTGATACCATGACAGGAAGTGAATAGTAGAAAACAAAGAACATGGAAAAACTTCTGTATTCACGAGGAAAACGTAAATATGACCTAGAATAATTAGGTCTATTTATAATACAATGATGTGTATATGAGAAAGGAAATAATATAATGACAAGAATAATTCCTATTTGTACAAATCCTATTTCCCAAAATATAAATATTACACATAATGTGGGACAATAGTATCAAAGCCTTTTGACTAAAGTCTTGTTCCTAGACTTTTTTCATTCTTGTCTTGCTGTCTTTTCTCTTCATGTTTATGTTTCTATAGTATTTGAGTAGCGTTTATGGTGGTTCTTCTCAATTTTCCTTCCGATGAGTGCAATGCCTTTTAATCTTACTGCTTCTTGTTCTTTAATCTACCCATGTTCATTTCAAACTCTTTACTTTCGTTGTTATTTACTTTTCCTTTAGACTTCTCTAACTTTTTTTTCTCTTCCTTTTTTAGGTTGTTTTTACAAATCAATGCCTCTCTTGAATCCTCTTTTCTCCCCATTTGAGAAATTTTGGAGTTGATTCTCTCATCTTTCTTTCTTAAATATATTGCCTGCAAATGTCTTCTTATTTTAACCACGATACTGATGTTTTATTCTTTTTAAATATGAATAGTCTTTTCTTTTGGCTTCTCCCAAGATTCTCTACCACCAGGTATTTCATGGAAGACTCTATGGTTTTCTTCTACCAACACATTACATCTAACTTTCTCTCAAACTAATGTGTTAACACAAATAAGTTTGTGGGGATGTTAGATATTAAAAATAAGAAAATTATATACATGCAGATGACAAAAGATTATTATCCAAGATTCTCTATCACCATTTAGATGTACACATTAATGGCTCCAAGATTTTCTATCAACCACTACATTTATTGTCATTTATTATTATTGGTTAAAAATAGTGTATAAAAGGAGAATATAGTTCTATTTTGTAATAGAGAATGAAAATTATCTCGAAAATATGTTTTCCTCTTATGTGATCTTATAACAAAACTGATTAATCTTATTTGATAATGACAATTTCCTTTTCTTTTCTTTTATTTCTTCGTTTTCTCTTTTATTTCTTCGTTTTCTCTTTTATTTCCACCATCTAATCATGTTTTTCAACACGACGGCGTTCACTCACCAGTTGGAGCGCGGCTGCTATCCAAGTTCTAGTGTCAGTCATGAGACACGTAGGAGTGGCCAGACAACAGGTGGCCCTCCTGAACCTGGTCTACCTTCTTGAAAAGCATACGCGGCAGGATGAAATTAAAGATAAGCCATGTTTGCCTTCGTGTCGAGGCCCCCCTACGTAACAGCTGTTGCTACTGGTGGCACGTTGATTGAGGACTTTGGCGTCCCAGTAGTCGTAAAAGGCCGTGCCTGTCGCCTTCCAATTCCTAGCATTTTGATGTAAGAACTGTCGCAAACAAAGAAATTGTTTCTCCATGACACTTGGCATTGTGGAAGATAGACCAAGTTCAACGAAGTACTACAGACGAAACCAGTCACTGGTTTCTCTCTCTTTGAAAACACCTACAAGCCGAGCTCTTCAAGATCAGGTGGATCGGGTGAATCTATCTTCCTCTTTTCCCTCTTGCCTTCGTCATCAACTCATATATTTTTTCCCTAGGGAATGGAGAAGAAAAAGTTGTTCTTTGTCCCATCTCAACCTCTTTTGTATCCAAGTCCATCCCCCCCCCCCCCCCCCCCCCCCCCCCCCCCCCGGGGGATGGAGAAGAAAAAGTTGTGCTTTGTACGGGCTCAACCTCTTTGTATCCAAGTCCATAACCTCAGGGGATGGAGAAGAAAAAGCTTTCCTTTGTACCATCTTAACCTCTTTGTATCCAAGTCCATCCCCTCTTAAATTTGTCTTCGGCCGCCTATTATCTTAAGAGCATACATAGACCATAACCCTTCTAACCATCTAAACAAACAAGTGGCTTACAGGCATTTGATTTTGCTCTTAAGATCTTTTTATTTTTATTTTTTATAAATAGGTGAGTTTATTCGTCTAAAAAAAATACAAAAATTTAGGAATACTTAAGATCTTTTCTTTTTAATGAATTTTTATGTATTTTATATGTCTCATAATTTATAATATAAAATAATTCAATTAATCATTCATCATCTAGGCACAAAAAAGATATTCATAGAATTTCAAAACTCTTGTATATAATCATTATAATTTGTTAGTCTTATGCCCTAATTGATGAGAATTTATTCCTCACATTCTTTTTAATCTTGACAATAATGGTAATATTCTCTAAATTTTGACCATTGAATCTTCTTTCATTTCTTTCATCACGTTATAGTTCAAAAGAACACACTCAACATAATTGTTGTAAAATTTTTGCTTTTTAACGCTCCAATAGTCCAATTATAATCCTTCAAAATAGTTTGTTCATAATTAATATTGCACCCCTTAGATCTTCCACGTTTCAAGCTGCGGCCATATAATTTAGGGATCGTGGGTTGTCATTATAGCTTCTTTGCTAACCACCTTCTATATTTGTTACGATGAGTATATAAATAAAATTTTCATGAATCCAGAGGAAAGTATAAATGAAACTTAGAATAACTAGAGAAAATGATTTTTTTTATTATTTATTTTTGCATTCAAAAGCAACGGGTAAAAAAATTGTGTTAAACATGGAAAGGATAAAGTAGAAGATTATTTATAACATGAGAATTCAGGTAAACAAATAAATGGAATTAAAATGATAATATCGTCCTCAAAATTTGACTTAGGTGTCAATTCAATTTTTTTACTTCAATTTGCGGAACTATTCACATTAAAATTTTGATATGTCGAATACTTAATTAAAAACGCATGTTCTAGACGTTAAATGATATGTACGTTCTCTGTTCTTTGTTGAAATTACACAACAACCTTCTTCCTCGATACAATGAGAATACATTTGCAATTCAATTATTTCCTTTCTCAAACTAGAGATAACAATTCAAGGATTCTATTGTATATATTTATTTAGGTTACATATATAGTCCTTAAGCTAGATTTTTTTTTTTTTTTAATTGTTCAGGTACTTACTCTCCAAATTGTTAACCACAAATAGTTGAATGTCACATGATATTCATGTGATCATCACATTGATTTGTGGCCTGAATATGACAAATCAAGTGTACTTTTGCATTTGTATTATATATATATATATGTATATGCCAAGAAAAGGAAGCATACCAACCATTTGGCAATTGAAAAAAGGAGATAATGACCCCAAAAGAAAGAGCTAAATTAGTAGATTTAGTGGTTTGGAACTCTTCTTGGTTTTCTTCAATAACCTACAGAGTAATTCTTGGTCTCATAACTCCACATTCATCATAAAACATTTAATCCTAAATCCTTCTCTTCAATAAAGTGTGAATATCATTAGATTATAAGAACGTCAGAAACTTTGATGTCTTTGTAGACTTCATCATCTATATATTCTTTTTGTTCTTCTAATCGACGCTTCATTCAATCTGTGGAACATCTTACGGAGAAAATTAACCTTCAAGCCTACATCCGTTCTTCATTTATTAGTAAACGTGAGATTGCAATCAAGTTGCTGATTAAATTGTAACTCCATATCCTTTTCTTGATTATTTTACTCTGTCAACTAATGTTTCACAACTGGGCGCATCCACTTCTGCCATTCCTCAAGGGGCCAATGCAGGCATCAAGCCTTGGGATCGACCGTAAAGTCAAGAATGTGGTATCTTTTAGTTCATATAGGGGCCAGCATACCTTTCCGTGGTTAGGGCCTCGTCATTATTCTAACTAGTCACAATATTATATGGCCATGTCAGAAGTCGCCATCGATGGCGCCTTGGTCACTTCCTCTCACCAACTCCTGGATTTTCCAGCTTTTATTCAATGAACATTGGCTCACATGTCTCCGCCGGCCGGCATTGACTTAGTAAGTTGTGCTTTTCTTACCAATTTGTTAGGCGTAGCTCAGGCAGCGATGACCCCAGACCCGAGTTGTTAATCTTTTTAGGTGTGCTTGTGAGTCATTGTCGCCTTCGCCTATTCTTATCTGGGGAAGGTGGTGGCTGTGGGCGATTTGGTCTTGGGGAAGGTTCGATATATATCATCAAAAACATTGACCAAAGAAACTCCATTATCAAATGATGGAGCATGAACAAGGCAGACACAAAGAAATAGACTCCACGGTTCTCAACGTGGCAAAAGCAAAAAGGGATCTACAAGGCGTATGCAGGACGAAAGTCCTACAAGGATTCAGGCCATTGGCATGCCAATCCCGGAAGAGAAGGGCGACCCGTTCCAAATTCACTTTTTGGTGGCCTAGAATCCCTTGAAAAGTGCAACAAGCAGGCACTAAAGGGCAATTAGAAGAACTCGGTCACCTCATTAAATTTTAAAAAATCAAACTTTACAGATGTACAATTATTTCCTCGTGCAAATGTGCAAAAAACACCCCTTCCTATCTGTAACAGAGATTATTAGACTTTATTTGTCTCGGAAGCAACTGACGTGACTCTTACAAACTCTTCTTCTTGTCTTTTTCGAGTAAAATATTCCCAACAAAAGAAAGGTTTCCGTGCAAGAAGTCCAACTTCAATATTCCAATCGCTCTACTTGTCGTAACTAATACAATTTTCAATACACAAAACTAAGAAGCGTTGAGATCGTGTTAAGTAATCTGCTGGTAAAGATGTTCCACTACATGTGGATTAGGTGGGAATGATAACAAAATATTTGAAAGATAAGAGATGCTTTGAAAATCATGATGTGTACAAGGTTTTTTGATCCGTTCAACCCGTCTTGCCTTTTAGCTTTCCTGGGTTTGTTTTGAGGCCAGCATGGCTTTACTTTGGGATATCAATTCTCTTCCTAATTTCAGTTATATATGAAAACTATTTAAATCATGACAACAACTGCCTAAAAGTAGGAGTTTTTTTTTTTTTTTTAATTTCTTGCTAGAAAGGGAAAAATTGAGACGTCCAACCCAGTTAACTTTAACATACAAATGGAGCCCAGACTATTTGCTGACATAAAGAGGTTATTAACATTGTTGGACATCCATCATCGTAGTTAGATTTTGGATTTACTTCCTCTCTTTTAATTCTAACTAGGCCAGTAAAAAGCTGATTAGTTCTTGGGGATCTGTGATGATATCTTCCAGTCTATTTATTCTTCTTTTGATAAAGTTTCATTTTCTGGGAAGGTCTTTTTAGCTTTGCTTTCTGATTGCCTCTCCTAACTTAGGTATGCAATGCAAGACTTCTCGGGATTTCTTCTTCTTCTTCTTTTGGTAATTTGTACTTCTCAATAAATGCTTATGCATCGATAAGAAGGGGAGAAAATGTGGTAAAACACGACTTTTTCAGAGCACTGTTGTTGAAGCAACATAGATTCCAGATGGACCTCTTGGCTATCTTGTCATACACGAAATAAGCTCAGCGGGAATTCATTTTGTAGAACTTCACATCCAACCTAATCCAAAAGGTTTAGTATTCATTTCCTCCAAAGTTTTTGTCCCTTCGAGTCAGCTTTGTCTGCGTTGTGAGAGAGAGAAAGGTCCCACGCATTAGGTAGACAGCCAGGAGAGGAACCAATAATGTAACAAGAAAACTAAATAAAAATGGTTCTAGTTCTGAACTGGAAGTAGGTGAAGATAACTAATACGGTGTTTGGGGATGACTTTTCTGTTCTATGACTGAAAGCTTCTGAACCCCATCAGACTCAAAACATTATATATTCCTACATTCCCATACCTCTTGGTGCCATAGACCACCTGCCATTTTCGCCACCTCCGTTAATCTCTGAAAGCTGAGAAGGTTTTTAAGCATGGCCATCCGAATTGCTCTTCTCATGCTCCTGCTTGCCACGCCAGTGGTCTACGGAGTAGAGCACACTGTTGGTGGCAGCTCTACTTGGAGTCAATCGGTCGATTACACCACCTGGGCTGCCGGTCAAACATTTACAGTCGGAGACACTCTTTGTAAGTTGCTTCCTCTTGGGTCCTGCCTCACCGAGATTCAGATAATTTCTCTTATTGCTCTTTTTATTTTCTTTTATTTTCGCAAAATCTAGAAAATGTCAAGATGGTAGGCTCAAGGAGAGTAATATGAAGGAATTTTTGGGCATATATCATGAACTTCTAGAAACACATTATATGGCCCCTGATGCGATGCAGAGGCATGTAAATTCAGCTCCAAACCATTTCAATTGGGACAATCTCTCTCTTGGATCTTGTTGAATTCTCTTTGTCAGGGTAAACATCCTGCCCCTGTTGAGCTTTTTTGACCAGAAAAAGAATTACATACAGAAATACTTTATGTAATTAGGCACACAATTAGACTAAGCCATGACGTATTACTTTACAGAGAAAGACACACAAATACAGAGTCCCAATGGGCTCTAAAGAATCTCTGAGCTATGCAATTTCATCTCCTTTCTTCACAATCTCTGTAACTAGTAATTCCCTGACTATAACATATCTTTGCTTTAAGTTAGTGTAGAATTCAACAAAAGCATCCATGCCATAGTGGCCTCAAGTCACAATCACAAGCATCTATACTTCTCGAATGCCTTTTGAAATTTGAGTGCAAGTTTTGTATATCTTTTCTTTTCAAAAATTTGCCAACTCTGGAAAAGTCCATGGTCTTATCATGCATAAGTGAATATTTTCTCAATTATGGTTTCCTAATGCCAAAACACTTATTGGAATTCTAATTTACCAGACCAGTACACCAAGAATTCTCTTCTTGTGTTCACATCAAACTGATTTTAGGCGACTTTTTACCGAAACATCATGACAATCACAAGAAAAACTTACTCGATTCAACCCCGCAGGGCCCATAGATTAATAGGTAGCATTTGGATCTTTCATAACCTGTGATGAAAACCAGCCTTGATAGAAGGCAGCTATCTCTCTGCTACACCTATCAACCTTACGAGAATTTCAAGACTTGGCTTCCTGAAAACTCTCTACAAGGAAAACCTTTTGATGACTAGATACAAGACTTTGAAACTGGCTCCTTCATTATGGGTAGTAGATAACCATTTTGAAGCCAGCAATGCAGGACGGTGGTTCTTAACTATAGACATATATAATAAAAAGGAATCGCCTACTACCAAGTGCTCATTCACTTAGATTAGTAGATTGCCCATTTATAAGCATATTATTGTTTCTAGCTCTGGTGCCTTTCCATTTGGCCTTTTCCTATCATTGTTTTCATGGACCAGCCATTCAACACATGGATGTATAGTTCCCCATCTCATGCTCAACCTCGTTAATTTGATAGTTTAAACAAATTGTTTCTCTGACGCGCATAACTCGGCAAAGTTCTAATATTGTAAACAGTGTTCACCTACACCAGCAGCCACAGTGTGGACGTTGTGAATAAAGCCGAGTACGACAGCTGCAGCTCTGCCAAACCGATCAGCCACCACCAAGGCGGAAGCACAACAATCGATCTATCCAGTGCTGGTGACGATGTACTTCATATGTCCCACCACCGGTCACTGCTCTGGGGGCATGAAGTTAGCTGTCAATGTTCTGGCCGCTAACACCACCACCCCCACTCCGACTCCTTCAGGCTCTCCTCCGTCCACCACCACAAGCCCACCGCCGCCGCCGCCTGGTACATCAACCGGTATTTCTCTCGAGATGAACGCCTTGATGTTTGGGTTCTCCGTCGTGATAGCAACCATGTTTGCATTCATGGGCTAGGCAAGAGGCAGTGCGATATACCTACACAAGTAGATGTTCAAGAAATTTTCCTGTTGGTTTGTTGAGTTGTGTTTATCGTTATTGAAAGAGGGATGTAGGTTTTCTGTCAATATCATCTTACGACTGAATAAATATGTTCTTTGACTTGGATTACTTGCGAGTAGCATGTAGTATGTGAGCTGTGGTGCATTGTATTTGGCTTCTTGTAATTTATTTTCTCAAAATGAATAGAATGATGATGGAGACGATTGAGGGCAACTTTCACACCATATCTCTTTATCTACTACGGATGCAGTTGCAAGAAAAAATAGTATGACTTTGATGCATGTTTCAACTAAAATCAACTCCGTTGATCAACAAAATGTCACTGGTTGGCAGTATTCATGGCGGCGTTACTGGAACTAAGACTAGGAGGAAATTAAAGAGAGTCTCCAAAAGAGAATAAAATGATTATATTCGTCTTTTCCCTAATTACTTTTATTCTTAGTCAAGTTCATATGGATGGTACCATCCTCTTCACCTGTCATTTTCTTCCAACCACTTAGCCTAGAAATGTTATTAAACTGGCTATAGAAACTATATTACGTTAAGATATTGGCATATATGCATCTGTTTATACTAATGTTATTTATTAGTATGCTACGTGTACAAAATGTTCATTGTACTTGGTGTTGACCTTTATCCTGCCAAATAGCTTTTTTCATGTATCATTTTTCAAATAAATATTTATGATATTGAAATCATTAAGGTTCTTTCTATAGCATTGGGATTCTCTTGTTTAAAATTGTGAGATGTGGATAATAGTCTTAGAAAATGTTTCACTATTATGGTAAGGCTATCCAAAATCAAATATGACTATAAATATTATATTGCCTCTTTCTTATTCTAAGCTATGATTTGATAACTAAATTCAAAACATCATGAAGAAATGGTCTGCAGTCTTGTTTGACAAATTTTCATTGATAAAATATGATAGAAAAGTGAATTATTTAGAAAAGTCTTTTAATCCTTAAAATTCTCTTATAAGAAATATACATGCAGTTCATTCTAAAAAAAGTTCTTAAACAAGATTTAAGTTATATGATAAAAGCATTATCATTTTGTATGCTTTCACCATGAGTATGAAATTTATTACAAAAGTAATGTATCCCATTGTAAACCAGTTTCGACTGAAGTTTGGTATACAATAAATATCTTATTGAATTTGGGCTCTAATATCATGTAAAAAGATTTATTAATTTTTAAAATCAGATTGTATGGAAAGGAATATATTTTATGTTAAAGAAAAAAGGACATATATTTTATGTTAAAGAAAACTTTTAAGTAAGGCTTAAACAACGTTAGTTAACCCCACACGCTCTCAACTTTTTATGAAGCACCTTAACGTAATCCAGTCTCCCTTGACCAAAAAGAAGCAAGCCCACCACAGGGAGGCCTAACCCAATTTCAAAGTAGAAAAATCCCGGGGGCCTTTGCTGGTCTGCTTGTATGCACGGTACGAGGCGCTGCGTTATATCAATGCAGAGAAGAAGAGAAGAGAAGAGAAGAGAACCGGAGGAGACGGAGGAGATGGAGGAGTTCTATGTACGCTACATAGGGCACAAGGGCAAATCCGGACATGAGTTCCGCTCCGTTACGCCAACAATTCCAACTACAAGGACAACATCATGATCCGCAAGCAGGTCTTTGTTGTTAAGATGTATAGTGTTTTTCTTATTTTCTTACTGATGGGCCGTTTGTAATTGTTGGGCCCTTTTTGTTCCCTATTCATTGCGCTCGGCCTTGATAAGCCAAGCCCAAGTGTGGGTGTTGTGACCCGACGTGTATATGTGTTTTTTGAGTGTCTTTTTTCTTTCCGAGAAGTGCAGTTCATTCTTAAGTGCAATTCTCTTATAAGAAATATACATGCAGTTCATTCTTATAAGAAACCTTATGACGTCCAAGTATGATGTGGGAATTTCGCCTTTAGATGCAGAGCCCCCACTAAAGGATTCCTCAAGTTATCAGAGACTAGTTGAGAAACTCATCTACTTCACTATGACAAGACCTAATATTTGTTATGTTGTCCAAATCCTTAGTCAATCATGCATGAATCAGAGTAATCTCACATGAATGCCACCATGAAGGTCATCAAGTACTTGAAGGGGTGTCCTAGATTAGGAATTCTTTTATCTAGAAAATGCAACATGCAAATGACATCATATTATGACACAGATTATACTACATGTAAATACATATGTTGTCTTTGACATAGGGCTTTGGTAAAGATATCAGCAAGTTGTTCTATTGTTCATATTTCCTTTGTCTTGATGATTCCTTCTTAAATCTTGTCTCTTATAAAATGACAATCGATTTCAATGTGTTCGATTCTTTCATGGACCATAAGATTTGTAGTTAGTTTAAGAGCAACATCATTGTCACAAAATAAGAGTGTGAGACCTTTTATACAAATTATAAGGTCTCGAAGGAGTCCCCTTAACCAAATAATTTTACAAGTAGTCTTAGTCATGACTTAATATTCAGATTTGACAGATGATAACAACACAGTTGACTGTTTCTTTGTTTTCCAAGATAGTAAGGAATTTCCTAGTTTAATATAGTAATTAGTCCAAACCACTAGCTTTAGGATAGTGTTGGAGATACAATCATATATTTCTTAATTCTTTCCTTGTATAGCTTGATATACTTACCATATAGCGTGGTCTTATTAGGAAATTGTTTGTATGGTAAGAAATATTGTTCACCTTATTGCCTGTATTATTTCTAAGTGTGGACCATCCTTTTATAAAAGGACAGGCATTGTGCATTCCCACTCAAGAAAGCAATACAAAAAATTTCCAAACCCTTATGTCTTTCTTCAACCCTACTTTATAACAACTTCCTCTCACTAATTCCTGGATTTTCCAACTTTCATTCAATGAACATTGGCTCACATGTCTCCGCCGCTGGCATTGACTTAGTAAGTTGTGCTTTTCTTACCAGTTTGTTAGGCGTAGTTCAGGTAGCGATGACCCCAGTTGTTAATCTTTTAAGGTGTACTTGTGAGTCATTTTCGCCTTCGCCTATTCTTATCTAGGGAAGGGCTGTGGGCGATTTGGTCTTGCCAGGGGAGGCTCGATACATATTATCAAAACCATTGACCAAAGAAACTCCATTATCAAATGACGCAGCATGAACAGGGCAGAAACAAAGATATAGGCTTCACGGTTCTAAACGTGGCAAAAGCAAAAAGGGATCTACAAGGCGTATGCAGGACGAAAGTCCTACAAGGATTCAGGCCGTTGGCATGCCAATCCCCCAAGAGAAGAGCGACCCGTTCCATATTCACTTTTTGCTGGCCTAGAATCCCTTGAAAAGGGCAACAAACAGGCACTAAGGGCAATTAGAAGAACTTGGTCACCTCATCGAATTATGAAAGATCAAACTTTACAGATGTACGAGGTTATTTCCTCGTATAAGTGTGCAAAAAATACCCCTTCCTACCTAAAACAGAGATTATTAGCCTTTATTTGTCTCGGAACCAATTGACGTGACTACTACAAACTCTTATTCTTGTCTTTTTTGAGTAAAATTTTCCCAACAAAAGAAATGTTTCCATGCAAGAAGTCCAACTTCAATATTCCAATCGCTCTCCTTGTCGTAACTAATACAATTTTCAATACACAAAACTAAGAAGCGTTGAGATCGTGTAAGCTAATCTGCTGGTAAAGATGTTCCACTACATGTGGATTAGGTGGAAATGACAACAAAATATTTGAAAGATAAGAGATGCTTTGAAAATCATGATGTGTGCAAGGTTCTTTGACCCGTTCAACACGGCTTGCCTTTTAGCTTTCTAGGGTTTGTTTTGGAGGCCAGCATGGCTTTACTTTGGGATATCAATTCTCTTCCTAATTTCAGTTATATATGAAAACTATTTAAATCATGACAACAACTGCCTAAAAGTAGGAGTTTTTTTTTTTTTTTTTTTTTAATTTCTTGCTAGAAAGGGAAAAATTGAGACGTCCAACCCAGTTAACTTTAACATACAAATGGAGCCCAGACTATTTGCTGACATTAAGAGGTTATTAACATTGTTGGACTTCCATCATCGTAGTTAGATTTTGGATTTACTTCCTCTCTTCTAATTCTAACTAGGCCAGTAAAAAGCCGATTAGTTCTCGGGGGTCTGTGATGGTATCTTCCAGTCTATTTATTCTTCCTTTGATTAAGTTTCATTTTCTGGGATGGTCTTTTTAGCTTTGCTTTCTGATTGCCTCTCCTAACTTAGGTGTGCAATGCAAGACTTCTCGGGATTTCTTCTTCTTCTTCTTTTGGTAATTTGTACTTCTCAATAAATGCTTATTCATAGATAAGAAGCGGAGAAAATGTCATAAAACATCACTTTTTCAGCACACTGTTGTTGAAGTAACATAGATTCTTGATGGACCTCTTGGCTATCTTGTCGTACACGAAATAAGCTCAGCGGGAATTCATTTTGTAGAACTTCACATCCAACATAATCCAAAATGTTTAGTATTCATTTCCTCCAAAAGTTTTTGTCCCTTCGAGTCAGCTTTGCCTGCGTTGTGAGAGAGAGAAAAGTTCCATGCATTAGGTAGACAGCCAGGAGAGGAACCAGTAATGTAACAAGAAAACTATATAGAAATGGTTCTAGTTCTGAACTGGAAGTAGGTAAGGATAACAGAAACGGTATCTGGGGATGGCTTTTCTCTTCTATGACTCTAAGCTTCTGAACCCCATCAGACTCAAAACATTATATATTCCTACATTCCCATACCCTTGGTGCCATAGAACATCTGCCATTTTCGCTACCTCCGTTAATCTCTGAAAGCTGAGAAGATTTTTAGACATGGCCATGCGAATTGCTCTTCTCATTCTCCTGCTTGCCACGCCAGTGGTCTATGGAGTACAGCACACAGTTGGTGGCAGCGCTGCTTGGAGTCTATCAGGCGATTACACCACCTGGGCTGCCAATCAAACATTTAGAGTCGGGGACACTCTTTGTAAGTTGCCTTCTCTTGGGTCCTGCTTTACCGAGATTCAGATAATTTCTCTTACTGTTCTTTTTATTTTCTTTTATTTTCGCAAAGTCTAGAAAATGTTTCTTTTATTTTCGCAAAGTCTAGAAAATGTCAAGATGGTAGGCTCAAGGAGAGTAATATGAAGGAATTTTTGGTCATATATCATGCACTTTTAGAAACAAATTATATGGCCTCTGATGCGATGTTGAGGCATGCAAATTCAGCTCTAAACCATTTCAGTTGGGACAATCTCTCTCTTGGATCTTGTTGAATTCTTTGTCAGGGTAAACATCCTTACCCTGTTGAGCTTTTTTGACCAAAAAAAAAAGAAGAAAAAAGCAATTACATACAGAAATACTTTATGTAATTAGACACACAATTAGACTAAGCCATAACGTATTGCTTTACAGAGAAAGACACAAATACAGAGTCCAATGGGCCCTAAAGAAACTCTGAGCTATGCAATTTCATCTCCTTTCTTCACAACCTCTGTAACTTGTAATTCCTTGACTATAACATACCTTTGCTTTAAGTTAGTGTAGAATTCAACAAAAGCATCCATGCCATGGTGGGCCTAAGTCGCAATCACAGGCATCTATGCTTCTCGAACGCCTTTTGAAATATGAGTCCAAGTTTTGTATATTTATTAAGTTTTGTATATTTATTCTTTTCAAAAAATTCCCACTCTGGAAAAGTCCATGGTTTTATCATGCATAAGTGAATATTTTCACAATTATAATGGAATTCTAATTTACCAGACCAGTACACCAAGAAGTCACTTGTTGTGTCCACATCAAATTGATTTTAGGCGACTTTTCGGAAACATCATGACAATCACAAGAAAAACTTACTCGATTCAATCCCGCAGGGCCCATAGTATAATAGGCAGCATTTAGACCTTTCGTAAACTGTGATGAAAACCAGCCTTGATAGAAGGCAGCTATCTCTCTGCTACACCTATTAACCTTACGAGAATTTCAAGACTTGGCTTCCTGAAAACTCTCTACAAGGAAAACCTTTTGATGACTAGCTACAAGACTTTGAAACTGGGTAGTAAATAGCCATTTTGAAGCCAGCAATGCAGGACGGGTGTACTTAACTATTTATTAAAAAAAAAAAAAAAGGAATCGTCTACTACCAAGTACCCATTCACTTAGGGTAATATATTGCAATTTATCAGCATATTATTGTCACCAGCTCTGGTGCCTTTCCATTTGGCTTTTCCTATCATTGTTTTCATGGACCAACTATTCAACACATGGATCTATAGTCCCCCATCTCATGCTCAACCGCGTTAATTTGATAGTTTAAGCAAATTGTTCATGTGACGCGCATAACTCAGCAAAGTTCTAATATTGTAAACAGTGTTCACCTACACCAGCACCCACAGTGTGGACGTTGTGAGTAAAGCCAATTACGACAGTTGCAGCTCCGCCAATCCCATCAGCCACCACCAAGGCGGAAGCACAACGATCACTCTCTCCAGCCCTGGTTGGATGTACTTCTTGTGTCCCACCCCCGGTCACTGCGCTCAGGGCATGAAGCTAGCTGTCGATGTTCTGGCCGCTAACGCCACTTCTGCCACCCCGTCTCCTTCAGGTTCTCCTCCGTCCACCACCACAAGCCCACCACCACCGCCTGGTAAATCAACCGGTATTTCTCTTGAGATGAACGCCTTGATGTTTGGGTTCTCCGTCGTGATAGCGGCCATGTTTGCATTCATGGGCTAGGCAAGAGGCAGTGCGATATACCTACACAAGTAGATGTTCAAGAAATTTTCCTGTTGGATGGGCTAGGCAAGAGGCAGTGCGATATACCTACACAAGTAGATGTTCAAGAAATTTTCCTGTTGGTTTGTTGAGTTGTGTTTATCGTTATTGAAAGAGGGATGTAGGTTTTTCTGTCAATATCATCTTACGACTGAATAAATATGTTCTTTGACTTCGATCACTTGCGAGCAGCGTGTAGTATGTGAGCTGTGGTGCATTGTATTTGGCTTCTTGTAATTTTTTTTCTCAAAATGAATAGAATGATGATGGAGACGATTGAGGGCAACTTTCACACCATATCTCTTTATCTATTACGGATGCAGTTGCACGAAAAAATAGTATGACTTTGATGCATGTTTCAACTAAAATCAACTCCGTTGATCCAACAAAATGTTACTGGTTGGCTGCATTCATGGCGGTGTTACTGGAAGAAAGACTAGGAGGAAATTAAAGAGAGTCTCCAAAAGAGAATAAAATGATTATATTCGTCTTTCCCCTAATTACTTTTATTCTTAGTTAAGTTTATATGGATTGTATTCAAGCCTTGAAACTAAGAATCTTGACACATTTCTATCGATATTGCCGACTATTATGTTTTCCTAGCCAACATTGACATCACTTGGTACCATCCTCTTCACCTGTCATTTTCTTCCAATAGAAACTATATTACATTAAGATTTAGGCATATCTATATATGTTTATACTAATGTGATTTATAGTATGCTATGTGTACAAAATGTTTATTGTACTTGGTGTTGACCTTTATTCATTCAAATAGTTTTCTTCATGTATCATTTTTCAAATAATATTTTTAAGAAACTGAAATTGTTAAGGTTCTTTCTATAGCATTGGGATCCTTAGTTTAAAATTGTGAGATGTGGATAATAGTCTTAGAAAGTGTTTCACTATTATGGTAAGGCTATCCAAAATCAAATCTGACTATAAAATACTATGTTGCCTCTTTCTTATTTTAAGCTATGATTTGATAACTAAATTCAAAACATTATGAAGAAATGGTTCATAGTCATGTTTGACAAATTTTCACTAATAAAATATGATAGAAAAGTGAATTATTTAGAAAAGTCTTTTCATCCTTAAAATTTTCTTACAAGAAATATACATGCAGTTCATTCTAAAAAAAACTCTAAAACAATATTTAAGTTATATGGAATAAGTGTTTTCCTTTTGTATGCTTTCACCATGGGTATGAGATTTACTACAAAAGTAATGTATCCTCTTGTAGACTAGTTTCAACTGAAGTTTGGTATATAATGAATGTTTTATTGAACTTGGACTCTAATATCATATAAAAAAATTTATTTATTTTTCAAAATCAGTTGTATGGAAAGTACATATATTTTATGTTAAAGAAAACTTTTAAAGTAAGGCTTGAACAATATTAGTTAACCCCACACATTCTTAACGTGTATGAATCACCTCAACGCAATCCAGTCTCCCTTGACCAAAAAGAAGCAAGCCCACCACAGGGAGGCCCAACCCAATTTCAAAGTAGAAAAATCCTGGGGGCCATTGCTGATCTGCTTGTACGCACCAGACGAGGCGCTGCGTTATATCATTGCTGGGAAGGGAAGAGAAGAGAAGCGGAGGAGGACAAAGAAGGAAGGGGCAAAAATGGCGGGAGCAGAGACGGAGGAGATGGAGGAGTTCTATGTGCGTTACTACGTGGGGCACAAGGGTAAGTTCGGCCACGAGTTCCTGGAGTTTGAGTTCCGCTCCAACGGCATGCTCCGTTACGCCAACAACTCCAACTACAAGAACGACATCATGATCCGCAAGCAGGTCTTTGTTACCCCCGCCGTCCTCAAGGAGTGTCGCCGCATCATCCTCGAGAGCGAGGTTTTTATCCTCTCTCGCTTTCTGGTCTTTTTCTTTTTTCGCTCGTGTTAGGGTTTCGAACCTGTCGGTCGTTGCTTTCCTAGATTTTATGTTGAAGTTTAGATGGGTAATGTAAGTCCCACTCTGCGTTGGTTTTTGGGATCTGATTGACTAGAAACTTATAGGAATTTAGGGTTTTAGCTGGACTGAAAGAATTAAGGACGGAGATTGTGGAGCAATGCTTCAGAAGTAAATCTATTTCTAATCAAGTTCCATTAATTCATGCATTGTTACCTTAGAGGAGATAGTTCCTTATACTGTGCGAGTTTATGCTAAAAGTTGTAAAGGAAAGGACCTGCTTTGCCCTTTCCCTTTCCCACTCAAACGTCCTACAAGCTCTACCAGAATGCTTAGTACTCCATGTCTTGCGAGCAAAGAATAATCGATTCAACGTGTTCGAATCCATGGGCTTGAGGATTGATGGAAAGGATTTAAAAATTAGAGAGAGAGAAAGAGAGAATTATTAGATAAAATTTAGTGCAAGAACCCTGAGTCCAAATGAACAGAACGTGACCAAATTTTGCTTTACCGTCTGGACACGTTGTAAGAAGGAATTGGCAGTATCGAATGAGATGTATGAGCCAATAATCTCATTTCCATGTGAACTGGTAACTTATCTGTTGACTTATTTGAATCACTGCCATGAATAACTTTCTAGCAACTGAATATTCAAAGTTCCTTTGGAATCATAGTTATTGTTTATGCTGTTCCTTTTTTTTTTCAGTTGTCTTGTTGTCTTCCCTAATCTTGTTGAGTGAGGAGTTAGTGAGTCTTTTGATCCTTCTTGTCTTATAATCTGCATATATGTGTTTTCATTAGATCCTGAAGGAAGATGATAACCAATGGCCGGAGCCTGACCGTGTTGGGAGGCAGGAGCTTGAGATTGTGATGGGCAACGAGCATATTTCTTTTACTACTTCGAAGATTGGATCCCTCGTTGATGTCCAGAGCAGTAATGACCCTGAAGGGCTTCGCATATTCTATTACCTTGTTCAGGTTTGCTAATTTTCCACTCAGTTGTATTTACTAGTTATTTCTCTTTCGTTGTTTATGTTGTATTTGTGTGAATTATTTTTTTGGTTCTGAGTTTCTTTCTAAGTGTGCTTTTTGCCTTTAAATAAAAAACAGGTAATTGATCCTGGTTCTGAATCTCCCATCATGCTTATGTTTGTTTTCCAAATCTCCATTTTTATTTTTATTTTTATTTCATTTTCTTTCATCATGGTTTTGCCTCTACTTCGAGTTTGGTCCTGAGCAGTCATAGGAAGTTCTACTTGATAGTCACATCCACTTCCAATTCCATGTTCAAATACGTGGAGTCAGAAGAAATTGAGAGATCTTGTGCATAGGTATGGGTGGTGATGGACATGACAGATATGAATGGAGGAGAGTATGGCCTTAGATAAAAAGTGCAATAGTGAAAAATGGCACATGTTGCCAGCATTTTTCAGTGGAAAAGGAGCAAAAAGCTGATCCAAATTTAAATGGGACTTTGAATTTATACGAGTGTTGTGTGCATGTTTAGAATCATGTTCATGTCAAGAATCACAGTAGTTGTATCTTATATAGACCACAGTAATTGAGAACTGTCGTTCCCTGGAGAGTTTCCACAGTAAATAATTATTTTGATTATCTTTCTTCCTCAAGATATTTTGCTAGTCACGAGGGCTATTAGAAGATACCTACCTAAGGATCACTGTTTTTAATTTTAGACATCTAATAATCTGTCTCATTTTTAGCTCCTTCATGCCTCTTGTTATTGGTGTTGGAATATCACCCATAAGGTTGCACCTCATTGCTGATTGTCAATGGGCGTTCTGATATGTCGTCCTACCAGATGGAATCATTAGTCAGTCGGGCCAGCTTACTTGTTTTAGGAAAGAAATTTTGAAAGAGAAAGGATTGGTACTTTTTATTTGTTGATTTGGAGAAAGAGGAAATTGATGATGATCTTAGAGACATAAGCCATGACAGACTTCAACTGCTGTATAGAACTCATGGTTTACTTATGTGGAATGTATGAGTTTTCTGACAGGTGAAGCAAAATAAAACATTATGCCTGTTATCTTTCTTTCCTTTATTGCCCCTTTAGGGATGTGGGTTGTGGAAAATCGAGAGGGAAACAAATATTTCTGGCTAATAATTACCAAAAAAAAAAAAAAAGCCCAGGCTTCCTGCTTCCTTGTCTATATATCAAGGGGTTCTATAAAGTTTGAGGCTTTGGCCTGTTGTCATGGATGTGAGCTTTGTGTTTCAATGCAAACACTAGTTTCTGCTTTAATGTAGACAATTTACATCATGATTTGGTTTGTATCTTTGTTTTTGTTAGGGCTGCATTTGGACCAATGTCTATAATGTATGAGCTTGGTATTTGCACTGATTTACCAGATTGGTGCACTGAAGAGGGAAGTCATAATTTTGCATTATGTGGACGCTTGTTTCTTTCCCCTCCTGGCCAGTGGGTTCCTAATGACTATGGGAATATCAGCAGATGTTCCCCTTTAGAATTTTCGTTTTTCTTTTATTGTTGTGCAGTTTCTTTCTACTTGCTTTTTGTTGACGTTTTGAGATCTGCTCTACCCCCTTCCCTCTTTCCCTCCTTCCATTGCCGTTATTCAATATTTTACGCCCTGGCCTGGTTCTTATTGGTCTTTTGTGACTGCAGGATCTGAAGTGCTTCGTGTTCTCTCTGATTTCTCTCCATTTCAAGATCAAGCCAATTTAGGATGCTTTACGAGCCTAGTGATTTATCTACAATGTGCGTGCAATTCTGTTTGCTAATCGCGTGCAATCTTATTAGCCATTTGACAATTTAGCGATTTTGTTTTACCCGGTGTGTGGTGGTGTGGTTAATTAGACGAGGAATGTGCACACAGAGTGGAATATAACAATGTTACCAAAACTTCAAGTTTTTGGTGTACTTATTGCTTCTCTTCTCATTGCTTTTTTGGTTCTTTTCTATGCGACACAAAAGCTTAAAGTTGCATTTCGGTCTTTAAGTTGAACCTATTTTTGCAATGCTGTTATTATAAGTCCCCCAATTTTTAGAAGGCATCAGCTTCGATGTTTGACATCAGTGGATATTATAACCAGAGAATGCTACCCACCGGAGAAGAATAAGCTTTCTGAACAATGGTTGCTTGGGAATTAAATAGCAATTTAGAAAAGTTTCGTGGGGTAGTTAAAAAAACTTGAATTGAGATTTCACTGACACTCGCTATGTGTACAGTGAGCTACAACTGACAGCGATCCTCTTGAACTATTTATAGATTTTAACATGAACCTTTTTTTTACTTCACTTATGCAACACCAGAAAGGGAGATGATTGGTGTTTGGCCCAACTCTTCCCCCTCATTACATAGGGCATCAGCTTTTAGGGCTCTATAGCCAAATCAAGATGAAGGTAGTATTCTATATCCAAAGGCTTTCTTAAGATTTAATTTTAGACTTCCTTATCAAATTCGATTTCATTATTGGTATAATTTTTAGATAAATACAAACGTACTTCTTAAAAAGATGGAACATAAGTAAGTATTAACTTTGTCAAACGGTTTTTCGAAAGAACTCCCTCACACCTCTATTCTACAGCTGAGCATATCATTTATGAAAAATTATCAAAATTATCTGATATAGGGGAAGGTATTAGTCTGTTTGGTGACCGCCTTAAAAATCTAATAAGAGCTATCAGGATAATATTTTATTTGTATAACAAAACCATAATGATTGTCAGAACACCACATCTTTAAAATGTAACACTAAGTATTCGACGGTCTCGTGGCGACTACTAGTTGAATGACAATTATATGGTAGTAGGTGTAAGATGATTAAATTTGTCCAACAATTTCATGGAAATGACAGTCATCACTTATAAACTAAACTCAATTTTTTTTTTTTTCTGTTATTTCTAGGTGAACAAGATTCAAAATGAGAAGCAGGAGACTAAGAGAAGCAAATAATATATCCATATTCCTCTCATATATTCATCATGCTCTTCGTTTTTGGCCAATTCAACCCCCAAGCATACACTATGTTCTTTGGAGATTCACAGCGACTTTCTCTCCTTCATGTAAATGATATCCAAGCATTTTTACTGAAATACAAATCAAAACCTTTTTGTCAGAGAAATGTTTACTTGAGTGGATCAGACCACCTTCTCTTTACCTCTGATTTCCATCTAACCTCCTTGAGCTTCCCATCAACTCCATAGTCCCTCTCCATAACGAGATTTATTCCCTCATCTGAGTACCACCCAACTCCAATACAAAGGATGCCTTCCTGTTTTACATCAACATAGCATGAAACACCACCTGGAAGCCAAAGCATGGTCACCTCCTGCATATCTAACATCTCTTCCTCTCCAAAGTAGACGGGATTTTCAGGCAAACCCCTCCTCTTTAAGGTTTCATTACACAGGTAGACATAGGGAGTGCCATTAATTTCCTCTAGGGCCATTTCCTCACCAAATACTGGTGTAGCGCTAACCTCAAAAACTTTCCAGGAACCAGTCAGCTCTGATGGTTGGGTGCGCCTCCGCTGAGAAAACGGCTTCATGTCAAACCCTGGATCACTGTTTATCATAATTCAAAGAATTTTTTCTATGTGAGAAAAGCAAGAGGTAGCAAATGTATATTGCAAATATAAAATTCTTAGAAATAAGGAAAACAAGCACCACGACCAAAAAAGGGCTTCTTGGTTTATATTAAAGAGAACATGACAAAGTAAGGCAATATTAAGGCAAGATAAGATTACAGTGACTCAAAAAGATGAATAGGAAATTTAAAGAATTATCAAATAAGTGTATTACTAAGTATCATTCCCAAGAAGGCCTGTTGGTCAGAATCTTGTACAAATTGATTAGAACCGGTCGTTTAGGTTATCAAAAGACATTGTCAAATAACTGTCCCACTAAGTATCATTTGCAAGAAAGCCTGTTGGTCAGAATCTTGTACAAATTGATTTTAACCGGTCGTTAAGGCTATCAAAAGACATTGTCAAATAACTTTCACACTTACCCAAGAAGGCCAGTCGGTCATCAAACTTTTGAGTAGAGTTTAGGTGATCAAACTTATGTGCATAAGACATTGGTTAGAATCACCAAGTATGGTAATGAACGGATATATGATAAAATTATCCAAAATGGACTGCTTAAAAGAAATGTTAGAATATGAAAAATGTACTCCTATATTCCTGAAAATGGAAAACATTTTACTTCTCACACCTCATAAGTTTCCCTGAAACAAGGGTTTCCAAGAAAACTACTTGAAATACAAAGCATAACGACAAAATAAATTACAACTAATGCATTCTTATATTCCCTGTGAACATAGAGAGGAAAATCGCTTGCCATTTCCTGCAAAGGCAAACATCAACTTTTTATTTCTCTTCTACGCTACAATCTTTTCCCATTATCCACAATTCTTGAAATTAAATAAAATTCTTAACAACTACAGAAAGTTGCAAATCCTTCACCAACTGCAATTTAGGTCACATTTCAGGAAGGTAACAGTGGACTGCTAGTGGGTGCAATATTGGTCAGGTCAATAGAGCAGCCATTATAGAGATTTAGCAGTTTTGGGTTTCCATCTCCACCAACTAGTACGTAATGGGGATTGGTATCTCTGAATCAAATATGCCAACCAAACTTACAACTCGCATACTATACTCGATTCTTGAACTGGGAGGTTCTTATAATTATATTCCTTTTCAATTAAGGCTAGTTCGTTAGCTGTACATAATATTCTCAACCACCTACTGTCTTGAGCAATTAGAGATTTTAGGTGCTGAAGACATTGCTACTTTCTTGTAGTAGGAAAATGGGAAATATATTTAGACCATCAGCATTGCAAACTACAGAAATTGAAGGATAAGGATAACCTTTGGTCGGGAAGACCAGCAGGGCTGACCCACTCTTCTTCATATACAGCTACTCTCATTATCTGTATGTCTGAACCACCATCACTGAATTCTATAGTGTGGACAATCCGGAGTCTTTTGTGGCAACCTTTTACCAAACACTAAGCAAGGAAAATCAAGATACTCAGTTTACATGAAATAGAAACTGAAGAATTTCTTTCCCACATAACTCCAGCTTCGAAATGATTCACTAAATGGGAAACTAATTAGAGAAGGGCTAATCAGACAAGTCAAGGACCATTTTAACATTTTCTTGGAGTAGCTGTCATGATATTTGGAAACAACAAATCAACAAGTAATTTATGAAACGAAGAGCCAACTACTGTACCAAATAACTAAAAGGTAGACAGAGTGGTGCACCCTAGAGGTAACAAAATAAAAGAAGAAATGTAATCTACCACAATTGGATTACTGCCAAACAACATCACTACTGCGCATCACCTCCAAACCAACCAGCCACCACCATTATGGGCAACAGCTACCTAGTAAAGTATATTGGATTGAATCAAATCTCAAATTACTGCCCCCATACCTAGGATCTGCATTTTTGCATATCCTTTTCCCTTTGTGATATGGTACTTACCAAACAAAACAAATGAGAAATCACTCCTTACCCACTTGGATTCGGGATGAGTTAACCTAGTAACCTGCACTTTGAAAAGTGAAACTTTTCCCATATTCCTGTTCGGTCAAACAGCATGCACTTGCTAATGAACTAAGTTGAAAATGATCAACAATTCTCATCCTAAACTCACTTGTTCGAACTTGAGAGTTGGAGAAAGATAATAGTTGGAATCATCAACATCACCAATTGGAATATCAACGGGACCCCTAGAATATGATCCATCCTGCAAATCCACCAACAGATTATCATCCACATTTGAATATTTAAACAACCCATGCTGCATTGTAAGAACACCAAAACAGTACATAATAAAATCATTACCATTTCTCCCAGTTTTGCATTATTCATTTAGTCATCAAAAGCAGAGACAGGGTCGTACCTCAAAGAAAACAAGACCAGGTTCATTTCCCATGATATCTTCTTCCATTACTTCACTTGTTTTGAAATCAAAAAAATCAAATTTGGGCAAACTATGACTTGGTACCCTTTCACCAGCAGTAACCTTTGTGGGTAAAGATGCATCTCCAACTCTGTGCTGTTCTTTACCTTTAATATCTTCACCTATTTTTGGTAGTATTTCACCATGTGGATTCAGAGTCACCCAATTTATCTTCCTTCGGATTTGTGAGGTCTGCCCCGCGGTAGGGGATGGCACAGCCTCAAGGCGGGAAAGAGTATAGCAGTCATATAAATTCTCATTCTTGTTTCCGACATCAATTGGCTCCATTTCTCCAGTAATAGGTGAAAAAACTGCTCCCACCCCCTTCCATATCCCACTCACACTACTAGCAAACGTATTCCATGCTGGTCTTATCACAGGTTCCTGAAAGGAGCAACCATGCTTGACGTTAGTTTAAATACCCACGACACTGAAAGAAGTAGTTAAGTGAATTTTTGAATACAAAAGGATGCAATTGCCATGTACAAGAGTCTGTAAATTGCTTTATATAAGAACTATGGTAATTTTGAACCCCCAATATATTCCTGAAAGAAGTACCAAAAAATAAAAAATATAACTTCCAGTAATTCCCAATATATTCACTGATAATCAACTAAATTTTGAACTCCGAAGCTTTAGATACTTCCTGAATTATTGTAGTTAAATGCACCACGGAAAAGGGATTACGTTTTCTTTTTTTAATTGATCGCAATTTCTTTGTATCAAAAACCGAAACATATATTTAAAACTGCAGTTTCCTCTTTCATTTATTCAGTTCCAAAATTCGAGAAATCTAGCTTATACAGTTTTTCCTCCTCAATTTTCTCGGAAGCCAAACAAAGGAAGCACTACTTCACGTCAAACTCCCTATAATTTCGCTACTGCTATCTCCAATCTCAGATACAACATGCACTCACAGACATACTCATATTGCACTTTATAAGTCAAACACTACGAAGCACTGAAATTCAGCAAAATATACCACTAACAATTGTTCAGAACCAAAAATTGACAGCACTGACAACAGACCAAACCCCAATTCCCAAAGAAAAACATTCGAAAACCCCATAACTCAAAATTCGAGGAAAACGACAGCACCTGAGTTTGCAGCAGAGTCTCGACCTCCATGAGCATAGCACCGGAGACCATGACTCTGCCGCCAGGTTTAGTTCTCTTCCTCCTCACAACTTTCCTCCCCCTTGGCCTTCTTCTACCGGTTCTCTCTTTCTCCTTCTGAGCGAGCTCGTTGTCCACGCTCCATACATTGTCCTTCTTACCCTTCACAACCCCCGTGCTCTGCCTTGTACTAGAGGCTCTGTTGTTATGGTAATGACTGGATTCTTTGGCCTGGGCGATTATCAGGCTCCTGGGGTTTCTCGGGTTTGCGCGGTTGGAGGTAAACAGAGCATGCGTTGGTGAAATTGCATGGTGGAATGCTAAATAGTGCTTGTGAGGACCGTTGAGGGATGTGGTTAAGGCTTTGGAGAGGTGGAGATTTGGTGATTGCATGTTTTGAGGTATGGGAACAGAGGCAGCGAAGGAGAGAAGCAAGTTTTTAAGCAGAAATCAGTGTGACCATCGGGAGTGCTTTGTAGCATGGCTGGAGGCTTCTACCAAGCTTTGCTGTCTAAACGACTTTCTAACAAACCTGTTCCTATCAGGTAGAGGTTTTTTTTATTATGTATTTATATATATTTTAAGTTATACTTATCCACTAATTTGGTTTCTTATTGAGGTAAATTCTAGCAACTTTTGTGAAGTTATAATTTTGTTACGATCCTGAAAATAATTAAACTCGTCATACTAACAGACTTAGACCTTTTAACTCAATGATTAGGTTCATTACATTTGATATCAAAACTAAACTCAAATTCAAACCACATAAGAGGCAACTTATGAAAATGATTACCTAACGAAAGCCAAAAGAGCACTTAAACACATGAGGCCAGTGTGGACTCTGTCGTGGAGTGAGCCGTTGGGACACCAATTGCGGAGCATGGTGGAGTGTTATGATTCTAAAAGTAATTGAACTCATCATGGTTTGATACAAATTTATTTACCTTGATTGATGGTCAGTAATAATTCACCAGGCTCAGAAGTCAATGATGGAAAACCAAGGAACATTTCATAACTCGAACTTCTGCTTGATATCCTTATCCTAAAGCTCCTCGACCATGAATGCCAATGACTAAGATTCAGTTGGAAATGGGTTTGCCCAGCCAACCAAAAACAGGAAGTCATGGCCCAAACCTAATGGTTGTACAAATCACTTTGTCAGCCCTAGTGCTCGAGTCTCTAGCCTTTCTCAGCCTCGCCTGCATCCTACAACAGGCCCAACTCTTTGCTAGTCTGTCAATACCAACCTGGTGCTGCCTGGTGGAGTTAAACTAAGAGGTTTCTCTCGGTCCCCAAGGGCCGTGGATCGCCGCTATAAAAGTCCTGCATTCACAAATTAGACCGAGTGATGCCCTTTATGCAGCACCAAAACATGCTTTCGGGACCATATTGAAAGGTGGTCCTTCCATAATTTAAGAAAAAGATTTTTCTTCTATAGAAGCCTGCATTTGAAAAATGAAAGCATAAAAAAAGAGGCACTTTTGCTGCCTTAACTTTGACACACAACAAGCCTACTTTTCCTTTCCTTCTGTATATTCTTTTTCAATAGTAAACATTTCTTGTTCTTTTTTTCTTTTTTTCCAATCCATGGCTATTTGCTTTGGGATCTACAAACTACGTAATGCAAAATTTCTTCCCTCTCTCTTTCCTTTATTTTCCTTTTCAGTGAACATCCCACCAAAACGGGATGTGCAATCGATCGTTATCTTGAATAATCAGGTATGATATTTTATTCTTCAAGTACAAGATCAGGTGAGCCGAAACGAGAAAGGTCACGAAGCTCCAGGGACGGCATTTTGTTGTTTCTGGTCTTTTTCAAAGCCTAGAAGGATGTAACATATTCTAAATCGTTATAGGGTACAGCTACCCCTCCAATTCAACGAGGGTGATAATAAAAAAGTTGAACACCTTTTTTGTAAAAGAACTTCGGTCCCTCTCCTTTCGAGAAAAGCAGCTCATCTTCCACTACCACACTATGCCCTAACCCACCTTCACAAAAGAAAGTGATCATCATCCATTACACAGCCCTAACAAGAACCTCGTTAAGAAGAAACAATAAAATAAATCTCAATTCTGTACAACTCTCCTGAATACATGGGAAATCATTGATTTTCTTTTATAATCATGTGCTTGTTGAAAGGAAAGGAGCCACAGCATGTGATACTTGGGGGTGCATCAAGCACACGGATATGATCCGACAAAGGTCTTGATGGAATAGAGGTTCCTCCGAAGTTTAAGCTTCAAGGAATCGAAATAAAATACTGGAGTAGGTGTGCCACAACATGACTGGCACGTCTAAATTTGACTAAATCTAAACTGAATCACGGGCTTGCGTTGAGTACTGTTCCTTTCGGTTGATAGTTATCGAAAAATATGAAAATCAAAAGTCCAAGTTCCAAGGAGAAAGGGAATTTCTATGCCATCCTGCGAGATCCGATTCTATTCAATTATCGAGGGCCTAATCACCTTTTCTTTTCATCGTAAAACCATAATTATGCTGCTAAAGAAATACTATAAACAACGCCTTGGTGTAGTCCTTGACATGAATGGGATTTATTACCTATTTCATACCAAGGAATAACAATCACAGGTGTCACTGAATAGACTTATTACTTATCCCACACTAATGAATTATAATCATAAGTCAAGGTTTGATCATAGTTTAGCTTTGGTACTACTTGTTATGGTCTTAGTTCTATTTTAAAAGATCAATCTTATAAAAAAGTAATCCAACTTCTATATATAGTTAGATTGTCTTGCTTGTTTTCATAAGGTGGGAGAAGCCCAAGATAGTACCGTTCTTTGGGGTCTAAGCAATTGTTAGAATCGTAGGACGGAAGCAACGAAGTTAATTACGATAATGAACAAATACTTTATAGGAAAGTAGTTGCTTTTTAATTCCTTCATCAGGCAGTAGTTGTTCCGACCTCATGTTAGGGCCAACTGTTGAACCGATTTTCTTTCAAATGCCGGTACTCTTTTGTTTTTAAATATTTTATCGGGAATTCGCCAAGAAGACGAAGATCAAGACAAATTGCTTCCAATCAAAGCAATACTCCAATTAAGCCGAGACAAGCTTTGATTACTCAGCTTCTCTTTGACCAGTTTCTTGAGTTTGACTTGACCCATCCAGTCCCTGTTCATACCCTCGCATCTAGATTTGACAAGTTATGTCGGATCGATATAAATCTGAGGGGTTGACATTTTTAATAATTCAGCTTGATTTTTTCTATAAAAACTCTAAAAGTTGAAGTGAAATTGTGTCTCTCTGTTGACTGTTCGCTTAAAAGGAGAAAAAACTAAGTAACTATTGATTTCTCTCAAGAAACAATTAGTTCACCCAACAAGAGGGGAAAGCGAGAGAGGGGTTGACATCTCAGCTGTTTACATTTCATGAATGCTGTTTCCTCTGTCCCACTTTCTCCATCCTTCGGCTCTTGTCACGTCCGATTTCACCACCACGAGCTCAGGCTCATCTCTCATACTACCCCCACTGGTTACGACCGACCGTCATCATGATTATAAAATCGTGTGGAAAGAGTCCATCATGTCAATTCTTTAAGCCCAATTTGTTCATCCAAATCTATCTACTCAGAGCTGCCGGATTCTGGTAAGTGCGGAATGAGTCTAGGAGCACGGCCAAATTCAAAAATCCGAAACCTGAAATCCGAAAAAGAAATAGCAAGTTGCTGTGCGGATGAATTATTGTGTTCGCTTCCGTGCTATACGTGTCCTCAGCTTTTTCAAGTGGACCGTGACATCTTAGGCAATATGTTTCCGTTGACAAGCGAGGTCCTCCCACATACTTCCACGTCGCAGTGGCATGCTTGGTTGGAATGCACAATGTGCACTTTCTGAGGCATAACATTCATCTCATGTGGACAGTCCTCTTGAACCTAACGCAGAGTGGAGCCTCCCTATGGACTTGAGGAAGATTCTTCTTTTGGGAGGTTACCGTGAATCCCCGGGCAATTCAATTGCATAATTTACAGCTCATTCCGAGTTGGTGCGTCTCAAAATGGGTGAATGGGTCTCAAGGAGTCCATTTACAGTCTTTTGGAGAACCTTTTAGCGTCCGATTTTTCATATGCAAAGGCGAGGCATCCATTAAATTACGGGTACTTTCATTCTAGATTCAGGTAAACGTAAAGTGACCAAAACTTCTGCAGGAAGACCCATGCGGGTGGACCCTTACTAATTAATGAGAGGCAAAGCTTAAAACATTAGCTATGTAGTAGGGTCTCTCGAAATGAACTCTATCCATCATGCCACGGCTCCGTCTTTGGTAACATCCCCACGTGATACTCTCTTCCTTTTCAAATGGGTATTCATGTCTTTTAAATAATCTCCCTGCTTTTTCACAATCATTACATTTTTTGAGTGATAGAAAGTATGTAGGCTTGTCTGGATTAGTTTAATAAATAGTAACATTTGAAATTTTCAGACAGCTTTGGTGGAGTAATTATTTTACACCAATTTAATTAGCAGGAGTTCAAAGATATGCAGTAGTGTCGTAGCAACAATCCTCGGAATTTGGAAAGCGGACGGAAGCGTGGGTGTGATCTCATTTTCATAGACCACAATGGTACAGTCTCTTTAAGAAATCTTTTTGATGATGTGATAGCTAACTTTTGTTTGACGTACATATAAAAAAAATCATCGTAAAAAGCTTACCCTTAAAACTAAATCAAGGATTAAGAAATTTACTTAATTTAAGGGTTTTTTTTTTAATTTAAACAATTCTAGGGGTGCATGATAAAGCTTAACCTTTGGTGTCTGCTAAAATATAAGCGTTATCATGAAAGATAATAAAGTTTCTATATTCCTTTACCAAAACGGCCCTGGAGTGCTTTTACCGTCTGGTAACCATGCGCATGTACACGCCTTTTTCCCGCTTTTCAACTTTTCAGTTCGAAGGCACCTCCCGTGTCCTCTCGCCCACTCCTCCCATAATTTAACGGTCCGTTACCCCCACAAATAAAATTAACCCCAAAAGGCGTTTTGGAGTCTCCGATTGGCTTTCACCGTAAAAAAGCCAACCATATTGGCACAGCGCCAGCAAGCCCATCCGAGGAGAGAGAGTGTGAGGGAGATGCAGAAACCAATGTGATATAACCGACTCTCATGATTCCGGTTCTCAGATCTTGGGCAAGCCCCGGCCATAGCCTTAGTTAGCTAGAGTCATAGCAAAACTCATCTCTTTTTGAAAAGATTCTCTCCATTTCCATCAACTGTCTTTCTCCTTCTTCCAAGAATCTGCTAGCTCCATTCCGATCTCTTTTCTCGTCCGTTCTGGCTCAGTTTTCCGGGAATCGAACTCCGGTTCCTGGTTCACTTGGAGTGCTGGAAATTTTGCCTTCTTGCTCTTGGGATTCTGCGATTTCCGTCGGGTTTGGGACCGCTTCTTGCCGTTCTCCTTTCTGCACTCTCTGGTTCATTTCTCAGGGTTTAAGTCCGATTCCGGTGATTTTTAGCTACAGGAGTTGTTGAAAGACTTCTGATTAGGATTTTCTGGCTTTTAGTTCTGTTGTGGATTTTGGCTGGGGGTCGGGGGGTTGGTTGGTAACGGCAAGGTTGGCAATGAAGGCAGGGATAGTGTAGTGGCGTTCAGGTAAATATGGACGATAGAGGAGGGTCATTTGTCGCGGTGCGGAGGATTTCGCAAGGTCTCGAGCGAGGCAACACCTGCCATTCAAGTTCTGGTAAAGTTCTCCTGTATTACTTTTTTCTTTTTCTTTTTTCTTTTTCCTACAAATGACTTTCTTCATCTAAAAAGTTGCTGTTTCTCTTCCTTCTCTTCCAGATATGGGGATATCTGATATTTTTATTCGATGTTTAGATTTTGTGAATTGGAAGTGAAACATCATGTCTTCTGCTATTCTACATTGTTGTGGTGGGTGATCTTTTTTCGAAGGCGCATAATCTTGTGATTTTTGGCATATTGTCATGTAAATATCAGGGTATGCGAGCAAGGACTTATACTGTTATATTGGATCGATTTTTCTAGAAAGTAATTGCACTAGATTTATACACTAGGTTTCTTCTCATTATGCCTTTTGTCCTATTTATATAACTAAAACGGCCACGATGTGTCTGTGGAAGACGGTAGCTAACTGCTCGGGGTTCAGATTTTTTGAATTTTTGTTAATTCTATGCCACTGGATGATGCTTTCTGATTTGTGCTCTGCATATGCAGTTCGTTCTTAGCTATTAAATCGTGTTTTGCTTTTGTTTTGTATTGATTTGTTGGCAATGATTTCAGTTATCGGCTCTTAGTGGTACTTTATACCTCATGTGAGGCCCAAGCACTGGAAATGGCTTAAGATAAAATGTTTAGGACTCAAAGATTTTATTCTACCATTTGCTAAATATGAATGAGTATGCCGATGATGCACATTGTTCTCTGCATTTTTTCTTTCTTAGCTAAAAGAAAATGAAGGAGAAATTTGAAGATCTATGGTTAATTCTCGTAAAATTGTAGCCACTCACATCCAACAACTTGGCTGCTGCATATTAAGAGATCTTATTTTCATCAGTTGGTGGTTTTATTCTGTCACAGCTGAAGTTGTGGCAGGATCAGCAGCATGGCTTGGCCGAGGCCTTTCTTGTGTATGTGCACAGAGAAGAGAGAATGATGCACGCCCCTCATTTGATTTAACCCCGGCCCAGGTAAAATTCTTGGGATTTGATTAATTAAATGTTTTCATCTACAACAGTAGCTTTAATGTTCTCCTTTTTATCCATTCAATTTTTTGTCCTAGCTTTAGGAAAAAGGAAATCTTATGAATTATTTGTTAGGTGTGGTTCGCTGCTTGTCTCTGATGTTCAATTCAGTGGATGTATTGTCACATTCATAAAACTGGCATCCATTCTCATTGTTTTCTTGTGGATTGGTCTTTCTGAAAAACTTTTGGAGGATGACTTTATCTCGATCTGTCCTTTCATTCCTATGGGGTTTACATTTACTTATTTCAGGACATAAGCATATAAGACATTGTTTTCTTGAATCTTTATTGCGAGATTTTTTCAGTTGATGCCTAATTCTGAAGTATCATAAAGCCTCTCCGAAAAGGCTAATGGCTTGGCGATCTAACATGGGACTGTTCTTGAAGTATTTGTCTGGTACTGCAACATTCAAATTGTAATTTAAGTCCAGATTTTTTAGCAAACTATTGAGAATCAAATGTAAGAGATACATTAAAATGGCTGCCTAGTTTAGTTGTATTCCTTCTTGTTCCTGACTCTCTATGAAAATATCATCTTACGTTTAATGGCACAGCACTCAAAACGCATGCCTGTGGAAAGTATTGGGGACTTGTGATTCACTTAATGAGATTCTATATCTTGCGTAATAAAATGATTTGGCCCACATATCTGACAAAGCCTTTGTCACTGTAATCATTTTAGCCATTTTAATTTATTGAAAGCTCTTATGTCAAAAGGTAAAATAACTGAGCTATCATGGAAGAATGACAATTAAAATGACATCTTAGCTGACAGCTCTTCTAAAATTGAACCTACTGGAAGTAGTTGCTTACTGTTGTGTATGCTGCAGCAAGCACTTCTTAGTGGGGAGTATTTTCATGTTAGTCTTGACTGTTTGATTTGACATTAACTTTTGATATGTTTCTAGATATGTTGTGGTTTCAAGCAACTAATGAATGTCCCATAGGTGATTACTAGCTGTTACACTTTCTTTCATTTTTGTAACATCGGATTGACTGAAACTTGCTAACCTGTCTTCCTCGGCCTGCCTTTATAGTCTGCAGTGATTAGCATTAGTTCCATCTGAGTCTTAATAATTTGTCACTTTGGTCCTGTCAGGAGGAATGCTTGCAGAGGCTACAGAGTCGTATAGACATTGCCTACGATAGTTCAATCCCTGAACATCAGGTACCCCTCTTGCTGGATATTGTGTTCACGTTCTTGAACTAGGGCCAATTTTCAATAAAGTGGTTAATAATTTGCATGAGTTCCTACCCTTTTGTTCTTATTTTCTTTCAGTTTGTGAAATATCTATGATCACCGGCTCATTCAGACTAGTTGTGTTAGATCCACATGGCTCATCTTTAAAGTCTTGAATTGCAAAGGCTTTACTGATTCTGTGCCTCATCTTTGTTTCAGGAAGCCTTAAGGGCTTTGTGGAATGCTGCTTTTCCAGACGAGGAACTTCAAGGTTTAATTTCGGAGCAGTGGAAAGATATGGGTTGGCAGGGGAAGGATCCATCAACGGATTTTAGGTAGATGGTATTTCGTTCATCTCCAATAGCACATTTGTTGACAACTAATGCTTTCATATTTTAAAATTTCTTGTCACTAATTAGTGCAATCTGGACTTTCATCTGGCAGAGGTGGTGGTTTCATATCGTTGGAGAATTTGTTGTATATGGCCAAGCATTTTCCGGTATAGCCTGTTTCTTATCTCATTCATTCTCCACCTCTGCACTCTCTCTGCTTTTCTTTACAAAAAATTTATTAGAGATGAGCTTCTTTACATTGAAAATGAATGGAAGAACTAATGGCTCTGTTTGGTTTTTCTCTTTTGTATACATATCTTAAAATATGGTAGAAGAGGTTAGGTTTTTTTTTTTTTTTCTTTTTAAAGAAACAAGACTTTGGATTCATTTCTCCTACGTTTCTTTCTACAGCATTATTTGATGTTTCTGGTGGTCATTTTTAGTAACAACAATATTTTCCGTGCTTTAATGAGCATTATGTATTCCTAAGAAGTTACTTTCCTGTAAAGTATTTATGTGGGGGCATTTATTGATCAACTAAAACTGGAACTTTCTTTCTAGTACATGTAATGTGGAATTCAATGCTTAGTCAGGGGGTTAGTTTCGCCTGACATGAATTTTTAATATACTTATATCGAGATAAAGGGGGTCTTCTAGTGGATCTGAGCACCTTTTTGAACTTTTTATTTCCTCTTCCTTATCTACAAATATCTGAGGACATGAATTCTACTTGATGATGAAAGCTGCAAAAGAACTTGTTTGTGGGACACTCTCTAAATATAAATCCAAAGATGAAGTTAGGAAGCTGTTAACACTTGAATCTGGAAATTCCTGGAGTCTGTGTAGTTAACATAGAACCTGGTTATATTCGTAGGATCTCTCCCTCTCTCCTTTCAGTCTATGCCATGTAAACAACTCTACTCTTCCAGACAAAAAGTAAATAGAGAACCCAATGGTTCCTTCCTTGTTGTGAGTGCTTTCATTTATCTGACGATTTGGGAAGTCTCACTTGTAGTTGTCTCTTGATTGATTTCCTCCACAGAAGAACACATAAAATCAAAAGATGACTAGAAAAGTAGATGATTGCGGAAGGGAAGAATGCTAAAAAGTTCAAAACAACAATGAAGCCACTGGATTTTGTTGGTTTCTTCCTTTTTTGGTTGTTTGAGCTCATTTCAAATTCCAAGAAAAGAAAAAAGACCTCCTCACTTTCGTTTCAGTAATTCATGCATCTCCAATTTTTGAGTAATTAAGTGTGTTGAAGGGCTTCAAATGGATTCCTTCATCAAGCTGGCAAAATATCATGCTTCCCTTTTTTCTGCTTGACACAAGTCAGTGGAGCAAAGCAGTTATTCCCTTACATGTGCCTCATGTATTCTGCCACTTTGGTATGGCAGTAAAATGGTTATACTGAGTAAACAATAACGAAGCATTGCCTTTTACCTTTGATGAATGACTGGTGGTACGGATTGGTCCATAATCTTTCTGGTCATTGTGTTCATTGGACAAATTTGTTTTCTGTGTTCTGGAGCCTTCTACCAAATTACTTCTGGTTTAAACCTTGGTGCTTGTCTGGGTAACTTTGCAATGGTGATATTATCTATTTTTCAGTCTGCCAGTATCAGATGTATATTCCTTTTGACGCGGACATTGGGGTTTGTGTTATTGATTCTGATATGCTTGTTTTGAAGTGGAAAATAACAAGTGAAACATTAATTAATTCAGTATTCATGTGTTACATAAAAGATGCATAAGCGAGCAGCTTTGAATGATCATGGTGAATGGAAATTTTGCTACATGCAAAATAACTTCATCCCTGTCTGATCAACTTTTTATTTGTTTAAAGATGGTGGCACTCTGCTAGCTTAATTTTAAAGTTCTTTGGAGGAAAATTATCATCGAGTTCAAAACTATGGCCTTTCATTTATGCTGCTCTTGTTTCAACATGAAAATTTGTAACCCTAAAACTTAACCAACCTTTTTGATACAGAAATCCTTCCAGGGTCTTCTCCGAAAGCAGGAAGGTGATAGGTCTGTGTGGGAATACCCATTTGCTGTAGCTGGCGTGAACATCACATTCATGCTTATTCAAATGCTTGATCTGGAAGCAGGTTAATGACTTTTCTTCTCATATACGTGTCAGATTGTTAGGAGTACTTAACTTCTCAGGAAGGAAAGACATTGTTTTTGAGTACATCACGTATCGCATTTCTGAAAGTTCTCATTCTTTGATTTTGTGAATACTTCCTTGTGTCGCATTTCTCTTTCTTCCATTGCACCTTGGCATTTGTGGGGTTTATTATGTTAGGACCCTGAGGCCCGAGTTCCGCATAGTTGTGTGGTTTCCTGAATTATCAAATAATGGTGACCTACATAGGCTGGTAGACAGCAGATTTGGGAGTCACAACAAAATCAAAGGGTCTTAGGCTTTGTCTTTCAAGTCCGTTTGAATGAGAATTTGATGCTTTCCATCACTGAACTGCATGCCTTAATTGTACAGTGAAGCCAAGATCACTGGTGGGAGCAACATTTTTAAAGTTTCTTGCAGGTAATGTTGGACTGGTTCTAGGTTTACAGAACTCAATTTTTTTACATTGTTGTTATAGAAGATTAATAATATGGCTCCTTTATTCCAGTTTATAGTTTATAGCTTCTGCGTGCTTTATGTGTGGAATTTGCGGGGTTAGGACATTAAAAATGCTTGCTAATGTGTTTGTTCAATATTATATTCTAATCTAATCCCCTCGTCAGACGTAACTCTATTTGTGATCACATATTTATCTTAAAATTTGGTAATGCTTTTTGCTTACAGAAAATGAATCGGCATTTGATCTTCTGTATTGCATTACCTTCAAAGTAATGGATCACGAATGGCTTTCCATGGGCGCATCGTACATGGATTTCAATGTATGTATTCTCTAACCCGAAAGTTCTTTGTAGAGGCAGGAAAACACTACGGAGAAATATTTTAGTTAATATGAGCCTCGAGTGGGTGTGGCATAAACAGATAACAGGAAAAACCTCATGATAGTATCTGACCTTGTCCGTTATGTTCAATCGAAATTGCTCAGACATTCATCTTTAGAGAAGTGCTCCCTGGCGGCAAGATGCTTTTTTTTTCCCTTCCTGTGCAGAAAGGGGCTATTAACCTATCTGATTCTGGTTTGCTTGTAATTTTCCTTTGATGAACTGTGTTTCTAATATGTTGTGTTCAGATGGTGATGAAATCCACGCGGCGTCGGATGGAAAAAGAGCTTTTGCTTGAAGACATAACACTGTTGGAGGACTTACCCTCATACAGCCTTCTTACCCGGTAGTATAGCAGTTACTTGAGTTTGACAAGGCGTTATGTAACAGCAAGGTTCACGCAATCATTGGAGATACTTGTCTTAGCTAGAAAGTATTGTATATGGTATGGTGTTCATTTTAAGACTACTTACTCCCACGATAGCTGGTTCCCATTTGATTTCTCAGAAAGGGGTTCTTGAGTTTGTAACCTTGAGAGGAGTGCACTGAATGATTTCAGTCAGCGGGTTTAAAACCTGCAGTTGACCTTTTACATGATGGGTGAGGACAATTTGGATTCTCTTTCATAATTCCATTCCATGAATATTTTAAGTCTGCTAATAACGTGAGGTTTTGGTTTGGGCTTAAAGTAGTCACTCTTTTTTAAGTTTTATTGGAAAAATGCTTCTCAACTTTGCACCAAATGCCACTAAACAACTCTTATAGTCAGTCTAGCCTTTCTGTCTTATTGCATCCCGCCCTGGTCAGCCCTGCTTTGGTGTATCTTCGGTATCACCATATGAACCTTCTCGAGTCCGTTGTGGTTATTGAACTACTCTACTAAAAAGCCCCCAGACCAAGCCTCGGGAAGCCGAACCAACGGAGAACAAACTCTACGACTGCTACCGTGCCTTGAGTCGGGTTGAGCCAATCAGTTTAACTAGGAATGCCTGCAAACGGCGTAACAGACGAGCGAGTTCCAAGGGAAGCGGAGGATGAAAAACAAGTTGTTTCGGTTTTTGGACGGTTGGTCCACGTCCAATCTGCTTCCCCAGGCAAGAAAGGGAAATTGCTCGTACTAATACCCGATTACTTGATCAAATCATCCAACGGAATCTGATCGTTCCACCCCTTTTTCGCGATGGACAAGAGGCAAACACTTGGCAATAATATTATTCAACAGTCAATTGTTGCAATCCCCAACAATAGGAATACCGCAAATATTAGCTTAATCGAATAACAAAAAGACAGTCTGGTTTTTAGTTAACTTATGCAAACCCATAAACTAACTGAAATTGCTCGGTCCACCAAGGTCGGACTTTCAAGACTAGCTCATAACTAGCTCATCACACAGTAGCATAATCAAACAACAGCTCAACCAGGAATTTATTCATAGACCCATGAGTGAATGCTGCTCTCCCAGCTAACTGGGCCTTCTGGGAACCACAGTGCAATTTCCTTCCTAGCACTCTCAACCGAATCACTTCCGTGAATCACATTCCTGCAATAAGTAACTTCACCATCAGATATTTTCAAAATATCACCTGTTTCCAAATATGTAACTAAGTAAAATTAACCGTTTCCTTCTCTCCTTTTCTGCATGGATTTTAGTTTCATCACTTTTTACCACAATGAATATTTCCCAAAGACCTTAAGCGTTAATACATGATATGGCAACAATAAGCATCTTAGATTAGATGGGCTAACAGCACATGTGGGCAGGACCTTTTAAACCCTAAAACAAAGCCAATTAATCACATTAAACAGAAAAAAATAGAAGACATTTAACAACCAAAATCTCCAAATAACATATGAGAAAGAGAACATGGTTACCTTCCAATTTCAACAGCAAAGTCACCACGAATGGTTCCAGGGGCAGAGTCTGAGGGGTTTGTGGCTCCAATAATCTTCCTACCAGTTACCACAACATTCTTACCCTCCCAGACCATGGCAACAACAGGACCGGAGATGATGTAGTCAACCAAACCATTGAAAAAGGGCTTTGCAGACAGGTCAGCATAGTGTCTCTCGGCAAAAGGGCGGTCCACGGTTATGAGCTTCAAGCCTAAACACAAGTCGCACATTCTCAACATAGATGAAGAAAGTTGTTCTAATATTCGACACCTAATTTTAATGAAATTCAATGAAACTCAGACTCATTAAGCAGAGTCTAGCAATTTTTTTTTCGTTTTTCACATTGGAAATCCTGCAATACTATAGAAATTGTTTCCCTGTGTTTTGGTTTTTCCGTTTAGTATCCTTTAACTAAAAGGACGGTAGAAAATTTTCAACTTCAGATGAAAGACCGGCCAGAAACACGAGTACTTCTGATTGATCCTTATAGGAGTAGACTACACCTAACATAGCTTGTGTTTCTGATAATAAGTTATAGCTAAACTTAACGCGGGTCATCTTACAAAATCAACTTTCAAGACAATTTCAGCTTTCAGAAAGATGTTACCTTTCAAATAGAAGCCCTTCTTCTCAAATCTGCTAATGATCTCACCAACCTGAAACACATCAAATGCTTTTATGTAAATTGACCTCTGTTGCTAGTTACCAGGAATTTCACACTGACAGTGAAACATAAACATTCAAATAATAATCCAAATCCTGGTTTCAACACAGAGTTTCCCGACTCTCTTAAGCAAGATGAGAACCATGATAAACTACTCCAATCAAATTTTGTCACTTTCCTCCTGTTTCTCATCAACCAAACACTTCGATCTATAAACACCACCTCAAATAACAAACGGAAACAGACAACTCCAACTCAGATTCAGACCAAAAATTTGTAATCTCCAGCCTCTGAAACACAGGACAAAGGAAAAAAGAAAGAAAGACCCAAACTTTCTTTCTCTTTCATACAAACGCAAGATCCACACACAGAAAAAATTACAGTCAACAAAAAATAGACGTAGCCCACGTACCAGTCCCCTCTGGACACCGTCGGGCTTGATCATAATGAAGGTCTGCTCCATCTTGATTTCTAGAGTCCTTTTCTCGTAGCAATTCTTAGAGTGAGTAAAGTCTTGCGATACGATAGACACCAACAGAGTAGGGTTTTTATAGAAGGCTGAAGACAAAACCCTAATCGTAATTGATCTAATATTCGGTTGTAGAGCCGTTCGCTTTTCTTCCTTTCTTTTCCATTTATTTCCAATACATTATTTCACAGAAAAAAAAAAAGTTATCCTACTTTTATCAGTGCAAAGATCGAATTAAACGAAAAATTAATAATTTTTTTATGACTCAGAATTAATAGATTGGGAAGTAATTAAATTTAGTAAAAAATATAACCAAATAAATTTGAACTTAAAATACTTGTTTTGTAATATCTTTTACATGAATTTTTTATTATCATTTAGACTACACTTAGGGACCGAATTAATAAAAATTTTAGTGACATCATAATCTAAAATGTTATATTTATAGAGTATACTAAATATATTATTTAGTTGTATGAGTGGTATCCATCACCTTTACACCCGCAAATGGGGCTCCTCTCTCCTCTATGATGTGGTCTGAGCAAACTATGTTTACATTCCTACGAAGGGTACAAAGAACTTATTCTACTTTTCAAGGGAGGGCATGTTGCTTTTGAGCCTCCATAAAAGACAAAACACAGGGTGACGCTGCACTTCATTCCCTCAGGATGGTCCATCCTCGCATCTTCATGTGAGGAATACAAAAGGTAAGTCTTTGCCATCCCGGTGAAGACTTACTTTTATACTTGTAATGAAGCACACCCATGTTGGTTCAGAGATGGTGTGTTATTTAAATTTTGTTTGATAATTATTTTTATAATACTTTTTTTTTTATATTCTTAAATTGACTTATGGGTATATGTGTGTATTTTTTAACAATTTCTCAGGGGATTCATTATTTGCCAAAAAACATAAATCCATTGTAGGAAGTTTTAGTTTCTTTTCTGATTGACTGAAAACTTGTGGAGATAGTTAAGAATTTTATTTCTTATTAAACACCGGTGAATTATTTATGTTTTTTTGTTACCTAGTTAAGACTTTTATAGTGATGTCCCACTAAATTGAGTTCTCTTCAATAAGTTATTTTGATATTCCCGAAACCAAACTAAAGTAGGGAATCCCTTACCATAAAGGATTAGTGTCTTGGCACAAATGGCACGGCATACTTGCTGAAACGTAAGCTGATATTAAGATTCTAAGTTAAAAGTAAAGTGAAAGGAATGGAATAGCATCCTTATCGATTAACTCCTTTGTACACGAGGCAACATACGACTTAAAACGACGGGAGGACACTTGGGTCATCACAATTGGGGTGAATTGATTTAATTAGCCAGACGTGGCTTTGTAGGTTCTTCGCCTTTTTAGGCTTCGACCAAGTTGGAAGCCTGAAAGGACATTTCGAATCCCCTTAAAACCTTTCCAATCTTTGAGATATGATGTTTATCCAATGCCAAGTTTGTGCAAATGTCTTTGAATAAAAGACATGGAATGTTGCAAGGTCCAATCGATAGACCATATATTAGGACGACGTAGGGTTGAAATTTCACCAGTTGCGAGTTCGTCGCTATCTACTCATCGTAACGTGAGTGAAATTGCAGTCTCAAAAGGGAGACGCTTACCTGTAGAACAAAAAAGTGTTCGACTAATAAGTGCTTCTTCACCCAAAAGTTAAAAAAACAAAAGAAGGTAAAATAAAAAAACGATTGTCCTTGAGTACCGACAAGTCAACTACATGAAAAGAAAATACAATTACGTATAAGAACTCTACCTAGTGGAAGAATGACCAATTAGTATTGTAACATAATTCAGTCCATGAAAACCATTTAAGCTACACCTGTAGATAATTACCCACAAACCAACGTAGCTACATTTCCATGGATTTGTTAACCACTTTAGTCTAGCTATTCATCCAGAGATGATAGGACAGTGTGAAGTTAAATATGGTACCCTGTAGTTGAAATAATTCTTTTCAAAAAGCACTCGTAAAAATCTAATCTCTATCATAAACAATGGTAATTGACATCTTATAAAGTTTCAGAACATTTTCAAAGAAAGTTTGAGCAATACTCACTGTCATCTAAAGACGAGAGAGCTATAAAACATGTCATTTATGGTACTCTATCAATTTCTATCAAGACTACATTTTTCCCTTTGACTTAAATTAATCCCTTTATAAAGTCCATTGATAAATCTATCTATATCGGGGAAGGAATAGGTAGAGGTTGAAGAAGACCCACAAGTTTAGAATTATCCCATTTATTAGTCTAACGTACCTTGCACTATCTTATGTGATTCCACACCATATGACCCATTTTCCTCTAGAAGAAAACCTGATGGATCCTTTGGATGGTATTGTCATATCCCCCGTGGGTTTTCAAATGCATTTCCGATAAAATCACGGGCACCAAATCAGAATCAGTTGGGAGATAAAGTCGGCCCTTGAAAAGTAAGAGATCATCCCATAATTCCTAATGCGGTCCCGCCATGTACTTCGTCATTTCCTCTTTTAGACTTAAGAATTCTGGGTGAGTTTTGTGCTCCTCTTTTATGGAGTCCAGCCATAGAGGAATTGGAGAAGACAAACTGAAAGAAATGCCACACGCTTCTTGCTGAGATAGCGCATCATGCCAGTGCTGGACAACAATAACAATGGCGAAAAATTCCCTCTCATAAGTTGAAAGCAGAAAGTTTTGCTCCTTAAGCACTCTGCTGAAGAAGGCAATGGGTTGCTTTCCTTGAAGAAGAGCGACCCCCACACCAGTGCCTGAGGCATTTGGCAAAGCATCGGAACTGGGGCTCGAGTCATGGCTTGTCTCAAATCCGTGAATGCCTTTGTTGCCTCCTTTGTTCACACAAACTTCCCTTTACGCAACAAACTGGTTAGAGAAGAGTTAATTGACCATAATAGGAAATAAATTTGTTGTAGTAACCTGTGCGGCCTAAAAAGCCCCTCAAGCCTTCACTGTCGTAGGAATAGGCCACCGAAGAATATCTTCTGCCTTTGATTGGTCCACTGAAACAACCTCAAAGGAAATTATGTGACCCAAATATTCGACTTCAGTCTCCCCAAATGGCATTTGGATTTTATTTATTTTTATAGAAAAAATTATTCTCTCTAAGAATCTGAAAGACCACAGCTACATAACTATGTGGTTATACCAAGAATTATTATATATGAGTATACCATGAAAAAAGGTGAGCACAAATTTTCTAAGTTGTTCTTAGAATACAAAATTCATATTGGTATAACCACATAACTATGTGGTTATACCAAGAATTATTATATGAGTATACCATGAAAAAAGGTGATCTAAATTTTCTAAGTTGTTCTTAGAATACAAAATTCATATTGGCTTGAAAAGTAAGAGGAGTAGGTCAAGCTAAACAGCGTAACAAAAAATTCGCACAAACCTTAGTAGGTTTGAAAAGTAGTTTTTTTAATGTCTTTGGCTTCATCCTAATATGATAGTAGCTAAATCTAAGATCAAATTTAGGAAAGTACTTGGAGCCATATAACTCATACAGTAATTCTTCTACCATTAGAATTGAAAATTTATTTTTTACCATATACTTGTTTGAGGCTTGGTAGTCAATTCACATCCTCCACATTTAATATTTCCTTTTTACCAATAAAATCAATATGAAAAAGGGCTCTTACTTGGCTGAATAACCCTAGCTACGAGAAGTTCCTTCATTATATTTTCAATAATGGTGTCATGCGCATGTGGATATCTAAATGGATGAGATTTAATTGATTTTTCGTCATCCCTCAATTAAATTTCATGGTCAAAGAACTGTCTGGGAAGCAACCTGGGAGGCTCATTAAAAAGATCATCGAAGTGTTCCATCAAACACATCAATCGGTCATCTGGATAATTGATTTCTTTTTTAATTGTTAGCTTCCCATCTTCATCAACTATTTTGCCTTCCCACTCATCTTCATTTTCCTCAACCAATTAGGAGAAATAAAAAAGGAAGGAGTGAGACAATTATGGGTAAATGCCCTTGGAGAAAACTGTATATTAAACTAAGAGAAGTAAAAGCTATGTTCTACATTTGTTAGAGAGTAGTGGTTTTATATAGAGAAAGAATTAATTACAACAAACATTTCAACTTTGAGTGGTCTTGTCTTGTTGGTAAAATGCTTTGTCCAGATGCCCTATTTTCTTGATTCCAGAGTAAATGGTGTAAGCCTAGTCCCGTGTGGACTCATCATGTGAGGTTGGTTTGACAAATTGAAGTTGTAAAAACCATCCTTGCCAGCCTTTGTCCATATCCTTCTATATTTGTTTCTCTTTAGCAATTTAAGGTATTGGCGATTGCAAACCATTTAATTCCACCTTTTTTCAATGCAACTTAGTTAATGGCTAGACAACCCATGTCACCTATTGCTGGAGACTTGGATGGTCATATCATTAATTAATATGTTTGTTTTAAAGAGAGAGAAAGAAAAAAACTTACTCAGTTTTGAGGCCATTAAGTTGGAGGAAAATAATGTCTTCACTTTCTATAAATTTTATATTTGTAGCTGGGAAGCTACTTCTATGTGTTTCTATTCTCTCCTTTCATCCAATATCCTTTCATTGTACAACATTGTGAGATAACTTAAGCACCTAAACTATGCTTGTGTGCTTATTTAGAGGTGGATGTATTTATGTTGAAGTGGAATGTTGGATTCTCTACCTCAACAAACATCTTGTGACTTTCCACCTTAGCAAGAGACACACTTAAGCCTAATTCTATTAAGTATTCAAATGTTGAAAAGTCAACTCTTTTATCTTTTTACAAGTCCTTTGCACTTCCACACTTCTATGCTTTTCACAACTTGATAGGAACCTTGCAATACTTCACCTTCACTAGGTTTGATCTCATTTTTGTTAATTGGCTTTGCCAACCCATGTAGGGCCCCACCCTTGTTAATTATTACAACTTGAAACACGTTCTTCATTATCTTCACAGAATTGTTGACTATGACCTAGATCTTTATGCCAATAGCTTTTTGAATTTATATACCTTTTATGTCCTCCATTTCATATCCTTTCACTATGTAGTGCTGTGAGATAGCTTGAACACCCAAACTATGCTTGTGTGCTAATTCAGAATGGATGTACTTTTGTTGAGGTGGAATGTTAGATGTCTACCTCAGTAAGCGTCTTAGGACTTTTGACCTTAGCTAAAGTAACATTTCAATATAACTCACCGAGCACCTAAGTGCTGAAAATTCTACTCTCTTATCCTATGAAAAAATACCATCATAATCTATGGTATTAGAATAATTGATTTGACTTAGCTTTTTACATTTTCAACCTAATATATTTTATCTAGAAAATGGGAGGAAAGAAATAAGAAATTTGGAATCTCGTGCCATTATTAGGGAGTGGTGGCTTGCATTGCCATTGTTGTGGTAATACATTTGTTAGAGAGGATGCTAGAAGGGTGAAGGCACATTTATTAGGCATTAGTGCTAGAATTGTAAGAAGATGTTTTAGAGAATTGCTTGGTACTAGAAAAAGAGTCACCTTAGTCTAACTTTATTAAGCACCCAAATGCTGAAACTGAACTCGCTTATCCTCTCATCACTCCTTTACAATCCTGTGTACCTCTTAAAAATACCTAAATCTCAACATATGGTATTAGAATAATTAATTTCTCTTTGTGCTTTTATTGTATTCTTCTTTGAATTGATTTGATTTTGCTCTTTACATTTTCAAACATGATCAATTTTATCTAGAAAATGGGAGGAAAGAGACAAAAAATCTAGAATCATGTGGCATTATTAGAATGGTGGCCTGCACTACCATTATTATGGTAATACATTTACTGGAGAGGATGCTAGAAAGGTGAAGGCACATTTATGAAGTGTTAGCACCAAAAATATAAGAACCTATTTGAAAGTGTAAGATGAAGTTTGTGAATTGGCTTATTGTGAATTTCTTGGTACTAGTAAAAGAGCCACCTTAGTCTAACTCTACCAAGCATTCAAATGTTGAAAAGTAAACTCTCTTATCCTTTCACAACTCCTCTACACTCTCATACCCCTCTGACAAAAATTCTAAAATCTTAATCTATGGCGATAGAATAACTGATTCCTCTTTGTGCTTTTCTTGTATTCTTCTTTGAATTTATTTGATTTTTCTTTGTACATTTTCAAACTAATCTATTTTGTCTAGAAAATCAAACAAAAGAAATAGAAAATTTGGAATCATTTGGCATTATTAGAAAGTAGTGGCTTGCATTACCACTATTGTAGTAATACATTACAAATGACTTGCATACATTTTTCATTTGTAATGTATGCAAGTATAAATTCCTCTTCATTGGGTTTTTGTACACTTATGATCTCATTAATGAAAACAATAGCAATGTTGTTCTTCAAACTTATGTTCAGCTTGTCAATTCTTTTCATGGTATCTTAAGCGAATCTTAGGTAATCTCTGCTAAACTTTTGCTTCTGCATTTTAGTGTTTTCTACTTGTTGTTTGGTTCAGATACTTCATAGAATACTAGGTGGGCATATTGTATTTGTTCACTTATTTTGTGCTATTTGGCCATTTTACTACATCTATCACATTTGGAGGCTTCTTTGTGATCTTGTTTCAGGTTAGTATACCCATCTTCTTTTACTTGTGATTAACATAGTGTTTTTTACCTATCTACCTTTCCCTGTAAAGCATGGTGTGATTTCTCTATTAGTTTTTCTATTAGAAATTTCATCAAACATCTAGTGTGCTATAGGTTGTTCTTGTCTATATTATGTTGTGTTTTCGGTTTTTGCCTCTCATGGGACTTTTCTCCACTTTGAATAGTGTCATCACCATTGGTACTCTCATGGCTATCACCAAGGATAATATTTCTCCATTGATTACTCCTTATGTGCGTCCAAATGCACCAAAAAACAACCAAATGGAGGGCATTCAATCAGGTGCTAAGTTAGATGACAAACATACTCATAACTTTAAGTTGAGTCAGTGGGTTAAGAGTTACACTTCCCCAATTCCAGTCATCACAAATCTAAATGACCCATTCTACCTACTAGCCGGTGACATAAGTGAAGCTCCTCTAATTGGTTTCAAGCTCAATGGAACTAGTAATTATGTCATCTAGAGTAGGCTTATGAAATTGGCCTTTTATTTTATTTTTATAAAGAAACTAGTTTCCATGGATGGGGAATGCCCTACACTAGATGAAGATTCTTCTTAGTTGCTAATTTGGTAATGCTACAACAAAATTTATCTCTCATGGATTTTGAATTTAGTTTCTACTCAGCTTCATGAGGGTCTCATCTACGTGATTAATGCTGTCGATCTTTGGAGAGAGTTTTGTACTTGTTATGGCTAGGTTGACCCAAACATGGATATATGACTTGTTGAACAAATTAAGAAATATGATGCGGTTTGGTGGTTTGATTGCTTCATATTTCCATCATTTAAGAGCTTTGTGGGATGAATACACTACTTTGATGGTGTTGGATTTGCCAGCAATGTCCAAGACAAAAGGTTGAAAACTTCATCAAGAAGGGATGAATTTTTAATGATTCTTGAAAGGTTTAGATGATCCATACTCTCATCTTTGTGATCGGATTCTCCTCATGAAGCCATTTTTGGATGTTTTGCAGGCATTTTCCATGGTTAACAATGCCGAATATAGAAATAGTGGATCATAGAAGACACTAGTGCCTTTTCTGAAGAGGTGGGAGAGCCATCTAAAAGTTTGATGGAAGGGTTGTAAAAGGGTTTGACTTTAGTATTACGGGGGTTGTGGAAGTGAGAGTAAGAATGGGTGGAGAAGTGAGGATTATGGGTGGTATAGTAGAGGACAAAAATTACATAAGGGAGGAAGGTTGCTAAAAGTGAAAAAAAAAAAATGTCTCATCAAATATGACATCAACAACAATGTATGTCTTCTAAGTTTAAGGATCATAGCATCTATAACCTGTGTAACTTGGTGGATATCCAAGGAACACACAATGAATGGAGCATGAGGCAAACTTGTATGGAGCATACAATTGCAAGTAAGGGAAAATTGAGCACCCAAGCACTCATAAATGAGAGATGTCAAGGATTGCATGAAAAAGTGCTTGCCAAGGAGAGATCCCACCAAGTGTTGGAGCCAAAGGTGATTAATTAGATGGACAACCATCTTAAAAGCATAATCCTAAAAATGTAATGAAATAGAAACTTGATGGAGGAAAGCAAAGATGCTTTCATTTAGTAAAGCCATTTTGAAATAGAGAGTAAGGGCATGAAAGACATTGTTGAATGCCACAATCATTAAGCAAACAGTGAAAAGTGGTAGAGGTAAATTCTAGTGCATCTTCACATTGAATTGTCTAGATCCTATACTGGAGCTGATTTTTGACAAGAGATTGAAATACATGAAAAGTAAAGCTAAAGTTGTCATGAGAGACTAACAGATAAAACCAAGTCCCATATAGAAAATAAGAGTTATCTTTTTTTTAAATGTACATGGACATCATTGATTTGGCAAAGTATTCTTACTTAAAATGGAATCTGACATAACATTGGAGGATGAAACAAAAAATTGTAATGGATGATCAAAGCAATTAAAAGAATGAATTTGGCTGCTAAACTTTTTAAAGTATTCTTTTTAGCTTGTATTTGTTATATATGGGTTGAACGAAACAAAAGACGATTTTGGAGAAAAACAATTGATATTCTAATTTTGTTAGTAAAAGTATGAAAAATTATATGAGGGAGAACTTCTTTACTTAGAAATATAAAAACCTCTTAACAAATGTCATGTTGAGTAAGATTTGAAGTTCTCTAACCTTCATCTTTTTATAGTTGGAGTAACTTTTGTAATGTTGTGGTGTGTCATTTTACTAATGTACTTTAATTTCTATTAATGCAATTTACCATTTCACAAAAAAAAAAAAAAAATTCTGCTTAATTTTTGAAGTAGTCTTTTTGTAATTTTTCTCTGGTGGAAGCTTCACAGTCAGATAATTCACTCGAGGGCTCCAAATCGCATCTGAAAAATGAGACTGACACCCATCCAATCCTTGAGGTATAGTGTTTATCCCGTCCACCGTTTGTGCTGACGTGCTCCAATAGCAATGATGCAACAGATGTCCTAATTTCTCTTACAATACAATATGCCATATGACTCGGATACATCACTGGTATTTATTATGTAAAGTTTGATGCTTGGCGATTTATTGTCTTCTAGTTATCGCATGAATATGATGCATGATGCTCTAGGTGTGACCAAGTTAAAGCCTCGAAAAGTCTGCCTTGAGCTACCCCGATAATTCATGTGTGCCTTAGGTAACTAAGCCAGAGGTTTGAGGTAGGACTATTGACCTGAATTGCATGGAAATTATTTCCTCGGGGGACAACGAGATATTATTTCCCTTTGTGATAATGATTGAGCCCGATAGCGTGGAATTTATTTTAACAGTTGACAGTAATTCAAGTGGTCAGGAGGCATACAAAATAAAAGATCTTTTGTTTTTTGTTATGAGGAAATCTAATGTTTCCAACTATCTATCCTGTTCATTCTCAAAAACAGATTTGTCAAGAACAGAAACCAGAAATTATTCTCAAAGGGACCGTTAATTTCCATTTTCCCTGAAGAATGCATCATAGCTCTCTTCGTCCAAAACTTCTCCCACCGGGGGAAGCGACGATATTTTATCAGAAGACGATTGAACCCCAACCCGAGGTCCTAATTTCATTTCGACCTGGTGATTATTCCAAGCCCACGGGGTTTGTTTGCATACTAGTAATGGTGCGATTCGGCTAAAAGTTTTTATCAATCAACTACTTCCATGACTCCGGCAGGTGTCCCATGCAAAGCAGGCTGAGTCCTTCTGACAGAGGCCGCTGCGGTGTTCAATGTTGATGTATGAAGGGTTGGGGTGTAAGTGTTGTTCATAAGAAAGACCTGAAAGAAGCCGCTGGTTGTTATTTAAGGGTGGAAAAAGGAAAAAGAAAAAAAAGAAGGGAAGTGTGATTCTTGGACTTTGTCCGCAACATATTGAATTTCTTTTTCTTTGGCTAAGGAAACACATTAGATTTTTATATCAACCAAGTCGATATTGCCAGAAGATGGTTCTTTATTTCTTAAACTTGTTTACTAGTAGTGCCATTTACCACATGATCAAAAGCTTAGGGGAAAAATTTCGCTCAACATGAAAAGTTCTTCACGGTAGCGGACTGGAAGGACAGAGTGGCTTCATCTCTTATCTTCAAGGAATGTGGCCGTCATATTAGATGTGGACAGTTTTTGCACAGAAAATTGATACCCCCGACGATAGCCATGATGACAAAAAGATTAGTCCTTAGTTCATAAATAATGCCACATAGATGCTTGGCTTTGATTTGCTCCCAGAAATGGACTTGCAACTGCTGAGTTCTGCAATAAATCGTATATGCATAGTTTGGGCAGGCTTCTGCGACATTCCTTCATTTACTATCGAATGCAAAGCTGCCAGTTTGATATTCACAGCTTCTATAAACGCGCACGCACATATTGGGTATAAGATCCTGTCAGGTTTATACATGTGGCGCCAAGTATGAGGACTGAGGGAAATACGTGCAGCATATATTTTGAAGGAGTGCATTACAGGAAGAGAATCATATCTATATAAATACCGAGTAGCACTTCTAGCATCCTAGTAATATTGTCACAAGCTGATTCACTACATTCATTACAACAACGTCTTTAGTTCTGCGATTGGGCCGTCAGAAAGATGTAAAGCATTCATGTTCCGATGAATTCGAGTCATCACAAGGAGAGTGATTGTGTCTACCTTCATAGGTTGTTATCACCATTCGACAATCCTCTGACAATCGTTCAACTCTCTTCTTCACTCGGCAGTTGTTATGGGTACATCGGTAATAACTTCTGCCATTGGTGCAAAAACAAAGAAATCTTTAATATAGTTTCTACGCAAGAAAGGTACAGCAAATGCTTTGATAAACGTCAATATTGGTGCCCTAGCACTTTCAATGATGCATGAAAAAGACAATCATTTTCTCCTAACAATCATATGTAATGACATGCAGAGGGAGAAATATGCAGCTACATTGTCATCACTTCATATTAGTATTGTAAAATCAATCATGCCCCCTGTTGTACATGGCCCAGTTTATCATGTAGCTTATCTCAACTTGTCGTCCGGTAGTCCAACGGATGATTTCCCTGTCTCATGCACCGATTCATTTCTTACATCATGGATCCTCATATGCTTTGTTCTCAGTTCAATGCCATCCCTGCTATACATTTGCTCTGAGTATGTTGTTTCTCAACTTCGAGAGTAGTACACCGCCCTAGTTATACTAAGCCTCCACTTGTCAACTTATAATATCCTTTTCTCACCTCATCATAGGAGCAACGGAAATTTTTCTAACCAATAGAAATTATGGACAAAGAGGTAAAACATTTCTTATATTGGTGAAGCACAAGTGAATTTGAACCAAGCCTATACTGTTTATTAACCCCCTCCTTACCTTCTTCGCACTACCAGAACGTCCCTCACCTATCCTCCACACTTCTACAACTACCATTCTCCCCCACCTTCCTGCCTCTACCATCTTCTCCTCATCCCCCGCGGCAGCCTCCTATCATCTCTTCTTTCTCTCCATTATTCATTCCCACCATCAGCAACACCACATTTCCCTACTCCTCACCATTCCTCCAACCTCCATTGCCTTGATTGCAACCACCATGGCTAATAAACTCTACAGTTTTTTTTTTTTTTTTTCTCTTTTGGTTTTATTTTAGATATTTTTCAAAGAATTATAGATTGGAATCTTATTTTAGAATCTAAACAAAAAAATTTATTTAAAATATTTTGCTTCGAATTAGACATTTATTTATTTCTTTTTCTGTTACTAAAATTTGACTTAGCATCCAAGATCAACTTCTCTCTTTCTAGTATGTGTTACTGCCTACAATATTTATGCAAGTTTTTTGGGTACTCATTGCACATCCAAGTTTTCTCAGTAACAACTACCTTTTACGGAATGATTCACTCCTAGAAGAGTTTTTGATAACTAAATGGTTTACAAAATTGTAAATCGAATCATTGACCCAACTACTTCAGAATTTGCATATCAACTCCAACCAATTGATGAACAGGCTGGTTAAACCAATCAAACCTTGAAAGAATGGGTTGGGATTATTGGAGGTGAAAAACCAATCAAGGTAAAAAGTGGAGTTATCGTGGAAACTAGCTTCTTGTTCTAAGTTTGAGGTTTATGGTCACTATACATAAAGGTATCCTCAAACTAATGTTTTGTCCATGGAAACATCAACTACGCAACCATGCAAGTTGAGTAAGGTAAAGCTGGGCACAGGGTTAGAGAAGGAATTCTAAGTAGAGCAAGGAAACTTTACAAGGAAGTTCAAAAAATGTAAGATTTGTAGGTTTCGTTTCAGCTGTGCTGTCTTGTCCTGCGGAAAACGAGGCATCAATAGTGGCCTTAAGAAAAATTGGACATAATCATTCAATGACGAAATTCAAGGCTTTGAGGTATTGCTGCAGAGGGCACTCGTGCAATGATGAAGAGTAGGAGAAGCCTTAACACTTTCTCACTCCATCGCTCCAGCAAAAAATATCATGGCAATTAGAAGTGGACAAACGATGATTATTAGAGCTAAAACTCATGAAATAAAGGTGGCAAGGTTCCAAGTATAACAGAGGTTAGTTCTATCCCTATGACTATCACCTTAGTTGCGTTAACCTAGTCCTTTAGGTTATGATGGTTGGCGGCCTAAGGTTTAATCTTAGAGCTCTAGCGTGTCAGTGTCAAGGAGAATTGTTCGTGTAGTGCACGAGATTGCATTAGGCTAGAGGATTTCTAATGCACCCCTTGCGTTTTATTCAACACAAATATTCACCTTATTAAAAAGAATTCCATGAGTTTTAACTATCGATTGTTCTTGTACCGCTCTTAAGGCATGTCAGTCTTATTATTGGTCTCCTATACAAAAGTTTAAGGGTTTTACAGATCTGGGGTTGCGTGTTTTCAAGGCTTTTCTCCCTTCGACTTCTTCGATTCCTAGCTCGTGGAAACATTTAAACCGCAGCTTCACAAGCTTTCCAAGAGGACCTGGAGTCCAAGACCATGGATGACATAATATTCAGCAACTTTGCCGGTGTACTTTTTTTTTCCCATTTTTTTTTTCTATGGCTGTTTGTGGAAACAAGCTTTCTCTCAGGCTTTCTAAACCATGAGAAAAACTTGTAGAAAGACAAGCAATAACCGAACCTACGAAAAAATACTTCCTATTAAAGCAGAAAGCAACCAAACGATAACCTAGCATGTGCCGCTACAGCGAGGCCTGACCAACCGTTCATCGTTTTTCCTGTTGCTGGGAAGGTGTTTGGTTTTTGTTAAGCTCCTTCATATTTATCTCCCTCATTGTTCAAAGCTTTATTTCAGAGATCAGTGGAAGATAAAATCGAACCTTATGTGCTCCATAGATTGATACCATAATGCACATGATAATAGGTCCCAAAGATTGTGTTTTGTGCATTTTCAATATAGATGTTGAACTGATATTGGATTCGTGACTCTTGTTTATAGAAAATTCTTGTAGTTCATCGTTGCCTTCTGCACCTATATAGATGTTGTGGAAGTTGATCAAAATCAGTGCCAGAAGGATGTTGAATAGGCTGAATATTTATTTAAAGAAAAGAGAGAGAGAGAGAGAGATCAACAGAACCAACACTAATGGATTCCGCTTTTCCGCTAGCTTTGATATTTCCATGTAATATTTCCCTAAATGAGGAGAAGATTACCAGAAGAGGGCTCTCGACACCCTAACGCTAATGGCCATAGGATACTCCTTCTAACCCTAAACCGTGAGCAAGACTTCTATAAACAGGCCCAGTTACCCAATGAAAGAAGCAAAAGCCTAAGGGTTCAAGGGTTGTAAATTTCGTAATGGAGGCAGTCAAGCCAAACTATTTACTCAATTAAATTTAAGTGGCTACATCCTATATTCATTTCTCAATAAGTCACAGAAAAAGTCCTTACGCCTAATATGTTCTTTAAAGGAACCATTCATAAAATGAAAGAATAAATCGTGCCAAAATGTTTTGATGCATCTTCACTTCTTAGTTTTATCGGAAGAGTAGAAACAAAGAGTTTGCTGGCTTTAAAAAGCTCTTCAAAATGACAAATATGCAAAAATGCACTATACTTTGAAAGTGTTTTAAGTTGACAGTCACACGGAAAAAGAAATTTCACACGTATCAAAGTCCTCCCCAAGATGCCTATTAGCTATAGCTACACTAAAGCGACAGGCTTCTGGTTCTTGGATGCCTCCAGGACTTCCCTGGGTTGAACTAAGACCTCTTCCTGACCACTTCGCTACACAAAGGCCAATAGTTCACAAGTATAGATTGGAAATTTTGAAAATGCATGTTAGGCTGCGGAACGAATTCAAAAAATGTGAAGATATGGATTGAGAAAATGCAAATCACTTGCCAGTGTCCTTTTTAGGCCGAACGTGAGCCCGTTCTGGAGAACTTGTCTGATTCCCCAACCAACTATAGAAGATCCAATTGGGTAAAGGACAATACGTCTAAAAGTATCCCCTAGTTTCTCTCTTTACTTTGTTGTTTAGTTCTTCTGTTTTTGCATCACAAAAGAAGCCTAATGCATAGGCACCTATCGCTATTCTCTTTCGCTTAATTAACTGCAAGAGCAAATGTCAGAAATCATTCCTTCAAGTACTTCTGTACTTATATTGTTTCTACATTTTTTTTGGGATAAACTAATGATGGCCATCTAAGGTGTAATGATCAATCTAGTTGTGATAAAAGACATCAAGCCTGCATTCATGCTATAACTTTAGACCGTAGCACGGTTTAAAGGTAAATCAATGCTTAATTCGATACAATCAGCAGGATGGTGGAAAAAGACCAGTCACAAAGCTTGTATACAATCAAGATTTTACTTATCGTATTCAACCAACTTGAGATCTTCTAAGTTCTCATCGTTTTTCCTTGTCATCCTCATTATCTCAAAGCTTCATTTTATTGTTGTTACGTCCTTCTCATGTGTGCTATCTATTTGTCTCGTCATTGAAGAGCACCTTTGTTTTGCATGTGTGATTGTTAGATTTAATTATGGAGAATGTTAATTAGGTGCAAAATGAAGGGGATAGAGAATCCTGATAAATCACGCGTGAAATAACTCCAACATTTAATCTAGTTTACTGCAACTTACCATAGATGTTGTTCTACCAATCAAACTCCCATCAACAATAGCAACATGTTTTCGTTATATAGAATCTTAATGAAAGCCAGAGAAAGGAGTACCTTGGATGAAGACTATTCTTGACTACTTTCTGGCCATATTTCCTCCATTTGTAACCATCATCAAGGACATCCACATCACTCCTTGTTTGGAAGCAAAACCTTGGCTCTCTGAGCTTCCTTCTCACTTTCACCTTGCTCTTATCTGAGGTTGAGCTCCTCCACCTAAAAAACAAAAAAGTTATCAAAACTGGCCCCTTCTTCTTTTCTTAGTTGTAGAAATGACCAACAAAAGGAAACTGCAAAGTGGAAGAACAAAAGGAATCCCACTGATGGACCGGTGGATTTGGGTATCAATGTGTATCAAGACTTTTCATGCGAAATACGCAACCCTCACATCGACGAGCGAGAGAGAGCGAGGGAGCGAGGGAGCGAAGAATGAGAGATATAATGACTTTCATATACGATAGATCTCCTTAGATTCTTTCGAAGAGTATAACTTCAATTTCTTTGAGTTGTCTTATACGTGCATGTCTGTTGTCCGGGTGGGTTTATTGAAGAGAGAGAGAGAGAGAGACGAAGAGAGACGAAGAGAGGAAGAGAGGAAGAGAGGGAGAGAAACCGATACAGAGAAAACGAAAATGAGGCAAGAAGAAAGATACCATGAATTGTTGCCGTCGCTAGCATTACCGCTACAGTTTTCTTCATTGACTGCCTTGGGATCCATTGCTCCGACCTAGAATTTTCCAAAAGACAATCAATATACAAAGGCGGTCAAGAAGCAAGTTCACAGAGGTAGCTCAGAAGCAAAAGAAGAATAGAATCATCTAATAAAGGAATCCCTTGTTAAAAAAGACGTCAAGATGCTATAATATACAGAATTTCTGAATCTTGTTTCAGTTAAGATTTTTCCAACAGTATTCGGAAGAACCTGGTCACTATTCCAAGAAGATCTAGAAACAAGGTCGTTATGACTAAACCCCATGGTGGTGGGGTTTGTACTGGATGTGGCGCCAGCGGCGGTGGTGGCGGCGGCAGTTGTGGTGCCTCCTCCACTGAGTGGTTGAGACATCTGAGAAGACTGTGAGGGAGCCAAGAAGCTGAGAACCTGGTTGTCTTCAAATTGTACAAAGCCCATCTCGTGAATCCCTTGTGGCGTGTTTGTGAAAGACACTTGCAGCTCGTAATTTGGAGCTCCTCTTCCGTCTTCCATTATTTCATATGCCCAAGAAGCTCTTCTTTTTCTTCCTTTGCTTGTAAATAGCTTTGGTGCATGAAGTTCGTACAAACTGTTGGCCTAATAAAGCTTTTTAATTTTGTGCTTCACGCACGGCGTAATTTCGGTCAACCGGTAAACGCTAGATGGAATGTTTCATGGAAAATATTCCTTTCCATCTTCCAAAAGTTGTCTGCAGAGGCTACCGAGGACTGCATATGCTGTTCTCTCTCTCTCTCTCTCTCTCTCTCTCTCTTATCTCTCTCACTCATACACAGTACCAACGAAACAGTCATTTCTACAGCCATTTACAACATTAGCCTCACAAATTTATAGACAACTTTTGAGAAAAAAATGACTTAAAACTTCAAAATCTTCGTGTAATGAACTTTATGTTCTGTGCACATTCCTGTCCTTTTCGTCGCTCGCTTCGTAGAACGACTAGACACCTAAGGTTCAAGGAAGCGAGACGTATGTTCGTAGTTATCTATTTACATTTGCTATTACCATGCACGTGTGCTTATCTTCTGCCAAATGTTAAAAGATTGAACAGGATTGTGGATATCGATGTCCAGGATTCTTCTGCGAAAAGTCATTTCTACAGGCAAATGACGCCACTATCAATGACTCTCGTCTCGCGCGTTTTCGCGATGTCCACCGCCGCTCCAAGCCAAAACGTGGTTATCATTATGCGATATGGATGCGCGAAGATTCTGACCTTTATACTGTTGTGGCGGACGGCAGAATACTGAATACTGTTTAACTATAGAATTCATTATTTCTACTAATTTTGGGTTATATTTTGGATTTATATAAATTAAGTTAATTTAAGTTCTTCTCTAATTTTGAGTTTTTAAGTATGTTCAACATGCATAAGAATGTTGGAAATAACAGACATATAATCATAGAGGATAAATAAATACGTTGCTGGAAAATTAAATAATTTGTGAAACAAATCTAAACCAAGAAAAGAACCCCCAAGTAGAATATTGACAAATATGTAACGCTCACAAAGTACTGGTGATATGGATCTTGCAGCGAAAGCAAATTGAAGATTTCTTTGAGATGAAGCGTGATTAGAAAGATATCTCTTCCTGTTTTCATACTTCGCCTAATATTGAAGATTTCTGACCAAACATTTAACTGGAAACTTTTGAAGATAATACGACAAGATCACCAGAAAAATAATTGGACTTATTTCATGATGAGTTAGAATGCCTTGTTGCAGACATAATTAATGAGAACGTTCTATTTACCAATTGTTTATCTTGATTTAAGCTAGCAAAGAGTCGGGGGACATCCAATAAGATTCAGAGACTGGAAAAGTAAATTATGCTACGAAGACTTGAAGAAACAATGTTGGATACATTGTCTATGTTGTTGAAGAACACTACATTATAGGTTGAGTAACTTGTTTTAAAAGAGATTGTTAAAAATTCTTATTTTTCTTAAAGTCTTAAGGTGATAATTATGTGATTTGTTTTTTTTGATACTTAAAAGAGGGAATGTAATGTAAGGAGTACAAAAGAGAATTTAGTTGTTATAAATTCATATTTATCTTAAAACCTTAAAATAGTAAAAATGTTGCCTTTTCATGTTTAAAGGGGTTTTTTTATATGAATTCCTTACTAAAATAAGGTAACAACTTCACAAAACTTAGCAAAGATATATAATAAACTTCATTGTTGAAGATTATTACTTATGGATTGAGTGAAAATTATTCTTCAAAAACAAAAGAACTTCAATGTAGGATGTTAGGAGCCGGTCAAGGTCCTTTGGCTATCCTAAGACCTTCATTGTAAACAAAATTCTTGATGTTGCTTAAATTAATAGTTTAATAACAAGTTAATAGGGGCTCTAATTATGAGATTTAAGATTCAACATTCGTGTGTATGAGTTTAGATGAGTAAGTCATAATAAAAAAAATTAAAAAAATTTCTTGTTTTATTCCTTAATAATGTGTGATTTATTATCTACATCTTAATATACTTTTCATCATAATAGTAAAATTCAGCCTATTGTGGACTCAAAATTAAGTCCATAGAAATACTAAAGAGGACCAAGGCTATGATATCGTGTTAATATTATCATTTTTTAACTTAAAAGTCAATTCAAAAGATGATGAAATTTATTATATTATAAGTAAATTTTTTAATATCTTTTTTAGCAATAGAGCCATTGCTCACGTCATAACATTTCTCTAGTTTTCTTATGTATAATTTCGAAACAAGTCCTTTTACAGATCTAAATACCGTGCCCGTGGCGCCCCACAACCACCCCACCCAACACTCAGAAAAACCCCCGGGAGCGCCCCCCACCAAACAAAAAAAGAGAAGGAAAAAAGTCTTACTTTTTGAGGTTATTCTATTTATTCTCATTTCAGCCTTTCATAATTAATAAGACACGTTATTTAGATTATAAGTTCTAATTCAATCAGTTCAATTGCCCAATTTTACACTTAAAACTACTATACAAAACTTGGTTGATTAGTTCTCAATTCAACTTGGTATAAGTGACACATGCCAAATTTTAAATTGATTATTTGTTCTTACTTTTTCCCTTCTGGGTTACTACTAAAATTTTCTCTCTGGGTCGTGAGAATCGCTTATTTGTTACCCTTTTTCAGATTACAAATACGTAGGATTTTCCATGTCAGACATGCTTTTACAGTATCCCTTCATGGCAGTACGGTTTTTCCAGTGCATGGCAGTCGTTCCCTTTTTGCGACTATTTGTGGACTAGCTGTGAGCAACTGTTTTTTGTTTCCCCTTTTAAGGAGTGGATGTCACAAGCAGGGCAACAATTTGTTAAAAAACATTTTTTTTATTTAAAGTTGACTTATAAGAAAGGATAACACCACTTATTAGAAGCACAATATATTGATATATTGTCACACTTATAAGAATTTTTGCCCATAAGTGAAGGATTGCCACACTTGAATATAAACTTTAATATCTTGTTAGTAGGTCCATAATAATTCCATTGCATGTTTGTGAAACCTTTTCTGTACTTAAAGGTTCTTATACTGACAAATAGTCTTACTCTCCCTCGAGAATTTTTCCAGCTTCATTTATTTGTTTTTGACTTTGCAAATTTTTCAGCTTTCTTATTGTTTTTGTTCACTTTCCACAGAAAAATTTAAAACGGTTCGATTTTCAGAACTAATAACAGTTTATTTTATACTTGGTAGTGCATTATATGCAACATTCCAGGACTCTGGCCCTTTCTTAGGTGAGTCGTTCATGTTAATCGTGAAAACAAAGCAAAATATTTTTAATAATAAATTAAAGTAACAAACTCAATCTCAGTTTACCAAACAACCAAAGTGATCATTCGCCTCAATTCTTTATCAGATAGTGCCTATTGTTTATTGCATTCAGCAAATGGGTATGCATGTTCCAAGTTCTTTGCGTGGTCCGGACTCAACAGGAATATGGAACCGACGCACAGCAAAACACTGTACTTTCATCGGAAGGATTAAGCAGTGTCAAGAAAGTGACAGGGTTCTCCCTGCCATCGAGAGCTTGATTTCCCATGAAAATAAGCCAGACCATTAGATTGAATTTATTTCAGTACATGTGAAATAGTAAACAACACTCACCTGGAAAAGATCTCTGAATTCCCACTTCGAAAAGTTTTTCTTCTTTCTTGATCTTTTGGCCTTCCTTTCTTTTCCACAGATCGCAATTAATTGATACAGTATTCTAAAGACTCATAATTAAACTGTTTAATTATATTTATTGTCTAATAGTGCGATAATTAATGCTTTTTTACCATCTCTTTGTGTGTGAACCACGGTCCAACGATGAAAAGCAACTACGCCGAAGAGGGAAGGAGGGGGATTTGGGGAGGGCGGGTTGGGTTGGGGGTTGTGGTGGGGGGGTTTGGACACAGGGAGTCAAAAGAGCAATGAGTGGTAGGGTACATCAAAACTTCCATCCATGTCAAGGATGTCTATGGCAGTTGAAAGAATGAAAAGGACAGAGCCGCTCAAATCCTGCCAAATCAAATTGCAATATGTATGCTTATGTCCACTCAGACCACCCTTCACTGCAAAAAGAGAGGAAAAAACTATCATAACCCCCGCACAGCATTTTCAAGGTAATCTTCCTCCTTCCACTTATTCTCACCTGTTATTTCAGCCACAGTCCCTTTCTCCCCCTCCCCATGAAAAGACCCTCTCAACTCATTCCACAATACCAACACCTACAACAAATAAGACGTCCTATCTCCCTCTCTCGTCTTGTGTACGGTTTCCTTTAGGACCTTAACCAGAGTAGAAAATATACTTAAAGGTTCTTCCCCCATTAGAACCAAAAGGAAAACCTTAACCACATGCCGAAAGCGTCTGCAGTGCTGCAAATAGCAAAAGAGCTAAGCGTGATGGAAAAGTATCCCAGCTTGACTCTTTGTGCTCCTGAAGAGACACGGTATTGAAACTCAACGCAACGTAGCAAATACCCAGGAACCTTCAGTACTTTGTCCCAAGTTCCCAAAATTTTTGAAAGCGATACAACAATTACTGTACAAATTTGAGTTCTACCTGTAGAAAAGTTTTCGCAAGAAGAGATATATATTTCACGATTTGGAGACTTGTTATCTTGAGGTATTAATTTGTTAATTTGGCATTTCCTCGTTGGAGTTGAACAGAGAATTTGGTGTAATAATTTTCTGCTAAAGCTCCATATTCACATTTGAAAGCGTCACTTCACCAATTGTTTCCTAAAAGAATCATACGTGGCTGTCGTGCTTGTCGGTCCCTTTGGAACGGGTTGCGAAAAGATAAAAGGTGGGGCTGCAAAGTGGAAATTAAAACAAAGAGAGAGATAGTTGTAATCTTTCTTTTGCTTCTGAAGGATCTTCTGAAGTCAAGAAACACGGAGCGGGTTGTGTGGAAATTTTGACTTGGTGATAAAGAGATTCACAGAAGTTCCTATCAATGAGGTAGTGAGGAAAATATTAGAAAATAAAAGGAAAAATTCCTGTCAATATATCAATGATCTTGTAATTTTATCGAAAATAGTTTAGCAAGTACCTTAGTTCAAGCTTGTGAACGTCATCTAAAGTTATCTTTAGGTGTTATGTTAATTCAACCGACACAATTTGCAGGAGAACAAGATTTCAACACAAGCGTGGAACTTAAGGTTACAGTATAAGTTTGGAAGTTCAAATTGGAAAGCTAGTTTCTCCATATATATTCACTAAATTCTCACCGGCATTTGATCAAAGCTACGACTAACTGTTATCATCATTAGTATGCCAATTATATAATGTTGTAAGGACTAAAGGCTTGACTCAAAAGCTAATTTATAAGTTTGGAGGATGAAATTTTTTATACTTAAACATTACCCAATACTTCCAATGTGAGCCTTTCATCTTTAATATTTTCCTACACATCAAATATACTTTGAGCTCAATATTGATAAAGACAAAATGAATATTTGAATGAAAGTTATAATTGATCAATCTAGGTTCTAATATCATGTAAAAGGACCTCAAGTATAATCCAAAAATTAGTTTAAAAGTTGGAGAATTCTTTTTTTATTTGAGTTTCATCGTAGGGATCTTATTTTTTGATGTAAAGCTTTTGTCCTACACATACTTCTCTCACACATTGAGCATTACTAAACTCAACATTTCATGGGAGAGCAAAGTCAATCTAAGTTTTGATTTATATTAAAAGGTCTAAAGACTCAACTAAAAAATTAGTTTGTAAGTTATGGGGACATTTTATTTTTATTTTTATTTTTTCAATTATATATCTAGACACTACCTAAAGATCATATGTTTCAAAAATATGAGACTTTTGTCTTCAACATACAACATCCATTACATCAAATTTAAAAAACTGCAAACCTACATACCCATATCTATAAATACATGAGCATGTAATTATGTGTGTATATATATGTATATACATGTTCATTTGTATATATTGTGGCCTTTTCTTGTCAATGCAAATATTGTATGTATGTATGTATGTACTAGACAACATTATCATGTATCTTGCGCCACCTACCACGACTTCCTAAGTTAAAGTAAACCATGGTGATTCATGGTCGTTCACCAACCAGTGCGTCACACTGTGGCTGTAGCTATCTAAGCGCATGACATGATTGTCCTTCTTCTGGAATTCAAGGTGCAACTTTGTTGAGTAAACAAGTAAAATTCATAACTTTTGCTTTCACAAGCTACTCGTTATCTTCATCTTACACTCGTTAATCAAATTTAGTTTTTGTTCTTTGCCTCAATGATTGCTTTAACTTTGTTGCCTTAAGAAGGAATAGCAATAGAAGATTTAATAGATCCCAGAACAACAGGAGGTACTGAATATCAGAATATGTAGTTTGTTTTGCAGAAACTCTTGTTGGCTCTCTTGTACATCAACAAATCTTTAACAACTATGAAAGCTGTTGCGTATTCATCTTGTGAAGTCTTTTCATTGATATTAGCAACTGTTTCTAATTGCTCCTTATGAGTAGATACGAGATCAGATAAGGGGGTTTTGGGTATTTATAACTTTTTCTAATTTCCCCTTACGAGTAGATACCAAATCAGATAACTGGGTTTTGGGTTGAACCCGCGAAATCATCCCACACAAAATTGATACGGAAATCAGTTAGTTAAAGAAAAAAATCCCGAGCTTGATAATAAATCACGGACTAGATATTTAGATGTCTAATTTAATTTTGAACTACTTAGCTACACATGTGGCCTTTTACTAACTTGTTTTAGCGTTGTTACACATATAAGGTTGTATATTAGCAATGATTGGTCTTCCCCCACCCCTTCTTTTTGCTATAAGGTGTTTTAAAAAAAATTATTTTTTAATAATACAACATATGTACTCAACGCATGCACATAAAATCTCTACTAGCTCACCCCTTAAGATAGCTAGCCAAGTGACTTTTGTGATAAAGTGTTACTTAACTCATTACAATTAAGTTTTTGGTAAATACTAATATAATCAGGTGGCAGAATGAATAAATTAGACGTTGCTAGAATATTCGCTTGATCTAATTTCCTCTTATTGCTAATTGGAGAATAAATTATTTTGATAATTAGTATTATTTATTTCTTTTCTTCCTATTGAAATGTTGCCAACGAGGAGTATGGGAGAATGGTCTTGGGATAAAAAAACATAAAACTTCGAGATCAATCTGTAAGTTTCAATATAGATAGCGTTGATTATTTGACATGGATCAATCCGTTGTGCTTCATTTCAGGAGAAATTGTTAAATCTGAGAAACCTCAATTGTGTAAGAATTATCGGGGAAAAAATCTTGTGGACAGAGTCTCTTGATGGCTTCTCTTTGGTTAAAATTATTTGGGAAGACTTCCAACTTAGTTACTTTTGCGTGGATTTGTGATTTGCTGTCTAATTTAGTTGTGGGATCCAAAAATAGATTTTTGGTTTGGCTTGTTGAAGAAGCTAAGTACCTTAAATAAGCTTGTTGCTTATGGACTTCACACCAAACCTTCATGATACATATAAAGAAAACTATGAGCAATTAATTCATTGCGCATTAAATCTCCTTAAGAAGTTGGTACCTCTTGCTTAACAAGTGTAACCTTTTTAGGCTATCAAGAATTAGGTAGACTCAATGAATTCTAAACGCTATCATGAATTAGGAGGATTCAATGAATGGTAAATATAGATTTAGATTAAATCTTTGCTAAGCCTCATGATCTGGCTTATGGTTAGTAATAATTTACTCCTTTTGGTAAAAGAAAAACAGCAAATTCTAAGAAGAAATTCAGAAATGTTCCAACCGTATATGTAGATATTAACTTTTTTATCTTTTTGGCTAGTTTAGATTCAACTTCTTGTCTGATCTCCATCTCTCCCTCGAAGCTAGATGAGTGGTTGGTTCTTGGAGATTATACGAAAACATGTTATTCTGGTCGCTATGTTTCTTAGGGTGGGTGTTGTTAGCTACCCTCCGATAGGTCTTTTGGATTGCTAGTTGTCCTTCTATTTTTGGTTGCTTATTTAGTTCATTATTATTCAATTAAAGTTATTCTTTTATTTTTCACAATTTTCGTATGCATTTTTCACCCAGAACGTTACAACAATGAAGGATATCATTATAATAATTGTATAATGACATCTTTAGACTGGCATATCTTTTGAAATATTTGTTAAGAAGATGTATTCAAATAATATTTTTTTTTGTCTTTGAAATACATCAAATGTGATTCTTTTTGTTGAACTTTGGTTTTGTTGGCCAAATCTTTTTACAAGTCAAAAGTTGCTTAAATTATTTGGAATGAAAACTTTAAGCTTTAAAATTTATAAATTTTAAGAATATCCATGACAATTAAAAGGATAAGAAGGAAAGCCATCTAATACCTCTCTCATACTTATGTTTATCATTACCTTTCCTAATTGTGTGTTGACCATATAATCTGAGTGTCGTGGTCTTGAGTGACATTTTTGTTAGTTGATATTAGCAGCTACAGTAATTTCACTGTTAATTAGAATGGAATCTCGAAAATATCCTTGTTACACTGAAACTAATAACATTGAAGACCCTTTATGCATGATTAGTATTATTCGGTCTTTACAGAATCACTTAAAATATAAGACAAGGAGGATGCTGAAGAAGATGGCCAGAAAAGAGTTGAATGGAAAAGAATTTCTTGGTTTTCTTTGACGATCATATACACAACTTTCTGTACATATTTATAGAAGCATGGAATTAATTACATGGATTGTAGAAGAAAAATTGGTTAGCCGGAGAAGGAAATTGGATTCCCAAAAGGCACGTCCGGTGATCACTTCAGCAGTAGGTGAGTAGATTTTGTGTAGACGCATGCGTGAGGGAGACAATGCGCTTGGTTTCAATCCGTGTTGCGTCTGATCTTGTTTTGCTTGCTGATTTGGTATATGCGTGTTGCCAAGTGGAGGCTAAGTTAGGAGGCTTTGTTGATTTGGTAGTTTGATTATTGTTGTTGGCTGGTGCCTAATTGTGTGTTGGCACACTTTTGAGTAAATAAATGAGGATCTTTTGTTTGGGTGTGTGCTCACATTCGTGGAATTGTGGTTGGCTTGGGGCTAACATGAGATGGCTTGTGTGTATCATGTGGAAGGCAAATTTGATCACCGGTTTGGAAAGATCTACCAATGTGGCACTTATTGACATGGATATTTTTGTTGATATCCCCTGGTAATAGTGTCTAGCACATGGTTAGCTTGGACTTAGATAGAGAGAAGTGATTGGGAAAGACCCTTTATAAATATGTCAACAAGTTTATCTTTTGAAGAGAGAAACTAAATATGTAGTTGAGCACATGTGGCACATTCTCTTCTAAAGTAGAAGTTAACCTTAACATGTTTTGTTCAAGCATGAACATTAGGTGAGTAGTAAGATAGATTGCTGAAATACTATCACACAACAATATTAGAGGATGTAGTAGAAAAAAATGGAGGTCTTGAAATAGGTTTTAAGCCATATTAATTTTGTTGTAGTATTAACAAGATATTTATATTTTGCTTCAATGTTGGAATGTGTAATAGTGCATTCCAAGGAATATTGAGAATGCATCATTATGCTTAATTGGTTCCTAGATTGCAAAGAGATAGTGTTAGCACCAAGGAATGTGAAGAATCCTTTGACAAAGTAACGGTAATCTTTGTGATTGGCCCAATCTACATTAAAAAGAGCATGTAGATTTAATGTGGGATTACAAATGTAGAGAATGTCATGCCTAGATGTGTTGGTAAGGTTTTGGAAGATGCATTTGATAGCTTGCCAATAAAGAGTTACTGGAGTATGCATAAATCGACAAGTAATGTTGATTACATTGGTTATGATTGTCCTAGTGAAGGGTGAGGTATTAGAGCATACCAATAGAGCTCTCATGGAAGGATGGATTAGAGAGAGTTTCCATTGAAATGGAAAAATAAGGATTAAAAGTCACTATTGCAAGGGTTGGTAACAACACAAGTATCTTTTATCTTTGTTTGAGCAAGAATGTCAAGAACAAGCTTTGTTTAGGGAAGATATAGTCCCTTGGGTGTGAATTATCTTTTACTGCCAAGGAAGTAATGTAATGGCCCATGGTCTTTGGAGCAAATTTCTTTTATCGAGTATGTAAAAGATTTAAGAGAGAAGCATCTTCTAAGCTAATGAGAATGATGTCATTTGCATAGACTAGGAAAGATATTGCGTACGAAGAGAGAATAGTTGGCTCTAGATAAAGTGAAACCCAAAAAGGTGAAAAAGGAGCTTAAGTATTAACACCAAGCTCTTGAGTTTTGTTTTAGTTCATAAAGGGGGTTTGTTGGTAGGCAAACAATGATGAGATGTCCAAGATTGCATAAGCCTAGTGGTTATTCCATGAAGACTCGTTTTGTGAGATGATGATTAAGGAAGACATTCTAATGTCTAGTTGCTATATTCATTAGGGAGAGTAGGCAAGAGCAATGATTGTTAGGATTATCATGTGCTTGACAATGACATTGAATGTCTCAATATATTTAAGGTCTAGTTGTTGTTGAAAGCCTTTAGTAGTAAGGTAGGCTTTGTACTTTATTTTATTTTAGTGATTTGTCATGCAAAGCTCAATTTTATAGATCTATTTGCAATCAATTAGTTAAAAATTAGGGATAAGCTCCCATGTTTAGTTTTAGATAAGGATAGTATATTCTATAGCCATGGCTACCTATAAGTTAAAATATTTTGAGGCTCATGTAAAGTAGGTTAGTTCTAGATAGGGATGAAAGGCACTAGTGAGAGCAAAGGTGCATTATCTTGTGAGGGTTCTTCCAAAGATGGTTTCATCTCGTAACTAAGTGGCCATTGGACAAGAGAAAGGTGAGTTTTGTTGTGACAAAATAGAGGTGAGGATCAAGAAGTGGTTTTGGGTAATGATGGATTTGGATTTAGAGGAGATGAAGGTGGGAATTTAGGAGGTAGGTTTGTCTATGTTGCTAGTTAAGGTTTAAGGAGGTGGATTAGCAAATGGAAGCTTTTATTCATTCAAAATTACATATGCTTCTATATAGAAAATCTTTGTGTGGAGTGAATAGTTGTGATAACCTTTGTGTCCAAGGGAGTATTTGAAAAAGATGCATGTTGAGATCTAGGTTCTAGATTGTGTTTGTTATATGGGTGTAGCTAGGCATAGATGGCATGCTAAAGGTTCAAATGTTGTATGGATGGTAGGTATTGGAACAAGTTTTCCTAAAGAGATAGATCTTGGATTATTGAGATAGGCAACCAATTGATAAGATAGATTGTGGTTTTCAAAGCATAATCCTAGTAATGAAAGGGGATGCTAGTAGGTTACGGTAAAGAGTCATGTCTAAATAATGATCATGTTTGGTCAATTAAGCTATTTTAAAAAGGTAAATAAAGACTTAGAGAGACATTGTTGGATCCTTAATGCCTGAAGATGGACTTGGAAAGAACCAAACCCTAGATGAGGGAGAAATTCAGCCACTTCATCCCATTGGATGGCTTTAATTCAACTTGGTTGATTTTTCACATATAGTTGAAATATTTTGTAAGTGAAAAAGAATTGTTGTGTGTGAAAAGAAAATGAGTGAGGAAAATTGGGAGAAACCATTAGTAAAATGAACATAATAATTATAGCCACATGAAAATATAATAGGAGAGGGTAAGACCCATCTACAATTGAAATTAGTTGATTGGCCATGAGGTACGGAAAGAGACATGCCTTCCATACTATAAAATTGCTCACGTCAAGCATTAACCAATTGAGGGAGAAGAGATAGTAATGGATGAAGTTGTATTTTGGGTACGGAGAGAGCAAAGTTTTACATGGAGGGCATTTGGGATGGTGGTTTTGCATGACAAGCTTTGATACCAACTTAAAATATTAAAGGAGGATGTTATAGAAGATGGCCAGAAAAGAGCTGAATATAAAGGAAGAATTTCTTGGTTTTCCTTGATGATATATATACAAATTTTAGTACTATATTAGAATTTGATATGGAAAAGGTATAGTAGTATTATGACATAAGCAAATCAAATTAGCTCTACTCATCTTAATGACATATTAACAACTTTGATGAGAAAGTTGGAATAAGAGATAAAAACATGACCAATGTTTAGGTAATGGCCTTAATACTAGAAGAAAGGAACTTCTTTTTCATTTACTAAAATTTTTATTTTATTATATGGCTTTCATGACCAATAGTTAGGATAAAAGAATGTTAAATGTGTCATTGACAATCAATAATTTTATAGTTTCATTACATTGTAGTTTTCCTATGATCATATGGTAGTGGATTAAGGAGCAATTCCACACCTTGGTATTCTAAATAAAATTTAGAATATAGTGGTTTCTATCAAGGCTCTAGGAGCGAGACCAGTTGATTCTCTCTCCACATTTTTCATTTTTGTAAGTCACAACGCGTTTCTCTTTATATGTTCCAGAATAGTTTGTTACATGCTTTGACTATTGACCCAAGAAATTTAGCATAAAGGCTAATTGCAATATATTTTATTTGAATATCATAGTTAACTTGAGCTTTCAAAAGCCTAAGCCCATTGTAGTCTCTCATAAGCTAATAACAACCCACCATGTTCCCTCGTGGTTTATATGTTAGGCCATCCCCTTTGTGGTTTACACACAAGATATAAAGTTAGCTCTAATGTTATCTGTTATATGTCTTAACCATTGAGTCAAAAGACTTAAGTGTAAAAATTAATCTCAATATATTTCATTTAAATATCATCACCAACTTGAGTTGCTATAAGCCACGACCCAAAAAAACCCCTATAAGCATATAACGTAGTTTTGGTTTCATTGGAGGTGCCACAAAAGAGTACATAACTATCTTTGGTTTACACACCTTTATTATCTTTTGCAAGGGGAACGTCAAATTACTTTCCTTGGTAAGGACTGCTTATCCCCCGTTCAACGTGTCACAGCTTACCTCTAATCCAGACAAGAACAAGATTTCGATTATGGTATACATCTCAAAGATTCTTAGAGAATAGAATGTTGGTTAGCTATTAAAAGAAATCTCACATTCGAAGAACAGAACAATAACCGCCTTCCTTCTCTTGTCACCTCATTTATGAAGAACGTACTATTCACAGGTCTAATTTGGGTTAGAATGACACTCTGCTCTGGGTGATTCCAATTTGTAACGAAAATTTTCTTATCAGCATAATACTCAGCTAAAGTTAAAATACTTACTGTGGGCTGAAAAGAACATTGGAATTTATATTCTAAGCCTAGAAGAGTGGCTGGTGTTTTTTTCCGTTGGAAAGAGGATCCAGAAGTTATTTTTGCTTAAGTTTCGACCTTCTCCCTTGAATAGATGAGTTTCTGAGTCATAGAGTACGCTAAAAGATGGAATCAGGAACAGGTGATTGGTAGCTTTATCTGTAAGTGTTTATAATTTGTTTGGTTGTGATAAGCAATCTTGTTCTTTCTGTCAAGCGCTTCTTGAGTTTTATCTAAAAGAATTCACCTCATGTTAAGGTAAACGTTGTACCTCCATCCCAGTTCCGATAAAAGGGAGAGTTTTGAGTGATGGAACTAGTGGTGCGCCTGACGAATATCTGAAAACAGGATGGAACAAGTGGTTGTATGTCCGTCCACATGCAGCCACGGCTCTTGGGATTTCCGAAGAGAGAGAGCACCCCAATGTGGTGTTTCCACGATGACTGGCAGAATGGATGAACAGTTGTACCATTGGCGCCTTAGAAAGTGAAGGTGTAATGAATTCCCATTCCATGAACTGAAGCAACATTCTGAAAACTACTACCAAACGATCCCTAACACTGCGCAACCAGGAAAAGCAAGTTAACCTACGGATCCGACAACTTCATGATTCCTATATTCAAAGTTCAAAAGTGTCATAATATTAATCTAAAAAGATCACAGTTTGAAGCAATAAGAGAGAGAGGGAGGGAGGGGTAGATGTGCTGAATTCCATGCAGCAATCATAACTTTTCAGTCAGTTTCTGAAGTCTTCAGAATCTCATGATGATAGAGTGAGGCATCAGATTTTTGGTGGGTTCCACGTTTGTCTTACCATGTTTCTTCTCTCATTCGTTTCAAAAGGGGCTTGAACTTTGAACGGCATGCTACAGCGGGTTAAACTTAACAATCGCCACCAACTTTCCTGTATTGTCTTATCTTATTTACAAAACAAGTTTACTGAACCTCATGATAATTAGAACCTGACATACAGTTCCAGTTCAGTGGAGTGGTGTAGGTGTCTCGAGAAAACAAAAAGAAAACAGTGAAATGAGCATCAGGAGGTGTTTCTTTTTTTGAATGATTTATAAGAGTTTCCGACCCAAGAGGGGATATTACTTTTGCCTGTTGGTATTACTGTTGAGAAACCATTTCACCTTAAAGTTCGTAGTATTGAACTCGGTCCAAAACTATGTCTATCAAGTAGCCACATTTTTTGAATTTCTTGAACATCGAATGGAAGACTGACAACACCAGATACGTCTATGGTTATCAAATCAGAAACCTTATCGCAAAACAGAAAATGTATGTCGACGTAGAAGAGACAACATAATGACCCTTTATCTCTCAAAAAGATATGCCACAAACAAATAAATTAAAAAGAAAAACTAGAAAGAGGAAACAATTAGATAGGCTCTTACTTGCCCGATCACGTTTGCTCGTTTTATTCCTCATATTTTTATCATTTTTTAAGTCCTCACGCTGTGATTCCTTAGTGTTCACGGACTCCAAGAGAAACTTCCCATCATATTTCCCTTTTCATTGAAGCAGCAGTTCCATCTCCTGCTGTGTATGTCTTCTGTATGATTTCTATTTGCCGCCTTCCCCTTGTTCAGTCTACTACTCTTCAAACGTTTTCTTTTGTGGGTGGTCAAACGTTTTTAAGACCCCATTTCCGCAGTGACCCTCGACTTTAGTCGCCTGCGTCTTGCGCCAATCATACAAGAAACCCTTTTTCCACCCTTAAATTCCAAGTCAAAGAGTGGCAGGTACGCACTTTCCGACAATGAAGGCTAATTCTAGCGCAGGATGAAGGAACAGACAACGAAAAAGTAGAATGCCATACGGGCTTGGCCCTTTCAATAACAAAAGGTAGATGGTCAGCTTTGTTAGGAAACAAGAAGTGGACATACGCTTGTCTAGGAGAGTCGGAAAGAGAGATGGGTTGAGGTTCGGCTTTTCTAGCCGCAAATAAAAGGCCCAGATTTTTTTGGTCCTACTCCTGACGAATCTCAGCCAAGGGCCCAGGTTCTTAAGGTGCTTCAAGCCACAAGCCAATTATTTAAGACAAAACGAAGTCAACCAGAAAAAAGTGGGAAAAAATATCATGTCTCGAATTCCATCAAAAGGATAAAATTGTTATTTTTTTTTCAATTTTATTGCAAAATCTTAATGTTCCATGCATGCACAAAATCATGAAGTTGGCCCAAAATCATTGAGAAAATATAGGTTAACTCTCACATAGTGGAAGTGCCTATAGGAAAACAAATTGTTGTACCTTTTCAAGTACTATATCAAAAAAGTGATCTTATAACATACTCTTTAGGGTATTATACTACTTATTTGATGTGTTGTCTTACGATTTTCTACCAAAAAAGTGGGAAAAATATTTTTACAAGTAAAAATTTAGAAGCATATATACAAAGTAAATTCAAGTTTCAAACATAAGGAATCAAAGTGGAGTTTAACGATTGACAGTTGTTAAGATAATGAGTTGTGGCATTTGATCTTATAAAATTATAAGGTTTTTGTTACATCAACATGACTCAAGAAGTAGAAAAAATAGCATTTTTCCAAAGCAAGTTACCACATTTTGACTTATGAACTAGTCAAGTTTCAACCTTATGCTTTTGTCAAGAGATTGAACTTGTTGCAGCTAATGTTCTGAAATATAATGCAAGTTTATGTTTGTATGACCATAAAATTTAAAATCTAAAATGCAAAAGGAGTACATAGGTACTTGGAGTTTAGGTTTACAACAATAACCTTATGGCATGTTGCTTTTTATAAGATTCAACTCCTAGCTTTATAGGAATTTCCATGAAAAGCAAAAGAATATCCTCAAAAACATGTATAAACAACTTTTTCTCAAAGTGAACAGAAGTAGCAAAAAGAATTGGAAGAACTATCTAATGAATCAAATGCTTATTCAAAGCCATACAATAGTATGTGATAAGTATAAAATCTAAATACCATAAATTAAGGAACAACAAACTCTTGCTAAATATCCAACTCTAAAAATTGGGAAGAATCTAATCATTCAAAGCCATATACTCCATATATGACAACCAAAAATGTTAATCCATCCACATCAAACTAGAGAAAAAGGGCTTTGAAGAAGAATTTACTCAACTATGCATGGCCAAAAGCAAATTACAACCAATAAAAAATATTTGAAACAAACAAAAGCATATCCAATCCTAGATCACATATTCTTCTCCCATCCCAACTAAACTCTTATCTTGAATACAAGTCTCCCTTTGACTAGTTTCAAATATGAACTTTTATAGTCCAAAAAGCAGTGGGGAAGGGGATGCTAGCCAATTGAATTCAATCAAATTGAAAGAAAGAAATAACATTTCACTTACAAAAACTATGGTGCTAACTATGGCTAGAAAGAAACAAAGAAGTTTCACAACAGAGTTTTCAACAAAATCTAGCAATTTCTAGCCAAGAACAAGTTAGGAATCATGGTGGTAAAGAGGAAGGAAAGGAAATCCACACCTTAGATCTTGATTTATATTGCAAAATGTGTTTGTTTGTATCTTTACCCCAAGGTCACTATAGAAGAAAATGAGATCTAAAAGTAGGATGAGTGTGTGGATGAAGTAGTCACATATGAAGTAGTGTGCATAATGACACTTCAACTATTTATGGGCAATTATTTGATAGTTGTATATTTCTTAGCTTAAGTTTATAAAAGATTGGCCTCATATATATACTAGTCTATGAGACCTAAAAGGCCACGCAATTGCCCATTACATTACATGTAGTTTACAAGAAGTTTTATCGACAACTTGACCTAGATGTGGTCAACTTAGTTATTTTAACTTATTGTCCAAGAATCCTTCCTTCCTGCAACTTCTCTTCAACTTTTTCTTCTTTAGCCGTGTGTTACCCCTAGTTCTTCAACAATGCACAAGAGGCCATTTAAATTTTCTCCAATCATTATAAGCTTTGCTTCAAATCTAGTGTCATGCTCACTACTTTTCTTCTTATTACCTTCTACTTTGTCTTTGCATCTTCTCCATTGTGGTCAACATGTCCCATTTCTTATGGTTGACTTCCATGCTTAAAGTCTATGAAGGCTAAATCATCATAAGGAAGATTTAAGTCAAAGTTACAAACATAACTTACGAGTTTGATATCAAGTGAGAGGTTGCCCTAAATAGTGTTGTAAGGAAACAATGATAACAATGGAGTTATCCTTTTTTAAGTGCAGTCTTGTTCCAATTGCCCCATGTACATACTTGAACACTCTTTTTAACTTAAAAAGTCTTGAATAAAATGTTGGGACATCCTTTAACTAAGTTTATTGACAATAAATCCCAAGTTTAGCTTGGTGAGAAATAAGTACTAAAGGGCTCTTTGTAAACTTTTGAACAACATCGGTTAAGGATACAAAGCAAACTCATTTGGAACTTGAATTCTCTTCACAACCATACCAATAGCTAAGGGGCGACAATCTTGCATTTTAACTCTGTGTAGTATGTCTATGGCATACTGTGCTTGAGAGCAAAATTTCATCTTCTTTATGGGTAACTTGAACACTTAGAAAAAATGCAACTACCCTAAGTCTTTGGTAAAGAGCTTAGAAGTCAACCTTTTATGAAAAATATTGAGGAATATGGGACTATTTTTAGTTAAAATAAGATTATCTACATAGGTTGGAAGCCATATAATGATCCCATGATGTTGATAAACAAATAATAATGGATCAAAAGGTAAGCATGCAAAGCCATTTTCAAGTAAAAACATAAACAACTTATCAAACCAAGCTTTAAGGGCATGTTTAAGCCTATAGAAAGCTTTCTTAAAGGCACAAACATGATTGGAATATCTTGTACCACTAAAGTTTTAGTGGTTGATCCATAAAAATGGGTTCAAAAAGCTTACCAAGGAGGAATATATTGTCTATGTCATATTGGCCTAGCTTCCATCCTTGGATGGTGGCCAATGTGAGTATAATGTGCATAGTTGTTGGCCAAGCCATTGGACTATAGGTTTCCAATAAGTCCACTTTAGGCTCTTGGTGGAAGCCTTTGACAACTAAACATGCCTTCAAGCATTCTAAAGATCCATCAAGTCCTAGCTTAGGTTTAAAGGTCCACTTGCACTTTACAACATTCATAAAGGAAGCACGTGGAACCAAATTTAGGTTCAATTGTTTAGGAAGGCTGTCATCTCTTTCTTCATGGCTCATCTTCACCTATTATATACCAAGACTAGGTTGATGATGGAAGTAGGGATAAGAAGGATGATTAGGCTAGCAAAAAGTGCATATTTTGGTTTGGTCTTCTAATGCTTGCAATACTAATTATGGTCATTAGGTGATTGCAGGTTGATGATGAGTGAGAAATAGGGTTATGGTATACGTGTTATGGAGATGAGACAAAAGTGTTTTAATGGTTTAATGGTTGTAAGGAATGATCAGTTTCATCAAACTAGAAGAGTTTTTTATTTTTGCTTGGATCATTAGATGAGGTCATGTTGTTGTCATGCCTAGTACATGGGTTTCCCATGTTTTGGATTTCTATGTGGTAGGCCATAAAGTGTTGTTGTTGTTAAGAGTGCTTCGTCAAGGTTTCTTGTTTTGGCACATTTTCATTGAAGCCACAATTTTCAACCATCTTTTCTTTTCCCATTAAAGAGTGACCATTAAAAACGGGATGTCCTTCACATGGGGTTGGACCTGTGAGTGTACTAGTTGTGCTAGATTTGGGAATTTAGAATAAATACAAACCATGGGATTACTTATAGTACTTATAATGAGAAGAAATCTTCTCTCAATATCCAAACTTACTAACATTCCTTATCATGTTATATTTAACAAATACTCATTTGTTGTAAAGGATCTTACCACTTGTGAAACACTGCTTAACCGACAAAGAAAATGTGACTTATATGTATAACCATTCCAAAACTGTTAAGCATACTTTTCAATATATCAATAAGCAACAAGTGATAGTACATGGCATCAAAGGCCAGGACCCTGTGAGTTGTGTAATAACCTCCTGCTTCTTCAATAGGGCATAAGAAGTTGTTTGAATTTTCTCCAATTATCAATCAACTTTGCTTCATATTTGGTGTTATGCCCGCTACCCTACTTCCACCTACCTTTTACTTGGTATTCATGTCTTCTCCACCATTATCAACACGTCTCATGATCAAAGTCCATAAATGTTAAATAGAAAAGAGATTTAAGTCAAAGTTACGAACACAATTCATGATTTTGATATCAAGTAAGAGGTTGTCCTGCATTGGCCCATGAGAAAATAGAGCATGCAAATAGTCATCTAGCATAGGGGTTCATTCTCCTCTTAAGTTTCATCCATATGGTTTGTATAATCTTTCTTAAGAATGTGGATTGAAGATTGTCCAAAAGTTCAACTGTAATCCATAATTATTCCATTAACAACCACTTGAGGCCAAAAAGATAGAGCTATGATACCAATTTGTGAGGAAAGGAAGTACAAGTTAGAAATGCACATAGTCAAACAAAGAAGATTTTTAGAGGATCCAAGGTTAAAAAGAATTGCTTTTCTTTCAAATACAAGTTGTCACATTCAAAGACGAAATAGTCTAAGGAGAAGGATTTTGTCCAATACTGCAAAGGCAAGTGGGTGATTTTTGGCATATAAAAGGCTTAGTTACTCTATTTAATAAGTTAATTTATTAAGTTGAAATCCAAATCCCTCACAAAGTAGTATCAAAGCAACCTACAATCATTTCTAATGCTCGCACTAAGTGCCTTGAGGTAAGCAGGTAAGGAGATTAACTACTAATGAGAGAATTGTGTTAGAAGTACATGACCATGTCGAGGGTGATGTGAATTTAGATAAAAAATACATGAATTTGAATAAAGAAGAATATCATGTTTGAAGATAGAATAGTCTCATTAAAAACACAAGTGAGTGGTTTTAGACACACAAAAGGGCTTGGTTACTTAGAATTGGGATTAATGAATTTTTCTATAAGGATAGGTAAGCTTACATAATAAGCAATAATTTGGGTTAGTAACTTAATGATTGGTTATTAGTTGCCCAAACCTTAGATCCTTAATTCAATATGCGTAACTCATCTTGAATATACTAATTGCCTTTCTCTTTCAATGCTATTCATTTTTTCATGTCTTAGGTTGCACAACCGAATTCTAATATCTAAAATACGCATCAAAATTTTTAAAAGAAACACAAAAAAAGACCTTTAATTTTATTAATGGCACAACAATATAACCACTTGACATTTTAACTTACAAACATTAATTCTTGAGAAATATGTATAATTCTGAAATATGAATATTAATTCCAATCAACAAAAATTGTTAGTTATTTAACTTATCATGTAACTAAAAATAAGTTTACTCAAAATTGAATACTAATAGGGAATTCTAATCGAGTAAAGATAGATTTACATCTACATTCAAATCTAAAAATTTGAGGAGATGTTGATGGATTTCACTAACTAAAAGTAGAGTCTACTCACGATTACAGCCGAAATGTTTTTGAAGAGAGTATTAGTCATCAATTTCTAGTGGCTAAATATTTGCTATCTTTAAACAAGAATTTATTCTCGACGCACGAATTAACAAAAAAATTCTCATTTCTATGTTGTATGCATTCATAGTTATCAATGAATTAAAGAAAAATGTTAAACACGTCAAATTAATATGTAGTTAACCAGAACTTCAAGGCCTAAGAAATGAAGCAACTTTATTAGATTATGCAGCTGCAAAATTACAATTGGATGAATTTCTTGAACAGAAGAAGATGAAATCGTTTAGGTCTATGATCCGAAGCTCTGGATCACGAGAGTGAAAAGAGCGATAACACACCCAGAAACACCGTATGACACCCCCGGAGTGACAGGACTCCATTTTGCCCCTACGTCTGTCTGTCAAGTCGACTCTTCTTTCTCTGTCTGCGATGGCTCCCAAATCTTCAACGCTCCTCGAACGTTACGGTTACGATTTGTTGTTCGGATCAATTGCTACGTTCTATGTAGTCATGATTCCTTACACAAAAGTCGAAGAAAGCTTCAACATTCAGGTACTCCACCACTGAGCTCCTGTTATTTTTCTTTTTCAGCCGAAAGAGCAAATTTGTAAATTTGGATACGCATTTGAGCAATGTAAGAGGAGAAGAAAAGAATTATGGAAAGCCTGTTGATAATTCTTGAATATGTGATGTGCAGTTTCTTTTCTTTTCTTTGTTGTTTTCCCAGTTTTCTGGGTTAGCAAGAATGGGCTGTATCCTGTTTGGTTTAGAGTATCCGGTTCTAGAGTTTTTGGCGAGGGAAATCCTGCACTTATTTTTCTAATTCTAGCACTTGGCATAGTTGATATGATTGCCGCTCTAGTGTTCGATGATACAGAACAAGAGCCATAGACTGAGTCAAGCCCACGAAGCTTAAATCCCGAGATAGAACTTCATCTTTCAGGACCGAATTCTTAACATGACGTGGTTATATGAGTTACGCTTTTTTTTTAATCTAAATTCTTGACTTTCTGAGTTCAGTTTATCAAATTCAACATGTTATTCTGACTCCAAGTTTCTTTCTTCCTCACGTTGCTGAGTCTCTTTGTTTATCTTGTTAATCATTTGCTTTTCTAGGCAATGCATGATATTCTTTATCACCGACATAACTTGGATGGTGTAAGTTCACTTCACTGTGTGTTTAACATCTTTTCTGTATTCCATTAGCTGGGAAATTATAAAATCTCTATCTAATTGTTCAGTTTGGATGTTTTTCGTAATTAGTATGATCATTTGGAGTTTCCTGGTGTCGTTCCTCGCACTTTTATTGGTAAGCTTCAATTCTTCAATGTGTAGCTTTGTGATTATTCATTCCATCAGGTCTTCAATATTGCTAGCATTTGTTTTTTAGTTCTCTCTCACTTCACCATAGATAAATGTGTATAATGTTGCTTGTTTACTTCATGATAAATATGTATAATATTGCTAAAGTCATGATAGATCCCCTGAACTTTGTAAAATGTTAGCCCAAAGTTGTAGCGTTGTTTATTGTATCCTGTTCTTTGCTTTTGGAAAAATTTGCATTGATTTGAATGTGGGCTAGTATGTTTTTTATATCTCATATGACCATGGAGAGTTATAGATTTTGTGGTTCGATCTCCCTTTAGCTCTTTGCTTGTTGATCTATTATTGACACACCTATTGAGCTTAAATGCTTATTTTAAACATGGTTCTTCAGCTTAGATTGTTTCATTTGGGACATCTGAAATCTACAGGTCAGAAAACTGTAGGTTGAATGAATTTTCTGACTATAGGATTATTGCATGTATACTATTTTCTTTCCTTTAACAAGTCAAGTTTCCCTGAAGATCTATCCACTCCTCACAATGTACTATTTTATCTGTAGGGGCATTTCTTGTATCAACTTTGGCATCTCCATTTGTATTAGTAGTGAACTTACTGCACTTGCCAAAGATATATGGCCTTTTTGCAGGTTAGTTATTGGAATACTTGGGAGACTATGAATTTAGTTAAATAAGACTGTCAAATTTGGTTATGTTAATGTGCTGTACCATGTGGCATCTGAAATATATAATTCTGCAAAGCATTATTTTCTTTTCTTAATTTTATTTTTGTCAGTTAGGATGGCATGGGATATCATTTTTCTGTAATTCCTTTACATTATTTTTTATTTTTATTTTCTGATATGCTTTGAATGGGGATCAGCTACAGAGTAAATAAGGTTCAACGGTAGAATATGATTCCTGTTGCGAGTAGTTAACCAATTATAAGCAATTCATAATCAATATTAGAAGACTTATTAGCCATTGGAGGGGATTACTAGATCTCATCTAGTTAGTATCTGAAATCCGTGTTAACCTTCAGAATGCATTGGTACTTCCTTAAGTTTATGTGAATAATAGGCTTGATTAATTATTGCAGGTGGTTTGCAAGGGAAAGTTTGTTCCCAATTTTCCTTTCCTCTTGTTTCCCTTTTAAGAAAGCCTGTTTCTGTTAGACCTATTTGCAGGAAATTACATCTATAAACTTTACTTCCATATATCTGGTGGTGATTGGCCTTATAACCACTTGTAATTTTTTGCTTCTATTGGCACAAGATCCACAAAAATACAAAATAGAGTTCCCCTGAAAATTATGATCTTGATGGTGATAGAAAAATATCTAGAACTCTTAGTGAACCATGTAAGGTACTATTTAGTCCTTTTTCTTTTTGAAAAAGTCTCGGAAATTGTGGACCAATTGATATGGTACTATTGACTTATAAATTTAGTTACAGGTTTCTCCACTGAAGTAAGCTTACAACTCTGTTAAATTGGGATTGGTTATGTATGCATTAGTTAGTAAGGGTTGATCAAATGCTTTTTTTTTCCCCCACCCTGTCCTATGTAATTATACTCTTTAGAGCCACCGTACGTTAAATGTTCTTTCTGAAGACTTACTAATGTTAGTCTGGATCTTACTCTTATCTATTTTTATTTGATAAATCATTCCTTCTCATTGGTTCATTTTACAAATGGTCAAACAAGCTTAAACCCTAACAAAGCTAGACTCTAACAGAACAAAATGGGCTCCACTAGCCCAACAGACTAAAGACATACAAAAAGAACAAAAAGATTGTGCTCCAATATCATAGTCAGGCATCAATATCGTAGTTGGTGGTGGAACATAAGTATTCCATAAATTAATAAACCAAGCCCATACCTTATGGCAGACACTCTTCATAACTTGTTGACATGGCCCTTCTTTTTTGTACCTTTTGTGTCAACAAATCTTTTGGTTTGTGTATCTTTCGGTAGTAACATAATCTTTCATAAGTCCAATTGCTTTTATATGCATGTGAATGGTAGCCTATTGGACACTTGATATTGTACTTCCCTCCTTTTCTTTTCCATATTTTCTGTGCCCTAGAATTTGATTAAATTATATCCTTAATACTTCTGGCCTTACGTATGAATCAATGACTCTGTATTTTACTGAAATTGTTTGCCATGTAAGGCCTGCGAACTAAAAACTAAAAAAATTGAAAAAAAAAAAAAAATCAGTTACATGCTATCTTTTCATTATCGTTGTCCTGTCTATTTGTTACCTTAAAGTAAGCTAACCTATTTCATTTTTCCCCCCCTAGTTCGCATGGCATTAGGCTGCATCATATTAAGTACGCTCCGATTTTTCCGTCTTCAGGTTTCTTCTTCTTCTTACTTTTTCTTCTTGGTTATCTGTGCCCATTTTATCTACTTCTTCCTGGAAGATTCAATAGTTACTGGTCCTTTAGCTAAGAGCTTGCACAAGGCCCTTCGATTTTTCTGTCTACATTTGATTGCAAATTAAGATCTGAGTTGACAAACAAATTCTTCTTCTTCTGAATTTGCTTTATTGCCTCTTCTGGAACTGAAAATTATGCTCAACTTACATGGCCAGTTTACCTTATGAGGACGACAAGTGAAATGAGCATGCATTTTTTAGCAGGGTAAAATAATTTGAGCTAGCAGCCTGCAACACTGCTTCCTGGGGAAAAAAGAGAAAACAATGCAGCATGACATGCAACAACAAGTAATAGAATCTATACCATAACTCTAGATAGTGGTATCTAGACTTAACCCTGGCATACTTGGCTTTAAGGGTCAGCTGAAGCTGGTGTCAGACTTTGTCTTGATGATCTGCCTGAAGCTGATACTACACAGCCTTGAATTCTGGTCACTCAACCAATAGTTTCTGCTTAAGTATAATTGTTTCATTATAATCCCAATTTTATTTTCTTGACCGGAGCTATTTCCCTGGAAATTATCTATTGTAACCGACTCTGCTTTTCTAAGGAACATATAAGAGAATGCTGAACCATTGTTTTGTGTCTGTAATCAATTTTCTCTATGAATTATTGTGCTCTTGATGTCCAGTCTCTCACGCAACTAGGTTTGAAAGTTGGAATTCTTGTTGAGCAGGTTAAAGACAAGTTTGGAAATCACGTCGAAGCTTTCTTTGCAATACTTACTGCAATCCAGTTTCACTTGCTGTTCTATTGTACCCGTCCTCTCCCTAATATCCTAGCTATGGGTGCTGGTAACTACTACTCTCTGTAGAACTCTTTATTCTCATTTGCCTCCTTGTTGCAGTAGTTGTTTTCTGTTCTCTTTTTCCTCCAAAGGAGAGTTTTGACTGCTTTTAAAATACCCTATCTGGCTAACATGTACAGAGTCTCTTTTATTATGCTTTTTGTTTCGTCTATAATCAATTTCAATTTACTAACTGGACAGGAATTTAATTGGTGAACTGTTTTGGCAATTACTTTCATCAACTCACTAAGCTTGTATGACAATAAGATGGTTTTGATTGTGAACATGATTTGTGTTGGTTTAGCTTTTGTGTTGCTGACTATGTGGCTAAAGAAGTTTAATTTCCTTGGAGATTCTGAGCTTTGTTTGAAGTGGATGGAACTGCTCTGTCTTTGACTAGTTATATGTAACAATTTTGTGATTAGAATCATAGCTATCTGCTGGCTTTTGTTTGAAACAAGCCAAAATTTTTTCTTTAAGAAACTACTAACCTGGAAATTATAACTTTTCAACTTTGTATTGCCTAATCTAATGTTCATCTCTAAGCCACGGGTGATTGTACTGCACCTAAACCTAAAAAACCTAAACCATACAACACCAATGATGCATCATTAAAAAAGGGTCCCCTTTTGCTAGTTCTCATTTCATTCTTTCTTTTTTCTTTTTTCCCCTCATCATCTCTGTTGTCTCTTCGGGTGATCGTACTGCACCTAAACCTAAAACCTAAACCATACAACACCAATGATGCATCATTAAAAAAGGGTCCCCTTTTGCTAGTTCTCATTTCATTCTTTTTTTTTTTCTTTTTTCCCCTCATCATCTCTGTTGTCTCTTCCTGTCACCCTGGAATTAGTAGTTCCTATCAGCGTAAGAAGAAGAGGAAGCATTCTTTAGAATTGTCGATCAATTTCACAACTTGAGCATGGTTTTAATCTTTTCTTTTCTCTTTCTCCATCTCTCTATTTTGGAGAATGCTGGTTTTGAATTTAGGAAAATACTGCAAATATTTTGAAGTTTATGGTTATTATATGGACCTTACATCTATTTACCATTTAACCACTCTGTCTTGTGTCTTAATAATTGCTACTTCTTTGTCGTGTCTTTTGTCAGTTGTTTTACTTAATACAAAGTAGTAGACCGAGATCAGGAGTATTTGTGTTTTCTACATGAGCTAACCGGTGATGAACTGAATGTTATGTGGGGGTTGTAATGTTGTTCTGATATTAGAGTAGGAGTTGACTGTTGTTCTGATACAAGGGAATTTTTTTGTGCTGAAAATTTGACTCTTATTTCTTATTGTTAAAAAGATGATGACGTTTTGTCATGGTTGCTGGAACTAATCTTTTCTTTTTTACTTTCTCTGTTGTAGTCAACTTGGCATATGGATATTGGTTAAAGGGGAGATTTTATGCAGCATTAAATTGTTTGGTACGATTCTTTTCCATAATGTTTACGGGTATGCAATAGACATGCAATGCTAGCTTTAGTGGTTGTCAAAACCTCTTACCTAGTAAGGTCAGTTATACTTAAAAAAGTCCTACTTATTGTTTTTCTGGTCTGTAGATAGATCAAAGGTATGCCATACTCAACTTGATTACCCATGTTAGTGTGCTTTTTATTTTCTTCATTGTTGACATTGGTAGTTGCGGCATTGCTTGAGCTTTGGATGACATTGTTCTTAATATCACTTTGCAAAAGTTTAGAATGGGTGATGTTTTTCCTTTTGGCAATGTCTGATTCTGCTGGCACATGTTAAATGATTATCTACTTATCAAGATCTCTCCTTGCATCTTAAAGTTTAGTGAAGGTGAGCTAAGAAAATGATGTGAAGAAATTGAGTGATCGTTGACAGCATGTATACTTGCCTGTTTTACAAACATTGCAATTATGGTGTCGAAGGGGACCTTCTGGAAGAGTAAATAAGTTGGGGGACCAGGTTTGAGAAGTAGTAGATGTGCAGAGTGATGGTGCACACAAGAAGACGAAGAAAAATAGGACTGGATAGTGTGAAGAAAGGAGGTGGCATCAAATTATGTAGATGTGTTTGTACACAACGTTTAGGGAAAGAACTAGAAGAGTGAGAGACAAGGAGAATTTTTTTCCTCACAAGGCAGGGTGCATGTGCGGTAGTCATTCAAGGAAATGCTGATTAAAGCATTCAAGAACATAAGCACCATATTTTCCATCCCTTATTGTTCTTTTACTACAGGTGAAATTTTTAGAAAGTTGTGAGTTACAATGTTTGTCAAACTTTAAGATTTTTTTTCCTGATTCATAAGGAAATTTTTGCGAAATTCATCTCAAGGCTAGCATCTCAAAGCAGCATTATGAACATGGTCAACAAACTATACAATGATCTGGCTAGTCCTCATCCTACTAAAGTATCCTTTTTATGGTTTTGATTTAAAGAATGACCAACTTTTTGAGAAGCATTTTGTAATATGATATGTTCATATCCGTTTAAGCTCTACTTGCTGTCTAGACTGTGAACTCCTAACTTAAATGGCACTCTAGGCTCGATCCACCAAGTGTATGTGTTCTTACCCATCCAAGAAGGAAAGTAAAGGTGTTCTTTCTGTCTGACCATTAAGGTAACCAAAGTTGTGACCAAGCCTGGATTACAAGTTAGTTTTCTTGGACATTCTATTTCATGAAGTTGAAAAAATATTTTATTTATGTTTTAGGGAGCCTCTAATAAAGTAAAGATGAACCGAGATGAAATGATCTCATTTTTCTATAGGAACTTCCCAAGTGACTACAGACTATTCATTGCTTTAATGCTTCCTTTTTTTAATCTATTTATTTGATTTGTAGCAACTTTTAAATTTGCGCTCAACCTTAGTTAAAATTCAAAACTTCCAGAAAGTGAATGCTAATTTGGAAATAATCCTGGTGTAATGATTTTGTGCAATAGTAAGCAGTAAGTGATATAGTGTGTTAGGTGCTATGAAATACCACTCTTGAAAAAGTTATTCATATTGTGGAAGAAAGGTTTTCTATATTTCCATGTTTCTGATCCCAGCTGATATACCTGCTTTGATGTGGTTGATCCATTAGTTGATGTTAATGATATTCCTTACATGTGGTACCCTACCATTTTCTAGATTGCTTAGCTAGGAATTCTTGTTGCCTTTGCTACAATCTTATTAGGGCTCTCTATTTTGTGATGATAACAGATTTTTGCGACAGTCATCTTTAGATGTGACATGCTACTACTTCTTGGCCCTCTTGGCCTGACACTTCTGTTGGTAGGTTCTTTGTGCTATACTTTTTTCCTCTCCGTTGCTTTTGTTAAGCTGGGTAATCATCTTAGAAGATGGTCAAATTCTGTTCTGAAGTTTCATTTTTTTGCTATTGTTCCTATTCATCAATTCCTGGTTGATACACATCTGGCAATATTTCTACATTTGTACATAATGATAAGGGACATAGGAGATATTTAAACCAAATTCAGTTAGTAGTGAAAGTTTTTTCATCTGGAACTCCATAAAATTGATGCACAAGAATCATAGAAGATGAAGAATGCGGGAAATCGATTAGTGTTATAGTTAGGACTATGTTGTGCATTAGTTTTGTCTCTGGCTTGATATTTAAGTATACTTGATATGGTCATTGTTACGTCACAGGGCTCACTGACTGCTAAAAAATAATCTCACCTAGTTTTTTTTTTTTTTTTTTATGGCTTTATTTGGGTTATTCCCCTCTCTACTTGTCTTTAGAAATATTTTCTGAACAGGAAAATAAGCTTTTCCTTCATCGAGTGCTGACTTAACTAAGTAGAATGCTAGAGGAAAATCAAAATAAGCTGCCATGCTTCAACTCAGTAGGACTATACATATTCCTAGAGTGCCCCAGTTGGTGCATATTCTCTTAGCTTGAACTGATTTTCGCAAGCACTTCTAGGATCAGATTCTTTCTCTCACATAGCACATCTAGCTTTCACTAAGTCTTCATCTCTACTGTCTCTGGCATAGATTTATGTATTCTTTCAGTCTCTAGATGGTATGACAATTGAATTGTATCAATGACAGACCAAAGCCATTTCATTATGGGAGGTATTAAAGCGCTGCATTGGGGTCTCTCTATTGTGCATAGGTTGGTCAATTTATTTTCTAAATTTTGTTTTTCTCCCTCTCTCTCACTCTCTCACTCTCTCACTTTATATATATATATATATATATATATATCACTCTCTCTCTCTCTCTCTCTCTCTCTCTCTCTATATATATATATATGTATGTATCGCTCTCTCTCTCTCTCTCTTTATATATATATATATATATGTTCTTTTATTAAAATTCAGCTACTAGGCCTCCAATGTAATTGACTGTGGCTATATGAAAATTACTTCTGTACTAATAGCCTTCAAATGCTTCTCAGCACAGGTCTGACCATACTAGTTGATTCAATTTTGTGGAAGAGGATGGTGTGGCCTGAATTTGAAGTTCTTTGGTTTAACTCTGTTCTGAATCGAAGTTCTGAATGGGGTGTATCCTTCTCAAAAGATTTTTGTGTTGCATACTCAGAGAAATTACTATTGCAGATCTGGTGTTGTACAGTTTGAAAGCACATGCTATGAACGTTGTATAGGAAAGAGTTAATTATCCTGCTGTATCTGTGGTCTAATTTTACTTCTAATTTCTCTGTTTTTTTCTCTGTATTTTGTCACCCACATTTTCATGCTTCATATATGTTTGCAGCTTAGTTGTTGCATATTTTTATGTTTAAACAAGGCTGAATCAGCATCTCCTTTGCGGGCATTCTGAATACTTTTTCTTGAGACTAAAGTGTGTTAGTAGAATCCTTTCTCTTATGACAAATTTCCAGCAGTTTGGCTCTATCTTATTATTGTGTGATAGCTACACTCCGGTAGCTATCTATGGTGCCTATTCATGTAGGACTTTCATCTGATATTCTTTTTCCTAGATGGTTTGGTACAAATAGAGGAATCTAATCATTTGCTTTTGCTTAGAGTTTAAGCAATAGCATCTTGTCTTTTGTGATCTGCAAAACTTGATTCTTAAAATGCTGCAATAGGAGACTTTCTGAAAAGTTTAATCTGTGTTCCTTAACACCTCGTTTTGTCAGACACATCCATTTCACTGGTACTTCACTTCAGCACTCCCACGCTCATTGCTTGTTGCATACCCTCTCTGTCTGGTGAGATTCTTGACGACTAAAAGTATAAGATTTGATCATCCTAATGACTCTATATGCATTTATTATTGTTACTCCTTTGTATGACACAGTCGCCACAAAGGATCATTTCCTAATTTCAATTGAATGATGGCTTATAATTCTTTTCATTTGACTATAATCTGTGATATGGAATAGCCCTTTGGATACTAGGGTCTCCTATCATATACTGGGGTTTCTTAACATATACTAGGGCTTCATAGGTTTGGGATGAATATATCGCAAGAAAATCAGGGAAAAAGGAAAAAGGTTTTGATAAAATACATAAAAATTTGATTAAAATAAGTTACACTCAACCAAACAACTATTAACTAAGCTACCAAACTTCTGAAATCGGTAAATTTTCTCATACCTTGTGTTATAGTTGTTTTGTAATAACTAGAGCCCGTATTGGCCTTCTAAATCTTCAAGATTGTTTCCACATTTCTGTTCTACTGAAACAATGTTTGTATTTAACTCGATTCTGTTCTTCTATGAATGTTAGATCCATTAAGGTTTTGTAGGAACTACTTCACGTAAATAAGTGAGATTTTTTTATACTCTATTTATATGATTCTTTCTTTATGGTTTGAGGTTCTACTTATCGTGTTCATTTAAGAAAAATTCATGGTTCGTTTTTCATTCTAATAGTTTCATTACAAAGCTGGTATGTGCTGTGGTATAATGGTTGAAATTACTAAATGGAGTTGACAATGTGTTATTCATGCTTAAGATTGGTCCATGGATATGCAATATATGGAACTAGTTGCAGAAATAGTACTGGATTTAAATTAATGTCAAAGACCTTGAATTATTTAGGAATCTCACTTTGTTCATTGCCCATTCCCTAGTTCTGTTTCTCCTTGTTACATTCTTTTTAAAATTTTTAGCTTCCTAAACATTCTTGACTTGTGATTCTTAGATTAATTATTTTTATTGCAAGCTTGTAATCTCTCTATAAATTGTTACATGTAACATTCTCTTACCATGTCTAAACCTGGGGTTGAAGAAGATACTTTCCAGTAAGGTCTTAGAAGAGTTTCACCGATCAAATTATGGGTCTCTCCAGAAGCGTAGATATTGCTTTTTATTGTCTAGGCCTGCCCTTCAATGGAGACCACCTTCTTTCCAAAAAAGTTAGAACTAAAATATTGTTACTTAAGATAAGAATGAAGATCTTGCTTCAACTAGAAGTAAATGATGAATGAGATTAAACCTTGTGAGTGGAAGAAAGATGAGAGAGATTGGAAGCAGACTAAATGGTACATTCAAGCACTTTTAATAGTTACAGATTTTATTCTTCCTTCCCCCCATTTCCTGCCCCCTCTTAACTGGAAAATCTATCTTTCTTGCAGCTTGGGGTCTTACTTGACAGAAGAGTTTTGCCCTTTGTTCTTCCGGTTTTCTTGTTTATTACACTTTATTCTAAGCTTCCCCACAAGGTAGCACATCTTGATGTTATTTTGTCCCTTTGGTTTTTGATTTTATTACTTAGTTTTTCCTTGTTAAGAAGGTAGAAATGATACCGTTGTCCTAAATGATGCAGGAGCTTCGTTTTATTCTTAGTTCAGTTCCAATGTTCAACTTATCTGCAGCAATTGCAGCCACAAGAATGTATGTTGCAGATGCTTAATATCATCTATCTTTGAATTAATTTGTTGGAACTTTTTATGGATCGCAATAGAATTCTCATTGAACAAAAACAAATCAATGGATAAGAGGATGGCTCTTGAAAGATAGATATAGATACATTTTCACTTTTGTAGGCCTATCACTAGAAAGCTAAGTGTTCTTCCTATATTCCTTTTTTTATTATTTTTATTTGTTCCATCGTTTCTTTTATCAGCCAGAAATGATCCGCTTAAGGAAAGTTTTTGAGTATCTTGGTGATTCTTCCTTATCTATCAATCCTCAATGTTTGCTACTTCTTTTTCATTTCAATAGATTTGGGCACTTGGAGGACTCTTTTCTGTCGAGAATCTTGTATGTTGCTTTCATTGTGACATGATAGTTGTGTCAAATGAAGTAATCATATCTTCAGCTGTCCTATCTGTCTTTATATCTATCTAATTTTTGTTTGTCTGTCTGTCTGTCTGTCTATTTGTCAGTCTTTCTTCCTTGTCGCTTTTTACTGCATCACATTGTTATTTTAGTTATTCTTCTGCTATTGTTTAGCTGTGATTCTAACTTTCTGGATATCTAAAAAAAGGATTGATTTCATTCAACCTTTGATTAAAAGAACTGCACTTAGTCCCCCCGCTCATGAAACAGCTCTGCTGCAATGGATGGTGGAGGGTCCGGGCCTTACTTAGATTCTCTTGTCTTTCGTGATTGATCTTTCAATGTTTCCCACATGAAAATCTTGCACTTTGATGGCCGTTAGTGTGATGACTTCATGTTCACGAAGAGAAGCAAAGAGTTACGTTGGTTTGATAACGTCTGATAGATTTTTTTAAACATGTGTTAGAAATGCTTACAAGGATAATAACTTCTAGACTATATGATGTTTCACATTGATGTAATATATCTTTGTTTATGTATATGTGCAATATGCAGATGTATCGTATGTGACAAAGATCACTGTTCTTCCAATTGTATACTTGTTTTTTGCTTTTGAGGTGTCAACTTCAATTATAGTACTTCTTCCATCTTCCTTCTTGGATATTGACTACATGTTTACTGAACTTTCAGCCGAATTTCTGTCTTTCCTCCTGAACTGGTGCTTCATAACCACCTTGTAGTTGCTTTTTCATTATTTACGTCCATCCTTATCTCATCATTTATCCATCTCAATGTTTTCTGTTTGTGAAGTAATTTAAGTGATTTAAGTGATCTCGACTGCTAAACATTGTGAGCTCCATGGAAAAGTTGGTATGTTTGCAATTTTAACCTAATGATTTTAGTTTAGAAGGAAGAAAAGAAAGAAAAGAGAACCATTTGAGGGAGTCATAGAAATTTTTTCTTTCATTTGGTAGTCTACATGCAACATTCTTACTGGATCACCTGGGCAATAGATTTGGAAATTTGTATCCCTCGGAATTGTTAATATATGTGTTTAACTTTACACACTTTTAGCCAAAAATAGATAATTTATACAATTGTAAATACATTAATTATTTTGTGTCCCAACTTGTTACAGCTACAATAATAGGAAGAAGACTTTCTGGAGGTTACTTTACTTCATTATGCTTGGGTTACTATTAATCAGGTTGGTTGACGTACCATTCTGTTCTACTGGATGGTACAAAATAAATTAAATTTCCATTGGATGGATGTCTGGGCCAGGAAAAGACTCAAAATACTCATTATATACAGTTGTCTTTGTTTTTAAATATTGTTTTGGTTGCATTTTGTGCAAATTCCCAATATTTTCCACCACTTCTACCATTCTTGCTCCACTGATATTTACAAAACGATGTCAAGACATTTCTCTTTCTTAGTGGACTGACACAGTGCATAACAATCGTCCCTCAGATAGAAAATCAATCCTCATCCTGTTTTGTCCACTTTCATCATTGGATGTCATATCTGGAGGGTTGATACACTGGAACACGTTGCTTTCCGAATGAGGAGATTACCCAAGAAAATATATCCTTCAATGACGATTTTTTCAGAGACTTAAGCATGATTAGGACATTTCAGAAACCTTTTTCTTCTTCTTTTTTTTCTTTTTCTTTTTCTAACTTGAAATCCAATCCACAAGATTTTCCCTCAAAAACATGGCTTCAAAGATGGACAAACAATTTGGTGAAACATGCAGTTTCTCAAATTTTTACTCATTCTGTTTTGCAGTCTAGGGTGCACCATCATAACTTTCATGGCCTCGTATGAGAACTATCCAAGTGGTCATGCTCTGAAAGATTTGCATCAAATTGGTTAGTTCTCCCTCTCTGTGCAAAATTAATATGCCCATGGATTTATTGTTAAAGTTGGACCTTTCTGCTAATAAGTAATACAGCGATTTAAAGCAGCTGAGATATGCCTCTCAGGCACACTAAAGAAATGAACCATTAACGAGACCAAGGACTCGTTCTTGCAATAGAAGTTGGAGACCAACGTGGAAATAAAGCTATAGATACTTCTAGTTAAAGCACTCAGTTGCACTAAAGATGACTTACATGAAACTATTAATATTTGATATTTGTGGCATAATTTCTGTAGAAACAAAATAGGTACTTGTCTTAACTCATATGTTCAGTCATCACAAATTGCTTTCTTATATGTCTGCGCATATGCCATATAGTGTTCTGAGATTCCCCTTCAATTTGTTTATTTTAAACTCTTAACATTCAAATGACCCTATATCAACGAGTAAAAGAGGAGCAATAATTCCTTTCTGGCTGGGACATTTACAGGCCATCTTGGTAACAATACCAACGAGCAGTGGGTTCACATTGACCCCTTTTCCGCCATGAATGGAATATCCCGTTTTTGTGAAAATGGCTTCCCATGGAGGTAATTCCTGTTATTCCTCAATGTAATTGAATTATGCCTTTCGATGGTAGTTGTTTGTTTTAGAGGCATGCACTTATTTATAGTGGTGATATTATGTGAAGGAAACTGATTAATAATTTCAAATATATGACACTTGAAACAGAGCAGGGTGATCTATTGACTATGTCCCTAGTGGATGCGATGTCCTAAACTAACTCACATTTCTTTAAGCTGGCTATTCTACTTTACTTAAATGTCCTTGTAGGAGGCCGCTGGACACTTCAGATAGGAACTATCTGTAGGATTTTATCACTTCTGTCTTTCTTGGCATTCAACAAAGTGGTTCAAGTAAGGAAAATCAAAACAATAAAAGTTGTTGTGCTTGAATCCATTTTCTTTCAACCATCTCTCGTATACCACTTCACCTTGATACATCATGCATATCAGAAATGGAATGATAGACAAATTAACAATTAAAACAAAGTGTTCATTGATTTATAGTTTCATATATTCTGTCTGCTGACAATAAATAGAGGGGCAAGCATGTTGCATTAGGTATAAAAATGTATGGTGAAGCACTTCATGTTAGATGCTGACTCCGAATTGTTGATACGTATATTAGCTAATCATCATTATGTCTGTTACCAGGTAATCTATGTTTTCTATGTCAATAACGTTATATGGAAAACTATGACAACCATTCCAGGCAATGCAGCAGATTGATGTGATGAGAGAATCCAACTGGAAAATTACTAATTTGGGAATTCTTATTTGATGTTTGAGTACATTTAGGGATCCCTACAAATGCAATGTATGTATATTTCTGCATACTCAAAAGTATTTTGTAATACAGGTATTCTAAAGAAGAAGAGATCCCTCCAGGAGAATTTTGCCAAAGAAATTTCACGTATCTTCTAAAGTGAGTTTTCCATGATCTCTCCTTGTTCTTGTTCCTCAAAGCTGCCATGGGATGTCATCTGTTCCCTTTTACCACCTTCACAAAAAAATTCCAAGTTTGTTGGTCATAGAGGAATCATAGTATTAGAAAGCCTGTTTAACGAGGCTGAGTTTGAGGTATATATTACTTACCGGGAGGCGTCAGATCCTACCTTTTTAAGGCTTAGTGTACCTCATCCTCATGCATCGCATACTATGAAACACATATGCACATAGTTTGCACATGCAGTTTTTCCATTAGCTATTTTTGGAGGCACTGAAATCTTATTTTTCCAATTAATATTGTCCATCCCTCCAGCACACTCGCTGGGAAATGCAGGGTCAATACTCATACACCCTGACAAACACACCCAAAACACAGGGAGAGTGAATTGAATGAAATGAAGTTCTCTGAGCAAACTGTTGATATTTGGATCCTCATATTATATTATACGTAGTGTCTTTTTCTTCTCAACACTGAGAGACCGGTTGAGTGAGTGGTCAATCTAAATGCTAACCAGATGGAGGTTGGGTAGAGGAAGATGTGTTATTCTACATCACATCCACAATAGCATACAGTACTAGCAGCCCTCACCTAGATCCATTACAGCTGTGGCATTCTACACCTAATGAACAGCATTCATGCTTTGCTTCACCTCCAACTTTCGCACTATCTTCTGTTTGAGCCGTCTCAGTACTAGGACTTACCATGAAATGGTTTGACTCATCATGTGTAGGGAGAAGGCCAACCAGGTGGCCAATCAACCTTGGGAAAACTTTTTTGTGCTCTCCAAAACACTAGATTTGAGCCTTTGTATCCTTCTTCGCTGGTTCATTTTGTCACATGAGTATCAAACCAATAATATTTTATTCCTTACAATCCATGAATGCAATGCCACGTTCCATTCCTTCACGTGTCTCATCTTTTCGGGTGGTGGGGAGGGAGTTTGAGTTAGGAGAACATGCTGCTTTATTCTATGCATCCATGCATTTGTTAACAGTTAAAATCAGCTCATTGTATCTATAATTTCCTTTTTGTCTCATCATTACAGCGAACGGCCCTCTGTTGATGGATTCAAGTGTCTATTCTCCAGAAATGGGTTCTCAAGAGTTCGAGTTCAAATTGGCTTCCCACCAGTTTTACTGGTAGAGAATCATAAAATTCCCTTGCGCATGCAAATGTGTGATATGCTCAACGGTCAATATTTTTCATTCTTATTTATCTTCTGCAGGTTAAAGAACCCAAAGTTTATGTTCATGGAAATATAAGAAACAAGGAAGTCATGCATAGAGATTGGCGTGGGTGTTCGTAGTTATCTTGAGGTGAGAAAGACAAGCTTATTAACAACTAACTCTAGCAGGCAGAATCTTTTATCTGAAGTGTGGATTACAACTGATGATGACCAAAGACCTTGCTCGAGGCCGATCATTTGCACAAGATTTTTGAACCCATTGGTTCGTATATTGTATACTTCAAAAGTGACTTAAGACCTTACCAAATTGATGGGCCCTTAACCATGAGTAGAGGGCAATGATTTTGATCCAAAATTTTAACATCAGTAAAACATAATTGATATACTAAAGGATGATACTATCCAACTATGAGATTTATCCAAATCTGAGCTGGTTGGGGTCTGTGTCCTATCATGCAGCACTGCTCTCAAGCCAACTAAATTTTGCATCATACGTGGCGCAGAGTTTCGGGTTTGAAACTGGCATCAAATTACAGACTAAGAAACAGAATTACGCAAAACATGCTAATGACTTCTTAATCTTCCCTGTCTTGTGCAGGCTTTTGGCATGGAATCCTAACCATTGCAAGCTTTTTAGCAGACAGATATTTAGATAGTTGAATATGAAAGGCATAAATGCTTATTGCGAAGCTGTGGTTTATCCTGAGGGATCTGTAGTCTATGAAATGGGGAATTTATTCAATTCCAGAAGATCAGTACCGTGTATCAAGAGCCTTACGTACAACGTCATGAAACTTTTTTTTTTTTAAAAAAAAAAAAGGTGATAAAAGGCAAACACGGCCGGAAGGAAACTCTTCAAGCACACTGCTCTGTCTTTTTTTAAAGGTCGAACGCGGTATCCTTAAAATAGTGTAGTTGTTCCTTCTCTGCTCTTGTTTTTCCTTATCACACGCCAGAAGAAAGGTAAAGAAAGAGAAAAACGCGTGGGACATCCTATCGTCAACTTCACTGCCAATTCTGTGTTCAAATTCGTGTCACCCTTTTTTGGTCAAGTCTCTGTTCAAAGTCGCCTGAGTCTTGCCGTCTTGCCAGACATCTTCCCAGAAGGAACGAAGCTATTTACTCTCAAATATCCATCTACTTAATAACTGAAAGCCCTACAAAGCAAGAGCACTTCACACATCCATCTCCATCTCTTACATACGCTTTCGTCAATGTCAAGCATCGTGCTTTCTTATGGAACCAAGAAGAGGTCACCTGTCTCCTCAACAACCACTTCACTGGCTGATCAGCCTGCTGAGTCGAAGGACGCAACAACAAAGAAGCGCTACGACGTCAAAATCCTATGCGCCCTCAACGTTCCCCCAACCCCGGAAGCTGCTTCTCTGCGAGTAACCAGAAACTTGGGTCGTTTCGCATGGTACTACGTATCTTTGATTTGGATTTCACTCTTCATAAGCCTTGTGCCGTGTCGCGAGGTTTCCTTAATTTACTTTGTGTCTACGACGGCCGCGACATGCGTATACCTGCTTCTGCTACGTGCATATCCTAAGTCTGTTGTGCTTCATAAAATCCTTCACAAACGACTAGTGCTGTCTCTGCTGGCCATTGCAGCGGTGGTGGAGCTCATCCTGACGGAGGCAGCCGTCCATCTTTGTGTTACGTTAGCCTGTGGAGCACCAATAATTTTGCTTCATGCAGTTTTGCTGGCTGCAGAGGATTTTTATGTTGTCGAGGAGGGATCTGCTGCTGGAGAATCGGTGCCTCTTATACATATGAAATCCGTTGATGTCGAGTCTCCAGCTACTGTCTAAGCCAATGTTTTTCGACCTAAGTCTCAAGCAATTTCCATATGCATATTAATTGCAGAACCCCTCTCTTGGAAATGGTAGTAGCATTTGAGAAAGAGAGTTTATTTTATGTTACTAAAATATTTAGCTTGTTCTGTTTCTTATGTATGGAAGCACTCTATTCCTACAAACCAATTTAGGACGAATAATAAGTTTTCTTAATATAGTATCAGATATCAGATTTTGGATTTGAATAAGTTCTTATAAGAAGTGTTTCCTCACATTCAAGATGAAAAAGTGTGTTTAAATTTGATATGTATCTCACATTGATAGGATACTGGCCTATTATGTTCTTTATTTATGGAGATATTTTGCACTTTTATAAGTTAATTTTAAGAAAGAAAATAGATATTTTTACAGTTTATGCAAATTTCTAGGTGCATGTTAGAACAAACGGCATATCCAATTGATTTTTCCTTTATATGGCTTGTGGCCTCTCAATTTCTCACTCTGGATCATCGTGGCTTAGGTTGAGCTAATTTAAGCCAAGCACAAGCTTAAAATGCCACTGAGAATGAATTTCTTGTTTATCCAAAAAATCCTAATAATAAGGACAAATCTTGTGCACTCATTCAATAGATAGGTAATTCTTTTTTATTATTATTATTATTATTCACATGCACAAGGAGTGGGAAAGGGATTCCAACCCTTAACCGGATGGAATAGTTGGTTAGAGTTTAACTCAGTTACCATTAGACCAAGAGTTCTTATATGTAATTCTTTATTGCTCAATCGGTCATAAACAAAGAATTCCCCTTTTTTAAATATGGATGGAAAAAACAAGAGAAAACCTTTACTTAAAAATAGTGCTGTGGTTATATTTATATAAATATACAGATAATTAGCCTAATGAGTCCCTAGGCTACCTGCAATAAAACTATAAAATTCAGAAAGGTAGTCATTAATTTTAGAATTTCCGTAAATTCTTTTAGAACATCATCAAAATTATAAAAAAATTGACAATAAAGCAATTTTTTGCTGCTTCCTATTTCGGACTTTTCTCATTGCCTTAACACAAGGTGTTTCCTTCAAGGATAGATAAAGGGTAGAAGCAAATATAATCTTATTTTTTTTTCTTTTGTCCATATATTTCTATAATTGATTACCATCCAATCTTGTTAATAGTGTAGTTTGGATTAATATCAAGCCAAATTACTTTATTTCAATTAATGAACTTAATTTAGAAGATACTATTTAAGATAAAAATAAAAGACATAAATATGAAGCTCGATTCTTATGCCTTTCAATTTAATGGTGCAGTTTGTTTCAAATTACTTTATTCAATTAATGATTTTATTACCTTTTGAATAGAACAAGTATAATTTCCACACAATATTTAGAAAAATCAAGAGAAAATCCAATAAAACCTCACTCCAAATTTGCTATAGAGCAATCCTAAATATGATCTTCCCATCCAAGACCTTCGTATAATTCTAAATGACATGGCTTACAAAAGCTATCATGCCCTGTTACGATCATATTATTTCTCATAAAAAAAATTAGAAATTTGAAAAAGTACCATTTCTGTAGACAGTTTTTATGATATTTTGGTCAAAAGATTCATATAATCAGGTAGCACCTCTATGCAGAATCTAAAATTACAAAAATTAGATTCAATATCAGTGGAAACTATGGAGAATCTTTTGTCATTTCATGAAAAGGAAAGAGAAGGGACTTTGAGGTAATTTAAGAAACTTATCACCAAGCTCGGAGAGCAAAGACCTAGAAAAGCTGAATGCTCTGTTTTGGACCTCCATTGCAAATCTCTACACTCTCCCAAAACCCTACCGAAATGCTTCTCCAATCCTCTATTCACCACCGCAATGTTTCTCTCTCATCATCCACCTGCTATTCTCGGCCTGTACCGTCTAGAGTTCCTAGTTTGATACTCCCCACAACTCCAAATTACCGGGGAGTCCCACTCACAGTCACTTGCTCAATCTCACAGGTCCACAGCTATGGAACCATGGACTACGAGCGCAGACCAGCGTTGAAGTGGAACGCCATATACAAGAGAATAGCTTTCATGGAGAACCCTGAGTTGGGCTCTGCGAGCGTGTTGGACCAGTGGGAGAAAGAGGGGAGGAAGCTTTCGAAATGGGAGCTTGCTAGGGTGGTTAGGGAGTTGAGGAAATTCAAGAGGTACAAGCAAGCTCTTGAGGTAAATAGAGAACGAAAATATTGGATACATAAGAAAATGTTACCATTTTTTTATTGCGGGCTTTTGGTCTGTTTTGCTCAACGGCGGAGCTCTATTCTTTGGCAGAACAGCTGAGCTCTAGCAATTAAATAGATATTTTGTGGTGTTATATGATTCTTTCGTTGTGTTTGGCTTGAATACTACGTCCTATTTTAAGGTGCAAATTGGTAATCGACTGCTTCGGTTAATGGGCAGCTATATTGGGTCGCATTTTTTCCATATGCTGCTATGGATATTCTTTTAAGTGAAATCTGATTTTGGATTTTGAGGTTGCATTCGATGTTCTCCGTTTGTCTTGCTTAATGAGTATATTGAGCATGCATTGCTGTTGGTAGGAATTCCTAAAAATGATGGGCTTTTTAGTTGTATCCTCTTCTATTGGAGTTTTAGGGGTTGCAAACTGATGATGTATAGGTTAAGGTAAGATGATATGAGTAGAAGGATAGAATGCACAAAAAGAATTGGAGAAGTACTTAAACCTTATATTTTTACCGAGAGCAGCTGTAGAGAGATTCTAATTTGCGCATCCTTTAGATCCAGGTAATTGACAATGATCTTCTGCTCTTGGAAACAATCCACATAATATCACCCTTTCTTTTGGTAACAACATGGTGAGTTCTTCTCTCTTCTAAAAAATGATGTTGGTAGATGTTTTTGCACTAGGTAACAGTGCTCTGTTCTCACTCTCTTGGTTCATGTTCATGTTGCTCAAACATATGTCAGAGCAGGCTTTGGCTTCTTTACCTGGTTTTGCCTATCTCTTGATAGAATGAAGAGTGACAATGCAGGATTATACTGTTCAAGTCTTCTCTTTATTGGATCACGCCTTACAATTTCTCTGACTAGATGCTAGGTTTATGATAAATGATTTTTCCTTGAACAAGATGTTCTGTGTTATTTCTGGATACAATTTCTTTAACTATGCTGGATTTTTGTTCATGAGCTTGTCTTTATTGGATGAGAGCATAAAATTTCAAATGGAAGTTATATGGATGAGTAGATACTAAGCTTCGGGTCATTGTGATTGCAATTATTCATTCTGTGCAATTGCATGTGAGCTCTTGGAACAATCTGTTAAATGGATTCTCAAGGCCATTTCCCATTATTGTTGATATTTTAGCCCTTCAGATTGTAGCATGGCCGACATAATGGATTACAGCTCTTTATCTCTTTTGGTGATCTTTCTTGCTATTTTCACATTTTATTTTCTTGATTAAAAGCCATGTCTTGCATTATTCTCAGCTTTTAATTTTTTGCACCTTGCAGGTGTATGAATGGATGAAAAATGGAGAAAGGTTTAGAATATCTTCTAGTGATGTTGCTATTCAATTAGATCTCGTTGGCAAGGTTCAGGGGGGTTTCTGGTGCTGAAGAGTACTTTCTCAAGCTGCCGGATACTATGAAGGACAGAAGGATATATGGAGCTCTTCTCAACTCTTATGTGAGGACGAAAATGAAAGAAAAGGCAGAATCTTTACTTGACGAAATGAGAAGTAAAGGTTATGCCACAGAAGCGCTTCCTTACAATGTTATGATGACTCTCTATATGAACCTCAAAGAGTATGATAAAGTTGACTCAGTGATTTCAGAAATGATGCAGAAGAGTATACGGCTAGACATCTACTCCTATAATATCTGGATATCATCTTGCGGTTCTCAAGGATTTGCAGAAAAGATGGAACAAGTATATGAACAGATGAAACTGGACAAAACCATTACTCCCAATTGGACTACATTCAGCACGATGGCTACTATGTACATTAAGATGGAGCAGTTTGAAAAAGCTGAAGATTGCTTGAAGAAGCTGGAGAGTAGGATAACTGGTCGAGATCGAATACCTTATCATTATCTAATAAGTCTTTATGGTAATGTTGGTAACAAAGAAGAAGCTTATCGAGTTTGGAATGTTTACAAAACAGTTTTTCCCAGTATTCCAAATTTAGGATACCATGCTATAATATCTTCTCTTGTTAGGCTTGGCGATATTGAAAGGGCAGAGAAAATTTACGAGGAGTGGTTGCAGGTAAAGTCATATTTTGACCCTAGAGTAGGAAATCTTCTCATGGGCTGGTATGTTAAAGAAGGGAATTTGGAGAAAGCGGAGAGTTTACTCAACCATACGATCGAAATTGGGGGAAAGCCAAACTCCGGTACATGGGAGATTCTTGTTGAAGGGCATGTGGGAAGAAAGATGATTTCTGAAGCTTTATCCTGCTGGAAAGAAGCTTTTGCGGCTGAAGGACAAAGGAGTTGGAAGCCAAAGCCCATCAATGTGTCTGCCTTCTTTGAGCTTTGTGAGGAAAAAGATGATGCAGAGAGCAGGGAGGTTTTAGTTGGATTGTTGAGGCAGTCAGGATTTCTTGAAGACAAAGTATATGCATCACTAATTGGCTTAGCAGATGGAGACATGGGTGGCGATGGACTGTCGATGGGGAAGGACCAAGTCTATGATAACATCCAGAACAACGAGGATGAGGATGCTGAGTCTGAAGTGCTTCTTAACCAACTTTAGGATAGCCTGTGAAACTTCTGCTTCTGTTGTATAGAGAGATCCAATTGTTGGACGAAAAGCTTCGGGGAAGTTCTTGCTGTAAAGGGTCTCTTTTCTAGTTTCAAAGAGCTCCTACGAAAATGTCACTTGGTACCATAAAGTTCTGCAAAGACTTGTGCGGTATGGACTTCGAATTTCCCCGCGAGCCAACCGTCATAGCCCATGTAGGTTTTGATTCATGAAGGTTTGCTGACCCAAGGGAATATCTCGGATTGCTAAGTATCCAAAATTTCGTCTGCGGTTCCTTCCATCCTACTCTTTTTTGTAATTCTCACTCCAGGTTTCGGACCCATTGATTTCTATATATATTTTTCTTTTCCTGTATTTACAGTTTTGGCGAAGGACAGGCAAGAGTCACTTTAACAAGCGTGGCATCAACTTTAAATTTAATTATATCTTGTTTTAGTTCTTTGCTGCAAGATGGTTCGTCAATCTTAGATTTGTTTTACTTCCCAACCTTTTTCGCCTACGGAGAAATCGTATGCCCCAAATCGCCACACCTATGGCTAATATATTGGCGGTCTCTTTGTAACCTTGAAATTCATTTGTGTCCATCTATAAAATCTATACACTGTTTGACATGAGTATCCTATAGAAAACAATTCAGCCAGCTACGTTCTTTATTGGTAGTTGAATTCATATATTATTTTCATCTTTATGTTGGCATCAATTTATCTGAATGAGGTTACAAGATGAATAGTTTAAAACGGTTTTTGACCTGCAGAAGAAGTTTTTAGTTAGATAATTGCTTTTCTGCAAGGTGAATTTACATTCGAAGTAAGCTAAACTAATCTCCTATTTGAAAAAGAAAAAGAAATCATGATAAATGGTTACACTTTATAAATAAACTATGCATTTTTATTTAATTGACAAGTAACGAAAAAGATTATTATTTTTTTAAAAAAAAGAAAGGTGGGAAAGGGGTGCTATAGATATTAATATGATGAGGATTCTCAATAGGATGAAAATAGGGTTGATTGTTTTTTAACATGTTGGAAATGCATCTTTTGACGAAGACAACTATTCATGTCAAAATCCTCAACCATCAAAAACAACAAAAACAATAGAAACTCCATAATCTCAAATGACACTTCTAATACCCAAAGAAAACATCCAACCCCCAAATTCTAACACTAGTTCTACCAAGAGAATCACCTTGCCAACTAACCAAACCTTCCCACTCTATGATTACTTGTTAAAAAATAGTATAATTGCTTGTCAAACTTTAATACGACAGCACTTCTATTCACGCAATGCTTCATACAACTCTTGAATGGTTTATGAACATTTTTCTTGAAACCCTTTACACTTTTTTGTAACAATGAATCAGCTATAAATCTTACTTTTCTCAATCCTCTCCCTATAAGAAGACCAAGCAAATTAAAGTGGCTTCACTTTATGCAAGAAAAAGTAACTGCATGGATTCTATGTATAAAATCTCTCAACGTGAGAGTAACTTAAAGACATCTTAACCAAGGCCTTAGAAATTTTATAGTACCATTTTCAATTGAGCAAATTAGACTGTATAACTTGTATTGTCCACCAACTTAAAGGGGATGTTGAGAAAGTAATATTTATGGCTTTCACTCTTATGATACTTGGCTCATTGTATAGTGAGTAGTAATGTTATTCACACCATGTTATGCACTAATGTGTAATAAGATGTAACTTGTAAATGCCATATTTATGTAATTATATATATATATATATATATATATATTTCATTCTTTATAATTGTATTGTGTCATAAACACTAGATGATTATAAATTGAAGTTTTCCTCAATCCCTTGCGTCTTTTATCAATGTTCAATGGTTCATTTACTTTATCTATAGTCATAAGAGTCCCCGACTTTTGAATTGTAAAAGCAGGCGTGATTTCCTTGCTACAGAAATGACCTTGTAATCCACTCAAGAGTTTACAAGCTTTTGGCATCGATTTGAGCTCCTGAGATTTTTGGGTTTTGTCTTTTGAAATGACTAGAGTACCTTTTCAAGCACCCCACTTCCGACCAGCTCGGAAATCAATCAAATTAGACACATAGTAGAGCGGTTATCAGTTTTGAACTTCCAAAGCAAACCCAATTGGCTATTGCAAACAAAAAAGGAAGTGACAAATTTGCCGATGTTTGTCTGCTACTTGACAAAACAAGTTGTGGTAGACATAACCATCCTCTGATAAAGGACAAAATATGAAATAATATTAAATAAAAACCCCTCAATAATGACATTGCAGGATTTAGTTGGCAGATATCCAAAATCTTAGGTTGGCGCTGGTTTGATAAAAGCTCATCAGGGGAACTCGTGGCCTGTACTCTGAAAAGGGTCATATTCTACAGTGTTACAGGAGGTCCACTCTCTTGAATACAATTGAAGAACATGTTTCCCGGGATCATTGTTAAGTTTTATCCATTATTTATACCAAATAAAGAGACTTACCCATTTCGAACCCCATAATGTGGCCGCTATAGAGTGGTGGAGGGACTCACATGGACAGCACATGGATGGGAGATGCACTTTGTGACAGACAAGTTCTTGGGTTCCGGTCCCTATCCAGATTTGGATGTTCTCTTACAATACCTGCTTTACTCCCTTATCACTCCAACAAGCTTAGCACTCTCTCTCTCTCTCTCTCTCTCTCTCTCTTCGTTAGATTAATATGGGAGGTGAAACTGTATCGCCATAAAACCATCTTCAGTATCTACGCAGAAGAAATAAAGAAAGAAGGATTCATCTTAGATAAATACTTTGATTATACTGTCTTCGTCCCCTTTTCATTATTGATTCATTCATTTGCTTATGTTTTATCTGGGTATTTGAAATGAATGATTAACTTCACACAACAGGAGTGTTATTTACAAGCTAAGGTTTTCTCATTAGATTAGTGCTTTGCTTAGTTGAAAGCATCTATTGTTTGGAATTAAAAAGTCTTAGATGGGTGTATGTTTTATTTTTTTTTTTTTTTAAAAAATACCCAACCCGCCTGCTTGGGAAGTGACATGAATGCAAATTAAGTGAAAAGCAGAAAACCCCATTATAAGATGTGTCTGTAGAGTTTTTGATCGTGGGTGTCGGTGGATCATATCAAAAGACAAATGGGATGCCTGTCTTTGTGTATAATCACAGTATGTTGTTTCTTTGTTCTGTCACTTTCGTTTTCTTTTATACTTATATTTGTTATCAGATGTCGTTGCTTTAAGAAATGTTTATTGCAAATTTCGAACACTTGTCATTGTAGTTTTAAATCCAGTTGTTCCAAATCTATATTCTAATTGAGTTTGACTTTAGCAATATTATTTATCGTTAACTCTATTAAAGAGTTTTTTTATGATCATAAGTCTGAGAGGGAAAATATTATCTAATATGTATCGAAAAATTATGATAGAAAAATAGGAACTAATTTGACCTAAAAAATGAGCGATCAGAAAATTTGCTCTTTATGATAATAAAAGTATATTAAATACAAGTAATATAATCTTAATACAATGATACTCAAGTGTGTAATGCATAACATTATCACCAAAAAACAAAAAAACAAAAATAGAAAATGAGATAAGCAAAGAAGAGGGAGAAAACTATGAAAGATAATAGGAATAACCATAGACATATTATACTCGAAATATTCTAAATATGAAAAGGAAAACTTGACGTTACCTTGTGTATTGGAAAAATTTGGAAATTGGCCTAGTAAATGATTTTTAATAAGCTTGAAAGTCAAGAAATAAACAACGAACATATTAATAATATGTAATGGATTGATTGAAGCAAGAGAATTTGTTTTTAAACTATGATTTTTTCTAACTTGGTATCGGATTCAAGAGTTCCTTTGAGAGGTGGGGGAAGAGGTCAGATGCCCATGTCTTTGATGTAGGGCTCTTGTTCGAGTTGCATAATAAGATTTGTTCCAGTTCTCTGAAAAAAGAAAAAAAAAATAAAAACGGAAAATCCTAGTATCAAATGGTAAAGCAAGCATTGGGTTCTGAAGCAGAAAAAGAGTCAGTAACATGCTTGTGTTTGGCTAAAAAATGTAGCATTTTGGCCATTCTGAGAGCACATTTAAAAAGAATTAAGTTTGTGTCTATAGAAGGAAACTGCCCATCTGACGATCTAATTGCCATTTACAGGCTATAGATCCGAAGTGGTTCATGAATCCAAACTTGCAGGCATTTTTTATATTGAAGGCGAAATGGTTATAGCTCCCCAGCCTATAGGTAAAGGCAAGGTGGTCGGTTTTTAATACTCGAGCTAGATCGTAATGTCCCAAACGTGAATCCAACCAACTGTATGCTTGGAACCATAGCAGCATATTCTAATGCTGCATATCAACATCGCAAATCCATGTTATGTCACCCAATTGTAAGGAATCAAAACACATGCAAGTTCTCCAGAAAGTGGACCCTTCAACTACAGTAGCTAATTTCCCACATGTAATCACATGATGGGTATGGCATGCCATCACCATTATCACAATGAAACTCCTGAAAAACCCAAGCTTTAGGAGAAAGGACACTAATCCACATTGTTCCACCTCTGTTCCCTCTTTCACAAGTTAAGTTTTGAAATTAAAAAAAACTAAAATCATTACCCAACTCAAAATCGCGAACTTTTGATTCAAAAAGAACACAAATCCACTGATTAAGATTATCTTATCATTATTTAAACTAGTTGAGGGCCGGTTGGCCATGTTGTACGGGTAAAACCTTATATATTGGTCCAACAAACTTCGAACTCTGAGAATCAAAAGCTTCTCAACAATGGCCGATTTAGAGAACCCAAATGTGATGCCAAAGCTCATAACTTTTCTCTCCTCTCTTCTCCAGAGAGTGGCTGAATCGAACGATCTCAACCGTCGACTCCGACCCCAGAAAATTTCAGTCTTCCATGGCCTAACTCGTCCTACCATCTCCATCCAATGCTACCTGGAGAGAATTTTCAAGTACGCCAATTGCAGCCCATCTTGCTTTGTTGTCGCATACGTCTATCTCGATCGGTTTGCTCAAAGGCAATCTGTGTTGCCCATCAATTCCTTCAACGTTCACCGTCTACTAATCACTAGCGTCATGGTGGCCGTGAAGTTCATGGATGATATGTAAGTGTAAAGATTAGAACTTCGATTTTGCAGAACCTTTATTTTCTCGATGTAGATTTGATCTCTTGGTCTATAAGAGCAACATACTTACAAATTAAGCATTAAAAACGAAGTTTTGAAAGGAAAGCTCCAACTTCTTGTGTTCTCTTATAGGAGATTTCACACTTTTCTAGATTTTCTGTATTGAAATGAGTTTGAGTTGTAGTCTGCCGTGATTCCCCTCTGTTCTTGTTTCTGGGTTTGTTTGTCTTTGATTCTTTTACCTTCTGGGATGAAGCTTGACCGTCAAATCCTAAGTATTTTTCCTCGACAGCTCTGGTTTCAAATTTCGGCGAGATCATCATTTCACTTGGTTAAAGAATATTTCCCTGTGTGACATTGATGTGAAACTCTGTTTTCCTTAACAGATTGCCAACCAAGATGCATTAGGTTCCAGCAAAGTTATAAACAATGCGAAGTCAATGAATTAAAAAATGATGACTTATCATTTCTTCTTCCGTCAATTTATTAGGTTCCTATACAGTAAATTCATTTTGGTAATTCTGCATCTAACTGTTCCATTTTTGTGTTGTGCTTTGAAAATTTTCAGGTTCTACAACAATGCTTACTTTGCGAAAGTAGGAGGAATCAGCACAACAGAGATGAACTTTCTTGAAGTGGACTTCCTATTTGGTTTGGGCTTCCGGTTAAACGTGACTCCCACCACCTTCCACACCTACTGCTGCTACCTTCAAACAGAGATGATGCAGCAGCAACCTCCTCTCAGTCTTGCAGAACCTTCTCTAAATTTGGGGATGCCACTAAGATCCCACATGTGCTTAAGTGAGGATGAATCCTCCCATCAAAAGCAACAATTAGCTGTTTAATGCACATCTCTAAATGTAGTTAGAAATAGAGGTAGTGCATTTTCTCTTTATGTTGGACATGGCATATTCAGGTTAAGAATCTTGTGTACCAAAACATTTTTTTTCTTTTTTCATCTTATTTACTTTGGGGGGCTTTGGATTTGAAAAGTTATTTGCTATGTACAGAAGGAAGTTTCCTCTTTACAGACTGGCTATCAAAGTCTCTTTTCTTTGGAGTGACTTCTAACTTGTATTGGGGTCGATATTCGCCCTTATCCAGCACCGGCTTTCCAACTTTTTGGGCTGCTACTGAAAGTGCAGAGGTCGCAATAGGCACATACATGGACGTGATTTGAGAAGCATATTAAAAAATATGTGGTCTGTGTAAGGACAGTTCCGAAATGCGGTCGGATTACGAACGAAAAGGGTGCACCAGTACAGGCCGACTGTTTAGTTGGGGTTATTTTCCAGCGTAACGACAGCTTCTTCCATCTGACAGTTGTACTAATACCTAAAAAGGGGACAGACAACATGTGCAACTAGTTGGCAAGTGCATGGCCATGGCCACAAGAAGATGCTCTACTTATTGCTCCGACCTGGGACCGTTTGGCCAATGCCTACAAAACAAGCTTTTGAGTTGACACAAGATAGTTATCAAATTGATCGAGTTTTGGACAGATTTTAGTTGAAACCTGTACGAGGTGTTCCATCAACTCAGGATCTCTTCTTCAACAAAGAGCCGAATTTTGATCGTCGCCACCTTTTATCCTTTTCGGTAACACCCCTAATAGCCAGATCACCGTAGTCACGACGTGAGACAAAGAGAAGTACAAAGAAGTCGGTAGAGGAAGAGGCCATAGCTGCTTCAAATCCCTTACCCGTTCTTCACAAAAAGCCAAAGCTACCTGAGATATTTCGGCTTGTTTCAATGACCTCCAACCATTTTTGGGTTGGCCTTTCAGTGTCAACCGACGGTAGGGCTCCTTATGTTTTGCTTTAATGCCTTTTTCACGTGAAACTCGGTCCTCTTTTCTTTTTTTGGGTGTATGTTTTGTCTATCTGGACGAATGATGTGGTACTTTATCTTGTATGGCCGGCAATCATCAATAATGTAACTTTAAAAGGAAAGGATCAATTTGAATCTTATATGAAATCTCAAGAATCTCATATATATATATATTAAAAATTTCGCAGTTTGGACCGAGTCTAGATATTGCGTCGGTGAAGCCTTTTGGACCATCACAAACGTGCAATTCAATGGGCTTAACCACCCTTTAAATAGAACATAGGAAAAGACCTCATACGCAGTTAGCTCACTCGGGCAATACCAACGAAAGCACAAACAAAGACATTGTTCCTTCGTATTAACCACCATCCATATAGTGAGTACCATCTTTCCCTAATGGGGGGGAAAGATGTAGTTCTTAATTACAGCATTGCAAGTTTAGTTGCAACATCTCAAGGAGATCTTTTTTACGATCTATGGTGGCTGTTTACAATGTTGAACCGTTTCTAAGTCCAGCTATCAAGTCTAGTGGACTAGTCCTCCAATAATTTCTGTGCTGTGCTGCACTCCACGAGAGGGATATTGCACACACTCCACAGCCCAAGTTCAACTTACAGAGGTTCACATGGTGAGTCACGGGCAATAATAGAACGCTTTTGCGCCAGAAGTCTTGTGCGGATGATGACAAAATGTGCCTGTGGTAATTAGAAAAGCTGTCACGCAGGCAAGACCCACAAAAGCAGCTTATTAGAATTGACCTGTAACTCAATGAAGTCGACTTAAGATTCAATTCATGAGGTTAAGTGGAATTTAGTGGCCTCAGGGTACAAAGTCTGAAACTCTAGTCGGTAGAATTTAGATATGACATAAATTAACCATTCCATTACAACTTTTATCTAAACACCCACGTTGCCCACAAGAGATCGTGCTGAAAATAAAAAATATAAAAAAAAAGATACAACAAGGGTGCATGGAAAAGATGTATAATTTAGACTATCCGAAATCTCGTAGATATGATCACTTTGTTTTCTCGTTAAGCACAGCTAACAAATTCTCAAAGGAAGGTCTTCTAGGCCATAATCAAATACATGTGAGTTGATATTGAAACTAACACTTCAACACAACTTCTTTTAACAACTATCTTAAAATTAGTGGATAGATTTAATTGTTAATGTATTTGATTAAAATGGTACAAGCAATTTGTAACGGTTCTATGTTTTTTATTTAATTAGGTTATTATATCAGCTTAATTGATTAAATTAATTAATTGTTTTGTGAGGTGATTATAACAAATGAACTGATTAGATTAGGTGATTAGTTTATTATAACGGCTTTTTGAGCCAAGGAAGTTGTATTTAAATAGGACATCATTCTTTTTATAAGCAATTTTTAATGAATAGAAATTGAGAGTTTTTCTCCTCCTTTAAAGAGATTAAGGTGGCCTAGAATTATTTTGGTTATGTGTCTTGATTATGAACCAAGTGACAATTAAATGCCTTATAGCTAGGCCAAAATTAAAAAGGATATATCTTATTATTAACTTTGGAATGTAATTATCCTATGTACTTTCTTTATTGGGTAGGTATATCAACTTAACTAATTAGATTGAATAATTAATTTGTGAAGTAGTTATTATTTTATTTTTTTAAAAAAATTTCTTTTTAATATTATAACGCATACACCCAACTCACATATACATAGTGTCAAATTCCAAACCTCATAATTAAAGCCCTTACTAACTCATTACTGAGCTAGTTAGCTAAGCAACTTGTGAAATGGTTATAATAAATTAACATATCAAATTAAATAGTTAATTTATTGTACAATTTTTTAAATTAGTCAAGTTATATTTAATTGAGATATCCCTTATCTTGCAAGCAATTTTTGATGAACAAAAATTGAGAGTTTTTCTTAAAGGTACAAACCTCCCTTTAAAGAGATTAAGGTATAGCACTCCCTGAGGTTGAAAATTAGTTTAGTTGTTTATTCTAATTATCAACCACGAAATACAATTATACCTTGTACACATGCTTATCGGAGATCACAATAGGCAATTCCATTCCAGCTCGCTTGAAGAATTCATTTAGCTTAACCATTATGATTTTTAGAGATGAAGGATTATGTTCCACCCCTGCTCTCTTCAACTAGTAATACCTTCTCTAAAGCTCTTAGTTTAGGCATTTACCCCCTCAACTTATCACGCATATTATTTCACACTACCTGTACTTCTCTGTTTTTTCGCATGCAAGATGTAGCATTGCCACCACAATTCTGGCAAATTCTAGGTGTATCCCGAAGACTAGTTGGAAATATTACTTTGTATACTGAATAGTTGAGTCCAAAGGCGCTCCACAAAAAGGCTGAGAGGCTACTATCTTTACCCTTATTCATTACAAGAGGCCTATGATTCTGTTGCCGGGATGGGGAGCACGCTGCGTCTTCCATGGTTAAATTATAAACGACGTAGACGTAGTGAAACCCCAAAAGATTAACGGGTGCGTGACAGCAAATAGCAACGATGCCTTCGATTTGACAAGGCTTTGGAAATCAAGATAAAAGTATGGGGCTTCTTTGTGAAAAAAACGGATTATGCCATCCTTATCCTCTTGCAAGAGGCCGCCAGGAGGCAGCACCAGCCTGAAAGGGCCGTGCAGCTATTATTGTGGCATCTCGACAAGAAAGTTACGGGCATCCGCCTACTGACCCTACCTTTCAAGTTGGAATAATCTAGACCATCTCCTAGCACAAAGGAGATAACTGCTACTATTTCCTTTTTTTCTGAGACTACAAAAGAAGTAAATTCCAGCTTTCCGAACTATACTGTAGTTACTCTTACGTAAGGGGAAAACATTTGAACAAACTTGCGTTGCCGTTGGTTCAAATGATTCCAGCGACGAACACCTTTTATGTCTTGAGTGTATCTTGTTTTGGACTTTGCTTTCGGATTCCTACAGTAATAGGAAATTCCAGGAGAGAAAACGCAACTGAGATAACATTTTAGATAACTGGCATGCAAAAACGAGAGCAAACTCATGCTAGCTTAATTTAGGACACATACAATTTATTCAGTTTAACAGTACATAGGACAGATAGTAAGCCAAAACAAGCAACCCAGATCGCACAGCGAACTGCCTTACTAAACCAGAGCCAAAAAACAGGGGGAAAATAGATGAAAAGAAAGAAAAGGCAGAAATACTAAGTAGCCTACCAGCTTCTGTCTAAGTTCGGACTGGCTTGGATTCCTGTGCTCCGTCTTCCCCCGACAGACCATTTTGTGTCTTCGGTTTAACGAGGCCACATTTTTCAAGGATCCAGTGACACAACGAGATAACCGGCCGTATTATTATAGGGAGAACTGCTACCAGAGCAATGAGACGATACTGCTTGGCCATATCAGGTGTAACGGCAAAAATTGCAGCTGCATAAGTCCCCGCCATGGAGATTGTGGCAATTAATACTTCTAAGAAGAAAGGGCATCCAAAAGTGAGAGTTAGTACGAGCCAGATGGAGGAGGAAAAAGCCAGGGTGTTACAACTCAGGAAAAAATAATAAGGAACTTTTTCAGAAGAGAATATAGCATGTCCAGCTTTGCGTCCATTTTGATCGGCCTGCCAAAGTCCACCTGGAGGATTAACTCCGGCTTGAAAGGTCACCGCTGCAATTAGAGTAGCCGCCACCAACATAATTTCTCGGTATTCCTTTGAAGAAGGGTCATTCCGTAGAAGATATGGTATGCGCGGTGGCTTTACCAGGTCGGCAATGAAGCTCTTCGTGCTATGAAGAATCTTATCTGATGGATTCCCCATTTTTCACAACTCACAGGGTAAAAATGAGAAGGGTAGAACCCCAACAGGCTTGGCCGGAAAATGAGAAAATCCGTGAGTCGTAAATGAAGTAGATGATGCAGTCAACGTAAGATTCCATCGAGGTCAAGTCATGTTGCTTTCACTGCATAATTCACCACTGCAAAGCACAAAATTAACTTCAGTTGTAACATAAACTACCTATTCAACAAAATAAATTAACTTAAGTTGTAACTTTAGTTGTCAAAAACTCCACATTTGAAAATCCGCCACATGGGCTATCATTTTCATGTAACTTCGTTTTTCGTGTCCTCTTCCCTACAAAATCATTTTCCAAATCAATCAACACTCGTGAATCACGCATCTGGGTTTTTGCATTACTTTGGAGAATTGCACTTTGTAGAGTATCCTCGAAATTTTTCTTTAAGTAAATTTAGAAGATTCACTAAAGATGGCATCAGATTCTACAAATGAGGAAGTAAAAAATATATTCCTTTGCTTATCTTATTATATCGTTTCTAATTGAAAAGAGATTTTCTTGGTCGCTTTACTCTTATAGAATTAGACTAAGAATCTTTTGTTAGTTATTTTATTCCTTTTTTTTAATGTAGATGTGTTTTTACTGGTTCATTAGACGACATAAGTTGTGACTAAACATTGTAGTTGGATACAATTTCTCGGTGTTGAAAAAAGAAAAGATACATTCTTGAAAATAAAGACTTTTGATTTTTCCTATTTTATCTCTGTTCTTTTGGATAATTCGCACTTGGTATTAGTTGTATCCCAACTCTTCAAGCAAAACGCACGTGAAGTTACTTTTTCATAAGAGAATAACAAGCGTTCCGTCAAGTTAGAAAGATCCGGATATTCTTTTGAATCTGATTTAGCAGTGATTTTAGAGTCCAAGCAAGGGATGCACGCCGTCGCAACATGTTTGGCAGTTTCCGGCCTGGTAAAACAAGTCAACCACGTCAATCACCCACCACCACTCGAATTAGATTTATGAAAATAACTCTTTATACCAGTCTCGGTCATGACGCGACAGGGCTGCTGCACGTTGAAATTTCAAACAACAACATGTAACCAGTAATATTTATTTCTGCATTGAATCTTGAAATCCAGGACAACCTTGGGTGGGGAGCTACTTGCATCAACGACAGGAGTAATGGTAGCTTTAACGATCGCCAACCCATTTTTCTGCCCAGTTTACGTACCGCACACAATTTTGTGATGACTGAAAACTGCTGATAAGATACACAAAAGCTAGATTTGACAAAAACTAAAGTCGAATATATTAAAGGTGTTTTTGCCTAGTAAAGACCTTTTGCAAAGCTAAATTCGAAATTTCAAAACGTCCCTCTTTTGGTTGCATTTAGGTAAAGGGAACTTCCTCCTTTGCCGGAATTAAACTCTTTTGTAACAATGTCAGAATCTCCATTACTCTTACTCAAGAAATTATTTTATTATTTTATTTTTTATTTTATCCCTTGTCTGAATGGATCGAATACGCTTCCTTGTTTCGGTGGCGGCATTTTCTTTTCCTTTAGCTTGATATTATAATGGCCATGCAAGTGGAATGTTTTGTTATTGTTGAGAACATGGTGTTGCCGGCCCTTTAGTTTTATTACTTAATTGTTCTTCTTGTAATGGTCTTGTCCCATCTTTGATTTGTTTGTTACTTAAGCTCATATGTAGGTATTAGCTTATTCTTTTATATGGCTGTCCGGAAGACTTTCATTCCTAAGCAACCGTGAGTATTAAATGATTCAAGCTTGCGGGCATTGACAATAGGTTTTGTACTGCGTCATCTTTGAATTATGTTTCTAATAAGCTGCATTTAGTTGACATCAATGGCTTCACTACAAATTTCAACATGGTATCAAAGCAATGTAGATTGAAATTTTTTTATGTACTTTTGAGGTTAAGGATTGCATAAAAACTAATTAATGACTATTATAAAATTTAGAGCTGGCAAGTCCAAGATCAATTGTTGAGGAAAAACAAATTTGGGCAGCTTGATGGGATTTTTCCATGTCCTAAACATAATGAAGCAAAAATCTAACAGTGAAATTAGTGTCATTTGGCCATTCCAAGTCGGCTTGAAAATTTGGTTGACAAATTTTTGGTGCTTTTGATCTCATAAACAACAAATTTGAAAATCATATGGGAAACATTTACGAATCAGTATAGAAAATTATTGGAACATAGAGGTATAACCTCTAACAAAAGTAATTTGAGACCAAGATGATAAGATCTAATCACTCATTTTAACTCTAGAACCAATGATTTATGAGTTGAAATATACATAATGGAAGACCAATTAGGTATACCTAGGGAATTGCACTTGTGCAGATAATGAACACGTTAAGGCTAGAACAAAGGAGGACTAGACCATGGATTTTCTCCTAGGTCTCCTAAAATCTTTTCAAAACTATCAAACAAACATACTATTAGAGTAGCCTCTACCTTGTATTGATACTACCTTCAATTTGACCAAAGAAAATGAACATTAAAGGTTGATTCATGACCCCACTAATTGGAACCTTAAGAGGATTGTTCTTATTGCCTCTAGCTGATGCCAACAACAAAGCACATAGGATGTTCAGATGGTTTGTTCCCACTGTCATTGGGCTGATTGGACACTAAAAGGGAAGGGAAAGATTGGCCAAACTTAGTCGTAGTTAGCACAAGTTTTTAGTGTTTCCAATACTTCATTGGAGCAAAAAAAAGTCTTAAGGGTTCCTAGGGTTAGCACAATTGTTAGGATTTGGGCCTTAAGGCTAGCTCATTGGACAAGTAGGAGACAAGGGAATAATTGCCTCTTGCATATGGGCTGAACATTAGTATGTATAGGCTAGGTATCACCTATTTATTAACACATTGGACAAACTTTCCTCTTTTCATTTAACACAACAAATCCTCAACAGGCCCTTGGATAGTAGGCCTAAGCACCTAACAATTCCTTTGTTGGGCTTATGACCCAACCCATGGGAATGCAAGCTAGCCCATTGCACTAGCACTCAATTTGGACTAACTTTAACACATGTTGGGAACCTAAATATTGTAGCTATATTAAATAGTCCTAGTAATTTTGCAGGTATGACACCTTCCCCTTGCTTATTGAATTTACATTATCCTTGGATTATTGATTCAAATGCTAGTAATCATGTTATGTGTAATTTAAAATTTTTATATTCTTATTATTTATTTGCACTTCAACTTTTGTCTATGACATTACCTAATGGAATTGACATTGTTGCCACATAGATTGAGAAAAACCAACTTACCTCATCTTTGGACTTGACAAATGATCTATTTGTGCCACCTTTTAAATACAATTTACTTTATATTAAGAAAGTAGCCTCACAATGTAATCACCTTGTCATATTTTTCAATTATTTTAACATGTTTTAGAACAATACAACTATGTGGGTTTTAAATTGGATAAATTTGTGTAGTAGTTTTATTTTCTCTAATCTAACTTAGTAGAGTTTCCATAATGTATCAATTGCCTTTTTTTGTTTGTTCATTCCTTTTTGCATAGTTTGAATGTAAACAACTTTGTAAGAATAATTTTAATACTATCATACTTTGTATCATTTCCATCTTGTCATAACTAGTAGAAAAAAGATTTTGTGCATGGCAAATGTATATAATGTCTTAAATTCTTTTCTTGCCCTATTTTCATATTGGCAAAATAGACTAGGTTTGTTTTTTCATTACGTCAACCCATGAGCATTATTGCTTTGACCTTATAAGATGGATCTTTAGGGGCCTCACGGGCACCCTAATCATGATTAATCTTGTTATTGCTTTATTATTATAGGTGACTTCTTATGTGCAAGTTAGACCTTTTTATTGCATCTTAAGGACTAGGTCTTTCCTTCTATTTGGTCTTTTCCATCCATGGTCCGCACATGTGCCAATTTATAGTGCATTTGTTTACATAATGGCACAAAATTTTTTGCTAATGCATGTTCGTCTTTTTGGTCATCACATGACATCCTCCATGAGAGATCATACATGTATACAAAAAAATAAAATTGGGTAGTAGGACACAAACATTATCATTTGTTAGACATTGCACATGCACTTATATTTTAGGCCTATGATCCTTACATCTTTAGGATGAATGCATTTTGACTATTACCCACATTATGAACTGCTTATGTCTACTCAACTTGGTAATGGGTCATCGTTTCAAATATTTTATGGTAGACTACCATCTTTCAATGTTATGCTACAATGTTGTCCTAGGAAAATGTTTACACCACAGATAATACCATATGTTTTCATGGGTTATTCTTTTTTTCATAAGGGTTATTGGTCTACAATCTTGAAAAAGATAAATTTGCCCGTTCGTTATGATGTTCCATCTATGAGTACAAGTTATTTGTCTCTCTCTGAACTCTAAATTAGAGTCCCTTTTAGATTAGCTTTTGTCCACTTCTGACGTCACTCAGTTGCATGATTCGCCATCCTCCATATCAGAGCCTTGTCCATCACCTTCTACGTCAAAGCCTTCTCCACCAGCCACAACTCAAGCCTACTCCTAATCCAACTTCCTCTTCATCTAATCTTCTCATAGATTCCTTGTCACGCATACCTCTGGAGCATTTGCCGAACCCATCAAATACGCCTTCGAAATAGCCTATTGTTCGACAGTCCACTCATACTATGTGACCATCCTTTGAACCATAGATTATGTTTGTTACATGTTACCATCAACATCTTGCATTGACCTTATCTTTCGCAGGAGGGTACATACCTCAACCAGCATTACACTAGAATTGATTTTAGGGGCTAGACTTGCAGGATTGAAGCCAACCATTATACTCATGGATCAAAACTTAAAGTTAACTACTCTTAAATTAAAGAATTTCATAATTTCTCTAAGTATATTTTACCAACAAATGAAAGATTTCGGTTACAACTAAGTTGTTGTTGCAGCTCTCCGTGGCGACACCCAAAGGAATACCCTCCACGCGTTATACGTTCCAACAATTGGGAGAGAAAGGGAAGACTAATGACAGTAAGAAGCAACGCACTATTGGCCAACCATGCCATTCGTCTCCTCTTTCTTGAGGTTCGGAAAAGTTACTGGCCCCTTGAAGACTCCCTCCCTCCCTCCCTCCCTTTATTCTTTATCTTTCTAAAATAGATAAGACTTTAATAATACTTAGTTGAAAAGGGCAAATGTGATTTTCATTTGCTTTAGAAATTCAGTTTTATTCTCACACGAAGCCATGTAAATTAGCGGGTAATAATACATCTTGATGCCATGTAAATGGCCTCTAAGCACAGATTGGAAACTGATCCTCCAATAATTGCTTGGCCGCATACTATCCACAGGCCAGGCTCACTTGGTTGAGTGAAGACTGAAGGACCAGTTTCAAATGTGCGCGTGGGGTCATGAATCCAAACTCGTGAGAAAAGTACTGTGGACGGACTCACCGATGAACCATCAAGGACCACTGCACCAATTCACGCTTGTGGGAGTCCAAGGATCATCGACTTACTTGGGTCCATTACTAGCGCTCAATACACCCGAATCGGCCGGACGTGTCCAACCATATTGGTTAGTGAGATTACTACTTAACTTCTGAGCTCCACTATCTTATTTTAGACTTGGCTTTCAGATTCCTACAGTAATAGGAAATTCCAGGAGAGAAAACGCAACTGAGGCAAACTTTTAGATAACTGGCATGCGAAAACGAGGGCAAACTCATGGTAGCTTGATTTTAGGACACCCAAAATTTACTCAGTTTAACAGTACATAGGACAGATACTAAGCCAACACAAGCAACCCAGATCGCGCAGCGAACTGCCTTACAAAACCAAAGCGAAAAAACAAGGGGAAAATAGATGTAAGAAAGAAAAGGCAGAAATACTTAGTAGCCTACCAGCTTCAGTCTAAGTTCGGACTGGCTTGGATTCCTGTGTTCCGTCTTCCCCCGACGGACCATCTTGTATCTTCGGTTTAACGAGGCCACATTTTTCAAGGATCCAGTGACACAACGAGACAACCGGCCGTATTATTATAGGGAGAACTGCTACAAGAGCAATGAGACGATACTGCTTGCCCATATCAGGTGTAACGGAAAAAATCGCAGCTGCATAAGTCCCTGCCATGGAGATTGTGGCAATTAATACTTCTAAGAAGAAAGGGCATCCAAAAGTGTGAGTTAGTACGAGCCAGATGGAGGAGGAAAAAGCCAGGGTGTTACAACTCAAGAAAAAATAATAAGGAACTTTTTCAGAAGAGAATATAGCATGTCCGGCTTGGCGTCCATTTTGATCGGCCTGCCAAAGTCCACCTGGAGGATTAACTCCGGCTTGAAAGGTCACCGCTGCAATTAGAGTAGCCGCCACCAACATAATTTCTCGGTATTCGTATGAAGAAGGGTCATTCCGTAGAAGATATGGCATGCGCGGTGGCTTTACCAGGTCGGCAATGAAGCTCTTCGTGCTATGAAGACGCTTATCTGATGGATTCCCCATTTTTCACAACTCACAGGGTAAAAATGAGAAGGGTAGAACCCCAAAAGGCTTGGCCGGAAAATGAGAAAATCCGTTAGTTGTAATGTGACCTCTCCGTGCAAGCCCCAGATAAAGAAGACGATGCAGCCAACGTCGGATTCCATCGACGAGGTCCAGTAATGTCGCTTTCACTGCTTAATTCACCTCTGCAAAGAACAAAATTAACGTTAGTTGCAACATGAACTGCCAATTCAACAACAGCATTTTTCAAAAACTCGACATATGAAAATCCGCCACATGGCTCGACATATGAAAATCGGTCGCATGGGCTATCATGTTCACGTAACTCCGTTTTTTGTGTCCTCTTCCCTACAAATTCATTTTCCAAATAAAACATACACTCGTAAATCACGCATATGGATCTTGGCATTACTTTGGAGAATTGCACTTTCTAGAGTAACCTCGAAATTATTCTTTCAGTAAATTTAGTGGATTCACTAAAGATAGTATCGGATTCTGTAAATTAGAAAGTAAAAAATATTCCTTTGTTTATCTTATTATATCATTTCTTATTGAAAAGAGAATTTTTTGATCACTTTCTTTTATTGGAATTGCCAGCAGTTCATATTCTCTTACAAAATTAGAGCAAGAATCTTTTGTTAGTTATTTTATTCTTCTTTTCTTTTTTAATGTAGATGTGTTTTTACTGGTTCATTAGTCGACATAAGTTGTACCTAAACATTGTATTTGAATACAATTTCTGTGCTGAAAAAAGAAAAGAAATATTCTTGAAAATAACGACTTTAGATCTTTCCTACTTTATCTCTGTTCTTTTGGATAATTCGTACTTGGTGTTAGTCGAATCTCAACTCCACAGGCAAAACGTAAGGGAATTGCAGTATTTTCTTAAAAGGACGTCTAAGAAATGATCGAGTGTCCCGTCAAGTTGGAAAAATCCGGGTATTCTTTTGAATCTGATTTAGTAGTGACTTGAGAGTCCAAAGCAAGGGGTGCAGGCCGTAACATGTCTGGCAGTTTCCAGCCCTGGTAAAACAAGTCAATCACCACTTGAATTAGATTTCTGAAAGGAACTCTTTAGAGCAGTTTTTGGTCAGGACGCGACAGGGCCTCTGCACGTTGAAATTTCAAACAACATAATAACCAGTAATATTTATTTCTGCATTGAATCTTGAAATCCAGGACAACCTTGGGTGGGGAGCCACTTACATCAACGACAGTAGCAATGGGAGCTTTAACGATCACCATCTAATTTTTCTGCCCACTCTACGTACTGAAAACTGCTGATAAGGTACGCAAAAGCTAGATTTGACAAAAACTTAAGTCGGATATATTAAAGGTATTTTTGCATGGCAAAGACCTTTTGCATAAATGACTAACAATTGTTTCATGATGAGTCCCTAACCAAATTCGAAATTTCAAAATGTTCCTCGTTTGGTTGCATTTAGGTAAAGGGACCTTCCTCCTTTGCCGGGAATTAAACTCTTTTGTAACAATGTCAGAATCTCCATTACTCTCGCTCTAGAAAACTAGAAAATTCTTTTTTTATTTTTTAGTTTATTCCTTGTCTGAATGGACCGAATACGCTTCCTTGTTTCGTTAGCGGCATTTTCTTTTCCTTTTGCTTGATATTATCATGGCCATGCTAGAGGAATGTTTTGTTATTGTTGAGAACATGGTGTTGCCGGCCCTTTTGTTTTATTATTTAATTGTTCTTCTTGTAATGGTCTTGTCCCATCTTTGATTTGTTTGTTACTCAAGCTCATATGTAGGTATTAGCTTATTCTTTAATATGGCTGTCCGGAAGACTTTCATTCTTGAGCAACTGTGAATATTAAATTATTTAAGCTTGTGGGTATTCATAATAGGTTTTCTACTGCGTCATCTTTGAATTGTCTTTCTAATAAGCTACATTCAATTGACATCAATGGCTTCACTACAAATTCCAACATGGTATTAAAGCAATGTAGATTGAAATTTTTTCATCTACTTCTGAGGTTAAGGATTGCATAAAAACTGATTAATGACTATTATAAAATTTAGAGTTGGCAAGCCCAAGATCCGTTGTTGGGGAAAAGCAAATTTGGGCAGCTTGATGGGAGTTTTCCATGTCCTAAACATAATGAAGCAAAAATCTAACAATGAAATTAGTGTCATTTGGCCATTCCAAGGCGGCTTGAAAAATTGGTTGACAAAATTTTGGTGATTTTGGTCTCATAAACAACAAATTTGAAAATCATATGGGTAATGTTTAAGCTTTGGTATGGAAAATGATAGGAACATAGAGTTATAACCTCTAGCAAAAACAATTTGAAATTAGGATAATAAGATCTGCTCACTCATTTCTACTCTATAACTAATGATTTAGGAGTTAAAATAGACATGATGGAATACTAATTAGGTGTACCTATGGGAATTGCACTTGTAGGATTAATGAATATATTGAGGCTAGAACAGAGGAGGACTACACCATAGATTTTCTCCTAGGTATCCCAATTCTTTTTCAAAATTATCAAACAAACATACTATCAACGTAGGCTCTACCTTGTGTTGATTCATTAAAGGTTGAACAAAGAGGATGAACATTAAAGGTTAATGCATGACTCCACTAATTGGAACCTAGAGGGGATTGTTCTTATTGCCTCTAGCTGATGCCAACAACAAAGCATATGGGAAGTTTCAGATGGTTTGTTCCCATTGTCACAATTCTAGCCTCTCCAATGACAATTGCTTCAAAATAATCGGGTATTTGGCTAATTGGATGCCAAAAGGGGATGTAAAGATTGGCCAGGCTCACTCGTAGTTCGCATAAGCTTTTAGTGTTTCCAGTACTTTATTGGGGCAAAAAAGTCTCAAGGGTTCCTAGGGCATAGCCTCAAGGCTAGTTTGATGGATAGGCGGGACACAAGGCAATAATTACCTCTTGCATATGGGCTGAACATTAGTATGTTTGGACTAGGTATCACTTATTCGTTTAACACATTGGATATACTTTCTCTTTTCATTTGACACAGCAAATCCTAAAGAGGCCCTTGGATAGCAAGCCTAATCACCCAACAATTCCTTTGTTAGGCTTGTGACCTAACCCATGGGAGTGCAACCTAGCCCATTACACTAGCACTCACTTTGGACTAGCTCCAACACATGTTGGCAACCTAAGTATTGTGCCTACATCAAATAGTCCTAGCAACTTTGCAGGTATGATACTTTCCTCTTACTTATTAAATTTATATTATGTTTAGATTATTGTTTTATATGCTAGCAATCATATTACATGTAATGTAAAATTTTTGTATTCTCATTATTTATATGCACTTCAAATTTTGCTTGTGATATTACTTGATGGAACAAACATTGTTGCCACACATATTGAGAAACCCCAACTTAACTCATTTTTAGACTTGATAGATGATCTATTTATGTCACCTTTTAAATACAATTTACTATATATTAAGAAAGTAGCCTCACAATGTAATTGCCTTGTCATATTTTTCAATTGTTTTAACATATTTTAGAATAATTCAACTAGGTGGGTGATTAGATTGGATAAATTTGTGTAGCAGTTGTGTTTTCTCTAATCTAACTTAGTAGAGTTGACATACTGTATCAATTGACTTTCATTTTTTTGTTCATTCCTTTTTGCACAATTTGAAAGTAAACAACTTTGTAAGAATTATTTTAATATTAATTATATTTTATAGCCTCGTCATCCCATCATAACTAATAGAAAAAAGAATTTGCACATGGAAAATGTATATAATGTCCTAAATTCATTTCTTGCATTATTTTCCTATTGGCCAAATAGACTAGGTATGTTTCCCCATTACGTCAATCCATGATCATTATTGCTTTTGCCCTTATAATATGGATCTCTAGGGGCCTCATGGGCACCCTAGTCATAATAAATCCTATTATTTCTTTATCATTATGTGTGACTTCTCACATACAAATTGGACCTTTTTGTTGCAACTTAAGGACCAAGTCTTCCCTTTTAGTTGATCCATGGTCCACACATAACTTAGTGCCAATTTAAAATGCCTTTGTCTAGATAATGGCATAGAGTTTTTTGCTAATGCATGTTTGTCTTTGAGAAATCATGCATGTATATAACAGAATAGAATTGGATAGTATAAGACAAACATTGTCATTTGTTAGATATTGCACATGCACTTATGTTTCATGCCCATGTTTCCCACATTTTTAGGGTGAATGCATTTAACTACTACCCACATTGTAAACTATTTATGTCTACTCAATTTGGTAATTGGTCATTCTTTCAAATACTTTATAGTAGACCATCATCTTTCAATGTTATGCCATAATGTTGTCCTAGGAAAAAGTTTACACCACAAATCTTGTGTGTTTTCATGAGTTACTCTTGTTTTCATAAGAGTTACCAGATCTACAATCTTGAAAAAGATAAAATTTTCTGTTAGTCATGATGTTCCTTCTTATTTCTCTCCAAACCACTCAATTGCATGATTTGCCTTCCTTTATATTAGAGCCTTCTCCACCATGTTTTACATCAAAGCCTTTTCCACTAGCTTTAACACAAAAGCCTACTCTTGATTCAACTTTCTCTTGAACTAATCCTCCCACAAATTCCTTGTCACGTGTAACTTTAGAACATTCTCCGAACCCATCAAATACACCTTCAAAATAGCCTATTGTTCAACGGTCCACACATACTATATGACCATCCATTTGAACCATAAATTATGTTTGTTACATGCTACCATCAACATTTTGCATTATCCGTTATCTTTCGCGGGAGGGTACATAGTTCAACCAGTACTACACTAGAATTGATTTTAGAGGCTAAACTTGTAGGATTGAAGCCAACCATTATTCTCATGGAGCAAAACTTAGTTACTCTTAAATTAAAGAATTTCATAATTTTTCTAAGTATATTTTACCAACAAATGAAAGATTTCGGTTACAACTAAGTTGTTGTTGCAGCTCTCTGTGGGTACACCCAAAGGAAGACCCTTCACGCGTTAAACGTTCCAAGAATTGGGAAAGAAAGGGAAGACTACTATAACAGTAAGAAGCAACTCCCTATTGGCCGACCATGCCATTCGTCTCCTCTTTCTTGAAGTTCGGAAAAGTTACTGGCCCTTTGAATATTTCCTCCCTCCCTTTATTCTTTATCTTTCTAAGATCGATAGACTTTAATACATAGTTGAAAAGGGCAGATATGAGTTTCGTTTGCTTTAGAAATTCAATTTTATTTTCACCCGACGCCATGTAAATAAGCGGGTAGTAATACATCCGGATGCCATGTAAGTGGCCTCTAAGCACAGCTTGGAAACTGATCCTCCAATAATTGCTAGGTCGCACACTATCCACAGGCCAGGCTCACTGGCTGAGTCAAGACTGAAGGACCAGTTTCAAATGTACTCGTGGGGTCATGAATCCAAACCCTTGAGAAAAGTACTGTGGACGAACTCACCAATGAGCCATCAAGGACCACTGCACCAATTCACGTTTGTGGGAATTCAAGGATCATCTACCTGAGTTGGGTCCATTACTGGCGATCAATACACCCAAATTGGCCGGACGTGTCCAACCATATTTAGTTAGCGAGATTATTACTTTAACTTCTGAGCTCCACTATCTTTTATCTATTTAGTTTCCTGAGACTAAGTAAGGAGTGAATTCCAGCTTTCTGAGCTATAATTTAGTTATTCTTACATAACGGGAAAACATTTGAACAACTTTTTATGTTCAACAAATGTAACTTGATTTTGGACTTTGCTATCGGAGTCCTACAGTAATAAGAAATTCCAGGAGAAAAAACGTAACTGAAATAAAACTTTATATATATAACTGGCAAGGAAAAAACGAGAGCAAACTCAGTCGAGCTTAATTTATGACATACCAATTCATTCCCTTACATAGTACATAGAACACATAATAAGCCAAAACAAGCAACCCAAATCGCGCAGAGATCTACCTTACAAAATCAGAACGAAGAAACGGGGTGAAAATAGATGATAAGAAAGGAAAGGCAGAGATATGTAGATCTCCAGCTTCTAAGTTCAGACTGGCTAAGCTTCCCGTGTTTCACCTTCCCCCGAAGGACCATTTTGTATCTTCCGTTCAACAAGGCCACATCTTTTAAGGATCCAGTGAAAGAACGAGACAGCCGGCCGTACGATCATAGGGAGAACCGCTACCAGAGCAATGAGACGATACTGCTTGGCCATATCAGGTGTAACGGCAAAAATTGCAGCTGCATAAGTCCCCGCCATGGAGATTGTGGCAACTAATACTTCTAAGAAGAAAGGGCATCCAAAAGTGAGAGTTAGTATGAGCCAGATTGAGGAGGAAAAGGCAAGGGTGTTACAACTCAAGAAAAAATAGTAGGGAACTTTTTGAGAAGAGAATATAGCATGTCCGGCGCCATGTTCACTATCATCGACTTGCCAAAGTCCACCTGGAGGATTAACTCCAGCTTGAAAGGTCACCGCTGCAATTAAAGTAGCCGCCACCAACATAATTTCTCGGTATTCGTATGAAGGAGGATCATCCCGTAGAAGATATGGTAGGTGCGGTGGCTTTACCAGGTCGGCAATGAAGCTTTTGGTGCTATGAAAACGCTTTTCTGATGGATTCCCCATTTTTCACAACTCACAGAGCAAAAATGAGAGGGATATTGCCCCAAAAGTGTTGGCCGGAGAACGAGAAAACCCGCAAGTTGTTGTTGGACGCATATAAGGGAGATGATCACGTCTAAGTCACTGCCGTCAACTTAAGATATCATTGACTAGGTCAATTATTATCATTTCCACTGTAAAAAAAAACTGTTCACTTTAGATGTTCCTAAAACCAGCTATCCCCAACAAAATTATTTTACCAATAAATTATACACTCGTGGATCCCGCGTAAGGGTCTGGACCACAAACCTCTACCTTTGGAAGTAAAAGGAACATAAAAAAGAACTCAGAGTTCTGATTGAAAAACCAAAAAAAAAAAGGAAAAAGATAGTCTGTCGGGAGTATCGCATATCCCGTAAGTGTGAACGCTTCGTGTTTTTCTTTTTAAAAACAATTAAGAAATTCGTTAAGTGTGAACTTTTGCAGGCAGGAAAGTATTATTCTGACCAGCACACAGCACGTTTAAGATACTTCCAGGTTTTAAAACCTCTTTTAAGTAAAGTTATTTGTTTATATCATTTTTGTTTTGATATGAAGTTGTAGAAGGCTTTGGTCTTATTAAAAGACAGTTTACTTTTTTCATATGGCAATTTTAGTTGTTGGAATTACTAGTTTATATTATCTTATCAGAAATAGAGAGTATAATAAATTTTTATTCAAATTTATTATTATTTTTTTGTAGCATAAATATAGTGTGTTTACTAGTGCATTCAAGTACATAATTCAAATATGAAAGAGATAGATTTCTGAATGCATAAATATTCTTTCTACGTTGAAAAAGAAAAGATATGTTTTTGAAACTGATGACTTTATATTTTTTTTGTAATTTTTTCTTTCCTGTAATTTTGTAGTTGGAATTAATTGCATTCAAACGCATGTGAATTGCACTTGCTCCTTAAAAAGGATTTATATGGGTCAATGCAAGGAATCCATATCATGGGGGCTTCTTGAAATTTATTATTCTTTTTTATATTTTTTAACTATGCACCAAATGAGCTCCTTGACATGTTGCCATGAAGCCAAGGGGGACACCTCTTATTTGATTTTTCGTCTATCAAAATTGGAATTTTAAATTTGATTTTTTTGTAAATTAAATTTTGAATTATTTCAAATTTGAAGGGTCCACATAAACCCTTCCTTCTTAGCCGCATGAAATCCCAAAAGCTCACTTGTTTGCTTGGTAAAGGGATCCTCTTCTTGTATCTACCATACAATATCGAACTCAAATTCAAGTATAGAACTCCTTTGCTTGTAGACAAAGATTTTTAGAGAAAATATTTCTTTAAAAGTGAGGTAAAATTTTACATCACCTAACCATTAGTTGGGAATCCTTTATATATATATGGATGAAACATTTCCATACTCTTTGGTTTACCTTTCAATAAAATGAGTTTCTAACAAGGGGAGAAGAGAAGAGTGCATTTAAAAAATATGACTCTATTTTTCCCTTTACCCATATGAACTTTTATTTTTCCAATGGAAAATTAAGTAAAAAAATATAATAAGAAGTGTTTAAATGTTCCCACCCATAAAGAGCCACTTATTTCCTTGGGACGAAATTTTCTAATTCGTTTATGAATTAGTTCTTGGTCGGAGGTACTCAATGTCGGGTTTTGCAACTTACAAGAAATTGTTTCTTCTTCGAAGAATTCAAAGAATTTCAGAATTTTGTAGGTATATTTTCTCATCGAACGAAAGATTCCGGCTACAACTACGTTGCTATTGCAGCTCTCTGTTAGGACTCCCAACGGAATACCCTTCACTTGTTAAACGTTGCAACAATGGGAAAGAACCGGGAGGACTAATGACGGTAAGAAGCAACTCCCAGTTGACCAACCATGCCATTTGTGCAAAAATCCTTCTTTTTATTGATTTATTTTTTTAATATTATACTGTACATATTTAACTTATATGTACCATATCAAATTCTAAACTTCATAGTTGAAATTCTTACTAACTCACCATTAAACTAATTAACTAAGGGATCAAAAAAAATCCTCTTCCTTGTGGAAGTTTGAAAAAGTCATCCAAACCATTTGAAGATTCCCTCCCTCCCTCTCTCCTTTTGTTCTTTATCTTTCTAAGAAAAGATAGATTTTCATTTTCAGTTGAAAAGGGCAGATATGAATTTGATTTGCTTTAGAAATTCAGTTTTATTCTCACGCGAAGCCATGAAAATACGCGGGTGATTGTACATCCTGATGCCATGTACGTAGCCTCTAAGCACAGCTTGGAAACTGATCCTCCAATACTTGCAAGGGCCGCAAACCATCCCCAGACCAAGGCTCATCTTCTAGAGAATCACATGGTTGAGTCAAGACTGAAGTACCGGTTTCGCACGTGCGTGCATTAGAAAACCAAAATTTAATACACAAACACAAAGGAGACAGTAGGAAGATGTTGGCAAACGGTCGGGCTATTTTTTAGTAATGATTTTACACCAAAGCTTGATCGGATAAGGTGTACCTTTTACATATTTATAGCAAAAGGTGGTCCCCTTGGAATATTTACATACTAAATAGCACTGACACAGAAACTTCTTCATGGACTTTCTTCAGTCTTCGGCCGGCTCCTTCGCCCCTCGAACATTGCTTGTCCTCGACTGTAAGAGTGCTCCTTCGTGTAACCTTCTTCTTGACTTGGGTTTCTCCAAGAATACCAGCTGGGCACACGGTTCCTCCTTTGTTGTTGAATGGATTGACTGACGTGGAAGCTGGTTGGAACTTCACAAATGCTGAGTTGGCAGATACAGAGAAACCAAGGGGACAAGTAGAGAGAATCCCTTTTAAGGGCTAATTGTTGGAGAGAACAAAGTACGAGAAAAAATCTAATAAGAGAAGATTACGAAGGACACAAAACATTATGATATTAAATTTATTGTATTTGAATGTGTGCTTCTCATGACTTTGTCTTCCGTTTTCACGTCAGCCTCCTCTTTCATGAACTGTGTTCTCCAGGAAACAAAGCACGCTAAACAGAGCAAGCTCCGCTTGCTTTGTTTCGTTCAAGTGAGTAACCATGTCTTCAGGATCAGACCGACCAGCAACGGAGGAACCACCGGAGTAACTAGGTGGCTGATTATGTAGTTATTCTTACATAAGGAGAAAACATTTGAACACCTTTTATGTTTAGCAGATGTAACTTGATTTTGGACTTTGCTTTCCGAGTCCTACAGTAATACGGAATTTGTGACATATCAATTCAATCCGTTAAACAGTACATGGGACACATAGTAAGCCAAAACAAACAACCCAAATAGCGCAGAGATCTGCCTTACAAAACCAGAACGACGACACTAGGAGAAAATAGATGATAGAAAAGTTGGACCTCCAGCTTCTATCTAAGCAGAGTCAGGTTCCGGTGTTTCACCTTCCCCCGAAGGACGACTTTGTATCTTCGGTTCAACAAGGCCACATCTTTTAAGGATCCAGTGAAAGAACGAGACAACCGGCCGTATGATCATAGGAAGAACTGCTACAAGAGCAATGAGACGATACTGCGTGGCCATATCCGGTGTAACGGCAAAAATTGCAGCAGTATAAGTCCCGGCCATGGAGATTGTGGCAATTAATACTTCTAGGAAAAAAGGGCACCCAAAAGTGAGAGATAGCACGAGCCAGATTGAGGAGGAAAAAGCCAGGGTGTTACAACTCAAGAAAATATAATAGGGAACTTTTTGAGAAGAGTATATAGCCCGTCCGGCGACGTGTCCGTTATCATTATCTTGCCAAATTCCACCGGGAGGAGTAACTCCGGCTTGAAAGGTCACCGCTGCAATCAAAGTAGCCGCCACCAAGAGAATGTTTCGGTTTTCGATTGAAGGCTCATTCCGTCGAAGATATGGCAGATACGGTGGCGTCACCACGGTGGCGATGAAGCTCTTTGCGCTATGAGGAGGGTTTGTTGGTTGATTCGGCATTTTTCACAACTCACAGGCAAAAATGAGAAGGATTTGCTCAAGAAGGCTTGGCCAGCAAATGAGAAATTCCGCAAGTTGTATATAGACCTGGACAAAGTAGACGATGACTTCTAAGTCAATGCCATTAAATTAAGACATCATTGATCATGGATCCGCGTAACGTTTTGGACCACAAAGTTCTACTTTTGAACATAGAAGGAACATAGAAAGAACTCCAAGTTCCGATTGTAAAAAAAAAAAAAAAATACATATATCGTAAGGTTCGGATATTCTTTCGAATCTAACTTATTACTGGTTATGAGGGTCAATGCCAGGAATCGACAGCACACCAGTTAGGCGGAGATTCCAGCCCTAACGACGAAGCACTCGTTACGAAAAACATTCCCATTTCCAATGTCCCAATTTGGGGCAAACATTATTGGGACATCGAGAAAGACGAGGTAGCCTTTCATTTTAATGCAAAAGACTGCTCGTCTGGTTGGTAAGGGGATCTTGCTTGTTTGCCGGGAATCTAAACTTTTTTCCCAAAATGTCGGAATCTCCATTACTCTCACTCTAGAATACTTTTTTCCTTTCTTTCTTTCTTTTTCTGTCTGAATGGGCCAAACAAACCTCCTTGTTTTAGTAGGCTTTTCTCTTTTACTTGTTAGTATGATCGTTTTGCAGTAAAAAATTAGAAAAAGGGAAAATTGTGTCTTAGTTATCTTCCGAATTTGCTTATAGTTACTTATAGAACTTATCTCAAAGTTAAACTACGTGAACAAATTGTCTATTGATTGTAGCCATTTATAAAAGCTATATGTAAGCTGAAAAAGGTATTCACGCGGGGAGAAAAAAAAGATCTAAATAGGTTTCTTTGATTATAGATGTAAAACAAAGAAATAAATTGTGGAATATAAAGTTAAAATAATGGGAAATAAGGAAAAACTACATTATACACACACATATATATTCTAAATTTTCTTTTCCTACATTTTCAATTTGATTTTTAACTACTTTTATTATCAGATAACCTTAGAAGTATATGAGAAATATATTAGATAACATTATCTTAGAGGAGATTAATACAACGACATTGCAGTCAACTTTAATGAAGTTATTGAGATGGAAGTATGTTTTTCTCTTTCATGACACTAGTGCTTATCCAATCATTACATAGTAAATAATAAAAAGGTTTCTTTGACTATAGATGTAAAACAAAGAAATAAATCGTGGAATATAAAAGTTAAAATAATGGGAAATAAGGAAAAACTACATTATACACACACATATATATTCTAAATTTTCTTTTCCTGCATTTTCAATTTGATTTTTAACTACTTTTATTATTAGATAACCTTAGAAGTATATGAGAAATATATTAGATAACATTATCTTAGAGGAGACTAATACAACGACATTACAGTCAACTTTAATGAAATTATTGAGATGGAAGTATGTTTTTCTCTTTCATGACACTGGTGCTTATCCAATCATTACATAGTAAATAATAAAAAGGTTTCTTTGACTATAGATGTAAAACAAAGAAATAAATCGTGGAATATCAAAGTTAAAATAATGGGAAATAAGGAAAAACTACATTATACACACACATATATATTCTAAATTTTCTTTTCCTGCATTTTCAATTTGATTTTTAACTACTTTTATTATCAGATAACCTTAGAAGTATATGAGAAATATATTAAATAACCTTATTTTAGAGGAGATTAATACAACAACATTGCAGTCAACTTTAATGAAGTTATTGAGATGGAAGTATGTTTTTCTCTTTCATGACACTGGTGCTTATCCAATCATTACATAGTAAATAATAAAAAGGTTTCTTTGACTATAGATGTAAAACAAAGAAATAAATTGTGGAATATAAAATTTAAAATAATGGGAAATAAGGAAAAACTACATTATACACACACATATATATTCTAAATTTTCTTTTCCTACATTTTCAATTTGATTTTTAACTACTTTTGTTATCAGATAACCTTAGAAGTATATGAGAAGTATATCAGATAACCTTATCTTAGCGGAGACTAATACAACGACATTGCAGTCTACTTTAATGAAGTTATTGAGATGGAAGTATGTTTTTCTCTTTCATGACACTGGTGCTTATCCAATCATTACATAGTAAATAATAAAAAGGTTTCTTTGACTATAGATATAAAACAAAGAAATAAATCGTGGAATATCAAAGTTAAAATAATGGGAAATAAGGAAAAACTACATTATACACACACATATATATTCTAAATTTTCTTTTCCTACATTTTCAATTTGATTTTTAACTACTTTTGTTATCAGATAACCTTAGAAGTATATGAGAAGTATATCAGATAACCTTATCTTAGCGGAGACTAATACAACGACGTTACAGTCAACTTTAATGAAATTATTGAGATGGAAGTATGTTTTTCTCTTTCATGACACTAGTGCTTATCCAATCATTACATAGTAAATAATAAAAAGGTTTCTTTGACTATAGATGTAAAACAAAGAAATAAATCGTGGAATATCAAAGTTAAAATAATGGAAAATAAGGAAAAACTACATTATACACACACATATATATTCTAAATTTTCTTTTCTTGCATTTTCAATTTGATTTTTAACTACTTTTATTATCAGATAACCTTAGAAGTATATGAGAAGTATATCAGATAACCTTATCTTAGCGGAGACTAATACAACGACATTACAGTCAACTTTAATGAAATTATTGAGATGGAAGTATGTTTTTCTCTTTCATGACACTAGTGCTTATCCAATCATTACATAGTAAATAATAAAAAGGTTTCTTTGACTATAGATGTAAAACAAAGAAATAAATCATGGAATATCAAAGTTAAAATAATGGGAAATAAGGAAAAACTACATTATACACACACATATATATTCTAAATTTTCTTTTCCTGCATTTTCAATTTGATTTTTAACTACTTTTATTATCAGATAACCTTAGAAGTATATGAGAAATATATTAGATAACCTTATCTTAGAGGAGACTAATACAACGACATTACTGTCAACTTTAATGAAATTATTGAGATGGAAGTATGTTTTTCTCTTTCATGACACTAGTGCTTATCCAATCATTACATAGTAAATAATAAAAAGGTTTCTTTGACTATAGATGTAAAACAAAGAAATAAATCTTGGAATATCAAAGTTAAAATAATGGGAAATAAGGAAAAACTATATTATACACACATATATATTCTAAATTTTCTTTTCCTGCATTTTCAATTTGATTTTTAACTACTTTTATTATCAGATAACCTTAGAAGTATATGAGAAGTATATCATATAACCTTATCTTAGAGGAGACTAATACAATGACATTGTAGTCTACTTTAATGAAGTTATTGATATGGAAGTATGTTTTTCTCTTTCATGACAATGGTGCTTATCCAATCATTACATAGTAAATAAAAAAAAATCTCTCAATGGTAGGACATGCTACATAATCAAATCCATGAAACTCCTTGATATGTTTGAAGATGTTCATAGCAACTTTTGTGTGAAATTTACTAGAACCATGCACAAATTAGCTTAGAAGACAGGTTAAGCAACTCATGTCTTGTTTTTATGATAAAATAAATCATGTTATCAATTAACCTTTTATAACTTGTAGGATCAACTAACATGCCTCCTCTATTGATTGTGTAGCCTCATCACACCCTTCTTTTGGTGAGTTTCAAATTTTGCACCACAACATGGGGCTTTTTAAAATTTTATCTCTAGTTCCTAGATGAAGATCATACATGTAGAATTATTCATGATACCCATAATGCATATTCTTCAACATGCTCAAGAATAATAATATCTATTCTTAAAATATTGAATATTGGAAATATGCATATTTTTTCTTAATAATGACACACATTTTCTTCAAAGATCTTCAACTAGTTATTCAATTGTGTTTCAAACACTTATAGAACAAGGCCAAGCCCAATTACAGAACAAGGCCCAGGCCCTAACTTTCCTCCTTTGTTGTATATCTGCGTTTTGTAGCCCGTTGCATTAGCGCGTGAGATACTTGTTGCTTAAGGTGCGGATGACTAGTAAACCGGCAGAGATTGTTTGCTTAGATCATTTGCTTTGTAATCTTCTTGTTTGGTTTAATATAGTCGCTAGTAGACGCTTGCTTGTTTCAATATACCTATCTCGTCGGAATAAACGGCCTCAAACAATTTTAGTTATAACTACAAGTCAGTATAAGAGTTTCTGGTGTACCAAACAATAAAATATGGAATTAACAGGCGATTACCTACTCAACGAGCTTCTTGGGGAATTTGAATCCAACATAAAAGCTAAAACATATCACTGCATCTAAAATTTCTAGAATAATTGCTGCCTCGATGTTTTACATTGACCGTTTTTGATTGGAGGAAATAAAGGGGTGGGGGTTTTGTGGGCTCGATGATTGGGCTTTTAGGCGGAGTAGAGCCACGTGGCGGTGTCTACTTAACAAGGACTTGGCCTTTCGATGTTTGATGGGGGGCAGAGATGAGATAAGAAGAAACCAGAGCGTGACGTCAGTGGAGATGAGCGGAAGAGAGAGATGGTTTGTTGGCCGACAGCTCATCCGAAGTCAAGTCTCAACCCCCTATAAAACTATGGAGTTAGTTGAACAAACCCGCTTTGCAAGGCAGAAAGAAGAAGCTGGGTGCATTTACCGGCTTGAGCGGTTGACGGTTGCAGTGAATGAGAAAACCCATGTGATCGGATTAAGTGAATGGTCTCTCGGAACACGCAAAATGCCCAAAGTTGCTTTCAGGTCCTGCAGTCCCCCCGTCCCGCCATCTCCCTCCCCTCTCTTTCTCTCTCCAATAAATGAACGTACCACCACAGGCTGTCCCCCCCACCCCCTCCCAGTCAAACCAAAACACACCAAAGCTTGCAAAAAAGACCACCACCACTGGCAGCCCCCCACCTTCAAAGCCCACGCGAAAATGCCAACCCAATCACCACCCCATGTCACGCAGGCGACCCACCCGCACCCACCCTGGGCGGTGGGTAACATGATATCACTATTCACAAGGGGGATCTTGATGATGATGATGATGGTGATAAATTGACGAGAGTGGCCCAAGTCAGAAGGTGGACCTATAGCTGTGGTGCGGAGGGAGGCGTGCCCGTTCACAGCCTATCCCACCCCACCCCACCCCTCCACCTAAGCGGTGGCCTCCTCTCATCCACCTAGATCTCAAAATCAGCCGCACACCCCTCCCCTCCCCTCCCCACCTCTCACCCCCCCTCTCTTTATCCCCCCACCCCATTATGTCAACCAACACCTCTTTCCCCCACCACCACCACCACATCCTCACCCACCACACTTCTTCCCCACTTTCCTCCTCCTCCTCCTCCTTTTCTTCTTATTCTGCGCCGCCCCCCTTTTTTTACATCCACCAGCCTTATTTCCCCTCCAATTCCCTCGCCACCTCCTCCTTTGCTACCCTAATCTCCTTCCCTTGCTAACTTTCGCCGCCTCTTTATTCCTTCAGCCTCTCCGTCGAGGGAAAAGCCGTAGAGAAAACCTATGACTTCCTCCTCCTCTCCACCGCCTGTAGATGCCTCCGCCATAACCAATCCCCCTAGTCCCATTAGCGCCATGCCCTCCAGTCCTTCGGGACCACCCACCGCCGTCCCACTGCCTCTCTCTCTCCCTGCCCCACCCGCAATCCAACCCCAATCCGATGCCCAGAACCAATCAACGCCCACCACCGTCTCCCGCCGCTTGCCACCGCCGTGCTGGTCACACGATGAGACCGTCGCCTTGATCGACTCGTACCGTGAGAAGTGGTACTCGCTTCGGCGGGGCAACCTAAAGGCAACCCACTGGCAGGAGGTGGCGGACTCGGTGGCTCGGCGGTGTTCGGCTTCTGCGCCGGCCAAGACCGCGGTGCAGTGCCGCCACAAGATGGAGAAGCTCCGCAAGCGCTATCGCACGGAGCTGCAGCGTGCACGGTCCATGCCTGTGTCCCGCTTCTCCTCCTCCTGGGTACACTTCAAGCGCATGGACGCCATGGAAAAAGGCCCCACCTCTACCCCCACATCCGCATCCGTCGCCAAGCGTCGCGAAGTCACCATCGACAACGGCTCCGATAGCGATTACGCCAACGAAGCCGACCCGGACGACGAGGAGAACGACGTCGACCAGGACCTATACGAGGAGTTGAAAAATGGAGGGAGCAACATGAGGCCCATGAGCAAATTGTATCGGAGCAATGGGGTTGGCGATAGTGGAGGTAGTGGTGGATTCCGGATTAGAATTCCAACCGGGGTGAGCATAGCGCAGCCCGGATCCAAATTTTACAGCAACAAGTATAATTCGAATTCGAGCCCTAACCCTAACCCCAACCCTAGTTCAAGCTCTGGTGGGAATTTTGGGGCCAGGGTCTTAAGAGACTGCAATTCAGCGAGGCCGGGTTCCGTGAAGAGGGAGAGGGACCCGGTGACCGAGATGGTTTCGGCGATCAAGGTTTTGGGAGATGGGTTTGTGAGGATGGAGCAAATGAAGATGGAGATGGCAAGGGAGATCGAGGCGATGCGGATGGAGATGGAGATGAAACGTACGGAGATGATCCTGGAGTCTCAACACCGAATCGTGGAAGCCTTCGCGAAGGCAGTCTCGGAGAAGAGCAAGAAAAAGAAGGCGAAGCGAATGCCCTCACCATCGGAGTCTTAGAACGCATTTCAGGCAATCGGGTACTTTAGTGTTTTCTTAGCCTTGTTGGTGCCGCCAAAAGGTGTTTTGTTTTGTGTAGTTTTCTCTTTTTTTCTGTGTTGTTGAGAGGTCGGAAGTGACTTGGCATTGAGAGTTGCTTCGCTCTAGAAGCCAAGTGACGGAGATAATGTGAGTTTCATAGCTTAGTTGTTCATGCTCAATTTGGAACTTGGAGTAGCTGTAACTTGATTTTCACTGAAAATGTAGTCTTCTTGTTTACCCAAGATTCTCTCCATCATATTATCTTGGATGTTGATCTATTGTACTTCGATGCTTAGTGCTGCTCGAAGCTGTCATCGTACGATCACACCCTCACTGCTGCCGTCCTTTGTTTTCCATTTTTCACTTGTCTGATTCCAGACTACTTGGAAAGTATTTTCCCAGAAGTACCAAACTAAGGTTTTGGACATTCTCCACGCTTGAAAAAGGTACCTTAACCCTTCCTTGGAACATAATTAATTCCGCATACCTTTGATTCGGGATACAGGTTCCCTGGAAATTCGTATGTCATCTTGTGGACAGAGTTTCCTTATAAACTTGTGTTGATTGCAGAAAGCATGTTGCTTGCCACAAGTTTCCATGACCTTAAATTCCACTTGATGTCTCTGCAGCTGCATGTCAAATTATCTGAAGACTATTGACGATCTTTAGATCTATGCATACACAGGCATTGACAAGTAAAGATTGCAATTACTACTTCTAGACATGGCCTGTGGGCTTTGGAACGGGACACTTGGATTTCCGGACTCTTTTTTCTTCTTGCGATCTTTTTTTACCTCTTCCTGGCTTTTGATTTGTAGTTTCTGCCTTAAATTCTCCTCATCAGTAACCCGCTGGAGTGAAAGTATCTTTCAGGTGATTTGAGTGCTCATTAAAACATTATCCCATATTCTAGGATTCCGCCTCCTTGTTTGACATCATTGATGAAGTTTTTCTCTTACCGAAAGGAAAACCAGGCCTTTTCTGGTTTGACTTGACTTTGTGTGGTCTACATACCTCAAACCATCTATTATTTCCTGCATCAGATTATAAGGTAAGTTTGTGCTTTTTCAGTACCACGTTTACTCAGCAAAGCTAATTTGTATTTTTTTTAATCGGGTGTAATGTGACCAAATTGCATTCACTGATAAATTGTGTTTTAGATAACCCAAAGTCCTGTCCGTTCTTTTGTTGAATGTTTTGCTCAGTGTTTTAGTAATGTTTGCCATATCCTTTGATTTCAGTAAGTGAGGATTGTGTTCCTAAAGGAATCATTCAGAAATTTTGGACCTATGTCTGATGATCCGCGCTGCGAACTGGAAATGTCATAGAGGAACATACGGGAACCGAATTCTGCAGAGGATTTAAGTCGAATCACTGAATTGAATCACTGGGAGATGTTCCAAAATCCAATTAAAATAAAGCATACAACGATTAAGGGGAAAAACAACAGAGAGGAGTCAAAAGTTTTGATTCCATAATATTGAAGAACGGAATCACTGAATCAGTCCTCGACGCTCATATTAATGGTCTCTAACTTAAGACAGAATCAGACCCTAAAAGAGGAATTGGAAGGAAGGCTTTGTCTGGTTCAGTGTTGTGTACATATTCACGACGGGCTAACAAGAATTGGGAGGGCTGGCGTTTGTTTATCAATAACGCCAAACACTGGACAAGCATTACTCGGCTTTCGAAGAGCGGAAAATGACGTGCGTGAAAACCACAAATTGCAAAAAAAAAAAACAAAAGAATTGATCCGTTATGTAGCTAACGGTTCGGGAGATTGAACCCGACGTGAATCGAACACGCAACCTTCTGATCTGGAGTCAGACGCGCTACCATTGCGCCACGGATCCTGTTAGGTAATAAAAGTACTATTATATTATAGGTACTTTATATAAGTTTTGTGTTCTGCTGCGTATTCCTGTGCTGTTGTACCTCGATGAGATATCGATAAGACACCACGCAGCGAACATGAAAGACTGTGGCTCTTTCTTCTTCTAGGACTAAATTTGTGTTCCTGTTGAACCAGGCATAGGTATAGGTACAGTCAGTGCGTCCTTAATTCGCAAGCCAGACAAACTTTCAGTATGGCCCCATAGGCTTCAGGCATGCCTTGAATTATCGCAAAAGGTGGGGGCCTATGGAGCATATATGGCTAATGCGAGAAGCCTTTTGAGTTAAAATATCAAATATTTAGGAAATATACAATTTCATCAACATAAAAAAAAAAAAGAAAAAAAAGGAAAGGATATGTCAAAAGTTGCTAATACCCTAGATGAACTCAAACATATATGTAAACAGAGGAAATATACAATTTCATCAACAAAAAAATAAAATAAAAAATGTCAAAATTTGCTAATACCCTAGATGGACTCAAACATATGTAAACAAAGGAGTTTTTGTGCGATGTTGAACTGTCATTAGTTGACAAGCGGACTGAGGCTGTCTACGGAGCAATCTTTGGTGAATGGCATAACAAACGTAATTCCTACGCCCAAGGAAGGTTAAGGCTAAATAAGGAACTTAAGTCCAATTTAGTTAACTTATGTTATTAGTTACTATTAAACTTGTTTTTATTAAGGTTTTTTTAATAAAGAAAACTAAATAGCTTTGAGAAATATCTAAAACTCACTTGATTTAAGAGTCTGAAATTTAATCAAATCTAACACCCACTCATGCTAAGTGCTAGTTTAAGAATTAGGCTATAAATAAAAAGTTAAGGAAAGAGGTAGAATCACACTTATTAAAGATATTGAAACTTTAGCTTAGCCTCTATACTTGAGGAAGTTTTAGGTTCTCAATATTGAGAGTTTATATATTACTTTCCTCTTACATAATGGTATTTTGTTAAAATGAAATAAAATCTAGTGTTTCTTTGTCTTTAGTATTTACCGTAGTTTTAAGAGCCCTTAAGGGGTGAGTGCTTATTGTAGTTTTATGAGCACTTGAGGGGTGATTTACTAGAATGTTATAATGTCAAGTACCATAACTTCTATCTTGAAAACATGCCTTTGTATCATCCATTGAAGGATAATGATGCAAGGGCATGTTTTCAAGATGGAAGTTCTAATCCTTGACTTTATACAATAGGATATGGTATTTAGAGTCCATGGGTTGGCAACATATAATTCAATTAGTGTGAATTTTAAGTTATCATGCTTAATGGTTATAGATAGGGGGGAACAAGTTTGGCTTCAAAGGAAAAAGTGCACTAAACCAACTTTGAAGATGTTAATGACAACTCACTTTAGCAAGGTGATAGTAGATAGCCCTAGTGGCTTGCTTTGCTATCTCCCTACAATTTCTAGCCTTAACGAGTAGGATAAATCTCTTATTGCAATTCAAATAGTTTTAGACAAATTCTAAGAGGTATTTGAATTACCAATTGAATTACCTCCTAAAAGGCCATTTGACTATTGCACTCCAATAAGCATGATTATATCATAGTAATTGCTACCACCCGCATACCAATGAACAAATTAAACGGGTAAATTAGTGCATTGAACAATACTTGCATTGTGCTTGTGTAGATCAACCAAAGAAATGGCACTATTAGTTAGCTTTTGTTGAATGGTGATGTAACACTAATCATTATATTTTCTTGCACATGATCCTTTGTAAGGAACTATATGGGTACAAGCCATTCCGGCCCCCTTATAATAATTTCTCTCCAACACAAGATTAAGACATGAACTACATACAGGAAGGGGCTGATCAGGTATAAATTATTAAACTACACTTGCAAGAGAGTCAAGCATGCTATAGATAGTTTACCTTTCTTAAAGTGCCCTCAATTGCTAAAGAGGGCCAAGCACTTGTAGAGCCTATGGCTATCTCATGATGCCGTACAATGAAGCCAAATAACGCGCCATTAGTAGAACTTGTTCATTGAATGGTCGAGACCTTCGAGTAATGATCCTACGTGGGAGACCATAGACTACATTCACCATAACTTTCTTTCATTCTCTATCAATCCTTGAGGGTTGGGGGTTGTTGCATTATCAAGGCCAAGGAAAGTTAAGGTTAAATAAGGAACTTAGGTCTATTTAATTAAGTTATGCTATTAGTTGCTATTAAGGTTGTTCTAATATAAAATATTGAGATGTTTTGGAGAAATGTCCAAAACAATTGATTTAGGAGTATGAAATCCATTCATTTTGCGAATCAAAAATTCATTTGTATTGGGCTAATAATTACGCTTTAAATATTGTAGGATGTTATTTTGTTGGGATTGAATAATATCTAGTGTTTCTTTGTCTTTCAGTATTAGTATTTGTATTTGCTGTAGTTTTAAGGGCACAACCTAATGCTAGGCGTCGTCACACTACATTTTCATTGAGATTTCCTTCTGAATCCCAATAACTTTCCTCGGCTTCCGCACGATAAATTTGGCAACCCACTTGATGACGCAACGCCAACAATAAAGGAATGCATGCGAAAATCAAAGGTCTTGAAGTTGAGAAGTCACAGGTAACATTTAAGTTGTTCAGAATGAATCATATCAAAGTACTTTCAACAAAAGAAACCTTAAAAACTCCAGTTGGCCATCGAGATGGCATTGCAAAAGAAATAAAGTTTTGGATTCGCGCCAGAAAATTGGACTTCACATATTTGAAAGTTTACAAACTCTTTTTTTTTTTTTTTACAAGGGTTGCTCAACTATCTCTAAGAACTAGTCGTAATTTTATGGTGTAAAATTAATAATATTATATGTACATCTCAGCCTGCAGAAGCTCAAATATTAAAAAAAAAAAATGCCAACCTAGACAAAAGGACAACGAATGAATCACACATGCATTTATGCATGGAATTTGTCAGATCCTCAAATTTTCTTAAACCAGAAAAGGACAACATACATCTTTAGAAAAAAATAGTGTTTTGTCATTCCACACTTCATTATTATCCGAAAGACAAAAAGAGAAGTCTCTGATGTCCCTTTCTCTGTTACCCTCTAACCCTCTTAAAACAGTCTCTGGTGAAGTTCATTCACCAACAACCACTTTATTGAATTGTACTCTATGATGACACAAATAAGAGTTTTTCTTTTCATTTATTTCTTCATATATATTCAACAAAAAGTGCTCATATGATTGTGAATTTGACAGGAAAATGGATGAAGTAACAAAGGAGAGGAAGAGTGAATGCTAGGGTTTGGCATGTCTACCTCCATCAGGCCTGCAGTTTAGACCACTACGAAGGTCTAAATCATAGTGTCTTGTTGATGGCGCCGCGTACAATGTTTGCAGGTCGTCGGCCTGACCTTGGCTTAAAAAATGGAGATTTAGTTGGTGATAACAAGAGGCTTGTGATGGTGGATTCCACTTGCCCACAAAGAGATGCACAACCATGAGATCACCAGAGGAGGAGCTAAAACAATTCAGGGCACCTAAAGGATTGGAAGTTGGGTAAAATTTAATTCAAGTACCAATCCTTCACATTTGGACTGGACAAAAGGGATACTTCGGTAAATCAGGAATGTTGTACGTACCAAGTATTCCCATACATTCTTACGGAGGAAGAGTTGCCATCTGGTGTTAGGTCCGACAGCATTGAAGAACCAGGCAAGGAACTGCCGCTTCCCTCTCTGTCTTTGGTTCTTTAAGACATCACAAAAGACATTTGTGAGGCAACAGGGAAAAAAGTTAGCTGGCTCTGACAAGTAGTTGGCATGTCGCTGCAAGTGCCAGCAATAAAGAGTACAGTGGAGAAAAATAGAAATGAAAGGAGGAATGCCGTGGCTATTGAGGAAATATCTCTCCCCACAACCAATAATCGAGCTATATTACAAACAAAAATGCCTCAAGAAACAAGTAGAATGGATTGGAGCAATTAAGTATGGTTAGGCAAGTGGGAAACTGGACAAATAAACTTTGGTTGTACATTTAACATTGACTACATACATCAGGCACTTTAACCAGAATTAGAGGCACTTACTTTGATGTGAATAATTTCATATTCAGTTTTCAATCCCACAATAGCCTACAAGGTAAAAGGAAACGAAAACACACACATAGGCATAGATTCTTTCACGAATTGCACAGCTCCTCGATATTGTCACACCACTTAGAAGTCTCGAGTTCTCTTTCATTGTCGACTATTGAATCTCAGGTACTATCTGTGATTCCACATCAAAAGACAAGAAATCTCGAAAGAAACAAAAGCAAGCATTTTGTTTTGACATCAAAGTGTCTATTCCAAGGACTGGAGTGAAGTATTTTTTGGAATCATCACCACCATCAGGACTCAAGTGATGTTCCTGAATTGTTTGATGTAGCCCTACTAATCAACTCCTTTATTGTGAGCCATGCAACAAGCTGTTCTCACCACAGATCACTGCTACGGGTTTAAATGAAAGTTGGCTCAAAAAATGGAAGTATAATTTTACAGGGCAACCTCTTTGACCCTCTTGAAATATTGTAAAACTTTTCTTTATAGGAGAATTGGGATTGTGCTATCAAATCTGTGAGAAGTATCACCAGCAAACCCACATTAGATTCTGAAGGAAATGCCGTAGGATTTTGAATGTTAGCTTGCGTATCTTATATTTCGATTGCAGGACAGTTACCATGCCCTCCTTATGCATTCAAACACAAACTTAAAAAACAAGTTTACTAGGAAAATTGAAAAGAGAAATTAAAGTGAAACTTAAAATGTCGCGTAGTAAGTCCAAACCGAGAACTCCGGAGTAGGTAATGAAAAAGGTTCTCTTTGATTTTTATTTTTTATTTTTTTCTTTTTCTTTCGCGTGATTAGTTGCATAGATTTCAGGTGTCCCCATGCCGAGAGCTGACATACATGAACAAACACCGGAAACCGTTCCGCTGGAGAGTAGTTCTTTGTAACTTGAATTGTTTTGGCGCATTTCATTGTTAAACAGAACCCACTTTACTTTGATAATTCAAACGAATCGCTGTTTTTTTCCACCAGAACACCCGGATTTTGATTTGCATCCCGGCATGCGTATGTTTGTGCAGGACTCTGGGTGCTTTTGTGTGTGCCTGTGTGAAACAGAGAAACAGACGAACGACAACAAAAAGAAAATTCAAGAATTAACACTGAAGAACTTTTTTATTAAAGCCACAGTATCACTGTCATCAAGTACAAGGTTTAGCACCTGAAAGGCTAAAGAGTTTTGAGGCTTCAAACAAAAACTAGTTAGGAGCTACGCCCTGTGAAACTAGAAAGCAATAGTACTTCTATTTAAAAGAATAAGAAATTGCTATAAATCCATCTTAAAAGCATGTATTTACTATCTATCCACTTCTACAGCCTTGCCCATAAAACCCCCTATTGGTGTTCTACATTCTACTGGACAAACAAAAATACATGACTTATGCAGAACACAAGAATACAGCCACGGCCGGAGACTCTATGAGGAAGTCTAAAAAGAAGAAGCTTATATGCAAACAATTCTCAGCTTTCCTGGCCCCTCGTCTCACGAAGTAAGCAGCAGCCTTCCAATCAAAAAGGAATTGCTGAAACTTGAGACTCACGTAGCAAAAAATGTCTAAGAAATCACTCATCCTAGCCATCGAAAAGGAAAAAACTCAACCAAAGGATCATTTATTCATAGAAAAAAATCCTTTGTGGAAGAAACCTCAGCGAAGTGGGCAGTAACCAATCCCCAAGTTTTTCTCAACCAATTTGAAAAGCAGAACCCGTTTATGACGCAGATAAGAAAGTCCTATCTCTCTTAAGATTCCGGAAAGATGGGAATTAGAACTACGGTTCTCCATCCTTAAGTTGTCCATAGATTACACAAGCCTTGAGATTTTATATTACCAACAATTTAGCAGGGACTGGTTCCAATAAAGATCTTACTGACTAAAAAGACTAGTCCGGTACATAATACCAGTCCATGGTACAGAAGCTGGTCAGTTGATCTTCCTCATACAAAAACACGCTATTGATCTTGTCCTCATCACCCAAGCAGCTAAAATGATACCAAAATGGGTTTGGAGTCGCACCGGTTTCCACAACCAAAGAAACGCAATTCGCAGTCCATATTAACCATCAAAAACAAAGTGACTTAACATGTAGGCCAACAATCTACGCTCTGACTTCTCCTACTTCATAGCTGTTCCAAACAAGCTCAATATTTCTACTACCTTCAGGAAGTAGCTTGCACATTCAATTCCATATTCATTAGGGTTGTGTTGCTGATGAGCATGTGGTCCATGATAACCAAAATTTCAGGTCAAACCAAGAATGTTTCCAATGTATTTCAGGATACCAAAACTTTTCCAATGAATTCAAGCACAAGAAGAATCCAAAAATCCCTCAACCAATTATAGAAAAAGCCTCAATCTCATCACGCTCTGTCCAGAAGAACAGATGATGCAGCAAACCTCCACACTTGTCCATCAAGTGGAGTCTTATATAGAAAATAAAATATGTAATTCATACATGCCACATGCTAATCACTTCTTGAATTCATTTCTGAAAGCTTAAGTTTCCATACAGCATAAAAGTCCCTCCCAAAAACTAATCACATTAATAGATTTCTACGATGGCTTCGACCAATGCAGTCCCTTTCCATAAATATTTCCACCATATCATGGGCTTTTAAGCTTGGAAACACTCACTCCACTGTAGGCATCATACTGCATTAGCTTCAGATAGTTCACATTCTACAGCAGCATCTTTGTCATGCCATATCTGTTCCACGAACAAATTCATTTGTAACCATACTGTTCCAAGTTTTACCACGCACACCTCTTAGAAATCAGAGAGATACCATGTGTCCAGGAAGATGTCATTCTCCAATGAAAGGTTATGTAGGCACGACAACTACCTGAATTCTATATGCATTGCCAAAGAAAGCATAAAGTGCAAAACATTACCTTACTAATAATACGATCCAGAACCACCAGATCCCATGTAACCGCTGCCACCCACACCACGACTGGAGTACATTGATGAGTAAGAACTACCACCAACCTACAACGCATGACAAAAATAGAATAAGTAAACAAATAGCTAAAGACTTGATAATTATTCAATTGGAGAACACGGGACATACATCACTTCCTCGAGACATATAATCACTACCATAGCTTGATGAATACATCCCACCACCAACATCATTACCACCAAAAGAACCTGGAAAAGGCAAGGAAAATTGGAAAGGATCTCAACAAATGCACTAAAGCAGTAAATGTCAAATCAGATTACTACCAATTTAACGCACCTCCTCCATAACTCATGCCCTGGCGACTGCTATAAAGCCCATGTGAATCCTGACTTGAAACAGAGCTTCTGCCCCCACCATATCCTAGGTTAGATCTGCCAAGTCTACCAGCCACAACTCAAAAATATAAGCAAACACAGACACAACAGGTAAGAAAACAGAGACGGGCAAAATACTTTCAATTTGAAGAACACACCTATCACCATAAGCATCTCCATATTGAGCACCACCTCCACTGTACTCATAATCTAAACGAGCCCTAGATTGGCGAACACTTGAATCAGCATAACGTGGGGGTACATCATCCTGGGATCATAAATGCACACATCAAATGTACCTAAGAAATTGTGAAACTATGAAAGCAAGAAAGCAGAAGATAACAACACGAGCACAGCACTCCAGCAATATTCAAAATAAGACTAACCATGGCTGCAAATGGACGTTTTGACCCAGGCATGGAGTCATAATCACGAGCCCTTCCTTCACGGTAACTTGGAGGAGGAGGAGGAGGTCTTTCAAACCTTTGGCCATAGCTGTCATCCATATAAGTTCTCCTTGGTGCTGGGCGCGATGTAGTTCTCGGAAAATCAGAGTACCCAGGACCACGGGAAGGGTAGTCATCCCTATATGGGCGTCTCTCTGGAACAGCCCTAGGAGCATATTCGGCAGGAGCTCTGCTCCTTGGAGGAGGAAGTTCATCACGACGACCATAATCCCTCTTAAAGCTACTCTTTGGGTATGAAGGAACTACAAATAAATGCGAAGCAATATACTTAGTCATAAAGGAAAAGGCACAGGCATGCATTCATTTGATATATGAAATCCAGCATACCTGGTGCTCTTCTGTCATAGGACCTTGCAGGGGGAGCCAAGGGTCTCCCTCTTGTTGGCATGGACATCACAGGGCGTCTATCCCTCAACCCACCAGGTCTCTTCATACTGACCGGTGGGATGCGAGTTCCCATTCCTCTTACTCCACGCACAGGAAAACTACGTGGAGCTGGACGACCCCATGAGCTCCTAACAACTCTCCCAGTGCCACGCCCAGATTGGTAATCTCCACGGCTAATGTGTTTTCCTTTACCTCTCTGAAGTGGTCTTGACAATCTGGCCCTAACTTTGGCCTGAAATAAGACCGCAAAAAGTTAAACAAAGCCATCCAAAACTGACTCAAGTACAGCAATCAAGCAAAATCAGAAATGCATAAGCTAAAAACCAGGAATAACCTTGCCATCTCCTTCACCCAACTCTGCATTGTTAATGCTTTTAGCACATGTCACGGCTGCATCATGAGTGTCAAATGTAACAAAACCAAAATCCCTTCTCTTTGCAGATGGCATATTCCGAGCAAGTTCAATCTTTTCAATCTCTCCATACTTTTTAAGAAGTTCTCGGACGCGGTCCTCATCCCATGTAGCAGGCAGACCATCCACAAAAACAGTTTTGACCTGTAACTTACACGTGAGCAGCAGTTTGCAAAACTTTACCAAGCACAATCAGCTAAATGTCCCCTCATGTAAATTATTTGAACAACCAGAGATTCTACTCACACGCAAACAAAAATTTCTAAAAACCAAAAAATGGCCCAGACAAGAGGCTCTCTGAAAAGGAAATTCTGATAACTTCAACACATTTTATCAAAACAGTAACTAAACTGCAAAATAGTGCTGTAGGTATAATAGAATAAGATGACCAAGTATCCACACTAAATATCCAAAAAGGAATTATAAGCATATACTCCTCAAGGCAAGAAGTTATAGAATCTACCAAGCCTAGCATAGCACACCCCTGATAAACAGCAAGACTCAGATAGGGCCAACCCATCAGAAGTTGAACTTCCCTATCAGAATGCAGAAAATTTAGACCTGAAAGATTACCTGTGCCATAATTTCATCACCAGGGTCAATGAAGGAATCTGCAAAAGAAACCTTTGCAGGCCTATCCACTCCAAACACAACATCTCTCTTCTGAAGACGCTTAAACGCATCCATGGCATCTGAACGAGATGAAAATTCCAAAAAAGCAAACCCCCGATTCATTCCCTCATTGTTACTATCTTCAACCAATGTCAAGTCCTCAACATTTTCAACTCCATAATGTTTTAACTTCTCTTTCAACTGGAACCAAAAATCATAACAAAATCAGGCATTTGGCAACTCCTGCTCAGAACCAATAAAGTTAGTGTTGACAGTAAGTGAACCAATATACTTACGGCTTCTTTTGTCCAAGTCTTGCATATGTTACCAAGGAAAAGTGTGTCGCTATCTTGACTAGGTGTTACACCACACTGTTTCCCATTTATCTGAAATTGTAATCATTAACATAAATTAATTTGCAACTTGGAGAATATAAGTTCCTATTATAACTATGAGAAGACTAAAGATTACCACTGGATGTTTCAACTCTGCAACAGCCCGTTTTGCTTGCTCCACAGTTGCAAAACGCAAGAATGCAAAACCCTTATTCTTTTTAGTCTGAGGATTCATCATCAGCCTAACTTCGGTGACCTCACCAACTTCACCAAAAACTTCCCTAAGATCACCCTCTGTTGCATCCTTGTCCAAACCACCAACAAATACTTCAAACTCCTTTCGTTTGCGCCTCTCTTTTACAACATCATGGTGCTCCTCTTCAAATGCATCAGCCACCTGTGCATGCTCCTGCTCGTTACCAGAACGATCATCTTCTTCACCCTCAAGTTCTTCATGAACATCTTCCATTTCTTCCTCAACCATATCACCCTCTTCTTCTTCACCAACATGCTCCTCAAATTCTTCTTCCCCCTCATCCCCCACCTCCTGGACATCCTGTTCTATTTCCTTCTCATCATAATCAACTCCACTGTACTCTTCGTGTTCATATTCAGGGTCATTATCCTCTAGTTCCAACCGATCATCTTTTTCATATTCATCAACAGAATCCTTCAATTCATCTTCTTCTGCCAAAAATAAGGGTGGATTATCCCTCGCAGTCAAAATAGGCTCAATTTCAACATGCTCAAGGAAACTAGGAATACAATATAAACAGAACCCACAGATAGTTCTTATCCTTGTTATTTTTACTGGTTCCCCATAAATATCAGAGAATGACTTATCAAAACATTTTAGAGCAATCTAGTGTCAGCCATACACAATATAACTATCCATCTGTAATCCTAGGCTCGCAACACAAACAATTTCTCGTGTAAAGGTAAACAAAATGACTTGACCTCTCTGTAGCAACTAACTTTGATCAAACTTGCTATAGGCAAATGCACAACGAAGCGCAAATGCCTCGACCCCTGAATATTAAAATGTGGATTGAACGCCTTAAGTTCTAACTCAAACGTTCCCGCCGAAGACCTTTCCGCTCTTATCATTCTCTCTTTCGACATCCAAGTTTTCTCTTCTTTTTTAAAGCAACGAAGAGACTGTAAAGCATAGAGGAAGTTTAAAACTTTAACCAACACCAAACGAACACGGAATACACAAAAACTCTCTGCTCTCCTTACGTATTCATTCGATCTCAATAATTGAATGCCGGCTAATTTTTTTTTAAAAAAAAAAAAAAGGAAAGAAAAAATCCACAAAGAAAGCTATATCATTTGTTCTTACCCTAAAAAGATCGGAGGAAAATAAAAGTTCCAACCTAACTGCAGCAAAAAGCCTGGGATCCGAAGCAAAACAACCATAAAGCAACTTGAAAAAAAAACCTTTCATTTATTTTTTCTTTTTTGCTACTACCTCATACAGAAAGACTATAATTGCACCCAATTGCAACAATTCCACCACACAATATCCACACATAGACACATGAGAAACGTAATAATAAAGAATTATACTCAATTTTCTCAATACCATCAGACCCGACCAAATTCCCAGACCCAAAAGAGGGACAACTTACTTTTCTCCGGACCCAAACCGTTGGCCTCCGGCTGAAGCTCCTCTGGAACCTGCTTATCCTCTACTTTGAATTCCTCCACCGACCGAATGGGGACATCCTCGACCTTGACAAACTCTTCGGGGGCAACTTCCGGGGGCTGACCCTGAGCCTTCTGGGCCCCTCTGGCGGCCCTCGCCGTTCTCCTTGGCCCTGCCGCTGCCGCGCCTCGCTTCACCGTCCGTGGAGGCATTTGTATTCTTCAAACAAACACTCAAACTATACAATCTTGGGACCTAAAAACCCCAATTCACCTCGGTAGTAGCGGAGAGGGAACCCTACGTCGAGAAATTGCAGAGAGAAGTAATCGAGACCCAAAGACTGAATGAAAACCCTAGGAGAAAGAAAATCGAACCCTAGAGAGAGAGACCAGAGAGACCAACGTGGGCTAGATTCGAAAACATGGGAGCTGTTTTATACGGAAGAGTGCGGGCCAAGTTCAGTGTTGTACTCGGAGTCAAGATATAAGTTGTGACGGTCCAACAAACACTTGGTACGTTACTATTGGTGACTATTTCTGAAGAGTTACGTGTTGGCACATAATTGTTGCTAATAGTTGAAGAGTTTACGGTCGACGATTCACTTGATCATCGCTCCTCTTAAAGACGACTTGTGCGCAGGTAGTCAAGTACGAAATTTCACGTATGGAATGTCCTCTCTTTTTTTTTTTCTTTCGAATGTGCTATATTTTGGGTTAAAGTACGTGTACGTGACCTTAAAATTAAATATCATCCTAAATGTTTGCCAACTTTAGAATTGCTCGGTCCCAAATTAGTTATTGAGTAACCGAATTAGCTTTTTTTTCCATTTAGGTGGGGTATCAATCGATTTTTGTCTTTTAGGAATATATGAGGTCGTGGGTATTTTGGTTTGGGTAATGTGATTTCATCTTAAAAATTGCAAATGGATAGCTATGATTGTGTTTATCTTTAATTCAAAAGCTTCTTTTGGTAGTTCATGTTTAACATAGATGCACGTACTTACCAATAGCTTAGACAATATAAAAGAAAAACTATAAGACAATATTGAACAAAGAGTTACAAATTGGAAAGAATAATATTTATAATGTAAGTTATAAATCTAGACAATCATTCTTTTTAATAAAACCTTTTAAGGTAAGTTAAATATGCGCTCTTTACATCAGAATAAAGATCAAATAGTCTTGATTTTTCAAGATTAACTTATGATGACGAATTGTTAAAGTAGAATTACATGTTATTTTCACTCTAATTTTTTTTATTTAGTACAACTAACTTTTAGAAATTTCTTATTTAATTATTTGGTTTGTTCTACCATCTATCTTTTTTGATAATCTAAGTTTAATGAGCAATTTTTATTGTCCTATAATATATATTATTTCAAGTCCCAAAAAAAAAAATTTATATATATATACATATCTAAGTTTAATAAGCAATTCTTACTATCCCATAATATATATATTATTTAAAGTTTATTCTTCATTATTTCTACTATTTAGTAACTTTTTTTAATTACAATATACATTCCTAATTATGCTCAGGTCAAGTTCTAAACCTCACTATTGAAGTTCTTATTAACTCAATATTGAGTTAACTTGAAAAGAGACATACACTTGTATTAAAAAATGACCCCATCTACAAGTTTAGAGGAAAAAAGAAAAAAAAAAAAAAGGAAAATTACATTATGGAACAATCTAATCACTACACTTCCTTTTGAGTCGTAGAAGAACTATTTTCATCCCAATTCCTGCCTAGAAAATCCTTCAAAGAGGTCCTCCTTGTCCGCATCTCGTCTAATCGATCCGCAACCTTTTTCATGAACTCTTCCAGGGAAGCCTTGCACTGCACAAGTTCTCGCAGTCCCAAGCCTTGAATCTGCTCATACCCGACTTGGGTCTCGGTTTGTCCTTCCTGGCCGCTAGGGCAACTACCATTAATCCCATGGACGAGGCCGCCGACGGAAGAACCGCTTTCATCCCCATGCAGGGATAGCTCGCCGAGAAAGCGATCCACCACGATGTTTACCGACGGTTGCCCATAGGCATAGAGCTTGTCCTTGGGAGAGAACACAATAGCGGCAACCTCAGTTCCCGCTAAAGCAGAGAGCTCTTCGCTTTGCTAAACAGGCCGTTCCGCCGCTTCGTAAAAGTACAGTACAAGGAGTCCTTGTTCTCTATTTTCTTGATCTCTATCTTGGAACGAACTTGGCCTCTTGATCTCACCATGCTTGATCACAGCAAGAATTTCTTATTTTTAACTCAGGTGATGAATTTGGGGGAATACAAGAAGAAGGATACTCTAGAACCCTAAACCAAGATTTTTTTTTTTGTTGTAATTTGGATTTAAGGGTAGAGGGGTGTATTTATAGATATTTTTTTTAATGACCCTTTATTTGGTTAAAAATATAATTAAAAATATTCAAACTCAAGATATAGTAGTTTGTAATGTCTCTCACCCTTCGTCATTTCCACTATATTGGAGACAAGTTTCTACCCTTTTAAACCGCCTTAAGAGTAAATATTTGAATTAAGATAAACTTTATCCAACCCGTCCAAATCACCTTCCCTTATATTAGGAAACTTCTTTTCTGCCAAGTTCTCTCAACGAAATTTTTAGTCCTCAAAAAAGGAAAACGTCAAGAGATTTCCTGTTCCTTTTCCTATGGGGATGATGCAAAACCGAGGAAGGAACGCCCCACAGTCCATACTTCGTAATTTCTCCGCATCAATTTCCTGTACTGGAATTTTAACTAAAATGTAATAATCTATTTTAAATAAAAACAGAAGATTTCATATTGTCAACAAGTCCTAGTTTAATAGTAAGCAGGCACTATTTGAAACTTTTTGGTTCTAAACCATGAGTGAGTGCAAGTTAAAAAATTTTAAAAAATAAATTATCCGTTAGAGGTCTTTTGAGTTTGACTCTTTGCCGCGTTCTTACCTACATGCAAAGCAGTTTGAGAAAGAGATAGAATAAAAAATACTTGGGGATAATTAGAAAAATGAAGGGGCCAGATGGATGCCCAAGTTTTGTTTTAATGATGGATTTCATACACATGATAACCCCATATGATAATAATAAGCTAAAGAGTCTCTAACCTATGAGTCCACTAGATTAGGGGTTCAACACCCCCTCCCCTCCTTGTACGTGCATTTATAAATAAAATTAAAAAAAAAAAAACCCATATGACCTAAACACGAACGGTTTCAACTAAATGTTGTCTATGCTTGACTATGCTACAAACAGATCGAAATTTTCTGATTAGAGTTCCCCGCATGCTTCATATCATAATGCATCTTTCATGACCGACTGTTTTCCTAGGACTCAGGGTTGGCCTGTTCTCATTTCCTTTCAACTAAGCATGATTGAAACCAGAACACGACCAACTCACATCTAGGCTAACCATATTGAAACTAGAAGAATGTAAATAATTCTACCTAGGGGGTCTTAAACTAATCCCTTATATTCTCAAATCTTCAATTGGAGGAACTCAAAACAAAAAAGAAACAAAGGTTTTGGCTGTTTACCATTGAGTGCCACTTTATCTAATTAGGAAGTGGTGTGAGATCAATCTTGAAGTGTTGCTCTCTCTTGCCTATTGTCTACAAGATAAGAAATAGGGAAAATTTCATGTCAACATTACAAGGGAAGATAAGTACTAAGATATATATGATATTGCTAGACATCATTTCTCTTTCTTTTTATTTATTTATTATTTTTTCATTTTTCTTAAGCCCCAACGGAAGATTTTTCACAAGGAAGAGAAAAATGTGTGCATTTGTACATCATAGATAGAGTAAGTGAGTTTTAGTTTTCTCATAGCAATTGAAATAACATTATCATTACAATAAATGACTATTTCTACATTTTCATAAAATAACACTCTAGTTTTTATATTTCCACAACAATGGCTCTAATTTTTATTGTGACAACAAACTGGTTGATTACACATACAACTGAGTCACGAAGATTGTAGTATCATTTTTGTCATCCAAGTGTATGCCAAGCACTGAATGTGTTGGTAATATATCAACATATTTGGTTATTCATATTCAATTTGTATGTTCCGATGCTTTATTCAATCAATAGGCATAACAAGCTTCCTTTGGATTTCTATAATGCCTCAATTCATTCATGGGTCTCAAGAATAAAGAACTTAGGTCTGTCCCTTCTCCTTCCAAAAACTACCAAAGATAAGAGGGAAACTTTATGTTGAGCCTAGCCTTCTTGTAATTAGTCAATACTTTGGTTCCATTTTAGAGAAATGGAAGATGGAAGTTGTAGAACTCAAGAGCAATTAATGGTGATAAAATGAGGAAACTAGTTGTACTTGGAGCTAAAATTGCATTAGATTAAATCAACAAAGTATCACAATGATAACTAAGCAATACAACTAATTCAACAAGCATATACACATGAAATATACTTAAATCGCCAAATTTTCCACATATATCAATTGCTAAAGAAAAGTGCTTTTGGTCATTAAAACATAATAACTATCACTGCTATCAATCATACTAAGTTTATACAGCAGCAAACTTACAACAATTGCCACAAGCTCTTCCAATAGTTCTTTCGAATGATGCAAAGGTTGTTATATAGATGAGCAAACAATTAAACTGTTTACAACTTCAATAAAAATCTAACCCCAAAAGGGAGTAAAATCTTACAAAATGTTCTATAAGTCCAAGAAAGAATAATATTTTATAGGACTCACCCATTGAGTTGGACCATCACATGGTGCATTCAAAGGATCATCATGCACCTAAGCACCCAAAATAGCTTTTAGAAACCTAATGAGAACAAACTAAAAAAAAAAAAAAATACTATTGAACATAATGACAATATCATACTCTAGAAACCTAAATGCAATCATAAACATTTGAACTAACATGACTTTGTGTGCAAGTTTAATTAGGCACCATAAAATATTTACTAAAGACAATTCCTCTCTCCAAGTATAATTGAAGGAACATTGGCAAGTAATGAAGCTAGTATATATATAACTTGACTATTAACATTGGGCATTTTATTTTACGTTGACTCAAATAAAAAATGACCAACTTAGCAAATTCTATCGCATCCCCAAATAAAGCCATGATAATTTTATGCTTCTTGTGTAGCGTGGGTTGTTTGTTATGTTTTTAAGATTGTATTATATGTTGTATGTAAATGGGTTGTAATGTTGAGGACCGATTAGTAGTGGCCTAAGGACAAGATGGGTATTATGCCTCGAAATAGTTGTCTTTTGTTGTGGTATTGTAGGGAGAGAGTCTCGCAGATAAGGCAGATTAGGAATTAGGGTTCCCCACTTTTGTAATCAGAAATCTTGACAATAAATGGTGCAATGTCCCTTTGATGTAAGGTATAATGTCCTTTAAATGCTAGTTTACTATTGTGTTGCTTGGAAACATTGCTCAGTATAAAAAATAGAAACCTTTTAGGGGAATTGATTGTCCATTATAGGTCGTTGAACCCAAAGTGCTCATTGTAGATTCTGACTACGACAATTTGTTACCAAAGCCAGGTATGGAAAATCCTACTTTAGGATGAATGGAGAAGGAATTGGAGCATAAGTTCAAGGAAGAGATGGATCAAAGATTTAAAGAGGTTATGGAAAATATGCAAAAGATGTTTATAGAATGTTGAGGAAAACATGAAAAGAATGTGGTAGGTGAGAGTTTGAGCTCCAATCAAAGAGATAGAGAGTTTGAGGATAGTTAGATGAAGAATTAACATTGGTAGAACAAGTTGAAGAATATGTGGTTCAATTTTCCCAAGTATGAAGGGGGAACTGATCCCATAAGGTGGCTTTCAAGGGCTAATATGTTTTTCTATTTCCATCACACGCCTAAAGGAGAAAAGGTAGAAATCACATCGTGGCATTTATATGATGACACAAAAGCTTGTTTTGATTTCTTGTAGAGATAGATGGGAGAGCAACTAATAACGTGGTTACTACTCACGAGGGAACTCCTTTTAAGGTACATACCAACTGATCATGGAAATTATTTTTAGACTTATTGTGGCTTTAACAAAATGGGTTTGTAGAAGATTATCAAGCTAGGTTCACAAAGTTGATACTTAGGATTAAACAGTTACTCTATGAACATGAAGTTGCTATTTTTATGTTTGGATTAAAAGAAAGGCTTAGGAAGGAAGTTTTAACGAGAAAGCCTTCAAGTCTAGCGAAAGCTATTAGTATTGCAAGAATCTTTGAAGATGACGTTAAGGTAGTTAGGAAGGGAAAGCCCTTGCTTTATAAGGAACTCAAGGTTGCTAATAATAGCTGGAATAAGGGCACTAGCTAGTTAAGCAACACTAATTGGTTAACTCCAAAAGATATACAAAAGCATAGGGAAAAAGGTATTTTCTTTAATTACAATGATTCCACACTTTTGATCCTATGGTTTCCAACCATCATGCCCTTAATATTGCTTTGGTTCTAGGCATGTCTAGCAAAACGAAGTCAATTTTTAGTTTCCAACCTTACACCAACACAATTAGATTCTTACAAAGCCTTACACTCTTAATTTTGTCTCCATTAACTACTAGAACCCTTATAGTTTTATCCTCTTCTGGCTCTAAGCCTAATTTTTTTTTGCTAAACCAACATTCACAAAATTATGAGTGTTCCTTGAGTCTACTAAAATACACACCTTATTCTTTTCTTTCCATTAATGTACCCAATCACCCTTATTATTTGGGGTGTTGTAGACCTATTCATAGCCTTTATGGACACCTTGAGCTCCTCCTTAACCTAGCCCCTATCAACTTCCTCCATTTCAAGTACCACACTCATCATCATCATCATCCACTCCTACCAACATAAATAACTTATTCTTACATTGATGGCCTACTATATTTGTTTAAAAAAGAGCTTAAAAAGTTAGGATGCGGAGTCTTGTTGCAAATCCAATTAGTGTAGGATGTGATAGTAAAGGGTGCTATAGAGGCAAGAACTCTTTGTGCAATCCAACAAGAACAAGGTGAACAGTTGGGAAAAGGTCTTCATGAGCTACTTGAGTAATATGAATCAATTCTTGAGGAACTAACAAGTTTACTGTTTACTAGAGAGCATAACCACAAAATACCCTTAAAGGAAAATAATGAGCTAATTGCTTCAAGGCCCTATAGATAGCCTCATTATCAAAAAAGTGAGTTGGAATCAATGGTGAAGCAACTCCTAGAATTAGAGTAATTTGGCCGAGCACTAGCACATACTCATCTTTGGTTTTGTTGGTTAGGAAACAAGATGGGTTGTAGAGGTTATGTGTCGACTATTGATTAAATAAACAAACCACTAAGGGTTGTTTTTCTATTCCCACTGTCGATAAGTTGATGGATGAATTGTATGAAGTAAGATATTTCACAAAGCTAGTCCTAAGGTCAAGGTACCACCAGATTAGGATGCACACACGAGACATTTACAACACTATGTTCCAAACACATCAAGGGCATTACAGATATCTAGTCATGCCATTCGGATTGTGCAATGCCCCCTCATCATTTTAGGCCTTAATGAATTGCATTTTTAAAGAGTATCTAAGGAAGTTTGTCTTGGTATTCTTTAATGACATCCTTGTGTGCAGTAGCAGTTGGCCAGAGCATTTAGAACATGTGGAGATGGTGTTCAGGTAGCTATAAGCACATCAATTATTTGTTAAAAGAAGCAAATGTTCCTTTGGGCAAGAGAATATCAAGTACTTAGGGCATGTAATTAGTGTTGTTGGGGTATTAGTAGATGAAGAAAAGATCAAAGGTATGATTAAGTGGAAGAGACCCACAAACTTGAAGAGGATTGAGGGGTCCTTGGACTCACTAAATACTATAGGAGGTTTATTTTCAACAATGGGAAAATTGCTAGCCTGTTTACCACTTTGTTAAAAAAGATAGTTTTTCTTGGAATCTTAAAGCAAAGTTATCGTTTGAAAAATTAAAAAAAGCCATGGTGATAGCTCTTATTTTAGCAATGTTAAACTTTAGGTAAGACTTTATGCTAGAATGCAATGTCTATGGTGCTACTATTGGAGTAATTTTGTCCTAAGAAGGCCACATAATTGCATTTTTTAGTAAAGTACTCAAAGGAAGAAATGTCTTACTCTCAACTTATGAAAAAGAGCTCTAAGTAATAGTGATGGTGGTAAACAAGTGGAAGAATTACCTATTAGGTAGGAAGTTTATTGTGCATACTGATCAAAAAAGCTTAAGCATTAGTAGGATTAGAAAATAAGTACACCAACTCAGGAAAAGTGGCTAGTTAAACGGATAGGGTTTGAGTTTACCATAGAATATAAATCAAGCAAGGATAATAAGGTATCAAATGCTTATTTCCTGCAAGGATACAAAGGTGGTAGATTGTGGTAAGTGAGTGTTGGATGGAGGAGAAAAAACAATATTGCACCTCCTACTTGAACAAAAAGGATCCTTGCTAGCGCATTCAGTCCCCGTGCCTAAATGGAAAGAACCAATTCAAGAGGAAATCAATGAGGACTCGAAGATGCAAGCTGTTGTGCAACAAATCCAAAATGGAAAGGTAGGCATGGTATGAAAATATAGAAATTGACTGATTTTTTATAAGAACAAGATGTATTTAAGCCTTTATTCCAAGTTGTCAAAGCCTTTAACTAGAGAAATTTGTGTTGCCTACCATGAAAAGGTGCACATGACACTACAACGGGTAAGATTAGCTTTTTTCTAGGTTAGGAAACAAAAAATGGTCCAAGAGGTTGTGTGTAGGAGTGCCTTGTTTGTCAAAGGAACAAAGGTATGAACATGTTGCCAAGCATGATTGATGCAACTCCTTCTAATACCTAAAGAGGTGTGGACAAAAATCTCCATGGACTTCATGGAAGGATTACCTTCATCAAAAGAAAAAACATGCATTTTAGTTGTGGTTGATCACATGTCAAAAATGGCTTACTCTATGGCAGTTAGTCATCCATATATAGCAGCAATAGTAGCATAAGTCTTTTTTCAAAACATTTATAAGCTTTATGGGATGCCATAGAAAATAATGTCAAATTGCGATCCAATGTTCATAAGCTTGTTTTGGAAGAAGTTGTTTAATCTTCAAGAACCCGTTTAAATTATTCAATTGCATATCATTCATAGTCTGATGAGCAAACTAAAGCTGTAAATAGAGTCATGGAGATGTATTTAAGGTGCATTATTGGAGATCAACCCAAAAATTGGGTGAAGTGGTTACCTTAAGCATACGTGTGTTAATATACCATCATTCATGGGTCCTCTGCTAAAAGCCATTTCCAAGTTGTATATGGTAAGAATTTCCTACATTATTGGATTATGTTCATAGAGCCACAACAATGGAAGTTGCCGAGAAAGAATTGATGAGTAGAGATAAGTAATTAAGAAGCTTAAGGAAAAGTTAATAAAGTCTAAAAATTGCATAAAAAAGGTTTATGATAAAGGAAGAATTAACCGAGAGTTCCAAGTAGGAGAACATGTGTACCTACATCTTCAACCATATTGGCAACTCACAGCAGTAATAAAGCGAAACCAAAAGCTATCTCCTAGGTACTAAAAGCCCTTGGAGATCATGGAGAGAGTTGGAAAGTTGGCCTGTTGTTTAAGATTGCCTAAGACCTCAAGAATCCACTCGGTGTTTCATGTCTTTATCCTTAAGAAGTTTATTGGCAGCAAAGTGGTGGTGCAAACAAAACTTATAATAGTTGTGGAACCTAAAGGAAAGCTTGTGCCCTAAACCTAGGCTATAATAGAAACTTGCAAAAAGCAGGGCCAAGATCAAGTGCTTGTGGTCTAGAAGGGGTTGACTACAAACGATGCTACTTGGGAGTCCACAAAGCAATTTTTCATGCAATTTCCTAGCTTTGACCTTAAGGGCAAGGTCCCTCATTAAAAAGGAAGGAATTGTCCCATCCTCAAATGAAGTCGTGATAATTTTGTGCTTGTTGTGCTACGTGGGTTGTTTGTTGTTTTTAGGATTGTATTATATGTTGTATATAGATGGGTTGTAATGTTAAGGGTCGTTTAGTAGTGGCTTAAGAACAAGATGGGTATTACACCTCATAAAAAGGGGTTAAGTTGTCTTTTGCTGTAGATAAGGCAAATTAGGAATTAGGGTTCCCCACTTTTGTAATTTGAAATCTTGACAATGAATGGTGCAGTGTCCCTTTGATGTTAAGGTGTAGTGTTCCTTAGATGCTAGTTCACTATTGAGTTACTTGGAAACATTGCTCAACAGTAAAAAGTGGAAACCTTTTAGGGGAATTGATCGTCATTACAAGTCGTTGAACCTAAAGTGTTCATTATAGATTACGACTGCAACAAATTCTCAATACCTTCATGAAAATTCCATCCATTCCAACGTCAACTACTATCCTTGCAAAGCATAGCATCAATTCACAAAGACCTCCACTAGTAACACCTCCACCATCCAATTATAAAAGATAGCAAAAGTTGTAACCATTGACTAAAATTAAATTTATGGATGTTAGCTTGAAACAATGGACAATCTTGTGACATGACAACAACATAGAATACATTGCAAAGAAAAGAATGATTTAGACTTCAATACACCAGTTAAAAAGGGGGAAAACAAAATATTTAGCATAATTCATTAGACATTAAGTTGAATTTTCCATGCATAACTAACCAATCCAATGCATATATTTAAAGGCATCATTCTTGATCTATCTTTAAACATGAATTATAGAATTACCTTCCTTAGGTTAAATGCTCATCAAAAATTAAAGAATTTGCTAAAACTTACATATTTTACATAGAAGTTGGAAGGCAAAATCAAGATTAAGCACATTTTTTTCCCGGCAAGCCGTTGTAATGAGTGGGTTGCATCAGCTGCCTGTATTGAAAAACCTAGTAAGATTGGGGTGTCTTGCATATAATAGTATACATATCTATAGAGGTAGTAAGCAAATAGCACCCGTCATGCTAAGACTAATAAAAACAAAAAAATTACTCAGTATACCAATGTCTTATATATATATATATATATATATATATATATATATTAAAAACCCCAATTCACCTCGGCCGTAGCGGAGAGGAAACCTACGTCGACAAATTGCAGAGAGAAGTAATCGAGAACCAAACACTGAATGAAAACCCTGGGGAGAAAGAAAATCGAGCCCTAGAGAGAGAAACTAGAAAGACTAACGTGGGCTAGATTCGAAAACATGCGAGCTTCCTTTATATGGAAGGGTGTGGGCCAAGTTCAGTGTTGTACTCGGAGTCAAGATATAAGTTGGTCACAGTCCAACAGAAAACTTGGAGCGTTACTATTGGCGACTATTTCTAAAGAGTTACGTGTTGGCTCATGATTGTTGCTAATAGTTGAAGAGTTTGCAGTCGACGATCCACTTGATCATTGCTACTCTTAAAGACGATTTGTGAGCAGGTGGTCAAGTACTAAATTTCACGTATGGAATGTCCTTTTCTTTTCTTTTTCTTTTTATCTTTTTTTTAGTGTGCTATATTTTGGGTTAAATTACGTGTAGGTGACCTAAACATTAAGTATCATCCTAATTTTTTGCCAATTTTCGATTTTTTTGGTGCCAAACTAGTTGTTGTGTAATCGAATTAGTTTTTTTTTTTTTTCCTCCATCGAAATGGGGTATTAAGTGATATTGTCGTTTGGGAATATATGAGGTCCTTGGTATCTTTTGTTTTCAACGTGGGTCATGGGTAATGTGAATTTATTTTTTTTAATACATATGGACCCAACCTGTAGATTCGAATGTTAGAACCCAAAATATTTTGGTTCTAAGCCTTATTAGCTTACTACTAAGCTAATAAATAATCGATATTATGATATGTATGAAAGTTAAGAACCATAAGTTCTAATTATGAAAACTTGATATTTATCTCTTCTTTAAAAGTTTCACTAAAGAATAATGTTGTATAAGTTTATAAGGTAAGCAGTACTTTTTTATCTCACAAGGAGCTTTATTATCCAATACTCCCTTGCACAAAACAAAAATACCAATTCTAATGTTATATAAAAAGCCTCAATTCATCTCTCTTGAAGAAGTTTTATTAAACAAATAAGTTGTTGAAATTCATAAATGACAATATAAGAGTTTTCTTCTATGATATAAGACTCTGTTGTCCAATATTAATTGTGAATAGAACAATTATCAAGTTGTGTGAGGATAAAAGCTTTTGGTTTATACTCAATTAAAATAACATCATAACTGAAAAAAAAAATTAAAATAAACATGAAGAATAGTAACTCAATTTCATCTTAAAAATTGCAATAGCTATGATTAATCTTTAATACCAATTGCATTCTCAAAAGCTTCTTTTGGTGGTTCATGTTTAACATAGATGCACACACTTAACAATAGCTTAGTCAATATAAAAGACATAGACTATAAGACAATATTGAATAAAGAGTCACAAATTGGAAAGAATAGTATTTATAATGTAAGTTATAAATTTAGACAATCATTCTTTTTAATAAAACCTTTTAAGGTAAGTTAAACATGCACTCTTCACATCAAAATAAAGATCAAATAGTCTTGATTTTTGAGGATTAACTTATGATGATGAATTGTTAAAGTAGAATTACATGTTATTTTCACTCTGAATTTTTTTTGTATAGTACAACTAACTTTTATGAATTTCTTATTTAATTATTTGGTTTGTTCTATCATCTATCCTTTTCAATAATCTAATTTTAATGAGCAATTTTTATTATCCCATAATATAGATTATTTAAAGTCCATTCTTCTTTATTTTCACTATGTTTAGTTTTTTTTTAATGTTATAATATACATTCCTAATTGTGCACGAGTCAAAGTTATTTCCACTATTGATGTTCTTATTAACGTGATGTTTTACCATCTTGCGTAATTTTTAATTTTTATTTTTAATTATACACATGAGAATGTGAGGGTTCCAAACCTATACTTAGGTAAAGAGCTCTTTAACTTTTTGTCATTATGCCAAGGAGATACTCCTTCATCAAGTGGAAATCAACAACAAAATGGAGGTTAAAAATTGCCAACATAACATATGAACTACTTTTCAGCGATGGAAGATTACAGATTTACTGTCCTTTACCGAGTAAACCCGACACAAGCAAAGCTCCGAAAAACAAAAAAGAAAATTACATTATGTAACAATCTAATCACTACACTTCCTTTTGAGTTGTAGAAGAACTATTTTCATCCCAATTCCTGCCTAGAAAATCCTTCAAAGAGGTCCTCCTCGTCCGCATCTCGTCTAATCGATCAGCAACCTTTTTCATAAACTCTTCCAGGGAAGACTTGCACTGCACAAGTTCTCGCAGTTCCAAGCGTTGAATCTGCTCGTCTGGCGAAAAGTCACTGGCTTTCCTTCCCACGGTAGCCGTTTCTCGCTCTTTCTTGGTTCCCAAGAAATCTCCCTCGTACCCGTCCTGGGTCTCGGTTTGTCCTTCCTGACCGCTAGGGCAACTACCATTAATCCCATGGACGAGGCCGCCGACGGAAGAACCGGTTTCATCGCCATGCAGGGATTGCTCGCCGAGAAAGCGATCCACCACGATGTTTACCGACGGTTGCCCATAGGCATAGAGCTTGTCCTTGGGAGAGAACACAATAGCGGCAACCTCAGTTCCCGCTAAAGCAGAGAGCTCCTTCGCTTTGCTAAACAGGCCGTTCCGCCGCTTCGTAAAAGTACAGTACAAGGAGTCCTTGTTCTCTATTTTCTTGATCTCAATCCTGGAACGACCTTGGCCTCTTGGTCTCACCATTCTTGATCTCAGCAAGAATTTCTTAATTTTAACTCAGGTGATGAATTTGGGGGAACACAAGAGGAAGGATACTCTAGAACCCTAAACCAAGATTTTTTTTGTTGTAATCTGGATTTAAGGGTAGAGGGGTGTATTTATAAATGCTTTTTTTTAATGACCCTTTATTTGGTTAAAAATATAATTAAAAAAATTCAAACTCGAGATATAGTAGTTTGTAATGTCTCTTACTCTTCATCATTTCCACTATATATATATATATATATTTTTTTTTTTAAGATAAGAGAATGGAAATTCAAACCTATAACCAGTGAGACTGTCTGTCAGAGTTTGACTCAGAAACTTATAATCAGTGAGACTGTTAGTCATAGTTTGACTCAGAAAATGCCACTGAGCCATAGAAGTTTTTACCCTTTTAAACTGCCTTAAGAGTAAATATTTGAATTAAGATAAACTTTATCTAACCCTGTCCAAATCACCTTCACTTATATTAGGAAACTCTTTTCTGCCAAGTTCTCCCAAAGAAATTTTTAGCCCTCAAAAAAAGGAAATGTCAAGAGATTTCCTGTTCCTTTTCCTATGCGGATGATGCAAAACCGAGGAAGGAACGCCCGACAGTCCATACTTCGTAATTTCTCCACGTCAATTTCCTGTACTGGAATTTTAACTAAAATGTAATAATCTTTTTAAAAAAAAAACAGAAGATTTCATATTGTCAACAAGTCCTAGTTTAATAGTGAGTAGGCAATATTTGAAACTTTTTGGTTCTAAATTAACACCATGAGTGAGTGCAAGTTAAAAAATAAAAATAAATAAATAAATAAATAAAGTCTCCGGTGAGGTCTTTTGAGTTGACTCCGTGCCACGTTCTTACCTGCATGCAGAGCAGTTTGAGAAAAAGATAAAATAAAAACATGGGGATAATTGGAAAATGAAGGGCAAGATGGATGCCCAAGTTTTGTTTTAATGATCGATTTCATACACATGATAACTCCATATGATAATAGGATGCTAAAGAGCCTCTGACCCGTGAGTCCACTGGATTAGAGGTTTGACACCTCCCCTCCCCATCCTTGCGCGTGCATTTATAAAAAAAAAAAAAAAAAAAAAACCATATGACCTAAACACAAACGGTTTCAGCTAAATGCTGTCTATGCATGACAATGCTACGAGCAGATTGGAATTTTCTGACTAGAGTCCCCGCATGCTTCATATCATTATGCATCTTTCATGACCTACTGTTTCCCTAGGACTCGGGATTGGTTTATTCTCATTTCCTTCCAACTAAGCATGATTGAAACCAGAACACGACCAACTCACATCGAGGCTAACCATAGTGAAACTAGAAGAATGTGAATAATTCTACCTACGAGGTCCTAAACTAATCCCTCAGATTCCCAAATCTTCAATTGGTGGAACTTAAAACAAAAAAGAACAAAAAGTTTTGCCTGCTTACCATTGAGTGCCACTTTATCTAATCACGAAGTGGTGTGAGATCAATTTTGAAGCGTTGCTTTCCCTTGCTTACTCTCTACAAGATATGGAAAGGGGAAAATTTCATGTCAACATTCAGCTAAGGAGTGAAAAATGAACATTATAAAGGAAGATAAGCACTAAGATGTATCTGATGTTGCTCGACATCATTTCTCTTTCTTTTTATTTATTTATAATTTGTGCATTTTACTTGAGCTTCAACGAAAGATTTTTCACAAGGAAAAGGAAAATGTGTGCATTTGCACATCACAAATAAAGTAAGTGAGTTTTAGTTTTCTCGTAGCAATTGAAATAACATGATCATTACAATAAATGACCATTTATACATTTTCATAAAATAAGATTTTAGATTTTATATTTCCACAATGATGGCTCCAATTTTTATTGTACCAACAAACTGGTTGATTACACATACATTTGAGTCACGAAGATTGCAGCATCATTTTTTTCATCCAAGGGTATGCCAAGCATTGAATGTGTTGGTAATATAGCTTTTCTATTCTAACATTTTTTGTGGGCAAGTGATACATGCATCCATTGGTCTTTGAACTCATCATCTCACCCCTTATCCATTGTCCCACAAGAAGGATGCAGAATTACAGTGTGTATGAGCTGTTAATTGAAGTGTCTATAAAAGTTTAGCCACATTTTCCCAATCCTTAAATTCCTAGAAAGTAAAAAAAAAATTGATTCAGTACGCACAAATGCTCAACTCCACCAAACATAACATGCACATATTACGTACTACAAAAAATACAAGAAAGTGATATGTTCTTACAAAAAATAGTTATCTAAGTTCTTTTGACAATATCAATTTTATTCTTGTCTTCGGCATTATAATTTTCATAAATTTAGTGATTGCTTCTCATTATAATTTCACAAATACTCACTGCTTTTATCATGATGATAAGAACATATATCAACATATTGAGTTACTCAGCATTCAGTTTGCATGTTCCATTGCTTTATTCAGTCAATAGGCATAACAGGCCTCCTTTGGATTTCTACTTTTTTCCTTTGGATTTCTATAATGCCTCAGTTTATTCATGGGTCTCAAGAATAAAGAACTCAGGTCTTTCCCTTCTCCTTCCAGACACTACCAAAGATAAGTGGGAAACTTTATGTTAAGCCAAGCCTTCCCGTAATTAGTTGAAGCTGGAAGTCGTGGAACTCGAGCAATTGATGGTGATAAAATGAGGAAAATAGGTGCAGTTGGAGCTAAAATTGCATTAGATTAAATCAGCAGAATATCACAGTGATAACTGAAGTAATACCACTAATTCAACAAGCGCATGCACATGAAATATACTTAGATCTCTCAATTTTCCACGTATATGAATTGCTAAAGAAAAGTGGTTTTGGCCGTTAAACACAATAATTATTACTGCTATCAATCATACTAAGTTTATACAGCAGCAGACTTACAGCAATTGCCACTAGCTCTTCCAACAGTTCCTCCAAATGACGCAAAGGCTGTTACATAGACGACCAAACAATTAAACTGTTTACAGCTTCAATCCAAATCCAACCTCAAAAGGGAGTAAAATATCAGAAAACGTTCCATAAGTCCAAGAAAGAATAATATTTTATAGGACTCACCCATTGAGTTGGACCGTCACATGGTGCATTCAAAGGATCATCATGCACCTAAGCACCCAAAGCAGCTCTTAGAAATCTGATGAGAACAAACTAAAAAAGAGAATAATATTGAACATAATGACAGTATCATACTCTGGAAACCTAAACGCAGTCATAATCATTTGAACTGACATGACTTTATGTGCAAGTTTAATTAGGCACCATAAAATATTTACTGAAGACAGTTCCTCTCTCCAAGCATAATTGAAGGGACATTGAAAAGTGGTGAAGCTAGTATATATATAACTTGACTATTAGCCTCGAGCATTCTATTTTTACACCGACTCAAATAAGAAATGACCAGCTTAGCAGATTCCCAGTACCTCCATGAAAATTCCATCCACTCCAACAGCAACTGCTGTCCTTGCAATGCAGGGTATCAGTTCACGAAGACCTCCACTAGCAACACCTCCACCATCAAGCTATAAAAGATAGCAGAAGTTGTAACCATTGACTAAAACTAAATTTATGGATGAGCATCCTGCATAATTTGTTAGCTTGAAACAGTGGACAGTCTTGTGACATGACAACAGCATAGAATACATTGCAAAGAGAAGAATGATTTAGACTTCAATACTCCAGATAAAAAGAGGGAAAACAAAATATTTAGCATAATTCATTAGACATTGAGTTGAATTTTCCATGCATAACTAAACCAATCCTATGCATATATTTAAAGGGCATCATTCCTCATCTCTGTTTAAACATGAATTACAGAATTACCTTCCTTAGGTTAAATGCTCATCAAAAACTAAAGAATTCGCTAAAAGTTACATATTTTACATAGAAGCTGGGAGGCAAAATCAAGATTAAGCACACCTTTTTCCCGGCAGGCTGTTGTAATGAGTGGGTTACATCAGCTACCTGTATTGAAAAACCTAGTAAGATTGGGGTGTCTTGCAGATAATAGTATGTATATAGAGGTAGTCAGCAAATAGCACCCCCAACATGCTAAGACTAATAAAAACATAAAATTACTCGGTATACCAATGTCTTCTTTTTTATTATATAAGAAAAAGAACTACCAAGGATAATCTGAAAGGAAAAGATCTTTGAGAGTTAAGTGTTACAACAGACCAATCACCTAATCGTAAATTTGTTATGTCAATAACATTGGGTTAAACCAGCTACCGATATTACATAGTCAAATATATATGTGCACACATGCACATACTAGAGATGTATAATGATCTCAGTTAGTTTTTAAGAAACTTATCATTCAATGTGAAAAGTATTATCACATGTTATGTGTTCTTTTGAAGGCTTCAAGAAAGAAATACATGGTTTAGAAAATCTATTATAGCCTCTTGTATTTTCTATATTAATTATGCTCCAGAGATTCCTTGCTAGGTTTAAAGACATCAGTAGCCTCTAAATATTTTCTCTCAATTCCTAACTTTCTTTTCTTTTTTACTTTCTTAAGCACTAGGGGTGAGAAAGTTGTTGGGCTTCGCTTCTACATCCCCGCTAGAATTTATCCCTCATATACTAAGAAATCAAAAAAAGGAAAGAGACTTAATAGATTGCATTATGGAGAATCATTTATAATGTAGATAAGCACTTGACTTACGACGGGACAATTGGCTTCTCTTATCCATTCCAAATTGCGAGGATCAACAATCAAATCATCTATAAATCAAAAAAATAAATGATTAATCAGACTGGTAAGAAATATTAGTGATGTATTGATAGCTCAAATTCATTTTTGGGATATGCTTGAAGAACCATTCTCGTGCGAAAAACTTCAGAAGGTGGGCAAAATGATTACATTTTCAAGGACAATAAAGGACTCAAAAACTTTACCTTATCTACCAAATTAGGTATTATTGCACAGGGAATGTGACTAGCACAAGCGCACTTATAAAAGCCTAGAACAATGAACTAAAGTAGCATCTCCGCTGCAGTCATTGACAATCTGATGCGTCTCATATTATGGCAATCCAAAGGGACTCTTCAAGATCAAGGCAAGAAAGAAATTCAAGAACTAGAGAAACTACAAATCCAAAACTCCAGATGATGGAGAATTTCACCCAAAAGAAAAAGAAAAAAGAAAAAAACTGTTCATAAGCATGTGCCATAAAATGTTTCAAACCAAATCCAGAAACTTACTATAACCAAACATGGTTCCCCGCTCACAAACCATCACGTTTTGATTTCCTGCCAATCTGACCTTCTCAGCAGAATTTACCATGACCTTCAAAATGAAAACAATGTACGGTTATAAGAACAGTATTGGACGGAAGCATAGGCTTTCATTTGGAGTTCTTTTATGGAGATTTGAATTTGCCGGACTGATAACAGTACTCACAGAAGGAGCACAGAACTGCCCTTTCTTGATATTAACAATTTTTCCAGTCTTGGCTGCTGCAACTAGAAGATCTGTCTGTCATTGTAAGAGGTGACAAATGAGAAACCATTTTTGTATTTTTGGATAAGAAGATTTCACAAATGAGACAGATGAACTTGGTCAAACCATGTCCATTAATTATGGACAATGAAAGTTCAGTTGAAAATGTTAACCTGGCGGCATAAGAAGGCTGGAATCTGAATAATATCTGCAACTCTGCCAGCTGGTTCACACTGGCAAAAGAGAAGATAAAAGCATTGTCAAAAATGCTTTTGACATTTACACCACCATGTTATGTATATTGCTAACAGCACTCCACTTTGAGAAATGGTTTTGACAACACAAAAGCCAAGGAAGAATGCTTAAGTTGCTGCTTTAATGCAGTTCTCAGTTTTGGCAAATTAGAGCCCTCCATGCGTGAGGCTAACAAGTAACATTCAAAGAAGGTAAGATTAACATGGCTTCTAAACTTTTAACTTCTAAGTGTTTTGGGGTTGATAGAGTTTTGAAGAAGTCATTAGTTTAGGCTTAGATGTTTTCTATATAGAGGGCCACATCTGGAATCACATAATTTTAAGAGTTATTCTAACAGAAATTTACAGGTATGGCCCTGTATTTCAAGAGTTATTGTCCAAATTATTACAGAAACTTTCCTAGTTTATTCATTCCAGTATGATTTTGTCTGCCTTTTCTGATCAGAAGTTGACATCCAATCTATCAATTCATCGTATTCAGAAGAGCTCAAAGTTCCAATTGAAGGATTACTGAGTATATTATGCATTGAGACATGTTCTTACTTCCTCTCTTTTGTCTTCTTTTTCTTCGTCTTTGGATGGGCGTTTTTACTATTCACATCATTGTTTTTTACGGCTCCTGAACAGCAAACTCTCCCTTTTCTTCCACAACTACAAATCCGGCAATTTTTCCTTATTCACTTAAGCTGAAGCGCCATGTTTTCCATAACCTATTGTTACTAAACGATCCTTCAAATTAAATGCAAAACCTTCAAACACCTCCCACATGGTAAATTCCAGCAACTAACCATTCACTATATAACAACTATTTTCCCTCTTGCCTGTAAATATCAAAAACCAAATTCAAACTACAGAACCTAAAACGTATCCCTCACCATTTAAAACCACAAACCTACTCTGCCTACCAGAAAGCCCACCATGACACATGCATACAGATTTTCCCTAATCTATCTTGCACCCATAATAAACAAAAAAGCTAAAAATAAATAAAGTGAAGATGAATGAGGTAATTGCTTGATCTTGTTGTTCTAGAATCATTATTGAAAAATACAAGAAAGTTGACTCTGGTGATGTTAGACTTCATTACAATAGATTCATATTAGCTAAAAAAGAATGAGGCCCATTGCTGAAGTAACTTCATCTCAAAGTAGATTATAACTTGGCCTTGGCTCTTCCGTTTCCTTGTTTTTCACATCTAAGATGATAAACTTAAATCATATAGATATACATGAAGAAATCCTCATGAGAAACAAAAGTTTTAGTAAATGCATTTATAGCCAAATATTGTAGTTCACTCATATTATCTGACAACAGTGATAAAAAGGGCTATTATCACTTGGCTGTGAAGGATTCATGTAATGAGATGTATATAAGTACTTACCAATTTATAGTTTAATGGATTCAATTAGAAGAAACTTAGTAAACAAGAATGGGTGTGCAGACTTCTGAAAAGAATGTCAAGGTAGAAACAAAACAGAACAAGAGTACCACCATGAAACAGAGCCCAACCTGGATGGTTTCATGCACATCAGTCACTACAGGAATGTCATATGCAATTTTAAGCTTCTCGAGTATCTGCAGATGAAAGGGAGGAATAGGAAAAATTAACAATTCTCAAAACTTTATCGGATTCTTCTTTACTAAAATTTCGAATTACTTAACCCATACACAGAAAGAAAAGCACTGTTCTAGATTTGTAACCAAGATTTTTGAGCATTATGCCCACCAATAGTAAAGAATCTTTACAGTAGTCCGCATATCAACAAAGGAACATTCAAAAAGTATAGATGCATATGATGCAATCAACTTATCAAGGATTTGTTAAAAAGCAAAGTAGATCTCAACAGATTATCAGAAATTACAGTATCTTTTGGTTTATTTTTTCAAATATTTTACCTTCATACGCAAAGTCCCTAGATACTTAAAGCATATCTTAATCAAAATGGTGATCTAAGTAATGTATACTTAACCTAGTACAAATAATTGACCTGGGGTCTTTGTTACAGATTGAACAAAAAAAATTCAAAATCTGAAGCAGACAACACTAGATAGTGCAAAAAGATAATAATTCTATAGGATAATTCTGTGGGTTCGGCATCCTTACTAGTCTCCAGTGCACTATGCACACTTTGAGCGGCATCCATTTGCAGCTAGAAAATTTTCTACCATCCCATGAATAGCTTTTCCTTTGTTACAAAGCTTTTGGTCTAGAAAATTATAAACTGCTACCTACAAAGTTTTTGGTCTAGAAAATTATAAACTGATCCCCCCACAAATAACTTGAAACAAAAGAATCAGCCTTTGTAAACCACATATATCACAGTAGTTTCTCAACCAATTCTCCTCTCTGATACCCCCATTGACTTTGTTGTCCAAATATTCATGAAAAAGCATGGGTCCAACAAATTCTGAAAATAGTTCCCTCCATTATGTACATTACATCAAGCATTTTCAGGATTCAAATCTTCAGTAACATCAATGCATGAGAACAGAATAGTAGCATCCCAGACCTTTAAGCCTTCCATTATGCCAGGGCCTCGAAATGATTTTGAGGATGTTCGGTTAGCTTTATCAAAACTTGACTTGAAGACCAGAGGCAACCCAGCCCTACGAGTTTCAGGAATAAACTTTGTATCATTGTAGAACTCTACAAGCTTACTTGACAATTAAATCCAACATCTTGTAGAAAACTACTAAGAGAAAAATGAAAAAGTACAGGAGAATCAAAGCTATCCTTTTTGAATATCAGGGGTTTGTCATAGTTGCAGTTTGGTGATGCTCTTTTTGAATTAACAATTTATTACTCCATAAAATTTGACTACTAACATATTCACAGTGACCATTTCACGTACAGTGCACAAAGTACAAATAAACATTACAACAAATGCAAGCTTTAAAAATACCAATAACTATTTAATACAATAAAGAAAAAGCTTAATTCTTTTCAGTCAATTTCACAGTGAAACAATGCCATTTCATTAAAATGCCTTATTTTTCTTATGAATACAAACATATATATATCACAAACAGAAGGACATACTTTGATGCAATAGCCTTTATGTGCTTGGCCATCCGTAAAACATGCTCCTCAGATTCAATCACATTGGGACCAGCCAACAAGAAAAATGGTTCCGCGGCCTATTAACGTCAACACAACTTAATAAAGCAGAAGTTTTCATTTTACAGGTAAAGAATCTCATGCATATCTTTGACAAGATATTCAGCTTGAAGTTAACAAATAAAAACCTTGAGCTGGTTAAATAGCACAGTTGATGAATCCATGTCCTCCAGTAAGCTGAGAAATAAGAGAAAGTCACATACATCAGTTGAGCAGAGGAAAGAAAATTAAGCCACAAGAATATTTAGCACAAGACCGTGAGTTTAATTCTCTCAAAAGAATCACCAACTACTCAAAATGTTGGGAGGAAAAGAAATTCGTGCAAGCACTTTACTTAACACTTGGCCATAATTACCATTAAACTATTGAGTAGATAGGCTGATCACTTCCACGATTTACATATATCAATACACTGTGATTTCCTTACGCATATTGTCATGCTGAACATTATCCAAGACACAGAGAAAGAGGGATGGTCAAGTTACACACCTAAACTATACACTAAAGCATACATATACACACAGAGATATCATGTATGCAAAGATACACATGTACGTACAGAATTTGTGAATAAATCTGTCAAATTCGGTGAATTTATGAACATAAAGCGAACAACGATGCAGAATATGAATCTGGAATGTGGCTGGAACTTGGAACTAGTGACGGTCCCGTTGGTTTGCAGGATCCAACCAACCCAACCATAGATCTTAGATTTTCCTCTGTTTGTTAGCTATGCTTATTCCGGTTATATCTTCTTCCCGGTTAGTCCCATTTCACCCTCAGCCTACTCGGTCAAATAGCCAACGAAAGGCTCCACTCAAGCCTTTTAACAAATATCTCACGGTAACTTCTTCTATCCCTCAATCTGCGGAACAACTTAGTTTGTCTTTTCCCCAAAAAGCAACTGATTTCCCGTTAACCGCAAATCCACCGAGATTAGACAAATCCAAATTGACAATCCAATTCTCATTTAAAGTGTGACATCCACTAACCGCACTACTTGTCCTAATCCATCAAAACCTGCAAACCAAAGCTACAAAAACTCCCACCTTCGGCCTACTCCCGCATGCAGCTAGAAATACAACTTATTCAAATCAACAACAACAATCATTTTACTTTTTAACAACACCAACCCAAACAACAAAAAAGATCAGCAATTTTTCTCACATTATCTAGACAATTACGTTCACAGATCAGCATTCAACAAACACCATCGCGCCAACGGCTGAAAGGGAATTTCATTTTTCACCGCAACATTTCCGGAAGCGATCAACACACTCAAATTAATTGAAAGGAAAGGAAACTCACAGAAATCTCGTCGGAAACTGAACCTCGCGAGCTAAGTACTTTTCACTGAAGACTGAGAAGAAGAGTGCTACATTTACTAAATTTTTAAGTTTTTTTTTTTTTTTTCTTACTGGATTCGAAGCCGTGGACTCGTACCACTTGGCCAGGGGAGTCCCACTATTTTTTTATTCTGAACATTATTTTTGACATGTCGATCTTGAGCCTCCTTAACTCTTTGAGCTGGCACATGTTATTTTTTTGGTTATATGATAGTATATTTGACTAATTCTAAACTTTACTTCCCATTTAAAATAATAAGCCCATTTAAAATAATAAGTTTTTTAATAATTTAATATTTTCTAAAACTTTTAAATTATTTGTTATGAAATTTTGATGTTTAACTACTATTAGGGTGAAAGTGTTACATAAGTTAACTGGCACACAAATCAAGTAATAAAGTAACATAAGACAAATTTTTAGAGTGATGGCCAAATTTTCCTTCTTACTTTCTAACATTATCCCCTTGCGCATCAAGCTGCCAAGCCACATTAACCCGTAAAGGCCTTTGAGCTACCATGCTTCTTAGCCATTAAGCCAATTTCATGTTACTTCTCTTTATATGTAAGGAAAAAGTTACAATATTGTCCTCATCACTTATTTCAATTTTAAATATATCAAGTGAATAAACAAGACATGATTCCCCCTACTAATTATGATAAATCACAACAATTATTTACTTTGTCAAGAAAAGGATTGAAAATGATACAAATGCTAAATTAGTTGAAATAATAAATGATGGTCATATTTCAATCATTTTAACTTGAATATGACCATTGAAATTGAGAAAAGAAAGTATCTAACCTTAACATAAAAATCGTGAGCTACTATTGCCTTGAGAGAATGTCTTCTAGAATTTAGTAATTCAATATTTGAATATATGTCTATAATCTCCTTCCATGTTCCGTTTGGACTTCTAAAAGGAAAGAAATAAAATATTTTTATGTGAAAAGAAGCCTAATTTTGAGACACAGGAAATTATAAAACCAAAGTCCATCATTGATTGTGAAGAAATCTCATCACTTTTAATGTTATTATTTATAAAATTTAATTTTTTATAAAATAATAAATTAAATTAATAAAAACTAGAGTATAAAAACAAATGAGCATACATCAAGTGACATTATCTAAAAAAAAGATAAATATTAGAATTCTTCAAATCTTATTTAAAATAATATATTTTTATATTTTTCTAGGTAAGACCATTTTTTTTTCCTTTCAAAAATCCACTATTTATAGGCATTAAGAGTTCTTTCTATAATTCGCTGAATATAAAAGATAAATATCATTGTACGTATCAACTGCCTTTACAATCAAAAAGAAAATGAAAAGAATTGAGGTCAGGAATAAACAAATATTAACCCTTAGTCTTATTGTGGGTCGTCCATGAATTCCAACACCCAAAATGCCCCGACCACCCTAAATTTGCAGTTACATTAGCCAACCTCTTGTAAGAACTGAACTTCTTGAATCGCTTCCAATCGCGAAGGACGGCCTTCAAATCATTCACCTTGGCGTTAATGCTCCTGCAACAGTTTGCATGCACAGTGACGACTGCTCCTAAATCCTTGCTATCTTGGCAGAATCCGCTAAAATAGCGGGTGTCCAAAAACCTCACATCTAGGTTGAGTTCCCGGATGATGCCCCCTCTTATGAGACTCAGTAACACATCCTGCTCTTTCTTTCCTGTGGAGTTGTCTTTCATGGCGTACCATGTGTTTAGCAATGTGATGGTCTTGTTGTTTGATCGGGCGAAGTAAAAACCAGTGTTGATAAGATGCTTCTCGGCCAATGGATCACCCAGGAATATGTCTGTACTGATCTGGAGATCCACGCTTTGGTTTTTGCTCAGCCTTACGAAGGGGTTCCTCAGCCACATCACATCCATGTCCTGTTTACCAAGAAGCCATGATGAGAGAGAAGTTTAGATGAACCCTATGTACTCGGCTTTGGAAAATGTACTACATCAATACTTCAGGTTATTCATAAACCGACTATTCCGCTGTTCCACCGACATGATGGAGATCTCACGAGTTACACAGTGGTAGACTTTCAGTACGTAGGGGGCGAGGACCGTGAACACTCTCCTTCGAGTCCTTTTAGCAGGAAGCGAAGTCGCAAGTACAATGTCCCACGTGAAAGTAAACGAAAGGGTCCCGAGTTCAGCTACAAATTTCAGCAGAACTCAAGTGCAAGTTTCCGGTCTGAACTCTAATGGACACTATCAATGAGTAGAAAAAGAGAAGAAATGCTGAGAAACTCGTTGAATATTAAAAACAGGAGGAAAATGTTGATTTTGTTTCGATCTGGATCTTAATCCGCCGGGTCACAAGGAAATCAGTGAAGTGCATGGTTAAAGCCAAACCAAACATTCAACATTCAAGCCGAACTCGAAGAAATCTTAGGTGAGTGTCGGCATAAAAACTTACCTGCTCATTTCTAGAGTCCGACTCTTTTGACATAGGGTCCGAGCATTGAATGTCCCACAATGGACTTTTCGTGTTTGGCGAGAGAAAATGATTCCGAGTCTCTCACCGTCTTGTCTCACTTTCGGACGCTCTATGCCATAAGAAAAAGTGCCTACCAAAGGTGTCTTAAATAGACTATCCATATTAGCATAATTCAGCAAGTTGTTGCCAAAATTTAAAAGCTCTTGGGTACAAGAACATTCTTGAAGGGTTTCAGGGTTTCAAGGTTACCCACTTTTCCATAAGAAATGTTTTATGTAAATTCATGGTTCCAATTCTAAATGAGCTCCCCAATCATTCGGCAATCTCAACTGGGACCGCTTAAAACAGAACCAAATGATCTCGGGAGTTCCGTCGGTCGATGCTAAAATTCCTAGGAATCTTTACGGCTGAACCGATTAGTATGACTAAACTCTTTACGACTGGCCTTGGTTATGCTAAAGTTCCTAAGACTCTTTTATGACTGGCTTCGGTTGATGCTAAAGTCCCCAAGACCCTTTATGACTGAACCGATTAGTATCAAAATCCGGTGGAACCAAACTCTACCGGAAAACAAATCCATTTCGAACTATTCTCATGACAGCTGGAGGTCTATGCCCGCCGCCCTCGGTTTTTGTCCCCGATTGCTTCCCGAACTTCTGGCATTGATGTGGACAGATTGCCTCAGTCCAAGAACAGATCCGGGAAACGAACAAAATAAAGTGAGATATTCAGGTGGCCCATTGGGTTACTTCCACGTGGCACCACTCAGGTTCCACAGCATGGCACGAGCCGTAATCAGACCTCTTTCAAACTAAGGGGGATTAAATAATTAAAATTTAGAGGTCCCACCAACATCGGTTTCCCAACAAAAATCAAGCTAATCAATTATTAAACCCCGATTAACTGAGCCTACCATTTCTATCCTTCGCACTATTCCATCGTGTTGATCCCTCACTTCTCTTCAAACCTCAAAAATGAAGAAACTAGAAGGCTATTTGGCTTAATAACCATGCATTCAACATTTTCATGATCAACATTTCTTCCTGGCCGAAGAAAAAATGGGGAGAGATGTGACAGGATGTGATAGAATGCTCCACTCAAGGCTCCGAAGAGGAGTTTTAGAACTTCACGTAAGCGTTAGATATTCTTCAATAAAATCGAGCCTCAGTTTGACCTTAATCCATACAAATGCAATAAGAGATAGTGACGTACCGTGAAGATGAAGTTGTAGCCGCGGTTGAGAACCTCTAAGAGGAAATAAGTTCTTCTCCACATCATCTGGATAAAGTCCTGAGACATGTAAAGCTTTTCTCCCCGAAAATCCACACCGTCCGTTTCCAACCTGAAGCAGTTCAATCGTCGAAAGTTGCAGCGGTCGTAGGCTGTCTGATCTACGGCAACGAACAAGAGATGCTCAAGCAATTGCCTAGTGTCCTCCCCCAGCCAAAAGCTTTCAAGGAACAGGTCAAACATGGTGGTGTCGGCTTTGATGTCTTGCTCCGCGTAGGCCTTGTTTATGATGGCGATAATGACCGTTTTATTTGCCATTGAAGCTCTGGACAGAGCTTCTTCGAGGTCATCTTGAGCGGCATAAGCTGTGGTCTGCAAGGATTAAAGATTGAACTTTCGTGAAACTAAAAGAACCCATCTTTGTGGAATGAAGGAGTAAGAGGAAAACTTACAGCATTTGGGAGGCTACAACCGGCATCCCTTTGGAACGAAACGAAAGGATTTCTACTAGAGGAAGACCAAAGAAACAGAAAAAAGACACCGACGAAGAACAACAAGAGTAAAGCAGGATTTCCAACCGACTGTTTTGTGAAGCCCATGTGTCTGCACTCGTGCTCTACAGAAGGATTTCAGTACTCCTCGATTTAAAGAATTGACATAAAGCTTACTGTGCAGCAGAAAAGTTGGGAGCTGTGTAAAGAGGAGCTTCGGGAGAGAGAAGAGGAAGAATAGGTAGGTTAGGTGCAATGTGTTTAATTCGATGACCAATTAATGAAATCTGGGAGGAGAAAGGCCAAGTTACAGTTAGAAACTGGTCATTTGGTAGACTAACCAATAGCACAAAATCAATGTTATCTCATGTCGTGTCAGTTTTCGGACGGACACTTGTATTCCTTTTTCTTCGGAAACATTCATGAGCCAACCATGTAGCCGGATCGGGGTTGTTGGATGAACCGTTCAGTCAGGTTAGGGCGTTTGGTTTTGTCCAACCACCGGGGTGGCTGAACGAGGGGTTCAACCACCAGATAGGTCTCTCAGGTGAAGCGACTCCATCAAAAAGAATAACTTAAATTGCACATCGACACCTACAAAAAATTATCTCAGAAGAGAAACTGCGCCTTTATAAAGAGTAAAATCAAAGACAGACGAGTTGAAAGTCTTCCCAAATAAATAAAGTACTAATAGGTCTTTTGAAAATTGAAAGTGTTCTAGAAAAGGTAATTCCCACGATAAATGAACCATTTATATGGTTTTTTTTTTTAATTTTTTTAAGTAGCTAAAGTTTATTAGAACTTGTTTAATCTGTCCATTCTTCCCACTTTCAGCCATTCTGGATGGTCGAAAGTATATTAGTATAGTTGTGATTCTTAATAGCTTTTTTAAGTTCTTTATTGTGTTTGGCGACAACGCAAACCCCACTAAGGAAATGCAATTGAAAGTTATCTGCTCATTAAAACCTTAAATGACAATCAGATTGATACCCAGTACCTAACCAACCTTTTCTTAGAGAAACATTATGAGCTATGGAGGTCCAAATGGAGTGAAACTTTTAGCTTAATAAGCAAAGTTCTTTAGTTTGGTTTTCCTCCCGGAAGAAGAAAGAAAATTTGCTTTTCTTTTGCTCTTCTTTAAGGTTTTCGTAATGGATTTGTCTGGTTAGTCTTTTGGTAGTAGGATACCTCCTGGATGGGACACAATTGTCGACAAGACTTTTCTCGGAAAAGCCAAGGAAAGGAGCCGGGGTCACCACAAAGTTCAGTGCAGCAGGACAAACCTAGAAAGCTATACTGAGGAAATCAGGTGGCTGGAAAAGTCCGCTTACGTGCTTGCGAATGTCGTTTCCTTCTAGCAGCCAAAATGAATAGGAAAATAACCCGTGATACGCAACTTGGTATTTGAATTTCATGGCCTAAAGATATCTAGCTTTATCTATCATCGAAAAAATGTGTAAACCAAAAAGAAATGGAAAAAGAATAGATGAGTGTCTCAATTGTGCAGCTTCCTCTCCTTCCCCATGGCCTATATGATTTTCTCCCACCACTTCCATTCCCCAGATTTCGATCCATGAGAGGATATTTAGTAATCTCCCACCTTGCACGGCAATGATATGGTGAATCTGAGACCTCTCTTAGAAAAATGTACACAGTGCGATGCATACGCAGCACCACAACTTTATCTAACACTAACTGCATTAACTATACCCTTAAACGAGACTGGGCCATCAGTATAATAGATTTTTGGGTGTTCGTGGCCAGCAAGAGTTTAGCCATCTTAGGTTGCCAACTTGGTTTGTCCGCCGGGACACGTAGAAAAGAGGGAGCACCTAGAGGCTGGCGGCGCGTCTATTACACGCGCCACAGCAAAACAGGCCGGCAGAGGGTTGCGCGTGCATTCCACGCGATTCGTCTGCAACTTCTAACTGATCTCTTCTTCAATTCCGAACGTTCGTTTTAAGGCGATTCAAGAGGCGTTTAGCTCAGAATAGAACGGCCCATTCATTGCAATGAAAAAGGGAACCATTAACTTGAAATTTCAGCTCAACAAGTTTAAATGCTTTAAGGTTTTTGTATCAGACGTTTTTAGAGAATAAATCTTGCATTAACTACTCAACAAGCATCGAATTCCAGAAGTGCCACCACCACTTTTTCCATATTTTTTTCTTTCCCATTTTGGAAATGGATAAATAGGTCATTCACTGGATGCAGAAACTCAGAAGGCTTATGAACAAGCTAATGCTTAGCTGGACATTGACAGATTTTCTCCTCAAGCGAAGAAAACACCGACAAGGAAAAAAGAAAGGATGAAAAATTGATGAGAATGGACAGCTGTGAAGAGAGATTGTAGTCATCATCACTTGCATAAAGTCCGGATCACTAGAAGACAATCAAAGAACACCGCAGGTCCTCTGTTTTCTCTTTGGCTTTTTGGTCTTCGGGGGATTGAGAACCAACTTGATAGAGGTGTCAAACACAGCCTTCAAATTCTGCATTTTTTCAGCTATAAGGTTTCAAATACCAGTTGTTGGAGCCTACTTGGAAGAATGCCATACAATTGAATATATGTATGCTATTTAAAGAAAAGAATGTGCTTTTGTGCTATACATAAGAAGGCTAATGATGCCTTCGAAATGGCCCTCAATGGGAATTTAAAGAGAATTCTTGCAGATGCGACGTCCTATGAATTTTCTTCCATAATGGTGTCTGAAATATGTAATAATTTAACCCTTAGGTGACAGAAGATATTTTCTTCCCTAATGATGGCTTGAACAATAGGCTAAATTAACAATCACGCATACCCAACTGCGAGAAGCCTTTCATTTTCAATTCGAAACACAGAACACGTTTGATCTCAAATCTCATGTCCTCTTATAGGTTATCAATCAATAAGTATAACATTTTTTATGTTCCCACTTAGCAAAATGTTAATACCTAGCCTGATCTATTCTTGGAAAGTTTCATATGATCTGCATCTTCCTACCAAATCATGAGCATCTTCATAGATGTTTGAACACAAAAAAATGTGAAACATACCTGCTGTGTCTTGGAGCTGCACTCTATATACAGTACTGCTCCAATTTGCTTTTTGAGTTCTTCACCCTGGTATCGAAAAGAAGCGAATAGATATCCATGACGAAACACCAAAAACTTCCAAACAATCCGCATTTAGAATTTGACTAGTTCGTGTCAGTATCAGCAGAAGGGCGCAAAAACGTCAGACTAAGGGCCACATAACCAAATCTAGTTTGAACCGGAGCACAAGTAGACATGGTATGGAATATTAGTTGTTTCTAACATAAAAGGAAATAAGGTTGGCAAGCACTTGGCTTAAGTTAGCAGAAAATATTACCTAAAACTTCTTAGTTCCAAGTTTGACATTTGTGTGTATGAGTTTGAGTGCGTACATAATAAAAAAAAATAAAAATAAAAAAGAGAAACATGCAACTCAAATTCTCTACAAGCTGGGGAAATAATCAGCATGCCCCTAATGTTTCAGTTGGTACTCGTATTGAGGAATAGATTCTGTACACGACTGAATGCAGCCGTACAATGTTCTGGCACTAACAAATGAGTTAACATCAAGCAAAGCATGGGTGTAGAGAGAAAGAGTTGTAGACTGCAGCCTACCTGTTTTGTAGAAATGGTACATGCCCCAGGATAATTTAACTGAAACTGTTCATCTTCTCTCAGATCTGTCACCCCAAATAACCATAATTAGCAGAAAACACCACGACTACTTGCGCAAGCACAGAACTGGCTGTGAAGGGAGTAGGCAGGGAAAGCGCAGCCCTAGAACTTCCGTTTCAAGGTCAATTTTCGAATTGTTAGACAACCACTTCCACACACAAGCATATACATTGCAAACATTTCTAAACATAAGTATTTATATGTGACTGATTATTAGACAGACTTTTGCTTTCCTTTTTAACATTCACAATTGTTAAGACGGATCCTTAATTTCTATATTTAATGTAATCATATATATATATATGTGTGTGTATATCTATGTTCTGTATAGAGATACTATTTGCCATAAATGTACAGGGGGCTATTCATACATAATTGCGGAAGCGGAAAGGAACGCTCTACTTTCTGATAAAGTGAGATGTTTAGAATCAGAAGGAAGAAAACAAGGGGGGAGGGGGGAACTTTTCATTCTTTACTTTTAGTCTTCCTTCAAGCCTACTCCATTATTTAGAGGATTGGGAAACTTCAAATAAAAGATAGGAAAAGAGTCCGGGCAAGAACCGTTGACAAAAGTAAAAAATTGATAAAGGAAAGAATCTTTCACCTAGCTTTGTCCCTACAAGAACAATGGGAACTGATGGGGCATAGTGTCTCAGCTCCGGAACCCACTGCTCCAACATGATAAGAAGTAGAAAGAAAAAGAAACAAACACAGTGAGAATCTGATGAGTATGTACATTGGGTTGAGTCTTTGGTTAATGAAAGGGAATCAAAAGAACACTTTCGTAGACAGAAAGAGAAGAAAAAAAAGCTTACTTTCTTTGCTATGTTCTCAAAGCTGGGCCTACTTATGAGAGAAAAGCAGAGAAGAAAAACATCAGCTCCTCTGTAACTAAGGGGCCTCAGCCTATTATAATCTTCTTGACCTATAAAAATCGCATGCATGTTAAGCTTTGATTATGTACAGATAAAAGCCGCATTTGAATCTCACAATGTCACCTTTTAAAGTCACTATTTATCCCAAGAATCATGGATCTTCATAATAATTGATTTACAAAAGCAAAAGCAGAGCTTGATGGGATGCTGCTTTATATCACATGGAGGTTCTTGTGCTTTTCTTAAATATATGGAACAGACTTCAATAAATATTTCAGTAACATTGTACCGAGTCTCACGAGTTAGGATGATTCTTAATGTTAAAATGCTTGAGGAAACTGGAGATCCTGCTATGTCCAATGGATTTTAACGAAAACATTCAAATGGTGTTTGATTATTTGCAGTACTAAGTAACTGATATCAATCAAAGCAGAGCAGTGTTTCACATTTAAATAGTGCAGCATTATTCCTATTTTGTGTGAACAAATCATAGCCACCATAGAACTTAATTTTGTTTTGCAAACATAGTTGAAAAGAAACAAGCAGAATTCTGAAAGATAGCCGTTTCAAACAAATCAAAAACAAACCACCTTGAGCATAAAATAATAGCTTCAATCAGAAGCCAGAGTTCTTCCATGTTTCTTGTATTATCTCAAATTAAGCTACCACTGAAGAACAAGAAAAAAAATAAAAATTCATAATCATGCATGTTAAACATAAGCGAGGGGCTATAGAATACCTGCTGTATCCCAGAGACCCAGATTCACAGTCTTCCCATCAACCGTAACATTGGCACTGAAGTTATCAAAAACTGTTGGAATATAGTCCTGTTGAACAACAAAACCAAATCAAGAAAACAGAAGATATAGAGAGCATGCAAGTAAAGAGAGTTAATTCATACAGTTGGGAAAGTGTTGGTGGTGTAGGAGATGAGAAGGCTTGTCTTCCCAACGGCACCATCTCCGACCGTCACACATTTGATGAACCTTGTTGTTGTAATGCCGGGAGTAACGGCAACATTCGTTCTGTTGCTCATCTGGGAGAACAAAATATTTTCAGAGACCAACAAGAACTGATTTGAGGTAGTGGGCTGTTTAAGGTTCTCTCTGAAACGTTTGCTTGGTTATATACAAAGTGAACAGGAGTTCTCACAGAAAACTGAAAAATATGCTAAATTTCCTATACGCTACTTCTAAGGTGGTAAAGTCTGTTAGATCGCTTTAATTTGAGCTGTTTGGGGGGCAAAAAGTGGAAGCAAAAGGCACCCCACGTAGGAAATAAATCATTCGCGTCGAATTGAAAAGCAGAAAGAAAGAGTTATCTTTACGCGCAGGGAGAGCATGTGATCACAGGCCCCAATCGTCTGCTGTGTACTTCTCCTTTCGGCTCACCTTCTGTGGCAAATTATATGCACAGCGGTCCAGGTGACCTTTGGTTTGGTATAAAGAGACGTGGAAAATTATCCCAATCCTTCCCTTCCATGGGCCAAATCAAACCGCGTTGTTTTACTTTTACCCATTGGTGAACAGTAGACGTTTGGAAGGTTGTCCATAAACTGTTCCACAAAATACTTTGAGCTTATACATGAAAAAACAATTCTCTTGGAATGTGCTCAGGCACAAGCAGTTTAGCATCTCAGAGATCAAATCTGCTTTCCAGAGAATGCAGTGTTTGCTGCACGACAAGCGGAGGAAGTGACCAATCATGCCTTTGTGTACCACTGGTGGATTAATCAATGTGGTCAATCCACCAGTTGGAGTGGTCATCTCTCCATTAATGTTGACTCACATGGCCACAGTTCAACCTTCAGCAAATACCAACACATGGAGAAGAGAATCACTCCACATGCTGTCAAAGACACAGCCTCTTCTAGCCACATCAGTGAGGGCCCGTGCAAGTTGTCTGCCACACCATTCACAGACTCCCCCAAATTCGGCAATGAACAGCTTCTAGGCCCTACCCTTTGGTATTAGATAATAGAATGTAACATTGAAAAAAGAGAATTCATAATGTGTCTTCTGATACAATCGAGGAAATCGTAGTGAACGATTTGATCAAGACCTAAGTGTCAAAGCCATTTTACATGTATAAGGCCTTGAATGGAAGGATTAGAGGACCCACATGATCTTGAAGATGGAAATATGAAAAGTTGCTCCCCAGTTCTTGATGCGACCAATGAAATTGGGGATGCAAGTGGAAAGAGAGACTCATGAAATATAACACTCTGAGAAATAGAGAAAGTTAAGTGTGGTTAGATTAAGAACACAATAACCCCTTGAATTGTAGGGTATTTCTTAAATATATAATGAATAACTTATGATGCAAACCTATTACAACGAGAGAAAATCATAACATAACATAAGTAGCCTAGGTGTCTTTTGACTAAAACTTTGCCCAACAGACAACTTGGGTATCTTTTTCGCAGAGTCAATGTATTTGATTTATACAAGTCATCGACGAAAGTATTAAGTTTTCTGTCTTATTATCGTTATTTGAGCTTGATTGTTTCAGCCAACTCTACGTTCTTTATATTTGGGTCACACATGCGTGTTGAACTTGTCTTACCAAGCCACATATTATGTTTTGCCTTTGTACATGTAAAAACTCTTATTACTTATTTCTGCAACTGTCAATATTGTGGTTCAGTGTTCTCCAATGGCTTTGCTACTTGGTTCTTGATTGAAACTTTCATTATGGTTTCCTTCACCTTATAAGTTTAAACAATCTTTTTCCTTAATGAACTATTTTAAAGAAACGTGTTTGTATTGATTGCTTTGACAAGGTATAAGTATTCCTAGATGAGCCATTGTCAGTTTGAGAGAGAGAGATATCTCTGGCGTGATTTGTGCTGACGCTCCTTGCTGAGTTGGTCTTAATTTAGAGAGAATGGTCCCTGAGGATTTTGCTCCCGTGATGTTTCTTCTGATAAGTCGTTCATTGTGACAGCGGAGGTGCAGGAGTTGTCGTTCCGGTACAGTAGTTTTATGTTTTCAGAGGCTCCATTCCGCTTGTCTGTCTATCTCTTGTCCTTCGTTTCAGCCTTTTGACTTTACTTTGGAGGGTGTCGCACTGCTTTTTTCATCAGTCCAGTTACTTTTTCTTGGAAGAAGACCGAAAGGCATTTATGCGATGTACTTAGTATTTTAATATAACAACTCCCAACTCAACTAAGCACGATTATCCAACCGCTGGAAGCGCGTGGACTAGCAATCGATTCTCCCACCGTGTTTGAATTGTAACCGGCGGACTGTCTTCTGTCTAGTGGTCCTAGAGAAAAAGTAATCGCTTGAGCCATGCTTCTGGATGCGTGTATGGAGTGTATCATGCACGTCTTGGACCAGTGACTGGTCCTTTGTTCTCATTCCTCGAAACACGCGGTCTCGTGGCCACCGTCCTAACTCTTCTTCTTCTTCTCCTACGAAAAAACACGGGCAAAAAGTGCTAACTATTTTTTTTTTTTTTTGATTTAATGGTGAACAACAGGATAAAATCGTCTTGTGAGCGTCAACCCGGATGGAAGCTTCCATCTTGCCCCGAATAATGATGGTACTCGAAAGCAAAACGTCACGCTTCTGTATTGCTGTCAAACCCTTCTAGTCTCTCTTCGAATGCCGTTTGCGTTGTAGGAAACGGAAGTTTCAAAAGTTATGTGAGTTTAAATCAAAAAGAGTTTTTGGTAAATTTCACCGAATTGAATAACATTAATTGGCGCTAACTCGGGTGAAATAAGGATGAATCATAGAATAGTTATCTTTTCGAAAGGATAAAAGAAAAAAAGCGAAACAGGAAGAGTTTTCTTTTGACAAATTTTACTTCTTACTCTTAATTTCAATTAAGTTTCCTCATAATCTTCTTAGGTCAACGAAGAATCAAGCTCTCAGACGAAAGATACACTCCTTTTTTATCTCGTGTAAAAGATTTGACCATCTAAATTAGGATTTGTCCTGAAGTTAAGTGAGTCGCCACCAATTATTCCTTTATTCTGCTAATTTTTTGGGATATGAACTATAAGGGAATTTATTAATTAGAATCATCACCGAGCAATTTATCCCTTAAACCAAGGAACCTCCTCGTATAAACACCATATATGTACATGCATTCACGGTTCTCCTAGACAACTCTTCCTCAGTTTTCTCTAACCCTTATATTTTCTGTACTAGACTCCGCTGCCATGGTTGCACCGAAGAAGAAAACCAAAGGCAGACAAAAGATAGAACTGAAGAAACTAGTTGGTAGCAAGCAGCAGGTCACCTTCTCCAAGCGCCGGAGCGGTCTCTTCAAGAAAGCCGGTGAGCTTTGTGCCTTGTGCGGCGCTGAAGTGGCCATCGTTGTGTTTTCTGAGAAAAAAGGCAAGCCCTTCTGCTTCGGCCACCCCAATGTTGAAACTGTCCTCAACCGCTACCTGAATAAAAAGATCTTTCCCGAGTCGTCAGAAAGGGACGTGCCGGTGGATGAGTGTAACAGGCAGCATGCCGAAGCTCAGATGGAGTTTGAAATTATGAAGAAGCGCAAGGATGAGATTATGGAGGAGCAGAAGAAGAAGAGTGCAGGGAACGAATTAGGGTTTTGGTGGGATGACCCCTTGGATGAGAACATGGGATTGGAGGAGTTGCAGCATTATTTGAGGGCTCTGCAAGTGGTGCGGAGGAAAGTGGCGGCGAAGATAGATGAGACGATGATGATGAGTTGTTCTTCATTGATGTCTCCGGTTGACATTAGTAGGGTGGGTGTGGGGAATCATGTGGGTTTCAAGAGTGAGTCTGTTAATGAGAATTGGGTCGTCGATGAGAGGGACACTGGCTGTGGTTTCCTTGGTGGCCATGATTTAGGGTTTGGGTATGGACAGTTCTGAAATTGCTGTAAATTTAACGTTTGTTATAGCTTATGACGTTTGTACTTTTTTCAATTTGAATATGAATGAATAAAGATATATTTTTAGTCAAAGTTTCTTGTTGTTAATAAGTCTGAAATTTAAAATTTAATTTAAGAGTCAGTTTATAAATTAAGAGAACAAATTCCTATTTAAGCAAAATTCAATGACCTTTTTTTTTTTCTTTAATATGAACATCAATTCTTAACACTTCTTTGCATGTTGAGAAAGCTTAAAATGGTAACACTTGCATCATACCTCATCTTAGGCTCTAATATAATGTTAAAAAACTTAAAATCTAACCTAAAAGTTAATTTATCAACTAAAAGAATAAAATACACTTAAATAAAATTTAAGAATCTTATCTTTTGAGTGTGGAATAACAGTTTTTTACATATATTTTTTTTTGGAAGTAGAATTAGGCAAAGAATTTGATTACGTTCTAGTATCTGCTCTTGTTGTCTCATTCCACTCCGTTTTGTAAAGTAAGTTTGACGAGGTCAAGGACATGGTAATCCCGTAGGTGGTCATCATTTTCTTGATGTAGTAAAGGGACAGTGAGAGTTATGAATGAATAAGAAAGGAGAAAACTAAAACAAAAAAGCAAGAAGGAAAATTATATTCCCCATCAAGTACGGAAAAGAAAAAGAAAAATCACTCTACGTTCTCTGACAGAAGTTACTTTTTCTTGACCTTACCCAAGTAATTTTCCGTGGCTTGCGCATTGATATGCTCCTTTTTCCTAGATTCAAAAAGCTCATGCACGGGCTTCCAAAACACGAAAAAGATAGAGACTCAACCACTCCAATTGAACCCTAACCGATGCTAAACTCTTCATTACTCATATTGCTTGCGTTGGAAAGTTGCATTATCATTTCCAAGCGCAGCGTTATCAGTCGCTAGTCCTTTTGGACAGAAAAAATTGGAAGGCTTACGCGAGTTATACGCCATTGTGAGCAAGGTGCTGACTTCAATTGAATAAAGCCCACCATGCCACAGCTTTTCTACAGCTAATTGCTCGTAAAAAAGTGGTCAATTGGCTTAATTGCACCGCAGATGTTTGGAAAACGATTGCATGGGCCTTTTTAAATTGCTTGTCATTTGCTATCTGTGATCTATTCATATTGTTGTTAATATGCCTATTTACATATTGTTGTGATGTGATCGTAAGAAATGAAAAGGTTGTTGCTTATGGGTTACTTACAGGCTCATTGGGCTTCATGAAGTGAAGGGCTGAAGTAATGGTGATATTGCGGTCTATTAGTATGATAAATAGGAGTTACAACTGTTCATTGTCAGACCATTATTTAAATTGATAAACTAGTCAAATTTGTAACTTTGTAATATAGTTAATAGAATTAAATACACAATAGCTGGATTTAAAATGAAATGAAAAATAGATTTGCCTCAGCAACTCACGAACAACTAATCAATATCTGGAACCTTTGCTGCATTACATACTGGTTAATTGTGTCTTCTAAGATGCACTTGTTTTAAATATGGAGGACGGAAAAATGGTCTGCAACCACTCTCTCTCTCCTCCCCCCACCCCTCCCCCGGGCGCCTCAAATGAAGTCTTTTCCAAAGCTAGATAAGAAAGTTCCAAGTTTAGCCTAAAAACTATTTCATCCTTAATATTTTCAACCTAAATAAATCCACATTTAATCATTCATATCTCTTTAGGGCAAAACTTCCATCCTTGATATTTTCTTGAACATTGAACATAACAGAAACTAAAAAATATTTTCTTGAACATAATAAAAAAGGTTGAGTAAAGTAAGAGTTGGAATAAATTAGAATATAATTCTATCATGATGTAAGAAAGCCTTGAGTCCAATTTGAAAAATTACTCTCAGTTTTATGGAGGCAAAGTGCTGGGCAACGTGGATGCAAGACCGACGAGCGAATTACTCCGGATTGAATTCATTTAGATTTTTGTCAAAAGTAATTTTTTAGGAGAGAAATGTATACTTTTTTTTTCTTTTTGGAGAATAGAGAAAACATTTTGTATAACACTTAATTCAAACATGAAGTACAAAATTTTAGCCCAATTTTTATTGGGCTTACTAATGTGGCTTGTATTATTAGATTTATAATTAGTCTAATAAAGTGAGACATGCAATTTTTAATAATTAAATATGGACTAACTAGTATAGACTATGACTTACCAAATATGATTGTAATGAGTTGAGTTGTTATGTAGTACATAAGAAATGAGCTAGGTTCTATATGACTTACCAAATATGATTGTAATGAGTTGAGTTGTTATGTAGTACATAAGAAATGAGCTAGGTTCTATCTTGTAGTTCTACATATAGTATCATGAAGAATTGAGAGATCCCTTTTTTATATTTTGGCTTTCATAAGCTGTCACTCTTGTGGTAGATTTATTATGTTGGTGTGTTTGGAGTGAAATATAGAACAAGAACCGTATTTGAAGATCACATTATGCATTTATGGATCTTGTTAATGGATCATAAGAAAGGTATGTGAATATTTCAATAGTACATTTTCTTATTTTTATGTCCTTTACGTATTTACGGTTTAGTGTTTTAGATCTAACTATGCAAATTTTGAATTTTCTTGATTTCATTTGAGACAAATCAATTCTTACACACAACTGCTTGAAAGCGAACTATGGCGAAGAAGTCCACACACCACAGTTATGGAGTAATTTGCGTGGGTCATTGGAGGCATTGATTTGATATCAAAATGATTTTTGGTGACACGCAACTTCACAAACCAAATAAAAATAGTCGGAGAACATTATACGTTTTATTTATTTATTTATTCAGTCAAGAGTAAAATAAACCAAACTTCATTTTCGAAGCACCAAAAGAATATTATAACATAATATGCTGCATTATTAGTCTCAATAAAAGCAACCTGACTAATAGGTACAATGAGGAGCTCCAGTGAAGATAAAGTCATAAGTCCCAATAAATAAGGGACGTTGGAGTCCAAGAAAAAGAACAAGTTAGCCACACGGAAGAATTCAGATTGCCAATAAAAAGTAGGTCGCGTGTATTTAAGAAAACTGGTCCTTTTCGCATGGATTAAGAGCGATGATAAGAAAAGCCTTCACAAGTCAGCCGAGAATAATTATGACGCATATATCCCAACAAACAGCTTTGGACTTTTGTTGGACAGATTAACCACAATCATGGTTAGCATTTATACATCCAAAGCAGTGAAGTGCAGGGCAGTGTTCCTTACTCCTATGAATGCAATACCAGAGCGCTAAGAGAGAAGCTTCTGTAATTGTCTCCAATGATCCCAGTTTCCTACTTCCTACTCTATACTTGGGTTTTCATCCTCTTCGTCCTGCTTATTCTTTGGAAGAGATCTAAAGCCAGAGGCAAAAGCCTTAAATTGCCCCCAGGCCCATGGGAACTGCCTGTTATAGGGCAACTTGCACCAGCTGGCTTTCTCGTCTCCGCCACATCGTTGCTTGAGAGACTTAGCAAGGAGATATGGACCTGTTATGAAGTTGCAACTGGGTGAGGTACTCGCTATAGTCGTTTCATCACCAGAAATAGCAAAACAGGTTCTGAAGACGCATGATCCTGCATTCGTAAATCGGCCTACCATGCTTGCTGCTGAAGTTCTGTGCTATGATTATTCAGGTATTGTCTTTACCCCCTATGGAGATTATTGGAGACAAGCGAGAAAAATTTGTGTTATGGAGCTCCTAAGTGCTAGCCGCGTTCAGTCGTTTAGATCTATAAGGGAAGAAGAGGTGTGGCGTCTTATTGAATTCATTACCTCGTCCAAGGGACTTCCAATCAATCTCAGCAAGAAGCTCTTCTCCCTGACTAACGGTATAATTTCCAGGGCGGCATTCGGAAGAAGGTGGAAATATGAAAAAGAGTTCCTATCATTGCTCAATGAAGCTATTACCGTCGGTGGAGGGTTTGACTTGCCTGATTTGTTCCCTTCACTAAAGTTCCTTGGTTTTCTTACAAGAATGAAGCCTGCACTGCAGAAAATACAAAGGAAACTAGACAAGATTCTTGATGACACAATCCACGAGCATAAGATGAAAAGAAGTACCACCGCAACCAGCAACGACAAATCTGGAGCTCATGAGGATCTAGTTGACGTGCTTCTGAGGCTTCAGGAGAAAGGGGAGCTTGAATTCAGTATCACAAGCAACCACATCAAAGCTATCACCTTAGTATGCATACAAGATCTAGCAATTTATTACCAACATTTCTTCGTTTCTGTTTCTTTTTCACTCTCTTTGGCTACCAAGAAATTAAAACATTTTAGGTCTTATTCTTCTCATAAAGTGAAAAGTTATCGAGGACACAAACTGTGCACATCTACTTTTTATCAAGATCCGTTTGTTGATAAGTAGATCAACGAGCCAACTAATTTAGCTTCTTACACTAGTTTCTTATCATAGCGTATGAACCTCTAGGTACCGGAATTAACAGTGTTTGAAGATAAAATTAAGACAGACCAGTTTATTTTTCACGAATGATTAGGTAAGCCTATCTTTGGATGATGCTAACTATGCATATCGTTGATACGAGCTTATTTGTTATGTGAGCCGGGTCATGCTTTTAACCCAAGCCCATGGTCTCGCTAGAAAAGTAAGAGGGAAATTATGGCTTAGGTTGATTGTAAACACAAGCTGGAAATGGTGTTCGAGATCTCTTCTGGGTCCAGTATCCCGGAGGCATAAGTGGGAGAGAAGGGTTTTCATAATTGAGGTTTTGAATAAGATGACCTTTTCATTTTTCTTTCTTTTTCAGATATTGAAAAGAAAAAGGAATGATTGGTGGTAGCCTCTCATTGAAGCTGTAAACTTGTAACGATTAGTGACAGCCTCCCTTAAAAGCTGGGATGTTCTTGCTCTTATTCTTGTAATTTCGACCCTTGACAGTGGTTATCCAATTTTTATTTTCAGGATGTTATCTCTGCTGGCAGTGAGACTTCAGCTACTACATTAGAATGGGCAATGTCGGAATTATTGAGAAACCCAGGAGTAATGGAGAAGACACAGGATGAAGTGCGTCGAGTCCTTCGAGGGAGGAAGAATATCGACGAGACTGACGTAGAGAAATTAGATTACTTGAAATTAGTTGTCAAAGAAACTCTAAGATTACACCCTCCTGGTTCCTTACTTCCAAGAGAATCGACGGAAAATCATGAAATTGGTGGGTACGAAATACCAAGTAAAACAAAAGTACTCATTAATACATGGGTTATGGCGAGAGATCCTGAACGCTGGATTGATGCTGATTGCTTTCGCCCAGAAAGGTTCCGTGGCTCGAATATCGATTTTAGAGCGAACAACTTTGAATTCATTCCATTTGGAGGTGGTAGGAGGATATGTCCAGGCATATCATTTGCTCTTGCTACTATTGAACTTACTCTTTCTCAGTTGCTGTACCACTTCAACTGGCACCTCCCTGATGGGATCAAACCGGAAGAACTCGACATGTCTGAGAGAGTTGGAATATCAAAGAGAACGAATGATTTATACGTAATTGCCACTCCTCATATTTCGCATCTTACTTGCAGGAATTGAACCAGAGAATGCGATACATGATGATACAAGGGATCGCACCTGAAGTATGTAATCCATGGAGGGGAAGTAGGCATGGTGTTTGCTACTATTATACGTATAATTGGTTTTATTGCGTTTTTCATGTATGTTTTCGCCCGATAAATACCTCTTATGTGATATATCAGTTTAGTTGAGTTTTCTCTTAAGTTGTTCTTGAAGATTTCCTAAATAAATAGTCTTACTTACGAGCCATATCGTTAATGTTTGCAATTAAATATTTTTCAGAGTTGGTTTTACGTGATATGCCACTAATAATTGAAGGTGGCTACTTCTTCAAAGTGATAATACTCAACTATAGCCTAGACAAACTCGAGCCTATCACTAATGTATCACCATTCTACTTATCCTAACTCTTCAAAGATTAGCGTTCTTCTTTTCCACACTAAATTGAAAAGCTTTAGGACAAACCATATCAATTCATTGTCTCCAAAGAGTAAGACTAATTTGAAAGGAAAATCTACACGACAAACCATATCAATCCACTAGGGGGGCTTCGGTTGAACCGTTTGAACATTATAAGATTCCTGCTTGGGCAGAATATGGATTTTATTTCACTATCTCTTGAACTACTATTTACCTAATTTCATATAATTATCGAATGTAACAAGAACAATCATCCGCTTATAATTTCTCTGCAAAGTGGCTCCATGTTATCAGTCGGAAACTAAATTGAATTAAATTTTGTGTCTCTAATGTCATAAGCATCACTCGTTAGGAAAAGAGAACACAATGCAACATTCCACAATGACAAACTCCGCAGTTCGTATCATCGTGCTTTTGAAATCCATGGTTTTGAGCTTGATTATCAACGTCCATGGTGGAGCAAGTTAATTACGACAAGGATTTGGGGAACATGATAAGGCTTCACTGACTAAAAGTCTCCATCTACTTTCTTGCATAAATGATTGTACCGATGCTAAGAGCAAACATGTCAATTCCAAGACTGAAAAATAATCGTCTCTTGAAGGAGAAATGACAAAAATCATCACTCTGGAATCTCATCAATTGTCCAAGTTTATCCTTATGGAGTAAATAGGTTCATAGTACTAAATGCAAAAAAACTTCAATTATGTATCTTGACATCAAACGAAATACGACATGGAGTTGGAGAGGTCTTCTAAAGTTAAGACAAACTCTCACCTCTACACTTTCCAAACCTTCTTATTGTTGTAAAGAAATATACAAGGAATTGAGTGAATACTGAGGTTGAATGGTATAATTTGATATGGTTAGGAGGAATTAGCAAACATAACTTCATTGGTTGGCTTATATGTAGGGACAAACTTCCTACAACAAAAGTGATTCCTCGATGGCTCCCTTCAATTGATATGTATTGTAATTTTTGTGGCTCTCAATATGAAAGTAGATCACACTTGTTTTTTACTTTGACTAGCCAGATTTAGAGAAGTATTCTCGCACAACAAGGCCTTTGTAAGGACATCCACGATTGAAATTTTGAATTGAAATGGATGATTAAAGTAACTAAGGGAAAGGATTTGATTGTAAAGCTTCTTAAACTTTATTTCTTAACATGTCTATATGGTATATGGTTTGAACATAATCGTAGATGTTTTTAAAATAAGACTGTTGATATACCAATTTTGTTAGCTAGAATCAGGAGAGTAGTTCATGGAAGAGCATCTCTATTTAGGAGCATTAAACTCGCTCAAGCGAATGTTTTATTGTGTCATAGTTGGAGAATTCCAAATTCTATTTTCTCTTAGATGAATTGTAATGTTGGGGTATGCCCCTAAGTTTTTATATTTTCTTACTCTTTGATGAATAAACTCACATATTCATAAATAAAAAAAATGACAAAAATCAAAAAGTTAGTGTTGAAAGTAAAGAGGAAAAGACACTTTTGAATCACCAGAAGCAAGACTACCTAGTTGTTCAATAGCACCTACTTGTAGTAAGTTCTATAGGAGCAAAAATAGCTTTCCTCCTTTATTTGATCAAATCATCTTAACAAACGATACTTCACCCATCAAAAACAGGTGTAGAGACTAAGCAGATTTAGCATCAGCGAAGTACAAAACCCAAGTCTCAATAAAAGTGTGTCTAGTAATCCTAAATACTCCAAGGTCTTTATTTTCCTCTTTTTACTTGGCTTTTCTTCCTGTCTATCGTTTTCATTTGTTAGAGGAGATCTAAGGCCAAAGTTCTGGTCCATAGGTTGCCTCTGAGACCATGGAAATTGCCTCTCATTGGGAACTTGCACCAGCTGGCTTTTTTATCACTACTACATCATACCTTAACAAACTTAGCTAGGAAATACAGTCCAATCATGCAGTTGCAATTGGGTGAGGTATTGGTTATAATTGTTTCATCACCAGAATTTGTGAAAGAACTAGAAGTGTCTCGAAGATATCTTAAGATCTATTTCATTGCATTCCAATGTTCTCTTCTAGGATTAGAAGTGAATCTACTAACTACTCTAACTGCATAAGCTATATTTGACCTTGTACAAATCATTGCATACATTAAATAACCAACAACATAAGCATAAGAAACTCTTTTCATACCTTTTATTTCTTCCTCATTTGTAGGACATTGTTTCTTGTTGAGTTTAAAGTGTGTAGCAAAAGACTTGCTCACCACTTTAGCTTTATCTGTACAAAACCTTTAAAGCATTTTCTTGATGTACTCTTCCTGAGACAACCATACCTTTAAAACACTTTCTTAATATACTCCTCTTGAGACAACCATAATTTCTTGGCTTTTCTATCACGACTAACTCTCATACTAAGAATTTGATTTACTGGGCTTTAAGTCTTTCATTGAGAATTACTTACTTAACTCTTACTTTAATTTTTCAATTCTTGCATCATTCTTACCAACTATAAGCATGTCATCTACATAAAGTAGTAGAGATATAAAATCATCATACGAGAACTTCTATACAAATAAACAATAATCAAAATTTGTCCTATTGTAGGCTTGCTCCTTTATAAAAGACTTAAATTTTTGATACTATTGTCTTGGTGCATGTTTTAAGCCATATAAACTTTTTTTTAGCTTACAAACATAGTTCTCTTTACCTTTTTCTTTAAAATCCTATGGTTGCTCGAAATAAATTTTCTTCATTTAGGTCACTATGAAGGAAAGTAATCTTTACATCTATTTGCTCAATTTCAAGATCAAGACTAGCAACTAATCCCAAAACCACTTGAATTTAGGACATTATCATAATAGGTGAGAATATCTCATCATAATCAATTTCCTTTTTCTGACTAAAACCCTTAACAACTAGTCTAACTTTGTATTGGGGTTGTAAAGAATTTTTATTATGCTTCAATATGTAAATCTAGCAATTCTTCAAAACTTTCTTCCCCTTAGGCAATGTCACCAACTCAAATGTTTGATTATCATGCAAAGATTTCAACTCATTTTGCATTGCATCAATTCATTTTATCTTATTCACATCCTTTTCTTTCTTTTTAAGCTCTTAGGCTCATTTGCATCAGTCAACAATACATACTCCTCAGTAGAGTATCTAGAGGATGGATGACAATCTTTAGTAAACCTTCTTAATGGTATAATTGAAGATGGATCTTATTGAACACTAGCAACATTATCTATCTGAGTATCATTATTATTTACATCCTGTTGGTTATTCTAAATTTGATCCTAAACATCTTGCTGAATATCACTTTCAACTTGTTTTGGCAATTGTCTTTGTAAATCATTTGAGGGAATTAGATCAATATCAATACCAACCTTAAAGCCTTGTGACACATTCTTTTCCTTCTGGCCAATATATGTTATATTTTGATTATAAAAAAATATAACATCATGACTCCTCACAATTTTCTTCATAGTTGGATCATAAAACCTGTAGCCAAATTCATTAGAACCATAATTAAGAAATATACATTATCATGTCTTGACATCTAACTTATACCTCTCATTCTTTGGAATATGAATAAATGCGTTGCAACCAAATACTTTTAGATAGTTATATGAAACATCCTTGCCAAACCAAACTCTATCTGACACATCACCATCTAAAACAATAGTTGGAGATAAATTAATAACATGAGCTATTGTAAGTAATGCTTCAGCCTAAAATACCTTTGGCAAGTTAGCATTTGAAATCATATATTTGACTCATTCAACCAATGTCCTATTCATTTTTTTCGCTATACCATTCAATTGAGGTGTTTTTGGAGGTGTCTTTTGATGTCGAATACCATGTTGTTTGTAATACTCTTGAAATGGTTCGATGTACTCACTACTATTGTCTAATTGAATGTATTTCAACTTCTTTCCAATTTGCCTCTCTACTGAAACTTGAAATTATTTGAACACATCTAGCACTTGATCTTTCGACGTCAAAATATAAACCCAAAGCTTTCTTGAATAGTCATTAATGAAGGTCACAAAGTAGGATGCTCTACTAAACATCCTTGGTGTAATTGGGCCACAAATATATGAGTGTACTAACTCCAAGAAATATGATTTTCTTGAATGAGGGTGACTATAGAATGAAACTATTTTTTGTTTTCCAACTAAACAATGTGCATACTTTTTAAGTTTTGCATTCTTAATCCCAAATAACAAGTTATTTCTTAGCCAACACATTTATGCATTTTTCACTCATGTGACTTAATCTTTTGTGCCGTAAAGCACTTGCATTTCTATTTTCATTACATTACAAATGTTTTTGGAAATCTTGGCCTAAAATAAATACAAAAAAGATCTTTCTTACTTTTAGCCACAACTAATGAACCCTTAGTGAGTTTTTATTGTCCATTATTGAAGATATTGCAAAAACCTTCATCATCAATCTATCCAGTAGAAATCAAATTCAAGCAAATTTTGGTACATGTTTATCATTCTTGAGAACCAACTTGAATCCATTACAAGTTTCCAAGCATACATCTTCCATACTTGCAACTTTAGCCAAGCAATCATTACCAATCTTCAATGTGCCAAAGTTTATTGGAATATAAGAAGTACAGAACTCTTTCTTGGAGGTGATATGAAGAGAAACACCATTATAAATTACCCAACTTGTCTCATTGCTTGCAAAATTTACATTATTGTCATAACACACAATAATAAGTTCATTAGTAGCCACTGCAACTCGATCATCATCATTGTTATTATTGGATCCTATAATATTACAACAGTTATCATTCTTTTCATCGCTTTTATTAACTTTCTTCTTCTTATTTCTACCTTTACCATTATTCTTTTCATTTTTCAGTTGGAATCAATTTTTCTTAATATGACCTATCTTGCTACAATGATGGCACTCCACATTTTTATGCCATGATCTAGACTTACTTTGATTTTTGTTATTACCTCTCAGACCTCTACTCTAACTTCTCCCATGTTTTCAACAACCAAAGTTTTAGAATGAGACAAAGAACCCTGACTCTTTTTTCTCATCTCTTCATTTATAATACTAGTCTTGGAAAAATCTATAGTAATAATACCATCGGGAGTAGAGTTACTCACTGACATATGAAATGTCTACCGAGATTGCAATAAAGTATCAAGTAACCAAAGTCCTTGTACTTCATCTTCAAATTTCATATTCATGGCTGAAAGTTGATCTAACATTTCTTGAAACTCATTCAAGTGATCAGATATGGATTGCCCAAGGTATTTCAAGCTACTAAGTTGCTTTATCAAATACATCTTATTGTTTCCAATCTTTCATGCATATAAGGATTCAAGCTTGTTTTATAGAGTCTCAACATGTGTTTCTTTACTGATGTGATTCAAAACGCGAAAAAGATAAGAGACTCAACTACTCCAGTTGAACCTCAACCAATGCTAAACTGTTCATTACTCATATTGCTTGCATTGGAAAGTTGCATTATCATTTCTAATTGCAGTATTATCAGTCACTATTCCGTTTAGATTGAAAAATGGGAAGGCTTACATGAGTTACATGCCATAATGATCAAGATGCTAACTTCAGTTGAATAAAGCCCACTATGCCAGGGCTTTTTTGCAGCTAATTGCTTGTAAAAAAGGTGGTTAGTTAGGTTAATTACATCGCAGATGTTTGGAAAATGCTTGCTTGGGCCTTTTTAAATTTCTTGTCATTTGTTATTTATGGTCTATTTGTATTGTTGTTAATATGCCTATTTACATATTGTTGTGAATTTGAGAAATGAAAAGGCTATTGGTTATGGGTTACTTACATGCGCACTAGGCTTCATGAAGTGAAGGGCTAAAGTAATGGTGATAAATAGGAGTTACAACTGTTCATTGTCAGACCATTATTTAAATAGGTAAAGTAGCCAAATTTGTAACTTTAGTCATAGAGTTAATAGAATTAACTACGTAACATTTGGATTTAAATGACAAATAAACTTTTCTCTGTAACTTAGAACAACTAGTTAATTTCCCATATTTTTACTTTATTTGTACATGTGGGTTGCAAACTTTGTTGCATTACACACTAGTCAATTGTGTGTTTTATGATGCACTTGTTTTAAATAAGGAGGACGGTAAAATAGTTTGCAATTACTTTCTTTCTTTTTCTTTTCTTCTTATTTTTTTTTTATGAATATATGAGTTTATTCATTGAAGAATAAGATAATGCAAAATTTTAAAGGCATATCTAGAATTACAATTTATCTAGAAGAAAATTGAGTTTAAATCCTCTAGTTATAACACAATAAAATATTTTTTTGAGAAAATTTAATTTTTTTTAAATAGAGATAATCTTTCATATACTATTTTTCTGATTCTAACTAATAAAATTGATATTTCAATAGCCTTATTTTGAAAATATTTATGATCTTGTTCAGATCATATACAATACATATAAATTAAGAAAGAAAGCTTAAAAAGCTTTACAGCCAAATCTTTTTACATAATTACTTTAATCATTTATTGTAATTCAAAATTTCAATAATTAATATTCCTATAAATACCTTGTTGTGCAAGAATAATTTGCCAATATTTGCACAGTTTAGGTATACTGAAAAAAACTAATGTAACCTATTTTCAAATTGAGAATTATAAAAATTATAATACAAGTCAATTGAAGGAAGTCATCAAGATATTACTTTTGCTATAAAAAGTATGTCTCTACATATGAGCTATTTAATGAAGTTTTGTTCACTAATTCCACTTGACTATATTAAGTCATACTATTCAACCTCAATATTAACTGGACATAATTTCTTATATGCCTTTTTACAACAATAAGAAGGTCCTAGTGTATGGTATTTCTTTTCTTTTCAATTAAAGAATTTTCCAAAGCTAAATAAGAAAGTTCAAAGTTTAGTCTAAATACTATTTCAAGTAGGAAAAATAAATCCACATTTAATCATTCATATCTCTTTAGTACAAAACTTTTATCCTAAATATTGTCTTGAATATTGAACATAATAAAAATGGTTAAGTAAAATAAGAGTTGGAATAAATCAGAATGTAATTCTCTTACAATGTAAGAAAGCTCGAAGTCCAATTTAAAAAATTACTCAGTTTTATGGTGAAAAAGTGTTGGCCAACGAGGATGCAACATTATATGCGCTTCATTGTAATTTTCTACTTTACTTTGCGTAACATTTCATAATCACTCTCGTTGGAAAGTTGAGAATAGAGAAAACATTTCATGTTACACTTAATTCAAACATGAAGCACAGAACTGCATGAAAGCGACTACAGCAAAGAAGTCCACACACCACAATTATGGAGTGATTTGCGTGGCTCATTGGAGACATTGATTTGATATCAAAATGATTTTTGGTGACACGCAACTTCACAAACCAAATAAAATCGGAGAACATTATACGTTTTATTTATTTATTTATTCAGTCAAGAGTAAAATAAACGAAACTTTCATTTTCGAAGCACCAAAAGATCTTATAACATAATATGCTGCATCATTAGTCTCAATAAAAGCAACCTGACTAATAGGTATAATGAGGAGCCCCACTGAAGATAAAGTCATAAGTCCCAACAAATGAGGGACGTTGGAGTCCAAGAAAAAGAATAAGTTAGCCACACGGAAGAATTCAGATTGCCAATAAAAAGTAGGTTGCGTGTATTTAAGAAAATTGGTCTTTTTCGCATGGATTAAGAGCGATGATAAGAAAACCTTCACAAATCAGCCGAGAAAAATTATGACACAGATATCCTAACAAACAGCTTTGAACTTTTGTTGGACAAATTAACCACAATCATGACTAGCATTTATACATCCAAAGCAGTGAAGTGCATGGCAGTGTTCCTTACTTCTATGAATGCAATACCATAGCGCTAAGAGAGAAGCTTCTGTAATTGTCTCCAATGATCCCAGTTTCCTACTTCCTACTCTATACTTGGGTTTTCGTCTTCTTCGTCCTGGTTATTCTTTGGAAGAGATCTAAAGCCAGAGGCAAAAGCCTTAAATTGCCCCCAGGCCCATGGGAACTGCCTGTTATAGGCAACTTGCACCAGCTGGTTTTCTCGTCTCCGCCACATCGTTGCTCGAGAGACTTAGCAAGGAGATATGGACCTGTTATGAAATTGCAACTGGGTGAGGTACTCGCTGTAGTCGTTTCATCACCAGAAATAGCAAAACAGGTTCTGAAGACTCATGACCCTGCATTCGCAACTCGGCCTACCATTCTTGCTGCTGAAGTTCTGTGCTATGATTATTCAGGTATTGTCTTTACCCCCTATGGAGATTATTGGAGACAAGTGAGAAAGATTTGTGTTATGGAGCTCCTAAGTGCCAGCCGCGTCCAGTCTTTTGGGTCTATAAGAGAAGAAGAGGTGTGGCGTCTTATTGAATTCATTACCTCGTCCAAGGGACTTCCAATCAATCTCAGCAAGAAGCTCTTCTCCCTGACTAACGGTATAATTTCCAGGGCGGCATTCGGAAGAAGGTGGAAACATGAAAAAGAGTTCCTATCATTGCTCAATGAAATTATTACCGTCAGTGGAGGGTTTGACTTGCCTGATTTGTTCCCTTCACTGAAGTGCCTTGGTTTTCTTACAAGAATGAAGCCTGCACTGCAGAAAATACAAAGGAAACTGGACAAGGTTTTTGATGACACAATCCACGAGCATAAGATGAAAAGAAGTACCACCGCAACCAGCAACGACAAATCTAGAGCTCATGAGGATCTAGTTGACGTGCTTCTGAGGCTCCAGTAGAAAGGGGAGCTTGAATTCAGTATCACAAGCAACCACATCAAAGCCGTCACCTTAGTATGCATATAAGATCTAGCAATTTATTACCAGTATTTCTTCGTTTCTGTTTCTTTTTCACTCTTTTTGGCTAACGAGAACTAAAACATTTTTGGTCTTATTCTTCTCATAAAGTGAAAAGTTATAGAGGATACAAACTGTGCACGTGTGCTTTTTATCAAGATCCTTTCGTTGATAAGTAAAGCAACGAGCCAACCAATTTAGCTTCTTACACTAGTTTCTTATCACATAACGTATGAAATTAAGACCGACCATTTTTTTTCTCACGAATGATTAGGTAAGCCTATCTTTGGATGATGCTAACTATGCGTGTCGTTGATACGAGCTTATTTGTTATGTGAGCCGGGTCATGCTTTTAACCCAAGCCCATGGTCTCGCTAGAAAAGTAAGGGAAATTATGGTTTATGTTGATTGTAAACACAAGCTGGAAATGGTGTTGGAGATCTCTTCTGGGTCCAGTATCCCAGAAGCATAAGTGGGAGAGAAGGGTTTTCATAATTGAGGTTTTGAATAAGATGACCTTTTCATTTTTCATTTTTCTTTCTTTTTCAGATATTGAAAAGAAAAAGGAATGATTGGTGGTAGCCTCTCATTGAAGCTGTAAACTTGTAACGATTAGTGACAGCCTCCCTTAAAAGCTGGGATGTTCTTGCTCTTATTCTTGTAAATTCAACCCTTGACAGTGGTTATCCAATTTTTATTTTCAGTATGTTATCTCTGCTGGCAGTGAGACTTCAGCGACTACATTAGAATGGGCAATGTCGGAATTATTGAGAAACCCAGGAGTAATGGAGAAGACACAGGATGAAGTGCGTCGAGTCCTTCAAGGGAGGAAGAATATCGACGAGACTGACGTAGAAAAATTAGATTACTTGAAATTAGTTGTCAAAGAAACTCTAAGATTACACCCTCCTGGTTCCTTACTTCCAAGAGAATCGACGGAAAATCATGAAATTGGTGGGTACGAAATACCCAGTAAAACAAAAGTGATCATTAATACATGGGCTATGGCGAGAGATCCTGAACGCTGGATTGACGCAGATTGCTTTCGCCCAGAAAGGTTCCGTGGCTCGAATATCGATTTTAGAGCGAACAACTTTGAATTCATTCCATTTGGAGGTGGTAGGAGGATATGTCCAGGCATATCATTTGCTCTTGCTACTATTGAACTCACTCTTTCTCAGTTGTTGTACCACTTCAACTGGCAACTCCCTGATGGGATCAAACCGGAAGAACTCGACATGTCAGAGAGAGTTGGAATACCAAAGAGAAGGAATGATTTATACGTAATTGCCACTCCTCATATTTCGCATCTCACTTGAAAGAATTGAACCAGAGAATGCGATACATGTTGATACAAGGGATCGCACCTGAAGTATGTAATCCATGGAGGGGAAGTAGGCATGGTGTTTGCTACTATTATACGTATAATTGGTTTTATTGCGTTTTTCATCTATGTTTTCCCCCATATAAATAGCTGTTATGTGATATATCAGTTTAGTTGAGTGTTTTCTTAAGTTGTTCTTGAAGATTTCCTAAATAAATAGTCTTACTTTATGAGCCATAAAACGTATTGCTTATTTCTTTTTCCTGATTGTAAATGTTGTTGTTGTTTATGTTTATTTTCTATTCCTGAACTTTATAAGCCATAAAAAAGATACTTTTTATAGTTAATGTTTGCAATTAAATATTTTTCAGAGTTGATTTTACGCGATGTGCCACTAATAATTAAAGGGGGCCACTTCTTCAAAGTGATAATACTCAACTATAATCGAGACAAACTTGAGCCTATCACTAATGTATCACCATTCTACTTATCCTAACTCTTCAGAGATTAGTGGGCTTCTTTTCCACACTAAACCGAAAAGCTTTAGGACAAACCATATCAATTCACTGTCTCCAAAGAGTGAGACTAATTTGAAAGGAAAATCTATACGACAAATCATATCAATCCACTAGGGGGGCTTCGGATAAACCGTTTGAACATTATAAGATTGTTGCTTGGGCAGAGCATGGATTTTATTTCACTGTCTCTTGAACGACTATTTACCTAATTTCATATAATTATTGAATGTAATAAGAACAGTCCTCCGCTCCAGGTTATCAGTCGGAGATGAAGTTGAATTAAATTTTGTCTCTAATGTCATCAGTCGTCGGCATCACTCGTTAGGAAAGGAGAACACGATGCAACATTCCACAATGACGAGTTCCGCAGTTCGTATCATCACGCTTTTGAAAGTCCACTGTATTACGCGTGATTATCAACATTCATGGTGGCGGGTGGAGCGAATTAATTTAGTTAAGGAGTTGGGGAACATGATAAGGCTTCACCGACTAGAAGTCTCCATCGACTTTCCTGCATACATGATTGTACCGATGCTAAGAGCAAACAAAATGTCACTTCCGAGGCCGGAAAATAATCATCTCTTGAAAGAGAAATGAAAAAAATCAAAAAGTTGGCGTTGGAAGCAAAGCGGAAAAGACTCTTTTGAATCACCAGGAAGGAAGACAGCACCTGCTTGCAGTCAGTTCCGCAGCGCCGAAGATAAGTTTCCTCCTTTTAGTGAATCTGAGCATCTTCACAAACGATACTTCACCCGTCAAAAGCAGGTTCAAAGAGACTGAGCAGATTTACGGGTCAGCGAAGTACAGAATCCAAGTCCCGACAGAAGGGTGTGTCCAGGAGTCCGAAATGCTCCAAGGTCCCTCTTTTCCTCTTTTTACTTGGCTTTTCTTCCTGTTTATCCTCTTCATTTGTTGGAGGAGGTTTAAAGCCAAGGGTCAAGTCCATAGGTTGCCTCCAGGACCATGGAAACTGCCTCTCATCGGGAACTTGCACCAGCTGGCTTTTTCATCACTACTACATCATACCTTGACAAACTTAGCCAAGAAATACGGCTCAATCATGCAGTTGCAACTGGGTGAGGTACTGGCTATAGTTGTTTCATCACCAGAATTTGCGAAAGAGGTGCTGAAGACACACGATTCTGCGTTTGCGAATAGGCCGACTGTTCCTGCCGTTGAAATTTTGAGCTATAATCTTTCAGGTGTTGTCTTTACTCCCTATGGCGATTATTGGAGACAAATGAGAAAGATTTGTGTCATGGAGCTTCTGAATGCAAAGCGTGTGCAGTCGTTTAAATCATTGAGGGAAGAAGAGGTGTCTAATCTTGTTGAATCCATTTTCTTGTCCGGGGGTCTTCCATTCAATCTCAGTGAGAAAATCTTCTCCTTGACGAATAGAATAGCTTCCAGGGCAGCGTTTGGGAAGAAGTGCAAGTATGAAAAGGAATTCATATCGTTGGTGAAGGAAGCCTTTAGACTTAGTGGCGGCTTTGCGGTGTCTGATCTCTTCCCCTCACTAAAGGTTCTTGGTTTCCTTACTGGGATGAAGCCTGCAGCGGAGAGAGTACACAAAAGGATAGACAGGATTGTCGATAGTATAATCGAGGATAAGATGCAAAGAAATGCTGTCACGTCAGCCTCCAAAGACGATTCCTATGATCACGATGATGTAGTTGACGTGCTTCTGAAACTTCAAGAGACGGGCGGGCTTGACTTTACTATAACGAAAGCCCACATCAAAGCGGTCACTCTGGTATGCAAGTATTATTTACAAATTCATTACCTACATTCCCTGGAAAGGAAAAAATAAAAAAATTGTTGCCTAAATTCCTTTATTTCTTTTTCTCTTTTATCTAGAGGTAGTGTTATTCTAATTCATGAAGTGGAAGCGAGTGAGTCACGTGTACACAAGGGTGTTCGCATTTACTTTGCCACAAGTTTTGCAATCAGAGGGCATGTCCCTTTATGTCCTCTATTTTCTGCAGAAGAGTGTAGAAACATTATCTTTTTTTCTTAAGACTTGCTCTAGTTTTCAAGTAATTCCTGTGTTCTATACTTGTTGAGTTCTATACATGTTGGAATACGAAGCCAATAGGATTGGTGTCAAAAGCCACTTTACGAGAAGTCGTAGAAGAAATAAACAAACGACTGAGAAAGAAACCTGACCAGCTCAAGTGTTATAAATTGAAGCATCGTTCAAGTTCCTATTTTATTTGGTATTAACTATGATTTTGGTGCATTAAATTGAAATCTTGATTTATTTCCTTAGATTTCTTTGATATCATAGGATCAGAGTCTTGAATGCCTAAGTTAGAAGCAAACTTTAGATAAAAACTCAACGGAAAGGATTAAAGTAGAAAAAAGAAATAGGGATACATATGCTTTTAGAATATTTCAAATGGAACGTCAAAATCTATCTTCCATGGGATTGTGGAAGAAAGAAGAGTTGAGAAATTATGAAGCATCCCACTGGAGGTAGGAATAAGGAAGAAAAGCCTATCGGATTTAATACTCTTAGTAGAGTTCTTGAAAATATGGGATGAAAGGAATTGAAAATGAGAAAGATTCTTGATTACTTTCTTTGGATTGGTTGTTCAAATGAAAGCTTATGGGGGAGAATCCAAGCATGGTAGCGATGGTTAAAACGCTGGATGAGAAGGTTTGAAATGCTGAAATTATAGACACAGTCATTTATTCCATTGGCAGGTGTTCAACCAAGCCAGGTAGAAACAAAACACCTTTTCAAGTACATGAAGATGACGAACTGTTCATTTCACGAAAAACAAATGTGAGTCCGAAAGGATTAGAATTTTGGCCGCTTTTGATGATTATGCCCCTGGTTTTAAATGAGCAACTGATGAAAGAGCAGGCAGGAAGGTTAGAGTTTGATAAGATCAGAATGATTACACCAGCCGAGAAAGGGGTAGAGCAAAGGATGGTGTTTTCATTGACCAGCGATCAGAAAACAAAGGTTTCAATGCTAAATGGAATAGGAAACAGGTGACACAAACCTCTTCCTCCAGTAAGAGCTAGCAAGACAAGGTTATGGCAAAACAATAGAGGTTAGACAGCTCTTATCTACCTTCCTGTTCTTCTTTATTTCATGAGAATACCTGCCCTGCCACCTCCAGTCCCGATCCAATCATAGACTGCCGTCTCTCCCCGGTCCTGATTTTCTTTTCTCACTTCTGATCTTTGTGAACTTAAATCTGGGTTATAACATTAAAATTAATGCATTCAATCTCTGCTTCAAAACAGTTCCAAAACTCTGTTCTTCTTCTCCAGTGATTAGTCACCAACAAATTCACTGGAACTCAGGAACTTCAACTGTAACAATAAAAGCCTAACAAGATTCTTGTGTGAGCAGCGAAGTAATTAGATACATATAAGTCACCATCAGTTATGGAATCAAACGTTGCAAAAATTACAAGCTGAAATAAAATGGTTTTTGCGATAGAAAGTTGATGGGATAGCTGTGCTGATTGTATGAAAGAGTACCTCTTGCTGTGGCTTATCTCTTAGTCCATGTGTGCTTCTTTGTCCTTAAAGAAACAAGGGTCAATTTCTCGTTTTTGAAGTTGAAATTGTTTCAGATGCAATATCTATTTATCAAGCCATGTGGTGGAGCCGAGAAAACTAGAAGACATTAATAAGAAGTGAGGTGAAATTGTTTATACATCTACTGATGAAGAACCAGTAAATAGTATTGCAAAAAACTGTATCACAGTTGCGCGAGGCATATTGCAGCACTTAAGCGCCACTTCACCAGAGAAGCTTCAAAACTGAGCAGATTGGGAATCCTAGGGGTAGAATCATAAGCTAAAAGTGCCTTTATTCAAAGTAATTGTCGCTAATGCTGGCCAAGGAATTGTCGATGTGTACGGCCAAAAATGGTAAAAAATGAGTATCAATGGTGCAAATCTTGCAGGCGAGATTAAAAAGAATCGGATTATAGCCCCCTTAGCTCCCTTCATCTCCCCTGTTTTTTTCTTTCTTTTTCTGAATTAACAGTAAAATTCTTTCATCTGATTAAATATCCTTTCATTTGTTGGGTGTTCTTGTATATTATACTTAAATGGAATATATAACTGAGACCCATTTTGCTTAATGTCAAATATGCCTGCCGTTATGCCAAAATAATTTTTCAGGACCTTCTCTCTGGTGCAAGTGAGACTTCAGCAAGTACAATAGAATGGGCAATGTCTGAATTGTTGAAAAACCCAAGAGCAATGGAGAAAGCACAAGCCGAAGTGCGACAAGTTCTTCAAGGGAGGAGCAACATTGATGAGTCAGACCTAGAGAAACTAGATTTCTTGAAATTAGTTGTCAAAGAAACTCTACGGTTGCACCCTCCTGGCGCGATCGTCCCAAGAGAGTCAAGGGAAAAGTGTGAAGTAGGGGGGTATGAGATTCCAAGCAACATGAAAGTAATAATCAATGTATGGGCCATAGGCAGAGATCCAGAATATTGGATTGATGCAGATTGCTTTCGCCCCGAGAGGTTCCATGGTTCTTCTATTGATTTTAAAGGGGCAGACTTTGAGTTCATTCCATTTGGAGGCGGTAGGAGGATCTGTCCAGGCATATCATTTGCTCTTGCAGCGATTGAGCTTACTCTTACTCAATTGTTGTATCACTTCAACTGGAAACTCCCCAATGAGATTGGACCAGAAGATCTTGACATGTCCGAGTTTCTCGACTTAAGTTGTAAGAGAAGGAAAGCTTTGTGCCTAATTGCGACTCCATGGGCTTCATCGTAGTGAAAGACACTGAATAGGATCTTGTACCTATATTCCCAAGGGATTGCATCGTCTTGGCAACTGAGATCTTTGTTGAATGTATGGCAGTTGACGAGGAAGTTGTTTTTGTTCACTTTTTATGTATGATTTGCCAAACAATGTACTAGCCATGGGAAATACGGTTCTTAATAATTTCGTTTCTCTTTGCTAGATGGTTCTAGGGCTTTCAGTGGATGCTATTTTGGCCAAGGAACTTCTACCAGATGCATAATTTGAAATAGAAAAATTTTATTGTCTAATTTTTATCTTAGCATTTGTTGCTTGGTTAGCTGCTCTTATATGTCAATAACCCATGGATGAATAGGTATTGTCCCTGAAAATTTTGCTTTAGGGGCTTTTACTTTACACTTTTTCGTCTCAGGCTGTTTTATATAAAATAATGCATCTAAAAGCAATGGAATTCAACTCGTCCCCTTCTGTTGGAACTAGAACTCTGCCATCTAAAAACGGGTTGGGAGATAGTAAGCATTCTCATTTCACTACAAAACACTCATCGAATAATTCAAATAATCAACGACAGTAGTCATCACTTATCATATTTGATTGAGACAATTGGGTGTCTTTGGATGGCATCATATAATAGAGTTTGATATTTTTATAATGGGAATAATCTAACTCATATATATATATATATATCAAGGAGGAGATAAGCAGTGAGAGAGTGTTTGCCTAAAATATTTAGAACATCAAAACATTACTAGATTAGACACACGATCAAAAAAATATGGAAGAAGAGCTAATCCTAGCAGCAAAGCTTATTGCTTTGAGTTTGTTTCATCAAAGATACGACATACTCAAAAGATATTGGAAAATTTCTTATATTCTTCATGTTAGTGTTGGATATTTATGTCACCATATTTGCTTCGTCAAAGATATAACAGCATTGCTCTTTAAACAAAAGCACGTATCCATTTTCCATCATCTCTGTTACGCTTAGTATATTAGGGCTAAGAGTAGGAACATACAAAATGTCTTGATTCAAGATTCAACACGTCTTGAATCACTTTCAAAACCAAAAAGCAGCACAAAAAATACAACATAAGTAACTGAAAGCTCATTTGTCAGCCACACAATGAAAAGAAAACAGCTTTGGGAAGGACACTTACACAGCATAAGACACAAAATAAACTATACCCATCGTCCCATTTTCCTGTCAAAGATGCTCCAATAAGTCCAGACGACCATGTTAACAAGAACGGGGAATTGCAACAAGACGAACAGAGTGACGGGAACACATGCCAGACAGATTATAGGAATGACCATCCATAATTGGCTGTCAAACATTACTAAAAGAGCAGTGCAGAAGGCTATCATCATGGTTGCAATCGAAAAGAAAAGAGTGAAAAGTCCAATTATCAACTTCCTGGGCAAGGATTTGAGGAAATCCTCTTCTGCATAAGATGACGTTAGGATCCCTAAGAACGTTAACACGGAGGTTGAGGAGGAAAGAAGTGATAGGGAATCGGATACTACGAAAACTGTGAAAGACTTTCTTTTTAGGAACATCGGGAAACCTGTGTCTTGGTTGTTACCACCTGGAAGTGTAAAGACGGCCGCAAACATAACGGTGACAATAAGAGCACCTACCACTGTACAGGAAGTTGCTGTATCCTTCATCCATTTTCCCCCCTTTTCGGTCAGGTCCTTGTGGTTCCGTGTAAAGAATTCTCGGGGCCTGGAACGTTCTGCGTTTTCAGCTTCCTTCATGCTGTGAGGGACAATGCTTTGCACTTCCTATATCAGTTAATCAAAATCTTAGAAAGACAAACAACCAAAAAACATAAACATACATGCCAATCAATGAATGATGTGTTGTCACTTGAAAAGGATTTTTTTTTTATTCAGATCCCTAAATCCATCTTAATGCAGAAATTCCAATTATTTCCTACTTTGAACATCAGGATTTTCTCAACAGCAAACCCTAACACTAGCTAATCGTATAATTAAAGGTTAAAAATTTTCTTGGTTACAGTGGCATAACTAGTAAGTCACCAGAGACACCAAAGAAGATTTTGAAATGAATTAAACAAATTACACAAAATTAGTAATTTACATAAACTAATACAAGAAATATCTATTGAAAATGAAATAGATAGAATCAGCATAAACTAACTCCTTTCCAAGGCTCATATATGACTATCATCAAAACCAAATGTTACTTTCCCACTCAAGTACATGGGGCTTAATGAAGTACCACAGGCGACCGGGCAGAATGAGATTTCGTAGAGCATTAAGCAGGTAATTGCATTATAGTCAAACTATTTTGGTGATTGGATATGGTTTAGTCTTATGTTTCTTTTGAACCAAAGAACACTAATATAATAAATACGAAGGGGTCAAATCATGTTCCCACCTGAGCTGCAATTCCTATTATCTTGTCGTACTTCTCATGAAAGACTATTAGTGTTTTTCATTTCTTTAAATAACTACTCAACCGACCTATTTTCTCACTGCACTTTTTAACCACTATTTTTCTTCCTCTCTAGACGTCCAGAATTTGGAGCATTACAGATAGTAGCTCATACTGAAAAATATTGAGTTTCAGTGATGACCTTAGACCATTGAAGTTCGCTTTGCATCTGCAAAGCTGCACCTGGGATGCGATTGAGCTGAGTGGATGGTGCTGGCATAGCTGCCATATGTAGTATATTATTGCAAAAGCGGTCAATTAACCGAGTCAATGCTTTCTTATAAGGAAGCCCGTATATAAGGCTAAAGATTTTAGCTTGACGATATAGCACTGCACAACTGAAAATTGTTCTTTCATCTTGATCAGCCATCCAAAGGATCTCTGTAGCATTTTTCACCGTCTCATAAACAACCTCAAAAATCCCTTCCTTGATAGCACGAAAGACGGCCGAAGGTACGCGAGCAGCACACCACTCATCTACATTTGCTTTTGATAACTCTTTGCACATGAGATTCAGAAGTTTTTTTGGACCGGGTCTGGGCCAACTTCATTCCATATAAATGCTCGACTCCTTCGGAGGTGGTGGAAATAATACCGATTAAACCAGATAAAACTAGAAATAAAATAGAAAGGAGAACAAAAAGAAGAATGAAAAGTTGTAGTATACCAAGAAGATTAAGGAGATTGGACAATACTTGGTGCAAAAGTCGTAACACTCCAAAGTAAAAACCGATACCTATCCACATTAAGAAATAATTGTTAAAATAAACATAACAAAGCACCAATAGTTCAATTGTAGTAAATCTATCACGGTTTGTGCATACTCCCAAAATAAATTTCATTGTTCATCAACTAAAGGAAAGCCTTAGAATCAGCTAAATCTACAAGCTGGAAATAATTTACCATAAAATTCTCCTTGTCACTTACTAGTGACTTTCCTGAGGCTCTAATGAGCATGTTTTCGATTTTTACCTTGTTTGTTTCTGACGGTAAATCAGGTTAGTTTACTACAGACGGCCAATCGATGGATTAGGGTACACTTTTGGGGCAGAGTTCTTGTTGAGACCACCTGATCGCAATTATGAAGACTCTTCAAATTATTGTTGTGATTTAGACAATTCTTTAACTTTTTTCTTTTCTTTTTTTGGGTGGGAGTTGGAGAGTTGAAAGATTAATCAAGAAAAAGCTAGACCTCCAGTAGAAACAAGTAAGCAACATATTAGCAATGCGTGTTTTCAGCCCAACATGACCTCTACATGGATGTTTAGAAATTTTATGCTGCCTTCCATACATACTTATCTCAAGTGCTATTACACCACCTCGCCTCACTCCTTCCTTTCAACTTGTCTCCTTTCACTGATCATTCCTATTCACTATTCTACTAATTTTGATTTGGAGTTTTCGAATTGTAGGTCTCAAACCAACTCGAGGCAGAAAAAAGGATTCAAAAGGTAGAATTCCATATTCTCATAATGATTCAACACGAGCCGAAATATGATCATCATTTTATATCTAGTTCAGAAACTATTTGATATTACTTTCTATTATATTACTGGCTTCTAAAAGATATATTTATTTGGGTTCCTAAGTAGGTAATACTTCTTGCAACTCTCTGCAAGAACCATGTCATGGTTACAAGTACATTCTTTAGGTGTGCAAATGGCAAATAGCTTCATGCATGGGTGGCCGAAAACATCAGCAGTGATCAGTATATGCGATGCCCACTACCTTCAAATGAATAGAAAGGATCATCATGCATGAACCGTATGTGCAAGGCCAATGAACAGATCCACTGTAAAATTCCTCCCTAGTGGACACCTTAGGTTAACTCCATAAAAAAATCATTAACCTCTAAGTATCCTTAAATATTTCATTCGTACAACACAAAATATCAAAAGATAAAATAAAACCACTAACTTCAATTCCGTAGCTATTTATTAGGTATTGTTGGGAGATTTACACAAATTAAATAGCAGTCAAATATTAAGAGCATCAATGATTTGATATATACGGGGTAAACCGATCATACATCCATAGGAAACAACAATTTATTATTATATGAAGACTTTTATATACACAGAAACTGTAAAAGAATTTACCACTGTGGTCACTGTTACTAGTTACCAAATTGTTTTGGACTAGCAATATGGGCCTATGGACTGAGCCATTAATAATGAGGTCGACCTGCTTAGTTTCTTTGCTGTTGGGTCACCTACTGAGGTGGTGTCCATGTTTTTTAGTTATTGTTTGTTTTTATGTAATTCCGCTACATTTTTGTATGAGAATGTAACTCCTTTTTTATGAGGGGGATTGTTGCTTAGTTACTTGTAATATGAATGATTATGATATTCAATAAAGACACTTATTATGTTCTGTTAGTTGCGCTTTTAAACTTCCAAGTCCTATAAGTTATCTTGGGTTTAACCAAATTGTCTCATTGTGTTCTCTCAGGTAGTTAAATAGAGAGAACGATTTTGAATAATAGGCTGACTCAGTTCATTGCTGAGACTTGAGTGCTGCATAGATTTCCCAAGTTTGTGACAAAATGACCTAAAATGCATAGTACTTTTGAACCCTTATACAACAAGCTCTATTTGGCAAGATAATTAATTTGCCCTTAACTCTAATTTGGCTCTATAACTAACATGGATTTCATTTTCAAATCTTCTTGTGATCAACTAGAGTAAAGGAGAGTTGGTTGTATTTCCAGAGGTTGCAAACGAGTGGAAACAGCATGGAAAACACCTCTTCTAAGAATATTCACTCAATCGAAATGGATGCTTTTCTTTGTTCCTTTTTTTTTTTTTTTTCATTCACCAACTTATTGTGCTGTAGAAAAAAGGAAAAGAAATGAAAACGTCACCTCCTCCAAAGAGGTCATCCCAATTCAAATGAAAACATCACCTCCTCCAAGATGAAGGACGAAGCAACATTGATTAGGGCAATAATGGCAGAATGTGAGAAAATTATTATCAATAGTTAATGATCAACTTCATAAGCTTGACAATAGACTTAAATGTAACATCACTATGGGTCAAACTCTATAGTTGCTAGAGAGGGAAAATTGACTCACCCAAGTTATCTCACTCGTCAGAATTTTCCCACGGCAATATGGTTTTATGGGTTGCATAACAATACAAGCTAGATCGCAGACTCCAGGATTTTAACAATTTAGCAAGAGCTATGCATTTGATATATTGGATTTTCCTAATGTTCATGGTGACAGTGGTCAACATGAGATGTTTGAGCTGTCAAAACTTGGGACCCATAATTTAAACAGCGCCCCATCTCGTAATAAAAGACAGATGCGGCGTTAGTTGAAGATTGCTTCTTTGCAAGAAATTTGGCCCTTACTATAGATTCAGTTTCTAATATTTCTCAATTAAGTGGTAGCCTTTACATTTTTTTACCATCAGTAATGGTAATTTTCTTTATATTTATCCTTTGGGTGGAAAACTTTCACTTATTGATTATAATATTGTGGTTGTTTTGTTCATTAACTATTTTCATGAGTATTATTTCAAACGAAATTTTTTCATATCATATGTTGTTGCACCTATATTCAGTGGAGGATCGGTCACGGATCTAACCCTTCCCTAGGATTTGAGAAATGTTTTGTAAACATTTACCAATTTGACCATTATTTTTTCAACAACCTAGAAAATATACTATCACAAGTAAATACTCACAAACATGGGTAAGATATTGTATCTAAACCACATATCGTATCATTCTATCATCTCCTTATTCATCCAATATTTTGACCGGTACTGTTGTAGGCTCCATCATCCTTTCATCTCATTAAATCTAATTTAGTCGTTTTTTACCGATATCTCAATGAATATTCCTGTTGTATCGCAAGAAATTTTAAGTTGATGCCACACATATTTTCCTCTAAAGAAATCACTGTGATATATTATATTTTCCAGTTGTTTCATGTAGCAACAGAACTATTAATTGAATTATTATCTTTTAGACAAGTTCAAGATTATGATCCTCATTCTCACATGCCCAACAATAGGGAGAGAAGTTTTGGGCAAAGTACCTGATCCAGTGGCTTGTCCTTGAACACTTCTAATGTTCACACGAACTTCATCTAGGGCATCAGGTAATTGAACATGCATACCTATCAGCAAAGATATTCAATTAAGCATTTAGTAGCATCACCAACAAATCTCACCATGCAATTTTATTTGATGCATACGGAAACAGAGAACTCTATAAATAAACCTTTAGCAACCACTTCTAACTAGAAATGTACCATGAGATATAGTTACGACCCTGATATTGGCTTCATCCTAGCCTATATCGTGGCATCCTAAATAGAAAACAAACAGAAGCAGCCATGCAGCATTCATTTCTCAGATTCACTACACGTTAAATACCTTTGAAGACTGAGCAGTAGTGCTTATATTTAAACGATTCATGAGGCTAAATTCATACGTTGATGAGATCAAGAAATTAAATGCCAATTTTATTTATGTGCCCATGGCGTTATATGGTATGCGTGTAAATCCAGAGCGATTGAATGAAAAGCAAAAAGAAAGATGATACAAACACGAGTAGATCCATCGTTTCCAAAGCACAAGCCGATTTGCCTTCAAGAATGCATCAGGCATGGAAGCCAACGCAAACAGCGGGGACTGGTTGTTAAAGTCTAAAGCAAGAGTCAGCTCAGGGTGATGTTGGATTAGGTCCAAAGCAACATCTGTTGTGTTTTACCAACATGCAAAAAGGCAGTGAACGCAAGGAACTTATCAGGTTATCAGATCATCAAAAACGATGGCCAATTTCTTGTTAAAGTGACGGTTCTCACCTAAAATCTCCTCATATATAGCTGCTGTACAAACTGCAGCACCGTTCCAGCCTGCTCCTGACATCAGATCTTCACGCGGAGTGCGAGAATAAAGATAGCGACCCAACCCTTTATGCCCATATACAATAGCGGTAACAACTGGGAGACTTCCATCCTCGCTTCTTACGCTGGCCAATTCCTTGCGCCTATTGAGCATGCATTCTACCATGTTATAGTTGCCGTGTAAAGCAGCCGTAGCTAGGGCTGTTAAGCCATCGGAATCAGCTCTTATTTCTAGGGCCTCTTCCGACATTCGCTCCACCAACTTCTCTACAATATGCTCATGTCCTGCCATCACGGCAACGTGAAGAGCTGTCTTGCCCCAAGGCGTTATCTTTACTGACAATGCTCTTGGAAGGAGCTCAAAGAACTTCTCTGCGGTGTCCCACTCTCCTCTTTGCAGAGCCTTGATTAACACGGTATAACACTCTGTGACAAAGTTTCGTTTGATTTAATAGAACGAAAAGAAATGAAAGTATTATGACACCAAATTTTGAACCAACCAGATTTTAAATTAACAATCGGCATCACCCTCCAAAAAAAGGAAAAAAGGAAAAATAAAAACCGATTTTTGGACCAGGCATTTGATTAAACCTGCAAAGATCAATTAAATCAACTGGAGAGATATCTATAATGTTGGCAAAGGAAGTTTCCTAAAGCTTAAATCAACTCTACTAAGAATTAATCGTGGAAATAATGTAAGGTACAGTTTTTGAAAAAGTAGTTTGTAATATTCATCTAAAAAGTTAGCTACCACCATGCGTCCACTGTTTAGAAACAAGAAATTATTATTTCATGCACACAAGAGAGAAAGACACAATTAAGTAGGAGACATGAGATGGATTGAGAACAAAGTCCTTGTTTAAAAATTAACTGGGGTTCTTCTTTGAGGTTATTTTGGAGACTGCGACAAGAAGGAATAGTGTACTTAGATGAGTGACCATCCGTTAGACTATAACTTTTATGTGGTTGATTATATATTTTCTTAGAAAAGTGGTATTCTTCTATATTCCTTGTTTCTTGTGAACTCAAACTTTAGTACGGATGGACTTAATTGCTGAAATTTCTGTTCTCTTAAGTTGAATAATTCGACCTCCATGTGGTTTCTACATCTATACAACATAGTTTTTTGGTTGAATTCATTTGGTTATTGTCTACTGCTCTGTCAATTCATGATAAAATCATATTAGGATTTCTTCTATCTGTAGCTTGGGTGATTAATTTCTAGACATATGGTAGTTTGACTAAACAAAGTGTCATAAGGACTGTAATTTGAGAGGGGTTGTCTAGAGTAGATCAAAGGAAGGATGCCCCAAACACTTAATAAATTTTTTGCCATCCAATTATTGCAACTAGAAGCCAGCGATGGAGGTCATTCTTTGTTGAGAAAGAATGGAAGAAAAATGACAAGAAAGAAAAAGAAAATTTGGTATACCACTTAGCTGTTGAACCTAATCATTGTTTTTGCAATTTATTGGGGCTAGCAGGTTTTCTTAATTAACTAGTGCAATCATATGCATTGTTGAGAGACAAAGAGAGAGGGACCTGCGTAACGTTACCTGGCGCATCATACTCTTCTGCCAAAGCCCACCAAGCCATGTTCGCCATCCTCATTTCCTTAATCTCATTAAGCGCTATTTCTCCACAAGAATCTTGAATCAGCCGTAAGGCAATGGAATTTTTGTTGCTCCAATCTCTAAATGCAGCTTCATCATCCTCTCTTCTAGGAGGTTTCGCAGTTGATTCAACAATACTCCAAAGTCCTCGGGCCACCAAATCGGACTTCACCATTTCACTCCAATCCTCGTAATTATTTTCATCAAGAAGTTTGGGAAAAGTTGAGTTCGCATTTGTTTCCATGCTTAATCTGTCAGTATAGTCAATTGGTGTTAGAACAATAATGAAAAACAATAAGATGGAGGCTTGTATGCCATTTAACGCGATCTTTTATGGATTTACTAACGCTATTTAAATACTATTCAACAGATTATATATTTGGGGCTGTTAATTTTTGTAACGAACAGAATATTGTGAGATCAAGTGAGGAACATTTTCTTTTTCTTTTCATGGACACATTCTATTTTTTCATTACTTAGATATTCAAAAAAAAAAAAAAGGCCCATGGTTGGGCTGATGCTCAAGTCATGGGTGGTCCTTGCAGGCCGAAGTACCTGGGAGGGACGTAGTTCGTACCTCCTAGGGAAGCCCCAAACGGCTATAGTACAGGCTTGAGCATTAAGGCTACCATAATATATATATATAGGAATCAGGTTTACAATAACATTTGCTAGTGTCATTGTTTTTGCTGAGGATGGTTAAACTGGATGATGGTTTATCTACTTCATAAAAAGGCCCGTGGAACCTCATTCCACTTAAAAAGTACAAACGGAAACAATAATTAGATTTAACCCGTAAAGAAATAGTGTTTACTGATGATTACGGCACGTTATCCTCAGCATATCGTTCATACAACAAAGTTTAGAAGGGCTACAAACTTAATTATCTACAAGCTCCATTTCCATCCCAAGGCTATTCAATTGCTCTGTTTTACCGTTGAAAACTTGGGGAAATATGTTCCAAGTTGAAGTGAAGATTGAACTTTCCTCTTTTACGCAAGCTATGAAAATTACTAGAAAAATTTGGAAGTATCTGCGTTAAATTGCAAATAATTTCATATTAGTGTTTTAATTTTCTCCTATGTATAGGTGCAGTTGCCATATGACAAGCTTTAAATAGTCCTCTAGACTAAATCTTTTGTTCTTTTTGCGGTCATAAGAGATCATATTCGATTTTTAGTTTTTAACTTTTTCAAAACGTCATTTCTTTTAGCTGTTATTCCCAGAAGTCAAAATTTATTATTGAATTTAGGAGAAGTATTTTCAATTAACATTTTATTTAAAAGTTATGCTTTAAATAAATCACATCATTAATTTACCACCTCCATCGTTTTTATCAACATGCATTCCTATGGCCATCATTCTCTACTTTACCCTCAAATGAAAGAAAGAAAGAAAAAAAAGAAAAAAAAAAAAAAAAAAAAACAGTTCTGTCTGCAAAGACTTTGACTTCCTACTTTGACAATTACGTTATCACTGCTTACATCAATGCCATGGAACATTCATTACAACATCTTTTTCTCTTTCTATATCTAAGACCTTAGTATTCACGTTTCACATTTACTCCTGTCTAACTCCTCACCACTCATAGCTTATGTCTAAATTTCTATTATTCCGAACTTTTCTTGGTTTGCCTTATTCACACTTCATGTTTTTGTAATTCCTTCCATTACAACGAAGCTCTTATTAGCTTACCATGTAATAACTAAAATGAATGATAGCTTTGTTTCTCTGAAAAGGAAACGAGTGTGAAAGAATAAAGGAGAATGGATTAAATCATGAAACAAGAGTAGTACCTCAGACAGAAAGTTCATTGCAGATATGATAGTGAAGAGATGAAAGAAATGCAAACATAAGCAAATTAACATCGTTCATGACTCTTATTTTGGCAGCAAAATTCAACATCCTCTGGAATCTGATGTTCAAGCAAATTAACCGGTAGCAGAACAAAGAAAGTAATGAGATGTAGAAAATCATAGCTCCCCAATACTACTCTAGGTTCGATAATTTAACTTTGGGATCAAATTGAACAGAAGAAAACTGAACGCACAGACGTTTTACCTGAACTAGCGCGATGAGTTTACAAGCAAATTTTTTTAACCTTGTGTACGAGGAAGGCCTTCCGATCGACTTTGAGAAGCGAAAAGTAGAGAGCTACGGCATGAATGTGGAATAGAAAGGGCCAGATTTGCCTGGGTCCGATGACTTCGTGAAACAAGAATGCTGAGAAGTCTTACATAAAGATTTGTATTTGATATGTGATGGTAGATGCAAAGACAAGACCTTACGGAAAGAACAAACGGTAGGTGGTAGCGGAAGAAAAGAATTTGACGAAACGGATTTCCGAAGCAAAGAACTTCAACTCGTCTTTGCATGCAAAGCCTTCCGATCTACGTCTGATGAAACAACGAGGGATAAGGTACAGCATTAACGCTGAAAGAGTGGCAAAGATTCGCTTCCGATTGGACAGCATGCGAAGGGGATCTAAGAAAAGAAACCTGGAATTATTCGATCCTTCCGTAAAAATTTCTCACCTTCAGATCATAGGTTGAATGTGTATTTCATGATGGAAAATATGTCTGTTCACAGTACACTGCAGTTCACTGACTCTTGAACGACAATTTACCTACTTTCATCTAATTATTGAATGTCACAATAACAGTCCTCCACTTTAAATTTCCTTAGGATCTACTTCTTGTAGAATAATACATAGAAATCTATTACAATTCACAAAATCTCTCAATTTAAGTTGTTAATTCAAAATGAATGGTCTAAATTGGACTATATAAACAATAAAAACAAAAACATATATATCAAAATGAAAATGAACATTAGTCAACTATGTCTTTAAATTGGCCAACCATTTGCTTTAGAGGATGATGTGTGATTGGTCAAAGAAACTGAAAAAGAAAGTGATTTTTCACTGTCGAACTGATTATAAGAGTGTAAGTAATTTTTAATAGAGTAAGCAGACTAAATAATCAAACAGGTCCCTTGAATAGTTATTCATCCCAACCATTCTGATCTGTTTGCAATGTTCAAGCCTCATAAAATCTAGATTTTAAGTGGGTCATTATTATCGGTGGGAAATGAAGTTGTATTAATTTTGTATCTATAATGTCACCATCATCACTCGTTAGGGAAAGAAAAAGCGATGCAACGTTCTACGATGACAGGCGGCAGCATCATCACGTTTTTGGGAGTACACATTTTTATACGTAATTATCAACGCCCAAGGTGGAGGGTGACATGAATCGATAACGATAAGGATTTGGAGAAGCATGATAATGGCTTCGCCAACCAAAAGTCTACATCTACCTTTTGCACATAGGATACCGATGCTAAGACGAAACAAAATGTCAATTCTGAGATTAAAAAATAATCGTCAATCCCATCTGTTGATTTGGTCGATGTCTAACGTTGGATTTGCCTTCTTGGACGACCTTTAAGCCTTTACGTATTTCTATTTTTTTTTTTTCAATTTTTAACATTTATCTTCCACATCCTGGATCTCTTTCGGTCTGTTGGTTTATCCTCGACTGTAAACATTTATAACAAAATAGTAATTGTGTCTTGTGATTTTGATTTTTTTAAAATCTTCTTTCAATACCATTATTGACTGTAGAATGAAAAAAAATTAGAATAAAAAATTTCGTAAATAACTTTAGGTCTCAATTTGAAATATTTTACAAATTTAAGGATAGCTTGAGAGCTTATTTCGAGTAGTAAATTTCTCTCGCCTACCTTTTATCATTGACTAAATAAAGGCATATGTAGTTCAATACAAATTTCTCTATCTAAATGAAATGAAAGAGATTTTTATATTTTAGTTTTACTGTATGTTGACAATTATAATTGTCTATTTTTTTCTACATTTGATAATTTTTTTTTTTGTTTGTAATTTCCCATTTATTAGGTTGTGTAGATCGAGGCTCTGGTCAAGAGAACAATGAAAAATTTCGAATAATCTCTACTGTTAGTTTTGCGTTTATTTTGGAAATAGTCTAACCCCCAAGTGGAAAATCTTGCGTTTAAGAGCAAGGCCGACATGATTAAAGAAGTCCTATTTACATAAATATAAAGATTACAAGGCTCTTTCTTACCGAACACGCCAAGCTATGTCTCAACTTATACATGAACTAAGCTTGGAGATGGAAAGTAAAATATAATAAGTAAAGTAATCGTGCTGCCAATTTCATGCATGATTTTATTTCTGCTGACATAAATAAATGGGACGGTCCTTGCATGATCCAATAGATGTGTTGCATGAATGTTGCCCCATAACACGCGGCTCCTTGTTTCCCACCTCTTCAACATGCCCCCAAACCTTCCAATTTCTCCCTTATTTTCTCAACTTGGTCAGCAAGATGGGAGTTGGAAGACCTCATTGCTTCAAGATTTCTAGCATTCTCCTTTGCCAGTGCTTCCATTCTCTTCTTCAAAGCTTGGATACAAGCTTCCCAATTTGTGATGCCCTGTTTGCGCATCTTCGCCATAGTCTTTTGCCCTACTAACACCAAATGAATGCTCTGATACTACTTTGTAACGATCTAAGCTTCTCAAAAAAGAACACAATCGGATTCAAGGAAAATTTGGCTGCATAATGTTACTATTAAAAGATCTGTCTTTAATACAATCAAACAACACAATAATAGTTGACAAGATTGCTCTAATTACTCTACAATATTACTTCACTGCAGCTCCTAATGCCCCCTTAAGGGACAATAGCACACATAAACCCTAACTATCAAAGGGACAGAGTTGATTCTTTAATTCCCATCCTATCCATTTTGCTCCTTACCTTTTGTTTCCCTTCCCATCAAAACAGACCATTTAACTAGCTCCTAACGCATCGCTTAGTAACTATCCCAATATCCACCGTTTTTGATCTCATATCATGCATCACGGCTATGAAACACATTTGTTTTGACCAAAAGAACAAAAAATGAAATGCTAGAATGCTGAAATTTGCCATGCAGCTACCAAGAGGCTTAGAAAACTCTGCAATAACATCTTGCTATGATAAATTTTCCAGGACGCGGAATAACAGTCTTAACACATGTCCAGTTAGAATGATATGGACCTTCCAGTGATTTCTGATTGCAAAGCTGGATTCTTTTCAAATCTTCAACCGACTAGCATATAAATATTTTGAAGTCTTACAACAACTTTGTAGAAGACAAAGATTTAATGGTAGCAAAAACAGTAAGACAAAACGAGCCTCACATATACAAGGCTCAAACAAAAAACTTTAAAGAAAAAAAAGAGACAAGTTAATAATAAGTTACTCTAATATCATGTTAAAAGAATAAAATACATGGGAAAGCTACAAAAATAATTTACATTAAAAACAAATTATATACCAGAAGCAGGAATTAGAAAACTGTCGTGTGCGGAACGGTCCTACTATAAGCTACACAGAAGAAAACATAATAAAAGCTAAAAAATACAAGGCTCTTTCTTGTCTAACACGCCAGGTAATATCTCTATTTTTAAGTGTGAGGGAGAAGATAAAGTATAAGAAAACTGTCATGGACGGAACGGTCCTACTACAAACTTACACAAAAGAGAATATATTAAAAGCTAAAGATTACAAGGCTCTTTCTCGTCTAACACGCCAGGTAATATCTCTATTTATACATGTACTAAACTTGAAGAGAGGAAATCAAGTATAGTAAATAACTTTATGCGTGATTGGTTTCTACCATATAAAATAAATGGGACTGTTGCGTGAACGTTGCTCGAGAACGCATCCCCGTCGGTCCTTGTCTTACTCAAAACACCAGCTTGTAGTTGTTATTATGGCAGTGCGGGACCCCCCATCACATGTTCGCAGCGCTAAAGTCAACTTGCCTCCTCGATTGGAGACGTTCATCTTCACAAACGATACCTCATCCATACAGACATTGAGCAGATTTAGCATCAGCGAAATACGGATATCAAGTGCCAAATAAGAGTTTCCAGGTGTTCGTAATGCTCCAAGGTCCCTCCTTTCCTCTTTTTACTTGGCTTTTCTTCCTGTTTATCCTCCTTATTTGTTGGAGGAGGTCTAAAGTCAAAGGTCAAGTCCAAAGGTTGCCTCCAGGACCATGGAAACTGCCTCTCATCGGGAACTTGCATCAGATGGCTTTTTCATCACTACTACATCATACCTTCACAAACTTAGCCAAGAAATACGGTCCAATCATGCAGTTGCAACTGGGTGAGGTACTGGCTATAATTGTTTCATCACCAGAACTTGCGAAAGAGGTGCTGAAGACACATGATCCGGCATTTGCGAATAGGCCGACCGTTCCTGCTGTTGAAATTTTGAGCTATGATCTTTCAGGTGTTGTCTTTACTCCCTATGGCGATTATTGGAGACAAATGAGAAAGATTTGTGTCATGGAGCTTCTGAATGCAAAGCGTGTGCAGTCGTTTAAATCAGTGAGGGAAGAAGAGGTGTCTAATCTTGTTGAATCCATTTTCTTGTCCGGGGGTCTTCAATTCAATCTCAGTGAGAAAATCTTCTCCTTGACGAATAGAATAGCTTCCAGGGCGGCGTTTGGAAGAAGTGCAGGTATGAAAAGGAATTCATATCGTTGGTGAAGGAATCCTTTAGACTTAGTGGCGGCTTTGCGGTGTCCGATCTCTTCCCCTCACTAAAGGTTCTTGGTTTCCTTACTGGGATGAAGCCTGCAGCGGAGAGAGTACACAAAAGGATAGACAGGATTGTCGATAGTATAATCGAGGATAAGATGCAAAGAAATGCTGTCACGTCAGCCTCCAAAGACGATTCCTGTGATCACGATGATGTAGTTGACGTGCTTCTGAAACTTCAAGAGACGGGCGGGCTTGACTTTACTATAACGAAAACCCACATCAAAGCGGTCACTCTGGTATGCAAGTATTATTTACAAATTCATTACCTACATTCCTTGGAAAGGAAAAAATAAAAAAATTGTTGCCTAAATTCCTTTATTTCTTTTTCTCTTTTATCTAGAGGTAGTGTTATTCTAATTCATGAAGTGGAAGCGAGTGAGTCACGTGTACACAAGGGTGTTCGCATTTACTTTGCCACAAGTTTTGCAATCAGAGGGCAGGTCCCTTTATGTCCTCTATTTTCTGCAGAAGAGTGTAGAAACATTATCTTTTTTTCTTAAGACTTGCTCTAGTTTTCAAGTAATTCTTGTGTTCTATACTTGTTGAGTTCTATACATGTTGGAATACGAAGCCAATAGGATTGGTGTCAAAAGCCACTTTACGAGAAGTCGTAGAAGAAATAAACAAACGACTGAGAAAGAAACCTGACCAGCTCAAGTGTTATAAATTGAAGCATCGTTCAAGTTCCTATTTTATTTGGTATTAACTATGATTTTGGTGCATTAAATTGAAAACTTGATTTATTTCCTTAGATTTCTTTGATATCATAGGATGAGAGTATTATGTGCCTAAGTTGGAAGCAAACTTTAGATAGGAACTCAACGGAAAGGATTGAAGTAGAAAAAAGAAATAGGGATGCATGTGCTCTTAGAATGTTTCAAATGGAACGTCAAAATCTATCTTCCATGGGATTGTGGAAGAAAGAAGAGTTGAGAAATTATGAAGCATCCCACTGGAGGTAGGAATAAGGAAGAAAAGCCTATCGGATTTAATACTCTTAGTAGAGTTCTTGAAAATATGGGATGAAAGGAATTGAAAATGAGAAAGATTCTTGATTACTTTCTTTGGATTGGTTGTTCAAATGAAAGCTTATGGGGGAGAATCCAAGCATGGTAGCGATGGTTAAAACGCTGGATGAGAAGGTTTGAAATGCTGAAATTATAGACACAGTCATTTATTCCATTGGCAGGTGTTCAACCAAGCCAGGTAGAAACAAAACACCTTTTCAAGTACATGAAGATGACGAACTGTTCATTTCACGAAAAACAAATGTGAGTCCGAAAGGATTAGAATTTTGGCCGCTTTTGATGATTATGCCCCTGGTTTTAAATGAGCAACTGATGAAAGAGCAGGCAGGAAGATTAGAGTTTGATAAGATCAGAATGATTACACCAGCCGAGAAAGGGGTAGAGCAAAGGATGGTGTTTTCATTGACCAGCGATCAGAAAACAAAGGTTTCAATGCTAAATGGAATAGGAAACAGGTGACACAAACCTCTTCCTCCAGTAAGAGCTAGCAAGACAAGGTTATGGCAAAACAATAGAGGTTAGACAGCTCTTATCTTCCTTCCTGTTCTTCTTTCTTTCATGAGAATACCTGCCCTGCCACCTCCAGTCCCGATACAATCATAGAATACCGTCTCTCCCCTGTCCTGATTTTCTTTTCTCACTTCTGATCTTTGTGAACTTAAGTCTGGGTTATAACATTAAAATTAATGCATTCAATGTCTGCTTCAAAACAGTTCCAAAACTCTGTTCTTCTTCTCCAGTGATTAGTCACCAACAAATTCACTGGAACTCAGGAACTTCAACTGTAACAATAAAAGCCTAACAAGATTCTTGTGTGAGCAGCGAAGTAATTAGATACATATAAGTCACCATCAGTTATGTAATCAAACGTTGCAAAAATTACAAGCTGAAATAAAATGGTTTTTGCGATAGAAAGTTGATGGGATAGCTGTGCTGATTGTATGAAAGAGTACCTCTTGCTGTGGCTTATCTCTTAGTCCATGTGTGCTTCTTTGTCCTGAAAGAAACAAGGGTCAATTTCTCGTTTTTGAAGTTGAAATTGTTTCAGATGCAATATCTATTTATCAAGCCATGTGGTGGAGCCGAGAAAACTAGAAGACATTAATAAGAAGTGAGGTGAAATTGTTTATACATCTAGTGATGAAGAACCAGTCAATAGTATTGCAAAAAACTGTATCACAGTTGCACCAGGCATATTGCAGCACTTAAGCGCCACTTCACCAGAGAAGCTTCAAAACTGAGCAGATTGGGAATCCTAGGGGTAGAATCATAAGCTAAAAGTGCCTTTATTCAAAGTATTTGTCGCTAATGCTGGCCAAGGAATTGTCAATGTGTGTGGCCAAAAATGGTCACAAATGAGTATCAATGGTGCATATCTTGCAGGCGAGATTAAAAAGAATCGGATTATAGCCCCCTTAGCTCCCTTCATCTCCCCTGTTTTTTTCTTTCTTTTTCTGAATTAACAGTAAAATTCTTTCATCTGATTAAATATCCTTTCATTTGTTGGGTGTTCTTGTATATTATACTTAAATGGAATATATAACTGAGACCCATTTTGCTTAATGTCAAATATGCCTGCCGTTATGCCAAAATAATTTTTCAGGACCTTCTCTCTGGTGCAAGTGAGACTTCAGCAAGTACAATAGAATGGGCAATGTCTGAATTGTTGAAAAACCCAAGAGCAATGGAGAAAGCACAAGCCGAAGTGCGACAAGTTCTTCAAGGGAGGAGCAACATTGATGAGTCAGACCTAGAGAAACTAGATTTCTTGAAATTAGTTGTCAAAGAAACTCTACGGTTGCACCCTCCTGGCGCGATCGTCCCAAGAGAGTCAAGGGAAAAGTGTGAAGTAGGGGGGTATGAGATTCCAAGCAACATGAAAGTAATAATCAATGTATGGGCCATAGGCAGAGATCCAGAATATTGGATTGATGCAGATTGCTTTCGCCCCGAGAGGTTCCATGGTTCTTATGTTGATTTTAAAGGGGCCGACTTTGAGTTCATTCCATTTGGAGGCGGTAGGAGGACCTGTCCGGGCATATCATTTGCTCTTGCAGCGATTGAGCTTACTCTTACTCAATTGTTGTATCACTTCAACTGGAAACTCCCCAATGAGATTGGACCAGAAGATCTTGACATGTCCGAGTTTCTCGACTTAAGTTGTAAGAGAAGGAAAGCTTTGTGCCTAATTGCGACTCCATGGACTTCATCGTAGTGAAAGACACTGAATAGGATCTTGTACCTATATTCACAAGGGATTGCATCGTCTTGGCAACTGAGATCTTTGTTGAATGTATGGCAATTGACGAGGAAGTTGTTTTTGTTCACTTTTTATGTATATGATTTGCCAAAAAATGTACTAGCCATGGGAAATCCGGTTCTTAATAATTTCGTTTCTCTTTGCTAGATGGTTCAAGGGCTTTCAGTAGATGCTATTTTGGGCAAGGAACTTTTACCATATGCATAATTTGAAATAGAAAAATTTTATTGTCTAATTTTTATCTTAGCATTTATTGCTTGCTTAGCTGCTCTTATATGTCAATAACCCATGGACGAATAGGTATCGTCTCTGAAAATTTTGCTTTAGGGGCTTTTACTTTACACTTTTTCGTCTCAGGCTGTTTTATATAAAATAATGCATCTAAAAGCAATGGAATTCGACTCGTCCCTTCTGTTGGAACTAGAACTCTGCCCTCTAAAAAGGGGTCGGGAGATAGTAAGCATTCTCATTTCACTACAAAACACTAATCGAATAATTCAAATAATCAACGACAGTAGTCATCACTTATCATATTTGATTGAGACAACTGGGTTTCTTTGGATGGCATCATATAATAGAGTTTGACACTTTATAATGGGAATAATCTAACTCATATATATATATATCAAAGAGGAGATAAGCAGTGAGAGAGTGTTTGCCTAAAATATATATAACATCAAAACATTACTAGATTTGACACACGTCAAAAAAATATGGAAGAAGAGCTAATCCTAGCAGCAAAGCTTATTGCTTTGAGTTTTTTTCATCAAAGATACGACATACACAAAAGATATTGGAAAATTTCTTATATTCTTCATGTTAGTGTTGGATATTTATCTCACCATATCTGCTTCTTCAAAGATATAACAGCATTGCTCTTTCACAAAAGCACGTATCCATTTTCCATCATCTGTCTTACACTTAGTAAATTAGAGCCAGGAGCAGTAAGATACAACACGTCTTGATTCAAGATTCAACACGTCTTGAATCACTTTCAAAGCCAGAAAGCATCACAAAAATTACAACATAAGTAGCTGAAAGTTCATTCGTCAGCCACACAATGAGAAGAAATCAGCTTTGGCTGGAACGCTTGCGCAGTATAAGACAAATATGTTATACCCATCGTTCCTTTTTCCTGTCGAAGATGCTCCAATAAGTCGAAACGACCATGTTAACAAGAATGGGGAATTGCAACAAGATGAACAGAGTGACTGGAACACATGCCAGACAGATTATAGGAACGACCATCCATAATTGGCTCTCAAACATCACTAGAAGTGCAGTGCAGAAGGCTATCATCATGGTTGCAATCGAAAAAAAAAGAGTGGAAAGTCCAATTATCAACTTTCTGGGCAAGGATATGAGGAAATCTTCTTCTGCATAGGAAGATGTTAGGATCCCCAAGAACATTAACACTGAAGTTGAGGAGGAAAGAAGTGAGAGGGAATCGGATACTATGAAAACTGTGAAAGACCTTTTTTTTAAGAACATTGGGAAACCGGTGTCTTGGTTGTTACCACCTGGAAGTGTAAAGGCTGCAGCAAACATAATGGTAACAATAAGAGCACCCACCACCGTACAAGAAGTTGCTGTATCCTTCATCCATTTCTCCCCCTTTTCAATCAGGTCCTTGTGGTTCTCTGTAAACAATTCTCGGGGCCTGGAACCTTTTTTGTTTTCAGCTTCCCTAACCGTGTGAGGAACAATGCTTTCCACTTCCTATATTAGTTAAACAAATTCTTAGAAAGATAAACAACCAAAAAACATAAAAATACAAACCAAGCAAAGAGATGTGGCGTCACCAGAGATTTATTTGATTCAGTAAATTCATCTCAATGCTGCAATTCCAATTATTTCCTACCTTGAACATCAGGATTTTCTCAACAGCAAAACCTAATACTAGCTAATCGCGTAATTAAAGATTAAAAATTTTCTGTCACATTGGCATAACTAGTAAGTCACAAGAGACACCAACAAAATTTTTGAAATGAATTAAACAAATTACACAAAATTAGTAATTTACATAAACTAATATAAGAAATATCTATTGAACATGAAACAGATAGAATCAACATAAACTAACTCCTATCTAAGGCTCATATATAATTATCATCAAACCAAATGGTGACTTTCCCACCCGAGTACATGGGACTCAATGAAATACTACGGGCAATCGACAAAATGAGATGTATTTAAATTTTGCAGAGCATTAAACAGTTAAAACTGCATTATAGTCAAACTACTTTGGTGATTGGATATCGTTTAGTCTTATGTTTCTTTTGAACCAAAGAACACTGATATAATAAATACGAAGGAGTCAAATCATGTTCCCACCTGAGCCGTAATTCCCATTATCCTGTCATACTTCTCATGAAAGACTATTGGTGTTTTCCTTTTCTTTAAATAACTACTCAACCGACCTATTTCTCACTGCACTTTTTAACCACTATCCTTTTCTTCCCCTCTAGAAGTCCAGCATTTGGAGCATAACAGATAGTAGCTTATACTGAAAAATATCGAGAGACAGTGATGACCTTAAACCATTGGAGTTCGCGTTGCATCTGCAAAGCTGCACCTGGGATGAGGTTGAGCTGAGTGGATGGTGCTGACATCGCTGCCATATGTACTATTTTATTGGCAGACTGGTCTGTTATTTCTGCCATTGCTTTCTTATCAGGAAGCCCGTATATAAGGCTAAAGATTTCAGCTTGACGATATAGCACTGCACAACTAAAAATTGTTCTGCCATCTTTATCACCCATATAAAGGATCTCTGGTCAGGAGGAATCAGCAAACATAACTTCATTGGTTGGCTCATATGTAGAGACAAACTACCTACGGCTGCAGTGGTTTCCCGATGGCTTCCCTCAATTGATTTGCATTGTGATTTTTGTGGATCTAACTATGAAAATAGATCTCATTTGTTCTTTCAGTGCACTTGGACTAACCAGGTTTGGAGAAGTATTCTAGCTCAACAAGGTATTCGTAAGGTCATCCTTGATTGGGAATCTGAATTGCAATGGATGATTAAAGCAACTAAGGGAAAGGATTTAGCCGCAAAACTTCTCAAGCTTTCTTTCTTAGCATGTCTTTATTGTATATGGTTAGAACGTAATCGTAGACGTTTTCAGAATAAGTCTATTGATATTTCAATGTTGTTAGCTAAAATCAGGAGAGTAGTCCGTGGAAGAGCTTCCTTATTTAGAAATATTAAACTCTCTCAAGCAAATGTTTTGTTGAGTCTTAGTTGGAGAATTCCAAACTCTATTTTTTCCTAGATGAATTGTAATGCTGGGGTATGCCCCTAAGCTCTTGTATTACCTTTATTCTTCGATGAATAAACTCACATATTCATCAAAAAAAAAAAATAAAGGATCTCTGTAGCATTTTTCACCGTCTCATAAACAACCTCAAAAATCCCTTCCTTGATGGCACGGAAGACGGCCGAAGGTACGTCAGCAGCACACCACTTTTCTACTTTTGCTTCTGATAACTCTTTGCACATGAGATTCAGAAGTTTTTTGGACCGGGTCTGGGCCAACTTTATTCCGTATAAATGCTCGACTCCTTCGGAGGTGGTAGAAATAATACCGATTAAACTAGATGAAACTAGAAATAAAATAGAAAGGAGAACAAAAAGAAGAATGAAAAAGATTGAAGTATACCCAGAAGGTTAAGGAGATTGGACAATACTTGGTGCAAAAGTCGTACCACTCCAAAGTAAAAACCGACACCTATCCACATTAAGAAGTAATTGTTAAAATAAACATAACAAAGCACCAATAGTTCAATTGTAGCAAATCTATCACGGTTTGTGCATACTCCCAAAATAAATGTCATTGTTCATCAACTATAGGAACGCATTAGAATCAGCTAAATCTACAAGCTGGAAATAATTTACCATAAAATTCTCCTTATCACTTACTATTGATTTTCTTGAGGCTCTAATGAGCATGTTTTTGGTTTTTACCGTGTTTGTCTCTGAACCAGAAATCCAGTGACTTCAGGTTAGTTTACTACAGACGGCCAATCAATGGACTTAGGGTACACTTTTGGCGCAGAATTCATGTTGAGACTACCCGATTGCAATTATGAAGATCCTTCAAATTATTGTTGTGGTTTAGACAATTCTTTAACTTTTTTCTTTTCTTTTTTTGGGTGGGAGTTGGAGAGTTGAAAGATTAATCAAGAAAAAGCTAGACCTCCAGTAGAAACAAGTAAGCAACATATTAGCAATGCATGTTTTCAGCCCAACATGACCTCTACATGGATGTTTAGAAATTTTATGCTGCCTTCCATACATACTTATCTCAAGTGCTATTACACCACCTCGCCTCACTCCTTCCTTTCAACTTGTCTCCTTTCACTGATCATTCCTATTCACTATTCTACTAATTTTGATTTGGAGTTTTCGAATTGTAGGTCTCAAACCAACTCGAGGCAGAAAAAAGGATTCAAAAGGTAGAATTCCATATTCTCAGAATGATTCAACACGAGCCGAAATATGATCATCATTTTATATCTAGTTCAGAAACTATTTGATATTACTTTCTATTATATTACTGGCTTCTAAAAGATATATTTATTTGGGTTCCTAAGTAGGTAATACTTCTTGCAACTCTCTGCAAGAACCATGTCATGGTTACAAGTACATTCTTTAGGTGTGCAAATGGCAAATAGCTTCATGCATGGGTGGCCGAAAACATCAGCAGTGATCAGTATATGCGATGCCCACTACCTTCAAATGAATAGAAAGGATCATCATGCATGAACCGTATGTGCAAGGCCAATGAACAGATCCACTGTAAAATTCCTCCCTAGTGGACACCTTAGGTTAACTCCATAAAAAAATCATTAACCTCTAAGTATCCTTAAATATTTCATTCGTACAACACAAAATATCAAAAGATAAAATAAAACCACTAACTTCAATTCCGTAGCTATTTATTAGGTATTGTTGGGAGATTTACACAAATTAAATAGCAGTCAAATATTAAGAGCATCAATGATTTGATATATACGGGGTAAACCGATCATACATCCATAGGAAACAACAATTTATTATTATATGAAGACTTTTATATACACAGAAACTGTAAAAGAATTTACCACTGTGGTCATTGTTACTAGTTACCAAATTGTTTTGGACTAGCAATATGGGCCTATGGATTGAGCCATTAATAATGAGGTCGACCTGCTTAGTTTCTTTGCTGTTGGGTCACCTACTGGGGTGGTGTCCATGTTTTTTAGTTATTGTTTGTTTTTATGTAATTCCGCTACATTTTTGTATGAGAATGTAACTCCTTTTTGATGAGGGGGATTGTTGCTTAGTTACTTGTAATATGAATGATTATGATATTCAGTAAAGACATTTATTATGTTCTGTTAGTTGCGCTTTTAAACTTCCAAGTCCTATAAGTTATCTTGGGTTTAACCAAATTGTCTCATTGTGTTCTCTCAGGTAGTTAAATAGAGAGAACAATTTTGAATAATAGGCTGACTCAGTTCATTGCTGAGACTTGAGTGCTGCACAGATTTCCCAAGTTTGTGACAAAATGACCTAAAATGCATAGTACTTTTGAACCCTCATACAACAAGCTCTATTTGGCAAGATAATTAATTTGCCCTTAACTCTAATTTGGCTCTATAACTAACATGGATTTCATTTTCAAATCTTCTTGTGATCAACTAGAGTAAAGGAGAGTTGGTTGTATTTCCAGAGGTTGCAAACGAGTGGAAACAGCATGGAAAACACCTCTTCTAAGAATATTCACTCAATCGAAATGGATGCTTTTCTTTGTTCCTTTTTTTTTTTTTTTTTCATTCACCAACTTATTGTGCTGTAGAAAAAAGGAAAAGAGATGAAAACGTCACCTCCTCCAAAGAGGTCATCCCAATTCAAATGAAAACATCACCTCCTCCAAGATGAAGGACGAAGCAACATTGATTAGGGCAATAATGGCAGAATGTGAGAAAATTATTATCAATAGTTAATGATCAACTTCATAAGCTTGACAATAGATTTAAATGTAACATCACTATGGGTCAAACTCTATAGTTGCTAGAGAGGGAAAATTGACTCACCCAAGTTATCTCACTCGTCAGAATTTTCCCACGGCAATATGGTTTTATGGGTTGCATAACAATACAAGCTAGATCGCAGACTCCAGGATTTTAACAATTTAGCAAGAGCTATGCATTTGATATATTGGATTTTCCTAATGTTCATGGTGACAGTGGTCAACATGAGATGTTTGAGCTGTCAAAAGTTGGGACCCATAATTTAAACAGCGCCCCATCTCGTAATAAAAGACAGATGCGGCGTTAGTTGAAGATTGCTTCTTTGCAAGAAATTTGGCCCTTACTATAGATTCAGTTTCTAATATTTCTCAATTAAGTGGTAGCCTTTACATTTTTTTACCATCAGTAATGGTAATTTTCTTTATATTTATCCTTTGGGTGGAAAACTTTCACTTATTGATTATAATATTGTGGTTGTTTTGTTCATTAACTATTTTCATGAGTATTATTTCAAACGAAATTTTTTCATATCATATGTTGTTGCACCTATATTCAGTGGAGGATCGGTCACGGATCTAACCCTTCCCTAGGATTTGAGAAATGTTTTGTAAACATTTACCAATTTGACCATTATTTTTTCAACAACCTAGAAAATATACTATCACAAGTAAATACTCACAAACATGGGTAAGATATTGTATCTAAACCACATATCGTATCATTCTATCATCTCCTTATTCATCCAATATTTTGACCGGTACTGTTGTAGGCTCCATCATCCTTTCATCTCATTAAATCTAATTTAGTCGTTTTTTACCGATATCTCAATGAATATTCCTGTTGTATCGCAAGAAATTTTAAGTTGATGCCACACATATTTTCCTCTAAAGAAATCACTGTGATATATTATATTTTCCAGTTGTTTCATGTAGCAACAGAACTATTAATTGAATTATTATCTTTTAGACAAGTTCAAGATTATGATCCTCATTCTCACATGCCCAACAATAGGGAGAGAAGTTTTGGGCAAAGTACCTGATCCAGTGGCTTGTCCTTGAACACTTCTAATGTTCACACGAACTTCATCTAGGGCATCAGGTAATTGAACATGCATACCTATCAGCAAAGATATTCAATTAAGCATTTAGTAGCATCACCAACAAATCTCACCATGCAATTTTATTTGATGCATACGGAAACAGAGAACTCTATAAATAAACCTTTAGCAATGACTTCTAACTAGAAATGTACCATGAGATATAGTTACGACCCTGATATTGGCTTCATCCTAGCCTATATCGTGGCATCCTAAATAGAAAACAAACAGAAGCAGCCATGCAGCATTCATTTCTCAGATTCACTACACGTTAAATACCTTTGAAGACTGAGCAGTAGTGCTTATGTTTAAACGATTCATGAGGCTAAATTCATACGTTGATGAGATCAAGAAATTAAATGCCAATTTTATTTATGTGCGCATGGCGTTATATGGTATGAGTGTAAATCCAGAGGGATTGAATGAAAAGCAAAAAGAAAGATGATACAAACACGAGTAGATCCATCGTTTCCAAAGCACAAGCCGATTTGCCTTCAAGAATGCATCAGGCATGGAAGCCAACGCAAACAGCGGGGACTGGTTGTTAAAGTCTAAAGCAAGAGTCAGCTCAGGGTGATGTTGGATTAGGTCCAAAGCAACATCTGTTGTGTTTTACCAACATGCAAAAAGGCAGTGAACGCAAGGAACTTATCAAGTTATCAGATCATCAAAAACGATGGCCAATTTCTTGTTAAAGTGACGGTTCTCACCTAAAATCTCCTCATATATAGCTGCTGTACAAACTGCAGCACCGTTCCTGCCTCCTCCTGACATCAGATCTTCACGCGGAGTGCGAGAATACAGATAGCGACCCAACCCTTTATGCCCATATACAATAGCGGTAACAACCGGGAGACTTCCATTCCCGCTTCTTACGCTGACCAATTTCTCGCGCTTATTAAGCATGCATTCTACCATGTTAGAGTTGCCGTGTAAAGCAGCCGTAGCCAGAGCTGTTAAGCCATCGGAATCAGCTCTTATTTCTAGGGCCTCTTCCGGCATTCGCGCCACCAACTTCTCTACAATATGCTCAAGTCCTGCCATCACGGCAACGTGAAGAGCTGTCTTGCCCCAAGGCGTTATCTTTACTGACAATGCTCTTGGAAGGAGCTCAAAGAACTTCTCTGCGGTGTCCCACTCTCCTCTTTGCAGAGCCTTGATTAACACGGTATAACACTCTGTGACAAAGTTTCGTTTGATTTAATAGAACGAAAAGAAATGAAAGTATTATGACACCAAATTTTGAACCAACCAGATTTTAAATTAACAATCGGCATCACCCTCCAAAAAAAGGAAAAAAGGAAAAATAAAAACCGATTTTTGGACCAGGCATTTGATTAAACCTGCAAAGATCAATTAAATCAACTGGAGAGATATCTATAATGTTGGCAAAGGAAATGTTCAACTAGTTTCCTAATGCTTAAATCAACTCTACTAAGAATTAATCGTGGAAATAATGTAAGGTACAGTTTTTGAAAAAGTAGTTTGTAATATTCATCTAAAAAGTTAGCTACCACCATGCGTCCACTGTTTAGAAACAAGAAATTATTATTTCATGCACACAAGAGAGAAAGACACAATTAAGTAGGAGACATGAGATGGATTGAGAACAAAGTCCTTGTTTAAAAATTAACTGGGGTTCTTCTTTGAGGTTATTTTTGGAGACTGCGACAAGAAGGAATAGTGTACTTAGATGAATGACCATCCGTTAGACTATAACTTTTATGTGGTTGATTATGTATTTTCTTAGAAAAGTGGTATTCTTCTATATTCCTTGTTTCTTGTGAACTCAAACTTTAGTACGGATGGACTTAATTGCTGAAATTTCTGTTCTCTTAAGTTGAATAATTCGACCTCCATGTGGTTTCTACATCTATACAACATAGTTTTTTGGTTGAATTCATTTGGTTATTGTCTACTGCTCTGTCAATTCATGATAAAATCATATTAGGATTTCTTCTATCTGTAGCTTGGGTGATTAATTTCTAGACAAATGGTAGTTTGACTAAACAAAGTGTCATAAGGACTGTAATTTGAGAGGGGTTGTCTAGAGTAGATCAAAGGAAGGATGCCCCAAACACTTAATAAATTTTTTGCCATCCAATTATTGCAACTAGAAGCCAGCGATGGAGGTCATTCTTTGTTGAGAAAGAATGGAAGAAAAATGACAAGAAAGAAAAAGAAAATTTGGTATACCACTTAGCTGTTGAACCTAATCATTGTTTTTGCAATTTATTGGGGCTAGCAGGTTTTCTTAATTAACTAGTGCAATCATATGCATTGTTGAGAGACAAAGAGAGAGGGACCTGCGTAACGTTACCTGGCGCATTATACTTTTCTGCCAAAGCCCACCAAGCCATGTTCGCCATCCTCATTTCCTTAATCTCATTAAGCGCTATTTCTCCACAAGAATCTTGAATCAGCCGTAAGGCAATGGAATTTTTGTTGCTCCAATCTCTAAATGCAGCTTCATCATCCTCTCTTCTAGGAGGTTTCGCAGTTGATTCAACAATACTCCAAAGTCCTCGGGCCATCAAATCGGACTTCGCCATTTCACTCCATTTCTTGTAATTATTTTCATCAAGAAGTTTGGGAAAAGTTGAGTTCGCATTTGTTTCCATGCTTAATCTGTCAGTATAGTCAATTGGTGTTAGAACAATAATGAAAAACAATAAGATGGAGGCTTGTATGCCATTTAACGCGATCTTTTATGGATTTACTAACGCTATTTAAACAGTATTCAACAGATTATATATTTGGGGCTGTTTATTTTTGTAACGAACAGAATATTGTGAGATCAAGTGAGGAACATTTTCTTTTTCTTTTCATGGACACATTCTATTTTTTCATTACTTAGATATCAAAAAAAAAAAAAAAAAAAATGCCCATGGTTGGGCTGATGCTCAAGTCATGGGTGGTCCTTGCAGGCCGAAGTACCTGGGAGGGACGTAGTTCGTACCTCCTAGGGAAGCCCCAAACGGCTATAGTACAGGCTTGAGCATTAAGACTACCATAATATATATATATATAGGAATCAGGTTTACAATAACATTTGCTAGTGTCATTGTTTTTGCTGAGGATGGTTAAACTGGATGATGATTTATCTACTTCATAAAAAGGCCCGTGGAACCTCATTCCACTTAAAAAGTACAAACGGAAACAATAATTAGATTTAACCCGTAAAGAAATAGTGTTTACTGATGATTACGGCACGTTATCCTCAGCATATCGTTCATACAACAAAGTTTAGAAGGGCTACAAACTTAATTATCTACAAGCTCCATTTCCATCCCAAGGCTATTCAATTGCTCTGTTTTACCGTTGAAAACTTGGGGAAATATGTTCCAAGTTGAAGTGAAGATTGAACTTTCCTCTTTTACGCAAGCTATGAAAATTACTAGAAAAATTTGGAAGTATCTGCGTTAAATTGCAAATAATTTCATATTAGTGTTTTAATTTTCTCCTATGTATAGGTGCAGTTGCCATATGACAAGCTTTAAATAGTCCTCTAGACTAAATCTTTTGTTCTTTTTGCGGTCATAAGAGATCATATTCGATTTTTAGTTTTTAACTTTTTCAAAACGTCATTTCTTTTAGCTGTTATTCCCAGAAGTCAAAATTTATTATTGAATTTAGGAGAAGTATTTTCAATTAACATTTTATTTAAAAGTTATGCTTTAAATAAATCACATCATTAATTTACCACCTCCATCGTTTTTATCAACATGCATTCCTATGGCCATCATTCTCTACTTTACCCTCAAATGAAAGAAAGAAAGAAAAAAAAGAAAAAAGAAAAAAAAAAAAAAACAGTTCTGTCTGCAAAGACTTTGACTTCCTACTTTAACAATTACGTTATCACTGCTTACATCAATGCCATAGAACATTCATTACAACATCTTTTTCTCTTTCTATATCTAAGACCTTAGTATTCACGTTTCACATTTACGCCTGTCTAACTCCTCACTACTCATAGCTTATGTCTAAATTTCTATTATTCCGAACTTTTCTTGGTTTGCCTTATTCACACTTCATGTTTTTGTAATTCCTTCCATTACAACGGAGCTCTTATTAGCTTACCATGTAATAACTAAAGTGAATGATAGCTTTGTTTCTCTGAAAAGGAAACGAGTGTGAAAGAATAAAGGAGAATGGATTAAATCATGAAACAAGAGTAGTACCTCAGACAGAAAGTTCATTGCAGATATGATAGTGAAGAGACGAAAGAAATGCAAACATAAGCAAATTAACATCGTTCATGACTCTTATTTTGGCAGCAAAATTCAACATCCTCTGGAATCTGATGTTCAAGCAAATTAACCGGTAGCAGAACAAAGAAAGTAATGAGATGTAGAAAATCATAGCTCCCCAATACTACTCTAGGTTCGATAATTTAACTTTGGGATCAAATTGAACAGAAGAAAACTGAACGCACAGACGTTTTACCTGAACTAGCGCGATGAGTTTACAAGCAAATTTTTTTAACCTTGTGTACGAGGAAGGCCTTCCGATCGACTTTGAGAAGCGAAAAGTAGAGAGCTACGGCATGAATGTGGAATAGAAAGGGCCAGATTTGCCTGGGTCCGATGACTTCGTGAAACAAGAATGCTGAGAAGTCTTACATAAAGATTTGTATTTGATCTGTGATGGTAGATGCAAAGACAAGACCTTACGGAAAGAACAAACGGTAGGTGGTAGCGGAAGAAAAGAATTTGACGAAACGGATTTCCGAAGCAAAGAACTTCAACTCGTCTTTGCATGCAAAGCCTTCCGATCTACGTCTGATGAAACAACGAGGGATAAGGTACAGCATTAACGCTGAAAGAGTGGCAAAGATTCGCTTCCGATTGGACAGCATGCGAAGGGGATCTAAGAAAAGAAACCTGGAATTATTCGATCCTTCCGTAAAAATTTCTCACCTTCAGATCATAGGTTGAATGTGTATTTCATGATGGAAAATATGTCTGTTCACAGTACACTGCAGTTCACTGACTCTTGAACGACAATTTACCTACTTTCATCTAATTATTGAATGTCACAATAACAGTCCTCCACTTTAAATTTCCTTAGGATCTACTTCTTGTAGAATAATACATAGAAATCTATTACAATTCACAAAATCTCTCAATTTAAGTTGTTAATTCAAAATGAATGGTCTAAATTGGACTATATAAACAATAAAAACAAAAACATATATATCAAAATGAAAATGAACATTAGTCAACTATGTCTTTAAATTGGCCAACCATTCGCTTTAGAGGATGATGTGTGATTGGTCAAAGAAACTGAAAAAGAAAGTGATTTTTCACTGTCGAACTGATTATAAGAGTGTAAGTAATTTTTAATAGAGTAAGCAGACTAAATAATCAAACAGGTCCCTTGAATAGTTATTCATCCCAACCATTCTGATCTGTTTGCAATGTTCAAGCCTCACAAAATCTAGATTTTAAGTGGGTCATTATTATCGGTGGGAAATGAAGTTGTATTAATTTTGTATCTATAATGTCACCATCATCACTCGTTAGGGAAAGAAAAAGCGATGCAACGTTCTACGATGACAGGCGGCAGCATCATCACGTTTTTGGGAGTACACATTTTTATACGTAATTATCAACGCCCAAGGTGGAGGGTGACATGGGTGCGATCATACCAGCACTAATGCACCGGATCCCATCAGAACTCCGCAGTTAAGCGTGCTTGGGCGAGAGTAGCACTAGGATGGGTGACCTCCTGGGAAGTCCTCGTGTTGCACCCCTCGTTTAACTAATAAGGGGCGGGGGCCCTGGCTCAGTGGCGTTCTCTGAGCCTAACCCTGACCGGCTGTCCCACCGGTCAGGGGTTCGAATCCCGTCCCTCCCCTTCCCCCGGGTGTGTGAGTTTATAATAAAAATTTTTAAAATAAAAAAAAAATAAAAATAAAAAAAATAAAATAAAAAAAAAAAAAAAGGTGGAGGGTGACATGAATCGATAACGATAAGGATTTGGAGAAGCATGATAATGGCTTCGCCAACCAAAAGTCTACATCTACCTTTTGCACATAGGATACCGATGCTAAGACGAAACAAAATGTCAATTCTGAGATTAAAAAATAATCGTCAATCCCATCTGTTGATTTGGTCGATGTCTAACGTTGGATTTGCCTTCTTGGACGACCTTTAAACCTTTTCGTATTTCTATTTTTTCTTTTTCAATTTTTAACATTTATCTTCCACATCCTGGATCTCTTTCGGTCTGTTGGTTTATCCTCGACTGTAAACATTTATAACAAAATATTAATTATGTCTTGTGATTTTGATTTTTTTTTAAAATCTTCTTTCAATACCATTATTGGCTGTAGAATGAAAAAAAAATTAGAATAAAAAATTTCGTAAATATCTTTAGGTCTCAATCTGAAATATTTTACAAATTTAAGGATAGCTTGAGAGCTTATTTCGAGTAGTAAATTTCTCTCGCTTGCCTTTTATCGTTGACTAAATAAAGGCATATAGTTCAGTACAAATTTTTCTATCTAAATGAAATAAAAGAGATTTATATATTTTAGTTTTACTGTATGTTGACAATTATAATTGTCTCTTTTTTTCTACATTTGATAATTCTTTTTGTAATTTTCCATTTATTAGGTTGTGTAGATTGAGGTTCTAGTCAAGAGAACAATGAAAAAATGCGAATAATCTCTACTGTTAGTTTTGTGTTTATTTTGGAAATAATCCAACTCCCAAGTGGAAAATCTTGCTTTTATGTGCAAGGCCGACAGATTAAAGAAGTCCTATTTACATAAATATAAACATTACAAGGCCTTTTCTTACCTAACACGCCAAATTATGCCTCAACTTATACAAACTTCCCAATTTGTGATGGCCTATTTGCGCATCTTCACCATGATCTTTTTGCCCGACCAACACCAAATCAACGTTATAATACTACTTTGTAACAATCTAAGCTTCTCAAAATAGAACACAATCGGATTCAAGGAAAATTTGGCTGCATAATGTTACTATTAAAAGATCTGACTTTAATACAATCAAACAACACAATAATAGTTAACAAGATTGCTCTAATTACTCTACAATATTACTTCACTGCAGCTCCTAACGCCTCCTTAAGGGACAATGGCACACATAAGCCCTAACTATCAAAGGGACAAAGTTGATTCTTTAATTCCCTTCCTATCTATTTTGCTCCTTACCTTTTGTTTCTCTTCCCTCCAAAACAGACCATTTAACTAGCTCCTAACGCATCGCTTAGTCACTATCCCAATATCCACCGTTTTTGCTCTCATATCATGACATCACGGCTGTGAAACACATCTGTTTTGACCAAAAAACCAAAAAATGAAATGCTAGAATGCGGAAATTTGCCATGCAGCATACAAGAGGCGGAGAAAACTCTGCAATAACATCTCGCTATGATAAATTTTCCAGGACGCGGAATAACAATCTCAACACATGTCCAGTTAGAATGATATGGACCTTCCAGTGATTTCTGATTGCAAAGCTGGATTCTTTTCAAATCTTCAACCGACTAGCATATAAATATTTTGAAGTCTTACAACAACTTTGTAGAAGACAAAGATTTAATGGTAGCAAAAACAGTAAGACAAAACGAGCCTCACATATACAAGGTTCAAACAAAAAACTTTAAAGAACTATTTTAAATAGTTTATGGCCAAGCTCAGACAAATAGAATCTCAAAACTTGATATAGAATAGCAACTGGGAGCAGAGTATAATATTTCCTTATACAATAATTACCCCTTGATTAGAATAGATTTGGGCCCTCGAAAATTGGGAGTTGTGTTGGTCTTGGCGGTTAAATTGATTGTCTTCCTGCTGTCTGGAATCAAATCGACCACCAAACTCCTTCCCATCTCCAGAGGCAGGAAGCTGTGCAGACCGGCCACGCCAGTCACGATTGTCAGGCTCAGAATAACGACCCTGAGAATGAACCTGTGGCTGGAGAAGGGAATTAAAATAAGCCACATACAATATGACCATTCAAATACGGTATGAATGTATTAAAACTTCAAAACAAAGAGAGAACAGGTAGAAGATACGAAATCAGAATAGAACATAACTCACATTAGTCTCTCCACGACCCCAATTTTGGTCTTCACCAAAGAATTCAGCCTCAATTTCTCTTTTGATCCTTAGAATATCATCAGGGACTTCCACAACCTCCCTAAGCTATAATAGCTTAGATGAATGGATTAACTCGAAGAATTGAACATTGGAGAGTTGAAATATATTGGATGATCAACACTGTTAAGAGGAAGAGCTTTGCAGCTACTTTGCTTAGTATATCTTTCAATGCCGTATTGTATCACATTTGGAGCGAAAGGAATAGAAGAAGATTCAGCAATACAAGTCTAGAAAACTCATCCATTATTGCTAAAATCAAGAAGGACGTGAGAGGCAAGATTTCATCTACCAGAGGAGTCAAGCTTACAAATTGTAATAAATTTTTACAAGAGCTTTGGAATTTGCCAAGTGCAATATTTGAGCTTAGATGATGATATTTTGTAATCGAACAATCTTGTAAATTTTTTATGAGTGATATATAATTTGACCTTTCACCAAAAAAAAAAAAAAACTTTAAAGAAAAAAAATGAGACAAGTTAATAATAAGTTACTCTAACATCATGTTAAAAGAATAAAATACATGGGAAAGCTACAAAAATAATTTACATTAAAAACAAATTATATACCAGAAGTAGGAATTAGAAAACTGTCGTGTGCGGAACGCTCCTACTACAAGCGACACAAAAGAAAACATAATAAAAGTGATAACTCTATTTTTATAGAGTTATTTGACCTATTTTTAGGCAATAAGCAATGCAATGCTTATGAGAAAATATTTGAATTCCTTTTTATTTACCTAAATTTATCTTGTTTATGTAGCACAAGGAGGCAAGGAGAAAAGGAATGAACATGGAGAACCTGATGCTTATTGTGTGGCAAAATCGTAATATGAAGATCAAGAGAATTAAGATGGGCTTGGGCTTTGGATGATTGTTATTAGATTTTCTATTGTTATTGGGTTTTCTATTTATTTAGAAAACCCAGTCATGTTAGGAATTCAAATCCTAATTAATTTAGAAGTTCAAAACCCAATTGTTTTAGATCTCTAAAACCTAATTCTATTAGGATAAGAGGTAGGTCTAAAACTAAACCTTATTTAAGAGAAGAGAAGAGACAAAAGAAAGGAGGAGGAGGAAATTGAGCACAACTCAAGAAAGAGGCCAAGAATTCAAGGTTTTCTTGAAAAGAAGACAAAAAGGGTGACAGACTTCTTGTTCTTGGATTCAAGATGCATTCTTTATTTCTTATTACTATTCTTCCTCATTATTTCTTTATGTTTTAGTTTATTTTTGTTAGAGCTACGATGTAACCTAATTATGATGGTATGAATCTTATAATTATTATGTTCTGCAAGATATTTTGTTTATGTGAAGTTACATATTACTGTGTTTAATGCTTTTAAGTGATTAGCTACCACTTGAATGATCTGATTTGCATGTTTGAGACCGACAGGAGATAATATGTAGTTGCTTCTTGTAATATATAACCATGAATTAAATATGGATAGACATATACCATGTTGTTTGTGTGGCTTTTGGTGATAAGATGATCGAAAGATTTATTGTAAACCAGGAATACTCACAGATTCTAATGCATTTGGTTTGTTTCAATTCACGTATAGAAATATAGTGAATTAATGAACTAAATAGGTTTGCTATACCTAGACATAGGATAGTAAATAAATTAGGAGATTCCGCCATCACACAGATATTATCCCTCTTGCAAGTATAAATAATTAATATTAATACCTAGTAATTATGGTGAAATCATATGCTCTAACATATTTTTTGGATTTAGTTTTCTTAGATTTAGTTAGTTAATCTATCATCTATCAATTTGATTTGCTAGATAAATTCTAGGAGTTATTCACCGTTGGTAATTAGTTGGTCTAGTAATCACCAATCTCTGTGGGATGATATCTTTCTTATCATTATATTACTTGTTCGACATGTTCACTTGCATTTAGAATTTCACCGAACAAAAAGCTAAAAAAAACAAGGCTCTTTCTTGTCTAGAACGCCAGGTAATATCTCCATTTTTAAGTGTGAGGAAGAAGATAAAGTATAAGAAAACTGTCATGGACGGAACGGTCCTACTACAAACTTACACAAAAGAGAATATATTAAAAGCTAAAGATTACAAGGCTCTTTCTCGTCTAACACGCCAGGTAATATCTCTATTTATACATGTACTAAACTTGGAGAGAGGAAATCAAGTATAGTAAATAACTTTATGCGTGATTGGTTTCTACCATATAAAATAAATGGGACTGTTGCGTGAACGTTGCTCGAGAACGCATCCCCGTCGGTCCTTGTCTTACTCAAAACACCAGCTTGTCGTTGTTATTATGGCAGTGCGGGACCCTCCATCACATGTTCGCAGCGCTTAAGTCAACTTGCCTCCTCGATTGGAGACGTTCATCTTCACAAACGATACCTCATCCATACAGACATTGAGCAGATTTAGCATCAGCGAAATACGGATATCAAGTGCCAAATAAGAGTTTCCAGGTGTTCGTAATGCTCCAAGGTCCCTCCTTTCCTCTTTTTACTTGGCTTTTCTTCCTGTTTATCCTCCTTATTTGTTGGAGGAGGTCTAAAGTCAAAGGTCAAGTCCAAAGGTTACCTCCAGGACCATGGAAACTGCCTCTCATCGGGAACTTGCATCAGATGGCTTTTTCATCACTACTACATCATACCTTCACAAACTTAGCCAAGAAATACGGTCCAATCATGCAGTTGCAACTGGGTGAGGTACTGGCTATAATTGTTTCATCACCAGAACTTGCGAAAGAGGTGCTGAAGACACATGATCCGGCATTTGCGAATAGGCCGACCGTTCCTGCTGTTGAAATTTTGAGCTATGATCTTTCAGGTGTTGTCTTTACTCCCTATGGCGATTATTGGAGACAAATGAGAAAGATTTGTGTCATGGAGCTTCTGAATGCAAAGCGTGTACAGTCGTTTAAATCAGTGAGGGAAGAAGAGGTGTCTAATCTTGTTGAATCCATTTTCTTGTCCGGGGGTCTTCCATTCAATCTCAGTGAGAAAATCTTCTCCTTGACGAATAGAATAGCTTCCAGGGCGGCGTTTGGGAAGAAGTGCAAGTATGAAAAGGAATTCATATCGTTGGTGAAGGAAGCCTTTAGACTTAGTGGCGGCTTTGCGGTGTCTGATCTCTTCCCCTCACTAAAGGTTCTTGGTTTCCTTACTGGGATGAAGCCTGCAGCGGAGAGCGTACACAAAAGGATAGACAGGATTGTCGATAGTATAATCGAGGATAAGATGCAAAGGAATGCTGTCACGTCAGCCTCCAAAGACGATTCCTATGATCACGATGATGTAGTTGACGTGCTTCTGAAACTTCAAGAGACGGGCGGGCTTGACTTTACTATAACGAAAACCCACATCAAAGCGGTCACTCTGGTATGCAAGTATTATTTACAAATTCATTACCTACATTCCCTGGAAAGGAAAAAATAAAAAAATTGTTGCCTAAATTCCTTTATTTCTTTTTCTCTTTTATCTAGAGGTAGTGTTATTCTAATTCATGAAGTGGAAGCGAGTGAGTCACGTGTACACAAGGGTGTTCGCATTTACTTTGCCACAAGTTTTGCAATCAGAGGGCATGTCCCTTTATGTCCTCTATTTTCTGCAGAAGAGTGTAGAAACATTATCTTTTTTTCTTAAGACTTGCTCTAGTTTTCAAGTAATTCCTGTGTTCTATACTTGTTGAGTTCTATACATGTTGGAATACGAAGCCTATAGGATTGGTGTCAAAAGCCACTTTACGAGAAGTCGTAGAAGAAATAAACAAACGACTGAGAAAGAAACCTGACCAGCTCAAGTGTTATAAATTGAAGCATCGTTCAAGTTCCTATTTTATTTGGTATTAACTATGATTTTGGTGCATTAAATTGAAATCTTGATTTATTTCCTTAGATTTCTTTGATATCATAGGATCAGAGTATTGAATGCCTAAGTTAGAAGCAAACTTTAGATAAAAACTCAACGGAAAGGATTAAAGTAGAAAAAAGAAATAGGGATACATATGCTTTTAGAATATTTCAAATGGAACGTCAAAATCTATCTTCCATGGGATTGTGGAAGAAAGAAGAGTTGAGAAATTATGAAGCATCCCACTGGAGGTAGGAATAAGGAAGAAAAGCCTATCGGATTTAATACTCTTAGTAGAGTTCTTGAAAATATGGGATGAAAGGAATTGAAAATGAGAAAGATTCTTGATTACTTTCTTTGGATTGGTTGTTCAAATGAAAGCTTATGGGGGAGAATCCAAGCATGGTAGCGATGGTTAAAACGCTGGATGAGAAGGTTTGAAATGCTGAAATTATAGACACAGTCATTTATTCCATTGGCAGGTGTTCAACCAAGCCAGGTAGAAACAAAACACCTTTTCAAGTACATGAAGATGACGAACTGTTCATTTCACGAAAAACAAATGTGAGTCCGAAAGGATTAGAATTTTGGCCGCTTTTGATGATTATGCCCCTGGTTTTAAATGAGCAACTGATGAAAGAGCAGGCAGGAAGATTAGAGTTTGATAAGATCAGAATGATTACACCAGCCGAGAAAGGGGTAGAGCAAAGGATGGTGTTTTCATTGACCAGCGATCAGAAAACAAAGGTTTCAATGCTAAATGGAATAGGAAACAGGTGACACAAACCTCTTCCTCCAGTAAGAGCTAGCAAGACAAGGTTATGGCAAAACAATAGAGGTTAGACAGCTCTTATCTTCCTTCCTGTTCTTCTTTCTTTCATGAGAATACCTGCCCTGCCACCTCCAGTCCCGATACAATCATAGAATACCGTCTCTCCCCTGTCCTGATTTTCTTTTCTCACTTCTGATCTTTGTGAACTTAAGTCTGGGTTATAACATTAAAATTAATGCATTCAATGTCTGCTTCAAAACAGTTCCAAAACTCTGTTCTTCTTCTCCAGTGATTAGTCACCAACAAATTCACTGGAACTCAGGAACTTCAACTGTAACAATAAAAGCCTAACAAGATTCTTGTGTGAGCAGCGAAGTAATTAGATACATATAAGTCACCATCAGTTATGGAATCAAACGTTGCAAAAATTACAAGCTGAAATAAAATGGTTTTTGCGATAGAAAGTTGATGGGATAGCTGTGCTGATTGTATGAAAGAGTACCTCTTGCTGTGGCTTATCTCTTAGTCCATGTGTGCTTCTTTGTCCTTAAAGAAACAAGGGTCAATTTCTCGTTTTTGAAGTTGAAATTGTTTCAGATGCAATATCTATTTATCAAGCCATGTGGTGGAGCCGAGAAAACTAGAAGACATTAATAAGAAGTGAGGTGAAATTGTTTATACATCTACTGATGAAGAACCAGTAAATAGTATTGCAAAAAACTGTATCACAGTTGCGCGAGGCATATTGCAGCACTTAAGCGCCACTTCACCAGAGAAGCTTCAAAACTGAGCAGATTGGGAATCCTAGGGGTAGAATCATAAGCTAAAAGTGCCTTTATTCAAAGTATTTGTCGCTAATGCTGGCCAAGGAATTGTCGATGTGTACGGCCAAAAATGGTAAAAAATGAGTATCAATGGTGCAAATCTTGCAGGCGAGATTAAAAAGAATCGGATTATAGCCCCCTTAGCTCCCTTCATCTCCCCTGTTTTTTGCTTTCTTTTTCTGAATTAACAGTAAAATTCTTTCATCTGATTAAATATCCTTTCATTTGTTGGGTGTTCTTGTATATTATACTTAAATGGAATATATAACTGAGACCCATTTTGCTTAATGTCAAATATGCCTGCCGTTATGCCAAAATAATTTTTCAGGACCTTCTCTCTGGTGCAAGTGAGACTTCAGCAAGTACAATAGAATGGGCAATGTCTGAATTGTTGAAAAACCCAAGAGCAATGGAGAAAGCACAAGCCGAAGTACGACAAGTTCTTCAAGGGAGGAGCAACATTGATGAGTCAGACCTAGAGAAACTAGATTTCTTGAAATTAGTAGTCAAAGAAACTCTACGGTTGCACCCTCCTGGCGCCATCGTCCCAAGAGAGTCAAGGGAAAAGTGTGAAGTAGGGGGGTATGAGATTCCAAGCAACATGAAAGTAATAATCAATGTATGGGCCATAGGCAGAGATCCAGAATATTGGATTGATGCAGATTGCTTTCGCCCCGAGAGGTTCCATGGTTCTTCTATTGATTTTAAAGGGGCAGACTTTGAGTTCATTCCATTTGGAGGCGGTAGGAGGATCTGTCCGGGCATATCATTTGCTCTTGCAGCGATTGAGCTTACTCTTGCTCAATTGTTGTATCACTTCAACTGGAAACTCCCCAATGAGATTGGACCAGAAGATCTTGACATGTCCGAGTTTCTCGACTTAAGTTGTAAGAGAAGGAAAGCTTTGTGCCTAATTGCGACTCCATGGACTTCATCGTAGTTAAAGACACTGAATGGGATCTTATACCTATATTCACAAGGGATTGCATCGTCTTGGCAACTGAGATCTTTGTTGAATGTATGGCAATTGGCGAGGAAGTTGATTTTGTTCACTTTTCATATATGATTTGCCAAACAATGTACTAGCCATGGGAAATACGGTTCTTAATAATTTCGTTTCTCTTTGCTAGATGGTTCAAGGGCTTTCAGTAGATGCTATTTTGGGCAAGGAACTTTTACCAGATGCATCATTTGAAATAGAAAAATTTTACTGTCTAATTTTTATCTTAGCATTTGTTGCTTGCTTAGCTGCTCTTCTATGCCAATGACCCATGGATGAATAGGTATCGTCGCTGAAAATTTTGCTTTAGGGGCTTTTAGTTTACACTTTTTCGTCTTAGGCTGGTTTATATAAAATAATGCATCTAAAAAGCAAGGGAATTTGACTCGTTCCCTTCTGTTGGAACTAGAACTCTGCCCTCTAAAATGGTTTGGGATATAATAAGCATTCCCATTCCACTACAAAACAATCATCTAATAATTCAAATTAGCAACGATAGTAGTCATCACTTATCACATTAGATTGAGAAAATTGGGTGTCCTTGGATGGCATCACATAATAGAGTTTTGACACTTCTATAATGGGAATAATCTAACGAGAGACACACAGAGAGATGAACAGGGAGAGGGTGTTTGCCTGTAATATATAGAAAATCAAAACATTACTAGCTTAGACAAGTCAAAAATATGGAAGAAGAGCTAATCCTAGCAGCAAAGATTATTGATTTGATTTTGCTTCATCAAAGATACGACATACTCAAAAGATACTGGAAAATTTCTTGCATTCTTCATATCAATGTTGGATATTTCTCTCACCATATTTGCTTCATGAAAAGATATGACAGTATTGCTCTTTAAACAAAAGGATGTATCCATTTTTCATTATCTGCCCTACGCTTGGTAAATCAGAGCCAAGAGCAGGAACATACAACACGTCTTGATTCAAGATTCAAAACGTCTTGAGTCACTTCCAAAACCAAAAAGCATCACAAAAAATACAACATAAGTAGCTGAAAGCTCATTCGTCAGACACTTACACAGCATAAGACACAAAATAAGTTATACCCATCGTTCTATTTTCCTGTCAAAGATGCTCCAATAAGTTGAAAGGACCATTTTAACAAGAATGGGGAATTGCAACGAGACGAACAGGGTGACAGGAACACATGCCAGGCAGAATATAGGAATGACCATCCATAATTGGCTGTCAAACATTAGAAAAAGCGCAGCGCAGAAGGCCATCATCATGGTTGCAATGGATAAGAAAAGAGTGTAGAGTCCGATTATCAACCTTCTGCGCAAGCATTCTAGGAAATCTTCTTCTGCATAAGGAGATGTTAGGATCCCTAGGAAGGTTAACACTGAAGTTGAGGAGGAAAGGAGTGATAGGGAATCCGATATTACAAAAACCCTGAAAGACTTATTTTTTAAGAACACTGATAAAGCCGTGTCTTGGTTGTTACCACCTGGAATTGTAAAGGCTGCAGCAAACATAATGGTAACAATAAGAGCACCCACCACCATACAGGAAGTTGATGTATCCTTCATCCATTTCTCCCCCTTTTCAGTCAGGTCCTTGTGGTTCTTTGTAAACAATTCCCGGGGCCTTGAACCTTGTTTGTTTTTAGCTTCCCTAACCGTGTGAGGGACAATGCTTTCCACTTCCTATATTAGTTAAACAAATTCTCAGAAAGATAAACAACCAAAAAACATAAAAATACATACCAATCAAAGAATGATGTGGCGTAACTCCAAAAAGATTTATTTGATTCAGATCCCTAAATTCATCTCGATGCAGCAATTCCAATTATTTCCTACTTCGAACATCAGCATTGTCTCAACAGCAAACCCTAGCACTAGCTAATCGCGTAATTAAAGGATAAAAATTTTCTTTGTCACGTTGGCATAACTAGTAAGTCACTAGAGACACCAACCAAGATGTTGAAACGAATTAGACAAAATTAGTAATTTACATAAACTAATGTAAGAAATATCTAGTGAAAATGAAATAGATGGAACCAGCATAAACTAACTCCTACCCAAGGCTCATATATAATTATCATCAAACCAAATAGTGACTTTCCCACTCAAGTACATGGGACTCAATGAAGTGCTACAGGCAACCGGTAGAATGAGATTTATTTCAACTTCGTAGAGCATTACACAGGTAATTGCATTATAGTCAAATCATTTTGGTGATTTGATATCGTTTAGTCTTATGTTTTTTTTTGAACTAAAGAACACTAATATAATAAATACCAAGAGTCAAATCATGAACCAAAGAGCCGTAATTCCCATTATCTTGTCATACTTCTCATGAAAGACTATTATTTCTTTTCTTTTGTTTAAATAACTACTCAGCCGACCTATTTCTCACTGCACTTTTTAACCACTATCCTTTTCTTCCCCTCTAGACGTCCAGAATTTAGAGCATAACAGATAGTAGCTCCTACTGAAAAATATTGAGACAGTGCTGACCTTAAACCATTGGAGTTCGCTTTGCATCTGCAAAGCTGCACCTGGGATGAGATTGAGCTGAGTGGATGGTGTTAACATCGCTGCCATATGTAGTATGTTATTGCGAAAGCGGTCAGTTATTTGAGTCAATGCTTTCTTCTCAGGAAGCCCGTATATAAGGCTAAAGATTTTAGCTTGACGATATAGCACTGCATAACTAAAAATTGTTCTGCCATCTTCATCACCCATCCAAAGGATCTCTGTAGCATTTTTCACCGTCTCATAAACAACCTCAAAAATCCCTTCCTTGATGGCACGGAAGACGGCCGAAGGTACGCCAGCAGCACACCACTTTTCTACTTTTGCTTCTGATAACTCTTTGCACATGAGATTCAGAAGTTTTTTGGACCGGGTCTGGGCCAACTTTATTCCATATAAATGCTCGACTCCTTCGGAGGTGGTAGAAATAATACCGATTAAACTAGATGAAACTAGAAATAAAATAGAAAGGAGAACAAAAAGAAGAATGAAAAAGATTGAAGTATACCCAGAAGGTTAAGGAGATTGGACAATACTTGGTGCAAAAGTCGTACCACTCCAAAGTAAAAACCGACACCTATCCACATTAAGAAGTAATTGTTAAAATAAACATAACAAAGCACCAATAGTTCAATTGTAGCAAATCTATCACGGTTTGTGCATACTCCCAAAATAAATGTCATTGTTCATCAACTATAGGAACGCATTAGAATCAGCTAAATCTACAAGCTGGAAATAATTTACCATAAAATTCTCCTTGTCACTTACTATTGATTTTCTTGAGGCTCTAATGAGCATGTTTTTGGTTTTTACCGTGTTTGTCTCTGAACCAGAAATCCAGTGACTTCAGGTTAGTTTACTACAGACGGCCAATCAATGGACTTAGGGTACACTTTTGGCGCAGAATTCATGTTGAGACTACCCGATTGCAATTATGAAGATCCTTCAAATTATTGTTGTGGTTTAGACAATTCTTTAACTTTTTTCTTTTCTTTTTTTGGGTGGGAGTTGGAGAGTTGAAAGATTAATCAAGAAAAAGCTAGACCTCCAGTAGAAACAAGTAAGCAACATATTAGCAATGCATGTTTTCAGCCCAACATGACCTCTACATGGATGTTTAGAAATTTTATGCTGCCTTCCATACATACTTATCTCAAGTGCTATTACACCACCTCGCCTCACTCCTTCCTTTCAACTTGTCTCCTTTCACTGATCATTCCTATTCACTATTCTACTAATTTTGATTTGGAGTTTTCGAATTGTAGGTCTCAAACCAACTCGAGGCAGAAAAAAGGATTCAAAAGGTAGAATTCCATATTCTCAGAATGATTCAACACGAGCCGAAATATGATCATCATTTTATATCTAGTTCAGAAACTATTTGATATTACTTTCTATTATATTACTGGCTTCTAAAAGATATATTTATTTGGGTTCCTAAGTAGGTAATACTTCTTGCAACTCTCTGCAAGAACCATGTCATGGTTACAAGTACATTCTTTAGGTGTGCAAATGGCAAATAGCTTCATGCATGGGTGGCCGAAAACATCAGCAGTGATCAGTATATGCGATGCCCACTACCTTCAAATGAATAGAAAGGATCATCATGCATGAACCGTATGTGCAAGGCCAATGAACAGATCCACTGTAAAATTCCTCCCTAGTGGACACCTTAGGTTAACTCCATAAAAAAATCATTAACCTCTAAGTATCCTTAAATATTTCATTCGTACAACACAAAATATCAAAAGATAAAATAAAACCACTAACTTCAATTCCGTAGCTATTTATTAGGTATTGTTGGGAGATTTACACAAATTAAATAGCAGTCAAATATTAAGAGCATCAATGATTTGATATATACGGGGTAAACCGATCATACATCCATAGGAAACAACAATTTATTATTATATGAAGACTTTTATATACACAGAAACTGTAAAAGAATTTACCACTGTGGTCATTGTTACTAGTTACCAAATTGTTTTGGACTAGCAATATGGGCCTATGGATTGAGCCATTAATAATGAGGTCGACCTGCTTAGTTTCTTTGCTGTTGGGTCACCTACTGGGGTGGTGTCCATGTTTTTTAGTTATTGTTTGTTTTTATGTAATTCCGCTACATTTTTGTATGAGAATGTAACTCCTTTTTGATGAGGGGGATTGTTGCTTAGTTACTTGTAATATGAATGATTATGATATTCAGTAAAGACATTTATTATGTTCTGTTAGTTGCGCTTTTAAACTTCCAAGTCCTATAAGTTATCTTGGGTTTAACCAAATTGTCTCATTGTGTTCTCTCAGGTAGTTAAATAGAGAGAACAATTTTGAATAATAGGCTGACTCAGTTCATTGCTGAGACTTGAGTGCTGCACAGATTTCCCAAGTTTGTGACAAAATGACCTAAAATGCATAGTACTTTTGAACCCTCATACAACAAGCTCTATTTGGCAAGATAATTAATTTGCCCTTAACTCTAATTTGGCTCTATAACTAACATGGATTTCATTTTCAAATCTTCTTGTGATCAACTAGAGTAAAGGAGAGTTGGTTGTATTTCCAGAGGTTGCAAACGAGTGGAAACAGCATGGAAAACACCTCTTCTAAGAATATTCACTCAATCGAAATGGATGCTTTTCTTTGTTCCTTTTTTTTTTTTTTTTTCATTCACCAACTTATTGTGCTGTAGAAAAAAGGAAAAGAGATGAAAACGTCACCTCCTCCAAAGAGGTCATCCCAATTCAAATGAAAACATCACCTCCTCCAAGATGAAGGACGAAGCAACATTGATTAGGGCAATAATGGCAGAATGTGAGAAAATTATTATCAATAGTTAATGATCAACTTCATAAGCTTGACAATAGATTTAAATGTAACATCACTATGGGTCAAACTCTATAGTTGCTAGAGAGGGAAAATTGACTCACCCAAGTTATCTCACTCGTCAGAATTTTCCCACGGCAATATGGTTTTATGGGTTGCATAACAATACAAGCTAGATCGCAGACTCCAGGATTTTAACAATTTAGCAAGAGCTATGCATTTGATATATTGGATTTTCCTAATGTTCATGGTGACAGTGGTCAACATGAGATGTTTGAGCTGTCAAAAGTTGGGACCCATAATTTAAACAGCGCCCCATCTCGTAATAAAAGACAGATGCGGCGTTAGTTGAAGATTGCTTCTTTGCAAGAAATTTGGCCCTTACTATAGATTCAGTTTCTAATATTTCTCAATTAAGTGGTAGCCTTTACATTTTTTTACCATCAGTAATGGTAATTTTCTTTATATTTATCCTTTGGGTGGAAAACTTTCACTTATTGATTATAATATTGTGGTTGTTTTGTTCATTAACTATTTTCATGAGTATTATTTCAAACGAAATTTTTTCATATCATATGTTGTTGCACCTATATTCAGTGGAGGATCGGTCACGGATCTAACCCTTCCCTAGGATTTGAGAAATGTTTTGTAAACATTTACCAATTTGACCATTATTTTTTCAACAACCTAGAAAATATACTATCACAAGTAAATACTCACAAACATGGGTAAGATATTGTATCTAAACCACATATCGTATCATTCTATCATCTCCTTATTCATCCAATATTTTGACCGGTACTGTTGTAGGCTCCATCATCCTTTCATCTCATTAAATCTAATTTAGTCGTTTTTTACCGATATCTCAATGAATATTCCTGTTGTATCGCAAGAAATTTTAAGTTGATGCCACACATATTTTCCTCTAAAGAAATCACTGTGATATATTATATTTTCCAGTTGTTTCATGTAGCAACAGAACTATTAATTGAATTATTATCTTTTAGACAAGTTCAAGATTATGATCCTCATTCTCACATGCCCAACAATAGGGAGAGAAGTTTTGGGCAAAGTACCTGATCCAGTGGCTTGTCCTTGAACACTTCTAATGTTCACACGAACTTCATCTAGGGCATCAGGTAATTGAACATGCATACCTATCAGCAAAGATATTCAATTAAGCATTTAGTAGCATCACCAACAAATCTCACCATGCAATTTTATTTGATGCATACGGAAACAGAGAACTCTATAAATAAACCTTTAGCAATGACTTCTAACTAGAAATGTACCATGAGATATAGTTACGACCCTGATATTGGCTTCATCCTAGCCTATATCGTGGCATCCTAAATAGAAAACAAACAGAAGCAGCCATGCAGCATTCATTTCTCAGATTCACTACACGTTAAATACCTTTGAAGACTGAGCAGTAGTGCTTATGTTTAAACGATTCATGAGGCTAAATTCATACGTTGATGAGATCAAGAAATTAAATGCCAATTTTATTTATGTGCGCATGGCGTTATATGGTATGAGTGTAAATCCAGAGGGATTGAATGAAAAGCAAAAAGAAAGATGATACAAACACGAGTAGATCCATCGTTTCCAAAGCACAAGCCGATTTGCCTTCAAGAATGCATCAGGCATGGAAGCCAACGCAAACAGCGGGGACTGGTTGTTAAAGTCTAAAGCAAGAGTCAGCTCAGGGTGATGTTGGATTAGGTCCAAAGCAACATCTGTTGTGTTTTACCAACATGCAAAAAGGCAGTGAACGCAAGGAACTTATCAAGTTATCAGATCATCAAAAACGATGGCCAATTTCTTGTTAAAGTGACGGTTCTCACCTAAAATCTCCTCATATATAGCTGCTGTACAAACTGCAGCACCGTTCCTGCCTCCTCCTGACATCAGATCTTCACGCGGAGTGCGAGAATACAGATAGCGACCCAACCCTTTATGCCCATATACAATAGCGGTAACAACCGGGAGACTTCCATTCCCGCTTCTTACGCTGACCAATTTCTCGCGCTTATTAAGCATGCATTCTACCATGTTAGAGTTGCCGTGTAAAGCAGCCGTAGCCAGAGCTGTTAAGCCATCGGAATCAGCTCTTATTTCTAGGGCCTCTTCCGGCATTCGCGCCACCAACTTCTCTACAATATGCTCAAGTCCTGCCATCACAGCAACGTGAAGAGCTGTCTTGCCCCAAGGGGTTATCTTTGATGACAATGCTCTGGGAAGGACCTCAAAGAACTTCTCTGCGGTGCCCCAATCTCCTCTTTGCAGAGCCTTGATTAAATCGGTATAACACCCTGTGACAAAGTTTCCTTTGATTTAATAGAACGAAAAGAAAGGAAAGTATTATGACACCAAATTTTAAAAAAAATCGATTTTTGGATCAGGCATTTAATTAAACCTTCTGCAAAATCATTTAACCATTTTTTGTAGAAACAATTTAAGAAAACTAGAATATTAGTGGAGAAATATCTATAGTGTTGGCAAAGAAAATGATCAACTAGTTTCCTAAAGCTTAAATCAATTCCACTAAGAATTAATCATGAAAATAATGTGAGGTACGGTTTTGGAAAAGTAGGATTTTGTAGTACTCATCTGAAAAGTTCGCTACAGCCACGCGTGCACTGTTTAGAAACAAGTCATTATTATTTCTTGCACACTAGAGAGAAAGATACAGTTAAGCAGGAGACTTGATATGGTTTAAACAAAGTCCTTGTTTAAAAAAAAAAAATTGAGGTTCTTCTTTAAGAGGTTGTTTTTGGAGACTGCAATAACAGGAAATCGTGTGCTTACCTTTAGACTATAGCTTTATATGGTTGATTATATTTTTTTTTCTTAGAAAAGTGACATTATTCTATATTCCTTGTTTCTTGTGAACACAGACTTTAGTATAGATAGACTTAGTTGCTGAAACTTCTATTAAGTTAAATAATTGGACCTCCATGTGGTTTTTACATCTATAAAACATAGTTTTTTGGTTGAATTCATTTGGTTCTTGTCTACTGCTCTGTCAATTCATGATCAAATCATTTTAGGATTTCTTCCACCTGTAGCTTGGGTGATTACTTTCTAGACAAATGGCAGTTTGACTGAACAAAGAGTCATGAGGACTAATTTAAGAGAGGTTGTCCAGTGCAGATCAAAGGAAGGATGCCCCAAACACTTTTTAAATTTTTGCCATCCAATTATTGCAACTAGAAGCCAATGATGGAGGTTACTCTTTGTTGGGAAAAAAAAAATTGACGCAAAAAGACAAAAGGTCATTTGGCATACCACTTTGCTGTTGGACTTTATCATTGTTTTTGCAATTTTTTGGGAACTAGCAGGTTTTCTTAATTAACAAGAGCAATTATATGCATTGTTGAGAGACAAAGAGAGAGGGACCTGCGTTACATTACCTGGCGTATCATACTTTTCTGCCAAAGTCCACCAAGCCATGTCCGCTCTCCTAACTTCCTTAATCTCCTTAAGCGGGATCTCTCCACAAGAATTTTGAATCACCTGTAAGGCAATGGAATTTTTGTTGCTCCAATCTGTAAGAGCAGCTCCATCATCTTCTCTTTCTACTTTAATAATACTCCAAAGTTCTCGGGCCATGAAATCGGACTTCACAATTTCACTCCAATTCTTGTAATTATTTTCATCAAGAAGTTTGGGAAAAACTGAGTTCGCATTTGTTCCCATGCTTAATCTGTCAGTATATCCAATTGGTGTTAGAAGAATAATGAAAGACAATAAGATGGAGACTTGCATGCCATTTAAAGCAATTTTTTTATTTTTTTTTTGGGATTTACCAGTGCTACTTGAATATTATTCAACAGGTTATTTATTTGGGGCTGTTTATTTTTGTAACGAACAGAATATTATGGGATCAAATGAGGAACATTTATCTTTCTCTTGTCATTGTTTAGATATAAAAATAAAATAAAAAAGGCCCATCTTTGGGCTGATGCCCAACTCATGGGTGGTCAGACCCTCCAGGCTCAAATACTTGGAAAGGATATAGCTCGTAACTTGTAGCGAAACCTCCAACGGCTATAGTTACAGACTTGAGGATTTAAGCTACCACAATATATATATAGGAATCAGGGTTACTATAACATTTGTTAGCAAGGATGGTTCAACTGGATGGTGGTTTATCTACTTCGTAGAAAGGTCCGTGGAAACAACAATTAGACTTAACCCGTACTTCTTTAATAAGAAAAAAGAAAAGAGGGGGCACAAAGTTTAGAAGGGTTACAAACTTAATTATCTACAAACTCCATTTCCATCCCAGGGCTATTCAATTGCTCTGTTTAACCGAGGAAATATGTTCCAAGTGGGAGTGAAAATTGAATTCTTCTCAACCATGCAACTTATAAAAATTACTAGAAAAATTTGGAAGTATCTAGGTTAACTTGCAAATAATTTCATATTAGTGTTTCAAATTTTCCACTATATGTAGGTGCAATTGCCGTACAACAAGCTTTAAATAGTCCTCTGGACTAAATCTTTAATTCTTTTTGTGGTCATATGAGATCACGTTCGATATTTAGTTTTTTTAATATAACTTTTTCAAAAGTTCTTCTCTTTTAGAGGTTATTCCAAAAAATCAAAAGTTATTATTGAATTTAGGAGAAGTATTTAAATTAATATTTTATTTAAAAGTTATGCTTTGAAAATCACAAAAGTAACACCTCAGACAGAAAATTCACAACAGAAATTATAGTGAGGAAAAGAAAGAATTGTAAACATAAGTGAATTAATATCGTTCATGACTCTCACTGTGACCGCAAAATTCAAGATCTTCTAGAATCTGATGTTCAACCAAATTAACCCGTAACAGAACAAACAAAGTAATGAGATGTAGAAAATCATAGCTCCACAATACTACTCTAGGTCCATATATTAACTTTGGAATCAAACAGAATAAAAGAAAACCGAACGCATAAGCACTTTACCTGAACTAGCGCGATAGGTTTAAAAGCAAACTTCAGTGTTCAAGGAAGGACTTCAGATCGACTTTGAGAAGCGAAAATTAGAGAGGTACGGGATGAATGTGGAATAGAAAAGGCAAGATTTGGCAGGATCTGATGACGAAACAAGAAAGCTGAGAAGCCTTACATGAAGACTGAAAAGACCAATCGTGATTTTTATTTGATCTGTGATAGTAGATGAATAGACGAGATCTTACGGAGAGAGCAAACGGTACAGGTAGGGGAAGAGGAAGCAAAAAAGTTGATGAAACAGACTTCCGAATTTGTTCACAGGATTTACTGAAACAAAAATTTCTTCAACTCGTGTTTTAATGCAAAGGTTTCCGATCTACGTTTGACGAAACGATGACGGAAAAGGCTGTAAAAGTGGCCAAGATTAGCTTCCTATTCGACAGCAGGCCAAGGGAATCGAAAGCGAGAGAAATGCAATGCTAAATAAAAGGAGAAACAACCGACAGAAGAAAAGAACCAGAAATTATTTGATTCCGTACAGATATTTGTCACCAAACCTGTGGAAAATTTCTCCGTTCACAGTAAACTGCATTAAATGCGCGTTCCACGTTGAGAGCTAACCTGTGGAAGATTTCTCTGATCAATAATTGAGGCAAAACGACTTGACTGTTGAGGGTGAGGCCAAAATAGACGTCATCTCTCTGCACGTGGAGCGGGTTGGATTACGGGATCAAACCTTCGACGGGTATACGTGGAAAAGCTCAGTCCATCAGATTACGCCAAGGCCTAAGGAATTCCTCTTTCCACGTTTTGGGAGGAGAATCCATCTAAATTGACAGGACATGCTCCCAAAACTACCCTTCCGAATGGGGCGCATGATTCTACTGCTGGAAATTAGGGAGTGGAAAGCGACGATGGTAAGCTATATGTGGCGCGGGAGGTAAAAACTAGAGTGGCAAGACCAAATCACATGATCCCGTCCGCGACTCCTGCCATCCCGGTCCAAAACACCTCTCTATCCTCCTCCAGATCTCGGACCCTCCCCGCAGACATCCCCGCAGATCTCCTTGAGGCAGCGTCTGTTGCAGCCAGATCGAGAGATGGACTTGGTCTAAGATGGTGACGCAAGTGGTAGCGATCGGTGGTGTGATGGATTAAAACAAAGAGGACAGGCGAAGGGCAGCGTACTTGGACTTTATCGTTGAAGGGATTGAGTTGGAAAAGCTGAAATTGCAGCATCCATTTTCAAGTCAAGTTTGGATGCTTAAGATCTGAACGGGAAGCAAATCTGAGTCTAACCGGTGGCTGGACGTGCGCTAGTTGTCGTTGGATACGTTGTTTTGGCCGGAGGGTCGCGTAGAGGCAGAGGAAGGTAGATCTGAGTCCGATCGGCGGCTGTTGTCTGTGCTGGTTGTCAATTGGCGACGTTGTGTGCTCTCACATGATGATGACCGGATCTAATCACACCTCCCATAGGGAGGGGGTCTCAAATCCTTCAGATTTGTGTTTTGGGAGTTTTCTTCCCATAAACAAATACAATATGTGTTTTGGAGCCTCTTTAAACTCCAAGGGTAATAGTCTAAAACCTTGGCAGCACTTTGTGCATCAGAAACGACCGCCAAAAGCCTTTGAATCATTCACGGCTATGGCAAACACTTTTCAGAATAATAGTGGTGACAATGGAAGCATAGAAGGTATACCTTCCAAGTTGCCTACTCGACCTGGGAAGGGGATCGAGATGGTGGTTATGAGTCCAGGACTGGAACCACGAGGACTTAAGTGGGGCAGATCAAAACTAGAGCAGATGGAACAAAGAAGACCTTATGCTACATACGGTAAGCCCGTTCTACCCCCTTTGCAAACTAAGGTGGATGGACATACAACCCATAAACTGGGTTATGTGACCCCTCATCGCAATACCATAGCTGACTTTAAGACTAGTGGAGAGAGAAATTTTCTCTCTCCACATATTCCAGTATCTCAATTGCCAGATATTCCTCCAATTTCTTATACACCAAAGTTGGAATTAAAAAGTGGAACTCATCCCCGAGTTGCTATTTCAAGTTATGAATTTTTTCAGGCAGCTCAATATCACACACTCACTTTAGTGGTCACATTTGTCCAAGATAGACCATCAGTGAATATGTTTGAGCATTTTGTTAACACTAAATGGGGACTGAGGAACTTCGCAGTTGTTGGTTTGCTGGATAGCAAAAGTTTAAGCATTCAATTACAGTCCAAGGAGGACTTTAAATTGGCCTGGTTTCGGGATGGGAGATCATTCGATAAATATAGGTATACATTATCCAGATGGGAAAATAAATATAGTACAACCAAAAAAAGAAAGATGGTTGTTGTATGGCTCACCTTACCTCAACTTCCACTTCCATGTCAAAACCCTTCAATTCTAGTTGCCATTGGAAATGCCTTGGGAAAGTATTTATGTTCTGACAAGAGAACTAAAAAGCTAAAGCATCCAATTGCACCAAGGATCTGTGTGGAGATGGACTCTTCCAAACCACTTCCTGAAAAACTTTTGATTGAGATTGAAAATGAAGCATTAGTGGAAGGTAGCTTTTGGCAAGAGATTGCTTACGAATCCAAGGATGGACATTGCACATTTTGCAATAAAGAAGGTCATGGTCTAACTAGTTGCCGACAAAAGGCTTTAGCTAGAAGAAAAGAAAACAAGACCAATATGAATACAAGAAATATGAACTCAGACCATATTGCCCAACCAAAAAAGAAAAAGAGCAATAACAGTAAGGAAGTAATTTTTGAAGAACCAATACAAGTGGTGTCAACCATTAATATTGGTACAGAAACAAAGAATGAGGTATTGGCCAACAATATTAAAGATATTAAGGTTGGGAACTCAACTAGTCAAAGAGTTGTTACTAAGACAAAGGAACTGGCCAAAATGAGGTATGTTAGAAAAGAACCTATCTCCAAAACACAGAAGGAAATAATGAAGCAGGGGCAAAACATATCAGAGTTGCATGGAACAGATCACACTACAATGGTTGTTTATCAACCTACTAAAATTAATAACTCCATTGTTATACTTGATCACATAGAAGAGAACAAATCAGAGATCATCTCTGTAGAAGAAATCCAAGAATCAGCTTTAAATAGATCTCTTACCACACAACAACCTATGCGGTACATAGTTGAATCACCAAGACCACTTGTTAGAGAGTTATTGGTGCTTACAGAAAATAAGATAAAGCCAGATAAGAGATTAACTTTTCCTATAAAAAGTTTTGTGGTGATTATGGATGAGTATGGACAAAATGCTATGTTAATACGGGATGTTGAGCAAGCCCCTAAGAAATTTGGGGTTGAAATTGGTAAACATCAACCAAAAGAATACATGACACAAAGTGATAGGAACATTGTAGTTCAAAATCTAGCAAGTATGTTCAGGAAATCATTTACGACACCCTTTACACCTATTGAACAAATTGCTGGTGCAAGGAATAAGCATAATCCATTCAGTTCTACATCTATCAAATCTAACAGTGCAGCAGGATATGTTCATACCCTGCCAAAATGTGTTCCCCCTGTGCCATTTAATAATGAAGACTTTAATATGGAACATTAGAGGGACGGGTGGCCTCCAAAAAACAGACTACTTAAAGCAGGTAGTTCATGGAAATAAAGTTGAATTCTTAGCCTTGTTAGAACCAAAGAAGAAAACCAACCATTTAAGGAATATAGCAGTCAAACTTCAGTTTCCTCATTTTAAGCACTTTGAGCCAGAAAACAAGCACATATGGATTTTATGGAAAAATCAAGTAACAGTTGAGGTTATTGCAATACAAACTCAACACATCACGTTGGGTATCAAGACTACAGATTTTTCATTCATTTTCACTGTGATTTATGCGAGTTATGAGTGTGATGTACGATTGTCACTATGGAACTCATTATTAGAGTTGGACATTGGAAATAAACCATGGATAATTGGGGGAGATTTCAATACCATTATAGATCAATCAGAAAAGAAAGGGGGTAGACCCTACTCTAGAAAGGCAATGGAAGAGTTTCAAGAATTTATTTCCGATGCTGGGCTATTGGATGCAGGATATGAAGGAGAACCATACACATGGTGTAGTAATGAAGTGAGCCAACGACGCACTTGGATACGACTTGATAGGGTTCTCAATAACTTGGAAGCACTTTCATACTTTCCGCAAATACGAGTATGCCACCTTCCACGGATACACTCTGATCACTGTCCTTTGGTTTTGTCATTGTCTGAAGAAAGAAAATACTATGGAAGCTTCAAGTTCCAAAGACAATGGATTCAAGAACAATTTTTTAAGGAGACTATGGAGAAAGAGTGGCACTTATTTCAAGCAGATACCCCATGGCATAGGTTGTATGGTCGCTTGAAACATGTGAAAAAGAAATTAAAGGAGTGGAGCAAGGAAACAAGGAAGGAAAAACAACAACAAAGAATCAATTTGGAAGAGAGCATCTGTCAACTTGATAAAGAAATTCAAAATGGTTGGTCAGAAGTGAAACATGCAGAATACAAAAAAGCTCAGGAACAATTGAATGATTTAATCACACAGGAGGAAGGAACCCTAAGGGATAAGGCAAGAGTTAAATGGTTAAAGGAAGGGGATAGAAACACTACATACTTTCATGCGTGCATCAAAGAAAGAAACAATCAAACAAAGTGGAACTTTAAGTTACATGATGGTACTTATTCCTCGAACCCTGATATATTGGGTCCACTTGCAGTTGACTATTATTCTCATATACTTACTGCAGATAATAACACACCTCTCATTCATCCACTTAGATTCCCCCCAGAGGAAAGAATACAAAGTGATCTACTTGAATACATTCCATCACTAATAACTGTTGAACATAATGATGAGTTATGTAAGGAGCCACAATGGGAGGAGATTTTGATGGCCATTAAAGGATTAGATCCTGATAGTGCACCAGGACCAGATGGATTTAATGGACATTTTTATCAAGCAAATGCTGAGATTATGAAAAAGGATCTAGTAGCAGTGGTACATGACTTCTTTGGTGGTAACCCCATGCCTAAATGCATTACTTCCACGCTAATCGTTTTGATACCGAAAAAGAAAAACCCTCAAAGTTTTAAAGATCTTAGGCCTATCAGTCTGTGTAATTTTACTTATAAGATAATTGCCAAGATTTTGAATGATAGGCTGGTACGATTACTACCATTGGTGATCTCTAAGGAACAATCTGGCTTTGTACAAGGGCGAGCTATTCATGAAAATGTTGCAATAGCACAAGAAATGGTAAATGAATTGGATCGCAAGGCAATAGTCAACATGATGATTAAGGTGGATATGGAAAAAGCTTATGATCGTATGGAGTGGGGATTCATACTCAAGGTATTGGAAAGGTTTGGATTTTCTAACCGATGGAGTGACATGATATTTAGGTGTATGTCCAACAATTGGTTTTCACTTTTGGTACAAGGAGCACAACATGGCTTCTTCAAGTCCACACGAGGTCTTCGTCAAGGAGATCCCTTATCACCTAGCATTTTTATCTTGGCCCAAGATGCCTTCAGTAGAAAACTCAATCATTTGATGAATATGACACCATTCATTGGAAGATTTAAAGGAGATAATAATTTTGGAGGAGTTTCCCATTTATTATATGCCGATGATATGCTAATTTTTATGGAAGGAAACCAACGATCTCTTGAATACCTCAAAAATTTGTTGCAAGAATATGAAGCATATAGTGGACAAAAGGTTAATATTGAGAAGACAAGGGTTATAATTTCAAACAAGGTAGAACCATCAAAGAAAGAACTTATCAAGCAAATAACAGGATTCTCTTTTGCAAACATGCCGGTAAAATACTTAGGTACTCCATTATTTAGAGGACGAAGTCGCATTCATTACTTTGATGAGATGGTGGATGCTATAGCTAACAAAGTGCAAAACTGGAAAACAAAATTCTTATCACAGGGAGGCAAATTGACATTGATCAAAAGTGTTCTTTCCTCTATGCTGATACATACCATTTCTATGATGAAAGTGCCTAAGACGGTTATACAAAGGATTAACAGCATACTAGCCAAATTCATGTGGAGTAAAGGGGATGGTCATGGAAGCCATTGGGTTAAATGGCAGAGTATATGCATGCCTTTGGAAGAAGGTGGTCTAGGAGTTCGAAATTTAGAGCAAACAATGCAGGCCCTTCAAACAAAATTTGCATGGCGTTTCGTTCAAGGGCAATCATTGTGGGCTTCAGTTATGAGAGCCAAATATGGACACCCAATGAAAGCACTTAGACAAGGTAAAAAGAATGCACATTCTCATACATGGAAGATGATCTTACCTTGGTTGGAATATTCAATCAAGCATGGTAAATGGATTATTGGGGAGGGTAAATGTTATTTTTGGAAGGATAATTGGCTTGGACAACCTCTTTGGTACCCTTCATGCCCACAACAAGATATAACGGTTAAAGAAGCCATTCAAAATCAAGATTTTATTCAGGAACATCTGTCTAGTGAGCAACAAGAGCAGGCCAAGAAAATCCTTTTTAATCATGAGCCAGATAGACTTGTTTGTGATTTGAGTACTTCTGGTGAATTTTCAGCTTCACTAGTGTATCATGATCGAAGAGTTAAAAAAGAAAAAGTGCATTGGGCAAAGTTTTTGTGGAACAAAGTAATCCCTCCCAATATTGGATTGTTTATGTGGAAATTAATTCATCATGGCATTCCTGTAGAATGTAATATGCAAAAAAGAGGAATCCAATTGGCATCTAAATGTTATTGTTGTAACAAGGGCGAATAGGAGACTGTGGATCATGTCTTTATGCATAGTAAATTGGCACAACAGCTTTGGCGGAGATTTGGCGACGTACTTCAGGTACCTGTTCGTTTTACTTCTATATCTAACTTTGTCTCTTCTTGGTATTCAGAGGCATCATGGCATAATCAGAGAAGAGCACTAGTAGCCATTTTGGGAGGTGTTATTGCACGAGAAATTTGGTTGGCTAGGAATTCAGCAAAGCATAATGGTGAGTGTATGTCGTTATTCAAAATTAATAAACAGGTTACACATTGGATGCTCCAACTGTCAACTCTAATCCAAGTCAAGGTTCAAGTAAGCTTCCTAGATCAAATATCATTAGTTGTGCTAAAAGTTCCTATGATTTATATTCCATTGCGACGAGGAATTTGGGTTCATTGGCAACCTCCTTCTATGGGACAATACAAGTTGAATACAGACGGATCAAGCATTAGGGGGAATAATGTTGGAGGGGGAATCCTAAGAGATCATAATGGAGATCTCATCATGGCCTTTTCCACCAAGTTATATCCTGGCAGTAGTGCAGAGGCAGAAGCATATACAATGTTAGAGGGCCTTAAAATATGTCATGCACGGAATCAAGTACCGCATGTTATTGAATCTGATTCCTTCTATTTAATTCAATGCATGCTCAACAAATGGATAACTCCATGGAAATTGGAATATGTCATACGTCAATGTTTGAATATGATTCCTTTACATACACTTATATGTCATGTGCATCGTGAGGGGAATATGGTAGCAGACCGTCTCGCCAATCATGGTCATGCCATTCAAAATGTGACAATTTTTGATCAGATTGGCTCATTGCCGCATTCATGCTTAAATGTTTATGTCAAAGATCAATTAGGCTTAGATAATTATAGACCACCATAGGGTTAAGCGAATGTGCTGCCCAATGTATTTTAAGTTATTTTAATTATGTGTGGCATTTTAAAATGTGAGTGACTTTATTTCCTGAGGGTTAGGAATATACCCTGCCCTTTGTACTTATCCGAGGTATGGTTATTACGCCCAGCCTTGTTGGTATTAATAAAATTTGTCAGGGTACCGCCCCTGTTTCTAAAAAAAAAAAAAAAAAAAAAAAAAAAAAAAAAAAAAAAAAAAAAAAAAAAAAAAAAAAAAAAAAAAAAAAGCTATATGTGGCGCTGACAACCGACAGGAATGAGTTACCGATTTATGTTTTTTAAGTGAGTGTCTCTAATTTGTCACAAAAAACGTAGAAATAGAAACTTTTGAAAAGTGTCCTGACATGGAGTGAGAAGCCTGTGAAATAAAATATCTATTACCTCTTTCTTGGAAGTGACTGGGACAAGAGGGACTAGAAATAAGATTTGACCCTGATTTGAAGTAATAGAAAGTTATTTTGCTTCTTCAGTATATAAAAGTTTCAATTCGGAAATCGTTGACTCTTTCTTTTCGGCAAAAACATTGTAATATAATAGCTAAAGAGTCAAATTATATTTCTACTTGAGACAATTCCCATTATCTTGTCATATTTGTTACAAAAGACTTGGTGCCTTTTTTTTTCCGTAAATAACTAATCATCCTACCCCATTTATCTTTTATTTATGATTGTTATGTGTCTAAATTTCACTTAGAAAAAAAAATAATTAATATCTTTTTCTTTGATGAAAATAACAAAAACATGCCCTAATCTTTTTGGTGAAAAGGTAAGTTTGTATTAGTAAAAATTAATATATAGAAGCATGAGTGCATATTCTAATTTTACAAGGCTTATGAAAACTAAAAAAAAATAGAAGTTGAAAATCTCCAAATCTTACTTAAAATGATTTTTTTTTATAATTTTTTATATTTGAAGACAAAGAAATTCTTTCTCAAACAATTTTCCTCACTTTTTCTACATGATTGGAAAGTTAAATGGTTGTATTCTAAAATAGTTTTCTATTGCGTTCAACCCATATACACTAAAAGCAAACTAAAAAATATATCTTAAAAAGTTTTACAGTCAAATTATTTTCTTTAGTGGTTATGATATTCAATTACAGTTCTTTATTCCATCCTTTAATATGACGTTGGATTCAATTTTGAGTGGAGATAGTTTTCCCAATCATCCTAATTCGTATACATTCAAAAAAGAGATGACTCTTGTTTTCAAAAATCTAATATAGTTAATTGAATAGAGATATCGTATAATTTCTCATGCTATAGAAAGTTGATCTTGACAAGCTAATCATCCAATAAAAGTATTTTTGCTAATGCCACCAACCCAAATCAAAATAAACAATTCCACTTCTTCATTTACTAGCCGAAGGTACTTATAAATTTCTTTACAACAATAACTAGACCTATAAAGAATAGAGGTAAGAATGGACCTTATTTTAAGAAGACCATTCCAACTCTATTCTATGTAACTTTTCATATCAAGTTACATTAGTCAAGTTTTTTTATATTTTATACTATAAATTTACTTACTCTATAAATAAGGGTTTAACCAATTTATAAGATCCTAAAGCATACATTTCAAAATGACTTTATTCTAAAGTTTAAGATTCAATTACCCTAATATTTTTTTATTTTTTTAATGAGTAAACTGTTTGTCAAACTATTTTTTTTTTAATGTTGCTTATGTGTAAAGCTTGCCTATAAAAAATTTCTAATCTTTTTCTCAATCTTATAAATTTTTGCTTTAGTAGGAGAAAAACTTACATCCAACATATACATATAGAAATTAAGAAATTTAATCTTACTGCATAGTTAAAATGTTTCATTCTCAAACTTTATGTTCTTTCAAATGTTTTATTCATCAAACCCATACAATCAACATGAATAAGTCTTTTCATAATGGAACTTCAAGATATTTAATAAGGAGTATTACCCATAGGGGAGAATGAGTGATCTAAAATAAGAAGTTGTGTATTATAATAAAAACATGTGAGTTAAACAAATTCTTCCAATGTTTTTAAAAGACAAAATATTGAAACTATACCATTATAAGAGAAAAGAAATAAATTATAAGCAAATTATAAGAGAAAAGAAATAAATCATAAGCAAATTTTTTTATATTTTATTTTTGAATATTACCACCAAACTCACTTAAACTTATACATATGGGTGTTGAACCTCATACACTGTGGTTGGAATTCCTATTAATTCACTGTTGAGCTAGTTAGCTAACTAAGCAACAAAATTTTATTATTGTAATATACTGATTTATGAGATCAACTAAGTACGGAGAGTATTTATACATTTTAAAACTCTTAATATCATCAATTTTTATAATCATACGACTTATTTTTATTGTCCTTGTGATAATTGTAAAGAAGTTTTCTCAAAAAATCTAGAGTCTCTCTACAAAAGCAATTTAATTTTAACTAATCACTATAAAGAGAATAACACTCAGCTTTTTAACTAACATATGGAAAATGATTTTGTAAAGCAGCTGCGAGGGGCAAAGGGGAAGCGGAAGCGAAGAATTTGACGGAACGGATTTTTCCGAAGCAAAGCCTTCTGATCTACGTTTGATAAAACGAAGGCGGACAAGGTACAGCATCCGACGGAAGAAAGGAAACCTAAATTATTCGATCCTTCTGTATAGATATTTGTCACCTATTGATGAAAGGTTGAATTTGTGTTTCATGACGGCATCTAACCTGTGGAAGATTTCTCTGCTTCCAGTAAACTGCACTAAATGCACCGCGAGCAATAATTGAGGCAAACGACTTGATTGTTGAGGGTAAGACCAAAATGGACGTCATCTCTCTGCACGTGGAGCAGGTTGGACCACGGGATCAAACCTTCGATAGGTATGTATGGAAAAGCTCAGTCCATCAGGTTACACCAAAAGGCCCATGGAATTCCTCTTTCAACGTGAAGTCGCCGCTTGATGTTCGCATATAAGAAAAATCTTATTTTCTTTTTTAAAGAAAATCTGACCACTCGGACTTCTGCAAACAAAGTATTGAAATGTTGTTATGGTGTTTTGGAGCAAAGCAATTCAAAGCAAGTTGACATCGATGGTCGTTTGCACCAAAAGCGGCAGTCTTGTGTGACTTATGAAATCCATGTTTAAGATCTAAGGTTCTACACGGGATGAATTTGGAACCCCAGAAACAACATTCTGTAGTTTAATCCTAGTTAGTGATTTGGGGTGTATTTTCGGCTTCATCAGACATGGAGAAAAGGGTTGAACTTGTCGTGATTGGATGAGGCGAAAGTTTTGTGTCTCGACTTCCAATCCCGTTTTATACTGGGGGCTGTTCTATTGCTTGGATATTAAAGGAAATTTTGTTGGGTTGGTACAGTCTAGTGGAAAGCGATGATGATAAGTTTAAAAAGCTCTGAAAAGTGACTTGACATATAGTGAAAAGCTTGGAAAATAGAATGATCTATCTCAGTATAAGGGGCTCTTTCTTGGAAGCAATTTTGACAAGAGGAACGAGTAATAAGATATTTGCCCATGACTTGAGGCAACAGAAAGTTATTTTGCTCCTTCAGTACGTAAAAGTTTCAATTTGGAAATCGTTGACTCCTCCTTTTCGGCAAAAACATACTAATATAGTAACTGAAGAGTCAAATTATATTTCCACCTGAGACATTATTCCCACTATCTTGTCATACTTAATACAAAAGACTATTAGTACTTTTTCCCCGTAAATAACTACTCATTCGACCCTAATTATCTTTTACTTATAGTTGTTATATTTTCAAATTTCACTAGCAGAAAAAATAACAGTAATTTTTATCCTTTTCTCTGATGGAAATTAAAAAAACACGCCCATTTTCTCTCTGCACTTTTTAACGACTATCCTTTTCTTCCACTTTTTAACGTCCAGAATTTAGAGCATTACATATAGTAGTTCATACTGAAGAACATTAAAGGACAGTAATAACCTTAAACCATTGGAGTTCGCTTTGCATCTACAAAGCCGCAACTGGAATGCGATTAGACTAGAAGTATTTTAGCTTGACAACAAAGTATTGCACAACTAAAAATTGTTCGCCATCTTCATCAGCCATCCAAAGGATCCCTTTGATACCATGGAAGACGGCCATATATGCGCCAGGAACACCCCACTATTTTACATTTGTTTTCGACAACTCTTTGCACATGAGACGCAGAAGTTCTTTGGACCGGGATTGGGCCAACTTCATTCCATATAAATGCTCAACTCCTTCAGAGGTAGTAGAAATATGGAACGTTGTTGGGACTGGTGCCATAGTGACGGACGTATTGGTTTGCTAAACCCAATCCGAATCCAACCAAAGATCTTGTTTTTTCTTCTTCCTCTCCCGCCAAAAGACCAACTATTCCCTTACCCCTACTAATATCACCGCCTCAAGTGCACGAGCTCGTAAGAGAGTAGGATAATACTTAACAAGTTGACAAAAGAAGCATGACATATATAACATGAAACTTGATAACTATCAAAGTATTTTTTTTTTCTTGGGGATGCCAATCAAAAGCATATTGTTCGGCATTAATTCAAGCCATACTTAACCTAACTGGTCAACAGGCAGTCAACCTAACCAAGATTAATGTTTGGCCAACAACCTAGAACTTGGTCAAGGTAGGTACAAAGCTAATCGTTTAAACACGGCTCAAAAGGGCACACTGTAGAAAGAAGGCCAATAAATCAATAGAAAGTCACTGTACCTCTAAGGGATGCAAAGGTAATAGTGATAATATGGAATAAAGAATAACGAATAGGAGATGTTTATGGCCCATGTTCACAAGTAATATCAATTTTATGTCTACGGTTAACAATACAATAGAAGATAGGCTTATCTGGACATCTTTTGCTAATGGAAGGTTTCAATCAACTCTGCACGAAAAACTATCATTGCCCATTGTCCTAAAGTGGATTGGCATGAAGTTTTTGTGTTTCAAATATGCGGTTCCTCACCAATTGATGATCGCATAAATGGCAATAGTAAATCCATTAGACACGAGTGAAATACTCTAATTTTTCGAAGAGAGAAAGGTTGCTACCTTAGCAATACTTTAAATGAATCTCATAACCACCTCTTTAAATTGTGGATACCCTACCTCAATTTTAACATGCGTGAGACCACCATTAATGTGTCACCATCTTACTTATCTTAATGTGCAGGGATTAGTTAGCTCCTTATCCACACTAAAGGGAAAATCTTCAAGACAAGTAACCTTAAATCTATACTTACATCTTTTATATGTTATTTGAAAGGATAGAAACACTAAAGTCTTTAGAAAGACTACTAATTCTGAGATTGTACTCTTGAAGTCATAAAAGGTATTAGAGATAGATTCCTCTATGTAAAAAAGATTCTTAAAATAGCTTAAAACTTGTACATTTAAATAAGAAATATGAGATGATGATTGAAATTGGCCAAAAAATTGGAAAATAAGGGAAGTTTAGGTCATATTTTTCCTTTGTTATTTATAGCTCTGTTCATGTTAAATTTATAGGTCAAAATGAATCAATTAGTTATAGTAAACATTTGAATCCTTTTTCTTCCTTTTGGGTTTGGATTACGTGGCTTTCCTTCTCCTGGCTATGATGCGGTGACTGTTTGTGTGGCAGGTGAGTGAGGTAGAATAATAAGATGAGGGCATAGTGGCAAGTGAGCTGTTACATGACGACATGGAAGGCTTGCGTGGCTGCTAGTTTGCTTTTATTGTTGACATGGCATTTGTTTGATTGGTCTTGATTAACATATTTAACGTGTTTAGGGATTAGAAGAGACCATATTTAATCTATTTTTAGGTTGTGAGTGATTTTATCTTAAAGGTACACTCCTAGTCTTATCTTACATAGATTTATGCTATATGCAAATTTTACTCAACAAAATAAAAGCAAAAAAAAAAAAACTCATAGCAACACGCATATTTCGCATCCAAAGACTAAGACTAATTTGAAGGGAAAATCTATATGACAACCCGCATCAATTCACTAGGTGGGCTTTGGTGGAAGCATCTGTACATTACGATACAATTCTCGCTTGGGCAAAACGTGGATTTTTATTTCACCGACTCTTGAACGCTTATTTACCTACTTTCATGTAATTATTGAATGTAACAAGAAGGTCCTTTACTTAAAATTTCTTTAGGATCTACTTATAGAATAATACATAGAAATCTATTAGAATTCACAAATCTCTCAATTTAAGTTGTCAATTCAAAATGAATGGTTTAAATTGGACTATATAACAATAAAAATAAAAACATATATATCAAAATAAAAATGAATGTTAGTCAACTATGTCTTTAAATTGGCCAGCCACTCCCTTCAGAAGATGATGAGCGGTTGGTCAACAAAATTGAAAAAGAAAATGATTTCTTATTGTCAAACTAGTTATAAGAGTGAAAGTAATTTCTTATAGAATAAGCACACTAAATCATGAAACGTGTCTCTTAAATAGTTATTCATTTTAACCATTCTGCTCTGTTTGCAATGTTCAAGCCTCATAAAACCTATCTCATTTAATCAAAATGTAATAACTGAAAAGTGAAATTATTAATAAAAAGTATTGAAATTTACAAGATAGTTATTCCTATTTTCAAGCATAGATTTTAAGTGGGTCAATGTTACGAGTGGGAAATGATGTCACCAGCATCACTCGTTAGGAAAAGAAAATGCGATGCGACATTCTACAATGACGGGCGGAAGTATCATCACGCTTTTGGAAGTACACATTTTTACACGTAATTATCAACGTCCAGGCATATGATTTGCTCTTGCAGCGATTGAGCTTGCTCTTGCTCAGTTGTTGCATCACTTCAACTGGAAACTCCCCGATGAGATTGGACCAGAAGATCTTGACATGTCCGAGTTTCTCGTCTTAAGCTGTAAAAGAAGGAAAGCTTTGTGCTTAATTGCGACTCCTTGGATTTCATCGTAGTTAAAGACACTGAATAGGATCTTGTACCTATATTCACAAGGGATTGCATCGTCTTGGCAAATGAGGTCTTTGTTGAATGTATGGCAATTGGCGAGGAAGTTGATTTTGTTCACTTTTCATATATGATTTGCCAGAAAACGTACTAGCCATGGGAAATACGGTTCTTAATAACTTCGTTTCTCTTTGCTAGATGGTTCAAGGGCTTTCAGTAGATGCTATTTTAGGCAAGGAACTTTTACCAGATGCATCATTTGAAACAGAAAAAATTTTATTGTCTAATTTTTATCTTAGCATTTATTGCTTGCTTAGCTGCTCTTATATGTCAATGACCCATGTATGTTTACACTATTTCGTCTTTTGGCTGTTTTATATAAATTAATGCATCTAAAAGCAAAGGAATTCGACTTGTCCCCTTCTGTCGGAACTAGAACTCTACCGTCTAAAAAGGGTTGGAAGATAATAAGCATTCCCATTTCACTACAAAACAATCATCGGATAATTCAAATAATCAATTATGATAGTCATCACCTATCACCTTTGATTGAAACAATTGGGTGTCTTTGGATGGCATCACATAATAGAGTTGATATTTTATAATGGGAATAATCTGACTCATATATATATATATCAAGAAGCAGATGAACAGAGTGAGAGTGTTTGCCTATAATATATTGAACATCAAAACATTACTTGTTCAAAAATATGGAAGAAGAGCTAATCCTAGCAGCAAAGCTTATTGCTTTGAGTTTGTTTCATCCAAGATACGACATACTCAAAACATATTGCACAATTTTTTGTATTCTTCATATCAATGTTGGATACTTCTCTCACCATATTAGCTTCATCAAAGATAGGACAGTATTGCTTTTTAAACAAAAGGACGTATCAATTTTCCATTGTCTGTCCTACACTCAGTATATTAGAGCTGAGAGAAGGAACATACATCGTGTCTTAATTCAGGATTCAACACATCTTGATTCACTTTCAAAACCACAAAGCATCACAAAAAGTACAACATAAGTGACTGAAAGTTCATTCGTCAGCCACACAATGAAAAGAAATCAATTTTGGCTGGAACGCTTACACAGTTATACCCAACGTTCCTTTTTCCTGTCAAAGATGCTCCAATAAGTCGAAACGACCATGTTAACAAGAATGGGAAATTGCAACAAGACGAACAGAGTGACTGGAACAAATGCCATACAGATTGTAGGAATGACCACCCATAACTGGCTCTCAAACATTACCAGAAGTGCAGAGCAGAAGGCTATCATCATGGTTGCAATCGAAAAAAAAAGAGTGGAAAGTCCAATTATCAACTTTCTGGGCAAGGATTTGAGGAAATCTTCCTCTGCATAGGAAGATGTTAGGATCCCCAAGAACATTAAAACTGAAGTTGAGGAGGAAAGAAGTGATAGGGAATCGGATACTATGAAAACTGTGAAAGATTTTTCTTTTAAGAACATTGGGAAACCTGTGTTTTGGTTGTTACCACCAGGAAGTGTAAAGGCTGCAGCAAACATAATGGTAACAATAAGAGCACCCACCACCGTACAGGAAGTTGCTGTATCCTTCATCCATTTCTCCCCCTTTTCAGTCAGGTCCTTGTGGTTCTCTGTAAACAATTCCCGGGGCCTTGAACCTTTTTTGTTTTCAGCTTCCCTAACCGTGTGAGGGACAATGCTTTCCACTTCCTATATTAGTTAAACAAATTCTCAGAAAGATAAACAACCAAAAAACATAAACATACATACCAATCGAAGAATGATGTGGCGTAACTCCAAAAAGATTTATTTAATTCAGATCCCTAAATTCATCTCGATGCAGCAATTCCAATTATTTCTTACTTCAAACATCAGCATTTTCTCAACAGCAAGCCCTAACACTAGCTAATCGCGTAATTAAAGGATAAAAATTTTCTTTGTCACGTTGACATAACTAGTAAGTCACTAGAGACACCAACAAAGATGTTGAAACGAATTAGACAAAATTAGTAGTTTACATAAACTAATATAAGAAGTATCTAGTGAAAATGAAATAGATGGAACCAGCATAAACTAACTCCTATCCAAGGCTCATATATAATCATCATCAAACCAAATAGTGACTTTCCCACTCAAGTACATGGGACTCAATGAAGTGCTACAGGCAACCGGTAGAATGAGATTTATTTAAACTTTGTAGAGCATTACATAGGTAATTGCATTATTGTCAAACTATTTTGGTGATTTGATATCGTTTAGTCTTATGTTTCTTTTGAACCAAAGAACACTAATATAATAAATACCAAGAGTCAAATCATGAACCAAAGAGCCATAATTCCCATTATCTTGTCATACTTCTCATGAAAGACTATTATTTTTTTTTTCTTTTCTTTAAATAACTACTCAACCGACCTATTTCTCACTGCACTTTTTAACCACTATCCTTTTCTTCCCCTCTAGACGTCCAGAATTTAGAGCATAACAGATAGTAGCTTATACTGAAAAATATTGAGACAGTGATGACCTTAAACCATTGGAGTTCACTTTGCATCTGCAAAGCTGCACCTGGGATGAGATTGAGCTGAGTGGATGGTGCTGACATCGCTGCCATATGTAGTATATTGTTACCAAACTGGTCTGTTATCCGTGTCAATGCGTTCTTATCAGGAAGCCCGTATATAAGGCTAAAGATTTTAGCTTGACGATATAGCACTGCACAACTGAAAATTGTTCTTTCATCTTCATCAACCATCCAAAGGATCTCTGTAGCATTTTTCACCGTCTCATAAACAACCTCAAAAATCCCTTCCTTGATAGCACGAAAGACGGCCGAAGGTACGTCAGCAGCACTCCACTCGTCTACATTTGCTTCGGATAACTCTTTGCACATGAGCTTCAGAAGTTTTTTGGACCGCGTCTGGGCCAACTTCATTCCATATAAATGCTCGACTCCTTCGGAGGTGGTAGAAACAATACCGAGTAAACTAGATTGAACTAGAAATAAAATAGAAAGGAGAACAAAAAGAAGAATGAAAAGGTTGTAGTATACCCAGGATGTTAAGGAGATTGGACGATACTTGGTGCAAAATTCGTAACACTCCAAAGTTAAATCCGACACCTATCCACGTTAAGAAATAATTGTTAAAATAAACATAACAAAGCACCAATAGTTCAATTGTAGTAAATCTATCACGGTTTGTGCATATTCCCAAAATAAATATCATTGTTCATCAACTATAGGAACGCCTTAGAATCAGCTAAATCTACAAGCTGGAAATAATTTACCATAAATTGCTCCTTATCACTTACTAGTGATTTTCCTGAGGCTGTAATAAGCATGTTTTTGATTTTTACCATGTTTGTTTCTGAACCAGAAATCTAGTGACTTCAGGTTAGTTTACTACAGACGGCCAACCGATGGATTTAGGGTACACTTTTGGGGCAGAGTTCATGTTGAGACCACCCGATCGCAATTATGAAGGATCCTTCAATTTATTGTTGTGGTTAAGACCATTCTGATTTAGGGTTGAAAGATTAATCAAGAAAAAGCTAGACCTCCAATAGAAACAAGTAAGCAACATATTAGCAATGCATGTTTTCGGCCCAACATGACCTCTACAAGGATGTTTAGAAATTTTATGCGGGCCCTCCATACATATTTATCTCAAGTGCTATCACACCACCTCCCCTCACTCCTTCCTTTCAACTTGTCTCCTTGCACTGATCATTCGTATTCACTATTCTACCAATTTTGATTTGAAGGTTTCCAATTGTAGGTCTCAAACCAACTCGAGGCAGAAAAGAGGATTCAAAAGGTAGAATTCGATCTTCTCAGAATGATTCAATACGAGCCGAAATATGATCATCATTTTATATCTAGGTTCAGAAACTATTTGATATTACTTTCTACTATATTACTGGCTTCTACAAAAATATATTTATTTGGGTTCCTAAGTAGGTAATACTTCTTGCAACTCTCTGCAAGAACCACATCATGATTACAAGTACGTTCTTCAGGTGTGCAAATGCCAGATAGCGTCATGCATGGGTGTCCGAAAACATCAGCAGTGATCAGTATATGTGATGCCCCCTACATTCAAATGAATAGAAAGGATAATCATGCATGAACCGTATGTGCGAGGCCAATGAACAGTTGTGTAAAATTCCTCCCTAGCGGGCACCTTAAGTTAACTCCATAAAAAAATCATTAACCTCTAAGTATCCTTAAATATTTCATTCCTACAACGCATGAAGTATCAAAAGATAAAATAAAACCACTAACTTCAATTCCGTAGCTCTTTATTAGGTATTGTTGGGAGATTTACACAAATTAAATAGCAATCACACAAACACACATCCAATATAAGGAGAATCAATGATTTCATATATTTAGGTAAACCGATCATACATCCATAGGAAACAGCAATTTATTGTTATATGAAGAATTTTATGTACACAGAAACTGTCAAAGAATTTCTCCTTGTGGTCACTGTTACTACTTACCAAATGACCTAAAATGCATAGTATTTTTCAGCTCTCATACAACAACCTCTATTTGGAAAGATAATTAATTTACCCTTAACTCTAGTTTGACTCTATAACTAACATGGATCTCATTTCCAAATCTTCTAGTGATCAACTAGAGTAAAGGAGAGTTGGTGGTATTTCCGGAGGTTGCAGACGAGTGGAAACAGCATGGAAAACACCTCTTCTTAACATCCACCCAATCGGAATGGATGTTTTTCTTTGTTCCTTTTTTTGTTTTTTTTTCATTCACCAACTTATTGTGCTGTGGAACAGAGGAAAAGAGATGAAAACGTCACCTCCTCCAAAAATGAAGGACGAATCAACATTGATCAGGGCAATAATGGCAGAATGTGAGAAAATTATTATCAACAGTTAATGATCAACTTCATGAGCTTGACAATAGACTTAAATGTAACATCACTATGGATCAAACTCTATAGTCGCTAGAGAGGGAAGATTGACTCACCCAAGTTATCTCTCACTCGACAGAATTTTCCCTCGGCAATATGGTTTTATGGGTTGAATAACAATACAAGCTAGATCCCAGACTCCAGGATTTTATCAATTTACCGAGAGCTATGCATTTGATACATTGGATTTCCTAGTTATGTTCATGGTAACAGTGGTCAACATGAGATGTTTGAGCTGTCAAAAGTCAGGACTCAAAATTTAAACAGCCCCCCATCTCGTAATAAAGACACATGGAGCGTTAGTTGAAGACTGCTTCTTTGCACAAAATTTGGCCCCTACTATCGATTCAGTTCCTAATATTTCTCAATCAAGTGGTAACCTTTATATATATTTTTTCCATTAGCAATGGTGATTTCCTTCCGCCATTTTTTACCCTTTATCCTTTGAGTGGAAAACTTTCACTTAGTGATTATAATATTGTGGTTGTTTTGCTGCAACATTATCTATTTTCATGAGAATTATTTCAAATGAAAACTTTTCATATCATATGTTGTTGCGCCTATATTCAGTGGAGGATCGCTCGCAGATCTAACCCTTACCTTAGGATTTGAGAAATGTTTTATAGACATTTACCAATTTGACCATCATTTTTTCAACAACCTAGAAAATATACAGTCACAAGTAAATACTCACAAATATGGGTGAGATATTATTTTGTAATTCCTTCTATCGAAACCATATATTGTATCATCTCCTCAATCATTCAATATTTCGATCTGTATTGTTGTAAGCTTCATCCTCCTTTCATCTCATTAACTCTAATTAAGTCATTCTTTACCCATATCTCAATGAATATTCTTATTGTATTGCAAGCCATTTTAAGTAGCTGCTACACATATTTTCCTCTGAAGAAATCACAGTGATATATTATATTTTCCAGTTGTTTCATGTAGCAACAAAACTATTAATTGAATTATTATCTTTCAGACAAGTTCAAGATTATGATCCTCATTCTCACATGCCAAAAAATAGGGAGAGAAGTTTTGGGCAAAGTACCTGATCCAGTGGTCTGTCCATGATCACTTCTAATGTTCACACGAATTTCATCTAGGCCATCAGGTAATTGAATACGTATACCTATCAGCGAAGACATTCAATTAAGAATTTGGTACCATCACCAACAAATCTCACCATGCAATTTTATTTGATGCATACGGAAACAGAGAACTATATAAATAAACCTTTAGCAACGACTTCTAATTAGAAATGTACCATAGGATACACTTACTACCCTGAAATTGGCTTCATCCTAGCCTATATCGTGGCATCCTAAATAGAAAACAAATAGAAGCAGACATGCAGCATTCATTTCTCAGATTCACTACACGTAAACTAGCTTTGAAGACTGAGCAGCAGTACTTGTATTTAAACGATTCATGAGGCTAAGTTCCTACGTTGATAAGATCAAGCAATTTTATTTATGTGCGCATGGCGTTATATGGTATGTGTAAATCCAGGACGATTGAACGAAAAGCAAAAGGAAAGCTGATACAAACAGGAGTAGATCCATCGTTTCCAGAGCTCAAGCCGATTTGCCTTCACGAATGCGTCAGGCATGGAAGCCAACGCAAATAGCGGGGACCGGTTGTTAAAGTCTAAAGCAAGAGTCAGCCCAGGATGATGTTGGATTAGGTCCAAAGCAACATCTGTTGTGTTTTACCAACATGCAAAAAAGCAGTGAACGCAAGGAACTTATCAAGTTATCAGATCATCATAAATGATGGCCAATTTCTTGTTAAAATGACAGTTCTTACCTAAAATCTCCTCATATATAGCTGCTGTACAAACTGCAGCACCGTTCCTGCCTCCTCCTGACAACAGATCTTCACGCGGAGTGCGAGAATACAGGTAGCGACCCAGCCCTTTATGCCCAAATACAATAGCTGTAACAACTGGGAGACGTCCATTCCCGCTTCTTACGCTGACCAATTTCTCGCGCCTATTAAGCATGCATTCTACCATGTTAGAGTTGCCGTGTAAAGCAGCCGTAGCCAGAGCTGTTAAGCCATCGGAATCAGCTCTTATTTCTAGGGCCTCTTCCGACATTCGCGCCACCAACTTCTCTACAATATGCTCAAGTCCTGCCATCACAGCAACGTGAAGAGCTGTCTTGCCCCAAGGCGTTATCTTTGCTGACAACGCTTTGGGAAGGAACTCAAAGAACTTCTCTGCGGCGTCCCACTCTCCTCTTTGCAGAGCCTTGATTAAGTCAGTATAACACCCTGTGACAAAGTTTCCTTTTGATTTAATAGAACGAAAAGAAATGAAAGTATTATAACACCAAATTTGAACCAACTAGATTTTAAATTAACAATCGGCATTACCCCCTCCCTCCTTCTCAAAAAATAAAAATAAAAATGAAAAATAAAAACCGATTTTTGGACCTGGTATTTGATTAAACCTGCAAAAACCAATTAACGATTTTTTGGAGAAACAATTTAAGAAAACTAGAATAATACTTGAGAAATATCTATAATGTTGGAAAAAGAAAATGTTTAACCAGTTTCCTGGAGCTTAAGTCAATTATACTAAGAATTAATAGTGGAAATAATGTAAGGTACGGTTTTGGAAAATTAGGAGTTTGTAATATTCATCTGAAAAGTTAGCTACCATCATGCATGCACTGTTTAGAAACAAAACATTATTATTTCATGCACACAAGAGAAAAAGATACAATTAAGTAGGAGACTTGATATGATTTAAGAACAAAGTCCTTGTTTAAAAATAAATTAGGATTCTTCTTTGAGAGGTTGTTTTTGGAGACTACTACAAGGAATTATGTACTTAGATGAAGGACCATACTTTAGACTATAACTTTATGCAGTTGATTATATTTTTTTCTTAGAAAAGCAGCATTCTTCTACATTTCTTGTTTCTTGTAAACTCAAACTTTAGTATGGATAGACTTAATTGCTGGAACTTCTACTCTCTTAAGTTGAAAAATTGGTCCTTCATTTGGTTTCTACATCTATACAACATAGTTTTTTCATTAAATCCATTGGTTCTTGTTGATTGCTGTCAATTCATGATCAAATCATTTTTAGGATTTGTTCTACCTGTAGCTTGGGTGATTACTTTCTTCACAAATGGCAGTTTGACTGAACAAAGTGACATAAGGATTGTAACTTAAGAAGGGTTTTCCAGGGTAGATCAAAGGGAGGATGCCCCAAACACTTACTTTTTGTTGAGAAAGGATGGAAGAAAAATTGACCAAAAAGAAAAAGAAAAATCATTTGGTATACCATTTAGCTGTTGGACTTTATCATTGTTTTTGCAATTTCTGGGGAGCTAGCAGGTTTTCTTAATTAACAAGTGCAATCATAGGCATTGTTGAGAGACAAAGAGAGAGGGGCCTGCGTTGCATTACCTGGCGCATCATACTTTTCTGCCAAAGCCCACCAAGCCTTGTTTGCCATCCTCATTTCCTTAATCTCCTTTAGCGCGATTTCTCCACAAGAATTTTGAATCAGCTGCAGGGCAGAGGAATTTTTGTTGCTCCAATCTGTAAATGCAGCCTCATCATCCTCTCTTTTAGGAGGTTTCGCAGTTGATTCAACAATACTCCAAAGTCCTTGGCCCCTCAATTCGGACTTCACCATTTCACTCCAATTCTTGTAATTATCTTTATCAAGAAGTTTGGGAAAAGTTGAGTTCGCATTTGTTTCCATGCTTAATCTGTTAGAAGAATAATGAAGAACAATAAGGCGGAGGCTTGTATGCCATTTAAAGTAATTTTTAAAATTTTTAATTTTATGGATTTACCAGTGCTACTTGAATAGTATTCAACAAGGTTATTTATCTAGGGCTGTTTATTTTGGAACGAACAGAATATTATGAGATCAAGTGAGGAACATTCTCTTTTTCTTTTCATGGACACATTCTATGTCTTTCATTACTTGGATATCAAATAAATTAAAAAATTAAAAAATTAAAAAAAGGCCCATCGTTGGGCTGATGCCCAAGTCATGGGTGATTGGACCTTCTATGCCGAAGTACTTGGGATCAGGCTTGAGCATTTAAGCTACCATAATATATATATATAGGAATGAATATTTGCTGGTGTCATTGTTGTGAGTGAGGATGGTTCAACTGGATGTTGGTTTATCTACTTCGTAAAAGGGTCCGTAGAACCTCATTCCACGTAAAAAGTTCCAACGGAAACAACAATTAGATTTAACCCGTACTTCTGAAAAAAATAAATAGTGTTTAGAAGGGTTACAAACTTAATTATCTACAAGCTCCATTTTCATCCTAAGGCTTTTCAATTGCCCAGTTTAACGTTGAAAACCTAAGGAAATACGTTCCAAGTAGAAGTGAAAATTGAATTTTTCTCATTTATGCAGCTTATGAAAATTACTAGAAAAATTAGGAAGTATCTGGGTTAACTTGCAAATAATTTCATATTTGTGTTTTAAATTTTCCACTATATATAAGTGCAATTGCCGTATGACAAGCTTTAAATAGTCCTTTGGACTAAATCTTTAGTTCTGTTTGCTGTCACATGAGATCACGTTCGATATTTAGTTTTCAAAACTTCATTTGTTTTAGAGGGTATTCCAAGAAATCAAAATTTATTATCGAATTTAGGAGAAGTATTTTCAATTAATATTTTATTTCAAAGTTATGCTTTAAAAATTCACATCATTAATTTACCACTTCCACCGCTTCTATCAACATGCATTACCTATGCCCGTCATCTTTTACTTTACCCTCAAATGAAAAAAAGAAAAAAGGAAAAAAAAAAAAAGAAAGAAAAAGAAGAAACTGTAACTGCAAATAACTTTGAGTTCCTACTTTGACAGTTACGTTTTCACTGCTTACATCAATGTCATAGAACATTCGTTACAACATCTTTCTCTTTCTCTTCATTATTCAGTTCTATATGGCTATCTAAACACAAAGCTATTGAAAATGAAATCCAACCATATCAAGTAATTATCAAATTCATCATCCAAGTATACACGATAGGACTATCAAAGTAAAGATAACAAATGAATCCAAAAGACTAGAAACATTCAAGATAGCATCGGTCACGTTAATTTAACGGGTGAAACACATCACGTTGTTTGTTGGATTACCGTAGAACTTACGAGTTGAAAGTACTATGTTCATTAATTCATCGATTGTTTAGATTGGCTAACGCCCATATTACGGGCCTATATTATTTAGGCCCAAGATCTTAACTTGACCTAGGCCCAAGTATGCTTTTTTATTTCATTACCTGTAACATGAAAAGGAAACTTCTTTTTGGTTTTGCGCTTCTCCCCGTTTAAAGGAACCGTCTGGGTTCCACTTTTATTCAAACCCCGCTCACCAAGGCCTAGAATCACCCACCTCAGCGCCAGTACTAGTTACCCATTATGAGAGTCCATAGTCTCGACTCCTCTGGTTTTACGCCCACCAAACTCCTAACAAACTATTTACATTTCAGTAATACGTCTAAGAGCTTACTGTTCACATTTACGCCTGTCTAACTCCTCACTACTCATAGCTTATGTCTAGATTTCTATTATTCCGAACTCTTCTTGGTTTACCCCATTCACACTTTATGTTTTCGAAATTCTTTCTATTACTACTAAATCATCCACGTTTATACTTATATCGTCACTATTCTTACTTAACTTACATCTTTTATATGATGACGGAGCTCTTATTAGCTTACAAATGTAATAACTAAAACGAATGATAGCTTTGTTTCTCTGAAAAGGAAATGGGTGTCAGAAGGACAATGAATCAAATCATGAAACAAGAGTAACACCTCAGACAGAAAATTCACAACAGAAATTATAGTGAGGAAAAGAAAGAATTGTAAACATAAGTGAATTAATATCGTTCATGACTCTCGTTGTGGCCGCAAAATTCAGGATGTTCTAGAATCTGATGTTCAACCAAATTAACCCGTAACAGAACAAACAAAGTAATGAGATATAGAAAATCATGGCTCCACAATACTACTCTAGGTTCGATATATTAACTTTGGAATCAAATAGAATAAAAGAAAACGGAACGCATAAGCATTTTACCTGAACTAGCGCGCGATGAGTTTAAAAGCAAACTTCAGTGTTCAAGGAAGGACTTCCGATCGACTTTGAGAAGCGAGAAGTAGAGACGTACGGGATGAATGTGGAATAGAAAAGGCAAGATTTGCCTGGATCTGATGACGAAACAAGAAAGCTGAGAAGCCTTACGTGAAGACTGACAAGACCAATCGTGATTTGTATTTGATCTGTGATAGTAGATAAAGAGATAAGATCTTACGGAGAGAAGAAAGGCCAGCGACTGCGAGAGGTTGGGGAAGAGGAAGCAAACAACTTCCGATCTACGTTTGATGAAACGAAGATGGATAAAGTAAAGACAGGAATAAGGCTGAAAAGGTGACCAAGAGTCGCATCTGACTCGACAGCAGGCGAAGGAGGCCGAATACGCAAGAAAAGCACCCCAAAATAAAAGGAGAAACGACCTCGGAAGAAAAGAAACCTTTAATTATTTGATACTTGTCACCTACCGGTCAGAGGTTGCATGTGCGTTTCGCGATGAGACCTAACCTGTGGCAAAATTTCTTTGCGCACAGACAACTCCATTAAATGCACTGCGAGCAATAACTGAGGCAAACGACTTGATTGCTAGAGTAAAGGCCAAAATAGACGTCATCTCTCTGCACGTGGAGCGGGTTGGATTACGGGATCAAACCTTCGACGGGTATACGTGGAAAAGCTCGGTCCATCAGATTACACCAAGGTCTAAGGAATTCCTCTTTCAACGTTTTGGGAGACGGAATTCCTTCTCCCAACGTTTTGGGAGGAGAATCCATCTAAATTTACCGCACATGCTTCTAAAACTACCCTTCCGAATGGGGTGCGTGATTCAATTTTTGAAAATTACGAGTGGAAAGCGACGATGATAAAGCTATATCTGGTGTTCATAGCCTACGGGAATGACTTACCGATTTATGTTTTTCCACATGAGTGTCTCTAATTTGTCACATCTTATGACATAAAGTGAGAAGCTTGGGAAATAGAATGATCTATTTAGCATAAGTGCCTCTTTCTTGTGTTAAGAGACAAATCAGCAGTCCACGTCAACATTGCCACGTCAGCACCCCATCTTGCCATGTCAACCTTCATCAAACAGTCATCCATCCACGTGGCACCTCAAGTCCACGTCAGCCCTGCACCTCTCTTCCCCGACGCGCAGCCCTCCTATCCGCAATCTCCAACCAGATCTGCGCAAATCTCACCGGAAAAGTTTCATTTCTCATCCAAGATCCAGCGCCTCCTCCAAGCTATCGAATCATGTCCAGGTTCATCATTCACCAACCTCAAATTCAAAATAGATTGATATAGATTGATATTGGGTTTCCAAAACCTAGATTTGAAATTATGTAATTAAGATCAGATTGATATAGGGTTTCTTATTTCCTTTTGTATACGTTTGTGATATGTCTATAAATTAGACATCGTTTTGTACAAACATATCATCGAATTGAAGTATTTCATTTTTCAGATATTATTAGGGTTCTTCGTGTTCTTCATGTTCTTGAGAAATTGATTCAATTTCTCAAGGATTATTCGTTTTTAATTTCTTGGAAGCAACTTTAACAGAAGGAACGAGTAATAAGATATTTGTCAATAATTTCTCTTCTTCTTCTGGCACCAAAAAGACCAACTATTCCCTTAACCCTACTCATATCACCGCCTCAAGTGCACGAGGTTGTAACATAGCATAGGATAATACTCAACATGCTGACAAAAGAAGCATTGACATATATAACATGAAATTTATAACTATCAGAGTATTTTTTCTTGAGGATACAAATCAAAAGCATATTGTTCGGCATTAATTCAAGCCATAATTAATTAACCTAAGTGCTCAACAGGCAGTCATTTACCAAGATTAATGTTTGTTCAACAACCTAGAACTTGGTCAAGGTGGGTACAAAGCTAATCGTTTAAACACAGTTCAAAAGGGCACACTGTAGAAAGAAGGCTAATAAATCAATAGGAAGTCACTGTAGTTCTAAGGGATGCAAAGTTAGTAATGATAATAAGGAAAAAGGATGGAATTTGCCAACTAAAAGGAGTTGTTTATGGCCCATGTTCAAAAGCAATATCAATTTTATGTCTATGGCTAACAATACAATAGAAGAAAGGCTTATGTGGACATCTTTTGCTAACGGAGTTTTTCAATCAACTCTGCATGAAAGACTATCGTTGCCATTGTCCTAAAGTGGATTGGCATGAAGTTTTGTGTTTCAGATATCCGATTCCTCACCAATCAATGATACCATAATTTGCAATACCAAATCCATTAGACACAAGTAAAATACTCCAATTTTTTTTGGAGATTTTAGAGACAAAGGTTGGTACCTTAGCAATACTTTAAATGAATCTCATAACCACCTTCTTCAAATTGTTGATACGCAACTGCAATTTTAACATGCATGAGACTACTATTAATGTGTCACCATCTTACTTATTTTGATGTGCAGGGATTAGTTAGCACCTTAAATACTAAAGGGAAAATTTTCAAGACAAGTATTCTTAATGATATTTAAATCTTTTATTTATGTTATTTGAAAAGATATAAACTTTAAACTCTTTAGAAACACTACTAATTCTGAGATTTTACTCTTGAAATCATAAAAGGTTTATTAGAGATAGGTTCCTCTGTGTAAAAAAGATTCTTAAAATAGCTCAAAACTTGTATATTCAAGTAAGAAATATAATATGAGAACGTGATTGAAATTTGGCCAAAAAAACAGAAAATAAGGAAAACGTTTACGTCCTATTTCACGTTTGTTATTTATAGCTTGGTTCATGTGAAATTTATAGATCAAAATGAACCAATTATTTGTAGCAAATATTTAAATCTTTTTCCTTGTTTTTTTGGTTTGGATTCAGTGGCTTTCGTTCTCCTGGCTATGATGCGGTGGCTGTTTGTGAGGTAGGTGAAAGAGGAAGAACAAAAAGATGAGGGCATACGTGGCAAGTGAGCTGGTACCTGATGACATGGAAGGCTTGTGTGGCTGCTAATTTGCTTTAATTGTTGACATGGCATTTGTTTGATTGGACTTAATTAATATATTTAACGTGTATATGGATTAGGAGAGACCATATTTAATTTAGGTTGAGAATGATTTTATCTTAAAGGTACACCCCTAGTCTTATCTTATATGGATTTATGCTATATAAGAATTCTACTTAAAAGTGACATTGAATTCTCATATATATCCAAAGAGTGAGACTAATTTGAAGGGAAAACCTTTATGGCAAACCATATCAATTCACTAGTGGGCTATTGTGGAAGCATATGAACATTACAATACAAGTCTTTTTTGGGTAGAACATGGATTTTTTTTTCACTTAGTCTTACCTACTTTCATGTAATTTTATTGAACAACGTGGATTTTATTGAACGTAACAAGAACGGTCCTTCGCTTAAAATTTCTTTAGGGCCTACTTGTTGTAGAATAATACATTTAAATCTATTACAATTCACAAATCTCTCCATTTAAGATGTTAATTCAAAATGAATGGTTTGTATAAACAATAAAAATAAAAACATACATATCAAAATGAAAATGAATATCAGTCAACTATGTCTTTAAATTGGATGATGAGTAGTTGGTCAACGAAATTGAAAAAGAAAATGATTTCTCACTGTCAAACTAGTTATAAAAGTGTAAGTAATTTCTTATAGAGTAAGCAGACTAAATCATCAAACGGGTCTCTTAAATAGTTATTCATCTCAACCATTCTGATCTGTTGGGAATGTTCAAGCCTTATAAAACATATCTCACTTAATCAAAAAATAATAACTGAAACGTGAAATTATAAATAAAAAAATATTGAAATTTACAAGATATTCATTCCTAAATTCAAGCGTAGATTTTAAGTGGGTCAATTTATTAGTAGGAAACGTAGTTGAATCAATTTTTGTGTCTGTAATGTCACCAGCATCATTCGTTTTTTTGGTGAAATGTCAAATTATATATCACCCGTAAAAAAATTTACAAGATTGTTCGATTACAAAATATTATCATCTAAGCTCAAATATTGCTCTTGGCAAATTTCTATGCTCTTGTAAAAATTTATTACAATTTGTAAGCTTGATTTCTTCGGTAGATGAAATCTTCCCTTTCACATCCTTCTTGTTTTTGGCAATAATGGTTGAGTTATCTATACTTGTATCGCTAAATCTTCTTCTATTCCTTTCGCTCCAAATGTGATACAATACGGCTTTGAAAGATATACTAAGCAAAGTTGCTGCAAAGCTCTTCCTCTTAACAGTCTTGATCATCTAACATATTTCAGCTCTCCAGTGTTCAATTCTTCTAGTTAATTCATTTATGCCTAACAAAGCTTTCCAGATGTAGTTTGTGAACCTACACTTAAAAAATAAATGTTCCTGTGATTCTTCTTCTTGTTGGCAGAGGTTGCATTGTAGATCTACTGAACTATTCCATTTAGCCACTCGATTTGCTATGGATAATTTGTCTTTCAAGGTGATCCAACAGATAAAATTATGCTTTGGTACTCCTTCTTTCCATATAAATATTGCCCATTCAATATCTTCTCTGTTCTCTCTTAGTGCTACATAACTCTTGGCAATATTGTATTTTAAGTCCGTCACTGGTTGTGTACCAGCATCACTTGTTAAGAAAAGAAAACGCGATGTGGCATTCTACAATGACTGGCGGCAGAATCATCACGCTTTTGAAGTACACATTTTTACACGTAATTATCAACGTCCATGGTCAATTGATAACGATAAGGATTTGGGGAAGTATGACAAAGGCTTCGCCAACCAAAAGTCTACATCTACTTTTTGCAAATATGATTTCGCCGATGCAATGACCAAACAAAATGTCACTTCGGAGTTTTAAAAATAATCGTCAGTCCCATCTGTTGATTTTGCCGATGTCTAACGTTGGATTTGCCTTCTTGGACGATCTTTAAACCTTTATGTATTTCTATTTTTTTTTATTTCAATATTTATCTCCCACATCCTGGATCTCTTTTTGTCTGTTGGTTTATCAACGACTGTAAACATTTATAACAAAACAGTAATTATGTCTTTTGATTTTGATTTTTCTTAATTTGCTTTCAGTACCTTTATTGGCTGTAGAATGAAAACAAAAATTAGAATAAAAGATTTCGTAAATATCTTGAGGTCGCGATCTGAAATATTTTACAAAATTAATGCGCTGGCTGAACGACAAATTTAAGCATGGCTTGAAAGCTTATTTCGAATAGTAAATTTCTCTCCCCTGCCTTTTATCGTTGACTAAATAAAGGCATATAGTTCCGTACATTAAATTTCTCCATCTAAATGAAATGAAAGAGATTTGGATATTTTAGTTTTACTGTATGTTGACAATTATAATTCTCTATTTTTTCTACATTTGATAGTTATTTTTCTAACTTTCCATTTATAAGTTGTCTGGACTGAGGCTTTTGGTCAATAGAACAATGAAAAATTGCGAATAATCTCTACTGTTAGTTTTGCATTTATTTTTGGAATAGTCCAATCCCCAAATGGAAAATCCTGCGTTTATGCGCAAGGCCGACATGATTAAAGATGTCCTATTTACATAAATATAAAGATTACAAGGCTCTCTCTTACCTAACACGCTAGGCAATGTCTCAACTTATGCATGAACTAAGCTTGGAGAGGGAAAATAAAATATATTAAGTTTAGTTTGTATTGGCAATTTCATGCGTGATTGATTTCTGCTGACATAAATGAATGGGACAGTCCTTGCATGATCCAATAGATGTGTTGAATGAATGTTGCCCCGTAACACGCGGCTCCTTGTTTCCCACCTCTTCAACATGCCCCCAAACCTTCCGATTTCTCCCTTATTTTCTCAACCTGGTCGGCAAGATGGGAGTTGGAAGACCTCATTGCTTCAAGATTTCTAGCATTCTCCTTTGCCAGTGCTTCCGTTCTCTTCTTCAAAGCTTGGATACAAGCTTCCCAATTTGTGATGCCCTGTTTGCTCATATTCGCCAGTCTTTTGCCCTACTAGCACCAAATGAATGCTCTGATACTACTTTGTAACAATCTAAGCTTCTCAAAATAGAACACAATCGGATTCAAGGAAAATTTGGCTGCATAATGTTACTATTAAAAGATCTGTCTTTAATACAATCAAACAACACAATAATAGTTAACAAGATTGCTCTAATTACTCTACAATATTACTTCACTGCAGCTCCTAATGCCTCCTTAAGGGACAATAGCACACATAAACCCTAACTATCAAAGGGACAAAGTTGATTCTTTAATTCCCTTCCTATCTATTTTGCTCCTTACCTTTTGTTTCTCTTCCCACCAAAACAGACCATTTAACTAGCTCCTAACGCATCGCTTAGTAACTATCCCAATATCCACCGTTTTGCTCTCATATCATGACATCACGGCTATGAAACACATTCGTTTTGACCAAAAAACAAAAAATGAAATGCTAGAATGCGGAAATTTGCCATGCAGCTACCAAGAGGTGGAGAAAACTCTATGCAATAACATCCTGCTATGATAAATTTTCCAGGATGCGGAATAACAATCTTCAACAAATGTCCAGTTAGAATGACATGGACCTTCCAGTGATTTCTGATTGCATAGCTGGATTCTTTTCAAATCTTCAACCGGCTAGCTTATAAATATTTTGAAGTCTTATAACAACTCTGTAGAAGACAAAGATCTAATGGTAGCAAACACAGTAAGACAAAACGAGCTTCACATATACAAGGCTCAAACAAAAAACTTTTTTTTTAAAAAAGAGACAAGTTAATAAGTTACTCTAATATCATGTTAAAAGAATAAAATACAAGGGAAAGCTACAAAAAGAATTTACATTAAAAAAAATTATATATCAGAAGCAGGAATTAGAAAACTGTCGTGGACAGAACGGTCCTACTACAAGCTACACAGAGGAAAACATAATAAAAGCTAAAAAATACAAGGCTCTTTCTTGTCTAACACGCCAGGTAATATCTCCATTTTTAAGTTTACTAAGCTTGGAAGGAGAAAATAAAGTATAAGAAAACTGTCATGGACAAAACGGTCCTACTACAAACTTACACAAAAGAAAACATATTAAAAGCTAAAGATTACAAGGCTCTTTCTCGTCTAACACGGCAGGTAATATCTTTATTTATACATGTACTCATCTTGGAGAGAGGAAATCAAGTATAGTAAATAATTTTATGAGTGATTGATTTCTACCATATAAAATAAATGTCACTGTTGAGTGAACGTTGCTCGAGAACACATCCCCGTCGGTCCTTGTCTCCGGCATTATTCAACAAACCAGCTTGCAGTTGTTACGGCACTGCGGGACCCTCCATAACATGTGCGCAGCGACAAAGTCAACTTGCCTTCTCGCTTGGAGACGATCATCTTCACAAACGATACCTCATCCATACAGACATTGGGCAGATTTAGCATCAGCGAAATACAGATACCAAGTGCCAAAATAAGAGTGTTCAGAAGTTCGTAATGCTCCAAGATCCCTCCTTTCCTCTATTTCCATGGCTTTTCCTCCTGTTTATCCTCTTTATTTGTTGGAGGAGGTCTAAAGCCAAAGGTCAAGTCCGAAGGTTGCCTCCAGGACCATGGAAACTGCCTCTCATCGGGAACTTGCATCAGATGGCTTTTTCATCAATACTACATCATACTTTGACAGACTTGGCTAAGAAGTATGGGCCAATCATGCAGTTGCAACTGGGTGAGGTACCGGCTATAGTTGTTTCGTCACCAGAACTTGCGAAAGAGGTGATGAAGACACACGACCCGGTATTTGCTAACAGGCCTACCGTTCCGGCTGTTGAAATTTTGACGTATGATCTTTCAGGTGTTCTCTTTGCTCCTTATGGCGATTATTGGAGACAAATGAGAAAGATTTGTGTTCTGGAGCTTCTGAGTGCAAAGCGAGTGCGGTCATTTAAATCAGTAAGGGAAGAAGAGGTGTCTAATCTTGTTGAATCAATTTTCTTGTCTGGGGGTCTTCCCTTCAGTCTCACTGAGAAAGTCTTTTCCTTGACGAATAGAATAGCTTCCAGGGCGGCGTATGGGAAGAAGTGCAAGTATGAAAAGGAAATCATATCGTCTGTCAAGGAAGGTTTTAGTCTTAGTGGCGGCTTTGCCCTGTCTGATCTGTTCCCTTCGCTAAAGTTCCTTGGTTTCGTTACTGGGATGAAGCCTGCGGCGAAGAGAGTACACAAAAGAATAGACAAGATTGTCGATAGTATAATCGAGGATAAGATACAAAGAAATGCTGCCACTTCAGCCTCCAACGACGATTCCTGTGATCACGATGATGTAGTTGACGTGCTTCTGAAACTCGCAGGGACGGGACGGCCTGACTTTACTATAACGAAAACCACATCAAAGCGGTCACTATGGTATGATACTTGCTTATTCAAGTTCCTATTTTATCTGGTGTCAACTATGATTTTGGGGTGTTAAAAGGAAGGCTTGATTTATTTCCTTAGAATTATATGGTATCATAGGATCATGGTATTAAGTGCCTAATTTGGTAGCAAACTTAAGGTAGAAACTCAACAGAAATGAATGAAGTAGAAAAAAGTGTTAAAACCGGGGTAAAAACTCAATACATGTTCAAAAGTGGATTATCCCATGCCATTAATAAGGTCACAAAATAAGTCATTCACGTTGTATGACTACATAATTTCCAACATATTCCCTTCGGAAGGCCATGTTGAAATTGGAGCCCACACTTATAACGCATGTTCAGAAGTGGATTACCCTAAGCTATTAATAAGGACAGAAAACAGGTCATTGTGTGGGATTACTTCATTCCCAACAAAAAGAAATATGGATTCAGGGGCTGTTAGAACGTTCCAAATGGAGCGTCAAAATCTCTCCTCGCAAGGTTGTGGAAGAGAGAAGAGTTGAGGAATTATGAAATATATTTCAAGAGGATAGGAGATAAGAAGGAAGTAAGGGCTATCAGATTTTTTGTTCTACTAGTAGAGTTCTTAAAAATTTAAATCTGGGTTAATCTGGGTTATAATCTCTGCTTCAAAACAGTTCCAACTCTCTGGTCCTTTTCTCCAGTGATTAGTTACCAACAAGTTCATTGGATCTCAGGAACTTCAACTTCAACATTAAGAGCCTAACAAGATTCATTGTGTATGAGCAGAAAAAGTAATTAGATACAAATAAGGCACCCTCAGTTATGGAATCAAACATTGCAAAAAGGGCAAGGTGAAATTACATGACTTTTGCGATAGAAATTTGATGGGAATAGCTTTGCTGATGGTATAAAAGAGTAACTCCGGCTATGCCTTATCTCTTAGTCCTTCTGTGCTTCTTTGTCCTTAAAGAAACAAGAATCAATTCCTCGTTTTTGAAGTTGAAATTGTTTCAACTGCAATATCTATTTATCAAGCCATGTAGTGGAACGAAAACTAGAAGATATTGGTAAGAGGAGAGATGAATTATTTATACAAACTGTGATGAAGAACCAGCAATAGTGTTGTAAAAAACTGTGTCACAGCTACACCAGGCATATTGCAGCACTTAAGCACCATTTCCCCAGAGAAGCTTCAAAACTGAGCAGATTGGGAGTCCCAGGATGTGAATCATATGCTAAAGGGCCTTTACAAAGTATTTATGTTCCAATTTTGTTCTATCTATGCTAGTTAATTGAAGGAATTGTCGATGTGTATGGCCCGAAATGATCAAAAGTGAGTATCAGTGGTGCATATCTTGCAGGCGAGATTAAAAAGAATCAGATTATAGCTTCCTTCATCTCCCCTGTTTTTTTCTTTCTTTTTCAAAGTTACAGTAAAATTCTTTCATCTGTTTCAATATCCTTTCATTTGTTGGGTTTTCTTGTATGTTATACTTTTTGGAATATAAACTGACAACCATTTTGCATAACGTCAAATATGCCTGCCGTTATGCCAAAATACTTTTTCAGGACCTTCTCGCTGGAGCAACTGAGACTTCAGCGGCTACAATAGAATGGGCAATGTCTGAATTGTTGAAAAACCCAAGAGCAATGGAGAAAGCACAAGCCGAAGTGCGACAAGTTCTTGAGGGGAGGAGCAACATTGATGAGTCAGACCTAGAGAAACTAGATTTCTTGAAATTAGTTGTCAAAGAAACTCTACGATTGCACCCTCCTGGCGCCATCATCCCAAGAGAATCAAGGGAAAAGTGTGAAATTGGTGGGTATGAGATACCAAGCAACATGAAAGTACTAATCAATGTATGGGCCATAGGCAGAGATCCAGAATATTGGATTGATGCAGATTGCTTTCGCCCCGAGAGGTTCCATGGTTCTTCTATTGATTTTAAAGGGGCAGACTTCGAATTCATTCCATTTGGAGGCGGAAGGAGGATCTGCCCAGGCATATCATTTGCTCTTGCAGCGGTTGAGCTTACTCTTGCTCAGTTGTTGTATCACTTCAACTGGAAACTTCCTAATGAGATTAGACCAGAAGATCTTGACATGTCTGAGCTTCTCGACTTAAGTTGTAAGAGACGGAATGCTTTGTGCCTAATTGCCACTCCTTGGATTGCATCTTAGTTAGAAGACACTAACATAGGATCTTCTACTTATTGTCACAAGCGATTGCATTGTCTGGGCAACTTCGACTTTTATTGCATGTATAGCAATTGGCAATGCAGTTGATTCTGTTTCACATTTCATGTATGATTGCCAAATAATGTACTAGCCATGCGAAACACAATTTGTAATAATTTTATTTCTCTTTGCTAGACGGGTCAAAAGCTTTGACACATTGTTCATCTAAATATTTACCTCTTATTTAATGGCCATGCATGGTATAGGTGCTATAATTTTTTTTATTTTTTTTATTTTTTTTATTTTTTTGGCTTGAAGTTGTTCGTTCCCCAAATGGGATGCAAGTCTTTGGAATCTTACAAGCCCAACAATCGCATGAGCAAATATTCTATTCTTGAATTTGTGTGCATCAGCCTTCCACAAATGATATTGTCAGGAAAAATTGCTAGAAAAACTTCAGTTGGAAAGAGTCTTAAATGCCTCATGGATCATCGTCGTCAACTGCCAACAGATTCAAGGTTAGTGGGCGTCATATGGGCATCCGTGCATGGAATTTCGTCAAGCATTTTTGAAAACCTTTTGTTTACGTTTTTTGTGGTGGAAACTCAATGGAGAGAAGTTTGGAATCCGCAAGGGTTCAAGCATTTCACAAGTATGTACCACATATGACCTTCCGCTTCAGTCAACTTTCCTTTTGTGAAGATATTATAAAAATGTCCTGAAGATTATGGTATACACGAAGGCAAGGGAGTATCATAATTCTATATAATACATCGCGTAAGAATGAAAATACTTATATACCCTTACGCAGTATTTTCACAAATAATAGATGAGACCCTTTGTTGATACGAGGGCAGAAGAGGGAGCACCTTTAGGCATGCCCTCCTTTTTTTTTTTTTTTTTGGGTGGACGAGTATCACCTTGACATAAATTGAATCAAGCTTGTTGAGAAAATGATGTTTTTGAGCTCTGTCCATTTATCTGTAGCTCATTATACTTTGCCCACAAAAGTGTAACCTAGAGTATCCTGTATATAAGCTCTCTTGTTGTATAGCGGTTTTCTATTGTAAGAATACACTCTTTATGTACATTCGTATACAAGACTTTAATACAAAACTGTTCAATCCAGCTTGAATCTCATGCTTTAACATGGTATTAGTGCGGTTATCCATTACTGTTCCTTGATTTGTTACCCATTATCGTTCTTCCATATTTTCCACTCTATTTTTACACCCGACAAATCTGTCTGTGAGGTTTGTGTGTTATTCTTCCTTTACTTTTATTACCCCTTTGGGATTACCCACTATCCTTTGTTAGAAACAAGAATCCTAATAACAATCAAAACCCAAAAATGAGGAAATTCGGGCTGCGCTTCCTCAAAAGTGCAAACTTTCCTTCAATATAAGTATTGTTCCAGATTCTCTACATTCAACTAAGCTACCAAATAAACAACCATAACTGCAGGTGCTACAAATCACTACCAAACCATCGATTATAAGTGCTAGAAATCACTACCAAATTGCACTACACTGAGCTACCCTTGCACTACCCTTGCACTACCAAAGCTATTGTGATAAAAGTATGTTCTTGTATAATGAAGATGAACCCACAGCTGCCTCTTTTTTCCTTTCTTTTTTGGTTGTCCTTCGAAGTCCTAGTCAAACGTTGGCCTTTGCCACCTAATAAAGTCACATGCCACACCCACCTCGTTCTTTGTCGAGTAGAGAAATCCTAACAATCTCCATCACATTGAACAATTCTTGTCCTCAAGGGTTAATTTTGAAGGACAAAAACTAATGTAGCATATACTCGATGTCTTCCCAGGTTGGTTTATATTTTGGATGATCTAACTATTGAACTAGCAAATCAATCCCTAGGTCATTGCCCTTTCACACCATATAACGTTTCAGTATCTTTAACCTATCTTCCCCATCCATGAGAGGAACCCTTGGAAAAATTTTGCAACTATGCTTGACAACCTTCTTCAACTATGATACAAGAAAAACTAGGTGTATGTTGGCATTCGGTGGGAAGACCAACTTATAAGTGACTTCCCCAATATGCTTTCTAATCATGTAAGACTCATAGTAATGTAGAAACAAATTATAATCTTATCTCTTGGATAATTTAAACTAATGTTAAAACTACAATTTCAAGTAGACTAATTCACCTATTTTGAACTTCTGTTCTAAATGTCTCTAGTTGGCATGTGTCACCATCTGACTTGACTTTCCAACAAGTGGGATCTAATCACCTACACCTTGTGGGCTTGTTCCTACAAAAACTCATCCACATCTTACTCACCTATAAGTTCAAAGTTATGATATGGGGACTAATTGAATTGGTAAGCATATAGTGCTTCAAAGGGTGTCATCCTCAAGGTAGTATGACAATTAGTATCATATTGCCATTTTGCTAAATATAGTCAAGAACGCCACCTTTTAGGCCCCTCTCTACTATAACAACATAATTATTACACCTCTTGACCCATTTTTTAGGCCTTTCACTCTTGAAGTCTAAAACAATTCCTCTTGTAACTTATGATGAAGACAGTGTCTCAATCACTTATAGTTTATTCAAATGATCTATGTTACTTGGTCACCCTATCTACAAAAATAGTTGTCATTTAAGTTGCCAAGAAGAGATGACTTAATCATATGACGTGAGCATACTTCATGAAACAATCCACAACTAATAAGATAGTGTCTTTACCCTCACTAATAGGTAAACCCTCTACAAAGTATATAGAAATAGCCTATACTAGGCAAGGACTATAATAAGTTGGGATATGACACTCTTTCATATTTGTAGCTTCAATACAAATGATGTTCCAGATTCACTACAAATTCAACTAGGCTACCAAATAAATAATCATAACTGTAAGTTCTACAAATCACTACCAAACTATTGATTATAAGTGCTACGAATCACTACCAAACTATTGACTATAGATGCTATACCAAACTGTAGTGTAAGGGTAGCCTTATACTACCAAAGTTATTTCGATAAAAGTTTGTTTTGAGATAATGAAGATATACCCATAGCTTCATTTTTTTTTTAACTCTCTTTTGTTGTCCCTAGAAGTCCTAGTCAAATGTTGCATTTTTGCCATCTAATAAAGTCACGTGCTACACCCGTTTCTTTCTTTGCCTATGTAAAGAGATCCTAATATTGCACCCTCTACCCGTCATTTCCCTCCCCTCCCCCCTCATTATTGAAGCCTTTTTCCCTAGAGGCATTTCATCGAAGAGTTATATTGTTTGTTCAACTCTAACAAAAATAGGTCGTCATGAGAAAGATCTCAATTGATTTTGGTGAATTTAACGTGATCAATGTCATCTTTGTTAAGGAAGAAAACATCACGCAACTTTTAGCCCTCATGACACATTTCATCTGTTCCGGGCTACCTTGGGCTTATGGGCCTTCTGTGAAAAGCAGGCGTTTAGCTGAAGTAAACCGATTGAGAGTAGAATTAAAGGGAGCCCTCAGATTGAGTGTAATTAGAGGGTTTTCCCCTTCGGACGGCGTTCCCTCTATTTCTACTCTCAATCGGATTACTGTAGCCGAAGGCTCGCTTTTCACATAAGGCCCACAAGCCCAACGTAGCCTACAACATCACCACTCTTTTGAAAGTCCGAATTTACACACTTATCCTATTTTTCATGGTAGAAGGCTGCGTAGATGTACAACAAAGACTTGGATGAGCAAGACAAAAGCCTCACAGCACCACAGGAGACAACTAAAGCAAGATAATGATAATAACCCTGGCCTAGCCTTGAGCAACCCCAAGTCAATAGATATCGTGGAAAACCAAGATTTCATTTTGGAAAGTAGACAAACACAGAGCCAGTAGGAATTGGATGGATAAAAGTAAATGTCTAACTTTTTGACTTTTTGACTTCATTGAAGATGAAAGTTGGATTTCCAAAAGATATTTTATCGCCCTACTTTTTCTACTCTCAATATTTAGTTTTCAAAATTTGGATATCTTTTTGTCTACCACTTTATCCTCAATTATGCATTAGTTAAAAAGAACGATATAAAAAATATTAGTTGTGCCTTCTATTAAACAAAGAAAAGGAAAGCAAATCTCAAAACATACTTTAAATTGGAAGGAAAGCAACCCTGCAACTACTACGGCTGACGCCTACATCAGATGGGGAAAAATGGTGACATGCAGGAATACAGAGGAACTTCAGGGACTGATGCAAAGAAATAGAGAAAGTTTGACTAGCACGGAGAAAAGCGGCGCTTGCCTCCCATTGGTGCTCCAGAGGATCACTCATAATCCACTGACTTCTGAGCAGCGCCAAAGAAAACTTAGTCCCTACTGTGACTTGGTCATCTTCTCAAATGATACTTCACCTGTCAAGAGCAGGTCCGGAGACTGATCAGAGTTAGAATTAGTAGATCTCAATAACCTTTATTGCTCCTGTGAATACCAGACCCAAATCCCAAGAGAGGGGTTTCTCTAGTTGCCCCTAATGCTCCAAGGTGTCATCTTTCCTCTTTTTATTTGGCTTTTCTTCTTGTTTATCCTCTTTCTTTGTTGGAGGAGGTCCAAAGCAAATGGGCGAGTCCATAAGCTGCCTCCGGGACCATGGAAACTGCCTCTTATAGGGAACTTGCACCAGCTGGCTTTTTCATCGCTACCACATCATACCTTGAGAGACTTAGCCAAGGAATATGGTCCACTCATGAGACTGCAACTGGGAGAGATACTGGCTGTAGTCGTTTCATCACCAGAACTAGCTAAAGAGGTGCTAAAGACGCATGATCCGGTATTCGCAAATCGGCCTAGCATTCTAGCTATTGAAATCGTGTCCTATGATTATTCGGGTATTGTGTTTGCTCCCTATGGCGATTATTGGAGACAAATGAGAAAGATTTGTATCATAGAACTTCTCAGCGCTAAGCGTGTGCAGTCATTTAGATCAGTGAGAGAAGAGGAGATGTCTAATCTCGTTGAATCAATTTACCTGTCTGGATGCCTTCCTTTCAATCTCAGCGAGAAAATTGTCTTATTGACGACTAGAATAGCTTGCAGGGCGGCGTTCGGGAAGAAGTGCAGATATGAAAAGGAATTCATATCGTCGATCAAGGAAGGTTCTCTTCTCAGTGGCAGCTTTGACCTGCCGGATTTGTTCCCTTCATTAAGGTTCCTTGGTTTCCTTACTGGGATGAAACATGCAATAGAAAAAGTACACAAAAAGGTGGACAAGATTCTGGATGATATAATCGAGGATAAGCTGCAAAGAGGCACTCCCACTTCAGCTACCAAAGATGATTCCGGCGAACATGATGATGTCGTTAGCGTGCTTCTGGGACTCCGAGACACGAGAGAGCTAGACTTTCCGATCACGAGAAACCACATCAAAGCTGTCACTCTGGTAAGCAAGCATGATAAAAAAATTTATTACCAGAACTCCTTAGAAAAAATTTGAAAAAAAAAAGAAGAAAAATCCAGCCCAAATTTCTTCCTATGCTTTCACCCCAGTTTTTTTAGTAGTATCATTCTAATCCATGAAGTGGAAACGATTGAATTGCATGTGTATACTACGAGTGGTTCTCATTTTCTTTGCCACAATGTATTTGGACGATTAATAGACTCGGGCGATGCAGAGAGAAAGATTAGTATGCTCTGCGAGCCAGGTAGACGTCATTAGTTTTAGGTCTATGTAACGCATAAATATGAAGGGCACGGAGGTCGAAACTCCTATGAGAAAACAGAATAAGACTAGGCGTTACTTGATCTTCATGGTTTTTGTGCTATAAATCTGAAAGTAGTGCTTTAGTGATATTCTCAACTCTGTTTTAGTTTGAGTTATGTGAAGTTAGAGTTAATTTATGTCAATGTTAGGCAGGAAGGTAAAGCCGAATTTAGCTGTGTGAAGTGTATAGAATGTCAGTAAATGAAGTATGTTAAGGATGCAAGAAACATTCTTGGTAAAACGAGACTGGTTGCTAAAGTATCTCAATTGTTCACCCAAATAGCATACTTAGCTACCGTGTGAACTCTCCTTTTCCTATAAATTCAGAAACGCATATTAACATTGCAACTTGTTATCAAATCAAGCTTTGTTGTGAAAGGTTACAAGTCCTACATTCAATCCCTGCTTCAGGACAGCTCTAGAACTTTAGTCTTCTTCTGTAGTGTTTAATCACAAAGAAATTCATATATTTTGGAACTTTATCCTTAATAAAGTTATAAAAATATCTCTCAAGACTCAAAAAGAGGGTTAAGGGAGGGGAAGGTAATTTCTTAGTTGTAAAGAGAAATAGAAAAATTTATCTTCAAGAAAGTTTTAAGCTTGTTTCTCTCTGTTTAAAATTCAAAAATTGCTCTCAATGACCTAGCATTATCAAGAACATTTTGTACAAAGAGGCTATTGAGGATAGTATTATAATCTTTAGTTCATCTCCCCTGTTTTTCCTTTTTTTTTTCCCCCAAAAAAGGGCAGTGAAATTTTTTCTTTATCTGATTTAATTGGCTTCGAAGTATTGGGCTTTCTTGTGTTATCCTACCTAGAAACTGACCCTTATTTCGTACAATGTGAAATATGCATACCCCTAAGCTAAGTTCCTTTTTCAGGATGTTGTCAGTGGAGCAAGCGATACTTCAGCATCTACGATAGAATGGGCAATGTCGGAATTGGTGAGAAACCCTAGAGCAATGGAGAAGGCGCAAGCAGAAGTGCGACAAGTTCTTGAGGGAAGAAGGGACATTGATGAGACAGACTTGGAGAAACTAGATTACTTGAAATTAGTCGTCAAAGAAACTCTACGGTTGCACCCTCCCGGTGCCTTAATCTTAAGAGAATCAAGGGAAAAATGCGGGGTTGGAGGGTATGAGATACCAAGCAAGACGAAAGTACTAATCAATGCATGGGCCATGGGTAGGAATCCAGCATATTGGACTGATGCAGATTGCTTTCACCCTGAGAGGTTTCAAAGTTCGTGCATTGATTTTCAAGGGACAAACTTTGAATTCATACCATTTGGAGCTGGTAGGAGGATTTGTCCAGGCATATCATTTGCTCTTGCAGCTCTTGAACTGACTCTTTCTCAGTTGTTGTATCACTTCAACTGGAAACTCCCCAATGAGGACAGGCCCGAAGATCTTGACATGTCTGAGATTCTCACAATTACATCTAAGAGAAGGAACGATTTGTACCTAATTGCCACTCCCTGGATTTCGTCTTATTGAAGACGCTGAATAGGGTTGTTGCACCTATGCTTGCAAGGGATTGCACTGCCTTGGCAATTGAAACCCTCATTATCTGGACAAAGGAAATAGGTGAGGCAGTTGATTTTATTTTGACCTTTGATGTATGGTTTGCCTAATAAGTAACTGTCACAACAAATACATTTCTAATTGATTTCGTTTTTCTCTGCCTTGTGGTTGAAGGGTTTCGCACAAAGTTCATCTAAATATGTAACTCTTATTTTTCTACTAAAGCAAAGCAAACTCGTAGGGGAAGATATCAAATTTATTGAGGCTTTGGAAGAGCATCACAACATAAGAGAGAGTATGCTGTAGGTAAGTTTTTAAATCTGGATATAGAAAATCTTTGAGGAGAAGGGGTTTAAACAAAAACCAAGCAAGTTCTTGGACCTAGTTTTTCGCTGCAATTAGGTCAGGCAATGGACAGCATGGTCGTGTTCTTGGCTGATTGTGAAGGCTTATGGTAGATTAGCGCATATGCTTGGGATGACTTTTCTTGAAACGAGATGCATGTATTGTGTTGAGGTTTCTAACCTCTGACTTAGATCCTCCTCCGTGGTATTCACCCTTGGTTAAGGAAGAAAATATCATGCAACTTTTATGCCATAGTGACGGCCTCGTGGATGCTTATCGGTTCATATCAAGCAGTCTATGGCACACATCATCTTACTTCTTATATATATATATATTAGTTAAAGGAATTGGGTGATTTGAACCAGAGAGTTTCTACTAATAGCCTTGTCACTAAGCTATGAGTATGGATTCACAACACCGTACTTTTGGAAGTCCAAATTTACAAAATCGATTATCGTTTGTTCATGGTAGAGGGTTACATGGATTAACAATAACAAAGACTCGGATAAACAAGACAAAGGTTTCACGGCACCATAGGAGACAACAAGAGCTACAATGATAATAAGCCTAGTCTTGAGCATCCACTAGTCTTTAAATGTTATGGAAATAAAATTTTGTTAATGGTTTGGAAAACCAAGATGTTATTTTCAAAATAATAATAGTAATAATAATAACAAGGATGATAGGAATTAGATAAAATATATTACTAACTTTTTGACTTTGTTGAAGTCGAAAGCTAGATTTTCTTAAAATTTAAAAAATCAGTCTAGTGAAAGAGTAGCCAAACCCTCTCATATAGTTAGGAACTCCTACTTCTTTTCCCATATAAGACGTCTTTTGATGTTTACACATTGGACATTTTCCTTTACCCTGTATATCCCATGAAGAGATACTTAGCACAAAAGCACTAAGTAAAATTGTAAGTTAGCCCTAATACTACTTGTTATAAGCTTAAGTTTTATCCAAAAGATTAGTCTAATAAGAAAAGCAGTCAAATTCTTTTATATGATTAGGAACTCCTACTCTTTCTCAACGTGAGAGAAAGTCCTTCAATGCCCACAAACAACGTGACAAAATGGTAGCTTAGCACATTTGCTTAGGGTGATTTTTTCCTTGGAACTAGGATGCATGTACTGCTCTTGCGATACTAACTTCTGACTTAGATCCTGCTCCATGGCCTTCACCCTTGGTTTTGTAATAAGACTAACCTGTCCCGTAGGGCATGGCGTGTTGAAGTTCTCAACATTCTAGGCAAAGCTAACCAGAGTGCTGGCATTCTTGCCACAGTAATGGGTTTGAGAAACAGGATAACTATTTTGATGCTCACTTGTTTTACATACATTTCTTTTTGTGAGATTACACCAAAACTTAAGATTTTGACGTAAATTTGAGAAGGAACAAATGACCTGTCCAAGGTGTGCATCTATCATCGCCTTACTTCATTCTCTTCAAATACATAGAGATGATACAAATAATCCGGATTCTCCCTCGTATTTTATTTCTGAAAGCTCTGATATCTCAGACTTTCCTCATACGGAGGATAACTCCATATTCAGGTACAACAAGCAATCTAAATGCTGGGGAGTGCAGGTATGCAGGCGACAGCAAGAAGCAAAACTTGGACAGTATAAGAGATAAAATCACCTTCAGTTCTGTCATGGCAAAGTGCTGGCCAGCACAGATGCGAGGTCCTGCCCCAAATGGCATATATGCCTGTGGAGTCTTGCAAGCCCCAACAATCCCTTGAGCAAATCTTTCAGGGTTGAATTTGTGTGCATCAGGCCCCCACACGGCATGTTGACGATGTAACATTGAGATTGGAATCCTGATGGTTGTACCTTTTGGGATCAGGATGTCTTTCAATGTGATATCTTCCAAGGTCTCTCTTGTTATAAAAATTGCAGGTGGAAAGAGACGCAATGCTTCATGGATCACCATTGTCAACTGCCAAAAGATTAAGGTTATAGATATATATGTTAAAATGCTTGTTATTGGAGAAACTAAATGAAGAAAGTTTGGATGCTGATTCCCACGATAAATGACTTGCCGCTTAAGTCACTTACAGTGCTGTTGCAGTAATTAGATATATAAAGCAAAGCAGAGTACCGTTTTCATGCTTCGGAGCATGTCGGCGTCTGGTAGCCCGTCCCCACATCTTTCAAGCACCTCAGCTCGAACACGAGCTTGCCAATCAGGATGTGCAGCTAGGAGCATCAAGCTCCATGAGGCCGCGATGGCAGTTGTCTCTTGGCCGGCAAAGTAGATGTTCCTGCAATTATCCACCATGAACTTGTCTCGAGAAATTTTTTTTGACGAGCCATCATGGTCATTACTGCTTTCGGCACCTCAAGAATCATTTGTAGAAGATCCTTCTCATGTGATGCTTCAACGCGCTGCTTTAAAACCTTTAAGATCATCGAGTTGACCTCTTTCTCTATTTTCCATATATCTCTATTATTTTTGGTCGGCAAGAATCTGTGACATCAGTTTGCCATATGCAGGTTAAAATGTAAGATCATCACAGAAGACAACAGGAAATTTTTGAACGTTTGGGATGTCATCATACCTAAGGCCAGGAACTCCCACATTCTTTTTGGCCAGCATTTTTTGAAGGATTTCTATTTTTACGAATATTTCTTCCCCTTTGGTATAGTCACTTCCAAAACAGGCTTTTGAAAGGATGTCTGCGGATAAGCTTCTCAAATCACCATCGACTTTAATGTCCGTTACTCCTTCGTTTTCAATTCTACTCTCCCAACTTCGCAGCATTGAGGTTGTCGATTCCAGCATCAGGTGCACCATTCCCTTTTCACAAAGATCATTTGAATCAACATACTGCTGTTGATTCACGGAATATAAAGGCTTTCTAAATGATCGAATTTGTTTAAATCAATTGAACTGAAGACTGTTTTAGTTTGTTCAGGCGATATCCAGCCTGAATAGAGCAATCTGGTAAGAACATGACACTGATTGTTGCCAAAAGGTCACTGTCAAGAAGCTCATAAAGTGGTTGTGGCTAACATTATATTCGCAATAACTACAAAAATTGAATTTCCGTAGTGGACTTCTATGAAACGAGAAATAGTCCAAAGCTGGAGCTTTTACCTTAACCTTGTCGGCATAGAGTTCAGGAGCTATTGTCTTCCTTTGGTGGGCCCACATTGGGCCACTCGAAGACAGAATACCCTGGCCCAACAACGCTGCGTAATCTTTGGAATGATAGGATGGCTTGCCAAGGCGAAAGGGTGTGCAGAGGCTGATTTCCTTCACCATCTCTACATCTGTTACGCACAGTGTTTGTATGGTTCCTGATGAATACACGAAAACTGGCCCTGCAGCCAAATACATGCAGTAGGAGCAAGGTTGGAAAATAAGAGTTTAAGATAAGCTCCTTTTTTTGTAAACTTCAGCAACACATCCAAGATAACTGCCTGAAATTCTTAAGTAATCAATTTTTATCTCCACATACTTCTCTACCAGATTGAGCCACAGAGAACAGATAATTATCGCTCACTTCTTTTTCTAGACGAGGAAGGTTTAAGTAAGTTATATCCCAGCTTTTAACTATCTTTAACCTGTTTTACAGTAAAGTGAGAAAGCCAAAGAAACAGGATCCATCATTGCCTTTATTAACTTTTGTCTGTTTCTCTTCTCAAGTTCATGAATGTTCTCCCCCTTTCTTCGTTCCCCACCCCTACCCCAAAAACCAGAAATCAAAAATACAGGATGCTTGCTCACTTTTCTGTCTCTTTCAAAATACTTTTCAGGAGGTTATTATATCAGAAAATGCTACTGTTAGTTAATCTAGTGGAGCATGTTGTGCACGTGAAAACATTTAAATATGCTCTTTTATACTTTTTGTGCATATAGTAAGTAATTGCATATATAGATAGTAAATTCATTTCAAAAAAATTATAGAGAAAAATATAAATTTCTTAATCTATTAAAAACTAAATATATTTTTTTTATTAAAAGAAAAAAAAAGTAAAAGTTATAAGTAGCAACAATAGAAAATATAGTTTTTTACCCCAGGGGTGTGGTTCAACTGGCAAAAGCTCGTGTGGGATTCCCTACAAAGTAGGGGTCTTGGGTTCAAAACTAGTTGGCTGCATTCTTGACATGAAATAGGTAAAATGCTTTGGGGTGAGTGTTGGGCCTTCCAGTTTGAGCCACCATGCAAGTGGTTGGGGTTCTGGGTCACAAAAAAAAAAAAAAAAAAAAACATAGTTTTTTTTTAAAAAAAAAAAACAGTTATTCATATATGCGTAGGGGCAGAGACAGACCTTTATTGAGATGGGAAAATGGCCTCCTATACCAGTAACGAACATCATCCTAGCAATAGGCTAACATAGACTTACCTTGAACTTCTAGATCATCTTCCATGGCTGACTCTTCTTGGAGCTAGGAGTTTTGTCTTAGCTCTTTGGCCTCTCCGTATATTTCATCGTAGGGATTCCTTCTTGTATATAACTTCTTCTTTTCTTCAGTTTTAGTTTTGTTCATTGCAAATCACCAGGAAAAAAAATCTATGGGGTTCAAAGAGAGACCGCAATACATCCTATTTAGAATAATGTAAAAGGAAAAAAAAAATGAACTAAAGAAAAGGAAACAAGAGGGGAAAAAACAGTACCATATTCATTTCTCCACTGCACTAAATATGGGAAGACGGTGGAAGGCCAGTCAAGAGCGATGGAATCCTCCATTGAGATTGCTGGTGTTGCAGGAACTCGCAGTTGAATCTTCTTCATGTCAGGAATATTCCCAAAGAAAAATGAAGGAGTAGGTCCTCTTATCCCTTGTCTTTGAAGCCTTTCTCGCAGAAGTTTTGGTTTCAATATCAAGAGATTATAGAGATGCATCAGCAACAGTACAAGCCCTCCCACAAACAACGATACTGCAATCATTTCCATCAGGACTAGCTCTGCTTCTGTGTTTCTGCCCCTACCCTTTGCTATCGCTCTTTCTCTCCTAGACTTCGTTTAATCCTTCACCCTCAGATGTTTTGATGCTTTCTTCAACAAAACTGCTTTAACATCAGGACAAGGATGATAAAAACTAAATAATTAAGAAACCAAACATTTGGTCCCCGTACTTAAATATAATATAGTTAACCATGTTCGGATATGAGTCTACGTGGCAGCCATGACCACGTGGCTGCCACATCACCAGCTCTGAGAGGCAGCAGAGAAGCACGCGTCTGACTTCTCTGCTGCTCGCCTGGACCGCCCAGCCTGCAGCACGCAACCTGCAGGAAGGCACATCCTGGACCGCCGGACAAGGATTTTAGGTTTAGGTTTCGGTTCCTCCATTTTGTCTATAAAGGCTTTTGTTTGTATGTTCATAAAATCATCATGGGAATAACTTATCCCATTACATTGTAAACGAGTTTTTCTCTCCATTAATAGAGTTTTATTCTCATCTATGTGTTCCAATCATTCTGTTTACAAACCACAAGCAGTTGACTGTTAAGCTTGGGGTGGGAATTTGAAAAGGAACAGTGCCGTCGAAGATCCTGGAAATAACTTCGACTTTCATTGCATTGCTTTGCAGGAGGATAAGCATTTCCTATTAATGAGCTATTCTTTCAGCATCACTGATTCAGCATCTAATTTGTTTCGTTCTGCAACGAAAAGGAGGCTGTGGATCCCATAAGCCAAGCCCTCGCAGGTTTTACTGGGTGCTGACACTTTTGAATGATGAAGAGTAAAGTTAAAGGGAGGAATCTTTGAATAAGAAGAGAGTGAAGATAAGGAGGGGAAAATCACATTCCCCAAGAAAAGAAAAAAGACAAAAAAAAAAAAAAAAAAATCAACTCAACTAGCTCACTTGAACGAATCTCCACCAAAAAAAAAAAAGATTTCTAAATAATGCTGTATAAAATATATGGTCTGTTCCCAAGGAAACCTTTCTACATGAGTAGGACACAGACCCTCCTTTTTCTAATCTTTAGCAATAACTTAGAGTAATCTGCTTGGAAGTTGAAAACAACAGTGATAATAATAAAAAGAAGCACGATAATATGAAAAGATTTTCATAACGGTATTATATTTGAACTTTTTGTTTGTTTGTTTCTTTCTTTCTTTTGTCTACCGACCTTGCTTATCTATTGTTGGATGGTGATCGGGTCAATACTCTTGCATGCAACGCGGAACAAGCAACTATTATGTAACAAGGAGAGACAGCATTCTGTCGTCAGCGGACCAATATGGACCAAACAAGGTAAGAATTTTTGCTGTTGAGTCCTTCTTTAGCAAGTTACATTTAACCTGGCATTATGCAATCCGGTAGATGGACCAGCCACCCCACTAATACAAAGGAAATAATTAAAGAGGTTTTCGGACTTCAACATTATCTTAAATAAGTTCTTGGGTTATAGGCAATCCTATAATTTTCTTTAGTGTCCCTTGGTACCAAGAAATAGCCTTTCCATGGAAAACTGTAAGAATCTCTCAAACAAGACCTTATGCAATTATGAATTTATTCCTGGAATAAAAAATAAAAACTTGTAAGTGCAAGAAGTCATCTATCACTCTCTTATTTTTAGAGATAATTATGGCTCTTCGAGAGCTCCTAAATAGTCAATCTCATGATTTCTGAATAATTCACTACTCACTATTTGCTATCAATGTTTGGCACCTCTAAGAGGTGTTTAATAATTTTTAGATGTTTTTAGTATTGAAATAAGTTCTAATTTCACAGGAGTGTCTTCAGAAAATTATAAGAGTTTTGTAGAGAAAGACTCTTTTACTACAAAATCATACTAAAATTTATTTTCCAGGTAGGAATGCCTATTATTCCCGGCTCTAACTAATTGGATTTCCCTTTACTTTAAGTTATTTGTTTAATTTAATATCACCTTAGGAATCAATTTAACAATATATATTAAATTGTTGTTATTTCCTATTATTGACCTTCCAACTCCCATGAACATTTTTACTCTCTCGTTCCTTCTTTGTCTCGCTATGTTTGCTCAGAGACGAAAAGGGTTACATCCAAAAGCCCAAAGGGGAAACCAAACTCGAATTGGACAATCAATTGTAGGCAACGAAAGATCTGTGTTTATACTCGAACTTAAAACTCAGGATATTCGCAACTGTAATAAATGTATGCAGAATGAAAGAGGGTAGGAATTTGTAGGGTACCCGGAATCTGTCTTTGTATTCTATTCTAAATGTCCATTATACAACAACGACATACACATATATATTAGCTTATCAGCTGCATTTTTTACATTGCCCTACTATATGAGTCTTTGGCATGTGGGCTTCATTAACACCCTCCCCAAGTTGCTGGTTTGAATAAATCAAACACACCTAAGCTTAGACATCAGATGATTGCGATGCTTGCTTTCAAGGTGTTGAAACAAAAGTTTAACATTACGCATAAATCGCACTAAAACAAGCTATTAAAATCAAAGAGGTAAGAAGTCAACACAATTTATTTAGAGTGGTTTGGCAAATGACGCCTATGTCCATCATCACCGAGACTCCTTCTCCTTTTATTAAGATCAGAATAAGATTACATGGTTGATCAAGTCACTGAAACTACAGTGTCACTGGTGGTGGAGAGCTCTCTACACTCTATCTACACCTTACAACTCTCACACCTACAAAAATAATTTCTACAATGTCCTTTTATGGCACTCACCAATAGCAACTGACTCACCCATTCATTTCGTTCAATTATTGCATGTAAACCCACTCACTATGTTCAATTATTGCACATTCCAACACACACCCACAACACACATGGATCCTAGGGGTTGTGAGGACAAAAAAGTCCTCACCAATTATGACAAATCACAACACAAGGGCCTATCATTAGGTTGGTGATTTGAATAAATCAAATGCACCCAAGCTTAGACATTAGACGATTGTGATGCTTGCTTTCAAGGACCTTTGTCATAAGATCTACCATATGATCCTCCATACATATATGACAAGTTTTAATCAAACCATCCTACATTTTTTCTCACATTAAGTGATGATATATTTTGATTTGCTTGGCTGCTTTCGTGGTAAATGGGATTTGCCATTATATGCATTACCACAAAATTATTGAATGGGTTGCTCGAAGTGTACACCGTAGTCTCTAGAAAGTCTCATGTTCCATGTTATTCCACATATCATTGTGCCACAACTTGATATTCAACTTCAACAATAAATTCAAAGACTTACTTTCTTTCTTTGTTTTCCAAGAGATTAGTGAATCCCTAACTTTATACAATATCTTATAACTAAGTATCTAGTCATGGGCCAAATGGCCTAGTTTAAGTCACAATACACCTTATATTCCATCAGTGATAAAGAAGAAATAAGTAATCTTAGGCCTAGAGAACCTTTTAAATATTTTACAATCTTTTTTTTTTTTTTTTACAATCTTATTAGTTGCTTCATGTGTGAATACTTCTATCAATTGGCTCAATTGTTGTACTAAAAAACTTATGTCAAACTATTGGATTGTATCACTTTGATGATGCAAAATCCTCCTTTAATCTCTCACAAGCCATACCTAATGAGTGTGAATCAACCCCATGAAAGGCCTGTTATGTGCTCTCTAAATGATGCACATAACAGAGGCCTGCTTCCTTGCAAAGCTAAGTGTTCTAATGTCTTTTCACCATAGAGGATCCAAGAAGTGGTTCATCGATCTCTTTCTGGTTGATCGACTAGAGAATTGCCCTGTGACCCACCCTATTATGCATGAGCATAACAAATTGGTATCAAAGCATCCGATTGCAATGGGAAGGAGGTGCAAGGAGAACGAAAATGAAGATAGAGTTTCTTGCCACAATGAGGAAGGAGATCCTTAAGAGTGGATACGTCACTAAGAATTTTTTCAAATTTCACAATATCTCGAAAGAAGACAAGGTCAGGATCACCTCTTGGAATCTAGAGGCGAATCTAGAAGGCAAGGCATGGATATCGTTCGGGCTGTTCAAGGAGGTGCTTGCTTGAGAAGGATCTGATGGAGAGAAATGACCTGGGCTAGTACAATGATTTTTTCAGGAACCTGACCAAGTTGCAGCAGGCGAGGTCCGTCGACAACTACAAAAAGGAGTTCTCACGTCTCACCTTGAGGACAGAGTGAATGACCATCAGGCAGCAAATCAACTACTTTGTGAGCAATCTCAAGAAGAAAAAATGCATAAACATACAAATTTCCAAACCAACGAGCTTGTCTACAACTATTGGGATGGTAAAGATTTATGAAGCTAAGCTGAAAAGTTTCGAAGAACATTTGCACCTGCGCTAGTAAGGAGAATTGTAAACCCGCAATTGGTGTCCTTTAGCCCAAACCAAGCCAAACCAAGCCCCTTTGAGCAGGCCTATCAAGAAGCTATCATTGGCAAAGATGGCAGAATGCAAAGCCGAAGGGCTTTGCTTTAATTGTGACGAGGGTTTCAACCAAGCTAACAAGTGCAAAGAAGATAAGGATTCTTAATGCAACAGACTCTTGCTCCTTCATTAAAAAATATTCAACTTCCTATATTAAAATTAATTTTTAAGAAAGGGAGATAAGGATTTAGTTCATGAGTGGTAAGCATTTCACTTAAATCAAAATACTTATATCATATCAGAAATTATTTAACTTCTTCCTTTAAAATTGGTTATGAAGAAAGAAAAAAAGAGACTTAAATTTATAAAAAATATATAAAGTCAATGTATGACAATGTGAACAGCTATTATTTTAATCAAAATATTTATAAAAATACTAAAATAAATATGTATACTTGTGATCACTGAATGTATTTGATTGAGACAATTGGCCGTTCACGGTGACAGCTTGGCTGTATTTAGACGGCATTGTACCATGAATTTTGGATCGTTTCATCATGATTATGATTCCTTTGTATTAAGAATTTTCTAACTTCATCAGTACAAATAGGGACAGGGAGGGAGTCTACCAAGCACCCAACATTAGAAGATTAGACGCACAAGAAGAGGATGGGAGAAGAACTAATCCTAGCAGCAAAGATCATTCAGTCGGTTTTATTATGTGGGTTAGTAGTTTTACTTTGGCAACTCTACGACTCTTTGCTGTTGAAGCCAAAGAGGCTGACATCAAAGCTTCGAAAGCAAGGGATCAGCGGGCCTTCAACTTCATTTCTTTTGGGAAATTTGCCGGACATAAAGAGAATCAAGCTCAGTTTTCAGGCTGCCGCGGCAACAACTACTCCAGTAGACCACAACCCCAACGGTGTCCATGTTGCTCATGATTGGCCTTCCAAAGTGTTCGCCTTTCTGGAGCAGTGGCGAAACGAATACGGTATCATCTTTTTTTCTTCCCCTACTTTTCATTTTTGAGCTTAAAGGGAAAAATAGTATCAGTTGTGAAAAAATAAGATAGGAAGTCATCAATAATGGCCTTCCTTAGTTTGACTTTTGAGGTTTTTTCATATACTTTTTTTCCCCTTTAGGAATCACCATCAATGAATAAAAAAATGACAGTGACTAACAACGCAAATAATAATAATAATAATAATAATAATAATTTAAAAAAGATGATGTCATATCCAATAATGTCGTTATTTATTGAGCAATTTTTTAATGATCATGACAACTCTCTTTGTCTTTTCTTTTCGGTTTTCTGCTCAATAGAAATCGTTTCTTTTTTACTACATAATGATAATTACTGCTTTTCCCCTTGTCTTTTGCATGTTAACGAAGAAAGTCGGTGATAAGAGACCAATAACTTTAAAGTTAACACATAAAACATCAACGAGTGCCTAGGGACCTGCAAGAAAGGAGAAATTTATTGCTGGCAAAAGCGAAACACAGAGTTGATAGAATCTTTAATTATAGTAGAAGACACTAGTACCAAAAGAAAGAACAGATCATTGGTATTGTTTATATCGACAGGACCGAGGTCTTCCCAACTTTTTCTGCCATTTCTGTCGTTTCTATTTTGGCTATATTCGCTGGACATCAGCCGGAGTATCTGGGTTATCTTTTCTTTCTTCCATTTTTTATATTGTCTCTTGTCATCCACTACCATGGAGCCCTCTAGTGCTTCAGAATTATTATCTTCATTCCATAAAGGAAAAAGGAAAATGGAAAAGGATCTGCGATGAGAGGATCCTGCACTTAGGTTTATTTGGGTTGTTAACATTGTGTGGAAGATGAGAGTCTCACATTAGAAATTAAGATCCTCAAGTTAAGTATAAATTAAAAAGATGATCCTCCAACCATTGAGCTAACTTTTGGGTTGGGCTTTTAGGCCTTTTAAGATGGTATCAAAGCCAGATTGAATCTATTCCAATTAATTTTTCTGGTTTTTATCTGCATGAGACACAAGCAAATGTCGAGTTTTCTTCCTTTTTACGTCCAATTGCAGCCGGTCTTTCTGGCTATGAGGACATCCTTGAACAACATATAGTTCTGCTGGACAAGCAAATGGTGCAAAACCCATATAATGGACCCTAATTCTGCACCTTCTCTTCGCTTTCATTGTTTGTCTAAAATCTTCCATGGGACTGAAAATAGTCATCTCATGTATGGATGGCAGGATCGACGTTCTTGTTTTCACTTGGAAATATGCAGCTGTTGTGCATAACTGACCCAGAGATAGTGAAGGAGATAGGCCTTCACACTTCTTTCGGCCTAGGAAAGCCTTCTTATTTAACAAAGGAGCGTGGCGCCCTGTTGGAGCGGGGAATTACATCGTCAAGTGGCCCACTTTGGGCTCACCAAAGAAAGATTATTGCCCCGGAATTCTACATCGAAAAAGTTAAGGTAAATCCCCAAAGCATCCGCTTTACTAATACTAATCAACATGTTTCTCCCCACAGTACTTACATATACACTCCACCAAAGATGTCAGTGATACTTAGAACAAATTTTAACTTGAATTCCTCCAAAAGGGCATGATGAATCTAATGGTGGAATCTACAAACGCAACTATAAGATCTTGGGAGAGAAGAATTCAAAATGAGGGAGGAATTGCAGACATTACAATCGACAAGGATTTGATAAGCTTGACTGCGGATGTAATCTCAAAAGCATGTTTTGGAAGCGATTATTCTCAAGGGGAAGAAATATTCTCAAAACTCAGAACTCTTGCAGATGTCCTGTCAAAGAGACCTCTTGGAATTCCTGGCTTAAGGTATAGTTGCATTGATATCTTCATATAACATACAATCTTCTAGTGATATGTGATTCTCAAACTTAAAACACATTTGTTATTATGAAGGAATAGAGAACACGCTCGTTCAGCCAACCACTTTTTACTTATGTTTACTATTTATACACTCGAAATTAATGTTCTTATTTTTTGTGAACACCGCTAACTGGGCTGCGGCCAATATAAATCAAAGTAGATTCTGCCAAGCAAAACGAATAGGGAGATACGGAAATTAGAGAAAGAGATCAACTACATGATACGGAATGTAGTAAGACAACGGATGGGGACTACTTCTGAAAAGGATCTTCTGCAAATGTTAATTGAGGGGGCCAAAGATTCTGATGATTATAATGGTGTATCCTCAGCTCTCTCTCCTGACGAGTTCATCTTGGACAACTGCAAGAACATATATATTGCTGGCCATGAGACTGTTGCTCTCACTGCGATATGGGGCTTGATGTTATTAGCTGCACATCCCGAATGGCAAGCTCGTTGTCGTGCAGAGGTGCTTGAAATATGTAAAGATGGCCTTCTGGATGCTGATATGCTTCGAAACATGAAAACAGTAAGTGGTTCATAAAATTCACGTCTAAAACTGTACATGCTAGAAAGTTGTATACTAACTGATGCAGACAATATGGCCATTAAGGGTGTTTTCAGTAGGCAGAAAAGCATCCGATATGTCACAAAGATGAAAAACTGTGAGAATCAGATTGTTTATCTCTCTAGATTAATTTTAATACAAGTTCAATACTTATACTTGCAAATTCTGATATGTGCATCACGCTGAGAGTTAGAAGTCTGCCAAAAATTTAACTCTTAAGAATTTGTCTGTACAGTTATCAAATTTGAAGATAGAAGCGATGATCAAGTTCTATAACTTAGATATGTTTCTTTTCAAGTCCTACTTACCCTAGATAAACGAAAAAATGATCCAAGTCTATACTAATTTTTGTAACTATTTGCAGCTGGGTATGGTTATTCAAGAGACATTGCGCCTCTACCCAGCACTGCCGCTTGTCACACGAACAGCTTTGCAAGACATCAAGTTCAAAGATATATTGATCCCTAAAGGCATGGACCTTTGGATTCCTATTGCGATGCTTCAGCAACAACCTGATCTATGGGGGCCTGATGCCAACCAGTTCAATCCAGAAAGATTTGCCCATGGAGCTCTTGCAGCAAGCAAATTTCCACAGGCTTTTATGCCATTTGGACTCGGAGCTCGTATTTGCGCCGGCCAACCATTGGCCATGACAGAACTTAAGGTGATTTTTTCTCTCATGCTGTCCAAGTTCAGCTTCTCGCTCTCGTCCACATACCAGCACGCCCCAACATTTGGGGTGCTACTTGTACCTGAGCATGGTGTTTGCCTTCAGGTGAGAAAGGCGTGAGTTGTATTATTATGTCTCCAAAACTTTAACCCGGAAAAGAATATGGAGAACCGCCGCTTTTGTAGCACGGTTATTCTCTCTTGGAAAACGGCATTGCACACCAAATATTGAAAAAACTGCAGTATCATTGTACTCACGAGTTCTGATAATATCCAGGTCTTTGACAAGTATTTGCATGAACGGGTGTTGTTCATTGAGCTTTGACCCTCATTGAATATTTGAGACTTCAACATAATTCTGTTTTTTCAAGTGGTGCAACCAGATGAAAGAAAGTTCTTTTAGATAACACGACTCTATCATAGCTCTTGGGACAAATTAGAAATGCATCTGATTCGAAACATTTTTTTCAGCTCAAGAAAAAAATTCAATTCGTTAATCCAAAAGTATCATATAATACTTTATTACTCACCCAGACGATGAAGATTGCACAAATTAACTGGCTGAAGTACTGTAAACACTGCCCCAGCAATTGAAATCTCCATTACATGTTCAAAGCAAAACGGTGCACTACCACGAAAATTAGTTTGCAAGGACATATAACAACAATATAGTAATCTCTTTAGAGAGACCCACATTTGCGTGTGGGACGAAAACCAAGCCATTAACTTAAACCTTACGGAAAGAACATTAATTGAGCAAACTCGAACAAAATTTTATTCAACTTTTTTAGTTATGTCATGGTATCAGCTCCATAATTAAGCGTTGGAACTCAGCAACAATACGCATGGTCAAAGGGCAGAAGAGAAGAAGGATTTGTTAGAGAAGTGTGACCCGAGTCCGACCCACGATCCACGACCACTCCAACCCGCAAAGCGACCTACAACCCACATTGTGACCCTAACTTCACATTTGCCTCTCCCACGAAACCCTAGCACTGTTGCATCTGGTCAATTGGCAATTCTTGCTTGATTTGCACAAATTCTTGTAATCAATTTTTTTTTTTTCATATTTGTTCAATTGTAATTGTGTATATTAACATTTTGATGTAAATTGTACGATCTATCAAGAATTTCATCAATAAAATTGCATAGAATTTCACCGTCGTTTCTCCTTTTCCCTTTTTTGATTTTTCAACCAAATTAGGGTTCCAATGATCCTAGCCTTCTCAACTTCTTTCATGGTATTGATAGAGCACCAGCTGATACCTCCCAATCATAATCCATGGCCAACAATTTTGAACCCCTCTCTTTTGTCTCCACCTATTTTTCTCTAAAAGTTCCTTCCCTAACCTCATTCAAATGCTTGACCAAACTAAACTATGTTGTTGGAAAACCCATCTCATACCTTTCCTCATCTCTTGGAATCTCTTTTTGATTCTCGATGGATTGGAAACTACCCCACCCCTTACCACCCAATCCTCTAATGGTGAGACTCAACCTAACCCCAACTACCTTGCCTAGCGAACCTGTGACTAGGTGGCACTCTCATGGCTCATAGTGATGGCAACCAACTCAATAGTCACTTAACAAATTGACATGAAGACCTTTGCTGAGGCGTGGTTGTTTTTATGTTGCTTCTACAACAGTGCAGAGTTTAGCTCGTTCATCAATGATTTGCATGGAGATTCAAACGATTACTAAGGGTAATCATCTAATGATTGAGTTCCTTTCCCAGATAAAGGATCTCTTCTCCTCAATCAACTGGGCTCAATCAATGAATTAATCTACAATTCAAAGTACCAAACGCAGGTGTTACGCAAATTAAATGATGATTTTGACGGCCTCACGATCTCTGTGGCCACCGTTGAGTCCATCGCCAAGCCACTTAGCCAAAAAGCCTTTCACAACTTGCTCTTTGCCCACAAGGGCAACCGTGAACGTCATCAAAGTGCCGTCATGCCGATTGCCACCTTTGCAACCCAATCTAGCCACCAACATGGAGGCCCATCTCTAGGCTCCTCTCAATCTATATGCCATCCCTCGCACATGGTCTCTACCCTACTCACGGGCTCTCAGCCCAACAACAACAAACCAAACCCCTATGGCCCCATCCAACACCCTTCTGATGGGCTTTTACCCACCCCCCAAGCCCAACCTGACCCACCCTTAACAATAATCATAGGTCCTGCCACAACAAGCCCTATTGTCACCTATGTCGCCACCTAAGCCACCATGTTGCCAATTGGAGGAAGTGTTTAAACCCTAATTTCAACGCCCTCACTATACAAGCCCAACAACCTCCTTGTTCCTCACCCCAAGCCCATTATGCTTATCCCACTACTATGGCCCATACCCCCATCCCCTACGCCTACCTACTACCCTCCTCATGCCCACTACAACAACCTTCCTCCACCGATCAATCACTATTACCCTCCTCCCCCTCCACCCTCCTCCTTGATCTTACTTTTTGGCATCCCGACTTTAGTGCTTCTCACCACATCATTGATTTTGCCTCAACTCTCTATGGTATAACTCCCTATGTTGGGTCCCAGCAACTTACTATGGGTGATGGTGTCTCTTTCTATCACTCATATAAATACTTTACGCACTCCTTTTTTTCAACTCAATCATGTTCTTGTTTTCTCTTCCATTACTAAAATTTATTATCAATGTCTTAATTTTCCTCCAATAATAATTGTTATTTTTTGTTTTCTACCACCTATTTTTGGACCATCTTATGTCACACTAGGCAAATCATCCTCCACAGCAACCTTGATTGTGGTCTCTATCACATCTCCACTCCTAGCACTTCGCCTCCACCTCGTGCTCTTACTGCCATCTACAACCCTCATAGCAACCTATGACCCACATCGCAACCCAACTTCACGTTCACCTTTCTTGCAAAACCTTGGCATTGCCACATCGAATCGATTGGCAATTCTTGCATGATTTGTACATATTCATGTAATCAATTTTGTTTTCCATATTTGTTCAATTGTAATTGTGCATATTAACATTCTGTTGTAAACTGTACAATCTATAAGAGCATGTCGGCGTCCGGTACCCCATCCCCACATCTTTCAAGAACCTTAGCTCAAGCACGAGCTTGCCAGTTGGGATGTGCAGCTAGGGGCATCAAGCTCCATGAGGCTGTGACGGCAGTGGTCTCCTGGCAGGCAAAGTAGATGTTTTGGCAATTATCCACCATGAACTTGTCCCGAGAAATATTCTTTGATGGGCCATCATAGTCATTACTGCTTTTGGCACCCTCAAGAATCATTTGTAGAAGATCCTTCTCATATAATGCTTCAACGCACTGTTTTAAAACCTTTAATATCATTGAGTTGATATCTTTTTCTATTCTCTATATCGCTCCATTATGTTTGGTCGGCAAGAATCTGTGACATCATTTTTGCCATATGCAGGGTAAAATGTAAGGTCATCATAAAAAACAACAGGAAATTTTATAATGTTTGAAATGCCATCATACCTAAGGCCAAGAGCTCCCCCACCTTCGTTGGTCAGCATTATTTGAAGGGTTCCAATTTTTAATAATATTTCTTCCCCTCTGGAATAGTCACCTCAAAACAGGCTTTTGAAAGGCTATCTGCAGATAAGCTTCTCCAATCACCATCGACTTCAATGTCCGCTACTCCTCCTTTATTTTCAATTCTTCTCTCCCATTTTTGCAGCATTGAGGCTGTCGAGTCCGGCGTCAAGTGCACCATTCCCTTTTCAAAAAGATCATATTGAATGCTTGTGATGGTTCAACATATTGTTGTTGCTTCACGGAATATAAGTCCCTAATATCACCCTGATTTCATGGCTGTTTCTTAAAAAAAAAAAGAAAGAGAAAGAAAATGTGTCGGTTTATGTACTTAAAAAAGAATCATCTTCCTACTGGGTTTAATCTAGTAAGAACATGACATTGATTGTTTCCAAACTATCATTGTCAAGAAGAACTTAAAAAGTGGTTGTGGCTAACATTATCTTGACGACAACTACAAAAGCTGGATTTCCATATTTGACTTCTATGAAACGAGAAATAGTCCATAGCTGGGAGTTTACCTTAACCTTGTTGGCGTAGAGTTCTGGAGCTATGGTATTCCTTTGGTGGGCCCACATTGGGCCACTTGAAGACAGAATGCCCTGACCCAACAACGCTTCGTAGTCTTCGGAGTGATAGGATGGCTTACCTAGGCACAAGGATGTGTAGAGGCTGATTTCCTTCACCATCTCTAAATCTGTTACGCACAATGTTTGTACAGTCCTGATGAATACATGAAAACTGGCCCCGCCGCCAATATATGCAGTAGGAGCAAGAACTCGTGTAAGCTTTGGAGCGAGCAAAAGAGCTCTAATCATCCATCATTGTCAAGCTACTCTGTAAGCTCCCTATGATGGTCGAATCTCTTCTCAATTTTATGAATCGTCGGCCCCCTGTTTTTCTTCCCCACCCCTACTCCAAAAGCCAGAAATGAAATATTTTTCATTATCTCTATAAAATATTTTTCAGCAGGTCATTATATCAGAACATTCTACAATTGGTTAACCTAGTTGAGCATATTGTGCACGTGAAAACATTTAAATGCCCTTTTATACCTTCTATACATGTAGTAAGAAATTGTATATATAGATAGAAATTTCATTTCAACAAAATATAAATTTCATCATCTATTAAAAACTAAATATCTTTTTTTAGTGAAATAAAAAGGTAAAAGTTATAAGCAGCAACTACATCTTCACAGTAGACGCCATAATTATTAAAAAAAAAATCAAAATCAATGTGGTGGAGTGGGGGGACGAGAGACCTTTGATGAGATGGGAAAATGGCCTGCTATACCAGTAACGAGCATCAACCCCGCAATAAGCTAGGACTAGACTTACCTTGAACTTCTAATTCATCTCCCATGGCTGGCTCTTCTTGGGGCTAGGAGTTTTTTCTTAGCTCTTTGGCCTCTAGGTATATTTCATCTTAGGGATTTCTTCTTGTATATATAAATTTTTTTTTTTCAGTTTTAGTTTAGTCTATCGCAAATCACCCAGGTTTGGGGTTGAAAGATGAGACCGCAATACATCCTATTTACAAATAGTGTAACAGGAGGGGGAAAAAATGGAAACAAGAAGAGAGAAGACATTACCATATTCATTTCTCCACTGCACGAAATGTGGGAAGACGGTGGAAGGCCGTTCACGAGCGATGGCTGCAGGGTAATCCTCCATAGAGATTGTTGGTGTTGCAGGAACTTGCAGCTGTATCTTCTTCATGTCAGGAATATTCCCAAAGAAAAATGAAGGAGAAGGTCCTCTTATCCCTTGTCTTTAAAGTCTTTCTGGCAGAAGTCTTGGTTTCAATATCAGGAGATTATAGAGATGCATCAGCAACAGTATAAGCCCCTCCCACAAACAGTTTCCATCAGGAGTAGCTCTGCTTCTGTGTATCTGCCTGCCCTCTGCTATCGCTCTTTCTCCCTTAGACTTCATAATTCACTCTTAGATGTTTTATGTTCTCTTCTACAAAATTACTTTACCATCATGATGAGGATGATAAAGACTAAATAATTAAGAAACCAAACATCTGGTCCCCATACATAAATATAATATAGGATATGACTTCATTGAGCTATGTGATGCACCCGCGCTTGCAAAATTCGTAGCTCTGAATCGACGAGAAATTTGCTTGGAAACCATGTTATAAATGGATGAAGAAAGAGAGTAGAAAAAGAGTAGAGTACCCGAAAGAGTAGGAAATGTTTACATTCTCTTCTTTGGAATCAAGCATTAAAAAAAGAAGACACTTAACCATACAAGAAAAATCACAAATCAATACTTTAATAATGCAAGATACTCACTTCCAATGGCTACCTGCAACAGGATGAAATTACAATGACTTAGTTCATGAACAATGGGGGTTTGAATAGATTGTAACATGATAACAACATAGATGTTGTTATCATGTTACAATCTATTCAACTTCCTCCATTAGAATTGATTTTTAAGAGAGGGAGATAATCTATGTTGTTATCATGTTACAATCTATTCAACTTCCTCCATTAGAATTGATTTTTAAGAGAGGGAGATAAGGATTCAGTTCACAGGTGGTAATTTATCTTGTTTTATATCAGAAATTGTGTAACTGCTTCCTTTAAAATAGGTCATTAAGAAAAAAAAAAAGATATTTCAATGTAGAAAAAAGATGTAAAGTCAATCTATATAACAACTATTATTTTAATAAAACCATTTATAGAATTAGGAAATAATTATGTATACATGTCATCCCTGATGGTATTTTTTGAGACAATTTGCTTGTTGACAGAGACAGCTTGGCTGTATTTGGATGGCATTGTACCTAGAATTTTGTATTGTTTCATCGGGATCATGATAACTTTATACTGAGAATCTTCTAAGTTCATCAGTGAAAATAATAAATACAAAGAGGAACAGGTAGAGAGAGTTCACCAAGCACCAAAACAATAGAACATTAGTCACCCAAGAAGAAGATGGGAGAAGAACTAATCCTCGCAGTAAAGATCATTCAATCGGCTTTATTATGTGGGTTAGTAGTACTACTTTGACAACTCTACGACTCTTTGCTGTTGAAGCCAAAAAGGCTGACATCAAAGCTCCGAAAGCAAGGGATCAGTGGGCCTTCACCTTCATTTCTTCTGGGGAATTTGCCGGACATAAAGTGAATCAAGCTCAGTGCTCAGGCTGCCGCGGCAACCTCTCCGGCAGACCACAACACCAACGGTGTCCATGTTGCTCATGATTGGCCTTCCAAAGTGTTCCCTTTTCTGGAGCAGTGGCGAAACGAATACGGTATCATCGTTTTTTCTTCCCCTTCTTTTCCTTTTTCAGCTTGAAGGAAAAAATATAATGAGTCGTTAAAAAATAAAAGAGGAAGAAGACCAAGAGGTCCTCATTTATTCTTATAACTTCTGAGTAGTCTTCCACTACGACTGATGCAAGGCAGTTTGCACTATCTGCATCATTTTCCACGCTCGTCTTTCCTTTTCGTTTCTGTGTTTTCCTTTGATTGTTACTGGTGTTTCCTTCCCTAATCTCATCTGTTCATAAATGTTGGTGGAGCTGGATTTGAAGAACAGAGTTCTCCATTGCACTTGTCAACGTCTATTAGTAAAATCCGGTAATAGGAACCCCGAACTTTTCAGAATGTTGTCGGAAATCCATTTACATACGAAGAAAGGAACCTTTGACGTTTGACTTTTGAGGATTTTCACTGTATTTTCATTTCTTCCCAATGTTTTCTGCCATTTCTGTCGTTTCTAATGTTGCTATAGTCACTGGACATCAGCCCGAGTACATGGGGTATCGTTTTCTTTCTTTAATTTTTTATTTTGTCTTTCGTCAGCTACTACCATGAAGCCCTCTAGGGCTTCAGAATTATTATCCTTACTCCATAAGGAAAAAGAAAAATGGAAAAGGACTTGCGATCAGTAGATCCTGCTTTAAGGTTTATTCGGGCTTTTAGTTGAAAATCAGAATTTGTAACATTTGGTACTTTGGTTTGATAAATAAGTTGAACTAAAGTATAACAAGTCTATAACAAAATAATATAAAGAAGATAATGGTAGAGACGCATCTTGAAAAGTGATTTAAACATAAATAAGAAATAAGAAAAATGATAATATAAAGCCTTTCAACACAAACATATATGAAGAAAAGATAATAACATCAAATAGTTTAAAAACCATTGTTGCAGGACTTAAGCCCTGCTACATATCTACGACATTTTAGGAGTAGTCGGATATTCAACAAATGCTATCTCCCTCTCCTATTTATAGACTATTCTAAATATATTTTATTACATGATGATTAGGTGGTGGCATAATAATTATGGACGGTGTGGACGGTGGTTCATGTGGATAGTGTGGACGATGGTTTAGACAGTTGCTTAAATGGTGGCTTGGACAGTTCCTTGGACGGTGGCTGATGTGTAAAGATATCTCGTTGAAACCTTATCCAAGTGTGAACTCTTGTATGAATGTGTTGGGAGGATTGCTTTGTGTGTTGGTGAAGCAACTTCTCTTTTATGCCAAATCTATAACTCCAACACTCCCCCTCAAACTTGACATGGTAATGTCGAGTTTGTACTATGCAAAGGAAATCTTATGAAAAGTTGAGTTGTGAAGATTCTGCTTGAATGTGGCCTTGATTCTGTTTGAATTCTTCCGGATGCTGAGTTGGGAAGATTCTGCTTGAATTCTTGATGACTTGATAGAGTACTTACACCAAATTTTCTATGACGACTCCATTGTGTAGACTCTGTTGTTTCTCCCCCTTAAAGTTGACTCAATAATGCCGAGTTGGGTGGAGATTGACCATAGTTGGCTAAATTTGGTTATTCTAGCCATGTTGTTGACTTGTCAATATTCTTGAATTGTAACAAGTTGTCTTGTTTGAACCCTACAACTGAAAGAGGGTCTTCTATTGTTGTGGTTGACTCATCAACATTCTTTCAGAATGTTTGAGTTGTGACGAGTCACCATACTTGAGTCCTGCTGCAGAGTGAAAGACATCTTTGTATTGAAGATAAGCTGCCTTATCATCTCATGCTAGCTTTTGAAGGTGGGCCTTTGTGTTGTGAAGCCCTTAGTAGACAGATGTTGTCTACTTCTTCTTCTTCTTCTTCTTAACTTTGCCTTCTCCTCAAAGGTTATTTCATTCTTGTTCGGACCCTTGTCTAACCCGAGAGGGATTTGGCCATTTTCTGGAAGTTCTCTGCACTCATCAAATTTGAAGAGGGATATGCCTAGCTTTCCTTCAATGTTCTCCTCTCCTTTAGTCCGTAGATGATATTGATGCATCACCCTTTTGGACTTATCTAGCTTGGATCCCTTCTTTGTATTTTATATAGTACCATGATCTTCTTGCAGCCCTTTTGCACTTTGTTTTCCACCACAGATTTGGTCTTACCAGTCTTGTGCCAGTGGACATGCTCATTGATCAAACTATGTTGACTCTGGATCTTGCAGCGTTTCCTTTGGCCAGAAGCATATGCAGTAATTGTTCTGTGAAGAAATGGACTTCTCTGCACTTAGAAAATCCGGAGAGTGACATGCCTAGTTTGCCTTTTGATGAGCTCAGGGAGTGCCATTGACGAGACATCACCAGCTGGATGTTCACCACATCATTTAGCTAGTGAGATGGAGGCGTAGATTTGTTCGGTCATGCGGTTGTTGATTTTCCCAAATCCTTTGGGGTGAAAGTGCATGTAACCAGTACCTCCTCCAGCAAGAAGAACAAAACCTTGGAATAATTGACTTTCTGTGCCTCTAAGAAAGAGACTCATGGAGAAGCCAACAAAACATGCCGTAGCAGCCCCGTGTTCTTATGCTCCCAGAGCCCCCAGGCACTGTTGGGACGTGTTTCTGAGCTTCAGAGGCAAAGTCACGCACCACCTCCTCCAGTAGCAACAGCAGGTGAATGATTTTAAGAACCACCAGCTGCCTTTTGCGCGCATCAAGAGGATCATGAAGGACGACCAAGATGTGCGTATGATCATTGCGGAGGCGCCCATCTTCTTCTTCCAGGTCTGTGAGCTCTTCATCCTCGAGTTCACCATCTGCTCCTGGCTCCATGCCGAGGAGAACAAACGCCGACTTCTTCCTTCCTTTTTCTTTTTTTTTTTTTTTTTTTTTTTTTTTTGTATAATCGTCTAGACAAAAGACTAGATGAAAGCCTTCATGGGGAACCTTTGAAGAGCTTTCATGAAGTTTCTTGAAAGCCTAGGTGAAAAGCTGAAGATCTTCGTAGTGCAAGAGCGTTGTCGCAGCTTCTTGCTCCATCGCCACTCCACTTCAAATGGATCTAGACTCTTTTATGATCAGCGTTGCCAGCCGTTCACAGCTCACTTGACCATTGTTCTCCTTCACCGGCTGGCCATAAACAAGATCCTCTTCTTTGACTCTTGATCTGCACCTTAGAAGAGAAAATTGGTGCATTTGAAGGCTAGATCTGAGTTCTTGATATTCACACCGCTTCATGTATGGTGGTTTCTCAATTGTCTCATGCCCATTGATAGCTCGCTTCCTGTGTGGGCATACAAAGCCATCTCTTTGTTGTGGTTGTAACTGATGTTGTGCAGCAGAATAACATCTCACAAGTCTTTGGTTATGCCTGAAAAATAGAGATAAGATAATAGTATAGACTCGATAATCCCAGATCGAAAATTAACCTTTAATGTTAATTCCCGCTCTGATACCAAGTTGAAAATCAGAATTTGTAACATTTGGTACTTTGGTTTGATAAATAAGTTGAACCAAAGTATAACAAGTTTATAACAAAATAATATAAAGAAGATAATGGTAGAGACGCATCTTGAAAAGTGATTTAAACATAAATAAGAAATAAGAGAAATGATAATATAAAGCCTTTCAACACAAACATATATGAAGAAAAGATAATAACATCAAATAGTTTAAAAACCATTGTTGCAGGACTTAAGCCCTGCTACATATCTACGACATTTTAGGAGTAGTCGGATATTCAACAAATGCTATCTCCCTCTCCTATTTATAGACTATTCTAAATATATTTTATTACATGATGATTAGGTGGTGGCATAATAATTATGGACGGTGTGGACGGTGGTTCATGTGGATAGTGTGGACGATGGTTTAGACAGTTGCTTAAATGGTGGCTTGGACGGTTCCTTGGACGGTGGCTGATGTGTAAAGATATCTCGTTGAAACCTTATCCAAGTGTGAACTCTTGTATGAATGTGTTGGGAGGATTGCTTTGTGTGTTGGTGAAGCAACTTCTCTTTTATGCCAAATCTATAACTCCAACACTTTTAACATTTCGCGAAAGAGTCTTACTATTATTAACTTTTCTGGTTTTTATCTCTGCTTAAGACACACGCAGATGTACATTTTTTCTTCTGTTTTACGTCCAATTGCAGCCTGTCTTTGCGGTTACAAGGACATGCTTGAACAACTCACAGTTCTGCCCGACAAGCAAATGATGCAAAACCCATATAATGAACCCTAATTCTTCACCTTCTCTTCGCTTTCATTGTTTGTTTAAAATCTTCCATGGGACTGAATATAGTCAACTCCTGTATCGGTGGCAGGACCGACGTTCTTGTTTTCATTTGGATACATGCAGATGTTGTGCATAATTGACCCAGAGATAGTGAAGGAGATTGGCCTTCACACTTCTTTCGGCCTAGGAAAGCCTTCTTATATGATAAAAGAGCGTGGCGCCCTATCGGGGCGGGGGATAGGATTGTCAAATGGCCCAATTTGGGCTTACCAAAGAAAGATTATTGCCCCGGAATTCTACATCGAAAAAGTTAAGGTAAACCCCAAAGCATCCGCTTTACTAATACTAATCAACATCTTACATATACACACCACCCAAGATGTCAGTGTTAGACTCAGAACATATATTAACTTGAATCCCTTCAATAGGGCATGATAAATCTAATGGTGGAGTCTACAAACCCAACTATAAGATCTTGGGAGAGAAGAATTGAAAATGAAGGAGGAATTGCAGACATTACAATCGACAAGGATTTGATAAGCTTGACTGCGGATGTAATCTCAAAAGTATGTTTTGGAAGCGATTATTCTCGAGGAGAAGAAATATTCTCAAAACTAAGAACTCTTGGAGATGTCTTGTCAAAGAGACCTATGGGAGTTCCTGGCTTAAGGTATAGTTGCATTGATGTCTTCATATAACATAAAATCTTCTGGCGATATGTGATTCTCAAACTTAAAACACATTTGTTCTCATGAAGGAACAGAGAACACGTTCTTTCAGCCAACCAGTTTTTGTTCACGTTTACTATATATTCACTTGAAATTAATATTCTTATTGTTTGTGAACACCCCTAACTGGGATGCGGTCAATACAAATCAAAGTAGATTCATGCCAATCAAACTGAACAGGGAGATATGGAAATTAGAGAAAGAGGTCAACTGCATGATACGAAACGTAGTAAAACAACGGATGGCAACTACTTCTGAGAAGGATCTTCTGCAAATGTTAATTGCGGGGGCCAAAGTTTCTGGTGATTATAATGGCGTATCATCGCCTCTCTCTCCTGACGAGTTCATCCTGGGCAACTGCAAGAATTTATATGTTGCTGGCCATGAGACTGTTGCTCTCACTACGATATGGGGCTTGATGTTATTAGCTGCACATCCCAAATGGCAAGCTCGTTGTCGTGCAGAGGTGCTTGAAATATGTAAAGACGGCCTTCTGGATGTTGATATGCTTCAAAACATGAAAACAGTAAGTGGTTCATACAATTCACATCTAAAACTTTTCATGCTAGAAAGTTGTACACTAACTGATACGGACATTATGGCCATCGAGGGTGTTTCCAGTGGGCAGAAAGCACCCTGACACGCCACAAAGATGAAAAACTGTGAGAATCAGGTTGATTATCTCTCTAGATCAATTATAGTACAAGTTCGATAATTATACTTGTAAATTCTGATATGTGCATCACGTTGAGAATTGGAAGTCTGCCAAAAACTAACTCTTAAGAATTTGTCCGTACAGTTTACAAACTTGCAGATAGAAGCGATGATTGAGTTCTATAACTTAGATAGGTTTCTTTTCAAGTCCTACTTACCCCAGATAAATGAAAAAAATGATCCAAGTCTTTACTAATCTTTGTGACTATTTGCAGTTGGGTATGGTCATTCAAGAGACATTGCGCCTCTACCCAGCAGTGCCGCTTGTCATAAGAACGGCTTTGCAGGACATCAAGTTTAAAGATATATTGATCCCTAAAGGCATGGACTTTTGGGTTCCTATTGCGATGCTGCAGCAACAACCTGACCTATGGGGGCCTGATGCCTGCCACTTCAATCCAGAAAGATTTGCCCATGGAGCTCTTGCAGCTAGCAAATTTCCACAGGCTTTTATGCCATTTGGACTTGGAGCTCGTATTTGCGTCGGCCAACACATGGCCATGGCGGAACTTAAGGTGATCTTTTCTCTCATGCTGTCCAAGTTCATCTTCTCGCTCTCGCCCACATACCAGCACTCCCCAACGTTTGGGGTGTTTCTAACACCTGAGCATGGCGTTCGCCTTGAGGTGAGTAAGGCGTGAGTTGTATTGCTTTGTCCCCAATGCTGTAGCGGGAAAAGAATAAGGAGAACCTCTGCCTTTGTTGCGCTGCAATCTCTCGGAAAAAGGCAGTATGCACGCCAAATATTGAAAAAGCTGCAGTATCGTTGTACTTACGAGTTCTGATATTATCCGGGCCCTTGACAAGCACGAACGGGTGTTGTTCTTAAGAGCTTTGTCCCTTACTTGTTGAATATTTGGGACTTCAACATGGTTTTGTTTTTCAAGGTATGCAAAAAGATGAAGGAAAATCCCTTTAGATAACCCGACTCAATCATAGCTCCAAGGACAAATTAGAAATACATCCGTTTTGAGACATTTTTCAGCTCAAGAAAAATTCAAATCCTTTATGCAAAAGAATCAAATAACATTTTATTACTCACTCAGACATGCAGATTGCACAAATTAAGTAGCGAAATACACCAGCAAGTGCAATGTACACTACATGTTCAAAGCAAAACGGTGCATTACCACGACAATTAGTTTCCAAGGGCGTATAGCAACAATACAGTAATCCTTTGGAGAAACCCACATCTGCGTTTTAGGATGAACGAAAGCGCTTAACTTAAACCTTACAAAAGAACATTAATTGAGCAAACTCGAACAAAATTTTATTCAACTTTTCTAGACATGGTATCAGCTCCATAATTGGCGTTGGAACTCAGCAAAGATCTGCATGGTTAAAAGGTACAAGGGAAGAGGGAGTGATGCTTGTAATGGGCTCGAATCCAGCCTCTGCTGATTAAAGTTTTGAGTAGCAAATCCCAAAAGGATTTTCATGAGAAGAAAGACCTGCTCCTGTTGCGTTCTAGTCGAGCTTCCCTCTATTGAAAAGAAGAAGAATCAATGGTTGTAAAACTATAAGTCGCACTCAAGAAAGAAGAAGAATCAGTAGTTGTAAAACTATAAGCCATTCAAGAATAGAAAGAATAAGAAATGAAGGGGAGAGGGGGGGGATTTTGTGGAATCTGCGTTATACTATCTGTCAGTATTTACATCAGGTATGGAATCACTGTTGCTAACAAACATTAGTCATTTCAAAAAAACTTTTGATGAATTTCGATCATAGATATAACATGAAAAGCACGGAAGATTTAAAATAATTACCTCTTTTTTCTTGCATTCCTTGTAAATATCAAAATGTTCTTGACATTTGCTCTTGTCTGACCTAAACTCTTCCAAACCTGAAAGTATAGCCGCAAAATTAATTCATAATATTGGCGAGAAATTCTTTTGAATCAAGAAGCTAGGCCTAGTAGTCCATGAGTTCCGCAGATGAGTAGCTCTGTTGGAAGGAGCTTCAGATAGTATTGTTGAATTATATCAATTGTACAGCATAACAACACCCGTAGATGTAATTGTAAAAGTTGATTCAATAGCTTTGTTCTACACAATCATAAAAGGGTTCCTATATACAGAGTAGCTGATGATACGGGTGCATTCAAGACATTTTCTCTCATGTGATCTAAATTAAGTCTCAATATCAGCTTGTCCTACCAATAGTTGAAAAACTATACAACTAATGGATAAATTCTCTCAAGAAATGAAGAATCATGTGAGCTCTCCCTGAATATCTCCCTTTGCCACAAACCTTCAGTTAAAATTGAAATGTGTTTACGAGATTGAGTGGCAACAATTGACTAAACCACTCTGAATGTCGGTCCACTATGATAGCAATACAAGAGGAAATATGAAAACTAATATAATACAAAAAGCATATGAGAAACCCTAATGAGTGTCACACAAAACATTGACATTATGTATGGCTCCAAAAACCCAAATCAAATTATAGGGTTATGGTCATGTACTTGCAAGAAATTAAGCTTTCAATAAGATTACTCACTACTAGCTCCAAGCTTTCTCGTTACGAAATAAGCTTTTGATTCAGATTACAGATTACCGATGTTTCAAAATGACATAGAATGTAGACCATTACATGCAAAAGAACTTACATGTGACCTCTAACAAGCCTTATGCACAGCCATCAGAACCCTTCAATGTGTAGATGGCTCAATGACAGAAAAAGAGATTTTAAAGATATGAGCCTCCAGGATGACTCATCAGCAAACCTTGAAAAGGAAATTAAGTTACATTGCATAAATAGAAGTTCTATTACGCAATGCGGACGAAACTTGCTTGTGGGCACAGTACGCAACAGTCCAATAACAAAATCTTATAAGACCCCGATAAAAGTGAAGCAGGAGTCAGCTTCTCCCTATTGACTATTGTCAGAACTCCATAACCAACAACAAAGCTTAAGCCAGTGTTTCCAAGACAGGCCGGCAAACGGCCGGGCATTAAGAGGCAGGCATTATTGATATCTTTCTGTCCACTTTATACAATTTTAAATAAATTGCTCCACCAAAAATCTGGCTAAAACATCTGAACTCACCCCAGGAAACAACACTGCAAACTACCACAACCCTCCAAAATTGTGCTACTAGCGTCACAGTAATTCAAAATCACCACTCGAACTCCTCTACTAAAAGGTACCATAAAGCAAAAGCGAAAAGCTTGGTTAGTTAAAACCATGTAATTCCACTATGTATTTTTGGATACTGTGTCCATTATCACAAACTTTCAGTTCTAACTTTCTTTATAAAAGTTTACCTAGCGCACATACGACCTTACAGATCTCTATTTTCTCATGTCCTGCATCTTTTGAGAATATATATTAGTCTCGCGGACTTATTCTATTCTAACCTGGGCTTTGTACTCGATCTCTTTTGTTCTAAAGAGAAGAAAAGGTTCCATCTTTAAGTAAAATTAAAACTCTAATACAATTCTTTTCTAGTTCTATCAGATTAAAAATTCCAAGAAAAATTCCTTCTTTATATGATAGAGCCAATTCAGTAATTCACAAACTCAACCTACATATTGATCTTCACAAAATATGCATTTTTTTGTAACTATGAAACTCAAAACCTTACTGTCCCAAAAATAGTTGGTAAAACAAAAAATTGAAATCAAGGAAATCGATAGTGGAAACCATAAAATATAAAGACGTGAAAGAATTAAGTCTCTGATTTTCGGAGTAATTGCATAAAAAGGAGGAGAAAGGGTGAAAGGCAACAGAAGAACAAGATACACAGAACATAAGAAAAGATTAAAAATCATGACCTGGAGAAGAAAGGCAGGGTCTGAAGGAAACGCTTACATTTGAGAGAAGCAGTGTACTGAGGATAACATGGAGAATCAGCGATTCTTGCAGCGCTTGGATATGGCGGTGTTGAAGCTTTCGATGCCATTTTCGCCATCTCCCTCCGTCTCTCTCTTTCGTGGTTTTGGACCGTAGATGGAAGGTCGGTTGGACCCGTTTTTGTAACCCGGATCCGGATGATTTAAAGGTCCAGAAGTGTAATTTAAGGACGGTGTTGACTGCGAGGAAAATAAATTCTTCTTAACTAAACGAGTCTATGAAATCATTTTTATAGGTCTAAAAATCACATTTTTTTCACAAAGTCGATCAATCAATTAGGAATCGCAAATGGCAAAAAAAATCATATATTACAAGGATTTTAAATATATAAATAGATAAAAAAAGAGTAATGGTTATGCTTTCAATATTCATAACATGAAGCAATCAATCCTGCATTCATTCAGATTGTGGCCTGAATTCCATCACAAGTTCAAGAGATGACTCCATGTCGTACCCAGAAACATCAAATAAATTTATGAGCTTGCGCGGTTAATGGGATGATCTTTTCTTGAAGCTCAAGGCCATGCCTTGATTTTCATTACAACATGTAGTGAGATGTCTATACTATTAAACAGTAATGACTCCCTTGGTGGCAACGGTGACAAGAAGAATGATGTCTATGTTTTATTATGATCATGAAACTAATTTCTCTTCTTTAATACCCTAGATGTACCATTTTCTGTGGTACACTGTATTGAAAAGATATGATAAGGGTCAATTCATAGGGTTGTGTCTTGAATTGGCCGAGTTGTAAATAAATCACCATGAAATAATCTCACCACACCATTGTTCTTACATGAATATTTACAATTAACAATAACCTTTCAAAAAAATACGTCTTTAACAAATTATGCATATATGTTGATGATAAGTAGACAATCCAATATTTATGACAAAATCAGCAAAATAAAGCTGGTGTGGCTGGAGGCAGCAAATCCATCTTTGACTAAAGCATGTGAAATCAACAAATAGGATTCTAGAATGCCACACAAGCTACATGCTCTATTCACAATTACTTATTTATATACTTGTTGAGATTTTAGTGTGATTCTTCTTGGTTTCTTGGTTAAGCTATCGATGGATACGAGATTTAATTGTGATAGACATGATGCAAATAAGGAACTTGGAAAGAAAGATTTGGGCCTTCAAGATAGTATTAGTTGGGCCTTCTTTTCGTGTGTGTTAATTCAAATCTCATAATGGAGTCAATTCTTTGTCAACAAAATAATATGAAAGTATTAATACTAACCCCACATAAAGAAGAAGAGCATTTACGAAGTATCATGTAATCTTTGAATGCCCCTAAGCCTTCAGGAGAAACAAAATAAAATTATGTTGTTTGGTAATGTGCCTACATCCATAGGCAAACCAAAGGGAAAAAAAATAGTTTAAGTCTTAACTCACTAGGCAATAACTTCTTCCATGTGATTACAAGGTTGTAAGTCAGTATTTAACAATGCAATGGAATAAAATATGAGTCAAAAACTATACATGAGCCTAAAAACTAGAGTAAGTATGATCTACTATAATATTCTTCATTACTTTTGGGGGTTTGTACAAGTCAAAAACTCTAAACTTGGACAACAAAAAAGAGTGTTGAGGACTAAGATGAAGCCTTGAACTAGTTGCTGTAAAGTGCAGGTGAGATTCAAAGAAATGAAGCCTTCAACTAGTTTTTTCCATGTAAAGTGATAGTCAATCTTAGTTGCTACATCATCATCACAATAAAAAGACACAAACAATTTTAAGGTTAAAATAAGTATAGGTTTGGTTTACCCCACATGTGTAACCATTGTATAGGACCCATTTGTAAACTTAATGGACAAGCATTAGGAAAAACATGAAACAAAAGTATGATACGCCTAAGCCTAAAATTCATCTATCATCATCATTATCACCAAAAAGTTTGGATGCCATACCTGCAAAGGTTGCTGGTGTATTAGTACTAGCACCGTTATTCATTGCACCAAGGGATCTTTGAAATTGCTCCAAGGAGACCCAGGAATAGAAATAGTCAATGACAAAACGAATTTGGTAGATTGCATTGCAAAACCAACAAACCCCAAGTTATTACTAGGCCCATGTGCTGCATTCTGCTCCTTTATTGGCCCACTACCAACATGCCATCATTGTCCAAAAGCCGAGGGAAAAATTGCATCAATGGCTTAGGCCGGTAACCATTGGCTCGTAGGACTAAAAACATAACCTGACCCATAAGCTTTTGTGACCACAGTATTTGCATGTGATGCATTCATGTATGGTTTGCAGAGTTGCCGCCACCCCCTTCTTTCCCCAGCCATCTCTGGTAATCCACCCTGGCGGGGAACCGATCAGATGGTAGCACTTCTTGCATGTGTGGCTCGATTTGTGGCCGTGGCCACCCACGAGTTTGCCTAGAGAAGCGGCTTGACGTGAGCTTTTGTGCTGGAGAGGAAAGCAAAATGTGGCCGGTCCTGTTTGTCATGAATGCCTTCCATTTCGACAAAAATATGGGAGATCAGCGTGCAATTGTTGATACTCTTCTTTACACATGCTAAAGGCTAGATCAATGTTGGGTTAAGAGGTTCTTGTCAAAACAGTGGTTCAAAATGTCTTTTAGGATTCTGGGAGGGCAAGTAAAAATTCCATGAGCCTTGTTCCTTGCGTCCTCTTTTCAATTCTTTCATTTACACGACATTTACAACGCCCACATGTACATAAAACAAAGGGTTCTTGCACATCTATTTCCTCCCAAGTATCTGTGATACCTTAAGCTTCGATCTAAAAACTTCCCATATTTTTTTTTGCATTCCCAGTTCATGACACAAAGGGCTCTAAGTTGTTGTCCACAAATTTTTCCAGCTTGCGGCTTGGTCTAAGAAGAGATCTGTCTATAAACCCAAGTTTATTCTTAGCTCCAAGAGCATTCAACACTTGTTTGCCCCATAAATCAAAATTTGAGCCCTTCAACCGCATCACAGTTCGAAGAACATTGTTGGAGGCTAAACAGTATGGGTCTTTGTAGGGATTCGACAAAGGTATTGACTTTGAATCCTTCGTGCAAATAAAGTCATTGCCCTCACACTTCATAAAAATAGTAGTGGTCTTCTAGAAACAGAAGGATATGAGGTTAAAAAGTAAGGCTCTTAGACCATAAGAGCTGATTCACCATTCACTTAAATAACTTTTACATTAATGTCCCCTGCACACTCTCCCATCGCATAGCCAACAAAGTGCATTCAGAATCCACTACTATTTTCATGAAGTGTGAGGGCAATGACTTTATCTCCACAAAGGATTCAAAGTCAATACCTTTTTTTAGCTTTGACGGTGCCAATCATGCAAAGTGCAACTTTCTACAACTATTTCCCCAAGACATGGAGAGTTAATCAACCTGGTCAATTCTGATACCACAACAAAATCTGCCGTCAATCCATCTTTGAATAGAGCGTGAGAAATCAGCAAACACAATTCTAGAATGCCGGTGGGCTACATACTCCATTCGTAATTACTTATGAATGAAGGAATACATGAGTATTTTATATGCTTGCAATGGAATAAGAGATGGACAAAAACTATACATGAGCCTAGAAACTACAGTGAATTTGATCTACTATAATAATTTATCTTTATAATTGTTCTGACAAAATAAAGGTCATCAAATGATTTTTTCATCAAAGAAAAGAATGAAGATGAAATTATCTGAAAAGTGGGTTATTTTTCCTCCCTCCCCATTGCCTCTATCAACAATGTCACATGGGTTAAATAGTGTAACAGTTCTTGATCAAGTTAATCCCTATGGATCTTGATACTTACCGCAATTTTACTTGGTAAGTGTTGGGCTCGGATGACAGTACTATTATGTGCAGTCCATCCTGTAAAATCTATCAGGGCATCAATTATGGTTTGGTCCTTGATAGAAAACAGTCATGCACAATACAATAGACTTGAGTCCCTAGAATCTGATTATACCAATTATTTCAACAAAAGGAAACCTATTATACCTAGAGATAATGATTCAGCAGTAATACCGATGTTGGGGGACTTAATCAGTAGAGAGTTTTGTTGGCAGTATTGGTGAACAATGCGCAAAAGGTGTGAAAGATGATCTCAAAGATGACCCCGTTTAGCACATAGAGTCAATGAAAAAAGTAAAGTTGTGGCGTGGGAGCAGGCATCACAGGTCCTCGTATGGTGAGCGGTGAGAAATATGAGGCTCCGTTTTCCACAAGTCCTTTTCACTCAGGAGACAAGACAAAATGGCATGCAGGAAGAACCCAAAGGCTGCAGAATCAGGCCGCTTTGTAGTTCCTTGGATTCAAAAGTTGGCAGGAGCGTGAAACTTAAAACATTGTTTGAAGAATATGCCTGCGTAAATCACCATAAAAAGAATAGAAGTATGAAAAAGAGCATAGGATGTAGAGATTTGTTGTTATCTCCTAGTACTTCTTGTGAAATGAACTATTATTTTACAGTTTACGCCACCACAGCTGCTCGGAGAATGGAAGACAAAAAGCCGTCGCCGTCTAATCTTTTGAAACGTGCCCATGTTCTAGACCGACCCACTTTTCGAAGTTTCACATGTCTATTCCAACAATATGTGCCACGATTAAAGCACCAAATGCGTAAGCATGGCTACTGTTGAAGATTTGGAAGTGGAAATCCATTGGCATTCCATGGGAGACCAGATTTCCGAGTAGCTGAGTATGCAGACCATGTACAGTTAGAGATTTAACAACATTTAAATGATTTTTCATTGACTTGTCAGCTTTACACTTTCGGTGGGTTTAGTTAGTGGTGATGAGCAAGAAGTGTGAATCGTGTGCATGGCGGTGATTAATTCCTGGATTTTTAAATGTTTGTAAATAGGAAAATAAAACAGGAAGATATTGACTCCAATTCAAAATCTATTTCCATTTATTTTTCTGTAAAATGTGAAGCGGAAAAAAGGATAATTGGGTCTCTCCATCACAACAAGCAGGACAACAAAACAAAGAGAGACAGAGGGAACCTTAGAGGAGCTCAGGTGGCTCTAACCCATTTCCTGTCTCTCTGTCTATATCTCTCACGCTCTCGTACAATCACAAACCCTAGCTCTCTCCGTCGCCACCATACATTCTCTCTCTCTCTCTCTCTCTCTCTCTCTCTCTCTCTCTCTCTTCCCTGTTTGTGGACCCTGCCTTTTGTTGAACCTGTTCTCTGTGTCTCGGTATATCTTCCTGCTCTATAACACGGCAGTTCGATTCCCAAAACCCTAATTTTACCTTTTTCTTCTCTGAATCCTGGGGTTTTTGACTGAATAACGGTTGCGGAGCTTCAATCTAGGGTTTCTTTTCGCAAATCCGCGCGAGTGGGTGAGAGCTAGAGAGACATTTGGAAGAGCTATGTACAGGGATCGAGGAGGCGGCGGTGGGTCATCGAGATCGGAGATCGTGGGAGGGCCGTTGGATCGCAAGCGCATCAACGATGCGCTGGATAAGCATCTAGAGAAGTCGTCTCCCTCGACTTCCAGGGGTGTTTGCCTTAACAGTAAGGACAAGGAGAGGCTTTCCGTGCCTTCCACTTCCACCGGCAAATCTCAGCAGCTTGATCATCGCGATTCTCGCTCGGCGTCGCTTTCGAAGAACAAGTGCTCTGATGGTCAGACATTTTCTTTGTTGTTGCTCTTTTCTTTTCGATACTGGCTGTTTATTTTCTGGGTGAAGTGAAGTTGGGAATTTTTAAAGGAGAGAATTTTGTGGGGATCTGGTTTTGTCCAATTTTTGCAGCTTCAGCTTCTGGTCTTTAATCGGGGTTCATTTTGTGGGTTTGCTTGCTTCTTATGCCTTATCTGAAGCAAATTGCTCCCACTGGATGTTGGGATTTGGACTAATGTGCTTGAAGAAGCAACTCTATGTTATTGAACTTTGCTGCGGATCTGAGTTTGTCCTTTTTTTTTTGAAGTGTCAGCTTTGAATGCGTAAATTAAGATTTTCTTTGCTTTTTGTTTCATTTTTTCCTTCTTTTTTTTTTTGGTTGGGTGTGGGGGCGATGTTTCTAACATGTTGTAGCCATTACGGTGTATTGATATTTGGACTGAAATAATTGGTTTACCAACGTGGTTGGATTTGAATATACTGTATACTTCTCTTTCAACCTTTCTCTTGGTCGGGGTTCAAAAAGAAAGGGAAGCGTTTTGTATTTGCCATCTGTTTGAGGTACATGATTAAAATTTTAGTTCCAATGATTATGCAGTTTGAGATTTGTGTGAAGTCAATTTAGTATATTTTAGATCTTAATTAAGCAAAGTATCATTTTTTTCTTAGCTATTAATGGAATTTGCTGTGCCGGACTAAGAAAGGCAAATTGGTAAGTGACAGTAAATTGACGTTGCCTAGTAGCTAGTAAATGTGCTTACAAATACTTTTTGTTTCAGTCAACCTGATAGAATCCTTTTAGTGTAACATAATAGAAATTGTGTAGCATGATAATCTTTTATGCTTTATTTTATGGGGGGCTTTGCTTTTTGGTGCTCCCTCTGCCCTTTTATTTTATTTATTTATTTTTTTTTTGGGGGGGGGGGGGGGGGGTGGCTGCTGGTTTGCTGGGACGTTGGCGCTATGGTTGTGGACTATTTTCGTCAGAAAAAAAAAAGAATGGAAAATTATCAACATAGAAGAAGTAGTTTAGGTAGTTGGAGTGTGATAGATTGAAAGCTTTATTATAGTCATGCTTATCTTTTTTGCTGATAATCGCCTTGTTTGCATTAATCTCAGAGGAATCTGAAACAGACAGCGAAGAATCGGATGTTAGTGGTTCTGATGGAGATGATACGTCATGGATTTCATGGTTTTGCAATTTGCGAGGAAATGAATTTTTCTGTGAGGTGGATGATGAATACATTCAAGATGATTTCAATCTTTGTGGATTAAGCAGTCAAGTTCCGTATTATGATTATGCACTTGATCTGATTTTGGATGTTGAATCTTCGCATGGTGAGAATTTTTCTGAGTTAATTTGTATTTGTTTTACAAGTTTTGAAGTTGCCTTTTCTGCCAACTCTGATTTTGATAAGCCTCTAGCTTCTGTTGATGTAGGTAAGTGACTGAGCATAGTTTTATTTGATTAAGATACGTGATTGAACACTGTATAAATTAATTTAATGTTTGTTTATCTGATTCTAGATGCATTCTAAATAGTATATTTTGTGTATCGACAAGCTTTATGTTGGTTATTGTAATTTATAGTTTCTTCGTGTGTTATCAAGTTCAGTCATTTTGTCCTTTAGTATGAGGAGTAACAAGTAGGTAGGTTCTATGACTGAGTGTAGAAACTTCTGTTGTTATCATGGTAAAACTCTGATCAAATCTCGCTGCACATTCTTGATTCAGCCATTTCATAGATTTTGTTTTCCTATTGAATTTTAACCCATAAATGAACATCCTCTCTTTGTTACTTGCTACCTTTTTATTTGTTTGTATGTACATGTATACAGATTCGTGCATACAATGAGTGTGTGTATGTGTGTGTTTGTTCGTGTGTCTGTCTGTGCAAGTATATGTTTATTTGGAGGATCTTGCTGCTTAATCCTCTTTTATGGTTATTGGTATGGGGTTCTCAGGTGACATGTTCACTGAAGAGCAGAATGAATTGGTTGAATCAGCAGCGGAGATGCTGTATGGTCTTATACATGTCCGGTACATACTGACCAGCAAGGGAATGACTGCAATGGTATGATTTTGAATTAACTGATACTCTTTTCTTGCTCTCTTTGTGTCTCTTGGTTTTTGTTGAAAAGATAGCTGTTAAAACTTCTGCAGTTGGAGAAGTACAAAAACTATGATTTTGGAAGGTGTCCTAGAGTTTACTGCTGTGGACAACCCTGCCTTCCGGTTGGTCAATCAGACATTCCACGCTCAAGCACTGTAAAAATCTACTGCCCCAAATGCGAAGACATTTACTACCCTCGATCCAAGTACCAAGGCAGTATCCTTCTATTGCACTAGTTATCACTGCTTTGAAACTTTATTTGTATATATCCTGCATCTAGATGAGCATTGAGTTTCCATTGATAAAGCTTTCTTCAGCTAAAAGTGGTTTCCAGGTTGGGTTTTATGAATTATCGCTAAGCTTAGGTTTGAAAGGATATTTTTTACTGCAAGATTTCTGCAAAGTAAAATTAGTTTGTGTTAAGTTGTATATTAAGTTGTACATGCTCTATGATACTTTGATTTGATACATCTGCCCAATTGGAAAGTCAAGTCAAGTCTCTGCTTTAAGACATTTTGATTTAGAGATTCAAGTTTTTGATTTGACAGAGTGAGACTTAAGTTTAGACTCAATATAAATGTGAGACTTTCATCGACCTTTGCATCATATGGGTATTCTTTATGCTACTACCCTCTATAACTGGAGAAGTGGATGGAAGTCTTATATTTACATTAAACCGAAATTCAGGTATCTACCTATCAAATTTAAAATTAGACCTTCAAAGTCGAAATAACCTAGAGCATAGGGGTCCTATTTTGATTTCCCTTCGTACAGTTCAAAGTTTCATAATATTTTGTGCTCTTATGTTATGCTTGGAATATAAATTAAATTCTGAATTGTAGTCTTGCTTGTTTGTATGATCATCATCATTCATATCACATGCAGTTAAATTGATTTAGTGTTGGCAAATATGTCATATATGTGCTTCCATTGTTCACTGGCAACACTTTATAAACGTTGGTTCAAATGTACATATGAGTTGGCTATATCTTTGGCAGGCCAGGAGAGCAATCTTCAAACCACTGGACCAAGAGAGGGAAAATAATGTTTCTTATCTCTGTTGGACTGGAATGACCATTTTGTAGCCACCAAGTAATTCTTTTATAGTCGTCTTCAAATCATATTTTGGACACATGGAATGAGTTCGCAGACATAATAGATTGCTTCTATTATAACGTCCTGTGTCTCATGGTATACTCATTCAATTATTTCGGGGTGCTTTTCCCTTAGAACCGCTACCCTTTAATGATTTTCATTATTGGTATTAAATGCAAAGTGATTTACAATATCATGCTGGTTTGTAACTCTAATTTGATCAAATTTAGAATGTTTTTCAAGTTGACAGAGTCAACTTATAGAAGCTGACTCAGGTATGAATGAAGTCAAGCCAAAGACTCTGTTCGTGCGCTTGGCTTAGACAAAGTTTGATGTACTCGCTATCTGGGTCTCGATGAGATACAAAACTGGAAAATAAGTACTTGTTGGCATGTAAATCACGGCTGTTCAACCCTGACAGGAGTCTAAAGTATGATTTGATGATGAAAAGGAGAGAATGTTTAGACCTTTATCCCCTGTGATCTAGCTGTTCAAACCTCTCAAATTAAAGCCACTGATGCAAATGCCAACATAATGCTAGCTGATGGTAGATGCTTTTTTGTTAAACTAGCTGATTAGTCTAATACCTGAAGTTCATATTAGAGCTGAGTTCATTCTGGCTAGTAGCTAGCTCTCACTCTACAATGGATCTAGCTTTTGGTTGATTGCTAGTAGATTATTCGTTTGTGAACCATAAGCACGCAGCTACCTAGTGGAATCTGAATCAATTAAATCTCTATATTTGTTAAAATGATCATTAGCCAAAACTTGTTTAAACTATTTCTTACTGCACATTGTTGGTGGTTAGATGCTGTAGTGGACATTAGGGCAGTAGGAGATTGCATTTAAGTTGTTTGATATTGCTGCATTAATGATAAGTTCTTTTGCTTTTTTCTGCTATATCAGTCTGCAAGTATTTATTTGTTTCCATTGCTAAATGCCCTTGACTGTATCAAGACATTGATGGAGCTTATTTTGGGACGACGTTTCCACACTTGTTTTCAATGACATACGGACACCTAAAGCCACAAAAGGCAGCACAGAGCTATGTTCCAAGAGTTTTTGGCTTCAAGATCCACAAACCATGACATAAAAGGTGCAAGATACACTCTTCGAGATGAGCTCCCATGGTCCATTTCTGATGGTTCTTTTGTTGCCTCATGTTTGGGTTTAAATGTGAATGGCCCTAACAAGCAAGATGAAATGCAAGAGCACTACAATTGATTCACCAATGGAAATGTTTAGAATGAAAATTTGCCTAATAGCAGAGCAAACCTATGATTTTAATTTGTTCGTGAGTTTACTGAGCCTTTGTAAGCCTCTCTCTTCTTCGCATGAGGATATGTCAAAAGTGCTTTGCTGTTTTCTTTGCTTCTCCAATACTCTATGATATGGTTAACAACACCAGTTTTCAAGTCGAAAACTATTCGTGATGTTGGAAAGCCCATTGAAAGGGCACCTTGTCATGCCTGAGACGTTGGTCAATTTATTAAGTCGTAAGGAAAATGATTGATAGCATTCTGATATATTGCGAAACATTCAATGTAGTTAGGCTTTTCCTCTGTGGAACTCGTATGCTGTCATCTTGTAGGTTAGTAAAAAAAAAAATCGATGCCCAGGGAAATTCTAACTCTCGAATGATGTCTAACAAGTTACAAAACAAGTTAGCAATAAATGATAATCTAGTCAGTCTAAGGATAATGGAAACAAGTACTACTTTTTGAATGTGTACACCTGCAGTCTGCAAAAGCAAATCGTACAACGGCTGAGTTTATTCTACACAAAACGAACAATGCCTTGGAAAAGGAAAGCTTTTTCATCCTCTGTCCATTATTTCTCTCTGAACACTGTCCACTCTCTAACTGGGAACCTTCCTAACGGTGAAAAAGGTGATAAATTTATAAAAGGAAATAAAAATTTGGGAAAAGCCAAAAATGGGTTGGCTCTGGAACTCCCTAGATTTCTCCATGCTGCGTTTTGAGAGAGGCAAAAGTAGCTGCAAAGTTAACTCAAAACCTGAATTTGTTTGTTTATTTTGTTTCAAGTTAAGACCAACATTCGCCGACTAAAGCTTGCGTCACTACTACATGTTGATTGCTTGAACTCAAACTTGCTGCTTCTTAATCACCAAGGATAAAGCAGAAGGTTATTTTCTTGCTTTTCAAAGAAAGCAAAAGAAGTTGTATTATGCAAGAAATTCTATAAATGGTGCCGAAAGTAGAGGAAGGAAAAACCATGATATGTTCGAGAAAAAGAAACCAGATAAAGAGCGGCCATGATTGAATGTTAAAAAAGTTGAAGGAATACTTCAGATATTCTCTTGCAATGTAGATCATCATAATTTGTTGGGCACGCAACATGCAGAAACCTCATTCGTGGTACGTGGAAGGAGTGACAGGGACAGCAATTGTTCACTGAAGACAGCAGGCATTCACAAGATCGTGGATGGTAAAACATCATCTAACCTACTTGACTACGGCATTTTAAAATGGGAAAGAAGTGCCAAAAAAGACGACCCTAGCAATCACTTTTTACCAGCTTTTCCATAGAAAAAAGGATTTCAAAAAGATATATCCACTTCTCCAGCGTTGTCTTCTCCAACCTGATCGAAAACAAGATCAAACTCCAAGTGGGTTTTTGCCATTTCAATGACATCATTTCCTTTCTGTGACTATCTCCGAGTGGGTTTTTCCTTTGTCCTCTTTACTCCTTCAGTTCATTGAATCATGCTCACTTCTCATCCTGGAAAGGTTGGTCGGCTATGGAAGACTTTGTTGGAGATAGATTGATGATGTTTTGTACATTAGTATAATTTTAGAAATGGAATATGTTGTTCTTACGAGGAAATATTATTTTCTTATTGATTGTTCTGTATTTGTATTATAAATGTGGCCACTGTACATGTAACTCTACCAAAAAAGGAAATAAATAAATAAATAAAAATTCTCCAAAATCTCTCTTGGCCTGTCTTGAAAAGCTTCCTCCTTCTTGTCAATATCTGGCCTCTCGTGGTTTCGGTAAAGCTTCCTTACCTACCGATAACGTTTGTGATAGATTTGGATTTTGGGTCATTTTCAATACACCAACACCACCAAGACCTTAGAGCATGTCTTCAGTCAACTCTGCTGGCGGAGGTGTTTCTCTGAGGACCTTCTCTCTGAGTTATCCTGTACTTTGGAACTCAAGTCCACTCAGAGAAACGGCAAAGGCTTGGCCTCGAAACGCAGCCTACTTCTTGGGAGCCTCCGGCGGGAATCCGTTACAAACAGAACTTGGCCGCCGGTGGCCATTCTGGTGACCGGAAATGGCACCAAAGTTGCAGGGCTTTTATTAGAGTGGCCATGTTTCTAACCTTGAATGTATCCCGGTGCATCCATTGCCATCTTGGTAATCAACGGTGGAATCCAGAATCTTCCTTGGGGAATTATGCTGAAAAAATTCTGTTGGACAAAACGAAAAAGAATGAATCAAAGGGAGAAGGAAAAAGCGACAAAAGCATTACATCAACAATCGACATCAATATTGTACATAAAAAAGAAAATCAACATCATGAACGGGTTTGATATTTGCACTCAGATATGTAATTATTGTTAAAACAAAGCACTTAAGAAGTATAAGAATTTAGCAAGTTTTATTTATTTGTTGATGCAAGTTGTCTCTATCTAAAGGCCTAACAGTCAAAGGATAGCAACTAGTAGTTTGTAAATCAATATACTTTGAGGCCTCTATAATCTGAACTTTTTTTTAGATGTTTATGTTCTATGTTTCCAGATAAAAGAAACGAAATCATAATATCTGAAGAATGAAAATTTTAAAAATATATATCATACTGAGAATGAAACTTTAATAAAATTCATTACTTTTCAAGATGACTTACATGCCATAACTTCACAAAAGGATAAGTATTCTTATATTTTTGGAATTGATTGTTATAAATCCACATTTAAAATTTTCAAATTTTGTCACTTTAACTTTTAGTAAGGTAAATGAGTTAAAAATAACATACATTACATAAACACACCAACCCTTTATTTAAAATACTCAAATTATATCTAGAATGTAAAATCAAAACTCAGTTTATTTATACTATCATTTTGTTACATTTAAAGTACTTATTTAGTTTCTATCATTAAAATGACACAATTAGTTTATATGCTTAAAATGATGTATGTGTTGTCTATATACAAATTAACTATTTAAATTACAAAACAACTAATAAATAATCATTAAGATGACACAATTAATTTCTGTCCTTAAAATGACATATTTGTTGCCTATATTCAAATTAACTATTTAAACTACTAAATAAATAATAAAATATTAAATGGTACTACAAAATAGTTCGAGGAAGACGTTATCTTTTCGGTTAATGTTAAGAGGTGACCAAATAAAACTCTAATCGCATCTAAAGGTAACTAAATCAGCTTTTTATCCTTACAAGGTTGTTCATTCGCCGTAAATGATTTGTCTTGAGGTATTTAACTAATCTGTAAACTTAAAAATTTTAAAACAATTAACATATTTATCATACATATGTTATTTCTACCTATCCTAACCGCATAAGTTAACAAATGGTATAATTTACCACGAGGTGATAGTTTAAAATGATCAGTCATAATTTTCTAAAAAAATCTATACGTCTTTTAAAAAATATATCAACTTAGAGAATTAAGAATTCATTTTGCCACATGTATCCAAAAGTTAACAATGACAACCTAATCACAAAGGTCATATAATTATCACAAACAACCTCACTCCTTTATATTATTAAATTATATTAAAAATCAATTTTCCAGGTTTCTTTTGCCTTTTATTATAATTAAATAATATCAGGAGCTTCTTCTACACTGAGGAGAGTAGGCTTGTGCATGTTGGTTGATGACTAAATACTTAAGAGGTGTTGTTATGCTTGTTGTTTGGTTATTAGTTTACTTACCTTGTAGTAGTAAATTAGGTAATAGAAGCCAAGATCCCAATATGACCACGAAGATTAGATATTTCGAAACAGCTAAGAAGGATGTTGCTTTCAAATTCTGTCGACAATCACTAGAGATATGCAGAGTTCTCATTATATCTGGGGAAATCTACATTTGTATGAAGACAAAGCTGCCCAAGGTCGGCCTCGACTACGACAATTTTAGTGAATTCTTTATCTATTTGCTTTATATTACACCACCTTCCCTTGTTCTCATCGGAGGAAAAGACCAGAAGAACTGCGACCTTGATGACGAGACGGCCTGGTTTTGTTTCATCAGAACATACAAAGGCCAAATGAATTAATTACAAGATATTCTTTCCTCGAGCTAAAAAGGGTATTAATCATCACCCTTTTTTTTTCCTATCACATCGCCCTCCATTGGTTCTTAACTCGTCATTAAAAGTTAAGACCTTTCGGGGTGCACTTAAAGCCATCACAAATCATGTCAACACCCAAACAGCTTTCTTGATGCCGAAAGCAACCTGAGCATACCAATCAAGGAACTTGCAACACAAATTTTCTACGGGAAGAAAGATTTAGGTGGATTTCAACTGCAACGTTTTCTTTTTCTTCTTCAATAATTGAATCCAGTTCACGCACAGTGACTTCGATGTGCCAAAACATCTGGAGGAGTTGGTTGTATTCTTTCCAAATTCTGAAGTTTGATGAGTGCTTGATGGGAAAGAGAATCCCATGCTTGTATAGTTTCCATAGGTGGATGATAACTTAAGCAAGAGCTGGTACGTGGAGTTGTGGACACTTGACGTGATTATTAGGTCTTCCAATTAGCCATACTAGATTAACCACTTCTTAGTTAATCATGCAAACCTGTGACCCAAAATCATGTCAGATCTTGTATCTTAGAATAGCTGAAATTACACGTGATATTTTGCGTAAATACTAATGAAGTGGACAATTGCATGGTTCTCAATTTGACGTGAACTTGTTTAGCTGATTCTTCAAACACGTCTAAAAATGATTATGGGATTATTATCTTTAGAGCAAGAAACACCCATTATACAGACTTCTTGCTTTGCATAGACAAATGTTTGGTTCAATTAAAAATTGCACTCCTTAAGACTTCTTGGTATACTTGATGTGTTGGTTTAAATGTGTGCAATAAAAAAATTAAAAATTAAAAATATCTCCCACACACTAGTCATTGTTATGATTATGAAATACACGTAATTGGCAACGACATCTTTGACAATTGTTGTTTTCCTTGAGGTGCAGCTTTGACAAGTAATGACAAAACGATTTCTATTCAAATAATAGAGTCAAACCTCGGTTTCTTGGCTATCAAGCAAGAAAGAAATAAGTTGAAGAGAATAGTAATGAATAATTTCCACCTACTTGTTTTCATTTGTAGACCGAAAACAGTGTCAAATAAAAATGGGAATCAGGTGGCCAAGATATTTTTTAGATTATTTTCAAATGCCTAGCTTGAAAGAAGTGAAAAAAGAAAAAAAGAAATGAAGAGGGAGAGGGAGAGGGAGAGAGAGAGAGAGAGGATATGATTGGGTAAGGCGAATCGATGAGGTCAAAAACAGGGAAGAGCAGACCTGCGCTTCCAATCCGCAGGTGAAGTTAAGAGGGCAGAGGCGGTCATACGGGTGTTGTCTCTCCCACACGTCTTGCTGCTTCAAAAATGCTTCTCTCTCTCTCTCTCTCTCTCTGTCTCTCTCTCTCTCCTTCCCATTTACCATAAACTTCACGCACACACCGCTCTCTCTCTTTCACAAGCACCCTCAGCATTTCTTCATAGAAAAACACGCCAAACCCACAAACCCAATTCAATTCCTCAACTCCAGACAGGCGATTAAAGCCAAAAGTCAATCTAATCAAACATCCAACACCAACAACAACAACAACGAGAAAGAGAGAGGTGAGTGGTCGGAAAGGCCTTTTCTCTTTCATTCTTCGTGTGTAATGCATCAGAAGAAATCTGAAGTTCAGATCGGAAAAGAAAGCAGCGGCGTCTCTTCCGATTTCAACCCAACCCCGCCTCTTCTCTTCCCTCCTCCCTCCTCTATCACCACAAACAATCCTACAATTCCCATCTGTCCCCCACCCCTGACCAATCTTTTCAGCCATGCCCTTCTCACCTTCAAGTACAATACAATGACCCTATCGATCCTCCTCCCCTTCTTCTTCCTCTTCTCCGACCCCGTACAAGCGGACCCTTTTGACCCAAGCCCACTCTTCTCTCACCAAATCCCCCACTCTCTATCAATTTCATTCGCACCCACCTCAATTTTCTCATCAGAATGCCTCTTTTTTCTCTGTCTCTGTCGCCGTCAAGGCGTTTATGCATCGAGTGCTTCGAAAGGCCAAGCGCGTTCGGAGGTTTCGGGTCCATATACGGCTCGTCCTCTTGCTCTCGCTCCCGTTTTTCTACTTCTTAGTGTCCAACCCGAGCCGCTCCTTCCTTTTGGACTTCCTCTCCGCCTTTGCCTTCTCGGCCGCGCTCTTGTTCTCGCTCAACCTCGCGCTCCCTCGCCTCCCCTCCATACGCCTCTTTCTGGCTCGCTCGTTTCCGATCAAGCTCTCCAAAGGTTCGCCGGCATGTCGACCGGCTCTACCGGTGTTTTGGTCAATTGGGTCACGCCCAAAACCCGAAAAGAGGCCGAATTCGGGATGTTGGGTACAGGTTTATAGCAACGGGGACGTATACGAGGGTGAGTTTCACAAGGGTAAGTGTTCAGGGAGTGGGGTGTACTACTATTACATGAGTGGGAGGTACGAGGGGGATTGGGTGGATGGCAAGTATGATGGGTATGGCGTCGAGACGTGGGCCCGGGGAAGCCGTTATCGGGGACAGTATAGGCAGGGGCTCCGGCACGGTTTTGGGGTGTACCGGTTTTATACCGGGGATGTTTATGCGGGGGAATGGGCCAATGGGCAGAGCCATGGATGTGGAGTGCATACTTGTGAGGATGGGAGTCGATATGTCGGGGAGTTCAAGTGGGGCGTCAAGCATGGCCTTGGCCACTACCATTTCAGGTGATTGATTTTTATGGAAATGGAATGGTCGTGTTCTTGTTTTTTGTAAATCGGATACTGATGTTATAATCTTCCGAGAATAATTCCTCGGTTAATTTATTATAATCTTAGGCATTGTTTGAACAAAATGGATTAGATTTTGACTTCTCTCAGCAAATACCGGAAAATTTAGTTTTTCATGATGGATTATGGTTGGTTTCTGTTAGTTTCTTGATAGAATTATTGGATTGTTATTGTTTGTAATCAATGGTTGAAGTTTATGAGTGCGTTGAAGTAGATTTGATGATCATTTTTGATCGATTGAGTGTGCTGTGTTTGTTGATTGGTTTGGCTGCTTATGCTCCGTTTGTTATCTTGTATGGTGGTTTATCCTATATTGGAATTAGCATGGATGATACAGCTTAGGTTTGAATCTTTTAGCATATGCTGTCATACATCTATTTGAGATTGATAGAGATTGATGAACTTAATGGTTGTTGTTTCTGTCAGGTCCTTCGATATCAGGAAAGATTTGAAAGTAAATTGGATCTCGCTGTTTTAAATATATTTTGGCTTGTGCTTCGGACTGAATCACTGTGCCATGCTTATCAGTGAGCTTTGTTTGTGTAGTACAAAGCACAGGATAGAACTACCCACTTGTGATAGATTTGTCACATCACAGTGTTTTTTGGAGTTGAAGAGATGGTTAGCATTCTCAAATTGACAAAATGAGCCAACACTGACTAAAACACTTCACTTTGATTTGTTTTTCTGCTTGCAAGCAAATGCTTAGTTTTGCTTTGCTAACTCATGAGTGCTTCATTAGCAAAATGGAAAGAACAGTGTTTAACAATGTTGGCTATGTATTGGAGCTAAAGGAGAACCACGATCAGTTTTTCCTGTTACAGAAGGAAAATTAATGCCTAGTTAGCTCTTGAACTTGCTATTAAGTATCACATTACACTCTTTCCAGGGTTTGTACTCTATATAAAAATTACCTTGATTTCTCTGCTTTACCCTTGGGTGCGCGTTCCCATGGTTAAGTAGGTTATCAATGACTTCCGCCTCCTGCTCTCTCCATTTGTATGCCTATATATTAAAACTAAAACAGACATGCATCCATTTATCAAGCTGTGTTTCCTTTTTGGAATGACTCTCAATCTCTCTTATTCTAGCGAGCATCAGTTACTAAGTCTTGTAGCTGATTTTGCATCAATTAATATCTTTGTTGCAGGATTCATAAACATGCGCACACAGACAATTATTAAAAGTTTTCAGTTTATACTTTTTGTCAAACTCATGTATTTTTATCTTATTCAGAAATGGGGACACATATGCCGGGGAATATTTTGCAGACAAGATGCATGGGTTTGGGGTCTATTCTTTTGCAAATGGGCATCGTTATGAAGGAGCCTGGCATGAAGGTAGAAGGCAAGGCCTAGGAATGTATACATTCAGAAATGGGGAGACACAATCTGGGCACTGGCAAAATGGAATTCTTGACGTTCCGAGCACCCAGAGCAACACCTATCCAGTATCTCCTGTTGCCGTTTATCATTCTAAAGTACTTAATGCTGTGCAGGTATTTACTTCCCGTTCTAATTGTGTAATGCTTTACATATCTTAACAGCTCATCAAACTAAGGCTGGATGCCTATTTATATTGTCACTTTTTGGCTATTAAAGTAGGGCTGCAGAAGAACTCTGTTGCACTGGGCTGTTTTTCCTATGTTTCACGCTTCATTTGTCATTTACTCTTGATATGCATCGCCAGCCATACTTAGCTCTATCAAGTAACAGAGAATTGCTAGGCTTAGGTCTCCATTTCCCATGCACATTCTTAGCTCTCCACTTTTGTAAAATTTTGCTTCTGTATGATTTAGAGAAGCATCTTCTCCGTGAATTTGTATGCTTGAATCAAGACAATTATTACAATTCTTTAGTTACCAGCTGCTTTTAACATCGTAATATTCAAGCATCTTTTTGTATGTTCCATGATAAAAACATTCAAGCATCCACTTCTTCCTGGTGGCTGCAAAAAAAATATAATTACGCAATTTGATTATAAGTGAAGGTTTTCTCCTTTTTTCTTTTCCCTTATCTGATTAGTTTTATATCTCCGTTGACAATCAGGAAGCTCGGCGAGCAGCAGAGAGAGCCTATGATGTGGCCAAGGTGGACGAAAGGGTCAACAGGGCAGTATCTGCGGCGAATAGGGCAGCCAATGCAGCTAGAGTAGCAGCAGTTAAGGCTGTTCAAAAACAATTGCATCATAGTAGCAACAACAGTCCAATTCCAGTTGTGTGAGACTTCAAACTGCAGCTTGGGGTCTTTTAGCACATGAGATGGCAGCACCGTGACAATGGCTTATGTTGGTTTCCTCAACAATTTAGCTTTGTGTTTTAAGTTGTTATCTTCTCTTTCGCATCTCGCTTCGGGAGGATTCAATTTGCGGTGCCTCTTGGGACGTGAGTGGTATAGAGGAAAAGTAACAAGGATGGAGGAATGGTCATCTGTACTTGTTGAAGATTGTGTATACATAGAGATCACAGAGAGAGAAAGAGTGAGAGAGAGAGAGAGAGAGAGAGAGAGAGAGAGAGAGAGAGAGAGAGAGAGGTCGGATGAAGATGGCATCCAAATGTAAGCTGTTCTTTTATCTTTCCATCCCAGTACATTTTTGTATCGATCGAGGTAGATGTAATATAAGTGCTGGTGCCGAGGTAAAAACCTCAACCTGGCTTATTTTGCATTTGAAGCTGTTGATTTTTTTCTAAGGAGCTGACAAATTTTCTAACTACACAGCCAAGAAAAGAAAAGAAAAGAAAAAGAGAAGAAACTTCAACGTATTCCTCTTTCTTTCTCTTTATCTACAGTGTCTCAATGGCCTTCCACGTTAAACCCAAGTCGAAACTGCCGCAATTCTTACAAAGAAACAAGATAATGGATCCGATTGAGTACTCTTCCAACAACAACGAAGTAGAAGAGATGACGCGGGAACGTGTACCAGAATTAGTAACCGGGAAGTTGTCATCACTTTAAAACAACGTAATCCGAGGAACAAGTATTGTAAGGCGTATACGCATGAACTAAATCAGGCGTAGAGGCACTTTCTGTTGTTTGACCCCCTTGAATTTTTGCGATCAGTTTTATCTGGGCCTTCTTTTCTTCACGTTTATAGGTGGGTTTTTCTCGGTGCATTTGAACCAACCAATTCCTCGCAAACCACGACGGTCGCAGCGGTTTAGGGTGTGATTTCGTATGAGACGGACGAAGCAATAACTAAATCACGTGGATTTCATCCCTTAAATTGCCTATTTTGGCTCATTGAGTTTTCATATCAATGCACAGTCAGGGACTAAAACCTGCCATTTGTCCTTCAATGTTTGTTAGTGAATGGTTAAAATCTATTATACTTCGCTCTTATCTTTGATGTCACGAGGATCATTCTATTGCTTCATTCACTCTGTTCTTGCTTCTTCAAGACTCAGAACGAGTGCGAATTTGCTGTTATTGGTAGAAAAACGTGAAAAGCTATTGATGCATCATACCCCTAAAACTTCTTTCGATTTTCATTTCACGTACTCCAACTTGCCCAAGCATATTTGAGAAAACCAAATTAGTGTATAACAATTAGACCCAGAATCCTTTCTCTACAATTTTCGTTTTTAGCTAAAACCACCATTTTCCCGAAATTAGTAGCTGTTGCCATTGCAGGGAGCATACTCTTCCACTAAGGCCATATTGTTGTTTCCCATATCACTTATATAACATGTCCTCGTCCTATCAGGTTGATGAAACATGGTTATGATGCTAAGATGTTGCTTAAAGTAAATGATGGTTCAGCCAAAGTAATAGTAAAGGAGACGAGCTTCCTTTGGTACTTGCAATTCAAAAAAACTAAATGGTAGTACTTCCTGAATGCAAGTACGGTTAGATTCCAAGAGTAATGATACTAAAAGGTAGCTTAAATTAAAATGATGGCTTAGCCACAGCTAAAAACCCCAAAGGAAAAGCAAGACAACTAGAGGAACTCTTGCCCTAGTCCGTAGAACACGAGCAAAACAGCCTTAATTTGATAAATAAGATGCAAACGCTCGCACACTACTTACTAGAAAACCGAAAGGAAATGCTTCGAACTTGGTTATCTTGCATGGATGACCATGCGAAAACAATCGTACCACACAACGGATCATTAAACGTCAATCCCGTTATCAGTGAACATGATACGATCCACATTGGCGAAAAAAGCACGATTTAGCATAGCTTATACTATCAATCAAGGGGCAGTGAAAAACCAAATTCCAATGCTTTAAAAAGGACAAACAGAACACCCTGCGGAGTCTACCGCATCAAGGCACCTAACAAAACATGACAATAAAAATAATACTCTTTGTATCTCAAAATCTTTCGCCAACTACATTGAGATTGCTAACGTCAAATCAAACAAGAAAACATGAGGTTTCAACTCTCGGTCTGCTCCCTCAACCTCCGGATGGTGCTCCTAACAGTAACAGCACTCGCAGTGCTGTCAAATTCGAGCAGAAGACAGAAATTAGAACCTTGAACTAAAATGGGATTTGGCAAATGACAGAAAATAAAACTTGAAGAACATCCTTACTTCAATGTGTATGCACCTCCTGCTTTCACCTTTCCACAGTCCTTGCAACCCCAGATTCCAACGGCCTTTCTCTTCACAGCATACTGCAAGACCACACCATTTGTTGAAATGAGTACGGAAGGTCGAGGCTAACTTACAATGAAACCCAATAAACACGTGTGCTACAGTGCAGATGATAAGACTAGAAGATAAGAAGAAATACCTTCCCACAAAACTCGCAGAAGAATTTGCTATGTTGCGAGACTTCCATCTTCTTAATCTGCTTCCTCAAACTGGCACCATATCGGGTACCTGAAATGAAAGAATATTAGCACCACAGATTTACCTGCAAAACACGTTCGCAATCAAAAGGACACAAGCCCATAATAAACAAACAAACTGAAAAATGGAAAAGATGTAAAATGCATGCTAAAGATCTAATCAGCTATGGACGAAGCATTACCACCAACCCCCGGCACAAAGAATTAATATGAATTCAGCACATTGCGTAAAATAAATTGTCCTATTAATCAAACAATCCAGGAATATACTCCAGAGTCATCTGCACGCCAGATTATTCTTGTCTTCACTCCACGCTAACATCTCATAAGATGAAAATAGCCTAAATATCATGTTGAACACCCAATTTCACTTCTTAATTCTCTAAACTACAATTAATCCAACCCCAGTAATGAATATAACATCTGACATTAATCTTCAAGTGTCCAGAAATTTATGGATGAAGAAAAATCACTTTCAGAACTTACCATACTTCCCGACGATACCGGCCTTCTTGGTTCTCTTAGTCTGCATAGCAACAAGACAGATCAGGTTAGAAAAGATCAAATAGCACAGCTAAAAAATCATACATCCTACTAAAGCTTTAATAAAAAAGAAAAATATAACAGAGACAGTAAATTCTATGATTGCCTTGTGCCTTGCATATGCCCATATATTTCAAGTCAGTTACTTAGCCGACCTCTGAACCTAATCTTAAACGACGCAATATCAAAAAAGGAGTTACCTGAACTGCGCACAATGACCAAAAACTCGAAAGAACAACACACAAAATTAGATTTTCCCTATTTCCTATTATTATGGAGGTTGCTAAGGATTCCTCGGCAACCAAACATGCTCTACACCCTAGTTTTGACTTGTTTGTCAAACCCTAAGGCAACGCAATAGATCCATCTCCACATCATATCACATGCTACACCATACGAAGAGGGCGAGAAAGAGAGAGAGAGAGAGAGAGGGAGAGAGAGTACCATTTTGGAGGAGCAGAAAACCCTAGCTTAGTCCTGCCAGACAGTTCCTGAGCGAGCGGCCAAGCGAAGCGTCTGGTCTCGCTGATTGCTTACATATATATACGAACATCGCAAAGCGGAAGATTTGGTGCCCTAGGGTTTAGGAGTTTCGGATCTTAGCCCATGGACCATAAAATGGACCTTAAGCCCGATATACCCTTTAAAGGTCAAGCCTACCAATCCAAGGCCCATTTCAACTCGGTTCGAATAATCCATGTTTTCCGAAAACATATATGCTGTTCAAGGTTGCCTTGACGGGCAAGCAAGAACACTTCCTCAAAATTCCAATAGTAAATCGAATAACATTTGACTTAAGAACCAATTATATTGCAATAAGAATCAGATTAAAAAACGATCAACCTATCAAGATTTACAAGTATATTTTGCATGGTGCACCGCACATGTAAGTTATGCTTCTAATCTTTCAAAAAAGGGGGGCCCAATATTTGATTCCTAATCTTCCCATTTTCTTTGATGCAGAAAGTCAATAATATTTTTCTTTTTAATGAGTTTAGCTCCTTAAAATTTGGTATTGCGTGATTCCTTAGCCTAATCCCTGCAAATATGAAGCCCATAGAAAAATATAGTCCAATCAAGGAGGACGAATATATGTTAAAGATGATGTGCTAGCTAAAAATGGTTTGGCTTGCCTCCTGGATTTTCAACTTTTCAAAAGAGTGTTTAAGAAAAAAATAAAAGAATAAGAACCATCGAGAAAAGTCTTTATCTAAATGTTACGGGTTTATAAAGTTATGAGGTCTAAAATTTGACACTCTATATATGTGAATTGGATGCATGTATTATAATATTAAAAAAAATTAAATATGAGATTATATGAGTTAACTATATAATAGTTTTATCTAGAGTGTAAATTACCACAAAATGAGTTGTAGAGTGTAATAATTTATTACGAGTTAAGGATAATCTTCAAATAAAATACATTAATACTAACCTCTAAAATTGAGTCTTTTAACAAAACAATTGACTCACATAACACTAAATAACATTTGTTGAGGGTGTTCCCACACAGGCCATGGCCAACACTCCTCCCCCACCATTATCTCCTTCTCAAAAAGAGTTTATCGTTATTGGATAGAGAAGGCCACGAGAGCTGTGGGTCACTTCGATGAAAAGTCAAATTCAACTGTCCCACACGGACAAATAATGTCAAGCTCCTTGACAGTGACTCTTATAATAACAAAGAAACTATGATCCTCGCCAATGGTAATGACAAAGTAACTTTAATTACGTTGCTCAAATACAAACCCAAACTAAAATAAAAGAAATAATCACTGATCAACCGCACCATTTCTCACCTACTCCCAACTAATATCAATGTTATGACTTGAATTAAATCATAATTTACGTCAATTAGTATATTGGGAATTATTTAGACGTTCCCAAGTAGTATATCAAATCGTGGACATGAGATAATGTATAAAATTGAGTTTGAACTATTGTCATTCCGCCTATGACAATAACTTAAATCTCAACGAAAATTCATGGAAATTGATAATTAAGTATTAGCTTAATTAAATTTTGTCTTGTTGATAGTCACAATGAAATGATGTAATAATTGAAGGGTGAGAATGGATTATCACTCATATTACATTTAGTTTTATCTTTTCATATTAGCTCTATTTTTCAAACTAATAATAATAATTTGTAAGTGTTGCTTAAGATTTTTCGTTCTCAAGTATGAGTATGTACAAGATTATGTGTGTGTTTTTGAAAAAGAAAGATTAACATTTATTTTAGTTTTTATTTTTTGGATAAATTTATTTTTTCTGTAAAATTCCATTAATTAATATTTAAAGAAAGCAATTTACGGCTATTGGTTTCCACGCAGTACAGCGAAGCTTCCATTAAGAAAAAGGAGTATATTTTGTATATGTCTGCCGTCTCCATCTTTTCTGAACAGAACGTCTGACCAACTCCCTCAACCTCGCCGGAGGGACACCTATTCATCGCAAAGTCGTTGTTTCAACCCACCCGTAAACGCTCCACCAAGTTCTCCAATCCAGCCATGTGGATGCTCATCAACTGCACCCACTGCCACACGCCTTTGCAGCTACCGCCGGGCGCACGATCCATTAGGTGCGCCATCTGCCAAGCCGTCACGCACGTGGCCGACCCGCGTAGCGGCCCTCCTCCTCCTCCTTCGCACTCCTCACCGCAGACGTATACCCCGCCGTCTCATCCGCCTGCTCCGTCGCCATACAGCCACGCGCCGGCGGGGCCCCCGCCGAACGTGCACGGGAGGAAGAAGGCTGTCATATGCGGGATTTCGTACAGGTACTCGAGGCACGAATTAAAAGGTTGCATCAATGACGCCAAGTGCATGAAATATCTTCTCATCAACAAGTTCCACTTTCCTCAAGATTCCATTATCATGCTCACCGGTACGTGCGATAAGTAGAAATTTTTAGATCTCCGAAATTCAGACAGAGACCTTCTAAATGATGCATGATTACTTTTCTTACAGATCGTATTCATATCTCTATTATGTACAATGACTAAGTTTTAAAGATAATATTCGTACCATAAAGGTAACTTTATTGAAAGTTAGAGTCATTATTTTAAATTGGACAGATCAAATATTTCAATTTCAACACTTTAGCTTTTAACTATGTTTTGCAGATCCTTACTTTTTTACTTTCTTTACCGGTTCCGATTTACTTCTACATATTGAGATGGTAACATTTGAAGTAGTCAAGAGATTAGGAGCTATATAATGGAGTTATTCAAGAAAACCAGAAGAAACTTGTCCATGTCCGTATGTATGTGTACGTGCAAATGTGATTACATTTTAAGATGTGTTTGTGGGGTTGTCTTGTTTGCAAGACCTCTTTTTTAAAGTGAATTTATGAATTTGCTTTCTTTATAGCTTTTGTTTGATTTCAATATTACTTTATTAGTCCTCAGATTTGTTGTCATTGTTGGCAAGATTCAAATTGTGGTTTCTATCTTTTTTTTATTATGGTGCTTTTCAAATTGGTATGATTCTGAAAGTGATTTCCTTTCGCATAAGCTTGACAAGCAAGAAGTTTCAAAAAGTTAAAACATTTGTCCTTGAGGTTCCGCTTTAGATGAAAATTCTAATGAAAGGCGTCTGCAAGGTAACGCTTGATGATTTGAGTTAGAGAATTGTTTCGAGGAAAAGGTCTTGAGTGTTTTAAAAAAGTTTTGTTCTCTATCTTGAGGATGAAGAACCACAAAAAGGTGATAAGTCTTTCTGGTTCCTTGGGGTTTTAGTGGGGTTGTGTTTGTATTGTTGACGGAAATTTAAGCTTTGTGCGGATGCTGATTGAAATTCTATTCCATTTATGAGTAGACATTAATTAGAGAACTGAAACACAAAAGAACAATTGAAGTGTCAATTCTACAACATCAGGAGGCAAATATTTGATGTGCAAGAGAATATTTGTGTTACTTTTATTCAGTTATTCTGAACACCAGAGATTTGTAAAATGGAAGTCCTAAGCAGGGAAATAGAAGTACTTACTTATAATCAGTTCTTCCATAGTTTAAATGGAGAGGTTACTCTTTAAACTGAACTTTGGTTCTGCAAGTCAGAGTGTTCTTGTCTATGCTTTGTCCGGACAAGTACAAGGGCAGTCTGCTTCAAAATGCGCCTGCAGTAGGGAGATTTCTGAATTCGTGGGAGCAGTGTTTGAGTGAAAAGACATGCGGTTTGATCTGGTTCAATTGTCCCTTTGATGATGAATATTTGTCGACTATCTGCATGCCTGGATCTTCTGTATCAATGCATGTCAGCACAAACTTGATGTCAGATCATGTAAATTTCAAATTACCTAGTTACTAGTATCAAATATTTGTAGAGTGTCAGTAATAATTATTGAAGATTACATATGCATGCTATTGGTTCATAGCTAAGTGCCATATCTGAGGTTTCACATCCAAATTATCATCGTTGTATTGTGTCTTCCAGTAAACTCTAACAAAGGAAACCTCCTTTCCCACTAAATAATAGAACAGGAAGTGAGGTCATTGGTTCAAGAGCTAATGGATGCATGTGTAGATTATCATTTGCTTGTAGCTATGTTTTATCATCACATTTGATGTGAACATCATAATAAATACACCAATTCTACTGTTTTTAATGACTTTTTTAGTTCCACATGCGAAGAAACAGAAAAAGGAGGAAAGGAAAAAGGAGCCTTTTTTATCCTTCTATATTCCTATATGAACAAAACGCATAAATTTAATAGGAACCATTAGTTAGTTCTCTTTGCATATCTGATATGAACTGTTGTCATCAGCCTTTTGAAATTTAGAGTGATTAGATTCTTTAATTATCAAAGTGTGCTTGCATGTATTAGAGAAATATAAATTCTTTTGGCAATGAAAGTGAAAAATGGTAAATTTTCTATTGGCTTCTGACCTCAAGGTCTTCAAATCCCCTCACCCCTATTACTTATCCCCACACAAAAAAGGAAGAGAAAGAGAGAGAGAGAGAAAGAGAGAGAGCCTACCTCTGCTCGAAAATTGCTTGTTTAGTGCATTTAGTGTTCCAAATTTGTGTGTTTTGGAGAACTTATACTTGTTGGTTCTTGCTATCCAGTAGCCTTATTCCATCTTGTAGGATTCACCGTTCTCATTTCTGTAGTTTACTTTTTTGCTTTTAAGATCTTGAATTACTAGAAAAAGGAAATTGAGCTCATGATCACTTGTGGCAGCCAACAAGGCTTCAGTAACTCCTTTGCTTTTGAATGAGTCATGCAAGCTGTGGTCAGACAAATAGATCTGTGTTGTGCTTATTTTTTAAGATTACTCGGGCAAGTGGCGGTTGAAACAAGTGGAAAGCAGTTCACCTGAGTTAATGGAATGGTCATAGTTTACTGGTGTCCCATTCCGCTTTGACATGCCTATTTTAGTCTGTGGATATGTTCTCTTTGCTGAATGACTTTTGAACTTTTGAGTAGTGCCAAATCCCTTAATATGATGAGGGTTGCTGAGGTGATGAGGCTGGATACGGTTAATTTTTCTTCCTATGCCAAAGTTGCATGCCCTTTCCTGTTTCTCCCTTTTTTCTTCTTGAGAAAATAAAAAACAAAAACAGTGACTTGAAGCATCTCTTTGACTTTAAGTCTATTATCAGCAATAGTGATTCTGTCAGTTAGTCAAGTGAGAGACTCATGCAGAAAATGACCCTTGCGCTTCACACTATCTTGATCTGAGCCTTTATTTGAAACTCTGGGGTTTCAGGAACAAAACCATAGTTTAGTGCTTGCAAGGCATGACATGAGCCTTGTCTAAGTTGATGGGAACTTATTTAGTCTAAAGATGCTCATTTTGTTCTCGAACATATATGTATGTGCATGTGTATCTGGTGCAGTGGTAATCTCCACTTTGAATTATGATCATGCTTGTAAAGCAACCAACTGGGTTTCTGATTTTTCTCTTAAAAAAGAAAAAGCAAGTTGCTGTGATGACCTGAAACTAGGTTAGAGAACTTTTATCTGTTAGCATAAGGGAAGTTAATACAGAAGCACGCAAGAAAGACCCAATCTGCATGCAAAATCCCTCCAAATGACCTGCAACTGTAAGGATGATAGGGATGAAAAAGAAACAATTTCTTGCTATTCTGCGACAAGATCTCATGTGTCATCAGTTGCAGAGGGCTGTATGCTTTCTTAAGCCTCAAAAGAGGATGTCCATGGGATATCTGCTGCATAGTGCTACAAATAGCTGGTTCAACCTCTGAGAGGCAATAAAGCCAACTACATTAATACTTTATACAAATCATCACTTAGTATCGACCTCCTGAATACATCCTGTATATACCATTGGAGTTTGAAAGTTATTCCCAGGGTTCATATCTGGAAATAGGATACGAGTTAAACTGATTACCATTGTTGTTTTAAGGGGTGTCTTATGAGTTGTGGTTTATGTGAATGTGGTTGAATGACTGTTTTATTCTCTATGAGAATCCTCCCAAAGTAATGCCATGGTGTTAGTTTAAAAAGCAAACACCATGCACGTATTCTCCCTTGACAACGTGGTTATGATCTTATTTCAACTATTCCAGCCAGATCGAATAAGACTGAAGCAAAGTAGAGATCAAAGTTCATAATGACTTAACTAAATGTCATTTGAATTTTAAATACAAATCTTCGAAAGGCACACAATTGTTGCCTCTAACATTAGCTTATTTTTTTCATGTCTCCTTATTTACTCTTGTTGGAGCCATTAGGCTGAGTAGTTTATACTTTATTGAAAAATTTGTTCAGTTGAAATTCTCATCTGAAATACAAAATGCAGAAGAAGAAACCGATCCATACAAACTTCCAACTAAACAAAATATTAGGATGGCGATGTATTGGCTTGTGCAAGGTTGTCAACCAGGAGATTCCCTGCTGTTTCACTATTCCGGTCATGGCTCACAACAAAGGAACTACAATGGTGATGAAGTTGATGGATATGATGAAACTTTATGTCCCTTGGACTTTGCAACTCAGGGTATGATTGTTGACGATGAAATCAATACAGCAATTGTCAGACCTCTCCCTCAGGGTGTTAAGCTTCATGCAATAATAGATGCTTGTCACAGTGGCACTATGCTAGATTTGCCATTTCTTTGCCGTATGAACAGGTTTGTTTCATTAGAAATGGCCCGTCGCCTCAGTTTTTTGTTTAACTTTATTGTTGGTTCTTAGCATGGGGTAATGGTGCCTAGGAGGACAAACGACATCAAACACCTTTATCTTTCAATGAGAAGGACATATATTTTCGCTTGTGATAATATTTACCAACCCCTTAAACTTTGCTTTTGCATGGTTTCTGAAGTACTGAAACAACAATTATATCTATATGCAGTTTTTTCAGTGTGTTATCTGAATTTATTGTGGGTATAATGTGGTATCTAAATATTCATGTATACAGTATTTAATATTCATTGAGTTTCAATTTTTCTTTTCCGTCAACCTAAATGTTTGTGAACATTTTTCGAATATTCCGTAGTTTCATTTCTTCCAGGATTTTTTCCCTTCGTTATTTGTGTTTTAGCATTATGAATCTAATGAGGACCGTATGATTAATCTTTCCAGTTAGTTCTTCTCAAGTGCCCAGCATTCTTTTCTTCTTTTTCTTTTTGCTGCACTTATTTTTCTCCTTGATAATAGGTCTGGACAGTATGTATGGGAGGATCATCGCCCTCGATCAGGTGTATGGAAAGGAACAAGCGGTGGAGAAGCTATTTCATTTAGCGGTTGTGATGATGATCAGACTTCTGCCGATACGTCTGTATGTTTCTGAAAATTTGAGTAAATACATTGGTGCAGCTTTGTAGAACTATATTCTTTTAAAGCTTAGACCACATGATGATTAAGGTGATAAAAGAGTTAACACCTGCAATCATTAGCAACAGCACTAATAGTATGTAACCTCATGCTTTTATAAACAGGCTCTATCAAAGATCACATCAACAGGTGCCATGACTTACTGCTTTATCCAAGCAATTGAACGTGGGCATGGGACTACATATGGGAGCATGCTAAATTCGATGCGTTCTGTCATTCGAAGTACGGGTAGTGATGGTGGTGGTGGTGGTGTTGTGACATCTGTCCTCTCCATGCTCTTGACTGGGGGCAGTGGTCTTGGTGGGCTAAGACAGGTGTGTTTGCTATATTGTTGAGTAGTCCATGGCGTGAAGCAATTATTGAAATTTTATATATGATATCCACATGTGATAGTGGCATTTAAACTACTTTCAAAGTTCATCATCCATCAGAAGCATTTCACTATCACTGCTGCTTTTTGTGTGTGAAGTCTAGTAGATTTAGTAGTTGGACTGATTCATTCCTTGTGTTTGTTAACAGGAACCGCAGTTGACTGCCTGCCAGCCATTTGATGTGTATGCTAAACCTTTCTCGCTATGATTGTTAGTTCTCTATTTTTAGAATAATTAGAGTTAGAAATTATTGATTGTATGATAGAGATTGGTTTTCTTTATTATTGAAAACGCATTGAATTTGAGTATATGATGGATTCTGTGATTGGAAGAAGTTTTGCACCCCTAAACCCAAGTCAACAAAAAACAAATACCTAGAAATGCTTGAAGCAAATGTAGCAAATTGCTCAGTCATTGAGTCTAGGTGATTAAATAAAAGGGTGCAGGGCTGCACCCTTTTTCCCCTACACAGATGTGGTGCAAAAAAAAAGAAGAAATGGTCCATAGAATGAACTTGGCACAGTAATCAGAAGGAAGGATTGGGTTAATTGATATGTTCCTCAGTGGACCACCAAACCTGAAACCAAGCAGATGCGACCCTGGAACTTTGTTTCCTTAAACTCTGATGCGCAAGAACAAGGTAAACGGTTACGGTTAATAAGAATGTATTTCATACGAGGCATAGAAGCGATCAATCATTAGTTACTGAAACATAGAAGTAATCAAAAGAAGTTCAAGGAAGAAATGAAGATCTCAACCGAGTGTCACACTTTGCAATCATTGTTTGGCAAATACCCATGGGGGACTAAATTGGAAAATTCATTGCAGAGCGGGAGTGAAGTAACAATCAGATCAAAAACACAACCAGTCCTACCTGTTTAACCGGAGCAAAACTGTAGCCTTCATACCTTCTCGTTCATCGTCTTCAGCGTCAAGCTGCAGAGGTCGCATGCCTAAAATCAGGAGGACAATGGTCTTCACCGGAAGGAATTTTTCTATGCATCTGGTCCCCAGTGGTAGATGCTCATTGAACAATTAAAGGGAATGTGGCCAACTAAAAGAGAATCTCCGGAAAAACTTTAGGCGGCATCCGCTACTGAATATGCCACCAAATCGGCACAAATATCTACTAGAATTCTGGCACTTCGAATCTGTTGTGTTAACATTCTCCATCCTAACTTGAGTTCTAAGTCGAATCTCACGGGTCGTAACCTTCTGTAACATAAATTATGACGTAATCTACATGATTAGAATTTTTACCTTGATCACCTAGGCATGTAAACTTCCTCTGTAACCATTTCTGTGTAACATTTTCAGGCAGGAAATTTCATAATCTCCTTTTATATATCGGCTGACATCTGAGAAACTGATTTCTGAGATCCCTCGTATCATCCGTAGCATGAAAGGACTAGTATGCCTGACGCTTAATATAACACAATCCACAAAACAGCAGCAACTAGTATGACCGGATTGACACACTGAACCAAAAAACTGAATTGGAGACCTAAACTTGTGATGCTCAATTGAACCTTTCATAATTGCAGTTAACATTTGATGAATAATATTAAGACATGGAGAAGAAAGCCCAATATATAAATCCCTACCCACCCATAGAAAAATATTTTTTTTCGCAAATTAATAAGTACCCTAAGAACACTAACAGTATTTCCTTTCTCTTCCTAACAAGATACAATGAGCACCAATATCCTCTAAATAAATTTTTCTAATTTTCTTGATCTGTTAGGATCTTGAGGCCGAAAATCCTCCAAATGCAATTTGGAGCCTCTACGCATATCACTTAAGACTTCATCCCCCTTGTCTGATCTTACATTCTCCAAGGTGCATCCAAGAACCTCGGCTGCAAGCCCAATCTCTACAAGATGACCTGGCTCCTCTCCTCCATTACGTATTAACATCCCAATTTCTCCCAAAGGAATCACATTTTCTGTAATGACTTTGGCAAAGATCCGACCAAGAAACTCTGCTGCTCTTGGAGCATCATTCACAGCATCCTCCAATGTAGCCAGAACAGATTCAAACCTACCCACATGAAGGGAAGCAGCAATAGGTAAATAAAACAATACATCTAATTCATACTTCCACAATATAACAATAACAGTGGGTAAGATATCGATCGTTAAATATCTTTTACCCTTTGCTGAGCTGGGATTGAGTCAAGACACCATCCTGCGACTTTGTAAGGTTCACTAGTAACTTCGCCAAAAGATCCCGTTCCATGTCCTTTCTCTCAAAGGAGTCAGTGACCCATAGGGACACCATCGAAGGATGGAAGCCTGGTGAATGTAGATCTTTAATGCACAACTCGACTTCTTTCTCATCTCTAGCACTGAAATTAAATAACCTTCATTTAGTATGTCAAGAAACAGTTATGGCATCTATATTATTATTATTGACAAAACCAGATATCACAACCACCCCAACTGCCAAAAACTACACATATAATGGAGGTAGATACCTAGAAATACATACACAGACAAAATCAGCTCAAACCTTCAGCCAATAAATTGACAAACTCACTGTGGAATTAGATCACACAAGCACCTTACAAGGCCAGTTAACTGGCTCACTGGCCTTCCATGCTGTATCTTGGCTGAGGTCAAGATGTATTACCCAAATCATTATCTCAAAGAACTGTTAAGATGACAAGATTCGTACAGCACCAACAACTTTAAAGCAGAAAGAGCGTTCTCAGACACAGGCAGAGAATTCGGTCTTGTCCAAGGACTATTCCATACACCCTTTCATGAAGAAAAAATTATCACGTTTACTCTTGTATATCAAATGTCCTCCTTGAAAGTTATAAATGACCTCGCCTTTTGCCAACAGCCTAATTCTCAAACAACTATAATTACTATACATCCATTCTTGAACAAGTACAATAATTTATTAAGTAAATGATTTAGATGTCCCAGAAATCATTTCAAGAAAATCCAACAAGGATTACCATCACCATGCTACCATCAGAAGGAAAACCTCACCTAGTCACAAAATTATGGCCACCACTAAATAAATGGTGAAAATACCAGTAATAGAGAAATATATTGACTCTTAACAGATGGATTCCAAAAACCTCGGTCAAGCTAGTGCAATCCAATAGAGATAATTCAAATTAAAATTCTGTTCGAATATTTAAAGGAGTTGAAAGTGTACATTCTTCTGTCACCCTAAATTTTTGGGATTGTTCAACTTAATCAGACCACAGATCTAAATATTTAATTTGATTTTATAGTTCGCTTCCTATTTCATTAAAAGATCTCATGTATTCTATGTCAATTGTTTAAGAGGAGTTTGAGGCCCCCCAAAAAATGAAAAATGTTACCAACAATTCATTTCCAATCACTTTAAACTTTTAACACAATGGATTATTTAACAAGTTTCACCCGATTCCCTCACCAGAGACATTAAAAGAAACTAATACTTAATTCATCTACATGTTGAAAGTTGCTTCACCACACCACAAGCCAAAAAAATTCCCCCTAAAACTAATTGATAAAAAGATGCCGGTGAAACAGGAAGCAGAGTCAGTGAAATTCCACATTACAATTCATGAGAGAAGCGAATTACCAAATCACAGGTTTTGTAAGGCCTATATCTAAATATCACATTCCATAATTTGTTTTGGAATGGGACAAAATGCAAAAATAAGTCAGAATAAGCAGTTATTTCCATACAAGTACCACGCCTTCTTAAAACAGTAATAAAATAGAAGATCTGAAATAAGCAACAGTAACTACAACTTCCAAGACTGCTTTTTTTTTATTATTTCCGATTCCTGAGGTCCAAATCCGACAAGAACCCTATAAAGTGCACTACTTCCACATAACAACTCTCAATAAATAAAATGTGCATATGGAAGGTAAAGTTTAAGAGCACACTTTCCACTAACTGAATCAAGCAATATAAGATAATGAGAGATAAAATTCACACGGTAAATTTTCTTTTACACATTCACCGCTTAGCCTCACTTCCCATTTTAGCCAAAATAACATTAGGTCCCTCCCTGGATATCATATTAGATGAATAAATTGTAGTTTTCATGAGAGAGCCCCATACACTCGCATGTAGATGATGCAAAATTCGATACCATAATATGGAGAAGAAGAACAGGACAATGAATATGAACAAAAGAGATTATGATACCTATAAAACTCTTTAATTGCTGCCAGGGACATATCCCGAAGCTTGTCTTCATGCAACACCTTTTCCATGGGCGCATTGTGGGAAACAACTGTTCCCTGTCCTTGTGTACGTGATGAAGTTGCAAGAGATCTCTCAAAACTCCGATCTGAATTCCTCTGGTCTCTGTTACCTAAATTCACATTACGCTCTTGAGAACCTAATTCATCATAAGCAGCTGAAGATGCAGTCCTATCAGTAGTATGTCGTGGCATGACATCCCCCATCACACTAGTTGTTGTCCTATCTGATACAGCACCATAACCATTCAAACCATGTGCCATTCTTCTGGAGTCTGCAGCAACAGAAGGTACATCAGGTGCAGGAACACTTGACATTGCTGTTGGTCCCCTAATTGACATTCCTCTCCCAAGACCACCTTGAGGTCCAAGAGTAATAGAATCATCACCAACAGGTCTTTGCGGCAAGGGCATGGATGATGTTCTGGCCTCATAAGACGGTCTTTCCTCCATCCGAACATCCTGATGGCCATATCCACGAACCTGTGCAGGCATTCCTCGGTAACCACCTGACTGTGCATTTGGGGAAGATAACATTGTTGACCCTCTTGAACCAAAATCCATAGGAGCCCTTCTTGACGACTGGTTTATGCTAGGAGCACGAGCCAACCTGCTAGCTTGTGCCTGTCGTTCTTGTGCAGCATCTCTGTGCACTTCCTCAATCTTTTTTGGCCCTTCAACTTTCCTTCTCTGTTGCCATTTATTCTTCCTCAAATCAATTGCATCCTTCAACATGAACCTTACCCTAGAAGAGAAATTCATATTATTGGAAAATATCTTCATTCTGTCAAAATATGCATCTATATGCTCCTTAGCTTTTGGATGGTCAATCATCTCACCAATAGTACTCATCAATTTGCACAAAGCTTCAAGATCTTCTTCATCAGGATCCTTATGAGTACCCAGCAATTTCTGTATGCATGCATGCATTATTCGCTCAGTTAACATTTTCTTCTTGTATAACTCTCCAATTAATCTAATGTTTCCCAACATTCGTCTTCTGGCCTTGATTCTCTTTTCTTCTCTTTCTTCTGCAGTCTGTTTGATCTCACCCTCTTCATCTGCTTTATCCGCCTCCTCCTGCTCCCTTTCTCCCCTCTCAAATTCCTCCTGGCACTTATTAAGAAGCACTCTCTTAAAAGTTATCTTCTCATTATCTTCATCAAAACCAGGCAACTCCACAGCAAGATGACAACAGAAATCAGCATACATCTCACAGAAAGTAGGCTCCATTAGAGCTTTGTCAAAGATTTGTGAGATGACACCATTCAGTGTGCCAGCATTGTCAATGTTAACTGCTTTCACTTGCTCAAAAAGCTTGTCAAAGTTCTGTGGAGTAAGCTTGTTTAGAATGGCTTTCAATTGCCTTTGCTTTGCCTGTTCCTCATCCGTCACTTTACCCACTTCATATTTATTCTTAGCTCTGTGCATAGTCTGTAATGGTGTATTGGGAGAAGGAATTAAACCCTTTTGTATATTAGTAGCACGCAGCCACCTCTCAGAATCAGGGCTATTTCTAGCCATTCCTCCCTGAGAACCCACAGATGGCCCCAAGAGGATTCCTCCAGAATACTGCATAGGTGTCTGTCCGTGGATTCCTGAGGACACCATAATTGCCACCTGGGGCCGGTCGGAAACCTGCTACACTGCCTCCATGCCCAAGATCCAGACGAGTTCCACTGAAATTACCAGGCAGTTTACTCCACCTGTCTTCTTCAACCACACCACTACCACGACGGTCTATTCGAGATCCCCCACTTGGCCTGTCTATTATTCTCCCAGGACTAGGGTATGAATCACGTTCAACATGTTGAGAGATACTGAAATTAGTGTTCATCAAAGCCTCAGCATCAGATGTAATCTCGAAACCTTGTGGAAGCTCATTATATTGCTCCGCAAATTTCAAGAGGAAATCTCTGGAATATTTTTTGCCTGTGATTACCTCTTCTTTTCCATGATTATCCAGTTTTCCATGAACCTGATGTCCCCTATCTGAAACTTCTAATTTTGGTGTAGATATGTCAGCAGCATCTTCCCAATCATCAGGCTCCGTTTTACTCATCCCACCTTTATCACCTGGTATAGCATCTACTTCAACAGCACCAGCATGTGGATGCTTCACACTCACATCATCAGATGTGCTCTCAGTGCTTAGCACAGACATGATAGTTTCTTTCTTTTCCTCTGGGCCCTTATAAGCATTATAAAGATCAGAAGTAGTCCCAGCAGCATCAGCTTTCTGAAGAATTTCTTTCCTCTTCTTCTTTCCTTTAGCAGCACTCTTTGCCTTACTCGGATCAAGGCTTGGCTTATCCTTGGAAGCTGATGCCAAAGAGACCACACTGCTGCCAATGTTCTCTTCAGCACCTTCCCCTTCTGGCTTCAAAGTTGCTTCCAGAAGATCAGGGGTTAGAATAGTAGAAGATTGTTGATCTGATATTGAAGAAAATGTAACAACTTCAGTACAATGTATGCTATCACTTCCTGAAGCAGCATCTGCAGCTGAGGTCTTCTCACCATTACAGCTTTCACCATCTGGTAAACCAGTTGTCTCGTCTGTTGCTGCACAACACCCCGCAAGTTCATCCACCCCTCTCTCTCAGTCTCTGAAGTTAGAACCCCTTCACATGTTATTTCCTTCAGCTGAGAATCCTGTCCAGATTGTTTGTCCTCAGTATGTTCAACACATTCTGAGGATTTTACTGAAATTAGCTCTGATGAAATATCATTATTGCTAATATCTTGTTTGAACCCTTCAGGCAATCCACCTTCCCCTTGTCATCCTTTCCGACAGTTTCATGTAGCAATTCTTTATCCTGAAAAGATGATTCATCCAGCTTGGCTCGGCACACACTCTCAGAGTTATCAACTATGATTCCGGGAGCAGAAATTTCAGATGAGAAAGTGGCAATGCCTTCTCTAACACTTCCAACCTTCAATTCAGAAGTATCAGCAGCAGCACCAACTGTTGACTGTGATTGCAAGGATGATGAAACATCTTCACCAACTGTTGGTGTATCAAGAACTGGTTTAGCTTCTTCAACTCCAGAAACTCCTCTTTCAGAGGATGTACCATGCTCTACAGCCTGATAATGCATATTTGAGGTTGATGTAGATTGGCTACCAACCTGTAGAAAGGTGTCATTTTCTTCCATAAGAAATAAAGGACTCGAATAATAGGAAAATAATTGAACAATAAGGAAACACAGCGCAGAAATACCTGATGTTGTGACTGGAGATTTCCTTTCTTGCCTGGCTTTTTCTGATGTTCTTTAATAGAGTTTGATCTACCAAGGTTTTCCCTCTTTCTGCCCTCACCATTATGCACAACTACTACAGATTCCTCAGATGAAACCAAAGGAGAAGATAATGGATTAGTAACCAATCCATCAGAAGAACCAACAGCAGTAAGCTGGTCAGTTTCCACTGGCAACAACTTGGAGGCCACAGAGTCAGAAGTAGGTTTAGAAGGTAGCAAAGAGCTTTCTGGGAAAATCTCAGACTCCTTTTGAAGGTGTGATGAACCAGCTTCCCCAGATGCCCTCACAGGTTTGGGAGATTCACCCTTTTCAAAACCATGTGAGCTATTTGGCCGCACTGACTCTGCAATCTTTTCTCCAACTGAGGTAGCACTAGGCTTAACTGTAACATGCACAGTTGATGGAGCTGAGGAGAGAATACTATGTACCTCACGGGAATGTTCCACATTTGGCAGATCTGCCACACCACGCAATTGGTTCCCAGTCTTATTCACAGGTAAAGAGTTATGAGCAGGACTCATGAATGCCATGTTGGGGGGACCCTGGCCACCATAGTTAAATCTTGGTGCTTGGGGATTGGGTGCCATCTGGCTACTTGTTAAAGAAACAGAACTCTGAGGTTGATAATACATGGAACTAGGATTGAAAGAATTGGGAGGATAAAAGCTAATAGGATGAGAAGGTGCATATGATGGAATAGGCTGGGATTGAGGAGGCACATAATGGTGGGACCAAGGACCAGAAGACCCACTATCTGTATAAGAATCAGTCCGTTTATCAAGCCTCAGCTCTTCACGGGTATCTGGATGAGTAATCTTAACGGGGGTTTTAGGCACACCACCAAATTTTCCTCCCTGCTGCTGTTGGTACTGCTGAGACATGGTGATCCCCATATTGCCCATCTGAGGTGGCAACTGAGGACCCATTTGAGAGGGGAAACCCAAACCCTGGCCTTGATGAATAATTCCTGCAGCCTGCATATGAGGGTGAACAAACAAAGGTTGTTGCACTTGTGGATTTCCCATCCCCAAAGGAACAGGCAACTGCATTTGAAGAGATGCAGCAGCCGTCATACCCTGAGATTGAAGCTGCTGGTTGGAGCCACCAAATGGCACAGGAACCTGTGGTTGGATAAAAGGCATTGACATGGACATCCCACTCATAGGAACACCAGGAGGCTTCTGTTGTTGGCCTACTGTGTGTGTTGGGGGTGCTGGTGCATCCCTTTTGGCTTTGGGCACCAGTTGAGCCTCCACAGTATTAGATTGGTTAACAGCACTCATATCCTTCCTTGGTAACTGCGGCTTAGGTGCAGCAGGAGTAGGCATTGAAGGAGCAGATCGATAAGAATCATGGCGTGCCTGCATATAGCAAATACAGGTTTCTTAAATCCTTGGGGGAAAAAGGGTCAGGAATAATAAGATTTCCTACATCCCAAACTGTGTATGTGAATTATCCTACATACATAGAGAATTTTCCTAAGTTTCAATGGCACATTATGCAAAGTTCAATATCACTGAAAACAATCAACAGAAGGAATGACAGCAGACACGATCAATAAGTGTTGGACTTTTAACAGACAAGCAGACCAGAAGATACCACTCGAAAGAACTAAACAAACCTGGTCCCGTTTCTGCTCATCCAAATTTGGGGGTGCTGAGCTCGTTCGAGCAGGAACCTACAGATACCAAAATCAATACAATCATTTAACTCAATTGAGTAAGGAGAGAAAAATGCCTAGCACCATTGTGTGGAGAAAGAACTAACTGGCATTTAGCGAATGAGATAGCATAAGCACACCTGCATCCCATTCATGATACCAGGACTTAGGGACCCAAACTGAAAGGAGAATGCATTAGATGCATCTCCAGGGGCTGCTCCATAGAAAACCATTAAGAGAAGAGCATTAGTGGTGGTATTCAATAGCTACAAGCAAATCTCAGGATAAATTAACATTGACAGTCTCCACATTATAGCAAAATTGATATACTACATCCACAGTAGAACAATATCAAGAGAACATAGCAATACCTTTTGTTGGTGTTCTGGGAGCTGCCATTTCTGAGCTCACGGAGGAAGCCTGAGAAGTTGGAGCTTTCGGAACAGTTCGGTTGCTTCTATGAGGAACCGAAGACTCGGCTGGTTTGGCAGCCGGCATATCAGATGGTCCTACCACATCGCATAAGAACAAAATCCCAGATCAAAAATAGAAGACACTCCAACCCAATCAAATAGGCAATATCTATCACAAAAACCAATGAGTTCTTCCTTCAATTGCATTAAAAATCCATCAAGATTATGCAACAAAGTTCACAAGACAAAAACACAAAAAGACAACTTTTTTTTTTTTTATGCCTTATGATTAAACGGATTAGGAAAACAATCATACCATGTAACTGAGGCTGCACATGGGAACCATTCTGTAGAGCAGCACTCCGCGGAGTCGGCCCGTTGTTAGACTCCACTGAAGACGTATTCACATTGGGGACGGCCGACCTAGACTGCCCTCCTCCTTGTGCATTAGTGTTATTCTTCTTATAACTAGAACCAGAAAACCACAAATCAAAAGGAAGGGAAACAGAAGAAGAAAACCAAACCGTAATTCCCCCATCCACCACAGAACCAGCATCAAAACCCTAAGTTCCGCAAACCCAGGAAATCCAAAAGCAAAGCTAAAAGATTGGAAATCAGAAACCCTAGAAATCCTGACCTGCTGCGGTTGCCGCCGGGATACGCGTTGGACGGAGAAAGGGCGGGCCCGCCGCCCTTACCGTAAGCACCTGAGGATCCCCGCTGCTGATTGGAGCCGGTGGATCGCCTTTCGGATTTCCGGTATTGTGTGGAATCGCTCTTGTCCGACCTTGATTGATTGTAGGACATATATTCCAGCCCTTAGATTCCCTTGCCTTTGGTTTCTCCTTCCCTCACAATTTTCTCTGCAGCCAAACAAGATCCAAGCTGATCAATACCGCCACCTCACTCCACCAAAACCAACGAAGCCAAAACAGAAACACAATAATCACACCGACACAAACACAAACGCACGCACACAGAGACAGATAGCCGAAACCACCTGCGCAGTGAGAGTGTACAGGATGTTAGGGTTTATTGGACGGTCATCAGAGACGGTGAAATACAGACAGCCAGCGAGAGAGAAAAAGAAAGAGAGAGAGAGAGAGAAGAGAGAGATAAAAGAGAGAACAGAGAGAATCGGTAGAGAAATAAGGAAATAGTTAGGGTAATTCCGTAAAAAAAAAAAAAAAAAAAAAAAAAACCCCAAAAGAAAAAGAAGCAAGTTTTGTTTCACTGTTTGGAAAAGGAGAGTTTCGGGGGGCGTGGCGTGCTAACAAACTGACCAGGTTTTTTAGGAGATCTCAGAGCCCTTCTCGCTCTTTCTTATTTGCTTTTTCTTTTTTCTTTTTTTATTTTTAACTTTTACCGTGCCACCCACCTAATCCTCTCGCGCGTGCTACGTGTGCGCAGTTCATTAAAACGCAGGCTTTTTTTTTTTTTTTTACTTCGTGAAATGGAAAGGAGATTTACCGCAATTAAGGCTTCTCACTAACTGATACAGAATTTTCTATAATTAGGCAAAAAGCCAAATGTACCATTTTAAACCATAAACCACGAGTTGTATCGGCTCACCACATACACCATTTTTTGTTTCAAATTTAAAACAACAACCAACTACTTTCTTGTTTTGTCAAAAATCCGGTGACTTTCCCAATGATATTAGATTAATTCTTTAAATGCAATCAGTTTCACTGAATTGTTACATGAAACGTTGTTTTCATTTTATGTTTTGAGGATTAGGCTTTTAGAAGAAAAACAGCTGTCTATTCTTAGAAATCTGTACAAGGAACGTATCTAGTCTTATTTATTTTTCTATAATTTCTACTAAATAAAATACTTATTTTATAAAATCTCCCACAATATTATTTTTTTAATTAACAAATTTGTATATGAATTTTTTTATATATATTTTGCATGACAACTTAATATGTATGTATCTTATTATTTCATAAAAGTTAGACTTTTGCCTTGTATTTAATATTTATCTAATATATGGTTATTATGCATAATCTGTCAAGATATTGTCATTTAAAAAAAATTTGCCTTAAAATTCGATCTCATGACATCTTTTTTTGTATAAGTGATTCATAAGGGTCTAGTTGTTTTAGAAAGTTTGTAAGGTTTAGGGCTTGAATTTAAGATTTTATATGCACCAAGAGAGTTTGGAAAAATGCTCTATGTTTGCATGAGAACATCACGTTTGTGGGAGGGAACTACAGAGGCATATATTGTACTGCACAGATGTTGTTGCTTTACGATGTGGTCAAAGAAGACATTATTGGAAGCATTGGTGTGAAAGCAAAGATCCTCTCAGAGCAGCCACTATTTTAATCTCTGGGATAGTAACAGAGGAATTTCTCCTTTGTGAAGCTTAAAAATTAGATTTAGGGAAGCTAAAAATGCTGGCTAAGCATATTGGGCCTCAATAGTTTGCAGCAGGATTGTTAATGGCTCCAATGACAACCGAAGACTTCGCCATCAAGGTAACTAATAAAGAAAGGAATATAAATATCAAGTGCTAGCCATAGCCATTGGGGTGGATAAAGGTGAACCCGCTTTGTGTTGTATCACCTCCACTATTGTTGATGACTTGCTTTTCCACTCCCCCTTTATGTTCACTTATTCTCTCTTTTTCAGCCAAACGATTCAAGAGAGCTGAAACGGCAATGGAGAACTTTTGACGGACCACGTAGCATCTCCATTTTCCGAGAATGTTAAAAGGGCTAATGTTGTACGATCACATTCTTCAGGCACATCCAAGACGAGGTTCTTGGGCCGGTAACGCCTTGTCTGGCTCGTTTTCTATTGTCTGTTTTTCTCTTTGCTCGGGTGTAGTCTTGCTCTGGGCTACAGATTAAGGCCTGACCTATTGGTTATTGTACAGCTCCAAATTGTGTCTTTCTTTTTCTTTCCCTCTTAACAATTTGAAAACCGTTCTACATGTGAATGAATTGCATGTTTATGTTTCGGGCTTATAAGCATCCGCGGCAGGTTTAGCTTATTAGTGTCTTTTGGTGTAATACCTATGATGTTGTCATATTGGGTCTTATTGCCAAGTAGCTCGATAGTGAGTTAGTGGAGATTCTGATCGTGAGGTCTAAGATTCAACATCCGTGTAAGTAAGTTTAGATATATGAGTTGTAATATCTAAAAAAATAAAATAAAATAATATTGGGTCTTAAAATAAGGCTCAATATATTGTAATTATTATATATATTATTTTTCTTAAATAGATTATGTCTTATGTTTTATAAATGTAGCCGTTATTTTGGACAATATTCAAATAAAATAATTCATAAGTATCCAAGGCTTAAACCTTTTAGTACAATTAGTGCAGATTGTAACAGTTCTTGAATATCCTTACATTAGGGCTTGGTTTGATCTTTAATTGCAAATCAGAGAAGCCTTTTCTCTTGTCTCTTTTCATACAGAGTTTGTCACACGACCTGCCGCATAGGCGGAGGCACTTCTTCAGCTGTTGAACGAGTACGTTGCCTGGAAACCTATGTACATCGAAATGCGAAAGTTCAACATAGGATGGTGTCGAAGAGTGTGCAAACCCCAACAAAAGTTCATGGGTTCATGTGTTGTTGTCTCAGACGTTGAGATCATTGAAAATCTTGGATTGCTAAATCTAGATTGCAATTTAAGACATCCATACTGCTTTTATTCTTGATCCCCTAAAGCATATCCAAATGACAAGTTTACCAAAAGAGTGAACACCGGGAAACTTGTCTGAAATCAACAAATTTCTACGTTCATTGCTAATAAATTCTCCTGGGAAAAAAAAATTTATTACCTCTAAAACTAGCAAAACCACCTCTTTCTTTATATATAATCATTTTCAATCCAGAGTTAATGGCGTATATATAAGTATGTATTTATCTATCCATTGATTTGCTCAATTAAAGGACAGTGCACGAAAGGGTAAGAATTTCGAGTATTGCAAAGCTCTAGATCCAAAAGCATTGGTTGTTATGGGCTAGTGGAAAGATTTTTATACACTTTTTTGAATCAAACATGTGCTTTAGGTAAGATGGAAAAAGTTATTGTTAGAACCTAGAATTGGGCAATAAGAATCTTCCAACTCCTTCGTGACAATTAATATAGTACCATTTGAAATACAGTATGCTTTACACCCCCCCTAAAAAAAAAAAAGAACAACCAGGATGATGATATCAAGTGTATGACATCAACACCTCGACATCTGGTGGTATCATAATAAAGAACACTTAGAACAAAGAGAACTGTGCACTTGCAGAAGATTTAGTACTCTTATAATACTAACTTACTTTTGATTAGTGTATTCGCTTTTATTTCCTTAATCAGCTTAGATTCACTTGACCACATGCCTCTCTGACACCTACAACATGGTAAGTGAGCTGCTAATCTTGTAGTCTCCTGCTTCTTCCAAGTGCAGTATTCCTTGTGCATGTTTTAATGTCCAGCACAATAAATGTTTTGTCACTCATTGACAAGAGATGTTTATATTTATATCATTTGTGGGTGGTAGGTCTTAGAATCTTGAAATAGTTATATCTTATTTTAATTGATTTATGCTAAAAACAATATGATAAAGTCTTCGTTTTTATAAAGAACAAAAATATATTTATTCTTGAGTTGACCTATAATAAGAATATATTTTAACATAATAGTAAAATTCGAGTTAAAGTATGCACCCACTTGCTTTTACACAAATATTACATAAAAATCGTATATTCACAATTAAAGTAAAAATATATGTTAAAAACAATATAACAAAGCCTTAAACTATCTAAACCCAAACTAATTACTTAAGGTCTTCATTTAAATCACCTAATCTCCTTCATTTAACTAAATAATAATAATAATAATTTACATTGTCTAGATACTACTTAAGAATCTTTTTTATAGCAAATAAAATATATAAAATATTTAATTGCCAATGGTAGAGTCTCGACTTAAGTGATGGAAGTAATAAAACATAGCTGTTTGGTTATCGAAGTTTGGTCCTTTATTTAGTATAAACTTCTCCTTGAGCCCATTTACTGCATGCTCCAGCATAGCCCGTCCTGCTCTTCATCCATGGGATCTTGAAATGGACGTGTACGGTCTGTCAAAATTATTCCAAGCTCGCGCATATCCAACAAATTCTTAATTGCGTCTTGATCTTGGTAATAGAAGTTTACGTCTCGATATCAATAGAGATTGGCTTAGGAAAGGGATAACTTTGATCACAAGTCTTCAACAATAATATCGCCATGGGAAAATGTAACTAGGATTTCTAACCTGCCAAACCGTGAAATGGAGAGTTCCCATTTGATGGTGGTGATTAGTTAATTATACAAAGAAACAGAAGTCGATAGATGTGATCAGAAGGTATTAAAAATCCCTGTTTGATAGGGATAACTTGATCACAAGTCTTCAAAAAATAATACCGCCATGGGAGAACGTAGATGAGGACTTGTAACCGGCCAAAGCTCAAAGTGGAGAGTTCCCATTTGATGTTTGGTATATAGTTAATTATATTAAGATGGAAATGTTGATAGATTTGGTCACAAGGTATTAGAAATCCATGTTTTCTCTCATGTATTTCAAACTCAATCTTTTGCTGACAAAGCTCATTTGTGAAATTGGATTGCGACCCACATTGAAAGGATTGGTTCTAATATTATATAAAGATTAAAATTTATTTCGAAAAAATAATAGTCTAAACTTATAAGATACATTAGAAATATTTTTTTTTAGTATAAAATTTTATTATCCCATGGGAAGTTTAGGCTGTCTCATCCTAAAGTTTTTTAGCAGCTTTTGCTTCCCATGGTTATTTATGTTCTAGAAAAGGACACAACTTGATCACACCCTCAGACTTCTTTAGAATAATACAATACAACTCAGCATTTAACAGACACCTGCCTCACCATTGGGGGTCAAAAAGGCCGAAGGAACATTAATTTATAATGAAATGTTAAGCTGTTAATATGGCAGGTGAGCCGTACTCGACCTTTCTTTTTGAAAAGATGTCCTTCGTTTAACGTTGACGTGGGAATCATAACGCCAGTTTTCATCAGGGATGATGCCAACCAACCCTGATGTCTCAGTTCCTGAATGAGAGGGAATCGTCAATGTTGACAGATTCGTTGCCTTCCTGGGGTAGGCTTCTTAACTTTTTGTTCCCAGGACCTTTTCATCAAAGCGTCATGTCAAAGGACCTTTTACCACTTTTCCATAAAATAAACCATTTCCGAAGGTTCTAATTCATTGAGTATTGTCCTTAAATGCACAGGAAAAGTCGAATAAGAAGCAAATCAGCTCTTATTTCAGTAATAAGTTAAAAGGGTATTGATTTCTTGATCTCAAATTCGCTACATTGCATAAATTGGACATGGATGCGAAAAAGTTAAGGTATCATGCGTCTGTCTATTCATGGCTGGAGAAACAACTGAGCAGTCATCATAGGTGAAAGAGATTGAACCAGACACGACAAACAACTATCGGATAAAGGATTTCTGGGTGGAAAACTGCAGTCATATGAGAAGATGGCTTTGTCAATCGTCATAACGCGTTGCTTGACCGAGCAGGAACTGACCACTTGGTACTAATGTCTTCACTGTTCTGCACCCGTGCTGAAAGTGGAATTGCTTACCCGGGAATAGAATGAATATAGAAAGAAACGGATAATTACAAAAGGTCGTCCCTGTGGCTAGCAGAATTGAGTTTTGTCTGAAAACTTGGGTCGGTCTGAGCAGAAAAAACCAACTTACGTTGAATTTCTATTTCTTCGTTGAATTCTCTCATTGAAAAGTCTTTTCTGTTCCTAGTCCACCTTCGACCCTAATCCCCGTGCGCAACCAAAACAGAACTTGGTGATAGCTCAAGCCGCTGTCCGTTTGGTTTTCTGATGTGTGTATATTTATTGAGAGAGAGAGAGAGCAAGGCAAGAAAATAAATCCATGGAAACTCTTCCCCGATTCCATAGGGAATCAAATCCATAGATAAAACCTTTGGTCACCATCTCCGTTTCTTGCCTTCTAGTTTTGCTTTTATTTCATTCGACAAAAGTACTCAGTTTCTATACTTCGTCTCTCTTAATTCTCATGTTTTGCTTGCGTTTCGCAGTTTTGATTTTGTCTTCTCATCTGGGTCACCCTTGACTTCCCTGAACTTCAATTTCCATTTGCATCTTCCACCGTAGGGTTTGCAAGGTTCATAAGTTTTCTTGAATTCCCAGCTGGGTTTGTATCAGTTTCCGTATTCTTCTTCTCTCAGGTAACCTCTGCTCCTTTTTTTTTTTTTTTTTCCTTTCATTTTTTCCCTACTGCTTATCTGGCTGTTCTTTGTCCTCCTTGACTGCTTCGTTTTCGTGTCATTTGCACTCTTCCTCTTGCATTTACAGAGGGTTCTTCCATATTATGTTTTCTTCCTTCCATTGCCACGGTTTTGAATTTCTTTTTCTTGAAAAGAAGTTCTCTTTTGTTTGGATTTTCGCTCTTTAATTCCTTTGCTCTCTCTCGCATTCTTTCTCTACCTTTCCAACACTTATTTTTTATGCGTTCAGGATGCTAATGCTTTACAATTATCTGTCTATTCAATTGCAGACCTTTTTCAGGGGGCATCTACCGGCAGTAGAAAAAGATAGCGTTTAATTTAGGAACTTGCTCTTGGTTCCGTATGATGAATTGTTTCTACTACTTTAAGGACAAATCCAGAGGCAGGAACCGAAGATCAGCGCCTGAGTTGAAAGAGGAAAGAACACCTGATTATTCAGGACCGGAAAGGGTCGCCAAGTCTTCATGCTCGGAGTCTTCCGTGCGCGGGATACCGGAACTATACGAGGAGAGGGCTCATAATTTACGCGTCTTCTCGTACTCGGAGCTCAAACACGCGACAAATAATTTCAGCAGGCTGAACAAGATTGGTGAAGGCGGCTTCGGAAACGTCTATAAAAGTTCAATCAAGTCTACCGACGGAAAGGGCGATCCAGTTGTGGTTGCATTAAAAAGCTCAACAATAGTGGCTTTCAGGTATGATATTTGACTTCTAAGACTGTCAAGTGTTTTTGCCGAAGAACATGATGGGAATTTTCTTTTGAAACGTACAAGAATAGTACCAAGTTCATGCTTAGCATAAACGATCAACGCTCTGCAGAATAATGTTGAATTATTGGCCTAGTTCTACACTTAATCTAGAGGGTTTCTTCTGATTATTTTTTTAAAAAATATTGGATTCTTGATCTTAGCCACTCTCAGTATGCCAAGTATATCTGCTCTGTTGTAACTTTCTCAAATGTTGAAATTAAGTGTTAGGATAGTGATGGTTGGCCAATATCTATCTCCCTTATACATGGTTCTGAGAGAACCAGTTAGGTGTGATTAAGATCAGACTCGAACTTTTTTCTTAAATGTTAATTAAATATTAATACAGGAACTTATTCTTACAATTTCCTTTAAGGAAACTGCGTTCTTTTCGTGGAGAATTATTTACTCCCTAGTGAGGTGCTGATTAACAGTATCTATCTGAAAAAGGAAACAATCTTCAGTCCTGATTCTCCACCAGTGATTTGGGGGCTGGTGGATTAACAGTAGTGATAATTTAAAGTAATAGACAGATATAGCCACCATTTCAATAGTGAGCAAAATGGAAAGAACCCATCCTTGCTTGTCAGCTGAAAAATGATAGCATGGAATCCTTCTTCCGAATATTATGCTGGCTTGGACCATTGAAAATTCAATGACAGTATGTGATGAGATGAGTGGAAGTGCATGGCAAGCCTCTTTCCTTAATTTTCCTCCTCAAAAAATTAAAAGAAAAGAAAAGGGAAAAACAACCATCTATTTGTCCACACACAAACACAACCCAAAAGAGCCTATCTGTGCTTGAATTTAATGGAATATCTTACCTCCTGTCTCTTATTCTTTTTGCTTTTCGTAGTTGTGCTTATTTTCTCTTGATTTCAACCGTGATTGCAATGATTTTGGCTTCCTTAATGGATATTAGACTATAATTCTCTCTTTCCAATTAGGGACACAAACAATGGGTGGCGGAAGTTCAATTTCTTGGTGTTGTGGAGCACCCAAATCTTGTAAAGCTTGTAGGGTACTGTGCTGTTGATGGAGAAAGAGGTATCCAGCGATTGCTTGTATATGAATATATGCCAAACAAAAGCTTAGACGATCATCTTTTCGGCAAGGCATATCCAGCACTTCCTTTTGAAACAAGATTACGGATAATACTGGGAGCAGCCGAAGGACTTGCTTATCTGCATGAAGGATTGGAAGTCCAGGTTCTTCTCTGAAACATAACCTTGGTGTGTTTTATACAAATGTCTGCTTCAAGACAATTATTTTTGTTTTCCCTTCTGAAACATAACTTTGGTCCTTCGAACATTCGAATCTTTTTATCTGAAATTGTAGATGTGGCAGCTTCATGGCAGTTTGATGGTTTTCATATCACATTCTACAATTCTTGGCCACTCTATGTATATGTGTGTGGGTGTGTGTTCTTTTGGATGTTGGGTTTGTACGCACAAGATGCAGTCAGTGCCCAACATAGATAAGAGGGAGAGGGGGGTGGAAGTTGGATCAAATCCATTACATCCACCCAAGAGAAGTATGGAGGAGACGATGGTACGATGATATTTTCTGACATATATAAAGAGGAAAAATCTGCCAAGCCAAATTCTGGTGAATGCCACTTGCAGTATGGTGCACCCTTCCTCGTTGATTGGACTTCCTTTATTAGATTCTTATCCTTTTGATTTCGTGGGGTACATGCCTTTTAATAGATTGCTATTTGCTACATTTAAGTCGTAGCCTGCCTTCTAAAAAGAAAACAAGGGTGACCAAATGACATGTATAACCTCTGGTGCTTGCAAAATGATCTTGAAGCTCATATGTAACAGAAGCTCTGAACCAATTAGTTTTTACATCGCAGAACCCATATGTTTAGATTTCTTTTCCGTAGCTTTGGTACTCATACAGGTTGCATTTCTGGTCGATTGCAAAGATAGCTGCATCTCTAACAGTCACTGCCTTTCCGATCCAAAAACATTTACCACCCTTTGATAATTTTAGTCATTGATTCTGAAAGATAGTTTACTGTATGAAAAATTTCATAAGGTATGTTTAATAATGTGCTCGCTCATGAAGAAGCAATCAGAGATGGTATGTGGCAGTCATTGCTGTCCAATTAGTTCTACATCATGCCTCCTTCTACTCCTCCTACAATATGTTATATTGAACAATCAAAATTATTCATTCATCATTGCCAACCTAAAATGAATTATGCTCATGATGAAGGTAATTTTCCGAGATTTCAAGGCCTCCAATGTGTTGCTGGATGAGAATTTTAAAGCTAAACTGTCAGACTTTGGGCTTGCTAGGGAGGGACCTGAGGCTGGACAAACTCATGTTTCAACCGCTGTAAGTGTTATGTCTGCTAGTTCTTGCTAGCATTTTTGGTATCAAGGAAAATCCTCTTGGATAATACTAGAGACCATATTATATTCGTTTTTCCACAGGAAATTGTTGAAATTTATGTAATTGCAGAGTCGATAATCTTATAAAACTCGAGAAAATGTTGTTGTTTGAGATAATGAAATTGTGTTTCCATGATGAATACAGATGCTGATGTATTTCTGCATGTTCATTAGTAACTTGCTAATCGTTGCATACAGTTTGTTTGAAGCAAAGCATAATGCATGCTTACAGGAAAAGTTAGGTTCTAGTGGAACAACTGACATGTAAAAATGGGAAGATTATTCTGGTGCTGATTAGTAAAATTTCGTTGATCAGGTGGTAGGTACACATGGATATGCTGCTCCAGATTACATTGAGACTGGTCATCTAACAAGTAAGAGTGATGTGTGGAGTTTTGGTGTGGTATTGTATGAAGTTCTCACCGGCAGGAGATGCTTGGACAGAAACCGCCCAAGGGAAGAGCAGAAGCTTCTGGAATGGGTGAAACGGTTTCCTGCTGAGACCAAAAGGTTCACTATGATAATTGACCCTCGACTGGAACACCAGTATTCAAGCAGTGCAGCTCGGAAAATTGCCAAGTTAGCTGACAACTGTATGGTAAAGAACCCAAAAGAACGGCCAACCATGAGTGAGGTGGTAGAGAGATTGAAGCAGATAATCCAACAATCCACCAAGGAAAACCCTTCTGAGAAAAGTCTTGAGTTCGTCGAGAAAGAGACGGCTGACTCTGATGAGAAGCCGGATGAGATTGGGCCGTCAAAGTCATGGAAGAGACGGATGACGCAATTGGCAAAACTTGGAGAGCATGTGGAGGGTACAGATAGAAGAAGACGTTTGTTCATGCAGAGGGCCAAAGTGAATTAATTTTTGTGGAAATTTCTTTGGTTTCATAAATCCATATGGGATGCGGTAAACGTTATAAGTTGGCTCTTTTAACTTTTTTATTTATTTTTGGTGTACAGGTTATCAAATGAGACTTATTATGAAAATTTTTGGTTTCCTTTCTATTCAACCTATGATTTGCTGAAAGTTACTTTCCGAGAATTGCATCAGAGAACAGCAAGTTACCACAAAAATGGGGAACAAAACGGCCATTGGATTTCTGGTCCTTTTTCATTCCTGTGGTTAGAAGAGTTTCCCAGGGCACTGAACAGAAGAAAACAGTCGTATACAGTTTGAAATTTAAGCCCAATCATGATGTGGACCGTGCTAGCTTATAGCTGGTGCACTAAGGGAAAGTATTGATCGCTCGGATTCGTATTCACATTCCCATAAAAAGTCATTAAGGATGTCAAAAACTATTTCCCTAGTATAAATCATGAAACAAGATGTTTGAACAAACAAGAGAAAGGAAAAAATCAATGCCATACTCTATGAAGTGCATCATACTCTGCCGAGCCAAAAAACCTAGTAATATCAGCCTTTGAGCTGGATAAAACTTCAAGTTGAAGTGTATCCACAATTATTCATTCAGTATTGTAAGCTACCCACCATGAACGCCTCTATGCACCGCTTGGACACAAAATCCCATAGAACTGGACACATATTGACACATGAAGTGCAATGTTACCTCGAGTAATAACCAGCAGTAGTTTTTAGAGTAAAGCTACTTGCCAAAAGAGAAAATCAAACCCTCGCCTCCAGTGTACTAGCTAGCTTCCCAATTCGTTTGTGGTTCCATGCTGGTTGAACTTTCCAGAATCTGAAGCACATCGGTGAAAGTTCTGCTTCGGAAGAAAGACAATTCCCAGGATTGGGTAATTTGCATGCCAACTGTGTTCCTTAAATGTAATAGCTCTTTCTCAGCACCATCCAGAAACAAACCTCAAATTTCCAGAATTTGTCACTACTATCGGGCCTCTATCCTACAATTAAAAGTTGGTAGGACAGAAATTCGGCACAAGAGTAGTGCAAATCCGTCAAGTTATCATGAGTGATAAGAGCAACAGACAAAACCCATCTCAAACTTTTATCTACAAAATCCATACCTTCCAGAAGACAGGATGTGCAGCCCATATCAGCTCCTCCAGTTCGAGACGACACACAAACTCCAATAGACCAACATGACTTAACTGAGCATAGGTTATCCTTCAAAAACTCTTTGGCTGCTCAGATAAGTCCTTTCAATTGCCCTGCTCTATTTAAGGTCAAAGCTCTTTTAGAATCACTGGTTGCCAGTCTTTTTTGCCGTCTCTACTCCTATCTTCCTTTCCATTTCCTTTCACCCCGAAGTTAAACCAGTTCTAGAACAGTCAATCTCTTTCGAAGCCACCTAAACCCAAGAGGTGTTCCTAATGTCCTTTGAGTTCTCATCGTTACAATTCATTAAGAGCCCTTTTACCTCAAGAGCGCACCTACCATACTCATGATTGTATTATATTGTAATCTCAAGAATGGAACTGCTATCTTTAGGCCAACTTTCAGGACTCACCAGAACCACCTTCAATTAGTTAAGAGGATTCTGGCTTTTGTTTTCCTGGTCTAGTCTTATGCAAGTAATCATATGTAATGTACATCAAGAAATCAAGAAACAGGCTCTTTGCAGATGTTTCTCTAACATGTTCAGCATCTTCTTGTATATTATGGTAGGCTCTATCCATTATTTTATATGTAATCTCATCAAAATCAAATGAAATCCCCCTCAACTTCTGACACCACATTAAGGTCCTCTCAGGCATTCCCTGTCTGCAGAAGTGGGACAACAACACATTGGTTGTTACAATGTTTGGAAAAAAAGCCGTCTTCAGCAGTTTTGCGGTTATAATCATAGCACGATCCAGCATATCACTACACACCCCATTAATCATAGTGTTGTATGTTACAGTGTTTGGAACAATACCTGCTGAAACAAGTTCATTCAGCATCATCACAGCTTGATTCATTTTTCGACTGCTACAAAAACCATGAATGCGTATATTATATGTTGTAATATCTGGGTCCCAACCACTGGCATACATCTTGTCCACAAATTCATCTGCACTAACCATGTCAAATGCTTTACAGAAACCACCAATCAAAGTGTTATATGTGACAATGTCTGGACTCAGCCCAGTCCGCTGCATATCCGTAAAGGCATCGATTGCTGATTTCATTCTACCGAGTTTACAAAATCCATTAATAATCATATTAAAGGTAAATATATCTGGAAGAAGTCCCTTCTGCCTCATTTCTCTCTCCAATTTCAACGCTTCATTCACCTTTCCCTGGTTACAAAAGCCACGAATCAAAGAATTATATGCAAAATTATTTGGCACGAGGCCTTTCCTCGACATTTCTAAGAAAACATCATATGCCTCCTCCAACAGACCTGCCTTAGAAAGTCCATCTATAAAGGCCGAAAAGGCAACGGCATCTGGAGATACTCCTCTATGTGCCATCTCATTCCATAGACTCTGAGCCCCTTCCAGATCCCCTTTATCGAAATATCCACCCATAAGCACTGTGTAGGCCACGTTATTGATAGCAAAACCCTTTTCCATCATCTTACACAAAAGTTCTCTCGCTTCTTGCAAGCTTCCCTTCTGGGCCAAACCCATAAGCAAAGAACTACATGTTGAAGACGAAGGAATTAAATCAAACCAAGCCATTATTTTATAGGTCTCATAGGCCTTCTCTTCTAAACCTGCCCTGCTGTAAGCTGCAATCATTGAGTTAAAGGCAACAACACTTGGAGTTATGCCTTTTTCAAGCATATCCTCTAAAAGCTCCATGCCTTCATCCAACCGACCAGCCCAGCACAGCCCTGCAATTGAAATATCATAAAGTGAACCATCTGGCAGCAATCCTGATAGAGAGATATCCCTCAATAACCTGTCAGCATCTTCTTCCCTTCCATACTTGAGATGCCCAGAAACTAAAATGTTAAAGGTTATGCCATCAGGAGGTATACCCTTTTTCCTCATTTCTTCATAAAGCATGTTTGCCTGGACAATGTCCCTCGCTTTGACATGCCCGTCCATCAAAGTGTTATAAATTATGGTATTAGGAGAGAAACCCATATCTTGAATTTCATCAAAGAGCTCCCTCGCTTCCACAACCCTTCCCTCCTTGCACAAGGCATTTAACAGTGTGTTAAACGTCACATAACTTGGTCTACAGCCCCTTGCTATCATCAAACGCATCCAACTAAGTGCATCTGATGTCCATCCCCTTATGCAGTATGCATTGATCATAATGTTATAAGTGAAAACATCTGGCTCACACTGAAATTTGCGCATCACATGCAACAAACTCTCCCCAGTTGTAACCAACCCTTTTCTACAAAAGCCAAAGATCATAACGTTAAATGTATAATTAGAAGGGTAAGGGCCTATCCGAGCCATATCCCTAAATAACTTCCATACACTACCATAATCACCTACTCTAAGCAACAGCTTGAAAAGAATTGTAATTGCTGACAAACTTGGCCGCAATCCCACCTCCCTCATCCTATCTAAAATCCCCAATGCCTCCTTCCCCATTTCCCCATTGATAAAACCGCGCATCAATGTATTGAGGACCGAGAAATCCGACTCGTATTCATGGTGACCCCTCCACATGAATTCCACCAATTCCTCACTCCTCCGCGCCCCAATTCTCCCAATAACCCAAGAAACCACGTCCTGCGCGAGGAACCGAAGCTCCTCTGCTGCTAAAACATGCGCGGCAACACAACACGACCGGACAGTTTCTTCGGAACCATTTCTAAACGCAAGTTTAAAGAATGCAAACGCAGTTTCACGAGTGCCGAACAGTTTCATTATTTTAACTAAGAAAAAAGGACAAAAATTCCGGGAAAATCCCTTCAATACATAGGCTTTTCGCTCTTTGATTATCTTCGACAAGCCAACACCAATCCTTCGCCGCTCATTTAGATTAATTCTGCCAAACCCACCCGAACTCGAAGTGGTAAGAGGCAAAAACTGTTCCAGAAAATCAAATTTCTGAGAAGCATGGGGGTCAGACGAAGAAGTAAAGGGGGCAGGGAGTGAGGTTTTACGGTTTAAGGTTTGAGCGGGACAATGTACCTGGAGAGAGCAGCACACTACACGGCGCACTTTAACAGACATCCGAAGGCGCCGGAGTGGTTGCAGAGGTCCGTTTACGCTTTGACGGGGAAATGGCACCGGCGGACTGGGCGGCGCAATGTAGCACAGTACATGGTTGGGGAGAGCTGCAAAAGGAAAGTTTTTTGAAAACGTTGGAGTGGGTATTGGGCCTTGGCATAGGAGGTAGTTGGGCACTGAAATGGGCTGCATTTGTTCTCTAATTTCATAATCATTTTCCAAAATTATTTTTTGCGTTTATTAGATAAAATAGTTTTTAATGTATATCTTTACCACAGTTTCCTGCACTTTCTGAACTTCACCCAGTAAAATGCCTTCTCCAGTAGCGTCTGCAACTCTCCGCCCAAGCTAAATATGAGGACGAATTTTTGGGTTTTTTTTTTGGGTTTTCTTGTGTTTTCAATTACATTCCACATCCTTGAAGGTTCTCCCATAACCTACTCTGGTAAAAACAAGTATTACCCAGTTCTTGTTTGAATGCTGAATGCTTTTATGCATTTCCTTCTTTCTTCTTATCTCAAACTATTTGTTACGATCTTAAAGGTAATCAAACCCATTCCCCTCATGCTAATAGGTTTAAGCTTTTTACACTATTCCCGTTAATTTTATTTGTCATTCGTTTCTTCTTATTTTCTTTCCTATGTGTGCAAGGAGACGAAAATCCCATATCAAATATGGAATTAAAGTTTAAAGGAAAAAAGTATGTGAATTTCGATGTATCGTTATCCCCGAGGCCCAGAGCACTAGGAAGCATTCCTTCATTTCCAAGTTTCTGGACAAAATGCTATTCGTTCGTGCGTTAGATTGTTGGCTCCTATGATACCATAAAACGTGTGTAGCAACAGTATCTTTGGGATAGGCTCAACGGAGCAGCAGCGGGTGCAAAGTAATAGATCCAAGTGTAAGCAGTACAGGGTCCACCGTCCTTGAAGAAGGCCCAGAACGGCACCTTTTGTACTTCTTTTCTTGATTCTTGGCTGGTAATCGCATTGAGTTAATCAATTCATGTTGACTCGGTGACTTTTCGCTCACAGCTTTTGTTGTATTGCTTCTTACTTTTTGAGTTCTCACCCACTATTTCGGCTTAGACCCCGAAAAATTTGAAGGCAGCTTTTGTTGTATTGCTTCTTACTTTTTGAGAGTTGAGTTCTCACCCACTATTTCGGCTTAGACCCCGAAAAATTTGAAGGCAGCTTTTGTTGTATTGCTTCTTACTTTTTGAGTTCTCACCCACTATTTCGGCTTAGACCCCGAAAAATTTGGAGGCAGCTTTTGTTGTATTGCTTCTTACTTTTTGAGAGTTGAGTTCTCACCCACTATTTCGGCTTAGACCCCGAAAAATTTGGAGGCAGCTTTTGTTGTATTGCTTCTTACTTTTTGAGAGTTGAGTTCTCACCCACTATTTCGGCTTAGACCCCGAAAAATTTGGAGGCAGCTTTTGTTGTATTGCTTCTTACTTTATATGAGTTCTCACCCACTATTTATGGTTAGACCCCGAAAAATTTGAAGGCATGGCAAACCCCAGACGCCATAGACTTATATTCTTCAATCTTATGGTCGAAGAGCCTGGTAGCGTTGAGGACTTCGATGATACCAGAGGAACAAAGAATTACAGATAAAAGATGAATCATACAAAATCTCTTTGGTACACGATGGGCCGGGGAAAGCAAAAAAAGGAAAAGAGAACAAAAGTGAAAGAAGAATGACGCAAATCCAGCCTAGACCTAAAAGGGATGCTCTTCCTTATGAACATCCAACAAGGGAAAACAAAATAAAACTCTCCGGTGGGCTTCTTTTTCACAGGAGCATCCAACCGTCTCTTCATGGCTTTACAAGATTGGATTCCTGTTTTATGGATCCAACTTTCCAAGTGGGTTCTTTCAAAAAAACCGAAGGAACAGTAATCTGCTTCCTTCTACAAACTAGGACACCACGACAGTACCCCTCCGTACAGCTTTGTTAGGAGTAGAATCCCTGCTGGTGTCTGATTTTCTGATGTCTCTATGGGAAGAAGCAGTAGAGGAAGAAGAAGAAGAAGAAGAAAGTTTCCAGCTTTTCTTCTCACCGGCCTCATCAATCTCTATCTGTTCTTGTCTACACTCTTTGCTACAGAAAGGCGTGTTCCCTCTGCAAAATTTTTCCAGAACAAAAAACCCAAATAAGCATCCAAGCAATCACGTACAGATCTGATACGAAGTTAAGACAACAAAACAAGAAACAAGAAAGGGCAAGCTAACCTGTACATGAAGATGTCACTGTTGACACCAAGCGGTTTCCGGCAAAGAAAACAAGCTTCAAGGAAGTGGGGCTCGTTGTAATGATCTTCGCAACCCACGTCCAGGAACATGCCTGATCTCATAGCTAACACAGAAAAGAGATGAAAGAGGAGGAGGCACTGCACAATGCTGCGTTGAAGGTGGGGGGGGAGGAAGACGAAGAAGCAAAGGAGGCGCATATAAAGAGTGGGCATCTTGACTTGACAGAATCAGGTACTTCACGGAGCACAAAGCACCTGCAATCTACGCCAATCACATCCTTAGATGATAAATCTAATCGGTAGAGTCAGTGGTCCATGGAGTACCAAACAAGCTCCCGCTGCAATCCCGGCCATATTAAATAATCCTGGTTAAGTCCACTAGCTATTGGAGTATCCAAGTGGGATTGAATCCGTTGGACGAAGTACGTGCACCGCTTTTAAAAAAAGTTATGGTCTTTTGTCCTTTTCCTTTTTTTGCAGTGCTTTTTAAGAGCTCGGTCCCTTTGTGTTGGGTATTTCCAGTACATACGCAAACTTTGCTGTTTCTTCTTACCGTCTGTGTTAACTGGGTACGCTTCATGAAGACGGTCGAAGCTACACACCTGGGTAGATACAGGCCTGTCGAGGAATAAACAAAACATATTTCGTGCACCCATTTCCTTGTTCGAGGAAGATGAGATTCTTGAAACTCTTCCATTGCGAGATGCTTTGGTGTTTTCTAGGCTCTTTTATGGGATTAATCTAAGTCTAAAGAAGGGGAAGAATCTTTCCTTTTTCCTGGGCATGTGTCACCCTTTTACTGTTAGCATGTGTCTAGATTATAGGCCAACGTATTGTGGGCAATAGCGAGTTTTACCATTCCTTTGTATTTAAGAGATACTCGATTTTTATATTGATTTAATAATTGGACTATAACGAGATCAAATCTTCATCGCGAAATATAAAATGACAAGTAGGTCGGATTTCAAGGCGTCGGACCACCTGTAGCGGTTGCTTTCGCCAATTCAGTGTCCAGCCAGCAAATAGGAGGGCCCCACGGCGCGGATCTTAAACTAAAGAAAACTAAGGCCGTAAAATTCCAAACGCAGCCTTGGAGCTGACAAGGTAGAGGGACCCACAACACTCAGAAACCAACGAAAGTGGGACCCAGGTGACACATGGCCGTGCTGGCACCTAGTTACCAAGTGGGGCCCGTGATGTACTTGACCTGCGGACCCATATCCCACCGAGCGTGTCGCCCATTTAGCCGCCATCTTTTCTAGCTCTCCGTGCCCATCGGGTGGGCGTCGTTCATGTGAGCACCAGCGCAGCGTACACACAATTATTGCCGTATGCGGTTTGCGCTGGCACGTTGTCGTAGGCAAGTGGTGACATCTACGGTGAGTTCGCGCCACGCCATAAAGCTTGCGATGGACGTAGGACTGACGCTCCTTTCACACCCTCGGAACGTGTCAATAATGCCACTACCAATTTATTACTGCCTTTTTTCCTATTTATTTTACTTGTGGTTGTCATTAATTTTATTCGGATCTTCACCTTGATTATTTCGCTAAAGTCAAAGGTGTCCTAATCGTGTGGTTTCCTTTCTTTCATGTTTGTTTAATCAAAGGAATCCCATTTCGACACGTGCTTACGATCAGTTGACTTCAATTGATCAGATCACACACCAAGATCGTACATAAAACGGGATTTCATAAGTGGATGCTGACGTGTCTGTTCAGCATGGAAAAGGGAACAGTCTCTCCAACTTTCTGAATGCCAGAAATGAAGATTTCAGAAATTATTTCCACCAATTTCACATTGAAGACTGAAACACAGGAACCAAAATGTCTCGAGTAAATATTGGCTCCGGCAAACAAATCAAAAGTGTCGGTGGGCATCTTGAAAGAAGCAAAAAGGAAAAACAGCTCTAGCCTGTGAGGGCGGAGTTGAGAGCGCTATGCACATCAACTCCAATCTGAGCTTCAGCTTTCTCCAAGTCGGTTGAGGCGGAGCTCAGCTTCTGGGTGAACTCTGCCAGCCCCTTTTGGACGAGGCTCGGATCAATTTGGTCTACAGGCACAGCCTCGACGGCTACTATATCGGCAAAAGAATTTGCATGGATGAAAGCAAAGCCACTGCTGATGAAATACTTTGCCACATCATTCCCTTCATGCACTGTAAGGATCCCAGGTTTCAACTCTGCAATTGTTGATACATGGCCAGGAAGAACACCCATTTGACCAGTTGTTGCTGGGATTATGACCATGTCAACCTGTGAAGACACAAACATCATGAAAAGTAAGTTATAATGAGGGGCAAGAGTCATTCCTCCAGTTGCATTCTACAACTATTACGCTCTCCAAGGAGGTGTAGAAATGCACCTATCATAACCAGTGTTTCATAGCATTTGAATATGATCATGCAGTTGTCCAAAGCATTTAACATGATTCGACACCATGGAGAACACAATTCTGACCAATTATCCTCTTCTGTTATTGTACTCCTAATTACTGAAAGCCCCACCCCTTATTTCACTTTTTAAGCAACCACTCAAATCCTAATAAAAAATCCAAACACTAGTTGATAATTTTCGACTTATGTAATAGATGATAAGGATGGACCATCTTTGCCCTCAAAACAACAAATTCGTTAGTCCAATTAATAGGCCATCATTGTACGCACTTATACAAATCCTTAGACAGGAAAAATTAGAATAGATCAAATTTTAGCAAGTGCAAAAAAAGTTCCTATTAAACATGCAAAAACAATAAATCTGAGACACTATTATAGTGAACCATTCCAGGATTTCATGTACAAAGAAAGTACATTTTGTGGCCAATCATAAAAATAAAAATAAAAGCAAAACATACACAAATAGATTTATTTGTACAACTACAAAGCTTTGTTCTCCTAAGAGCTTGTAGGAGAAAGTTACTGGAAGACTGTACACAAGATTGGCAAAAGCCATGTCCATTATAGTTACAAGAATGATGCGAGAAAGAGAGATGCCTGTTCCTCTAAGCAAGATTGTAGGAAAACATCCCTCCAAGCCCATACACAAGATTGGCAAATGTCATGCATGCTACAGTTAGAGAGTACGCACAGAGAAAGGGAGAGAGAGCAAGAGAAGAAGAGAAAAGAAACAGAAAGAATCTTCAACAGACTTCAGAAAACGAAAGGGAAGGTTGATACCAATATAAGTCTTTCACAATATGATCCTTCCCTCATTAAACCATACATCTTCCTAGCAAACATCTTCATTTTCTTTATACTTTTTTCTTTACCCCAAACGCGCACAAATTAATTTTAAGCTCATGACACATCCTGTACCCCATTCTTCTGAGGGAAAAGGAGCATCTAAGTCAAGAGTTCATTCACCTACATCTTTCAAGCAAACCTCTTCCTCACCTCCACGGTCTAGAAATAACTGAAATATAGGCACCAGGGAAGTGAATTTCATTATAGGGATCATCACATCCCTTTCGTAGAATTGGTGAAAGATAAGCAAAATAGCTGCAGAAAGACCAAATTTCCCATATGCCAACAAAATGCAGATATAAATTCAGGTTGGTATCAAGATATTAATGCGAAAAGCAAAAGCTCAATATGATGCTAGGACTTATTTAAGTCATAATACAAACGGAAGTTTGAACAATATTATAATCACAAAACTCTTCAGCTTATCTTTACTTACTAAGCAAAGAGTAAATTACGTACCAAACTATCTTTACCACACTAGTTGTGAGTTATTTAACCTTCATACAGAATAATAAAGAAAATAAATAGAACATTTTTGCCTCATGGAGAAAGTTTAAAGAATCACAACTTGCTTGAAAGAAAAGGGCTACCAAAATCTCAACGGAATCGACAAGAAAGTTACACCCGGTTTCTGAATTTCCACTCTCAAAGGGAAGAACAACAGATATACAGTTCAAAATATTTAATTAAAAATAAACTCTTTTAAGATAGAAATAGGTGGTGGAATTATAAGCACAAAATATTGTAAATATTCTTTTGAATTATATAGGTGATTGGATTTTGGGCAACAACTCTATCGCAAACAAAATATCTTAAATCCTTCACGGATATCAGAGCATGACTGCCAACAGAGGCTTAACTTCAATTCTAACCCAGGTTCAATCCACATGAACAAAAAGGAGACTTTTTTAACTACAGTTAACAACAATTAAGTATTGAAATAAAAAATAAAAAATAACAAAACCCCAAATTTGATTCTTCTTGCAGAAGATGTCTTTATAATCCCCCACTCACTGCAGGCAATCTATCCATCTTGCGGGACTAATTTTGGAGTGTTACAATCTCCTCCGCTCAAATCCCTGACATCTTCATCAGGATATATATTTTATACATGCGATATGGTACTATTAAGTTGCTTTTACACCCGTTGTGATGACTTGGGAAAAGTGCTAGTCACATCTGACAAATACTGCAGAAGTTACAGTTGAAGCTCTTTAAAAGTTATTAAGACCAAACTTCACATTGTAACTAACAAGGAACTAACTCAGTAGATGGTCTCAGTCAAGGTAGTTTTTCATCTCAAATTCATCTCCTAAAGAACCCACCAACATGTGTCAAGCTGATATTCCAAACCATGTTTTAATTATATGTTAGCAATATGTGTTATAATATAAAGGAGCACTCACATTCTCATGTCACAAAGATCACCCAAGACCTAGTTCTCTTTGGTTTCAGCATTTCTGTAGCACATGGCCAAAGTTTTGAGCTTAGTTAATCTAAGTTGCACTCCACTTTGGAGTGCCTATCCAAGATACTTTGGCATTGTGCATATGCACCGACACATATAATCGGGAGATCATGAACCTTACCAAATAAAGTCCCAGAACAATGAGCTGAAATTAGTACAGTAATCTAGAAAGTAGGCATTTAACAAGCTCTAACAGGGTAACCTAGGGTTGTGCACTCTCCCACAAAGGCAGAAACGTTTCTTCCTGCTTCTGCTCTGCCAAAGTTGAAAACATCAGAAGCTCTGGTGCCACCCCCATTGATGATGATACCCAACTTGACTCCTCCAATATGTAGGAGTCAGTCAGAAAGCCAGTGTTAAAAGCATTTTCCTAAAAAGAATTTTCTTTTCTTTTCTTTTTGTTTTTAAATTCCAAGACCATATCTGACTTTTGACATCTCTTTTTAATCTCAACTCTGAAGAGAAGAGACTTTCTTCATCAGAATTCTTCATCTTCAATGGAAACAATGAAGAATTCAAAGATCCCTTCGCCTTTCAGTGTTGAAGACAAAGACAACCCTCATTGCCCATCAAAGATCAAGATCCGTTTTTTCTAGTGTGAAGACAAAGAATTCTGTTCTTTGACAGTGAACAAAGAGAGAGACGGCAATGAATCAGGGAAAAATAAAATATAATTCAAAACTGCAATGAATAAAGAAAATTCAAGAAGAAGAAGAAAAGACGGAGAAGGGTAAAGAAAGAACTAGTGAAACACTGCAATGAAACCAAAAATAAGAAAATTCAAAATGCTGAGAGAGTGGAAGAATCTGCAGAGAGAAAAGTGAAGGATGAAGGTTAGGGTTCAGCTTAGAAGACAATGAAGACATCATAATAATCAAGGATTGATTTCCTCTCCTTCGTGTATGTGTGTGTAGATGTGTGTCTGGATGCATGGCTACATAGTACATTTTTTAGCCTATTTTGCTTAATAGTATAAACTGCTCAATTAAAATCACTTTAAATAATAACTATGAATGAACATGCCTCCTAACTTGTGTGAGAAGTTTACAGATAGCTTTTCTGGGTATCTAGATTGAGAAACCTCAACAAATAGGGGCGAGAGGACTTGATTTCTCTTCCAAGAGAAGTCTAGCCAATTATGTAATGATGTTCAAACACTAAATTCCCCCCCTCCCCACTAAAGAAAGAGATGACTTGATATTTATACTACCCTTCTTCTACCATTTTACTGGACTTATGATTCTGTTCCAAGCCTAAGCAACAAAAATGAATTTTTTCCACTTCGGAATTATCAGATAAAACCCAAATTTTGAGTCCTATACCAACTATAGCAACATAATTTTTCTACAAAATTACTACCTGAAACTCACTTCATTCATCGTTTGGATACCTTGGTACCCCCAACTTTTGCTTGGAAAAGAACTGACACATTATTGGACTCTTCTCCTCGACGCAACACCCTTTGAAACATCTATTGACATTTTACAATCTTTGCAAAATATAAGCACTATGGCAAACCGGCCCACATTCTTCAAGAGCTACACCCAAACCAAGTCGTGTGGGTGCTTGATACAGATTGCCATAATCATAATGGATCAATGAATTGATATAAGCCATCTACTTCTTGATAATAGAGAACAACCAACACCCCCCCCCCCCTCTTGTTTTCTCAACAAAACCAAAAATGGCCAGCAGGAAAAGGAATAAAAAAAAAAATTTAAAAAAAGGGAAAAATATGCCACCAAGATTCCTAAAGAGATAATTAACAGGAAAAATGATATTTATAAAACAAATGCAATGACCATCAAAATCAATACTTGAGAAAGCGCTTGGTCTTTCGTATAAAGACGGCCCATAAATCATACAAATGCTAGAAAAGGTCCACAAAACATTAGGCACTGTCCAAAGCTGCTAGTCTCTTTCTTTCTCATATATTTCATTCTTTCTCCTGGATAACTCCCAACCTAGTAGCGTTTTCTTTCGGAATAACCCCCAAGGACATCAAAATGTGGAATCCAACCTCAAAATCAAACAAGGAGCAATGGATTTCTCAACGCTGTCACTTTCTTAAAAGCAAAAAAATGGACATTGTTCCATAAAGAGAACAATGGCTAATCTGAATTCCAAGTGAAAACGAGCGAAAACTCCTACTCCCACGATAGTCACTTGTTTAGAGTAAGCGAGGGGAGCTTCCCTCTTATAGACAAACAAAGGGAGATGCTAGCCTTCAAATCGAAACCAACGGAAACCACATTCAAATCTCATAAAACAAACCCAAACGCAGAAAATAATATCCCTCACACTAATGCAGAAAGCGTACTATCGACCTTCGAATAAATAATAAAATGCAACCCACTTAAATTCGCATCACCATAAACCAAAAACACATGAATTTACCCTAAATTGAACCAAATCCTTGAAATAGAATGGCGCACGTTCACATCAAAACAAATAAACTCAGGAAGCAGAATCAGGGGAGACTGACCTCCTTGGTTGATAGCTCAGAGGCATAGGGAAGCACGAAGTTGACAGTAAGCTTCGTGGGAATGGAAGAGGGAGTTGAAGGACGAGGCTGCATGAAAGAGAGAGGGGTCTTAGGGGGCTCCATGGTCGGGGTCGCTTTCCTCCAGGCCTGAACAAAGTTCTCATCTTCGGTTGGAGCCGCCGGGAGATCGGTGGAGAAGGGTCGAACCCTGGCCCTGGCGGAGGAAATAAGGGGTCGGGCCAGGAGGCCGGTGGCTCTGCGGAACATGATGGGCTCGGCGGCTCGCTCGGGTGTCGCAGCGTCGGAGAGAGAGAGGCTTGAGTGCTATGGGGTGCCTAGTGGAAATGGAGAGGGACTGGCTTGCTTGGCCACTCCGAGTCAGGTTTTGGTCAGCTCTTCCGCGTTGATGGGCTCTTGGGCTGTTCCGCACTTGTACCTCTTGGCCTTCTTTCTGCTGGACACAAGGACTTATTGTCTATGCAACAATAATTCTTTGAAATTAAAAGATAAATTATCCAAGTTAAAATTTTAATAGAAATTAGTATGGTTGAAGGATTCAACAAAAAAAAATTATTACTCTTTTTCTTTCTACAATGATGCAGAACTTGTTTGACTGAAAATTTTATATTCTACAATTTGTAAGAACACTAACATTTCCATATCTTTATTATATTTTACCATCTATGATATGTGGTTTTGACATACAATTACTTGGGTTTTAAAAAATAATGAATAATTACATGAATATTTAATACACTAGTACCGTGTAATATTAGTATTTAGAAAATTAATTAAATATAGCATTACAACCATATCTTGATGTATTAAAACTTTAGAAAGAAGAGCTTCCTAGTTATGGACTTTCACTCATCATCATGCTTGTGTTTATTAGAAAACCCAATTTCAAAATTTATGACAAATTTTTTAATGTTTAAATACTATATAAATATTATATATTTTTCGTGTCTTACAAATTGAACATGGTTTAAGCTCCAGCCTAAACAAGGATAAATAGAATGGAATATATGTTCCTAAAAATCAATTATATTTGATGAGCTAAAAATTAAATGGGAGTTGTGGGAGGGTTAACCTAGACTCTAATTATATATTATAAATTAGTTAACAATCCTATCCAAAAGTACCTTATGAATTTAATAGTCTTTTTTTTTCATTTCAGCCTCGCCTCATAAATATTATTTTTTAGTGTAAAAATATAATCTATATGTTATCTTATACATTAAATGTCACTAGGTTCAAAATGCTACATGATATAATAGAATCAATATGAATTTTGATACTATATTAAAATTTTAAAGGCTTAATACAAAAATTTGTTTTATAATAATTTTTATATATATTTAAATACTATCTAATAATCACTCATTTTATGCATAATACTTTCATCCTCGACCATGCCAATGGGCTGTGTGATCTCTATCGGTGTGAATTGTTGACCTCCATAACCAAATTATTGAGTTGCAAAGCTCCACCATCGTTGCTTGTAGAAGTTAAATAATCTACTTACAAGGTCACGTCCTCTTAAGAGAAATTTATAAATGGAAGTACTCCATCTCCTTCCATTTTTATTTATTTTTTTTTGTTGTTTGCATCCTCTCATTTCGGAAGATGCTGTTTACTCACAGCCAACAAAAGAGAGATAGGACAATTACAAATTCATGATTGGAGATTACGGATGGTTTATCAAGTGTTATTCTGCACGACAACATTGACAATTATTTTTCGAATGAAAATCAAGAAATGGTAATTTGATAAACATCCAAAAACTTGGAAACCATCTAAACAGAACCACATTCTCTCGAGGGGAAAATAGTTAATGTTTTTAAGGTTCCAGTTACATGGTGGCAACAGGGCAGTCGACCAAATTCTTAAACAGCGTCTTCCTCTCTCGGCGTGCAGGAGTGAGCGTCGGACAATTCAAGCATCAAGCAACGGCTACCTTGACGTCGATGAGTTGCAGCCACCACTTCCAAAATGTTTGATGGGATGCTTGGTTGAAGCTTGGATTCGTTAACGCGCTTTCCTGCTTTCGGGAAATGGATATTCAGGGATCTGCATCCCTGTCAGACCTCTTATGGTTCTTCGGTGTGGTTACCTGTGTAAAGCTCCTCCTGATCCCATCCTACCATAGCACAGACTTTGAGGTCCACCGTCATTGGCTCGCTCTGACCCACTCCCTCCCCCTCTCCCAATGGTACTCCGATGAGACTAGCCCCTGGACCCTTGATTACCCTCCCTTCTTCGCCTACTTCGAGCGCGTTCTCTCCATTCTCGCCAACCTCATCGATCCCCAAATCGTCCATCTACAAGGGGGCCTCAATTATAGCTCCGACACTGTGGTTTTGTTCCAAAGATTCACTGTGATCTTGTCTGATTTGTGTCTATTATATGGGGTTTATAGATTGACTAAGGATTTGGATTCAAGGAGACGAGTTTTGCTCTGGGTATTGGTCATTTGGTCCCCCATGCTTATGATTGTGGACCACATGCATTTCCAGTACAATGGATTTTTATTGGGGTTTTTGTTGATGTCGCTTTCGTATTTGGAGGAAGGGAGAGATTTGATGGGCGGGTTCATTTTCGCGGTTCTGTTGTGTTTCAAGCACTTATTTGCGGTGGCGGCACCGGTTTACTTTGTGTACTTGTTGCGGCATTACTGTTGTGGTGGATTTGAGAGGGGCTTCAGGCGGCTCTCAGTTTTGGGGACTGTGGTGGTGGCAGTTTTTGCAGCGGCATATGCACCGTTTGTCTATCATGGGCAGGTGAATAAACTCCCCTTTTGTATGCCATTCCATTTAGGTGGCAAAGTTGCTCTTATGTGCTATTCTCTTATCCTTTGGAATTCTGGGGGAAAACTTAGATCACGGTGACCCTTGCTTGGGGCCAGTTATTTAATCTTTGACTTGAGTTTAGACTTGTGAAAAGCTTGAAAAATAATGCCTAGTTGTGTCGTTTCTTTAATTGATTGTGTTGGTACAGTAACTCTGTATCTTTTTAATGAAAAAGAAGCTGCTTTTTCTCTTGTGGATATGAATCCCAGGAGGTAGTTTGGCAGTTCCGAGTTTAGAAGTCACCTTGGGGAAGAGCCGAAGCAAGATATCGAATCAAAACACTGCCCATAAGGTGGCTGTAGGTGTAAAGGCAGCGTGCTTAATTAAGCATAAATGACAGTTTGTGTTTTACTACATTTGGATTTGGGTTCTACTAGGTTATATTTCAGAGAAAAGAGCTACAGATATCACGTCATCGAGTCTTCATTCCACAGAACATGCGATAAGAACCCCTCGATGCGGCTGGAATAATATAGGATTTATCACAATGAAGGCATTTATGGTGAACTTGAGGAATAAAATATTTCATTTCTTTCATGGTCTTTGAGTATTTGAAGAATGGTTACAAAGTATCTCGCATTCATCTTGGAACCTCTCGATAGAAATACTGGTGTCTCTGTCTCTTTTTTCCTAAATGTTCTGAAATTTAGATTAAGCTTAACTGAAGCTTCTCTTGTCACGGTCTTAGTGATAGAAAAGCAAAGAAGCAACAGTTGTTAATAGTACGGGAGTGTACAACTTACAAATCTTCCCATGAAGATTTGAGTTTATAATTAATCATTGTCTATGCTAATAATTAGAAATGTATATTTGTTTTATACAAGTCTTAAAATTTTTGCTTCAGTTTGCAAAGCTTCTTCGACAATCTTTGAAGCCTCACTGACGCAGTCAGAAAGCTGTTCAGAATGAATATCTTTGTTCTAATGGATTCCCTATTTCTCTTCAAGGATCTTACTATGTACTAATGTCTTCTAGTTTACTGTCGTATTGGGTGTTTGTAACACCACATCATTATATATTTTATGGACACTCTTATTTTTAACTAAACATTTCTATTTTAGATACTTTAGATGCCTTTTTTTTACGCTTGTCTTGAATTACCCTTGCGTTATGTCAACACACGAATGGGATTTTAACAGTCATTAGTTTAGACTGTGAAGGAGTAAATAGAGATGGAGTACCAAAGGAATCTCACCAGCTCACAAGATTGATGACAGTCCTCAAGAAAGGATTGCTTGATATGCTTCCCTGTTCCTGTCGAACAACGGATTGGTTTCTCAAATTTTGCCACATCTTAATTGTATAATGTGGAGTTCATCAAGCCTGCAATATCTCTAGCCAAAATGAATTTTGTTGCAGAGATTTACTGTTGCATCTATGTAATGCAAGCATGCCGTCCTTTGGGCAATAATGATAATGGCATATGGAAAACTTTGCCTAAATCTTATGTTTTCACAAATTATCTTGAGAATGGATGTTGATGTTTAACAACTAATAGCAGAAAGCAATCGGTGCCCACCTGTATTATTCTCTATTATGCATTGACAATCTGATTCTTTCCATGCAGGCACAGCAAGTCCTTCGCCGTATGTTTCCTTTTGGCAGAGGACTTTGCCATGCATACTGGGCTCCGAATTTTTGGGTGTTTTATATTATTGTAGATAAAGGACTTGCTTTTTTCCTTAGAAAGCTTGGGTTTGCCATTCAGACACCGGCAGCTTCATTCACTGGTGGTCTAGTAGGGGATTCCTCACCCTTTGCTATACTACCTCAGGTAATTGATTCTATGACTCAAGCTTGAGTACTATGCTCCTAATTGGATAATTATCTGCTGGAGCCCCATCCATCAAATCTACCAAACTGGTCAAGATTGTTAAATTCATCAATGTTGATTTTTTTTTTATAGTAAATTTCCGTTAATTCTACTGCTAGGTGTTTTTAATTCCAGTGCGTAGACAATATAGGCTAGCTATGGGAAGGAAGCTCCTTATTCAATTATCAAGGATATCTGTACCATTGATGAGTTGGTTACATCTTAAGAGATTATTAATTTAGGATTTGATCTTTTGTATTTTTGAAATAGGGGGTTGGGTTATATGGTTTATAAATTTTTTCCCCCTGTTTATCTAAATCATTTCTGAATGTCAGCAAGCTTAATTTCTATATATGATTGAATGAAATGGCAGATCACCCCCATCACAACTTTTACAATGGTTCTGCTCGCCTTATCTCCTTGTCTTATTAAGGCTTGGAGAGGTCCCCAGCCGAGGATGATTGTTAGATGGGTATCCTATGCTTACACATGTGGTTTCTTATTTGGATGGCATGTTCACGAGAAGGCATCACTTCACTTTGTGATTCCCCTTGCCACTGTTGCAGTGCAAAATTCTGACAATGCAAGGCATTACTTCTTGCTGTCAATAGGTATGCTTCTGCTTGTGCCATCTCTTTATAAGCTAGAGTCTACTGCCTGCTCAAAAAGGCATATGAGTGCCTAGGGGTTTTCTCCTGCCTTTCTTTTCATTCCGATTTTATAAACCATCTTTAGTTGACATTTGGTTTTGCATTCCTCTTGGGATTTAAAAATTTCTGCACAAGCATAATCCTTCAACATAACCCTTGTGACTATTGATTGAAGCCATGTTATATCACAAAGCTAATCCTACGTGAAAACTTGACACTCGCATTGTTTTTGCAGCCGTGACTAAACCTTTATATAAAACATACTTTGACATCTGAATCAAAATACTGTGTATTGAAAAGTTAAGGCCAGGAATTGAGTGGGGATCATAAACAAGTAATGCTGTTAGATCCTTGCTCAAGCTTTGTGCTCTGTTGAACTGAATTTTATTACAAAAAGGCCATTATTTTTAGTACTACTCAGGCCAAAGCAAAATCTTGAAAATTTTCTGGTATTGTATGGGTTTTATGTAGAGTACAGTCTACGCAGGACAGGTTTTCAGTGATGAAACTTTCTGAACCTAGGAAACAATTATTCCTCAAGACAATTTGATGTTCACAGATGCGCAGGATTGCGAAGTTGCCACTTCAGAACTAGCTGGATCCTAACTCTTGACATATTTTTATTTCTTAGCACGCTTCACCCTTAAACTCTAATTTGAGTGATGCTTTTATGTTCGCTTTTCAGTATCCTGCTACTCCTTGTTCCCTCTTCTGTTTGAAGCCCAAGAATACCCAATAAAAGTCCTGTTGCTGCTGTTACACTCCCTTATTATGTGGCAAGCATTTTCTGCTCAATTCAGAAAGGAAGAAACTGGAACCACGAAGAAAAAAGATGATCGATTGGACTTACAGGGGAGTTCCAAAGTGGCTGCCAAGAAAAAAGGGTTCGTTCTTGGAGGGATTGAGAAGAGTTATTTGCTAGGTCTTGTGGTGATTGAGATATGGGGCCAGCTATTGCATCCATTGTTATTTGGCGATAAGCTTCCTTTTGTCCCTCTTATGTTGATCTCTATATATTGTGGAATCGGGATCATGTACTCTTGGATTTGGCAGTTAAAGTGGATCTTAAGATCCCCCTGATTTTTAACTTACAACTCTGGATTGCATGTCATGTTACATGCAGAGGTGCATTTTCTGTGTTGAATGGATTCAAGATACTTGAGCCACATTTACGTAAGGTTGTTTTATGAGAAAAAGAGATGCACAAAGTTGCGCCTTTAGGAGACCCAACTCATCCTTTTAGATTGGTTATCCAGAAAATTTTGAACCTAGCCATGCATTACCACCATTTTGCAGGGGCACTTTTTTCTCCAAATAATTTTTTAAATATAATGACATTCTGATTTACCAAGCAAAACACATACACACACGCGGGCACACACATATATATACATTTTTTTTTTTTACATGAACACTTAAACTTATATATTTAGGTGTCAAACTTAAAACTTCTTGGTCTAAATATAGCGTAAGATGGCTGTCTTTCACTATATCAAGTAACTAAAAAAATTGTCCATTGTCTGACAAATAGGAAATAATTTTTTTTTATCATAAAGAATTCCTATATTTAATATATAGAATATATGGTTTTTACTTTAAATAAATTGGCTAAAATCGAAGATATTATAATAAGACTGTTGTCCCATTTGTGACCCCAATTGAGGCCCAACCCATTAGGGTACAGTCAAATAAAGCGCCCCCTTAAAGCCCATGGTAGGCTTCTCATTAGGTTTTACGCGTCTGCAGTGAGTTTCTCCTCTGCCTCTTCTCGTCTGCACACCTCCCCCAGTCCCCTCAACCATGGCGGAACAGGTTCCAATCCCTCTTTCTCCCTCTCTCTTTCGATCGATATATGTAGAGCTGTCTGTGAGTGGGTTCGGGGGTTGTATTTCTGTTCTTGCGATATGTTACGTGTTGCAGTATCTGTGTACTGCTTGTAACATACTGAATCTTGGATTCTGGAGCTCTTTTTGTTGGGCTGGAAAAATAAATTTATTTTCTTTCTTGAGTTATGATGACTAGCTGGGAATATTTGTGTAAATCGAGACTAAGATCTTTTGAATTCGGAGCTTTTAAGTGTAAATGTTGCTGTTGTGCTGATTTTATATGTTACTGGTGCAGACTGAGAAGGCTTTTCTGAAGCAGCCGAAGGTTTTTCTATGGTATTGTACAAACTCATTGGGTTTCATTAGCTTGCGATTCTTTGTCTAAGGATTTGCTTATTTGACTGAGTTGTATGGCGTGGTTTTGAATTTTTTGGGAATGTGTGCTTTGTTGTAGCTCAAAGAAATCTGGGAAGGGCAAGAGGCCTGGGAAGGGCGGGAACCGCTATTGGAAGAGCATTGGATTGGGTTTCAAGACACCTAGAGACGCAATTGAAGGTTTGCTTGCTTTGTCTGATTTGCTTCTATTTTTTCACTCTACCACAACCTAATTCCAAATATAAAAGTACTTTATTAAATATTTTTAGATTGCCTTTCCAATGCTTGCCTTTAGACATTTTGAACTCCATTATCTGCTTGTTTGCACACCTGCACGCGCACAGACCAAAGTCTACACTTGTTGGTGTTTGAGGGTTGGATGGACGGTATTTCTATTATCAAACCTACTATGTAAACTTACATCCTGAAACCTTTCCTATTAAACTAATTGATTGGTTGGTTGGTTGGTTTTGCTATTTTGAAATGCATGACGTGTGTTCAATGATATAAGGATTGTCAACCAATATAAGATACCAATCAGGTTTACTACATAGCTAAGATAGTGTTGCTCCTAGCGTTAGACTTCCAAAATGGATGTTCAGATTGTAGCTATTTAAGTTTTTGTTAAGGATCATACATATATAATTACTTAATTCAAGTGGAAGCAAAGTATTTGTTTACAAAACTGTTGATTTGTGGAACCTAGTGGAATTCTTTATGAGTTTGAAGGTGAGCTGAAATTGTTATAGCCATTACTCAATTATAAACTGTAAATTATAAACTTAAGCAGAACTTGTCTGATTGTGGCTCATTCATTCACACAGTCATTGCTTGCGCAAAGGTGCTTGTGTATTTTGCAATGTTTTAATGCTTATAATTTGCTTATTGATATTCAATTAGACAAACATGTACTTCCATTTTCTTATATACTAATTTGCCATTCACTAAGGATTCATGACTTTTCTGAGATTCCCACTTGAAGAATGATTTCGGCATCTGTTGGCATCACTTGTTTTCAGGGACATATATTGACAAGAAGTGCCCATTCACTGGCGGTGTTTCTATCAGAGGCCGTATTCTTTCTGGCACTTGCCACAGTGCCAAGATGGTGAGGACCATCATTGTTCGGAGGGACTATCTTCACTTTGTCAAGAAATATCAAAGGCATGAACATAACTTCTTATACACTTCACGCTGTTGTCTTCAAAATCCATTTCTTTTTGTTCAGCAAGAGACTAAATAAATATGTACTTTTAAAAAGAAGCTTTCTTAATACATGACAGTAGATTAACTTATTGAGTTTGTGATGCTTCCTTCCATTGTCAATTGCTTTTTATAACTTCCATCATCATATCTTGCTTTTCAGATATGAGAAAAGACACTCGAACATTCCCGCACATATTTCACCATGCTTCCGTGTGAAAGAAGGCGACCATGTCACTATTGGACAATGCAGGTTTGAATGTTAACTACTTGTCTTATTCTTTCGCCCTTTAAAGCGATTCCGCTGGTTGCTTTTGTTCAAATTTTGCTCTGGATTATAAATTATTCCTCTAAACTATTCATTCACTTTACAGGCCATTGTCAAAGACAGTAAGGTTTAATGTGTTGAAGGCCATTCCAGCTGGCTCTTCTGGCGGTATGAAGAAGGCATTTACTGGAATTTGAAGAGTTTGGTCCTAAGATTGCTTGCTACGCTATATAGAAGGCTGGAGATGTTACCCAGAATTAAATTTTTGTAGGAATTTGCTCGGTTGTTGTTTTGGATCAATTGCGATATGTTTTTGGTAGTTCTCACTCTCACTGCTTTGATAGATGGCACACTACGCAATGGGAAAATCTCTTTGATGGTATTTTTCCTGAACGTCTTGATGAGTAATTTGATTGGATAAGATCTATTTTCTTGATTGGATAACATTTTCGCTAGAGGTTGATTTGGTGAAATGGAATATGGAACGCCTAAATCAAACCCTGCTATGCACGTTTTGATATTGGGTCAGTCGGATCTTATGAACTGCATTTGCGACTTAGGAGTCATTTTCTGGATTCCGGGATCAGCAAGTGTGAATAAAAAGGAAATAAAATAAAAATAATGATATAGAGCAACCAAATTCGTGGAAGCTTGACCATTCCCTTTATACTACAAAATGGGTACAAACATTTGCCATTGGTTAATCAACGTGTTTATGTAATTCATATGCCGTACTTGTGTAGTTCATTATCTGTTGTTTTTGCATTGGGTTTGAGATATTTTTTTATATTCGTAACCAATCCATGTTCTAGGTGCATATTTTTTAGATTTATTTATTTCTGATTTGTTATTATTAATATCCGTGCGAATTCAGAAAATAAGAACATATTGATGTCGTAAGTTCTTTCCACATGGTACCGAGGTTTTACCGTAGTAAATTTATCCATAAAGAATTAGTTCTATGACTGGTTTGGCATGCTCGAGCCATCTGCAGTAACTCTTTTTATACAGACCGGCAATCATGACTTGCCAGTGAAGTCAACTAGACGGCATAAAAAAGAGCTCCATTAAGCCAAAAACAATAAAAGGACAGTTCTTGCCTTAGGACTTGTCCGTAGGTATCTTTATACTGTTAGAGCGGATGTGTTTCCAAAGCACCATAAGTGTGCTGAAAAAACAAAGACCACAGCTTTCCGTTCCCTATAACAAGACCAACATTATGGGTTTGGAGCATGCCAAGAGTCGAAAGGAAGCAAGACAGGGGAACAGAGAAGGCAGCTATTTTTAAATCATCGAATGTAGTGATGTGGAATGGGGTTCTGTTTTTAACCTTTTCTTTATCTCATTTTCTGTACAGTAAGGTGGGAACGGGTAGATGAATTACATTTAATACAATCTCAAGCTCAACTTAAAGAAAATACCCTTTTTAATAACCATGTCAGGTGATCTATTCAGTACCTCATATTGATCCACAAGTTTAATGCTTTGTTGGGGGCAGTGGGTGCAGCTCACCTGATTCAATTACACCCTCCTACCTATCTCTCTCCCTTTCACTTTTACATCACCCGTTAGTAGGAGCTGTCCTCTTTGAATTCCGTCCCTGCAGCCATTTCTGTCTTAAAAGCCTGTCATATCACGGCAGAGGGAGAAGAAAAAAAAAGGAAAAGGAATGAAAGGTGTGATTAACTTTACTTTGTGTTGGACTGCAGCTCCAAATGGACTCCACGACTCTATCTCCTTTATAACCAGGAAGCAATTTCGTTTTGAGTCAATAAAGAAAGCAAAATGGCCCAAGAACCAGCAAACAATACCACTACCTTTACGTGATGTGCAAGTCTCACGAAGTCATTGCTTTCCCTGTTTGAATGAGTTCCTCGCGTTTCTCTGACTAATCTTTTGGAAGATCACTGTTACGCTGAGCTCATTTTCGCTTGCGATCGTGCATTGATTAGTGCTTCTGCAAAAATCATCATCGATGACTATTTAGTTTCCCCTACTACACGTAAATCAGGAAGAGATGATTGAAATGGTAAAGAAACACAACAACTCCCTTTCTACGTGGAATCAAATTGACCAAAGCGCAACAAGAACACCACCTGCAAAGCCAAAAAGCAATGCGATTTTTATGCAGAAAAGAATTGTTTGTCTTCGGAGCATACAAAGATTGTCGAGAAAGCAATCTCAGTGACAATCGCTGGCAGCCAGGAGAGACGATCATATGACAGAAGATTAGTATTTATGAGAGAAATGATAAAGAATAAGCGAACAGGATAATGACAAGAGTTAGGATATATTGTGGTACACTCATCAATTCCATACGTGTTATAATATTGGTATGGAACAATGGACCTTATGCATGACTGCCGCACTCCCTGGTTCGGATAATTCCACGTTCTAGGATCTAAACTCTTAACTTGTTCTAAAACATTTGGAGTCGATGGGCGTTAAGAAATAATTTTGTAGGTCAACTAATTAAACAACTCATTAGAAAGCTGTATTAACTTCTGGGTTATCCAAGATGATGTAATAAAGTCGCTATTTTAACCAGCATGTTGGTTTCCACATGGAGATTGTGAATGATTTCTTTGACTTGCAAAAATCAATCTGATCATACATCTAGGTCAAATGTTTCTTTTTTGTTCTGATGTTTACTGCAAAGTTTATTAATAGTGCCAATAATGTGAACGGCACATAGAGCAGCCTCTTTCAGTTTTTGCATGCAAGGGAAGTTAGGAAATAAAGCATGTGATGCAGTCAAACGAAAGTAGCCCCAAGTCCCGGAGGCCCACCCCCATTAGGAGCCTACTCCTGAAGCTCTATGTATCTGAGTCACAAGCGGCAGCGGCAGCGGCAGCGGCATTTACTTGCTCCACAAAGAGCAATTACCAAGGGCAGTGCAGCCATGATACGACCCACCCCACCCACATTGAATGAGTTTCTGTTCACCCACCCTCACCCAGACCAAGACCCCAGCCCCACCTCATCTCACCCCTTGCGTAATCACCGCGCACGCTTTATCTCGCGTGACCCTCCACATAAAATGTATGTACTCTTCTCGGCGCCATTTTCTTTATCTCTCTCGCAGAAGCCTTCCACGATGTCTGTTTCTTCTTCTTCTTCTTCTTCTTCTTCTTCTTTTGCTTCTCCACCGCCTCCATTGCTGAGTGACCTCCAGCCGCCCACGGGCTACAACGATTCCAGCTCTGCGCCTCCTCATGCATCCTCTTCCATCAACTCTAGCTTTCTCATCATCCTACTTATCCTCGTAGTCACTTTTGTCACCTCTATCTCTCTATGCCTCCTCCTCCGCCACCTCAACCGCCGGTGCCTCCGCCAGGTATCCTCCTCCTTCTCCTCCTCCTCATCCACCGCCCCCACTGTCACCGACTCTCATCCTCTCTCTACTCGTCGCGTGTCTCCCGAAGTCTCTCCACCCACCGTCACCGATTCTCTCCCTCTCTTCACCTTCTCTTCCATCACTCGTCGCTCCTCCAGTACTATCTCTGCGGACTGCGCCGTGTGTTTGTCGAAGTTCGAGCCGAACGATCAGCTCCGTCTTCTTCCTCTCTGCTGCCATGCCTTCCACGCACAATGCATCGACACCTGGCTTGAATCCAACCAGAGCTGCCCGCTCTGCCGATCGGCGATCTTTGCGTCGGAGTCTGACCTCATGAAGGCTTTTTTGGCTTCGTCCAATAACGCTGCCATCGGCAGCAATAGCTTCCGCCTCGAGATCGGGAATGTGAGCCGCCGGAGAACGGAGGCGGAGTTTGGCGAGCCGCAGAGGTCCTACTCTATCGGATCTTTTGATTACCTTGTGGACGAAGCTTCGGAAGTCAGTCTGAGAGATACGCACCGGAGAAGCCTGTCGGACAAGGAGCAGAGTGGAGCTTTGCCAGAGATGACGGAAGCAAGTCTGGCTTCCGACGTACCCGCTGGCAGGAGCTGGCTGAAGGAATACATCGACAGGCTCTCATTCTCACTCTCGTCGCGCGCTATGTCGTTTCGCAGCTCCGGTAGGTTCTTCTCCGGAAGCAGTCGTCGGAGCGATATCACCAGCGCCGCAGACTGGGACATCGAAGCCAATCGAGTCGGCGAAGAGATTAGCGAGCTTTTCCGATGGCTCTCAGGGGTATGAATTGTAAATACGCGGTTTGTTAGAACCAATTTCTGATTTTTTAGACCGTTAATTCCACTCTATTTTTTGCTATATCCGCTCTATTATTATGGCAGTAGTAAAATAAATTTGGAATGGATGTAGCAAAACATTGAGGGGAAATAAGGCGATCTTTCGGTATTGGACGGGATTTTTCGTGACATTTACGAAGATGCTAATTTGGTGAGAGAGTATTAGGAATTACTACTTCAGAGCTATATCTGACGGCCTTGTTTCCATCTTTGGCAAGGTCAAGGGGTTGTGGTTTGATATACGAATTCTGGTAAAAATATTAATTACTACTCCGATTTGTGCATTACTAGCAAACAAGGTTCTTAATCCCATTTTGTGTGGAGTGACTGTGCCAGGCGTTCCGAGAGAGGTAAAAAGGTAAAACAGTGAGTTTTGGTGCGGTTAAGTGGGTTTTATGATCCGGTGGTTGGTGGCGTACGGTCTTTCGTGCAGTCATTTATGGTACATCACCAACCATCTTAATGGCAGTGCTATCTTTGCCTTGTACCTATTTGATTTGACTTGATTTGATTACTCAGATACTTTCCTAAACCACGGTACTTAGAATGTTAAGAAATGTGGAAAACGATACTGTTGACTTTGATCCTTTTTCTGGGGATTATGCATCGCGATAAAGAAAAAAAATTATACGCTTAATAGTTTCTTTTCAGATTCCTAGCTTGCTGAAGTTGTTAGTTGAGAAAGAGAAAGTGAATTCCTGGAGTTTGAGCTTTAAAAGATTCTAATATTGGTTACGGATGCTTTTAAAACTTTGTCTTTGTTTCCCCTCACTTTTGTTGTGGTTGATGTTTTGTTAATGCAATTGTCTTTCGGCGCTGTGTCTAAGTTGGTTGTCAACACACATTCATACGTGCACATCCATACGTGAGATTGAAGCAACTATTTGAGGCACCTTCAAAATAATCCTATCCCAGCCTTTTCTTAGTTGTGTGTCTTGCATGTTTCCGGATTTCGAGTACCAGGAAAACCATTTGCTGTTCTTGTCGTGGAAAAGGTACTAGAGCCATAAAAGATTGGGCTTGTCTTGCCCAAAGCTATACACATTCTCAAGCCCACCTCAGACAACCCAAAATGTCCCCAGTTTTCAACGTTCCCCTCAGCTGTGCTGCCTGCTGTCAATAGAAATGGAAAGATACTGCGGCTTCGACGATGAAAAATTCTCTCTTAAATGAAATATATTTGTGACAAAAAATTTGTGGGCATCGTCTCATAAAGATTTTGGGGGCTAAAAGGAGAAAATTACCAGTACCGTAACAGGAAAATGAATGAAAAGCCAATGGATATCATGTCCAAAAACGCAGTACCGATCTTGTGTCCCGCATTGCATGGAATGCTGCTTCCACTGTAGCACCCTTTTTTCTGCTTGATCCCTAGACCATGATCTTCAAGAACAAATGTGGAGTTTGTCTGCCCACTGCTGAACAGAACGCACCAGAAGAAGGGCCCTTTTTTATGGAACCGACCCATGCCCACTCCCAATTCAGTATGGGATTTATTACTCAGAAGAGACACAGATTTCTTGTCCTTAACGAGAACATGGGAAAAGGCTATCGATGGTTCAAGATACTTGGGTTGACAACCCACAATGTGGCCCGTTATGGTGTCAAAAGTAGGTAGCTCTACCCCGCAGTTGGGTGCAAAGATTTCGGTGAAGTCATCTTCCGAAGGCATGCAGTCTACAGTGCTGTTGCTGGTGCAGTTATCCTTGCAAAATTCAACATATTGCAAGGCCATGCACCCAAGACCAGGGCTGTCCTTTAGGTGTGGAAGTTTATGTGCAGTTCGATTCTCGTTGATCATGTCCACCAGATCATTTGCAGGATTACCTGTGCCACAAACAGCAAAGTGACAATTTACATCAGTATTTGAGTCACCCAGTGAGCATACCTAAATTCTTTGTCACCACGCTGTTCCTTCATGGAATACAATCAAAATTGATAAACAACCATAATCACCCATGACCAAAGCCCTCTAGCTCCTTGTATCTATTCACAAAGTACAATCTGTTTTGAAGATTCGTCTTTGGGTATCTAGGCATGGTTTTTGTCAAGATCAGATGAGATGTTCTTGAATTTCTTGTCTGGACTCATCATGTATTTCCAAAGATGAAAGTTTAGATCTCTCGATCTTATGTCATGAGGGATGTGAGATATGATTCACCTCTTTATAATGAGTAGGTAGTTCGATATGGAGCTCCTAATGAAAATGAAATGTGTTCGAGTCAATTTTCTCAGACCCAACAACTTGATAACATCGGCATTCAGTTCAAGTGGGTTTGAATTATCACTACAAAACAATTAGAAATAGAATGATACTAGGGTATGCTATATGGGCTTCCTTTCAGAACAAAACATAAGGTGGTGTAATGCATTCGGAAAGTATTTGAAAAGAATATACAATGGGGTGTACCATTATTTATGAAGCTCTACTACATTGTATGGCCAAGATGGACGTTTTTCCGCAAATGTCACAGTAAAAGATGATTATATCCAAGGGAACACTGAATGTAGAAAAAAGAAAAAGTAAATTAGAGGGTTTCTCCACCCAATCATTGTTCTTTACATCTACCTTTTGACTTCCAAGACTTGCTATGCTAGCACAGATGTCATAAGAAGTCATGATCTTTGTAGTTTTTTGCTTTTCTCTTTGAATAATTGATGTACTTCTCGTACGGTATAGAGAAGAGGGTTATAGGGGAGTTGTGTTTGAAGCATAGTTGACATCTACAAGTGCTCTCCAAACAAGGTATTCAAGAGAAGAGTGACATGTCCCACTACAGCTTTTAAGAGTTTTGGAAAGAAGTTGGAGATGGGGAGTGTTTGACTGCCAGTGCGATTTCTGCCTTCTTCAAGTCATCCACTACCTGTCAAATTCTTGATCCTAAAGTCCTTACCTGCTTCTTAAAACTTAAGACACTTCCTTTTGAGATGATTCAATGAACCTCCGTTACAACAGAAAGGGGTCATCTATAATGCCCCCCATTCTGCAGAAACTTTAAATCAGATAATTGAACTGCCAGTTGCTATACTAAGATATGCAAACGGTACGGCGAATCCATATAAATGTTCTGAGCACAAAAATAACAACCATGCCCCTGCGAAATAAATAAGGATCAAGCTTCTATTTATTTGTCATGTCAGATGTGTAATGAGAGGAAGAAAAGCCCATTAAAGAGGTATCCAATGCCAATTCGGAGACATGTAAGGGGAGGGGCAAGACATTCGAATTTCATATGGTCTCCCTAGAGCAATTGGTTTCCATTTGAGTTCGCCTCTCGTGCCTCTCCCGCCACCAGCAACTTTCATGGTGACTCTTCGTATATGTATCCATTTCACTGAAGCATCTAACTGAGGCCTTACAGCTCTCCGATTTGTAGTATTCCCCAAGGATCCTAGTCCCTTTCTCATAAAGGAACATGAATCTTATATTGTTACGGAAACAGAAAAATCCAGCATTTAGCTGTCATCCAAACTCATGGGAATTTTCTTGTATTAGGTCTCAGATGACTGAAGACTGCAAGGCAAAGTATAAATGTTCTACCTTTCCCCACACGTTTTTGAAAGCTAGACAGAACATAAAGACCCCAAAAGGAGTAAAACCCATTCTAATTTGCTCACAACATTTCAGATTAGTTTTTAAGTATCCTGATCAAAGCAGAAAAAGATCAAAACTATGCAGGTATCAGAACAGATGCTCCGGGCATAATAGACCAGCAAAGAGGGTTCTTAGATGCTACCCACCCTCGTTTCATGCAAACGATGAAGTAAATAGTTGAAATCATCAAAAAAAGAAACAAAAGCCAAAAAGACAGTTGGATGCGGATGAATGCCTTGACATCACAATTTCAAAGAACAAACAAGAAACGGTGAGGTCACAGTACCATGGTTCTTGGCGGCCACAACAGCCACTAGCAGGAGATAACAGAGAGCTACCCACTCGCAGTAAAAGAACTTCTTCACCATCACCACCAAAGATGAACTAAAATGGGGTTTGCTTTACCAGGTCTTCCGAGAGAGAATGAAAAGGGAATAAAACGGAACCCAAGTTAAAGAAAAGGGAATGCTTTCTGAAGAGGTACTTGTTGGGGGAATGAGAAATGGGATGAATTTTTTTTTTTCCCAGGAAAAGTGTAAAGGGTGAAAAGTGAGTGACAGATGATGAAGTGCTGCAGAGGTCACGGACAAAAGATGGCGCGTGGTGGTCCCAGGTAGCCGTTTGTGCGTACTGCTCTTAAGCTTCTTTTTCTTAAGAAATGGAGCGGATTTCAAAACACAGAGCTCTGCCGGGCCCAGCATTGATAGAAATTTGAGAATGCAGGATTGAGCGTGTTTTTAGGAAGATCATGCTCCTTGGTATAATCGATTTTGCTGCATTTGCTGCAAGCTGTCTCTTGCTCTAAAGGGCTTTGGGAAAGCATAAAACTATGCATACCAAGATGACCCACATCTTTATCTTTTGCTTAAGTCGAGGTTTGAAAAGAAATTAAAGCTTTTGATTTGATTGGTATGTTGACTTAAAACATGAGGTGTTCATATTGGCTTTTAAGCAAGATTGTTCTGAAAACCTCTACTTTTCAACATGACGTGTTCTCGAAATTCATGAAAAAACCTGATGGCTGACAAGCCATAAACAATGTATGAATTGTTCAGAATTTATCATCACCGCATCTTACTACCCATTACAAATAAAATATGCTAGACCTAGTTAATTCTGAAGAAGAAACAATCTACAATTAAAATATGTTGAACACTCGATTCCATATTTCTAGAAAAGATTTCATTGAAAAGAAATATGTTCAAGATTTATAAGACATTTTACATGTACCAATCTTTTTGATGTGAGAGTGAATTTTCAATATTTTCTTTTTTATATTTTAAACTGGTCTTATTTGTTAGTGTGAAACAAAACCCAATCATGGAAGTGGGTTTGACATATACTAAATAAAGCTCAACTTTAATGCTATTTTGAAGGCTTAAGTCTATCTCTTCCTATAAAAAAATTCATTGAAGAAAGAATTTCTAACGTGTGAATGAGTGTCCAATACCCTATCTTATTAGGTATATGAAGATGAAAATTTACCCGGTACAGAATAATCATTTCTAACATTTTTCTATTAACAATTCATCCTTAAGATGCTCCAGGTTTCGTTTTGTCCGATTGTATTGATGATTACCAAAATTGAAAAAAAAAAAGAAAAAAGAAAAAAAAAGCCCACATCAAGACGGATGACCTCTCGAACTCTCCAGAAGGCTAGCCCCCACGTAGTTGTCTCGAGGCTTTAAAGGTTTAGTAGTTGTGCGCCCTTGCAAGTACCAAACCGAAACTTCAGACCTGCGTGTGCCTCCACTTGCAAGTTCTTATCCATGGCTTCCACTTTCGTTACGATACCAAACCCCTTCCTGTACAAGACCAACACTCCTTCTCCCTCTAATCAGAGACTACTAGGTACTACACGTCCCGCAAAATCCGTTTTAAATATTAACTTCCACTTTTCTTTTCTCATTTTTCCTGGGCATTATCCTGTTTTTATTTTTTTATCTGTTTAGAATTTGTCTGAATATTTTTCAATCTCGGGTCATAACAGGTCTACGGAGAAACTCTCTCAGAGTCAATGCAATTTCCAAGAAATGGGAGCCCAGCAAGGTTTTTTTGTTTTCCCTCTTTTCTTTTTCGATTTTCACAGTTCTCTCTTGTTTTTGCTTAATTTTCTCAACAAACATATTCTACTTTTTCTAGTCATGAAATATCTGGGGTTCGGTTATCGCCTTGAAAATTTTTATGGGTTTTCAATTTGATACTCAGTAGTGGTATTTTTGTGTTGCAGGTGGTTCCACAAGCTGACAGAGTGCTTATTCGTCTAGAGCAGCTGCCTGAGGTATACCTTGTGTTTCCCTGCTTATGTTTCGTAGTATGCCTTGTGTTGAGATTATTGGGCAAAAGATTTTATCATGGAACAGAAGACAGCAGAGACAATACTACTAAAAACCTGTTACTTAAAGTCCACATTGTACTCGAAAACAACTGAACTTGCTAGCCTGATTACATTATCTTCTATTACGTCTGGTGTACTTTTGGCTAACAAAGATTGGGACAACTAGGCTTTGTTCTGCCACATTCAAGATCATTTGAGACAGGCACAGTGGCCTATCCGTGCAATGCTTGTAGTAGATTTGGTGATGACTCTGAACAGTGTTCCTAGCAATGCTGCTTAAGATCTGGAATCAAATGCATAAGCATCTTGCTTTCTTGTGTTTATGGCTGTTGCTTTATAATCTGGTTCAGTAGCTGAAAGAGATGCTGTGGCTCCTCACTATACTTTGCTTCATCGAAAAATTCCTCACCCACATTGGTATTGTCTAGTTTCAACGAAGATAGGATGTAAAAATTGGTACATTTTGAGCAATATGGAATTATGGATGGTTCTAGTTATGGCAGTCTCTCTTTATGCTGAAAGGTTTCCCTTGCTGTTGAAAACGCACAAAAAAGGACCTTTGGGGCTTCCTGAAGCTTCTTGAGATGAGCCCGCCTAGGCTCTTAATGTTTGAAACTCGTTTGTGGAACTTAAAATAGGGTGCAATAACCTTCAAATATCATCCTTTGTGGCTGAAGCTGCATGGTTTGATTTCCTATTCAACTTCCTCATTAAAACTAAACTCTCTAAAATGGACGGGGTTTAGCATTGGCCGTATGGATAAATGTAAAACAGCAGATTTTGGGCAGTGATATTCAGGTGGATGTTGATTGATTATCATTTCAAGCCTTATAAATTTGTGGTTGTCAAGAATCCTACACTATGTTCTGAATAAATAACCCATGTATGATCTGTTTTAAGCTGTCATGTTTGTTGATGAAATTTCTTCTGCTACAGAAATCATCCGGTGGAGTTTTATTGCCAAAATCAGCTGTTAAATTTGAGCGATATCTTATGGGAGAAGTATGAAATCGAGCCCTTACTGTCATACGAAAACTTCTTCTTGTTTTTTAAAATAATTTTCTTTCCCTGGATGTTTTGATGAGTAGGACAATATATGTTTCAGGTTCTCTCTGTTGGTGCTGAGGCTGGAGAAGTGGAGGCCGGAAAGAAGGTAAGTGATCTGTGGTCAGTTTTGTCAATGATTTTGATGTGAGTGGCTATAGCCAATAATATTTTGATCCTTCTGGTGCCATAATACTTTCTGCTGAATGGACCTTTTTCCAATGCTTTATCATCTTAATGGAGTATTGCTTATTTTGTTGCAGGTTCTTTTCTCTGACATAAATGCTTATGAGGTGAGTGTTCTATATTATGTTATTGCATGGACCTTGGTAGTTCTAAGCACCTTTGCAAATGGTATACGTAACAAAACAATTATCATCAAGTATGCTATAACTCATGGTTGTTCTGTGAACATAACTGGAGTTGCATTATATCTGTCATAGGCTTTTATTGTTGGTTTGTTTTGCTGAATCTGCTTTATGCTATGTTGCTTTGTGATACATATGTCATGACGTTGATTGACAGCATACTTATTTGTGTTTTGAGATTTTCATTACTTCCACACATCAAGATTGGTAAATAATAAGGATTTTTAGAATCAACAACGAAAGGATTTAATTATATGTGAGGCTTGGATAATGTTTTGTAAGACAACAAATATTTTTATAAACAATCTAGGAAGCCTTTAGGTACAGCCTGGAAAGTTGTTGAGAATCTAGCCAATATGATCTGTGGTTGCTTTAAGTTGAAATCATCTGTTTGCCTTAAGTTGAAATCATCTGTTTGCCTTATCTCTCCATAAGTTGGAGCAAGTTTGAGTGCATATCAACTATCACAGCATCTCTTAATACTATGGTTTTGATATCTGAGTAATCTGTCTTATTTTGAATGCTTATGATCACATAGCTGCAATGGTGTGTCTTGGTTAGATTGCTGTGTTTTCTGTTTTATAGCATTAATTATACCAGAGTAAGCTATGTTGTGAATATTCTAGTGTTGAACGATGCTTGTGTGCAACTTAGATGGATTCAGCGCAGCTAATGTAAAACAAAGCTGAAGAGGCTGTCCAATTATCTGCAGCTTAGGTGTTAATGGAGTTATGAGTAGGGCTGTTTGCCTACATATACTTATTGTCTGTGTTTGTTGTAGTCTTTAGATGTTTCGGTATTTGTTAGTTTTACTTTTCGCCATTGCATTCTTGTCTAATAGCACTGCCCATGAGAATGAATTCGTGATTGAGTTCACTATTTCAACTTCCATGGCGGTGCGGATATATACAGTCAAAAGATTAACGTTAATTGAAAATTTCGTTGGTGCGATTTCAGGTGGACTTGGGAACAGATGCCAAGCATTGCTTTTGTAAATCAAGTGAGTTGTTGGCTGTGGTCGAGTAGCTTTCCGCACTTTGGGAGTCTCTAAGATCTACATGATTCCTGATCTCTCGTGTACTTTCTAATAAGTTAGGTGCTTTCTTCTTGTTCATCAATTTCTTTGACATCCTGTGGGACAGAAATTTTCAGAACGTTGAATCTTGTACTACTATAATTTATTGCGGTGCAAATCAAAATGTGGCATTTTTATGAGAATCAAATGCTACAGTGGAAAGTAACTGTGCTATGAAATTAACTCATGGCTGGGGGAATGCTTTAGCGTTTAGTGGTGCCTAATTTCAAAGGATTAGATGAATTAGTATGAAAGAATCGTTGGTGGTTTGTCATGTATAAGGAGCATAGCCTGTTTGGTAGGCTATGCCCTCCTCACACAAGTTTGAACTTGTGACAAGCCTTGTTACCCATTTTCTTGTTCTCTTTGATAGAAGGCAAACGTTACGGAGGTCCACAAGGAAGGAAAAAATCTTCGACCTCGACCCCGTGCATTGCATGAATAACATTGCAAAATTTCCAAAGAATATTACAGCCCTTGAATATCACAAAAGCCATATACATGAACCATGAACCAATTTCAGGCTTAGAGAAACACCTAAAGAACAAAATAAGAGACGGCATTGCCCATAACTCCATGACCTCCATACCATTGCACCGCATTAACTGAAAGCCGTCTCACCCCGAGCCACACATGCAAAACGTAAATGGAGCTACACCAAATTCGCAGAGGTATATGAAATGGAAGGAAGAAAAGCTGCTTGTGCATTGAGCAGTTGATTTCCGGATAAAAATAAGTTCCTCTGGCCAAGCGGCCTCAGCCACAAGTAAAGAGATTAAAAAACAATTACATTTCAAAACTCAAATAAGCGCAACTCAATCATCCCTTCTTTTCTTTTGGGTGAAAACCAGGCAACGACTTTCCCTGATTTTAGAAGCCTCAAGGAGTAAGTTAAGCTGTAAATGAAATCCTCCACATGAGGCCCACCTCTCCCAGATGAATAATCCACCAAAACCCTAGAATCTACTCTAAACACAATTGGCCCTACAACCTGCAATGACAAGGCACTCAAGGTAAAATTTTGTGATTTGATTTCAATCAGTTAAGAAGAAAATCCGAAAGACAAATAACTTGTTGACATACCTGCTGTTGAAATGTCAAATTGAGTCTTGGGGAAGAAGCTGGATTTTCAGTACCATCAACAGAAGACCTCTTCAAACCCTTGAGAATCCTTGTTCCAAAAGCTGATGCTGAACACATATCCAAACGAGCATCTACCCTGGTCAGGTCACCAAATAGCCTTCTGAACTGACCATGCTGGAAAGTATAGCAAATTGAACCAAACAAATCGGCACTTAAAGGACTTCTCTTCTTAGAATTCGTAGGAATGTAGTTATCTCCTGTTGAAGTAGCAACCGCTGAGCCCTCCCTGCCCCCAAACCATGCCGCGCAGACACCACCTAAGTTGTATTAATGGTAGATAGAAAACAAGTAACAGGTTACATGAAAATATCCTTACACAAAACAGAAGTAAATCAACAACCTCAACTAAATACTTATAGTAACTTGTGAGAATCCTGATAATATGAAAGTTCATTCAGACTTCGAGTCATATATAATGCCATGACTATCCAACCAATATTTATTTGCTTTGCTTCCTGTTTGACACTCAGGGGCAAGAATCACATATTTCAAACCACTGAAAGGTGCTCCCTGCACCTGGGGTTTAGGCCACTTGATGGTGGTGAATGACGAGCACATTGCTGAAGCTACATGCAGTAAATTAATTGTATCTTAAGCCACATATACACGTCTCTGCAGCGATGAACTAAACAGAATAATTTCTAAAGTTCTCACCCGATCATTGAATATTGCATGTCTATGACAATTCCGACAGCAATCACTTGTTAACTCTTTCTAGCTTAAAATATTTACTATGCTACTTAGGAAAAAGAAGCCATTATGGATATTCTTTAATAACATCATAAAGATTCAAAATTGCATCTGATCTTACATTGAAAAAATGAGTAAAACTGGCGATAAATCATAACATGTTAGGGTAGAAAATACCAATAATTCCAGATATGGCTGAATGTGGCTCTCTGAGGCGCAGATCATATGAAGGTCGCCAAAACTGACCCTTGTCGGTCTGTACCATGAAATCGTCCTTTTTCTCCTTCTCTCTCCAAAAGTCCCACTTCTTCTCGTAAGAAAATGCGGCTTTTGCACATAATCCAGGCAGTATAGATAAAGGTGCCTCACAATCTGTGGCATTAAGTGCCTGAGGATGGCCACTATTTTTGTGTAAACCAAAGCGGTAACGGAATCCAGTGTCAGAAACAAGTGATGAAAGATCTAGCGATATGGATTCAGGCACATCCCAATATCTTCCTTTATGGTCAACGAACAACTCAGGCCATGCAGCCTCCAAGGTAAGATCATGAAGAGGAAGCTGCACATATATATTAAAGGTTTAGAAATATTGGTATTTTTCTCAACCACCCTATATCTGGAACCACGGAAAAACTAAAGCATGGAAGGGGGAAAGTTTAACATTTGTACCCAGTTGTTAGGCAGCTCAGTAGTTTTGACAAAAATAAAGACAGAATATTAGATATTTAAAGCAAAATTATCAGTTGAGATGTCTAAAGCATGTTTCTGCACAGATGAAAGAATTTAAAGCACATCCCCGCACAGAGCCATACAGTGTTGTAATACTCAACAGCTGCTGTGTATATATGCAGCTGATAAGGGCAACCTTTTCTAGAAAAAAGTCCAGAACATTGGTAGAAAGAACAGGACCAAACCAACAGCAAAGGACAAAAAATGCAGCCAACAGAAGAATCTGCAAGATATAGTAAATCCAGCAACCTAGAATTCTTAAACTGAGAATATAGTGATTCTGTATGATTTTCTTTTTCCAGAATTTAAGACATAAATATAGAAAGTTGGCTGCTATGCATGCCTTCTGAAGGAGCATCATTCTGTGCCGGCGTCCTTTTTTCTCACCATGTCCTTCCGTGCTCAATAATATGGACAAAAGAGGAGTCAAGGCTAGCTGCGAGGTTAATCCAAATGCGTAAAGTGATTTGTCAACAAAACGCTTTGCCACAGCCTTGAATCCAGGGAAACCCATATCATCACTACCAGAAAAATCAGCTTTAAGAGCAGAAATTAGTTTCTTTGGACGGAGCTCTCCAGTTAATCCAAGCCACCTGTATTTATATGTATCGTATTAAGTGCCCATTAGTCACACAAGATATGTAGGAATTCAAGGACTGATAAGATATCCTCAGTTGAAAAAATTGATAGATACTAATTACTTTTCTTTGCAAATTTCGATTTCTAACTGATGCATCCTTTTGTTTGGAGAAACAATCAAGGAATGTGGATGTAAACCTTCAAAATTTCACATCATTGACAAAGAAATTCTGATAGCCCAATGCAGATAAATATGTTGAGGTGAACATATGAAGCACTAAGTGAAAATAAAAGGCCGAAAAAGTGGAGGATCCAAAAAAGATCATGAGATAATTCAAATATTGTCAGTTATAAAATACATTTCAAACCCCAACACCGAATAACTAAGACAACTCATTGAGGTGAACTACTCTAAGAAAACTCATTACGGTGATCAAAATGATAAGGATCCCTTTAAAAGCATTCATTAGTGAAAAATATGTTCCAATGTTAATGGTAATAAAAGTAATGTTATCATGGAATTTTATTATATGGGAGATCAGCTGTCCAAATAGAACAGAACAAGGACAAAGCGATTGAAACTATAGCACCCTCCACCCCACCCCTTACACTCCCAAGCAACAGATTTTAATGAAGAAATACTTTTGCTACAAACAGTGATAGAAACACTTAGGATAACAATTTGAGACACATGGACTAGATCTTCAACATAAACAGATGGCCATCCACTCCAATCTGGATAATTGACTTTTGAGATTGATCACAGGCCATCCACTCCAAGATAAAATGAGAAGAAAAAGATGACAATTTTCTACATAAAATGTTGTAAAACTCCTAAAATTCCACATTTCACCCTTAGAACTAAGATCCATTTAACTTAGTTTATATTTTCACAGAATATGCTGACAGAAAGGGCTATTCACCTCCTCATATGGTTTTGGTGATAAATAGGCCTAAAGGTCATTTCAGATGTGTTCGAGCAACAGAGTGGAAGTTTAGAGGAAATTGGTGCTTTCTGCCAAAAGAACAAGGATTATCAAACATACTGCAACACCACATGTAACCAACCATTTCCTTAGTACAGAAATTGAATTAAAAAGATGATAAATTAGACCGCAGAAGGTTTTGCCTTCTATTTCTAAACAAGCGTTGAACCTTGCAACAGCAAAAAGAGGTTTATATGACCTTACCAATTGACAGTAAGTGTCATAAAAATTAGAAAAATGGTAACTGGTTCAGCCACCAGCAAGGTTTAAAGATCTAGTGTTGATTTGAAGAAAATTCCATGACATGCAGATAAGATGACGCAGTTATTTGGAGTGCTCCAACTACGAGAGGGGCACAACTACAATACTACCTGGATAGGTAATTTCAACTCCACTACATAATGTCAAATCTATGAGACTTCTTTTGGTTTGAGAGAAAAAGAAATCCCCCAGGGAACGTTTCATTTGAATGGTAGCTTCTAAGAACAGACGTACAACAGGGAATACCTTATTAAACTGGGGCTACACTACAGACCTTTTTGGCACTTCATGAAGAAGCAGGTTGAAAAGCAGGATCATCCATGTTATGGACACTTTTTCTAAGAGGTTTTTGGAAGAAATTTTTTATTATAGCTTAACTGGGAAATGCCAGACTTCATGGGGAAAGGTTTACAGTGAAAGTGATTAGTTGCAAGCAGGGATAATAGATGTGAGGTAGGTTGTCTAATAGAGTTAAAACTCGAAACAAACCAAAATAAGTTCTGATATCTGAAGGACACTTCTTCCATATTTCGTTTCTTAGAATGTTTTCATTCTTTTTAGTGAAGAGATAATGATTAACACACTTAGGCTGTTGTGATTTCTACCGCTGGAACTGCTTCATTTACTTCCTCAGTTGGGTAGAATGAAATTTCCTATCCTCCAATAACAAAAATTTGTGAGCATTCTGTTCTCTATCCCCCCTAAAACAACCAATTTAATACCTTTTCACGTTCCAAAATTTTCCCAGCAAGCAAACAAACAAAACCCAAAGCGGAAGAAGTTCATTACACCACTTACCATCTAGATGTCTGGAGTCTGAACAAGAGAGTCTGGAGAGCCAAGAAGCCCAAGTCCTTGTGCGGAGGGGGGCCATAGGAGGGAATAATCCCCAAAGGAAACCCATTTCCGAGCAGTGAGAGCTGCTGAATCCGGAGGGCTCGGCTGGCTCTAGACCCATCCATCGGGAATGACTCTCCGGGAACGGCCCGAGCCGAGCCCTCCAGTAACCGTGGGGAGGAAACATTCAAATCCCAGAATGCGGAGTCCATTGCCGTCCTTAGGTTTGCCATATCTCGACTCTCCCCGCTGCACAATGCAGCTTGGGTGTTTGAGTTGGGAGGTTCTTGTGAGGGTTTTTGGTATTTAGCGTTTTTCCTTATCCCTCTTGCATTTTTGAAACGAGTACCAAGAGAGGCCCTTTTTGTTCGATTTCCAGCTGACCTTTTTGTTCGTATTATGTCCCTGCACAGTGGGCTGGTTGAGTTGCGAGGATTCCATGAAAGGTTTTTCGTGCTTTACTCTTTTTCCTTTATATGTGATTGCATTTTTGTTCACTGGGTTTACAGGACTTGGTATTTTGGACATGGGAATCAGATGATGCTATCAGATATTACTGTTTAAAAAAAAAAGAAGTAAGCATTTAAATTTAAGTATCAAATTAAGATTGAAAGATTATAATGCTTTCAATTGAACCAAATATTTACTATAATTTCATAATTTGAGTTCCATTTTAAAAGGTTAATCTTAATTGGGAGGAGTAGTCAATTTCTTTATATGGTTAGATCATTTCATTTATCTTTTCGATGTGAGAGAATGAAGTCTATTACAATAAGACATTTCTAACTGACTCTATCAATGGGTTCTTAAACATTTTGGTTCGTTCTTATTTTAGGATTGGGAAAAAGATGATTCACTGTGGTCGGTTCAACGCGTTTAATCTACTTTGAAGCTAAGGTTGGTTTTTAATGAGATTTTCAAAACCTCAAGTAAAGCAAATGTAATTAAACCTTTTTCCTATTGTAGCTTGAAGTTTCTTTAAGAACAGAACAAGCAGCCATTCTTCCCTTTTACCAATTTTACCTAATTCTTTGAAGTCCCTATCGAAGCCGAAAGGGATGTAGAAACGTACAAGCAGCGCAAAAGCAAAACGTAATGCAGTCTGTTCCAGCTTGTGATGTTTGTGTCAATATCGACGATCCTGACGAACTTGGCATAGCCGTGCAAAACTTCGTATTCCGGAAATGGGTTGAAAAGCTTTCAGTTATAAGATAATGTTGCCCCTTCCCTTTCACACTCCATTTCGGGAAGGTACCACCTTGAACACTAAGTGCGAATGACAAAAGCATATGATCCATTAAGCTAAATAGTGGAAAGATTGGAAGAAACCAAACTCCTTCAATCCATTTTTACTAAGTAACTTCATATTACTTGAGTTAGAAGGTCTAAACGTCTAATTCAAAAGTTAACTCAAGAATTATAAAGTCTTATTTTAATTTATGTTTCATCTCAAAAATCTTATTTTTTAATGTTTGACTCTTATTTTTTACTCATACCCTCACATTGAGTGTCATTGGACTCGAGATCACACAAGATAAAATATTTTCAACTTAAACTTTGAAATCAAGTTAAAAAACCTAAAAGTCTAACCTAAAAATTAACTCAAGAATTGAATGGTATTATTTTAATTTATATTTTACCTTATGAATCTTATTTTTCCACAACTTGAAAAGGGAATGATCATTTAGTCTAACTATTGAAATTGCGGTCGTGCATACACCTTGTACTTAAAGACATTCCATGATAAACAACTTCAATCCAAAGCATATCAACTTGTTTAGATGGCGACGTCCAAAGGCCTATCTTGAACTCATTGAACATCCCTTTGGCTTTCCGCTTCCAAGCTCATTCACGAAAAAGCTATTAACGTGAACCCGATGTGGTTCCCATATAAGGACTTGAGACAAGGACCCATATTTTTATTTAATGTTTTCTTTATTCAATCAACACAATGACCAGGAAGTTTGCGAGGGGACAAGTCACGAGCCTTAAGCTTAGCTGTTTCATCTCTCTTTACCCTCTTTTCTAAAGTCTTAATTTACCAGACATTACTTGTTTCCCACATCTTTAGAAAGAGATATTAAAACCGCCATCAACACCCATACCTCCACGATTATAAATCATGCTTCTCTGAACAAGAAGACAATATCCTGTAAACGAGAAAATGAGGCTTCCCTTCTCTTTCTTTTCTCTCCCTTTTGTCCTCCTCTTGCTCTTCGCCTTCCACGCCATAACTGCCAAGAACCTCGTCCGTGAAACTTGCAAGAAATGCGCTCAGGAGGATCCAAACCTCAACTACAACTTCTGTGTAACCTCTCTCCAAGCGGTCCCGGAAAGCAACTCTTCTGATCTTCGTGAACTTGGGGCCATCTCCATCAAGTTGATTAAACACAACGTCACCAACACGAGTAAATACATCGCGAAGCTCCTGCAGAACAAAAAGGTGGACCAGTTTCTTAAGGGATGCTTGCAGGATTGCATGGAGCTTTATTCTGATGCTATACCTACTGTTAAACAAGCCCTGAGAGATTACAAGGCCAGGCGCTATGGGGATGCCAACATTGAACTGAGTTCGGTCCTCGACGCCTCATCAACTTGTGAAGACGGATTCAAGGAAAGCAAACACGTGCTTTCGCCTTTAACCAAGAGAAACAACGACACCTTTCAGTTGTCTGCTTTGGCGCTTTCGATTATTAATATGTTAAGTTGATTGGACTCCAACAGGTCGTCTTTTTTCCCTATTTTGTACTGGTATGCTTTCTTATTGTAATTTTCCTTTATTCTTTCAAACGTTGGGGTTCTATTGTTCATAGATGACAGATACTCCTTCATCTTGATTCCAAATTTCCTTTGTTGTATAAGTATTATGTCGTTCTCGTCCATAACTTCTTGTCCAGTTATGTATTTGACTGTCCTTTATGGGTCTAAGAGTAATTAATTTATGTACTCTCTTATGTCTGTATTCCATCTTCAACAGATAAACATAATTAGGTTTCCTTTATGTTGTCCTTCACGTTGTAGGGGCACGGCAGAGTTGTTTTCTTCCTCCTTTGCTTTGTCCTTCTCCATGGTGGGGGCGGTTTGTTTGTGCTACAGCACTTTTGTTTTACTGCTGTCTTCTTTTGTTATTTGTCTAACGAAGCTTACTCAAGAAAAAAAACAAAGAAAGTTGTAATGTTCTGTTTTGAAGCAAACTTCAACAAAGAGTGCCTTCTAATTAATCTTGCAATTGTTTCAAATTATAATTTGAGCTTCAAGATGCAAAACCCCTCTCATCTCCACTCCCTCCCCACATCATGACCAACGATTGGAAAGTAAGTTCTCTTTGCAACTTTTTCTACCATGTAAATGGAAGTAAGAAATAGAGTTCATGAAGGGTTCAAAAGCTTTGAGGAATTCAAACCCACAAATTCAGAGAAGATCAACATTGTTATAAATTAATCAGAAATTAGTTTACATATGAATCCTGAAATTGGAATGAACTTTAATGATGAACTAGTAGTAGTGATCTCACCCTTTTATTATTTTCTGTTTTGTGTTTTTCCAAATTCATTATAAATGGTGTCATAGATGTGATGTTTAACCTTTCGACATTTCACTTCGAGATTAAAATGTAGAGTGCTCTTGAATGAAACTTAGAACTTACGTCAACAAAGTTGATTGTGGGTAAATCATAAAAAGTTACTGGTGGAGAAAAATTATAGACCATATTTGTCTGAATCACGCCTGTTTGAAACGATCACGCTTAAGACCCGCCATGTTCGTGAAAGAAGCCAACATCAATGGTGGTACCAAGCAGTACAAGGCTTGTGTCTTCATCGATGCTATTTCAGGAAAAAAATAATGGCAGATGACGTGAGGGCTAAATTTTTCTTGCTTTGTATTGTTAGATGACAAGAAGTACATAATTGATTGGAAGTGGTTAAGCAGTCCAATGATTCGAAGAGGAGCCAGATTTCTATGATGACGATGGTGAAGTATACCTTAGCTTAGAATATGGACTAGAAATTGGAAAGCAAAAGGAGGTAATATACTCATGTGTAAAGGTTTATCAAGGGGAAAAATCACAAGTTGATAATATTATATCCTAGATCATTAGAGTTCAATAGGCTCTATATTCTCACATTATTAGAAGGAGCTTTTTTTTTTTAAAAAAAAAAAAACACATAAGATCAAGAAATCTCAAATAGTACTTGCTCAGAGCTTGAAATTTATAGACTAGAAGGGACCTTTAGATGATAGATTTTCCAAATAACTAAACTAATTTGGGAATTAGTTCAAATCACTCTCGCTAAAGTAGACTTAAGACTTGCATTTAATAGATTTCAGCTGTTTAATTGCAGAAAATGGTTTAACTAATTAAAAACAAAACAGTCATCCCTTCTTTTGTGACCCCAAACTAAAACCTACTTAGATGTGAACAAACAACAGGCACGCCTGTATTATGAATTTGATTATTATTTGGATGTGGTCCACACCTTCAAACTTAATTAAGATTCAATCAAGCTTCGCTTTCTTTTTTCTTTCTCTATTCTTAATCTTTTTTCCGATCTATGATTTTCTTTACCGGACAACAGAAATAACCTGAGATGATGCCTTAGATACGAATATGCTTGATTGTTATAAATAAATATAAGAGAGAATCCACATTAGAAGAGGATTAACATTCAGCTCTTCCATCCTATTACAGAACAGGTTAAACCATGTCTTCCATCCTTGCACAGATCTTCCATTCTTTGTGACTATAAAGCAGTATAGACCTTTATAGTCTTAAACGTTAATGACGCAATCATTATTTGATATAAATTCTAATAATGAAAATATTCAGTTTTTCATATTAATGAAACATGTAAATACGTCAATTTTACAAAAAATATGCAACACGGAAGCTTATGCATTTCATGTGAACAACACAACCATTCAGATAGCTGCTGGAAATGAGAGAAATCCTTACTGTTTAAAGTCCAAGCATCAAAAAGCCAAGTTCTGAAATGGCTACCCTTTTCCAGACAGATTCGGATTATTTTCCACCATTAACTTGGGATCAAATTTCTACAAGCACTCAATGAGCACAGATAAAACAAAAGCCGAACAGATTACTGTTCTACATGAATACCCGAGAAAAAGAGAACAGACTGCTTACGTCAAGTTAACTAGCCATTGGATGGTTAGAGACGTATTCAATCGCAAGATTACAGGAGTCGATCTTGTCGGCTTCCTTGTCTGGAATCTCCAGCTTGAACTCCTCTTCCAGAGCCATTACAATCTCTACGGTGTCCAAGCTATCCAAGCCCAAATCCTTCTGGAAATGTACATCAGGAGTCACCTGCAGGGGCACGCAAAATTAGGCTAGGAATTCTGTTGTAATGAAGTAAGAGGAATAACAATGCTAAATAGGGAATGAGAAATACTGCTAAAGGAGTAAAAAAGAAAAAAGTTATTAAAATAACATAAACAATGACTCATATTATTAGAGAGAAGAGATTTTGCTAAATCAAGTCAGCCAGTGGATCTCTTCACAATCCCTTGGAATCAGTCAATTTCATTTTCCAAGATCTCTTATTGTCATGTGAAGGGAAGATGGGGTGGTTAGTGTTTGCTAAATGACGGGATTTGAAGCTACAGCATCCATTTGATGATGACCACAGATTACCACCAAGACGATTCACCAATCATGTTTACACGTTGATAGCATAAGTTAAACTATCATTAGTTCCACAAGGAAAAATCAAAATGGTATTAGCTTTTGAAAGCCACTTGTCTAGAAAAAGGAAAAAGCACCTTTGCTCAGATGCTACTAGAGAAACAACAGCCGAACCCAAATTCTACATGAAAACCTCAACAGCTAAATATTAACAGTATGGAATACAATGGACTCATCCAATTTACACAGAACTCGTTGACCTGTAGTTGCAGATTCATATGGGACTGCACAGAATCTGAAAACAAAGCTGACTGGAATAAGGAAAAGGCAAGAAGGGAAAAATATCAAATACAGAGAGGATGATCAGTGTAAGAGCTAGTCAAGTAGGAAGACAAGCAAAGCTACAGGGTGCACAGATAACGTGCAGGGGAGACTGTGACACCATTAACCATATTGAGTGAGTAGATAGTGAAAATATTATAAGGGAGCCGAGCCTCATATCAGTTCCTTACAGGATAAGACGAAGCTTTATAAATGATTTCACAAAATACCAATGGTAGTTTCAACTAGTCCTTTTGAAGTAATAATGTGACTGTTACTAATGTTTTCTAGTCAAGACACGTGAAAATCTTCTCTTGAAAATGTCAGAGGTGAGAAAAGAGAACAAATGATAAGTAAACATCAAAATGAAACAAAATAAAACTAATTTACCAGGACAAATGATATGTAAATAGAATGAGTTCGGTTCTTGTATTATAAGCACATGAAACCAAAATCAACTTTAAGAGTAAAGAACATTCCAACTAGCTTTTGAGCTCATTGTCATTAAGGCACATCTAAAAATGGGTTTTTAGGTTAGAGGACAGAATCTCTTATTTTCTCAGCAACCAGAGGACAGAATCAGTTAGCAAGAACCAAATAAAGAAAAATCTCAGCTTACCCTAAGCAGCCATACATTTTCTCTACCAAAAGCTTATGAACAGAAGATCAAATTAGAAAACGTGTAGGTTTAACAGTTTCACTGTCTACTTCCCCTTCCTCTTATCTGCAACCAGATAGAAATTTTCTCCACTAAAATAAAACGGAATCAAGCTTAATTAGAGACATTTCAATCACCGAACGGAAATACCACGAATGGATGAGAAAATTTGAAAAATATGGTAACCAGCATTTTCACCTTCTACTATATCCCAAATTTCGAAAACAACCAAACAGGAACTTTACCCACAAAAACACGAACGACTAATGGAAAAAAACGCACATCGATAGAAATTTCAGCTTGCACTACGCAAACGAATGACTAGTGCACAACCGGACGAGGAAATCAGGAAAAGGATCCGTAGCAATTTCCCTTATTACTTCTCTCTACATTATTCTCAGCAACGAAACAGAAACTTCCTCTATAAAGTACAATCGTTAGCAAACAACCTAAGCTATATCGAGAGAGATTTAAACTAGCTCTACGCAGAAGAACGAAAATATCGTGACTCGATAAGCAAATAGAGATCGGGTTTCCCCAGCTCGTGAAATTTTATCGGGAAAATGGCAAAATAAAAGGGTAAACGGAGCAGACCTTGGAGGGATCGACCTTGGGGAAGCTCTTGACGACGGCCAGAACTCGGTCGATGACTTCGTCTTTCGTCAGATGATCATCGCCGTGCGCTGACAGGAAGCGAAGGGACCCACCGCACGGACCCCATGCCTGCGGCTTCGGTCCGGTAAGGGTTAGGGCTTGGACTGGCACTCGGACGTGGCGAAGTATGGCTGCCCTCAATGCCATCTCTCTCTCTCTCTCTCCCTCGCGTTCCCGGCCTCAAAGTGGTAGAGAACTAGTACACGTGCTAACTCTCTCTCACACACATACCTTCACGGCCCCGAAATGAAAGAAAACTAGGGAAGCAGGTGACGTACATAACTATGTATTTTTTATTGTTATTTCTTTTTAAGTCTTACGGGTATTTAACTTAAACACATGGACTCAAAGGTAGAGGTGTTAAACTCTAGATCACAAGATTTTTATTATATTACATGTCTGGAATTTCCACCTAAAAGACCTAATAGGATTTAGGCTAAATCCACATACTCCCTTTTGAAATATTTCATCTTAAAACATAACATTCTCTCTCATATATGTATTCCTTCTACCTATTCACCTTAAGGACTTGATGCTAATATTGGAAATGGTCATGATACTATTTTGTCACAATTTTGAAGTTCTAATCCTCTTATAAACTTAAGATTGTTCACTTATTTTTTTAATGTGTGATGATTTCTATTACATTATAAGCCTTACATTTTAATAAAGAAGATTAACCTATTAGGTAGAGTTATCAAGTTTCTTATAAATTCAAAGCCTCTCGTTTGTTTAGAGTTTAGGCTAAATTGACATTCTCTTTTTTGAAATATTCTATCTTAAAGCATGACATTTCTCTCAAAGTAAAGTTATGTCTTTGCCCTACCTATCCACTTTTAAAATGTTTGAGTTGATATTGGAAATGGTTATGATACTATTTTGTCACGATTTTGAAGTTCTAATATTCTTATAAACTAAAGACTGTTCACTTGTATTTTTAATGTATGAAGATTTTTATTACATTACAAGCCTAAAATTTCAACCTAAAAGATTAACTTATTAGGTGGAGTTATAAAGTTTCTTATAAATTCAAGACCTCTCACTTGTTTATAGTTTAGGCTAAATTCACATTTTTTTTAAAAAGTATTTCATCTTAAAACATGACATTTCTCCCAAGTAAATTTATGTCTCCTCCTACTTATCCACCTTTAAGATGTTTGACACTATTTTGGATATGGTTATGATACTATTTTGTCATGGTTTTGAAATTCTAATCTTCATATTTTTTTTATTAGAGTATTTTATCTTAGAACATGATAGTTAATTTACCACTAAATTAATTGGTTAAGCAATAACGGTAACTCTATATACATAGACTTCTCTCTAATAATACAAACTATTAGAGACGGTAACTCGTATACGTGGGCTTCCCTCACTAGTAATTTGTGACAAATTATTGAAGTCTTCTTGTTCGAGGGAAACCCGGGAACACAGTGTTGTTGCCTCGAAACACACTGCAAAAGCATTTCACGGGCTAAGAACGCCCAAAACTCTGCATAAAGGCAAAGGAAAACGTATCCAAACACCAAATCGGTATCAAATCCCCAACGCCAGACTAGAGCTACCGAGATCTTGAACTCTACGGTTAGTATCCCCCGACCTCCCACCGCTGAGATCTCGTCCCTGAACCCGATCGGATCTGATAATGGCTCCCGTGTCGGCTCTGGCCAAATACAAGCTTGTGTTCTTGGGGGACCAGTCCGTCGGCAAAACCAGCATAATCACACGCTTCATGTACGACAAGTTCGACAACACCTATCAGGTATTATTCTGTACCCGAGAATTTGAATCAGTGATCATGTTTTTGATGATTTTGTAATGGATCGGATTGGAAAGTTCGCTGAAGTGGTTGGATCTCATTGGCTTTGGTTGATTCCTAGGTTAGTTATGATGCAAATTTGATTATGATGTTAAAATTTCTATGTAATAGTTGATCTATGTGTGTAGAATTCTATGTTACGCGTTTAACGAATTTCTTGAGGAAACTTTTCTTTTCCCCTGGTATATCAATGTGTGTAGATTTTAGGAATTAAGAGATTGAAGGAACAGAGTTTGAATTATGATTCAAAACTGTAATTTCTTACGTGACGAGCTAAAATGAAATTTCTGAAATATAATCTAAAGATGCGTAATGATATCTTGCGGTGTGGTTTCACGGGCTTAATCTGAGAAGGAAAGATGAATTTGATTATTAATCCCTTAACCAACAGGTTTGAGGTACTGGTTAGTCATTGAATTCATCATTTCCTGCTAGTTTAAATTTTGGGGACAACTATTCGTTTAACATAGGATCATTACACAACTGATCTTGTGTTCAAACTTTAATTTCAGCTATGCTTCTTATTTAGATTAACGAGTTCAATTGGAATAAGTTTTTTTTTTTTCTGTTTTAAGAGTGCATACTATTTTTATCTGATTTGTTTAAGATCGAATTCTCTCTATCTCTATTTTTGGTGTGTTTTAATTTTCCTCAATACTTGAACATGCACGATAAGTTCTATTGGTTAAAATATTTTATTCTTTTAGCTTATATTTATCATTTACCAATGACCAGGCTACAATTGGTATTGATTTTCTGTCAAAGACCATGTACCTTGAAGATCGAACAGTCCGGTTGCAGCTCTGGTGAGATTGTAGTAATTGTTGTTTTATACTGATATCTGTTACAAATATATATACATTTCCTTTTTATCTCCTTCCCTGGTGATGAGAATTTAAAGGCTCTGTAGGTTGACCAAATTTTTTGAGGGAAAATACAATTAACAGAAAAGCCATTCATATGTATTTATACATGTCCAGCTGGCTGCTCTTGTGCTCAAGAACTATTTTATGTTAGAAACGTCTGGTTTGACTTCAATAAAAAGCTTGTGTAACTTTCTCTCACAAATAAATGGTACTTACATACGCAGCATTCATAACCAGCCTTGAAGTGAATGAACTAGAATGAACAAAGAAATAGGAAATGAGATGATTCTAGTCTCAGAAATTGTGTAGTTCATTCATGTCCAGTGGCATCATACTGAAAGTTCTATTTCATTGCTAGAGGATGCTATTTTTTAGAATTTGTTGAAATCCAACTTACCTGTCTTCAAATTTGAAACCGATGTCATTCCCATGTGAACATTCTAGGACTGCCTCATTTGACGTGTAAGTTTGATGGCTGAGAGAGAATGCTCGGTTTAGTTCTCATTCATGGAATTTGGTCTGGGAGTAAGCTTTTTTACCAATAGGAACACAGGCATTTCACATTAAATACCTTGTCTGCAAGTACAGACAAGTATACCAGTGAAAGAAATAAATATGTCAATTGATTTTTTAGATTTTCTGGAATCTTTTACTTCTACAGGCTAGTTAGGATAATAAAAGGATCTATCATTGAGTGTGGCAATGCGTTTGTAGTTGTAGAACCTTTTTGAAATACTAGGTTTACTTGTAAAGTAATACTCTGGTCAACTCAAGTACAAGTTCAATGAAAAGAGGGAATGGTTTATCTGAGTTAGGAACTTTGATTCTAAAGTTTCTCAGAGCATTTTGAACTCCTCATTCCTGTTGCTTTCAGCTTCCTTTTCTTCTTTTAAGTTGTGCGATCAATGATCTTATAATGTGTAAGATCTTATAATGGCAGTTGGTGGAAAGATGGTTCTGTTTTCAAATGGAAACTTGTGATTGTTGCTTCTTTAAGTTATCTGTTTTGTTTAGTGGTTATTTCACAAGGCAGAAATTTTTTCAAGATTTAAGAAGCCTTCGTTAAATAGACCTGGTTGAACTAAACTGGCTCCTTTGGGAGCAGAAGAGATAAAATTGCATTATTTATGAAAATTTGTAGTTGTTACTTTTTTCAACTGAAAAGTATGTCTGATATCTCCATAAATCTAGTGCAGAAATGAATTCTAGAAATGGTTTTTTGTGAAGTTAATTCATGTCTATGTTTCAAAAAAGTCAAATCTTAAAATTTTCAACAGGGATACTGCTGGACAGGAAAGGTTCAGGAGTCTTATTCCAAGCTATATCAGGGATTCCTCAGTGGCAGTCATTGTATACGATGTAGCTAGTAAGTTCTTTTAGACTTATTTTTTAGTTAGCTGTTGAAACTTTTTTCTTGATTATTTATTGCATATCCATGTCATGTCCATGGATCCCAAAGAGTGTTTAAATTATAGCCTCTTGAACAATTACAATCACTGAGTTAATAAATTGAACTTGTGAATCTAAAATCTATAGCTATAGTGAGATGCTTGTACAGAAACTTAATAAGTTTGCACCGTCTGTGTAAATGGATTAACTGTGCTTTTTATGCGTGAGCAACTGCTAACAGTCTAAGGCATGTCTTTTCTTTAGGTAGACAGTCATTCCTAAACACTTCTAAATGGATTGAAGAGGTTCGCACAGAGCGAGGAGGTGATGTTATCATCGTACTTGTTGGAAACAAAACAGATCTTGTTGAGAAAAGGTAATGATTTACCATGCTGTCCATAGTATTTATGGTTAGAGTCATTTCCCTTGTTTTCTATCACTTTCAATTGTTCAGACTGCCAAAACTAAGTTTGATTCTAGAGGATTGGTACAGTGTTTTAAATCAACCATAGTAGTATACCTCCTCATCGAAAGTGAGCTTCTATATGAAACCGGTGATTCTGCAATCAATGACAGTAATTCGTAGAAAAAAGCAGGAAATTTCATCAAGTGGTGAAATATGTAAGATGTTACTTTAGGTCACAGTTTTGAATTACATTAACAAACCTTCTCTGATTTAACTGAATCCCGTAATTTGAAGAAGTTAGAAATTTATGATAGAGGAGAGATAATAAGATATAACACCATATGGAAGAAGAATATGTTTTCAAAGAGTGATATCCAGTACATGTTGCTAACAACCCATTACTATATGGAAGAAGAATATGTTCAAGGAATGGCATTGGGGAACTCGAAAAAGATTTTGAATATTTTTATTGCTTTATTTTATAATGATTTTTTCTCCGGTGGTTTTGGAGGAAATAACAAGCAAGAATCAGAATATCTGCCATTTTAAAAAATAACCCTTTTCCATAAGAACTGTTGTACTGATCATAATTATTTTATTCAGGTGCGGGCGGTGTAACATTATTGTCTATAGATCTTCTAGATCTGATGAAACGACTTAGAAGTGAGGCCAGCTAGAGGAAATAAAAAATAAAAAAGCATTTTATCAGTGGCACGGGAATTGAGGCTGCCACAATGTGGTCTTGTTGCTAATATTGAGTTTCATTTTCAGCAACTCTGTGCTAACGTATGCCCGATTAATTTGTGCTTTCTTCATTTTTCATTTCCATGCGTTGCCAAATTGAGCTCTACCTTAATTCCTACGTGGCTAACTCTTAACTAGTATTGGCCAATTGAGAGCTTATACAACTATATAGAGTAGGTAATAAAGAATGCTTTTTTAATAACGTGGAAGCCACAGAGATCTTACAGTCCAAAGTTTCCTGATAGGTTGTGTCTCAGTGTTCAGTATACTAGTTTCTTGTCTTAAATAGCCGTTGCCATCTTTTGTGCTTATGACATGGGCATCTTGTGAATGGTTGGACAGGCAAGTTTCTATAGAGGAAGGAGAAGCCAAAGCTCGGGAGCTTAATGTTATGTTTATTGAAACCAGTGCCAAGGCTGGCTTCAATATAAAGGTAACCTATTAGTTTTCTGTAATTGGTGGATGGCTGTTTATACAAATGTTATGACTTGATGATGAAACATGATTGAACATGATTTGGTTGGGTGCAGTCCCAATACTCTACAAGCTTCCTTTTCAGCAAAGGGATGGGTTTGGTTTAGTTGAGTCATGCCAACGATCTGATTGGCAAAGTACCTGAAAATTCTTTTTTAAGAGGGTTAAAATCATTTTCTTGGCCCCATCTTAAATCTGGAGAAACTTCTAGATGATTGAGTTCAAGATGATGGTTACAACGTAGTTTACGCATAAAAGAATTTCGGGTCTCTGAAAAAATTTTGGAAGCTGGGTTGGTTTCTGGCAATCATCGAAGCTGGCATAATCCAGTTCGTGCAATGACAGTGATTATTTGTTTCCCAGTAAGAGTGTGAAAAGAAAAAAAGAAAAAATGTCGTCTCCGTGCAATTGGATTATGTTAGCTTCTGATTATTTATGTATTTCTCTAAATCTTATTGTTGGGCACCCTGTTGAGTTTTTCTTATCAATCCCTTGTCAGGCACTATTTCGCAAGATTGCAGCAGCCTTACCTGGAATGGAAACACTTTCTTCCACCAAGCAAGAAGACATGGTTGATGTCAATCTTAAGTCTGCCAACGCAGCTGTGACGCAGTCCCAACAACAGTCAGGAGGATGTGCTTGTTGATGCACAGTATGGCTCTAAGCTCAACCTTGCCGCACTTCCTCAATACTTTTCTGATCTCATCGAGTGTCTGTAAAGTTTTCCCTGTACCCTTTTTGGTAGCATCGGGCCTTTTTGTTTGGTTGATTGTTAAGGATCTAGGCCTCTTTTGGCCCAAGTTTTATTCAAAATTGGAAGCACTCTCTCTTAGGAGACGTAAAAGTATAGAAGTTTACCTTCTTGAGGACTGCATTTATGAACAATGACTCTCTGTCGACTAAACAGGTTACCTAAATTTGAAAGGTACAATTTGTTACTACCACTTCGACTTCTAAGCTTTAATCTTTTGTCATCTATGAGTTCGATCTCAAACAAAAAGCCTAATGAGTTCTAGATGTGTTGGATTAGTAATTCCCTTGCTTTTTACAACGGTTCCTGTAATTGCCTGTACCACGGATTTAGGAAATGAGGCACTCTCGTCAGTATAATGCAAACCAGAATGCTGAGAAATTACAACAGCGTGAAAATCCACTAATTGTTTCCTTTTTAATAAACAATACTTGGAACTTGGAACTTGTTGAAAAAATCCGCCAATTGATGCTCGAAGTTTCTAAATATTTTAAATTAAACTGTAATGAATTAAAGTAAGACGGAATCATTTCACACGGAAACTCCGGGGTATGATTGTTACGAAGTCATCAAAGCGTGAGAAAAAATAAGTATGCTAAAATATAATGAAGTGTGAACGTAATGCGATATAAATATTCTGTGTTTATCATAATTCTCCCCATTTCATTCGATGAAGGGAGAATCGTGACTCAAGCTCATTACGTGCTTAATTAGCAACCCAAAAAAGTGACGACCAAGTTGAAATGATGGTGGTTTCAGAAATGTTAAGAAAAGGAAATTTTCATTTTTCAAAAAAAAAAAAGAGAGAGATAAAAGACAAGAGAAAGGTCGCAATTAGCCACATTTATCATACTGCAGACTTGTTTGTTGTACTTATGTAGTGCTTTTCCGTGACGCACTTTCTGGGTGCTTCAGACCATAAAGTCCATATTCACCTTTTTTTATCTGATCTTGCCGCCTCTACTTTTTGTTATTCGCTGAGAAGATGTAACTGCCAGACGTGCGTCCGCACCATTTCTCCCGTTCCATCATTCAGCCCATGAAGCACCGCAACCGGGATCGCATACGAAGATTCCGCAAACCAAACAGTAAACAAGATATGGGAATCGCATACAACTAATGTTACGCAATCCTCTCATAAATACTGACTTATTTGCTAATTTATTCCTTAGTCGTTATCTTTCGAGGGCTGAAGCATTCCTTCAATCACAGCGACTCAAGACACCATGCCAGGTCTCTCTTTTTCTCTGTCTTGCTTTACTTCTTATTATTTCAATCAATTTCAACTACGTTACTCAAATTCGGTGATTGTATGAGAAATCAGAGATGGGTTTCGTTTTTCTTTATCTGTATGTTTCTCGGTTCTTGTCAAGTCAAAGATTTGATGCGCCAAGCAACATCCCGATTCTCACTCTGTATCTCTCTTGTTATGTTCATTAATTCTAAGTAAGCTATCGAGTTTCGATATTTGAAAGGGAATTTAGAGTTGGGTCTCGTTCATTTTAATTTATATGTTTCTGGTTTGTCACCGAATCATATTCACCACTGTAGCAGTTGCTGAGAAGATGTGAGTAGGAAAGAAAATCGACTTTTAGATATTCGGTGAACAGAAACTCCTGAATCTCTTACTCAAGTTTGTACGTCGTTCTAAACTTTAAGCGGAAAAAGGGTAATGTCGATTTGCAAGTGATACACATTTGGTAAGAAATCTCTCGACGGCGCTGGAGAGAAAACCGGAGGAGAGCGACGAAGGCAGTCGCGGGTCCTAGCCGGGTCACGCAGTCCTGGCGGGTCGCGTGATACCGCTAGGGTCTGACGTGGCGATGACGTGTCTGTTAACAGCAAGTATAAACCCTTTAGTTTTGGAGTTAATGGATCACGACAATCATAACAACCTTATTTTTTTGTAAGATTAGATAACCTCCTTTCGTACTCCTTTCTTAGATTAAACTGATTTCTAAGTCTTTGTTTCGCACATTTAACTTAAATTCGCTGGATTTCTTTGGACATAGAAATTAGAAGTAAAAAGTCGATAGATGCTTATATTGTCCTGCATGTTTTAAATTGAAGGATACTTAATGAATTTACAGACATGATTGGCTATTTAATCATGAATTATTGTCACGTACCTATGATTTTTATCTTCTTCAGTTAATAGAGAGAATGTCTGTGCATTTCTTCTAGCCTATCTGATTGAAGGCTATGAGTTTTTTTGCAAGCTCTTTGGTTACTCCTTTAACGACCGTTATTTTGCATATTGCTGATGATACCAGGATTAATGATATAAATGGTGCTAACAGAAAGTACCAGTTCTGACACCAGGTCATTTAGAACAATAGCATTTCTTGGCTTTTAACCTTTTATGCATACCTTTTGGAGACCCAATATGTGAGTTCAGGAGTTTCTTATCTATTATATTCTTTCTTCAGTGGGGAGTCATGAATTTGATACCATATTATAAAAATGTTCTTTCTTGAACTTGATGTAGGTCGTCTTCATGTCAAATCATTTTGATAAGTAACTAATAATTTGTGTGGCCGTTCTAGCTATGTACTTGGTGTATCAGGAACTCATGTTTCTGGAGAAAGAGTCTGAATAAGTATTTCTAACTTGATTTGATATTTTATGATTTTTCCCCTTAAGTTTGAGTAGATCTCCCAGTTCTAAATCTTTGTTGTGGATTGATGAAACCCATCTTTTATTACAAGATATTAGCTTATTTGGATGTGTTTGATTTCCAGCTACAGATAATCAGCAACCAATGCTCAAGGATGGAGCCTCAGCCAACCAGTTACCACTGAGAAAACTCAACAGGTGGCGCTGGTGGTTTTTGATTGCAATAAACGTTTTCTTCCTTCTTGTGGGGCAAGCTGCAGCTGTTCTTCTTGGGAGATTTTATTATGATCAGGGTGGAAATAGTAAATGGATGGCTACTCTTGTCCAAACCGCGGCCTTCCCATTCCTTTTGTTCCCACGCTTTCTTATTCCTTTCTCTGAGGATCCTTCAACTTCTTCACCTCCAGCCTCTATTAAAGTTCTTGCCATGATCTATTTCTCTCTTGGAGTGCTTATAGCTGGTGATAATATGTTGTATTCTGTTGGACTCTTGTACCTCTCTGCCTCCACTTACTCGCTCATATGTGCATCGCAATTGGCTTTTAATGCCGTTTTCTCCTTCTTCATCAATTCTCAGAAGTTCACTATTTTAATTCTTAACTCTGTGATTGTCCTCTCGTTATCTGCTGCCCTGATTGCAGTCAATGATGACTCTGGAGGACCATCAGGAGTTTCCAAGTGGAAATATTTGATTGGCTTCCTTTGTACTCTTGCAGCTTCTGCATTGTACTCTCTTTTGCTTTCGCTGATGCAGCTTTCCTTCCAAAAGGTTCTGAAAAGGGAAACATTTTCTGTGGTATTAGAAATGCAAATCTATACATCATTTGTTGCCACTTGTGTTTCTACTATAGGTCTTTTTGCAAGTGGAGAATGGAAGAGTTTGCATGGAGAAATGGAGAGTTTTGGTGCAGGAAGAGTTTCTTATGTAATGACTTTGGTTTGGACAGCAGTAGCTTGGCAGGTTTGTTCTGTTGGTGTTGTGGGCTTAATTTTCGTGGTGTCATCTCTCTTCTCCAATGTTATCAGTACTCTCTCTTTGGCTGTTACTCCCATTGCTTCTGTGATAGTCTTCCATGACAAGATGAATGGTGTGAAGATAATTGCCATGCTTTTGGCTCTCTGGGGTTTTGCATCCTATACTTACCAGAACTACGTAGATGATTCTGCGGCAAGGAGAGCTGGAAACGATGTTAATGAATCTCGTGATGATTCTTCATGTTGATGTTTTCTTGCTAATGAATCTGGAAATGCTGCCCTGAAACTGAATCGTGGCTGCTCGTTGATTAATTTTCCCCTGCTCTAACTGATGGCAGCCGACATTGGAGCACATTCTCTACTGGTTTATTGCCTTGCTTTGTTTATTAGGATCAAGAAAATCATCCGGTTAACAGCTATTTATCTGTTCTGAATAGAACAGGTCATAGTCTGTGAATTTTCCTTGTAGACCCCATGGTTAACCCTCTTACTTTCCCCCCCCCTTCCTTTACGATCTCTATTATTCATAATGGAATAAGTCCTTTGGGAGCGATGAGTTCTTGTTTTTCATTATTGAATGTAAAAGTTATGATTTGTAATTCCCAATAAATGTTCAGTGGCCAAAGTCAATTGTTTCTACAGAGGGTTGGTGTAGAAATTCAGAGATGTGAACGTTGACAACGATGCATCAGTCATCCGGCCGACATACTTTCAAGAAGAATGGCATTTGAGGGAATTAGAATGTTGCCGTCGAATTTTTTTTGGTGATGTCTGCGGGCGTATTATTAACAGCCAGATTGTGAAAGCAACTTCTATGGAAATTCCTCATCTCTTTCATCTCCGAGTCCTACCCATTTTGTTGCTCCAGGAAAGTTGATCTGGATTTAGAATCTCGTATTAAACTTTTACAGTAAGCAGGATCAACAGGACTGCAGCTGAAGGAACTTCTGATGCAAGTGCAAGCAGCGTTTCGTAATTAGATGAACCTGACATGGTACTTTTGGAGGTTGAAATCAACTTGCAACCAATGTGATCAAGTCTAAATGGGGATTAGAGTTGGGTCCGGTGCTAATACCTTTTCCATTAGTGCGGGTGGTTCAATTCCAGATATTTTTCTGGTCATCTTCTTGATGGAAATGAGTTTCTCTTTCTCTACTCATTGATGGGGATTGATTAATGTGAGGAAAAAGAACTTAAAAACTTTTTTATGGGTCAGTAGGCATTTATGCTTTGTCTAGATTGGCGAAACAATATCTAGTGGGGGAGGAAAAGAGGAGGGGTCCTGTTTTTGGTATCTGGATAAACATCGTTTGTGATGTAGTTCGCTGACACTGACAAATCTTCAGTAAATCTCAAAGAAAGAGAAATGAAAATGAAAGAACGAGAGAAAAAAGGGTTGGGATCATGCTCTAATTTGCACTCAAGTTCTTGGAACCAAATGGAGATCATCACAATATTTGTAAAAGGACTTGCAGAAAGTGACATTTTTGGTTAATTTGGATCCGTGGCCGCTAGAAAATTTACAGAGAAAAGCTTGCGCCCCACTAAGCAAGTGGGAATGGACAGGAGCTCTCCCTAATGTGCGGATGCTAGTCTTTTCTAAGGCTTGCATTATGGTTCTTGAATGCCTACCAAACTTGTACATCCACCTCACAGAGTAATTGGAACTGCTCATTGCACTAAATCCCTCTGTTCTAAAGGCAACATTTGTTTCTATCTTAAACAATATAAGTTCTTTCAGTACTTGTCTCTTTCATCCACTGCTGAAAATAATGGTTTAGAAGTCAACCGTTCACGGGATGCCAAGTGATTCACTGAGCTTGGGGGATCTGCCATCTGATTTTTGGTCAGCCGAGGAAGATTCAAAGATGGCAGCTTATGAAGTTGCTTACAATTCTATATAATCCGAAGATTGACCAAGATCTTTAAGACTATGATGTACTACCTAATGCAAATTGGACTGAAATGAAAGACGAAACGAGTTCGAGGACATGATGTATGTGTAGCTTTCAACTGTTTGTCATGCATACAGATATCGGCTCCATCCTTCAGAAGCTTGGGGAGGCAAGTAAAGGAAGTAAGGAATCGTTAAGATGCGTGGGAAAAGAAGTTGATTACCAAAGCCATATAATGATTGTCCTCCTTGGGTTATCCGAGATTCGTGCTTCGAGAAGTAAAATGTAGGAAAGAAATCTTTCTCCGCGACTTCCAGACAGCTCCGGAAAACAATCACAAGGTTTGTCCTCCACTACGCATTGAATGCTACGACTCCAACGGGCAAAGAGACAATTTATGCGATGATATCTAGGAACATGGGTCCTTAAGAAAAGTGTTAGGGTTTTTCTTATTGGAGCTATTGATTAGAACCCTACCTTCTTCTCTAGCACTAGGCCACGATACTGAAAGGAAGAACAATACATGTGATAGCAGAAGCAAATCAAATGTCATGCTTCACGCAGACCATGAAATTGGAATAATGGGAATTTTAGTTTGATTATGTTATTGAAGTGGGGAAGAAAGAGAAATCTTAAAATTTGATGGAAAATTTCAAAACTCTAAGACAATAGATGAAGAAACCTTATTATTTATAAGACTAAGAGCTTATTGTCATGTTACTCATACGGTGCACACATCTATAATAGTCATCCTCACAAGTAAGTTGATACAAACCTTGCATGTAGATGAACAATCCCACAACCGGTAGCTACATAGATGCAATGCAGTAGAAGCCTATCTTTGACTTTAATACCATCTTAGAGTTTAAGGATGCGTCACAAAATCTTAAAATAATTTGTGAAAAAGTCTCATTACTTAAAAGATTAAAGGTCTATTATCATGTTATTGACGTGAACATACATCTCTAACAAGAAAAGTATTTATAACTCAATTTACTTCTTATCAAAGTCAAAAAATTCTTAATATCTTTATCAGAAATTTTAATTAAAAGCACATGCAAACAAGAATCAAGGGAGAGAGGCAAAGCAGTACAAGTCAATGGAAAGAAATGATTTCTTTAGTCCTGGTTGCTTGCTCACGTCCTCTTTGGTTAACAGATACGAATTTGCAGAGGATTCCTAAACGAAAAGATTTATTCTCTTCCATGAACAAGCAACTGTAGGGTATTGGATCTTTTATTGTAACTATGAAAATGAGAAAACAATATTGTATATTTCTATTTCCTTAAATTTAAGTCTAATTGGGATATTTTTTATTAAGTCAATCACATTCAAGATTAAATTAAGTGACAAGATGCTAACGTAGACAAGTGTGTACCTCGTGGCTGACAAAAGAAATTTAATTTTTATTGTCATTAGCTCAAAAGACTAGAAAATTCCACGCCGTTAGCAGATTTCAGTTTTTTTTTTTTAGTTCTGTTGACTTTTGAGCCTTGTTTTCTGTTGTTAAGTTCCCGTCTTCAGAAGAAGAAGGAACGTACAGCAGAGAGTTATAGTCTGTAAAAAAGAAAAGAAAAAAAGACACCTGCATGTTAAAGTACTGTTTGTTCCAGACATTACTGGTTAAAACTTATTTAACTAGGTTGTTTAACGAGGCTAACACACGTTTGACTTTATGTTCAATCTGGCTCCATGTTCACCGTTATTTAAAGGGTGGGAAGAAGAAAATCTGTGCTTGTCCCAAACAAGGTTTTAAGAACATTTTCCTAGGAAAGACACAACATGAAAGAATAAAGGAATAATGAAAAGAAAAGAAGCACATTGACGTTAGAAGTTCCTAGAATCTATACAAGGGGGCTTATTGAATATGGGTTTTTATTTTCTTTTCAAAACCAGCTAGATCCTCATCTTCTAAGTCCTCCATAGCCCTATCATTAGGCCGATGATTGTGAACCTTCCCGAAATTTTGGTCACTAGATGCCCAAATTATGCCTTTAGATTTTCCACCCCATGGACAGTGGCCTAAAAGCTACAAAGACAAAATGATTAAAGAAATCAGTGGAGAGCTTGAGCAAGTGCGTTAAACAGTACCTAACCACCCAGTTTCACCTAAATGTTTGACAAACAATTTTGCTCCCAGTTCAAGATATCGTACACAAAGCAATGCCCGATCGCAGCGGGGTTAGCAACCGACAAGATAAGCCTTACTCCATACCCAATACAGACAAGCAGATCATGAAGGATTTACAGGTTTCACTTCAAAATCACAGCACTTTTTTAACCATGGTCGTTAAGATTTGCTTATCCTGCCACCAACCGCTCTCTGTCCATCCATAAATACAAAAGAAGAAGAAAAAAGGAGAAAGGAATAAGTACGTTTTTGGATGCTACAGTTTCTTGATACTTTCCTCCTGGTATTTGTCTTAAAAGGGTTTTTTCCACTTCGTGCTTGCACTTTACAAGAACAGTGTCTTCAAGCATATACTGATCGCTTTTAAGCTTAATTGACTACACTAATGGTTTTGTTTTCTTCTAAACCAGGAGAGTCAAAAAGAGATCTTCTTTTCAATCGGTTGCTGCAATGAGAATAAGTAGACTCCAAGGACTTGTAAATAGTAGGAGATTCTGTTCTGATACTGATCGCTAACAATTCATGTGATGAACCGACCCCATTTCGTTCGTATCAGCAATTACAAAGGGAAGACACCAAACCGGACAGTCCTTTAGAATGACGCCAAGCTAAGCTACCAAGTTAAGCCAAAGAACCAAACATGGCGTGCCCCATAGAGAATTTGGATTCTGGTAAACCTTTTAGTGAATTCCTAGAAAGGAGAACAAGGCTCAGAGGTTGGAATCAATTTGGTATACAATGTCAGATTCGTGTTCTTTCCCTTTCAAGTAACAACCAGCACTACAGAGCCTCCTCGGCTAGGTTTTCCCTTTTTTTTTTTTTTTTCAGTCTCTCAACAATAAATACTAGTCTTCCAAAAAATGAACCGAATGTCTCTTTACTTGCTGATAGGTTACAATTACCTAAAAAAAAAAAATAGTAAAGTAGATGTAGCATGATATGCTATTGACATGTCCAACCAATCTTCAACAAATGCACACATATGTGGACTAATTCTTGCCTCCCAAACAAAGAAAAAAAAAAGAAGAGAGAACCTAAGAATGCTTTAAGGAGTCGCAAGCTTTGTCAGAAAGAATTATTCATGAGGGTTGGTGTATGGTTGATATGGTGTGTGATGGCTATGATTTCAAACATTAAAAGGGTGTTAAATGCAACCTAATTCAATACGACTAACTTATTTATCACATCTTGCCAGTTGCAGTTTTGGCCACCCATTAATTGCTGTTAGTCCCGAATCAAAAGACTTCAGATTCTGATCCTAAAAAAAAATGTTTCATCTATGCTGCTCAAAAGCAAAATTTGGAGTAATGGTAATGCCCCGCAAAAACAAATTGGCAGCAAATAAACATTGGTTGGCCACGTGGTAACATGGTTAAAGACATTGAATGGCACGTGGACAGGTCAGAACATATGGTTACCAAATTTAAGTTCACTTGTGCAGGAAATTCAAGGTCCAAGGTGGTCATCCTTGTTATAAAAAAAAGGAAGAAAAGTTCTTAATTCGAGCCCTAGGAAATGAATCAAAATTCAAAAACCAAACCTTTAAGTCAAAAAAAAGTGGAAAAAGATAAAAAAAAAAAAGAAAAAGACAGCATAGGATGCAATTGTTCTAAAGGACATTGACCGTACCCAATTCCCATTCCCCAGGAAACCACATCCCCTTTAATTTGCAAACTTAAACATAATCTAACTTGTTTGACTCCATTTCAAACAAATAAGATCTTGTCAGGTCTCTTCGATCAGATCCCAGAACTGGCCGGTGGCTCCACCAACAGGAACGGCATCTGATCAACGTGACACGGCGGCAGCATTTATTCTGCGCAGTGCATGGCTACCTAATCCGTCCTTCACCCTCTACCCATTAATGACCAGATGTGGAAGAAAGTGTGAAAAAGGCCTAAAGCTCTTTAGTGTCTAGACGCGCTCAAATTTGTGGAGGTCCCACCAGCGGACGCCCGATATTTTTCAAACACAATCGACCGATCAGATGGTACCACCTCATTTGTAGTCCTATACGTGGCCCCACCACTTCCACTAGATTCATTTTCCACTACCTGGCCCACCGGATTTGAGTTTACAGTTCAAAGTAGGCGGAGAGGATCATAAATTACCCGGTGATTCTTAAGCTCTATGGAGGTTAGGCCGTTGGGATTAAAAAAACCATAATGATGGACGTTAAAAAGGAGGGCAACAGGGTAATTTCGACAAAGAATAACTATATTCACACTAAAAAATATAATTTTTGTGATAATGGACATGCGTGTGAAGAGAACACGCAATCTCCCACTCCCTCTCTCTCCATCTCTCTCACTCTTCTCCCTTTGATAATTTAGAAATATGAACCATACAAAAGTTTAAAAAAGAAAATGGAAAACGTAAAAGGAATATAGGGGCAAAACAGTGATTTCACTAGAATCACCATCGACGGCCAGGGAAATGTCAACGGTCTTCGGTATCAGCGGTTGTGGTGGACTCTCCCGAAATCCGCGAGCTTCCTTGATCGGTTCTTGCAGAAGGATGCCGCTGTGGAGAGATTCGGCTTCCTGGGGACTCTTCCGTCGCCGGAAGTCCCCATCTCCGGCGGCAGACCCTTCTGGCTCCAGTGCCGGCCGGGGCTCGCCCTGACCAGCGGGCTCAGGCAGAACGCCATGCCGGACATGTTCCGGACGTGTCCCTGCCGCGTCCGGTGCATAGCGAACGCCGGCGACCTCCGTAAGTCTGTAGAGTACCCGCTCGTAGTGGGCGATCGATCGCATTCATCGTCCGAATCCTCGGTCCTCACTGGCGACATTCCTCGATCGGCTCTCGGGCGAGGCTTCCTGTTGGATTCTTCCAGGACGAAGAGCCGCGAAGGCTTTTGCCGGTGGCCGGAGAAAATTGCCGTCAACCATGAGGGAGAGGAAGAGGTGGTCACGGACGACGAGGGCTCGCATGATTCTTGAGACGAAACCCTAGGATCCGACTCAATTTTCTCCGATCTAGACCTGAACAGTTTCGTAAACAGTGAGAATCTCCCGTTCTTCTTCCTACAAGATTCGACGGTGGTGAAGGTGTTGGCCCTGCAGGTCGGGCCCACCTGCGGGGTGCTATAGAACCGGCGGTCATGACCGTAGCTGTGCTGCCAGGTAGTGTCGTCGGATTTACGGCGAGAGACGTAGGGGGATACAGAGCGAGGGAAGACCAGAGGAGGCGGTGGCTGAGTCGAGTCGGACTTCCTGGGGTCCTCCGCTGCGGCGGCGCCTGATTGGATTCTCGATAGCTGAGCCTGCTGTTGAGCATGCACTGAGACCTGCCCCTGAGCTTGGGCCTGCGCCTGCGACTGCGCCTGAGCCTGAGCCTGAGCCTGTGCCGCGATCAGTGCGAAGAGACGCTCCCGGAGACAGGAGGCGCAGACGCCCACGGTGCTGCTAAAATCGGAATTATGTTTCTTACACTTCATTTAAAACTAAGGCTTTATCTACAGGCTTGTGTATATAAAAGCTGGAAGCAGTGATTAGGTGATGGTGGATGTTACAGAGAACGAGAACATTTGAAGAGGAAATCAAAGAATCTGTGTCTTCTTCTTAGTTGACGGGAGAGAGGAGAGAAGGAAGGAGAGAGAGAGAGAGAGAGAGAGAGAGAGAGAGAGTTTCGATGGGAGAAGTGAGTACTCGTGGGTTCTGGAGGAGGTTACTGAGTATTAAATTGAGAGTGGGGGAAGGAGGGAAGGAGTCAAAAGTAAAATTCAAGGATACGCTGTGCCTTTGTGGGTCTGAGTGGCCGGCGGTAAAAACAACCGGTGTTAGCTAATCTCACCGTAAACGACATTCTTTTGTTGGCTTAGGAGCAGGTTTTTTAATCATTAGCTTACGCAAAAATATTGCAGTATAATTGACATATTCTTGTTCCATCAGCTCTTATTTTATAATTTCGTTGAAGTCTGTTTTAAACAAATTATATCATAACCTTCAGATCCACTCTTATTTTTTCTGTCTACTTCGAGGAGGTTTACATTTTAACTGTCCCGTAAAACTGGAGGGCCGGAACTTTTCCGGCAGGAGAAAGGACTTATAATACCAAGAAGTTCGAGGAAGCCTGATTGGTTCCTTTTTCTCTTCCCTTTTCACCTCTCCCATATTTTACTTTTAGTCCCAACATCGAGATGAAGATGCAATTTGATTTTAAAACTCCAAATCGGTACTCTTTTTGTCATCTACTAGGAGTGAAATTGGGAGATGGAAAAAATTGGTATCAGTCCAAGTAGACAACATTGGTCGCGGTGTCGATCGTCCTATGCGCTTTGTGCACAACCCACAGCCTAGATGGACACGAAGAAAGCATTACGTTGAAAACGATGCCTTAAATCCCTCAAACCCAGGGCTTCAACAATACTAGGAGACGCAACTGTTCCTTCTTCCCCAATGCTAGATTAAAAATGGCAGAAGGACTTGGTATCGGATCATCAAGTTATCCGTCTATTTATAACTTGCCCTCAAACAGATAAGAGTCAAGCTCTTCGGCTGTTGTTGAGATCAGTCAGAACAATGATAATTCTTAACTAGTCTAATCACTTGGTCTCTGGCCACCCGGCTTGAAATAAATCATATTGATCCTCCAATCCACTCATTAGAGGCATCTTTAAAGATAAGCTAGCGTGATATTAGGGACAATCGAAGACTTCTCCGGGTCTTAGACGACGAGGCAGACATTGGCTTGCAGGATGGCGATGACTTTTGCCTCGTTTATGGGGTTAAATTTTTTACGAGGTTCCAAAAGCAAGTGCCGTGGCGTGGCCTGATTGTTTCCTGATTAGAACGTACAACCTTCAGAAAAGGATCGGCTGAGCTTTCACATATTCGGATATGACAGATTGAATTTTCCCTACAAATGGGAAGAACTCAGGACTTGGGCGTCGGCCGTAAGCTATAAGTTGCTTTTTCTTTCTCATTGCGGAGGTTGTTTGGGCACCAAGGCTTGTGCCAATGATTGAGTCAAGGACTTGTTTGGACGTTCAGACTCGGAGTTAATTGTCCCACCAAGATCATTCGAAATGCTCGGAGAGGAATTGGCCGCATCTTATGTCTTACGTAAATTAATCTCCACCACCGGAAATATTCCTTCGACCAACCAAGATAATAAATGCTGCAGTCACAGTTTCATGCCTTTGTCAAATGCATGAACTTCTTCTATTTCCTCTTCCCGCATCTCGTGTTACACGGACGCTTAAGGTCAAGACACGAAAGATACAGGACAAATGACCAGGGCTCAGGAACTTTCCTTTGTCTTTCTTCTTGTCTAATTCTTTTTTTTTTTGTTTTCGGGTTTTGTAAAGAAACGGATCAAGAAATTTTAGACGAATTTAGTCTAGAATTGGACTTCAATTAACTTGTTCGTGGTATTTTAGTAGAGGAATCAGAGGAAAAGGCTCTATACAGAGCTGTTCCGGCCTGTCAGGTACTTCAAAACTGTAAGATGGATGAAATTGCTGCAAAGTTGAGGAAAACCCAGCAGGTTCTTGTAGGTTCTCATTTCCAGGGGACATTACTTGTCTTTAGAATCGGGTATGCTGGGAAAAAGATTTTGAATCATCATTACTATAGGTTAGTCAAACATTATGGTAAGGAGGGCCAACCCCACCCATCAAATAGCACTTATCCTCAGTGTTTCTTGTAATCACATGTTTTCTATCTGATGCAGTCCTGTTGAGCCTTGGCCCCATCTCTGTGGCACCCAGCAAGACCATCAAACTGGGCATCAAGTGTTTAAATAAATAACAAGAGGTTTACACGCAAAAATGATAACTCCTTTTGAGAGTCTCTTGTTAGCTTGTGATGAGAGAAGTGGGTATCCACAATTACACATGAATTTGCAATCATAAACTTTTGTCCATCTTGGTTTCTCACCTCCTTTCTGTCTTCCGGGGCATTGACTATTTCCGCAGGACGCAAGGGAAAGGTCTCTGACATCAATTTGCTGTTCCACAAAGACGCGTGACAACATTTTCTTGTAAAATATCATATTCTTCTTTGAAGTTTGAATTACACACGAAGAACACATGCCTCATATTTAATTAACTCAAGAAATTGACCAACAATCACAGCACACAGATTGTGGATATGCTTATAAATTCAGGATAAGACCTATTATACCCTATTCATTGAATTTGTAGACTAAAGCATGTAATTATGAAGTAGTAGAACAATATTAATAAGTATCAAGTTATTAATTTCCCTCTCCAGCATTAACTTCCCCAGAAGATTAAGAAAAAAAGTTGATTACTACTCAAGCCCCTTCATGATATCCAAATAATACCTTAACTATTGTGACTTAATTGCAAATACCAACCACTCTCCCCGGTGGAACACCAAAAGCCGCTTGATTTGGCCCATATGCAGAGCACGCATGCTCGGCCGGATCAAGTGGTGACGGCGCCAATTGTATCCATTGCTGGTGCCACAAAATGTGGAAGCGGGGACCCACGCATTATCTGGGGTTTGAGTTGACGTAACCCAATTAAAACTAATTAGCACACTATTTTATGGTTATTGCTTAACTTAAGCATAACCCTTTTTTGTTTAAACCTTGAATCGGAATCTGACTTCTTCCGGGCACTGAACGATTGAAAGGTACGCGTACGCAAGCACCACACTGACATAGCTAGCATCTTAAGTATAGGATTTATACATATGGGGCATTCTGGGTGACCCAGATATCAAACATCTTGTTGACGTTCTTGAAGTGACCTTATTAGGTACAACGATGGAAAAGCAGTGGGTTCTTTGTCCAGAGTTCGTGGGGGTTCGCTGCGTAAGGCTGGGGGCAACTTAAATTGCTCGCCCCAGGTCAGATCATGCGGGCCATCTAAATCCCAAAAGAAGCATAAGAAATTCTGCACCATTGCACTAAGTACGAATGCTGATATGGCCCAGTTTACCAGAACCCAGTATGGAACTTTCTTGTTGTTTTCCCTTTTTATTTTAGGGGAAAAGGACTCCAAATTTGACCATCTCAATCAGGGAGATCGAATCTATCTGATTAATCGACCATTTTGATGATTTAGGAATTTGCTCGATTAGTCGCAGCCCCGCCGTTTCCGAATATAAATAGATAGGGCCCTGCTAAATAACTTATGTATAAGAAGACAGCTAGGAGGACCGTTATCTGTATATAGACGTCTTTAGACGTTTGACGATTTAATCCATAGCTAATCTTGCATTATGTGTAGTTCAGCAGTTGACAATTCAGCAGAGTGCCTAAGAATTTATGGTTTTGGTGATAAAACAAAGCACCAAACCATAAGGTATCATTTAATAGTAGCGACTTTGGGTTCTATGAGAACGACTATTGTTTCTTTACATTTCTTGTTAATTAGGTCTTGTGCTTAAGTTTGGACGCTAGTTGATGTTTTGATAGCGGTTGATTTCTGCCGGAGTGATGGTCTCTGATAATAGAAAATACTTGAAAGGTCAGGCGTGGAAGCTTATAGATATTTTCAATATTATCTTTCTAAATAGAAGCTTTCCATCCATAGGAGCTAATTCGTCATTTGATGTGGCCTTAATTGTCACAATCAAACTGTTTAATCATCGTCAACCATCGGAATTATTCCATTACAAAATATATAGGGTCGAAATCTGGCCGATCAAATACACACTGAGTACTTTACGTCACGAACTTTGCCCAAATGGTTGTTAATTGTGTCAAAATCATGTGCCCAGCCCAGGACGTATGCTGACCAAGATTTTCCCAACTTTCTATAAGCTTTAGGATGGGCTGGACATGGAGTGGCCTGAAAAGCCTTTAGGGCTCCGAGGTTGGCTGTCCACTGGTTTGCTTAGGCTTTGGATGTTATATTGTCACGGGGCCTAGTTGGGATAGGCCTCCCAATTCCACGACTTGCTGCCATCGTCAAGTGCGTAGTCGAGATGCAGTAATTGGTTAACTGTGTTCCTTTTGCTTTTGTTTCTGTGCTGGTAACTATTCGTTTATATATTTTCTTTTTTATTACACAAACATTCAAACTCACACACTAGAATATGGAATTTTAGAAACTCTTAGCTGCTAATTATAAACATTACATTAGCCTTCTTTTTTGGCAGTGCAAAAAAGTGATGGCTTGCTTAGAATAAATATGATATGTTGTTTTGCAGTTACATGAACGTGTTTCCCGTCTATGATTTACACTGCATTTTCTTTTTTCTTTTTTCTTTTCCAAGTAAAATGCAGCTTGAACTTTCAACTAAATAGAATGCAGCATGTTGTAATTAAAGGTATAACTAGAAGACTCTCGATTCCGGCAAACAAGATTTCTCAAAAGAGCCCGATTGAGCCCTGGGTTTCGTCAAAAGGAGAAAACTCATAGATTTGAAAGTGCTCGACGATTTGCTTGATGGGGAAGGGATTAGAAGCTAGCTGTAGTTGAAAACGACCCATCAGAAGGCCTAGCAAGAAATCCCTTAATTAAAAGGAGAAGAGGAGGCTCGGAAAATTAAGATTTCAAGAACCTTCTCCTAAAAGTTCTTCAATCTTGAAATACTTGTAATACTAGTGAAGCTTGTGATTGAATCGTATTGTTCTTGGAAGCTGCCTGAGTATCTTCATCATAATCTGCACCGTAGGATGAGCCACTTCCGGTTTCTGCATTCGGGTGTGTCCAACGTGGAACAACGTCCTCCTCCATAATAGCTTTTCCTTTCTCTCTTCCATCACGTGCTCTTGCATATGCTGATGGTGCAGTGTGCTGATTGTTGCTGTCACTTTTAGATTGCTGTGTTGCTTCTGTAATCAGCGCATGCAGAGACTTCTTTGTCTCATCCAACAGCATGGGTCCCGATCCAATCCTTAGAGTAGTGCTTGGTTGCGCTACCTTTCCTTCGTGCTGTGAGTACCTCCAGCATCCTTCATCCGGCTTCCACTGTCCTCCATACTGAGAATAGAACACATGAGCTGAGAGAGCTTGTTCTGCCTTCTGTTTGAGCTGACTAGAGGAGGATCCTTCATTATGTCTGTGATGACCGAGTGAAGGGCCTCTATCATTATCAACTTATGACTTTTATTTCGGAACACTAGATCGATACTCTCGTTAACTTCTTGTCAGGATGTGTCAGTGGTGTCATTTCGATAATTCCCTCTACATCATGCACTAACAATCCCCGCTCCCCCTAAATAATATATTCGCGTTATGTGGTCAGAATATATACTGATTCTCTCTTTTTCTTCTCTGTACTATCGGTTTTATCATTGCATGCACATGCTGTAATAGTAATAAACTGTATAGCTTGTAAAGAAATTGGAAAACACATAATCACATCAAAGGAAAAATTATAAAATACATCATCTCCCGTTTAAAAGCTATAAACTCGATTCAATTCCCTCTTCTTTGGTTGAAAAATTAATTACTAGAGAGAAGGTGAATTTCTAGTGTAAAAATCTGGTTTGATTTTAGTGAAGAAAGGTTATAATCGGTTAAGATTAGACAACAATGGATTCAGGTAAGGTTAAAAGTCGAACCACTCAAACATTAGATGGCCGTGCACGCTCTCGGCGAAAGAGAAGCACTGCACCCACGCGTCATATCGGCAAAATTCAAACCCACCACGTCTCTTTTACGAGAACTAAAACATATCAAGAAAATAATAAATTTAAAAAGATGGACAGTGCGCATGAGAGTTCATTCGTCTGAAAGCAAAGACTCCCTGTCACTGTTAAGACTTTCCGTGGAAGTGCTTTTGCAGCAAAGAATAAAATCCACCTTGTGTTAGACTTTTTGGGAAAGGAAAGACTAAACCCCACCTTGTCAGGGGAAGTGCATTTTGGAGCCGTCCCCATATCCGGTTCTGCTGAAGTGGTTGAAGGAGTCCCTAAAGTGGCGTGGTCGACGGTCAGCAAAATTCTTGCTTAAATTAAGCAACAAATCCAACAGTTAAATTTCATGTAAATTCCTTCTAGAGTTGGCCAGGGTCCCTACAATGAAGAAACAGTAAGCCCACTGAACTGTCAGTAAAATTTCTTGGCTGCATGCCACCTGCTTTGGACACAAACCATTAATTACAACAAACCATTTCATCTGACAGACTCATTTCAAAGAAATGGTCCTCTGGCCAAACATAAGCTCAGACACATTGCCCCTGAAGCTCCAAATCAGTGGATCCGGAAATCACCTGCAAAAGAGGATCTTCGATACCCACCTACTTATATGTGGCAGTCCAAGGAAAATCAACTATTCTTCCATCCGAAGTGGGAGAAAAATAGTTTCAAGAATTGGTTGAAAAATTGTTTCAAGAGATTCTCCCTTCTTTGGTTGAAAAATTAACAAATATAGAAGAGATGAATTTCTCTTGTGAAATCTAGTTTGATTTTAGTGGAGAATGGTTGTAATCCGTTTGGATTAGAAAATATGAATTTAGGTAAGGGAAAGATCAAACCACTTAGATATTGTGTCAACTTCTCTCATCTTTATGCTCGTCCTGTTATTATTTATGTTTATGAAAATTATTTCAAGTTGTGTAACTCTATGGAACTGTTGATCTTGCACTGTTTTGGATTAGTCTTGTTTGTTTACATGTGGTTGAATTTTTAACTGTTTGAAAACGATATTTTTAACAACTGAAATATAAAAGTTAGATTAATTGTCCAAAGAAATTCACAGCCCAATTCAATTCCCTTTGAATTATCGTAGATTACAAGATTAAAGAAACAGACAGACACACAAACAGAGACTGAGACTCAACAATTCTCTTCGTGAGAAAGCGAAGAGAGTAATCATATTTTGTGGTATGCATTTTCTTTTGTGGCAAATGCGGAATCCACCTTGTCGTCATTGTGAGTTTTCGTTGATGTAGCCGGCGCAATTCCTCTCCAACGCTTCTCCCATATAAACGATCTCATAGGCTTCTCCCATACCAAACGAGTTCATAGGGCTTCTCCCGACACGCACAATTTCGCAGGCTCGCGTCAAAGAAATGGGTCGGTATCTTGAAACAAGTCCGCCGCCTGCCTCGGCCGTCATAAGCTCGGATGACTCTCTTAGCTCCTTTGGTCGCGCCCTCGCCATTGCCGGGCTTGTGACGATATTCACGGTGGCTATTACTGCCCTCGCCGAGTGTGTAATCTTCTGGATCACCCAGTGGTGGAATCAACTGTTCGTCAGATCAGCTGCTTTCCCACCGCCTCTCGTACATGTTGCCCCAGAAGCCCCCGCAACTACTGCCTCACCGGCTCTTGGACATGCTGCACCAGAAGCTCACGGAACTGCCTCACCGGCTGTCGGACATGTTGCCCCAGGAGCTTCCGAAGCTGCTGCCTCATTGGCTTTCGGACATGCTGCACCAGAAGCTTCCGAAACTGATGCCCAAACAGGTCCCGTGCTTATTGCCAGAATGGCTCCCGCACATGTTGCCCCAGCAGCTCCCGAAGTTGTCGAACTGGAGGCTCGTCAAGGGGTTGTTGGCAACGAGGAGATTGTTGACGAGTCGCTTTAGGCCCGCCATCTCAGCGGTGCAGCCACTGAATCGTTCGTTGAGGATAGTGTTGTTACTTGGTGTTCACATGGGTAGCTACGTCTTAAGGTATCCCTTTCTTTTCGGTTCATGAATGTGTCCCTGGGAGCTGCAAACTTGTTCTTGTTTATGGTTTGCTTTAACCTTTTGTATTTGGCAGATTGGTCGATGAATGGTTTCATATGTATGCATAAGAAATGTTCTTTTGAGTTCATATGATTGTCTGTTTCCAGCATTTTTTCTTTCAGATGAATATGTTTTCGGGTATATATAGTGTGCAAGCACCATATCTTATTTTTTTCAGCATCTTTTCTTTTAGATGAATCTGTTTTCCTCCGCGGGGGGCGGGGGTTGGGTTTCAGTTACATCTATTCTGCCTTTTTTGGACATTTTTATTTAGTTATTTCCAAGGCAGTGCCACTGTCGGAGATGGATGCTTTTCCCCCATCGGCTACTCACTCAGCGTCGACACCACAACCCACTTTCTCTGCTTCTCTCTCTCTCGCTAGTTCGCCCTCTAAGCATTGATGTAGCTCAAAAGCAGGTCCGACAACGCTGCATTTTTCTTTTGTGCTGACAAAAACAAATCAATGGAACCTGGCAGCAACCGCCTTCCGTTCTTGATGTGGATTCTTAACCTTTTCTTTCCCGTAATTTGACATGAGAGAGAGAGAGAGAGAGAGAGAGAGAGAGAGAGAGAGCGCATAAACAGGAATTGTAATCGTAATATGGACACAAAAGGAAGAACATGTGAAAAGAGCGATCCGGTATATCCAGGAAAACTCTGAAGACAGAAAAGGAGAATAACACAACTTTCCTATATATGCACCGGATTTCTTCTTTGTCGTTGATGAGCTCCATCATCATAGCATTGTCTCTTCTTTTCTTGGTGAAACGACATCTTCCACATGACAACGTTTGGTTATCTATCTTTTCTTATCTTTCCCTCCATATGGACCACAAATTTGAACCCATCCTCACGTTTTTCTTGAATATCCATGGGCTAAGCTTGCCGATGTTACTTTTTGTACCTGACAAGACCTACACTATTAAATTACATTATTACCGATGCTAGAGTTGATGAAACGAAATTTCCTTTATCGCGATACCTGGTCCTGCCGTTAAGCAAGCCTCGAGACCTGTGCCTGAGCTTGAGCTGCGATGAGGGTGAAGAGGCGCTCCCGGAGACAGGAGGGCAGACGCCTACGGAAATGAAAATAATATTCGAGATAGGAACAAAGAAAATAAGAAATAGGAAGATCAAGGCAAGATAATAACGAGTAAAGAAAGAGCAACAATTGCTCAACAACTGAAGCAAACGATATGAAGACTTTTCCGACTGCTCCGTTTCAAGCGTTGGACCAACTGACACTGTTTAAGAAACTTCATCTCTATACACTTTCAGGGAAGCAAGTGGATCCTCCATTCCGAGATATTCCGCAGCTCTCCCCTAAAATAGAATCTCCCATGTTATTGCCAGTTACAAACGTGCACTCATACCCGCGGCTCTCCCCCATAACAATATCTCCCACGTTACTAGCGGTTGTAAAATGCACCTCTCATAATCCTCCAAGCCATTGTTAACCTCCCCAATATAACTCGTACGTTCAATGGAATATTTTCTTCCAAGTTCAACCATGAGAGTGCCAAAAATTCGTAATCAAAACCATACTCCCGATCAGTAGCCAAATTCCTGCTTCAGCCGGCTACAAGGAAAAATCTTCAAGAATGTCAAACGGGTAATCAGTTATCCCTATGTGAGGGTCTTGTACTTGAAAAGTCATAGGAGATAAGAGGTTCCTCTTTGACTTGCACCAACGATTCTGGCATTGGTGGCAACGACTCGAGACATATATCAGGACCCGAACCAACTAGATCATGGGCTTGAGTGAAGACCAACGGCACAGATGGTCTGGCGCAATTCCACTCCAACGCTTCTCCCATATAAACGATCTCATAGGCTTCTCCATACCAAACGATTTCATAGGCCTTCTCCCACACACAATTTCCCAGGCTCGCGTCAAAGAAATGGGTCGGTATCTTGAAACAAGTCCGCCGCCTGCCTCGGCCGTCATAAAGCTCGGATGACTCTCTGAGCTCCTTTGGTCGCGCCCTCGCCATTACCGGGCTTGTGACGTTCTTCACGGTGGCTATTACTGCCCTCGCCGAGTGTGTAGTCTTCAGGATCACCCAGTGTTGGAATCAACTGTTCGCCAGATCAGCTGTTCTCTCACCTCCTCTCGGACATGTCGCCCCAGAAGACCCCGCAACTACTGCCTCACCGGCTGTCGGACATGTTGCCCCAGGAGCTTCCGAAGCTGCTGCCTCATTGGCTTTCGGACATGTGTTGAGTGTAATGCATTTTTCCGAAAAGAACGTTCCAGAAAGATCAAGATCTAGAGAATTCCAGAAGACGCATTACGGAGACCAGCCAAAAGAGTTAGTCGGTGCAGAAAAGAAGACTCTGCAGAGTTCCGGCAGGTCTGGATTATTCCGACCAAAGATAAGAACAAAGCTTGTAAGTAAAGTCAACAATAGTGGCTTGTAAAGTCAAAAATAGTAGACTGTATAAGTCGGTGGTTTGGTTATAAATACCACCGTGTGTGCTGTAAAAATGTGTACCAAAACTTTAAAGCCTTCCAAGTCTTTCAATAAAGAGCTTCCTTCCTTCCCTTCCTTCCAACTACTATGGAGACAAGGGCTCCACGTTCAACATCCTTTCAAGCTTTCTCTTTCCAAACCTATCACAAACATTCCCCTATCACGAACTTTTCCGCTGCAAACAACTTTTCACCTAAACCAACAATTGGTATCAGAGCCCAAGTTCGATTATATTGGGCGTTCTGATGGCCGAATCAAGCCAATATGTTTCACTTACTTTCCCAGTTTTCCAAGGAGAAAACTATGACTATTGGAGTCTAAAGATGAAAACGTTTTTCTCCTTTCAAGATTTGTGGGATATTGTTGAAAAAGGTATTGACATCCCACAAGACGTTTCTACTCTCTCAGAGGAGCAGCAGAAGAAGCTAAAGGAGTCGAGACTGAAGGATGCTCGAGCTCTCTTTATCATTCAACAAGCTGTTGCTGAACATATCTTTCCGAGGCTTGTGGAGGCTAAGACTGCTAAAGATGCTTGGGAGACTTTGCAAATAGAATATCAAGGAACAGAAAAGGTACGTTCTGTTAGACTACAAACTTTGAGAAGGGAGCTTGAAAATATAAAAATGAAGGATTCTGAGACAATTTCAGATTACTATGCTAGAATAAAAGAACTAGTTAATCAAATGAGAGCATGTGGAGAAGAAGTATCTGACAAAAGAGTTATAGAAAAGATAATGATAACTCTTACTGAAAAATATGATCCTATTGTTGCTGCTATAGAAGAATCTAAGGATCTAAGTAAATTGTCAATAACTGAATTGATAGGCTCTCTACAATCCCATGAATATAGGCTGAATAGGCGAAGTGAAAGTTCAGTTGAAAATGCCTTTCAGTCTAAACTAAGCATAAGGTCTCAGAATTCAAGAGAAAATTCAAAAGAAAATAAAAATAAGTCTGCAGAAAGACACAAGGAGAAAAGAAACCCTCCTTGTAATATATGCAAAAAGACAAATCATTTGGAAAAAGAATGTTGGTTTAAAGGAAAGCTACAGTGTAAAATATGTAAAAGATTTGGCCATGTTGAAAAGACATGTAGATATAAAGATAATCATCAGGCCAATTATATTGAAGAAAAAGAAGAAGAATCTAAAGAAGAAAATCATGGTGTTCTCTTTTATACAAGTCAAACAACAGAAAAAGAAGGTGATACTTGGTTTCTTGATAGTGGTTGTAGTAATCACATGACTGGGAATAAAAATATATTTACAAAGTTAGATCCATCATTTAAATCCAAAGTTAAGCTTGGAAATGGAGAATTTGTTAATGTTGAAGGAAAAGGAACTATTTCTGTTGAAACAAAGAAGGGTGTGAGGTTTATTCCTGAAGTTTTATTAGTTCCCAGTCTACATCAAAATTTGTTAAGTGTTGGACAAATGGTTGAAAAAGGATATGTTCTGCATTTTGAAAGAAATTTTTGTACTATATATGATAAAAATGATAAATCTTTAGTCTTAGCAAAAATAAAAATGCAGAACAATAGAAATTTTCCTATTCAATGGAAATATGCTCTCCATACTGCCATGAAAGTTGAAATTGATGATTCATGGTTATGGCATAAAAGATTTGGTCACTTTAATTTTCATGGCTTAAAATTACTTCATCAAAAGAAAATGATGTTAAATCTTCCAAGCATAAAAGTAGATAATGAAGTATGTGAAAGTTGTATGCTTGGAAAACAACAAAGACTGCCATTCCCTTCTGGAAAGGCATGGAGAGCTAAAGATTTACTAGAATTAGTGCATACAGATGTTTGTGGGCCTATGAGAACACCATCTCTTCAAAACAACAAGTATTTCATCTTATTTATTGATGACCATACAAGGATGACATGGGTGTATTTTATGCCGAAGTCTTTGGAATATTTAAGAAATTCAAGAATCTAGTTGAAAAACAAAGTGGCCGTTATATTAAAAGGCTAAGAAGTGATAGAGGTACTGAATATACCTCAAAAGAATTTAACAAGTTTTGTGAAGATGAAGGAATTGAAAGACAGTTAACAATTAGATATACTCCACAGCAAAATGGAGTATCAGAAAGGAAAAATAGAACTGTTATGGAAATGGCAAGATCAATGTTGAAAGAAAAAGGTCTGCCAACAACTTTTTGGGCTGAAGCTGTATACACTGCAGTTTATTTACTAAATAGATGTCCAACCAAAGCAGTAAAGAATAAAACTCCAGTTGAAGCTTGGACAGGAAGAAAACCATCAGCTAAACATCTTAAAGTCTTTGGTTGTGTATGTTATGTGCACATACCTGAAGAAAAAAGAAGAAAGCTTGATGATAAAACTGAAAAAGGTATATTCTTAGGCTATAGTGATCAATCAAAAGGATATCGAATTTATAGCCTAAGAACAAAGAAATTAATAATCAGTAGAGATGTTGAATTTGATGAAAATGCAAAGTGGAATTGGGAAGAAGAAAAAGTTGAAAAGAAAAATGTTCTATTACCTGCTTACATTCCAACAATTCAAGAACCCATGGAGGAGGTCGTTGGACAAAAAGAAGAACCCCAAATGCCAACAACTCCAGAAGCATCAGGTTTGTCTTCTCCAACTCTACAAGAATCTTCTTTAAGAAGAGTAAGATCTTTAAGAGAAATATATGAAACTTGCAATTTTGTTTCTTTAGAACCAGAAAGTTTTGAAGAAGTAGCAAAACATGATGTATGGAAAAAGGGTATGGAGGAGGAGATTAAAATGATTGAAAAGAATAAAACATGGGAACTAGTAGACAAACCTGAAAACAAGGAAATTATTGGCGTTAAATGGGTTTATAGAACAGAGTTAAATCCTGATGGAACAATACAAAAGTATAAAGCAAGACTTGTTGCAAAAGGATATTCACAAATTCCTGGAATAGATTATGTAGAAACGTTTGCTCCAGTTGCAAGATTAGAAACCATTAAAGCTCTTGTTACATTAGCTGCTCATAGAAAATGGAAAATTTATCAGCTTGATGTAAAATCTACATTTCTTAATGGTTTCTTGGAGGAAGAAATATTTGTTGATCAACCTCAAGGATTTGAGATAGAAGGATCTGAAGATAAAGTTTACAAACTAAGAAAAGGTTTGTATGGACTCAAACAAGCTCCAAGAGCATGGTATAGCATAATTGATGGATATTTTATGGATCAAGGTTTCAGGAGGAGTTTAAGTGAGCCACCCATATCATTCATCTCAAAGTTTTTTATCATGTCATTTTTGAAATCTTGTATCATTCTTTCACTATTTCCTGTGTAAATGATATCATCAACATATAAAGAGATGATGAGCCTACTCTTTATATCAAAACTCAAGGTAAGTCTGAAAGACTCATCATCTCTTTATATGTTGATGATATCATTTACACAGGAAATAGTGAAAGAATGATACAAGATTTCAAAAATGACATGATAAAAAACTTTGAGATGAATGATATGGGTGGCTCAGTTGATGATATGAAGAGCACATCAGGTTATGCTTTCACATTGGGTTCTGGATTTTTCTCTTGGTTATCTAAGAAGCAGGATTCTGTAGCATTATCTACTGCAGAAGCAGAGTATGTTTCAGCTGCAGAATGTGCAACACAAGCTATATGGCTTCGGAGAATTCTTGCTGATGTGGGCGAAAATCAAGAAGAGCCAACAAAGGTCCTCTGCGACAACAAATCTGCTATTGCCATGTCAAAGAATCCAGTGCTTCATAGCAGAACCAAGCATATTGCAGTGAAGTATCATTTTCTTCGAGAAGCATCCATTCAAAAAGAGATCAAGATTATGTATTGCAAAGCTCAAGATCAAATTGCAGACATCTTTACAAAAGCACTACCGAAAAACAAGTTCGAGACATTTCGAAGCATGCTTGGAGTAACCGAAAAATGCATTAAGGAGGAGTGTTGAGTGTAATGCATTTTTCCGAAAAGAACGTTCCAGAAAGATCAAGATCCAGAGAATTCCAGAAGATGCATTACGGAGACCAGCCAAAAGAGTTAGTCGGTGTAGAAAAGAAGACTCTACAGAGTTCCGGCAGGTCTGGATTATTCCGACCAAAGATAAGAACAAAGCTTGTAAGTAAAGTCAACAATAGTGGCTTGTAAAGTCAAAAATAGTAGGCTGTATAAGTCGGTGGTTTGGTTATAAATACCACCGTGTGTGCTGTAAAAATGTGTACCGAAACATTAAAGCCTTCCAAGTCTTTCAATAAAGAGCTTCCTTCCTTCCCTTCCTTCCCTTCCTTCCAGTTAGACCGAACGTGGCTCTGATACCATTGTTGGGTTTTATATATAAGAGAGGCCCACCCACTTAAAAATCGGCTCATAAATAGGGGTTTATCTCTCCTATATATGCAGCTTTCTTTTTTTCTTTGTGCCCGATGTGGGACTTCATCCAACAGTCCCCCTGTCACACATCGGGCCTTGATCAGCCCATGTCTGACCCATTTCAGTGTTTCGATGACAGCCCATGTCTGTCCATTTTAGTGTTGGCCCAGGCATTTTTTTAAGTTCTCTGGCCCGGTACCCACAGTCACCACGCCCAGTTAGACCGAACGTGGCTATGATACCACTGTTGGGTTTTATATATAAGAGAGGCCCACCCACTTAAAAACCGGCTCATAAGAGGGGGATTTTCTCTCTTATATATGCTGCTTTAATTTCTTCTTTGAGCCTGATTTGGGACTTCATCCAACAACATGCTGCGCCAGAAGCTTCTGAAACTGCTGCCCAAACAGGTCCCCGAGCTTATTGCCAGAATGGCTCCCGCACATGTTGCCCCAGTAGCTCCCGAAGTTGTCGAACTGGAGGCTGGTCAAGGGGTTGTTGGCAACGAGAAGATTGTCGAGGAGTGGCGTTAGGCCCGCCATCTCAGCGGTGCAGCCACTGAATCGTTCGTTAAAGATAGTGTTGCTACTTGGTGTTCACATGGGTAGCTACGTCTTAAGGTATCCCTTTCTTTTCGGTTCATGAATGTGCAACGGTCCTGGAAGTGCAGTACCACGTCAGCTTCTAAAGCTCCATGTTAGCAAACTGATAAGGATAAATAAGTTGCCTAGTCAGTAAGCAGTTATTTTGGTTAAGCAGTTAGAAGTTGTTGAGAGTCTGTTGGCTTCTGTTAATAAGCTGTTAAGCAGAGTTAGTTACAAGTAGTCAATAGTTATAAATAGGAGAAGAACCTTAGTTAGTGGATAAGCTTGTTGTTAGTCAAAGTTCTATGTAGAAGTAGAGAGAGGTCTCGGGTTCCCTCAAAGTAATCCCACCCAATTATATCTTTTCCATTTTCCTTCAATGTCAAGCTTTCAAGTAGAATTCTATTGATTGTTCTTCGATAAATCCCAAAATGAGTTTCTGGACCGCTGCAGAATGTGTCCCTGGGAGCTGCAAACTTGTTCTTGTTTATGGTTGCTTTAACCCTTTGTACTTGGCAGATTGGTCGATGAATGGTTTCACATGTATGCATAAGAAATGTTCTTTTGAGTTCATATGATTGTCTGTTTCCAGCATTTTTTCTTTCAGATGAATATGTTTTCGGGTATATATAGTGTGCAAGCACCATATCTTATTTTTTTCAGCATCTTTTCTTTTAGATGAATCTGTTTTCCTCCGCGGGGGGCGCGGGGTGGGTTTCAGTTATATCTATTCGGCCTTTTTGGAACATTTTTATTTAGTTATTTCCAAGGCAGTGCCACTGTCGGAGATGGATGCTTTTCCCCCATCGGCTACTCACTCAGCGTCGACGCCACACCCCACTTCTTCTTTTGTGCTGACAATAACAAATCAATGGAACCTGGCAGAAACCGCCTTCCGTTCTCGATGTGGATTCTTAAGTATAAACACGACCTTTTCTTTTCCGTAATTTTGTCATGGAGACCATGCCATGCACTGCTGTTCTCGATGCTAAAAATTAGTAAAAATAGTAAAGCGGGAATTCCCTATTAGCGACAATTTAATGACAGTACGAAAAATAGTGAATAATTGGGCATAGAAAAACCTCAGTTGTATTAAAATTTTATTGTGACCGAGAAATACTTTTATCACAAAAAAATTAGTCATAATGGCAGTTATTATTAACTGCCGAGTATTCCTCATTTTTTGCAACTATTTTTCTAACTATTAGTATAAAGCTTTTATAGTGGTGGAAGTATTGGATGACTCTATAGATAGCACCATTAAAAACTTATGAGTTATTAGACATATAGTTGATACTTTCTTACCCCACTGAGAGAGAGAAAGAAATCCGGTATATCCAGGGAAACTCCGAAAACAGAAAAGGAGAACGACAGAAAAAGAGAAGGTATGAGAATAGCACCACTTTCCTATATTCACACCGGATTTCTTCTTTGTCATTGTCAAGCTCCATCACTGTCTCTTCTTTCATGGGAACAACGACATTAAATCACCTTTCTAGTGATTTTGTTTTACGCGAAGAACCGAACATCTTCCACGTGACAGCTTTTGGTTATCTTTGTTTTCTGGTTGTTCCCTCGGACCACAAAATTGAACCCATCCTTACATTTCTTTGAATATCCACCGACTATAAACATATTTTGTCAACTGACAAGACCTACGTTATTATTAACCCACATCAATAGCGATGAGAGAGAGAGATGAACAGGGTATAAATATGATCAGAAAACTTTACATTTGCTTGTTTTGTAACTGGAGACGTGCCGAAGTGGAGGAGCCAAACTGGCATTTTATTTTTTATGTTTTATTTTTATTTTGTAATTGATGTGGGCACCGGAGTGCTCCATCGTTTGCTTTTTCATCAGACCGGAAGATATTAAGGACATTTGTTATAGAAATCAAGGTATAACTGTAGAATTTGGTGTGGTAATAAGTCCTTATTTTATAGAAATTCATACGCGTTAAAAGGTCTTTAGATTCGCGTTTTACCAATCGCCGTTTACAAGTCAAAACATGGCTTCTCGTTTCTTCACTGAAAGAATGCAAAAGAATAGTGCCGGACAATAAGCGATTCAGACAGGCCGTATTTACCGTTGGAACCAGGGGCTGAAAAGACGCTGCCCCAATGCAGTAGCGTCTTGACTGGTTTCATCTCATTTCTTCCTCCACTCTTTTCGCATCTGCTCCTGTACTTCTTCGAGGGCTTGTTCGCAGAATCTTTTGCCAAGATCAGGGAAAAGAAGTTCAAGAATGTCAAACTTTTTCAATCAGGTCAGGGCTTCCTCGGCCCTTATCAAATGGCTCAGATAAATTAGAAGTAGCAGTACCGGGGTGATGCGAGCCCGATATTTTCCCACGGATGAGGGCCAGCGTCCCACCATCGTGCACAAGCGCAGTATTGACATTTTCCACGACCCTTGGTTCAACAAAGTAAGTGTGATTAACCACTTCTAACTCTCTGATTCTTTTCGCCCTGTATAACCGTGTTTGATTTTCCGAGTACAACCTACCCACCCCAGCCGAATCATGGCCTTAGCGAACTTCTTTGACCATGCTACTGGTTGTACAGCTATTGCTCGCACAATCTTACTGGTCCTAGGATCAGAAGCCATTGCCTGATCCGATTGAAGCAGTGCCATCCCCCTCAACAGTTTGATACAGAACTCATTATCCAGCCTGGTTGGTGAAACGCGGTCAAAGTTCACGGCTTGAGGACCCATCATTGCAACGAGTCAAGACCCTTGTGGTGGGCAAAATGATGACAGATACTGAGCATAAAATCTCTCTAGGCTAGGGTCCGTCTTGCGAGTCTAGCTGAAATTATATAGTCTGTAATCAAAGAACTTGCAGTGAGAAGAGAATAGTAGGATAGACCAGATAGTGCAACAGCTTCCCTGGCTGCAAATGCCAGGATATCGGCACAAGATACAGTGTCAGGGCATTCCACCTCAAGCTGTGCCTTGATCTCGTCAATTACTTCAAGGCCCCGGAGGGTGGCATGATTAGCTGCAGCTTCTTTCTCTACATGTTCACCAGATGGTGTTGAGTCCAACAGAATTGAGGCATCGCAGCCCTGGGTATCACACACACAGAACAAATATTTATTTTGATGACCCAAACCAATAAATATGAACTTTATGAGGTTGTCTTCCTTTAGTTGATTCATGACATACGCAAATGATAGAGAATGCTAGGCAAAGCTTACGTTGACGAAGCAATCATGGAAGAAGAGGCGGATGAGGCCATTTTGTCACATTAATAATTGAAACTCAAGGCTGATCGTAGCTTGGTCTGGAAAGCAATTCGGTGCTGTTAGAGGTATGGGTTACAAGGTTATCGTTGGAGGCCTAATGGATTTACTTGCAAATTGATAACTATACAACGTTAGATGCAGTTTTTGATGAGTACAGTTTTTGATAACTATACAACGTTAGATACAGCTTTCCTGTCGTAAAAAACAAATCCGGTATATCCAGGGAAGCTCCGAAAACAAAAAAGGACACAAAAACAACAGTTCAGAGAGTAACAACACTTTCCTATGTATCCGCCGGATTTCTTCTTTGTCATTATTGAGCTCCATCATCATAATATTCTCTTTTTTCATGAAAACACCAACATTAAATCACCTTTCTGGTGATTTTCTTTTTGGTGAAGTACCTGACATCTTCCATGTTCCACATGACAACATTTGTTTATCTATCTTTTCCTGTCTTTCCCTCTATATGGACCACAAATTTGAACCAATCCTTAAATTTTTCTTGAATATCCACGGGCTATAAAACTTACTGATGTTAAACTTACATTATTAACGATGGTAGACTTGATGAAACGAAATTTCCTAATCGCGATAGCCGGTCCTGCTGTTAAGCATATGCCTCGAGATCTGTTGTGAGGTTGAACTGCGATAATGGTGAAGAGGCTCTCTTGCTCATGATTCTTGTACCTCCCATTACTGCTAAACATGATTCCTGAAGAGCTTCCTCTTGCTCTTGCTCTGCATAGAAGGATTGGACATCATTAAGATGGCTGTCAGGTGGAGAAGGAAGCCATGGTCTTGGTGTAGTAATGTCAAACGGAGAACATGAACCTTGGAACACAGCACGATAGTCGTCTGGTGGGAGATACTGAGGAGTTATCCCATCTGATGTAGCATCGTCATCAACCGTAGCACATAATCCGGAGTCTGCATCTGAAGTAGCTGATACTCCAGAAGGAGAAGGCGAGTGTGTGTCCTCAGAAATCGTAATTATGTTTTTTACACCTCATTTAAAACTAAGGCTTTACCTACAGACTTGTGTATATAAAAGTTGGAAGCAGTGATAAGGTGATAGTGGAGGTTACAGGACATCAGTCACCCTCGAGCAGATCGAGTCAAGCTTTTCGGCTGTTGTTGAGATCAACCTGATCAATGATAATTCTTAACTAATCTAATCACGTGGTCTCTGGCTTCTCGGTTTGTATTCAAAAGTGTGCTGACGAAATAAATCAGATTTTGGTCACGTAATTACAATTTCTGCCATTTCCACAGAATTACGAGTTTTGCCATTTGTACGTAATTACATTTCCACGTCGTAATGTTGCTATTGCACGTAATTACGTTTTTTTTTTTTTTTTGGCAATTTCCACGAAAGGATTTGTCATTACCAAAGTAATTACATTTGGCTTGTAGTTACGATGTTGCCATTTCCATGTAAATGCGATGTTTAATTACGAAGAATTAAAAGGAGCACTACCCCCCAGATTTTAAATAGCAATGCAGTTGACATACCAGCCTAATAAGATTTACATACATAGCAAGTCTACACATACAAAATGTTAAAAAAAAAAGGAAGTAAGATTAAAATAAAACAAACTGAACCTGCTTTTTAATGCTTCCAGAAGTACAAAGACAAGCTAGAAAAAGGTCATAATAGCAGCAGAACCTACTATCCCCTAATTTTTTTCTTTTCTTTTCAATGTCTTGAACAGCCAATACAGACGAGGGTCTGTTTTACCTTCTTGCCTATGTGGATTCACAAGAACTGCGTATAAAAAAGTCATTGACAAATGAAAGTATATACAAAATAATAATAACAATAAAATAAAAATAAAGAAAGAAAGAGGAAGATGAATGAAGTACCTTTTTATATATATGTGTTAGAGCATTAGGAAAACATGATTTCTTCAATTCTCTGAAAAATCCATGGACTAAATTAAACCAGCCTCATGCAGATTTTGAACACTCGGTTACAAAGTTTCCTGGTTGAGACTTGCAGATCAACCACCTACAACCGTTTCATAAAACTTGGAAAAATGTGACGTATAATCTGCAGATTCAAAATGCATGTAACCAACTGAAGGCAACCTAAACAGCTCAAAATGCATATTTTATGAGCTTTAAACTTGAAGTCTCGTTAAAAAACTATGACTTCAATTCAATTACAGTTAAATAAGTTTTTCCTTGTTCTGTGTACCAATTATGAAATCAAAAAGAATGAAAACAAAAGGTATATTCTGAAAGCACCAGCCAGACTAAAGTCTTGTTAAGATAGTCCATAAATTTTTCTTTTTAAACTTTTTAACCGTTCCAAATGGTTGTTAAAATTCGTATAAAAATACCAGAACCATCATAACAAAAGAAGTAAATGCAATATCAGAACAGTATCAACTGTGTTTGTGTTCATGCTAAATTCTTACCAAAAAGTCCCTTGGACACAATTTTACCATTGAGATGTAGCTCTTTAGCTTTTTTATATCCAAATAATGCACAAAGAAATCCATCCAATAGCTGAAAATTCAAATATGAAAAAGTATAGTAAAATGGTAAATATTAAAGACAATAATATAGTATTTCCATCAAACAAAAGGTAAACCAATGTTATAATCTATTTACCTAATACCCTTTCAAGTCATAACTACCAAGAAGGATTTGCATTCAACCCAAGTTGTCAAATCAACAACCTTGGGATACAATTTCGAAATTGGAATGGGATTAACCTAATCATGTAAAAGAAAGTTAAGTTCCTTCACATCCAAATAATAATGCATGAAAGCAATCAACATACAAAACCATAACTCAAGATCTTCAACCCAAATTCCTATGTCAAAAAGCCCTTCAACAATAGGGTACCATGATCACCGAAAACTATAAAAACTACGTCTAATTCAATGCACCTGATATCTTCCCAAACTGTAAATACCATGTAATTGGCATTCAATTGAAATTCCTATGTCAAAGTCCATCAACAATGAGGTACCACGATCACCGAAAAGATCTTTACATCCTTTAAATCCAAAGCCTAAATATTTCAACACAAAAAAACTACATTAATTAATACATAAAATTAATTTATAATATTAATAATAAATATTAACTAATTAAAAAATTTAGTAATAAAGATTACTAATCTTTTAATATATTTAAAAAAATATAATGAGATATTATTATTTTATTAAAAATATATATTATAATATATATATATATAATACATAAATATAATTAATATAATTATTAATAAATATTAAATTTCATAAAAATATTTAGTAATAAGATTACTACTCTTCAAATATGTTTGAAATCTTTTTAATTTATTTAAAGATATATAATTTTATTAAAATATATATTAAAGATATATAAACACATACAAATAAATTAATTTTCTATATCATTAATACATAAAAATAAGTAATAACATTAAAAAAATATTAACTTTTAAAAAAATCTTAATAAAATTACTAAGCTTTAAATATATTTTAAAATATTTTTAATATATATATATATATTGATATTGGAATATATATTAACTATATATAAATATATACAAAGAAATTAATTTAATCTATATAATAAACTAGGTAGTAGGAATTGAACCTGCATCATTAGCTTGGAAGGCCAAGGGTTATAGTCAACATTCATTCATCATTTTTAGCTTCTCCAATTCAAAACAAAACATGAAACTTCAATTTCATTTAGCTCCTTTATAGAAGATGAATAAATTTTATGTACAAAATGATTATCCATAACTATAAATTCTCACTACAAAAATAAAGTAAAATAGATATATGTCTATTTTATATGCGTGTATGCATAGATGCCAGTATGCGAGTATGCGTGGATACGAGTATGCAAGTATGTGTAAATGCAAGTGTGCATGTATGTGTGTATGCGTGGATGCGTAGATGCGAGTATGCGAGTATGCGTGAATGCGTGTATGCGGATATTTAGGTATGCATGTATGTGTGGATGCGAGTAGATATAAATGTGAGTATACATACAAGTGAATGTGTATGCATACATGGATGCAAGTATACATGTAAGCAAATATGTATGCATGCAAGGATGCAACTATAGACATATATGCATGTAATGCACATGTGTTTGCATTTATGCTAAATTCTTACCACAAATCCCCTTGGACATAATCCAAAAGTGCCTTGGCTTCTTTAGATCCAAAGAGCATAAAGAAATCAATCCAAAAGCTGAAAATTCAACTATGAATATATGAAAAAGTAAAACAAGATACTATATATTAAAAACAACAACACAATATTTCTATATGAAAAAAGGTAAATTGATATTGCATTATGTTTACCTAATACCCTCTTAAATCATACCTACCAACAAGGATTTGCATTCAACTCAACTATATCAATAACCCTAGGACAAAATTTCGACATAGAAATAGGATTAACTTGTTCATCTAAAAAAAAGTTAATTCCTTTAAATCCAAATAATACATAAAGGTATCCTACTTTTTGGAAACAAAGGTCTAACTCAATATACATGATATTGGCATTCAAACCAAATTCCTATGTCAAAGACCTTCAACAAGATTTCAACATACCATGACCACCGAAAAGATCCTTACTTCCTTTAAATCCAAAACCTGAACATTTCAATACAAAAATCTAGAACAAGATAATTAAAGTTAAAAGAACATGAGAACAAATTCCCATTAAATAAACTATTGGATGCAACTATGTAAATATATATGCATGTGTGTTTGTGTTCATGCTAAATTCTTACCACAAAGCCTTTTGGGCATAACTTTACCATTGAGATGTAGCAGCTTCATCATGTAAAAGCTCCTTAGTTTATTTAGGTCTAACTAATGCATGAAGAAATCCATCCAAAAGCTGAAAAAGCAAAACAAGATGATATTAAACTCAACATCAAGGTATTCCCTTTAGAGAAAAGATAAACCGATGTTGTATTCAATTTACTTAATATCCTCTCAAAACCATAATTACCAAGAAGGATTTGTATTCAACCCAAATTTTTAGATCAACAACCCTGGGATACAATTTCAACATAGAAATAAGATTAACTTGATAATGTAAAAAAAAGTTAAGTTTCTGTAAATCCAACTAATGCACGAAGACAATCAACATATAAAACTATAACATGACAATCATGGAGTAAAAAGAGTAGCAAGATATCTTGCTATTAAAAACAAAAAATGTAACTAAGATCTAACTCAATGTACCTGATATTTCTCCCAAATCGTAAATACCATGTGATTGGTATTCAACCCAAATTCCTATTTCAAAGCCCTTCACCAATATTCCAACATAAAAATGGGGCACCATGATTACCAAAAAGATCCATCCTTTTAATTCAAAACCTGAATATTTCTAGATGACAAAACCAAAACAAGATGATTAAAAGTTAAAAGAACATGAGAACAATTTCTCATTAGATAAACTAGAACTTAAGGTCGTTTGCAACAAATTTGCATTCAACCAAAACTCTTATATCTTAATGCAAGTATCCATACAAGTGATTATGCAAGGATGTATGCATGTATGTGAGTATGAATGCAAAGATGCACATGTCCGTGTATGAACGCAAATATGCATGTATGCAAGTATGTGGATATGCATGTATGTATGGATGCACGTATGTAAGTATGCAAGTATGTGTATATGCGTGGATGCATGGATGGGTGTATGCATGGATGCGAGTATGCGTGTATGCGAGTATGCGTGTATGCGAGTATGCGAGTATGCATGTATGCGTGGATGCGAGTATGCGGGTATGCGGGTATGCGTGTATGCGTGGATGCAAGTATGTATATATGTAAGTATATGTATAAGTGAGTGCATATGCATATGCATGTATGGATGCAACTATGCATGTAATGCACATGCGTTTGCGTTTATGCTAAATTCTTACCATAAAGCCCCTTGGAAACAATTTTACCGTTAAGTTGTAGCAACTTCATCATCCAAAAGTGCCTTGGCTTCTTTAGATCTAACTAGCATGAAAAAATCAGTCCAAAAGCTGAAAATTCAACTATGAATATATATGAAAAAGTAAAACAAGATACTATATATTAAAGACAACAACACAATATTTCCATATGAGAAAAGGTAAATTGATATTGTATTCTATTTACCTGATACTCTCTTAAATCATAACTACGAAGAAAGATTTGCATTCACCTCAACTATATCAATAACCCTGGGACAAAATTTCTATGTAGAAATAGGATTAACCTATTCATCTAAAAAAAAGTTAATTCCTTTAAATCCAAATAATGCATAAAGGCAACCAACATACAAAAAACTATAATAGAAGTAAAAAGAGTAGCTATCCTACTTTTTGAAAACAAAGGTCTAACTCAATATACCTGATATTGGCATTCAAACCAAATTCCTATGTCAAAGCCCTTCAACTCAACAAGATTTCAACATACCATGACCACCGAAAAGATCCTTACTTCCTTTAAATCCAAAACCTGAATACTTCAATACAAAAATCTAGAATAAAATAATTAAAGTTAAAAGAACATTAGAACAAATTACCATTAAATAAATTATTGGATGCAACTATGTATGTATATGCATGTAAGTGCATGTGCATGTGTGTTTGTGTTCATGCTAAATTCTTACCACAAAGCCCTTTGGGCACAGCTTTACCATTGAGATGTAGTAGCTTCATCATGTAAAAGCTCCTTAGTTTATTTAGGTCCAAATAATGCATGAAGAAAAATCCATCCAAAAGCTGAAAAATCAAACATGAAAAAGCAAAACAAGATGATATTAAACTCAACATCAAGGTATTCCCAATAGAGAAAAGATAAACTAATGTTGTATTCAATTTACTTAATATCCTCTCAAAACCATAGTTACCAAGAAGGATTTGTACTCAACCTAAATTTTTAGATGAACAATCTTGGGATACAATTTCAACATAGAAATGGGATTAACCTAATAATGTAAAAGAAACTTAAGTTTCTTTAAATTCAACTAATGCACGAAGGCAATCACAACATATAAAACTATAACACAACAATCATGGAATAAAAAGAGTAGCAAGATATCCTGCTATTAAAAAAAAAAATGCAACTAAGATCTAACTCAATGTACCTGATATTCTCCCAAACCGTAAATACCATGTGATTGGCATTCAATCCAAATTCCTATTTCAAAGCCCTTCACCAACATTCCAACATAAAAATGGGGCACCATGATTACCGAAAAGATCCTTACTTCCTTTTAATTCAAAACCTAAATATTTCAAGATGAGAAACCAAAACAAGATAATTAAAAGTTAAAAAAACATGAGAATGAACTCCCATTAGATAAACTAGAACTTAAGGTTGTTTGCAACGAATTTGCATTCAACCAAAACTCTTATATCTTAATGCAAGTATGCAAGGATGTATGTATGTATGCATGTATGAATGCATTATATATATGCGAGTATGTATGCAAGTATGAATACAAATATGCATGTATGTGAGTATGAATGCAAATATGCGTGTATGCGGGATGTAAGTATATGCATATGCACGTGTATGCATGCATGCAAGTATGTGGCTATGCATGTATTCATGGATGCAAGTATGTGAACATGCATGGATGCAAGTATATGAGTATGTGAGTATGCGAGTATGCGTATATGCATGGATGCATATGTATCCGTGTATGAATGCAAATATGCATGTATGCACGGATGTAAGTATATGCATATGCACGTGTATGCATGCATGCAAGTATGTGGGTATGCATGTATTCATGGACGCAAGTATGCGAGTATGCGAGTATGCGAGTATGCGAGTATGCGTGTATGCGAGTATGCGAGTATGCGAGTATGCGTGTATGCGAGTATGCGAGTATGCGTGTATGCGAGTATGCGAGTATGCGTGTATGCGAGTATGCGAGTATGCGTGTATGCATATATGAATGCAAATATGCGTGTATGTGTGGATGTAAGTATATGCATATGCACGTGTATGCATGCATGCAAGTATGTGGGTATGCATGTATTCATGGATGCAAGTATGCGAACATGCATGGATGCAAGTATGCGAGTATGCGTGTATGCATGTATGAATGCAAATATGTGTGTATGCGCAGATGTAAGTATATGCATATGCACGTGTATGCATGCATGCAAGTATGTGGGTATGCATGTATTCATGGATGTGAGTATGCGAGTATGCATATATGCCTAGATGCATGGATGGGTGGATGTGTGGATGCGAGTATGCAAGTATGCAAGTATGTGTGTATGCGTGGATGTGAGTATGTGGGGATGCGAGTATGTATATATGTGAGTAAACATGTAAGTGAATGCGTATGCATATGCATGTATGGATGCAACTATGCGCATATGCATGGATGCAACTATGCGCATATGCATGGATGCAACTATGCATGTAAGCAAATATGTATGCATATGCATGTATGTGTGCATGGATGCAACTATGAACATATATGCATGTAATGCACCTGTGTTTGCGTTCATGTTAAATTCTTACCACAAAGCCCCCTTGGACACAAGTTTACCGTTAAGATGTAGCAACTTCATCATCCAAAAGTGCCTTGGCTTCTTTAGATCCAAATAGCATGAAGAAATCAGTCCAAAAGCTGAAAATTCAACTATGAATATATGAAAAAGTAAAACAAGATACTATATATTAGAGACAACAACACAATATTTCCATATGAAAAAAGGTAAATTGATATTGTATTCTATTTACCTGATACCTTCTTAAATCATAACTACCAAGAAGGATTTGCATTCAACTCAACTATATCAATAATCCTGGGACAAAATTTCAATGTAGAAATAGGATTAACCTATTCATCTAAAAAAAAAGTTAATTCCTTTAAATCCAAATAATGCATAAAGGCAATCAACATACAAAAAACTATAATAGAAGTAAAAAGAGTAGCTATCCTACTTTTTGAAAACAAAGGTCTAACTTAATATACCTGATATTGGCATTCAAACCAAATTCCTATGTCAAAGCCCTTCAACAAGATTTCAACATACCATGACCACCGAAGAGATTCTTACTTCCTTTAAATCCAAAACCTGAACATTTCAATACAAAATCTAGAAAAAGATAATTAAAGTTAAAAGAAATGAGAACAAATTACCATTAAATAAACTATTGGATGCAACTATGTATGTATTTGCATGTAAATGCACGTGCACCTGTGCTTGTGTTCATGCTAAATTCTTACCACAAAGCCCTTTGGGCACAACTTTACCATTGAGATTTAGCAGCTTCATCATGTAAAAGCTCCTTAGTTTATTTAGGTCCAAATAATGCATGAAGAAATCCATCCCAAAGCTGAAAAATCAAACATGAAAAAGCAAAACAAGATGATATTGAACTCAAGATCATGGTATTCCCATTAGAGAAAAGATAAACCGATGTTGTATTCAATTTACCTAATATCCTCTCAAAACCATAATTACCAAGAAGGATTTGCATTCAACCCAAATTTTTAGATCAATAGCCCTAGGACACAATTTCAACAAAGAAATGGGATTAACCTAATAACGTAAAAGAAGGTTAAGTTTCTACAAATCCAACTAATGCACGAAGGCAATCAACATATAAAACTATAACATGACAATCATGGAGTAAACAAAGTAGCAAGATATCCTGCTATTAAATACAAAAAATGCAACTAAGATCTAACTCGATGTACCTGATATCCTCCCGACCGTAAATACCATGTGATTGGAATTCAACTCAAATTCCTATCTCAAAGCCCTTCACCAACATTCCAACATAAAAATGGGGCACTATGATAACCAAAAAATCCTTATTTCCTTTTAATTCAAAACTTGAATATTTCAAGATGAAAAACCAAAACAAGATGATTAAAAGTTAAAAGAACATGAGAACGAATTCGCATTAGATAAACTAGAACTTGAGGTTGTCTGCAATGAATTTGCATTCAACCAAAACTCTTATATCTTAATGCAAGTATGCAAGGATGTATGTATGTATGTAAGTATGTATGCATGTATGAATGCAAAGATGCATGTATGCGTGTATGATGCAAATATGCGTGTATGCATGTGAATGCAAGTATGCGTGTATGCAAGTATGAATGCAAGTATGCATGTATGCGTGTATGAATGCAAATATGCATGTATGTGATTATGTATGCATGTATGAATATAAATATGCATGTATGTCAGTATGAATGCAAAGATGCATGTATCTATGTATGATTGCTATATGCATGTATGGATGCAAATATGCAAGGATGTATGCATATATATGAGTATGTATGATGTATGAATGCAAAGATGTATGTATGTGTATATGAATGCGTGTATGCATGTATGAATGCAAGTATGCATGTATGCGTGTATGAATGCAAAGATGCATGTATGCGTGTATGAATGCAAATATGCATGTATGTGATTATGTATGCATGTATGAATATAAATATGCATGTATGTGAGTATGAATGCAAAGATGCATGTATCTATGTATGATTGCAATATGCATGTATGCAAGTATGTATGCGTGTATGGATGCAAATATGCAAGGATGTATGCATGTATATGAGTATGTATGATGTATGAATGCAAAGATGTATGTATGTGTATATGAATGCAAAGATGCATATATGCCTGTATGAATGCAAATATGTATGTGTGTATGAATGCAAATATGCAAGTATGCAAGGATGTATGCATGTATGCGAGTATGTATGCATGTATGTGTGTATGAATGCAAAGATGCATGTATGCGTGTATGAATGCAAATGCATGTATGCAAGTATATATGCATGTATGAATGCAATTTATGCATTTATGCAAGTATGAATGCATACATGCAAGCATGTAATCATGTATGCAAGTATGCATATATGTATTAATGCATGTGAGTATGTATGCAAGTATGAATATATGTGTGCATGTACAAAAGAATGCATGGATGCTAGTATGATTTAAAATATGCATCCAAGTATGAATGCAAATGTATTTGTAAGAATGTATGAATGAATGTGTGGATGTATAGAAGTATGTGTATATACATGCATCTACAGATATATGTATGCATGTATGTATGCAAATATGAATTCAAATATGCACATATGCATGTATGTAAGCATGAATGCAAATATGTACGTATATGCATGTATATGCACATGGTGCTTGTGTGCATGCTAAATTCTTACCACAAAGACCCTTGGACACAATTTTACGATTGAGATGTAGAGGCTTCATCATCCAAAAGCTCCCTAGTTTCTTTATATCCAAAAAACACATGAAAAAATCCATCCAAAAAGCTGAAAATGAAAAAATGAAAAAGTAAAACAATATAATAAATATTAAAGACAACAACACGATATTTCCATCAAAGAAAAGGTAAACCAATGTTGTATTCTATTTACTTGATACCCTCTCAAACCATAACCACTAAGGAGGATTTGCATTCAACCCAACTTGTTAGATAAACAACCTGGGGACACAATTTCAAAATAGAAATGGGATCAACCTAATCATGTAAAAGAAAGTTAGTTTCTTTTAATCTATATAATGCATGAAGGCAATTAACATACAAGAAATGATGCACAATGATTAGAGAGTAAAATGCATGGTGCATGACACAAGAAATGAGATTATGATATGCATGATTCAATCTATTTCTCACACTTTTTCTAGAAGCCTGTATTTTGAAAACTATAGAAAGAAAAAAAAAACTGCAGAAATTGTACACCTTTTTAACATGTAATGATACACCAACCCTAATGTACTGTTCTAGAAGCCTGTATTTTGAAAACTATAGAAAGAAAAAAAAAAAACTGCAGAGATTGTACACCTTTTTAACATGTAATGATACACCAACCCTAATGTACTGTTCTTGAATCAAAGTATTCAATTGGCTAAAGAACCTAAAACCTCTTTGTTGGTCTATATATATACATATGCACACATATATAGACATTGTTGATTTATTACATCTTATCTTCAATGTGGTAGAATAATAAAAGTTATAAATGGGCAACTGAACACCTCTTTGGTTCATCCCAAATATATGAAATACAATTCATCAATTAATATTGAGAACGGGATATCAAAGAACCTTGTTGATAAAGAAACAGATAATAAGAAAGAAAAGGAAATATCAAATCCCTAATCCACGAGGATTTGCTTGAGGACCAAGGTGACAGCCAACAAACAATCAAGGCCCAGATTCATAATACCAACAGTCAAGGCGCTACTGCATACAACAAGCAACTTCCAATCTATCTTGGGCTGTAACTAAAACCATGACTGAAACTTAAATCAAAATAATAAGAACTACAAAACTGGAAAAATAAATCTGAAATTTACCTAGGAAAGCTCATCACTTGTGATTTGTTTTCACTTTGGCAATTAATTTCTGCCATCAAAATTTAGGCGTGAAAAAGCTCTTACTGAAATTTGGAAATTGTTAAACCGTTGATGGAAATTTAGGTTTCTTAGATAACAAATTATGTAAGAGATTATTGGCCATTATCTTCTGCAAATGCATTTCCACTGATCATTACTCACCGCATTGTATGTGACAATGTCTAGTTCCAACCGTCGATCTCACTCCCCAAGGGCCCAGGTATTTAACTCCTTCGGAGGAGGAGATCGCATGCTATTGATCACATCAAAGAGTTCCTTCAAATGCCCTGCTTTTCCAAGAGAAACAGCAATACAATGATAAGCGACTAGTTCAGGATATGAAGATATGTGTAGCTGTAGATGAATGAAACAGAAAGTTAATGTGGTTCCATCAAAGCCTTCTTTTTCACTTTTCACAAGTTGTATTGACAAACAAAAAGCATGCTCACACATTACAAAAATAAATGCAATTACCTGCATTGAATGAAAGATATTGAGTTCTTCAAAGGTCTATTTGCCTTTCCAGGCACATTGAGAGCAGTTGTGTCTATAAATCTACAAAATGAAGAGGACATGTCAAAATGTCATTATGCACAATGACAATATCTTTTTCAGTCATCAAAAGAAAATAGTATTTTTGGGTGAAATGTAAATTATGACATACCAAAAAAAAAACTACAAAGAGAATTTACTGGCTGCATTGGAAAACATCCCATTACAAAGTTTCTTAAAAGTAGTTTCGTGGAATTAAGTACTCTTGAATTATAATCCTCAAAAATATTCTTTTAGCATTGCACCAATGATTTAAGAAATTATAAATTTCAAGCAAATAGTTTTGCAAATACACATATAAAAACTATGTAAAAATACAGTATCACTAACCAGCAGTTATCTTAATTGGCCATTCACAAATATGGTGTTTTGAATCAAAATACATGCATTCCAGTCGACTACGAAAATGTATATAAATGAAGTTCCACCCTTTTGCACCTAAGGGCACACTTACTTTTCTTTGTGTTTAAGTGCACCAATGCATCAATTAATTTTTTTTTTCAGGTATTTTTTTCTTGTTACTTTTAAGAGAAATATTTCTTTGTCAAGTACCAAATATACGTCAATAAAGAAAAATTTGTGTGAATCCCACTACGCATAAACAAGGGATCCAAAGCTTAGACATGGACACAAGTTAGACTATTATAGGTACCTAGTCTACCCCTTTTCTTTTTTCCAAGTAAAAAATATCATACATGTTTTTTATTTTTCATACAATAGAAATAGTAAACTAGCTATCCTTGCAGCACAGACAGCAATAGAGAAGAAAAACCAATCAATCCCATTCTCAATAGCCCTAGGTTTTCAATAAAGGAAATATTAAATTGACATGCTTAATCCTAAGGGAGGAGAGCGGATACTGGGGTAAGGGAGGCCAATTGAATAATTATCATGTGATGTGAGTTAGTAATGTCATTTTTTCAGCAGATATTTATAAGACCTCATGGTTGTATTGAGATTACCCCTTTTATGTCATCCTTCGTAACTCATTCCATAGTTTCCTAAAGCTTAAGGCAGAACCATTACCACAGCTAAGGAAGATACAACCATTGATATACAATCAAATCTCAGCTCACTCAACAGAGAAAATAGTTGGCCCAAGTATGCGTAATCCAAAATTAGTGAAGCAAATCATTTTCACTCACCTGAGTCATGTTTGGAGCAAATACCATAGCAACATTGCATGCATTCGTCTTGTTCAAGTGTTCCATTTGTTCAACATCTGCCATTAGGCTTATCGCCCAATCCAGCAAAGCAGCTTCTGTTGGGGGAAGGAGCCTCACAATCCGAACTCAATCCTCCTCTGTCTGGGATTGCATCACTTGCTCTGGTGAAAGAGAGTCCAAACTCCCAGAACCACAACTATTGGAGCACAAAAACATCAGATTAATATTGAACGATGAGTTAACAACAGAATGCAGTCAACAACAAATCCACCAGCGTATGATGAGAAAGAGGGGGTTATTATTCACACGGAATGAACAGGCACCATTGAAAGTTCGGCCAGCAGCCAACATTTGAAAAATAGTACCATCAAAGAAAAGCAATTAAAGAGCTAGTAAGATCCAAACAACAGAGAAAGCGAAGCACAAGTTCTGAATTGCAAAACAAGTCTTTTGGTGAAACAATTATTCAGGAGATCAGTCAGCAATGCACACCTTCATAAGACCGGCTAAGCAGCATACATCAATATCATCGGGTATCATACCCCATTTAATTGGTCACGAATGTACTCCTCTTGATGTTCTCTGCATTAATCCTGAAGATTCCTTCTGCCTGCACATTTTGAGTTCAAACTAATGTTTGTTGGAGTTGAAAAGTAAGAAGTCAAGTTCCATGCTGAAAGTGTTCATATCCGATTCGACAAAAGAAATAACACCTATGCATACAGTATGACAGATGATACCATCAGATGAAAAAACAGAAGAAAAAAAAAAGAATTGAAAGAATTAATTTCTACTATAGAAAACCACATGTTTCCTTCCCCAATTCCAATGAAGTATTGATCAAGAAACTGGAATTAGATCTCCTAGTCTGGTTAGCCAGAAAAAGATGCCTTCAAAGAGATGTCAGCACCCAAAAAGCGTCGTGGAAAAGAGAAAAAATATGGAAAACGGATGTTCAAATAGAAGGTCAAAGATGAGAAAACCATACTTGACGTAGAATGGATTTGAACCAGACGAAGGGTATCAGCGGATCAATGCTCAGAACCAAAATCTAAAACTAAACCAAAGCAATTTTCAGGTAGCAGTTTTGTAGTACTCCCCTGCTTCTGTAGATGATGTACATAATTTTTGCTTGAATAAACAATACAAATTCATAAAACCAATAGAGAAAGCAGACATCAAACATTACACAAACCATATACTGGGGAAGGATCACTACATAAGAAATTTTATATGAAGAACAGAAAATGGGTCCCTTTTTTTTCTCTTTACATCTATCAGGAAGGAATAGCGGTGAAAGCTACTGGATTTTCCACAATGGCGTTCAAGTTGAGAGAACCCAAAATGAATTACCTCAGTTGGTCTAGTACCAACTATCAAAGCAAGACAGTAGCAAATACGAAAACGAAATTAATGCAAAACGAAGAAAAAGTGATAGAGAAGGACCAAACCTCGTGAAAACAAGAAACGATGTAGAATATCAGCATTTTATGCCTTTGAAGGAGGCATAAGCCCACACAATTCAAGAGCTATAACGCAAAACAAGATTCCTTTTTTTTCCCCTAAAACTCCAAAATAATCCAGTTCTATGAGGCAAAAGACAAAAATTTAAGCCAGCGATAAGAAAGTTTCAAGAAGGAATCGAACTTAACAACGAATCTCAAACGCGGAACTTCAATCTGTGAAAACCCCCACGAAGAAAGCCCCACGATCCTCGACGCAGAACTTCATTCGAGAGCAGGACAGGAGAGGACGAAGGAGAAGGGAGGAACATTCTGCCCGTTATCGATTTTGGTGGATGCAAATTTAAAATTTAAAGTCGAGACTTGTCCCGAGTTCGAGAGCTGATGCCCGTTTAAAAAATAAAAAATTATTAAAATTACGATTTGCGCTTGTTTGTCGCTTCTCAACGGCGTCAGTAAAGAATAAACCACGCCCCGGTGATTAAAAATATTTTGTTACGAGTTTGGAAAACAAATTTATAATTAAAATTATTTACAAATTACCTATTTCGTATATGGAATTTTTGTTTTTAATACTCTCATGTATATTAAGTCCTAAACAACTTAAATAGAATGGTCCTTGGTCCCTACCCATCCTTGTATGAATATTGTGGGTTTTAAATGGAAGCCAAATGTTGTCTATCAACTGTCCTAAGACTTGATTGGTTGTGAAAAGTTTCGTTTAACTTCCAATGATTGGCTTCAATAGTAACTTCAATTTTCTCATCATGTCTACAAATTATGCAAGGTGGTATCAAAGCGGTCTAAGACCTAAATTTGGTTTTTGCTATATCAAAATTTGTTTATTGTTTGGAAAAAAAATTGGTTTCTTTTGTACAATACAAAGAAATTCAAAATTGGCCTAAATCGGACCCGATCCGTTCGGATTTGGATCTGATCGGTTTGTCTAATTGATCTGGGCGATATTAGGTCCTTTGAGGTCAGAAATATTTTTCCCGATCTTATTTTTTGATAGGTTTTTTCTGGGTTTTGGTTTAATCGCCCATAGTAGACCATTTTCTACCGCCATGGGCATGTCCTATACGGCTGTTGGTGGCAAATCTGTGCAAAGATGCACTGATCGTTGGATTTGCGTACAAAGTGCTTGTGATCCATTCAGGTTGATTCTGACCCATGCAAAACCGTCCCAACCCAATTCGAAAGTACTAGAATAAATTCTGACCCATGCGAAATCTGGCTGCTAACTTACTTTTCCTTTTAATAAATAAGTACTGGAATTCTTGGGTTGTTTGTTGACCTCCTTGTCTTTAGAAATCTTTGCTTAGCATCTTCTTCTTCCACTTGTTTACCACTTCTCAAGATTATAACTTTTGCATTTTTAATTGGATTTTTTTATGTTGCTTGGCAAAGAATCTTGTTGTCTCATTGATATCATGTTTGCTAACTAACTCACTTGCATCTCTAAATTTCTAATTAAAGCTTCTTTGTTTTAAAATCTCACACTTGCTCTTGATGTGTTTCTGAGTGGTGTTAGCTAGTTTTGTGACTATTCTTCACAAACTGGAATTTGTATCTTCTAGTTGTTTGAATCGCAGTGGCAAACCTATTACATTTGAATTATTAAATTGTACTAAATTTTTACAAGAGCTCTGGAATTTGCCAAGTGCAATATTTGAGCTTAGATGATGATATTTTGTAATCGAACAATCTTGTAATTTTTTTATTTTACGGGTGATATATAATTTGACATTTCACAAAAAAAAAAAAAACATTTGAATTATTAAAATTTGGATGGTTGCCATCCCAAATTATAAGTGTTAAAATATAGATTATTCTATAAAACTATTTAAATTTCCAACAAAGTTATCATTTTTATTAGGTTGTGAAAAAGTATTGTCTACTTTGTGCTAGTTTTTCCTTCATTATAAAAATTACATGTCATTATTAATTTTCATGATTAAAGCACTCATGATACTATATAAAAATTATAAAGAATGTTTGTATCTAACTTAAAACTTGAAGGCATTAAGTTAGGATTTCTAGAATTATTTATAATTTGAAGATATTTAATGTACAGAGATACAAGAGAATTAACAAATTCATATATAAAATGATGAAATATGTATCCTTAATATTTTTAAGACTAACTACTTAATTAAAGGGATGGAAAGAAAGATGATTTTGATTGAGTCTTCCATTTAATAAAACCGTCATTAAACTCTGACCGGCCCGAAATTGGACAAAGAGAACACGATAATAGAAATTATTTGAATAAGAGTTTATCTTCTTTGATAAGTTAACGATGTGATGCAACGTTTCATGCAAGCTTGTACTATTGTTTTAGCAAGGAGCAGGCCATCAGATTTAATACTGGAAATTTCAAGATAAGCAGCGGAACAGAAAAGACACAAATGTCTAATTAGAAGCAGTACTGCTGATGACATTCAAGTTGGCCAACATATTGTGGTTTACCAACCTTTCCTATTCGCACCATCCTACAGCAACTTCTCTAACTAGATAGATCAAAATACAGGATAAACGGGAGTCATGTTGGGATAGAAAAGTCCCCAGTTTTGCTCCACGCCGGCAGCCTTCTGATTCTCGTTGAACATAGCAAAAATAAATCCTTCAATGGGAACGTTTGGTCGTCTCGGTGTCCCTACGTTCTGCAAAACATGCTTTACGTAATTCTGATTGTAGGTCGCGGCAAGTGCGGGAGTTGTGTAAGCGCCATTCCCGGCGGAAGGCCATCCGCTTTCAGACACCACCAGTCTCACACCCGGCGCACCCTCTTTCTCCATCGCCGCATAAAAAGCATCCACCATGGCTTCGAAGAGGTTTGAATAGCCTAATTTCCCATCCCAAACCACCACCCCAGGTGACGTGAACTGTGAATATTCCAAAGAAATATCCCCAGGGTCTGACGCAAAGGCAAAGTACGGGTACACATTAACCAGAAGCGGCGATCCTTGAGTAGATAAAAGTCTGACAATGTCCCCCATAGTTTGGCCTGTCTCCGACGAGAATGCACAGGCTGAAGGTGGATAAGAGGCTCCCAGGACAGAGCCAGGCACTACAGTCGTCACCTTGATATGACCAAGACCCCTTTGGTTGAGTATCGTCTGGAAACTCCGAATCACCGGCAAAACATGCGCACCAAGGGGTCCGGGGATAACCTCGTTTCCAACGCCAACATACTCGAAAAGAACGTCGTTGAGGTAAGGATCCATATTTGTTTGAATCCAAGAAGCCACTGCTCCTGGGTCTGCTGCTAGTCCCGGTAAATCCTCGTTTCGGATGCCTATAGTTACAGCAATTTGGCTCCCACTTAGTGCTTCGAGTGCGGCGTGATCGGGATCGAAGAGTCTCATTTTTTTAATACCATATCTTTGGTAGAGTTGAACCACATCGGTGGCCGGAGGAAGGTTGTCTGCTACCATCCCATAGCAGACACCGACCACCTGGGCCAGAACAATTTGTTTCTCAATGGCCGCGAAGGACAGAATGAACACAATCCAAAACAGTCTCATTGCTTCTTTATCACTCAATGCTTTCCCTGTCGTTGATCAAACGAGATGAGTAAACAAATAAATGTACAGCAAAGTGACTAAAATTTGTTGTTTCTCAGTTACCATAATTGTTACCATTGTTAAAATATAGTCTCAGCAAGAGCAATTTCTTGTAGAGGTAAAAAGTAAGAAGATAAAGAACATAACTATGAAGAAACCGATGCAACTAGAACTATGAAAAACATTCTTTCTCACCAAGCTTGATGAAAGCCCTGGACTCCCCTCCCTCCAGCCATATGTGACTGAAGACAGTAGATATAGACCAACCAGGGGAAACTCAGAAGAGAAAACTTACTTGTGTCAAGGAACTATCGAGGACCCTTGATGCAAAGCCCACCTTCTCTAATACTTCTACCGCAGACCTAGCATGCGACAGATTTATATAGGGAATTAATTTAATAAATTTCTCATTTTAATGGTCTAATTTCGTTATCAACATGCCATTTATAGCAAAGGATCTTCTAAAATTCTCACCATATTGTATCTGTAGATTTTCTTTGCACACGCTTATTAACTCCAAATCAGCTACTTTGGATTCTCTGTTATCAGCATTTATTGTTTTGAAGAACTCCATATTTAGAATTTCACAGAATCTTGATCCCTGAAAAGGCTGAATCCCTCGTATTTTTCTCCCCAACTATCTACTTTGTGTAATTGGTGAAACAAGCATACCTCAATTACAATTCCAGCTTCTACAAGATTTCATCACATTAAGACGTATTTATGAACGATATTTACACATATAGCACTTTTAGGACTTAATTATTGAAGTTCTTAATGAAATACATGGAAAGTTGGATATGCTTGAGCCATCCTTGTATACCTAAACGCTCTTTGTATGTAGAGACTAGATATAGTCGGAGCTTTTATAGGAAATAGATGGAAAAATTGCTATACCAATTCTACGTGGATGAGAGAAGTATCTGATACTTATTTTTAGCAGCCTGAGAGTGCCAAATCCCAGTTGCTTTCATATTCATCTTTACATATACTGCCATTTAGATCGTTTCACTGATTGAAGCTCTAACTTATCTCTAAAAATCATCATCAGCCACTTTCGACCGATGTCAACGGCCTCCTTAAACAGTCGTTTCCACCCTCCTCTATCACCATAACGGGCTACCATTGTGGATAACCACAACTCTTATTCTCTTCAATTACTATTGTTGGAATACTTATGATATTTGCAACTTATTATAGAATATTTAATATAAAAAATTCCTTATTTAAAAATTAATTTTAAGAAAAAAATAAACTTGCCTAATGTAATATCAAAATTTGTCATGTTATTGGGCCTACCAAATTATCAAATAAATAAAAATACAATGACACCCTCTAAAGACAAATGTGACCCATGAAGAGTTATGGGTGACATATCAAGAAGTTAGTCATGACCCAACCCGATGAATCTGATCTCAAGTCCATATGATGACCCAATCTAATTTAGATTAACCCAACTTAGAAAAGGTGTAGCCTGGAGACTATAGATACAAATTAATTCTCTTTTTCTTCCGCATATATTCAAACTCACACATTTTGATATTAAATTTAAAATTAAAAGATTTTAGTCAGTATATGTTCTCAATTAAATCAAGTACTTGTTGAAAAATTAACATATTAAAGATATTTTGAAATGGGTTCACAAACCCAAATTTTTAAAATGCACTCTCCATTCTGAAAAACTTTTCAGAGAAGAAAAAAAAAAGGGGGCTTCCAACTCCAAAATTCCAAGAATTGGGGGCTTACAACCTAAATTTCCAAAACTGAACCGTTAAGCCCAAAATTTTAAAAATGGGTTTGCAACCAAAAACTCCTAAATGGGCTTCATAGCCCATGGTTTTCAAAAGGGCTTTGAAGAAGAAATTTCAATCGTCTCTCTAGCCCACCAAACTCCCATAGGCTCCAAGCCACCAAAATCAATTGAATAGCATACAAAATCAATTGGGCTTTCAATCGAATTTAAACGGTTTACAGGTTCCATATATTTGATTTATATCAATCGTGAAGCTTGAAGGAAAATATTAAAAATTACAAATAATGAGCTTCAGTCTCCTCCCCACCTATCCGTTGAAACTCACATCCCGTGAACTAAACCCCAAGGCTTTTCGCAACAAATAAAATAAATCATTTGTTAAGCAAAACTCAGGGTATTTAAGTTATACAAATAACTAGCTTGAGGGAATTACTAAAGTTACAAATGATTGAGACTATGCACGTTTACAAAATTTAGCCCATCATGCCCAAGTCTAGCGTCCAGCACCTCATTAGCTAGTTAATAATTCCCGTTTTACCAACACCCATCGCCTTAAAAATAGTTGTAATTCAAAGAGTAACTAGATCACATCTCATCAACTAGCTACCAATAACCAATGCCTAAAAAGTAGTTCTAATTCCAAAAAGAACTCATTATATTTTATTTACATTTTTTTATGTTAATATAATCAATTTCTAAGAAAGAAAAAATGCTAAATAAAAGCTTAAATAGTTTAACAATTGTGCAAAAATAAAAAATAACGTAAAAGACAAGATTTCATTAATTAAGAGAGTATAACCTATAAATTGTAATAAGTTTTTGCAAGAATTTTGAAAATTTCTAAATATAATTTTTAAACCTAAGTGATAATGTTATAACAAAATAATTTTATATTTTACTTGGTGATATATATAATACCTAATATTTCACCCAAAAAATACTAAGTAAAAATTCATAATACAGAGTTTTTATTGGACTTTTTAGTTTTTTTTTTACATGGTATGAGAGCTCATAATAATGTGAATGAGATTTTGTTATAATTCATGATTTACATGTGAGCACTATTAACATTTAAATTTCTCGTGAAACAATGTTTAATTACTTGGTGTATCATATCATTGAAATAGATTATTTTCAGCATTTTGAATTCCTATAGTAATTCCTTCCTAGATCATTTCTTTGAAATCCTTGTCTTTGAACAGCTGCTTAAGAATTTAAATTTTAGCATCATTGAGACTCATAACTTGAAGGTCTTGCTTAGCAAAATTTTAGAGAGTTCCCCATTTCAAGGTCTTTCTTAGAAAAATGTTTGATTACATCAATAATACCCTAAAATTTTAAACTCCCCATTCTGTGTTTTTATAAATACTTTGTATTTACTTTGATAAATACCTTACTAGAAATATTTGCAAGGTAAGATGTGAAAGCTTATAGATATTTTCAACATTTTCTTTGTAAATGGAAGCTTTCCATCTATAGGATCTAATTCGTCATTTGATGTGGTCTTCACCTGTTACTATCAACTATTTATTCATCGTCAACTACATACTGACGAATTTTCAAAAACATCCATCGACATTGACTAAGCCAATTGGGTTAAGACTTTGGTATGTTAGTTTTGAGATCTTACAAACTCTAATGGTCATATCTTCAAGGATGCTTGCCAAAAATTTTAAAAACATCCTTCACTTTTCAAAAATGAAAAGAAAATAAAAGGAATAGTTAATTTAAAAAAAAGGTTCAGATTTGTTTCTAACACTAGTTCTTCCAAATGAAAGAAAACAATTTTTTCAAAAAAAAAATTATAGAAATTTCCTTCTACTTATGTAAAATAATATTTTAAAGATACTTAAAAGTTCTAGATGTTATTCGGATGACACATTCGATTTTTGATGGTTTCAAACAAATCTTGAAAATTAAAGCTCAAACGATTTTTGCAGAATATTACATCACGAAATTTGCCCAAATGGTTCTTGATAGTGCCAAAATCATATGCCCAACCCAGGACTTATGCTTAGCTTGAAGATGGGCGGACATGGAGTGGCCCGAAAAGCCTTAAGGGCTACTTGGTCTTTTTGGTTTTTCCTTTCCAATTTGGTTATACTTTTCGATCAACGATTCCTTTAGAAGAGAAAAAGACACCAAAAAGAAGCACTATCCGAAAGTGACATTGCAAATAGACCCATATAAAGGGAGAGCGGGCTCTACAAAGTACGAGGTACACAATCCAGAGATTTGATTTTGGCTCTGACCCTCATATTGGATAGTGGGCCAATATATTCTAACAAAAACCATAATTCGGAGCATGTGTCCATTGGAATTAGAGGAAATAGACATCCAAAGCTACATTAGTTTGTATTAACTGAATAACTATGTAGATGTCTAAGCATCCACTGGACTCAAACTTGAGAGACAGAATTGAGAATTTAATAACTCACCAGATCAGATTTAGCTGATATTAGTGGCAAGAGCCCCTAGTTCATAGTCTCTTAGTCACGGAAGAAGACATGAAACCGAGAAAGCCTATACATAGCAATAAAAATGTCCATAGAATTATGAGTGACAAAAGTAAAAAATCTGGAGTCGAGTCAAAATCTGTCATAGCTTAGCGTCAATATATCAAAATCTGCCGTATTTTAGCGTCAATATGTCAAAATCTGTCATAGTTTACTTTAGAACATCAATTGCAACAAATAGGTTACTGTAGGTAGTGTGCAGCGTTCGTTTGTCCGGATGCGGGGATTGATTCAGTGGGGTTGGAAATCGTTCTCTTTCAAGTAAAAACAGACCACAATTTTCGTGTTCTGAAAATTTATCATTATAGATCGATTCCCCATCAAACTTCCATCCAAAATTACCATTTATTCTCACAGATCCTGATCGCGGAATTTCCCAAAAGGAGAACGTTTTCCAGCTTCCTTTTGTTGTGTGAAACTAGATCTGCAGTCGTATATTTGCCATGACTGGAAGTGGGAGCATTGAGGCGCAAGGACCGGTAGATGACACCATTTGGTCGTGGTCACTGAGGCCACTCCAGAGTAATTGCGGTGCCGAAACCCCAAGGAGTTATTGCCAAACGGGGAAGCACCTGTTGTATGCATTCGTATGAAGCAACTGAGACCATGTTTGTACCGAAGAAGTTGGTTGGGACTTAAACTATGCATCTTGGAGTCATAACATGGAAGTTGTTATAAACCCCAAAAAAGGTGGGATTAAATGGATTGGTTATAATCTAAAACTCGCTAACGTGATTAAAATAGGATTAAATGGGTTTACTAAAGGGTTTTTAGTAAATAACACCGAATGTGAGCTAACAGCAAGCAAGAAATAATCTGAATGGCTATCTTCGAAAGTTGCTCAAAAGGAAAGTAATGCAGTTCGTGGACACTACCACTTCCAAGCTAGTGCAACGTTAGCAAGAATCATGGATGAAGACTAATCGGGTTGCTCGAAATAATATTGTCTCCTCTTTTAGGGCTTTTGTCAAAACCGCGTCGTACAGCTTCTCGCCTTAATATTTGTTCTAATGCTATCGTTTTGTAAGAGGTGGTAGCGGAACATAAAAGGGCTTCGTTTATGGGCGTGCGCATGACACCTCAGCTTCTGCACTGATTAGGAGAACAGGTTAGTATTTCTCTTATTCATCTTCTTATGAGTAGAAGATAAGTTGTTACTTAGTTTAATGGTTAGTTTAGTGGTGAGTTAGTAGGAATTCCAACTTTACGGTTTGAAATTAGACATATACGTAAGTTGGGTGTGAACGTAAGATGGATTCTAAACGTAAAATTCTAAAAGTAAAAATTCCGACAGAGTTCTAAAAGCAAAATCAAATCAAGAGTGCAAAATTCTAAAAGCAAATTTCCGACAGGGTTCTAAAAGCAAAATCAAATCAAGAGTGCTCTCCCATGGCTGAAAATGACAGGGACTCCCATGTGGTTTACTTCCCCATGGCTGAAAATGATAGAGACTCCCCCGTGGTTTACTTCCCCATTGCAAACCACTTTGTAGCTAAAGCAAGAGTGCGTTATCATCCATTTCCCCTTCCTAGGTACAGATCGGCGTTTCAAACAATTTTATCTCGAGGTTCCACTTCAAACAATTTTATCTCGAAGTTCCACTTCAAAGACAGATAAAAATGGCCCGGCATCTTGCAACAAGTTCGACAGCTTCTCCGGCCTCCATAAGCTCAGATTACTCTCTTAGCTCCCTTGGTCACAACTTAGCTTTGGCGGCACTTCTGACGATCTTCACGATGGCCATTACTGCCCTCATTAAGTATTTAGTAGTCCAAATCATCCGCGGGTGGGATCAACTGTTTGGCAGATCGGCTAACGCCCCAGTGGCTTCTGGACCTATTGCCCCAGCAGCTCCCGGAGTTGTTGAGCCGGCGGCTGCTGCCGCAGTGGCCCTCGGACCTGTTGCCCCATTAGGTCTCCAACCAGTTGCCCCAGCAGCTTCCGAAGTTGTTGACCATGCGACTCCCGAAGGTGTTACCCAAGCAGCTGGCCTCGAGGAAATTGTTCTGCAGTCGCATTAGGTCCACCATCTCAGCAGTGCAGCGAGTGAATTGTTTGCTGAGGGTAAAGTGTTGTTACTTGAGTCATACTCGTAGCTGTGTTTTACGGCATCCGTTTTTTTTTTTTCTTCTTCTTTTTTCCCGGGTTCACTGACGTGTTTCTTGGGAGCTGCAAACTTAAGCTTTTTTAGAGTTGCTTTAGCCCTTCGTTCTTAGCAGATTGGTCAGTGAATGGTTTGTTGTGTAGGTATAAGAAATGTTGTTTTGAGCTTATATCTGTTTCTGACATCTTTTTCTTTAAGACGAATCTGTTTCCGGGTATACATAGGTTCTATCGAGTCTTCTCCGCATCCGCTACCTTGTCAGTATCTATATCATGCATCACTCTTCTGATCCCTTCTCCCTAGACCTCCGTCTAAACATAGCTATTCCTCAACACCAGGGGCATTAACACTATTTTTTCTCTTTGAACTGATTTCAACGAATAAATGAAACCCTAAAGGAAACACCTTCGGTTCTTGATGGAATCGCAGCTTTTGTGGGCTAACACTTTCTGGAGGTAAAAACCCAGAGGGAAGTGAAAAAATGCTTGGGTTCTTAGAAACGTTGCTCCTGGGAAATAGTTTGAGGGAGCAGTTTTATTCTGGTGTTATTCCGGAGAGGTGTCGTTCTTTTGCGTCAAGTGAGCCATCTTCCCTGTCCTCTCTGTTGTCAAGTATTCTTCTAGTTCCGTAAGCCCGAAGCAAAACTAATGATTTTAGTCATTTTTTCTTTCTTCTTTGTTTCACCAGTTGGTAGTTAGGCTGGCGCGATACATATGAGAACCGCAAAACCGTAGGGCTTAGAACACCCCAGGGAGAGATGATAGGAATTTTCCGCGCAACATGTGGTCTTCTTCTCTCCTTGTTCCTGATTGATGTTGATGGATTATCCTCAACTATCTAGTTAAGGGGTGATGGTGTATCATTTTTAGATCGTTGGCCATTTCCTACAACGAGCCATCGGTCTCATTCTTCTCTCTCCCGAACTCATCAACGCGAAGAGGATTCCATATTCAAGTCCCATCTTCACGTCTTAAATATTTTTCCTTTTCCCTCTCGTTTGCTGTTTTGGCTGGGGTTGTGATTGTAGATGGCACTGTTGGGAGATGTTGGGATTTTTTCTTTTTTGTTCCAATTATTAGGTTTCCGTGATGGATGGTTCAGAGATGATGTTGACGCCCCTCACGCATTGACGAAGCGATCCCAATCCGTCGAAGAAAAGCTAACTCTTTTTTTCTTCTTTGAGAAGGTTTCTTTTCAGTGCCCAAAGCCATGTATGTCAAACATGGGATGGTGGCACTTTCACATTGCCTTAACATTTTAATTTGACTGTTAGATATTGAGTGTCCAAAACCCAGTAGATTAAGTATGGGGTGGTGGCACCTTCACATTCATTTCAACATTTTAATTTAACTGTTAGATATTAGATGATGATTTGATGAGGTTACATTCACAGCCAATTGGTTTTTCGTTCGAAATTAACGAAAGATGTAATCATTAAAGTCACCTGTGAATAAATGAAACGTTAGATTCTAAGTAATTAATTTTGAAATTTGTAATCCTATTTGTTAAGGAATTAGAATTCAGATATTCATGGACAAATTTTTTTTTTATAAAATTAATAGAAATTCTTTTCCCTTTTATGAAAAATCCAGGATGAAAAACGAAGAAAGTAGATATATTTCACTTACTTTTTTCTGCCCTTTTTTCAACTTTATCAAAAAAATATTTGTGGTAAAAGGTTGGATAAATAGCCGTTCGGACCTTGTTTATCTAACGACGCCATAAAAATCAGATGTCTCTTCCAATTGATCGATCCGGTCCAAGGTAATAAACTTATATTTTGTTCCGAACTGTTAAATTTCAGCGCAATCATGTAACAATAAACTTTGTTTTTTAAGGCAGTCCACGTAAACTTTATGAACCAAAAGCGGAACATAATAAGAGATTGAGATATCAATGCAGCAAAATAAAGTGATTTACTCGGATTAGAGTCAGAAAAGAATGAGAATATAAAAAGATATATTCATTGTTCCGCTATCAGTAAATCATACTAAAGTTCCTCGTGAAAAGGAACTGCTGTAGTACCTTTTAAACCGATTCATTTTCCCCTCTAGATCGGTTCATCGAAATATAGTCTTTAGAAAAAGGATGACGAGAAAAGACAAATTTTCAAATGGAGCACTTTCGATCTCCATTTGTCCGTCTAATCCATCCCAAGTGTCAATCTTTCACAGTTTTGCGGTAAGATTAGTCAAGCACGAAAGAGGGCTTTGAGCTAGCCTGTTATTCCAAGCAGTGAGTTCCAACAGTCACTTCTTCACCTAGATTTTGCCTGTGAGTCTTCCTCCCCTTCACTACAACTGTCACCTTCATCACCTCGACGAATTATTGCACTGCAGCTTGCACCAATTCCGACGGCTCCTCTAGCCTCCTTAAGCTCCAGAACCTTTCTGATCTCCCATGGTTGCATCTCGCCAAAACATAGGTGTGCGATCTTCACGATGCCTATTAATGCCATCGTCAAGATTGTGGTCGTTTATGTGTTCTCACAAGTTGAGGCAACTGTTTGCTGGAACAGGTGAGGCCCAACCTGCTTGCCCACCGATGGATCTGGAGGAGAATGTTCAGAAGCGGCTTTCGACCTCCCATCCCCGGAGTCCGGGCAGTGAATAGCTTGTTGGGTATGAATAAGAAGTGTTGTTATTTAGTGCTCATACAGTTATCTGCGTTTTGCCGTATCCTTTTTTTTAAATCATTTTTTTTCATAAATTTATTTCCATGGGAGTCACAAACTTCCATTTCTTATGGAGCTGCTTTAGCGCTCCCTTGTTTGCTGGACGGTCAGTGAATGGTTTGTTCTGAATAATAAGATGGTTATTTTGAGTTCATGGTCATCTGGTACCCCTATTCTTCTTTTCTAAGATGGAGTTAGATGCTTTCCCCATCGGCGACTCTGCAGCTTTCCTAATGTGGATTTTTGTGTCAGACAAGGAGAGAATTCGGGTTTTGCTTGCTTCTGTGGAGTATAGAGTAGTTTTGCAGATTGAATGAGCGGAGGCGTTTCAGACCTTGTTTCTAATTATTGTTGTCTTTTATAAACGGCTCCGATTCTGAAGGATGTACGTATCGCAATTCATAATAGAAGCCACATATTGGATTTTTTTAGTATTGTTATCAATTCTTGTGGCGTGAAAAATTACCCTAAACATACTGTTCAGATTTCCACGTGTCGAACGTCGTTGAGCATTTCTTGTTATTTAGCCATAATACTGAGTTGGCATGAGATGTGACCAAGAATGAAAAATATCAAAATTAAAAAAATGATAAAAAAATATTAAGCTGATATATTTTAGTCATTTGAAAGTGATTTGACCATAATTTTGGCGTATCATCTTCCCGTTTCACTTCAAGACATGTCTGATTATATCTGAAGCCAACTTTAATATAGTAATATCATCCGTGCAAATCAAAAGGAACAATGGTAATAACACGATATGCTAACGACTTTCTTCGTCTACAAAACATATGAAAAAACTAATAGGAAGTGGATGCGACCAAAGATGTTGAAGGGAGGCAGTATAACTTAATCACCCGTTGGTTTATGTGCTTACACAAGACGTTACACAAAGCTTAGTTGCTTATTAAAATAATAAATACTTTTGATTAGTATAAACTTATATTCTTTTGCAATATTAATATTTAAATTTGGTGTTCCTCATGAGACAATGTTTAATTAGTTGGTGTATTATATTATTGACATAGAGTATTCTCAGGGTTTTGCACACTAAATTGATTTTTTTTTTTAAAAAAAAGGGACGGTACCCGACAAATTTTCTTAATACTAACAAGTTTGGACATAATAACCATACTCAAATGAGTACAAAGGGCATGGTTTAACCCTAACCTTTAAAAAAAAATTAGTCACTTACATTTTAAGTGACCACATAAGTAAAATGAAAACATAAAAAACATTGGGTAGCACATTTGCTTAACCCTATGGCGACCTATAATTACCTAATCATAAATGATCCTTAACATAAACATCTAAACACGGATGAGGCAATGTGCCAAGCTGGTTGAAAATTGTTACATTTTGAATGAAGTAACCATAGTTAGTGAGACAATCTGCTACCACATTTTTCTCACGATGCACATGATGCACAAGTGCATATGAAAGAATAATAGATAAGCATTGACGTATGACATATTCTAATTTTCATGGAGTTTTTCATTTTTTAAACAAACATTGGATTAAATAAAATGAATATGATTCAATAACCTGAGGTACTTGACTCTTTGCCTAACATATTTTAAGTCCCTCTAACAAGGTATAAGCTTCCGCCCCTACACTGGTATTAGGATTCAACTTTGTGAAAAAAGCCATTATGAAATCTCCATTATGATCTCTAAAGATTCCCCCACCAGCATTATTTCCCATAGTGCTTGATCCATCTGTATTAAGCTTATATTGCCCTATAAGAGGAGGTTGCTAATGAACCCAAACTTCTTGCCTTAATGGAATGTGAATCACAAGAACCTTTAACATAACTAGTGAAATTTGATCAAGAAGACTTACTTGTACATTGACTTGGATTAGCATTGACATTTGAAGTATCTAATGTGTAACATTTTTGTTAATTTTGAATATAGACATACGCTTTCCATTGTGTTTTGCAAAATTCCTAGCCAACCAAATTCCTCTTGCAATAACTCTTCCCAAAATGGCTATTAGAGCTCTCCTATAATTGTGCCATGATGCCTCTATATACCATGAAGAAACAATGTTAGATATAGAATTAAAATGAACAAGTACCTAAAATGTGTTTCCAAAAGTATGCCAAAGTCGTTGTGCCAATCCATTATGCATAAATACATGATCCACCATATCTCTTTCACCCTTTTCATAGTAATAACACCTAAATGCCAGTTGGATTCCTCTTCTTTGCATATTACATTCCATAGGGATGCCATAATGAATTAACTTCCACATAAACAATCCATTATTAGGAGGAGCCACTTTATTCCACAGAAACTTAGCTCAAACCACTTTATCTTTTTTCACTCTTCGGGCTTGATACACTAATGAAGTTGAAAATTAACCAAAAGCACTCAAATCACAAACAAGCCTATCTGGGTCCTAACTATAGACAATTTTGCTAGATTGCTCTTGCTACTCACTAGACAAATATTCCCTAATAAAATCTTGACTTTGAAGGGCTTCTCTAACTGTTATATCATGTTGTGGACATAAAGGATACCAAAGAAGTTGTCCAATCCAATTATCTTTCCAAAAGGAGTATTTTCCCTCACCAATAATCCATTTACCATGTTGCATTGAATACTCCACCCAAGGCAAAAGTATCTTCCAGGTATGTGAATGTGTATTCTTTCTACCTTGTCTAATTGCTTCCATTGGATGCACATAGCTCAAAGAATTGAGGCTTATAAGGATTGTCTTTGCACAAAATGTCATGCAAACTTTGTTTGAAGTGCTTGCATGATTTGTTCTAGGTTTTGAACTCCTAGTCCACCTTCTTCCAAAGGCATACAAATACTTTTTCACTTAACCCAATGACTACCATGGCCATCCCCATTACTCTACATAAATTTGGCTAGTATACTATTAATCTTTTGTATGACTTTTTTCAGTACTTGTGTAATGGAAATAGTATGTATTGGCATAGAGGAGAGTACACTTTTGATTAATGTCAATTTGCCCTCATGAGATAAGAATTTTGGTTTTCAATTATGCACTTAATTAGCTATAACATCCACCATCTCGTCAAATAATGGATTCAACTTTGTCCCTTGAATAATGGAATACCCAAATATTTAATTACTAGGTTTGCAAAAGAAAAACATGTGATATGCTTGATAAGTTCTTTCTTGGATGATTCTAACTTCCTTGACACTATTACCCTCGTTTTTTTTACATTCACCTTTTGTTCACTATACGCTTTATACTCTTGCAGCAAAGCCTTAATGTATTGAAGAGACCTTTGGTTCCCTTCCATAAAAATTAACATATCATCAGTATATAATAGATGAGAAACCCCCCGAAATTATTATCACCTTTAAATCTTCCAATGAATGGTGTCATCTTCATCAAATGGTTGAACTTTCTACTAAAGACATCTTGAGTTAAGATAAAAATGCTAGGTGATAGAGGGTTCCCTTGTTGAAGACCTCATGTGGACTTGAAGAAACCATGTTTTGCTCCTTGCACCAAAAGTGTAAACTAATTGTTGGACATGCACATGAATACCATATCACTCCATAGATGAGAAACACTAAATCGTTCCAATACTTTGAGTATTAAACCCCATTCCATACGATCATATGCCTTTAGCTTATTACTTTACAATCTAATTCATTAATCATCTCTTGGGCTATTGCAACATTCTCATGAATATCTCTCCCTTACACAAAACCATACTGTTTCTTAGAAATTATCAAAGGTAACAAATGTATCAGCCTATCATTTAGAATCTTGACAATGATTTTATAAGTAAAATTGCACAAATTGATAAGCTTGAGATCTTTAAAGCTCTGGGGATTTTTCTTTTTCAATATCAGAACTATTAAGGTAGAAGTAATTGTTCGGTGAAATTCTACATGCAAGTGTACATGTCGAACAAGTAATATAGTGATGAATAAGAGTATCGTCCTACAGGGATTAATGTTATCAACTTGACTAATTACTAGTGGTGAATTGATCCTACAATTTATCTAGCAAGATATCATGAAAAGATGTTCTAAATTGAAAGGTTACTAAAGCAATTGACTTCCAAAAAGTAGATTAAATATGCTAAGTATGCTAGAGCCTTTGATTTCACCATAGTTAGTAGATATGAATTCCAATAATTTAATGCTTGCAAGAATAATGATATTTATGAGACGACAAAATTTCCTAATTTATTCACTATCCTATGTCTAGGTATAGCGAACCTACTTAGCTTATTAATTCACTGTGAGTCTACATATGAATTTAATAAGCTAAGAACATTAAAATCAATGAATATTCCAATTAAAGCCACACAATCAACATGAAATATGTCTACACACATTCGATTTATGGTTGTATATTATAAGATACATTTGCATATTCTCTCCTGTCGGTCTCAAATATGCATATCAGATTGATCAATTGATGATTAATCACTCAATCACATTAAATATAATAACATACAACTCACATAAATATATTGTCTTGCATAATATGTCAACTAAGGAACTCATAACATCCTAACTAGGCTACATCTTAGCTCTAGCAAAAGTAATTTAGTTCATAATATTAAAATAAACAGAAATAATACAAAAAATTACACAAATCATCTAGATTAGAACAAACTAAAAGGCTGTCACCAAAATTGTCCTCCAATCATGAAATAAGATGCACAACTCTGCACATCCGGGGTCGAAGAGATTCTGTCTGAAAAACAGAAGGAAATGAGCAACACACGCGCCGTCACGCGCCGGTGACATGCGCCGCCGTCCGCCGCCACGCGCCGCCGCTGGTCTTCACCAAAACCTCCAGAAGTGTAGATCAGGACGCCTAGGTTGCAGATCTGCAAAAAGATTTAGCAAAATCGCCACAGGAACGCGTAGATCTGACGGAGAAGACTCGGACGGCGTTCGCCGTTCTTCGCCGGAAACTGCCGCAGATCGCCGCGAAACGGGTACAGAAATGCCGGAAATTGTGAGGTGAAGCTGGATCTACTCTCAGATCGTCGGAAGATGCTCAGAGTTGGCCGGAAAATGCACTTCTTTGTCGGAAATAACGCCGAATGGCGATGTCCCTCAGAGTTTGGCCGAAGGACGGGAGCTGGACGGCGTTCGCACGTTCCACACGCCCGGATTCTGCGACAATCTTCTGGGTTCCACCACCAGGGAGAATCGGTCGGCTGTCGCACGACCGATTTCCTTTTTCTTTGTTTTCTTTTCCGACTTTTTCTTCTCACTCCTCTTTCGTCTGCACGTTCCCCCTCTCGTTTCTCCCTGCCTCCCGCGTGATAATTCCTCTGTCTCTTTCACGGTCCCACGTGTTTTCCACTTGTTTTTCCACCTTCTTTTACTTTTCTCTTTTTCATTCATTTTTCATGATTTTCTCCTTCTTTTTCTCCTTTTTCTTTTATTTTGGGTTTGCTGCATAAAATGACACAAAATATACAAATACAATTAAATACAAATATAATTTACTAAAAATAATATAAATATTATCTAAAATAATCAAAATAACTCTATATAAAATAAAGTTATCAGTAATACATTTTGGCATAGGGTTGCAACCAAAGAAGTCATGCACGATTGTTACAATATCTTTTTTTATAATTCCGACACTTGCTTGATAAAAATGTTCATTGAAACCATCTGGCCTTGAAGCACTATTAGGATCCAATCCTTGATAGCCATCAAAATCTCATCCCATTGTGGTTCTTGACATAGCTCATCATTTTGTTCAATAGTTACCAATGGCAAAATTTAGTCAAGCAAATCACTTTGTATCCTAGCCTCTAGGGAGAATCTAAGGGATGAATTAGAGGTATATTATTGTGTTCAGTGAGGATATGGGATTAGTATTCAACTGCGAAGGGACCCAATATGTCAGGATTTGAGGTAAAAGTGCTATCAGGTAACTTGAAGTTCCACTTTGTTTAAGAATTCCTTTCTTTGATGCAGGCATGAAAATACATAATGTTTCTATCTCCTTCTTTCAACCATTTTACTCTTGCCTTATCTCTTAAGGTGCCTTCCTCTTGTATTAATAGTTCATTCAATTGGTCTTGTGCCCTTTTATATTCTACATGCTTTGCCTCTAACCAACCCTGTTGGATTTCCTTATCCAACCTATTCATGCTCTCTTCCAATTCCCATCTTTGTTTGTTTTTTATTCTTTGTTTATTTACTCAATTCATTGAATTTATGTTTCACATGTTTCAAGCAACCATATAACTAGTGCCATAGGGAATCAGATTGAAATATGTGCCACTCTGTCTCCATAATCTCTTTAAAGAATCCCTCTTGAATCTATTGTCATTGAAACTTGAAATTACCATAGTACTTCCTATCCTTAAAAAACGATAGAACCAAAGGACAATGGTTGGACTATATTCATGGTAGATGACATACTCAGATTCAAGAAAAATAGGAAAGTGCCTCCAAATTATTCAGAACTCTATCAAGACGTATCCAGGTACGTTGTTGGGTCACCTCATTACCACACTATGTGTATGGTTTCCCATCATATCATGCATCCAACAACCCAACCTCGAAAATAAAATCTTGAAAGTTTTCCATTGTCTTTCTAGAATATAGTATGTCTCCTTGTTTTTTTTATTGGTCTAAAATGGTATTGAAATCACCCTCAATTATCCATGGTTTGTTTTCAATATCCAACCACACTAAATTGATTGAGTAATTCATTTCTAAATCATTTATTTAAATCCCTTGTCTTTGAATAGCTGGTTAAGAATTTAAATGTTAGTACCGCTGAAACTCATTGCTTCCAGGTCTTGCTTGGATAGTTCCCCATTTCAAGGTCTTTCTTAGCAAAATGTTTGATTAGTTTGATAATACCTTGAAATTCTAAACTCCTTATTCTTTGTTTTTATAAGTATTTTGTATTTACTTCGATAATCCCTTACTAGAAATATTTGAAAGGTCAGGGGTGAATTGGAAGCTTTGTAAATATTTGTAAATGGAAGCTTTTCGTCTGTAGGAGCTAATTCGTCATTGATGCGGCCTTACTTGTCACAATCAAACTATTTAATCACCGTCAATTATAGTAATTATTCCATTACGAACTACATGAGGGCTAAATCTGGCTGGTCAACTATGCACTAAGGTTAAAGGTCGAATCACTCAAATATTCCATCAATTTCTCTCATCTTTATACTTGGCATGTTATTATTTATGTTTATAAAAATTGCTTCAAGAATTGTAAATTCATGGTTTGTAACTATATGATACTGCTGTATTATACTTTATTGATTTGAATCAAATGCAGTACATCTATTGTTTTCATTGATGTTGCGCTGTTTTGGAGTAGTCTTGATTGTTTGCTGTGTTTCAATTCATAACTGTTTGAAATAAATCTTTTTACAATTGAAACATGAAATTAGATTAATAATCTAAAGAAATTCACAAACAAATTCAATCCCTTCTTGGGTTGTCTTAGATTCAACCAAGATTAGAAACATAAGAAAGAGAAATAGTGATGGAGAATTCAATTATTCAACCTTAATAAAGGTTGATGGATTGTGCTACGCCCTCGACGTATACTGGTTCATAATATCTAGAATATGGGCAGTTCATTACATGGAGTAGATCCCACTGTTTCCATCCCAAAGTCCTTGTTTTAGTTGGGCTTATGATTGGAAATGGAAAAGGCAGTTATTTGGTTTCCTTTGATGCGAGAACGATGGCCGTCAGTATTCTAAGAATGCAACCCCACCTTCCCCCAAATGGTTATTGCGCAGAATTTTCAAACCGACAAAGCAAAAGAGAACGCTTAGTTTGAGATGGTGGCACCTTTACCTTCCTTAACCGTCTAATATATTAAGATATTAATAAGTTTAATTTCCAACTCAATAAGTGGTAGAATTTATTGCATTATAAACAAAACTTTTACTATATTCTTTAGCAATAGGAGATTCATTACCCACAATTCAATGTCTTCTCACCATAATAATCAAATTACTCTATGTGGGTAATGCGTTGGCTCAAATCAATGAAAGTTATAGAAGTGTTACGGCTATCACATTAAGATATTAATAAGTTTAATATCTAACCTAAAAATCAATTCAAGAATTGATAAAAATTATTATTTTTTAAACATGATTCTTAATTTGTTATTTACTAATATGAGATTCACGGCCCAAAATTCAGCATAGTAAGTTTTTGGAGAAAAAGTTAAAGAAAAATGTAAACATTCAATTCACTTCTTAATACAATGTAAATGTTAGTTTCTCAAATTTAAAAAAATAGAATTTTTATGCTTATTTGTTAAAGGATAAATTTAGATCTTTATGGACAAACTTGTCAAAAGAAATAATAAGTTTTTTATTCTATTAAACATTAAAAATTGAAACAAAGAAGTCAACTATGTAATCTTCATTCTAATCTTTGTGGAAGAAAAGCAATTCACATCTCCTCACGGCCACCTCCTCCTTTTGCGGTAGGTGTCTGCGAGGCAAAAAATTAAAACCCCACCATGTCCCTGCTTTTTGAGGGTAAGGAGTAGAGAAAATAGTAACCCATTGCCATTCTCCTACGACAAGATCATAGTCCCTAAGCACGTATTTTAGCCGACGTGGCTGAATGAATCGCTGGCCCCCTCCACAAAGCAATAATGAACACAACTACTTAAACTGGCGTGGCCGACGGTGAGCAAAGTCCTTGTATAATTCGAGAGACATAATCCCACTGTTACTAAATAAATAAAAAAATTGTGAAACTGCCTAATAGTAAAATTCAGTGTTATTCTTGCAAGTCTGCAGATATTGCGAGCAGTCACTCTTAGCTGTTGCGAGTGTTGTGAAACTGGACGTTCTTTGGACCAGTGATAACTGGGTTAGACTCCTCACCGTGAGTCCATTCGATTAAAGGTTTGAATTCCTTGCCTATCCCGCGTACACGAGTGTATATATATATATATATATATATATATATATATATATAAACAGATTCGAATTAGACACTTATCCATCTTCCCTGTCGCCATCATCTTTGCCATCTTGGAGAAAACTAAACTCATCTCACAACTCAAATACTGTCGCCATCACCTTTGCCATCTTGGAGAAAACTAAACTCATCTCACAACTCAAATACAATCGCCATCACCTTTGCCATCTTGGAGAAATCTTGGAAAGAAAACTAAACTGTCAAAACACTTGAAATAAGGGATAAACAAGCTCATTTTATTGAAGCAAGAAACCCTATTTTCTGATCTATTACAAAGACGGGTGAATGGATCCTGTGGTGATTCTAAACTGCATATACAACATCTACTTAAAGAGAAAAATTTACAAGGGATAAGCTCCAGGTCTTGTCTCCCCACGTCGCACGTCCTCCTACTGGCTGAGATGACTCATAGCAGCTACTTCAGTAGCTGCTGCGCGTGCTGTAGGTGCTGCCGACGATGGAACCTCTTACAGCAGCTACTTCAGTAGCTGCTGTGTAACTGTGCTGACGGGGCAGCCATCAGTGACGTGGCTGCCTATCTAACCACATATCCGAACATCCCCCCTCAAGCTGAAGGTTGATAAGAATTAATAACATTTAGCTTGCCGAGGAGATGTGCATTCTGGTTTGCTCCCAGAGCCTTCGTGAATACATCCGCCGGTTGATCTTTGGTTCCAACATGGTGTGTTCTGATGAGACCACGTTTTATCTTTTCATGAATGAAGTGACAGTCCACATCTATGTGTTTGGTGCGTTGATGCACCATGGGATTTGCCGATAGCTCCATTGCGGCCTTATTATCACAAAACCGAGTTACTGGTTGCGGGATTTCGATTCCCATGTCTCCGAGAAGGCCTAGTAGCCAAATGATCTCGCATGATCTATAGGCCATTGCTCGATACTCTGCTTCTGTAAAGGAGAGAGATACCACCGCCTGTTTTTTACTTTTCCAAGATATGAGAGTGTCTCCAAGCATTATGCAAAACCCTGTAACCGACTTTCTCTCAACCTTGCAAGTGGCATAATCTGAGTCACAGTAAGCTCTCATCTCATAACCCCCTGAAGTAGGGATGTGTAAACCTGTACCCGGGCAGCTCTTCAAGTATTTTACCAATCTAGTAGCTGCTTCCCAATGAGACTTCTTGGGCGAATGCATGAATTGGGCCAGGTTGTGCACAGTGTAGGAGATGTCAGGTTTGGTGACTATGAGATAGTTTAACTTCCCTATGAGCTGCTGATATTTGAGCGATTCACTCAAAAGGGGGTCATCATCTCGAGGCACCTCAGCTCCTTGATCATGCTTAAATGTTGTCAACGATAAGTTGGTGTCCATGGGGTTGTCAAATGGTTTAGTGCCCCCAAGTCCCATCTCATCAATCATCTCGAGAATGTACTTTCGTTGACTCAAGTGAATGCCTTTATCATCCTTAAGGACCTCAATTCTAAGAAAATACTTGAGATCTCCCAAATCCTTAATATGAAAGATAGAATATAGGTATTTCTTCAACTCTTGTATTCCCTCTGTGTCGCTGCCTGTAATGAGTATGTCATCCACATAAATCATAAGAATGACAATGAGGTTACCTTTTCGTCGGACGAACAATGAGGTGTCATACATAGAGTTCTTGTAGCCAGCTGTGAGAAGTGCTTCTGTGAACTTCTCATACCATTGCCTGGCTGCTTGCTTGAGTCCGTAAATGGACTTCTTCAACTTGCAAACCTTCCCACTACTTTCTGCGGGGTCTCCTGGTGGGGGTCGCATGTAGACCTCTTCATCCAGATCTCCTTGCAGGAATGCGTTGTTCACATCCATTTGATGAATGTCCCATCTGTTCTGGGCTGCTAAGGACAAAGCGCACCGAATAGTGATGTGTTTCACCACTGGAGCAAAAATCTCATGGTAGTCCACTCCTTCCTTTTGGCTGTATCCTTTTGCCACCAACCTTGCTTTATATCTTTCTATTGACCCGTCAGCCTTGTACTTGATCTTGTATTCCCATTTGCACCCGATGGGTTTTCTCCCTAGAGGTAGGTCCACTAGCTCCCATGTATCATTTGCCTCCAAAGCCTTAATCTCTTGTTCCATGGCTTCTTGCCACCTAGGATTGTCAACTGCCTCATGGTGATGCATTGGTTCAGTATTGGCAGATATGGATGTAATGAAGTGCTGGTTATCTGATGGCGAATGGTTGTATGAGATGTAGGTTGAAAGAGGGTAGGCCGATGATTCTGTCTCTGCCACATGAATGGTGGGGCATACATAGTCTTTCGACCATAAGGGAGGTCTGGTGTTTCTAGTGGAGCCTCGGGGTGTCATTTGTGGTTGTGGCTTGGATGTGGGTATGATCTCATCATCTGAGAATATGTCTAGTAGGTCTGCTGAAGGCGGTGGTGGTATAGACATACAAGCTGATTCTGGCAAGGGTGATGTGTTTGGTTGATGGTTCATGGAATCAGTGGGAGTGGGCAATGTATGTGGGTGATCAGGAGGTGCCTCATTATCATGCATTCTCGGATCCTCTGGAATGAGCTTCGTCAAAGGTCCCTGCATGGTAGAATGTGATTTGGCCCTTATTTGTGAAAATGGGAAGATATCCTCATGGAACTTTACGTCCCGACTTACAAAAAATCTTTTCCTTTCAGGGTCATATAATCTGTAACCCTTCTGAACATGAGCGTATCCCATAAATATGCTAGGGATTGCTCGGGGAGCAAATTTGTCCTTTGGTCCTACTGTGGTGGCATGACATAGACATCCAAAAACTCAAAGGTGTGAGAATTTTGGTGGTTTTCCAAAAAGTTTTTCGAATGGCGTGACTCCACCTAAAACCGTAGAAGGCATCCTATTGATGAGATAGGTAGCAGTGAGTATGTACTCCCCCCAGAATTTGTCAGGGATTGAGCTCTGGAATTTCAGAGCTCGCGCAACATCCAATATGTGACGATGTTTACGCTCTACCACGCCGTTCTGTTGAGGTGTGTGCACACATGAACTTTCATGTCGAATGCCACGTGACATGAATAGGTGCTTTGTGTGATGATTGAAAAAATCAAGTGCATTGTCAGTTCTAATGCATTTGACTTCAGTGTCAAACTGGTTCTTTACCAGAATGAGGAATTCCTCTAGTCGTGAATGAGTTTCACTCTTGGCTTTCATCAGAAATGTCCAAGTTCCTCATGAAAAATCATCGACTAATGTGAGGAAATATCGTGACCCATCATGATTGGGGATTTTATAAGGTCCCCAGACATCTACATGAATTAGGTCAAAGATCCGTTGCACTGTATGATCGCGCGTAGGAAAAGATTTGCGAGTTTGTTTCGCAAGTGGACAAATCATGCATGGCTCATGTTGAGAGAATTTTGCAAATTTGAAATCAGAAATATATTGAAATTTTGCATCAGACATATGCCCAAGTCTGCAATGCCAAAGTTTGAAATTTAAAATATTACATGCCGACATAAAAGATAAATCATGTCCTGGGAGTTGTGATACATCATTCTTATCTGGACATGCAACAAAAAAGTAGAGGCCATTTCTAACTCTACCAAGGCCTTTGACTTCACTCGTCCAAAGGTCCTGAAAGACACAAAATTCAGCATAAAATATAATGCGGCATCTATTTTCATGGCAAAATTTAGATGCAGAAATGAGATTGAACTTAAAATCAAGAGAATATAATATTGTGTTCAATTTCAGTGTTTTGGATATGTTGGTGTTTCCAATGTGTGTAACCAATGCACCATCACCATTTGGAAATTTAACTTTCCTAGATTTAGAAGCACAAGGCACAATCGAATTTAAGCATGGCAAATTGGCAGTTATATGGTCACTAGCACCTGAATCAATTATCCAACATTGATTTGAGGAATGTGATGTACCTGCCAAGTGGGCGTGGCTATCCTGGTCAGTGTTCAGGAATTGCATGAACTTCTCGAAATCTGTCTTCGTGATGAAGGTTTGATCCGAAGCATCCGTCACTAGATTGGCCTTAGCTTCTTCTCTGAAATTTTTGTGTCCCGGTGGGAAACCATGGAGCATGTAGCATTCTTTTTTCTCATGGCCATATCCCTTGCAATAGTCGCATTAGGGCCCCACTAAACGGTAACATTCTTCCTTCTTATGGCCTTTTTTCCCGTAGAGGGCACATCGGTCAATTTGCTTGCCCCTAAACGACCTGTCATTTTGCGCTGTTTTGAGCGTAAACGACATGTCGTTTGCTGCGGAGCGCATAAACGACGCGTCTCCCGCGTTCTGTCGTTCAGCGCCTGAGGAAGTCGTCCCCATAGGTGTGCCCGCCGCAACAAGTCCCGACCTGCCTCCTGGACCTTTTGTGTCGACCCAATTTTTCGCCGTAACAAACGTGTATTCACCGGTCGTCTTCCCCGACGAGCTCCGGCGGTATTCGGCTTTGCAGAGGATCGAATAAGCTTGTAAAAGATCCGGGGGGGGCTGCATAATTAGAATTTGCTCTCTGATTGGCAAAAAATAGTCATCAAGGCCCCGAATAAACTGAAAGAACTTCATCTCCTCTTCGTGCTCCTGCCATTCTTCAAAGGAGGCCATTCTGGGGCGTTTCAGCTCGATCAGAGAGTTGAATTCATTCCACAGCTGTTACAATCGACCGAAATAGGCCGAGATTGAGTCTCCCGATTGCCGGATTGTGCATAATTCGGTCGTTAGGTCAAAAACCCTAGACCGGTCGACTTTCTGATACCAGCTGCGGAGCTCCGACCACATTTCCGCCACCGTTTTGGTGTAGAAAAGGCCGTTGTGGAGGTGGTCGCCGATCGAATTCAATATCCACCCGTGGCAGAGGTCGTTGCACCTCCTCCATTGTTTTCGGGTTAGAGAATCGGGTTCCGGCGGGGTGTAAGAACCGTCCACGAAGACGAATTTGTTCTTAATCGAAAGGGCAATCGTCATCGTCTCGCTCCAGGCTGCATAATTCGCCGCTCCTTCGAGCTTAATCGCCACCAGCGCCGTCGAATTCGTGTCTCCGGGCGGCAGGTATAGCGGGTCGGAGTAATCTAGGGTTTGGACCCTATTTTCCGCTTCTGGCTGCGGCGGAGTGGGCGGAGGAACGCGCTGGTAGGTGCGAAACGCTGTTTGGTCATCTCTGCTTCAATGTGGCGGCACATACCGCGGTGTCGATTGGCCGGGATCCACCATCTCGTCGGTCGGAGAAGGCTGGGAGCAAGACGGCGTCGCTTGGAAGTGGAACGATGTCGTTGCTCAGTTTGAGCAAACGGTGTCGTTCGAGTGGAGTGGCGTCGTTTCAGAAGATGCTTGTTCCGAGTAGTAAACGGCGTCATTCCACTTAAAGTGATGAATACGTCGTCGTTTTGAGATAAACGAACTGGACCAAAAACTACGCCGTTTTGGGTTAGGTCACCAGAAAAAGCGCAGCGCCGGGTCGGGGTGCGGTCCGGTTTCTGATAAAAAGCGTCGGAGGGCGTTTTACGGTCGGTTTTGACCGGAAATTAGCCAGAAAACTCCGATTTGTAGGTTTTGAGCGGAAGCAATTTTGGATCGAATGAAAACGAATGAGTTTTTTTTTAGCTCGATTTGCAGAGAAAGGGAAAAAACACGGTAAGAACCTAAGCTCTCGATGCCATGTCAAAACACTTGAAATAAGGGATAAACAAGCTCATTTTATTGAAGCAAGAAACCCTATTTTCTGATCTATTACAAAGACGGGTGAATGGATCTCGTGGTAATTCTAAACTGCATATACAACATCTACTTAAAGAGAAAAATTTACAAGGGATAAGCTCCAGGTCTTGTCTCCCCACGTCGCACGTCCTCCTACTGGCTGAGATGACTCACAGCAGCTACTTCAGTAGCTACTGTGTAACTGTGCTGACGGGGCAGCCATCAATGACGTGGCTGCCCATCTAACCACATATCCGAACATAAACTCATCTCACAACTCAAATACTGTCGCCATCACCTTTGCCATCTTGGAGAAATCTTGGAAAGAAAACTAAACTCATCTCACGACTCAAATACTGTCGCCATCACCTTTGCCATCTTGGAGAAAACTAAACTAAACCAACTTGACTGTCGCTCACAGCTCCAATACTAATAGGCTGTTAAGTAAGTTTTTGTCTCACTGCCTGTCGTTAAAAATTTTCAAGTGCATGCCGGAAGCTATTTGTGCTGGGTTATGAACACAAACGAAACACACAGACGAAGTTATCAACTAGACAAACTTCAAAGAAATGGTCCGACGTCTTGAAATAATTCTGATGTCTCCTCCCGCCGCCATGAGCTCTAATAATTCTTTTAGCGCCTTTGGTCGCGAACTCGCTATTGCCATGCTTGTGACGATCTTCTCACTCGTCGTTACTGCCCTCGTCAATTATATAGCGGTGAGGTTCATCCACTGGTATAATCAATCGTCCGGTAGATCAACAGTTACCTCAGTAGGTTCCGGACATGTTTCTCTTGTAGCTCCCGAAATTGTTATCCAAATGGTCTATGAACTACCGCCCAAACAAGTCGCGAGCTCACTGCCGGAATAGCTCTCGGACATGTTGACCCAACAGATCCTGAAGTTGTCGAACTGGCGGCTGGTTATGGGGTTGTTGGGATCGAGGCAATTGTTGAGGAATCGCGTTAGGCGTGCTTTTCAGCGGTGCAGCCAATGAATTGCTCGAGATGGTGGTGTTACTTGATGCCTACATGACTGCAAAACTTGTACCTTTTTATATTTGCTCTATAGTCTTTCTTTCTTTACAGATCGATCAGTTATGGTTTTGTATGCACGCATAAGAAATAATCTTTTGAATTCATTGTATGTTTCCGGCTTTTTTAATTTATTTTAGATGTATCTGTTAAGGAAATTTTTAGGTTTTGTGGGGTACATGTGGCCAGAAAGGGAGTAGCTAATCCTCAACACGAGGGTCAAAATACCATTTCTCAAGTCCCAGCTACAGATCTTAACTCGTTTTCCATTATCACACCATTGCTTGCCATTGTCAAACCCCTTCAATTAGCCATTTCTATTGTGATCACTGCAGTTATCAAAAATCGTACTTTGGGAGTTGGATTGCCTAGCCCTGTGAATGCTAGATTAATTTATATTTAGGTGATAATCTATATAGATATATAAAAGAATTTCAATATTAAACGAAGACATAAGCACATAACAATTTGCTGAGAAAAATTAAATTGAAGATCGAGACAGAAATATGTTTGTGGTCTGCGTTTGGTGGGGAGGAAGGAAAAGAAGAATTTTGGGTACAAACAAACAGCGAAAGGGAGTAGAGGCTGAAGCGGTCCATAAAAAAAAAAAAAAAAAACGTTGTCACGAGTTTTAGCTCACTTTGCTGAATAAATCGCTTTCCCTTGTCCCTGGGTTCGATTTCATCTGCCAGACAAACTTTCCCCCGCGCTTGTGACGATCTTCTTGAAAGAGAAACTGGTAATGGGGTCGCAAATGTCCCATTAGTTATCTCTGATTCTGTTACAAATGCCGAGCTGAAGGAACCAACATATCCTGTGAGCCCTGTCCCAGTTAATGCACCAAGAGCTTTGCATGTTCTGAATTGTATTGCTCAAAATGCCCATGCACGTATGATGAACAAAGTGACAGAAGAGACAGCACCTAACTCTGTCTTTACGCCATTTCGGTATGGTGCTAGTTCCAGCTCAACCTTACCAGTAAAGAGAAGCCACCACATGTTTGCGTCAGCAAGTGGAGTGTACCCAGCATGGGTCCCAGCAAGAGCACCGACTAGAAGTAGTTTCGTGGAACCAAAAGGGAAGGAGCCGATGACTTTTGTTCATGCTCAAAGTCCATGGTCGGGACCGACCTACTACGACTTTAGTTACTAAATGGAGATTGTGTAGGAAGCTTAAGATGAGGCCAGTGCCTATAAAATGTAATGGACTCGACCACCACTTCTTAGATTTGGTGTTAGCCTTTTGTACTAAGTCTGATTTTAATATAAGCTTCCATTTCTATTTATCTGCTGTGTCTCAACTTCTTTACTTCTCAGTCGTGTTATTTTGTTATGGTCAGTGAGAGAGTAACTATGGCGTGTCTTCTCCACATCTGCCACCTCAAGATTGTGGGTGTTGTGGAATCCCACAAGTTACCGTTAGCTGGAACAGTTGCTGCCCAACCTACTTTATACTGACCGACCGGAGGACATTGTTCCGGAGCGTCTTTCGACCTCCGATCTCTGCAGTCCGGCCAGTGAATAACTTGTTAAAGAAGTGTTATTATTTGGTGCTCACATAGTTATGTGTTTTCCCGTATTTCTTTTTCGTGAATTTATTTCCATGGGAGCTACAAACTTCTATTGATCATGGAGCTGCTTTAGTCGTCCCTTCTTTGCTGGACGGTCAGTGAATGGTTTGTTCTGGATAACTAAGATTTGGTTATTTTGAGTTCCCGGTCATCTGTTACACCTGATCTGCTTTTCTGGGATGGATTTTTTTTTTGGGACACTTTTATTTAGTTCTTTCCAAGGCGATGCCACTGGCGGAGATTAGGTGCTTCTTCCTTAGTCAGCCTCTACAACACACCCCACTTTTTCTGCCTCTCTCTCTTTCTCTCTCTTTCTCTCTCTTTCTCTCTCTTTCTGTTATGACTTTAACTCTGTTTCTAGGACACACAGAAAACAGAATCTAGGCAAAGTGCAGAGAAATTTCTGAATGAAAACACACGGAACGATTGAACCAAATGGTTCTATATTTCATAGATAAGTTGCAGCAAAAGAAAGCTTACAAAAGAAAGTGGTTCTCAACGTTCAAAAGAGTAACCAAGGTAGCTTTTAGCTTAAATACATAAAACAGAATACATAGGAAAATATGACAGCACCTACACGCCACCTTCTTTTCTTTACTGGAAAGAAGTATGGATAGCAGCATGCCCATGACAGATTGGCCAAAAGGACACTCTTCAGTTGTTCAGCAACTTCTAAATGGAACTGCTACTGATAGGAGTTGAACACTTACCTCACTGCCTAGTGCCGTGTCTAACACTTGATTGAACTGTCCTTGCTACCAGCCAGACACGATGGATGGTTGACAGAAACCCCATTACTTTCAACACCCTTCCTTAATGGGGTTTGTGGTTACCCCAATCTTTGTCTGGATCTTCTCATGTTGATCTTTGGAGAGGCTTTTTGTTAGTATATCAGCAAGTTGATTCTCACTACTGCAGTGAAGCAATTCAATCTCCTTTGCTTCAATGACTTCACGAATGTAGTGAACTTTAATTGCAATATGCTTTGTCCGTGAATGATGACTTGGATTGTTAGCCATTGAAATGTCTGATTTGCTATCACAGAACACTTTGGTTTCTTCTTCTTGTGCATACCCAATTTCCACCAGCAGCCGCCTTAACCAAACACATTGACATGCAGCAGCAGAAGCTGCAACATATTCAGCTTCTGTTGTTGATAAGGCAACAAAACCTTGCTTCTTAGACATCCAAGAAAAGCCTCCAGATCCCATAGAAAAGAGATAACCTGAGGTGCTCCGTGAATCTTTAGTATTTCCAGCCCAATCACTATCAGCAAATCCCACCAGCTTGAAATTTTTGCTTTTTTCAAATAGCAAACCATAGTCAATCGTTCCTTGAACATATCTTAGGACTCGTTTCAGCTTACTAAATTGATTCTGAGTGGGGTTTTGCATGAATCTTGATAGCATTGTTACTGAATACAGCAAGTCAGGTCTTGTTACAGATAGATAGAGAAGGCTTCCAATCATGCTTCTATAAACTGTAGGATTTGTGCTCCCCGATTCATCTTCAGCGTGAACCTTTTCTCCAGGAATAAGGGGTGTTGATACAGCATTGCAATCAGTCATTCGAAACTTCTTCAAGATTTCTTTTGCAAATTTTGATTGTGACATAAAAATTGCATGATTTCCTTGTTTCACTTCTACTCCAAGAAAGAACTTCATCATACCAAGATCATTCATTTCAAATGTTTGCAACATTTGAGCCTTGAAATTAGCTAGACTTTCTTCATAATTTCCTGTATAGATTAGATCATCTACATACAAGGAAACAATTAAGATCTTGGTACCTTTTTTGTAAATGAACAAGGTGGGTTCACTAGGACTGCGTGTGAATTGTTGTTCCTGGAAGAAGTGACTTATCTTGCTAAACCAAGCCCTTGGAGCTTGTTTTAGCCCATAAAGTGCCTTGTTAAGCTTCAACACCATCTCTTCCTTTCCTCTGATTTCAAACCCTTGGGGCTGGTTGATGTAGATATCTTCATTTATCTCACCATTGAGAAAGGCAGCCTTGACATCAAGTTGCAGCACCTTCCATTGGTTTTGGGCAGCCACAGCTAGGATAAGTCTAATAGTTTCCAAACGTGCTACTGGAGCAAAGGTTTCAGTAAAATCCTCACCAGGAACTTGAGAGAATCCTTTAGCAACAAGCCTTGCTTTATATCTTTGAACTTCTCCTTTCTCATTCAACTTGGTTTTAAATATCCATTTCACACCAACTGCTCTCTTTCCTACAGGCATATTGGAAACTCTCCAGGTATTGTTTCTTTGAATGGTTTGAATTTCTTCCTCCATGACTCTCTTCCACTCTTCCTTCTTCATAGCTTCATCAAAGGATGTTGGCTCTAGAGTGGACATATTACAATATTCATAAACCTCTTCCAATGACCTCATTCTTGTCGGAGTCATGGTAGTAGGAGAATTATCTTCAGCCAAAATTCTGTCAGCACCAGAGTTAGGAATCTGTGGAGCAGTATTAGTCAGCCCGGTAGGAGTAACTGGTTCTGAACTGTGGGGATTGGAAGACTCTCCTATGCTTTCCTGACTTGAATCATTTCTTATCAAGTTAGGAAGCAAAACATTATAATATTCTTCCCTTTTCAATTCCCAATTCCATGCAGCATTCTCATCAAACACCACATCCCGAGTCACCATCAATTTGTTCTGCTCTACATTATATATTCTGTAAGCTTTGGACTTCAAGCTGTACCCCAACATGACACCCTTTTCTGCCTTCTTTTCCAACTTATGTCTCTGATGGTTTGGAACATGAACAAAGCATAATGAGCCAAAGACTCTTAAATGCTTAACATTTGGTTTAACTCCTTTCCACAGTTCATAAGGAGTTTTGTCTTTTGCTGCAGCAGATGGGGTTAAATTTAATAAATACACAGCAGTATAGACAGCTTCAGCCCAAAAGCTTTTAGGAATCATTTTTTCTTCCATCATGCTCCTAGCCATTTCCATGATGCTTCTGTTTTTTCTTTCAGCCCTCCCATTCTGTTGGGGACAATATGGTGTTGACAACTGCCGTCTTATCCCTTCCTAGGTACAGAACTGATTGAAATCACCAGACAAATATTCACCCCCTTGGTCTGATCTTAGGACTTTAATCATCTTGTTGCACTCTTTCTCTACTAGTAGCTTGAACTCTTTGAATATCTGCAATACTTCAGATTTTTCCTTCAAAAAGAAAACCCAGCACATCCTTGACAAGTCATCAATGAATGTAACAAAGAATCTTCTACCTTCATTTGTGGGTATCCTCATAGGACCACACACGTCTGAGTGAACCAACTCAAGAAGGTCTTTTGATCTTTCAATGGTTGCTGAAGGAAATGGCAGCTTATGACTTTTTCCAGCTTGACAGCCCCCACATATTTCGTCACATAACTTCACCTTTGGCAGCCCTTCAACAAGACTCAAGTCATGCAAATTCTTCAAGGCTCCAAAGTGAATATGTCCGAATCTTCTATGCCATAACCAAGACTGATCTGAGCTGGTGATGAGTGCTGTAGGAAGCTTGTAGGCAAAGTTGATTGGGAAATTTCTGGAATTCTCCATATTAACCAGAGCAAGTTTGTTTGCAGGAAAGCTTTCTTCATGAATGGAACACTGCTTGTTTTTAAATACCAACATATATCCATTCTCTAACATTTGTCCTACACTTAGTAGGTTTTGACTCAAACTAGGAACATACAACACATCCCTAATCACATGAGCCCCATAAGCAGTTTCAACCATTACTTCTCTTGACCCTAAAACTTCAATTCTCTCATCATTTCCCAATCTGACCTTGGATTTATAAGTTCTATCAAGCCTACTAAATATCCTATCATCAAAAGACATATGATTGCTACAAGCACTATCCAAGAACCACACATTAGAGCTTTTACTAACAGAGGAACAACACACATAAAACAAAGTATTTTCAACTTCATTTTCTTCTGCAACACTGACAGAATGTTTTTCTTCCTTTAATCGACAATTTTTTTCTACATGACCAAATTTTGAACATTTTTTGCACTGAGGTTTGCCTTTATGCCAGCAAAACTTCTCATCATGATTGGTCTTTTTACATACTTTGCAAGGGGGAAACTTGTTTTTGTAATCATCATTTTTCTGACTACCTTCTATGGCTAAAGGTTCTAATGACAGCCTAGTTTTGAAGGCAGATTCTATTGACAGCTTCTCTTTACCTCTATCAGTTCATTTCTCAAAGGCCTCTAAGGATCCCATGAGTTCAGATACTGACAAGGTCTTAAAATCTTTGGTTTCTTCCGAAGTAGTAACTGTTGAATCAAATCTTGCAGTAAGACTGATTAATATTTTCTCTACAACTCTATTGTCTGGTATTTCCTCACCGAGAGCCCTCATTTGACAAACAACATGATTGACTTTTGTATAGTAATCTACCACCAGTTCATCTTCATTCATTTTGAGCAGTTCAAAATCCCTTTTAAGTGATTGAATACGTACCTGACGAACCTTGGGTATACCAAGGAACTCATTCTTTAGTAGCATCTAGAACTCATGTGCTGAAGAAGCATGAGCCACTCTATCAAATATTGAATCTGACACTGAAAGGTGTAGAACAAACAAGGTCTTCATATCCTTCTCTTGATTCTTCTTATATTTCTCTCGATCAGCAGGTGAGAGAGCATTTTCATCATTAACTTTAGCCAATCCTTTGCTTACTATGTCCCAAACTCCTTGGATACGAAAATATAAAATCATTAAGGTAGACCATTGACGGTAATTTTTACCATCAAAGTGGGGCAGCGGAAGTTGTGAGTTAGGAAAGAGTTGGGCTCCAGAAGAACTAGAAGAGGAGGATGAAGATGAGGGTGTTTGAGATGAGGCCATTGTAAAGACGAAATCAGAACCTGGCTTATGATACCACTGTTATGACTTTAACTCTGTTTCTAGGACATACAAAAACAGAATCTAGGCAAAGTGCAGAGAAATTTTTGAATGAAAACACACGGAACGATTGAACCAAATGGTTCTATATTTCATAGATAAGTTGCAGCAAAAGAAAGCTTACAAAGGAAAGTGGTTCTCAACGTTCAAAAGAGTAACCAAGGTAGCTTCTAGCTTAAATACATAAAACAGAATACATAGAAAAATATGACAGCACCTACACGCCACCTTCTTTTCTTTACTGGAAAGAAGTATGGACAGCAGCATGCCCATGACAGATTGGCCAAAAGGACACTCTTCAGTTGTTCAGCAACTTCTAAATGGAACTGCTACTGATAGGAGTTGAACACTTACCTCACTACCTAGTGCCGTGTCTAAAACTTGATTGAACTGTCCTTGCTACCAGCCAGACACGATGGATGGTTGACAGAAACCCCATTACTTTCAACACTTTCTAGTTCGCCATAACTGTAGCTCAACACCAGGTCCGCCAACGCTGCTTTTTTCATTTGCGCTAACCATAACAAATCAACGGAACCTCGATGGAATCGCTTCTGGTTCTTGATGTGGATTCTCAACTAAAAATGCGAGCTTTTCCTTTCTTTTAATTTTCACATGGAGACCATGCCATGAAGTGCTACTCTCGCTTCTCTAGTTCAAAAATAGTAAACATAGTAAAGCAGCAATTCAGTATTAGAGACGATTTATGCCAGTACGGAAAATAGTAAATAATTGCCCATGAAAAACCTCAGTGTGGAAATATTGTCTGACTCTACAGATTGCACCATTAAAGACTTGTGATAGAGTTATTAGACGCATAACTGATACTTTCTTACCCACTAAGAGAGGGAGGGAGAACATAAAGAATAATCATAAGATGGACAGAGAATAAGTACGATGATGCATAAAAAAAAATGGCAATGCACAAAAAGCCAAGAATTTGGAAAAAAGCGATCCGGTATGTAAGTAATCGGGTAACATCTTAAAAACAACGGGGAAAGCTCCGGAAACAGAAAGCGAAGGCAAAGTTTACCCCACCAGAACGCCAAATAACAGCATTTCTGGAGAATACTACCAGGAGAAAACCTATTAGAATATGTTTGATCCTTTCTTTGGCTTGTTACCTCTCGGACGTGCTAACCTAGAACAGCAGCGTGGTTGGACCTGCTTGAGGAATAGCTATGTTTAGACGGAGTGGTGAGAAAGAATCAGAAAAGGTGTGAAACGTATGTGGGCTGTTTCTTAATTGTTGATGGGCTTTATTAGCTACAACCCATGTTTCTTTTACTATTTTGTTACTATTTGGCTTGTGAAAAAAAAAAAACGGTGTTCTTATGAGAGAGGCAGAAGCATCTAGAATTATGGAGAAAAGTAGTATTACCTCACTAGCTGGAGCATCATCCCAGTGAGGTACAAGTCTCCCTCCAAGAGACCAGGCTTTCAGCGAATTTTTTTTTCGTGCTTTAAATCTGTTTGATCTTATTTTACTTTACTACTATTTAGGTGGACAAATTGAAAATGGGGGACAGCCCGTCGTTGTAGAGGTCCACTTGGGTTTCTCTGTGATTGGTTGTTTTGTTGGTTGTTTTTGTGATTGAGTTGTGTATTTCGCCGGACGTTGTTGTTGCATTTGGGTGACTAACCGTGGGGAACACGATTGGACTGTATTTGCTGGTTTGACCATATGACCATGTCTCTTTTTCTTTCCCTTTCTTAGTGAGTTGCTTTCAAAGATAAAACAAAAGCTCGAGGAATGGTTGTCAAACTCTTAATGATTATCTTTTCTTAACTTTGTTTAAATTACTTGTGTTATTGACCTTTGGTTGTTGGAAATCGGTTATCTAGAGGGAAAGAGAAGTTTGAGATGCTTGCTTTAATTTTCCATGAGTGGAATTTTCCTTGTGGTGGGTATCCGATTGGGGTCAAGGGAGTAGTTGGCCTTGTGATGAGTAAAAATAGGAAGCATAGAAGGCAGAGGACTAATACTCTCCGGCTTGGATCGGACTAGGCTTTGCAAGCAAAACAGACCTTTCACTAGATCTCAGGCCCGCCTCCTTACCAAGGTGGTGCACAATGGAGGCTGACGTGGTGGCCAAGGGGTAGAAGCATCTAGCTTCACCTCTGCACTGCCTTGGCAAGAACTGGGTATGTACCCGAGAACAGATTTTTCTATAAACACAGAATACGGGAAACGGATGACAATACGAACTCGAGTACTGACATTTCCTATGTATCCACCGTACACCTTCTTTGTCATTGTTGAGCTCCATCATCCTAGCATTGTCCCCCTTTTTTTCCCTCACCAAAACACCTACTTTTGAAGCTTCCCTTGACTTTGCTTTTTGTTTCTTGTCCCTTTCTGAACATTGTGTTTTCAACTATTCATCTCGATCCACTTGCACGTAGCTCCGATTGTTAATCAGCTCTTTATACTTTGTCGGAGTGTAAGGGGTGTATACCATAAACTGCTTGCAGATTGAGAACGTACGAGTTGGGTTTTTTCTGTTTTTTTTTTATACACGTCTGCCACTCGTGCAGGGTTGCTTGACGTATGCCCATCCATTTCCTTAGAGGGGATTGATCAATTGAAGGAAGTACGAAGTTTCCAAAAGCACATGATTTTACAACTTCGATGATTAGAACCGGTCTGCTCCTCCCAAAAAAGTGAGGATAAAATTGAAAAGCTAAAAAAGGAAAGGAGGGAAATATGGAACAAAACATTTACTTTTAGTGATTAAGAAACAAGTCTTCGTTTCTTAACAAGTAACCTGAATAGTTAAATTTTTCCTTTAATTTCTAACAGAACCCCGTTAACTCAATATGATCACGTCAAATCAATCACATCTGATAGACCAAGTAAAACCGTTGGAAACAGAACTATTTAGGAGGGTTTTGGAACACTACAGGGTACTGCGTTGAGCCAGAATACTTTTGCATTTGCTTGTTTTGTAGCTCAGTATCATATAATGTCTATAAACATCCAGTCCTTCTCGTATCTCAGCCGCTCAAAATTACAAAAATGACAACAAAAATGTGTACTCTCCTAGATGTATATGTGTCTCACCCAACAAACATTTTCGTCTTTGCAAAAATCAAATTGCCAGCTTCTCTTCCTCCCTTGAGAAATTCCTATCCCATCATGATTCCGTTTCTCAGCATCCCCTTAATCTTATATATTGCACAATAAAAGGGCTAAGTTATTCATTCATAATACATTTGCGGGGCGGTTGACAGTTAGTCCAACGAGATGATTCAGGGATTAATTTTGAATTTAAGGACCGAAGACTCAATTTGAACTTTAGGGGCCAATGCCTAATTTTGTAAGTTGCGTCTCCAGGCCTATTTGAACTTCCAAGCTCAAGCCCAATTTTGGGAGTTTCGAACTCAAGGCTGAATTTTGGAACTTCCTGGCTCAAGGCTGAAATCTCGGAAGTTTGCAATTTGTATAGCAAACAAGTAGAATATACGTGGACGATAACATGGGCTACATGAGAATTTTCGTGGGTCAGTAAAAAAGACACTTGCACAAGGCTTAACTCGTCTGTAAAAGAGCAACCTGGGGTACATATTTATAGTGTCACAAGCCCAACGATACAATTACTGGGAAATTTCATAGAACTGGGTGGAGTCCGTGATTGGTTCACCATCTGGTGGGTCAGTTTGTCTTTTGTCAATGATGGCATTGTCTTCGTTTTCATCGTTTGTCACCCTTGCAGTGGGGATTACGTTCCGCCAGTGAGGTCCTCCTAAAACGGCCCGGTAACTTCGCTTGTTGGATCATGAGGTGGAGGCTTGAGAAGGTTGATGTGAGCCAGGTTTTCCAATGTTTGGAGGGCCTTCGTAACGTCCTGTGCTACATGAGAATTCTGAGAGTTTTCTACTACATTGTTACGGTCCTTGTTGAAGGTTGATGATTTTATCTTTATGTTACCATATATTGGGCCTAGAATAAGGCCTAATATATTTTCCTATATTGTAAGATACTAGGGTTTTCCTTGTATAAGCTTTATTCTTGTTTATATATAGCCTCTTAGGTTAACATTGAAAACCACCTAGCTGTATACTAAGAGTTCTTTTCTCTGCGGCTTTGGATTCTCTTGTAACTAGTTTTGGTTTTGCTTGATTAATAAACAAGCTTTTCTTCCAAACATACAAGAGTTTATCAAATTCTTCATGGTATCGAGAGCCAACGATTTTGTTGGATTCTTTGGTTAGTTTTTTGTTCACGTTGTTGAGCCGACAATTTGGGATTTCTTGTTGTGATTCGGCCTATCCAAGCTTTTTTGTCTTTGGTTGCGCATAACGAGGACGACTTTCTTTCTCCAAACTAAAAAGAAAGGTGCGGTGTGCTTGTAAAACACTCGGCTAAGTGTTTTCTTTTGGCTTTTTCAAATGTAAAGGTGGTTTTCTCTCTCTTCCAAGCAAAAAGGTGCATGCTTTTCTCTCTCCGAATTCCAAAACAAGGTGCGGCAATGGGTTTTCTCTCTCTGAATTAAAGAAAAAGGTTCCCTTTGCCATTAGCTTTATCCTTTGTTTTGTGGGTTTTCTTTGGCACTGCATCAAATCATACGGTTTTGACTTTGCCGACTACACCAAGCAGCCACACGATCCTTGGTATTTCTTCTTGCTTCCGCGCTTTGTGACTATTTTGGTTTGCTGTTGTGGTTTGCTATTGTGGTTTGGATATTTTGTCAAATAATTATTTTTGGATATTTCCTGGTACTTTTTCTTGGATATTTCCTAGTACGAGTAGTTTGGAGATTTTTTTGATTTTGTCATGGCTACTGAGTCGGATCCTTTTCAACCACCGGTTACTCCATATGTTGCTCCTCATGCTCGGAAAACTCACCAAGAGAAGGGGGATCAATCAGGTTCTAAGTCGGATCATCATGAGGGTTATGTTTCCCAATTCCGATCATCACAGACCCGAACGATCCCCTATATCTACCACCTGGTGACATCAGCGGAGCTCCTTTGGTTGGTTTCAAACTTAATGGCTCCAGTAATTATGCTGTATGGAGTCGTGTTATGAAACTTGCCCTTCTCTCCAAGAACAAGTTGGTATTCGTGGATGGTAAATACCCCGCTCCGGCTGAAAATTCGCCATATTTGCCTATCTGGGAGCGTTGTAATGCAATTTGTCTTTCTTGGATCCTCAATTCACTATCTGGACAGCTTCATGAGGGTCTTATCTACACGGTCAGTGCTGCCGATCTCTGGAAGGAGCTTTGTACTCGTTACAGCCAAGTTGACCCGACTCGAATCTACGACCTTCTAAATGAATTGAGCTCCACAAAGCAATCTGGTGGATTAATTGCTTCTTATTTTCATCGATTGAGAGCATTATGGGACGAATATGCCGCATTGATGGCTTTGGATTCACCGGAAATGTCCAAAACTGACGGTTGGAAACTTCATCAAGAACGCATGAAGTTTTATCAATTTTTGAGAGGACTAGATGATCGTTTTTCTCATCTCAGAGACCAGATCTTGCTCATGAAGCCACTTCCTGACGTTTTGCAAGCTTACTCTATCGCCAACAATGCTGAATACCGATATGGAGGACCAGAGAAGACGACTAGTGATTCTCAGGCTTTTACGACGACATATGGGACCGACGCAACAAGCTGGTATGCATTTGAGCCACTTATTGTGGCACCAGGGCCTAAGCGATCAATTGGGACAACATCTCTGCATAATGAAAATGACACATCGTTTTCGCTCAAAGCAGGGAAAAATGATGTGTCGTCTAGGGTTTCTGGCAAACCCAAATGTGAGCATTGTGGACGCAAAGGGCACCATAAGGAAAGTTGTTATCGTCTTAAGGGGCTTCAATGTGAGCATTGTCAGCTTTTTGGACACAAGAAGGAAGCTTGTTACAAGCTTAATGGCTATCCCCCGGGTCACAAGAATTTTAGTAGTAATTCTACTGTCAATTTGGCTACTGTTGAGCCTAGTCACTGCACTTTTACACCAGAGCAATATGAGCACATTATCCATCTGATCAAGGAAGACTATGGTAGGACCTCTCATGCTAATGGAACAGGTATTTCAGAATCTTTTCCTTACATTTGGATTATAGATAGTGGGGCCAATGATCATATTACTGCCGATTTTAATTGCTTAGAATTTCCTGTTAAATGCACGTCTAAGTCTAGATCTGTTAAACTGCCAAATGGGGAACTAACCCAAGTCACCCACACTGGTTCCATAACCCTAGCTGACGGTTTAAAATTACATACCGTTCTTTATTCTCGTGATTTCAAATATAATTTGTTATCCGTAGCTAAATTCACTGCCGAGAATAACTGTTTAGTGGTTTTCTATGCTGATTTGTGTGTGTTTCAGGACCTCTCGATGGGTGACGTCAAGGGAATTGGTAGAATAAGACATGGACTTTATTTTTTCTTGCACCCTAGGAATAAGCATGTTAGCAAATTTTCCGGTACTGCACCGGCCCTTTCAATTACTTCAGCATGTAATGACCTTAATTTTCATTTATGGCATTCAAGACTTGGTCACATGTCTTTATCTAAATTTAAATTTTTAAATGATTTCAAAGATTTTCCATCTTCTGATTTTCATTGCTCAGTTTGCCCTCTTGCTAAGAAAACACGTGATCCATTCACTGTTCGCACTGAGAATGTTAAAAATCTTTTTGATTTAATTCATGTGGACATTTGGGGACCATATCATGCCCCAAATTATGATGGTTCGAAATATTTTCTAACCATTGTTGATGATTTTTCACGAGGGACTTGGACTTTCCTCATGAAACATAAGACTGAAACAGTATCACATTTGGAATGTTTCTTTAACACAATTCAAAATCATTTCAGCATTGGAATCAAGCGCATTCGTTCTGATAATGCAACTGATTTCTTTAATTCCTCATGTGATAAATTGTTTTCATCGCGGGGTATAATGCATGAAAGTTCATGTGTATATACCCCACAACAGAATGGTGTGGTAGAACGTAAACATCGTCACTTATTAGATGTTGCACGAGCATTAAAATTTCAAAGTCACATGCCTACATGTTTTTGGGGTGAGTGTATACTCACTGCCACACACATTATCAATCACATTCCTTCTTCATTCTTACATGGAAAATCTCCTTATGAGATGATTCATGGGAAAGCTCCTGACCTTTCTAGACTTCGAGTCTTCGGTTGTCTTTGCTATGCTTCAGTGGTGGGGCATAAAGACAAATTTGCCCCTCGAGCTATTCCTAGCATTTTCATGGGATACCCTTTTGGGCAAAAAGGGTATAAACTTTATGATATTGAAAAAAAGAAATTTTTTGTGAGCCGTGATGTTCATTTTCATGAAAATGTTTTCCCTTTACAAACATAGAGACTGGGTCCCATTCTTCAGAATTTCCTATGATGTCATCTCAAGATGAGGAGCCTGCACAACAAGTTATCAGAGTTAACCCTAATTCAGATACTCAGGTAATCTCTCCTACCCAATCAAATTCCATTCCTGATACAACCATTCATACTACACCAGATATTACCACTTCCAATATATCATGTAACCAACCCAATGATTCTACCTTGGAGATTATAGATCCTCCTTCTACATCACCTCATGTTTTCACTTATGATGAGATAGAGGATGATCCTTTCTCACCAACCATGCATAATCCCACAGTCCCTTCACCTCCTAGACGCTCTACTAGAATTTCCAGGCCACCCATATGGACTCAAGATTATGTTTGCAATAATGTTAGCTCATCCATACAATACCCCATATCTGACTATGTATCTTATACACATTTACCCATTCCACATCGACATTTCATAGCAGCCATTTCACCTGAGATAGAACCCCTGTTCTACCATGAGGCAGTTAAGGATTCTAGATGGCGAGATGTCATGGATTAGGAAATGAAAGCATTAGAATCGAATGGAACATGGGAACTGGTAGACCTACCACCACGGAGAAAATCCATAGGGTGTAAATGGGTATACAAGATTAAGTATCATGCTGATGGGAGTATTGAGCGGTTTAAGGCTCGTCTAGTAGCGAAGGGTTATAGTCAGATAGAAGGTATCGATTATCATGAGACTTTCTCTCCTACAGTAAAATCTGTGACGGTTAGAAGTGCATTATCTATTGCTTCACAACGTAAATGGACTATTCGACAAATGGATGTCCATAATGCATTTCTACAGGGAGACTTAGATGAGGAATATATGAAACCACCACCTGGGAGTTCTTTTGAAGGGGGGTCCAAAGTATGTCGGTTGAAGAAATCTTTATATGGGTTAAAGCAAGCTTCACGACAGTGGAATGAGAAGTTTACAGAAGCTTTAGTAACTGCTGGCTATCGACAGTCACTGTATGACTATTCTCTTTTCACTAAAGGACAGGATGGTAATATTGTTTTAGTGCTCATATATATGGATGACATCTTAATTACTGGTGATGACATACAAGAAATTGAGGCTTTACAAGCCTATCTTCATTCTACATTTCAAATCAAGGATTTGGGAGAACTCAAATATTTTCTTGGAATTGAGATCCTTCGAGATTCAAATGGCATGCATCTCAGTCAACGTAAGTATATCTTAGAATTGATTTCTGAATTGGGACTATCTGCTGTCAAGCCTGTTGGAAATCCCATGGAGACAAATGTCTTATTCACTAGTTTGAAATATGATGAGCGAGTTCGTCCACAAATAGATGATCCACCATTTGAGAACATCTTGAGTTATCAGCAATTGATTGGTAAGCTGAATTATCTTGATATGACACGCCCTGACATAGCTTTTCCAGTACATCTCTTAAGTCAATTCATGCATACTCCCAAGCGATCCCACTGGGAGGCAGCTCTCCGCATTGTTAAGTATCTCAAAGGAATAATAGGGCTTGGTTTATTCTTTCCTTCAGATGGTGATTTTCTCTTGCAAGCTTTCTGTGATGCTAGCTATGCAAAATGCCCTATGACACGTCGATCTACTACTGGCTTTTGTCTTACACTTGGACATTCAGTAATTTCTTGGAAAAGTAAAAAGCAACCAGTTGTGACTCTTTCTTCAACAGAGGCTGAATACAGGGCCATGGCGACCACCACTTGTGAGATCGTTTGGGTGGTTGGTCTATTAAAAGATATGGGAATTAATGTTTCACAGCCAGTACTGTTATATTGTGATAATGAAGCAGCACAAAAATTGGCAGAAAACCCAGTCTTTCATTAGAAGACCAAGCACATAGATGTTTCTTGTCATTTTATTCGAGAAAAAATACGTCATGGTCTAATTAGCACATCACATGTTGGGAGTGGTGATCAACCTGCAGATATTCTGACCAAGGCTTTAGGGACAAATCAACACTATTATCTCCTTAGCAAGCTTGGAGTCTTGGACTTCTTTCGACCTTTAGCTTGAAGGGGGGTGTTGAAGGTTGATGATTTTATCTTTATGTTACCATATATTGGGCCTAGAATAAGGCCTAATATATTTTCCTATATTGTAAGATACTAGGGTTTTCCTTGTATAAGCTTTATTCTTGTTTATATATAGCCTCTTAGGTTAACATTGAAAACCACCTAGCAGTATACTAAGAGTTCTTTTCTCTGCGGCTTTGGATTCTCTTGTAACTAGTTTTGGTTTTGCTTGATTAATAAACAAGCTTTTCTTCCAAACATACAAGAGTTTATCAAATTCTTCAGTCCTACTTATCAGGATCCATAATTACATTGGTTTTCTCAAGCCCACCGTCTGCAAACATGAAGGAAGATGGTTCTTCCTCCTTGTTCAGACACCCAAGCTCAAATGTGTTTTCTTTCGGGGGGAAACAAACCTCCTTAAACATTTCTGTTCATTCAAAAGCTTGCCTACATCTTTTACGGGCTGGCTATTATAAGAGCTTTTCCATTCCTATTGTCTTAGAAACCTAGGCTAGGCTTACATCACAAATACAACCGACACACGGAAATAAGCATGGAAACCCATGTTTAGGTCTTTGCCTTGTTGAAGCACGTCCTTTCTTCCTATCCCTTCATGTTGCGTCCTGCTTACTCAAAGCCTTGGGAACAAGCTCGTAACATACATGCACCATAGCCAAGTTGCTCGAGTCTGGTTCACCACGCAAAGCAAATAGTGTATTTGCAGGTTGCTCCGCTGCTGTTTGCACGGACAACTGCAAGGGGCTGGGAAACGAAGTTGCAGCTGGTATTCGTTCATTCCATTTCAAACTCGGTGTAATGACACAGTTTGTTACGCAAATTTGTGAAAGCCTGTCCCGGGAAGGTTTGGTCATGATATTTGAGAGTTAGGCGGAACTGGGCACATGAGCAGTAATCAAAGTATCTTGGGCGACCTTCTCATGGACGAAATGAAAATCTACTTCCAAGTGCTTGCTTCAGTTGTGAAAAAACAAGCTTAGTTGAGAGCTGGAGTGTAGGAAGGTTATTACAGTGCAGAATAACGGGTGTGAATTGGTTGGCACAAAAATGTTTGAGCAAATGCAGCAACCAGGTGCTTTCGGTGGTCCCTAGCAGTTAAGGCACGGTACGCTGCTTCAGTAGAGGATTGGGAAACGGAGTTCTGTCGCTTTGCTGCCCATGAAACTAAATTAGCACCTATAAAAATGCAATATCAGCTTGTTGACCATCTTGTTTCTGTACACTCGACCCAATCAGTGTCCGTGAACCCGTAGAGGTTCGCGGTGCTTCGGCGGTGGATACAACGGCCATGGTTCATTGTCCCACTGAGGTAACGCAAAATACATTTCAATTCATGGAAGTTTTGGATACTTGGTGACGATATACTTTGGTTGAGTTTGTTTACTGAAAAACTCAAGGCAGGACCGGTGAGAGTTGCATATTGCAGAGCTCCCAAAAAGCTATGGTAAAGGCTGGGTTGAGCAAACGGTTTAGTGCTATTTTGGACAGGAATGACCTTCATGGTTATAGAAGGCGGTAAGGGACGACAAAACTCTATTTCGGCTTGGTGTAATATATCTGAAAGGTGGTGTTCTTGAGTGAGAAAAAGGCCATCAGAGTCGTATTCAATTGAATAGCGTACAAAATCAATTGGGCTTTCAACCTAATAATCTTGTTGAATTTAAATGGTTTACGGGTGGTGTTCTTGAGTGAGAAAAAGGCCATCAGAGTCGTATTCAATTGAATAGCGTACAAAATCAATTGGGCTTTCAACCTAATAATCTTGTTGAATTTAAATGGTTTACGGGTTCCATATATTTAATTTATATCAATCGTGAAGCTTGAAGGAAAATATTAAAAATTACAAATAATGAGCCTTAGTCCCCTCCTCACCTATCCGTTGAAACTCACATCCCGTGAACTAAACCCCAAGGCTTTTTGCAACAAATAAAATAAATCATTTGTTAAGCAAAACTCATGGTATTTAATTTATACAAATAACTAGCTTGAGGGAATTACTAAAGTTACAAATGATTGAGACTATGCATGTTTACAAAATTCAGCCCATCATGCCCAAGTCTAGTGTTCAGCATCTCACTAGCTAGTTAATAGTTCCCGTTTTACCAACACCCATCGCCTTATAAGTAATTGTAACTCAAAGAGTAACTAGATCACATCTCATCAACTAGCTACCAATAACCACGGCCTAAAAAGTAGTTCTAATTCCCAAAAAAATTGATTATATTTTATTTACGTTTTTTATATTAGTATAATCAATTTCTAAGAAAGAAAAATGCTAAATAAAAGCCTAAATAGTTCAAGAATTATGCAAAAATTATATAATAAAAAAACATGAAAGACAAGATTTCATCAACCAAAATAATGCAACCAATAAATTATAATAATTTTTTGTAAGAATTCTGAAATTTTTTAAATATAATTTTTAAACCTAAATGATAATGTTATAACTAAATAATTTTATATTTTATTTGGTGATATATATAATACCTAACATTTCGCCCAAAAAAAAATACTAAGTAAAATTTCATAATACTAAGTTTTTATTGAACTTTTTTGTTGCTTTTTTACATGGTATGAGAGCTCATAATTAATGTGAATGAGAATTTGTTATAATTCATGATTTACAAATGTCCCTAGAATCTCCTAAATGGCCTCAGGCTGGATAAAACTAAGCCCACTCCACAAAATACCCAAAACCCAAAATAGGCCCGTGACACATATACGGGCTCTACAAAGTACGAGGTAGACAATCCAGCGATTTGATTTCGGCTTTGAGCCTCATATTGGATAGTGGGCCAATATATTCTACAAAAACCATAATTCGGAGCATGTGTCCATTGGAATTGAGGAAATAGACATCCAAAGCTTCATTAGTTTGTATTAACTGAATAACTATATAGATGTCTGAGCATCCACTGGACTCAAACCTGGAGAGAAGATTGACACCTAAGAGACAGAGATTGAGAATTTAATAGCTCACTAGATCAGGTTTAGCTGATATTAGTGGCAAGAGCCCCTAGTTCATAGTCTATTAGTCACGGAAGAAGACATGAACCAAGAAAGCCTTACATAGCAATAAAATTCTTGATAGAATTACGAGTGACAAAAGTAAAAATCTGCAATACTTTAGCGTCAATATGTCGAAATCTGTCATAGTGCCAAAACATGCCGTACTTTAGCGTCAATATGTCAAAGTCTACCACAGATTATCGTCAATATGTCAAAATCTGTCATAGTTTACTATAGAACATCAATTGCAATAAATAGGTTACCGTAGATAATGCGCAGCATACGTTCGTATGGATGCGGGAATTGATTCAGTGGGGTTGGAAATTGTTCTCTTTCAAGTAAAAACAGACCACAATTTTCGTGTTCTGAAAATTTATCCTTATAGATCGATTCCCCATAAAATAGGATTAAATGGGTTTACTAAAGGGTTTTAAGTAAATAACACCGAATGGGAGCTAACAGCAAGCAAGAAATAATCTGAATGGCATCTTCAATAGTTGCTCTAAAGGAAAGTAATGCAGTTCGTGGACACTACCACTTCCAAGTTAGTGCAACATTAGCAAGAATCATGGGTGAAGACTAATCGGGTTGCTCGAAATAACGTTGTCTCCTCTTTGGTTAACAGCAAGCAAGAAATAATCTGAGTGGCTCTCTTTAAAAGTTGCTCTAGAGGAACGTAATGCAGTCCGTGGACAGTACCACTTCCAAGTTAGTGCCACGTTAGCAAGAACCATGGGTGAAGACTAATCGGGTTCCTCGAAATAACGTTGTCAATACCATTGTGGCTGTTACTGTTACAAGAATCACGGGTCAAGACTAATCGGGTTGCTTGAAAGAACGTTGTCTTCTCTTTGGCTAACAGCAAGCAAGAAATAATCTGAGTGGCTCTCTTTAAAAGTTGCTCTAAAGGTAAAGTAATGCAGTCCGTGCAGAGTACCACTTCCAAGTTAGTGCCACTTTAGCAAGAATCATGGGTGAAGACAAATCGGGTTGCCAGAAATATCGTTGTCAATACCATTGTGACTGTTACAGATGTGCCGGGTCGAATAATTTCTTGATCCTCCGTACTTGTGGATTCAAGGTACAAGGAGAGGGACAAAGTACCACTTCCAAGTTAGTGCCACGTTAGCAAGAATCATGATTGAGGACTCATCGGGTTGCTCCAAATGACGCTGTCCCCTCTCTTAGGGCTTACGTCAAAAACGCGTCGCGTAGCTTCTCAGCCTTAATATTTGTTCTAATGCTATCGTTTTGTAGGAGGTGTACCTGGTAGCGGAACATAAAAGGGCTTCGTTTATGAGCGTGCGCGTGACACTTCCGGCTTCTGCATGGATCATGACGGGACGTTAAGGAGAATAGGTTAGTATTTCTCTTATTCATCTTCTCTAAGTATAAGACAAATTGTTGCTTAGTTTAGTAGTGAGTTAATAAGAATTTTAACTATGGGGTATGAGTTTAATATCTTGTGTGAATTGGATATATGCATTATAAAATATTTTTTAAAAAAAAAGTAAAAGGTTTTAAAAAAAATGTAGAAGACAAGTTGGCACGCACCAAGGGAATCAACAGAAACTTCTATCATGAACATAAAAATGACGCTGAAAAGATGACGAATGACGCTGATGATAAAGATGACGCTCCAAGGGAATCAGACCAAAACTTCTCTTATGCGTATAAAAATGACGATGACGATATTCCATTTCAAAGACTGCATCTTCCAACAAATTCGACCAAAAACAGCTTTCCACTTCAAAGATAGATAAAAATGCCCCGACGTCTTGCAACAAGTCCGACAGCTTCTCCGGCCTCCATGAGCTCGGATTACTCTCTTAGCTCCCTTGGTAAAAACCTAGCCTTGGAGGCACTTCTGACGATCTACAAGATGGCCATTACTGCCCTCGTTAAGTATGTAGTAGTCCAAATCATCCACGGGTGGCAGATCGGCCGCAGTCCAAGTAGCTCCCGAAGTCGTTGACCCGGTGGCCGCCGCCCCACTGGCTCCCGGAGTTGTTGATCCGGCTGCTGCTGCTGCCGCAGTGGCTCTCGGACCTGTTACCCCAGTGGCTGCTGAACCTGTTGCCCCAGCAGCTCCCGGAGCTGTCGCCCAGGCGGCTGCCGCCGCTGTGGCTCCCAGACTTGTTGCCCCAGTGGGTGCCGAATCGGTTGCCCCAGCAGCTCCCGAAGTTGTTGACCATGCGGCTCCCGAAGGTGTTACCCAAGCGGCTGGCCTCAAGGAAATTGTTCAGCCGCCGCATTAGGTCCACCTCTCAGTGCTGCAGCGAGTGAATTGTTTGCTGAAGGTTAAGTGTTGTTACTTGAGTCATATTCGTAGCCATGTTTAACGCCATCCGTTTTTTTTTTTTTTTTTTTGGGTTCATGAGCTGCAAACTTAAGCTTTTTTAGCGTTGCTTTAGCCCTTCGTTCTTGGCAGATTGGTCGGTGAATGGTTTGTTGTGTACGTATAAGAAATGTTGTTTTGAGCTCATATCTGTCTCTGACGTCTTTTTCTTTAAGACGAATCTGTTTCGGTGTATACATAGGTTCTATCGAGTATACACGATCGCTGACAGAGGAACAACGGCGTGTCTTCTCCGCATCCGCCACCTTGTCAATCTCTATATCATGCATCACTCTTCTGATCCCCTCTCCCTAGTCCTCCGTCTAAACATAGGTATTCCTCAACACCAGGGGCATTAACACTACTTTTTCTCTTTGAATTGATTTCAACGAATAAATGAAACCCTAAAGGAAGCACCTTCGGTTCTTGATGGAATCACTGCCTTTGTGGGCTAACACTTTCTGGAGGTACAAACCCAGAGGGAAGTGAAAAAATGCTTAGGTTTTTAGAAACGTGGCTCCTGGGAAACAGTTTTATTCTAGGGTTATTCCGGAGAGGTGTTGTTCTTTTTCGTCAAGTGGGCCATCTTCCCTGTCCTCTCTGTTGTCAATATTCTTCTAGTTCCGTAAGCCCGAAGCTTAGATCTTTTTTCTTTCTCCTTTGTTTCCTCGGTAGCTAGGCTGGTGCGATACATATGGGAACCGCAAAACCGTAGCGCTTAGAACAACGCAGGGGAGAGAGGATAGGAATTTTCCGTGCAGCATGTTGGTCTTCACTCCCCGTTCCTGATTGACGTTGATTGATTATCCTGCACTATCTAGTTAAGGTGCGATGATGTATCATTTTTAGATTGTTGGCCATTTCCTAAAGTCAGTGGTCTTATTCTTCTCTCCCGAACTCATCAACGCGAAGAGGATTCCATCGGTCTTATTGTAGATGGCGCTGTTGGGAGATGTTAGGATTTTTTTCTCTATTGTTCCAGTTATTAGGTTTCCATGATGGATGGTTGAGACATGATGTTTATGCCCCTCAATCATTGACGACGGGCTCCCAATCTGTAGAAGAAAAGGGCAATTTATTTATTTATTTTTTTTTTTTTTTGAGAAGGTTCCTTTTCAGTGCCCAAAGCTACGTATGTCAAGCATGGGATGGTGGCATCTTCACATTGCCTTAACATTTTAATTTGACTTTTAGATATTGAGTGTCCAAAAGCCAGTAGGTTAAACACGGCGTGGTGGCACCTTCACATTCACTTCAACATTATAATTTAACTGCTAGATATTAGATGATAATTTGATGAGGTTACATTCACAGCCAATTGGCTTTTCGTTAGAAAGTAACAAAAAATATAATCATTAAAGTCACCTGTAAATAAATGAAACGTTAGAATCTAAGTAATTAATTTCGAAATTTGTAATCCTTATTTGTTAAGGAATAGAATTCAGATCTTCATGGACAAATTTTTCATAAAATTAATAGAAATTTTTTATTTTTTTATGAAAAATCTAGGATGGAAAACAAAGAAAGTAGATATTTTTCACTTACTTTTTCTACCCTTTTTTCAACTTTATCAACAAATATTTCGGGTAAAAGGTAGGAAAAATTGCGGTTCAGACCTTGTTTATCTAACGAAGTCATAAAAATCTTCCAATTGATCGATCCAGTCCAAGGTAATAAACTTATATTTTGTTCCGAACTGTTAAATTTCAGTGCAACTCATGTAATAATAAACTTTATTTTTTAAGGTAGTCCACGTAAACTTTGTGAAGCAAAAGCGGAACATAATAAGAGATAAAGATATCAATTCCCCGTGAAAAGGAACAGCTGTAGTACCTTTTAAACCGATTCATTATTCCATTTAAGTATGTTCGTCGAAAGAGAGTTTGTTAGAAAAAGGTTGATGAGAAAAGACAAATTTTCAAGTGGAGCACTCTCGATTTCCTTTTGTCCGTCTAATCCATCCCAAGTCTCCTTTCATTGTTCTTCACGCGGAGACACCAAAAATTCTAACCCAGAGCGCAAGAAAGGATTACTAACTTTTTTTCATCACTTCCAATTTAAGATGCAGAGGTAACGTCCAAACAAAGACCCATTGTACAACATTAACGTCAAAGTTTAGAGGACTGGAGTTCCTGTCCAAGTAAGGGTCGGCGAGGAAAGGAGTGGCACTAAAAACTAAATTTAACGAATAAATGAAACCCTAAAGGAAACACCTTCGGTTCTTGATGGAATCACTGCTTTTGTGGGCTAACACTTTCTGGAGATACAAACCCAGAGGGAAGTGAAAAAATGCTTAGGTTTTTAGAAACGTTGCTCCTGGGAAACAGTTTTATTCTAGGGTTATTCCGGAGAGGTGTTGTTCTTTTTGGTCAAGTGGGCCATCTTCCCTGTCCTCTCTGTTGTTTCCTCAGTTGGTAGCTAGGCTGGTGCGATACATATGAGAACCGCAAAACCGTAGGGCTTAGAACACCGCAGGGGAGAGAGGATAGGAACTTTCCGTGCAGCATGTGGTCTTCTCTCCCCGTTCCTGATTGACGTTGATGGATTAGCCTGCACTATCTAGTTAAGGTGTGATGATGTATCATTTTTAGATTGTTGGCCATTTCCTACAAGAAGTCATCGGTCTTATTCTTCTCTCTCCCGAACTCATCAACGCGAAGAGGATTCCATCGGTCTTATTGTAGATGGCGCTGTAGGGAGATGTCAGGATTTTTTTCTCTATTGTTCCAATTATTAGGTTTCCATGATGGATGGTTGAGACATGATGTTGATGTCCCTCAAGCATTGACAACGCGCTCCCAATCCGTTGAAGAAAAAGCCAACTTTTTTTTTTTTAATTTTGTTGAGAAGGTTTCTTCTCAGTGCCCAAAGCTATGTATGTCAAGCATGGGATGGTGGCACCTTCACATTGCCTTAACATTTTAATTTAACTGCTAGATATTAGATGATGATTTGATGAGGTTACATTCGCAGCCAATTGGCTTTTCGTTAGAAATTAACAAAAAATATAATCATTAAAGTCACCTGTAAATAAATGAAATGTTAGATTCTAAGTAATTAATTTCGAAATTTGTAATCCTTATTTGTTAAGGAATAGAATTCAGATCTTCATGGACAAATTTTTCGTAAAATTAATAGAAATTTTTTATTCTTTTATGAAAAATTTAAGATGGAAAACGAAGAAAGTAGATATTTTTCACTTACTTTTTTTTTTTACCCTTTTTTCAACTTTATCAAAAAATATTTCAGGTAAAAGGTAGGATAAATAGCGGTTCAGACCTTGTTTATCTAACAACGCTATAAAAATCTTCCAATTGATCGATCCGGTCTAAGGTAAAAAACTTATATTTTGTTCCGAACTGTTAAATTTCAGTGCAACTCATGCCATAATAAACTTTATTTTTTAAGTTAGTCCATGTAAACTTTATGAAGTAAAAGCGGAACGTAATAAGAGATAGAGATATCAATGCAACAAAAAAAAAAATGATTTACTAGGATTAGAGTCGGAAAAAATGAGAATATAAAAAGATATATTCGTTGTTCCGCAACCACTAAAGCATACCACAATTCCCCGTGAAAAGGAACAGCTGTAGTACCTTTTAAACCGATTTATTTCCCCATTTAAGTAGGTTCGTCGAAAGAGTCTGTTAGAAAAAGATGATGAGAAAAGACAAATTTTCAAGTGGAGCACTCTCGATTTCCTTTTGCACGTCTAATCCATCCCAAGTCTCCTTTCACTGTTCTTCACGCGGAGACGGTCAAAGATACCAAAACTTCTAACCCAGAACGCAAGAAAGGATTACTAACTTTTTTTCATCACTTTCAATTTAAAATGCAGATGTAACGTCCAAACAAAGCCTAATTGAACAACATTAACGTCAAAATTTAGAGGACTCGAGTTCCTGTCCAAGTAAGGATCGGCGAGGAAAGGAGTCACTTGAATTTAAAGTTGTAACTGTCTTTTCCGTTTGCAAATGGGATTATCGCTTCAATTTAAAGTGCAAAGTCTCAAGGCAGCTACTGTAAAAACAGCACTAAAAACTAAATTTAAGAGGCCCAAATTCCAGTGTAACTAACGGTGAAACAAAGACAAGGACGCCAGAAAACTACCGAACCACTCTTTATGCTAAATTTAGCGGTAAGATTAGTCAAACACGAAAGAGGGCTTTCAGCGAAGCTGTTATTCCAAGCAGTTGCTAGATTTCCAATTGTCACTTCTTCACCTAGATTTTGCCTATGAGCCTTCCTCCTCTTCACTTCAACTGTTGCCTTCATTACCTCGACGACTACTGCACTGCAACTTGCACCAATTCCGGGGGCTCCTCTAGCCTCCTTAAGCTCCAGAACCCTTCTGATCTCCCATGGTTGCACTCTCGCCAAAACGCAGGTGTGAGATCTTCACGATGCCATTACTGCCATCGACAAGATTGTGGCCGTTTATGTGTTCTCACAAGTTCAGGCAACTGTTTGATGGAACAGGTGCGGCCCAACCTGCTTGCCCACGGAAGGACCTGGAGGAGAATGTTCAGAAGCGGCTTTCGACCTCCCATCTCCGGAGTCCGGGCAGTGAATAGCTTGTTGGGTATGAATAAGAAGTGTTGTTATTTATGCTCATACAGTTATCTGCGTTTTCCCGTATCTTCTTTTCTTTTTAAATATTTTTTTACATAAATTTATTTCCACGGGAGCCACAAACTTCCATTTCATTTCTTATGGAGCTGCTTTAGCGCTTCCTTGTTTGCTGGACGGTCAGTGAATGATTTGTTCTGGATAATAAGATAGTTATTTTGAGTTCATGGTCATCTGGTACCCCTATTCTACTTTTCTAAGATGGAGTTAGATGCTTTTTCCCCATCGGCGACTCTGCAGTTTTCCTAATGTGGATTTTTGTGTCAGAGAAGGAGAGAGTTCGGGTTTTGCTTGCTTCTGAGGAGTATAGAGTAGTTTTGCAGATTGAATGAGTGGAGGCGTTTCAGACCTTGTTTCTACTTATTGTTGTCTTTTATGAAGTGGTAAACGGCTCCGATTCTGAAGCATGCACGTATCGCAATTCATAATAGAAGCCACATATTGGATTTTTTAGTGTTGTTATCAATTCTTGTGGCGTGAAAAATTACCCTAAACCTACTGTTCAGATTTCCACGTGTCGAACGTCGTTGAGCATTTCTTGTTATTTAGCCATAATATTGAGTTGGCTTGAGATGCGACCAAGAATGAAAAATATCAAAATTAAAAAAATGATATGAAAATATTAAGCTGATATATTTTAGTCATTTGAAAGTGATTTAACCACAATTTTGGCATATCATCTTCCCGTTTCACTTCAAGACATGTCTGATTATATTTGAACCCAACTGTAATATAGTAATATCATCCGTACAAATCAAAAGGAACGATGGTAATAACATGATATGCTAACGACTTTCTTCGTCTACAAAACATATGAAAAAACTAATAAGAAGGGGATGCGACCAAAGATGTTGAAGGGAGGTAGTAAAACTTAATCACCCGTCGGTTTATGTGCTTACACAAGGCGTTACACAAAGCTTAGTTGCTTATTACAATAATAAACACTTTTGATTAGTATAAACATATATTCTTTTGCAATATTAACATTTAAGTTTGGCATTTCTCATGAAACAATGTTTAATTAGTTGGTGTTGACCTAGAGTATTCTCAGAGTTTTGCACACTAAATTGATTGAGTAATTCCTTTCTAAATCATTTATTTAAATCCCTTGTCTTTGAATAGCTGCTTAAGAATTTAAATGTTAGTACCGCTGAAACTCATAGCTTCCAAGTCTTGCTTGGATAGTTTCCCATTTCAAGGTCTTTCTTGGCAAAATGTTTGATTAGTTCGATAATGCCTTGAAATTCTAAACTCCCTATTCTTTGTTTTTATAAGTATTTTGAATTTACTTCGATAATCCCTTGCTAGAAATATTTGAAAGGTTAGAGGTGAATTGGAAGCCTTGTAAATATTTGTAAATGGAAGCTTTTCGTCTGTAGGAGCTAATTCGTCATTAATGCGGCCTTACTTGTCACAATCAAACTATTTAATCACTATCAATTATAGAAATTATTCCATTACGAAATGCATGAGGGCTAAATCTGTCTGATCATCTATACACTAAGGTCAAAAGTCGAATCACTCAAATATTGCATCAATTTCTCTCATCTTTATACTTGGCATGTTATTATTTATGTTTATAAAAATTGTTTCAAGAATTTTAAATTCATGGTTTTGTAACTATATGATACTGCTGTATTATACTTTATTGATTTGAATCAAATGCAGTACATCTATTGTTTTCATTGATGTTGCGCTGTTTTGGAGTAGTCTTGATTGTTTGCTGTGTTTCAATTCAAAACTGTTTGAAAACAATCTTTTTACAATTGAAACATGAAAATCAGATTAATAATCTAAAGAAATTCACAAACTAAGATTAGAAACATAAGAAAGAGAAATAGTGAGGAGGGAATTCAATTATTCAGTGGGTCAGATTAACGAATGTTGGTGGCAACAAAGCCACTAGTTCGTTGTTTCTTGGTCATTCTCCTAGGACGAGATCATAGTCCCTTGGCACGTATTTTAGCTGACGTGGCTGAATGAATCGCCGGCCCCCTCCGCAAAGCAAATAATGAAAGTCCTGGACAGTCAGTGAACTTCCGTTCACAGTTCCCGCTATTAAGTAAGCTTTCGGCTCACTGAAGAAAACTAAACCCACTGGACTGTCGCTCACAGCTCCAATACTAATAGGCTGTTAAGTAAGATTTTGGCTCACTGCCTGTCGTTAAAATTTTTCCAGTGCATGCCCGAAGCTATTTGTGTTGGGTTATGGACTCAAACGAAACACAGACGAAGTTATCAACTAGACAAACTTCAAAGAAATGGTCCGACGTCTTGAAACAATTCCGATGTCTCCTCCCGCCTTCATGAGCTCTGATAATTCTTTTAGCTTCTTTGGCCGCGACCTCGCTATTTCCATTCTTGTGACGATCTTCTCACTCGCCATTACTGCCCTCGTCAAGTATATAGCGGTGAGGTTCAACGACTGGTATAATCAATTGTCTGATAGATCAACGGTTACCTCAGTAGGTTCCGGACATGTTTCTCCCGAACCTTCCGAAATTGTTATCCAAATGGCCTCCGAAACTGCCGCCCAAACAGGTCGCGAGCTCACCGCCGGAATGGCTCTCGGCCGTGTTGACCCAACAGATCCTGAAGTTGTCGAACTGGCGGCTGGTCATGGCGTTGTTGGCATCGAGGAGATTGTTGAGGAATCGCGTTAGGCGCGCCCTTCAGCGGTGCAGCCAGTGAATTGCTCAGGATGGTGGCGTTACTTGATGCTTCTTACATGGCTGCAAAACTTGTAACTTTTTATATTTGCTCTGTAGCCTTTCGTTCTTTACAGATCCATCGGTTCTGGTTTCCTATGTACGCGTAAGAAAATGATCTTTTGAATTCACTGTCTGTTTCGGGCTTTTTTTCTTTTAGATGTATCTGTTAAGGAAATTTTTAGGTTGTGTTGGGGTACATGTGGTTAGAAAGGGAGTAGCTCTTTGTTAGGATCAAAAATCATACATTAATATTAACATAGATACACAGGTTCTATGGGAGGTTGTCACCACCGGCACACCAGAATCTTCAACTTCCACGGGAGGTTGCCACCGTTTGTCTGCTTAACGCCATACCTACGTTTTCTTTAGCCAAATCCAAAATGTTCCTCCCCTTGTGCAATGCTTCCCTTTTCTATCTCACATGCTCCTTGGGTTTACCCTAGTTCAGCCCATTTACTCATAAAGCTTGCCAACCCAAATGGCCCGTAACACTCTAACTCAACACGAGGGTTAAAACACAATTTCTCGAGTTCCAGCTACAGATCTTAAATCTTTTTCTATTATCACACCATTTCTTGCCATTGTCAGACCTCTTCAATTAGTCATTTCTGTTGTGATCACTGCAGTTATCAAAAATGGTACTTTGGGAGTTGGATTGCCTAGTCTTGTCAATGCTAGATTAATTTGTATTTAGGTGATAATCTATATAGATATATAAAAGAATTTCAATATTAAACGAAGACATAATAAGCACACGACAACTTGCTGAGAAAAATTAAACGGAAGATCGAGACAGAAATATGTTTGTGGTCCGCGTTTGGTGGGGAGGAAGGAAAAGAAGAATTTTGGGTACAAAGAAAAAGCGAAAGAGAGTATGGATAAGTCGTAACTGGGAAAATTCCTGCATGCTGGAATCTCCCCGTGAATAAACACTAAAACTACGGGACTATCATTCCCTCACAGACCCAATACCGGTAGGCTGTTAAGCGAGATTTGGCTCACTGCCTGTCGTTGAAATTAAATTTTTCCAGTGTCCCCTGCTCTAAGTTTTCGTATCTAAATAGGTTCGATTTCATCTGCCAGACAACTTTCCCCGCCCTTGTGACGATCATCTCAGTCGCGTTATTTTGTTATGGTCAATGAGAGAGTAACTATGGCGTGTCTTCTCCACATCTGCCACCTCAAGATTGTGGGCGTTGTGGGATCCCACAAGTTGAGGCAACCGTTAGCTGGAACAGTTGCCGCCCAACCTGCTTTACACCGACCGACCGGGAGGACATTGTTCCGGAGCGTCTTTCGACCTCCGATCTCTGCAGTCCGGCCAGTGAATAGCTTGTTAAAAAAGTGTTTTTATTTGGTGCTCATATAGTTATGTGTTTTCCCGTATTTCTTTTTCGTGAATTTATTTCCATGGGAGCTACAAACTTGTACTGATCATGGAGCTGCTTTAGTCGTCCCTTCTTTGCTGGACGGTCAGTGAATGGTTTGCTCTGGATAAATAAGATTTGGTTATTTTGAGTTCACGGTCATCTGTTACACCTGATCTGCTTTTCTGGGATGGATTTTTTTTTTTTTTTTGGACATTTCTATTTAGTTCTTTCCACGGCGGTGCCACTGGCGGAGATTAGGTGCTTTTTCCTCAGTCAGCCTCTACAACACCCCACTTTTTCTGCCTCTCTCTCTCTCTCTCTAGTTCGCCATAACTGTAGCTCAACACCAGGTCCGCCAACGCTGCTTTTTTCATTTGCGCTGACCATAACCTGGATGGAATACCTTATGGTTCTTGATGTGGATTCTCAACTAAAAACACGAGCTTTTCCTTTCTTTTAATTTTGACATGGAGACCATGCCATGAACTGCTACTCTCGCTTCTCTAGCTCAAAAATAGTAAAAATAGTAAAGCAGCAATTCAGTATTAGAGATGATTAATGACAGTACGGAAAATAGTAAATAATTGCGCATGAAAAACCTCAGTTGTATCAAAATTTTATTGTGACGTAGAAATAATTTAGTCAGAAAAAATTATAGTCATAATGGCAGTCATTATTAACCGCCAAGTACTCCTCATTTTTTGCAGCTATTTTTTTAACTATAACTATAGAGCGTTTATCGTGGTGGAAATATTGGCTGACTCAATAGATTGCACCATTCAAGACTTGTGTTATTGGACGTATAACTGATACTTTCTGACCCATTAAGATAGAGAGAGAGAGAGAGAGAGAACTTAAAGAAAAATCATGAGATGGACAGAAAATAAGTGTGATAAAGCATAAAATAAAATAAAAAATAGAAATGCACAAAAAGCCAAGAATCTGGGAAAAAGCGGGCATGTAAGTAAACGGGTAACATCTTATAAACAAAGGGGAAAGCTCCGGAAATAGAAAGCGAAGGCAAAATTTACCCCACCGAAGCCCCAAATAACAGCACTTCTGGAGAATAACGCCAGAGGAAAACCTATTAGAATATGTTTGATCTTTTCTTTGGCGTCTTACCTCTCGGACGTGCTAACCTACAACAGCGGCGTGGTTGGACCTGCTTAGGAAGAGCTATGTTTAGACGGAGGACTGGTGAGAAAGAATCAGAAAAGGTGGTGCACAATGGAGAGGCTGGCGTGGTGGCCAAGGGGTAGAGGCATCTAGCTTCACATCTGCACTGCCTTGGTAAGAACTAGATATGTACCCGAAAACAGATTCTTCCATTAACACAGAATACGGGAAACGGATGACCATACGAACTCAAGTACCGACATTTCCTATGTATCCACCGTACACCTTCTTTGTCATTGTTGAGCTCTATCATCATAGCATTGCCCCATTTTTCCCCTCACCAAAACACCTACTTTTGAAGCTTCCCTTGACTTTGCTTTTTGTTTTTGTCCCTTTCCGCACATTGTGTTTTCGACTGTTCATCTCGATCCACTTGCACGTAGGTCCGATTGTTAATCAGCTCTTTATACTTTGTCGGAGTGTAAGGGGTGTATTCCATAAACTGCTTGCGGATTGAGAATGTACGAGTTGGGTTTTTCTGATTTTTCTGATAAACGTCTGCCACTCGTGCGGGGTTACTTGAGGTATGCCCATCCATTTCCTTGGAGGGGATTGATCAATTGAAGGAAGTACGAAGTTTCCAAAAGCATATGATTTTACAACTTCGATGGTCAGACCCTGTCTGATCCTCCCAAAAAAGTGAGGATAAAATTGAAAAGCTAAAAAAGGAATGGAGAGGAGTATGGAACAAAACATTTACTTTTAGTGATTAAGAAACTAAGTCTTCGTTTGTTTACCAGTAACCTTAATAGTTAAAATTTTCGTTTAATTTCTAACAGAACCCTGTTAACTCAATATGCTCACATCAAATCGTTCAAATCTGATAGACCAAGTAAAACCGCTAGAAACACAACTGTTTAGGAGGGTTTTGGAACACTACAGGGAACTGTGTTGAGCCAGAATACTTTACATTTGCTTGTTTTGTAGTTCAATATAGTTGAAAAACAGAGTTTGGTAGGTTTATTGAACATGGCAGTGTGCAACCCTTTGTTCCAAGCTTGAAGGATTTGATTTGGTGAACAAACTAACAGAATAAAGGAGGCTTGAGGGATTTGTAAATAGGAGATAAACCAAAGCAATGATCAAAAGTAACTAAACTAAGAAATGATCAAATTGCAATGAAAAAGGTTAGAGAGAGAGAGAGAGAGAGAGAGAGAGAGAGAGAGAGAGAGAGAGAGAGAGGACATGAAACTGAACAACAACTAAACATCAAACCTGAAATTCACTAAATAAACAAGAGATTGAGAGATTTTTACACCATAAATGTATTAATTTCTTACATTATTTATTAGTATCATTGGAGGAAGTACGAGTTTCCAAAAGCATATGATTTTACAACTTCGTTGATCAGACCTGGTATGATCCGTTGTTTGCCCTCCTTTTTTTACCAAAAAAGTGAGGATATAATTGAAAACTAAAGTAAGGAAAGGATGCAAATATGGAATAAAATATTAATTTTTAGTGCTTAAGAAACTAATTATCCATTTGTTTACCAGTAACTTTAATGGTTAATTGTTTACTGAATTGTCAACAAGCGTTGAGAGAGAAATTCGATGCCTCAATCTATCGATGTAGTCTTCCTCACCCTCTCTGTCTCACTCAAACGAGCTTGACTTAACCGGAGTACCGACACTAAAGGAAACTCCAAAAGGTCCAAATGGTTAGGGGAGTTGAGAGTAAAGAGTAAAGAATAAACCACGCCTCAGTCATTAAAAGGATTTTGTTACGAGCTTGGAAAACAAATTTATAATTAAAATTATTTACAAATTATTTGTTTCATATATGGAATTTTTGTTTTTAATACTCTCGCATATATTAAGTCGTAAATAACTAAAATAGAATGGTCCTTGGTCCCTACCCACCCTTGTATGAATATTGTGGGTTTTAAATGGAAGCCAAATGTAATCTATCAACTAACCTAAAACTTGACTGGTTGTGAAAAGTTTCATTTAACTACCAATGATTGACTTCAATAGTAACTTCAATTTCCTCATCATGTTTATAAATGGCGCAAGGCATTACGCAAAGCTTAGTTGTTTATTACAAAAATAAAACACTTTGGTTAATATTAACATATATTCTTTGCACTATCAACATTTAAATTTCTCATGAAACAATGTTTAATTACTTGGTTTATTAGATTATTGACTTAGATTATTTTCAGCATTTTGAATTCCTTTAGTAATTCCTTTCTAGATCATTTATTCAAAATCCTTGTCTTTGAACAGCTGCTTAAGAATTTAAATTTTAGCATCATTGAGACTTATAACTTCAAGGTCTTGCTTAGCAAAATCTTATAGAGTTCCCCATTTCAAGGTCTTTCTTAGCAAAATGTTTCATTACATCAATAATACCTTAAAATTTTAAACTCTCTGTTCTGTGTTTTTATAATTATTTTTGTATTTACGTTGATAAATACCTTACTAGAAATATTTGCAAGGTCAGATGTGAAACCTTATACATATTTTCAACGTTTTCTTTGTAAATGGAAGCTTTCCATCTGTAGGAGCGAATTCGTCATTTGATGTGATCTTTACCTGTTACTATCAAACTATTTATTCATCGTCAACTACATACTAACGACTTTGCAAAAACATCCGTCCACACTGACTAAGCCAATTGGGTTAAGGCTTTGATACGTTAGTTTTGAGATTTTAGAAACTCTAATGATCATATCTTCAAGGATGCTTCCCAGAACTTTTAAAAACACTATTCACTTTTCAAAGAATGAAAAAGAAATTCAAAGGAATAGTTACTAAAAAAAAGGTTTAAACTTTTGTTTCTAACACTAGTTCTTTTAAATGAAAGAAAACAACTTTTTTAAAAAAAAAATTATAGAAATTTCCTTCTGCTTATGTAAAATAATATTTTAAACATACTAAAAAGTTCTAGTTGTTATTCGGATGACACATTCGATTTTTTATGGTTTCAAACAAATCTTGAAAATTAAAGCTCAAAACACTTTGTAGAATATTACATCACGAAATTTGCTCAAATGGTTGTTGATAGTGCCAAAATCATATGCCCAGCCCAGAACTTATGCTTGGATTGAAGATGGGCGGACATGGAGTGGCCCGAAAAGCCTTAAGGGCTACTTGGTCTTTTTGTTTTTTTCCTTTCCAATTTGGTTATACTTTTCGATCAACAATTCCTTTAGAAGAGAAAAAGACACCAAAAGGAATCACTATCCGAAATTGACATTACAAAATAGACCCATATGTGAGAGGGCTCTACAAAGAACGAGGTACACAATTCACTGATTTGATTTTGGCTTTGAGCCTCTTATTGGATAGTGGGCCAATATATTCTAACAAAAACCATAATTCGGAGCATGTGTCCATTGGAATTAGAGGAAATAGACATCCAAAGCTACATGTATTAACTGAATAACTATATAAATGTCTGAGCATCCCCTGGACTCAAACCTGGAGAGAAGATTTGACACCTAAGAGACAGAGATTGAGAATTTAATAACTCACTAGATCAGATTTAGCTAATATTAGTTGCAAGAGCCCCTAGTTCATAGTCTCTTCGTCACGGAAGAAGATATGAAACCAAGAAAGCCTATACATAGCAATAAAATTGTCGATAGAATTACGAGTGACAAAAATAAAAATCTGGAGTCGTGTCAAAATCTGTCTTAGTTTGGCGTCAATATATCAAAATCTGCCATAGTGCCTAAATCTGCCGTAGCTTAGCGTCAATATGTCAAAATCTGTCATAGTTTACTTTAGGACACCAATTGTAATAGATGGGTTACTGTAGATAGTGTGCGGCATATGTTTGTATCGATGCGGGAATTGTTTCAGTGGGGCTGGAAATCGTTCTCTTTCAAGTAAAAACAGACCACAATTTTCGTGTTCTGAAACTTTATCCTTATAGATCGATTCCCCATCAAACTTGCATCCAAAATTACCATTTATCCTCACAGATCTTGATAGCGGAATTTCCCAAAAGAAGAACGTTTTCCAGCTTCCTTTTGTTGTGTGAAACTAGATCTCCAGTTGTATATTTGCCATGAATGAGGAGCAAGGACCGGGTAGATGACACCATTTGGTCGTGGTCACCGAGGGCACTCCAGAGTAATTGCGGTGCCAAAACCCAGAGGAGTTATTGCCGAACCGGGAAGCACCTATTGTGTCCATTCGTATAAAGCAACTGGGACCATATTTGTACCGAAGAAGTTGGTTGGGACTTAAAACTATGCATCTTGGTGTCACGACATAGAAGTTTTTATAAACCCCAAAAAAGGTGGGATTAAATGGATTGGTTATAGTCAAAAACCTTTTGTACCCTAGCTAACGTGATTAAAATAAGATTAAATGGGTTTACTAAAGGGTTTTAAGTAAATAACGCCGAATAGGAGCTAACAGCAAGCAAGAAAAAATCTGAATGGCTATCTTCAAAAGTTGCTCTAAAGGAAAGTAATGCAGTTCGTGGACACTACCACTTCCAAGTTAGTGCAACGTTAGCAAGAATCATGGGTGAAGACTAATCGGGTTGCCAGAAATAACTTTGTCAATACCATTGTGACTGTTACAGCTGTGCGAGGTCGGATAATTTCTTGGTCCTCTCTGGTACTTGTCGATTCAAGGGTACCAGGAGAGGGACACAGAACCACTTCCAAGTTAGTGCCACGTTAGCAAGAATCATAGGTGAAGACTAATCAGGTTGCTCGAAATAACGTTGTCTCCTCTTTTAGGGCTTTCGTCAAAACCGCGTCGCACAGTTTCTCAGCCTTAATATTTTTTCTAATGCTATCGTTTTGTAGGAGGTGTGCGTAGTAGCGGAACATAAAAGGGCTTCGTTTATGGGCGTGCGCGTGACACTTCCGGCTTCTGCATGGATCATGACGTGACTTTAAGCAGAACAGGTTAGTATTTCTCTTATTCATCATCTTATGAGTAGAAGACAAGTTATCACTTAATTTAATGGTGAATTAGTAGAAATTTTAACTATAAGGTTTGAAATTCAATATCTTGTGTACGTAATATCTTGTGTATATGCCGCATCCTACATATGCAAGATTATTACAACAAATCGCATTCTATTTCAAAGACCGCATATGAATAATCTTGCATATGAATATAAAAATGCCGCATCCTGCATATGCAAGATTAAACAACAAATCGCATTCTATTTCAAAGACCGCATATGAATATAAAAATGCCGCCTCCTGCATATGCAAGATTAAACAACAAATCGCATTCTATTTCAAAGACCGCATCTTGCAACAAATCCGACCAAAAACCGCTTTCCACTTCAAAGACATAAAAATGGCCCGGCATCTTGCTACAAGTCCGACAGCTTCTCCGGCCTCCATAAGCTCAGGTTACTCTCTTAGCTCCCTTGGTTACAACCTAGCTTTGGCGGCACTTCTGACGATCTTCACGATGGCCATTACTGCCCTCATTAAGTATGTAGTAGTCCAAATCATCCACGGGTGGGATCAACTATTTGGCAGATCGGCTGCCGCCCCAGTGGCTCCTGGACCTATTGCCCCAGCAACTGCTGAAGTTGTTGACCCGGCGGCTGCAGTCCCAGTGGCTCCCCGATCTGTTGCCCCGGTGGCTGTCGAACCTGTTGCCCCAGTAGCCCCCGGAGTTGTTGACGCGGCGGCCGCCGCCCCACTGACTCCCGGACCTGTTGCCCCTGCAGCTCCCAGAGTTGTTGATCCGGCGGCTGCTGCGCCAGTGGCTCTTGGACCTGTTGCCCCAGTGGCTCACGGACCTGTTGCCCCAGTAGGTCTCGAACCAGTTGCCCCAGCAGCTTTCGAAGTTGTTGACCATGCGGCTCCCGAAGGTGTTACCCGAGCAGCTGGCCTCGAGGAAATTGTTCTGCAGTCGTATTAGGTCCACTATCTCAGCAGTGCAAAGAGTGAATTGTTTGCTGAGGATAAAGTGTTGTTACTTGAGTCATATTCGTAGCTATGTTTTACGCCATCCGTTTTTTTTTTTTTTTTTTTTCCCCCGTTTCATAAACGTGTTTCTTGGGAGCTGCAAACTTAAGCTTTTTTAGCGTTGCTTTAGCCCTTCGTTCTTGGCAGATTGGTCGGTGAATGGATTGTTGTGTACGTATAAGGAATGTTGTTTTGAGCTCATATCTGCCTCTGACGTCTTCTTCTTTAAGACGAACCTGTTTCGGTGTATACGTAGGTTCTATCGAGTATAAATGATCGCTGACAGAGGAACAACGGTGTGTCTTCTCCGCATCCGCCACCTTATCAGTCTCTCTATCATGCATCACTCTTCTGATCCCCTATCCCTAGTCCTCCGTCTAAACATAGCTATTCCTCAACACCAGGAGCATTAACACTACCTTTTCTCTTTGAACTGATTTCAACGAATAAATGAAACCCTAAAGGATGTTGGATCTAGTTAATTATAAAAGAGAGTACTCAAAGAAAACTCAAATGATGGCCCATGGCCATTCATTCTAAGCACTTGACTTAAAAGCTTACAAAAAACTACAAATAGATTAACAAAGGTTTCATAAAATGCATACAAATATGTAAACATAAAAATTACAGCGGAAACTTTTACATAATTAAAAGAGATGCTCTTATGGTATAACACCAAGAGCTATTCTCTAGAGGGCTACATGGCTCCTCCTCACCAATAGAGAACGTATCTCCCAAGCTTTTCTATTTCTTCAACTTGTTTTTCTTAACTTCTTTCTTACATGAAAGGTCATTCTTTAAAGAAAGCTGTTAGCACTAAAACTTTTCCAGCACTCAACCTTGCTTCAATCTTAGCCGTTGCTTGTATACTGATGTAGCCTCATCAAAGTGGTTTGCTTTTAACCATATTAATTCCTAACACTCCTCCTTAATGTGGTTAAAAGTAACCCCAATCATTCTTCGTTAAGCTTCAAACCTATTTCTTGACAAAGCTTTGACAAGCAAGTTTCCTTGTTAATAGCTTCTCCTCCATGACTTTAATACACACCTTTTTCCAAAACGATTTCTTCAAATCTGTAACCTCACTGACTACAAACTTGTGAGCCCCATGTACTTCTTCAAATGATGGTCTTTAACTACAACTCTCTTAACCAAGACTCCATATTTTCTGCCACACTTTCTAGATACCGCTGCAAGAATTATTCTATCCACAGCTTAGGAAATTAAGTAGCTTTTGGACTCACCTTATTATGCAACAAGTTCTATCTTCACGGAGTTGACCACTACAGTCACAAATCTTTAACTTTCTCACGACTAGCAGCTACTTCCTAATAAACTTAACTTCCCAGCAACAACAGTATTTTCTCTTGTATTCCTTTTTTTTTTTTCATAGAAGAAACATCAAAGACTTACTCATGGACATCCAAGACTCTACGTATGCTATCACCCATTTCTTCCAAAAACATTGTAAGTCATAACTGAACTGGAGATCTCCACCAAGTGAGGTCCACTTAACTTTTACCCAAGCTTTTCTTTTGAGCAGTAGAAGCATACTTCCACTTCTTATGAACAATTAAATTAGCTGTAAATCAACTCTTACTTGGAGATATAAACCAATCAGCATGGTCACTTTTACTACCAAAAAGATGATAAAGAAAGATTGTTAAGACTCTTGATCTGGTATCTTCATCATCATATCTAGGAAGGAGAATATAGCAACCCCATAAACATTTGCCCCAATGATTGCAAGATCACAAACAGTGCATAGTTGCCCTTCTTGAATTAACACAAATAGGAAACTACAGTATGGGATGGAAACATCCTTTTGTCTCAGTTAAATTGGTACATATGCTACCCCATCTATCATATTCCTCCCCACATCATGATTTGTACTAACATCTTCATTGTGCAAGATACATAAGCATTTTGGGACCTCATCATAGATTTGAATAAAAGACTTATAAGAAAAATCATATCACCCATATACAATGACTCTCCAAACAATTTCTTACAGTCCAACCATTTAATAAATTGCTTCTCAAACCTTTTCCTTTTTCTAGCTATCTCACGCACCCAAACATCATGAAATCACTCTTTACCTTAACTCTTCCTCAAAACTCCTCCTTCAACCACACCAAGTCATCTTTAAAATATTTCACCTTGGTTAAGAGAGTTTTCTAAGGGAAAAACATCGGGCCTTCCAAACAAGCAATAATACAAACACCTAGATTATATAATAAGGTAAAAGTCATTAATATCTCTGAAATGGGCTTCTCATTTCCACATTCTGGTATGAAGGTGGATCATTCTCAAGACTCCCCTTTCTCACACCAAATAATCACATCAACTTATCATTCAACCCAATTGATGCCCCCTAAAAATTTTGATTTACTGGTAAGCAAACTTGATCTATTAGCTTCCCACAACACAAACATCTAAAAGGCAACAATCAAATTTTTCACACACTGCCCAAAGATTTCTCAAATTTTTTTCAAAACCTTTCAACTGGAGAAAAACAGCAACCTCATAATTGGTTTACCATTGAATCTTTTCCTTTACAATTTTCTCAACACTTTCATCAGGGATAGCCATCAAACAAACATCACACTATCTCAAAATATCTCAAATGGTTACATTTAAAACATCTCCCAATTCCAAAAGGACATATAAGATCAAGACAAGCAAACTGAACCTTTTGATTTTCAAATAGTCAGCACTTCTCTACCTTTTTTTTTTTTTTTTTTAAATGGGCAGCACTTCTCTGCCCTCTTTCTAACCACCCTGTAGATGATATAGAGACAACACTTCTCTACCTCATTTTCCTTTTTAAAACAATACAAAGGATGCTCTTTATAGTTCAATGACAAGAGCTCTTAAAAACATGCAATGGATGCTTCTTATAGTTCAAAGATGCAATGGATGCTTCTTATAGTTCAAAGGCAAGAGCTCCAACAATCCACAATGGATGCTCATAAGGGAATACCCTTTGAAGCTCCTGAAGAGTACACTGGTGACCTTTTTTCATAATGGCTACCGTGCCTCACTCTTTTTTTTTTTTTTTTAATAACGGAATAAGAATGGACTACTGCCAGATTGGACATACCATTCTTGGAGCAAACTCTTTCCACTCCACGTTCTTGTTATCCTCGAACGCATCAACATGAGTGCAATCTGCCAGAGCAAAGCACACCCTACATTCTTTTTAGCCTCATTCTCACAGTCCGAGCACCAACATCCACACACTGACCCAACTGGACTCATGGGGTCATCTTCCCCGACATTCAAAGCTACCACCTTTTACTGCTACATCGACCATCCAATTTGATCTCCGACAACTTCTCATCTAACACATCCCCTCTTTCTTTTCTCATCCAAGTCTTGCGACTTGATTTTGCCACCTCCGAGGTGCCATGAGATTGGTCGACATTGTCTGGATTTGCTTTACTGCCGACTAACCCCTTGCTTGAGCACCACCTCGTATGAGGTCCGCTCCTTCCTTAACTTTTGTAATGTTGGGAAGAGAAACATTGTCGTCGAAGATTCGAACGAGGCTGAACTCGCTGTTTGTGAGTACTACAACTTCTCCATCGTCCATCAGATGAATTTACATCCTGAAATCTGTAAAAGAATTGCCTTTTTGATGTTTTTGGGTTTTGGGCCTTGTTGAGGAGCTTCTGGAAAGGAAGTTTTAATAGAAGACAAGGCTTTTAAGCCGCAGAAACTGAAACAACCCACTTTATGTGCAAACACTACAAGGCCGCCTCTTGTGCGACCAACCGGTCAGTTCTGAGTGTTTTTTCTTTCTTCTTCCCGCCTCCTGTGCGGGTGTTTACTTGTCATCCCGTGTACGGCATATGACAAAGCCGTCCCTTGTGCAATTGTTGTCGCTCGCCTTCTGTGCGAGCATATTTGAGTCTAGTTTGGAGACCAAATCAGTGCATTTGAAGGCCAGATCTAGCCATTTTTCTAAGAAACCAAAAACATCCAAGGAAACTGAGATCGCAGACGGAAACTGAAAAAAGCTCTCTTCTCTCAAACTTGATTAAACTCCATTAAGAAAAAATCAACCTATTTGGTTATACAAATAAGTTGATTACGCGACTGTAAATTGCGTCGTGTCCTTAGGCCGGGTTGGACAGGCCCAAACTCGGCACCTAATTAAAAAAGAATGTTGGGCCATATAATGGCCCAACCTAATATAACTCAACATCCCTCCTCAAGCTGGTGATTTGTACAAATCAAATACACCAAGCTTGCGAAGAAGATAATTATGCTGTCGACTACGTAAAGCCTTAGTTAATAAACATGCCGATTGCTCATGAGTGCGAATACTACATGTCTGAATCAAACCCCGTTGTTGCTTCTCGCGAATGAAATGACAGTCAATCTCAATGTGTTTGGTGCGTTCATGAAAGATAGGATTGGTGGCAATGTGAATAGCAGCTTCATTGTTACAATATAAAGAGATAGGTCGAGGAACAATCACCCATAAGTCGCCAAGAAGCCCAAATAACCAAACAATCTCGCAAACAGCAATTGCCATAGCATGATATTCAGCCTCAGATGAAGATCGAGAAACTGTGGCTTGTTTCTTGCTTTTCCAAGAATCAAATAACTTCCCAGCTTGACGCAAAAACCTATGAGAGAACGGCGAGACATAAGACAAACCGCCCAATCAGAGTCACAAAAACTAGTCAACTGAAAGTCCTTGGTGGAGGACATGAACTGTTGGAAAATAGGGTTTTGTTGTGATTGAAAATATTTTCTTGAAAATATCAATTCTCCAAATATGTTTTTCTAAATGTGCAAAAAGCAAAACTATAGGAAGTAAAAGGTGTACAAATTATAATATCATTTAATGATATTATAAAGTAACCGGGTTCCTACATTCTCTCATAAAATATACTTTTAAAGTATTTGTTATATATATTCAAATATATGTTGATTATTTAAATATATTGTTTACTTAAATATTTCCTCAAGAAATATGAAGTATACTTTAATATATTTTAGGAATATGATACTTGGTTTGGTGAAATTGCAGGAACAATATATGAGCTTAAATTCAATATATGCAATACATTATAAATGTATTGATATTGGACCATGTTGATATTGGACCGGGTATACATGCTGAATATATAGTATTATTGGACTGGACTGTGGCTGTTGGACTGTGAGAACATAGGTGCGGCCCAAGTTCACGTCAGCCCGCATGATCCCGTTTCCAGTACGGTGTCGCATTGGTCATCATCAGAGGTCTCCGTTACGGTGTCGTCTCAATCACACCAGAACCTTCCTTGATACGCTTGCTGGCTACGACATCGTCTCACTTAAGGGCACATAAGAGACGCTTATCTCTCGAGGGGTCAAGCCCTAGCCACGTCATTTTCACCCCGACACTGCCTTCGTCTCTATCAATCGCCGAAGCTTCAACGGGATGAATCTGGAGGAGATAGGTTGTCAGAACAGTCAGATTTTGAATCAAAAGGGTGAAATGAAGCTGATTTGATGGACAATCTACTATTCCCAACGGATAGAAGGCTATGGTTCAGGATTGACTCAAATAGAAAACCCTAGATTTGCTTCTATTTAAAGGAGATGTGTTCGTGAAGGTGATGACTGACAAGAAACATCTATTTGAAGCATTTTTCTTTGTGAAGATAATCTGCTCAGCTTACTTACCATATGATTCGAGATTATACATCATTTCGTGGTTTACGAGCTCTCGGTGATATTCGATTATTTGGTTCAATCCTTGATAATATCATCAATTATAGCTTGTATAACATTATTTATGTTCTGATTTCACTTATAAACATTCTTTGCACATAAATCTTGAGGAAAATCTGAAACCCTAATTTCACCAATTTGGGGATTTCGTATTAGGAGCTTTGTATCTTGATATATTTGTTTGAGTAGCTCCTTTGATCAGCAATATCCCATACATTCACATATTATTTGGGGATTTGCTATTGTATATGATCTTTTGATCACTATTTGTATTCGGACGTGGTAATTCCTTGGAGAAGGGATTAGTTGGATTAGGGAGAACGTGTTCTCCTAATCAGATTGAGTAAAGGGGACTTCAATCAGTTTGATTAAAGGAGAAGAGGGTGGACGTAGGACTCTAAGATAGAGTGCCGAACCACTGTGGTAAATTGGGTGTTTACTTTCTTGTTTTTTCCTTGATTACATATTCCTGTTTTATTGCATATTATTATACAAGTTGTTAAAGTTATTATTATTAGATATTAAAAAGAAAAGAGGCATTCGGTACAATAACAATTCAACCCCCTTTCTTGTTAGGCCATAAAACCCAACATGAACAACCTTAAGCCGGGAGTGCCCTTCAAGTACTTAACAACCTTTAAAGCCATATCCATGTGAGAGACTTTAGGAGAATGCATGAACTAGCTGAGTATATGGACTCAACCTGATATTAACTATCTGGTCCATATCAGGTCGAGTATGTGTGAGATAGATCAACTACCCAAGAAGTCGCTGATACGAAGTAGGGTCAGCTAAGGGAGGATCATCAATCAAAACTAGAGCACTAGCATCGTAGTCCAAAGAGGTAAGCTTTAGATTCTGATCCATGAGAATCTTACATAGGCGTGCACCAAAGAGGCCAGCTTTAAAAACTAACTCCAATGCGTATTTGTGTTGACTAAGGCAAATACCATGTGCTGAACGAGCAATTTCGATCCCAAGAAAGAATTTAGCTTGTCCTAAATGTTTCATGTGAAATCGAGAGTTAAGATGAGACTTGACCTGAGCAATGACCTCCTCACTATTATTGATGATAAGCATATTGTTAACGTAGAGCAAAACAACAACGACAGTAGAACCACGCCAAAGTGTAAACAGTGCGTAATCATGCCAAGATTGCTTAAAACTAGCGTCAAGAAGAGCAAAAGTAAATTTGGCATACCACTGTTGAGATGCCTACTTGAGTTTATAAATGGACTTAAGAAGACGACAAACTTTTGGCGGACCTGTGGAGGAATGCTGAATCCCGAGGGGTAAAGACATGTATACCTCCTCATGCAAGTCACCATGAAGGAAGGCATTATGAACATCCATCTGGTGAAGCGGCCAACGAAACATGGAGGCTATGGCCATGATGCATTTGACAGTCACTATCTTGGCCACAGGAGAGAAAGTCTCCTCATAATCAATGCCATAATGCTGAGTGAAGCCTTTGGCTACAAGCCAAGCTTTATAGCGCTTAATGGAACCGTCTGCACGATACTTTACCTTGTAAACCCACTAACATCCAATCGGCTTACGACCTGGGGGCAAGTCGACCAACTTCCACTTATGATTTGCCTGTAATGTATGAAGTTCACTAAACATAGCATCCACCCACTTGGGATCCCTAACAGCCTCATAATAGTATAGTGGCTTTCTAATGGCAGATATGGACGCAATAAATGCTCGATGTGTGGGAGATAAATTACCAAGAGTCACAAATTATAAAATGAAATATGGAATGTCACGAGGACTCATGGAACGAGATCCACCAAGAAGAGAGACTACAGAGTTACAATGATAATCTTGGGTCCAAATGGGTGGTTTGGATGCACGTTGAGAACGTCGGACAGGTGAAATAGGAGCGACAGGCAACACTAGGAAATATGAGTCTACAAGATTTGACATCACAGTGGGCGACGCCTCAGTGGGGGACTCTGCAGTGGGCGATGCCGCAGTGGGTGACTCCACAGTGAGTGGTGTCACAAAAGGAGAATTCACAGTGGGTGAATCCAAAGGTGCAACAACAGGTGGTGGAGAAGGAGGAGAATTGGTCTCGCACAGAATAATATAGGGATCAGGATCCAAAGCGACAAAAGAAGAGTCGATATTAGGTGAAGGGAGAGATGAGGGTGATTGAGACTGAGCAAAGGAAAAAACTGACTCATGAAACACAACATCATGAGCAACGGAAAAGGTGTGTGTGGTAAGGTCAAAAACACACTAGACCTTCTGTGAAAAAGGGTAGCCCATGAAAATGCAAGGACGAGCACGGGGTGCAAATTTGTCCCCACACGGAATGACTGTAACATAACATAAGCACCTAAAAACCCAAAGGTGTGAGACACATGGTGCTTTACCAAAGAGAATGTAAAAAAGGGTTTTTCCATCGATAACAGGGGAAGGAAGACGATTGATGATGTGAGTAGTAGTTAAGACACACTCTCCCCAAAAACGATCAAGAAGGTCAACCTGAAAACGTAAGGCGTGTGCAAGATCGAGGATGTGTCGATGTTTACGTTCGACTACCCCATTTTGTTAGGGTGTATGGACACATGAGCTTTCATGGTGAACTCCACGAAGCTAGAGGAAAGAGACACACTCATGGCTAAAAAACTCTTACCCATTATCATAGCGCAACCTACGAATGCGAGTGTGAAATTGAGTTTCTACCATAAGGAAGAAAGAATGCAAAAAATGCAAAGCTTGACTCTTAGATCTCATGAGATATACCCAAGTACCACGTGAGAAATTATCAACAATGGTAAGGAAATAACGCGAATCATCATGATTGGGGTGCTTATGTGGACCCCATATGTCAATATGGACCAACTCAAAGATAGACTTTGTGTTGGAAGTGTGAGAAACAAAAGGGAGACGAGTCTGTTTCGCTAAAGGACAAATCGGACAAAAAACGTCAAGAGAGGCATAACAAAAAGTATGACCAAATCGACAATGCCATAATGTTTGTTTATTACTCAAAATATTATTCTTAAATATAGTATTGGTATAAACATTAGCTCTCTTAGGAGCATTAATTTCAAAAGATTTAATAAGTGTAGAAAAAATATCCACTATGGTAGCCGTTGGAGACACTAGATGATATAGATAACGTTTAGCCCTGGCCAATCCCAGTACTATCCCAGTCATACGGTCTTGGAAGAAACAAAAATGGGGATAAAAGGTTACCTAACAAGAATTATCAAAGGTAAACTTGGCAACAGACAAAAGCTTGCATTTAAAGGTAGGCACGTATAAAACATCATAGAGTATGGCAGAAGGAGAAATACGAACAGTCCCAATATGGGTGACTGCCACACTACTATTATCAGGTAGTTTAACCCAAATGAGGTTGGATGTGTAGGACCTAATGTTATCTATGCATGTGAGGTCACACATAATGTGGTCACTTGCCTTTGAGTCAATTAGCCAATCAAATAAAGACGAAGTTTGTAAGGAAAAAACAGTACCTGAGAAGTTTGCCATGGGCTCAGTAGGCCCAAAGCGGCTAAGGAGCTAAACCACCTGCTGATACTACTCAGGTGTGAGAGTCTGGCCAGAAGGAGTAACTTGCTGCACTGGGGTAGTATTACTCACAAGAGGTGAGGATTGCTCTCCTGAATCAGGACTCACTGCATGTGCTGAACTACTGTTGCCGCTTTTCTTCTTCTGATTTCTAGGACGATTAGGATATCCAACCAATTGATAAGATCTGTCCTTGGTGTGACCCGAACACTGACAGTGATCATAAAAAAATGACTTGGACCCCCCTTGGTCAGATCCAACACCAGAGGAAGATCGTGAATTACCAGCCGTAGAAGAACGATTATCACGCCGACTAGTCCCAAACCCCCCTCCAAGTGATATGGGAGTTTGTACAGTGAAGGTAGATAAGTTAGGTTTGACATTATCAACTTGCAAACTACGTTGATGTTTTTCATTAGTGATCAGCAAAAAAACCTCATCTAGGGATGGCATAGTGGTACATGAAGTGACATTACTGCGCACAATAGTATATACGGGCTAAAAACCCAAAAGAAAGTGAACGACTTGTCCAGATTCTCTCTTGGCTGTCAGTAATGTCGGGAAATCACAAGTGCATTTTGTACACTTGCATTTGATAGTCGGTAGACACTTATCCAGTTCATCCCAAAGATCACTAAGCCGAGAAAAATATGTGGCGACATGTTCATCCGGTTGTTGCTTGACTTCTCCAATCCGTTGTTCCAAATCATAACAATGAGTCCTCGTAATTTTAGAATAACAAGTTTCCAACATCTTCCAATCAGTACTAACAGTACGACACATAGAAATCGAATTGCTGCTCTCAGGGGAGGACAAGTGCATCAGCCAAGAAAGCACGATCAAGTTGCATTTATCCCAAAGATTGGCCTGGGGGTCATCATCAGCAGGCTTGGGCAACTTGCCATTCAAGAATGCAAGTTTATCCCTAGATCCAAGGGCGATGAGCATCTTGCGCCTCTAAAGGAAGTAATTCGAGGATCCCGTGAGAAGTTAGGGAACCAAAACGGCGGTAGAAACATTGCCGGTAGTAAGGTGAAGTGGATCTGGCATTTTGGCTGAATTTCCATGCTTGGAAGCTCAGATTTGGAGCTTATGGCTGCAGAAACGTGCAGTGGTGCAAACGGTAGCGAAAAATGGCCAAAAAAATTTGGCGATGGCGGCCAAAAAGAAACCATGGCAAAAATGGCCACAAACGGTGGCAGGCGACCGACGACAGTGGTGGAAAGCGGTGGCCAAGAAGATGTGACGAAAACAACAGTGAAAACCGGTTGGATCAAAGACGGCGGCGGAAAGTAGCGGCCGAAGAGAAACAAGGGCTAAAATGGCCGCAAACAGTTACAGACGGCCGACAACGGCGGCGAAAAGCAGCGGCTGAGAATAAGCAATGAAAACGGCGGTGAAGACCAGCCGGATTGGCGACAAACAGGCGGCGGGAAACAGAGGCCGATAATACACAACTCAGGTCACCGAACTGGGTAGGGATCCAGGAAATATACTCGAATTCGCGATCCAAATAGGAGCCCAAACCGGATTAAAACGGTGCACAGAGCCACAGAGTGAAACAGTGCGTTTAGGCGACGGGCGAAGAAACCCTAACCCTAAATCAAAACGGTGCACTTAACCGTTTAGTGAAATGGTGCGCTTAACCATTTAGTGGAACGGTGCATTTAAGAGTGAGAAGGAGAAACCCTAACCCTAAGACAAAACGCACCGTTTAGGAGGACAAAACGGTGCATTTGGAAAGGGTCAAAAGAAACCCTAACCCTAGGTCAAAACGGTGCGTTTAGGGAAGCAAACCCTAAATCAAAACGCACCGTTTTGATCGCCGGCCATGATTCTGATCGGAGATCGCAGCGGAAGACAAAAAGGGACCAAAAAATATCCAAAAAAAGGCTAAATGACTGGAAAATAATCGAGAAAGCACAATCTGAACGGAGATCAGTGCTATGAATAAAGAATCAAGATGATAAAACCTACTTTTAGCTCTAAACAAGGTAGAGTAAAAAAGAAGGGTGAAAATGAGGAAAAGAGCTTACCAAACGAAAAACAAAATCCTTAGGAAGGCTCCGGTACCATCTAAGAAACCAAAAACATCCAAGGAAACCGAGATCGCAGACGAAAACTGAAAAAAGCTCTCTTATCTCAAACTTGATTAAACTCCATTAAGAAAAAATCAACCTATTTGGTTATACAAATAGGTTGATTACGCGACTGTGAATCGTGTTACGTCCTTGGGCCGGGTTGGACAGGCCCAAACCCGACACCTAATTAAAAAAGAGTTCTTTCTGACAAACACCTAATTATATTAGGTTAGGCCTAACCTAATATAAACTCAACAATTTTCATGCTAGATATGAGTTCTTTCTGAACACACCACTTCATGTGCGGTGGTTACTCAGCCGTCCTTTGTGCCATTGATAGCCCACCCCCTGTACAGACATTACGAGGCCACTCCATGTGTGACCGTTGCTGCTCACCTCTTGTTCGAGCTGATTTCTACCCACCTCGTGTGCAGGCTTGAGATCTTCGACTGTATACAGCAACATAAAAAAAACCAAACATGACAAACATGACCTATCTTTTTCTTCTCTAAACTTTTCAAGAACGCACCCAGTTCCAATTGGAATCTACACCAGAACAAAGACGCCCATCGAAGATTTTTCTCTTCAAACAAAATCAATACTCTCAGTTACAATCAACCTAGCTCTAATACCACTGTTGGATATGGTTAATTGTAAAAGAGAGTACTCAAAGAAAACTCAAATGATGGCTCATGGCCATTCATTCTAAGCACTTGACTTAAAAGCTTACAAAAAGCTACAAATAGATTAACAAAGGTTTTATAAAATACATATAGATCTGTAAACATAAAAATTAGAGTGAAAACTTTTACATAATTAAAATAGATGCTCTTACGGTATAACACCAAGAGCTATTCTCTAGAGGGCTACATATCTTCTCCTCACCAATGGAGAACGTATCTCCCAAGCTTTTCTATTTTTTCAACTTGTTTTATCAACTTCTTTCTTACACGAAAGGTCATTCTTTAAAGAGAGTTGTCAGCACTAAAACTTTTCCAGCACTGAACCTTGCTTCAATCTTAGCTGTTGGTTGCATGCTGATTTAGCCTCATTAGAGTGGTTTACTTTTAACCATATTAATTCCTAACAAAGGAAACACCTTTGGTTCTTGATGGAATCGCTGCTTTTGTGGGCTAACACTTTTTGGAGGTAAAAACCTAGAGGGAAGTGAAAAAATGCTTAGGTTTTTAGAAACGTTCCTCTTGGGAAATAGTTTTAGGGAGCAGTTTTATTCTAGTGTTATTCCGGAGACGTGTTTTTCTTTTGCGTCAAGTGGGCCATCTTCCCTGTCCTCTCTGTTGTCAAGTATTCTTCTAGTTCCGTAAGCCCGAAGCAAAACTACTGATTTTAGTCCTTTTTTCTTTCTTCTTTGTTTCCCCAGTTGGTAGTTACTCTGGTGCGATACACATGAGAACCGCAAAACCATAAGGCTCAGAACACCGCAGGGGAGAGATGATAGGAATTTTCCATGCAAAATGTGGTCTTCTTCTCTCCCCGTTCCTGATTGGTGTTGATGGATTATCCTATTATATCTAGTTAAGTTGTGATGATGTATCATTTTTAGATTGTTGGCCATTTCCTATAACAAGTCATCGGTCTTATTCTTTTCTCTCCCGAACTCATCAACGTGAAGAGGATTCCATCGGTCTTATTATAGATGGTGTTGTTGGGAGATGTTAGGATTTTTTCTCTCTTGTTCCAATTATTAGGTTTCCATGATGGATGGTTCAGACATAATGTTGATGCCCTTCAAGTATTGACGACGGGCTCCTAATCTGTTGAAGAAAAAGCCAACTTTTTTATTTTTTTTTTTGGTTGAGAAGGTTTCTTTTCTTTGCCCAAAGCTATGTATTGTCAAGCGTGGGATGGTACTGTACCAAGAATCAGATATGGGTCTACTGCTCGGATCCATTGAATATTCAATCTTATAAATAGAGGATCCCACTAGTTAAAGGAGTACATCTTTCCAGGGGGGGAAAGGCATAAGTTTGAGAAAATGGAAGGTGAGGGTGACTGCGCTAGTTCTTCATTTACAAGTGCAATGGCATTCACAGACGCTGGAGTACCTCATGTGCCTCAGCGCTACATTCTTCCTCCCCAACAACGCCCAAACTCCCACCACATAAACCACTCATTTTTCACCCTTCCCACTATGGATCTCTCCTCCTTGCAGAACCCTTCTCTTAGGTCTCAAACAATTGATGAAATTTGGATTGCTTGTAAAGAAATTGGGATCTTCCAGGTATATCAATATTACCGTGTTCTTTACGTGTGTTAGTGTTTCGAGGATTACATAATGTAAAAGATATTAGTCCATAAAAGCATTGTTGATTTGGCTCCGGTTGGGTACATGGTGATCGTATCTTGATTAACAAAAGATATGAGTTCTACGTTATGCGAATAGCTTATTTACGAATAATTATGATGCATGCATGCGTTAAATGAGATAATACATAATTAAACTCATGCTAAAAAACTATGCTTCAGGTGGTTAACCATAGAATTCCTGCTTCCGTCATCAAAGATGCCTTGAATGCTGCAGCCGAGTTCTTCAACTTGTCCATGGAGGAGAAAATGTTTTATACATCTGAAAATGTTCACGAGCCTATCATATATGGAACAAGTTTAAACCATCGTAAGGATGGAGTCCACTTTTGGAGAGTCTTCATAAAGCATTACTCTCATCCACTCTCAAAATGGATCCATCTATGGCCGTCGAATCCTCCAACTTACAGGTAAGCAACCTAGCTCTTTTAGACCCTAAATATTTATCTTGTTATTTTACCTTAAAGATCTCCTCAGGTATTTCAAGTTGAAGCTTCTTTTCAAACCTTCAGAGAAACAGAAGGCACACTTTTAACATATGAAGAAGTGCTCTCTCATTTTGATATCAGTAACTTCAACCAAAAAATCATACCAACAAAAACAAAAATGAAGTGGCGGTGATTTTTGTTTCCAATAAGGGCTTGTTTTTTTTCCTGCACCATAGCTGCAATGTTTTTACTTCGGTGTTGCTTATTTGATCCAACTATTCAAATATTTTAAACCATCCTTCTCTATTTGATAGGGAAAAGATGGGAAACTATGCAAAGGCGGTGTAAGTTCTACAAAAACAACTAATGTAGCTTGTGCTAGGAAGCTTAGGGTTAAACCCTAATTACTTACAAGATGAAGTTGAAAATGGCTCGCAAGTCCTGGCTGTCAACTGTTATCCAGCATGTCCCGAACCAGAGCTCACGTTGGGCATGCCACCTCACTCAGACTATGGCTCCCTAACCATTTTACTTCAAAGCAGTCCGGGCCTACAAATCATGGACCATAACCAGAATTGGGTCTCAGTTCCTGTTGTTGAAGATGGTCCTATAGTTCAATTGGGAGACCAAATCAAAATAATGAGCAATGGTCGATACAAGAGCATCGTTCATCGAGTGACTGTTAATTCAAAGATGAAGCGGTTTTCAATAGCTAGTTTCACAATTTGGCTTTGGACAAGAAAATGGGGCCGGCGAAGGAGCATGAGTTGTAGGCTAATCTAGGCTAGGGACGTAGGGATTATCCCCAGCCTAGTCATGTTCTTGATTTGATTCATTCAGATGTGTGTATGTTGAAGGTAAAAACTCTTGGTGGCGCTATGTATTTTGTTACCTTCATTGATGATCATTCTAGAAAGGTATGGGCTTATGCACTAAAGACTAAGGATAAGGTTTTAGAGGTCTTCAAACAGTTTCAGGCTATGGTTGAGAGAGCAACTGGAAGGAAACTGAAGTGCATCCGTGCAGATAATGGAGGTGAATACAAAGGGCTGTTAAAAGAATATTGTAGAATTCAGGGTATCAGGCTTGAGAAGACAGTTCCTAAAACTCCAAAGCATAATGGGGTTGCAGAATGGATGAACAGAACTATTGTTGAGAGGATCAGGTGTATGCTTTCACATTCTGGATTATCTTAGTCATTTTGGGGTGAAGCTATGTGTACTGCAGTAGATCTTATTAATTTGTCTCCTTCAGTTCCATTAGAAGGTGATCTACCTGAGAGAGTATGGACCGGCAAGGAGGTTTCTTTCAAGCACTTGAGAGTATTTGGCTGCAGGGCATTTGTTCACATTCCTAAGGATGAGAGGAACAAGCTTGATGATAAAGCTTGAGATTGCATCTTCTTGGGCTATGGACATGATGCTTTTGGATACAAATTGTGGGATCTAGCTGCAAAGAAACTGATTAGAAGCAGAGATGTTATCTTCTTTGAAGATCATACTATTGAAGATCTTAAGAAGACTGAAAAGCCAAGAGTTGTTAATGAAAGTCTTAAGGATATAACTCCACCTTCTTCTTCCCCAGTAAGTGCACATAAAGGGGGAACTATACAGGAAGAGCCACTTGAGGATGTAGCAAGTGAAGAAGTTCCTGAAACTTCAGTTGTTGAAGAATCTGAAGGACATGTTGATAATCATCCAGTTGAGCCATCAACCCAACCCCCAGTAAAAAGATCTAGCAGAGAGCATCGGACTTCGATGAAATATCCACCACATGAGTACTTGATGCTGACTGATGGGGGAGAACTGCCATGCTTTGAGGATGCTAATGAATGTGAGCACAAGAAAGAGTGGAAAAAAGTTATGCGAGAGGCGATGAATTCCTTGCGGAAAAACCACACTTATGATCTTGTGACATTGCCTAAGGGTAGGAGAGCATTTAAAAATAAGTGGGTGTACAAGTTGAAGTCAGAAGAGAACAATCCACTACCAAGGTACAAGGCGCGATTGGTTGTGAAAGGCTATGGTCATAAGAAAGGTATTGACTTTGAGGAGATTTTCTCTCCTGTGATGAGGATGTATTCAATCAGAGTTATTCTTGGTTTGGCTGCTAGACTGAACTTGGAGGTAAAACAACTTGATGTGAAGACTGCATTCCTTCATGGAGACTTGGAGGAAGAGATTTATATGGAGCAACCTGAGGGCTTCATAGAGAAGGGCAAGGAGAATCTTGTATGTCGACTGAAGAAAAGCTTGTATGGTCTAAAACAAGCACCTTGTCAGTGGTACAAGAAGTTTGAGTCATCCATATTACAGCACGGTTATAACAAGACCAGCTCAGATCATTGTGTGTTTATGAAGCACTTTCCAAGCGATGATTTTGTCATCCTACTCCTATATGTTGATGATATGTTGATTGTTGGCCAGGACATTAAGAATATTGCTAAGCTGAAAAAGGATTTAGGCAAGTCTTTCGCAATGAAAGATTTGGGACTGGTAAAGTGAATCCTTGGTATGGAAGTTAAACGTGACAGTAAAAATGGAAAGTTATGGCTATCTCAGGAGAAGTATGTAGAGAAGATATTTAGAGATTTGACATGGACAAGGAAAAAGCAGTAAATACTCCACTTGCAAGTCATTTCAAGCTGAGTAAGGAGCAGAAGCCTGAAAGTAAAAGTGATATTGAATATATGAAGAAAACACCTTACGCATCTGCGATTGGTAGCTTGATATATGCTGCAGTAAGCACTAGACCAGATATTACTCATGCAGTTGGAGTAGTTAGTTGTTTTCTTTTAAATCCTAGTAAAATGCATTGGGAAGCTGTGAAGTGGATACTCAGGTACCTTAAAGGAACTCCTAAGTTGTGTTTGTGTTTTGGTAATGATGAGCCTGTATTGGTTGGATACACAAATGCAGATATGGCTAGTGACCATGACGAGAGGAGATCTACAATAGGGTACATGCTCACCTTCACAAGGGGAGCAGTTTCATGGCAGTCTAGGCTATAGGATTGTGTTGCTTTGTCTACAACAAAAGCAGAGTATATAGCAATCACTGAGGGTGGAAAAGAAGTTCTGTGGATGAAAATGTTTCTTCAAGAACTTGGTATAAAACAAGGGATGGTTATCCTTTATAGTGACAACCAAAGCTCCATCCACCTCAGTAAGAATACGTCATCTCATTCAAGGTCTAAGCACATTGATGTCAGATATCATTGGATTAGAGATGTATTAGAATCCAAGCAGTTAGATCTTGTGAAGATTCACACTGATGATAATGGAGCAGATATGTTGACAAAGTTGCTGACAAGAGACAAGCTAGAGACTTGTCAGCGGGTTGCTGGAATGGACTCCAAGTAGAGTCAAGTCTAGGGAGCAATGTTCTTTCTTTTATGGTGCAGGGATGTTGCACTAATGTTACTTCAAAAGGGAGAAATTGTTAGGTTTGGAGTAAATTAGTAAGGGTAATTATGTAACTACCATGTTATGTTGTAGGTAGTTTATAAGGTTTCCCAATCTTATTCTATTTAGGTCTTCTAGTCCTATTCTATTTGGGTTTCCTTGGTACTTGTATAAAAGGAAACACTATAGGGAAACCTAGTTATGAGGTTAAGAGAGATTGAAAGAAAACATAGGTTTTCTGTAAGCACTATAAGCCCTCGTCATCATAATGAAGAATTGCTCCTTAGGCTGGGGACGTAGGGATTATCCCGAACCTCGTAATTTCTGTGTGTTCTTTACTTGACTAATATTCTCTTTGTGTGTGCAGCGAGATCCTGAGAGATTCCGTGAGTTTAGATTCACGGATTTGTTTTCTAACAGTTTGTTGGGACAAGAAGCTAAGCATCACGAATATAATCACTAAACAACGAGCTAAGAACAAAGAATAGAGGTAAAAGTAAAGAGACAATTTATTTAGAGTGGTTTGACAAATCGCCTACGTCCACTGTCACCGCTTTCATAGCCCCTTCTCCTTTCATTAAGTTGAGAATCAAGTTACATGGCTAATCAAGTCGCCGTAGCTACAGTGAAACCGGCTAGGGAGAGCCTTCTGCACAAAGCACCTCACAGCTCTCTCTCCTCTCGGGTTCCACTCATCCAAGCTCACTCTCAGGCTCACTGTGCTGCCTTTTACAAAACATTCCTATCGGTGCTCTAAACACACACACGACACCTCATGACAGCACACACCCACTTACTATACACGTGGGTCTAGGGAGCTAAGGACATGTTTGTCCTTATAATTTTAAAAATACTCAACATTTCCCTTCAGTGGGCCCAGAAAAATTAACCATCCATTCTGCACGTTTTCCTTCTTAAAAGGTCAACGGTATTATTTGCTCATATTTTCTTGCCTGGGGTATGCATTGATGAATGTTCACATGAGATCTATGGTTAATTTACAATTGAATTTTCTAAGTTGTTGTCAAAAGTTATTTTTTTGAAAAATGTATTATGCACAAAGACCAGTTGTGTGGGGCATATGAAGTACATCTTGTGGGATTTTCATAGAGTGATAATTGTGCTTTTGTCAACTTCCCACGTGGGCTTAGGCTGAGTCAGCTCTACCTAAATTGAGAAGGACACCAGCATGGAAGGTAAGAGGGACGACAAAATCTGCGATGAGTGGCGTTATAGTGCATCCAAATGCCGCTCCCAGTATGCTTAATCATGCAACGGCAAAACATATTCTTTTTCTTTTTTGTATATTCCTCACATATTTTTTCTGTTGATCATCTATTCTCCTCAATGTCCACTTCACTGGCACATGGCAGGGAGTAGAGATCCAGAAGACAGTAAGTTGAAGTGTCATTTTATATGTGGAGATGGGTCATTTTGTAAATACGCTTTGTTGTTGCGGTAATAATGGGTAAGCGTAATCTAGGGATTACAAGAAGAAAAAGGGTCGACGACCTCTATTTGGGTCAAAATTGGGCGTAAACCAAGGTCTTATAGACAATTTGATTATGATCACCATCTCAATTTTGCTTGTCCAATAGCTTGCTCATTTGCAAGGTCTGTTGACGAAGAGGACCATTGCAGTTTAGTATCAAAGATGGTGGCAAACGAAATTAGATGAGATTAGGAGCTCAATTACAAGCTGGATTTTATCATTGGTATAATGGAACAATTATTCTTGACACCCAATACCAAGATTGATAATGGTGCGGCCTAAGGTAGAAATTTCGGAAGAAAAAGAGGAAAGTTTGTAAGGTCAGAGGGGGGAGGTAATCGAAGCTTTGAGAATGGAAGAAATCGTTGGGTTCGATTTCCCTAATTTTGAGGGAGAATTGGATTCTTCATTGTGGATTACACAAGTGTTGCAATTTTTTTATTTTGATGGAACACTATAGGAGGAGTGGGTGCAGATTGCATCATGGCATCTTGATGATGAGGCTCAAATTTTCTTTCAGTTAAGGAAGAAAGGGTAGAGGATCCAACAATTTCTTGGAAGTCATTAGAAGATGAATTGATGAAGCAATTTGGTTCAACCATATTCAAAGACTATGTTATGGGGCTTACCAAATTGAAGTAGACTAAGTTATTATAGGATTATCAATTTCAATTCAATAAATTAGTCTTGAGGTACAATAGATTAGATGTAGAGAAACAAATAATTTGTTTTGGGAGTGGTTTGAATGATTCAATAAGATTGGATGTTATAACTTAGAATCCAACATATTATCTTTTACTATTAGGCTTACAAGGTTATTTGAATCCAAAGAAATTGTTAACAAAATGAGTATTACATCATTGGTTAAAAGGTAGAACAATATTGTGCCAATGAAAAACTAAATAAACATTCCGATGAAGAAGCTCACTTAGCTAGAAATTATTAATAGGCATGCAAAAGGGCTTTTTTTCAATTATGATGAATGTTGTACACCATGTCACTATTGTCAGAAGCTATTCTTATTAGAAGGAATTGAAATTGGGGCAAAAGAAGACCTAAGGACTACAAAAACATAGGTTATGCAAGGAAGCATAAGATAATTACTAAGATTTCCTTATTTGCTATGCATGGTATTAAAAGTGCTAGAACTATTAGAATGCAAAGAAATATAGGGAATGCAATGATTAGATTGCTGTTATGAATAATTTCAGCAACACTCATAATTTTGTGAGTGAAAAGATTTACTCTTAAGATGAACCTTAAACTAGATGTGGAAAGGGGGGATTTGAAATGGATGTGACAAATAGTGATATAATACATAGTAAAGGATTTTGTATTAATGTGGGGATGGTGTTGCAAGCCTTTAGAACGAGAGTTGACTTTTTTATACTACTTATTCCAAACTTAGGAGTGGTTTTAGGCACACATTGGTTGGAGATTCTTGGACTTATCAGGTGACATTTCTCTAAATTGCATATGTCTTTAAACTGGACTAGAAAAGTATCAGATTACGAAGTGATACACTTCCTTAAAATAATATGGTTAATGGGGTCAAATTTGTCATATAGTTACTAGAACAAAAACTTAGATTAGCTTATAGAGTAAGATGACGAATGTGCTATATTAAAAGGCTACATCAAGGCATTAGCCAAAGTAGTTGAAAAGATTGTTGAATGACAATGGAGGGTTATTTCAAAAACTACACAGGCTACCTTCTCATAGATCTTATGGCCATAAGGTTGCACCTAAGGATGAGTCTAAGGCAATTGTTAGTTGACCATTTTGTTATCCTTACCTTTGAAAGAAATAGATTGAGAAGCTTGTAAGAGAATTGTTATATGAGTTAGTAGTAATCTCTTCTCATCACTTGTTTTGTTGGTTAGAAAAAAGGATGACTCATGGAAAATGTGTGTTGATTGTCGTTCCTTGAATAAGGAAATGGTTAAGGACAAGTTTCCTATACTTGGTGTTAATGAGTTATTAGATAAGTTGCACAATGCTAAGATCTTTACAAAGCTGGACTTAAGGTCAAGATATCATCAAATAGGAGGCAGTCCAAGGACATCTATAAAACAACCTTCCTATCTCCATAATGTCATTACAAATTTCTAGCTATGTCATTTAGGTTATGTAATCTTCTGCTTTTCAAAGTTTGATGAACAATGCATTGAAAGATTTTCTTGAAAAAGTTTCTATTGGTGTTCTTTATAAATATCCTTGTCTATTGTAAGTTGTGGGAAGACCATATGAAGCATGCCAAACGGGTGTTTGATACGTTGAGCGTAAACAAGTTATATGTCAAGAAGGAAAAGTCTATTTTTGGAGTGTTAGAAGTTAACTACCTAGGTCATGTAATATCTAAACAAGGAGAAATGATTGACTCAAATACAGTTGCTATAATGGTGGATTGGCCTATTCCTAAAACAGTAAAGTCATTGAAAGGCTTTTTAAGGTTGACCAAATACTATCACAAGTTTATAGTTAACTATGGAATGATTGCTACACTATGGACTAAATTGCTTAAAAAGGATGAGTTTGTATGGAATGTTGAGACAAAAAGAACTTTTAATGAACTTAAGAGTGTCATGTCTCAAGCATTGGTATTGAGGTTCCTAAATTCCTCTTTTCCATTTACGATGAAATGTGATGCTAGTGGAATAGGAATGGGGGTAATGTTAACACAAGACCATAAACATTTAATATATTTCAACCAAGCATTTAAGCTTAAGAAATTGCTACTCTTTACTTATGAAAAAGAGATGCTAGCATTAATATTAATAGTTAATAAGTGGTGGTAGTACTTACTTTGGAAAAGTTTTATAGTAAAGAATAATTAGAAAAGCCTTTAGTTTCCATGAGATCATAAGATTTTGACACTATTTTTTCAAACTGGTAGGTTATGACCTTGAAATTTAATACAAGCTGGGAAAAGAAAACTTGGTGGCTAATGCCTTGTCTCAAAAAGTAGAAGAACTACAAGAGTAGAGTCTAACTTAAACAAATTTAGAAGAAATATCATAATAAAAATGACTAAAAAGGGAAGAAGAGGTAGATCATGGTAGTATTAGTTTTTTAGAAGAAGATAAAATATTATAGGTGGGTACAAAGAGTGATAGGTAGCTAAATAGTGGTTAAAAAGCAAAGGAACTCATGCATAGTATTAAGACCATTGAGGGAAGTGATGGAAATAAAGAAGAAACTTACCAACTATGTGCAGAATCTACATCAGTGGCATTATGGTTGGAATTGATTAGGGAGAAGGTATGCACAAGGAAGGCATTTCTTTTTACAAAGATGATCTATTTGGCCAAGGATTTTGCCTTAATCCTAGTGATTTTTTAAGAGATGCATGGTGCTACACATGATGGCTGTCATAAAACTTTTCAAAGAATCAAGGCAATGTTTATTTGGGGTAAAATGAAGCAAAACGTTATGGATTTTGTAAGGAAATGCAATATACGCTAAAGGGTTGAATAGGAAAATACTAAACTAAGTGGATTATTTCAACCAATAACAAAATTATAGCAAATTTAGGTTGATATAGCCATAGACTTCATTGAAGATTTACCTACATTCAAGGGAAAACAAGTGGTAATTGTAATTACTGATAAACTATCTAAGTTAGCCCATTTTATTGCATTATCACATCTATACGCTAGTGTTAGTGTGACTTATTCTTTGATAACATTTTCAAACTTTATAGGATGTTGTGCAATATAGTTTGCGATCATGACATGATTTTCATAAATACTTTTTAAAATCAATTCCTTGAGCTTCAAGGTACAAAATTTAATTATTCTACTATAAACCACTCACAAATAAACAGCTAATCAAAGGTAATGAACAAGACTTTGGAAGTATATTTAAAATGTTTTAGTTTTAATCAACATGGAATGGATGTAATGGTTGTCATGATTAGAGTTTTATTATAATAGTAATATATACGGATTTGCTAATAAGTCACCAATTGAGGTGGTGTATAGAAGGCCTGCACCTACCTTATTATCTTATTTACCTAAATCTTTAGCTTTGAAATTGGTTGATAAAGAACTTTCAACTAGGGATGAAGTACTCAAGGATTTGAAGGAGAGATTGGATTTGACTCAAAATAGAATGAAATAGTACTATGATCAAGGGAGGAAAGAGGAGCAATTTTTGGTTGGCAACCATGTCTATCTTAAGCTTCAACCATGTAGGGGTACTTTAGTGGCTAAATGTAAGAATTTCAAGATTTCCTAACACTACTAAGGCCCTTTTCTTACAAAAGATTTATAAGTTAGCTTATCACTTGAAACTACTAAAAAAAGCTAGACTACACAATGTATTTCCAGTTTCCATGCTTAGAAGAACGGTTGGAGCTTTGATACCAATCCAGTTGAAACTACTACAATATTTGGATAGTGAGGACTCTCTTATTTTGTAGCCTTAAGTTGTTCTAGAATAGCATACAAGAAAGAAAAGAATGTAATTTCTGGTTCATTAGAAAGGTCTTTCGCCTCAAGAGGCAATTTGGGAAGATGCAAAGCAATTTGAAGCTTGATTTCCTTTTTTCAACCTTGGGTACAAGGTTGCTATCAAGGAGAGAGGATCAATTGTTTGCTATGTTAGCTACCTTAGCATCCACTTCAAGGACACACGGCAAGGAGTAGAGCTCCAAAAGGTAATAAGTTGAAGTGTTGTTTTATACGCAGAGGTAGTTTTTTTTGTAAATATGCTTTGGTGTTGCGGTAATAATAGGTTAGCAAAATCTAGGTGTTACAAGTAGAAAAAGGGGTTGACAACTTTTGTTTTAGGTCTTTTGCCAAAAAAAAAAAACAAAGTACAAAACCAATTTTCTTGACATTTTGGGTTCCCGTAAAAGAATCCTTTATTGATTGTGGATTTTCTATCAAAATTGGAAAAAAGTCGAGGATTTGTAGACAGTTTGATTATGTTTACTGTTTTAATTTTGCTCGTATAGTAAATTGCTTGTTCACAAGATCCTTTGATGAAGACGACTATTATAGTTTACTACTATAGGCTTATAAGGGCTTGTAGTAAGCTTGTACTTATAGGATTGCATGTTGATAATGATATCCAAATGAAATGGGATGAGACTAGCCTTAAAGCCTAAATAATTCAAGGCAATTAATTCTTAAATGGCAAGTTTGCTTGAATTTTGATTATATTTACCAAATTAGGAAATTTTACATAATTGAAGACCACATAGACTAACATAGTGGCATGTTGAAGAGAATATATCAAGGAAGAAGGTTGTTGTGTAATTTCAATGGAGAATAGAGAACATACACATGATTAAACATTTAGAACATGTATTTTTAATCTAGTATTCAACGTATCAAAATTTTAATGTGCATAGTTGTGCAAATTGAAGTGAAAAAATTAAATTGACATCTAAGTCAAATTTTGAGGATGACATTTTATTTTTATTCTATTTATTTCTTTACCTAATTTTTTATTTATTTATCAATATGTGAGTTTATTCATCAAAAAATAAGAGAATACAAAAGTTTAGTGGCATACGCCAACATTACAATTCATTTAAGAGAAAATAACATTTAAAATTCTTTAACTATGACATAATAAAACATTCATTTGAAAGAGTTTAATATTCCTAAATAGAAATGCTCTTCTATGAATAACTTTCCTAATTTTAGCCAACAAAATTGGTATTTCAATAGTATTATTTTGAAAACATCTATGATTATGTTCAAACCATATACAATAGAGACATGCTAAGAAAGAAAGTTTAAGAAGCTTTGCAACCAAATCTTTTCCTTAGTTGCTTTAATCATCCATTGCAGTTCAGAATTCCAATCGTCAATGTTCTTACGAAGGCCTTGTTATGTTAGAATACTTATCCAAATCTTACTAGTCCAAGTACACTGAAAAAACAAGTGTGACCTACTTTTATATTGACAGCCATATAAATTACAATACAGATCAATTGAGGGGAGCCATTAAGAAATCACTACTACTATAAGAAGTTTGTCCCTACATATGAGCCAACCAATGAAGTTATGTTTGCTAATACCTCTTGACCATATCAAGTCATACCATTCAACCTCAATATTCATTTGACACAATTCCTTATATGTTTCTTTACAACAATAAGAAGGTTTGGAAAGCGTAAAGGTGAGAATTTGTTGTAACTTTAGAAGACTTCTCCAACTCTATGTCATATTTCCTTTGATATCAAGATACATAATTTAAGTTCCGTTGCATTTAGTATTATGAATCCATTTACTCCATAATGATGAATTTGGACAATTGATGAAATTTCATAGTGACTGCCCTAACAAAACCTTATTCCACACTTTAAGGTTTAGTAGTCCAAGTCCTCCTTCCTTTTTAGGTAAACAAATAACTTGCCAAGTAACCTTATGAGTTTTATGGTCTTTCGAATTTCCTACCCACAGAAAGTGCTTAATCTTCTTTTTTTTTTTTTTGGTGGAAATGTAAATTGTATTAATAAATTTTAAAATACAAATGCACAGGAGCATACCCTAGTATTACAAAAGTCACCATATCTATGAAAAGATAAAAATTGAAAGCTTCCAAATTTCACTCAAAATAACATTTCCTTGGGAAGATTTTATATTTCTATCCCACATATTAAGTGCTTAATCTTCTTCTTAATCTCATAAATGGTATGTTTTGGGAGAAGGAACATTTGAATCTAAAATGTACAAATAGAAGTAAGAACTAATTTTGCCAATTGTAACCGTTCGACATAACTTAGATGTCGCATTCCCCATCCATAAATTCTTGTCATGATTTTCTCTGTCAAAACCTTACTATCAGTGTAAGTAAGTCTTTTTGTAATAAAAGAAACACCAAGATACCTAATAGGGAGTTTTCCTTCAAAGAATGGACTGTGGTCTAATATCAAAAGCTTTTCTTGTTCAATGATCCCTGAAAAACAATATATGACATTTGCTATGATTAAAATGTAAACCTATGAGTGTTGCAAAGTCCTCCAAAGCATTAGTGAGACATAACACTAAATTAACACCTCCATGTGCAAATAAAAATAAGTCATCAGTAAAGCAAAGGTGAGTGATTTTCTCCCTCTTGCAAAGCCAATGATATTTGAAAGTAAAAGTAGAAGTTTTCTTAATAATAATCCTATTAAGAATCTCTATGACAAGAATAAATAAATAAATGGACAAAGGATCTCCTTGCCTTAACCCATTGGTGCCATCAAAATAACCAACATACTCACCATTGAAGTTCACAGAGAATCTAGTAGTAGTAATACAGTGGCTAATCAAATCAAGCAAAGTTTGAGGAGTATGAATAGCTTGGAGGACACCCAATACTACATCCCATTTAACCATGTCATAAACTTTCATGAGATCAATCTTAATAGCAACACACTTACCTTTATCTTCTTTGTGATAATTATGAAGCAATTCTTGACAGAGCATAACATTTTTAGAGATGTGATGACCCTTGATAAAAACAGTTTGGTTTTGGCTAATCATAACAGGGAAAATGAAGCTTATCCTTTCTGCAAGTAGTTTAAAGATCATTTTATATAAAACATTATAGCAAGCAATTGGCCGAAAATATTTCATGCAACTTGGATTAGAGGTTTTTGGAACTAGGCATAACAAAGTAGCATTAATAGCTTTCAGTAATTTCTTGGATGAGAGAAAATCTAGCACTACATCTTCTATGTCATGACTGATAATAGGCCAAGCTTTCTTGTAAAACAAACTATTGTAACTGTCAGGACCAAGAGCTTTGAAATCATCAAATCCCCAAATAACTCTCACCACATCTGATCGTTCAAAAGAAAGTAAATTCAACAATTCATTCACATTTTCATGGAATAAGAAAGTGTACCTTTTAATGAAAATATTATTAGCAGGAGAACTTCCAAGTACAATTTGATAATATGTAATGATAACTTTACGCAAGGCATCATCATTAGAAATAATAGATTCATCTTCTTGTAGTAGGTGAATGATTTTATTATGGGCTTCTATGCATCAAAGATGAAAAAAAATATTTTGATATTATTATCACCTTCTTTCAACCAAAGAGTCCCCAATTTTTGTTCTAAAAGAATTTCTTCATATTTACTCAGTGCAATTAGTTGCTCCATTTTAAGTATTTACTTGAATTCTCATGTTATAAATAATCTTCTACTTTATCCTTTTCATGTTATACATAATTTTTTACCCTTTGCTTTTTTAATGCAAATTTAAAAAAAAAATCATTTTCTCTAATTATTCTAAGTTTTATTTATACTTTCCTTTGAATTCATGAAAAATTTGTTTATGTACTCCGCAACAAATTTAACAGGTGGTTGGCAAAGAAGCAATAATGATAACCAACGATCCCTAAAGTATATGGCTGAAGCTTGAAACATGGAAGATCTTAGGAGTGTAATATTACTTTACCTACAAGATTACTTTAACCGCTACCAGTTCCTCAAGATTTTTGGACTAAATTGCTATGGCTTTCGTGGATGGGTTGCTTTAATCCAAAAGAAAGAATTGTATTATGGTAATAGTAGATAGATTCTCAAAGATAATGCATTTCAAAGCATTGAAGCAACCCTTACACAATAGTGATGGTAGCAAATGCTTTTTGAGTTGCATGGAACATGGTTAAACTACACCATGGCTTACCATCCACAATTTGATAGGCAAACTAAAGCAATTAACAAGACTTTTCAAACATATTTGAGGTGCTTTGTAGGAGATCACCCTAAGCAATGGAATAAATGGTTAGCTTGGGCAGAATGGTGTTATAACACTAGTGTACACAACTCTCATGGTAAGACCCTTTATGAAATAGTTTTTGGTAAGCAACCTTTTGCACTTCTAGACTATGTTCCTGGTATTACTTTTGTTAAGGCTGTGGAACTTGAGGTTATAGGAAGGGACGCAATCCTAAAGGAGTTAAGAGAAAGAATGGTGGAAACTAAGAACTGCATGAAAAAGGTTTATGATAAGAGACATTTTGAGATTAATTTTAAAGTGAGGGATTGTGTATATTTGAGGCTCCAACCTTATCGATAATTGTCAGTGGGAATGTGAATAAATCACATGTTAAATCTCATGTATTATGGGCCATATAAGATATTGGAGAGGATTGGAACAGTGGCATACAAGTTGAAGCTACTTGATGACTTAAGAAGCCACCTTGTTTTTCATGTGAGCAAACTCAAGAAGGTCCTTAGAAAAGGAATAGAACCACAAGCAAAGCTTCTACGGTTTATAGAAGAAGAATATGCTATCGTTGCACAACCAGAAGAAAAAGATGCTATCATTGCATAACCACAAGCTATCTTAGACAGGTGGATAAGAAAAATCAAGAAAAGGTCTTGGTGCATTAGAAAAGCCTATCAACTATAGACATAACATGGTAGCCCACAGAGTTGATGAAATTGAGGTATCTAGACTTGAACCTTGAGGGCAAGGTTCTTTCCTAAGAGGGGGGGAGTTGTTACGGGCTAAGTTATAAGCCCATTAGGTTGTAGTGGGTTTTGGATCGTAATATTAAAAGGACATGAAGTTGACCCGTAAAAGGATCCGAATAGAAGATTGTGGGTAGAAAGAATGAGAGAAGACAACAAAGAAGGGCAGCTTTGGTTGTTCATTCGTGGAGAGGTACTCTCGGTTTGTAGCATCCCGTAGATGTTATAGCTTTTTCTATGTAGATGCTACAACTTTGGTTGTGCAATTTATGTGTAGAAGCCATTCCTCGTGGGTGGTATTGTCTAAAGTGGTCGGAATTTGGCAATCATTTTGAATTTGTAAGTGCTCTTTCTTCCTCATCCGTGTCATTCCTTTTTGTTTGTAACGTATAAAATACATGAAAATTCATTATAAAAAAAAAAGATCTTAAGTGCCTCTAAATTTTTGTATTCTCTTTTTCTTAGATGAATAAACTCATATATTCATAAAAAATTAGAAGAAAAAAAAGATCATAAGAGCAAAACCAAATGCCTTGGAAGTCACTTGTTTGTTTAGATGGTTAGAAGGGTCTATGTATGCTTTTAAGATAATAGGCGGCCGAAGACAAATTTAAGAGGGGATGGACTTGGTTTGGTAGCCAAATTTCTTAAGTTATCTTTTTTAGCTTGCATTTATTGTATATGGGCAGAACGTCATAAAAGACAATTTCAAAACAAAATAGTAGACATTCCAACCATGCTAGCTAAAGTAAGGAAAATTGTACGAGGGAGAGCTTCTTTGTTTCAAAATATAAAATTCTTACCGGAAAATGTCATTTTGAGTCAGATTTGGAGGCTTCCAACCTCTATATTTTCGTAATTCTTGTAATTTTAGGATATGCCCCTATGCTTTTGTACACTACTTCTTATTAATGCACACTTACATTTCCACAAAAAAAAAAAGGATGGACTTGGATACAAAGAGGTTAAGATGTTACAAAGGACAACTTTTTCTTCTCCATCCCCCAATGGTGTGGACATGGATACAAAGAGGTTGAGATGGTACAAAGGACAGCTTTTTCTTGTGCATCCCCTAAGGTTATGGACTTGGATACAAAGAGGTTGAGCCGGTACAAAGGACAACTTTTTCTTCTCCATCCCCTGAGGGTATGGACTTGGATACAAAAGAGGTTGAGATGGGACAAAGACCAACTTTTTCTTCTCCATTCCTAGGGAAGAAATATATGAGTTGATGATGAAGGCAAGAGGAAATAAAAAATAAAATAAAATATCAGAAGAAAGGAAAGTAGAGGGAAAAGAGGAAGATAGGTTTTCCTTGTGACCCGATCCACCTGACCTTGAAGAGCTCGGCTTGTAGGTGTTTCCAAAGAGGGAGAAACCAGTGACTGGTTTCGTCTGTAGTACTTCGTTGAACTTGGTCTATCTTCCAGAATGCCAAGTGTCATGGTTTTTTAAACAGTTTCCTTGTTTGCGACAGTTCTTACATCAAAATATTAGGGAATTGGAAAGCGACAGGCATCGCCTTTTACGACAACTGGGACGCCAAAGTCCTCAACCAACGTGGCCACCAATAGCAACAGCTGGTACGTAGATAGGCCGACACGAAGGCAAACATGGCTTATCTTTAATTTCATCCTGCTTTTCAAAAAGGTAGTCCAGGTTCAGTAGGGCCCCACCTGTTGTCCGGCCACTCCTACGTGTCTCATGACTGACGCGAGAACTTGGCCAGTAGCCGCGCTCCAACTGGCGAGTGAACGCGGTCGCCTGCACTTACCCTTTATTGTTGAGGTTCCTGTTATCTCCCAATACCGGGACCCACTCTTCCAGGAATTTTCTGACCACAGGGCTTGAGTTCTGCGGCGCAGGAATCAACAGCACATTCTCTCCACACATCTCTCTATAATGAGAACACACCAAAGCGGTTGATGATGGCCATCATAATACATTGGAACTGTACCAAGAATCAGATATGGGTCTACTGCTCGGATCTATTGAATATTCCAGCTTATAAATAGAGTATCCACTAGTTGAAGGAGCACATCTTTCCAGAGGGGAAAAGGCATAAGCTTGAGAAAATGGAAGGTGAGGATGACTGCTCCAGTTCTACATTTACAAGTGCAATGGCACTCACAACAGAAACTTCAACGTCGTTTTCATCTTAAAAAGCAGTCCCGTTGCAAAACAAAGCAGTTCCGGTGCAAAGAAGTTCGTACAAATTCAACGTCGTTTTCATCTTAAAAAGCAGTCCCGGTGCAAAAAAGTTTATCTTAAAAATTTCAATGTTTCTCTTATGAACATAAGACTTGCTCTTCAGTTGTGGCGAAACCAAATCATTGTCATCCATTCCCCTCCCTAGGTAAAGATCGGCGTCTCAAACAATTTTATCTCAAGGTTCCACTTCAAAGACAGATAAAAATGGTCCGGCATCTTGTAACAAGTCCGACAGCTTCTCCGGCCTCCATAAGCTCAGATTACTCTCTTAGCTCAGTTGGTTACAACCTAGCTTTGGCGGCACTTACGACGATCTTCACGATGGCCATTACTGCCCTCATTAAGTATGTGGTAGTCCAAATCATCCACGGGTGGGATCAACTATTTCGCAGACCGGCTGCCGCCCCAGTGGCTCCCGGACCTGTTGCCCTGGTGGCCGTCGAACTTGTTGCCCCAGTAGCTTCCGAAGTCGTTGACCCGGCGACCTCCACCCCACTGGCTCCCGGAGTTGTTGACCTGGCGGCCGCTGCCCCACTGACTCCCGGACCTGTTGCCCCAGCGGGTCCCGAAGTTGTTGACCAGGAGGCTGCCGCCCAAATGGCTCACGGACCTGTTACCCTAGTGGGTCTCGAACCAGTTGCCTCAGCAGCTCCTGGACTTGTTGACCATGCGGCTCCCCAAAGTGCTACCCAAGCGGCTGGCCTCGAGGAGATTGTTCAGCAGTCGCATTAGGTCCACCATCTCAGCAGTGCAGCGAGTGAATTGTTTGCTGAGGGTAAAGTGTTGTTACTTGAGTCATATCCGTAGCTATATTTTACGCCATCCGTTTTGTTTTTTCCCTGGTTCATGAACGTGTTTCTTGGGAGCTGCAAACTTAAGCATTTTTAGCGTTGCTTTAGCCCTTCGTTCTTGGAAGATTGTTCGGTGATTGGTTTGTTGTGTACGTAAAAGAAATATTGTTTTGAGCTCATATCTGTCTCTGACGTCTTTTTCTTTAAGACGAATCTGTTTCGGTATATACATAGGTTCTATCGAGTATACATGATCGCTGACAGAGGAACAACTGCGTGTCTTCTCCGCATCCGCCACCTTGTCAGTCTCTATATCATGCATCACTCTTCTGATCCCCTATCCCTACTTCTCCGTCTAAACATAGCTATTCCTCAACACCAGAAGCATTAACACTACCTTTTCTCTTTGAACTGATTTCAACGTACAAATGAAACCCTAAAGGAATCACCTTCGGTTCTTGATGGAATCGCTGCTTTTGTGGGCTAACACTCCCTGGAGGTAAAAACCCAGAGGGAAGTGAAAAAATGCTTAGGTTTTTAGAAACGTTGCTCCTGGGAAATAGTTTGAGGGAGCAGTTTTATTCTGGTGTTATTCCGGAAGGTTTCTTTTCAGTACCCAAAGCTATTTATGTCAAGCATGGGATGGTGGCACCTTCACATTGCCTTAACATGTTAATTGGACTTTTAGATATTGAGTGACCAAAACCCAGTAGGTTAAACATGGGGTGGTGGCACCTTCACATTAACTTCAACATTTTAATTTAACTGCTAGATATTAGATGATAATTTGATGAGGTTACATTCACAGCCAATTGGTTTTTCGTTAGAAATTAACGAAAAATAATCATTAAAGTCACCTGTAGATAAATGAAATGTTAGATTCTAAGCAATTAATTTCGAAATTTGTAATCCTTATTTGTTAAGGAATAGAATTCAGATCTTCATGGACAAATTTTTCATAAAATTAATAGAAATTTTTTTAATTCTCTTATGAAAAATGTAGGATGGAAAACGAAGAAAGTAGATATTTTTTACTTACTTTTTTCTGCCCTTTTTTCAATTTAATAAAAAAATATTTGGGGTAAAAGGTAGGATAAATAGCGGTTCAGACCTTGTTTATCCAACGACGCCATAAAAATCTTCCAACTGATCGATCCGGTCTAAGATAATAAACTTATATTTTGTTCCGAACTGTTAAATTTCAGTGCAACTCATGTAATAATAAACTTTATTTTTTAAGGTAGTCCACGTAAAATTTATGAAGCAAAAGCAGAACATAATAAGAGATAGAGATATCAATGCAACAAAATAAAGTGATTTACTAGGATTAGAGTCGGAAAAAATGAGAATATAAATATATTCGTTGTTCCGCAACCACTAAAGCATACTACAATTCCCCGTGAAAAGGAACAGCTGTAGTACCTTTTAAACCGATTCATTTTCCCATTTAAGTAGGTTCGTCGAAAGAGAGTCTGTTAGAAAAAGGATGATGAGAGAAGACAAATTTTCAAGTGGAGCACTCTCGATTTCCTTTTGTCCGTCTGATCCATCCCCTGTCTCCATCTTTCACAGTGCCCCACGCGGAGACAGTCAAAGATACCAAAAAATTCCAACCCAGAACGCAAGAAAGGTTACTAACTTTCTTCATCACTTTCGATTTAAAATGCAGAGGTAAAGTCCAAACAAAGCCGCATTGAACAACATTAACGTCAACGTTTAGAGGACTCGAGTTCCTGTCCCATTAAGGGTGGGCGAGGAAAGGAATGGCCTGAATTTAAAGGTGTACCTGTCTTTTCCGTTTGCAAATGGGATTATCGCTTCAGTTTAAAAGGCAAAGACACAAGGCAGCTATTGTAAAACCAGCACTAAAAACTAAATTTAAGAGGCCCAAATTCCAGTGTACCTAACGTATCGCAATTCATCGATGTAAATCTGACACAGTGAAATAGCTGAAGGGTAATAGGAGCCAACTGAAACTTAAGTTATGCTTTGAAGAAACTCAACAAGAACCCCAACAATACCACATAGCCAAAAATAGTGAACCGCTAATTGGAATCAAAGAACCACTCGAACAATTACTCTTAAGGATAAAGGCAATCATAGAATTAATACAACCACTTACGTCAGAACCCCACATACGGACCACAGCATCTTCTCCGGCACTCTTGTTCAGAGGCCCAAACAGCTTTATTAATTCTTCCCTGAGGACCCTTGATCATAAGCACAAATTCACCAATCTATGCAAAATGAGGGATTAACGATTTTAAGTCAACATAAAGCTTCGTTGAGATATTAAAGCTTCCAAAGATCTTACGATAAAGAAACACAAAACATTCTCTAACATTGATTTATTCTCTAATTTGTCCAAAAAAAAACCAATTCTGAAACTAAACAAGGGGAATGCAACGAAAAGAAAATTAATCAACCAGATAATACCACTGCAAGTTGTATAGGTAAGCAATGAACAATAACAGCATCGTGGGCTCATCTGGGCTCCTCTTAAATGGTGCCCAACGGGGAAGAAACTATTATGCTCACAACAAGAAAAGGACTTCAAATAACTGTTCCCCCTTACCCCTTTTCCTTAGAAATCAAAAAATAATAATGAAAAACTAGGTTTTTATCTTTAATGAATTCTAATTAAACAGAAGAAATCAAAAGAATTGTTAAACCTACACTCAAAACACATAATTCTACTAAACTAGACCATGATAGCCTACATCTCAAGCATAGTACACGAATAAGACACATATAATCAATACACGCCTAATTTAATGGTGAGAAAGTGTTATGTAGGACCTTATGGTTTAGGTTCCACAATCTAAGGGTACATGAGTTAAAAAAATAAAAAAATAAGGCACATATATTTGTCAATGTATCAAGAAAAGTCTCAAAAGAGGAGTCCAGCTCAATAAGCGAGAAAGAAGGCATAACTTCAGTGGAAACAAAACTCAATAAAGACAAAAAAGAAAGCAACAGTGCTTTGGTGTGCCGTTGTTCAGACTCTGCTAAAAAAAATCCATGGAAAGCATGTAGAAGTTAAAGTATGTTAGAACAGCGACATGCGTCAACAAAGACCACTCATTTCCTCCTAGGATATTTATTTTGTTTTTCTTCTTATCTTCTCTCTCTCGAAGCTTCTTGTACCTTTATATATATACAATTTAAAGCATTTTGTATTGTCAAGTAACTAGAGTTAAGAAAGAAGACAAGAGCACAACTAGTTCGAGTTATCTCCTACTTCCTTTGCTTCTTTATCAGTTGTTTATTCTTAGCCTTTTTGATCTAAGCTTCTTCTTGGAATGAGACCATAACCAAGTGCTCTTGTTTGTCTTTCCTATTTTTTTTCTTTCCTCTCCACAAAACGCCTACCTCTGCATTTTACTCTTTCCTCATCGCCAAAAAGTCTATTTACCCTTTTGCATCCGGAATCAACATCAGAAATTTTGTTACACTCCGACTCAATGAAAGCTACTATCTTGCCTAGATGATGCAAGTTAAGTCATTTATGAAGACTAAGGCTATACGGGTTTGATGATGAAGAACTGAATCTAGATTTTGTTGCTTGGATGAAAAGCGATAATCTAGTTAAATCCTGAATCATTAGGACACTATCAGAAGAGTTGTTGGTATATGTGTTTGAGCTAGAAATATCTGCTGAAGTCTGGGAGGAGTTGTCAAACTGCTTTGCTAAGAAGACCATAGCAAGAGAATTTGATTCACTCTCGAAACTCAACCATTTAAAGAAGGATAATAAGCCCATCTTTGTTTACCTCAACTCCTTTAAGGCCATTGTTAATCAATTGAGTTCGACTAGCATAGTCGGATGAGGAGAAAACATTCAAGTTGCTTGAGGGGCTTCCCCAAGAGTACGAAATCTTTCATGCAACAATATTTTGCGGGAATCCTATTCCTTTGTTTAGTGATGTAGTAAGCCAACTAGAGGCATTTGATGCAAGGCTAAATAGATATATAGCCACTGCACCCAACGATAATGTATCTTTCATGGTGCATAGATCACAATAGGTTCGTGGAGGTAGAGGTTTAGAGGACGTGGTGGATCCTCTTATTTCTCATCGCAAGGACGGGGTTTTACCCAATCAACACACCAACCGAAGTGGTAATAATAACAACGAAAACTTCTCTTAAGGAACAAACTAGAGCCAGCTGAACAAGCAAAACATTCAGTATTTGGGAGCAAAACAAGTTGTTATTTGTCAAATCTGTGGAAAGAAAGGGCATTCTGCCCTTAACTACTGGAGGCACTTCGATCATGCATTTCAAGTAGAGGAAATACCACAAGCTCTTGTTGCTATGAACTTGACAAAGAAAGATGAAAATTCCTGGGTAGCTGATTCCACCATAACTACTCATGTCATCAAATATAGTTGGTAAGTTGGATAACTTTGAGCCTTATTATGGAACTGATGCTATTTTAGTAGGTAATGGAGAAATGATTCCCATAATGCATGTTGACTTTGCAAGTCAGAGTAATGGTCAAGTAGTTTCAAACTTAGTTCTTGTGGCCCCTTCTATTTCAAAAAATCTATTGTCTATACTAAAATTAAAAGATGATTTTCTGTATGTTGTGGAGTTTGATAAATGTGGCTTTTGCTTAAATGACTTGAGGAGTTGATGAACCCTTTTGAAAAGGGCTAGAAGAGGAAATCTGTATTTACTTCTTAGAACTCCTCCACAAGCTTTATTCTCAACATTACAACAAACAACAAATTTCAATACTTGGCACAAAAGACTAGGGCATGCAAGGGAGGATGTATTAAAGCTACTTCAACAATGGAATCAAATATTTGTAAACAATGGACCCTTATCATTTTGTAATGCTTGCCATATAGGTGAAAGTACTAGCCTGCCTTTTGCAAAATTCTCCAATCATTCTTGTACTGTTTTTGAAAAGTACAAGGTCCACAATGACTTTTGGGGACCTACCTTATTTATTTATGCCGAGGTTATAAATAATATGTTATTTTTGTGGATGACTTTTCTCACTTTACTTAGTTGTTTCCACTAAAGCAAAAGTTTGATTTCTTTGAAGTTTTTGTTGAATATGTACGGTTGAAAAATAGTTTGGAAAGCCTATCAAAATTTTATAATTTGATAATGGAGGCAAATATCTTAGAACAAAATTGTCCAATTATGTGAAAGAAAATGGAATTTTACATCATCTCTCACATCTTGACCATCATTCTCCTTAACAAAATGGAGTAGATAAGAAAAAACATAGAACTTGCTAGAGCCATGATGATACATGCAAGTTTCCAAAAAAATATTAGGTAGATGCCTTTCTTATTGCTATTTATAAAATCAATCGACTCCCAAGTGTGGGTCTTAGAAATAAATCTCCTTTTGAGCTATTATATAGAGATCTAGATTATTTTATTTTTAGAGCATTTCGCAGTGCACGTTTTCCATATCTTAAAGATGTAACTTCAAATACGCTTTCTCTGTGGTCTTTGTAATGTGCATTTCCTGTGTACAATCCAAGGCATAAAGGGTATTGATGTTTACATATACCAACATAAAAAGTCTTCTTATCAAGACACGTGATATTCAACAAGGCCCATTTTTCGTTTTCTGCCTAAGGTGACAAAACAGTTTCAACCCCATCAAAGTCTACTCTTCCAGAAGATACATAGTTCCTTGGAAATACATCAGAAAACATGAGGAGTATGCAGCATTTGGACTTAAATAATGCAACCCAAAAGTCTCCTTCAACAATAGTGGAGCCCGCATCTCAAGACACTACTACAGCATCACTCTTATCACCAACAATGGAAGAAGAAACTTTACAAACAATGGCTGAATCTCCAGATTTCGGAAAAGAAAGTCACCCCTTTTGCACACAACGTGATGGCCTCGAACAGCAGACCAACGCTTGAGGAACTATAGTCGAAATTGAAGATTCATTAGCACCTGTTGATGAGTGCGACTCGTGGCCTTCTCACTCATTGTATATAAACCAAGATGACACCGCCATTGTATCATCGAGTTCAAGAATCAATGAAACTCCATCTTAGGAAATTATGGCCTCTTAGTTCAATACAAGTTCCCAAAAAGCAAAAGACATGCAACCAACGGACAAAGTATCCGGTAACTTCTCTAAGCAACTCAACTTATAGCTAAGACATTCAAATTTAAGATCAAAGATGTCATCTCACCCAATGATAACTCACAGTAAAGTGGGAATAATAAAAACAAATCCTAAATATGTTCGCAATGTAGTTTATAATATTCCAAAACTTCCTTTGTCATTAAGTGAAGCTTTGAGACATAATGGGTGAAGAGCAGTTATGCAAGAAGAAATGAGTGCCTTAGCAAGGAATAACATTTAGACTTTAGTACCACATCAGCCAACAATGAATGTTGTAGGTTGTAAGTGGGTGCTTAAACAAAAATTAGGACTAAATAGTTCACTTGATATACTGGAGGTAAGACTAGTTGCAAAAGGCTTTTATCAAGAAAAAAAGGTGTATTTTCTTAAAACCTTTAGTCTTGTGGTAAGAAACACAATTGCCAGATTGGTATTGCCACTTGCAACTATTCTTAAATGGCCACTTCTTCCATATGATATAAATAATGCATTTCTTCATGGTTTTCTATCAAAGCTAGTTTTAATGGAACAACCACTAAGTTTTATCAATAAAGATCATGCAAATTATGTTTGCAAACTTCATAGAGCACTTTATGGAATTAAATAGGGCCTAAGAGCATGGTATGATAGATTTACAACATTTCTCTTTAGACAAGGATTTTATGGCAGGTATCTATGGTCCTTCTCTCTTTATACTAAAAACTAGTGAAATTATTATCTAGCTTTTAAAGTATGTTAATGATCTAATAATTATTGAAAATTCCTTTAATCATTTGAAATTGTTTGAAAATGCCCTAGCTAAAGATTTTTCATTGAAATGCTTGGGATCTTTGCATTACTTCTTAGGAGTTGAAGTAGTAAGTTTAGATGTTGGGTTATTCCTCTCTAAAAAAAAAATATTGCCGTTGACATGCTTAGACAGGTAGGAATGGATGACTGTAAATCTATAGTTACTCCACTTCCAACAAAAAAGGTTGAAATTAAAAGAGGAAATAATCAATCACAACAACCATCACTCTTCCAAAGTCTAGTTGGGGCCTTTCAATTTTTGACATTAACAAGGCCAAATTTGTCCTTTGTAGTGAATAAATTATGTCAATCAATGCACAATCCAATGATAGTGGACTTTCACAATCTTAGACGAGTCTTGAGATATTTACATGAAATAGTTGATTATGGACTGCAAATTCATTCAAGGAGCACTCTCAACTTGTATGGTTTTTGTGATGTTGATTGGAGAGGTTGTCTTCTCACTAGATGTTCAACAAGAAGTTTTTGCTTCTTTCTTGGAACAAATTGTATATCTTGGAATGCAAAAAGGCAACCTCATATTAAGATTATCAGCAGAAACATAATATAAATCTTTAGCATTAGTGGCTGCCAAAGCTATGTGAATATGTCATCTTCTTAGATATCTAAATATCGCAATGCAATACTCAACAACGCTATTTAATATAACTTATCAGCACTTCGTCTTACTACAAAGCCAATTCTTCATGGAAAATCAAAGCATATTGAAATAGATTATTATTTTATAAGAGAAAAGGTTGTAGTTAAGTCAATCATTACAAAATATATTCACACAAGTCATCAACTTGCATATATCTTCACAAAGCCGTTACCTAAGAATGTTTTAGAAAACCTAAGGAGCAAACTCGGTGTCATAACGCCTCATTTGAAGGAAGTATCAATTTATCAGGAAAAGTCTCGAAGGAAGAGCTTAGCTCAGCAAACAAGAAAGAAGCATAACTTTAGTTGAAAAAGAACTCAACAGAGAAGGAAAAGAAAGGAACAGTGCTTTGGTGTGCCATTGTTCAAACTCTGCTCAGAAAAATCCATGGGAAGCATGTAGAAGTTAAAGTATGTCAGAAGAGCAATGTCCTTCAACAAAGACCACTCATTTTCTTCTTGGATATTTATTTTGTCTTTCTTCTTATCTTCTCTCCCTCGAAGTTTCTTGTACCTTTGTATATGTGCAATTAATAACACTTTGTATTGACATGCAACAAGAGTTAAGAAAGAAGACAAGCACAATTGGTTCGAGTTCTCTGCTACTTCCTTTCCTCCTTGATCAATGTTTATTCTCAGCCTCTTTGATCTAAACTTCTTCTATATCAAGTCCCAGCAATATTTTCTACTGTTCACGGCACTGCATAATCTTGCGTGACAATCTTTTTTTGGTGCTTATTGTAATGCACAATCCTAGTACTTCAGAGATGTTTGAGGCATGATAAATACATCAAATGGGAAATATATCCTTATGATTTTCTAATTGAAAATATTTGGGAGTGTACACATATATTATAATTTTTTTATAAACTAAGATCGTTATTTTTAACTGAGTTGCCAGTTTGACGATCCACTCGGCCGGTTTGAACCAGAGCAGACTCGGGACCTTTCTTTCTCTTGCGCTGAAGCAGCCGCATCTTATTTGGCTGTCCCACTCTCGACCCCGACGAGACCGGAATGGGCCGAAATAAACCGGTTTGTATCAAGACAGGAAAAGGTGCTGCCGCCACGTCTCCAAAAAAAGAGGCAATTAAGATGTTCCCGACAATGTTAGAAAATGACTCAATCCAAATCCCCCACTCCGCCTAAGGAAGAATTAAAAGAAAAGTTGGAGATTATATTTTGTTTGGTTACTACCCTAGGTACGATCTCACTGAACTTAATTTAAATTGGCTAACATACTCACCTAAAGCTTTTTGCTGAGTTGACGTACAAATCCCAACCAAAAATTCAATTGGTTATTTTAAATATATGCCAAAGAATCATATAAAAAGTGTCGATATAAATGGATCAAAATAACAAGATTATTAGAATTTTTTTTAAACAAGATGAAAATCAGTGACAGCTGCTGGGATATTCGGCAGAGATACAGCGAAAGAGTAAAGGTCAACAAGGTTGACAATCAACTAGTGAACATTATAGAATTATATGTTTAGAGGAAAGTAAAAACGCTTACAAGGGGAGAGAAAAAAGTGATGCCTTGCCACTGAAAAAGCGACAATCCATTTTTGCTGATGTGCTTAATGTAGTGAAGAGTAGGTGGAGCATATCTCTTTAGGACATGGTATCTAAAGACTAATTTTATTTTTGGTGTTCTGCAACGACCATTAGAAGTAGACCTAGGCTAGCATGCGCCATATAATGTTGTTGGTCTATCTGTATCTGGTTCCTACTTTACAGTAATCTCCAATCCACAGAGTAATCTTGAACCCCAATGAGTGGGCAAGCACCACTTAGGAAACCCACTAACATGTATTTTTAGCCGTTCTTCAATTTTTATAAATTTATTTGAATTTATAATCTATAAAAGTTTTGGCTGAAAATTTGTACGCTCCAATTATATATCTCAAAGAACACAATAAAAAGTGAGAAAAACAAGGTGGGTCATGAGGAGGCGAAGGATATGACAGATCTAAAACTTCTTGAAGCATCTTCAGGTATATGGTGGGCAGTGAAGATGCTGATATGTGGAGATCGCATTTAACGCTGATATGTCCCGATATAACTTTAGCATTTGATATAGCTGCTAGCCCTTATTTTAACATACTTATACGCGTTAACAGGTCTTTGGATTTGATGGGGACCGCTGGACTCGCGTTTTACCAATCGCCCCGGAATGTCATCCCGGAATGTCATCCACATTTGCAAGTCAAAGCATTGGCTTCTCGTTTCTACACTAGAGGAATGCAAAAGAATCGTGCCGGGCAATAAGCGAGGCAGTCAGGCCGTATTTACCGTTGGAGCCAGGGGCTGAAGAGACGCTGCCCAATGTAGTAGCGTCTTGACTGGTTTCATCTCCTTTCTTCCTCCACTCTTTTAGTATATGCTCCTGTGCTTCTTCGACTAGGGCTTGATCGCAGAATCTTTTGCCAAGATCAGGGAAAAGAAGTTCAAGAATGTCAAACTTTTCCAATCAGGCCAGAGCTTCCTCGGCCCTGATCAAACGGCTCAGACAAATTAGTAGTACTAGTTCGGGAGTGATGCGAGCCCGATCTTTCACCACGGCCGAGGGCCAGCGTCCCACCATCGTGCACAAGCGCAGTATTGACATTCTTCACGATCCTTGGTTCAACAAAGTAAGTTTGATTACTACGTCTAACTCTCTGATTCTTTTCGCTCTGTATAACCGTGTTTGATTTCCGACTACAACCGACCGTTGATAATTGTTTTGCTTGACTGAGCAAAGTGGGTTTTTACAGTTTTTAAGTTAAAGCAGTTTATGCTTATCAAATTAGGGAACAGCGTTTTCCATGAAGGAACGTGATCGTCTTGATCTTCGGGGACTTCTACCTCCGAATGTTATGTCTTCTGAGCAGCAAATCCAACGATTCAGTGAGTTTTTCTTCTTTCTTTTTGGTTTTTTGGCCAATGTGTTTAGCTCTTAGTGCCGACGTTTTACATTTTGTCACATTAATAATTGAAACTCAAGGCTCATCGTAGCTTACTCCGGAAAGCAATTCGGTGCTGTTAGAGGTATGGGTTACAAGGTTATCGTTGGAGGCCTAATAGATTTACTTGCAAATTGATAGCTATACAACGTTAGAGTTTATGACTTAAGTAATTGCTTTTATTTTTTGAAAAGCAAAGATAAAATTAAAGAATCTAAAACGAAGGCAGTATGAAAAAAATCAAGGGTGCAACTTATGCACACAGGCTGGATAGTGAATTCACATGAATCTGATAAGTCTGGTGAAATTGATCGGACTCATTTCATCTAATGACATCTAAAAAGAAGAGATCAGACAATTGCAGATATGATTCTATCAATACAAAGCTCTTCTCCCTCAAAAAGTCCTATTTCTTTATCACCAGTGTCCATGCGAGACATGATGGAAGTACATTCCATGCCCTATAAATGAATGAAGTTGACCTGCTTTGCCAACACTAAAGCAGAGCAATTGATGCCTTATGGCGTAAGCCATCTTATTCTGACAACCCAGACAAGAATCCACCATTCGATCGTGATACAGCAAGGAAGTGAAATATATATTAATTCACTTCTGATTTCCATGAATTAACAGTGGCTGACTTGAAGAGACTTGAAGTTCATGCAAGAGATGGACCATCTGATCCAATGCTTTGGCGAAATGGCGGATACTCAACCGCTTGCATGACAGAAACGAGACTATGTACTATAAGGTGGGTTGAAAACTTTTCTCCTTTATAAATACTCTTTGCCGATATGCATTTATTGGAAATTGATGTTTAGGTTTTTGCGTAATTGAGTGATTATCTGAGATAGTTGCTAACATTGTCTGTCCTGGGGTGTTGATTGTTACACCTGAACAATGAGAAGGTCTAATGTTATGATTTAGAGGATATTGTGTGGGAGGCTAACCTTTTCTAGGGTGTAATGTAGAACATTAATCCCGTAAAGAATTTGATGCAGATGGCGACAGAATTATTGAACATCCAGCAGATTCTTAGTATTTTAGTCAAGTCTTAAGTTGGTATTTGTTGCAATATCTTTTGTTTCAGATAACCCATTTTGCTGTTATGGTGTCACCATTCGCTGTCACTTTTTTCTATCATCAATACATGTAGTTCATAGAAACATGTCAGGATGCTTGGTTCTTGTTGATTCATGTCCATTTTATTCAGAGCTGATTTTCTTGGATGTTGGAAAAGACGAACTCAGGTTCTTGAAGGTACTGGTTCATGTGTTGACCTCTCCATATGCTAACGAAATGTAAAAACTAAAAAATTCCCGGAAATTAAGGAGGACATTTGGGAAAAAAAAGGTCTGCTGCTGAAAAGCCCAACTATAAACAAAGAGATAGGTTTTCCCTTCCTAGGAGAATAGTATCTTTTCCTTCATACAGAAACATAATGGTGACATGATGAAGTCTGGTTCTACTGCTTTGATGAAACTTCAAATAAGAGCTTGAATGTAACATAATTCTGTAACAGTAGTACTGTTAACAGACGACAACTGCACCATCAATGCTACTTCAACAATTCGACCATACCATCAGTCATAAATCTTTGCACTGACGTTAGTCTCTTCATTCAACTTTGCTTTATGGATATGATTGTTTAACAACTCACATCATGAAGTCACTCCTGAAATTGACAGGTTTTGATCGACAACATAGAAGAATATGCACCTATAGTTTATACTCCTACCGTTGGTCTGGTTTGCCAGAACTACAGTGGTTTGTTTCGAAGGCCAAGGGGAATGTATTTCAGTGCAGCAGATCGGGGAGAAATGATGTCTATGGTTTACAATTGGCCGGCTGATCAGGTCATTCTCTTAAAGAAATTAGGCATTAGATCAATTTCTCTCTCTCTCTTCCCAATTTTCTGATAAGTTATTGAGTATTCAAACTTCACTATTGCAGGTTGATATGATTGTTGTCACGGATGGAAGTAGAATACTGGGTCTAGGAGACCTTGAAGTTCAAGGAATTGGAATTGCAATTGGGAAGCCGGATCTATATGTTGCTGCCGTAGGGATAAACCCTCAAAGGGTATATCTTACCTTCTTAAAATGCTTTTATGTGCCCAAAAACACAACATAAAATGCTTACTTTCTTGAAAACAGTTTCTTATGCTGTTATCAGATATGCATAAACAAACTCTTTCAGGATGCATGAATTGGATGGAAATTTGTTTGAAGCAATTTGGTGTATTTCTCTTTCTGACAATGTTTTGACAAACCTTCTGTTGCAACTTAATGGAGTAAGTCGAAGATAGAATTCTTTTCAAATCTATCTTTATACTTTGATCAAACGTTCATGGGGTGAATAGTTCAGTATGTCGAGGGAAGTATCAACCTGCTTCTGTTGCTGATAGTTCAAGTGATTCCTACCAATTATACTGAATTTAAGTAGGAGCACTCCTAGCTTGAGGTCTTTTTGCACTAACTTATAAACTTCAGGATGGAGTAGCTGTTGATGTATCAGAAACTGTGTTCATGCACTCCTAGCTGGAACACCTTTGAGAGTGGGTAAATTCTGCAGTTTGCAAATTGCTGTATCAGTCAAGGTGTTCCAGTGACATCACTGAGTTGTTAAGTTACATAATTGACCACAAACTTAAATCTGATGGAGATTTTGAAGTTAAGAGTTTTTGGCATGTTTTTGGTAATTTCTCATAAGCTGTGTAAGAGTTGTATTTGTCAGTGGTAGAGATACTAACTTTATCTTTTTGGATGAAAATTTTGAAAGTGTGCTTGCCAGTAGTTTCTGTTCTGTTTAATTCTTAGCTGATTTATCTTCTATGAGTTCTTTATATTTATTCTTATTTTTATTTTTTAATGAATACCTGAACTCAAATAAATCCAACTCAACTAAGCCTTACTCCCAGCTGATGGATTTCTTGTTGAGTACTATCTAAGAATACTCTTTTTTTTTTTTTTGGCTTTTTCTGGTTTTTGATATCCTCCTACAATAGGTACTTCCTGTCATGATTGATGTGGGAACTAACAATGAGGAGCTGCTCAAAGACCCCATGTGTAAGTCTTTCTTTGTACATCTGATCATGATAATACTGTGGTTGCACCATTTTTCCTTTTACATAAAGTTGTTCTATTTTTATTAACATATTTGTGCTTGAACATGAAGAGAGACTTTCAACTCTCGTTTCCAGAACAATGAATGTCCTTGTTTCGGAGAATAATGCAAATTTTATTCCTCTTTGATGCCTTTTTATGTCAACTGCTTGTATGCCTGTGATAGTGGGATTAACTTATCTGTGGTTGGATTCTCATTAGATGCCATAATAGATTAGCAAGACATTCATGCACGGCCAAAAAATTCACATGCGCCACTCCATGCTCAAAGTTTTCATTGAAGGATGCAGCACAGAAAGGATAATAATTATTCAGAAGTGTAAAGAAAAAGTAAAGAGCTAAATTATGGACACTTTAAGCAAAATTTAATGTGTATGATAAGAACAGTGTTTCTTTATTTCCTTACAATTTTTTACCTAATTATCACTGCTAATAGTTCTTTCTATTTAGAGAAGTTTGTAGCACTGGATGCTACATTAAGATTTTGACTGCTTCTTCTGATTGCCATTCTCTTTTAGACCATCAGAATGCCTCGTGAAGAATGTCTACCATATTCATATGAAAAAAATAAAAGTATAAATCAAACTTCTTGGGATTTCTAGGTAAACCTTGGTTGCCCATAGACCTAAATTTACCTAAAATCTCCCGTTAGAGAGATGTCTTCGAATCCTAAAAGTAAGACTTCTTGCTATTGAAGGTAACTTTAATGCTACAATGATGCACTATGCCTAGGAGATGGTAACACTTAATTCGTTTTGGATGGCTAGAAAAACTATCTATACACAATTCAAACCCTTGGGAGTTACCTCTAAATTTCCAATGATTAGGGAAAAAAAAGAAAGTGATACTCAATGATTCTTGGAGTAGTGTAAAATAGAGATGGAAAAGCAGATTGTAACTTTAGATAAAACATTGGGTTTTAGCGTGCAAGATGCCGACCTGTTACTATTGCATCCCCCTTTTGCTCTCATGTAGCAAAATAACAAAGGGCAGCAACTATTAACGGATGACTACTATTCCTTTGCAACTACATGTATGGTCTGAAATGTGATAAAGTAATAATTAGGATTGGAATTCAATGTAATATACTCCGAGCAAGTTAGATCTCAGTTCATATAAACTTGAGAAGAGACCATAGTGTGAATCTTGAAAGAGAGGGAACACTCATATTATGCATCAACGAAACTGCTGTTGCTCAAGAATACAGATAAATAAAACTAATAGACTATCATCAGGGAAACACAATATGTGGAACGTTTAGATGGGAAAAGATAATAAAATTTGAAACTAATCAAGTGGTATCTGAACAAGGAGGATCTCCACGAAGATACCAAATGACTAGTAGGAACCAACTAAGAAATGTGCATTTCCAAAAACCCACATTGCTACATATAGCGGTCACCATGGGTAGAGGTTGGGGAAGTTATCATGTGCGAGCCCTGCTGAGTGACTCTGTTCTCCCTTGCATGAAAGATCGTTGATTTAATAATGCTAAATTCACCTAAAAGACTTTGGTTTTTGAAATCTGTATATTCATTTTCATCAGTGTTTTTTTGTTTTCTTTTTGAGCATTTACATGAATTTCAGTCCCCTAGAAAAATAAATGATCGTTGTATCCTTTACTCCCAGATTTGGGTTTGCAAGAACATCGGCTTGATGGTGATGAATATATTGCTGTCATTGATGAATTCATGAATGCAGTTTTCACCCGTTGGCCCAATGTGATTGTGCAGGTAACTTAAGTCTGTCTCTTTTGCTTTAGTCTCTAGCAGCTGCACTGCATGAATAATCACTTCTTTTTTCATTTTTTTTTTCTTTTCAAAGATTAAAGAAACTTGGGTTTGTGCAGTTTGAAGATTTTCAAAGCAAGTGGGCCTTTAAGTTGTTGCAGCGGTATAGAAATAGCTACAGAATGTTTAATGATGACGTCCAGGTAAAGAGATTTCTTGGTTCCATTACAGGTCTTAGTCATTATACCTCAAAAATATCCATTTATCATGATAATTTGACTGCATCGCTGTTGCTTACATTTGGATTGATGATAGATTTGTGTCTAAGAAAATCACACCCAAGACCGTTGAATGGCTGAGTATTATTATCATAATTGGTGTCCTTTTTTTGATTATATATCTCCAGAAGATAACTGTTGTCTCCATATGGATGCTCTAATTTTTTTTGTTGGGGGGGGGGGGGGGCGCGGGGCTAGAAACATCTTTTGAGACTCAACTGGGTTCTGCGTAATCTAGTCTTTTCCCTTCTGGTGAGACACCACTGAGACACCACTGGGAAACTATTGTAAGACATGGAAAATTGAACTCCAGTCATATACAAAAAAGATTGCTTCCAGAGGAATTCTTATAAGCATTGGTGCTTTAAAAACAGGCCTCCGAATTTGGCATGTCCAGAGCCTTAAGATGTGCTGGTGCAAGTATTACTAGACTAAGGAGCCAAAGCTAGTTCATATTTCATTGTGCCAAGCTATTTGATGGGCTCTTTACAGCAGTAAGATTTAAAGAAAGCTTGGTTTCGTTGTTTTGGTAGACAGCAGAACTATGAAGAACTATAAGGATGGACTACTAAATAGAAAGGAACACCACAGTAGTGGACTTGAGCTGTATGTGTAAATGGTGTGGCAAGTCTTTTTATTCTGTGCTACTCCATTGCATGGTTTCTGAAGACATGTGGCTAATTTTGTTATAGTTATGTAGGATTTAATGGGTGGATGCTTCAGAAAGTGATTGATATATACCATTGCATGGGTTATTTGGATGGTATAGATGAGTTTGATCTGGAATGCGGCCTCTATATGCCTTATGTGGATAATTTGGAGATGGTCCACTTTAATGTTATTGAGTTGTCATCTACTATGGAGTTAGAACTCTTAAGTGGTCTTCTTTGTTCGGCAATGTTCCATCCCCTTTGCAGGTGTCATCGATGTATGTGTCCGTTATTCTTTTGACTCTTTTGTCCTAGATTCATGCTCTCATTAAAACATTTTTAATACTAATCAGAAAAAGGTGGTAAAGTCAATTGACATATCTTAGCATAGTTTTGGGTGCGGCACTTGTATCAATTGTTCCAAACATGGAATCACCTTTATGTTGTAATCAAAGTGACTGTTGATTGCAGATGTTCTTTCTATTGTTCTAATTATATAAGAGCATATGCTTCTAGATTAAAATTCTGACCTATAGTACCAGACCCACGGTAATTTTTATTGGCTTGCAACATTTGAATCTTAGTGTCTGTTACTAGTGGCATGATATGATGTCAATTCACCTTACAGGGAACAGCAGGAGTTGCAATTGCTGGACTTTTAGGAGCCGTTAGAGCACAAGGAAGGCCAATGATAGACTTCCCAAAACAAAAGATTGTTGTTGCTGGTGCTGGAAGGTTAGGCATTTTGTCCATAACGATAAGAATATTCTCTTTTAGGCAGTTTAATGGCTGGAAGAATTGGCCATGGAATATAATCCGAATATTTAATCTTCATCCTAGTAAATAAAATTGTTCCTAACTACCATTTGAAGGTTTATACTCATTTGATAACAATAGGAAGACTAGTTTATATAAAGAAATACTGAGGTCGCTTCTAGCTAAACAAAAACTTCATCCATCTTACACAGAAATTTGGGCTGTCAAAGGCATGCACAATGATGTGCATTTTCTTTCTTTCTTTCTTTCTTTCTTTTTTTTGGATGACACATTCATTTTTGCCATAATGGTTATGGAGCTGCAGTTTGGAAAAGGCAACATCAGCAATGATATTTAAAAGGCGATATCAAATTAAGTATGGACTTGAGAATTCTAAGTTAATGGTAAAAGAATGCAAGATGGGAGAAAAATTGGCTGAGAGGCTGGGCAAATGTCCACTTTTCGTTAACAATTTCCGATAATACTTGTCTTTAAGTCTTTAAGAAATTCTTTTGTACACTTCCTGAATGCTCTCCTTTTTTAATAAAAATATCTGCTACTTAAAGAAGGTTGATTAAGATGTTTAATTTATGTTGAGTGAATAAATAAGTTATCAATTATCCCAAACACTTAAGCTATCAGACACATAATGAGTTTAATTACTTTGTATATTTCAATGTTCCCTTTAATATGAACGTTGAAAATCTTTTCATTGGTAAGTCCCGATATCTAGATTACATAGTGAATGAGAGATAGAGTAGAATCAATATTTCGGAGTTAGTATCACTTATATGACATTTGGACAAATTAACAATTATTCCAAAATTTTAAAGGAATGAACAAATTAATTTAAAGTTTTAGTTGATTTTCTAACAAAGATTGCAACTCAAAATTATGTTTGTTGAAGTTGTTTGAAGGACTTGAAAGTGTAAGAAATTACCCTAGGTCAGTGTCCTGAATGAACAAAGTCACTAAATTGAATATAATGGTGCCAATGGATTGTTTAGGCGTGGCAAACAATTAAAAATGGTTAAGTTAATTTTTGCTAAGGAAATAAGGAAAACTTTGAAGATTTTGTTAAAGGCCGCCTCTATTCCGTACTCATTTCATAGGGGATCCTTAAAGCGGTTCTGTTTCATTATATTCTATCATTGTTCCAATCTACTCATTTAATATCCTTTTTGGTTTCATTGAGATAAGAGATGTGTCCAGCATCTTTTGCAACTTCTATACATATGGAAAGTTAGAAAATCATCATATAATAATCCAAAAGTTCCAATTGTAAAGAGAAAAGGAAGAGGGTGGTTTATGATCATTTTTACATCTTTTCTAACAGCTAATTTAATAACCTTATGCGTGAAGATAATTAATTCAGTCATTGTGGTTGGACTCTGGCGACATTTTTGGTTGGGCTATATCTTATCTCTTCCTTCTCCCATCTTAGATTATATGAGGAGGAGAAGAATGAAGAAGAAAATATCAGCAATAACTGGTTTTACCATGGAACAGCTCATTATGTTTATTTCAATCTGTTATGTGTATATATTACATTACATTTGTAGCAAGCAAATGAGTTTTGTGGAAGCATATTCATACTGGCTTCCCTACCATCAAATAAGGTTTTTGCACTTGCTATATAAGTAATATTACAAGGGTAATCCATTGCGTAATGGCACTTCTGGTCGTAAACATTATGATGCAATTTTTTAATATCAATTTCCTATAAAGTTCTTTTGTTAGTTATTTTATTTCTTCAAAGCTCCAGGTGCTATTGTCCTTATATTGTAAGCAGTCTTATTTGACAAAGTTCCCATGTTATTTCAATTGACATTCTTATATATTGGTGCTTGTTTTCCTGACTTTACCCTACGACATCTATAATCATACAATCTACTCGTTGTGTTTTTTGTGGTCAAATAGTGAAGCACCTGCACGTTTAGCACACAATATCAACTTTGAGGCTTCTTTGCTTAATGCTTTTATTATTCCAGTGCAGGAATAGGGGTTCTTAATGCGGCAAGGAAAACAATGGCAAGGATGTTAGGAAACAATGAGTCTGCTTTTGAGAGTGCTGGGAGTCAATTCTGGGTAGTTGACGCAAAGGTATGTAGTAACTCCAAAATATCTTATCTGGTATCAGGCCATAAGATAATGAGTCTCATATCTTGATAGCTGATAGAGTAACGTTGAGGTATAGGAATTGACGTGGTCAATTTGATATAAATAAACTATCAGCAACCTGACGTTCTGTGAGCTGTGATGCAAGGCCTTAATAATGGTCGAAGATGTGACAATGTATAAACCAAAGGCTAATAATCACGTCACTCTTTAATTCTGAAAGCCTGAGTTTAAGAAACAATTTAAATTTTGTGACGCTTGTGTTAAAATCAATGGAATTTTAAGAATTCATTTTTAGAAGAGTGGAAAGTGTGATTACATGTCAAATCTGTTTTTGGTTCATTATACAAATTTATATTGCACTGTGCTTGAATATAGACCATTCCTTCAGGTTCAAAGTCTAAACCTGCTTTGCGCCTGTGCTTCTAATTCTTTCCAGGGGTTCTCAAGTGGACTGGAATGCAAGGAACTAACCTTAGCCATCCCACCCCCACACACCCCACCTTTTTTTGTTTTCTTTCTTTCCTTTTTCTATATTGCTCAACAGCAAATTAGCAATTGCCTACTTTTCTTTTCTTATGTAGCTTGATCCTGACTTGCTTTCTCCATTAGCATATTATATATTTATGTATCATATCTGAGACGTGGATTATGTAAATGGTGATATTGTGAAAAGACAATCGCCTGGTTGCTATGCCAGTTCATCTTGGAAGTTCTTTCCCGTTTCAAAACCTTTAGGTTGTTTTATCATAGCTACATAATCTTCAAGCTTATTGGATATGTCTCCTTTTCTAGCCAATCTTTGTATAATGCTTTAGAAATATGTACGATATCAGTGATGATGGGTGAAAGTCAATGACTAATATCACTTGTTTTCTAAAAGCAGTGTCAACTGGTTGTCTAACCTGTGATTTGAATTGCTGTGATTCTAAAACTGAGGATGAATTGTATGTTACGATTTGGACATGTGGACTGTCAGTGTTATTTCAAGGAGTATACTCTGTCTAGTTCTTTTACTTCATATTCACTTAATCAAATGATTAGCTGCAAATGTAGTCCTTTTATTGCAGGCAAATCTATTTGTCTTCTTCTAGCGGAATTATTCTATTATACCATTGAGTGCCTCTATCAGTGCTTATATCAAGTAATTTTATGAATGTCAGTGTTCTTACATTATTGTTTGCCAAGCTTTGTCTTTGGACTTATGATGGTTCTGAGATTTCCTCTTGTATCGCTGGTCTCTATCATGAATCATTGGTACATTAATATCTGATGCAATTTTCCTTGATAGCGAGTCATAACTTGTGTTGCATATTGAAGGAAATAATTCATAATTGGCTGTATATGGTAATTAAACTCTTTTGTCTTCTGCAGGGTCTGATCACTAATGAACGTGAACATATAGATCCAGATGCACGTCCATTTGCAAGGAAAGCCAAAGAAACTGATCGCCAGGGCTTGAGGGAAGGCGCAAGTCTTGTGGAAGTGGTATGCAAAGATGTTATTATGCATCTATGTAGAAGAAATTGCATATTTCTTTTGGTCTATTTCCTTTGTTTGGCAATTAGAAAATTGCTGTGGGCAACGGTATTTGAAACCAAGGCTTCTTTAAACATATATTCATACCTCTTTATTAAGCATGAAGCTTCCCAGTAGCAAAAGTTTGGATAGCTACTCACTCAACTGGAAAGTGGGAACATTATAGCTCTTTTGTTTCTTTACTTAATCTTTGTTTTCTTTTCTATCTTGAGCAACTTATTATAATCCTGTACCGAAGGTGGAAGGGAGGGAATTAAATAAAAATGAGATTTTATGTTGTCTATTTTGTTTGAAATTCATGTTTGTGATCACAATTTGGTTAGCGTTCCTTTAATAATTAAGTTTCTTGTCGATACTAAGTGAGATGCCCACTTGTCAATTTAATAGCAGAAGAAATTCATTATTTGTGAATGCTCCCTGCTGAGGATCTCTACTTTTGTCATTGCTTACCACAATACTGATCATGTTGTATAACCTTTGCTAATCAGGTAGAGAAAGTGAAGCCTGATGTGCTTCTTGGGTTATCTGCGGTTGGTGGCTTGTTCTCAAAGGAGGTATCTAATTCATGCGGCTGGGTTCTTCAATTGTTTGATAGATCAACAGTTACCTCAGTAGGTTCCGGACATGTTTCTCCTGAACCTACCGAAATTGTTATCCAAACAGGTCGCGAGCACACTGCAGGAATAGCTCTCGGATATGTTGACCCAACAGATCCTGAAGTTGTCGAACGGGCGGCTGGTCATGGGGTTGTTGGCATCGAGGAGATTGTTGAGGAATCGCGTTATGCGCTCCCTTCAGCGGTGCAGCCCAATGAATTGTTCTGGATGGTGGTGGTGTTACTTGATGCTTCTTTCATAGCTGAAAAGCTTGTACCTTTTTATGTTTGCTCTATGGCATAAGAAATGATCTTTTGAATTCATTGTCTGTTTCCGGCTTGTTTTCTTTTAGATGTATCTGTTCAGGAAATTTTTAGGTTTTGTGGGGTACATGTGGTCAGAAAGGGAGTAGCTAATCCTCAACACCATTTCTCAAGTCCCAGCTACAGATCTGCAGTTATCAAAAATGGTACTTTGGGAGTTGGATTGCCTAGTCTTGTCAATGCTAGATTAATTTGTATTTAGGTGATAATCTATATAGATATATACAAGAATTTCAATATTAAACGAAGACAAAAGCACATAACAATTTGCTGAGAAAAATTAAACAGAAGATCGAGACAGAAATATGTTTGTGGTCTGCGTTTGGTAGGGAGGAAGGAAAAGAAGAATTTAGGGTCACGAGTTTTAGCTCAAGTGGCTGAATGAATCGCTTTCCCTCGTCTCTGGGTGCTTAGGTGTTCTCCACCGTAAGCTTTTCCTCATTTCAACCTCGCCCTTAACTTTTTTAATCTCGTTCCATCCTAAAAAGCGAAACAAAGTACCCAGCAAATTTGTAAGTATCAACACGTCGTAACTGGCAAAATTCCTGCATGCTGGAATCTTCCCCTGAATAAATACTAAAACTACGGGACTATCTGTAAACATTCGCCCACAGACCCAATACCGGTAGGCTGTTAAGCGAGATTTGACTCACTGCCTGTCGTTGAAATTAAAATTTTCCAGTATCCTGCTCTAAGTTTTCGTATCTAAATAGGTTCGATTTCATCTTTCCCCCGCGCTTTTGACATCTTCTCAGTCGTGTTATTTTGTTATGGTCGGTGAGAGAGTAACTATGGCGTGTCTTCTCCACATCTACCACCTCAAGATTGTGGGCGTTGTGCGATCCCACAAGTTGAGGCAACCGTTAGCTGGAACAGTTGCTGCCCAACCTGCTTTACACCGACCGACCAGGAGGTCATTGTTCGGAGCGTCTTTCGGCCTCCGATCTCTGCAGTCCGGCCAGTGAATAGCTTGTTAAAAAAGTGTTGTTATTTGGTGCTTATGTAGTTATGTGTTTTCCCGTATTTCTTTTTTGTGAATTTATTTCATGGGAGCTACAAGCTTCTATTGCTCATGGAGCTGCTTTAGTCGTCCCTTCTTTGCTGGACGGTCAGTGAATGGTTTGTTCTGGATAACTAAGATTTGGTTATTTTGAGTTCACGGTCATCTGTTACACCTGATCTGCTTCTCTGGGATGGATTTTTTTTTTGGGACACTTTTATTTAGTTCTTTCCAAGGCGATGCAACTGGCGGAGATTAGGTGCTTCTTCCTCAGTCAGCCTCTACAACACACCCAACTTTTTCTGCCTCTCTCTCTCTCTCTCTCTCTCTCTCTCTCTCTCTCTCTCTCTAGTTCGCCATAACTGTAGCTCAACACCAGGTCCGCCAACGCTGCTTTTTTCATTTGCGCTGACCATAACAAATCAACGGAACCTCGATGGAATCGCTTCTGGTTCTTGATGTGGATTCTCAACTAAAAACACGAGCTTTTCCTTTCTTTTAATTTTCACATGGAGACCATGCCATGAAGTGCTACTCTCGCTTCTCTAGTTGAAAAATACTAAACATAGTAAAGCAGCAATTCAGTATTAGAGACGATTTATGCCAGTACGGAAAATAGTTAATAATTGCGCATGAAAAACCTCAGTGTGGAAATATTGGCTGACTCTACAGATTGCACCATTAAAGACTTGTGATAGAGTTATTAGACGCATAACTGATACTTTCTTACCCACTAAGAGAGGGAGGGAGAACATAAAGAATAATCATAAGATGGACAGAGAATAAGTACGATGATGCATAAAAAAATGGCAATGCACAAATAGCCAAGAATCTGGAAAAAAGCGATCCGTATGTAAGTAATCGGGTAACATCTTATAAACAGCGGGGAAAGCTCCGGAAACAGAAAGCGAAGGCAAAGTTTAACCCACCAGAACGCCAAATAACAGCACTTCTGGAGAACAACACCAGGAGAAAACCTATTAGAATATGTTTGATCCTTTCTTTGGCTTGTTACCTGTTACGTGCACAATCTCTCTTCTCTGCGACTAACGGTGTTTGCCTCTCTCTTCGAGTGTGGGGTAGAAGCGTCACGTGTAAGATAGGTGTCCATCACAAGCCACTTACTACAACCAGACCCGTCCATGGAGTCTCCATGCAACAAGTGATTTACAACCTTGAGGGCAAGGTTGTCCACATGGGGGAAGCATTGTTACGTGCGTATGTCAGAAGGAAAGATATACGGTTCCTTTCTCTGCTAGTTGTAAGATTTCCTGTAAGGGCTATGACCCTAGATTGACTAGGAATAGTTAAGGGATGGGTTGCGTTTGTAAATGGACAAAATAGTAAGGGGGACATGGCCTTTTGGTAGGACGTGGAGCTCTTGGTTTGTTTCATAAGCTGCCCTTCCTTTACACGGCCAGCTCTATATAAAGAGCTCCACGTCCTACCAAAAGGCCATGTCCTCCTTACTATTTTGTCCGTTTACAAACGCAACCCATCCCTTAACTATTCCTAGTCAATCTAGGGTCATAGCCCTTACAGGAAATCTTACAACTAGCAGAGAAAGGAACCGTATATCTTTCCTTCTGACATACGCACGTAACAATGCTTCCCCCATGTGGACAACCTTGCCCTCAAGGTTGTAAATCACTTGTTGCATGGAGACTCCATGGACGGGTCTGGTTGTAGTAAGTGGCTTGTGATGGACACCTATCTTACACGTGACGCTTCTACCCCACACTCGAAGAGAGAGGCAAACACCGTTAGTCGCAGAGAAGAGAGATTGTGCACGTAACAATACATCCCCCTCTTGAACAACCTTGCCCTCGAGGTTGTGCTTCAACAGAGCGCCAGCAAGTCCAAGCTAACTTCAGTGACCTTCCACGTCTTAGGATCGATTTTTTTTTTTTTTTTCTTACTTTCCCAAAATAAAGAACGGGATCAAGACCAAACACATGTACTTGAGTGCCTCAAAAGCACAATTATATTTCCAAAGCAGGGGCCAGACTTCTTGTATGAACCGGTCCTCCAGAGTGGGTCCCTTAGCTTCAGCCACGTGGCCCATGATGGAATGAACGAGTTTGCTCTTATGGTACTCCTACTCACAGGCCTGTACGTTCTCTTCCGAGACTCCACTCTCGCCGAGGTTACTCTTGTTGGTGGCTGTCTTATCTTTTCTCACTTCAGATCTTCCAAATGCATTTCCACCACCATGGTAAACCAAATTCACGTTCCCCCATTTCTGCTTTCCTAGTGCCTCTGGCCGGTATCCTCCTCTCGCCTGTTTCCAAGCCCGTAAGTTTAGGCGCCCCTCCAAGTTACTAGCCTTCCTGACCGCGGAACTACCAATCTCCTCTGGAATGCTGTCTGGAAAAGATCTGACATAATGGCGTACCTTAGCTTCATGTCATTCCTCCTCTAGTGGCACAGAGTTCGGTTTTGTTGCCTGTGCGCATGTTTCCTCTTCAGCTGCTGCGACCTTTTCTCCTTCTCTTTGTTGGTATTTCTTGGCTGTATTTATTTTTTTCTTTTCTGGCACCACTATAACCTCATGTGGATCCCTAACACCCACGTATGCTCCCCACATCACCGTTACATTCCCATTACCCTTTCTTGATGTCACTTGATTGGGACACTCTGAGCTTATTGGGAAAAGATATATAACTTTAGCCTTAAACCCCTCTTCTATGCCCAAAATGTCGAGCAAGAACCACTTCGTGACTCTAGTCTTCCAAAAAAAGTAGATATGACCCACACAGTCGCCTTGAAGCTCATTAATTTGCAGAAATAAAACACGATTTGTAACTAAAATGGGCTGTAGTTTTTGCCTTTCTAGCGCCCTTCTCGTCGTCATCTTCTTCTTCTCTTTCTTCTTATGCCTTTTTACTGTCATTTCATCATCTGTCCCGAGGGCACCACTCCCAGCATCGCCTAATCGCTCCAAGCGATTTACATCACTCCTAGCATCGCCTAATCTCTCCAAGAGATTTATATTTGCAGCAGCCTGACCGGTATTCCGGGTTTGATCGGACCCTTCACTTTCTCCGCCACCTTTCTCTGTGTTCTGCATTGTCGGCTCCAATAGCCACTGCAGAGTGATTCCTCCTCTGGCACCATTGACATTCTCTCGGCTCACTTTTGCAGCCGCAAAGATAGTGAGCAGCAGCCCGCATTTGGCCGATGACATCATTGACTGCACCCAACCCTTGCTGTCCAATTCAACTTCTGATGATACCACCATCTTCTGAAATGCTACTCGGACAGCTCCTGAATGAATTGTTGGAAGTCCCAACATCATTAATCCTCTCTTCTTTCTCCTTTCTGAATCTTCTTTGGCTTCTCCGACTTTGTATTTTTCTTTGTGCTCAACGCCCTCTTCATTTTTCTTGGGCGTCCCTCTACCAGCATCGACTATCATCTTTTTGCGACTGGTCTTTATGGAGAATGACTTCATAGTTATCCTGGGAAGAACCAACAAGTTGTGGACCGAAGCTTCATAACCAGCTCGGCTGCTCTGAATATGCATTGGATTATCTAGGCCAGAGACCTCTGTCTTGGTTAGTTGAACCACCAATGGTACATGGGCCCGTCGAGTCAACATTTGCAGCTGGGCGAGCCATTTAATATCTTGGTTCATGGAAGGGTTGATCACATACGTGCCTTTCTTCCCTTCAAAGGCTTCAAAGATGGTCTGGTCGGCAGTGGAGTGGTGTTTGCTCGTTGGTTGCGTGTGCATGGCAGTGGGTGTGTCTGGAAATGCTTTGTGGAGCTGGAACAGCAAAGGTGTTTCTTTTGCTCCCAAACATGGGCCCGTCGAGTCAACATTTGCAGCTGGGCGAGCCATTTAATATCTTGGTTCATGGAAGGGTTGATCACATACGTGCCTTTCTTCCCTTCAAAGGCTTCAAAGATGGTCTGGTCGGCAGTGGAGTGGTGTTTGCTCGTTGGTTGCGTGTGCATGGCAGTGGGTGTGTCTGGAAATGCTTTGTGGAGCTGGAACAGCAAAGGTGTTTCTTTTGCTCCACTTTTCTCTTTTTGTTGACTCCTCTCTGGTGGTCGGCCAAAGTGAGAGAAGCATGGCTGGTGATTCCGTACTCCAAGAGAATAGTGCAGTTGCTTTCTCGCCTCATAGTAAAATGGCATGAATGGATTGTCACTTGGTTCTCTTTGGCTGCCCAGGTTGAATTCAAGAGACTGAGCGGCATTGTTCCTTCTGTGCTGAGATGAACTCGCTGAAAACCCAAATGACAAGGTTTTTGCCTTGGGATTTTGGTGATCCTGCCTTTTCTCTCTTTCCTGGATTTTATCTTCATTCTCGGGCGGACGGCCCAAATGAGTCATTAGTGACTCATTGTTAACAACGCGAGGAAACTGAAATATGTGCTGGATGGTTATAACTGGAAATAAATAAGATCTATTCTGGACCAAACCAACCTGTGTGTTTTTTTGTGTAAAGATAAAAGACCAGCTGGCCTTTTTCCTCCTCCCTCGTGGCTCGTTATGCACTGGAACCAGCGCCTTGGTCATATGCTCAGCACTGCTGTCTTTTGTTTGTCTTAGCTTGGTAGACTCAGCCTCACTTGACTCGTGCAGAGCCTCCTCGGCTTGGACCCGAACTTCTTCACTCCTCCTCTCCCAAGTCCTGAGTAATCTCTCGAATCTGAACTTGAGGCGGTCCTGTAAATCCTCTGGCAAAGTTTCCTCTGCCAAGGCTTCTACCGATGATCCCACGATTGCAGGAACTTCGGCTTTGATACCTTTATTACGTGCACAAAGGTTAGGACACGTAACTGGGTTCCTTACAAGCGGATTAGCACTCATTTGGAACGGATTATAGTAACTTTGGATAAAATGGAGCCTGGTTGACATCATTAGAGGGATGCCGAAACTCTGTTTTCAAAAGGGAAAACAAACCAAGTTCTTAGATTTCATAAGCTGCCCTTCCTTTACACGGCCAGCTCTATATAAAGAGCTCCACGTCCTACCAAAAGGCCATGTCCCCCTTACTATTTTGTCCATTTACAAACGCAACCCATCCCTTAACTATTCCTAGTCAATCTAGGGTCATAGCCCTTACAGGAAATCTTACAACTAGCAGAGAAAGGAACCGTATATCTTTCCTTCTGACATACGCACGTAACAATGCTTCCCCCATGTGGACAACCTTGCCCTCAAGGTTGTAAATCACTTGTTGCATGGAGTGCTAACCTAGAACAGCAGCGTGGTTGGACCTGCTTGAGGAATAGCTATGTTTAGACGGAGGAGTGGTGAGAAAGAATCAGAAAAGGTGTGAAACGTATGTGGGCTGTTTCTTAATTTTTGATGGGCTTTATTAGCTACAACCCATGTTTCTTTTACTATTTTGTTAATATTTGGCTTGTGAAAAAAAAAAAAAAAATCGGTGTTCTTATGAGAGAGGCAGAAGCATCTAGAAGTATGGAGAAAAGTAGGATTACCTCACTGGCTGGAGCGTCATCCCAGTGAGGTACAAGTCTCCCTCCAAGAGACGAGGCTTTCAGCGAATTTTTTTTTCGTGCTTTAAATCTGTTTGATCTTATTTTACTTTACTGCTATTCAGGTGGACAAATTGAAAATGGGGGACAGCTCGTGGTTGTGGAGGCCCACTTGGGTTTCTCTGTGATTGGTTCTTTTGTTGGTTGCTTTTGTGATTGAGTTGTGTACTTCGCCGGACGTTGTTGTTGAATTTGGGTGACTAACCGTGGGGAACACAGTTGGACTGTATTTGCTGGTTTGACCACATGACCATGTCTCTTTTTCTTTCCCTTTCTTATTGAGTTGCTTTCAGAGATAAAACAAAAGCTTGAGGAATGGTTGTCAAACTCTTAATGATTATGTTTTCTTAACTTCGTTTAAGTTACTTTTGTTATTGACCTTGGGTTGTTGGAAATCGGTTATTTAGTGGGAAAGAGAAGTTTGAGATGCTTGCTTTAATTTTCCATGAGTGGAATTTTCCTTATGGTGGGTATCCGAGTGGGGTCAAGGGAGTCGTTGGCCTTGTGATGAGTAAAAATAGGGAGCATAGAAGGCAGAGGACTAATACTCTCTGGCTTGGATCGGACTGGGCTTTGCAAGCAAAACAGACCTTTCACTAGATCTCAGGCCCGCCTCCTCACCAAGGTGGTGCACAATGGAGAGGCTGACGTGGTGGCCAAGGGGTAGAAGCATCTAGCTTCACCTCTGCACTGCCTTGGTAAGAACTAGGTATGTACCCGAGAACAGATTCTTCTATAAACACAGAATACGGGAAACGGATGACAATACGAACTCGAGTACCGACATTTCCTATGTATCCACCGTACACCTTCTTTGTCATTGTTGAGCTCCATCATCCTAGCATTGTCCCCCTTTTTTACCCTCACCAAAACACCTACTTTTGAAGCTTCCCTTGACTTTGCTTGTTGTTTCTTGTCCCTTTCCGAACATAGTGTTTTCGACTATTCATCTCGATCCACTTGCACGTAGCTTCGATTGTTAATCGGCTCTCTATACTTTGTCGGAGTGTAAGGGGTGTATTCCATAAACTGCTTGCGGATTGAGAACGTACGAGTTGGGTTTTTTCTGATTTTTCTGATACACGTCTGCCACTCGTGCGGGGTTACTTGACGTATGCCCATCCATTTCCTTGGAGGGGATTTATCAATTGAAGGAAGTACGAAGTTTCCAAAAGCACATGATTTTACAACTTCGATGGTCAGAACCGGTCTGATCCTCCCAAAAAAGTGAGGATAAAATTGAAAAGCTAAAAAAGGAAAGGAGGGAAATATGGAACAAAACATTTACTTTTAGTGATTAAGAAACAAGTCTTCGTTTCTTTACAAGTAACCTGAATAGTTAAATTTTTCCTTTAATTTCTAACAGAACCCCGTTAACTCAATATGATCACGTCAAATCAATCACATCTGATAGACCAAGTAAAACCGCTGGAAACAGAACTGTTTAGGAGGGTTTTGGAACACTACAGGGTACTGCGTTGAGCCAGAATACTTTTGCATTTGCTTGTTTTGTAGGTCAGTATCATATAATGTCTATAAACATCCAGTCCTTCTCGTATCTCAGCCGCTCAAAATTACAAAAATGACAACAAAAACGTGTACTCTCCTAGATGTATATGTGTCTCACCCAACAAACGTTTTCGTCTTTGCAAAAATCAAATTGCCAGCTTCTCTTCCTCCCTTGAGAAATTCCTATCCCATCATGATTCCGTTTCTCAGCATCCCCTTAATCTTATATATTGCACAATAAAAGGGCTAAGTTATTCATTCATAATACATTTGCGGGGCGGTTGACAGTTAGTCCAACGAGATGATTCAGGGATTAATTTTGAATTTAAGGACCGAAGACTCAATTTGAACTTTAGGGGCCAATGCCTAATTTTGTAAGTTGCGTCTCCAGGCCTATTTGAACTTCCAAGCTCAAGCCCAATTTTGGGAGTTTCGAACTCAAGGCTGAATTTTGGAACTTCCTGGCTCAGGGCTGAGATCTCGGAAGTTTGCAATTTGTATAGCAAACAAGTAGAATATACGTGGACGATAACATGGGCTACATGAGAATTTTCGTGGGTCAGTAAAAAAGACACTTGCACAAGGCTTAACTCGTCTGTAAAAGAGCAACCTGGGGTACATATTTATAGTGTCAGAAGCCCAACGATACAATTACTGGGAAATTTCATAGAACTGGGTGGAGTCCGTGATTGGTTCACCATCTGGTGGGTCAGTTTGTCTTTTGTCAATGATGGCATTGTCTTCGTTTTCATCGTTTGTCACCCTTGCAGTGGGGATTACGTTCCGCCAGTGAGGTCCTCCTAAAACTGCCCGGTAACTTCGCTTGTTGGATCATGAGGTGGAGGCTTGAGAAGGTTGATGTGAGCCAGGTTTTCCAATGTTTGAAGGGCCTTCGTAACGTCCTGTGCTACATGAGAATTCTGAGAGTTTTCTACTACATTGTTACGGTCCTGCTTATCAGGATCCATAATTACACTGGTTTTCTCAAGCTCACCGTTTGCAAACATGAAGGAAGATGGTTCTTCCTCCTTGTTCGGACACCCAAGCTCAAATGTGTTTTCTTTCGGGGGAAAACAAACCTCCTTAAACATTTCTGTTCATTCAAAAGCTTGCCTACATCTTTTACGGGCTGGCTCTTATAAGAGCTTTTCCATTCCTATTGTCTTAGAAACCTAGGGTAGGCTTACATCACAAATACAACCGACACACGGAAATAAGCATGGAAACCCATGTTTAGGTCTTTGCCTTGTTGAAGCACGTCCTTTCTTCCTATCCCTTCATGTTGCGTCCTGCTTACTCAAAGCCTTGGGAACAAGCTCGTAACATACATGCACCATCGCCAAGTTGCTCGAGTCTGGTTCACCACGCAAAGCAAATAGTGTATTTGCTGGTTGCTCCGCTGCTGTTTGCATGGACAACTGCAAGGGGCTGGGAAACGAAATTGCAGCTGGTATTCGTTCATTCCATTTCAAACTCGGTGTAATGACACAGTTTGTTACGCAAATTTGTGAAAGCCTGTCCCGGGAAGGTTTGGTCACGATATTTGAGAGTTAGGCGGAACTGGGCACATAAGCAGTAATCAAAGTATCTTGGGCGACCTTCTCATGGACGAAATGAAAATCTACTTCCAAGTGCTTGCTTCAGTTGTGAAAAAACAAGCTTAGTTGAGAGCTGGAGCGTAGGAAGGTTATTACAGTGCAGAATAACGGGTGTGAATTGGTTGGCACAAAAATGTTTGAGCAAATGCAGCAACCAGGTGCTTTCGGTGGTCCCTAGCAGTTAAGGCACGGTACGCTGCTTCAGTAGAGGATTGGGAAACGGAGTTCTGTCGCTTTGCTGCCCATGAAACTAAATTAGCACCTATAAAAATGCAATATCAGCTTGTTGACCATCTTGTTTCTGTACACTCGACCCAATCAGTGTCCGTGAACCCGTAGAGGTTCGCGGTGCTTCGGCGGTGGATACAACGGCCATAGTTCATTGTCCCACTGAGGTAACGCAAAATACATTTCAATTCATGGAAGTTTTGGATACTTGGTGAGGATATACTTTGGTTGAGTTTGTTTACTGAAAAACTCAAGGCAGGACCGGTGAGAGTTGCATATTGCAGAGCTCCAAAAAAGCTATGGTAAAGGCTGGGTTGAGCAAACGGTTTAGTGCTATTTTGGACAGGAATGACCTTCATGGTTATAGAAGGCGGTAAGGGACGACAAAACTCTATTTCGGCTTGGTGTAATATATCTGAAAGGTGGTGTTCTTCAGTGAGAAAAAGGCCATCAGAGTCGTGTTTCAATTGAATAGCGTACAAAATCAATTGGGCTTTCAACCTAATAATCTTGTTGAATTTAAATGGTTTCAGGTTCCATATATTTGATTTATATCAATCGTGAAGCTTGAAGGAAAATATTAAAAATTACAAATAATGAGCTTTAGTCCGCTCCTCACCTATCCGTTGAAACTCACATCCCGTGAACTAAACCCCAAGGCTTTTTGCAACAAATAAAATAAATCATTTGTTAAGCAAAACTCATGGTATTTAATTTATACAAATAACTAACTTGAGGGAATTACTAAAGTTACAAATGATTGAGACTATGCATGTTTACAAAATTCAGCCCATCATGCCCAAGTCTAGTGTTCAGCATCTCAATAGCTAGTTAATAGTTCCCGTTTTACCAACACCCATCGCCTTATAAGTAATTGTAACTCAAAGAGTAACTAGATCACATCTCATCAACTAGCTACCAATAACCACGGCCTAAAAAGTAGTTCTAATTCCAAAAACAATTGATTATATTTTATTTAAATTTTTTCTATTAGTATAATCAATTCTAAGAAAGAAAAAATGCTAAATAAAAGCCTAAATAGTTCAAGAATTATGCAAAAATTATATAATAAAAAAACATGAAAGAAAAGATTTCATCAACCAAAAGAATGCAACCAATAAATTATAATAAGTTTTTGTAAGAGTTCTGAAATTTTTTAAATATAATTTTTAAACCTAAATGATAATGTTATAACTAAATAATTTTATATTTTATTTGGTGATGTATATAATACCTAACATTTCGCCCAAAAAAAAATACTAAGTAAAATTTCATAATACTAAGTTTTTATTGGACTTTTTTTTTGCTTTTTTACATGGTATGAGAGCTGATAATTAATGTGAATGAGAATTTGTTATAATTCATGATTTACAAATGTCCCTGGAATCTCCTAAATGGCCTCAGGCTGGATAAAACCAAGCCCACTCCACAAAATATCCAAACCCAAAATAGGCCCGTGACACATATAAAGGGAGAGCGGGCTCTACAAAGTACGAGGTAGACAATCCAGCGATTTGATTTTGGCTTTGAGCCTCATATTGAATAGTGGGCCAATATATTCTAACAAAAACCATAATTCGGAGCATGTGTCCATTGGAATTGAGGAAATAGACATCCAAAGCTTCATTAGTTTGTATTAACTGAATAACTGTATAGATGTCTGAGCATCCACTGGACTCAAACCTGGAGAGAAGATTGACACCTAAGAGACAGAGATTGAGAATTTAATAACTCACTAGATCAGATTTAGCTGATATTAGTGGCAAGAGCCCCTAGTTCATAGTCTCTTAGTCACGGAAGAAGACATGAACCAAGAAAGCCTATACATAGCAATAAAATTGTCGATAGAATTATGAGTGACAAAAGTAAAATCTGGAGTCGTGTCAAAATCTGTCATACTTTAGCGTCAATATGTCAAAATCTGCCATAGTGCCAAAACATGCCGTAGTTTAGTGTCAATATGTCAAAATCTACCACTGATTATCGTCAATATATCAAAATCTGTCACAGTTTACTTTAGAACATCAATTGCAATAAATAGGTTACCGTAGATAATGCGCAGCATAAGTTCGTATGGATGCGGGAATTGATTCAGTGGGGTTGGAAATTGTTCTCTTTCAAGTAAAAACAGACCACAATTTTCGTGTTCTGAAAATTTATCCTTATAGATCGATTCCCCATAAAATAGGATTAAATGGGTTTACTAGCAAGCAAGAAATAATCTGAATGGCATCTTCAAAAGTTGCTCTAAAGGAAAGTACTGCAGTTCGTGGACACTACCACTTCCAAGTTAGTGCAACATTAGCAAGAATCCAAGAACCATGGGTGAAGACTAATCGGGTTGCTCGAAATAACGTTGTCTCCTCTTTGGTTAACAGCAAGCAAGAAATAATCTGAGTGGCTCTCTTTAAAAGTTGCTCTAGAGGAAAGTAATGCAGTCCGTGGACAGTACCACTTCCAAGTTAGTGACACGTTAGCAAGAACCATGGGTGAAGACTAATCGGGTTGCTCGAAATAACGTTGTCAATACCATTGTGACTGTTACTGTTACAAGAATCATGGGTGAAGACTAATCGGGCTGCCTGAAAGAACGTTGTCTCCTCTTTGGCTAACAGCAAGCAAGAAATAATCTGAGTGGCTTTCTTTAAAAGTTGCTCTAAAGGAAAGTAATGCAGTCCGTGGAGAGTACCACTTCCAAGTTAGTGCCACGTTAGCAAGAATCATGGGTGAAGACTAATCGGGTTGCCAGAAATAACGTTGTCAATACCATTGTGACTGTTACAGATGTGCCAGGTCTGATAATTTCTTGGTCCTCCGTACTTGTGGATTCAAGGTACCAGGAGAGGGGCAAAGTACCACTTCCAAGTTAGTGCCACGTTAGCAAGAATCATGATTGAGGACTCATCGGGTTACTCCAAATAACGTTGTCCCCTCTCTTAGGGCTTACGTCAAAAACGCGTCGCGTAGCTTCTCAGCCTTAATATTTGTTCTAATGCTATCGTTTTGTAGGAGGTGTACCTGGTAGCGGAACATAAAAGGGCTTCGTTTATGAGCCTGCGCGTGACACTTCCGGCTTCTGCATGGATCATGACGTGATGTTAAGGAGAATAGGTTAGTATTATCTTATTCATCTTTTCTGAGTACAAGACAAATTGTCGCTTAGTTTAATGGTAAGTTAATAAGATTTTAATTATGGGTAAAAGACAAATTATCACTTAAATTAGTGGTGAGTTAATAAGAATTTTAATTGTGGGATATGAGTTTAATATCTCGTGTGAATTGGATATATGCATTATAAAATATTAAAAAAAAAGTAAAAAGTTTTTAAAAAAATGTGGAAGACAAGTTGGCACACACCAAGGGAATCAACAAAAACTTCTATCATGAACATAAAAATGACGCTGAAAAGATGACGAATGACGCTGATGATAAAGATGACGCTCCAGGGGAATCAGACCAAAACTTCTCTTATGCGTATAAAAATGACGATGACGATATTCCATTTCAAAGACTGCATCTTGCAACAAATTCGACCAAAAACAGCTTTCCACTTCAAAGATAGATAAAAATGGCCCGACGTCTTGCAACAAGTCCGACAGCTTCTCCGGCCTCCATGAGCTCAGATTACTCTCTTAGCTCCCTTGGTAACTACCTAGCCTTGGAGGCACTTCTGACGATCTACAAGATGGCCATTACTGCCCTCGTTAAGTATGTAGTAGTCCAAATCATCCACGGGTGGGATCAACTATTTGGCAGATCGGCTGCAGTCCAAGTAGCTCCCGAAGTCGTTGACCCGGTGGCCGCCGCCCCACTGGCTCCCGGAGTTGTTGATCCGGCTGCTGCTGCCGCAGTGGCTCTCGGACCTGTTACCCAAGAGGCTGCTGAACCTGTTGCCCCAGCAGCTCCCGGAGTTGTCGACCCGGCGGCTGCCGCCGCTGTGGCTCCCAGACTTGTTGCCCCAGTGGCTGCCGAATCGGTTGCCCCAGCAGCTCCCGACGTTGTTGACCATGCGGCTCCCGAAGGTATTACCCAAGCGGCTGGCCTCAAGGAAATTGTTCAGCCGTCGCATTAGGTCCACCTCTCAGTGCTGCAGCGAGTGAATTGTTTGCTGAAGGTTACGTGAACTCGAGTCATATTTGTAGCCATGTTTAACGCCATCCGTTTTTTTTTTTTTTTTTTTTGGGTTCATGAGCTGCAAACTTAAGCTTTTTAGCGTTGCTTTAGCCCTTCGTTCTTGGCAGATTGGTCGGTGAATGGTTTGTTGTGTACGTATAAGAAATGTTGTTTTGAGCTCAAATCTGTCTCTGACGTCTTTTTCTTTAAGACGAATCTGTTTCGGTGTATACATAGGTTCTATCGAGTATACACGATCGCTGACAGAGGAACAACGGCGTGTCTTCTCCGCATCCGCCACCTTGTCAGTCTCTATATCATGCATCACTCTTCTGATCCACTCTTCCTAGTCCTCCGTCTAAACATAGCTATTCCTCAACACCAGGGGCATTAACACTACTTTTTCTCTTTGAATTGATTTCAACGAATAAATGAAACCCTAAAGGAAACACCTTCGGTTCTTGATGGAATCACTGCTTTTGTGGGCTAACACTTTCTGGAGGTACAAACCCGGAGGGAAGTGAAAAAATGCTTAGGTTTTTAGAAACGTTGCTCCTGGTAAACAGTTTTATTCTAGGGTTATTCCGGAGAGGTGTTGTTCTTTTTCGTCAAGTGGGCCATCTTCCCTGTCCTCTCTGTTGTCAATATTCTTCTAGTTCCGTAAGCCCGAAGCTTAGATCTTTTTTCTTTCTCCTTTGTTTCCTCGGTAGCTAGGCTGGTGCGATACATATGAGAACCGCAAAACCGTAGGGCTTAGAACAACGCAGGGGAGAGAGGATAGGAATTTTCCGTGCAGCATGTGGGTCTTCACTCCCCGTTCTGATTGACGTTGATTGATTATCCTGCACTATCTAGTTAAGGTGCGATGATGTATCATTTTTAGATTGTTGGCCATTTCCTAAAGTCAGCGGTCTTATTCTTCTCTCTCCCGAACTCATCAACGCGAAGAGGATTCCATCGGTCTTATTGTAGATGGCGCTGTAGGGAGATGTCAGGATTTTTTTCTCTATTGTTCCAATTATTAGGTTTCCATGATGGATGGTTGAGACATGATGTTGATGTCCCTCAAGCATTGACAACGCGCTCCCAATCCGTTGAAGAAAAAGCCAACTTTTTTTTTTTTTATTTTGTTGAGAAGGTTTCTTCTCAGTGCCCAACGCTATGTATGTCAAGCATGGGATGGTGGCACCTTCACATTGCCTTAACATTTTAATTTAACTGCTAGATATTAGATGATGATTTGATGAGGTTACATTCGCAGCCAATTTTCCATCGGTCTTATTGTAGATGGCGCTGTAGGGAGATGTCAGGATTTTTTTCTCTATTGTTCCAATTATTAGGTTTCCATGATGGATGGTTGAGACATGATGTTGATGTCCCTCAAGCATTGACAACGCGCTCCCAATCCGTTGAAGAAAAAGCCAACTTTTTTTTTTTTTATTTTGTTGAGAAGGTTTCTTCTCAGTGCCCAACGCTATGTATGTCAAGCATGGGATGGTGGCACCTTCACATTGCCTTAACATTTTAATTTAACTGCTAGATATTAGATGATGATTTGATGAGGTTACATTCGCAGCCAATTGGCTTTTCGTTAGAAATTAACAAAAAATATAATCATTAAAGTCACCTGTAAATAAATGAAATGTTAGAATCTAAGTAATTAATTTCGAAATTTGTAATCCTTATTTGTTAAGGAATAGAATTCAGATCTTCATGAACAAATTTTTCATAAAATTAATAGAAATTTTTTATTCTTTTATGAAAAACCTAGGATGGAAAACGAAGAAAGTAGATATTTTTCACTTACTTTTTTCTACCCTTTTTTCAACTTTATCAACAAATATTTCGGGTAAAAGGTAGGATAAATAGCGGTTCAGACCTTGTTTATCTAACGACGCCATAAAAATCTTCCAATTGATCGATCCGGTCCAAGGTAAAAAACTTATATTTTGTTCCGAACTGTTAAATTTCAGTGCAACTCATGCCATAATAAACTTTATTTTTTAAGTTAGTCCATGTAAACTTTATGAAGTAAAAGCGGAACGTAATAAGAGATAGAGATATCAATGCAACAAAATAAAGTGATTTACTAGGATTAGAGTCGGAAAAAATGAGAATATAAAAAGATATATTCGTTGTTCCGCAACCACTAAAGCATACCACAATTCCCCGTGAAAAGGAACAGCTGTAGTACCTTTTAAACCGATTCATTTCCCATTTAAGTAGGTTCGTCGAAAGAGTCTGTTAGAAAAAGATGATGAGAAAAGACAAATTTTCAAGTGGAGCACTCTCGATTTCCTTTTGTACGTCTAATCCATACCAAAACTTCTAACCCAGAACGCAAGAAAGGGTTACTAACTTATTTTCATCACTTTCAATTTAAAATGCAGATGTAACGTCCAAACAAAGCCTCATTGAACAACATTAACGTCAAAATTTAGAGGACTCGAGTTCCTGTCCAAGTAAGGGTCGGCGAGGAAAGGAGTCACTTGAATTTAAAGTTGTAACTGTCTTTTCCGTTTGCAAATGGGATTATCGCTTCAATTTAAAATGCAAAGTCTCAAGGAAGCTACTGTAGAAACAGCACTAAAAGCTAAATTTAAGAGGCCCAAATTCCAGTGTAACTAACGGTGAAACAAAGACAAGGACGCCAGAAAACTACCGAACCACTCTTTATGCTAAGTTTAGCGGTAAGATTAGTCAAACACGAAAGAGGGCTTTCAGCGAAGCTGTTATTCCAAGCAGTTGCTAGAGTTCCAATTGTCACTTCTTCACCTAGATTTTGCCTATGAGCCTTCCTCCCCTTCACTTCAACTGTTGCCTTCATCACCTCGACGACTACTGCACTGCAACTTGCACCAATTCCGGGGGCTCCTCTAGCCTCCTTAAGCTCCAGAACCCTTCTGATCTCCCATGGTTGCACTCTCGCCAAAACGCAGGTGTGAGATCTTCACGATGCCATTACTGCCATCGACAAGATTGTGGCCGTTTATGTGTTCTCACAAGTTGAGGCAACTGTTTGCTGGAACAGGTGCGGCCCAACCTGCTTGCCCACCGAAGGACCTGGAGGAGACTGTTCAGAAGCGGCTTTTGACCTCCCATCTCCGGAGTCCGGGCAGTGAATAGCTTGTTGGGTATGAATAAGAAGTGTTGTTATTTATGCTCATACAGTTATCTGCGTTTTCCCGTATCTTCCTTTCTTTTTAAATATTTTTTTACATAAATTTATTTCCACGGGAGCCACAAACTTCCATTTCATTTCTTATGGAGCTGCTTTAGCGCTTCCTTGTTTGCTGGACGGTCAGTGAATGATATGTTCTGGATAATAAGATAGTTATTTTGAGTTCATGGTCATCTGGTACCCCTATTCTACTTTTCTAAGATGGAGTTAGATGCTTTTTCCCCATCGGCGACTCTGCAGTTTTCCTAATGTGGATTTTTGTGTCAGAGAAGGAGAGAGTTCGGGTTTTGCTTGCTTCTGAGGAGTATAGAGTAGTTTTGCAGATTGAATGAGTGGAGGCGTTTCAGACCTTGTTTCTACTTATTGTTGTCTTTTATGAAGTGGTAAACGGCTTTGATTCTGAAGCATGCACCTATCGCAATTCATAATAGAAGCCACATATTGGATTTTTTAGTGTTGTTATCAATTCTTGTGGCGTGAAAAATTACCCTAACCTACTGTTCAGATTTCCACGTGTCGAACGTCGTTGAGCATTTCTTGTTGTTTAGCCATAATATTGAGTTGGCTTGAGATGCGACCAAGAATGAAAAATATCAAAATTAAAAAAATGATAAGAAAATATTAAGCTGATATATTTTAGTCATTTGAAAGTGATTTGACCACAATTTTGGCATATCATCTTCCCGTTTCACTTCAAGACATGTCTGATTATATTTGAACCCAACTTTAATATAGTAATATCATCCGTACAAATCAAAAGGAACGATGGTAATAACATGATATGCTAACGACTTTCTTCGTCTACAAAACATATGAAAAAACTAATAAGAAGGGGATGCGACCAAAGATGTTGAAGGGAGGTAGTATAACTTAATCACCCGTCGGTTTATGTGCTTACACAAGGCGTTACACAAAGCTTAGTTGCTCATTACAATAATAAACACTTTTGGTTAGTATAAACATATATTCTTTTGCAATATTAACATTTAAGTTTGGCATTTCTCATGAAACAATGTTTAATTAGTTGGTGTTGACCTAGAGTATTCTCAGAGTTTTGCACACTAAATTGATTGAGTAATTCCTTTCTAAATCATTTATTTAAATCCCTTGTCTTTGAATAGCTGCTTAAGAATTTAAATGTTAGTACCGCTGAAACTCATAGCTTCCAAGTCTTGCTTGGATAGTTCCCCATTTCAAGGTCTTTCTTGGCAAAATGTTTGATTAGTTCGATAATGCCTTGAAATTCTAAACTCCCTATTCTTTGTTTTTATAAGTATTTTGAATTTACTTCGATAATCCCTTGCTAGAAATATTTGAAAGGTTAGAGGTGAATTGGAAGCCTTGTAAATATTTGTAAATGGAAGCTTTTCGTCTGTAGGAGCTAATTCGTCATTAATGCGGCCTTACTTGTCACAATCAAACTATTTAATCACTATCAATTATCGAAATTATTCCATTACGAAATGCATGAGAGCTAAATCTGGCTGATCATCTATACACTAAGGTCAAAAGTCGAATCACTCAAATATTGCATCAATTTCTCTCATCTTTATACTTGGCATGTTATTATTTATGTTTATAAAAATTGTTTCAAGAATTTTAAATTCATGGTTTGTAACTATATGATACTGCTGTATTATACTTTATTGATTTGAATCAAATGCAGTAAATCTATTGTTTTCATTGATGTTGCGCTGTTTTGGAGTAGTCTTGATTGTTTGCTGTGTTTCAATTCATAACTGTTTGAAATCAATCTTTTTACAATTGAAACATGAAATTAGATTAATAATCTAAAGAAATTCACAAACTAATTCAATCCCTTCTTGGGTTGTCTTAGATTCAACCAAGATTAGAAACATAAGAAAGAGAAATAGTGAGGGAGAATTCAATTATTCAACCTTAATAAAGGTTGATGGATTGTGCTACGCCCTCTACGTATACTGGTGCATAATATCTAGAATATGGGCAGTTCATTACGTGGAGTAGATCCCACTGTTTCCATCCCAAAGTCCTTGTTTTAGTTGGGCTTATGATTGGAAATGGAAAAAGCACTTATTTGATTTCCTTCGATGCGAGAACGATGGCCGTCAGTATTCTAAGACTGCAACCCCACCTTCCCCCAAATGGTTATTGCGCAGAATTTTATAACCGAGGAAGCAAAAGAGAACGCTTAGTTTGAAAAAGTGGCACCTTTGCCTTCATTCACCGTCTAATATATTAAGATATTAATTAGTTTAATATCCAACTCAATATGTGGTAGAATTTATTATATTATAAACAAAATTTTTATTATATTCTTTAGTAATGAGAGATTCATTATCCACTATTCAATGTCTCTTCACCATAGTAATCAAATTATTATATGTGGATAGTGTATTGGCTCAAATCAATGGAACTCATAAGAATTTAAGGATATCACATTAAGATATTAATAAGTTTAATATCTAACCTTAAAATCAATTAAGGAATTGATAAAACCATTATTTTTTAAAGATGATTCTTAATATACTATTTAATAATATGAGATTCACAACCCAGAATTCAACATAGTAAGTTTTTGGAGAAAAAGTTAAAGAAAAATGTAAACATTCAACTCACTTCTTAATACAATGTAAATGTTAGTTTCTCAAATAAATAAAAATTAGAATTTTTATGCTTATTTGTTAAAAGATAAATTTAGATCTTTATGGACAAACTTGTCAAAAGAAATAATAAGTTTTTTATTCTATTAAACATTAAAAATTGAAACGAAGAAGTCAATTATGCAATCTTCGTTCTTATCTTTGTGGAAGAAAAGCTGTTCACATCTCCTCACGGCCACCTTGTCCTTTTGCGGTTAAGTGTCTCCGAGGTAAATATTAAAACCCCACCATGTCCCTGCTTTTTGAGGGTAAGGAGTAGAGAAAATAGTAACCCATTGCCATTCTCCTAGGACAAGATCATAGTCCCTTGGCACGTATTTTAGCTGACGTGGCTGAATGAATCGCCGGCCCCCTTCACAAAGCAATAATGAAAGTCTGAACACAACGACTTAAACTGGCGTGGCCGACGGTGAGCAATGTCCTTGCATAATTCGAGCGACGGAATCCCTCACGGCCACCTTGTCCTTTTGGAGTTGTGAAGGTGCCAAAAGTAAAAATCTGGAGTCGTGTCAAAATCTGTCATACTTTAGCGTCAATATGTCAAAACCTGCCATAGTGCCAAAACATGCCATAGTTTAGCGTCAATATGTCAAAACCTGCCATAGTGCCAAAACATGCCATAGTTTAGCGTCAATATGTCAAAAATCTACCACAGATTATCGTCAATATGTCAAAATCTGTCATAGTTTACTTTAGAACATCAATTGCAATAAATAGGTTACCGTAGATAATGCGCAGCATAAGTTTCTATGGATGCGGGAATTGATTCAGTGGGGTTGGAAGTTGTTCTCTTTCAAGTAAAAACAGACCACAATTTTCGTGTTCTGAAAATTTGTCCTTATAGATCGATTCCCCATCAAACTTCCATCCAAAATTACCATTTATCCTCACAGATCCTGATCGCGGAATTTCCCAAAAGAACGTTTTCCAGCTTCATTTTGTTGTGTGAAACTAGATCTGCAGTTGTATATTTGCAATGAATGTCAGTGGGAGCATTGAGGCGCAAGGACCGGGTAGAAGACACCATTTGGTCGTGGTCACTGAGGGCACTCCAGAGTAATTGCGGTGCCGAAACCCTAAGGGGTTATTGCCGAACAAGGATGCACCGATTGTATCCATTCGTATGAAGCAACTGGGACCATGTTTGTACCGAAGAAGTTGGTTGGGACTTAAAACTATGCATCTTGGAGTCATGACATGGAAGTTGTTATAAACCCCAAAAAAGGTGGAATTAAATGGATTGGTTATAATCTAAAACTCGCTAACGTGATTAAAATAGGATTAAATGGGTTTACTAAAGGGTTTTAAGTAAATAACACCGAATGTGAGCTAACAGCAACCAAGAAATAATCTGAATGGTTATCTTCAAAAGTTGCTCAAAAGGGAAGTAATGCAGTTCATGAACGTGTTTTCTTATTTCTACGACCGCTGCTGCCGTCTTCAGGTGCGTAGTCGTTTATGTAATAGAGAAGTTGAGGCAACTGTTCTACGGGCAGAATGCTTTCAACCTTTCTGACGAATTGGAGGAGATTGATCAGTATTCCTTTTCGGCTTGGATCTCGGCAGTCCGGCTAATAAATAGTTTCTTGCAGATAGGCACGCATCCAAACGTACACAGTAGAATATCGAATTTTAGAACCTCTTAGCTGCTACTTATAAACATCACATTAGCCTTCTTTTTTGGCAGTGCAAAAAAGTGATGGTTTGCTGAGATAAATATGATATGTTGTTTTGCAGTTACATGAACGTGTTTCCTTTCTATGATCTCCACTGCATTTTCTTTTTTCTTTTTTCTTTTCCAAGTAAAATGCAGCATGAACTTTCAACTAAATAGAATGCAACATGTTGTAATTAATGGCATAACTAGAAGACTCGAATCCAGCAAACGAGATTTCCCAAAAGAGCCCGATTGAGCTCTGGGTTTCGTCAAAAGGAGAAAACTCATACATTTGGAAGTGCTCGACGATTTGCTTGATGGAGAAGGGATTAGAAGCTAGCTGTAGTTGAAAACGATCCATCAGAAGGGCTAGCAAGAAATCCGCCCAATTAAAAGGAGGAGAGGAGGAGAGGAGGCTCGGAAAATTAAGATTTCAAGATATTTATCCTACAAGCTCTTCAATCTTGAAATACTTGTTATACTGGTCAAGCATGTGATTGAATCGCGCTGTTATTCTAAGCTTGTCTCGCCGATTTCTAGCCTATTCTTGTTGAAAATTAGTGTTATTGTTCAAAACCCTAAATCGGTGATGTAAAGTATGATTGTGACTTCTATACCTTTGTAAACTTATGTGGGGTTCAAGTGATTGATCTTTTTTTTTGGTTAGATAAAATCATATTGTAATTTAAAGAAAAGTCTTTCCTGTAAATTCCATTGGATTTAAGGGAAGGGAAGGCTCTAACTTGTTGGTCAGTGTGTGGTAGATGAAGACTATAAGTTTCCTTGAGCCGAACCACCTTAAAAAGTTTGGATATTTTATCTTTTCTCCTTGCTTAAAAATGTGTTGTGACTTGTGACTTTTATTTGGCAATGCTAGATTGACACTTTCGTTAACAACTTGTCACTGCCTGTTAGTCATGTCGTTTGGATGATTCCCATCTACAACATGAACTAACAATCCCCCCCTCCCCCTACCAAAACTATTGGCGTTAGGTCGTCAGAATGTACATTTTATTTATTAACAAAGCTTGTCAGAATGTATGCATCCTTGCATTTCTCGATGGCGAAAAGGCCATTGTTGATGGGCTCCGTTTCACCAGATGCTATTCTTGACAAATCAGAGAGGCAACTTTTTCGCCAGAAGTAGCCTATTGCGTATGTGCGCGCTTAAAAATGTTCAAGAAATCACATTCTGAGTAGAAGGAACACCTCTTGCGAAATTTTCTGTGAGAAATCTTGAACCGAACCACTCAATTGTTGTGTATACTGATTCTTTCTTTATACCATCTGTTTAACCATTGCATGCACTTGCTGTAATAGAAAACTAAGTGTATAGTTTGTAAAGAAATTGAAAGCACATAATCATATCAAAAGAAAAATTATAAAATTCATCATCTCCCGTTTAAAAGTTATAAACTCAATTCAATTCCCCTTTCTTTGGCTGAAAAATTAACTAATAAAAAGAAGGTGAATTCCTCTTGTAAAATCTGGTTTGATTTTAGCGGAGAAGGGTTACAATCGGTTAAGATTAGACAAGAATGGATTTAAGTAACGTTAAAGGTCGAATCACTCAAATATTGTGTCAAATTCTCTCATCTTTATACTCAGCCTACTACTATTTATGTTTATGAAAATTGTTTCAAGAACTGCAAATTCATGGTACGTAAGTATATGAAACTGTTGTATTATACTTTATTGGTTTGAATCGAACGCAGTATATTTGCACTGTTTTGGATTAGCCTTGATTGTTTGCTGTGATTCGATTCATAACTATTTGAAAACAATCTTAGAAAGAGAGTGCAGAGAAAGCGACCAGCTCGTAGTTTCTTGGTCACGGTAGAGGACACGGAGCTAAGAAAACCCATCAACTGTTGGGCTTAAATCACGCAGGGGATGACGGCAAAATCGGAAGCTTTTTGTTTTTGTTCCCCACGTGATCCCTTCATAAAGGTTGACGGATTGCCATGCAAAATCTGGATTTGCTGTTTCTCTTTCTTACTAGAAAAGAAAGTGGCAAGAAGGAAGGAGACAACCCGGGGAAATGCATGCCGGTAAGAGATATGAAAAGCATAGGTTATTCGTAAAGATCTAAATATACCCCATAAATATATCTCCTAAAGAATAGAAGATGCAAAGTAATTTTTTAGTCAACTAAATTAATAGTAAGCTAATAAGAATTCTAATCCTGAAGTCTAAGATTCAACATCCCCTATATAAGTTTGGATTAAGTTTGAATACTTGAATTGTAATATTAAAAAATAATAAATTTTAAAAGATGAAGAGCACTTAGATAAGAGTTCATTCATTTGATAAGCAAAGACTCACCTTTTGTCCTTGGTGGATTGGTTGGTGAGTTGTTTTGATGTATGCATAGGAAATGTTCTTTTGAATTCATATGGTTGTCTAATTTTGATACCATATAAGAAGTGGACATATATTTCTAAAATGCCTTGTAAGGAGTAGGGATATCGCTACTAATAAAGCTATTAATGTAATCATGAGAAATCGATGTAGGATAATCTCTAACACTTCTTAGTAAAGAAGTGTTGTTATTTGGTGCTCATATGGTTATGTATTTTCCTATATTTTTTGTTTTCATGAATTTATTTCCATAGGAGTCACAAACTTATTGTTAGGATTGGTGGAACAATTAGGTTAAAAGGTATGATTGTCATTACAATTAAGGGTTTCTATGTAATTATGGAACTAGGAAATATCTTTTAGATGTAGTGGGTTTCCTGGTAGTATCGGGTTAAGATTTTTATCTTTATGTGGAAGTAGGTTTTCCTAGTAATATTCAACTAGGATTCTTTTAGGGTTTTTCTATAAATAGAAGAAGTATAGAAAAACATGGTGAGCGAGTTGAGAGAGTCCTCATGGGGGGCTAATTGTTGGAGATGACCCCTCTTATGGATTCTAGTTGATGAGAGAAATTCATGAAATACCTATTTAAAGAGAGAAAATATATGAGAAAATCTAATAATAAGAGATTACAGGGGCATAAGACATTGTAATGTTATAAACCTCTTAAATATGTTCTATTTGGGTGTGTGTGTGTTATTATATTTGTGTGTTCGATCTTTGTGTAGTTAATGCGACTTTGTTGAATTCCCCAACACTTCTACTCATCGTGGAGCTACTGTAGCCGTCCCTTCTTTGCTGGACGGTCAGTGAATGGTTTGTTCTGCATAATTAAGATACGTTTATCTTGAGTTCGAGGAGGTCTAATACACCTATTCTGCTTTTTTTGGACATTTTTATTAAGTTATATCTAAGCAGTGCCACTGGGGGAGATCGATGCTTTTCCCTCATCGGCTACTTAGTCAGCCTCGACACCACACCCCCACTTTCTCTGCTTCTCTCTCTCACTAGTTCGCCTTTCTAAGCATTGATGTAGCTCAAAAGCAGGTCCGACAACACTACATTTATCTTTCGTGCTGAGAATAACAAATCAATGGAAGCTGGCAGGAACCGCCTTCCGTTCTCGAAGTGGATTCTCATCTAAAAACACGACCTTTTCTTTTCCGTAATTTAGACATGGAGACCAGGCCATACGCTGTTATTCTCGATTCTCTTGATAATCTTCTAGATGCTCAAAATTAGTAAAAATAGTAAAGCAGCAATTCCCTATTAGCGACGATTAATGACAATACCAAAAATAGTGAATAATTGGGCATAGGAAAACCTCAGTTGTATCAAAATTTTATTGTGACCATGAAATACTTTTATCACAAAAAAATTAGTGATAATGGCAGTCATTATTAACTGCCAAGTTCCTCATTTTTTGCAGCTATTTTTCTAACTATTACTATAAAGCCTTTACAGTGGTGGAAGTACTGAATGACTCTATAGATTGCACCATTAAAGACTCATGGTAGAGTTATTTGTTAAGTTGTAAATGGTTTTTATTTATTTGGGCAGTGTATGTTGTTGGGTCCATGTATTAGTTTGTTGGGAAGGGGTTTTGGGCTTGATGACCAAACCGGTGATTAGGGTAATTGATCCTATTTGTATACTTTCAATCTCTAATCAAGAACAAGAATCCAAGAGAAGAATTTTTCCTAACTCTGTGTCTAGCTCTGTGTTTCAATTCCCGTTCCTCATAAGTCTTTTTCGTTTCTTAGATTATTAGACATCCAACTGATACTTACCTACCCGGTGAGAGAGAGAAGAGAGGCAGAGAGAGGGAGAGAGCATAAAGAGGAACTGGGGACGGCAATCGTATGATGGACACCGAAAACCAAGAATCTGCGGAAAAAAAGAAATCGGGTATATCCAGGGAAGCTCCGAAAACAGAAAAGGAGGACGACACAAAAACTGCAGTTCTGAGAATAACGCCACTTTCCTATATGTCGGCCGGATTTCTTCTTTGTCATTATTGAGATCCATCATTTTCTTTTCATGGAAACACCAATATTAAATAACCTCTCTCGTGATTTTCTTTTTGGTGAAGTACCTGACATCTTCCATGTTCCACATGACAACATTTGGTTGATCTCTCTTTTCTTATCTTTCCCTCTATATGGACCACAAATTTGAACCCATCCTTAAATTTTTCTTGAATATCCACGGGCTATAAAACTTACTGATGTTAACTTACATTATTACCGATGGTAGACTTGATGAAACGAAGTTTCCTTATCGCGATAGCTGGTCCTGCTGTTAAGCATGCCTCGAGACCTGTGCCTGAGCTTGAGCTGCGATGATGGTGAAGAGGCGCTCCCGGAGACAGGAGGGCGGACGCCTACAGAAATGAAAATAATATTCGAGATAGGAACAAAGGAAAATAAGACATAGGAAGATCAAGGCAAGATAACAACGAGTAAAGAAAGAGCAACAATTGCGCAACAACTGAAGCAAACGATAGCTGTTCAGAAAGAAAAGCTTGCTTGTAGCCTACAAACGTATGAAGCCTTTATATAGGCATCGGATGTCACAAGAGACAAAACACAACTTGCTAAAGGCAAATAATTACACAACGTAGAAGCTGCAGGCATTTAAAATATTCTGACGTGAAATCCGAACTGCTAGATCTGCGGCTCCCCCACGATCCTGCATTTGATAGTCTGTTACTGCATCCATTGCTAAGTCTTGGAACACCGAGTAATCTATAACTTGTAACGAACGGTATTCTAGTTCCATACCCATTCCTTTAATATTATACAAGGACTGAAAACCATCGAGATCCATGGGTTGTAGAGGAGGAGAGAGAGGTTCAACCTTGATATTAATAACCGGGTTTTGATTTATCTGCGTGCTTGACTTCTGGAACATTGAGTTCTGGAAAACATCATTTCCTGTCGGTCCATAATCAAAAGGCCATGCAAGTGCCACGTTGGAGTTAGAAGTCACATGTTCTGGTGGCTGTTCAAGTTGATCATTTGCTGGTTGACGTAAGGACTGACCAATCTCAAAGACTGCTTGTAAGGCAGTTGGCTCCTGTAAGGGTGAATGAATCTGGGGATCCAAGGCAAAGACCATAGAGCTAGCAAGTTGGTCAAGCTCAACTTCTCGTTCTTCAAAGGTATTTTCCAAATTCTCCTCCAAAATATTCTTCAGGCAGTGACGGGTATTGACACGTATGATATGGATCATCAAGGACAGTAGTGGCAACTAAGATACTTTAAGTAAAGCAATTTGGTGTTGGATGAACTGGAGGGTAGGTTGGGGCAGAGTCTTTGGATAAGGCAACCTTATTTGACGTGGAATTTGAAGAAGAGGGTTCTGAATTTACCACTAAGGCATTTTCATTTTCAAAATTTTAACATTACACCTAAAGATGACTTTAGATTACGTTCACAAGCTTGAACTAAGGTGCTTGCTAAACTATTTTCGATAAAATTACAAGATCATTGATATATTGACAGGATTTTTTCCTTTTATTTTTTTCTCACTTTTATTTTCTAATATTTTGCTCACTACCTCATTGATAGGAACTTCTGTGAATCTCTTTATCACCAAGTCAAAATTTCCACACAACCCGCTCCGTGTTACTTGACTTGAGAAGATCCTTCAGTAGCAAAAGAAAGATTACAACTATCTTTCACTTTGTTTTAATTTCCACTTTGCAGCCCCACCTTTTATCTTTTGCAGCCCGTTCCAAAGGAACCGACAAGCACGACAGCTACGTATGATTCTTTTAGGAAACAATTGGTGAAGTGACGCTTTCAAATGAGAATATGGAGCTTTAGCAGAAAATTATTGCACCAAATTCTCTGTTCAACTCCAACGAGGAAATGCAAAATAAACAAATTAATACCTCAAGATAACAAGTCTCCAAATCGTGAAATATATATATCTTCTTGCGAAACCTTTTCTACAGGTAGAACTCAAATTTGTACAGTAATTGTTGTATTGCTTTCAAAAGTTATGCAAGCTATTATGCAAAGACGTAGTTATAAACTTTTGGTAAATGCTCATGGTGGGAACGTGGGACAAAGTACTGAAGGTTCCTGAGTAGTTGCTACGCTGCGTTGAGTTTCAATACCGTGTCTCTTCAGGAGCACAAGGAGTCTATTTGTTATTTGCAGCACTGCAGACGCTTTAGGCATGTGGTCAAGGTTTTCCTTTTGGTTTCTCTGCTTTGGTTAAGGTCCTAAAGGAAACCGTACAAAAGACGATAGAGGGAGATAGGATGTCTTATTTGTTGTTGGAGTTGGCATTGTGGAATGAGTTGAGAGGGTCTTTTCATGGGGAGGGGGAGAAAGGGACTGTAGCTGAAATAACAAGTGAGAATAAGTGGAAGGAGGAAGATTACCTTGAAAATACTGTGTGCTGGTTATGATAGTTTTTTCCTCTCTTTTTGCAGTGAAGGGTGGTCTGAATGGACATAAGCATGCATATTGGAATTTGATTTGGCAGGATTTGAGCCGCTCTGTCCTTTTCATTCTTTCAACTGCCTTAGACATCTTTGACATGGGTGGAAGTTTTGATGTACCCTACCACTCATTGCTCTATCGACTCCCAGTATCCAAACCCCCCCCCCCCACCACAACCCCCGACCCAACCCGCCCTCCCCAAATCCCCTCCTTTCTTCGGCGTAGTTGCTTTTCATAGTTGGACCGTGGATCACACACACAACGAGAAGGTAAAAAAGCATTAATTATCGTACTATTAGACAATAAATATAATTAAACAGTTTAATTATAAGTCTCTATAATCCTGTATCAATTAATTGCGATCTGTGGAAAAGAAAGGAAGGCCAAAAGATCAAGAAAGATGAAAAACTTTTTGAAGTGGGAATTCAGATATCTTTTCCAGGTGAGTGTTATTTACTATTTTACATGTACTGAAATAAATTCAAGCTAATGGTCTGTCTTATTTTCATAGGAAATCAAGCTCTCGATGGCAGGGAGAACCCTGTCACTTTCTTGACACTGCTTAATCCTTCCGATGAAAGTACAGTGTTTTGCTGTGCGTCGGTTCCATATTCCTGTTGAGTATGGACTACGCAAAGAACTTGGAACATGCATACCCATTTGCTGAATGCAATAAACAATAGGCACTATGTGATAAAGAACTGAGGTGAATGATCACTTTGGTTGTTTGGTAAACTGAAATTAAGTTTGTTAGTTTAATTTGTTATTAAAAATATTTTGCTTTGTTTTCACGATTAAGACGAACGACTCACCTAAGAAAGGGCCAGAGTCCTGGAACGTTGCAGATAATGCACTACCAAGTATAAAATAATCAGTTATTAGTTCTGAAAATCTAACCGTTTTAAATTTTTCTGTGCAAAGTGAATATAAACAATAACAAAGCTGGAAAATTTGCAAAGTCAAAAACAAATCAATGAAGCTGGAAAAATTCTCAAGGGAGAGTAAGACTATTTGTTAGATTTGTTTCACAAATTATTTAATTTTCCAGCAACGTATTTATTTATCCTCTATGGTTATATGTCTGTTATTTTCAACATTCTTATGCATGTTGAACATACTTAAAAACTCAAAATTAAATAAGAACTTAAATTAACTTAATGTATATAAACCCAAAATTAGTAGAAATAATTAATTCTATAGTTAAACAATATTCAGTATTCCGCCGCCGCCACAACAGTAAAAAGGTCAGAATCTTCGCGCAAATCCATATCGCATAATGATAACCCCGTTTTGTCTTGGAGCGGCGGTGGACATCACGAAAACGCGCGAGACGAGTCATTGATAGTGGCGTCACTTGCCTGTAGAAATGAGTCTCTGCAGAAGAATCCTGGACATCCACAATCCAGTTCGATCTTTTAACACTTGGCAGAAGATAAGCACACGTGCATGGTAATAGCAAATGTAAATAGATAACTACGAACATACGTCTCCCTTCCTTGTTCCTTAAGTGTCTAATCTAATGGTTGTACGAAGCAAGCGACGAAAAGGACAGGAGGGGGACCTGGCTTAGTGATCATGGGAAGTCTCTTCCTCCCCGAGTTCCCGAGTTCCCGAGTCCCCGAGTCCCCGAGTCCCCCTGAACTTGAGCTGTGATGAGGAGGAAGAGGCGCTTCTGGGGACCCAGGAGGGCAGACGCCCACGAAAATGAGAATAATATTCGAGATAGCAAATAAAAATATTTAGTAATAAGATTACTAGTCTTTAAATTTATTTGAAATCTTTTTAATTTATTTAAATATACATAAAGTTATATTAAAATATATATTCAAGATATATAAACACTTACGAAGAAATTAATTTTCTATTATTAATGCATAAAAATAAATAACAAATATTAAACTTAATAAAAAATATTTAGTAATAAAATTACTAAGCTTTAAATATATTTTTATATATAATATACTTATATTGGAATATATATTAACCATATATAAATATATACAAAGAAATTAATTTTGATCTATATAATAAAGTAGGTAGTAGGAATTGAACCCACATCATTAGCTTGGAAGGCTTGGGGTTATAATCAACATTGATTCATCATTTTTAGCATCTCTAATTCAAAACCGAAAATGAAACTTCAATTTTCATTTAGCTCCTTTATGGAAGATGAATAATCTATAACTATAAATTCTAACTACAAAAATAAATATAAATATATGTTTATTTCATATGCATGCGTTCGTGGATGCTTAAATGCCAGTATGTATGCAAGCATGTATATATGCAAGTATGCAAAGATATATGCATGTAAATGAGAACATGTATGGGTAAGCGAGAATGCAGGCAAGTATGCATGTATGCATGGATGTAAGCATATGCAAATGCTAAAACAGCTGCAACCATTAGACTCTTTTTTCAGGGAGTGCGTTTTGGAGCAAATACTAAGATCACCTCTTACCATTAGATTGTTCTTTCAGGAAGTGCTTTTTGGAGCAAGTACTAAAACCACCTGTTACCGTTAGACTTTTATTCTGGGAAGCGCATTTTTGAGAAAATTGTGAGACGTCACTATTTTTGAAGCCTCACTCTAAGCTTTTGCTGAAGCGGCTGAAGTCTTACTCTACTGATGTCACTCTAAGCTTTTGTTGAAGTGGATTACTTGCATGGTGGATGCCTTAGATGCCCCTCTCACAGGCTACTCCGATATAAACGATCTCGTAGGCTTCCCTTACAGCAAACGATTTCACAGGGCTTCTACCAACGCACACAATTTCCCAGGCTTATTCAAAGAAATGATCCGGGATCTTGAAACAAGTCCGCCGGCTCCTTCGGCCGTCAGAAGCTCGGATAACTCTCTTAGCTCCTTTGGTCGCACCCTTGCCGTTGCCGCGCTTGTGGCGATCTTCACGGTGGCTATTACTGCCGTCACCAAGTATGTGGTCTTCCTGATCATCGTCTGGTGGAACCGACCGTTCGGCGGATCAGTTGCTGCCTCACTGGCTCTGGGACACGTTGCTCCAGAAGATCCCGAAACTGCTGCCTCATTGGCTTTCAGACATGCTGCGCCAGAAGCTGCCGAAACCGCTATCCAAACAGGTCCCGAGCTTATTGGAGCCGGACATGTTGCCCCGGCAGCTCCCGAAATTGTCGAACTGGCGGCTGGTCAAGTGGTTGTTGACAACGAGGAGATTGTTGAGGAGTCGCGTTAGGCCCGCCATCTCAGCGGTGCAGCCACTGAACTGTTCGTTGAGGATAGTGTTGCTACGTGGTGTTCAGCTACGTCTTAAGGTGTCCCTGGGAGCTGCAAACTTGTGCTTGTTTATGGTAGAAGATTCAGCAGCTACTGCCACCCCTGCTTCCTCAGGTGGAACTCCAAGTTGAGGAGTTACTCGGAACGCTGCCAAGATACTGTTAGTGTTTGAGCTAGTGAAGGGAATGAGTGAAAGTAGGAGGAACACGAACGCACTGAACTAAATGGTTCTAGATCTTTTGATAATAGCAAACAAAAGCTACAAGGATCTTTAATGAACAACAGACAAGGATAACACGTTATAGAGACATTCCTACGTGCTGATATTTAAGTAGCATTCCTACCTACTACATCCTAGGTGTCCATACTATAGGACTTACACAAAAGTCATGGCCTTTCTACTAGGCTTACACAAAAGTCTTTCAGCTCCATACTTTAGTCACTTCTCCCTCTTACTTTACGTGCACTCCTTCCTACTTCATTAATTGGAGAATGCGTGTTCATCACTTGCATAGGGTCCATGCTGTGCAGAAAATTCTGTCAACTTCAACACCCTTCCTTGACAGGATTTGTGGTGACCCCAATCATCTCTCTCAACTTTTCATGTTGAGCTCGGGAGAGCCCCTTTGTGAACAAGTTAGTCATCTGATCACAACTTTTACAGAAGCTGAACTTGATTTCCTTAGCTTCAACTAATTCCCGAACATAGTGCACTTTGATGGAGATATGCTTCGTTCTTGAGTGATGACTGGGATTTTTAGTCATTGCAATAGCTGACTTGCTGTCACTGTAGATTGTAGTTTCATTCTTCTGCTCAAGTCCAATTTCCATAAGAAGTCTTCGTAGCCAAACAGCTTGGCATGCAGCAGAAGAAGCAGCAACATACTCTGCCTCTGCAGTAGATAAGGATACAGAACTTTGCTTTTTTGTGGACCAAGAAACTGCTGATGATCCTAGACCGAAGACAAAGCCACTTGTGCTTTTTGAATCCTTTTTGTTTCCAGCCCAATCACTGTCACAATATCCAACTAAAGCAAAGTCTTCTGCTTTGCTATAAAGCAAACCAAAATCAATAGTTCCACGGATGTACCTCAAAATGCGTTTAAGCTTGCACATATGAGCTCTAGTTGGATTCTGCATTTGCCGAGACAGTAAGGAAACAAAGAATAAAATGTCTGGGCGAGTGGCTGTTAAGTACAAGAGACTTCCTACCAAACTTCGATAGGTAGTCCCACATGCCTCGCCTGAACCATCATTAGGAATCACTTTCTCACTTGGCACCATTGGAGTGCTAACTGGATTACATTCTGCCATTCTGTACTTGGACAGCAAGCTGTTAACAAATTTACTTTGTGAAATAAATATACCAGCCTCTGATTGACTAACTTCCAGTCCGAGGAAGAAATTCATAGTCCCCATGTCGTTCATCTCAAAGGCTTTCATCATGTGAGACTTGAATTGCTTCATACGTGCAGCATCATTTCCTGTGAAAATTACATCATCTACATAGATGGAGACCAAGAGAAATGAATTACCTTCATATGAAGTGAAGAGTGTTGGTTCACTTTGACAACGTAAGAAACCATTCTCAAGGAAATAGCTTGTAATCTTGCTGTACCATGCCCGTGGGGCCTGCCTTAGACCATATAGTGCTTTCCGAAGTTTGAGAACCTTCCCATTGTTTTCAGTTTCTTCATACCCGATTGGTTGATCAACATAAATTTCTTCTTCCACCTCTCCATTGAGAAAGGCAGCCTTTACATCGAGTTGAAGAACTTTCCAACCATGATGAGCAGCTACTCCAAGAACCAACCTTATGGTCTCCAATCGTGCAACTGGAGAAAACACTTCACCAAAGTCTGATCCAGGTATCTGGGAGTACCCTTTAGCCACAAGTCTGGCTTTATGTTTAACTATTTTTCCAGCAGCATCAGTTTTTGTTTTGAAAATCCATTTCAGGCCTACTGTTTTCTTTCCTGTCGGTAGATCAACAGGAAACCAAGTATTGTTTCTTTTGATTGTCTTCATTTCTTCATCCATAGCTGCTTGCCATTTTCTATCTTGTCTTGCTTCCTCATAAGTCATAGGCTCCAACGTTGCAAAGTTGCAACTTTCATAGATGTCATTGAGGTTCTTCATTCGGATAGGACTCATGTCAGAGAATTCTCGTTCAACCTCACTTGACTCTTTGGAACAGTCAATGGAGGGAGAAAATGAGTCACTGACATGGTCAAAAGGAGTGCATGGCTCTGAGTTCACTTCACTAGACGCTTCCTTCTCTTCAACCCTCTCACTTCCATTTGTGATGACACATGGTAGAGAGGGGTCATGCCCTTGCAGTATTTTTGACTCCCAATTCCACGTTGCTTCTTCATCAACCACAAGGTCTCTACTAATGACAAGTTTCTTTGTGAGTAGGTTGTACACACGGTATGCCTTTGAATCAAGGCTATACCCAAGAAACACTCCAACTTCTGCTCTATTATCCAGCTTAGTCCGCAGTTGCTTAGGGACATGTATATAACATACACTTCCAAAGATCTTCATATGATTAACCGAAGGTTTCCTGCCCTTCCATGCCTCAAATGGAGTCATTCCTTTTAAGGCAGAAGTAGGGCTTCGGTTGAGTATATAGACTGCTGTATTCACTGCTTCTCCCCAAAATTCTTTGGGAATATTTTTTTCTTGCATCATGCTTCGAGCTAAATTCAGCACAGTCCGATTCTTTCTTTCTGCAGTGCCATTTTGCTGCGGTGTGAAGCTAGCTGTGAGTTGATGTTGAAGTCCTTGCTTGACACAATATTTATTGAACTCAGAGGAAAGATATTCTCCTCCTCGATCAGACCGGATTGTTTTAATGTGCCTGCCTGTTTCCTTTTCTGCTTGAGCTTTAAACTGCAAAAATATTTGAAACACAGCAGATTTTTCTTTGAGAAAATAAACCCAGCAGTACCTTGAGGCATCATCAATGAAGAGCAAGAAGTATATGTTTCCTTCTTTGGAGAGTGTTGCCATAGGCCCGCAGATATCCGTGTGTATAAGCTCGAGCAGTGTTGTGAGCTTCTCACCAGTTCTTGTTGAGAAAGGTCTTCTAGTACTCTTCCCGAGCTGACAACTTTGACAGATAGCTTTTCCACGTTTTATTTGTGGTAAGCCTTCCACCATTCCATGCTTGTAAAGTTCTTCAAGAGCATCAAAGTTTAGATGGCCAAATCTGCGATGCCATAACCAACTCTGATCTTCTTCAACATTCAGAGCTTCTTGACTGGTTTTTGCTCCATGAGTAGCATACTCAAAGGAAATTGAAAAGTTCCTTGAGCTCTTCATGTTAACGGTTGCAATTTCGCTTGCCATATTTGAGTCATCAAAGATTCTGCACGATTGACCTTTAAACAACAAGGCATACCCTCCTTCCATCATTTGCCCTGCACTCAATAAATTGGAACCAAGAGCAGGTACCAGCAACACATCCTTAATGACTCTCACCCCCCGAGAGGTCAAGACTGAAATAGCTCCTTTACCTGCTATTTCTACAAAACGATCATCCCCAAGTCTCACTCTTGACCTATAGGAGCGATCTAGTTGGCTAAAGATATGGTCATAAGGAGACATATGGTTTGTACAGCCGCTATCTATGAACCATACTCTATGATCTGAACATAAGGCTGACAAGCTAGCAAGAAAAAGGGTAGGTTCACTAGGTGCTTCTTCCTTTTCAACGAGTTTTGCTTGCTGAGTCTCCTTTGATCTACAGTTTTTTTCAATATGACCGAACCTTTGGCAATACCTACATTGTGGTTTGCCTTTATGCCAACAATATTTTTCTAAGTGATTGGACTTTTTACATATCCCACACTGAGGGTATTTTGATCTCCCTTCCGAGGACTGTTCAACCAATGTTCCTTCCTCCTCACTGCTTTTGGTTTCTCCATACATCTTAGCCTTAAAAGCGGTTTCTACAAAGACTTTTTCTTTTCTTTTACTCACTCTCTTTTCAAATGCTTCCAACGAACCTACCAACTCCGATACTGGCATATTAAGAAAATCTTTGGTTTCTTCAAGAGTGGTAACTATGGCATCAAATTTTTCAGTAAGACTAGTAAGCATTTTTTCTACTATACGAGTCTGAGGCCACTCCTCTCCTAGGTTTCTGATTTGGCTTACTACAGTATTTACCCTTGAGTAATAGCCATTTATAGACTCGATTTCTTCCATTTTAAGCAGTTCAAAATCACGTTTGAAAGCTTGAAATCGAACTGCTCGTACCTTTGCAGTACCCACAAACTCATTTTTGAGAATGGACCATGCTTCATGAGGAGTGGTTGCATAGCTGATTCGATGAAGCTCGCTGTCTGCAACACCCATTTGAAGGACCACTAGAGTTCGAAGCTCTCTTTCTTGTTGCTTCCTAGTGCGTTCTCTCTCAGTAGGAGTAGGTTCAGATGTAGATGGAATTCTAGGTGCCCCACTTTCAACAATTTCCCACATTCCTTGACTTTTGAGGTAGGTAGTCATTCGAAGGGACCAAGTTTGATAATTGGTTCCATCAAAGATTGGCAGCGGAATATTAGAGCCAGGAATGAGCGGGGTAGATTGAGAGTTGGAGGTAGTTGAAGAGGAGGCACCAGAGGGAGTAGAAGCCATATCTGAAATCGGTGAGGACTTTCAGACAATATCAGGAACCTTTCGGCTCTTTGATACCACTGTTAGTGTTTGAGCTAGTGAAGGGAATGAGTGAAAGTAGGAGGAACACGAACGCACTGAACTAAATGGTTCTAGATCTTTTGATAATAACAAACAAAAGCTACAAGGATCTTTAATGAACAACAGACAAGGATAGCACGTTATAGAGACATTCCTACGTGCTGATATTTAAGTAGCATTCCTACCTACTACATCCTAGGTGTCCATACTATAGGACTTACACAAAAGTCATGGCCTTTCTACTAGGCTTACACAAAAGTCATGGCCTCTCTACTAGGCTTACACAAAAGTCTTTCAGCTCCATACTTTAGTCACTTCTCCCTCTTACTTTACGTGCACTCCTTCCTACTTCATTAATTGGAGAATGCGTGTTCATCACTTGCATAGGGTCCATGCTGTGCAGAAAATTCTGTCAACTTCAACAGATATCAGTATCTTTGGTTTCATAGACAGGAGTATAATAAGTCAATTTATGCTTTAACCCTTTGTATTTGGCTGATTGGTCGATGAAGGGTTTCCTATGAATGCATAAGAAATGTTCTTTTGAATTCATATGATTGTCTGTTTCCAGCATTTTTTCTTCCAGATGAATCTGTTTTAATCCCCGCCGCCGCCCCCGGGGAGGGGTGGTGTTGGTGGGGTTTGTGGGTGGGTTTCAGTTACACCTATTCTGCTTTTTTGGGACATTTTTATTAAGTTGTATCCAAGGCAGTGCCACTGGCGGAGATCGATGCTTTTCCCCCATCGGCTACTCTCTCAGCGTCGACACCACACCCCACTTTCTCTGCTTCTCTCCCTCACTAGTTCGCCTTCTAAGCATTGATGTAGCTCCAAAGCAGGTCCGACAACACTGCATTTTTCTTTTGTTCTGACAATAACAAATCAATGGAACCTGGCGGCAACCCCTTCCGTTCTCGATGTGGATTCTCAACTAAAAACACGACCTTTTCTTTTCCGTAATTTTGACATGGAGACCATGCCATGCACTGCTGTTCTCGATTCTCTAGATAATCTTCTGGATGCTCAAAATTAGTAAAAATAGTAAAGCAGCAATTCCCTACCAGCGACGGTCAGTGACAGTACGAAAAAATAGTGAATACCTGTGCATAGAAAAACCTCAGTTGTATCAAAATTTTATTGTGACCGATAAATACTTTTATCGCAAAAAATTTAGTCATTATGGCAGTCATTACTAACTGCCTAGTATTCCTCATTTTTTGCAGCTATTTTTCTAACGATTACTATAAAGCTTTTATAGTGGTAGAAGTACTGGATGACTCTATAGATTGCACCATTTAAGACTTATGATAGAGTTATTAGACATATACTTATACTTTCTTACTCCACTTAGAGAGAGAACACAAAGAGGAATCGGGGACAGCAATGGTATGATGTACACGGAAACCAAGAATCTGTGGAAAAAATAAAAATAAAAAAGAAATCCCGTATGAGAATAGCACCACTTTCCTATATTTCCACCGAATTTCTTTCGTTGTCAAGATTCATCATTGACTCTTCTTTCATGGGAACAACAACAGTGACTTTCTTTTAGGCGAAGTACCTGACATCTTCCACGTGACAGCATTTGGTTATCTTTCTTTTCTGATCTGTCCCTCTTTATGACCACAAAATTGAACCCATCCTTTTCTTTGAATATCCACGGGCTATGAAAGACAGAGAGAGAGATGAACAGAGTATGAATACGATAAAGCAGACAGAGAGAGACAGAGAGAGAGTAAGGCCCGAAGAAAACCTATTAGAATGTGTTTGATCTTTTCTTTGGCTTCTTACCTCTCGGACGTGTTAACCCACAACAGCAGCGTGGTTGGACCCGCTGCTGAGGAAGAGCTATGTTTAGACGGAGGACTGTGTTGCATATTCAAGCCACGTAGGCGGTCAAATGTCTAAGGAGGAGTCCATTGCAGGGGATATGTTGCCGCGTAAGAAAAAGAGGTTATTCTCCAACGCCTTTAACAGTTTCCCAGAAACTCGGCTTGTAGTTGCAGCGAATTCCGGTTTGCAATTGTAGCGAATTCTAGCTTCAAATAGTTATGAATAGGAGAAGAGTATGCGTGCAGAGGGGAGCTTAGGGAAGAGAATTGTACTTGTAAACCCAGGGAATTTTTCCAAATTGAATGAAGTTTAATTGCACTTGTCCTTCAATTCCTGTTTCTCTCTCTTGCCATTGTAAGATAGGTGACAGTAGAAGAAAGGTAAAGCAATTATCGAAGACGATTTCCCTCTTCTTGGTCCACTAAGCGAGCAGTAGTGCAGAGTTGCATCAGACTGGTTTTTCTGAAAAACGTCTGCCACTCGGTCCGGCGTTGCTAGGCGCATGCCCGTCCATTTCCTTGGAGGAAGTACGAGTTTCGAAAAGCATAGGATTTTACAACTTCGTTGGTCAGACAAGGTCTGATCCGTTGTTTGCCCTTCTTTTTCTCCCAAAAAGTGAGAATAAAATTGAGAGGGAAATATGGAATAAAATATTCACTTTAAGTGATGAAGAAACTTAAGTCTTCATTTGTTTACCAAGAACTTTAATGGTTAAATTTTTCGTTTAATTTCTAACAGAACCCTATTAATTCAATATGATCACACATCATTTGTTTACCAGGAACACTACAGGGTACTGTGTTGAGCCAGAAAACTTTACATATGCTTGTTTTGTAACTGGAGACGTGCCGAAGTGGAGGACCCAAACTGGCGTTTTATTTTTTATGTTTTATTTTTATTTTGTAATTGATGTGGGCACCGGAGTGCTCCATCGTTTTGCTTTTTCATCAGACCGGAAGATATTAAGGACATTTGTTATAGAAATCAAGATATAACTGTAGGATTTGGTGTGGTAATAAGCCCTTATTTTATAGAAATTCATACGCGTTAATAGGTCTTTAGATTCGCGTTTTACCAATCGCCGTTTACAAGTCAAAACATGGCTTCTCGTTTCTTCACTAAAAGAATGCAAAAGAATAGTGCCGGGCAATAAGCGATTCAGACAGGCCGTATTTACCGTTGGAACCAGGGGCTGAAAAGACGCTGCCCAATCTAGTAGCGTCTTGACTGGTTTCATCTCATTTCTTCCTCCACTCTTTTCGCATCTTCTCCTGTACTTCTTAAAGGGCTTGTTCGCAGAATCTTTTGCCAAGATCAGGGAAAAGAAGTTCAAGAATGTCAAACTTTTCCAATCAGGCCAGAGCTTCCTCGGCCCTGATCAAACGGCTCAGACAAATTAGTGGCAGTAGTCCGGGAGTGATGCGAGCCCGATCGTTCACCACGGCCGAAGGCCAGCGTCCCACCATCGTGCACAAGCGCAGTATTGACATTCTCCACGACCCTTGGTTCAACAAAGTAAGTGTGATTACTACGTCTAACTCTCTGATTCTTTTCGCTCTGTATAACCGTGTTTGGTTTCCGACTATAACCTACCGTTGATAATTGTTTTACTTGACTGTGCAAAGTAGGTTTTTACAGTTTTTAAGTTAAAGCAGTTTATGCTTATCAAATTAGGGAACGGCGTTTTCCATGACGGAACGTGATCGTCTGGATCTTCGGGGACTTCTACCTCCGAATGTTATGTCTTCTGAGCAGCAAATCCAACGATTCAGTGAGTTTTTCTTCTTTCTTTTTTGTTTTTTGGGCTAATGTGTTTGGCTCTTAGTGCCGACGTTGTACATTTTGGCACATTAATAATTGAAACTCAAGGCTGATCGTAGCTTACTCTGGAAAGCAATTCGGTGCTGTTAGAGGTATGGGTTACAAGGTTATCGTTGGAGGCCTAATAGATTTACTTGCAAATTGATAACTATACAACGTTAGAGTTTATGACTTAAGTAATTGCTTTTGTTTTTTGAAAAGCAAAGATAAAATTAAAGAATCTAAAACAAAGGCAGTATGAAAAAAAATCAAGCGAGCAACTTATGCACACTGGCTGGATAGTGAATTCACATGAATCTGATCATTCTGGTGAAATTGCTCGGACTCATTTCATCTAATGACATCTAAAAAGAAGAGATCAGACAATTGCAGATATGATTCTATCAATACAAAGCTCTTCTCCCTCAAAAAGTCCTATTTCTTTACCACCAGTGTCCATGCGAGACATGATGGAAGTACATTCCATGCCCTATAAATGAATGAAGTTGATCTGCTTTGCTAACACTAAAGCGGAGCAATTGATGCTTTATGGTGTAAGCCATCTTATTCTAACAACCCAGACAAGAATCCATCATTCGATAGTGATGGAGCAAGGAAGTGAAATATATATTAATTCACTTCTGATTTCCATGAATTAACAGTGGCTGACTTGAAGAGACTCGAAGTTCATGCAAGAGATGGACCATCTGATCCAAATGCTTTGGCGAAATGGCGGATACTCAACCGCTTGCATGACAGAAACGAGACTATGTACTATAAGGTGGGTTGAAAACTTTTCTCCTTTATAAATACTCTTTGCTGATATGCATTTATTGGAAATTGATGTTTTGGTTTTTGCGTAATTGAGTGATTATCTGAAATAGTTGCTAACATTGTCTGTCCTGGGGTGTTGATTTTTACACCTGAACAATAGAGAAGGTCTAATGTTATGATTTAGAGGATATTGTGTGGGAGGCTAACCTTTTCTAGGGTGTAATGTGGAACATTAATCCCGTAAAGAATTATTGAACATCCAGCAGATTCTTAGTATTTTAGTCACGTTTTAAGTTGGTATTTGTTGCAATATCTTTTGTTTCAGATAACCCATTTTGCTGTAATGGTGTCACCATTCGCTGTCACTTTTTTCTATCATCAATACATGTAGTTCATAGAAACATGTCAGGATGCTTGGTCCTTGTTGATTCATGTCCATTTTATTCAGAGCTGGTTTTCTTGGATCTTGGAAAAGACGAACTCTGGTTCTTGAAGGTACTGGTTCATGTGTTGACCTCCCCATATGCTAACGAAATGTAAAAACTAAAAAATTCCTGGAAATTAAGGAGGACATGTTGGGAAAAAAAAAGTCTGCTGCTGAAAAGCCCAACTATAAACAAAGAGATAGGTTTTCTTTTGCTAGGAGAATAGTATCTTTTCCTTCATACAGAAACATAATGGTGACATGATGAAGTCTGGTTCTACTGCTTTGATGAAACCTCAAATAAGAGCTTGAATGTAACATAATTCTGTAACAGTAGTACCGTTAACAGACGACAACTGCACCATCAATGCTACTTCAACAATACGACCATACCATCAGTCATAAATCTTTGCACTGACGTTGGTCTCTTCATTCAACTTTACTTTATGGATATGATTGTTTAACAACTCACATCATGAAGTCACTCCTGAAATTGACAGGTTTTGATTGACAACATAGAAGAATATGCGCCGGTAGTTTATACTCCTACCGTTGGTCTGGTTTGCCAGAACTACAGTGGTTTGTTTCGAAGGCCAAGGGGAATGTATTTCAGTGCAGCAGATCGGGGAGAAATGATGTCTATGGTTTATAATTGGCCGGCTGATCAGGTCATTCTCTTAAAGAAATTAGGCATTAGATCAGAGTCTCTCTCTCTCTCTCTCTCTCTCTCTCTCTCTCTCTCTCTCTTTCTTCCCAGTTTTCTGATAAGTTATTGAGTATTCAAACTTCACTATTGCAGGTTGATATGATTGTTGTCACGGATGGAAGTAGAATACTGGGTCTAGGAGACCTTGGAGTTCAAGGAATTGGAATTGCAATTGGGAAGCTGGATCTATATGTTGCTGCCGCAGGGATAAACCCTCAAAGGGTATTTCTTACCTTCTTAAAATGCTTTTATGTGCCCAAAAACACAATACAAAATGCTTACTTTCTTGAACACAGTTTCTTATGCTTTTATCAGATATGCATAAACAAACTCTTTCAGGATGCATGAATTGGATGGAAATTTGTTTGAAGCAATTTGGTGTATTTCTCTTTCTGACAATGTTTTGACAAACCTTCTGTTGCAACTGAATGGAGTAAGTCAGAGATAGAATTCTTTTCAAATCTATCTTTATACTTTGATCAAACGTTCATGGGGTGAATAGTTCAGTATGTTGAGGGAAGTGTCAACCTGCTTCTGTTGCTGATAGTTGAAGTGTCTCCTACCAATTATACTGAATTTAAGTAGGAGCACTCCTAGCTTGAGGTCTTTTTGCACTAACTTATAAACTTCAGGATGGAGTAGCTGTTGATGTATACCTATGAGAGTGGGTAAATTCTGCAGTTTGCAAATTGCCGTATCAGTTAAGGTGTTCAAGTGACATCACTGAGTTGTTAAGTTACATAATTGACCACAAACTTAAATCTGATGGAGATTTTGAAGTTAAGAGTTTTTGGCATGTTTTTGGTAATTTCTCATAAGCTGTGTAAGAGTTGTATTTGTCAGTGGTAGAGATACTAACGTTATCTTTTTGGATGAAAATTTTGAAAGTGTGCTTGCCAGTAGTTTCTGTTCTGTTTAATTCTTAGCTGATTTATCTTCTATATGAGTTCTTTACATTTATTCTTATTTTGATTTTTTAATGAATACCTGAACTCAAATCTATCCAACTCAACTAAGCCTTACTCCCAGCTAATGAATTTCTTGTTGAGTACTATCTAAGAATACTCTTTTTTTAGGCTTTTTCCGGTTTTTGATATCCTCCTACAATAGGTACTTCCTGTCATGATTGATGTGGGAACTAACAATAAGGAGCTGCTCAAAGACCCAATGTGTAAGTCTTTCTTTGTACATTTGATCATGATGATACTGTGGTTGCGCCATTTTTCCTTTTACAAAAAGTTGTTCTATTTTTACTAACATATTTTTGCTTGAACATGAAGAGAGACTTTCAACTCTTGTTTCCAGAACTATGAATGTCCTTGTTTCGGAGAATAATGCAAATTTTATTCCTCTTTGATGCCTTTTTATGTCAACTGCCTGTATGCCTGTGATAGTGGGATTAACTTATCTGTGGTTGGATTCTCATTAGATGCCATAATAGATTAGCAAGCTATTCATGCACGGCCAAAAACTTCACATGCGCCACTCCATGCTCAAAGTTTTCATTGAAGGATGCAGCACAAAGGATAATAATTTATTCAGAAGTGTAAAGAAAAAGTAAAGAGGTTGGGGAAGTTATCGTGTGCGAGCCCTGCTGTGAGACTCTGTTCTCCCTTGCACAAAAGATCGTTGATTTAATAGTGCTAAATTCACCTAAAAGACTTTGGTTTCTGAAATCTGTATATTCATTTTCATCAGTGCTTTTTTTGTTTTCTTTTTGAGCATTTACATGAATTTCAGTCCCCTAGAAAAATAAACGATCGTTGTATCCTTTACTCCCAGATTTGGGTTTGCAAGAACATCGGCTTGATGGTGATGAATATATTGCTGTCATTGATGAATTCATGAATGCAGTTTTCACCCGTTGGCCCAATGTGATTGTGCAGGTAACTTAAGTCTGTCTCTGTTGCTTTAGTCTCTAGCAGCTGCACTGCATGAATAATCACTTCTTTTTTCATTTTTTTCTTTTCTTTTCAAAGATTAAAGAAACTTGGGTTTGTGCAGTTTGAAGATTTTCAAAGCAAGTGGGCCTTTAAGTTGTTGCAGCGGTATAGAAATAGCTACAGAATGTTTAATGATGATGTCCAGGTAAAGAGATTTCTTGGTTACATTACAGGTCTCAGTCATTATACCTCAAAAATATCCATTTATCATGATAATTTGACTGCATCTCTGTTGCTTACATTTGGATTGATGATAGATTTGTGTCTAAGAAAATCACACCCAAGACCGTTGAATGACTGAGTATTATTATCATAATTGTTGTACTTTTTTTGATTATATATCTCCAGAAGATAACTGTTGTCTCCATATGGATGCTCTAATTTTTTTTGTTGGGGGGCTAGAAACATCTTTTGAGACTCAACTGGGTTCTGCGTAATCTAGTCTTTTCCGTTCTGGTGAGGTGTCACTGAGACACCACTGGGAAACTATTGTAAGACATGGAAAATTGAACTCCAGTCATATACAAAAAAGATTGCTTCCAGAGGAATTCTTATAAGCATTGGTGCTTTAAAAACAGGCCTCCGAATTTTGCATGTCCAGAGCCTTAAGATGTGCTGGTGCAAGTATCACTAGACTAAGGAGCCAAAGCTAGTTCATATTTCATTGTGCCAAGCTATTTGATGGGCTCTTTACAGCAGTAAGATTTAAAGAAAGCTTGGTTTCGTTGTTTTGGTAGACAGCAGAACTATGAAGAACTATAAGGAAGGACTACTAAATAGAAAGGAACACCACAGTAGTGGACTTGAGCTGTATGAGTAAATGGTGTGGCAAGTTTGCTACTCCACTGCATGGTTGCTGAAGACATGTGGCTAATTTTGTTATAGTTATGTGGGATTTAATGGGTTGATGCTTCAGAAAGTGATTGATATATACTATTGCATGGGTTATTTGGATGGTATAGATGAGTTTGATCTGGAATGTGGCCTCTATATGCCTTATGTGGATAATTTGGAGATGGTTCCACTTCAATGTTATTGAGTTGTCATCTACTATGGAGTTAGAACTCTCAAGTGGTCTTCTTTGTTCGGCAATGTTCCATCCCCTTTGCAGGTGTCATCGAAGTATGTGTCCATTGTTCTTTTGACTCTTTTGTCCTAGATTCATACTCTCATTAAAAAAGTTTTAATACTAACCAGAAAAAGGTGGTAAAGTCAATTGACATATCTTAGCATAGTTTTGCGTGTGGCACTTGTATCAATTGTTCCAAACATGGAATCACCTTTATGTTGTAATCAAAGTGACTGTTGATTGCAGATGTTCTTTATATTGTTCTAATTATATAACAGCATATGCTTCTAGATTAAAATTCTGAGCTATAGTACCAGTCCCACGGTAATTTTTATCGCCTTGCAACATTTGAATCTTAGTGTCTGTTACTAGTGGCATGATATGATGTCAATTCACCTTACAGGGAACAGCAGGAGTTGCAATTGCTGGACTTTTAGGAGCCGTTAGAGCACAAGGAAGGCCAATGATAGACTTCCCAAAACAAAAGATTGTTGTTGCTGGTGCTGGAAGGTTAGGCATTTTGTCCATAAGGATTAGAATATTCTCTTTTAGGCAGTTGAATGGCTGGAAGTATTGGTCATGGAATATAATCCAAATATTTAATCTTCATCCTAGTAAATAAAATTGTTCCTAACTACCATTTGAAGGTTTATACTCATTTGATAACAATAGGAAGACTAGTTTATATAAAGAAATACTGAGGTCGCTTCTAGCTAAACAAAAACTTCATCCATCTGACACAGAAATTTGGGCTGTCAAAGGCATGCACAATGATGTGCATTTTCTTTCTGTTTTTTTTTTGGATGACGCATTCATTTTTGCCATAATGTTCATGGAGCTGCAGTTTGGAAAAGGCAACATCAGCAATGATATATAAAAGGCGATATCAAATTAAGTATGGACTTGAGAATTCTAAGTTAATGGTAAAAGAATGCAAGATGGGAGAAAAATTGGCTGAGAGGCTGGGCAAATGTCCACTTTTCGTTAACAATTTCTGATAATACCTGTCTTTAATTCTTTAAGAAATTCTTTTGTACACTTCCTGAATGCTCTCTTTTTTTAATAAAAATATCTGCTACTTAAAGAAGGTTGATTACGATGTTTAATTTATGTTGGGTGAAAAAATAAGTTATCAATTATCCCAAACACTCAAGCTATCAGACACATAATGAATTTAATTACTTTGTATATTTCAATGTTCCCTTTAATATGAATATTGAAAATCTTTTCATTGGTAAGTCCCGATATCTAGATTACATGGTGAATGAGAGATAGAGTAGAATCAATATTTCGGAGTTAGTATCACTTATTATGACATTTGGACAAATTAACAATTATTCCAATATTTTAAAGCAATAAACAAATTAATTTAAAGTTTTGGTTTATTTTCTAACAAAGATTGCAACTCAAAATTATGTTTGTTGAAGTTGTTTGAAGGACTTGAAAGTGTAAGAAATTACCCTAGGTCAGTGTCCTGAATGAACAAAGTCACTAAATTGAATATGATGGTGCCAATGGATTGTTTAGGCGTGGCAAACAATTAAAAATGGTTAAGTTAATTTTTGCTAAAGAAATAAAGAAAACTTTGAAGATTTTGTTAAAGGCAGCCTCCATTCCATACTCATTTCATAGGGGATCCTTAAAGCGGTTCTGTTTCATTATATTCTATCATTGTTCCAATCTACTCATTTAATATCCTTTTTGGTGTCATTGAGATAAGAGATGTGTCCAGCATCTTTTTCAACTTCTATACATATGGAAAGTTAGAAAATCATCATATAATAATCCAAAAGTTACAATTGTAAAAAGAAAAGGAAGAGGATGGTTTATGATGATTTTTACATCTTTTCTAACAGCTAATTTAATATCCTTATGCATGAAGATAATTAATTCAGTCATTTTGGTTGGACTCTGACCACATTTTTGGTTGGGCTATATCTTATCTCTTCCTTCTCCCATCTTAGATTATATGAGAAGAAGAATCAAGAAGAAAATATCAGCAATAACTGGTTTTACTATGGAACAGCTCATGATGTTTATTTCAATCTGTTATGTGTATATATTACATTACATTTGTAGCAAGCAAATGAGTTTTGTGGAAGCATATTCATACTGGCTTCCCTACCATCAAATAAGGTTTTTGCACTTGCTATATAAGTAATATTACAAGGGTAATCCATTGCGTAATGGCACTTCTGGTCGTCAACATTATGATGCAATTTTTTAAGTATCAATTTCAAATAAAATTCTTTTGTTAGTTATTTTATTTCTTCAAAGCTCCATGTGCTGTTGTCCTTATATTGTAAGCAGTCTTATTTGACAAAGTTCCCATGTTATTTCAGTTGACATTCTTATATATTGGTGCTTGTTTTCCTGACTTTACCCTACGACATCTATAATCATACAATCTACAGGTTGTGTTTTTTGTGGTCAAATAGTGAAGCACCTGCATGTTTAGCACACAATATCAATTTTGAGGGTTCCTTGCTTAATGCTTTTATTATTTCAGTGCAGGAATAGGGGTTGTTAATGCGGCAAGGAAAACAATGGCAAGGATGTTAGGAAACAATGAATCTGCTTTTGAGAGTGCTGGGAGTCAATTCTGGGTAGTTGACGCAAATGTATGTAGTAACTCCAAAATATCTTATCTGGTATCAGGCCATAAGATAATGAGTCTCATATCTTGGTAGCTGATAGAGTAACGTTGAGGTATAGGAATTGACGTGGTCAATTTGATATAAATAAACTATCAGCGACCTGACGTTCTGTGAGCTGTGATGCAAGGCATTAATAATGGTCGAAGATGTGACAATGTATAAACCAAAGGCTAATAATCACGTCACTCTTTAATTCTGAAAGCCTGAGTTTAAGAGACAATTTAAATTTTGTCACGCTTGTGTTAAAATAAATGGAATTTTAAGAATTTATTTTAGAAGAGTGGAAAGTGTGATTACATGTCAAATCTGTTTTTGGTTCATTATACAAATTTATATTGCACTGGACTTGAATATAGACCATTCCTTCAGGTTCAAAGTCTAAACCTGCTTTGCGCCTGTGCTTCTAATTCTTTCCAGGGCTTCTCAAGTGGACTGGAATGCAGGGAACTAACCTTAGCCGTCCCACCCCCACACACCCCACCTTTTTTTGTTTTCTTTCTTTCCTTTTTCTATATTGCTCAACAGTAAACTAGCAATTGTCTACCTTTCTTTTCATATGTAGCTTGATCCTGACTTGCTTTCTCCATTAGCATATTATATATTTATGTATCATGTCTGAGACGTGGATTATGTAAATGGTGATATTGTGAAAAGACAATCACCTGGTTGCTATGGCAGTTCATCTTGGAAGTTCTTTCCCGTTTCAAAACCTTTAGGTTGTTTTATCATAGCTACATAATCTTCAAGCCTATTGGATATGTCTCCTTTTCTAGCCAATCTTTGTATAATGCTTTAGAAATATGTACGATATCAGTGATGATGGGTGAAAGTCAATGACTAATATCACTTGTTTTCCAAAAGCAGTGTCAACTGGTTGTCTAACCTGTGATTTGAATTGCTGTGGTTCTAAAACTGAGGATGAATTATATGTTACGATTTGGACATGTGGACTATCAGTGTTATTTCAAGGAGTATACTCTGTCTAGTTCTTTTACTTCATATTCACTTAATCAAATGATTAGCTGCAAATATAGTCCTTTTATTGCGGCAAATCTATTTGTCTTCTTCTAGCTGAATTATTCTATTATAACATCGAGTGCTTCTATCAGTGCTTATATCAAGTAATTTTATGAATGTCAGTGTTCTTACATTATTGTTTGCAAAGCTTTGTCTTTGTACTTATGATGGTTCTGAGATTTCCTCTTGTATCGCTAGTCTCTATCTTGAATCATTGGTACATTAATATCTGATGCAATTTTCCTTAATAGCGGGTCATAGCTTGTGTTGCATATTGAAGGAAATAATTCATAATTGGCTGTATATGGTAATTAAACTCTTTTGTCTTCTGCAGGGTCTGATCACTGATGAACGTGAACATATAGATCCAGACGCACGTCCATTTGCAAGGAAAGCCAAAGAAATTGATCGCCAGGGCTTGAGGGAAGGCGCAAGTCTTGTGGAAGTGGTATGCAAAGATGTTATTATGCATCTACGTAGAAGAAATTGCATATTTCTTTTGGTCTATTTCCTTTTTTTGGCAATTGGAAAATTCCTGTAGGCAACGGTATTTGAAACCAAGGCTTCTTTAAACATATATTCATACCTCTTTATTAAGCATGAAGCTTCCCGGTAGCAAACGTTTGGGTAGCTACTCACTCAACTGGAAAGTGGAAACATTATAGCTCTTTTGTTTCTTTACTTAATCTTTGTTTTCTTTTCTATCTTGAGCAACTTATTATAATCCTGTACCGAAGGTGGAAGGGAGGGAATTAAATAAAAATGAGATTTTATGTTGTCTATTTTGTTTGAAATTCATGTTTGTGATCATAATTTGGTTAGCGTTCCTTTAATAATTAAGTTTCTTGTCGATACTTAGTGAGATACCCACTTGTCAATTTAATAGCAGAAGAAATTCATTATTTGTGAATGCTCCCTGCTGAGGATCTCTACTTTTGTCATTGCTTACCACAATACTGATCATGTTGCATAACCTTTGGTAATCAGGTAGAGAAAGTGAAGCCTGATGTGCTTCTTGGGTTATCTGCGGTTGGTGGCTTGTTCTCAAAGGAGGTATCTAATTCATGCGGCTGGGTTCTTCAATTGTTGGTCATGCTTTTGGATAGACGTGTGATGTTGATTGAAACTCTTTGTGAGATGTATACTTTCTTGATTCTGTTTTAGAGATCATTTTGCATTTTGGGAGCATTAACATATGACATTACCTAGTCTTATATAGCATGACTATTAATAACAAGCGATAAATGTAGTTATGTCACTAAAAATACACTTAATTACTATTAGGGGTGAGCATGATTTTCGAAAGGAAACTTGCCATATTTCTTAAAAGAAGGTAAGGTTGAAAGACTAAGCGTTTCCACTGTTTGGAAGTTGGAGACTAAATTTGGGATGTTCCTCAATGGAAAGAATGAAATTTACTTTGGGATGAAATGAGCAGAAATTAGCCTTTCTTGTAATCGTGGTTCTTCTCTTATTTAGTGATTCAATAACTCCCAAGTTGCACAATGATTAAGGCAGAGGACATTGGCAAGCTGGTCCTGTACCGAAATGGCTGTAAGAGTTCATGAAACTTAAATTCATGCAACCCATCGTGCTTGTACTGTACAGCATATGCATGCTCTGATGACACTATAAAGTTCAGGTTTCTGAGAGAGAGAGAGAGAGGTAGAAGATCTTCATTTTAATCCTTGGGCTTAAATACACTTAATTACTATTAGGGGTGAGCATGATTTTCGAAAGGAAACTTGACATATTTCTTAAAAGAAGGTAAGGTTGAAAGACTAAGCGTTTCCACTGTTTGGAAGTTGGAGACTAAATTTGGGATGTTCCTCAAAGGAAAGAATGAAATTTACTTTGGGATGAAATGAGCAGAAATTAGCCTTTCTTGTCATCGTGGTTCTTCTCTTATTTAGTGATTCAATAACTCCCAAGTTGCACAATGATTAAGGCAGAGGACATTGGCAAGCTGGTCCTGTACCGAAATGGCTGTAAGAGTTCATGAAACTTAAATTCATGCAACCCATCGTGCTTGTACTGTACAGCATATGCATGCGCTGATGACACTACAAAGTTCAGGTTTCTGAGAGAGAGAGAGAGGTAGAAGATCTTCATTTTAATCCTTGGGCTTACTAGCTATGAAAAAGAGGAGACAAAGGTCAATCGGGAGGATATTTCACATGGGGAATTGATTTCTGTAGCAGTGTCATAAGAGCGATCTTTTACACTGATCGACATTTAATTGTGATAAATCGATAGTTAACTTTTTATTAGTATATGATTGAGATCTCTTCATACATACGATTTTCTTCTAATGTTTTGTGCTTCAAAAGCCATTGGCGATTTGGGCTGTGTAGCTGGACATAGGTGTTTAACGCCAAACTGCTTAGATCTTTGTGTATTTGCTCTTCTCTTTTCCTCTCTCTTCTCCAAAATAGTCTTCTGCCAGTTTCTCTCTCTGTCTCTCTCTCTGTCTCTCTTTCTTTTTTTTTTTAATACATATTTTAACCATTCTTGCAAGGTCCTTATCTATTTGTTAAGTTCTGCGATTTATTTTCTTGAAAAATTGATGTTTAGGTATTGGAGGCCCTTAAGGGCTCAACATCGACAAGACCTGCCATCTTTGCAATGTCAAACCCTACAAAGAATGGTTCAACTCTTCATTTTTCTTCCTTCTTCATAGTTGATAAAAATGGTTTGGTAAATCGGCTTTCTTCCAAACTTTGACTTCCTCTCCTTACCTTCCTCCCTTTTTCTTTTAATTTGACAGCTGAGTGCACCCCTGAAGAAGCGTTCTCCATTGTGGGTGATAATATTATTTTTGCAAGTGGGAGCCCATTCAAAGATGTAGATCTGGGTATGTATTCTGGCTATTGTGTTTGCTATATGTATAGGCATCCAATTACTGTGGTATAATTTTCAAGTTATCCGTGAGCTGAAAATTGCTAAAACTGTAAGGTTACATTTTGTCATCATCAGAAGTGCAGAAACTGCTATTAATATATAGCTGGTATTCTCATAAGATGTTAGCAAAAATGGACAACTTGTTATTTATGAAACTGTTGCATTTGCTTTCTTCTTATATGCGTGAACTTTGTCTATCTACATCTTTCATGCTGATTTTGATAGTGCAATCCATACTCTCTTCAAGTTATTTTGTTTTGAGTAAGAGCTTTGACTCCTTTTGACTTGTGCAGAAAATGGTCATATTGGCCACTGCAACCAGGGAAACAACATGTACCTATTTCCAGGGTTAGTTTTATTAAAAAGGAAACTTCATCTGTGTTTCAGTAAATTTAATTTCTCATATTACTAATTGTTTCGTTGATGCAGCATTGGACTTGGTACTCTTCTATCTGGCTCTAGGATCATTTCTGATGGCATGTTACAGGCTGCAGCAGAGTGGTATTTATCATCTATCCCTATTTGTTTTTATAGGATGAAAGTTCTATGCAATTTGAGAATTATATTATCTGTTGAAATCCAGTGTGTTCAACACTGCTAAAATATTAGCATGTTACATTTCTTGTATATGGAAGTGTTTCATCTGGCTAAAGAGCTTATAGCACATAACACTAATCATTAAAGTAGGACTTTTACAACTATTGAAGCCTGAAAGTGATTAGTGATTCCAAACTCCCAATTACCATACAAGAAAGGCATTCAAATCATTAAGTGATTAGTGATCTAACATTTGGCGGGTAAGGGACTTGGGGAATGGGGAAGGGTACTCCGCAAAATGATTTGTTCTTAAACCGCTGATATTGATTCCTCTCGAAATCAATTGCAATCTCCAGCCTAGCTGCATATATGACTGAAGAGGAAGTCCTCCAAGGGGTTATATACCCTTCAACGTCAAGGTGCATAATCGAGCCCTTTCCTTTGCTTTTCTGTTTCTTTAGCATTTACAATGAGGCTGTCTGGCGGCTTCACTTCAGTCTTCTACCATATTTATTGAACTAATTCTTGTTGGCAGGATACGAGATATAACAAAGGAGGTGGCTGTAGCTGTGATAAAGGAAGCTATAGACGAGGATCTAGCAGAAGGATACCGGGGAGTGGATGCCAGAGAACTACGGAGACTTAGCCAGGTACATCCTTCATGTTGAGAAATCTTACTCAAGTATAATTGTCTGATACCAGCTAAATGATGCAAACTTGAATTTTATTCTGGTATGAGATGAACTCGAAGGCCAAGACTGCCTTGCATAGTTGCATGGGAGCACTTTCATAGCACATTTTAGCTTTCTATCTCAGATATCCATCAGCGTTACTGAAAGAGTTTACTCAACAAATTTTCTGCAACATATGGTAGATTAAGTTATTTTCTCATGGGAGGAGTAGGTATTGCTTCAATTTTCCTATTAATTTTTTATATTCTGGCCTTAGACTTTTGTGAAAGTTCAAAATTTCGAAGGGGATATTCCATTGAGTTGTGTTTACCTCCAAGATACCATCCAAATAAACCCAACATTCTTTAACCTAGCAATCCAACACCAGTAAATGAACCCAAGTAGCAGAATTATTAACACTGATGTGGAAAGTGGCAATGATGGAAGTCTGTGGACTTTGTTGAAGTACATCAGCTGTCCCCAGGCTTAGTAAAATACAAAAGAACCAGAAACTTGGTTCGGTAGACGGGAACAAGACAACATAGATAATAACATGGTGAATATCGTTGATAAATGAGATATTTTTTAGCTGTTAGGAGCTGTTGGTGGCCCACAAGAAACAGATTGAAATCTTTTGCATTACCCTGCAAATGCTGAGGACAACCTCGGGGCCAGGGCGTTTTCTCAGATTTTGGCTGTTTCGTACATTTTATAGGTTGTTTGATAGTTGGCATGTAGAATCAGTACACAAGCAATTGATCTACACATGGCATCCCTCCAACTGAGCTTTTAGGAAGTTAACCCTGATTAACTAAAAGGTGGATGTTGGGATAGATTTGGTCCCCCGTACGACTCTTAGACCTGTGATATGAGGTTTTCAAAATAGTAACTGTTGAATTTTGAACATCTCTGAACTTAGGCTTTCGATGTTTCACATGACATTAATGTTACTGCATCTGCTTTTCAGGAGGAGATTGTGGAATTTGTGAAGCACAACATGTGGAGTCCAGAGTACCCAACATTGGTTTTCAAGAACGACTAACCCCTACTCAACCTCCCGCCCAATATACTGAGCAGAACTATAGCATGTGTTTATGTAATAAATTCCAGCTTAATTTACATGTAAAGCACAATATGCACATTTAATCGTGTGCGAGGTGTCTGCAAGCAGTTTTTTACATCATGATTTTTGGAAAACAAACCAAATTTTGTTATCTACATTTAACTTTCTTTCTTGCCAATAAAAATTGTTTACCGTTATATTCTATGTCGGCCTAGTCTTTGTTGGGTCCGGCAACGGCAACTCATGAACACAGGGCATGGCATACGTAATCTGCTGCCACATCACCAATGCTTCGGGTGGGGCTCCCATCTCCGCATGCATTTGCCTTGTGAAAGATCAATTGTAAACTCTCTTGCGTGGCCTTAATGGGTTGTGATGCACTCAAACGGGTCCAAAAAAGGCATACAAGGATGATATCCAGTCCAATAATTTCAAGATGAGGAAAAAGAAAAATCTTCTAAGTATAAAAATGGTTAAGCAAAATATTCAGATTCTGTTTTAAATTTCATAAGGCTTATAATCTATTGGAGCGAATTATCGTCGATTTTGTTGGCTACTTTACACTAAAATCATAAGTGGGAGTTCATACCAAAAATGAGGGAAAAAGATGTGGGGGTTGAAAAGAGAGGAATAGAATTTTTTATTTTTTTTGGTCAATGGTGCCAATTTATCTCTGATTATGTAACACATCGGTTTACTCAATCTTTATTTTCTGCCCACTTTTAGACGAGAAGTGGGAGTTTCGGAGAAAGTAAAACAATGAGTTGTGTCGGGGGATGAAAAGTAAACTCTTTCTATTGTAAATTGCCATAATTACCTGTAGCACTCTGAAAAGGCCACTGCTTTCTAACTTTGGGGGACAAATGCCTCGGCATGGTTTTCTCACGCCCTACCGAAGGCACTGATGGCCAATTCTGTAGCTGCACTAACGAGCCTGAAGTCAATATTAAATCTCCAAAATTCTCTGGTCGAACCATTTTCGTGCGGCGGAAACATATAGGTCCAACGTGGAGGCAGACAAAATCTAGGCAATTAGGTGCTTGCCGTCTATATAATAATCTCCCGGCAATCCCTGAAGCGGCAATTCCATGTCAGCAATTTTTTTTTCCCGCTGACGGAAAGGGCAAGGCCCGATAAGGAAACACGGTGGTCCTCGTTCGGACCGTTCTGACTAGGGACGCTTCCCGGGGTCCACGGCCGCCAAAGGCACACGGGTCTGATTCTTTCTAATTGTAGTTTCAAATTTCAAATTTTGAAAACGCGTCCACTCCCGAAAGGTAGGCCTGCACAGTATCACTGTCGACTGTACCCCACCAATCCCAACGGTGCGCGCACCGTCTTAATATGCGATATTTCCATTTTCCTTCGCCTTTGACTCGTGTCCGAGACGTCGCCCACAAGTTGCGAACTTCGTCTTAAGCTAGTAGCGTCTTGGAAAGCTGGTAGCGTCTGTCCCAAGTCAGATTCCCTTCTCGCGCTTGCTTGTATCGTTTGTTCTGGGGGCTTCTGGAAGCCTGGGGTTTTGACTATCTGTAAGAGGTGAGGCACGAGGCTCTGTGGAATTTGGAGACGCGATGACGACGATGGAGAGCTTGATCGGCTTGGTGAACCGAATCCAGAGGGCCTGCACCGTACTCGGAGACTATGGCGGAGACAACAATGCTTTCTCATCTCTCTGGGAAGCTCTTCCCACCGTTGCCGTTGTCGGTGGCCAGGTCCTCCTCGTTTGCTCCCCCTTTTTTTTTTTCTCTCTCCGGTCTTCTTTTATTTTTTTGGTTCTTTGAACTTACCGGAGTTGAGAGAGTTTAGAGGGAAAGAAAGAGAAAAGAGAAACGAAAATAACTAGTGTTTAGGGAGGAAAGTGAGATTTCCTTTCCTAGAGAGAGAGAGAGAGAGAGAGAGAGAGAGAGAGAGAGGGAGGTTTATCAGCAATTCTTAAGAGGGGAGAACATCGTATCTTTTAACGATAAATAAATAAATAAAATAAAAGTATGATTTTATTAGGCTGGAGAAGTGAAACTCCGGTTGAGTTTGGCCTGATTTGTTTTTTGTTTGAATGAGAGCAGAGTTCGGGGAAGTCGTCGGTATTGGAGAGCATTGTTGGGCGTGACTTTCTTCCAAGAGGATCAGGTGAACCTTCATGGATTGACTTTGGTTCAAAAGCTTATTTGCTCGGTCATTTTGTCTTTAGTAATCGCTACAAATCTTCGTGATTTGTGAATTTGGGTTGTCGCAGGCATCGTTACGAGACGACCGTTGGTGTTGCAGCTTCACAAGACAGAGGAGGGGTCACAGGAGTACGCCGAGTTCCTCCACCTTCCTAGGAGGAAATTCACTGATTTTGGTGCGTATATCCTTTCCTCTTAGTTGTTTCTTGTCACAGGAAAAAAAAAAAAAGAAGGGCGGTTGGGGGTTGAGCTGTACATTGTTGCTACTTTGGTTGCCCTACCTTGTTGTAAGTGAGGCAAAAGCCTCCTCAACCATGTATTTTGGGAATTACCACTGATGAACCTGAAAATTTTTGTAGTTGGGATACATTTAAAATCCTTGTTCAACGCATGATAATGACAATTACGTTTCACTTGGTTAAGCTTATGAAGTTTATTACCTGTTGCATCTAAGATAAAAAGGATATTGGAACTGATATTTGGGCTTCTGATTTTTCTTTCCAGCCGTGGTTCGCAAGGAAATTCAGGATGAGACTGATAGAATTACTGGGAAGACGAAACAGATATCTCCGGTTCCTATTCATCTCAGTATCTACTCCCCGAATGGTGAATTGCTAATAGTTTCTTTTTTTTTTCTTTTCTTTTTGGTTTTTTCATTTGATGACTTTCTTAAAACACTTGCCGTCTGGATTACTATTCTTAATGAATATCCTTGGAGTTCTAATTTGTATTTTTGTCACTCTTGGAGTTCGTTTGTGTTCTGGTGTTATCCTTTCTAAAATTTATGCGCTGCTCTAAGTACTACCAGTGAATGACATAGTTCTTGCAGAATCTGTGGTTTGTTTTGTTTTTCATGTGAAGAGCCGTGCCTTCTCCAATAAGATCTCAGTTTTTGCTGCATGCATGTATGATGCTTGTATTATTAATACCCTTGGCAGTTTCATGTGCATCCAGTAACATATGTTTTTCCAATGTTAGTTAGTTGCATCTGATGTATTTTGAATTTGAAAAGAAAAAGATACTTTGATTCTAAAGATAAAATTTGAGCCTCTCCTGTGATGCTTCAGAAAGTTGATGCAATACGTCCAATTCTGTGTGTGTATATCTTCTCTCACCGTTAAAAATAATAGTGTGTGCAATAGTTGCTTGAGAAGAAAACTATATCTACATGTATTCCACTCCAGTCTGGTGGTGCTACTTTGAATTCCAACTCTTCTATTGGACTTCTCTGTGGAAGATTTAATATCTTTCTAATAAATTTTTATTTTAATTGGTTCGCCTTTGCATTGGCTCCTCCCTTTGCCCTGCCTTTTTGGAAGAAAATGTAGAAAAAGGAAAGAGAAAGCATAGACAAGAAATTGGTTTCTCTGGCTGTTAGGAGCACAAGAATGGATATATATAACATTTCTTAGAATGCTAAGATGTGTCTAGATTTGTATTTGTGTATTCCTGAGGAATATTTAGGATGCCTAAAAGAATTGCTACTGAGGTATCCTCCACAATCAATATATTAACTTCTTCTTAGTTTAATATATTCTCTAATTACATTTAAGTTTTTATCTTTTCCTGATGCCTTGTATCACGTGGCCTCACACAGAATGAAGTCGGAAAAGAAGTAAATACCCTTTTCCAATTCCCATTATATTAACTTTTTTTTCTCTGACAGTTTCTTGTTTTTCTTCATATGGCAGTTGTCAACTTAACCCTGATTGATCTTCCTGGTTTGACAAAAGTTGCTGTTGGTATGTTATATACCTGGTTCAACTTCTGAGAATGATTTATATTTCAGTCGTTTCTAAGACAGTTATTTTATTTCCTCTCTCAGAAGGACAACCCGAAAGTATTGTTGAAGATATTGAAGGCATGGTTCGATCTTATGTTGAGAAGGTAAGGGTGGCTCTCTCTTATTAAAGAAATGGGATATCTTTCTACAGTGAGGGTAGAGCATTTTGTCTGTGCCATATTTATGTTTTTCCGGTGCAAATAGTTGCCCACCTTTTCTAACTTTTCAGTAAGTACTTCAGGGGGGGCACCTTTTACCCCTATTGAACAAAGTGATCATAATTAAATTTGAGATTTATGAACGGAATTGAGGTCTTTTATTGTTTATAGCATTATGACAAAAGCAGTTTGTCGGAATTTGGGAAAATAACTGTTGAGTATTATGTGGACTCCATAGGAACTAGGCACCTGATGGATAGATATTTTTAGATTTAGATTTGATAGAGGAAGTTTCTTCTTTCTGCCTATCGTGTTTTGTTCCTGATTCTTGTCATAAGATCTACTTGTGTTTTTAATTCTTCAAAGAGACAATACTCTTATATGCTAGAGGATGACAGTGAGTAAATCGTTCAATTTTTCCCATGTAGAATTGTCGTATGATGGACACCAAACTAATCATTCTGTTAGTGTTATGGTATTATTATTATTATTATTATTATTATTATTATTTAAAGAGACTTTGTCAACCCCTTTTGTGGATTGCTCCTGTTACCTGTTCCTTTTTTATGCATCTATTCCTCCTGGGTTTCTTCCTTTTGATAATCATTGTTCTTTTCTGGAATCTAATTCCATTGGCCTTTGTAGCATCAAATTTGTTTGGTTGGTCTCTCCCTATCTTAGATATTTCTTCAGTTTTCATGTGAAAATATAATACTGGCAGATTATCCATGTCTAATTGATGAGAATACTCTTTCTGTAGCCCAATTGTATCATATTAGCAATATCTCCAGCCAACCAAGATATTGCCACTTCGGATGCTATCAAACTTGCGAGGGAGGTAGATCCTACTGGTATGCTTCTTGTGCTTTTTCTATTTTCTAGATTTTTTTACTTGTCTATAGATTTTTTACTTGTCTCTTGGTTTTTCTGCATTTTCTGAATTCCTCTTTGTAAGATTGCCCTCCGTTTAGCCTTGCCTTATGAGTCCTTGTTTGTAAATTGTACAGGTGACCGCACATTTGGTGTGATGACAAAGCTAGATTTGATGGACAAAGGAACTAATGCACTCGATGTAAGCTCTCTCTCTCTCTCTCTCTCTCTCTCTCTCTCTCTCTCTCTCACACACACACACACACACATACACGTGTACACTCACACACACACATAAGCACACAGGCTTTGAGTGTGTTGGTGGGTTAATATGCTCATGATGATCTGGTTTGTGTTCAAGTGTGGGCTTTTTTGTTGCATTAAGTGTCCTAAGGAAATAAGAATAATGCTTCATTCACTTGCATACTGATCCTTGTGTGCGTGTGTATGATTGCGCTGTCTGTGGGTGATTACATTCATTTTGTCCAGGTTTAGCTTAGTGTTTGATTGTTAGCAATTTTTATTGAATTTATAGTCCCAGGGAAATAGATTAATCTTTGATTGACTTGAAGTAAATAAGGAAAAAGGTTTTAATCAGTTTTTGAAAGCTACTTCTTATTTGGACATAATAAATATCTCTAAATAGTTACTTAACTTTGTAAATACTTTTTATCCTCTTAGGTCCTTGAAGGCAGATCTTACCGACTGCAACAGCCTTGGGTTGGAATTGTGAACCGTTCACAAGCTGACATCAACAAAAATGTTGACATGATTGTTGCAAGGCGCAAGGAGCGGGAGTACTTTGCAACCAGTCCTGACTATGGACACTTGGCTAGTAAAATGGGTTCGGAGTATCTTGCAAAGCTTCTCTCAAAGGTTTCATTTTGTTTAGCTTCAATCCGTATTGTGATGGTTATGTTTAGGAGATCATACTGATGTTATTATCTTGTTTTTTTCTAGCACTTGGAATCTGTGATTAGGGCTCGGATTCCTAGTATAACATCTTTGATAAACAAAACCATTGATGAACTTGAGTCAGAGATGGATCATCTTGGTAGACCTATTGCGGTTGATGCAGGGGTGAGTGGCTTGAAGCTATTGTAATTTTTTTCTTTTCTTTTTTTTTTTCCTTTTTTTTGGTTCTTTGAGGGTAAAGAAGGTGTGTTGCTAGTCCCTTATTAATCTGTGATATTTTAGGCTCAATTATACGCTATCTTGGAGCTTTGCCGTGCATTTGACCGAATTTTCAAGGAGCACTTGGATGGAGGGTAAAACATTTGTAAACTTTTCTATTTCTAGTTCTCATTGTTTTCTGGACTAGTGTTTTTTCTGTAAGCAGCTTCTATGAGATCCGTCATAACATGCTGTCTGGCTTAGTGTATGATTGGAGGAGATATAGTATTTTATCATTGAGCTCATTTTGTGCTTTGAGCTTGCTTAGATATCTCATGGTATAAAAATTTGAACCTATTCTTCTTCACAACTAAGGTACAGGAGGCTGGCCTTTCTCTTGAGGGTAGTCTCGTTCATATATCATGAGTCAGATGTGACTTGCCGAGCTAGAAATGATTAAACCAACTGTTGGTTTCTGGAACATTAATAATGAGGCCGAACCCAGTTCATTGCTGGCCTGAATCTTTGTTTGGTATATGAGTTGTTTATGTAACAGATAAACCTTTAAGCACACTGTGTTTTAGATATGTAATCTTTTCTTCCAACAAATTTACTGTTTTAATTAGTTGTCTAAATTGATCCACAGTTTTCGGCCAGTTTTATTATCTTCAGCAAATGCCTGTAGTATAAGACATTGTCTTTTTGGTTTTCTTTCTTGGTATTCAGGCGGCCTGGAGGTGATCGAATTTATGGAGTCTTTGACAACCAGCTTCCTGCTGCTTTAAGGAAGCTTCCATTTGATCGGCATCTTTCTCTACAGAATGTAAGGAAAGTGGTCTCAGAAGCAGATGGTTATCAGCCACACTTGATTGCTCCCGAGCAAGGTTACCGGCGCCTAATTGATGGGGCACTTAATTATTTCAGAGGCCCTGCTGAAGCGTCTGTGGATGCTGTATGCTGTCATTTCACTTTATCACTTGTTGTCCTTCTGGATTTTGCATTTCAAGTTTGCGAAATTGTCAAAATATCTACCTGGGAAAATTTCATCCGACTGATATGGCTACTGTACTGTAGGTTCACTTTGTCCTGAAAGAACTTGTAAGAAAGTCAATAGGAGAAACTCAGGTAAAATTCTGGGAAATTACTAATGGCTATTACTTTTGTAAGTACTGGTGTTTTGTCAATTGGAGCAAAATATTGATGTTTGTGCCAATGTAGGAGTTGAAGCGCTTTCCGACTCTTCAAGCTGAAATAGCTGCTGCTGCTAATGAGGCCTTGGAAAGGTTCCGTGACGATGGTAAGAAGACAGTAATTCGATTGGTGGACATGGAATCATCATATTTGACTGTGGATTTCTTTAGAAGACTTCCTCAGGAAGTGGAAAAAGGGGCAAATGCAGCCTCAACTACGGATCGGTATACAGAGGGACACTTTAGGAGGATAGGCTCAACTGTGTCCTCTTATGTGGGCATGGTTTCGGAGACCCTGAAGAACACAATTCCCAAGGCTGTGGTTTATTGTCAAGTTAGGGAGGCTAAAATGTCATTGTTAAACCACTTCTATGTACAAATAGGAAAGAAAGAGGTACTCTCTCTCTCTCTCTCTCTCTCTCTCCTCTCACAGCTTGGAGCGTCATTCATATATTGTTTAACCTTCTTTTCCATGATCTTTGAACATGATATATGCTAGTTGTAAATACTAGGAGAATCCCATTGAAGGGTTTTGTTTTGAGTGGTCCGAGATTAGCATGAATCATTGACAATAATGTACTTAAAAGTGAGAACAATTCTGTGAAGGAATTGTAACTCTGCACCGGTGTTGTTAAGCCTGATCAATCCATGTACGAGGCTTGTGTGCGCCAAGGATGTTCAACTGGGTAGCCGTCCTGAATAGAGAGCAAATCTATATTTTATATGTTTTGTCTTGATAAATTTGAGCTGGTGGTTGACTACCATTTCTGGCCTCTATTTCAGGGTAAGCAGCTTTCTCTGTTGTTGGATGAAGACCCTGCGTTGATGGAGAGGAGGCAGCAATGTGCAAAAAGGCTCGAGTTGTATAAAGCGGCCAGGGACGAGATTGATTCTGTAGCATGGATCCGCTAAGACTGATGGATTCTTACCGATACCTTGTATTATAGTTATATCAGATTCTTACTGAATTTGTTGAATTCTTGGATAGCTTAGATTCTTGTATTGTTTGACCACTTTCTGCCATTTTTAAATCCTGCTATTGTATTCAAAACAGATGCTTGCAAGTTGATGTATAGCCGAGTTTCTTTTTCCACATCGTTCCGTTTTCATTTTTGGGTTCTAATCTAAATCGATTTGGTCCAAAGGTTCTGCAATTTAGCGTGAATCAATCTTGTCACTCTTCGGATGCTTCGGTTGGATACTCAAACCTGGTTCTCTCTTTCTGTCGCATGATTAGGGTATTCACCCCATAAATAAAACGCATTTCCATTCTAGTCTTTTTCGCCCATCTCTGATCTTCCCTTGCCAATTACCGCTGAAAGCATTAGAAGAAGGTGATCTTGTGTACATTTTACGCACCTTATCTTTCGGCTGATGTTTGTATTACAGGGACATCTAGTTGAAGCTATTTGTCACTGATAACATTTTCACCGTATGTATAAAGTGGCACCAGCTGGTTGTCCTGACATCCAAAGGAACCCAATGGAACAGTAGCTGGTCATACCACCAAAGTGCTAGCGAAAATTCGTCCAGATTTCAAGACTTCTTTTCTACTTGCTGGTTCCAAAGCCTTCTCCTCCTTGCTCGTAGCAAGATTGTTTAATGAATAGCTGACTTTTCTTGTAACGTTGCATATTCCATGTCGTATTTAAATATGAAGAAAAAAATGACGTTGGAACTAATATTAAGCTTGAGTTTTCTGTACAACGCCCCTCCGCAAGAAAATTCAAGATGAGATTGATGAAATTTATGGAACATGGAACTATGTTGAATCTGAGACCAAGAGGTCTTAAGAAGTGTTTGTTTGCAATTGAGTTAAGTACTTATCGATAAGTACTTATTTTTAGGGTTTTTTTTTTTTTTTTTTTTTTTACGAATGTTGCTGGGATTTTTTGTTGCCTTTATAGCTATTCTGGGACTTCGTATGTGTTTTCTGCCATACTTGCTGGTAGTTATGCACTGTTGTAATTACATGGTTGAGTTAATTCCGCCAGAATTTGTTTGATTTCAATGTTAGATCTAGGGTAACGACATGTATGACACTCGTATAACTTTGGACAAGTTGCATCAGGAACAACTAGTGCGTGCAATTGCTGCTTGAGAAGTAAGTTCCTCGGAGTTATCAGAATATGACACCGTTTCGGTTGAAGATTGGTGACGAGAATCAAAAAAATTCATGTGATGTATTATTAAAGTAGTTCTGAAAAGAAAGCAAGAAGAGTGCCTTCTTCAAACGAAACAACAAAGGCATCATTGGTGAATTTGAAGAATGAATCATCGTTGTACAGTATTGTAAGTTGCAAGTTGTACAGTTTCAAATTGTTGCTGTTGTCATTTCCTGTTCTCCAGCTCTTCCAGTGCTGTCCATAAATTGGGGTTCCCAAAATCGTCAATAACGAAGGAGGCTCCAGCTTCTACTAGTACGTTTTCAGGGTTCCTTAAACCCACGCCTACTACAGGCATTCCAGCTGCTTTCCCGGCTTTGATCCCAGAAACAGAATCCTTCCAGAACGACAAAGGCAAATCATATATCTAAAGTTATACATGCATGCTGCTCTGTATGCAGCAAATAGAATATTGGGAGCTAACCTCAAACACGAAAGCGTGCTTATCTGAAACTTCGAGTGCTTGGAGAGCCTTCAAATAGGGGTCAGGGAAGGGTTTCTGCCGTTCACATTCGTTCCCAATGACAAGAACTTGAAAGAAATCCGAGAGCCCTAACTTTGAGATCAGGAGCTCTGCATTTGGTCTTGGCGCATTTGTCACTGCAGCTCGTTTCAACCCGCGTTCTTCAATCCATTTGCACAACTTGTGCAGGCCCAGAACAGGTTCTAGCTGTTCAGATGCCAACCTATATGTTTCCACTCAATGAATCATGTTCAAGATGGTTTTATTAGATAAGCATCATTTCCACAAAACATTACAGCTATCGACTTGGAAGGTTGTGCAAAATTTTTTTCCGTCATTCAATTCTATTGGACAGCAACCTTTGGGCTGTCGACTCTGGTTTAGCTGCATTATGTACGAGGTCAACCTCAGAACTCTAGTTATAATTAAGATTCATGTCGGAACAGTTGCATTAAGTTACCTCCGAAACATTTCTTCCTTATCCTCCATAAATTTCCGTGCCCTTTGGAGATCCCATTCTGGGAGGAGGACGCGACACAAATCTTCATTATGCATGCCGCTGATGTTCTTACTAAAGAATTCCTCAGTAATGGGGACTCCACCATTGAAACCTATCTGTGGAACCCTTGCATGTCAGTTGGCCTAATAAGTTACAATAAACCATGAAATTTTAAAAATACCTCTTGAAGCATATCACGGAAGGCATAGAAATGGAGAGGGTCTGAATCACAGAGTGTTCCGTCAATATCAAATAGAATTGCTTGAAGGGGAGTGAGAGTAGCGAGAGAACATTTGATGCTATCAAGCAATTTAACAAGATAATCAACACTGTTAGTATAAGAGCATCATTTGCATGGTATACACATGACATTCGCATCCATATTTGAAGTATTAAGCAAAACAACTTTGAACCCAAATAGAATATCTTGCAGGCATTCCAGCAAGAAAATGGTAAGTATCGCTTTTTTTTCTCCTTTCCCTTGCGCAGAGCATGAGGAGGAAAGACCAAACATTAAGACTAGATAGGTTGAATAATTTTACCAGTACTTTTCCTTCTCATGGAATGATTCAACTACTACTTCTCTACAGCATGTTAGGCCCAAAACAGGTCAATTCAGATAAAAATATATCTATCATCATAGAGTTATAGCATCGACATAAACGACAAGTGGCGTTGCTAACTAAGAATGCACGTTCTTGTTTTTATCTCCCACCAACCATCGGAAACCAAGGGAAATGATTTCCCTTGTACCATCATGAACATTCAAAGTCAAATTAAAGATGCATCAGATTTTGAAGAGAAAAGGTTGTGAGCTAAATGCAGATTGAGAAGCGGAGAACATAGTTATTGATAATTAAATTCAACCAAAACAAAAAAGAAAAGAAAAGGAAAGAATAGAACTGCAAATGGAAGTAAATCGTGAAGACACACATACCTTTCCAATGAGGAGGGATTTGATGAAGTGGACACTCGAGAAAGCGACGCTGCTGCCTGGTCGCATCGCTTCTGGGCGTAGATCATAGTTCTATTCAGATGGGAGTTGTGTAAAAGATTTGAAGAGGGTGTGGCATAATGAGGAAGCCGAAGAGAAGGAAGAGATAGCATATTCTCTCTGCCTCCCTTCTCTCTCTTTCTCTCCCACACAAAACATACGAAGACGCAAACCGCACACATGCAAAGACTAATCTGTCCTGTTTTACGGAGTTGTCCTTGCCCACCCAACTAAACTAACTACTTGTTAGTTGTCCTACTTCTCAGACACTCTTTTTCGTAGGAGCCAGACTTGCTGCTACATGTGGCGGCGGAATTGCTGACTGTGACTTCAGTGTATAAACCGTTGTAAGAGACTGCCATGGAAGATATGGTTTGAGTCCACCTCTCTGTCCTTTCCCCGTCTTCAAACCATTTGAGCAAAACTCCGAAGGGAATGCTTTTTGACTTTAGATAGTCATCAACTGCAGCACTGGCTCGTTTGTCAGTTTTTTCCTATGTACAAATTAATAGAAAAAAAAGGAAACTTTTTGACAAAACAAAAGTGAAAATAAAAGGGAAAAGAAAATAAAAAACTATTATTTTATTTTCTCCTGTGTCATCTTTAAATCATGACCGGTCCGCGAAGATAGTGTAAAACCCCCCGGAGCTAAAACCCATAGCCGCTTTGCATTTCTTAACTGCAAAACCAGAAGAACGAGGAGAAGCAGGAGATGAGTAGGGCCTCTATTCTCTTCCAACTATGCCAGATTCCTTCCACCAATTCGCTTCGAGGAGGCTCAAAATTCCCCAGAGGTCTGTCCCTCTCTCTCACACACACTGCGGCATTCATTTAAGAACATTATCTTCTTCTTCTTTTTCTTTTCTTTTTTTTACTTTTTAATTTATGGAAATTTCTTGTATATTTTGATGTGAGTTCAAGCCATATGCCCATCTGAAATGGTTTCTAAAAACCTTTGTTTTGTGATTGTTTTTAAAGCTTCCGCTGGTTCGAGAAAGGGTGGGCAAAAGATTAGAGCATAGTAATAAAATTTGAAGCTCTGATTTGTAAACTGTTTAAGAAGCATATTGCAAGACAAAAGACCGTGCCATTGTACCTGAAAACTCTAGTTGTTATTCTCTTTCTTCTATGTAGTTGTAGTTGGAATGTGATTCTTTTGTTTTTTGCTTAGATGATTTTCTTCTCGGTTACTAACAAGCTGCCTTGAAAGCAGGTCTGTATGTGATACCTGGTTCAAAAATTTATCCTATCTTGTACTTCTGTAGAAGCGTGCAGACTGCCTCGTATGAAGTTGTCAATGGAAGCTATGTGCCCACAGCACAAACTAAACAAGGAAAAGAAACAGAGGTTGGCTTCGTATGCTTATCGTTTATCTAGATCCAGAACATTTTGAAAAAGAGAATGGGTTTAATATTGGCTTTTTTGTTACCCTACACTGCTTTATCTATCTCTATTTACAAATGGATTAGGTAGTCCTCTTCTAATTCAAGTGTGACTGGATTTCGTTGTACACCTAAATTTATTTCTTTCTATCCTTTTTTTTTTTTTTTTTGAGTCTGTGTTGTCCTCAGGTCAGATTTAGGTTTAATTTAAATATGTATTATGTATGCCAAATATTGATGCGGAGAATTTCCTATATCTTGGGTAAATGAGGTCGTTCTTTCAGAAAGGAAAGTTTTTGACTTTAAGGTAGGAAGGCATGACTTGACCCCGTTAAAGTCAGTTTGGAGTTGAATCTGAGGAGGTTAGCTTTCTGGAGAAAGAACTTGCTGCTGTGAAATTGTGAGAGACTTTTGGGTGAATAAAATGCAGAAGGTATGCATTACATGCAGAGGTGGGAAGTAGTAAATTCCTTTAAGAATGGCAGGAAAAATTTTGTGATGTGGGCAAAGCTTTTGTGGGTTAACAATTCAGAGGTTTAGGTTTGAGTTAGGAAACTCACCAGGAAAAGCCATTGAAGTGGAAGGTATGGTCATTTGCAAAGGAATCAAGTCGATCTTAAGGGTTCTGTTTTTGATTTCAAAGGAGTGGCAGTTATGCAGTTAGACATTCTGATTGCTTGGCATGCCAAGTGAAGGAACACGTTTACCCCTACGTCTAGATCAATGTAATCCTTGAAGTAGTGCATCTATTTCTTGGGTGTTTTGAGATGATTATGTAAGGAAAAAATGCAGCCTGATCACAGAGGCGGTGTACTTGTGGCTATAGCAGTAGGGACTGAATAGTGTGCGGTCAAAGCATTGGTGATCACTTCGTGTATCTGGATAGTGATTAACAACATTGGTACCGATCCTTCACTACTTGTGAGCAAGCTTGGAATTTCTGAGGTTCCTTACAATTTCTTCAAGTTGTGTATTGGATTGTAAGGGACTGGAATAGGCTTTGTCCTCAGTATCTCTTTGTGACCAGAGTTTACTTTTTTCACTCAAGAGTTTAACTTTCAACTTCCTTTATGTATTTGTGGTGGTTATATTTTCGTTCATATACCAAAGAACTAATGGTGGTTATATTTCCGACCCTCCAATTTTAGGACAAGTCATCAACGAAACTTGATAGTGTTGGTGCATTTCAAAAGCTTCCAATGGTGATGCCATCTGTTGATATACTTTATTCTGCACTGAGGAAGGCAAAAAGGGTCCCACCTACAAAAGGTGCATATCAGGGGACTGTGTCGTTGGTCATCTCTGACACATCAGTTTTTCCAAAAATTTGTTGCAAGCCTCAATATTTACTTTGTCGATTTTGCAGGTATTGCCAATGTTGCAAAGCGAGAGAGAAATAGAGGTGCAAAACAACTTGATGCACTGATGAAAGTTTGTTCTGAACTTCATATCTGTCATGATTTTCTAAGGAACAAATTTTTTTGGAGTTCCGACATAGGAAACTGTCCAAAGCTGATATCATAACTTCCTGTTTTCATCTTCAGGAACTGGCAATTTCCTTGAGGATGTATCTGGAAAATTTTCCAAAGAAGAAATATCTTCACCCTTACGAACGATCTCTTATTGAATTAACCCTTGGTGATGGAAATTATGAAAAGGTAATTAGTTATCGTGTCACTTCAACATTTTATACATGCAGTGTTTTGGACTTTTGCATTGGGCTCTACTTTTCTTATAAGAACCTTAGGTTCTTCTACATCTTTTGGAGGCAGCAATGATGTTCCAACAGAAAATGTATTAAAACATCAAGAGATATTTGATAACTACAAACTTAAGTTAGTATTGTATCAAGATTTTTCCAGTGACTGCAACAGTAAAATGTCTTGTTTTTCTTCTTTCTGCTTTATTTGGCCTTTTGGTAGAAGTTTTGTTATTTTGTGCAGAATGCTAGTCCTGTTTTCTTTTTTATTTAACATGACACTGTTTTAATTATGGGCTACTTGAAGCAATCAGATTGTCTATACCTCGTGCTGTGTTTTGGCTGCTAGTTTGCTTCATTTGTCAGTTGTTTGATTGTGGATTTACTCCTGATGTGACAGGTTTTGAGAAAGGTTGATGCTCTGAGGAAAAAGGTTGTTTCTGTTGGAAAGGAACATGCTTCCCTCTGTGCTAAGGTTGGAATCTTGGCTCAAATTTAAGTGTTACTGCGTTGTTTCTGGATATCTGTAGTCCTATGTGGTCATTTATGCGTGTTGCTAACATCAGTTGCAATCTTGAGCTAGCTGCAAGCTCAAGATTAAGATCTGGTCAGAATGTACAATAGTTTTCAAAAAGGGATTTTAGTCTCTAATAGCTTTTGGAGGGTAAATTTGTTTTGCACCTGCCTGCATGTACTGCTCTAACTGTGATTGAAAACAATTAAGATACAAAGTGTAATTCAAATTCATTCAGAGAACAAAATTTGGAAAGGAAAATAATCCCTTGTGACCATACTAACTGCGATTAATGGTTTAGGATGGGGTATAATGATAATACCTGACCCCTTTCTTCCATTTTCTGAAGGCTCTTTGTTTACATAGCCTCTTATTATTAGATAACTTAGTTATTTCTAAAATACTAACTGCTATCCGAAAAAACTTTCTAGTGATCTTGTCAGATATGATCATACACTGATAATAGAAATATAAGTTATTTGGATGTAAACCATGAGAGCAGACTAGGGGAGTGGAAATAGTTTCTCGTCAAAGTATGCAACTATGTACAGCCTTCCTACTATCATTATGTAGTTGTCCATAAGAACAATGGTTCTTTTGACTTTGATTTTGTGCGAATGATGATAATGGTTTTGCCTTGGCTGTCATAGATTAACAGTGGTGTCAAAGCAGATGGTTTGTAATATATACGTCCAAGCAGCTTCAAATAAAAGTCCAATGATTGCTATCTTCTGTATGTCTTTCTTTGTCACCCTCTGCTAGAAAATAAAGTGCTTTAGGCTCTCTCAGGGGACAGAGAAGTCTGCTGTATTGATTTCTAATCTGTTGTGTTCATCAAGTTGATAAAATGATTCTCATTGGTACTAATTGTCATTTCTCTACACATGTTTATTGCTTTGTAAAATGGGTTCATCATCCTCCTGTCATGCTGGCTGTTCTTGTTTCTGCGCGTGATAAATCTATTTCTACTTGGAGTTGTATTAGTGCAAACATTCTGTTTTGTGAAAATTGCTATAGATATTATGGTGGTTCAACACTTGTTCTTGTTTTTTGCCTGTTAACATGCTTGTCTCATACAAACTGCAGTCCTTAACGAAGCGGGAAGCAGAGGAAAGACTGAGTGAGGTGTGGTTTTATCTTTATGCAGTATAAGTTTTCCATTCTCACTGGCAAAGATTGTTTTATCTTTATGATTTTGTGCGCAGGGTATGAAGGAAATTGAAGAGATTTTCAATCAGGAAGGAAAAGCAGTAGATGATTTGTTACATATTGCCAAGGTACTTCTTCCTGCTAGAGCTAGAATCTTAGACTGATGTAGGGAAACTAAAAGAAACAGTGTCAAAAGTAACTCCAAGTTTCTTTTTGACATGCTCCATATATGGGTTTGTATGTTTATATGTTGAACATAGATAAGTATGCAGCTGTGGCTAAAGGTATGGATTATCAAGTATGAAAACATTTTCTTTACTATTGTGAGATCTTATCTATGGGTTTGCTACAGAAAGTACATAGAGAATGGACATGGACTGCGGACTTGCACACAACTTTATCTGGAAATGATGCCATAACAAATCTTATTATGTTGCATGAAAGATGGTGAAGATGTGCCTACAAATGTATTGTATATTGAAATGTTCAGAAAAATTAATAGATAGTTAAGCGTATACACATGCATCTGTAACATACCTTTCAGAAGGTATTGGAAATAGTTCATTCATTAATAATTCTAGTTTAATGTATCCATCCCTCTACTGAGGACATCCCACAAGGAATGACATGTTCATTTTACAGTTTAGGAAATTTTTAATGATTTTTAATTTTTGTTCTTTTTTGGGATTTTATCAGATTGATTTCTTCATGCTTTTCTAGCCATTTGAACATTCAATTTTCTCTTTTACTTTTTTTTCATTTGTTAGATTCAGTCCTCTATTCATCTTCAGCTTGATACCTATGCATACGTCAAAACAGCCCATCACACATTCTTTTTCACCTTATGGGTCTTGTTTTTAAATAGAACCACTGTGCTATTGTATGTTTTAACACAAAGATATGTGAATATGAATGACCAATTCTGTCACTACCTGAAAGTATCCTTCAGATAATCTGGATTTTAATTTTTTTCAGACATTAAGGGCAATGCCAGTAGTTGATCTTGAAACACCAACGCTTTGTCTTGTTGGAGCTCCTAATGTTGGCAAGTCATCTTTGGTCCGCACACTTTCTACAGGGAAGCCAGAGGTACAGACTGATTGAGAATTATATATCCTCTTTTCGTTCTGGTTATATCCTTAAAGTTATGCTGTTAATAAAAGGACAAAGGATGCTCTATTATTGAGCTTTGTTTCAACTATCCACTTTATGTCAATCACAATGGTTGGTTGTCTCTATTTCAAATGACTGCTGCTCAAAAAGAGTCATTTAAGGAAAAGTGAAAATATTTTTATTTTTATTTTTATTTTTTATCTGAAGGGGTTAACAGAGGTTGTATACTAAGCAAAACATAGTTCTCATGCTTCTAACATTATCTTTTTCTTCCCTCCTCCTTTCCTTCCTTCTTTGCTAGGTCTGCAACTATCCTTTTACGACAAGAGGAATTCTTATGGGTCATATTGTTCTCAACTACCAGAACTTTCAGGTTAATCATTGAATCTGAGATGTTGAATGCATTTCTGTTTTAGGTGTATTCAATTTTAGTAACAATTAGAATGGCCACAGGTGACAGACACTCCCGGCTTGCTAAAGAGATGTGATGGTAAGGCACACACTCTTTTTGTCCACCTGTGTCTTTGTCACATTGAATGTATAGATTGCATATCTTGCTTCATTTGTTAGCCATAGCAAAAAAAATGCACTAAATCATCTCTCTCTCTCTCTTTCTCCCCAACATCCTCCTCTACTTTAGCCTGATAAAGGGTATTTTGTATGCCCAAAAAAAAGAAAAAATAGAAAAATTAGTTGGTTCACTGGACAATTCCCAGTGTTTCACTAGTCTAATATGATTCTTGCTGAATCTCTGAGAGTTTGAAGTCTAATCAGATGGTCTCGCCTGGACTTTTGGAAGTCACCTAATTTTTACTTAGCTGGCATATGTATAAACTTTGCTGTTATTTTGATATAAACGTAAGTTAAAGATAGAGAAGCCAACTAGTAATGACACGTGTTTTAACTTCTAGGTTATTATAACAGTGGGAGTACTTTTCATATCGAGTTGCTTCTTTTCAGGCTGACTTGTTTACTTAAAAGTCCTGGCTCAACTATTTGACTATCAGGTTGCTGTGACTTTTAAAACCATATCTCATCTTGGAGTTGTATATCGTACCGTCACAAAACGATGCTTGAGATCTTCATTCATTAGAAATTAGAATTTCATCTTTTATGTCCTCCAAATGCAGTGAGAGAAGCCCAAACAACCCATTTTCAAAATCTCAAGCGGTGAATAGAAGTCTTGAGAAAGTCTTTCATTTGACTATCATTATAGACAAATGCCATCCATATTATCTATTGAATTCAAAGGGGAACTCCAGTTACAATTCATTTTTTCTATCATATTGTATTAGCCCTTAATTTTGATTTCTTATTTCAGCCTAATTACCGATATATGCCTAGCCTATTTTTTTTATACCTATAGCCTTTATGCTTTTCATGGACAAACTCCGCATATTTGCACATTGTTGAGGAGCTACTTTGCAGGTTGAATACTTTGAAATGGTGGGGAGATGATTGTAAATTGATAGATGTTCACATTTCCTGTGACCATCAAGTTATTTAGGTCTTTATGCATAGCCATTTGAAATAAGCATAGCTAGTTGCAGGAAGAGTGTCAGTATTATGTATTTATCAGGATGATGTTAATTTGATGTTCTTGCATTACTCTCTTCTTTCCTGTAATGACTCCATTTCCTAGGTTGATAAGGCTTTAGGATTTTAGCTGGTGGAGTGTTGGCTAACAAGGAACATGGAAAAGTAAAGCAGACTTGGTTAACTCTTACTTTTTGGGGGCATCAAATGATCATTTTGGGTAGAGGAAGTAATAAATCTGAGAACTGTTTTGGATTACTTGACTGAAAATTATCACTAATGGAACACTTTCATATTCTTACATAAGGCTTTTTGTTCCCAGATTACATTGTTTGTTATCAGATTACATAGTTCTTCTATTGGGTTTATGGAAATGAGTACAACACACAATGGTTTTATGCTTGGTTGTCATTGTTGCACTTTTCTAGTTTTTCATAATGTTTTTTCATCTTTTCACTTGGACACGCAGAGGACAGGAATAATTTGGAAAAGTTGACACTTGCTGTCCTATCACACTTGCCTACTGCGGTATTATATGTTCATGACCTCTCTGGAGAGTGTGGAACCTCTCCTTCTGATCAGGTATTGTGTTTTGAGAGTCCTGTTGGTTATAGTACAAAAAACACAATGGACCTTAATCAATATGTGCCTGTTAAAGTTGTATTGCAATACCATTTACATGCTAATTGGAGTTTACATTTCAATTAATTGGTCAGCAATCACCAAGATTGAGTGATTTAATCAATTTTTTCAAAACACATGCACATGAATTGCAAGGGGACTTTGGCATGTCATTTGTCCATCTGTTACGTTGTGAATCCTTTTGAATTTATTAATTTGCTTGCAGACGTATGCATAGAAATAAAAACCTACCGTTACATGGTTAAGAATGGAGTGCCTGTTGATTAACCTTTTCTTTTCATTTCCAACGGATTCTCGATTACCACAGGATAAGTTGCCTTCTCTTTCATTAAGTGAAAGAGAGGTTCATCCTCATTTCTGTGAAAATTCACCCACTTAGAGAATGCTCCATTTTAGATTTTAGAAATGTGTTTGAATGACTTAAATTTTTGAGTTCTTGACGGTGGGTTTTTTCAGTTTGTCATATACAAAGAAATAAAGGAAAGGTTTGGTGACCACCTCTGGCTCGATGTTGTGTCGAAATGTGATCTGTTGCATAATTCTCCCCTAGTCTTCATCACAGAGGATGACAATCCTGATCACATTGAGCTGACAAGGTACCGGAAATCGGGACCTGATGGAGCAATCCATGTTTCTGTGACGAGTGAAACAGGGCTCAGTGAGGTAACCATTTCATGAAATTTTTGGGCCTTCAAGATTGCCTTGATAGTGCGCTTTTCTTGATTTTCTGTATTTGGACTTGAACTTTTTGCACATTGTCATTTTTCCGAAAGGAAGCTTACTTGCCTTAGGTGTTCTCTGGATTTTTTATGTAAATTGCAACGCATTTTGTTTCTTATATTCGTTCTCAGTCTTAAGATCATGAATTATTGGTAAATTTAAGAGCCAGAGAGTTGATGTTGCCTTTTCCTTTATGTTAGTGTTGTCTGAAGTTTGGGTTGGTGCATGAGGGGTTAAGAAGGAAATAATTGTGAATGCTTTTATTACTATACACCAATAACCTCACTTTCATAGATACTTTAGTGATGCTTAGTTTATGCACTTGTATTCCAAGAATCTGTTGCATGGTTACTCCAGACCATTCCTGCTACAATTTAACCTTTCAAGTGAAGAACTATGCTTACATCTTGAATTTCTCACTTTGTGTTTCCTGCTAAATTTTATCCGGCACTTGCTTTTACATTTTCCTAGTAACCTCAAACTTGAAGACCTTTTCCTCTGCAGTTGAAGGTTAGAGTGCACGAGCTACTGACCTTGCAGATGAGCAGGATTGGAAGCCAGAAAAGCAACCAAGAAAATCTAGTTACTGCTTAAGGTTTCTATTCTTTGGATGCATCATGCGTCAAATTGCAGCTGAAACGCATTCAAATTTTTCGACAGTATAAAGTCTGACAGCTTACGTGGAGAACAACTGGCTGGCCTCCATTGCGTTCAAGATCATAGCCAAGTGCCACGCCTTTGCATAAGTTTTCAAGTGATTGGGTGTTGTTGATGTAATCTGAAATTCTTTTGCTGATTGGCATCCAAAATAATTTTCAAGTGTATATATTTTTAACCCTTTTTCTTTTTGGCATATTTTGCAAGTTATATTTGTTATGCAACCACCCAAGGAAATTGTATAGTTAGAACAATTTAATATGATTTCTCAGAATATGTGATTAAGTTTGGAGAACTTAAAATTGTTGTTGCAATGTTAAAGTGAAATTAATATCTATCATGATGGATCAGTATGTCAAGCAGGAGAAAAATTAATCCCAAAACTTCAGTAAAAACGAAAGTCAGAATTGGTCAAGTTTCAGGCACAAATGCTCTTCTTCCTCTCTTCTTTCTTTCGCCTCTTCTAGGATTGACTCAATCAACCCCTGGAATACCATCTCAACAATAAAGCAAGCAGAAGAATAGTAAACATCTTTTCAGAAAAATCAAATGTAGATACGACGCAGCGATAACCTTGAGTTGATTGTCAATTTCCATTGTTAAACATGAGATCATTAATTCTACTGAGGCCAATATCCGATATGGGTTCAATGGGCTGCTCCTCTCCATCCACCAAAGGAACAAAGCTTGATGGTTCTCTACTGAATTCATCTGGAGAAGGGATGCGCCCAAGATTATCACGAGTTGAAGGAAATACAAACATATAGACATGAATTTTCGAAAAGAAATAAGTAAAGAGGATTAACAAAATTCTAGTTTTGCCTCCATAGCTACTCATCTAAGGAATAAAATGCTTTTGAGAAAGTGATGTTGATTGGAAACAAAGGAAAAACTTCTCAGAGCTAAAGATTGTCAAACATATTCAATGGCGGCTAGCTCAGGCTTACCAAACATTGTGTTTAAGGAAGTTGGGGAAGGAGTTGACATGAAGTTAAGACCAAGGTAAAATCCCAATGCTAATACTACTGTGACCATAAGATAAGCTGGCACTGCCAATGCCCAATACCTGAAAAGGATCAAGTTAATCTCAAAATTGGGAATTACAAATAATTTCTTCCACCAATATTATAGACAAGTGAATAACTAACTTAAAAAGATCAGTTGATAAATTTTGCAACATGATTTTCTTCTAAACAGAAATTTGTATGCAATAGAAGATCTGCAAACAGGCTGAAACTGGAAAACACATTCTAAAAACCAATCTTGGATACCTGCTTGGATAGTAGAAGACTCCAATAGAATGTAGCCAACCCTCTGGAACATATGCCCACACCAGGAAAATAGCTGCCCACAGCAATCTAAGTTTATGAGAACTCAAAAATGCCCAAATATTACAAGGTTGGTTATATCTAACTCTTGAGCCATTGATAGGCCAAGAACAAAGATTACGCATAGTTCCAAATAAAAGTAGCGTGGCATTATGATACCAGCTATTGCAAGCACAACAGTGTAATAAGAATGATATGATTAAGTCAATTTGGGTAAGTAAACTAATTCGTTTGTGCTTCCAAAGACTTTCTCCGCTAATTTAAACCTAAAAGTAACTAGCGAAAACAAATGCTTTTGAAACTTAAGACTAGTGAATGATCTCAGATGAAAATTTAAGCCGCACTACGCAGCTGTCAATGGTAAAAACAGATTTTGATAATAAAAGTAAAAAAGGCCGCTGGTATAAGTTTCTTTTTGACAGCAAGCGCTATGCAACATTTATAGTCCAATGCTAAATCATGATATAGCATTCCATCTTTCTTCTCCCGAGACAACAGAAGCCTATGCAGTAGGTATGTTGATGGGCATTTTTATTCCAACTGATCAGTGACTAACTTATGTGTTAGATAAACATCCAGATATCAATCAAAAAAGTTAAAAATAGAAAGAAAGAAAGAAAGAAAGAAAGAAAGAAAGAAAGAGTTTCTTTTCCAGAAAAACTAATTAAAACTGATTTATAACTTTCAATATCACAGGAAATCAAACAGCGAGTCTACTTCAACTCAACCAAGCCCAAACAGAAGAAAAGGCATGTTCTACGAAGTAGACCTGTTGCAGCAACAGTACTAATAGAACCCACGAAGCCATAAACTTCCAATGGCTTGGGACCATGCTCTCCAGACATTCCAAACCCAGAAGCCTTCTCCTCTGCATCTGGAAAGGATATTGTTGCCCTTCTCTTCTTTGACAGACTTAGAATTCTTCTAGGACTACTGACAGAATGAGGATCTTCCATGGCTTGCACTTTTAGAAAAGTATCCGTACTCGAGGCGCCAAAAATCCCCACTAGATGTAAACAAGCATAGCTGCAGTGCAAAACAGAACGTACACCGTAACACAAATGTAGCCCCACTTCAAAGAATCTGTTGTCGTCAGTCATGAAGATTAACACAATGCATACGTCTAAATTAAAGTAACAGGCAAATTATAGTCCAATTCAACAAAGACACATTCACATGTATGCATTTACATCCCATTCAAAGTGTCTGAACATTGTGGGAACCAAAGCCACCACGCTGAGAATGTAAGAGGTTCAGATCCTATTCTTACTCAGAAGCAGGCTCAAAATCAACTAAGATGCTTAAGAATCACATGAAGAGAATGACAGCCACCAATTTAGTACATATAAAGAACTACAAGGTTTTTACAGACACCTATATTGTCAACAGGAAGAGTAAACGGATGTGCATCCCTACGAAGGTAACACCCATAATATTCACACTTCCACAACCTCGACAATGGCTGGCACAACTGAAATGTCACCTTACATCCTTACATTAGTGTAGCTAGAGAGATGGTTGAATGCTGCCCCATAGCAAAATCTTATATAGGAAGGGGCATAAATGGAATATCCCCAGGGCCATGGAGCTTGAAATGGGCATAGGACCATGTCGACCTGTACTAGTTGGATTTGAGTAAAGTCAACAAATTGCAGATTGCCTTAGATGAGAGGGTATACAAATACGTACATCCGAGGAAGAATATCCCGTACCCACCCCCATGATCATTTAACTAAGAAGCTAGATCAAGCTTTCAGGGAGAAAGAGAGCACAGATAGGGAGATAAACAACAAAAAGAAGCCAAAAACTGGAAATAAAAGAGAATTACCGAGTGAAATATGCAGAGGCAAAGGAAGACGAGTTTGTTCCCGAATCTGGGTTAATAAATCATGGATGGCAAGACCAATTCTTGACACCCGGTATGTATTAAAAATCGAACTTACAGAAAGAAGAGAAGCGTGGGGACGAGCGGCCGTTGGTTTAGCTTCCACGGTTTCTCAGCTCGCGACGCGGCAATCACGGGCCCACCTTATATCCTTCCTTTTGCATGCTCTCGCCATGGGCCACGCCTCTCCTCTCCTCTCTCCTCTCCTCTCTCCTGCCCCTTTTTTTATTTTTTTCATTCTCCTTTATTAGCATCGTCTGATGTTCTTGACATCATTATGTATTCCGATGACATGCTCTTCCGCAACTTAGCAGCCAAGCAGTCCTAAGAAGAAAAACATCTTATAAATGTCTTAATTACACTAATGTAAGTATTTTATTCTCCCACATCAGAAAGGCAAGCGAGCCGGTCATATAAGAAAACTGTGCCAATTAAGATTAACCTTTTGAGATAAATCCAAGTACGTGACAAATGAATAGGAATCAAATCGCAACTTAATCCGATGGGCTTGCAACTATTATCCCTCGTGTGAGGGTGAGTATTGAGCCCACCTAGTGATGCTTGCAATTACTGTCCCCTAATATAGAGTTGGTAGGAAGTCTTACTTATATTGAGAGTAATGTAAATTTGGGTGGAAAAGAATGTAATAAACTTTATTCTACTTTCATCCTCTTAACAAACCAATTGTAAATAAAAAAATAAGCTTTCTTATACATATCAAAACGCTTAGGAACATGGCTTTTATCATAATGTAAGTTTTTTGGAACTGCCAATGGACACGATATATGTTAAATTCAATCCTATAAACTGACGAAAGTTAGATAAATACACACTTAAAATACTATTGGTACTCATTGGGCTACGTAAGAGCAGTTGGTTCCAAACACGTTGCATTGGATTGCTTAGGCTCCTCTAGATATTTAAGATTCTTCGGGTCCCGAAGATCTCAATTGGTTAGTTTCTTATTGCTCTCAACGCGTCTATGTGACGACTGAACTTGCTCAGGCATGTTCGACAGTATTTATACCATGAAGTTGTTTTCATTATTGCCAAGTGTAGAAAGTCAAGCCCAGTGGACAGTTTGGCGGAATTTATTCATCTGGATTTCATCTCAACAAAGAGAACAAAAGAAAAATACCCCCTCACTTGCAGGAAGAATAGAGCCCCCACTAGCCACCTGTGGTCCTGTTCCAACGTAAACCAATTCCAAGCTGACCATACCTTAAATTCTGGAAGAAGCCAATAAGAATAAGCCCAACAAGAAAGACCTTTTCCGGGGAATTGAATTCTAAGTAGTGAGTATGAAGCAATTCCACCTTGGAATCCTGGTAACTTTTTCTTTCTTCGTCTCCTTTAAAATTCAATCATTGGTATACTATACCATGTGCAATACAATCTGATGGTTCGTCGTATTAAGCCTACGTATTGGGGCTGTCACATGGTTTCATTTTTACTTGGTACCTTAAAAAATGATGTAGAAAACATTTTGCTTGACACCCAAATATTTTAAAACTACTGGATATAATTCTATGGAATTTACCACAAAAGAGAAAAAACCACAATTTCCTGCAAGCTCTACATGACTGTCACATATAACTACCAAAAGTAACAACGGTTATGGACCATCCTTTAGTATAAAATAACAATACGTCTTACATTAGGTGTCAAAGATTCTATGTGTTAGTTATTAATCATGCGGAACAGTTTCATTCCAAAGGTAAAAAGATACTTATCTAGAAGAATAATTATGGTTGTGTGATGGAACTTTAATCTTTTTGCACAATTCTGATGCCTTTATTAAGATTCAACATTCCCCGAGCATAATGATATATTTCTTTCTTATCTTCTAAATGTTGTATTATAAGAAGAGTTCTAATGAAAATTTTGTTGTATTTATTAAATAGTGATATAAGCCTTATATTGTTTAAATTTTGTTTAATAATTTTCTTTATGTGAAATAAATATATTTTTATTTTTTAGTTAACTCATTGCTAAAATTAATATTTTTAACATTGTATCAAAACATATATTTTAAAAACAATAATTGAGTATATGTAATTTATGTGATTCCATTATCATAGGGTCACCTATGCTTAGTGGCTTAGGGAATACTCAAGGCTTTTGGATCTGAGAGGGGTTTTAGCCGTTATCATTACGCAAAGCGCGTACCCTTTTCGTCAAATTCCCAATTCTACCCCTACCGAATGGAAATGCGCAAATTACGGTGGCGCATTTTTCCTCGAATATCAGTTTTCAGTTCCTGACGCGTCTATTTAAAGCAGACTAGTCTCTTTGCGTCTCGTGTCTCCTCTCAGATCTCTCTCCATTCCTCTCTTTCTTGCAAAGGTAAGAGCTTCATTTTGGCTTTGATCTCTTTGATCTTTTGAAAATTCACTTAATTGCTTTTCTTTGGTTTGGATTCTTGATCCTGCATTCCACTGCCTTTGCTTTTCTGCTTGGATCTTTTGATTCCACTTCTTTTTAGTTGCCGGGAAAACGTCGGGAGAAATACAGAGCTTGTATAAGTTTTCAAGTTATGCAATTTTCCTTTTTTGCTTTTATACAGCTAGGAATGGGGTACTGTAGCTTGTAAATGGTGGATCTGTGAAGATTCCTACCAATGATAGTTTCGGATGGAGTGATCTGATATTTTGCTATTCAGAATATCTGAATTATGCATGAGTGATGAAGATCAAAGTGACTTTCTGTTTTTATATTGATGCACTCGTTTTGGCATAAAATGGCAATGATGCGTGCTGATTCTGATTTTTTTAGATTTGAAGTCTATGTTTTAACGTAAAAGATGCTCTGGCTATCTTGATCTGACACAATGCGTTGCTGACCTGCACGACCGCATTTAGCTCTTGCTTTCCGTTTGAGTGTTCCCTGGAGCCTTGTAGCTCCACTACGACCGATAGGGAACACGTATAGTTTTTTATTAATATTTTCGAAAGGAAAAATTAACATGCGTGGTTTCAGTTATAGATATATACTGACATGTATGTATGTGTGGATGAAATTTTGTTTCTATATTTACATACATTTGGGCACAAGTACCAATTTTTGTTGTTGTTGATATTTTGGATATCCAAGAGGAAAAAAATATAAATTTCTTAACCAATACGAAGTTAGGTGAATTGTTGATTCTTTATACTGCAAAAGAATAGAGATGGAATGATATTTGTGTTTGTTTACTTAACTCTAGTATTGGTTCATGCAGATATTATAGTCAGAAACTATTTACTTGTTGCTCATGGGAACCGCTGTTGAAGCTGCAAATAAGGTATCTATTGAATTTGAAGTTCTTAGCTTTTATGGGATTTCTTTTAGAATTTGGGTTGGACTTGTGCAGATGTATCTTTAAACAATTAGGGTTTGCTTGTGGTTACTAGAAAGATAGCTGGCCTGCATGCTAGTTCTCATGCATGCATACAGCTTCTCTTGTGAGAGAATCTCTTTTAGTAGCGGGATGTTTCTTAATTTTAAAAAATTGATTCAACTGCAGGAGGCTAATGGAAGTGTAGCCGAGAAGAATCCAACGGTTGTTTTTGTCTTAGGTCAGCATCTTGCTCCAAGTGTTTTAGTTGCTGATCTTCTCCTATAATTAACCGGACTCTGGAACTTCCTGCTTACGATGGATATTCAATAAGGCATTTTGCTTGCAAGAGAATTTTTATTTCTTGCAAAATGGAATATGAAAATTTATATTGTTCTGCCAACACCCCTAAAAAAAAAGAGAGAGAGAGAAATGAAAAGAAAAGAAAAGAAAAGAAAAATTTTCTTCACTTGGTCGGATTTCTAGAAGCACTGTGCTGCAAGGAAAAAACGAACTGAGATGTCCTGACCTGGCATTTCTCGTGGGACATCAAATTAATGGGATTCTTGAACTCTTCTGATTGATAAAGTTACCTGTTACTACTCAGTATGTTTATTTCACCTTTGTGTTCTGAATTTAACTATGATTGTAAAATGAGACGAGACATGACTTGAGCAGAAGAACTGCTCTTTCATTGAAGATCCTTAAATCTTTTGGACTAGGATCTTGATTGCTTATGTATTTATGTGTTTTGGATAAGCTACATAATTGCATGGGGATTCTGAACTAATAACCTCATCCTTCACCCCATTCTAGTTGGTCAAGACACTACGTTTTTGGTACAGAACTCAGTTTAGTCATACTTCAATGCATTTGCATGTATTTAATTTGGCCTCTGAGATGCCTATTCTTCCCTCATAGGAGTGGTGCGTGTCATTTTGTTATTGGCTAGGTATAAATTTAGCAAATTATAGAACTTTTGAGCATTTGGATGGCCTTACCTCGGAATTAGTATCTTTCTTGGCTAGAAATTCTCCCAATTTTTGTAAGATGAAATGGCGTCTTCTTTGTACTTATTTTTTTATTTTTCCCTTGAGACTCACCAAAACCTTCTTAGATTTGATCCGTAGCTGTGATTTGACATTCCATAATGATCCTATATATGTCTTTCTCACCGTTTGGTTTTGCTTTCATCATGTTATTGATATTAGCACCTGTGATAGTGATAATTTGGCCATTTAAACGTTAGATGTTATCAGTAGTGGTTAGTCAACTGTTGGTTTGATAGATGTGTAAAACCTTTGTGTTTGCTCCAAATCTTAATTACTAATTTCCATCAGCCAGCGGGCCTAAAATAAATGGCAGGTTTTGACCAAAGGTGTTATCTTGAATTTTCAATAATTTTGTATTGTATTTCATTTGTTTCTTTTGTTTTCCATTTGTGTAATAAACTTCTGTGGATTTTTCTTCATGGATTTCTTGGTTCTTTGGGTTGAACAGGAGGCCCAGGCAGCGGAAAGGGTACCCAGTGTGCAAATATTGTTGAACACTTTGGTTATACCCATCTCAGTGCTGGTGATCTTCTCCGAGCAGAAATCAAATCTGGTTCTGAAAATGGGTACAAATTTATCTGAACTATATGATCAACTTTCATAAATTATTTATAAATACCTATATAGAAGATAAAGCCAGAGTCATAGAGACCATTAATCTGGCGTGAATTTTTTTGATGTCATATCTTTAACTTTACAATTGTTTACTGTTTTGATCTTCAGTGAGGAAATGATTTTGGTTCCTATAGGGGTGGAGTTGGAAAAGAGATCTGCCTCCCAAACCCACTCCATTTCATCCCCATTACTAGGAAATGGTTCATATATTAACGAGATATTACTTGTAGTCCTGTCTTGTGACTTTGCTCACTGTGTTCTATCCATCTGAAAATTTGTTCTCAACTTGATTTCTGTTGTTTGGCATGTTTCATTGGTCTGTCTGGTCCTTCTTGCTGCATGTGGATTTTACAATTGAATGATTGTCTTTGCACTGCTTCGAGTGCCCTTCATTTTTATCATTGTTAATATTTTTGCTAATGTTAGTATTCTGACTAGGATATTAAAAATACTACAATGCTGCTTTTTTCTGCTTCTTAATAGTTAACTGTTTCTCTGTTATGCTCTACAGTACCATGATTCAGAACATGATTAAAGAAGGAAAGATTGTTCCCTCAGAGGTAACCATTAAGCTTCTCCAACAAGCAATGAAGGAAAGTGGTAATGACAAATTTCTTATTGATGGTTTTCCTCGTAATGAGGAAAATCGAGCGGCATTTGAGGATGTTGTAAGTCCTCTCAATAAGTCTTTCTCTTTTAATTTGAATTTTCTTGTTTGTGGAGGACTTTGGAGTAGCTCTTTCTGAATGCATGACTTCGTGGATATTTATAAGAGACTTCCACTTCATGATGCCTTTCTTTGTAAGTGTCCCAATGTGTGATGGCTATGTATTACGCAGACAAAAATCGAACCTGCATTTGTCTTGTTTTTTGATTGTTCTGAAGAGGAGATGGAGAGGCGGCTTTTGAGTAGGAACCAGGTTGCCTTTCTCTTTCTCTCTCTCTCTTCCCCTCTCTCTTTTTCTCTGTGTCTCTTGAAGTTAATCTTGATTTTATTTATTCTTATCCACCAAATGCATAATGAAGGGAAGGGAAGATGATAACATTGAAACAATTAGGAAGCGGTTCAAGGTTTTCTTGGAGTCTAGTCTTCCTGTAATCCAGCATTATGAATCAAGGGGAAAGGTTCGGAAGGTAATTTTTCTTGATGTCCTAACTTAAATATTTTCTTTCTTTTCAAACAGTTTTCATGTTTAATCTACTAATAATGTTGCATCTCCATCCTCAGATTGATGCTGGAAGGCCTATTGAAGAGGTTTTTGAGTCAGTTAAAGCAGTTTTCACCCCTAAAAATGAGAAGGTAAAGCGCCATAGATGGGCTTGGTGGAAGTTTAGTCGGTTTCTTGGAAGGAAACCAAAAATCTGAGAAGCGATTGTGTTAGTGCTGTTGAATGTAGCATATAGTATCTCAACGTTAGAATAGTGTGCTTCTGTAAATATTGTTATGGAAATGAATGATCAATGGAAGCTTATAGTTCTTGAAATTGTAGTGCCTCTAAAAGGTAGTCAACCTATAGCTTCATATAGTAAAAGGAACTTGCAGAGAACTGGTGGCAATGCCGCCACACGCATCGTTTTTTACCTTTGAATTAAATTTTGACCAACAGGAGTCATGGTTGGTATGAGCGAGTGTAACCATTCATATTTATTTGCCACTCAGAAAGCCAGGTTGCCACTAGACAAATCGTGAAGAAACTACAGACTGGATTTGTGTTTGGAAAAGTTAGGTGGTGCCCAGTAGTTTTTGTAAATTTTGCATCTTGCAATGGAGTTGCAATTTGAATTAAACTGTTGGTTTCATACATGGTAATTTACGGTACAAGAGGATTATCTTTGCTCAGTGATTAAGTTGCATGTTTCAGTTGTTCATGAACCACATCTCTTAGTATTCTGTCCAAGCCATTACACCATTATCCATATCAAGTCCAAAAGGTAGACTAGGTTGTCGAAAGTGGCAATAATTCAGCATATTTGTAGTTTAACATTGCTTGAACTGGAGAAACAGAAGAATTGTGACTGTAATTTTCCTTTTCCACTGAACAACTGTATGCAGCCATTCAGTTTTGTGGTAATCTAATAATTTTTGTGGTGTCGTATTTGCAGGCTGACTAATTGCTGCCTTCTTATCTACCTGAAGATTCATACATTATATCTTATTGAGGTAAAAGATTTGATCCTGAGCTTCCAAAAATTCTGTTTTCTTGTCTCTGTTAACATGTTTTGCAACCTGTCACCTCAAAAGTTGAATTTGGGTAATTGAGTGCCTTATCTATAAATCATTTAATATATGAGCCTGAACTGAGATATCCTGCTAAAATTAGAAGTTCATTATACTTTTGAAGGAAATTTTTGAATAACCTGTGATTATGAAAAAAAAAAAAAAAAATCTATGGAACTTTTAGCATCCATTCATATAAGCGTTATCTTCTTTTAGGTAGATCATTTGAAAATGGTTATTCTTCACCTGAAATCTAGAACTCTTTTCACTCTTCCAAGTTTTTGACTTCCAACGTTTGTGTATCGGATGGGATTTAAAGCCTTCACCTTTGGGCTCTTTTGTTAAGTAAATCTTCACATCATTCCTGTGAGTGAGTGATTGAAGGATCATACTGTGACCAACTCATGTAGAATCTGTTTATGCTGGAAAGGGTAGTTCATACTTCATTTGTGGAATTATGGAAAGGGTTTACACTACACATTTTGATATGGATTACAAAATTGGACTACTAAATGTTGGAGCTTCTGTTCACTCTATTTCTATCGTGATTCTTCTTTCAGGTTATGTATTGTTGGCTGCGTATGATTGTTCTCTGTTAAGGATGTTGTCTCACCTATTTGTTCCTTACTATACAAGTCTTAATTCATGAAACGAGGTTTGTACCTCCATATTTTACCATTCTATGTGTATTATCAAACAATATTGATAGTGTAGAGATGGAAATAAGGCTCCCTTTTGAGTTTTTGATCGTCTTTTCTCGGTTTCACCTTTTTCTGGATCATGCATGAAAATGAGTTAAATCTGTAAGCGAAGAGGAGTGTTTTGAGCCTTATGACAGAGAATCGCGCTTTTTCGTCCTATATTCCATTTGTCTGTTGATCGAAGACATTTGGAGCTCAACGCTATTGATAAAGGAATGGACTCCGCTAAGCTCAACGCGAACGAATCATTTGGAGTTCAATACGAGGGGATTAATAAAATGATACAAATAGGCCTTTGTGCTGGTAAAACTAGTTTACATACGTACTTCGCAGAGAAAACAAATATAAGAATTCAATTTGGAACTATTCCGATAAAGAAAACAAGTGTTCTATACTGGATCATTATGGAGAGGCTTGAATATCAATAACCTAGAAAAGTAAATGCCTTCTTTTGATTAACACGCTGCTCAACTGAGCAGCTTTTGTCTGAGGTGCATGAGTCGTAAATATATCTGTTCTAGCCCCGCGCTTCAGTACAACTCTTTTAGCATACACAATTTATGGTGAGACCATGGCTGGCTCGGTCGCTTATCTTTCTGGTGTCAAACAAACTACTGTAAGGGATAACAACGGTGATCAAACTTGGCAAGATGGATGGACAATGCAAAGAAATATTCCATAAAGGCAGCAGGGCGTCTTGGATTATAGAAGTGGTATCTCTGTCTCTGTGCCAACATTCCGTTTCATTCATATCAAACATACTCAAATCATCCAAGAGGAACCTAAAAACTCTCCAAATCAGAGGACGAGGAATTACCAGGCGGCTAACATTTAAACGAAAATAATCCCATTCTCCTTAATGGTATCAATGACAATCCCAAGCTTACCCTCAATTCTCTCATTTTTTCTGGGTTCATAAGACATTGCAAATACATCAGCTTCCTTTGACCTCTCTGCGATCAGCTGCCCTATAACTCGGCAGGCATTATCATCAGTCAGTGATGGCAACGAAAACCTCAGATCCTTGGAATTTGTGGTGGCAACGGATATCACTTTGCTGGTACCCCGGTGCATAACTTTGGCATGGACAAATCTCTTTGAAAAGAAAACATTTAGTAGAAAAGGTCTCATGTACATATCTGTCCTCTGCTTCCATGATTTCCTGTTTGGTCTTTTAGCAGCCTCACTTCGAGATCTCCGAGTCCAGGCAGCTTGAATGGAAAAATCCTACAGGTAGCAAGGCGGTTAGCTGCTTTCTTCCAATAACTGAGCTATACTAGAGTTTAGATGAATTTGCTTGGGGAAGAATCAATCAACTTGAAACCCACATTACAAATGTTCTAGGCCCTAAAAACCAACTACAAGAACTAATGATCTGTGAAGATACAATCCAATAAAAGATTAACTCATGCTAATGTTCCTACTACCCAATTTCCTTAAAAAATTGATAGTGGATGTCTTTTTCAACTTGATGATCCATTGGAAAAAAGATCCTGGAATAGACATTTACATTCGACAAAATTGCTTCCAAAGTAGACCCTCATAAAGAAACAAGCACGCCAAAAACAGATACTAAAATGTCAATTATTCGAGTGACATAACTAAAGAGGAACTGGTTATGAAATATACTTGGGAATAGAGAGGAGAGAATCTATAAGACAATTTTTCATCTTAGCATGCGTAGAATGAAAGAACAAATAGCGTTGGCCCATCTTAGAATAAGTATCACAAGTGAGGAAAAGGGTGAAGGCGAAATCGTGAAGTCCAACTGAAATGAAAATTTCTACTTCAAGTCTTAGAATCACTCTTTCTCAAGGTTTTCCATGAATGTTCCACTCCTACGGGTCACTTTAACATAAAACCACTAGAGACATTCTTTGTCAGGAGGAAAGTAAGGAATAGGATATCACAGAGACACTATCAATTTAAGGATATGTTTTGTGCGTTGCACCTGTCTGGAAGCATATCATATTGAACACTTTTGTAAAGATCTTAGAAAAATAGAATGGAAATGCATTGAGTTTACCCTAAAACACAAATAACATGTACTAACTGTCGTAATAAATTTGTGAGATGTCATTCATCATTTGCAATGGCATTCTCTGGTCAGAAACTTTTGGCTAACCCTGTCCAACCTTTTAATTCTAATTCATGAAACGTCTGCCTTTTTTTTTTTTTAACCTGCTTAGCGCAGGATTTTTATGTTAATTACCAGAGTTTCTTCGGACGCATAAAATTGATAAGTGTTCTAAGAAGCATATAATCTTCTTTCAGGATATCTGCTAGATTCTACATAGACTGGCATGTTCCAGACAACTCGCCCTTCATTTGAAAGCATCATGGCTTTCTTTGTCTCAAGATTTTCAACAAACATCAAAACCACATCAGTCAGAATTTTCTTCTTTGCATCCATCTAAAATATAGCAGCTTTCCCGCGTAAACCAACAATTATACCTTATCCGCAAGAATGAAATAACCAAGTAAATAGCTTAAAACTACTAAGATGCCCAAAAAGGTTCAAGCATTCTTTTCTGTTACGAGCTGAGTTTGTCTACTACGAGAACCCAGTACCTCAAACATCGATTTGCAAATTGGGATTTCAACAATTTCATACATTCAAGCAAAAACGAGGAAATAGGTCATGAACATGACCTCTTGGAGAGTAAATAGCAAGAAAATTATCCTAAAAGAAGGAAAAACCTAGAGAGCAGCCTCAGCTCCATACCTTTTTCACTACGGGCGTAGGACGGTGCGCGATGGACTGCAAGTGGATGCCAAGCGTGGGAAGAGAACTTGTCCAAGAGAGTGAAGTGGGTTTCACCGAGCGACTCGGAAGCAGCACAGTTGGGAGCAGCAACGATGATGAGGATGACGAAGAACTTGACACGCATGCCATCCTTGAATCTTAAAAGCTCTGCCCAACACCGAGATATCTATGGTATGATTCTTCCCCTCCGCCTTGGACTCGCGCACAATATATATATAGTTTGACACTGACTTATAATTAAAGTGGGTACCAAATGCAGTCAGATAATGATTATCAAATAAATCATTTCAGGATGTAGCTAAACAATCTAAACGAAATCCTCTGGTCTTATAAATCAAATAATGATTATTTTTTTATTGGGTTGGTCCATCGAAAATGAAAATTTATTGTGGATTGAGAGACTATAAGTTAATATCAACTTTATTCACATGTATATTTAATGGGGATATTTTTTAGATTAAAAATAATAATAAAAAAAGCAGTTGGAGTTGTCTCCGGTCACATGGTATTCACTAAACATTTACTCTGAACAGCCGATGGACCCAAAATTCGTACAAGGGAGCTCACCAAATGGGGGCCGGCAGATCAGATCTCGCTCCAACTCCTTGATCCTTGCATCCTTGGAAGCCGGGGAAGAAGGAGCTTGAGAAACGACGACGCATTCTCTCGAAAGGAAAATCCAAATCGGCGGCAATGTTGGCGCCGAGATTTTCATTCTTCGGAGGGGGCAGCCTTTCGAAAGTCTCCTCCAAGCCTGAGTTTCAGCCGACTCTCACGCTCCAGACGGACAAGGACGTCTACCGCCCCGGCGATCCGGTCGTCGTCACCGTTGAGGTCTCTAACCCCCGGGCTACCGACGACGAGCTCGCCTACCCGCTCTTGCTTGAGCGCCTCGGCTTCGAGATTAAAGGCGTAGAGAAGCTCGATTCGCAGTGGTTCGTCACACCGAAACCATTGCCTGGATCCAAGCAAAGACGGGGTCTGTGTTCTTAATTTGAATCGCATTTTTTATTTTTTGGTGGTCAATTGGGTAATTTGATTGTTTGTTTGTTTGAGTTTAAGTTCCTGGTTATGTGCTTAGGTGAATATGTGTTTATGGACTGCGCGGTACCGTCGCTGCTTTCCAATCAGATTGTTCCCTCTGGGGCCACTAAATCATGTAAGCTTTTCTGTTTATGGTGTATGTATGTTTTACTTTTATGCGAGCCGGTAGGGTAATACGTATTCTTCCTTTCTATTGTTACAAATATGGGTGATATCTATTCGAACCCCTCTGGGCATAGCTCAGTGTTTCTATTCTTTTATTCAGTTTGCGACGTTCTGTTCTGATACTTAATTGGTTTCATTGTTGAAGACCACCGCTGGATTATTTTAGAGATGATTCATGGCTCCATAGAATCAGAAATATAGAAGAAAACATCCCACTCACCCAAAATGTGATTCTCCTAGGATCAGACATTGAACAGGAGGTGCATTTGGAACCTCATCTGTTTATTGTCTACAAAACCTGATAGACCAACCCAGCGTACATAATCTAAAGCTTTGCATGTTAGAATTGAGCAGGACCACATGACTGTTAAGCCCATAATCAATTTGTTTATTTTCTCTAAAAATGCATCATGTTGGATTCATCTTTCTATCCTTGATTCTAGCTTGTCGACTCTGTAAAATATTAAATGATATCTGCAGATGTGGTGCGAACTGTGCTACCAAACGTTATACCACCATCTTACAAGGGTGCTACCATACGCTACTTCTACTATGTTAAAGCTACATTTTTGGGGCAATGGCTGGTACTGGAAAATGGCCACTCTTATAGAGAGTTGGTGAAAGATCACATTGAGCTGGTTGGTTTCCATTAATTTGCTTCAGACTATATCTCAACTATTTGGTACTTTTCTTGAATAGAATATTGTGCTGCTTATATTTCCCGCTTCTCGTAGTTATGCAGTTTACTGGTATTAAGGCCATGTCAAAGCTGTCTTCATTTATTTTTCAACTTTCTGCATGGTTGTTTCCCCCATTCTTGGCTGCCACTTCGGATTCCTTATGTGATTAGGTTGATGTTGGACTGAAACTCTATTGATCGCTTCGTTCATTATTACTGATGATGACCCATTTCTGCTTACTGATGCAAGATGCATTTTCTTACAATGACTAGTATATCATGTTATGGTTATCAAAGATACTTTTGTGTGGTCTGTCTATCAAAAGCAGACATGAAGGTCTTGGTTTATGACTAATTAATTCGGACATGTACATTCACGTGCACACATAGACATATATGAGATACAAACAACTATGTACATTTGTTTTAGTTGGGTGTGGGATATTGGAGACAATGTCCAAGTCCTTACTTAAATGTTAATGTTGCAATATAATGTTCTGACATCCTGGTTTAGATCTAAAGTTTGCGCACTTCTATGAATACAGGAAGCTCGTATCCCATTACAACTATGGGTTACTCAAAAAACCAGTGGCTTGCTAATGGAAGAAAGTCAAAGTGATGGTGAGTTTTTCTTTAAGTTACATTTGCTGCTACTGCTTCTGTCTCAAACTTGGAGTATTTAGTGGATAAAATGGACTGGAGATTATTTAGTCAACCTGTGGATTGCTAGTGGAAGAAAATTCTAAACGTCTAACTTCTGGAGATCTGTCTTTGCAACAGATGTCTGAATTTTAACTATAATTGAACCATATTGATACACTCGTATATTAGTGTTGAATATTGTATAAGAATTGGTGTTTTAGTATCTTATCAGTCAAAAGAAACAGCTTCATGACTTGTAAAAGAAGTATAAAATTAACAGGCAAAATTTTTATTCATTTTCTTCTTTTTTTATGAGGACTTGTTACATGGAGTGAATATCTTGTGTCTTTACCCCCATCCTGCCTGTGCTTTACTTGAAATAGTATTGAAGCTTGATGACAAGTTTTAGTTATGCTCCCAAAAATTTTATGTTGGATGTCTTCCACTTATATTCTCCTCTAGCTGAGTGTCCGCACATTTGCATTTGACTATGATTGAATGGGTGTAATCATAACTAAATCTTGCATGGGTGTAATCATAACTATATCTTGCATCAGGTGAGTGAAACGGTCTCAGTCTTGTTGCTTGTTAGGCTCTTGTTATTTGTCTTGAAAGATAACATTATTCATCACGGGAATTGGTGGTTTTCCTTTAAATATTGGCTCCAGTTCCCTTTCTAAATGGGATCGTTTGGAGAAGTTGTATCACCATTATAGGATTTGGAACACAGGATCAGAAAATTATGTCATTCACCTTGTTTGAAGTAAAGGAAGCAAATTTGTCATGAACTTTATTTCCATTCTTGACATAATGTTTGCTGCGTATGTTCTTTTTGGAATCTGCATGAAGAATATCTTTCTGTATGTCAAGTTGTGCCGGCTGATTTCTTATGCTTTACAGGTTGTTTAAAGGAAAGTACATGACGATAGTGCTTTTTAGTAACTTCTCTGAAAATTTTAAAAAAGGCATGACAGTAATGTGGATCTCTTTTTGTTTGGGCTACAAATTCCAAAACCAGCAAAAAAGCCTCTGACCTTGTTTATGTTTATAGTCTTGATCTGTCATACAGTTCCTGATAATGTAAATATGCATTTGAGAATCCAACTGAAGAATGTTGTGTTCTCAATGTTTCCAGGGATTGTCCCTTCTATAACGATCCAATTGGATATATTTTGGAAGGAGATGGATGCAGACTCTGATTGGGTACGCTGCTCGTCACTTTCTTTTGCTTGTAACATACACATACTCTTAGCATACCGGGTGCATGGATCAATTATACATTCTTTGCCTCAAGCGATGCTTTTCCACTGAGATCTTCAAAATAAGCGATTTAGCCCTTCAACTGATCTTCTAATATAGAGGAGAATTATTTCTTACAGGTAAGAGCTAATGACATAGATGATGGCATTGAGGAAGGCTATGAAAGCTCGAAGGATGAGATCTCATCTGTTTCTTCCTACAATCCGATGAAAGAGCATGTTCAGAGAACCTTTGGAAGTTCGCTATCCTTGCAATCATCTATGGCAAGGTCTTCCACTAAGGATGTGCCGTATCTTGAGGGAGAACGTACAAGTTTATCTTCAAATGTAGCCCTTCCTCAGCTGTCTGTGGCTGAGGTCGTATATGATTCTGGTGCTGGTGAGTTTCTTAAGCCATCTTAACTGCTCACTCTATGCTCCAACCCTTATCAATATATTTTTTTCAGTTCGGAGATACCTCAGTGATTGCTGGGTTAATCGAACTCTGTGTAATTTCTTTGTCATGGCGATGGAGTAACTCTAAATAAGAAAAGATTTTTTTTGGCCATTCTTTCATGAATTCGGAAGAGGAGCTTCCTAAATAAAGCTTAGTTTTGCAAACAGATGATTTATCAACTCAGAAGTCAGCTGCTGTTGTCTCTCCAAGCCAGCAGATGAAGCTTACGAAGCCCCTTCCTGCAGATGATGAAACAGGAGTATCCTCTTCTCCTGGATCAGAAGCTGCTGAACCTGTCGCATGTACCTCTATTCCTTATCCTTCTAATTTCTTAATGCACTTGTTGAATATGTAGGATCAACTGACTTCGGTGTGTTGCAAGCCCTGGTAAACTAATTTGATGCAAAAATTTTCTGCAGCAGAGGGCTTTGTTCGAGGAAGGTCTTACAATATCAGGCTGGATGATCAAGTTCTACTTAGATTTTCTCCGAAAAACTCTGACTCAACTTATTACTTCAGTGATATGGTAATTCAAGTTAGAGAAATGCCATAATCATTTGTGAAGATCTCTTCATTGGATTGTCAGGGCACTCTGCATTTGTGTGGGTCCCAGTGCAAATGTACTTCAGATTGGGACCCACTAAATGCATGATCTGTATCTAATGCCCACGATCTGACCTTGGCCCTATTTTAAGCTTTCGTTTTACAGTTTTATGCTGATATGTTGGGGCTTTTTTGCATATTCAAAGATTCTTTGATTCTGTCCTGCATCTCTCTCTCATCTTCTTGTCTGTCTGTCTCTTTTTGCAATTTTTCTCATTTCAATAACCTATGCTGCTGACAGATTGGTGGAACTCTTACTTTCTTTCATGAAGAAAGAGCTAGGAGATGCCTTGAGGTAATCGTGGAATTACGTGCAGTAGGAGGATCTTCAGTAGAAAGTAACAATTTGTTTAGTGTATTGATGCTTCTTGAAAACTTCGTCATTTTCCAGGTATCAATAACATTGGAGTCTTCAGAGACTGTAAGTCAGCGGTTTGTCCATCCATCTCGGAGGAATTCCCCTACAATTACAAAGGTACTGTTTGTTTTATGTGCTTATTATTCTCAATTGAAGCCATCTCTCTTACATGGTCACTTTGATGAATCAAGTGTTTTACCTTTGTTGAGGACATAGATTATACCCAATTACTTCCTTTTTAAAACCCCACATGGGATGCTTGAATTCTGGTTGCTAGATCTTTCAATATATGGAAATTGAAGATTGGTGTCGTTCTTCTGTGGTTGAGTAAACTCTTATTGAAGTTTTTGAATTTCATTATTATCTTGATTGTCATAATTTTTGTCAAACTGCACAATACTTTTACTAACTTTAGTGGCAATTTAAAATGCCTCTATGCTTGTCTAATTTTTTTCTTGTTGCACGAGTTCTAGAATGGGTATTCATGTTCCTAATTTTCTCCAATCCCTCTTCTTTTCTAATGATGGTTTTCTTTCCCATCAAGCATGTATACCCTTTATTTGTTAATATTTTGTCCGTGCTTCTTACATGGACATTACATTACTCAGATACATAAAGCTACTAATATAAAATGCATAAAATTGTTAAAGAGAGTTTTATTAGGTTAGACTCGGAAATAGTTTCTGTTGTTAACTTATATTAGTAGTTTCTGGAACTTTAATATCTTTGCCTTGTGGCACATGCTTGCAGATTCAAAGTGATCATTATGAGGTTGTTGCAGATTTGGTCCAAACAAGCTTTCTTTTCTCCATTCCCATGGATGGACCCATGTCCTTTTCCACTCCCCATGTATCTGTTAAATGGTCCCTTCGGTTTGAATTTTTTACCACTCCAAGGAATGTAGATTGGACCAGGTATGACTTAATAACATCACTTCTATAGCATGTTGCTTTCTTCCAGTTTAAGTGACTGATATTTTGTAAACGTTCCCCTAATACAAGAAATATAATTAAAGTGCATGAAGTGAAATGGTTACTTACAGTGGAAGGACAAAATTATCAGAGTTTGGGATTCCAGTAATTTGAAGAAATAACATTAGACTAAGTAAATGTTATTTGTCTACCTATGGTCTCGACTCTTTCTCATGCTTGTGGCGTGAGGTGATGAGTTTTTGATATCAATTTGTCAAATCATGATTTATTTTATGCCAGCACTTTTGCTCCTGTTTTAGTAAGTTTACCTTCTCTCCTGTTAGAGTTTTGTGGTGCCCAAGAAGATGTACGTCAGTAGTTGAGAATTCTTATAACTTTACTGAGTAACCTATCTCAACTTATAACCTATCTAAACTAATCTTTGTGCTTTATCACATCAGATATGAGCACCCACTTTTGATAGAGGGAAGAGACAGAAGTGAGTGGGTCCTACCAATCACTGTGCATGCACCTTCAGGTGCTCATACCCGCTCCGAGAAACCTTTCTCTTTGGATCCCTTGTGGGTGCATAATTAAAAGGTAATCAAATTATTGCTTTAATCGAAGTTGTTTATTACTAATTGAATACGTTATCATCATTATACCATGAAAAAATAAAATCTAATATGAGTTTCATCAGATGACTTCTGATGCGAGAGCTGTGGCACCCATCTTGCTTCAGTCCTGGAAATACTTTAACACTGTGATAATAATTTCAATAACATGAAAAATAAAGAATCTGAAGTTGTAAGAATTTCTAATTTACAATTCCTTCTATGTTCTGATAGCATTAGGTTTATTCATGGCACAGGTAGGGTAAATTGGCATAAATACAAGTTCTATATACAGATTAGCATCCGCGAGGTTCAGAAGCTACTTTGTTTCTTCAGAGAAATGTCCAATGAAATGCATGATTAACAACTCAGCACATGGAAAGATGCTCCACTTGATGTGTTGGCTCCTAATGCAGTTTATTATCAGAATTCCAGAGTAGTGCCCGGTTGTTGTTCCTTATTGCTATCTATTCTTACCTTTTTCCTTTCAGAATCATATTCATCTAAAATAGTCACCACTATACATTGCACGAGAGCTACGAGTACCTTAAGGTGTTCTACATGTGTAAATGAAGGATTTGGTTCTTCTTACTAGCCTACTACTTGCACGCCTACGAGGAGAAAAGCTGTAGAAAGAAAAGGTGGATAAGGGTGTATGAGAATCCTGTGTTTTGACATGCAAGCCTCTAGCGTGTCCTCTTGGATGAACAACTCTTCTTTTTGTCATGGCGGTCGTCTCACTCTTTTGTCCCGCATTGTAGCAGGTACATTTCCTCGGTGAGCGTGCTCTTACTTGCTAAATACTCAAATAATCTCTCTCGAAGATGTCCATTTGACAATCCACATAATTTGAAGCTGTCTTCATTAACTAGTGGAACGGCTTCCCTTGGTCATTAATTTTACTTGTTCACGTACTTTGGTTTGTTTACTTTTGTGGAGGGTGAGACTTTGTTGTACATACATTTTTTCCTCGTTGATTATTTAAATACTTATAAAACCAAAGTTTTGGTTGTTTTGAACTGCTCTAAGAGAGAATCCTTTTTTTGTTGAGTTTTTCTTTCCTTTCGATTGCAGTCTATTTCTAAGTGTCTTGCGTGGAAATTTTTTCTTGATAGCTAAAGTGAACGAAGTCATATCCTCTTTCATCTGATAAAGCATATGGCGCCTCTTTTACTTGTCTAATAGGAGCATAATGGAACCATAGTTTTTGGAAATAGTAGCCTTAAATCAGAATCCTAACTTGTAAGCAAATCCGTGCAATCCTGTAATAAATCTCTTCTTCTCTCCTCTCGGTTAAAAGTAACTCTAATTCTCATGTTTTGAAAATTTTTCGTGTTTAGTGTTAAACGTTTCTGATTCTGAACAAGTCATGATGCAAGTGACTGCATACTTCGATAGTTTTTAAGATCTTTACAGGAAGCAATGTTCGACTTTACAGATTTTGCATAAAATCTTTGGTATATGCCATTCTCTTATCACTAAATAGCTTTTTTAAAAGTGTTTTAGCGAGCAGAATAATTAGAAAAAAAGGGATATGATTAGTAAATTTAACATAATATAGGTGTTCTTTTATTTAATAAACTGCACCAGATCACATAGATAAAACTACATTCCATACTAAGAGAATATAGGGATGCCCACGAACAACCCAATATAGAGATATAAAGTAGGCTAAAGCACGATTAAGTGGGCGGCACCAAAGGACGGTATCCATGTCGGAGAGTTGCTTGCCATACTTCCTCGAAATTGAAGACTGTGTTCCCACACTCGTGGACGTTCCAGCCTTCCAGGGCATGCAGTATCCCAGCAATACGCCACGCACTCATCACTCTCCTTGGCAGCCAGTTCTGTTGGATGAAAGAAGTGTTTTATAAGGCAGGAAACGATGTCCAGGCCAGCGAATGGTGCCAAACATCCTAAAATTAGGAGGAGAAAAGTCAATTGCTTCCTTACCTCACAAGAGTGCATGTTCTGCAAAGACTTGGGAGCGATCATTGCCGGTGTGCTGTGGTAGAAGCAATCTTTCCTCACTTTCTTCGGTGGGAACTGAGAAAAAGGAATGAATACTGTTCCTTTTGAAGCCTTCAGCTGGTCTTCTTCGTTCCATCCATCTCCCACTAACCATATCTGTAAATCGCATTATGTCAAATCATAATCCTCAATAGTTCAATTAATTAGTTCCATATACTGAAACTATTGGACGTAAACACCTTTTTTTTTTTCTTTTCTTTTCTTTCCCTTTTATTTTACCCTTTTTTACATTTTAGTTTTGCTTCCAATCTCACAAAAATCTGTAGATAAACAGTAGATGCACTTAATTATAGTGACTAAGCGTGTGCTTAAATTACCACCAGTTGATTATTTTGACATCACATTTCTGTTGAATATCATTTACTGATTCACTACAATCTCTCCTCTTTAATATTTGATCAACAACACTTGAATACAAGTATCGTAGTCAAAATTTATCACATAACAAACTAAACATAAGATAATTTATCCATAAACATGGAAACGTTCCAATTATTGGATATTCATGTAAGAAAAGAATGATAAGAAATAAAGTTGTCTATTTTAAGATAGGAGTTTTTGGTGGCCTCCTTATATGTCACAAAAAATGCTTTCTCCTTTGTGGGAAAGGAGAGCCGGAGATCCTAATCATATAAAAGGGCTTTGACTAGTTCTCTTATTGAGTTGACTTTTAGGATGGAACTTAGATCCATGACAAATGGTTCAAAATTGACCCACAACCCTACTTGATAGCTTGCACAGGTCTTTAGTATGTGGGGTTGATTAGGGGGGGTCCACCCACAACGAGTGTAATGTGGATTTAAGTAAGAGAGAATATCATGAATAAAATGAAGATCCTAGATATATAAAGAGGTTGACTATTCCTCTCATTGAGTTTGCTTTTTAGAATAGAACTCATGCTCATGATATTAAGAAAGTATGAAAAGGATAACAACTATTGAATGTTTGCATGAGCATAGATTATCAATACAAAAATCGTGAATTGTATTGCTATAACTGAAATCCAATATCATTTATGTATTAAATCCATGCAAGAAAAATATCTTCAACAATCATGATATTGTTGCAAACTTTACCTTTTGAGCATAGCTTGTTGAGAGGATCAAGTCATTTTTTGTCTCTTGGTTAAGCCTAAGTTCAAGCTTTTCATACTCATTCTTGGTAGGTATCGCCACCTATTACAATCATTATCAATGTTAAAAAGCTAAACACAAAATTGTATATAATTGTTAGTATGTTTTATGAGTTATCATTTGGAATGTTAAAGTGATACTCTCTTATTTAAGGAAAAAATTTGAGTAGGATGTAAGTATTATTTTTAGAATAGTAAATACTCTTTATTTTTATTTTTTATATATACCAATTTAATCTTATTATAGTGTTTACTTGAAAATGAATATTAAGCATTACTTGTGAGTTCGATCATTTCCTTTTAATAACTGTTCCCTACTCTATGAAAACTTTTAATTGAAACAAGAAATAAAATGTAGAGTTGAATTTGAACTTTGAAACTTTATGAAAATACTATAAAAAGTTATTGGTTATCTCAAAAAGCTAACTTATTTGATTATTTGGGTAAAAAGATAAATTTCAGTTAAATGGAAGCCTAATTTGGTAAGGCTTTGATAATTTTATTGTTCCTTTTCAAGCTATGCGACATTTAAAAAATTCAACAAGCTAGTAGTTAAATAATTAATTATCAACCACTTAGGACCTAGTTTGGGTTTGATACCCTATCCTCGAATCCCATTTTCTCAAAAAAAAATAAAAAATAAATAAATAAATAAATAAAGGTTTCTAACAATGAGGGGAAATGTTTGGCAATTAAAAGTACCTGTATACCCCTCTCACATAAAGCATTGACAATGGCATAAGCAATCTTCGTGAGCTTGCCTCTTAAAAGCACTTGAGTTGTTTCTTTAGGAATGCTATTAAGCACTACAGCCACTACTAAGCTACTTCCATCCACCAGCTTCACTCTAAGTTGTGGGTACTTTTGGATGTAAAGCTCACCATTTTTATTAAGTTCCTCTCCCTGAAAAATTTACAATAAGAGCCAAAAAGCACACATGAATAAAATATTAAAAGAAGAGTAATTATAAGCTAATCTAACTATAAAATATCTTGATATCATATATGGGAGATTTAGGATAAGGATTGAATTTCTCTTACAATATTCTTTTGCCAATTGTATAAACCACTAATGGACCGGAAAAAAAGTTTTTAGTAACATATGAGAAAGTTGTCTTTACTTGCCTGGTTTAGAAGACCCAGGCTCAACACTTTCACTCCTTTCTGTTCAGCATCTACTATGGCTTTTTCAATCAAGCTGTTCAGGGAATCCCTTCGCCATGGGAACAGATACTGCAGATTATTTTGAAAAAAAAAATCAGAAACAAAGAAAGAAGTTAGAATGGGACAAACAATAGTCAAAAAGATGAAGAGTGCTAATTTCTCGGTGAAGAGTAGAATAAGAACGTTTCTTACTTGCATATTGTATCTTGGTACCAGCCATGACTGCCATTTGAGCTTTTCGAAGGTGATGTTCTCCACAACGAATGTACGGCCAGCACCCCAAGTTAGAATCAAAGACCACAATGAGGTCAGGGGCCATATCAACCCCAGGTACCATTTGGATGCGTAGGGCTTGGACGCCAAATAGGCAAATCCTAGCCGTAGATGATAGATGGACTCCGGTGTCGTTAGATGGGTTAAATGTACCACATCCGGTGACTCTTCTGGTCTGTCTGATGAGGCTTCGTATAGAACATCCGATGACTTGTCAACGGTGCCATAGATGTAATCGTATATGGGCATGAATAGTGAATAATTGGTACGGAATTGGGTGTGATGTAGTGAATGAAACCTGCAGAATCAGTAATTTTAGATAGTAATTTTCCTGAAATTCATAATAAGGATTTAGTAAGAGTAATAAATTAGCTACCTATTTCTTGAGAATAATTATCTTAAAGTATTTCTTGAATTACTCTAGAGAGTTAATTAGTTAAACTTGGCCCATATTTCAAATAAGTTGTTTTGTCATTTCGCCACCTAATAGCCAAGGGTTTGGGTATGAGTGACGCATCCATCAATACGACGTCACATAAGACATGTCCATCACATACATGCAAGTGAAAGAAACTGAAGGATCACGCTTGTGCAGGCAACAGAGTCGGGCATCACAGAATTAGAAATAAGGAGGAGGCTCAGGAGACTTACGAGGGGGTGTACATAAAGTACTTGAGCGGGGGAAATATGGAGAAGATCCACTTGGGAATGAGCTCGAAATTGCAGTGACCCAAGTTGTTCATGAAATCAATGTATGTGATATAACCAACAAAGGATGTTATAGAGGCAAACCCGGTGATCACTGTTGTGACCTGTGGTATTGCAAAGAGCAAGAAGTATGCTAGGTGCTCAGCAAAGGGATGAATAACAGCTGCCATGAACAAATCACAAATCGTTAATCTTGAACATCGGAATTAAGGAGCTCCCAAGTCTAACTTCTTTTTCTTCAAGAATGCTGTCCAGGCAGAGTTGTGCAGATAAAATGTGCCCAAGATGTTATCTCTACAAACTTTAGTGGCATTTTTCTGTCAAAAGTCCTTAGAATAACATGCGGAGTGAAAATTTATTGATGAAACATGCATGACGTACATGTCTCTTTATGTAAAGTCGGTGCAAAGAGGAAATACGAAATAAGTAAGAATACAACTTAATAATAGTTTTTATTTTTTATTTTTTTAAGTTTTATTGTCAATTGAAACGATCTAATCCCCTTGGTTTTGAAAGAATAATCTGAGATATTTTTCATGGGAAACATGGTTAGAAAAGTAACTGAAAGTTATTAAATGTTTCAAAAGTTTAAAGCTAAATAACAGAAACTTATTTTCTGATGTGTGAATCTTTTTTTTTTTCTCAATAATTTGGATCTAATAGATAGGAGTTTTTAGATTTATGATCTTCATCAATGTTGTGATAAGTAATTATTTATCACATAAAACTATGAAATTTATCATTTAGCTATAAATAATAGTTGTAATAAATAAATTTTATCCATATGTTCTACAACAAGTGTTTAGAATATTCACATTTATTTATGATATGCCATCAAACTGATGAGGTGACTGAGTTTAGATTAAAGAATAGAGCATATGCGTTAAAATTAAAGTGTCTTACATGTAATTGGTTCAGTCACAACGGAAGAATGGTGGTGGGAATGGTAACGAGAGTACAAGAAGTGGTGGTGCAATGCTCTGTGAAGCCAATAGTAGAGAAACTCAACAGGACCTGCATGAAGCAGACTTGTGATAACAACACCATCTGTTCTCCAGAAGGGTAGATTATGGCTCTGAGGAAGAATCGTGTAGCCTACATAGAACAGGATACCGTTCAACAAGATCTGGTCATCCCTGTAACAAAGAATCAATGTATGTGTAAATCAAGTGTCTATTATGTTTTTGTAATTCTGAGATATTCTCATAAATTTTTGTACACTACTTTTATTAATGCATCTTTATATTTTCACAAAAAAAAAAGTGTCAATTATGTAAGTGAGAGTACTTATGCTTTGACTATTATTATTGTTTCAAATCAAATCTTATCAAACAATAACACTTGTACAAGTCGTAGAAAGTGATGTTAACTTTGAACTTGCATATGCTCTTGGCTTAGCATGCAAGTTTAATAAGATTCTAGTACTCACCAGTTCCTTTCTCTGTCGACCTGTTCGAACTCGATGCCTTTGTCCACAATCCTATTGTTGCCTTTGGCTGTTCGATAACGGGATAGAGAAATCCATATCTGATTGTGTAGTATCCTCGCCACAAGGAATGGCAGCACGAGGAAGTAGCCCACGTCTCTCTCATTTTCCCCCTTGACCAAGAACGAGTAAGTGCTATGTATCACCCAGGGCCCCAAAATCACGTACTTCACAGCATGAGGCCAAAAAAGAAGTTAAAGAAGTGTGTAAATATTAAAAGAAACAAGTTTAGAATTGCTTCATTGAGGACTAGCTATATTTTATATTGTTAGAATGAAAATTATGTTTAGTAAATTCACACAACAATAGCAGCACTTGTACGTCAAACATGATCTTAAACTACATTTTTAGCGGAGGCATAATGGGAGGATGAATACCTTGAAGTTCCCAAGAGGACTCCATGGCCAGTCAGTGAGGATCCCTGGTTTGGAAGCCATTCTGCTATGGTAGTGTCGGCACAGCTGTTCTGCTTGTGCATGGACTCTCGAGAGCCGTGTATATAACGATCTGCAATAGGTGTTGGTAAGCCAGTAGGAGATTAGGTCACCATGAATGCTATTCGAAATTCCCCAACGCCCAAATTCAAGTGGCGCAGTATCATTGGCTTTCTCTGGTGCCGAGTCCAAGATTGTCCTCCAGACATCAATTCGCAGCTGCCACGTCCCCAACGCTAAACAATCATTGCATGTGCACCCATGCTTTTTATTTTTTATTTTTTATTTTTTATTTTTTATTTATGCGATGGCAACAAAAAGCACTTCGAGTCAGTAGGGTGGTACTCATATCGCATAGACATCACAGATGTCTTATGCGTACTTCTTCTGTGTGTGTGAAGTTGAAGCTCCACCCATGCGAATGAACCATGCGTGGTTGTGGTCGCTACACGTTGAACGTGGATTGACTTTCGTAAAAGGACAGATGGTGCGAATTTAATTTTCGGCATAATCTCAAGAGCACTAATACGAGGTACAGATCGTTATCAAATTAGTTTAAAAGCAATTTTTTAGTGTTTCAGATATGGTTGTGAATTAGAATTTTAGAGCATAAGTCATCAACAGATTTAAGTTTAAGTCTAACTATTGAAGTAGCATATCAAAGAATATAAAGCCTTAAGAAGAAAGAGGTCATCTCTTAATTAGTTCGAATTTATTGTTCTTTCTACTTTTGAGTAGAGAATTCAAAAAATTATAATTAAAATTTCGTACTAATTTCAAACTAACCTTAGAATTTCTATGTTACATGATAGCATAATTGTATTCTGACATGATAAAAGTAATGAAAGACAAAGTTATGAATAAAAGAGGGAAAAAAGAGAGAAAAATAATTAGAGAGTTTCAAAGCAACAGGTTAGAACTAAACCTACGTAGTAAATAAACTCAACAAAATGACAAAGATTGAGAAAAATGTCTAATCTAGCCTCATTTATGGAAAATAGTGTCTCAACAAAATGATTAATTGCTTATTTATTAAGACTGTCAATAACATGTCTCTAATCCCGACGTGATTGAAACTTCTCCCCATCTGAACACTTGTTCGGCTGGATATTGGCTGGTCGGTCTGAGACCCTTCCATCACAAAACCTGCTCAACCCGGGGCCGAGTCCAGGTGCAGCCAGGCCATCCTTCGTACAGTGCCATTAAGTTTTAGGAGTTCCACCGCCTCATCGAACTCAATGTCCACAGACCTAACTTCCGGGCCTCGTCAACCTTGCCCTCGTATCCTTCCACCGAAACTTCGATGACAAGCCATATGGTTTGGTGCCTTTGGACACATGACGCGCTCACATGTTTAGCCCATATCTCTTATCAACCCTGCCTGACCAAATTTCGTGCAGCATGCCATGTTAACCTCAGTACTCGAGAACTAATCAGATTCTTAGATGGTTTTGGGGATGACGGATGGAGCTCATAACTAATAACTAATCCTATTGAATGCCCTCCCTCTAATAAGCCGTAAATTACTTCGTATTAGTTCTGTGACTAGTCGTTGATGATTCCGTTCTGGGTTTATTGCCCTTCATACTTAGAGGTTCCTGCATTTATAAACAAAACCTTTGTGTTTTATCCATTTTATCATACTAGTCTTTTCCTTTTCTGAACTTCGAGTTGTTGGGATTCACTAGGGTTGGGGGAGGAAAGAACCCCCAAAGTTATCCACGAAACTTTTTAGTGGAGGTAATTTTATGTAACACAATATCATCTATTCATACTTCTGATGTGTCCATTAAATTTTAATTCTTTATTTCTAACCAGGTAATATATTTTGCAACTGATAGGATGCCATATGTTTACCACATCTTAGCAAGTTGAAGCAAGAACTAGAGATCATGCTTACTCTCTAAGCTCCTTTTTCGGTTTTCATATTTATATAAACAATGAATTGAAGAATGTATGACATGGTAGATTAAAAATGTGTTGTTCCTCACAAACAATAAAACAGCAATACGCACAACTTTCAACTGAGAAATACCTCAAGAAAAGTAAGGGAGAACCAACACTAATCGCTTACAGCCCAACACACAGGAGAAGGCCAACGAGACGGCATTAAAATTAGGAAGGAACTATCATGGATACCGAGAATTCATTTTCTTGTTTATGTGGGACAGGGCAGAGAATTATACCGATGTTATCGCTTAGTGGATGTATTCTTTCCTGAGAGCTCTAGTGTGGGGATTTTTTTGTGCAAATTTTCTTGTTGTGAGCGTTGGGTATTCATTAAGGGAGTGCAGGGGGCGGCAGAAAGGGTGGTCTTCTTCTGCACATTAATACTGGAGGTGTCGACAACATGTGCGAGTGTTGAAAGTCGTGGTACAATCTCACTTTCCGGCTGCCATGATTAAAACCCCAATTAATTTTCTTGATTCAATTTTCCAAGAGCATTTGATGTTGAGTTTGTCCTGATCATCAGGTGCAAGTCCGTGAATTGAGATAAATGTGTCTGACGTGAGCACTATTACACTTTCACGGGCAGCAATGTAGTGGGAGTTTTTCACAAACTGAAACAAAGAAAGAGGCTTGCTGAACACTTGATTCTATTCAGTTTCAAGAGGAATACAAGTTCAAGAAAAGGTTTCCTACTGAACGACCAAGACAAGGTTTCAAACAGCACAGATAACAAGCAACTGTGCTGCACTTAAGTAAAATAGAAAGCTAATAAAACATGCCATTAATTGGAAACGAAAATACAACAAATAGTACTCAAAAGGTTCAGTAAAGACTACAAAAAAAACATGATTAACTGCAGTTACAACACGTTTCTCTGCACAGATAGCTTGCTGTCTACGTTACTTGACTAATCCCACTGCTCTGCCCCAAAAAAGAAACATAACACTTGAGTACACTTACTGGAAATCTTCTCTTTAACCAACCCGTGACTCCATTACGTGTTAGTTTCAACACCCCTCCTTAATGGGGATCACGGTTACTCCAATAAGTTCCCTGAGCCTCTCAAAGTGTGTTGTGCCCAGAGATTTTGTGAGAATATCAGCAAGTTGATCTTCACTTCTGCAAAATTGTAGACTGATTTCACCTTCGTCAACTACCTCTTGAACATATTGAATTTTGATCTTGATATGCTTGGTTCTGGAATGTTGATTTGGGTTCTCTGCCATAGAAATAACAGATTTGCTATCACACAAGATGGCTGTTCCTTTGAACTACTCAAGTCCCATTTCTGCTAGCAACCTTCTTAACCAAACACATTGGCTAGCAGCTGCAGAGACAGCAACATACTCTGCTTCTGCCGAGGATAATGCAACTGAGGATTGCTTTCTTGATGACCAACTGAAAAGCCCTGACCCAAGAGTAAAAATATAGCCAGTGGTGCTTTTGGAGTCACTTATGCTGCCAGCCCAGTCACTATCTGCATATCCCTTAAGCTTTATCGATTTTCCAGCTTCATACCAAATTTCATGATTCACAGGTCCTTGGATATAACGCAAAATGCATTTAGCCTTGCAAAAATGAGACCTCACAGGCTTTTGCATAAACCGTGACAGAAGGGAAACTGAAAACAAAATATATGGCCTTGTTGCTGCCATATACAGAAGACTTCCAATGAGGCTCTGGTAGATGGTTCCTTCAGCTTTACTATAATCATCTACTGATGCAACTTTCTCTCCAGGAACTAATGGAGTTGACACAGGTCTAGAATTTACCATGTTGAACTTAATCAGCAACTCCTTTGCAAACTTTGTCTGCGAGAGAAAAATTCCCTTGTCTGTCTGCGTGACTTCTAACCCAAGAAAGTAATTCATCATACCAAGATCATTCAATTCAAATAATTTGATTATCTCATCCTTAAACCTTCTGAGCATTTTATCATAATTTCCAGTGTAGATCAAATCATCTACATAAAGAGAGATTACCAAAACAGAATTACATTCCTTGTTCAAGAACAAGGTTGGTTCACTTGGGCTCCTTGAATACTCGTGCTGTATAAAGTGAGAACTGATCTTGCTGAACCATGCCCTTGGTGCTTGCTTTAGCCCGTACAGAGCCTTCTTGAGCCTCAAGACTTTCCCTTCTTGCCCTTTAACTTGGAACCCTTGAGGCTGATCAATAAATACTTCTTCAGACAGCTCTCCATTCAAAAAAACAGCATTCACATCTAATTGGAAGATCTTCCAATTCTTTTGTGCTGCTAAAGAGACAATCATTCGAATAGTTTCCAACCTTGCTACCGGAGCAAAGGTCTCTCCATAATCCACACCAGCAGTTTGAGCATACCATTTCACAACCAACCTAGTCTTCAGCCTTTGTATCTCTCCATTTGCATTTAGTTTAGTCTTAAAGATCCACTTAACTCCAATGGATCTCTTACCATTTGGGAGGTTGGCCAGCTCCCAAGTTTCATTCTTTTGGATGGTTGAAATCTCTTCCTCTATGGCTGCTCTCCAGCCTTCATCTTGGGCTGCTTCCTTATAAGAATAGGGCTCCAATGTTGAGAGATTACAACACTCATATATATCTTCAAGAGACCTCATCTTGATTGGAGTAACATCAGATGGTCTTCTACTATCAAGAACTTCTTCAGGTAAAGAGATTTCTGGTTGAGGAGCTGAGCTTGTACCATGAACCGGTGTTGTCGGTTCAAAAGTTTCAGGTTGATTGCCAACTTCATTTCTCCACAGATTTGGAATATTTGCATCTTGATACTCTTCCTTCTTTTCTTCCCAATTCCATGAACCCAATTCTTTAAACACCACATCTCTTGTAACCATAAGCTTGTTCTGATCAATGTTAAAAACTCGATATGCTTTCGAGTTTAGGCTATATCCAAGCATCACTCCTTTTTCAGCCTTCTTTTGCAGCTTGTGTCTTGTTTGACTTGGAACATGCACATAGCAGAAAGATCCGAAGATTCTTAAGTGTTCCATGGAGGGCTTTGATCTTGTCCAAGCATCCCATGGAGTTTTACCCTCTACTGCACTTGTGAGACTTCGGTTGAGGATATAGACTGCTGTATTAACATCCTCTCCCCAGAACTTGTAAGGCACCTTCTTCTCTTCTAGCATGATGCGTGCCATTTCCATTACAGTGCAATTTTTCCTCTCAACCACACCATTTTGTTGAGGGTTGTACGGTGTGGCTAGTTGTCTCTCTATTCCAGCTTCATTGCAGAAAGTGGTAAACTCCTTAGAAAGAAATTCCCCTCCTTGATCTGATCTCAGCTTCTTGATTCGTTTGTCTGTCTCAATTTCCAGTAGGGTTTTGAGTTGTTTAAAGTAATTAAAAGCTTGAGATTTTTCTTTGAGAAAGAAAACCCACATCATTCTTGTGGAGTCATCAATGAACAAAAGGAAATATCTATTTCCTTGACTGGTGCTAGTTTGCATAGGACCACATATGTCTGTATGGAGTAAATCCAATGGCTCTATCTTTTTATTCCCAGAACTGATTGGGAAAGGAAGTTTATGACTTCCCCATTTGGCATCCTCCACACACAACTCCAGAAGCTTCTATCCGAGGCAGCCCCTTCACTAGACTCTTTTCATGCAACTTCTTTAGAGCCTCAAAGTTCAATTGACCATATCTCTTGTGCCACAACCAGATTTCGTCTATCTTTACACATAGCTTTTGTTACAGTTAATGGTAGAGAATAATGAAGCTTAAGTGGGTAGATTCTAGTGTTCATTATTTCTACTTCTGCTAAGGACTGTGTAAGATCATTCTCATCAAAGATTGAACATTTTTTGTTTTTAAACACCAACATATAGCCATTCTCATCCATCTGCCCTACACTTAAAAGATTAGAACTCAAGCTTGGCACCAACATAACATCTCTAACAGATCTTTCTCCTTTAGAGGTGTGAACTGTGATATTTCCTTTTCCTACCACTTCAATATGTTCCCCATTTCCAAGCTTAACTCTAGTCTTTACAGATCTATCTAGATAAGAAAAAAATCTTTTCATCATATGTCATGTGGTTGCTGCAACCACTATCTAGATACCATAAATTTTGTTCCTTAGACACTGTAACATAAGGAACTGTGGCACAAAACAAGACAGGTTCAGTCTCTTCTAGGAGATTAGCTTGTTGAGCTTCTTTCAATCTACAATTTTTCTTAAGATGACCAAACTTTTGACAGAACCTACACTGTGGTTTTCCCTTCATCTAGCAAAACTTCTCAAGGTGGTTTGTTCTTTTACACACCTTGCAAGGAGGATAACGTCCCTTACTTTCTGGTTTAACCTCAACACTTTTCTGGCCATCATCATCCCTATTGGAGAGATCAAGTTTGGTTTTTAAGGCTGACTCAATCGGAACTAGCTCTTTACCTCTAGAGGTACGTTTCTCAAAGGCTTCAAGAGACCCTATGAGTTCACTAACTGACATGGTAGTAAAATCTTTGGTCTCCTCTATGGTAGTTATGGTAGAATCAAATTTGGGAGTCAAGCTTATGAGAATCTTTTCAACCACTCTACTTGCAGTCACTTCACCTCCTAGGGACCGAATTTGAGCAACAACAGAATTTACTCTACCATAATACTCCATAATACTTTCATGCTCATTCATTTGAAGTAATTCTAAATCTCTTTTTAAAGCTTGTATACGTACATGACGTACCTTAGGATTACCAATGAATTCATCCTTTAGCAGCGTCCATGCCCCATGAGTTGTTGTGGCCTCAACAATCCTCTCAAAAACCTCTTCTGTTACAGCTGATTGGATAACAATCAGGGCCTTCAAATCTCGCTCCTGATGCCTTTTGTATCGTTCTCTATCAGCAGGCAAGAGAGTCTCTTCATCTGCAAATTTAGGCTCTCCCTTATCAACAAGATCCCACACTCCTTGTAGCTTAAAGTATGGAGACATGTGTGTGGACCAATACAAGTAGTTTCTACCATTAAAAATGGGTAATGGTAGTTGAGAGTTGGGAAAGAGTTGATTTGTTGATGAGGAGGACCCAGAAGAAGATGAACCAGACGAAGTAGATGAGGAAAAGGGGGTTGAGGCCATAACTATCTGAATTGGTTTGAGTTTGCGGAAGCCAAAAAGATGAACCTGAAGCGGTGATACCACTGTTACACTTTCACAGGCAGCAATGTAGTGGGAGGTTTTCACAAACTGAAACAAAGAAAGAGGCTTGCTGAACACTTGATTCTATTCAGTTTCAAGAGGAATACAAGTTCAAGAGAAGGTTTCCTACTGAACGACCAAGACAAGGTTTCAAACAGCACAGATAACAAGCAACTGTGCTGCACTTAAGTAAAATAGAAAGCTAATACAACATGCCATTAATTGGAAACGAAAATACAGCAAACAGTACTCAAAAGGTTCAGTAAAGACTACAAAGAAAACATGATTAACTGCAGTTACAGCACGCTTCTCTGCACAGATAGCTTGTTGTCTAAGTTACTTGACTAATCCCACTGCTCTGCCCCAAAAAAGAAACATAACACTTTAGTACACTTGCTGGAAATCTTCTCTTTAACCAACCCGTGACCCCATTACGTGTTAGTTTCAACAAGCACTGACCTCTTTCCTTCAGGGTTTCCATTGGTTTTCCTTTGAGTGCGCCTTTTACTTCTAGCGTGGCAAATACTTGAACAGACAGGAGGATGGAAAAGAAGCTCACGGCAGATAAATTCTCAGCCAATATATATATAAATTCTCAGCCAATATATGTATATATATAACAAACATTTAAATTGAGAATTTTCATAATTCAAACTAAAAGTTCCAAACTTGTCGAACCCTAGTTACTGTTCAGAATTTGAATTGACTTGAGGATAAAGCTTAATGACGTAGAGAAATGAATCTTTATGGCTCAAGCAAGTAACAGTAAGCAATAAGAGATTATTTCACCTAATGCTTGAATAGATTTTTTGAGGCACAAATTCTTTTTTTTTTTTTTTTTTTAGTGAAAGGTCAAGAATTATATATCACTGTAAAAAATTACAAGATTGTTCAATTCTTGAGAATATACATAGAGAGATGCTTTCTTCTTCTTCTTCTTCTTCTTCTTCTTCACTGATCATTTTGCATATAATCACAGTCATCCATCAACAGGAATCTAAAATAGCTATGACGGGGGATTTGTTTTTCTAGGGCATCGACATTCTTTGTGCTTGTTTCCTTGCAGATTGCATCAATGGTCTTGTCTCTGGCCCCTTATAATCAACTGTCCTGCACCTAAACCTTGGCCTTTGCTTTTACTTTGGTAGTATCTCCCGATCACATATACACACTAGTTTAGTGGTTGCCCTACTGAAAACTAACTTCTCCTTGGTTTTTTTTTTTTTGGCTTATCGTTTCTTTGCAGGGTGCTCTCAAGGCTGCTTCTCCTCCTGGATTTGGCTGCGCTTAAAATAGAAAATAAAAAATCTCCTTCTCTGACAGAGTTATCGTTAAATTTGGCCCGAAAGTTCACTGTGCAAATTCGTGGTGGTGATCCTATTGTCTACAATTGAGGCTTATCTTCTATCTATTCTCGCATAGCTTTCTGTTTAAGTTGGAGGAGATATGAGATCCTTTCCCTTTTTTTTTTAATTAAAAAAAGGGACGGAGCCCTGATATCTTTATTATTGAAAACAAAGCTGGACATAAACCGTACTTAGAGAGTATATCTAATGGGGTCTAAGCCCCTACGTAGACACTAACCCAAACTCAAACAAGATCTCCTTGCCTTGTATGCCATCAAGAAGGAGATACCAAAAAGACTTCCGACCAACTCACTTGGACCCTGCCATGATTACATCGAGAAGGAAATGAGGTTGGTGTGAACCCTAGCTTGCTCAGGCTTCAAACTGACGGCGTTGAGAAGGAAACACCAAGAAGACTTCCCTTAGCTTACTTGGACCCCAAATGGGCTATGTGGAGAAGGAAAGACTGGGGCTGGGAGAACACCCTAGCTTGCTCAGACTTCACACCGACAACATTGAGAAGGAATGACCGAAGGTAGATTCGCCCGGCTCCCTCAGACCACGTCCAAAGCTCGGAGATCTGCAAGACTTGGATTGGTGTTGAGAATCCACCAAGGTCAAAATTGTAGTTCGACCTGGGGTGTTAGAACTGCAATATTGCACTTTTACGGGGCCAAAATTGTAAAATCCAAGCCAAAGAATCCAAGAACAAGGAAGTTCGGATGGAAGATTGATTATCGAACTCTGCTGTACGAACACTCTTCTGACGAGGATTTGGGAAATCCCATTCGAAGGAGAGTGGGTCATCCCTCACGCTCATGGCATCTCTACTCAGCCATTATTCTAAACAAACACCAAGAACCAAGGTTTTGGGGGTTTGATATGAGATCTTTCGTGCAAAAGGATTGTCGAGCCTTTTTTTTTTTTTTCACCCTTTGTTTTTGAAGGACATCGTTTCTTCCTTAATTAACTTGACTCATGGAAATGGTGTGTTTTATAAGTCCTAACGTTGTGCACCTATTTTTTTTTTATCATGCGGTGTGCCTTGAGAGTGTTCTTTAGAGACGGTGCATTTCTTACACTGAAAAACGGTGCACTTCATAATTCCTTTTTCTTCATGCCAACGCAGTGCGCTTCACATTTCTTAGATGTGGCAGGCTGAAACGGTCTGCTTCCCTTTCAAAACTTATGTTTCCATTTCTACTTGTACTTTTACTTTTCCATAAAAAGCCCGAGTTAGGTGACATATTATTGCTCCCAACTTTATTCATTTGTCTCTTTGTCTTCTTTCGTTGGCAGCATAGTTTGATTATTACTTTTCCATTAACATTGTTTTGACTTATTTCCCTGTTGTTTTGAGAGCAATCATAACTTCAATCACACTCACGAACAAAATGACAAACACTTGAAGAGTACACACATTTGTTCACTAAACCTATTATAGATCGTGATGTAAAAGTTGCTGTCTCTAACACATATTTCACAGGTCACCCAAGATGTGCCAACTCACCTTTACAAAATTAGCAGCTAAGATGGTTTGGATTTTCTTGATCCTAGATTTGACACCTCACACTTTCAAAATCTCTCTTACCTAACTAAAAAAAAAGTTACTCAAGATGCAAGTGGCTCTACATACTCTCTATATCTCGCTTTGATAGTTTTTAATTCGCTGATTGTTTCTTTTTTTTTAAAAAAAAATTATTATTACTTTTTTTGGGATGAAGATGTTTATAGGAAGCAATCTTTGACTTTACAGATTTTGCTTAAAATCTTTGGCATACGCTATTCTCTCACCACTGAATAGCCTATTTTAAGTGTTTTAGTTGAGCAGAATAATTAGAAAAAAGGAATATGATTAGAAATTTAACATATTATAGGTGTTCTTTTATTTTCCGATAAATTGCACCAGATCACACAGATAAAATTACATTCCTTGCTAAGAGAATATATAGATGATCAGGCATAAACTAATATAGAGATATGTTGTACATGAGAATATAAAGTAAGCTAAAGCACGATTAAGTGGGCGGCACCAAGGAACGGAATCCATGTCGGAGACTTGCTTGCCATACGTCCTCGAAGTTCAGCACTGTGTTCCCACACTCGTGGACGTTCCAACCTTCCAGGGCATGCAGTATCCCAGCAATACGCCACGCACTCATCATTCTTCTTGGCAGCCAATTCTGTCGGATGAAAGAAGGATTTTATAAAGCAGGAAACAACGTCAGTTCCATGCTACAATATCCAGGCCAGCGAATGTTATCAAACATCCTGAAGTTAGAAGGAGAAAAGTCAATTGCTTCCTTACCTCACAGGAGTGCATGTTCTGCAAAGACTTGGGAGCGATCATTGCCGGTGTGCTGTGGTAGAAGCAATCTTCCCTCGCTTTCTTTGGTGGGAACTGAGAAAAAGGAATAAATACTGTTCCTTTTGAAGCCTTTAGCTGGTCGTCTTGGTTCCATCCATCTCCCACTAACCATATCTGTAAATCGTATGATGCCAAATGATAATCTTCAAGAGTTCAACTAATTAGTTCCATATACTGAAACTGTATCGTGTAAGCACCTCTTTTTTTCTTTTTTTTTTTAGTTTTGCCTTCAACGTCACGAAAATCTATAGATAAACAATAGTTTCACTTAATTATGGTGACTAAGTATGTGCTGGTATTACCACAAATTAGATTGATTTGACATCACATTTCCCTTGAATATTATTTACTAATTCACTTTAATCTCTCACTTTTAATATATTTGATCAAAGGCACTTGAATACAAGTATTGTAGTGAAAATTTATTACAGAATAAACTACATATCAAATAATTTATCAATGAACGAGGAAATGTTCAAATTATGGAAATACATGAGTGTACACTTATATAATACTAGGAAAAGATTCCAAAAATTAGATGTATAATATTTATATTTATTGATGTGAATTTCCTACCCATGAAAATTTTTTGAGCTATGCAAAAGAATAGCAAGTTCAAAATTTCTTTTGGATAAGACATGCATCCTATTGTTATGAAATTCATAGTAGCGAGATAATTATTATTCTTTTTGTAGTGATGAATCTTATATATAAATAATCCTATAATAAAAGAACAATAAGAAAGAAAGTTGCCCATTTCTAAGACAGGTGCTTGTGGTGGTGTCCTTAGGTGTCACAAAAAAAAAGAAGAACTTCTTCCATATTGAGAAGGAGAGTTGGAGATCTTAATCATGTGAGGGGTTTGACTACTTCTATTAAGCTAGTCTTTTTAAATAGAACTCAAATATGTGATAAGTGGTATTAGAGTTAAACCACCACCAAACCGATAGCTTGCCCCTTGTACCCCTTGATATGTGAGGTCAAACTAGGGAGTTTATCCGCATGGCCTAATGTAGATTTAAATGGGAGAGAATGTCATGAAACAAATGAAGATCCTAATCATATAAGAGGCTTAACTACTCCTCTTATTGGGCTGGCGTTTTGCAATAGAACATGGTTTTTTGACCTTAGAAAGGTGTGGAAAACACATAAAAACTATTGAATGTTTGCATGAACATAGATTTTTAACACAAGAATTGTGAATTGTATTGATATAACATCAACTCCCACAACATTTACATATTAAATCCATGCAAGAAAAACAGCCTTAGCAATCATGATATGGTTGCAAATTTTACCTTTTGAGCATAACTTGTTGAGAGGGTCAAGTTATTTTTTGTCTCTTGGTTAAGATTGAGTTCAAGCTTTTCATACTCATTCTTGGTAGGTACGGCCACCTGATACAATCATTACCAATGTTAAAAAGCTAAATGCAAAATCGTACATAATTGTTAGCATGTTTTATGTGATATCATTTAGAGTCTTCCAAAGTAATATTCTCTTATTTAAAAAAATAATTTTTTTTCTTTAGATACCACTTAAACCTATTACTACCTTTACTTTGAAATGAATATGAGCATTATTTGAGAGTTCAAACTTTCCTCTCTTAACTGAAATAGGAGATAAAATGTGGAGTTGAATTTGAACTTCGAACCTTTATCAAAATACTATATAAAGCTATTAGTTATCTCAAAAAACTAACTAGTCAGTTCAATGATTTTAATCATTATCTTATACATGAGTAAAACAATAGATTTCAGTTCAATGAGAGCCTAATTTGGTAAGCTTTTGAGATAATTTTATTTTCCTTTTTTAAGCTAAGCAACATTTAAAAACTCAACAAACTAGTAACCTAATAATTAATTAATACACACCCATGATCTAGGTTTTGGGACTGATACTCCCTACCCAAAACTCACTTTATCTAGCAAATGAAAAATATTTAAAATAAAAAAAATCCAAAATTGAGGTCTTATAGTAAGGACAAATGTTTTGCAATTGAAAAGTACCTGTATACCCTTCTCACATAAAGCATTGACAATGGTATAAGCAATCTTCGTAAGCTTGCCTCTTAAAAGCACTTGAGTTGTTTCTTTAGCAATGCTATTTAACACTATAGCCACTGCTAAACTACTTCCATCCACCAGCTTCACTTTAAATTGAGGGTATTTTTGGATGTAAAGATCACCATTTTTATTAAGTTCCTCACCCTGAAAAATTTACAATAGGGGCCAAAAAGCACAGAGGATAAAATATATATTTTAAAAAAAAAAGAATAAGTCTAAATTAGTCTAGTTAAAAAATCTGTTAATTTCATATATGGGAAATTTAGGATAAGGATTGAATTTCTCTTACGCTATTCTTTTTTCAAGTGTATAAACCACTTATTGGACTGCAAAAAGGTTTAAATAACATATGAGAAAAGCTGTATTTACTTGCCTGGTTTAGAAGACCTAGGCTCAACACTTTCACTCCTTTCTGTTCTGCATTTACTATAGCTTTTTCAATCAAGCTGTTGAGGGAATCCCTTCTCCATGGTAACAGGTACTGAAGGTTATTAAAAAAAGAAAAAATCAGAAATAAAGGAAGAAGTTAGAATGTGACAAGCAATAGTGATAGGAATGTCGACAAACATTTAGATTAACCGTAAGCTGTCTAAGACCTTTGGGTCTTTGGTTTAACGCCTTTAGGATGTGTGAGTTGTAAGAAAAAAAAAATAGTAATTGGAATAAGTAAGAGGCCGAAGAGTGTTAATTTCTCAGTGGAGAGTGGGAGAACAACGTTTCTTACTTGCATTTTGTATCTCGGTACCAACCAGGATTGCCATTTGAGCTTTTTGAATGTGATGTTCTCTACCACGAACTCATGGCCAGCGCCCCAACTTAGGATCAAAGACCACAATAAGGTCAAAGGCCACATCACCCTCAGGTACCATTTGGGCATGTGGGGCCAGGATGCCAAGGAGGCAAATCCTAGCCGTAGATGATAGATGGACTCCGGCGTCGTTAGATGCGTTAAGTATACCACGTCCGGTGACTCTTCCGGTCTGTCTAATGAGGCTTCGTACAAAACATCCGATGACTTGTCAACGGTGCCATAGACGTAATCGTATATAGGCATGAAAAGTGAATAATTGGTACGGAACTGGGTGTGATGTAGCGAATGAAACCTGTAGAGTCAGGAATTTTAGATTGTAATTTTCCTGAAATTCAAAATAAGGATTCAGCAAGAATAATAAATTAGCTACCTACGGTGAATCATTATCTTAAAGTATTTCTTAAATTTACTCTGGATACTTAATTAATTAGACGCGCCGAGGACGCGTGAATACGACGTCACGTAAGACATGTCTATCACATACATTCTTGTGAAAGAAACCAAAGGATCGTGCTTCAACAGGCAGCAGAGTTGGGCATCAAAGAATTAGAAATAAGGAGGCTCAGGAGACTTACGAGGGGGTGTACATAAGGTACTTGAGCGGGGGAAAGATGGAGAAAACCCACTTCGGAATGAGCTCGTAATTGCAGTGACCCAAGTTGTTCATGAAATCAATGTATGTGATATAACCAGCGAAGGATGCTATAGAGGCAACCCCGGTGATCACTGTTGTGTATAGTGGTATTGCAAAGAGCAGGAAGTATGCAAGGTGCTCAGCGAACGGATGAATAACAGCTGCCATGAACAAAACACAACTCGTTAATCTTGAACATTAGAATTAGGGAGCTCCCAGGCAAAGTTGTGTAGATAAAATGTGCCTCAGATCTCATCTCTACAAACTTTGCCGCCGTTATTTTCAGAACTAGTGAAATACCCTTTCATTGATAAATTGCTTTCACCAAAATAGAAAATAATAGCATAGAAGAGAAAAGAAATGATTCATGACAATTACCTACTGCTTTTATTGATTTTAGAAAGAGACAGAAGCACTCCGTTTGTCGCAATCATATCCATTAAAGTCTTCTTTGTCGTGGTATAGTTTAGATCGAATTTCACACATGTTTAGCATACGACGAGCAGACCTAAAGCAAGACCTCATGCTTAGTTGGGAGATAGCTCATCTCAACATTGGCCCTTCTATAATCCTTAGTCAACGACGGTTTCTGGTTTAGAAGTCATTACTTCGCCCGCCAACAGATCCTTTCCATCAGTTCCAAGTTGATACTTCAGTGGCATCTTTTTTCCAAAACTCCTTAGAATAACATGTTGAATGAACGGAATCTATCGATGAAACATGCATGACGTACACGTCTCTTTATGTAACGCAACATAAAGGCAAAATATAAAGTAGGAATATAACTCAATAATTGGGATATATGCACTTTTGTCTTTCAAATAAATTCACATATTTATAAAATAAAATAGAAACAATTCAATAAATTTTTACGAATTCTAAGCCATGTGTGCTATCATAAGTGGTTCAAAATGTTCACATTTATCCCTATGAAATCCCATCAAAATGGTTGGGTGACTAGGTTTAGATTATGGAGGAGAGCACGTGTTAAAATGAAAGTGTCGTACATGTAATTGGTTCAGTCACGACAGAGGAATGGTGGTGGGAATGGTAACGAGAGTACAGGTAGTGGTGGTGCAACGCTCTGTGAAGCCAATAGTAGAGAAACTCAACAGGACCTGCATGAATCAAACTTGTGATAATAACACCATTTGTTCTCCAAAGAGGCAAGTTATGACTTTGAGGAAGAGTCATGTAGCCTACGTAGAAGATGATTCCATTCAACAAGATTTGATCATCCCTGTAACAAAGAGTCCGTATATGTGCAAACTGAGTGTCAGTTTATGTGAGTGAGAGCACTTCTACTGTTACAAGTATTATCGTTATTGCTGGTTATGAAAGTGAATCTTACTGAACAATAACACTTGTACAAGCAACAAGAAATAGCAAAAAGTAGTACTAGATCATCTACAGACAACGTTCAAGAATAACTATAAAAAGACTAGAACAATATATTCAGCTGTCTGATATCTATTATTTCACTGAGAACTTTTGCTTGTTGCATGATGCTTATTGATCTCTCTCACACCATTCCTTTAACATGTTAAATAATACCCTTCTCATTGCAAGACCTATGATTACAAACTCTAGTACCTTTTCTCCTTTTTATATGTCTATCAATTGGCCAAACATCAACTAATCTTTTTTTTATTTTTTTATTAAAAATATAAGTTTGTATTAAAAAAAGAAATGTACAAAAGAAGATTTTTTTTTTTATATAATTATTGTGATAATTTCTTTCTTCAAGATATTCATTACAATTTAATACGAGGTATATAGCTTTTGTGACACACATTCTCATTAACAATACCATTTTTTTTATATGAAAGTTACGCATGCGCCTAACCACTTAAAGTCTTTCGTCGTGGAAAGTGATGTTAAATTTGAACTAGCACATTCTCTTGGCTTAGCATGCAAATTTAATAAGATTTAGTTCTCACCAGTTCCTTTCTCTGTCAACCTGCTCGAACTCGATGCCTTTGTCAACAATCCTGTTGTTGCCTTTGGCTGTTCGATAACGGGATAGAGAAATCCATATCTGATTGTGTAGGATCCTCATCACGAGGAATGGAAATATGAGGAAGTAGCCCAGGTCTCTCTCACTTTCCCCCTTTACCTTGAACGAGTAAGTGCTATGGATCGCCCACGGCGCCAAAATCACGTACTTCCCAACATAAGGCCAAAAAGAAAGTTAAAAAAATTGTGTATATACACTAAGAGAAAAGATATTCGAATTGCTTCATTGAGGACCAGCTATATATGAAATTGTTAGAATGAAAATCATGTTTAGTAAATTGAACATAAAAGGAACCAAATATTAGTGACCGACCACAGAACGTAAACTCATACAACACTATCAGCACTTCTACGCCAAACATGATCCTAAAGTGCATGTTCATTGGAGGGATAATGCGAGGATAAATACCTTGAAGTTACCAAGAGGACTCCATGGCCAGTCTGTAAGGATCCCTGGTTTGGAAGCCATTCTCTATGCTACTGTCGGCACCGGCTGTTGTGTGTTATACATGAACACTCGGGGGCTATATATACATATATATAATGTTCTTCGATTGGTGTTGGTAAGCCAATTGGAGATGGATCACCATGAATGCAATCCCAAATTCCCCAACGCCCAAATGCAAGTGGCGCGGCATCATTGGCTCCTACTGGTGGCCAATCCCAAGATGTGATCCAGACATCAATTCACAAATATTGGGAAGGATAGCTATATGCATAGACAGCACAGATGTCTTATTGTTGCTTTCAATTCGAAATTGTACGTTGGACTTACTCAGTATCCGGGACAGCTGTGCAATGTACGTGTGGGGCTTAGGGACAGACAGCGTGCTCGTTCTGTGTCATTCTTACAGCTGCAGAGGGCAGATGAATCTTCATCTCTGAGAATGAACCATGCGTGGTTGGGCTCGCTACACGTTCAATGTGATTGACTTTTGAAAAGGTGAAGTTGATATGAATCCAAATTGTCGGCATAATCTCAAGAACATTTGAATCCAGTACGAGGCCGCTTCATCGCGTAAACTAGGTCTATATCTGAACATTTTGACAAATGTTATTTGTATTTATAATTTTTCCGATGGAAATTGTTATCAAATTGAATTAAATGCAACTTGTTAGTGTTCCAAATATGATCGTAAATTAAAATTTTAGACCATAAGTGATAATCACATTTAAGTTTAAATCTGACTACTGCAATAACTCACCCTTAATTAGTTCGGATTTATTTATTTTTCTCTCTACTTTTCAGGAGAAAAATCAAAAAATTATAATCACATGATAATAATTAAAATTTCTTTCTAATTTCAAATTAACCTTAGAAGTTCCACGTTAAGTGATTGCATAATTATATGTCTAACACGATAAAACTAATGAAAGACACAGTTATGAATAAAAGAGGAAAAGAAAAAAGAGAACAATAATGAGAGAGTTTCAAACTAACCTTCCGTAGTAAATAAACTTAACAAAATGACAAACATTAAGAAAAATATATGTCTAGTTTCACCTCATTTATGGGAATAGAGTGTCTCATACACTAGCTAGAAGAATCGGATGGAGAGATTAATTATAAAGGATAACTTGTCAGTAACATGACTCTAATCCTGACGTGATTGAAACTGCTCAAGCTGGGGCCGAGTCTAAGTGCAGCCAGGCTGTCCTTCGTACTAATCGAACTCATGTCCACAGACCTAGCTTCCGGGCCACGTCAACCTAACCTTCATTTACTTTCACCATAAGTGTCCGACAAGCCTTAGGATTTGGTGCCTTCGAACCCATGACTCGCTCACACGTTTAGCCAATGGCTCTTATAAGCCCTGCCGACCGAAGTCTCATGCAGCAGGAAACGTTAACCTCCTTACTGAAGAAGTAGACCCCATGGGAGAAAATAAAAACCGGAGTATCTGGAAATCAGACTCTTCTGATGGTTTTAGGGATGATGGAATGAGATCATAACTAATAACTAATCCTATTGAATGCCCTCCCTTAATAGGCGGTCAATTACTTCGTAGTAGTTGCGTGACAAGTCGTAGATGATTCCGTGCCTGAGTTTTGTTGCTTATTATAATTAAAGAGGTTCCTGCATTAGCAAACAAACACCTTTACCTTTTTGCCATTCTATCAACTAGTCTTTTCCCTTTCTGAACTTCAAGGAGTACTCAGGCTTCACTAGGGTTGGTGGAGAAATGGACCCCTAAAGTCATCCAAGAAACTATTTGGTGGTCATGGTATTACATAACACGTTATCATCTGTCTATTTATCCTTCTTATACGTCCACTAAATTTTAACTCTTTATTTTTGAACCAAGTAATATATTTTGCAACTAATAGAATGCCGTATATTTACCACATCTTAGCAAGTCGAAGCAAGAACTAGAGATGATGCTTACCCTCTAAGCTGCTTTTGCGGATTTTCATACTTGTATAAAACAATGAATTGAACAATGTACTACATTAAACCCTCAAGAAAAGTAAGGCCGACGAGACGGCATGAAAACCATTAAGGAACTATCATGGATACGTAGAATTCATTTCTTGATTTTGTGGGACAGAGCAGAGAATTGTGTCGGTGTTATTGTAAGTCGTTTAGTGGATGATTCTTTCCAAAGAGCTCTGCAGCGAGCGGATATTTTGTGTGCAGATTTTCTTGTTGTGAGCATTGGGTGGGTTATTCATTAAGGGGTTCCAGGGGGCCGGCTGAAAAGGTGGTCTTTTCCCGCACATTAATACTGGAGGTGTGGGCAACATGTACGAGAATGGAGACGGAAGCGGGGGTACAAATTTTCTTTATTTGGGCTGACATAATTAAAATCCCAACCAATTTTTTTGACCCACTTTTCCAAGAGCTTTTGTCGTTGAGTTGTCCTTATCATATCTAATTCGTACATTCAAATTGAGAATTAATATAATTCAGAACAATTTATTCTTATATTCATAAATTGGTATTTTTTTAAGATTAAAATTTTATTTTATAATTTTTTTTTGAAAACTCTTAAATTCTTTGATAGTTGACAATTTTTCACTTATATAAACTATATTTAGGTCTTCTAAGGGTTATATATAAAAATTATTCTAAATATCTCATTGTTAATGTAATTATTTTGTATTTATATGAAAAATGATCATTTTGCTTTTGTTATTAAATTCCACAATTAACATTCTCTTGTTTTGGGTAAAAATTAGTATGATATCCTTACATTGTAGAATAAGTTGTTATTTATTTAGGAACTTTCCCTTGAAATTCAATTTTATGTGCAAGAGAGATTTTGCGTATAGTTTGTAGCACTCAAATAATCAGAAATTAAGTGGTTCGGCCTCTAAGATCTTTTTGATGCTTCCGTCGACTCTCTTCTAGCTAACCCACTAGAGAGTCCTTGTTACTAATTACACAGGATTTCCAATCCCTATTATACATATTACAATTTCTCCTCACCGAGAAGTCAACAAACAAATTGTCACTGAGAGTCACTTGGGCTCCACCAAATGATTTTACACGGTATACACGAGTTACAACCAAATGTCCCAAATTGGTCGAACCCTATTTACTGTTCACAGTTTGAAATTGACTTGAGAATAAAGTTTAATGACGTAGAGAAGTGAACCTTTACAGCTCAAGCAAGTAACAGTAAGCAATAAGAGATTATTTCACCGAATGCTTGAATAGATTTCTTGAGACACAAATTTTTTAGAATATCCAAAGAGAGATGTTTTCTTTATCAAGCTTCTGGAGATATAAATAGGTAGAGATGTTACCGCTGTGCAGCAACTTTACATGACCTCGTTTGACAATCGATTACCTGGCCTTTGATTTTCAAATTGATTAGTAGCATGGTTCCAGGGTTTCTAGCTTTCTGGTTTAAGCTGGGGGAGATAGGAGATCATTTGTGCAAAGAGATTGCCAGACCATTTTTTTTTTCACAATTTGTTTTTGAACGACATTGTTTCTTCCTTAATTAACTTGACTCATGGGAATGGTGTGCATAATAAGTCCTACTTTAGGGTGTTATTTAGAGATGGTGCACTTCGTACGCTGAAAAATGGTGTACTTCATAATTCTCAGTTCTTCACGCCAAAACAGTGTTTCCACATGTCTTAGTTCTACACGTTGAAACGGTCTGCTTCACTTTCAAACTTATGTTTCCTATTTTTCACTCTTCAAGTACTTGATTTCTACTTTTCGATCAAAAGCCGTTGTGTTAGGTGACATATTATTGCCCTCAGCTTTATTCACTTGTCTCTTTTTCTTCTTTTGGCGGCATCACAGTTTGAGTACTTGGCCTTTGTTCAACCTTCTCTCACGGTTATAGCATCCATTTACTCGGTCGAAGAGGAGTATGTCGGTCAGGTTTTTGGTCGAAGAGGAGTATGAATGCAGCCTCTACATATGCTTGTCCTAGCCTCATACAAGTAATACTAAGATGAAGTCCTGAGGCTGAAAAAACTCCCAACATTGTTCAGTTAATTTCTACTATTTACATTAACAACAATTATTATCATCAAAACATATTTTTCAAGCTAACACACTTGACTGCTCGCAAATGCATCTTCATTTATCTACTTTTTACTCCCACTACTTGGGAGATGGCTTGCCTTGTACTGACAATTGCCTGCAGTAGATTTCCAACAGTTGATGTGCACAGAATATTGTACATACTCTCTTGTTCTTCAAAGAAGGAAGAACCATACCTCTTATAGAAAACTTTAAGTTCGTGAGCCTACTACTCTCTTCCTTCTTTGTTTCTATAAGAGGTATGATTCTTTGAAAACTTTCCCATTGAGGATACCATCTTGATCGGATGAATCAGACCAGATTTGGTCTTCAAACTTAGCCAAAAATGGAGACACAATTTTTGCCATTGTGGAAAAATATAAATTTGCCAAGAATGATGAAGGAGGTTTCGAGTAACTGATTTGAGGGAAGGTTACGCTTACAGTGCCCTCGTTCAAAAAAGGTGCATTTTGGTCTATTACATTGACTTCCAATTTCGTTGCAATAGAACAAAATGTATAATAAAGGTTAATAGGTTGCAATACTTGTTATGATAGTTAGGAATTGAGCTCAATAGGTAAGACAAAAAATGATGTGTTCACATAAATGACCACTTCCTCAAATTTTAAGATAATTTTCATTTTTTGGTAGAAAGGTAAATCTGTATTACTAAAAATTAATGTACAAAAACTTATAAATATACTCTAACATTACAAAAGTTATGAAAGTTATAAAAAGATGGAAGTTGAAAACTTTCAAATCTCATTCAAAATGACATTTTCTTAGGAGGATTTTATATTTCAAAACAAAAAAGTTTTTCTTATTACAATTTTCCTTATTTTTTCCAATAAGATTAGAATGTCAACTTTTTTTATTTTGAAATCTTCTTCTATTGAGTTCAGCCCATATGCATTAAATGTAAACTAAAAAAAATACCTTAAAAAGTTTTACAACTAAATTCTTTCATTTGGTTTCTCTTATCATCTATTATAATTTTTCATTTTATCCTCTAATATGACATCAAATACCATCTTGAGTGAGGATAGTCTTATAAATCATTCATGTCCATGTATATTAAAAAAAAAAAAAAGATAACTCCTATTTTGTACCTGAGACTAACAAAAATCACAATATAAGTTAATTGAAAGGATTATCAGACAATTTCTTTTACTGTAAAAAGTCTATCTTAACAAACTAATCATCCAATAAAATTATGTTTACTTTGCTACCAGTCCAAATTAGATCATACTAATCCACCTCTTTATTAACTATTCAAAGGTCTTTTTGTAAATTTTTTTGCAATAATAAATAGACTTATAGAGAATTGAGGTAAGAGTGAACCTTTGTTTGAGGAGGTCTTTCCAATTGTATATCATAGAATCTTTTATATCCCAAAACTTTGGTGCTTTTAATAGAAGAAATCACGGTCAAGCAACTGCTACAAGACAGCTGGAATCGAGAAATCTCATTCGCAAAAGAAGAGTTTTATTGGATGCTCGAACAACGAATGCACGTAAAATGACATAAAGTATGGTGGACTTAACGCATTTTTTTGGTATGTGTCAATTATTTTGTATCCGGAGCTATGACATCCACGTGGCAAACCATGCTCTAAAAATGAGTGAAATCAAAGGCATTTGAGGGAAAGATACGTACAAAAAGCTTTAAAAGAAAAGTCACTAAAAGTAGTTCAACCTAATTTATAGCTAAAGTTCGTCCAAGCAAAAAAGACAGACATAAAAAGGTAGCCAATGAAGTCAAAGACCATAATAATGATAAGAAAAGAAATTTTCTACATGCTTCGGCAAGTTGTCGCGAATCATCCAAGGGGCGATAACCGGACTTACAAGAAATTCTCACTATTCTAAAGACTTTTGAATATAAGTAAATGGAGCCGTTCTTTCATTGTGAAAGAAAACTTCTCATTGTATTGGCAACGAAACTTACTCAACCTAGTCACAGTTTTTAGAATAACAATTTTTTTTCCCTGTTTCCGTACAAACTTATGAGTATCTTGTAAAAATTCTAGTGTTATTGTAACAAGTGGGAAAGTAGAATGACATCTAAGAACTCCAAATTTTGAGAGAAGAGCAAGGTTCAGTGGCAATAGTAGTGAACAGATAAATGGTCCTGGAATATGGCGGACGCATCCATCCTGTAAGCTTAACATATTAACCATATCATCTTCATCTTCTATATTCGATCTAGAGACAGAGGACATTGAAAGTTTGGAGAAAAGAACTGGAAAATTCTCTGGAGTTGTTGGCGAATATAGTTGACTCCATAGGCACCACCCCAAAGGGTTCCGTAGCCATCTTAATCATTTCTGGCACAATCAACACATGCCTACGTTGCCCTTACATCAGTGCGCCTTTTTTAGGTCATAGACGAGAAAAGGCATGTAAGTAGCTCACGTGTCACCGCATCTATGGATGGTTCCTGCCCCATCTTCGAACCTCCCACTTTGTAGACGTGATCGTCCAACAAATCTTAAGTACAATCGTCCGACAATTCTTGTCTCGGAAGACATGTGATCCTCCCATTAAGTGTTGAATCATATTAGAGACTTAGTAAGCCTTAGTAGGTTAGATAGGCTTGGGCCGGATATGTATAATATTAGAGTGACCCAATATTGTTTATATTAAGTGGTGCCCTAGTAGCAACCTCAAAAGAGGTCTTAGGAGGAAGGTGGAGGGCCCCATATATAAGGCCACATAGCAGGCCATCAAGAATCCATGTGGGATAGATAGAATTCCCAACATGTCCCCCTCTCCACACAGGACGAATTTGTCATACTTTGGAGAAGGCCCAAAGGAGAAGGCAACCCGATAGGTTCTTTCAATTATTGTTATTTCTAGAGCTTTCAATTTTTGTTATTTCTTTCTTTTCTCTCGGCATAAATTCATGGTGTGGATCCTATAGTTTGTTTTGTTTTATGTTATTAGTGCCAAGCTTATTTGAAAAACTACTTAGAAATTTTTAAAAGGTCCATATTCAAACCTTAAAAGCCAACTTATAAGGAGGGAGTTAAAATAACAATTTCTACAATATATTGTAGAAATTATTATAAAAATATGAAGAACAATATGAAGAACAATATGAAGAACAATATGAAGAACAATATGAAGAATAATATGAAGAACAATATGAAGAACAATATGAAGAACAATATGAAAGTAGTAATTTGTATTACTTGAGTAAATCATTGAGTACACACCAACTACCTTTTTATAGTGGTTGGAAAAACAAACGTAAATCATCTCTTAATGATGATGATCAATACAATTGATTATGAAAAACCAAAAAATATGAAGAACCCTAAGACCTTTTAGATTTTGAGCGGAAAATTTCATCAATAGAGTTGATGATTCTTTTTATTTTTTTATTGAAATAAAGAGATCGTTTTCCTCTGATTAAAATGCCTCTTATTTCACCTTGAACCGTTTTGTATAACTGTTAAACGAAGGAGACGAATCGTTGTTCTCTCGCGGGCGTGAGGAAGAAGATGACGCGCATGAGTTATACGCGCGCGTCTTTATTTTGTCCGTGAGTTGCCTTGGCTAAATGGCGCGTGTGGTACACACGCCTGCTTTAATAACTGTCGCTTCTTCTTCTTCGGATTCAGATATCGCCGACGTATTTATTTTCAAAATTTGATTTTCAGTTTTTGATTTAGAAATGGTTCTCGCCGGTTCCGTTTCTGTTTTTAATTCTGGCAAGATATTCGGCAGTTCTGTTTTGGTTTGTATTTCTAACATCCCCCCGCAAGCTGACGTGTCGGTCCACACCGTGAGCTTGTTTTGAAGTAGTTGAAAACGGGTCGATGATAGGCCTTTTGTAAATATATCAGCTATTTGATCCATAGAAGAAATAAAATGCACAGAAAGTTTCTTTGTTTTGATTTTTTCACGAATAAAATGAAAATCAACCTCAACATGTTTGGTTCTTGCATGAAAAACAGGATTAGTAGTTAGATAAAGTGCGGATAAATTATCGCACCATAGAGTGGGAGGACTAGATTGGTTGACTTGAAGATCTTGTAATAGAGCTTCTATCCAAATAAGTTCTGCAGCAGTATCAGCAAGACATTTGAGTTCAGCTTCTGTACTAGAGCGTGCAACAGTCTTTTGTTTTCTAGAACTCCAAGAAATTAAATTTGTTCCGAGAAAAATACAAAAGCCTCCAGTGGATTTACGATCATCATGATCACCAGCCCATCCAGCATCAGAATATGCATGGAGATTACAATTTGATGATTTTGTTATTTGAATACCATATCTAGGGGTATCAACCAGAAATCGTAGGATACGTTTAACAAATGCCCAATGAGTAAGAGTAGGAGCATGCATGTATTGGCATGCAGTGTTTACAGCATAGGAAATATCAGGGCGTGTAAGTGTTAAATATTGAAGAGATCCGACAATACTACGGTAGTGTGTTGGGTCTGAGTAGGGTTCACCATCGGATATAGATGGTGGATGATTTGTTGTGCATGGGGTAGACATCCCGCGGGCTTCATTCATTTTGGCTCGAAAAAGTATTTCATGAGCAAATTTTGGTTGATGAAGCAAAAGACTATTTGTAGAATATTTAGCTTTAATTCCCAAAAAATAATGTAAGTTACCTAAGTCCTTAATATCAAATTCAGTCCTAAGTTGTTCAAGGATTTTGGACAATGGTGCAGTAGAACTTCCTGTAAAAATAATATCATCAACATACACAAGGAGAAATGCACTGTATGTTTTTGTATGTAATACGAATAATAAAGAGTCTGCTTGGGAAATTTTGAACCCAATATGTTAAAGAAATTTAGTAAGACGATGATTCCAAGCTCTTGGAGCTTGTTTTAATCCATACAAGGATCGTTTTAGTCGACAAACAAAGTCTGGTTTAGTAGAGTCAATGAATCCTTGTGGTTGAGTCATATATACTTCTTCATCTAGTATGCCATGTAAGAAGGCATTTTTGACATCAAGTTGTTTAATAGTCCATCCACTAGTATATGCCAAAGCAATGATAATTCTTACTGTAACAGGCTTAGCAACAGGACTAAATGTATCATGATAATCAATACCAGGTCGTTGATGAAATCCTTTAGCAACCAATCGTGCTTTATATCGTTCTAGGGTGCCATCAGATTTTTGCTTAATTTAGCAATATGGGACTTTTTCCTATCACATTGTTAACACGTTACTTTATCATGATCGTCTAACTCTAAGCTATATTATGGTGTCACTTATTGGATTCAACTTTCAAAGTCTACATTATTGCATAGACTTAAACTTCCAAAACCCATAGAAATGCAAAATATGAACTTAAGTAAATTGGTATTAATAAAAATTAGTATACAAAAATATAAGAGCATATCATAGCATTACTAGAATTATGTAAACTATAAAAAGATGTAGGTTAGAAGTCTCTAAATCTCACTCAAAATAACATTTTTCTATGATGGTTTTATGTTTGGAAATAAACTTTTCCATATATAATGTTTCTTATTTTAGCCAACAAAATTGAGATGTCAATTGCTTTATTCTAAAATCATCTTTTATTGTGTTCAGCCCATAATGATAAATGTAAGCTAAAAAAATATTTAAAAAGTTTTACAATCAAATTATTATCTTTAGTTGTTCTGATCATTCATTGTAATTTTTCATTTCATCCTTTAATATAATATTGAATTCCATTTTTGCGCAAAAATAGTCTTCCAAATCATCATTGTCCATATACATTCAAAGAAAGGTGATTCTTATTTTCAATGTAGGACTAACAAAAATCATAATATAAATTAATTGAAAGAAGTTATTGTACAAGTTTTTTCTATTGTAGAAAGTTAATCTTAACAAACTTACTACCAATAAAATTATTTTTGTTAATGCCACCAATCCAAATTAAATCATACAAATCTACTTCTTCATTAACTGGTTGAAGTTTCTTGCAAATTTCTTTGTAATAATAGGTAGATTTATAAAGAACCAAGGTAAGAGTGGGTCTTCATTTGAATAGACTTTTCCAACTCCATGCTATGGTACCTTTTATATCTTTTATATCAAGCCACGTTATTAGAGTTCTTTTGGAAGTATTAATTGTAATTACCTAGGAAGAACTAGGTAGAATCACAAGGATTAAATCAGCCGTGGTAGATTCAACAAATCATACCATAACTTGAAAGTAACATCTTCCTACAACCACTCTTTTACATTTGATCCTTGGTTGTTTTTTCTTATTTTGTTGCGATTTGACCACGGGTCAAATAACTAACAATACCGACAAAGATTGTGTCAGGATCTGTTTTGGCTTTGGAAAAATCTGCAGACTTCACGGGTAATGGCTGATCTAAGAAGAAGTTGTGGAGTTGTTTCTTTTTCCTATATCGCCCAATCTTGATAGATTAGCAACTCCACACAGCATCTGGGGGACGTTATAACCCAAGCATCAAAGAGACACTCGACCTTTTGAGAGAATAAGCAACAATTGTCTTCTACCCTTCATTCCCGAACCTGCGATGTTTGCAGTTCAGGGAACTTTCCAAAGACCCGCGCACGAGCTCTCTCCAAAAAGATCTAAAAACGGGCCTCATGACACAAAACACTATGTGGCCCATAACACTTAACACTAAACAGAGTCCACAACAAGTACAAGTAAAAATAGAACGTTCCAGATTGGCATAAATTGTATAACACAATTGTATAACACATTGAGGAATAACTCCAAATCTATTTTAAAACACAATCCATTTTTGACATATTCGACTTCAATCAATTATAGACTTTTTGTTAATATCTTCAATCAACACCTTTTTTTTTTTTTTTTTTTAGAGCAGTCATAGCTTCAATCATAACTCATATACTAAATAACAAACACCTGGAGAATATGCACGTTCTTTCACAAAACCCATTACAGATTGTGATGCAAAAGTTGTTGTTTTTGACACATGTTTCACATGTGTATATTCATTATTTACTAAAAACAACATAGATGTAGAATTTTTTTTTTCCCTTACTATTTATCATCACAAATCTGAAGCTTTCAAAATATTTTTGCTAGTGAAATTTAGTGACACAATGTGTGGTTAGATGATTTTCCAACACCCTAAGTTTTCTATTTTTCTTACTATACATCATATTGATACCTTTTTTTTTTTTTTTGTGAAAATGTAAACTTGTATTAATAGAATTTAGTGTATAGAAGTATAGGGGCTTTGAATCATTTTCTTTTAAGCAATATTTCTTATTGATTACTTCTATCAATCTCTTTTTAAGTCATTGGTTGAAGCAAGTCACTTGAGATGTGTCAACTTATCTTGGCTCAGGTGGTAACCAACGTTATTAGGGATTTCTTGATCCCAAGTTCAGCACCCCTCACTCTCAGAATCTCTTTTACTTAACTAAAAAAAGAAAAATGCGAGTGACCCTACATAGTCTCTATATCTCTCTTTTGGTAGTTTTTAACTCTTTGAGTTTTTTTTTTTTTTTCGCTTGGAATGGAGATCTTAACAAGAAGCAATCTCCGACTTTACAGATTTTGCTTAAAATTTTGGTATATGCTCTTCTCTTATCCTTAAATAGCTTTTCTAAAGTGTTTTAGTTGAGCAGAATAATTAGAAGAAAGGGATATGTTTAGAAATTTATTATTATAGGTGTTCTTTTATTTTGTAATAAACTGCAGCAGATCACATAGATAAAACGACATTCCATCCTACGAGAATATATAGATGCCACGCACAAACCAATATAGAGATATGTTGTACGTGAGAATATAAAGTAAGCTAAAGCACGATTAAGTGGACGGCACCAAGGAACGAAACCCATGTCGGAGACTTGCTTGCCATACGTCCTCGAAGTTCAGCATTGTGTTCCCACATTCGTGGACGTTCCAACCTTCAAGGGCATGCAGTATCCCAGCAATACGCCACGCACTCATCACTCTTCTTGGCAGCCAATTCTGTCGGATGAAAGAAGTATTTTATAAAGCAGGAAACAACGTCAGTTCCATGCTACAATACCCAGGCCAGTGAATGGAACCAAACATCCTAAAGTTAGAAGGAGAAAAGTCAATTGCTTCCTTACCTCACAGGAGTGCATGTTCTGCAAAGACTTGGGAGCGATCATTGCCGGTGTGCTGTGGTAGAAGCAATCTTCCCTCACTTTCTTTGGTGGGAACTGAGAAAAAGGAATAAATAATGTTCCTTTTGAAGCCTTCAGTTGTTCTTCTTCGTTCCATCCATCTCCCACTAACCATACCTGTAAATCACATAATGTCAAATCATAATCTTCAAGAGTTCAATTAATTAGTTCCATATACTGAAACTGTAGGGCGTAAGCACCCTTTTTCCCCCCCTTTTTAGTTTACTGTTTTTATATTTTAGTTTTGCCTTCAATGTCACAAAAATCTATGGATAAATAATAGTTTCACTTACTTATGGTGACTAAGCAAGTGCTTGTATTACCAACAATGAGGTTGATTTGACGTCACATTTCCCTTGAATATATATCATTTATTGGTTCACTTTAATCTCTCACTTTTTGATTTATTTGATCAAAGGCACTTGAATACAAATATTGTAGTCAAAATTTATCACATAATAAACTAAACATAAGATGATTTATCCATGAACATGGAAAAATTCCAATTATTAAAACAACTCTTATGTATAATATGAGGATACATGTGTATAATCTCTTTTATATTTATTGATGTGAATTTCCTACCCATGAAAATTTCGTAAGCTATGCAAAAGAATAGCAAGTTCAAAATTTATTTTGGATAAGACATGCATCCTATTGTTCTAAAATTCATAGTAGCGAGATAATTATTATTCTTTTTGTAGTGATGAATCTTATATATAAATAATCCTGTAAGAAAAGAACTTAAGAAAGAAAGTTGTCCATTCTAAGATGGGTGCTTATGATGGTGTCTTTAGGTGTCATGAAAAAGAACTTCTCCCACATTGAGAAGGAGAGTTGGAGATCTTAATCATAAAAGGGGTTTGACTATTTCTTCCATTAAGCTAGTCTTTTTGAATAGAAACCAAAGTTGTGACAAGTGGTATCATAATTAACCCACCATCTAAACTAATATCTTGCCCCTTGTACCTCTTGATATACAGGGTGAAATAAGGTGATCTACCCGCATAAAAGGAAACATAGATTTGGGTGGGAAAGAATGTTATAAAATAGACAAAAATCCTAATCATATAAGGGTTTTAACTACTCCTTTTAGGTTGGCTTCTTAGAAGAAAAGCTAGATTCTAGACATTAGAAGGGTTGGGAAAACACATAAAAACTATTGAATATTTGCAAGAACATAGATTTTCAACATAAAAATTGTGAATTGTATTGGTATAACATCAACTCCAATAGCATTTACATATTAAATCCATACAAGAAAAATAGCCTTAGCAATCATGATATGGTTGCAAATTTTACCTTTTTAGCATAACTTGTTGAGAGGATCAAGTTATTCTTTCTCTCTTGGTTGAGCTTGAGTTCAAGCTTTTCATACTCATTCTTGGTAGGTATTATCACCTGATACAATCAATTTATCAATGTTAAAAAGCTAAACGCAAAATCATACATAAATGTTACCATGTTTTCTGAGTTATCATTTGGAGTCTTTAAAGTGATACTCTCTTATTTAAGAAAACAATGCAAAGGGACAAGTAAGTATTACTTTAGAATAGTAAATATTGTTTCTTTATATACCCACTTAAAATTATTATTGTCTTTACTTGGAAATGAATATAAGCATTATTTGTGAGTTCAATCATGTTCTAATTGAAATAGCAAATAAAATGTGGAGTTAAATTTGAACTTTCAATGTTTATCAAAATACTATATAAACTTATTAATTATCTCAAAATGTTAACTTGTTAGTTTGGTGGTTTTCATCACTATACATCTTAAAAAACTAACTTGTCAGTTCAATGATTTTAATTACTATCTTATAACTGTATAAAAAAATAGATTTCAGTTCAATGAGAGGCTAATTTGGTAAGCTTTTGATAACTTTATTTTCCTTTTTAAGCTAAGCAACATTTAAAAAAAAGTTAGCAAACTAGTAACTTAGTAATTAATTAATAGACGCCCAAGACCTAGTTTCTAGGATTGGTACCCTTTGCCCCAAAGCACTTCATCTAACAAATGAAAAGTATTTAAAAATAAAAAGAAATACAAAATTGATGTTTCTTATAGTGAGGACAAATATTTTACAATTGAAAAGTACCTGTATACCCTTCTCACATAGAGCATTGACGATGGCATAAGCAATCTTCGTGAGCTTGCCTCTTAAAAACACTTGAGTTGTTCTTTTAGGAATGTTGTTTAGCACTATAGCCACTGCTATGCTACTTCCATCCACTAGCTTTACTTTAAGCTGAGGGTACTTTTGGATGTAAAGATCACCATTTTTATTAAGTTCCTCTCCCTAAAAAATTTACAATAGGGCCAAAAATCATACAGGATAAAATATATGCATTAAAAAAAAAAGTAAGTCTAAGTTATTCTAACTATAAAATTTTAAATAACATATGAGAAAAGCTATATTTACTTGCCTGGTTTAGAAGACCTAGGCTTAACACTTTCACTCCTTGCCGTTCAGCATCTACTATGGCTTTTTCAATCAAGCTATTAAGGGAATCCCTTTGCCATGGTAACATGAACTAAAGATTATTGAAAAAAAAAAAACAAAGAATCAAAAACAAAGGAAGAGGTTAGAATGTGACAAGCAATATTAATAGGAATGTTAACAAGCATTTAGTTTAATCGTAAGTAAGTGCTACATGAGATCTTTTGATCTCAGGTCAACACCTTGAGGATGGTGAATTATAAGAAGAAGAAAAAGTGATAGAAATAAGTCAAAAAGTGCTAATTTCTCGGCAGAAAGTGGGAGAACAACGTTTCTTACTTGCGTATTGTATCTCGGTACCAGCCAGGTTTGCGACTTGAGCTTTTTGAATGTGATGTTCTCTACAACAAACGCATGGCCAGCGCCCCAAGTTAGAATCAAAGACCACAATAAGGTCAGAGGCCACATCACCCTCAGGTACCATTTGGACATGTGGGGCCAGGATGCCAAGGAGGCAAATCCTAGCCGTTGATGATAGATGGACTCCGGCGTCGTTAGATGCGTTAAATATACCACGTCCGGTGGCTCTTCCGGTCTGTCTAATGAGGTTTCGTACAGAACATCCGATGACTTGTCACCGGTGCCATAGACGTAATCGTATATAGGCATGAAAAGTGAATAATTGGTACGGAACTGGGTGTGATGTAGTGAATGAAACCTGCAGAATCAAGGAATTTTAGATAGTAATTTTCCTGAAATTCAAAATAAGGATTCAGCAAGAATAATAAATTAGCTACCTACGGAGAATCATTATCGTGAAGTATTTCTTGAGTTTACTCTGGACACTTAATTAATTAGACGCGCCGAGGACGCGTCAATACGACGTCTCACGTAAGACATGTCTATCACATACATTCATGTGAAAGAAACCAAAGGATTGTGCTTGAACAGGCAGCAGAGTTGGGCATCAAAGAATTATAAATAAGGAGGAGGCTAAGGAGACTTACGAGGGGGTGTACATAAGGTACTTGAGCGGGGGAAAGATGGAGAAGACCCACTTCGGAATGAGCTCGTAATTGCAGTGACCCAAGTTGTTCATGAAATCAATGTATGTGATATAACCAGCGAAGGATGCTATAGAGGCAACCCCGGTGATCACTGTTGTGTACAGTGGTACTGCAAAGAGCAGGAAGTATGCCAGGTGCTCAGCAAACGGATGAATAACAGCTGCCATGAACAAATCACAAATCGTAAATCTTGACAATTACCAACTGCTTTTATTGATTTTAGAAAGAGACAGAAGCACGCAGTTGGTCGCAATCACATCCATTAAAGTGTTCTTTGTCATGGTATCGTTTAGATCAAAATTCACACATGTTTAGCGTACGACGGGCAGAGCTAAAGCAAGACCTCATGCTTAGTTGGGAGATAGCTCCTCTCAACATTGGCCCTTCCATAATCCTTAGTCAACGACGGTTTCTGGTTTAGAAATTATTACTTCGCCCGCCAACGCAATCTTTCCATCAGTTCCGAGTTGATACTTGGTGGCTTTTCTTTTTCAGAAGTTCTTAGAATAACATGTGGAGTGAATGGAATCTAGCGATGAAACATGCATGACGGACATGCCTCTTTACGTAGAGTCGGTGAAAACACAATATATGAAGTAAGAAATAGAACTCAATAATTTTAAAAAATAAAATCCAATTGAAACAGTCTAATTACCTTGGTTTTGATAGAAAAATCGGACATGCTTTCCATTCAAGGGAAATAGTTAAATAAGTAACTGACAAGTTATTAAATGTTTCAAAAGTGTAAAGTTAGAGCATAAAACCTTATTTTCTTAAGTGTGAGTTTTTATTTTTTCTCAAAAATTGGGATCTAATAGCTAGGAATTTTTCATTTTATAACCTTCATCAATATTATGATAACTAATTATTTGACAAGTTATTAAATGTTTCAAAAGTGTAAAGTTAAACAATAAAAGCTTATTTTCTCACATGTGAGTTTTTATTTTTTTTTTCTCAACAATTGGGATCTGATGGATATGAATTTTTTTGTTTTACAATCTTCATCAATATTATGATACCAATTATTTATCACATAAAATTGCAAAATTTATCATTTAACTATAAATAAAAGTGTTGTCATAAATAAATTTGAGTTATGTGTGCTATAATAAGTAGTTCAAAATATTCACATTTATCTCTCTAAAATCCCACCAAACTAGTTAGGCAACTAAGTTTAGATTATGGAAGAGATCAGATTAGTTAAAATTAAAGTGTCTTACATGTAATTGGTTCGGTCACAACAGAGGAATGGTGGTGGGAATGGTAACGAGAGTAAAGGTAGTGGTGATGCAACGCTCTATGAAGCCAGTAGTAAAGAAACTCAACGGGACCTGCATGAAGTAGACTTGTGATAACAACACCATTTGTTCTCCAGAAAGGTAGGTTTTGGCCCTGATGAACAATCATGTAGCCTACATAGAGCAAGATTCCGTTCAACAAGATTTGGTCATCCCTGTAAGAAAAAATCCGTATGTGTCAATCAAGTGTCAATCTATGTAAGTAGGAATACTTATGCTATTATTGTTGTTGTTGTTGTCTCTGTTGGTTATGAAAGTGATTCTTATCAAACAATAACGCTTGTACAAGCAGCAGAAAATAGCTAAAAGTAGTATCATATCATCTACTAGCAACCTTAAAGAACAACTGAGAAAAGACTAGAACAACAAACTCAATCGTCTAATATCTACCATTTGGCTGAGAACTTTAGCTTGCCAACTGAGGCTTGTCCATCTCTCTCACACCATTCTTTTAACGTGCTTAATAATACCCTGCTTGTTGCAACACCTATGGTCACGAATTCTAGTACTTTGTCCCCTTCGCATATGTCTATAAGTTGACCAAGTATCAATTATTTTCTTTTGTTACTATTATAATAATTACTTTCTTCAAGAGATTCATTACGGTTTAATAAGAGGTATATAGCTTTTGTAACATGCGTTCTCATTAACACTATCATTTTTTGATAAGAAAAGGTTGCACATGCACCTAATCACTTATAATCTTTAGAAGTGGAAAGTGACGTTAACTTTGAACTTGCGTATGCTTTTGGCCTAGCATGCAAGTTTAATAAGATTTTAGTCCTCACCAGTTCCTTTCTCTGTCAACCTGCTCGAACTCGATGCTTTTGTCCACAATTCTATTGTTGCCTTTGGCTGTTAGATAACGAGATAGAGAAATCCATATCTGATTGTGTAGCATCCTCGCCAGGAGGAATGGAAGTATGAGGAAGTGGCCCAGGTCTCTCTCACTTTCCCCTTTTACCATGAACAAGTAAGTGCTATGGATCGCCCACGGCGCCAAAATCACGTACTTCCCAACATCAGGCCAAAAAGGAAGTTAAAAAATTGTGTGTATATATATTAAGAGAGAATATTTTAGATTACTGAGCATAAAAGGAACCAAATATTAATAACTGACTATAGAACGTAAATTCATACAACAATATCAGCACTTCTACGTCAAACATGATCCCAAACTACATGTTCAATGGATGGATGATGCGAGGATCAATACCTTGAAGTTCCCAAGAGGACTCCATGGCCAGTCAGTAAGGATCCCTGGTTTGGAAGCCATTCCCGATAGCACCGTCGGCACCGGGTGTTCTGTTTGTTCATGGACTCTCGAGGGCCGTATATATAATGCTCTTCAGTTGGTGTTGGTAAGCCAATGGGAGATAGGTCACCATGAATGCTACTCGAAATCACCAGCGCCCAAATGCAAGTGGCACGGCATCATTGACTTCTTCTGGCGCCAAACCCAAGATTGTGACCTAGAAATCAATTCACAACCATCACGTCCCCCAACATTTTTCTTCTTTATATTTCTTTATGCGATGGCAACAAAAAACCACTTAAAAACAGTAGGGTGATAGCTACATGCAGAGACAGCACAGATGTCTTATTACTGCTTTCAATTCGAAATTGTACGTGGGAGTAATTCAAGATGCAAGACAGCTGTGCGATGTACGATGTATGGTTTGAATCGCATAAACCAGGTGTGACCTGAACATTTTGACAAATTCTATTTGCATTTATCATTCATCTATTAAATTAAATGCAATTTGTTAGCGTTCGAAATATGTTGGCCGATTAGAATTTTAGACCATAAGTGAGCACCAAATTTAAGTTTAATTTTTTGAACTTACGCACCCGGGATGGAGGGGAGTATTGAATCCCCTACTTGATGTCGCGGCAAGTCAGAACTCCCTTAATTTATACTGATTTAAAGGGAAGTCGACAATTTAAGTTTAAATTTGGCTATTAAAATAGTTGATCACAAAATCTAAGGCTTTAAGAAAAAAGAGGTCATCTCTTAATTAGTTTAAATTTATTTATTTATTTTTCTCCCTACTTTTGAGTAGAAAAATAAAAAAATTATAGTCACGTGATAGTAATTAAAATTTGTTTCATTTTAAAATACGCTTAGAAGTTCTATGTGATGTAATCGTATAATTAATTAGATGTTTGACACATTAAAAGTAATGAAAGACAAAGTTGCCAACAAAAGAGAAAGAAAACAAAAGAGAGAGAGAGAGAGAGAGAGAGAGAGAGAGAGAGAGAGAGAGAGAGAGCAACAATTAGAAAGTTTCAAAGCAATAGGGAAAAACTAAGCCTCCTAGTAAATAAACTCAACGAAATGACAAACATTGAAAAAAAAAATGTCTAATCTTGGTTCATTTTTGGAAATAGAGTGTTTTATATGTTAAAAATGGATATTATTCTATATAAAAAACATTAGTATAAGCTATTGGTTTTATAAATGATGAAATTTTTTTACTTAATATTTTAAAATTTTAAAATGAGTTTTGATACTTTAATATAACATCAAGATAAATTTTCACTCTAAATCCTAGAGTTAGACTTTTATTTACATACCGTATTTGTGTGAATATGCATATAAGGAAAACAGTTAAAAAATGGGTATTATCTTATCAAAAATTTAGGGATGAGTTATTAATATTTTAAGTACAAAAAAATTGCTTAATACTTTAAAATTACAAAATTATAAAATACACTTACATACTTTAATATCAATGTAAGTAGAGGAATCGGATTGTGAGATTAATTATAAGGGATAGCTTGTTCATTAATTGAGACGGTCAGGGACCTGACTCTGATCCTGACACGACTGAAACTTTTCACCGCAGAACGGTCTTTCGGCCAGATAGTCGCTGATCAGTCTTACCCTTCCATCACAAAGCCTGCCCCAGCTGGGGCCGAGCCTAAGTGCAGCCAGGCCTTCCTTCGTACAGTGCCTTAAGTATTAGGAGCTCCACTGCCTCATCGAACTCATGTCCACAGACCTAACTTCCGGGCCACGTCAACCTTGCCTTCATGTCCTTTCACTTGAAGTGTCCGAACAAGCCTGATTTGGTGCCTTTGGAACCATGACTCGCTCACATGTTTAGCCAATAGCTCTTATCAGCCTTGCCTGACCAAATCTCTCGCAGCATGCCACGTTAACTCGTTAATCAAGTAGTAGAACCCAAGGGAGAAAATAAAAACCAGAGTATCTGAAATTTGCTTGATGGTTCTGGGGGTGACGGATGGAGCTCATAACTAGAAGGTAATCCTATTGAATGCTCATTACTTCGAAGTACTTGTATGACAAGTCATAGATGATTCCGTCCTTCGCTTTGTTGCCCATCATATTTAAAGAGATTTCAGCGTTAACAAACAAAGCCTTTCTCTTTTAGCCTTTCTATCTTACTAGTCCTTTCGTTGGCCGAACTTCAAGAAGCCGTTGGGCTTCACTAGGGCTGGTGGAGGAATGGACCCTAAAGTTATCCAAAGATTATTTACGTAACACGCTATCATCTGTTTATTCATACTTATGATATGTTTAGTAAATTTTAATTCTTTATTTCTGAATCAGTTAATATATAGTGCAATTGATAGAATGCAATATATTTGCCACGCATTAGGAGGTTGATGTAAGAATTTATTATGATTGAAGACCATTATGTCAAAAACTTTAGAGTTAAAGGTCAATCAAAAATTATTTTATTTAAATATTGTTACTAACTTAAGCCCCCTTAAGTCTCAACCCATCATGATTTAGATTTCAATCTTACAATCGTGACAATTTATCTCTTTCACGACAGACACCTTGGATAGCGCATCTTCCTAACTATGATAGCTCTCCTTTAGGTGGTTGCCCTCTTAGGTAGCCCTTTAAATAAGTCACCTCACCCATAGTTTAAACACAAATGTAGGATTGACTTTAATACTATTTGTCATGATCCAAAACCATTGTGCCAAAAGTTTTAAAGTTGAGACTAATTAAGAATTATTTTATTTGAATATCATCACTAACTTGGCCTTCTAAAAGTCCAAGCCTATCATGACCTAAGTTCAAATCTTATAATTGTAACAACTCTTTGAAAAAAACTTAATTTGTATTTATCAAAAACTACGTACAAGAGGAAGGATAAAAGTGTGTTCTTTCTAAACAAACAATAACACAGTATGACACACAACATTCAACCTAGAAAAGTAAAGGTGACCCAACACGAATCACCTACAGCATAATATACTAGAGAAGGTCAATGAGAAAGGAACTATTGTGAATGCCTAAAATTCGCTTCTCGTATTCTTTCTGAAAGCTTTACAATGTCTGGATTTTCTTAGTACAACTGTTGAATATTCATTAAAGAGGTCTAGGAGGTCTTAGAATTCATTAAAGAACTTCTGTTTCATGTTTTTCACCCTTCCAGCATTTGATTTCTACTTTTACTTTTCCATAAAAAGTTGTTGAGTTAGGTGACATATTATTACTCCCTTATTTATTCACTTTCAAACTTTCAATAAATGAACCTTAAAAGTAGAGACATAGCACTCATCATTGCATTCACCATTTGGGTGTACTAAAATTCAAGTATATGCATGACCAATTTTGACTAAGAAATTTGCATGGTTACCATGCACCTGCACATTGTTATTTTGTCTAGTATAACTTGACACGCTTACTTTCACCCGCATTGCTACTCCATGTAGTTCAAGCACCTAACACGCCAAATTAGTCCATTAGGCTGGGCCGATTTTGCCTTGAGTTAGGTTGACTCTTTTTTGTATGGACTAGGCCTAGCTTTCTAGGATATAGCTCTTCTTAGGAATGCCTATTTTAGGCTTTAGGGATCTACCTAGGCTTGGGCAAATCAAGGCCGGTTTCTACTAGGCCAGTCTAAAATGGTTTGAGTTGGAGTGGGCTACACCCAATTTGTTATACATTTGGACTTGGTTTGAACTACATGTGACCCGATTCACTTACATGGTCTTCTTGCCTCTTAAAATTCCCCCAAACCATCATATCATGATTTCAACAATTTGCCTTTTTACACTAGCCACAATAATTTTGGGCTAAAGATAACTATTGAGTAACACGTTTAGCGTCACATTCTTCTCCGGCCATCATGCAAAACCCCACTTTACTACTCTTGTTTGCATGTGTTGGGCTTATAGGGCCCATTAATATATTTACACTCAAATGAGAACAACTATCTAGCATGTGATACTTGGCACGTAGTTAGGTGTAATATTTTATATTTGTTCAAATAGCTCTTTTCCCTGGTACAAAGAGGGCTTATATAGGACTACCCATGTGTCTTAAGCCTAGTGGATAACCAGTGTATTACTAGGTTAAGATATTAAAGTAATACCCTAAGTATTAGTTATAATTTTTAACCTTATGGTAATGCCTAACGATCCTTATAACATGTTATTAGCTCCATTCATTTTAACAAAGACTAATTTGTCACTTGTACATGCCAATCTTTGGTTTTTCCATTTTGTGTTGATCATACCCATGCCATCACAATCACAAATAAAGCCCGCATTAACCTTTTCTTGACAATGACTATAATACACATGCCTTTTTCATTGCATAATTTGATTCTCTTCTATCATTTAAAACCACTTCTTAGGTGAAAAAGACATATGCATATTCAAGACAAGCTAGTAAAATATTGACTGAGTTGACAACATCAAAGGGTGAGCAAGCAATAGAAGTTATGTGAACTAAGACTGCTTCCTTTGTCCATGATCAGCAAGCAATAGAAGTTATTAAATGCTCTCAAAAGCTTTATGTTCGGTGAAATTCTACATGCAAGTATACATGTCGAACCAATAATATAATGATGAGTAAAGATATTGTCCCACGAAGACTGATGTTTACCAAACTAGCTAATTACTAACGGTGAATAGACTCTATAGTTTATCTAACAAATCAAGGTTATAAAATATGGACTGAAAAACTAAATTTAACCTAAACTTGATTAATGAAATATGCTAGAACGTCTAATTTCACCTAATTATTACATACAAATGTTAATCATTCATGCTAACAAGATTAATTCTACTCATGTGATGACGAAATTACTTAATTTATTCACTATCTTATGACTAGGTATAACGAACCTACTTAGCTCATTAACTCACAGTATTTTTACCCATGAATTAAATAGACTAAGTACATTACGATTTGTGAATATTCTAGTTTATACCTAAAATCACACAAATCATATGGTATATGTCTAACCAATTAATTTATAGTTGCATATTACAAGAAACAACTGCATGTTATCTCATGTCGGTCTCTAACATGCAAATCAAATCATTTAAGTAGTAATTAATCACCTAAAAGCATTAAACTCCATAACATGCAACTTCACATTCCTAAAATATCTCACAAAATATAAATAATCATAATATTCATACATCATAATCAAGTTTTATCGTAGTTCTAACAAACTAAAATAAAACAAAATATTTACACGAACTAAATCAGTACAAAAACGTGAACAAAACATTATGTAAATTAAAAACATTAAAGTTGTTACCAAAAAGTCTTTAAATTACAAAATAGGTTGCACAAATCTGCACATCAGGGGTAGAGAAGAAGCTGTCTGAAGAAACGGGACGAAACGAGCGATACACGCGCCGCCGTCCGCCGCCACGCGCCGCCGCCGCCTTCATAGAAACTGCCGGAAAATGTAGATCAGGACACCTAGGTTGCAGATCTGCCGAGAAATCATGCAAATCCGCCTCAGAACCGTGTAGATCTGACGGAAAATGGACTGGGGGCCGCCGGGAATATGCCAGAAATCGGAAAAACGGGACCTGGATGGCGTTCGCACGTTCCAAGGTCCCTTTATAGCCGAAAACACCAACAAATTCCAAGCAGAAAAGACCGATTGGCGTTCGCACGGCCGGTCTCTCTTTTCTCCCTCTTTCTCGTCGGAAAACGCCGCCGGAAATGGACTTTTTCTCTCCTGGGTCGGTCGGCTTTTGCACGACCGCCCCCTTTGTCGCAACCTCCTCTCTTTTCTCTCGACCAAAGCCCGATAGATCTATGCGGTCTCTCTTGCCTCTTTTTCGGACCCGACGTTCTCACCCTTTCGGCCCACTTCTCTCCGGCCCCTCTCTCCCTTACAAGCCCGCACTTGATAAAAGCCTCTCGTTTTAGCTCTCCTTCTCTTTTCTCATTTTCTTTTGGTTTTGTGCTTTTTTTTTCTTCATTTTTCTTCTATTTTAGGTTTGCTATATAAAATAACAAAATATACATAAATAAAATTAAATAAATTTAATTTAATTAAAAATTATATTAAACATTACCTAAAATACTATTAATAACTCTATAAAATATAGAATTATCACTTCATGTGAAAATAGTCTCTAAAATATCAATAACAAAGCCTTTTTGTTGTGGATAATTTCATATCCCTTACATCTGAGATTGTGAGTCAATCCAACTAAAAGATTTAGTTTTGGTCTGTTTCTTTGTTCTTGTTTCTTTATCCCTACATCCCATCGTAAGTTTTTACATGAATCTAATGTTCATATGTAACTTGCACAAAAGAGAATGAGGTAATGCAAGATCTGTTTCCTCAATTTACTTGTCCATTCTCTACTAACTCACAAGAGTGTTAATTCGCAAGATGCTTAGCAGTTACCATTGCGGGTTCTCTGTGGCAAGAACAGTCCTTACGCAATTTCTCCGGTGAGTATTGCGAGAAGGGAATAAAAATAGTTCAATTCTTAGCCTTCCCCTACTCTTGCTTATCCAGTCCATCTCCTTCTAACCAAGTCTGCAAAAACCATCATGATTTTGATGCCTTTAAGTTAAAAATGTCTCTTGTTGAGTGCCCAATATAATATGCAAAAGTCATGAAAAACGATGGAAAAAGTTCCAAGATTTCCCTTTTGAGCATAATTTCTTGAAAAGATCAAATTAGTTTGGGATCTGAGTTCAACAATTTTTGAGCTCCATATACACTCATCTTCTCGTTTGGGCAACATTTGGAGGAATTACCGAGTGATGGGATGTCAAGACACTATTATTC